>OX387413.1:512500-3057747 GCA_947563765.1 Anarsia innoxiella
CAGGTGGCTCTGAATTTGTACGCGATGATGTTACGTAAGTTATATCTAACTTCTCATTTTATTCAACACATAATAGTTGATGTTATTTTTATCTTAACAGTATATTCGAAAACGAGCATTGTTTAGATTCATGTTTAAATTCAGTTGCATAAAACAACGATGTTCCTAGTTTTAGGTCATGTTTATTTTTCTTTACTTACGAGTAAAACTGACATTTTTATTTTGTTTTTCTGCTAGGTTCCTGTACTAACTGTTTAAATTAGGTATATTATCCTTCACATCCCAGAAAAAAAATTACAATAGAAAATCTATTGTGTCTGGGTTTATAACGGGTCAGTGGGATGTGAAAGGTTAATAGATATGTAAATATTGACTTAGGCATAATTTAAATACTTATGTACCTCCCTATGTAGCATGTATGTAGGTACCTACCTATGTAATGTAGCATGATTCCTAAGTATTATCAGAAACATTGATAAGTACCTACTTACCTACCAACTTTAACTTAATACCTCTATTTCCAACTTCCAGCGCCCAGAAATACGAAGTGCGTCTCCCTTCAGACTTCACATGCACAAACTGCACTCTGCAGCTGCAGCGGGAGGCGGGGGAGTGGGGGAGCAACTACAGATTCTGGTCATGTGCTGATATCGATATTGTACCCCGTGAGTAATTCTATCTTAGCCTATAACAATCAGAAACGATGAGGTCCGCAGAAGAACCAAGGTCACTGACATAGCTCGAAGAATCGCAAACCTTAAGTGGCAGTGGGCGGGGCACATTGCTCGTAGAACCGATGGACGATGGGGCAGAAAGGTTCTCGAGTGGCGACCACGCACCGGACGACGCAGTGTGGGAAGGCCTCCAACAAGGTGGACTGACGACTTGGTTAAAGTCGCTGGAAACCGTTGGATGTGGGCAGCGCAAGACCGGTCGTTGTGGAGGTCCTTGGGGGAGGCTTTTGTCCAGCAGTGGACGTCCATAAGCTGTCATGATGATGATGATGATGAATCCAATAAGCCAGGCCAATATGAAGCCAACACTGGCCCGACCCACTGGATTTTCTCGTCTACTAGGCAGGTGTAAAAGGCGCATCATCATCTCGGAAAACACAAACTTAGAATAACAACTCGTGCTAGTTACAATATTGACAAGTTTGATTAAAATCTGTTCAGTGGCTTTTGCGTGAAAGAGTAACAAAGGTCCTCACATCAATCCATCGGCGCAAACTTACTAAATATTATTAGTTAAATAAGTTACTAGTTATGCAAATAGGTAGATCTTCTTAATTCTACTTTCATAGTAAAAAGTATATCAAGGCAAACCAGATTTAACTATTACATATTTATAATCATGTCAGACAAGTATTAGTATTGATTTAAATCAATGTATTGTCCAATGATTACATTTGCATAGATGTTTATTTATATCTTGTTAACTGATTGGAAATGTTGTAAGGAATGCTGTATAATAGATTAGACATGTTAAGTGTTATTTAGGTTACCTAGTTCTTAATTAATTTATCTAAAGGTATAATTACAAGTAATATAAATAAAAATGCAAAAGGTTTATTGATGTTTGCTAAGCAAGATAGATAGATAGATAGAAATTCTTTATTGCACACAAAGAAATACAAATAAAACTTAAAACTAAAACATTGAAAGCAAGGAGGAAGGCCTTTGCCCAATGTCCAGCAGTGGGACGTGACGGGCTGACTGTATCTGTATTGTTTATGTATTTGTAAGGTACTTTGCCCATTAGACCAAGAGCTATTTACATAGCGGTTGCTCACGTTTGGTGTGTTTGACGTTTGATATAGCAAAACACCAACAACTGTAGACCTTATGTCACGTTAACGTAAAGGTTAGTTTTTGACAGTTAAACCAGGTCCTAACTGCTTGTTCTGCTGTATTTTCTTCCGAATCTTATGCCCGTTTTGATTAACAAATACCTAGCATAAGGGACCCCTTAACAGTACTACAGACGTTGTCAATTGTAGGTACTGCTAAGGTTTAGAGGTCCCTTAAGTTCGGAGTTAGTTGGTGATAACGGCTCTTAAACTACCATTAATTTCCACAACAAACCTCTAACCTAACCCATTCTCTTCCCCAGGCAAAGACTATCACGAGACGTGTTCAGGCCACGGCTTCCATATCCTCGGCCGCTGTAAATGCAACAAGTCATTCTCCGGCCCTCGCTGTCAGTTCTCAGACGAATGTACTGACGACAGCGAATGTGGACTGAGGGGGAAATGCGTCGATATAAACGCTACTGAGTTCCCGACCAGAGCTTGTTATTGTCCCCACGGGTTTTACGGGAAAGGCTGTAATAAGAGTGAGTATGATTTTTACGTATCTCGATCAAATCGGGGACTTACTAAAGAAAGTTCAAATCAAGCTTACCCTAAACCGACGTGCATGTATGAGGCGACTGATGAGTGTAGATGAAGCGAAAGAGATGTGTTTGGATCGAAGCAAGTGGAAGGAAGTGGTCTCTGTCTACCCCAATGGGAGAGAGGCGTGACGGATATGTATGTATGTATGATTTTGAATTATTTATGGTTTTATTGATGTAGTATTTAGAACAATGATGTTTCAAGGAATTTTCGTGGTACGTGTCATCATCATAAGCCTAAAGCCCACTGCTGGACACAGAAATATTATTCTGTTCTAGTCGGAAGCGTCTTGAATCCGTAAACATGCAGTCTTAATCAAGCCATATGTTCGTCTTTAAAGATACAAGAAGCTGCCCGCGACCTCCTGCTTATTTTATCTTATTATCTTATCTTCAAAAACAAATATCTACAATATCTCAAAATAATATAGCCTATGTGTTATTCTGATATATAAGCTACAATGTTGCCAAGTTTCACCGAAATCTGTTGAGTAGTTTTTGCGTGAAAGAGTAACAAACATCCAACCATCCATCCATCGGCACGAACATTGACATTTATAATATTTATTTATTAAAATGGTTTATTGTAAGAAGATAGTACACAGATAAAAAAATAGAAGTTAAACAGCCAAGAAATTTCTTCCTGCAGACCCCACAGAGAGAGAAGTGAGCAAGAAGGCAGGATAGTCACTTAACCTACCTAACATTAGTAGGATTTGATTCACCAAAGCTTGCTTTCCCTTCCAGAATCCCCGTGGAAAGACAAGAGCATAAACCTCGGTGTATACAGCCGCAAGGAACTATCGAAGCTATTCAACCTGTATTGGAGAGTTGTGAAAGACGCCGCCGAGCTGGAAGTCGTTATGGTTGTCAATGGGACTTCTTATGCTGGTTAGTTTGGTTTCGGACGATTTATTATTATTTCGGAGGATTTTATGTGTTATTTTGTTGTAGGATTTTTATTAGGAATTAAAGCCCTTTATTTTACTTTTAGCGCCAAAACAAACGGTGAAACGCAACTGCAACGCAACTGAAACTGCTACCTAGTTACTTTTGTGTAACTAGTAGTTAACAACTAGTTTGAAACGTTTTGTTTCAGTTGCGTCGTGTATGTATTCTAAGGAAGTCTATAGCAGAAATTGCGATGCAATTCAAAAGTAACTAGCAGTTTCAGTTGCGTTGCATTTGCGTTTCATCGTGTGTTCTGGGTCTTAAACGCCGCGACACCTTTATTAAGAACAATTACCTACACTATAATTAAAATAATGTCGCTTAAGTGTTATTAAGATAATTCTTATGATTGTGTAATGATTTGTCTGTGTTTATTATTAATTTAATGAAACGATTATTAAGCTTACAATTTAAAATTAATACATCCGTAAACAATGGGGATGATGACGACATTTAAAAATTCAAAAAATAATTACTCCGTCTTTTAGGCTATTAAAAATATTTGAAACACATTTTTTACCTGATCAAATACATAAATAAATACAAAGATACAGAGCATTAAAGTTACTTAGTGGGGGGTATTGACGTCACTCCTAGGTAAAAATCGTACTGCGGTGTGAAGTCACGAGCAACTTTAACCCAGTGTATCTGTGTCATTTTTAGTATAAGAGAAAAAAGAAAAAATACGTGTCGAATATTTTAAAATAATCTATGTGATGGACTAAAAATTTTTTTTTAAGTCGTCATGTCTATTTTAAATTTAAAGATATTAAATAACACGTTATTTCATTCAGGTATTGGATGGAGACCAAGTGGATTGACCAAACAATGCAAGAACTTCCCAGTGCTGGGACCTGTTATGGAGGATAAAGGTATGTACAGTCAGCATCATAAGTCGATGAACACATTCATATTTTCAAAAGTAATATACACTATATTTAGACAACCTTACTATTCCTTATTCTGAATCTTAGTGAATGTTAATTTAACTCTGGAGTATATTTTGCTAAGCGATCTTCTTATATTCAATAGTGTATTCTTTTTAAAATCTGGATGTGTTAATCGACTTATGATGCTGACCGTACCTACTTGTTTATGTAGGTAATTCATAAAATATTATGGATCACTTGAAACATAAAGGAATTTCCTTTCCTTGGTAGAAGACGTAAGCGCTGTAGTTTTATGCGTTGCGCGCAGCCGTCGATTTTGTATGGAGAAACCTGATCGCATGCGTCTGACGCTGCGCGCAACACATAAAACTACAGTGCGCTTTAATACTAAAGTAGGTAATATTTAAGTAAGTATTAATTTAGTATAAATATCATATTTTATGCCAACAGCAAACACACCAAAACCAGAACCATTACCGGAACCGGAACCAAAAGCAGAACCGGAATCGGAACCGGCTCCAGAACCAAAGTCGGAACCGGAACCGAACGCAGAACCCCATCCCAGTGCCGAACCCGAGCCGTCTCCTGAACCGAAAGCTGAGCCAGAACCGTCCCCAGAACCTAAATCGGAACCGGAACCGTCCCCAGAACCGAAATCTGAACCGGAACCATCCCCAGAACCGAAATCTGAGCCGGAACCGACCCCAGAACCAAAATCGGAACCAACACCTGAACCAAAACCGGAACCAACATCGCAAATGCCTGAAAATGATAATAGAAACAAAAGAGTTGCGATGCATACAGTAGATGGTTTCGATTTTAAGAATCTTGGTGATGACGTCACGGTTAAGACTAGTGTGTCGTATAAGGTGTCTTCTTCTAAAGGTATGGCTTGTTTTATTGGTTTTTTTATGATTAATTATTAAACTTTTAAGAAAATATGGAGTGAGTTAAAGCGTACAAGTGATATATGAGACTGCAATTTTATGTTTTCCCAGACAGCAGCTCTAGTTTTGTTTTGCCCAATTTACGTCTAATGTAGGGTCGCGCGTTTCCAGGCAGAAAACCAATTAAATAATATAAAATTAAATTAATAATTGCGAAAATGTACACTTTCCGAACCATTTCTAATCCATACAAATATTAGAAACAGCAAAATGTTTGGGTGTGTATGTTTGTCCGTATTTTGTGGCAAAATAGAGCGTTGAATTCACGATTGGATGGAGAGTCAAATAGACAACATATGAATAATTACACACAAATCAAAATAATTGAATAGGTTTGTAATATTGACTGACTGAATGACCTATTCGATTATTAGATGTTGCGAACAACTGATACTTATATCACACGTCTTTCCTTATTACAGGACGAGGCAAGCGACAAGTCACAGAAAGCCAACGTACGTAAAAAAATTGAATAAACTCAGAGCATATTTAACCCACAAAGTGCTAAACGCCACAATGCATAAGCAAAAAGCACAATATTAAATTAAAATATATCGGAACTAACTTAATTATTATGTAAAATACACCTTAATTATTTAAATTTGTACATATGTAAAGGCTATCCACACATTTCCGGGTCAGGGCTATCCGTGTTCAGAGTTGTCTGTTCCAATATAGACGCTTGACACGGAGCTGTGTGAACAAGTTCATACAATTTGTTCGAAGTCGATTTTTGCCATGTTCCGTCAGGGACGTGTTCTCGGAAATGTGTGATTAGCCCTTTATATTTATACCGCACCTACCTGACTTGAGAATAAAAAGAAAGTATATGTCAAGTTCAATTCCTTTTTTTTGCAGTTTTCGGTGTGAATACAAAATCATAGTTTTGCATGTTAAAATTATTTTTACAGATGTGGAAACCACGACCTCTGTAGTAAACGAAAACAAACCTAAATTAGAACCTTTATCAACACCTGAACCCACCCCAGAACCAAGTTCTGAACCTAGTTCTGAACTTACAACACCAAAATCTGAACCAAAGTCTACAACTAAGCCTAAATTCACGCCTTTTAAACCAAAGTACGCACCCAAAGTGAGAAAGTTGTCTGAATTGAATGCAACTACCGTCAAACCTACGACGAAACAAGTTACAAACCCTCCTACTCCTGAACCTACTCCTGAGCCAAGTGCTGAACCTGAGCCTACTCCTAAATCTGAGCCAGAGCCTTCCCCAGAACCTAAATCAGAACCGGAACCTTCCCCAGAACCTAAATCTGAGCCAGAACCCTCCCCAGAACCTAAATCTGAGCCAGAACCCTCCCCTGAACCAAAATCGGTACCGGAACCTTCCCCAGAACCTAAATCTGAGCCAGAACCCTCCCCAGAACCTAAATCTGAGCCGGAACCCTCCCCAGAACCTAAATCTGAGCCAGAACCTTCCCCAGTACCTAAATCTGAGCCAGAACCGTCCCCAGAACCCAAATCAGAACCGGAACCTTCCTCAGAACCTAAATCTGAGCCAGAACCTAAATCTGAGCCAGAACCTAAATCTGAGCCAGAACCTAAATCTGAGCCAGAACCTAAATCTGAGACAGAACCTTCCCCAGAACCTAAATCTGAGCCAGAACCGTCCCCAGAACCTAAATCAGAACCGGAACCTTCCCCAGAACCTAAATCTGAGCCAGAACCGTCCCCAGAACCTAAATCAGAACCAGAACCCTCCTCAGAACCTAAAATAAAATCCAAATCAGCGGCTGAAACAGAGACATTGCTAGTGAAGGGACTTAAAGAAGATGCAGGTAACGCTCACGCTTCGCACTCTTTTTTAAATACAATCTCACGATACGACGTAGAAAAATAAATAGATAGGTATTATTTTTATACGCTTTCTTGTGAAAATTATTGGATGTAATTCTTTTTAGAAAACTAAACAAATCTCATTAAGAAACCATAATCATCTTCCCATTTGTCAATCAGCTATTTTGATGAAAAAAAGCAAAAAAAAAAAACTGTTTTCGTCCCAAGTTTGTCGGGGAAAGCTTCATAGTCGGATATTTTCAAGGATGAAGTTAAAATATTTGAGTAACTTTCTCAATTTTACAAATAGAAATTATTACTTATAGCGTTCCTATCATGAGATTGTATGTAGAGGAATTTACTGTCAATTAAATCAATGGTAGTTTAAAAAACCGCATTTAGCGCCATCTATTGGCAAATGTTAGAATTAACTCGTTTTAATTGTCAATGAATTCCTCTTCTAGGTTATTTTTGTAAAGCAAATGCTGCACTTTGGTTGGTGGGATAATAATTTGGCGGTTTGTGTTATAAATATTATTTTATTTAGCTTTTATTAACATTTTAATAAATTTTACTTCACGCTCTTAATATTATATGTGTAATATATTATTAAGATGTTTATATTATTAAATTTCAGCTTACGTATTTTAATTAATAGTTAGCGGGGGATCGCACAGGCAACTTTGATCACGGTCTATAAGCTAGCACGTAGCTACGCAACTCCAGGCTATGAATGCCCATACTAGCCCATAGCAGACAAAATAGTTGCCTAGCAAATAAGTTTCTAGTGCGCGCCCCCTTTTAAAGTAGTAGAAACTCTGGGACCCTGGGGCCTAGAGGCCAAAATTCTAGTGACCGAGCTTTAAACGCGTCTACGCGAGGCTTCGGGTGATCCGAAAGCTGGCAGCTTCCTTAGCCAAAGGATAAGTATTGCTATCCAAAGAGGCAATGCTGTCAGCTTGTTGGGTACTTTGCCTCGTGGGGACGCGTTGGAAGATATATTCTTCTTGTAAATATGTATTTTATTCTATGTTTGTATGGTTTTATAAATAAATTATTTCCTCAATAAAAATTCTTCTAGAACTAGTTTTCTGTAGGTACTTTTTAGTAGTATTGCTTTTTCTTTCTTATTTTTTTAGAAACTTTCACCTTACTTCACTTTAGCTTAGCAAAGCTTCGCTCTATGCTTAAGCATTTCTTCATTTTAGATCTTTCTCCCTCCTTCTCTTCCCTTCTTTTTTGTCTTCTCTTCTTTCCACTTTAGGTTTTTTTGTCTAGGTTTTCTTTTAATGAATACTAATTTAGTTATTGTTTTGATCTAATAAACTAATTTTAGGGCTTATACTTTTTTTGATAATTCTCTTCGGAACCTATTTCTTTTTCTTGATTATTTTTCGTACCTATTTAAATAACAGAATATAACATTGAAATTGACAAACTATGTCGTCTTTTGGACCTTCAAAAAATATTTCTATAACTTTGTATATTCTATGTTTTTTTTTTTCTAGAAACGAAAAAATAACTATACTTATAAGTGTCAATACCTGCCTATTTATTTATTTTTTTACTTACTTAAATGATAACTTCTACAGCCTTTTTAAACCATATTGACTTAACTACGTTTCTTAAAAAAAAAACATGTCTTTTTACAAAATAATACAAAATAGTTGTTATATCTTTACTTTAAAACTGTAGGCTACTTCCCCGCTCACGAGTACGCTCCGAAATTCGACTTCAACCCGATGGATTGCACCGACATTGTCATTGGTACAGCTAGAGGGAACTACCATCGCGTGTTGGATTACTATACTAGAGATAGGTAAGTGGCGCCATCTGTTGGACAAGTTTGTGAATTAATTCAGTTCGTTTACTGAATAGCTAGCTGTTTAGTTTAAGAGACAGTTAAAAAAACCTGTTGCACCATTTACAGATTAAATTTAACTGACAGATAAATCACTGTCTATTCTATTTTATAAAACATGGCGTTTTTAGTTGCAGAAAAGAACAATAAATATAACGTTAATTGGCGGTCTTTTCTGTAAAACTATAATATACAAAAAAATGGTCGTTGCTTTAACAAAATTTAAATTATTGTATCGTATTAAATTGTAAATATTGCATTAAACTATCGAACTGCAAAATTCCCGAAAAAGTATAACATTGCCATCTATATTCAATAGCTCGTAACTTCAAACCCCTTCTTCAAAAATCACAACTCGTCTTCCAAACTAACCAAACAAATTCACCAACAGATCGACCCCTCGTGTTGACACGTTCTGGGGCGGCCATGATGACATCACAGCGGCTTCAGGATTTGAAGAAAACGGCGTCACTTATATCATGTTTAGGAAGAAGCTTCAGGTTGGTTTAGTAGTTCTGGTGTTTGGCGGTAGATGGCGTGGTTGTCTTAAATGGCAGCGGGCGATTTTAAACTCCCTTTTGTCCCGTTTTTCTTAGATGGATTTGAAAGGGACGTCATTACAGTGTTGCCACTTTTTAATTTATACTCTTTTGGCCAGTTTGTACCTATAGTTATCAAAAATAAACACTAGGTTACATTAACCATCACCGCCAACAATTATCAATGTCTCGCAACTTAAAGCTCCTAGCGCCATTTATCGTCAATTTATACACTTTCCTTTCTTCTACAGGCAAAAGAACCCACAGATCATTCAATAGTAGATGATCTAATGCATGTAATCTGGGCAAGAGGTCAAGAACCATCTAAATACGTGCATTCTCCCCCCTCCGGGCTAGAGAAGGGGCCAGCGGCTGTAAAAGACTTCTACAGAGCTGATGAATTGAAGTATCACGGGCACGGAGACCAGAGGGGCGTGGCTAGTATTAATTTCTTTGGTAAGTATTTTATCCCTACTAATATTATAAATGTTAATGTTTGTGCCGATGAATGGATGTGATGACGTTTGTTATTCTTTCACACAATAACCATTGAACTGATTTTAATGGAACTTTATAATTATTTCTTACTTTTATAGACCGGTATTAGGTTTAGTAAGCACGAGAAAATAGTAAACTTTGGCTTTTTGCGTTTTGGACATTTTGCGAATTGAACAGTTTGCGCATAAGAGTTTGCACGTCAGAATAACACAAAGGCTTATATTACTACAAGATATTGTTTTTTTACCGAGATAGTTTTGTCAAGAATACTAAGATTTGACTATAAATGCGCACGAAGTCGCGGATAGCCTCAAGCATGAATAATGTGATATGTGATATTTTAACTAGTTTGCAATTTTTAATAATCACTCTCCTTTTCACAGAAGAAACAAAATCTTCAATAAATGCAGGCATAACTTCTTTAACTAACAAATGCGGTTCACAATGGAAGTACCCAGCCAACTGCGAGCCAACAAACAACACATGTTCTTTCTACGCATCATGGGAGTATTTAGGACAGAAGAGAGGCAAAGATAGCGTTAGATTCACTATAAAGACTAAGGAAAGTAAATACTGGACCGGTATTGGGTTTAGCAAGGATAAGAAAATGGTAAGTTTGAGACGTTTTGCGACTTGGACATTTTGCGTATGAGACATTTTGCGTTTGAGACATTTTGCGTTTAAGACATTTTGCGTATGAGACATATTGCGTATCTATGACAATTTAACATGCTAGGTAATCGTTTTGTGATCTGTATGATTTGTGACTTATACCTATTTTTGTAATTTGTATAAGTATTTAATTTAGCGACTGTTATTTTGCTACTCTTACTATTTAATGATTTAGTAAATATTCAACTACGACTAAAATTTTTACAACATTGGACCTTTTGCTATTCAGTTTACAATTTGTCCACATTACAACTTTGACATTTTACGACTTATCACTTAATTAGTCATTTCGCTACTTAAACATTTCGCTATTTAGACATTTCGCTACTTATATTTTTTTATTCGAACTTTCAGTCGCAAACAGACGCAATAATCGGCTGGGTGGACCCGCGTTCCAATCGCCCATTTATAATGAACACTTGGGTCTCTGGCTATTCAGCCCCTAAATTAGACCCCAATCAACATATTACGGGGGCAAGTGGGAGTTTGATAGATGGAATCACTACTCTTAGCTTTGTAAGGAAGAGGGATACTGGAGAGAGTCGGGTAAGAAAGTATTCTTCTATTTTATTTATCATCGCCGTCGTCATTATTGTCGTCATCATTATCATAATAAAAAAAAATTAAAAGAAGCTATGCATTCGTAGGCAAGTAGGTACCTACCTACCTAACTAAAAAAATAACGAAAAAGTCTTCGATTATCATCGTTGTCGTCATTATCCGTCATCATCTGTCATCATCATCAGCCTATATTCATCAACTGCTGGCTAATAAGGGCTAAGTCAGGAGTACCCTAAGCCGACGTGCATATATGAGGCGACTGATGAATGTGGATGAAGTGAAAGAAGTGTGATTGTATCGTAGCCAAGTGGAGGGAGGTCTTTGCCTACCTTGATGGGAGAGAGGCGTGACAGATATGTGTGTATTATCTTATAGCTTGGTTGCTAGTGATTTTTCTTGCTGTTTTGGTCATGGGTTCGATTCCCAAAAGAAACATACATGACTGTACTAGAAGAGGCATGACAGATATGTATGTATGTAACTATGTACCCATATCACTTCAACTCATTTTTGTTTTTTTTTTAGGATCTAGCCTTCACAGATGACCAATGTTTATACATGATGTTCATAACGCAAGGCGGAGGCTTCGACGCTGTTAACAAACGCACAAGCAAACATTTGCAAACACCCTATGTTACTGAAGAAAAGATTTGTATTAGGCCTTGTGGACCGGGTAAGTAATTTTTTTTATTTGAATTTTTTAGGGTTCCGTATTCAAAGGGTTAAACGAGATCCTATTACTGAGGCTCGGCTGTCTGTCCGTCTGTCCGTCCGTCTGTCCGTCCATCTGTCCGTCCATCTGTCCGTCCATCTGTCCGTCCGTCTGTCCGTCCGTCTGTCCGTCCATCTGTCCGTCCGTCTGTCCGTCCGTCTGTCCGTCCGTCTGTCCGTCCGTCTGTCCGTCCGTCTGTCTGTCCGTCTGTCTGTCCGTCTGTCTGTCCGTCTGTCTGTCCGTCTATCCGTCTATCCGTCTGTCCGTCTGTCCGTCTGTCCGTCTGTCCGTCTGTCCGTCTGTCCGTCTGTCCGTCTGTCTGTCTATCTGTCTATCTGTCTGTCCGTCTGTCACCAAGCTGTATCTCATGAACCGTTATAGCTAGAGCGTTGAAATTTTCACAAATGATTTTTACTAATGCCGCTATAACAACAAATACTAAAAATATAATAATAATTAAGAGGGCTCCCATACAACAAACGTGACTTTTTATCTTTTTTTTGCTCGATATCAATAATGGCTACTGATAGAAATTATTTTAAGCTACTGTTAAGTGAATGATACGGAACCCTATGTGCGCGAGTCCTACTCGCATTTGGCTGGATTTTTTTGTTCGATATCATGTCTACCTTTAATTATGATATGCACCTATTTGCTGCTTTTATTAATACCTATAGTGAATGGTACGGACGGAACACATCGCGCGCGTTTCCGACTCTCACTTGGCGGGTTTTTAAACCCCTTTTTTTACTCATTCTCTCTTATCAGAACCAGCAGAAGAAGCCGAAACTCCCGAACCAGAGCTCCCAGGTGAAACCACCTATCAAATGCTGATCCGCATCACAGGGTTGGCAGACAGCTTCAAGCCACCAGCACCAGGCAGCAAGGAGTTTGAGGAGCTGAGTCGGCAGGTGGAACAGGCGCTGCAGGCCGAGATCGGAAGAGAGAAAGGCTTTTACAAGCTAGCTGTTGATGGATTTATGCAGTAAGTTTTTTTTTAATTGTTTATTGTGAATCTGCTAATGTCAAAGTAAAGCTTGTTATAATTATATGCCTATTGTCCTTTCATGTATGTTACTTCCAACCCAACTGGCCAATCAGTGGTTTTTCAAATAAGTCAAATCGCCTTTTGGCGTACTTAATAGGAAGTTTGCCAAAGAGCCGGAGTGTCAAATGTATCCATTCCTTCCTACTATATTTTTTCCAGCAGTAGGTAATGTTTGAAGTTGAGTTCAAATTTTTCAACTACTAGACTATCTAAGTTGACTAGATAGTCTATTCTATAAAATTGTTTAAGGCATCACAGTTTTTTTTTTGAGTCATTTTGTTGCCTATCTGTTTATTTTTCTTTCAAATACTTAGGTGATTTCTTAATTTCGAATATATAACGTTGGTAGTCCAAAATAACTATTTTTTTTAGATTTTCAAATAACTTCAACCCTTATTTTCCAGAAACGAAACGAAAGCAATAATCGCCGAGCTAACTTTAAAATCGATCGATTCAAACACAATCGAGGGATCGAGCGCGCGTTCGCTCGACTCAAATATATCGACTGACACAGATATGATGAAATGGGAGAGAGTAGTTAGGGATACGTTGGCTAAAGGCAGAGTGGGTAACTTAAACGTGGACCCTGACTTCTTGGTTCTGCAGCCACAGAGTTGTAAGTATTTTTTTTAAATCATTGACTTAATATTTCAGCATACAAATAGCACACTTTCACACATAATATATTTGGGCAGCACAGGTAAATAATTTCTTTGTCCCTTCTCGCTTAAAGCTGCTCTTTTGTTAAAGGTGAAAAAAATCTGTAATTTTTATAATGTTTAAAAAAAAAACAAATAAAAAAATAATAATACTTAGGTACCTAAGGCACTTACAGATAAATTTTTTCACATATTTTACACCTATCTCTGTCTAAAACGTCTTGTTTTATGAAATAGACAAAGGTTTATCTATCAGACAGATATAGGTTTATCTGTGAATTAAACTAAAAATAAATTAGAATAATAACTAAAAATAAACTAAAAACTAAAAATAAGTAAATTAGAATTTAAGTTACTAGACATATGTAGGTAATAAGCTAATAAGTTATTAGGATATAAATGTATAGGTACTTAGATACCTATAAAAATAATTTAATAGATTTTGTAATAAGATACAAAACTTATGTAAAATATAATTACTTACATAGTTTAATATTATACAGGGTGTAACAGAAAGGGTATATAAAGCCGAAACACAGCGACAGTCCTCATGAAACTGAACAACTTTCCCCAAGGAACATGGGTCGTAACTCGAAAAAAATTTTTGGATCGCCCATACTTACTCGATCAGCTGATCGGGCATTTTGTAGACGAAATTTTTTTTTTCGAGTTGCGACCCATGTTCCTTGGGAAAAGTTGTTCAGTTTCATGAGGACTATCGCTGTGTTTCGGCTTTATATACCCTTTCTGTTACACCCTGTATAACCCCTTCAGCAAATATACCTTTACAAGGTAGTTATTATTTTATACTGTAATGTACTAAAATGTAACTTTTTGCAATAAATAAATACTAAACACTAAACTTTACCCGTAAGTTGTGAAATTAGCCCTTTTAGTCTTAAATCACCGTTTAATTTAATTTAACCTCTTCCAGTGATCTCAACCCGACCGAACCCGGACTCAACCGGAAACGCCCGAACGTTCTTCGGTCTAGCCGAAACGAAGTTGTACGTGGTGATCGGGTGCGTGTGCGCACTCATTCTCGTGGCGTTACTGCAGGCTGCTTGTACTGTGTATAGAAGTAAAGGAGGGAGGGGGAAGGTAATGTATTTTTTCATTTTGAAATAAATTAAGTAATTTT
This sequence comes from Anarsia innoxiella, assembly GCA_947563765.1. Lineage (NCBI taxonomy): Eukaryota > Metazoa > Arthropoda > Insecta > Lepidoptera > Gelechiidae > Anarsia > Anarsia innoxiella. The sequence continues at coordinate 527,171 of OX387413.1, forward strand.
TTTATTAAAAGTGAGCGTAATTATCCAGCAGTGGAAATAATTAATTACAAAACCATGGATATAGAGGTATCATTAGGGAATTAGATACCCATCTACTGCATATGGCTATAATTGCCCGCCATGGCTAATATTGCCCGCTAGGGATGTATTTACTCAACCGTTGCTATATTTACCCGCTATGGCCATAATTTACCCGTCATAGACATATCTACCCAACTATGGCTATATTTACCCTCGATTCGACATATTTACCCAACTTATACAATATTTACCCGCTATGGACGTTACCCGTCATAGACATAGTATTAAGTATTTAACCAACTACAACTACATTTACCCACTATGTCTATTTTAAACGTCATAGCTCAATTTAACCGTTAACACTACAATTACCCTCCACGTCTACAATAACCCAACACTACCATAATTACCCAACAGGACCAACTAATCCCCAACCCGGCTTGGAAGGACTACTCGAACGCGAACACGAATTATGCGTTCGAACCGTTCGAGAACGACGACAAGTACCACTCCACCTCCACCGCGCCGCTCCGAGCGCCGTCTAGGGCCTCGAGGCCTCCGACTGGGACCCCCGGGGGACCCGCCACGATGAGGCCCCGAGACCCCCCGCCGCCGAGGCCTCATAGTGCTGCTAATGGGAATGGACATATGGTCGCTAATGGTAAGTATGTGGTTTGGTATTTTTTTTTTAGCTAAAGTCTAGTAGGTGATTTTATGAATCGTTTTAAAGTCGCTTTACAAAATAATTAAAAAATATTCTTAGATATAAGTACGAGTACCTACCTATCTAGGAAGATAAATAAGTAGGTAATATTTTTTTGAATAATTGGCAACCAACCGCCAAAAGACCCCGCGGTGGACCACGGAAAAGGTGGCGAGATGAACTGGACACCTTCACGAACGACTGGGCAGAGGCGGCTCAGGATAGACAATCATGGAGAAGGAGGAGAGAGGCCTTTGCCCAGCAGTGGGACAACAACGGCTAGATAAGATAAGAATTATTATAACTTCCCAAACTTTATATACTCGTACATATGCAGTATGTACTTTGTACTTATTAATAAACCACTTTTCATCATCTTAGACATTTTGTCGGTGTAGCATCCGCCATTTAGGCCTATATTCTGCTAATTCTTTGACCTTTTCATTCTTAATCATTTTTACCTACGACTATAAAACCTTAAATCTACTAATAGTTTTAAGATAAAGTTTTTTAAGTAACTGGCAACTACTTGCCCTCTTGTTTGCTGTGCCTTCGCAGGGCGTCACATGTACATATGACTTTGTAACACCTTACCCAACTTGTGACTTGCAATAAACAAATTCTAATTCTAAACCTATCTATTAACCCCCCAGGCCACAAACAAGCAAACGGCACGAAGACAAACGGCACCAACACAAACGGCAAGTCCCCGAAGTACCCCAACAGCGCCGCACAGTACTACCACGAGACTCGCTCCTTGCAACGACCTAGGGGACAGTATGGGTTAGTATTTATACAAGGTGACCTTAAATAAGTGAACGACAGAAAAGGATAAGCATGTACTCGTGATAACAAACAACTTTTACTATGGGACCAAGTCCGAAGTCATAAAAAAAAATTGTTCCCCCATACTATCAGCTGATGCATTTTGTATGGAGTGCTCAAAAATTTTTGAATGATTTCAGCCTTGGTCCCATAGTAAAAGTTGTTTGTTATCACGAGTACCTGCATATCCTTTTCTATCGTTCACTAATTTAAAGTCACCCTATATTTAGGACCTAGATCTAGGTACCTAGTATTGACTTAATAATACCTAGATGATATCTGGTCCAGATTTAATTTTCTGGACGTTGAGAATTGAATAGTTAAGGTAGAAACAGACTGAACCCTAAATTGCGTGTGACAAGTGTTATTTCTTATCATAATTTCATAGTATGATGCGTACATGGGGCGAGTTACTCTGATGTAAGAGAGACGATCATCAATTGTTTATTTATTGGGTATATAATGCTTATGTAAGTCAGTGGTATCTTTTACTTTTAGTTGAGCACATAATTTAAGTAAACTTCCCATAAAATACAATGATTAATGCATCCTAAACTGAACAATTTTCCAAAAAATACGCCTAAAAATATCTGAAATACCTGGTATTACGTCACAGAACATTTTGAATACTATTAGAACTTGGAACAATAAAATGTCCATCAAAAAGTATTAAAACAATGAAACATATTACCTTATCAAGTGACAGAGTATTTCGCCGCCTCTGTCATGAGACCGTGTGGCCTAATGGATAAGGCGTCGGACTTCGGATCCGAAGATTGCAGGTTCGAGTCCTGTCACGGTCGAAAATACCTTTTTAAATTTATTTTTGACCGATTTTTTTAAAATCTTTATTTTTATATATCTTTTACAAATAGTACATAGAGACAAAAATATCTAAAAAAATAATTGTAATTATGTTTAACATCTAGCAACATTCAAACTCGATTTTGAAGCAGTTTGGTTGAAATCAGGGACCATTTTTTAAAAATTTCCTTTGTTATAATAATTTTCACTTACGTGTTAATAGGTAGGTACCTACTTATGCCAAAATATGCTGTAATTCAATACTTAACCTACCACCTTTTGTATAATCATTCTAATGTGCTATTATTTTGCTATGTATATTAAAAACTTTTTAATGAAAAGGTTCATTATCTCACAAGGTTTGAAAATAGAACTAAAATAAATAAAATAAATATTAGGGGACATTTCACACACGGTCACCAAACCCCAAACTAGGCAAATCCTGTACTATGGGTATCAGGGACTGATAAATATACATAGATAAATATACATAGATAAATATATAACACCCAGACACGGAACAAATATTTATGCTCATCACACAAATGTTTGTTAACCGGCGGGGATCGAACCCGCGACCCGAACACACATAAAAATTAACACACATGACGAATTCCCATAACAAATTCTAACTTCAATTCTTCATTCCAGCTATCCAAACCGCGACCGGAGCACCTACTCACTCCCGCGAGGCCCTCGCGACGCGGCCTCACAACCTGACTTCTATTTCATGCCGTCGCAGAGGAAATACGAAGGTGAAGTTGTCTCCGTGTATGTGGATTACAGGGAACCCCACTCGTGGGACGGGAGGAGGAGGAGAGAGGGGAGGGAGGGGAGGGAGGGGAGGGAGGGGAGGGAGGGGAGGGAGGGGAGGGATGAGTTAGATTAGTAGGGGGAGGTCATTGACCTTTTCAGCTTTACAGAGACAATAAATAATAGCTGGTTTTGAAAAACGTGTTTGAAAAACTAAAACACGCTTTAGCTCGCACTAAACATGCTCCATAATCAGATCTGTTCGAAAGTACTTTATGTATTGTCATCAGAACTCAGAGCGTGTGCAAACATCCTATTCGAAGACCGGGAAGTCAAATTAAGATTCCAAGATTTGTTTACATACATAGTTAGTTACAAGTGAAGCTAATATAAAGCGTGTATTAATAATTTGTATATTTCGCTCGATTCGCTCTTTTATACTATGACAAGCACAAGTCAATGAAATTGTAGGAAATCTGACATATTTTTTTGTCAAATCAATAATTTTTAAATAGCAACATGGGATTGCTTAAAAAACCGTCCAATAGATTAAGGGCCAGTTAAAAAATTTGGTACAAAATAAAGATGACTTATAGTTGATTTTAGGTATAAGTATGTGATATTTTGGGGTACTTAATTATAGGTAAATTAGTTTTAAAATGTAATTAGTAAGTAGTTAGTTCTTAATCTTAATTAATTATGCTTATTTTTATTATCGGATGGATAGAATGCAGTTTTTTTTAAATTCTATTCTCTTCGTCACTATAAACTTTTTTTCTAAGTTTATATGTTTATTTTTTTTCTATTTAAAAATACGTATTAATTGTATTTTTTACAATATTTTCCATTTATTTTACTATCAACAATCTATCATTAAAAAAAATCACTAGGTTCTTAATTTTTTTAAATGATTTTACTAATAAAAAAAAAAACTGCATTAAATCCAAAAACGACTTTACCTTAGGGACGCTCACAGTAGATACATACTAGCTGCTTACAATTGCACATACTAATTTATAAAAGCACTTTCGCTTACAAATTCTGAGAACCTGTTACAGCGTCTACAGATAAAATGTATCTGACAGATATTTTACACATTTCTCTGTCTAACGGTGCGTACAGACCATGTAACATGTTATATAACTTGTGTTATATAACACGTCCACACTATGTAACCTTGTTATTCAACATTGCAACATAAAATAATACTGTACACATTAGAATAACAATGCAATATAACAATGTTATATAACAAATGTTAATGTCATATAACATTGTTATATTTTTATGTTGCAATGTTGAATAAAAAGGTCATAGTGTGGACGTGTTATAAAACACAAGTTAAATAACATGTTACATGGTCTGTACGCACCTTAAAACGTCATGCTTTATGAAATAGACATAGGTTTATCTGTTAGATAAATTTTATCTGTTGGTGGTGACACAGACACTAATTCTGTTTTGGACCAACTTTGGACGTCCTTTTTTGACGTTTTAGATTAATTTTCAATCTTATCTTATCACCCCTTATAATGTCACAACTAGAGGGGCTTGTGACCCCCGTAGTGGGGACTTTGATAGGGCTGATAAAGTACTAAATGAAGTAAGTACTTAAATTTCTACATGTCCCCACTAAAGGGGTCACGAGCCCCTGTAGTGGGTACGTTGATAGGGCTGCCAAGGTAAAATACTTAAATTTCTTCCCTGTATGTAAGAACACTGTATCAACGAAAATGCATGACCAAATGTAAATTAGTTATAAAATAATGCTGTAAATATGAAAGCTATTAAAACTTAAAATTTTATTATTCTAAGGGCCCGTTACACCATTCCCATTTACAGATAAAAAAGCATCCACCCTAATGGGGATGATGACTACATTCAAAAATTCAAAAAATAATTAGTCCGTCTTTTAGGCTATTAAAAAAATATTTGAAACTCATTTTTTACCTGATCAAATACATAAATAAATACAAAGATACAGAGCATCAAAGTTACGGAGTGGGGGGTATTGACGTCACTCCTAGGTTAAAATCTTACTGAGGCGTGACGTCACGAGCAACTTTGACCCAGTGTATCTTTGTAATTTTTAATTTAAGAGATAAAAGAAAAAATACGTGTCGAATATTTTAAAATAACCTATGCGATGGACTTAATTTTTTTTTAAGTCATCATGCCCATTGGTATAGTAAAAATTTTCGATATCAATTACACTCAACATCCCCTATTCGAGCTAGTATGGAGAAAAAAAGTTGGCGGCCACTGATGAAACTAACGTCAATCGATAGAGAAAAATATTATAAAACGATAGTATTTTGGACAAATGTCGAAAGAAAGTGATATACTTTCGGAGACATAGAACTTTGAAAATGTTCGCATGTAACAATTTTCAAACTTCTATATCTCCGAACGAAAGTATATCACTTTCGACATTTGTCCAAAATACTATCGTTTTCGTGGTCGCCAACTTTTTTTTCCCATACTAACTCAACTTATTTGTTGAGTATTATGTTGAGTGTAATTGATACCGAAAATTTTTACTATTAACTATACCAGGCTCCATACAAATATGTTCGATGCCATTTACCTGACAGGTAAACCTGTCTATTTCATAAAAAATGACGTTTTAGACAGAGACAAGTATAAAATATCTGTCAGATAAATTTTATCTGTAAGTGGAGAAACGGGCACTAGATAATAACATGCTTTTATTCGACTGTTGGTGTTATTCCGTAGTTAAAAGATTTTTTTTTAATTTGATCGTAAAATTGGATTCAAATTAATAATATTCGGGTTTCGGTGTTTGTTAATTAATTATTTGATTTTGAATTTAACTTTTTTTTCCTTTATTTACTTACAAAAAAGCACTTTTTAGTTGCATTAACGATAAAAAAAAAAACTAAATTGCTTAAAATAATCGGATATTAATGGTGCTTTAAAAAAAATATTAAGTACTTACCTACCTACTGGTGGATTACGGCCTAATTACTTACTCTCTGTATGAGAGTAGGCTCGTGCTCCTCGGTGGAGATATAAAAGTCACCCTAACTTTTAATTAGTGAACGATAGAAAAGGATATTATTATGCATGTACTCGTGATAACAAACAACTTTTACTATGGGACCAAGGTCGAATCATTCAAAAAATGTTTAACTCCCCATACAAAATGCATCAGTCGATGTATGGGGGAACAATTTTTTTTTATGATTTCGAACTTGGCCCCATAGTAAAACTTGTTTGTTATCACGAGTACTTGCATATCCTTTTCTATCGTTCACTAATTTAAAGTCACCTGTATATAGGCTAACAAAAAAAAACCTACCTACTGCATTTTTTTTAAATATAAATATGCAGTCATGTAATATATATTTTTTATTCCATTTCAGATTTTTAATGGAGACGCGTTTCACAATATAAATTTAGTTACCAACTGTTAAAAAAAAAAAAACTTCTACACCGAAATGCCTTTTTTTAAGTTTTTTTTTTTGCACAATTTTTTTTTATTTTTTTAAACGATATTTTCCAAACCGATCTAGTCTCATGTCACAGTTTTAAAAATAAGTTATTATTTTCACTTCTTTTTTTAAATCGAAATAATTATTTTAAACAAAATAGGAATTTAATTGTAAATATAATGAAATATATTTTTGTATAACTTTTTTGCTGTATATTTCGCAGTTATTTTAATTATTGTAAATTATTAGGTTTAATAATTAATTTTATTATAAAGTGTTCATTTTCTTTTGTATTTTTTAAATTATATCTGGGAGTTAAAATACCTCAAAGGAAAACAGAACATGTAGAATTTTAAGATAAATCACAAATCTATTTTAAGAAATATTTTTTATTTTGTTAAAAGATTTTTAAAATATTAGTTTTTAAGAATTAAAATAGATTTTTGTGAAATATTAATTTCAACTGAAGAGTTTTAAAGAAACTGTCAGTCAAATATAATTAAGAAATAATAAAATAATTTAGAATTGAATAAAATATTAAATATATATGAATTTAAAACAGAACCTAAGATTACAAAAAATAAAACAATATTTATTTTTATTTTATTTTTTATTTAAAAACCTTAACCAGTGTATAAAACTTAATTTTATTTAAAAATAAAGAGCATCCAACCTAATTGGTATACTTAGTAAACATTTTCGGTCGTTCGTGAGCTGGACACCTTCACGAACGACTGGGCAGAGGCCGCACAGGATAGAGAATCATGAAGAAGGAGGAGAGAGGCCTTTGCCCAGCAGTGGGACAACAACGGCTATATAAGATAAGATCAATTAGACTTAACATCCCCTATTCAAGCTAGTATGGAGAAAAAAAAGTTGGCGGCCACTGATGAAACTTACGTCAATCGATAGAGAAAAATATTATAAAACGATAGTATTTTGGACAAATGTCGAAAGTGAATATTTTCGGAGATATAGAACTTTGAAAATGAAAGAACTTTGAAAATTGTTACATGTGAACATTTTCAATTTATATTAATATAGTAATTGATACCGAAAATTTTACTATACCTGGCTCCAGACAAATATGTTCGATGCCATTTAGGACTGATGAACGAAATTAAATATCTCAAATGCCTACATTTAAACATACCCCACATTTTGTATTTAATAACAAGATATAATATGTTCTTAACTTACGGATAAATTTATCACAGACTAATTAGATATGTATGTAGGTATATTTTTTTATTGCACACACCAAGAAACAAAAAAATAACATATTAGGGCGACTTTAAATTAGTGAACGATAGAAAAGGATATGCATGTACTCGTGATAACAAACAACTTTTACTATGGGACCAAGTTCGAAATAATTGAAAAATTTTAGAACCCTCCATACAAAATGCACCAGCTGATAGTATGGGGGAACATTTTTTTTTATGATTTCCACCTTGGCCCCATAGTAAAAGTTGTTTGTTATCACGAGTACATGCATATCCTTTTCTATTGTTCACTAATTTAAAGACACCCTATTTAAAGAAGATACTTAAATCTAAGTACAGAGCTAATCTAATATGGTTACAATAATATACGAAATTATAATTTCTTTTACACAAAGGTCAACACAGACGAAAGAACATTCTGTTGTCAAATCGATTCCGTTTTTTTACCCGACTACGGCAAAGCTAAAAGGAAGGGTAATGTTCATCACCATCTCTTTGTCTCACAAGTTTGACCTGACTCCTTTCACTTGCTTGCTTCTGTAGCGCCAGGAATCCTATAAAAAAATAACAAATATTGTTTATGCCAAAAATAAATGAAAGCTTGTGATAAAAGTTATGTCTTAAGGGCTATTCACACATTTCCGAGTCAGGGCTATCCGTGTTCAGAGTTGTCCGTTTCTGTATAGACGCTCTGTCGCGGAGTTGTGTGAACAAGTTCATACAATTTGTATGTAACTGAAATGCGTCCAGGGGCCCAAGTCTGCTAATTTACAATAGCCTCAGTTGTGTGTCGGCAGAGTGTCAATGTCATTTTTTGACACTTTTGGTCGCAATCAGTGTAAGCCATTGTTTAGCAGAATACCAAATGTGTCAAAAAATGCCATTGACACTCTGCCGACGCACAACTGAGGCTATTTTAAATAAGCAGACTTAGGCCCCTGATCGTCTCACCTGAAATAGACTCCACACAGAGCGAGAAGCCTCACGATTCTCACGAAGCAAGCATTTGGCCAATTAAAAGAGGCCCCTAAGAACTACCCAACTCAATAGGATAGCGAGGTCTTTCCTGAGCGGCCAAACATTTGCCTCGCGAAGCTGCTCGCTCTGTCTGGACCCACCAGCAATGTTGATGTTAGCCCATATATGTCCCCACCGAGGTGCACGAGCCTACTCTCATACAGAGTGATTAGGCCGTAATCCACCACGCTGGCCAAGTGCGGGTTGGCGGATTTCACATACACCTTCGAATTTCTTCACTGGTGGATGCAGGTTTCCTCACGATGTTTTCCTTCACCGTTAGCAAGTGGTAATCGAATAAATTGATCCGTACATGAGAAATAAACTCAGAGGTACGTGCCCGCGCCAGGTTTCGAACTCGCGCCCTCTGAATTCGAGGCAAGCGTTCTACCAACTGGGCTGCCACCGCTTTAAAGTGTCCTACCAGCAATAAACAACAATAAAACCTATGCACAGTATGCTCACCTGGAAGCTCATCTCGAACCCTCTCCTCTTGATCTCATTCTCAATCTCGTCCGCCACCCGTTGCTGCACCGTTCCAACGACATCCACGTAATGACACGCGCTGTTCGCGTAGTGGCACGATATCGACTTGCGGTAGTTCTGGCGGCGATCAAATTAGTTATATTAAGAGATTTTGTCGTAAAAAGGTTAATTTATATAATTGTAAGTAAAAAAAAACCTTTTAAATATAGAAGCAGGTAACGTAAAGCTTTGGTCTGGTGATCGTAACGCACAACGCTGTGGTATGCGGTACTTATGCGCTGCCGGACACTCAATCATATGAAAAATTTCGATTATGTATCGGCGTCGAAGTAGGTACTGCGTCGTGCGTGACCGCGTACCGCAGCGTGGTGCGACATGATCACCCGAACCCGACTTAATAGTTATAATTTATTTGGAATGTAGCATAGAAAGTATTTTGATCACATCGGGGACCATTTTCCAAAACCTCTTTCCCAATCCAGATAGACCACTTCTCTCCCAAGCTACGATCCAAACACACTTCTTTCGCTTCATTCGAATTCATCAGTCGCCTCATACATGCACGTTTGTTTACGGTACTCGTGACTTGGCCTTTCTCAAATTCCCGTATTGATATTTATTTATATTTTAAATAACTTATGTTTGTACTACTTTAGCGTAGTTATCGCTACATCTACACCATTAGTTAGTACACTTTTTTAATTAATTAGAGCATTTTTATTACCCTTCGTTATTTAGTGATTGTTTACAGTTAACTCGATAAAGTTAAAACACAATTACAAAAAAAAAATTCGTAAAAATAAAGTGCTGTTTCGCCAGCTACAGATAAAATTAATCTGTCAGATATGTTATACCTGTCTCTGTCTAAAACGTCATGTTTTATAAAATGGATATAGGTTTGTCTGTCAGTTAAATTTTATCTGTTAGGTGGTAAAACGCGCACTAAAATTTGTAAAAAAAAATACTTTAAAGTACCTAGTTGAAAAGAAAAACAGTGTCTAAGGCCCAGAACACACGGCGAAATGCAACTGCAACGCAACTGAAACTTAGATGCAACTCAAAAGTAACTAGCAGTTTCAGTTGCGTTGCAGTTTCGTTTCATCGTGTGTTCTGGGTCTAAGAATTCCAAAGATGAAATAATTTCACGGTTTATTGCAAGAAAACAGTCGAACCAAATCCGAAGGACATGGTTTGAAGATAACTTACATATGTCGTAAAGCGTAAATGATTGGTAGCTTAGACCAAATCCGTAAAATTTCAATTACTTACGCTAGCGACGGACAAATGAATTGTTCCAAGGTAGACAAAATGTAAATTGCTGATACATATTTTGTCAGTCGCGTCTAAATATTGTTTCGATAAAGATATTTGAAAAGTGACAGTAAAATACTTATGTGGTTTGATAATGTTGAAAATTATGTGAATTGAAGTTGTGAAAATTAATGACATGAAAGTGAAGTGAGGATAATTTTTATATTAAAACTTTTATAAGGTTTTCTAAATAATTATTTTTCAATAAAATAAAATAAAAAAGATTTAATAATAGACGAAAGAAGGCCAAAAAGTGAAAGTGCAAGAAAAAAATTACGAGAGTTAGTGAGATATTTGTGTGACAAATATTGGAAAACGAAAAATCTTATTGGACCTTATTTTAGTGATTTTAAAGATTTTAATTTTTGTTGTTGTTAGCCCATATATGTCCCCACCGAGGGGCACGAGCCGAATCTCATACAGAGAGTGATTAGGCCGTAATCCATCACAAGTGATTTTAATTAGTGAATGATAAATAATAAACTGATTTAATATTTATAACATAAATAATTATAACATAAATAAGGCCTTACGTCGATTGCAGACGATTTATGGTGCAAGCCTGTTACAATATTTTAGGTGGCTGAACAATCCGATTCGAGAGTGACTTTACCGCAGTCCTGACAAGAGAAGTTTACAACTGATGGAGTATAAAATAAGATAGAAGAAATAAAAAATAAAGCAGTAAGTGAAGGACAATTCTTAAAAAGAAGAAACTAAAGTGAAAAGAAAAGAAAAGCAAAGCAAAGAAAAGAAAAGAAAAGAAAAGAAAAGAAAAGAAAAGAAAAGAAAAGAAAAGAAAAGAAAAGAAAAGAAAAGAAAAGAAAAGAAAAGAAAAGAAAAGAAAAGAAAAGAAAAAGAAACAATAATGAACGAAGAAAATCTAAACAAAAAACTTCAGCCATTAAAAGAAAGAAATGGAACGAAATCTTTTCACGGACAACGATACAAATATATATTTGCCGCCGCCATATTCTTCTGTGCTACTTTTATAGTAATATCTTTAAATAACTGTCCAAGAACAATATACCACAATAAAGAATATTACGAAGTTATGGAGAAACTTAAAACAGAGTTGCACGAAGACAAATATTTAGTTAAAACGGAAGGATGTACGATACCATCTATGAACCCATGGGATCCTAGTATAAAAGAATATGTAAAACATCCAAAAATAAAGCCTTGTACAAACGTAACTAAGCCGTTAATTGAAAGGAATACAACTCATATATGGGTGACAAGAAATGCTACTATTTTAAGCCTATATGATGTCAAGAAAAAGAAAAGACTTATATGTTGTTACAGAGGCTTCTATCGACCAAATTACGTCGAAGATATATATTCTAACTACATTGACGATCGAACAACTTTCAAAGATTGCGTCCCTTTTCATAAGTCTAAAAAAGTTGATGACGAATTTATATACATTCAATGTTTTTACGATACAAATGTTATATATCATCAGTTTTACGTATTTCCTCGTAAAATACTGTCGTCTACTAAATATAATATAATGAAATCGACTTACAATGTCGTGATTTTGGGTATAGATGGTGTTTCTAGGTTAAATTTCCATAGAACGATGCCGAAAACTGCGGCGTTCATGAAAAAAAGGAATGGAATAGAGTTGTTAGGCTATAATAAAGTTGGGGACAATTCTTATCCAAATTTGGTACCGTTATTATTAGGTTACGACCAGTATGAACTGAAGTACATTTGCCATCCGACAAAACATTCGAACTATGACGATTGTCCTTTCATTTGGCATTGGTTTAAAGAAGCTGGCTTCAATACAGCTTTTGCCGAAGACAGTGCTTACTTAGCAACCTTCAATTACTTCCTAGATGGTTTTAGAAGAAACCCTACAGATTATTATATACGACCTTTTATGCTTAAAGCAGAGTACGTTGGTAAAAACAAAGTCGCGAACGTATACCTATGCATGAACGACGTATACTTTTATGAAGTGTTACTAAAATATATAGAAGATGTTATCAACGCGCAGAGGGAAGCTAGGTTATTCGGTTTCTTTTGGGAAACGTCGATTTCGCACGATTATTTAAACTTCCCTATGATTATGGATGATAATTATGTGCAATTTCTACAAAGATTAGAAGATTCGAAATATTTAGACGATACTATAATATTCTTGTTAAGCGATCATGGTCTTAGATGGGGAGGTATACGGAGTACGAAACAAGGCAGATTGGAAGAACGTCTCCCATTATTGTACATGCTAACTCCTAAATCTTTTCGAGAAAATTACAGCTTAGCTTATCAAAATTTCCAGCAAAACTCTAAAAAACTTACCACGCCATTCGACTTGCATGAAACTTTACTAGATTTGATTAATTTAGAAAATATAACCAACGCAAAGATTACAGAGAGAAGTGTTACTAATTATTCTTCGAAACGAGGTATAAGTTTGTTTTTGCCTATATCCGGGAATCGAACTTGTGAAACGGCCGCAATATCTGACCATTGGTGCACTTGTCATACGGGAAAGAAAATATCAATATGGAGTCCAGAAGCGAGGGATGGCTCTGCGTTTTTAATTACATATTTAAACTCTTTGGTCGCTGATTATAAATTATGCATACCATTAGAATTAGAGGAGATTTTTGACGCAACAGAAATGGTAGCTCAAAAAAACCAAGCAATGGATTCCAAAGAGTTTTTAATAGTAATAAAGGCGAAACCCAGTGGGGGTATTTTTGAAGCTACTTTAAGGTCTCAAGGAAGCAATTGGACTGTAAGCGGAACTGTTAGTAGATTAAATATGTATGGGGAGCAGAGTAGTTGTATTGACGATGCTTTATTGAAACTTTATTGCTTTTGTGAATGATTAAAAGTAAGTATAAATGAGTAACTTTGAATGGGCATGATGACTAAAAAAATTTTTTAATGTCCATCACATAGATTATTTTAAAATATTCGACACGTATTTTTTCTTTTTTCTCTTAAGCTAAAAATGACAAAGATACACTGGGTTAAAGTTGCTCGTGACGTCACGTTTGAGTACGATTTTTACTCGATGGTGACGTAAAAACCCCCCACTCCGTAACTTTGATGCTCTGTATCTTTGTATTTTTTTATGTATTTGATCCGGTAAAAAATGTGTTTCAAATATTTTCTGATAGCCTAAAATACGGACTAATTATTTTTTGAATTTTTGAATGTAGTCATCATCCCCATTAGTGAACGATAGAATAGGATATGCATGTACTCGTGATAATAAACAACATTTACTATGGGGCCAAGTTCGAAATCATAAAAAAAATCTCCTATACTGCTGGTGCATTTTGTATGGGGAGTTCAAAAAATTTTGAATGATTTCGATCCCATGGTAAAAGTTGTTTGTTATCACGAGTACATGCATAAAATTTTCTATCGTTCACTAATTTAATGTCACTCTATATTTATGTTAATGTAGATTTTTAACTGATTTTACCTACCTACCTAATTCTTATTTTTGTAATACTTATAAGTAGGTACCTACTTATGTAGTTTTGTTGATCTTTTGTTATTAGATATTGTATTTTTTTTAATTAAAACTATTTCATAAATTATTTTAAGATTCAACATTTTGTATTATAATATTAAAATGTTAAGTGTTCTTTAGGTATACAGGATGTAACAGAAAGGGGGTATAAAGCTGAAACACAGCGATAGTCGTCATGGAACTGAACAACTTTCCCCAAGGAACATGGGTCGTAACTTAAAAAAAATTTGGATCGCAAATATTTACTCGATCAGCTGATCGGATAAAGCTGAAACACAGCGATAGTCCTCATAGAACTGAACAACTTTCCCCTAGGAACATGGGTCGTAAGTTAAAAAAAAATTTTTAGATCACCCATACTTAGGTACTATATTGTATGGGGACACGAACTTTTTTTTTCGATGTACGTCCCATGTTCTTTGGGGAAAGTTGTTTAGTTTCATGATGACTATCGCTGTGTTTTGGCTTTATACCCCCTTTCTGTTACACCCAGTATAAGAACTATCGTTAAATAATTAAAATAAAACTACTTTTTTACATACATACTTAAGTATTTGTTGTAGGACGAATACGACGATTAAAATATATTCGCAAAATAAGTTTTAATTATTTATTTTTATGTACGAACATACAAATTACATTGAGGTAAATGGTGTTAGGTTATATTATAATTATTTTTGCAACAAAAGTTTTCATGCCACTGAATAAATTAACTTCATTTTTTTTTACTTATTTAAAATTAATTTACAAAGTAGGTACCTTATATTCAAATAAATCTTTATCTCATATGGTAGGTATATGACGCAAACACTAATTCTTTATACATTTTTTGTTGAGTTTTGACGTAAGTAATAAAATTGACATACCTACATACAAATTTTTAACGCTCAAACGTTAGAACCACGTCATTGTTATTTATCAAAAATATATTTTCACAAATGCATTTTGTATATTTGAATTTAAAGTTTATTCTTTGTTTGTTTATGCGAATGAAGCGAAGGAAGTGTGTTTGTATCGTAGCAAGTGGAGGGAAGTGGTCTCTGTCTACCTCGATGGGGGAGAGGCGTGACAGATATAATATTTACTAACTAAAGGATGTCCGCGTCTTCGAACACTTTAATTTTCGTCATATCTTGGAAAAAAATCATCTAAACTTATAATAATATACTCTATGTGTTATTCTGGTGTATAAACTACAATATTGTCAAGTTTCATCAAATTCTGTTCAGTAGTTTTTGCGTGAAAGAGTAACAAACATCCATCGGCACAAACAGACATTTATAATATTAGCAGGATGTAAGTATCTAAGTTTCATAAAAAAAGTTGTTAAACATACCTTAGTGACATTAGGCCCGGATCCGTGCACCAACAACGGATGAAAGAACACCGTATCACCCGGACTCATCGCGAGGTGCACCCGGGTGTGTAAGGGAGCCACCAGCTCCTCTTTCAGGATACCGTGGTATAGTTTGTTTGAGTCCTGTAAATTAAAAATGTTTTGCGTGTAAGTTATAAAATTTAGGCTTAATAGGCATGATGACTAAACAATTTTTTTTAGTCCATCACATAGATTATTTTTAAATATTCGAAACGTATTTTTTCTTTTTTCTCTTAAACTAAAAATGGCAAAGATACACTGGGTTAAAGTTGCTCGTGACGTCTTTTTTTTATAGTACGAGAGCTGTTTACAAAACTTACACTTTTTGTTTAGGTACTTAACAGTTTGAGAACTGTTTTGAGGGAAGAAAAAACCGGAAAAATGCGAGTCAAACTCGCGCGCGAATGGTTCCGTACCATTAAATAGGTTGACAATAGCAGTAAATACCTATCATGATTATAGGTAGACATGATATTGAATAAAAAAAGTCAAAATAAACACGTTTGTTGTATGGGATCCCCCCGTTAATTATTATTATTCAATTTTTAGTATTTGTTGTTATAGCGGTAACGGTAATACATTATTTTATTTGTGAAAATTTCAACGCTCTAGCTATAACGGTTCATGAGATACAGCCTGGTGACAGGCGGACAGCCGAACCTCCTTAACAGCTACTCAGTAGTTCTTCGTCAAGATGCCATCCTTCTTAGTAAGTCGTACGATGCAATCATCAGACTCGCCCATGCGTCTGATGGCTCCGCAGACCAGTTGCAGGGTCCACATCAGCGATCACCAACTGCACGGAGGCGTGGTCTTTGGCGTGGATGAGGCGGTTGCTGGCCGAGCATTTCCTCGGGCAGTACAAGTCAACGAATTCACCAGCGTCGTTCTGCATCTTGGTTAGCTCAAACGGCACGCGTACCTCAGTAATAGGGTCCCGTTTTTACCCTTTGGGTACGGTACGAAACCCTAAAGACTTGAATTCATTATAGGTTCCACAAATAAAAATCGAATGTTACCTTTAAATCTCCATGTTCATATATGACCCCAGCTTTATGCGACATTGGTATGACGTAAAGCGCGCCATTCTCAAAGGTCACGTGGTCTATAGCTGTCCACGCGGCTGTGATCTTGTGAATCGGGCGGAATGGGAAGTAGTACATGTCCTGGGGAAATTAATATACTAGAGCGATAGAGTCCTTTTCACGAAAGAAGTCCATGTCAAAATTGATAATGTTGCCATTAATGAGTACCACATCTACCTATATTATGTTTATTTCATTTGTAATTTATTAAATAATATTATTTCCTGCATATTTCGACTGTTCTGGTCATTCCACGAGTAGGTTGGTATATATTTTGTTAAAATTGTCTACTTAGCTATATTTATGTTATGTAAAAAGTGTATTTTTATTAAGATAACTAAGGGGTTTTCTACCTGCTATCAGGGAAAAGGTCAGAAAATAGGGAAAATAGACCTGTTAAATTTAGTTCCAAAAATATCCGGGGGACTTCTTTCGTGAAAAGCACTCTAGAAACAGATTGATCCCACATACGTAATGCATTAATTATGCCATCTGTCCCACGTTGCGTGTGACCAGTGTGTTTCTAATCATAGTATTTTTTACGAGGGGCTTAGCACGGCGTGCCGCGACAATAGGCATGACGACAAAAAAAATGTTTTAGGCCCATCACATAGTTTATTTTTAAATATTCGACACGTATTTTTTCTTTGTTCTTTTAAACTAAAAATTACAAAGATACACTGGGTTAAAGTTGCTTGTGACGTCACGCTTACGTACGATTTTTACGTAGGAGTGACGTCAAAACCCCCCACTCCATAACTTTGATGCTCTGTATCTTTGTATTTATTTATGTATTTAATCAGGTAAAAATTGTGTTTCAAATATTTTTTAATAGCCTAAAACACAGACTAATTATTTTTTGAATTTTTGAATGTAGTCGTCATCCCTATTATCTCACGTATGCTGTCCTTATCACATTTAAAACTATAGACAGAGACGTAAGCGTGACAAACGCATGACAACGTCTTGTCACGGAGTGTATGCTAAGCTAGCAGATGTCATAAGGCGTTGCGTACGTCGCGTACGTGAGACGAGTCTTTCTCTAGCGTATCTCTTTTCCTTCTTTACAAAACGACGGTGAGTCACTGTACCCGACTGAGCAATTGTTTCCTCCTTAACCATAGTTTTGTAAAATTCTTCAACTACAAAAAAGATTACTTACTTGATGTGGAGGATGACGACTCGACCCCGGAGGTTTGTTTATCAACATACTATGCATCGCTGTTATGTTATCGCCGTATTTCTGAAACATCAATCAAAAATATATTACCTACTGTACCGATTATTTGTTTATTCATAAGTATTTATTATGAACATAACAATATGTAGGTAAGTACTTACATTTATTTTATGACTAGAGGTTGCCCGCGACTTCGTACCTACGCATTTATCCTCATATCTTGTAAAAAAATCAAGATATCTTAAAAAAATATAGACTATTTACTATTTTGATGTATAAGCTACAATATTGCCAAATTTCATCAAGATCTGTTCAGTAGTTTTACGTGAAAGAGTAACAACCATCCTCACATGCCATTACGTAGTAAATCAGCGTCCGCGGAGCGTAGTGACATACTATATTAATCAGCCGCGAATGTCAGCGTCTACGCATAGCGTAATAACGTATTGTCGGTTATATGTGAACGAATAAGTGATTATGTATGGTGATACAATAAACCGCGTAACGCTCGCTCACATTCAGCGGCTTACAGTCAGTTTCTTTTGAACGGGTTTAAAACCTTTGAGTATAGAATATATAAGGAGATGCCATACCGTCTGGATCTGCGTGCCTGGTTTGGCGCAAAATGGCTACCTTTTTGTATGGAATTTCTTATCGTTTGACAGGTCATCTACTATGAAAAACTATAAAAAACTTGCGCCAACCTTGGCACGCTGTCATAAACTCATTTGTATATGAAAAAAAAAAGTGGCACCTCCTTATATATTCTATACTCAAAGTTTAAACTCACAATGTCCTTGTTAGTAAGCGGCGGCAGATTGTACTCGGTGTCAGCTCCGATCAGCTGCGACACGACGTGAAGGAGACGCGGGTTCTCTATGTACTGGTTGAATACGTCGTCGAACAGGATGTCTTGCATCTGGGAAATACAGCATTGCAAAGGATAAAGGATAACCAAGATAAACTTACTTCAAGTGAAAGAGAATATTAACATCGTTCGTATCAAGTAGGTAGTCAAATGAGGATGATGTCTACATTCGAAAATTCAAAAAATAATTAGTCCGTCTTTTAGGCTATTAAAAATATTGGAACGTTTTTGACCTGATTAAATACATAAATAAATACAAAGATACAGAGTATTAAAGTTACGGAGTGGGGGGTATTGACGTCACTCCGAGGTAAAAATCGTACTAAGGCGTGACGTCATGAGCAACTTTAATCCAGCGTTTATACCTAACAACTGAATCAGTAACTAGTAGTAGGATTAGTAGAATGACTAACTAACATGTAGGTAATAATACTTAATTACCTTAGCCTTACATAGTCACTAGAACAGAATCATGTACTTTGAAACCAAGTTAGTAGGTAATACTTAAAATTATCTACCTATTACGGTGTCAGTTTGTCACAGAATATTTCATGACAACTAAGAGCTTAATACTTCATTAAATTAAACTTATAACATACCTACCTACTGATTTTATTATTGTCGAAAATCTGAAAAGACCGCACAAATGTTATTAGGGTACTTTGCAATTGGTGCTGGAGGTATAATATTATAGGTAGTTACCTAGATTTCGTTTTAAAAAAAACCATAATTTAATACCTAGTAGATAAATTGTTAGAAGAAAGGTTGCCAGGAAGATATTGCTACCTAGCAATAAGGCCGCCTGATGCTTCTTATATTCTTGTTTGTGTCTGTACTTTATATGCTTGTGTGCAATAAAGAATATTTGTATTGTATTGTTACTTAAGGTTTGAAAAAAGTATGGTTATTTAAGTCCCGAAATATTTTGTCTTAATCTTCAGGGCAGATATTTTCCGTTCATGTGTGTGTGTGTGTGTGTGTGTGTGTGTGTGTGTGTGTGTGTGTAATGAATAGGTGACATTCATTTTATTTAAGTAATATTTCTAACAAAAGAAAACAACACATTAAACGCTAAGATGACGCAAATAATTTAAAAATTAAATAAGTAGGTACCTAAGTTAATTTAAAGAATCGACTCGAATGCATGTGGCGGGCGACTGATGGATGTAAGTGTAAAAAAAAACTTAACTTTAAATAAGTTAAAAAAGTTATTAAATAGACATTAAGTAGGTACATGTGTAGGTGCTTAGATGCTTAAACTGACTTCACAATAAGCATTTACCTAACAAACAACAAGAATTAATTCAACAACTAAATTATTCAATCTCTTATACTGTAGAGGCCTCTACTTAATTATTGCAAATTTTGCATTGAACTGTTTATATTTAAAATAATGACATTTGAGTTGACCTTTGTTTGATACGAGAAAAACAAAATGAATTTAGAAAATAAATATGTACTTAAATGTTTTAGTAGTCAGTGTTTAAAATTGTTTTTATTCTGTAATTACTTATTTGACGCCATTATAATTTATTTTATTTATAACTAGTAGGTGCCCGCGATTTTGTATGCATTGGTATATCTTGAAAAAGCAATAACATGCTATCTTAAAATTATATTATGTTATTCTAATGTATAAGCTACAATATTGACAAGTTTCATCAAAATCTGTTCAGTAGTTTTTGCGTGAAAGAGTAACAAACATTCAAAGACTCAAACATTGACATTTATAATATTAGTGGGATGTGCATTAAGATTTTAATCTAAGGACTATTATCACATGCAAAATTAAGTATTAATTAGATAAAATAGGTAAATAATAATAATCTATTATGCCATTTATAAATAAATAATCTAACTCAAAGTGCATTCAACTTATGCTAGGTCAGTGCAAAGTCAAATATAGGGTGTTTAATTAAATCATTATTTTAAGTTATTATTATTATTATTTTCTAGCTAAAGTTGATTTAGTGCATTTCCCCTGTTATAATGAAATGACCAAATAGATAAACATTTATTAAAAATTATAGCTGTTATTAAACATATATCTAGCTTATAATGAAGTTATTATTTAAACACAAAGTTTCAATCACAAGGATGAAGTGAAAGAAGTGTGTTTGGATCGTTGCAAGTGGAGGGAAGTGGTCTCTGCCTACCTAGATGGGAAAGAGGCGTGATGGATATGTATGTTGGCAACACCAACAAAAAGTAAAAAATAGTTTTATATTTCTTTAATGTAGCAACACTTTTTTCACTTCTTCTCAACTTCCCGCTCTGCTACGTATACGTGTGCTATGTAACTTTTTGGTGTTTTAAAATTAAGTGCAATAAAATCCAGTTCCTTCGTGCCAATACTTGAAGACTTTCATTTATATAAACCAGCCCCAAGATCTGCTGCCAACAATGTATATGTATGTTAAATATATAGTTTTATCAAAATTACTAGTTCATTAGTAGGATTACTTATAATCACTCAATATACTTTTTTTTTTTTTTTTATTACTGTAAATTACTGTGATAACAAGTTAAGTCAACATGTAATTGTATACAGGGTGTAACAGAAAGGGTATATAAAGCCGAAACACAGCGATAGTCCTCATGAAACTGAACAACTTTCCCCAAGGAACATGGGTCGTAACTCGAAAAAAAAAATTTCGCCTCCCCATACAAAATGCCCGATCAGCTCAGCAGTAAGTATGGGCGATCCAAAAAATTTTTTCGAGTTACGACCCATGTTTCTTGGGGAAAGTTGTTCAGTTTCATGAGGACTATCGCTGTGTTTCGGCTTTATATGCCCTTTCTGTTACACCCTGTATAAGTGTCTCGATTTAAAAAAAAGATATATTGCTCATAACGTAGGGCCCTGTGCCGAAGGTTTCTTGCCGTCTTCTTCCTCTCGGCTATACAGGTAGTGAACCGGCAGTAGTTTTAGATATAAAAAAAGTGACATCAAAAAAGTGTAATGAATTTTGCCTATTTTTGAATAAAACACTTTTCATTTTCATTATTATTTCAAAAAACTGTCAAGTAGTATAGTGTACTTTTTCTCATTTTATAAAGAAACTTTATTAAAAGTCATTAAATTAAATGTTTCATTAACTTCACTTTTTGAGCATCACAAATCGCAAATAGTATGGGTTGTTGCCATCGTTGACGTAGAAAACAGTGATGCTCAAGAGTCTAACTAATATAATTCTAATTCTAATATAGTTACATGTAGGTACTTATTTAAATTATCACAGTAGTTTAAGGTTAACATCAACGACAACGCAACTGACTGGGCTCAAACGAAATGAAACATGCCAAAATATACACCTCGACTGCCGCGACATTTTATTATTGGAGTCAAAAATATCGGTTCTTTCGGCTTCATTTCTGGACAGTAAGTTTTATTTTTGGACCCAGAAGTCTTAGGCTAAGTTGCATTGTGTTTTTCAACTCTGCAGCATTCAAAATTTAAACTAAATACCTATGTTAATTGGCACTTTAAAATTTTATTTTTATTTTTGTTATAAAATATTGTTTTGTTTTGATCTCAGATATGCCATTAATTTTAAGATAAATACATATAAGATTTATGATCTCAATTAGGTATTAAGTTAATTTTTAGTGTTTTTTTTATTATTTTTTGTGTAAAAGTATATCTAGCAATATAATACCATCGATTTGGGATAGTCTCCCGTAATGGTGGTGTTTTTTGGCTGTACTATTGAAATAAATAAAAATGTGTGATAAATAAAATGTGTGTGTGTGTGATTAAAGTATAAATAAACATCCTGTACAGTGTATTTACCTTATTGATAAGATCCTCGCCCTTCAATCCTTTCCCGATAAGTGACGGCTCCTTAACTATTGTAATATTGCCTTTGTCCGCCAGACCTTTGCATATTTGGATGAAGCGTTGTCTAAAATAACACAAATATTCTTAATTGTATGAAGAATAGAACAGAAAAAGCTTTATTCAGTATCACTTAAGGTACAATATTTTACTTAACACTAAGGGAATTACACAGATACCAAAAAGGTTATTGAGTTCAGCATACTGATGTGATTCCAGGCCACAACAAATGATTTTCAGCTGAAGAAGGCAGAGTAAAACCACACCAAATTCACCACTTAGGGCCCGCTTCAACATCTACAGAATAAAAGTTATCTGATGGATATTTTACACCTGTATCTGTTTAAAATGTCATGTTTTATAAAATAGTCATAGGTTTATGTTTCAGTCTTTTATCTATAGATGTGTAACTGGCACTAAACAAATTAAATGTAACTGGCAGATAAACCTATGTCCATTTTAAATAACATGACATTTTGGACACCGGCAGACAGGTATAAAATATCTCTAGGATTTTTTTTTATCTTTTAGTGGTGAAACGGGCCCCAAACATCTTAAAAAGTTATTGAACTTACTTGTAACTGTATAGCGAAGTGAAATCTATAAGTTCTTTAATAACTAAGTAGCCATGTTTGTGGTAGAACTGATACTCTTCCGGTGATATTGTGTAAGTAGCTGATGGTTCGGCAAATACACTGAAAAAATATACAATTAAAATCCTAGACTCATCTAATCTAGCCACTTGTGTCCCACGGCTGGGCAAAGGCCTCTCTCCGCATACATAATGACTTTCTGTCATGTCATGAGCTTCCTCCGTCCAGGTACTTAAGAAGGTGTCCAGCTCGTCCCACCACCTTTACATGGTCTGTTTTAGTCCATAAATCGTCTGGCACTCATAGCTTTGTAAAAAGCATCATGAAAGGAAAAGTAGAGAGAAAACGGAAAACAGAGAGATCTCGGAGGACTTACATAGATCAAATAAAAGAGGGAATAGAAGTTGTGTCGTATCAGGTTATCAAACGGACAATAACGCTATAAAACCTAATTCTATTAAAACCTACTTACTTTTTAGGCATAACTTTGGCTCCTCTAGCAGTATGTAACTCCATTTTTAAGAAATCAACACGAAATCAAAGGTTATTTGGAAACAAGTTTTCGAAATTCGAACCCTTGTTTACAATGTTACTATAAATTACACAATGCCAACTTGTATCGTTTACTGGTTGATTTATATTAAATATAATTATATTCATCGACGTAATAAAGGGCTTTATCTTTAATTGTTATCAAGATTTATTTCTGACAAACAAAACTTATAACAAAACTTGAGAACTAGTGTTGGAAGTGCAAGCAAATGAAGCAACGTTATTTCACTGTTACTGTTTACCAGGTAGGAGTTACAGAATAACTGGTTGTGAAATATTATTTTAAACTTGTATTAGTTGCACTTTTGATCACCAAAATTCCTTTTTTAAACCTTATCTAATATCACATACGAAATATGGTACGTAGTGAATAATTATGTAGGTACCTATTTGCTACTTTCTTCCCATTAATGATTATTTTTATTCGTTTTTAATTTATAAGAACTCAAAAGTTGTATATTTATATTAATAAAGCAATCGTGTAACATAATTTACAAATCATTGAAAATATTTTGTTATATCATCGAATACTAAGTATCGTTAAAAAAAAGTAACGGACATCATAATATAATTACATCACACCACTATAGAAATTGGCATTCGAGAAACGTCATTATTATTTTTCTTAACAAACTGGTAGCCATAACTTTTGAGCCATGATTCATTCGTTACAAAAAAGGTTGGTTTTGTGAATTTTATGATTTCGATTTAGGTTCCATTCCAAATATTGGTAGAATTTAGAATATTTGTATCTATTTATTAACGAAACACTTTGAGAAGTTAGGTAAAAAGTAGGTAAATAAATTATGTAGCTGTATCTAGATATGTAGCTGAACTCATGTATTTGTAGTTACTACTCTCTGTATTTGTATTTTAGTTTTTCTAAGTAGGCAAGTCACTTTGAATTTGTTTATCAGGGGCACAGGTTAAGACGACGTCCTTGAATAAATCGGTTTTTAAGTAGGTATATAAGCGAATACCTCTAAATACCTAATTATAAACCTACTTACGTCATAGAACAACCTGTCTACATAAACAAATTCTGGACACTAAAACTATAGGTAAGTAGGTATCAATTGGCTGTGGCAGAATATGCGACTAGCATGGTTGCCAAGCTAAAAAAAAAAGTAGGTATCTACTACCGGTAGGTAGGGGGAGGCGGGGCACATTGATACTCGGGGCACATTGATACAGTACCTGTTTTGAAATACTGAAAAACGATACGCACACGGACACATCATTAGAACGCTCAAGGACATCCACAAGGATGATAGTTGTGACGATGCTCGCCGCCTATTCGCCGTTTTGCTTTTACAGGCACAAACGTGTTTTTGGGACCGACAACTAAAATTTTAAGAGCAATGTGTTTGTGTCTCAGCTCCATATTATTAGTTGTTTTCATAGTTTTATTTTACCAAAAGTACGTTTATACTTTAATAAATGTTATTTAATATGTCTATTTAATACAATATTGATTTAAAAAATAATAAATTACTTTTTCGTGAATATAGTCCCTTGGGGCACTATGATACAGTAAAGCGCGGGGCAGAATAATACGTATCAATCTGCCCCGTTAGTGTATTTAAGTGCCCCTTTAGTGCATTAAAGTGCCCCGTTAGTATTTTAAAGTAGTCTTAAAAATCTCATTTATTATAGAAAATGGTCCGGACTTTTAAAGTTAAGCAGAGAAATGTGAAAAAATCGTTTAGGATTTCAGTTATGTGATGTTTTTGATTATGAGTTTTAAGAAAAAGTTCCTATAATTTTGATAGAGGATTTTATTTTGTTATTTCTATATTTCACTATGCCCAATTCTGTAGTACTTTTAGGCTGATTACTGAGTAATTATGTTTAATTATATGTTTAAGATCTTGATAAATTCTAGATTTTTGATGACAATTTTATTTCCTAGCTCATTTCATTATTAGGCTGATTGTGATTATCGTTAATACGAATAATAACTAATAAATAACGTGATTTTTTCAGATACCAAGCATTATTTGCTTTTTATTTGGTCAATTTAAGTAATATAACGATTTATTTTGAAAAATATTATAATATTTACGGAAATAAAATACGCATCAAGCTGCCCCACTCTCTGTATCAAGGTGCCCCACCGGTGGGGCAGAATGATACAAAATCCATTTTTTATAAAAGTCGCCATAACTTTTTCCCTATTCGTTTCTATCAGCTTTTTTTAAACTTAATTATAAGTTAACATATCAGGCCATGCACCCGGCAAAAAAAATGATCAAATATGTTGACATTTGTGTATTAAAACGGAGTTTGAATTTTTGTGTATCAATGTGCCCCACTTCCCCCTAAGTACATTACCTACGTAAGTGCATTTACTACTTCTTAGGATATTACGGACAACTAACTTAGTCTGGAATCTTTTAAAGAATAATACCTAAGTACCTACTTACTAAGGAGAAACAAGAAAACTTCTAATTTAGTAGTAATATTGATCAAAACACTTTTTTGTAGTTTAGTTAAGTACTTACCTACTCTGACACCTGAGACAGAAAATAGGTAGGTAGGTACCTATAGTGCGTTTCTTATAATACTGCCTATGCCGCCATGTTGGCAGCATTGAACATTTGTATTGCGAAAGGCGAGGCGCGAGGCAGTACAAAGCAATGCTGCCAACATGGCGGCATAGGAAGTATTCTGTGAAACGCACTTTAAAGGTCCGTAGTGCCCATTTTAAGAGATCTTTTTCTCCATCCTTCCATCGTTTACCTACTCTGTGGCTACATATATTTTATTAATCAAACCAAGGAGTTCCCACAGGGTTTTTCACGTTCGTCTTTTTTGTGAAATATGGTCTAAATTGGAGGCACAATCCGATTCCGGAGTTTCAGGGGATAGGGGAAGATGGAAGAATGCGGGGGAGGCCTTTGCCCAGCAGTGGCTTCTAAAAAAAGGATGACGGTTAACCAGGCTTAAAAACTTTTTAATAAACACTCTTTGGAAACGTAGGTACCTATTTATTTTTTATTTAAAAAACCTACATATAAACATAGGTAGATAGTGGTTGATACATAATGTAAGTTTTGGTTTATTGTGTGACTAGCAATGTAAATAGGGGTGATGACTACATTCGAAAATTCAAAAAATAATTACTTAGTCTGTCTTTTAGGCTATTAAAAAATATTTGAAACAAACACGTTTTTTTCCTGATCAAATACATAAATAAATACAAAGATACAGAGCATCAAAGTTACGGAGTGGGGGGTTTTAACATCACTCCTTGGTTAAAATCGTACTGAGGCGTGACGACACGAGCAACTTCAACCCAGTGTATCTGTGTCATTTTTAGTTTAAGAGAGCAAAGAAAAAATACGTGTCGAATATTTTAAAATAATCTATGTGCTGGACTAAAAAAATTTTTTAGTCATCATGCCCATTATATTAGTTGTATTTACATAATATATGTCTGTGTAGTTTGAATTCGTAGATATCTAATAAACACTTGGTTTAGAATACGCTCCAGTGAAAATAGCTAATTCCAAATGACGATCGACAATCATAAATAAGAACGGTCGGTTTGCATTAAATTGTTCCATATCAAGATCTAATGACCTTCCTGCCATATACGCCACAGACGCTGCACTTGCCTCAGTACCTTCCTCAGTCACTGATATACTTGCTTTCTGAATAAAGTTTGAAACAAATAAGTCAAAGTCCGCAATATCAGCGAATTTAGCTAAAGAGGCATCAAACATCGTGCGAAGTCCCATATCGCGTAATAACTCCTTTAAGTTACCTAAATCTGATTCGATTTTGAATCTTGGTATCTGAATCATAACTTGTCCTTGTTTTTCGGCGAAAAGAGTGAAAATTGATGATAAACTAATCGTCTTCATTTTATCCAAAACTGAAGCGATGTTTTCTCCGTTATTAGGCAGAAACAAAAGCATGGAAAATCTTTTGCTGTCTCCGTAAGGTAGCTCCAAAATTGATGCTCCAATTTGGTTCATATTGGTAAAATTTGCTTGTTGTGTAGAATACATAAGGTTGACGTCACCTATTTGGTTTCCATTCTCGTCGTAAAACGCGCTAATTTCTGTTTCTTCGCTTTCGAATTGATGGGCCCAAGATCCTTTGAAATAAAGTGCATCTACTATAACTAAGTAAACGTCTTGTAAGTCTGATGGTTCAACGACATCGTCGATTGTATCGTGAGTAGCTGCACGTATATATTCGTTTACAATCGTCGCTACTACATTAGAATCTTCAAAAGGCAACGCTTGTAGATTAGTCACCTTTGTTTTCTCGATCCTGTCTCTAAAAACTTGCTGTAAAGGTAATCTTTCATCGACAAAAATGTTCGAACTTCTTTCCAACTTCACTCCTTCTCTAGTTTCAGTTAGATCTTCGATTAACTCAAAGAATTTAGAGTTGAAGCATTTGTGGGGATGTAATCTTAGCACTTGTTTGATTTCGTCTAAAGTTTCTTCTGTGGCTCCTAAGGAAAGAGCTGATAGTAACGTCCAGGGTGACAAAGTGGAGCTGATGAAGTGATTCTCTTGTTCCAAAGCGATTCTTTTGGCCAAATCTACAGAAAATTCGTAGACGGATCTTCGGAAGAACGGTAACGCTTTCCAAGTCGTGCACTGGGTTAAACCGGATGGTATTAATAATGTAAAACACAATAATATAGTGATTGGAGCCATGACTACACTGATTGACTAAAACTGTTCAACTGTTAAAATGTAAAACTAAGATAGGGCTATCGTTGTGACCTAAGATAACACAAAGGTGATAGTTTGGCACGATTATATTCTTGTTTTTGTCCATGGAAACACAAATTTGAAGATTGTTATTACAAAATACTTACCTACTTACATAATTTTGGCGATTTTGGTCAAATACCTACATCCTGGCTTGAAGGTTAATTCTACAATTCTTCAGGGGCCCAAGTCTGCTAATTTAAAATAGACTCAGTTGTGTGTAGTAACTATTAAGTAATCTGTGGTTGTGTTGTGTGTCAGCAGAGTGTCAATGAGAATATCAATGTAATTTTTTGAGACATTTAGTCCCAATCAGTGTTTAGCAGAATACCAAATGTGTCAAAAAATGCCATTGACTCTCAGCCAATATACATATGATGCTATTTTAAATTAACAGACTTGGGCCCCAGTTCTTCTTACTACTTATAGGCAGTTTAACAAATAAAATAGTTTTACTTAGCAACGACAAATTATTCTATAAAGAAGCCGATTCATTACAAATTCTAATTAAAACGAAGAATGCCTAATAGAACTTTGATCATAAATAAGCCTCAAGTAAACAAAGTGGTATCTACCTACTAACCTGTTATGTATGAAGTTTTTGAACAAAAGTAAAAAACAAGCAATTCTAGTCTTTTAAAATACCGGTAATGTAGTACCTAACTATTCGGTAATCTGTGGCACTATTTAATGTAGATACTGGGCTTAAAATTACGCTATCTAGATGACAAAAAATATACCTACCTACGTTCTTTAAAGGTTCAAATTAATTAGGTAGGTACTTATAGGTAGGTATAGGTATAGGTTTAGTAGGTAGTGTTTTCTAATCTGTGTATAGGTATACGAGTACAATCCATACTTATTATTATACTTATTAATATTATAAATGCGAAAGTAACTCTGTCTGTCTGTCTGTCTCGCTTTCACGCTAAAACGGCTGAACCGATTAAAACGAAATTTGGCACATAGATAGGCTATAGCCTGAGAAAGGATATGTCCTTTACTACTTTTGATTTCAATAGCGCAGGTTAAAAAAAACGCGACGCGAGCGCCGCCAAACTCAGTATTCCACGCGGACAAAGTCGCGGGTACAGCTATGACCAATAAAATCCCAATGACAAATCACTAGGAAGAAAATAAATAGGATAATATTAATATCCACATTATTGTAATCTCATTTCATGACAATCATGAATCCACCTACTTCCATTTTGCAATTTTATCTAAAACTTTGCAAATGCAATGTCATTTGTCCATTCAGTGCTAGTCCATGAGTCGTTTTTCACAAATTATTAGTGAGCTCTAGAAACAGTGTGAAAATTATCACCATGATAGTTTTACCCTCGGTTTTACCTGTGATTCTCTTTTGTTTTCAAGTTGTGTTAGTCACATTATCAGCCCAGTATTGTTCTAAAGAAGCTACCTTAAATGCTATGAAGAAACCCTTATACGATTTCTCTGTAAGATTCCTAGAGAGAGTATCTTGGAAGAACTCGGGACATTTCATTTATTCGCCTTTAATGGCTTGGCTGCAACTGATTTTAGTAGCTGAAGGCGCTAGATCGGAAACCCTTAAAGAAATTTGGGAAGTCACTGGTTTAAAAGGTTTTAAAAAAGAGAGTTGCTACAGAAGAAAATTGAGAGAGATATTAAACGATATTGAAGATAATATGGTAATTGATTCTCGGAAACAAATGGCTATAATTGTCGACAAATTTTATACAGTCAAAAACTGTTTTAAAAACGAAGTGCAAACTTTAAACGCTATGAAAGTTTTAACCACGAATTTTGACACCACAGAAGAATCTGCTTATGAAATGACTAAGATTCTAAATTCAAGAATTGGTTTTTTTGACGACATTGTCACGCCGAATTACTTCAACCAAAGTGTTTTACTTGTTACCGATGTTGCTTATTACAAAAGTGATTTTAAATATCCTTTTAACAAAGCCCGAACAGTTATAGCTCCTTTTTATTCTAAAGATCATGTTAAAATCGGCGAAGTCAATATGATGAATCAAATAGGTTATTTTAATTTATTTATTTATTTATTTAACAGTTTATTGTAAGATGATAATACATAGAGACAGAAAAAAAAGAGAAGTTATACAAAAGGTACAGCATATTTCTAAAAGAAATTTCTTCCTGCAGACCCCACAAAGAGAGAAGTGATAGCATGAAGGCAGGATAGTCACTACAATAAACAATAAATATATAAGTATAAACCTACACATATATATTCGATAAATACACATACATAAATATTATAATTTATATAAATATATATATATTGTATTCTCTATGATAAGGAAAGATAGTGCTCTTTAACTTTCCGTTTGAAAATGTGGAGAGAGTGAGTGTCACGTATAGTGTGTGGCAATGAATTCCACAGCCGGACTGCATGAACAGAAAAGGAATAAGAGTAAGAATCAGAAGAGTGAGACGGGAAATCAAGAAGGGATCTTAAGTGAGAGCGACAGGGCCTATCAGGTTGATAGGTGAACCTGAAACGCTCGCGGAGGTAGGAAGGAGTAGCAGGATTATGAAGTGTTTGAAATAAGAAGTTAAGGATATGAGCATTCCTTCTAAGGCGGATCGGAAGCCACTTGAGTTGGGCACGAAAACCAGAGACATGGTCAAACTTGCGCAGACCGAAAATGAATCTTATGCAAAGATTTTGAAGCCGCTCAAGTTTATTTAGAAGTTCTTCGGACACGTCAAGGTAGCAACAATCCGCATAGTCGAGAAGAGGTAAAAGAAGAGTTTGGGCTAGATGGGTTTTGGTCTTCAGAGGCAAGAAATTTTGGAGACGTTTGAGTGAGTGAAAGGAGTAGTGAATTTTCTTACTGACCTCATTGACCTGAGGGGCCCAAGACAAATGATTGTCGAGTATCAAACCTAGGTTTTTGACAGTAGACGCAAACTTAATTTCGATGTCATTGTACGTAACTGGTGTGATAGAGGCGAAATCAATGCGTTGATACCAATATTTACTGCCAATGACTATCACTTTTAACTTAGTTGACATAGACTTAATCAATGCAAAAGTTTTAGAAATGCCTTGTTTAGATGATACAGTATCTATGCTTATATTTTTACCTCTAAAAGGTAGTATAACAGATTTATATTATTTACTTAAGCGTACTACATTAGCAGGTGTATTAAACATGCTGAAATCAAGCTCTAAGCAACCCGTCAACGTATCAATTCCTAGATCAAATCTAGGAGGAGATAGAAACAGAAATGATAAACATTCGAGAGCTACTCAATGATATGGGTTTGAAAAGACTATTCTATCTTGAAGATGCAAATTTAAAAGGCTTACCAATTTCACTATAAACGTCTCGCTCATGACACAGTTAGTGTTCACAGAAGTGACAGAGAGAGCTGTACATGCGTCATCTTGTCCAGAAAATTCAATGATCGATCCAGCATCGGTAGAATTTAATGCTAATCTACCTTTCGGTTTTATGCTTGTTGATAAAGTAAATGAAATTATTTTGTTTTCTGGTATGTATTCTGAACCTTCTGAATTCTGAACCTGAAAAAAAAGAACAATAGAAATTCTATTATGTCTGTGGTCTGTAGTGGGATGTAAAAGGTTAAAGGAACATGGCTGTTTTGGTTGTTGTTAAAACTAATTAGAGTCTGACAATAAAAGCGAAAAAATTGAATGTGTGGTAACTATAGTGTCGTTCCATTTTCTTAGATTGATTTGAAAGGGACGACGCTACAGTGTTGCCGATTATTAATCCCTATGTACGTGCCAGGTACCTTCCTATATGATTAGATAGAAATTCTTGTCAAAACAGACATAAATTATTTATTGGTTTTAAAATCATGATAAAACCCAAAATTGTCATCAACAACACGATATAGTCTAAAATGACGAAAATGATGTTACTTTTTTTTATTCAGCAGTTTTAGTGGTTTGAGTCTTCTTAATTAGTTTTTTTTAGGGTTCCGTATTATAATATTTATTGATAGGTATTGGTTAATTAAATAATGGTAGGTTAGTAATATAATAGAAGTGGGTATTTATTTAAATTGAAACATTCAGTTATGATTATTATAATTTTATTATAAACAGTATTTAATAACAATGTAATTACCTATTTCACTTGTGACTAGTTTTATCTCAGCCTCGACTTTGACATTGTAATTGTTATAGTAAAAATAAAAATAAGTTCCAAAAACTAAAACACGCCTACGGATAAACTGCGATCCTTAAAGTCAGAAACAAGAAATTATTGTTGTCTTCTTACCTACCCAATAAGTGCACAGATGAAGCGATTTTCTGAGGATAGCCGTGGTCGTATGCCTCCATATAATTCTTAATAATACCCGCCGTATTATTATGAATCTTTTGACACCTCATTCATTAAAATCGGTTCAGTATTTTAAAAGTTACGGTGGAACATACATACATAGGTACATAGACTGCCAAACACATTACACTTCCTTTTGGCTTCGCCGTAGTCGTGTAAAAACATAGAAAAAAGAATATTTAAAGTTTATTCCTGGGGGCCGATTCTGCTAGTTACCAAATGTACAAATGGTGTGTCTCTAGAATGTGAGTTGTACGATAATAGACGATACATAGACCATACCTAACTACTATTATTTGCTCTAGTCGGTAGTTTAGTCCACAATATCACCATAATGGCAGTTCCAAACGGTATTCTCTTCGTTATGTGACATTTATCCAGTCGTCGAACTGTCAAAAATTTAAATAATGGCGGATTTGGCGCATCTGTCGCGGAACTTAGCAGACTACCAAATTTGTCACCTATTGCAAATAGTATGTCAATGTGTTGACAATAGTTAGTTGCTTAACTTAATTTAGTAGAATTGGTCCCCTGTAGTGTATGATTATTATTATTTGTACATTGTATACTTATTAAAATATATTTTATTATAAATTGTATTTTATATAACAACAGAAAAATCTCCACATGTAACTTACCTACTTGTATTTTCCTATTCGCTAAGATTAAAAATTATAAAATACTAATTTTAATAATTAATAATTCGTATTTTAATCATATTCAGTCAATATCACAACCTTATATTATAATATTCTGAGTTTTATTCTTACTGGCTATTTTATAAATTCTCCAAGGACAATTGAATCTAGCATTATTTTAGGTACAGTCAGCATCATAAGCCGATTAACACATTCAGATTTTCAATAAATAATATACATTGTTACTAGATGTTAAACCACTTATTTTCCTAATTTGGAACCTTATTGGATATTCATTTAAATGTGGAGGATTTTTGTTAAGCTATTTTTGTCTAATAATGGTATATTTTAGTTTTGAAAATCTGAATGTGTTCATCGACTTATGATGCTGACCGTACAATGCTTAAAGACGTTTCCATTCACCGTTCCAAACTTTTATTCACTTTTAGTTACAACAATAAGAAAATTATTGTAAGATTTACTTCACTTGATGTTATTGGTAGAATCCAGAAATAGAATTAGCCATTTAAAAAAAAAATCCTTTACTTCGAAAGTACCTATCGCACTGCTGTAACCAGAGTGAAGGACAACGCTATACGGAGTAAAAAAGACCGCGATCTATTTGCTTACGGGCGTTCCCAATATTCTAATTATCAGATTTTGCCCTACTGGAGATAGAAATTGTTATTTAACTTAGAATTTTTCGTCCCTATAATCCTATCGGTGTCAAAAAATCTATGGAATTCTTAAGGATAGATCAAAAGTGACAGTTACGTGACAGTTATGTACCTACTTACTGTCAATCTCAGATAGCTATCTGTCTTTGTATATTGGGAACAGCCGTTAGTCTGTCTATTAACTACTTAGTTTTAGCCGCGCGATGTTCTTTTGTCTTTTTTATTTTGAGAGGTATTGCAAGACGGAGCTGTATTGTCTCCTCTCTCACTCTATCCTATTGAAAAGCGAAGATAATGATAAGGATAGGTACAGCGATCACACAGAAGAGATAGACAGAAGTTCTTGGTTCACACTCGCTGATGATCAAGAACTGCTCGTTCCATAAGGAATCGTTGTCGCGTAGTGGGACTTCTAGAACTACCTGTAACATTAAATAAGAAATGCTATTAAAGATGGTAATACTAGTGGCTTCCCGCGACTTCCAACGCATTAGCATCTTATTTTAAAAACTATAACCATATCTCTATCAGAAGAGGAAAGATGCCAGGACATTTGATACGACATGATTCTTTCATAAAATCATCATAGAAGGAAAAATTTAAGGGAAAAGGAAGAGAGGAACGTTCCTAGAACAGGTGAAGGAAAAGGCGGGTGTCATGTCTTATCAAGATGTTAAAAAGAAGGCAGAGAATAGGGAGGATGGAAGAGGCTTCACCGACAAGAGCTAAGGTCTTAAATTAGAAGAAGAAGAACCATATCTTTAAAAAATCACAGTCTCATTAAATAATACAATCTAGAACCCGTCGAAAATATCTACGCACCTGGTTTACTGACGTCATGCAACTTTTACGTACTCGTTCTGGGGGCTTAGCACGGCGTGCCGCGTCAATTATTTCACGTCATGCTGTCCTTATCACATTAAAACTATAGACAGAGACGTAAGCGTGACAAACGCATGACAACGTCTTGTCACGGAGTGCATGCTAAGCTAGATGGTACTCAATAGGCGAAAAAGGGAGAAGCACGAGGGGAAGCGCATTTCAGCGAGATGCGAACATATTTCCAACGGGTTACCTTTTATGTGTTATTTTGATGTATAAGTACATAATTGTAAAGTTTCATTAAAATCTGTTCAGTGGTTTTTGCGTGAAAGAGTACAATTACCCATCTATACAATTATCAGTAAAAACTTGAACACTTATGACATAAAGGCCAAAACACACCGGATGCGTATGCGTTACGTATGCGTAGACGTAACGTAGACGTAGACGCAAGCGGTGACAGTTCCATACATTACAACTCAGAGGTACGCATACGTCTACACATACGCAACGCATACGCATCCGGTGTGTTTTGGCCTTAAGTAGCAAGCAGAAGAATAAAAAAATACCTTCTGACTGGAAAATATATCCAGAGCCAAATCACATCGGTCAGTGCTATTAGTGCACTCCCTGAGTTTGGTCCTGGCTACATCATATCTGGTCTTCTGAAGGTCGAACCTCGCTCGGATGTAGTTTTTTTGCACCTCGTTCTCTGAGTTGAACACGAAGAAGTAGTAGCCGTTGGCTGGGACTCTGACGGTTAAAGAAAACATATTGATCATTGTGATATAGGTACGTACTACGTACATCATATCAAATCAAAAATAAATTTATTTTCACCCACAATATACTAATCGTCTTTACAGTGCATAATTACATGAAGTTGATTATTATATACTTAAATGATGATAGCATTGCGCGAGACAAAAGCCCAAATTAGGCTACCCTGTGCTATGGGACTCCTGGCTCCAAGCGGCATTACTACATTAAATAACATAAAAAATATAAATAAAACATTATATAATATCTGTCACGCCTCTTTCCCCTTGGGGTAAGCAGAGACTTCCCTCCACTTCCTACGATCCAAACACCCTTCCTGCGCCACATTTATTGTTATGGGAGCATATGGAGCGAAAGGATTTGTTGCTTTGAATTGGTTTCTATGATACAGAAATGCCGATCTAGTGCACACAGTACCATAGAAATACAAAGTAACAAATCCTTTCGCTCCGTACGCTCCGCATCCGACAAAGTGGACGCTTAGCTTAGACATCTAAGATAAACATGCCCTCACCTATAAGTCAACGCATTAGCTCTTGCAGCATTCATGGTCTCTTCATCAGGAGACTCATTGAAGCACTGAGCGTGAGGAGTCAGCGGTAGATTGAGGATCAGACCCTCGCACTCAAGAAGGGCTTCCTCACTGCTGGAGAAGGATGACCAGAATTCAGAGTTGCTCATATCGAAGGGTGTTGTCTCGTTGAGCTGCTCGTGGTGCTCTGCGAAACCGTCAGGATCTAAATCCTGGGGAGATGGAGAAAAGATTTTGTAATCATCATATTTACGCTAGAAGCTGATTGGTCTCACGTAAGCAAAGTACACAACGTATTATTAATAATAATAATTCTTTATTTCGGATAAATCCATATTCTGGTTAGTACTTACAATGTCTCTTAAATAACTAGGGTTAGTAAAACAATAATACCTAATCTTAATATCTAAAATATCACCAAAGCGTCACTGTACCCGCCGTATGAAGCCGAGTACAGTGTCGCAATATATAGCCATCCACTCTGCCTGCTATTAATTTCAGGAGCCTATTCGGGCTCCTCCTCACCCTGCCCAACAGGGATGCCGCTCTATTGCGTATAATAGCAAAGAAATCCGCTACCCGGGCCGCCGCAAACATCCCTGATGCGCTACAGTATCGTGGCAGGCCCATCAGAGCGCGAAACGCATCATTGTACTGGACACGCAGGGCATTATATGCTTTCTGCGTGTATCTGGCCCACAAGCTGCTCGTATAAAAAGATTGACAAAAGGCCTTAAGAAGAGTAGTTTTAACATTTTCATTGCAACGAGCAAATCTGCGCGCCAACATATTGCTCCTCACCGCTAACGCCCTGCGCTCCCTGTCAACGTCCACGTCATCGCACAGACTCTCCGTGACCCAGTGCCCCAGGTACTTGAACTGCACGACTCTCTTTACAAGAGCTCCATAGATGTAAATGGGTGGAACTTGAG
This sequence comes from Anarsia innoxiella, assembly GCA_947563765.1. Classification (NCBI taxonomy): domain Eukaryota; kingdom Metazoa; phylum Arthropoda; class Insecta; order Lepidoptera; family Gelechiidae; genus Anarsia; species Anarsia innoxiella. Next base: position 564,213 of record OX387413.1, read on the forward strand.
AATGTTCCTCGGCATAGCCTTCACATACTTTAATCAATTTTCTCAACGCACTAATAGACGGGCTCAACAGCACCATATCATCCGCATAGCTGATATTATTAATTATGGTACCCTCTATCGAACATCCTATGCCAGTGCTATTGAGCTCGTCCATCAGGCGGTTTATACATATAAAGATTAAGACATTAGCATTATTAGGACATTAGGATGGATTGAGCATTAGGATTAAGACATCTACTCAATAAGAATGGGCTAGAAACACACTCAACGTGGGACATGTGACAAGTGTTTCTAGGCATATTAGAGCAATGGTCTTGTTGAGTCTGGCAAAAGAGTCACAATAAAAAAAAACTTTACAATAACAATTCGGGATCAAGCAAAAATATGATTATTTACTAAGGAGAAACTAATTCGAAAAAAATTATCGAAAGTTGCTGTCTGCAGTGGAATTACAAGCTTAAATAAATATAGTGTATAAACCGCAAGATTTAAGCATGAAAAAAGGGATGGGGTTAAAGGCTTATTCATTTTCTTGCTTGGATCCACTCAGTTAACTTACTTCCTCAGCAGCGAAATTCCTCGGCTCATCATCCTCATTCAGCTCCCTCTTCAAATCAGCTTGTCCTAACATTAACTCTCGTTTGACTCTCGCTTCTACTCTTGCATCGTGACGTTTTTCTGTAATTAGGATAACAAGATGGTGAATGTCACAATCCACAAATGGCATTATTGCACGTTTCACCACCGACAGATACTTAAGTGACAGATAAACCCTATGTCTATTTAATAAAACATAACGTTTTAGAAAGACACAGGTATGAAATATCCGTCACATAAATATCTGTAAATGGTGAACGGGCTCTTATAGTCATATCTGGGAACTTGCAAAATAACTAAAAATAATATAGCCTGCACGTATTTGTTATTCTGATATGCAAGCTACAATATGGTGCAAAGATTCATTAAAATCTCTTTAGTGGTTTTTGTGTGTTTAAGTTTAAGTAATTACAGTATTGTTGTAACTGATCTCATTCTAGTTTTAAGTTCGTAGCTTTGCTACACAAATTGCCGTGCCATAATCAGGGTCCACATTTGGTACTTTAAGTTATTTATAAGATCTGTAAAAACCTGTGGAGTGCAATAAATGATTGGGTATAGTATTGAGTATAGTATAGTATAGAGTAACAAATGTCCTTACACACATACATCCATTGGCACAAACATTGACATTTATAATATAAGTAGGATGTCTACCAATATCTAACTTCATGAACTCACGTTTCCTCTGCTCCCTGGTCTTCTCCTCGTCGATAGCTTCCACCAGCACCTTCCTCAGCCGATCCAGTTCCTCGTCACTACCCCTCACTGCAGACATGATGCGAGCTTTTGTATGCTGTGGATTACTTTCGATATTCAGAATGGAGATTCAAAAATATTTTAAAAATATATTTATCTTTTTAAGATGTACCTGTATAATGGAAGAGTTAGACCCAGAACACATGGTGAAACGCAAATGCAACGCAACTAAAACTGCTGGTTACTTTTGAGTCTAGACTTCCTTAGAAAACCACACACGTCGATAGAAGTCTATAGCAAAACTGCGATGCAACTCAAAAGTAACTAGCAGTTTCAGTTGCGTTTCACCATGTGTTTTGGCGCTTACACTGCTCTTTAGGCAAGGGCGTTTCTTAAGATAAGTTGTCCAAATCAGACATGTACTTATTTGTAGTAAGGAAGGACCCGTTTTTAGGCGTTTTCAAATTAGCGTTTCATACGCGCGTACGAGTATACGCTCGTTTTTTGAAGCGTATGTACGCGCCTATGCTTAGGACGGCCGAATACGAGCGTATAAAACGCTTGGTCTGGAAACGCCCTTTTTCTGCATCAAGATTGACTGATTTCTGTCTTTGAATCAGTTGTATTACAAATTAATTTGTCTCATCTTCTCCTCTTACCTTCTCCTCTAGATCTTGATATTCAACGCCCATAGTCTGATGAAGTCTGACCAACACTCGCTTCCCTCTATCTCCCAAAGCTTGCAACCTTTGAAGTACATCTTCGAATACTTCTTTGGAATTTGCTTGATCTTCTTCTATTTGCTTATTTGGTTCTGTGGTAGGCTGTGAAAGAGATTTATTTATTTATTTATTAGATAGGTTTGCCAACAGGTTTACATCGTACTTAACATATAGAACATTTTATAATAAGTCTGACCCGATGTAGACCCAATTACAGGCAAACACAGCTTGCTAAAAAGTATTTAGTCTTAATTTGCCGGAAATACCTAAATTAAAGTGATTTCTGATTCATTTAAAGAGGTTAAAGAAGATTAAAAAATTGTTTTAAATGGCTATTGTCTTTTGGTTTTAAAATTGTACGCAGAGTTTTTAAATTTTGGAAGAGACATGTTAAGATGAGGAGGATGATGAGGAGGATGATGTTTTGTTAGAGATGTAGCTGTTGTGAACTTTTTAGTTAATGAAATGAAATGAAATGAAATGAAATGAAATGAAATGAAATGAAATGAAAATCATTTAATCCTGTAGGTTTTGACAACACTTAAGACGGGTCATTTTTTAAAGTTAATGCTAGATTCGCAAGAGTGCAGTTTCCCCAGAGAAGAACCTAGCAAGAAACTCTGTAGGGTTGCTCTTTTTAATTTAAGTTTTACAAATCTCAGGCATAAACACAGAAACATATAATCAAATTAATATTTCAAAACAGCTATCCATAAATAAATAATAAAAATTTGACCCCACAATATCCAGGAAAAAGTAAGGCAAGCAAATGGGAAACAAAGAAGTGAAATGCTTAGTTTGATGGGATCCGCATGACATGACCGGCCATCATAGCAGCACCTTCACACAGGTCTCAACGCATGTGCCAGCCATCAACGAAAACGAACAAGAGTTATGTCTATAGACCTAAACTCTATTGTGTCATAGTGTCTCTGTCTTATACAAGGTGACTTTAAATTAGTGAACGATAGAAAAGGATATGCATGAACTCGTGATAACAAATAACTTTTACTATGGAACCAAGTTCGAAATCACAAAAAGAATTCTTCCCCCATACTATCAGCTGATGCATTTTGTATGAGGTGTTCAAAAATTTTTGAATGATTTCGACCTTGGTCCCATAGTAAAAGTTGTTTGTTATCAAGAGTACATGTATATCCTTTTCTATCGTTCACTAATTTAAAGTCACCCTATATGTCTTCTATCAATGTCGTCTCTACTACTAAAAATTTTGCGTAATAAAACCTTATATTATTAAAAGGTTTTTCACTTATTTCAGTAGCTTTGAAGATTTGAGATGATTTATGGTAAGTTGATATAGCTAAAGAGTAAGCAAACCAAGTGACTAAGGGATGGTTCAAATGTTACATATCCGTCGTGTTTGTCGATCGCGTAACGCCTGGGCCCAATTGTGCTAATTTACAATATTATCAGTTGTGTGTCAGCAGAGTGTCAATTACATTTTTTGACACATCTGGTATGCTGCTAAACAATGGGTTACAGAGCTACCAAGTTATTTGTGAACCGGCCGTACTTGAAACTACGGCCACTAATACGGAAAAGTCAAATTCCAGACCTGCTGCGAGTGGTAGAAATACAATTTTGTATTATTGCTATAGTGCCGCCGTTCAGTTCACAGAAGTTGATCTGCCTGTACAATGATTGCGACCATAATATGTGTAAAATTACATTGACAGTCTGCCGGCACACAACTGAGGCTATTTTAAATTAGCAGACTTGGGGCTCTGTATATTACTGAGAATGCCGATTCATGTATGGGATGTATATTAGTCTCTATAATGTTAGTTATCTGTTACCTATTCATATTACAAGTAAGTGTACTGTTTATTAATATTCGATCATATGTTATAATATATAGATAATGATAACTGCTTATCATTGGGTCAGGGGGGCAAGTCTGCTAATTACTAAATGCACCAAAAGAAACGCAAAAGAAAAGCAAAAGAAAAGCAAACGCACTTCAGTCGCTTAATTTGACATATTTGGTATTCTGCTAACGCTTTAAGCGTTTGGACTGCGTTTGAACTGCGTTTGAACTGCTTGTGATGTATTCTGTAACTTCAGTAGCAGTTCTTAGGCACATAAGTTGCCAAGAGGGTATTCTCAACGCTATTTTGCGTTATTTGACACATGTGTCAAACGCAGTTCAGTAGAACTTGGACTGTTGAAGGATTGAGCCAGTTTATATTATTCTCTTGGGATTGAGCAAGGACACTTTCTGTATCAGTGCGTGTTCGGTTTCTGCAATAACGAGGCCTGAGGTGCTATTATACTCGGGCGTATTTTGACTAATGCTAACGCAGCAGACCAAAGACGTTGCCTGTTGCGATAGCGCCGCAAAACTTGTGCGTTATCAAGGCGCCCCGTCGACGCGTTTCGAGACGTAAGTCCCAGTGTATGGCTAAAGCCCGATGTGAGGAGCTGACCCCCCATCCTCCAGCTACCGCCGCCGTCGAGATGGTATAGAATATTTTAAAGGTGAGTAAACTTGGACCTCAGTATAAGTAATTTATATTAAGTAGGTACCTATATGGTCTTAATCACTCGTGCCCCTCGGTGGGGACGTATATGGGCTGATGATGACGACGAGGTACCTATACAGTACCTACCTAAGCGTATTTTTGTGAGTTGGTACCGATACTGCCACACAAGATTATCATATTCTAGTTGTGTTGTGTAGCTTGACATATTAGTCCTTTAAGATTAAATTAAATTCTTTTAGAGGTCTGTTGTCAGCTCGTCCACTCCTGTGCCTCAATCTCTACTGAACCAACAGTGAATGTGTGTGCGTGCTGCATAACATAGCAAATTGGCACAGAATACCTGAGATGTCATTAACAACTGAGGATGCAGAAAGAGAAAGGCAAAATCAGGTAAATAAATCATACTCGAGCAAAAAAAAGCTACTAGTGAGTGAAAACACATTTAAGTATCTACACTAAAATAATATTTATTTCATTAATGTTCAAGAAAACCAGTACCTAACTGATAATAAACACATAAAATATCCCAATATTCCCAATCTCAACATTCAACATAAAATATTACGTACATATTACCAACAAAATAACTTTAAATGAAAAGAAAAAGATTAGATTTAACATTTTTATATTTCAGGTTGAACAGCCTATACTCGAAGCAGAAGAGGGAGTGAACTCGCTGAACTGCTGCTCTTCTAAGAGGCTTCTAAGAGGCCAGGTAGTACAAAGAACTCTTGGTGCAAGGCTGCGGAGAAAAAAGAAGTAAATGGTTGGTATATGTTTGTATATAACATGAAGTACCTACAAAGAAAATATTATAATATTGATAAATTATAATATAATTAATTACTTGTTACAGATTACGGATGGGATGGACATACATAACGCATAGGTTTTCAAGGAATTGAGAGTATTGAGACTTCGAGTTTTCATTTAGCTTTTGTAATAAATGTAATTATGTAATATACTTAATCGAGTATTTATTTCATCTACTAGACCCCAGCCTAGGTAAGTAAGTACTTACTCTCGGGGTCTCTATCTCGGGGTGTTTTTACTTCTTCGGGAATTGAAGAATAAATAAGTAAATAAATGGCTCATGGAAGTGTTCGTCTACGAGGCTGCGGCCACTCGTTTTAAAGGTTGGAGGTTCGGAGTGAAGATTCAACCTGCAAATTACCAGTTACAAATAAGAAAATACCGACAAACATATGTATTTATAAAAATGAAATATCTCAGTAAATTAATTAGGTATAACTAGATACTTACCAGCCAAAATGTGCAAACCGGTCGCCTATTAACTCGCTGATCAAGCTATCAAGCTATGAAATAACTTTTAAAATAACTTTTTACATTGTTTATTTTAGTTGTAAACATTGTAATGTATGAGGAACAGGCAATGAGGAACGATTATAAGGAGTGGCCTCGTTTTTTTTCATATACAAATGAGTTTATGACAGCGTGCCAAGGTTGCGCCAAGTTTTCTTATAGTTTTCTTGGTAGATGACCTGTCAAACATTAAATAGTACCATACAAAAAGTAGCCATTTTGCGCCAGACCAGGCACGTAGATCTAGACGGTATGGCTCCTCCTTATATATTATATACTCAAAGGGAACGGGCATGACGTGACACCATCGTGACACCATTCACCAATGATATTGACAGTGACAATGTCAATTTTTTTAATAATAAACAGCCAGCTTCATAGAAGTTTTCACTGTTTTTTTCGAAAATTTTCATGAAATTTATGCAAATAAATGCATTTCAATGTTGTAGAAATAAATATTCTGTATTTTAAAGGATATCCTAGCTTAATTAAACCAGTATTATTTCTTAGAACATAAATTATAGTTTTTACTAACAGCACTTTTTCTTAGGTAGGTTTTGTCACGTTTTAATAGGCAACCCGATAAATCCTTGCTTCTGCGATTCGACTGCGATGCGATTGCTTTTGGTGAAAATACCAATTTGACACAATTTAAGTCAATCGCAAAAGAAAAGCAAATGGAACGCAAACGGATCGCAAATGCAACGCTTAAATTAGCAGACTTGCCCCCCAGGCGATCAACTTACCTTTGGGGCTAGACAAGATCTTATCTATGTGTGACGAGGTTATGTAGGTAGGTATGTATGTAAATCCTATTTATTTTTAGGATAAACTGTTTTACTGTCTTGCATTGAAACTTATCTAATTTGAATGAAATAATCTTGTATTAGCCTATCACGTCCGCACATGTCATCGCGCGGCCAGCATCTTAGTATAATATAAGCGTAGCTCCAAGTCTTTACTATTGTCCAGAACATACTGTCCAGTTGTCCAGTTGTATTGTCCAGTCATTCAGTCAGTACAGTTACTATATCATCATGTAACTCCAAATATAAGTTCTTACAACCACTCCGCGCCGTTATTATTGTCACCCTATTTTTCCTGGTCGGAACAACTTTTATTATTGTTACCCTATTTTTCCTGGCGCGAACAACTTTTATCATTGTCACCCTATTTTTCCTGGCCGGAACAACTTTTATTATTGTCACCCTATTTTTCCTGGCCGGAACAACTTTTATTATTGTCACCCTATTTTTCCTGGCCGGAACAACTTTTATTATTGTCACCCTATTTTTCCTGGTCGGAACAACTTTTATTATTGTCACCCTATTTTTCCTGGCCGGAACAACTTTTATTATTGTCACCCTATTTTTCCTGGCCGGAACAACTTGTATTATTGTCACCCTATTTTTCCTGGCCGGAACAACTTGTATTATTGTCACCCTATTTTTCCTGGTCGGAACAACTTTTATTATTGTCACCCTATTTTTCCTGGCCGGAACAACTTGTATTATTGTCACCCTATTTTTCCTGGCCGGAACAACTTGTATTATTGTCACCCTATTTTTCCTGGCCGGAACAACTTTTATTATTGTCACCCTATTTTTCCTGGCCGGAACAACTTGTATTATTGTCACCCTATTTTTCCTGACCGGAACAACGTGTATTATTGTCACCCTATTTTTCTTGGCCGGAATAACTTTTATTATTGTCACCCTATTTTTCCTGGCCGGAACAACTTTTATAACTTTGTCTTTTTTATTCCTATCTTTAACAAACGACTCTGTTGGAAAGTAATTTTCTTAAGATTCTAAGGGTCCGTTCCACCGCTTGCAGATTTAACTGCTGTCAGTTAAGAATATTTGTATATCCTACACCTGCCTAAAAGTATTATAATTTTTGTAGAAGACATAAGTTAATCCGTCATTAAAATTATATCCGTAAGAGGGGGAACAGGCCCCGAGTATTAAGAGGTCAAATATTCTAATCGTCAACATAAACCTTGGAACGTATCTTTTACACACATAATATAATGGTTTCTAAGCAGTAATTTATCTAAAGATTAGCATACATAAGCCAGAATTTCAATGCACAAGGCAATATAGTTTCACAATCGTTTATTAGTAGAGTAAAACGATAAAATTTTAATGCACTGTGGAAGATTTCTGGTATTTCTGATGTTTTTGCAGAGAATTCACGTGAAATTGAATTTAGTTGGCAGACATATTCTTCCTGTATTCATTTTATTCATTGTTTGTATTATTATATTATTATAATGAATCAAATCAAATCAAAATCAAATCAAAATTTATTTATTTCGTCCAGAACAATATAATGACAGTACAGTAAAGTTATAGGTACAGGTAAAAGTTTTTGTTGTGGGAGACTGGTGTCCAAGCTAGGATAAACCTGTGGTATGGAAATATTGTGTCATTTAGTTTGTCTTTATGATATAACTTAATCATAATATTATTATGTTTGAGTTATATGAACCGTAGAATGAAAAGTAGAAGGAAGATAAAAAAAGAGGGAGACCGAGGACTTACATGGACCAAATAAAAGAGGGAATATAAGTTGTGTCATATCAGGTGCTCAAACGGACGGCAGAGAATAGGGAAGAGTGGTGCAGACTACACCGTCAAGAGTGACGCTCTTAAATTTATTATGATAAGAAAATGATAAGAAACGTATTGTTTATTTCATGTAAGCTAAGTAATAGTAGAATTCATTAGTGCGTTTATAATATCAATAGATAGTACTACAAAAGTAAGTGCTTCTCTTTTGTGATAAATTTTTGAAATATTCACGCATGCTAAGGTAGCTTGATCTCTATTGTTGGAAGATATTGCTATCTAGCAATAAGGCCGCCTGTTGCTTCTTATATTATTGTTTGTGTCTGTACCTTATATCTTTGTGTGCAATAAAGAATATTTGTATTGAATTGTATTGTAGTAATTATATTTGTAATATCTCAAACTCAACATAATATGAACTTACCTTTTCAGTTTCTGTAGTTATATCTGCATGTTGGTACGTGTAGCTTTTTTCTGTTTCAGTCAAACCGTGTTTTTCTTTTGTTGTACTATTTTTGAGGTTTTCTTCTGATTTTATATTTGTATTGTTATGAATAATATCTGTTTCATTCACTGTTTTATTTATTTTAGTGTGATCTTCATTTGTTTTATTATTTCCCTCAGTTTCGTCTATAGCTGATGCTTCTTTATGTGTATCAATTTTAGAAACTTCTTTCTGTGTGTGAATCTCCATATTTTTATTGTTTTGTTCACTGTTACCATCGATATCTGAAAATTTTTGATATATCTATTAGAAATACTTTTTTTTCAAGCATCCTCACAGGGTTTTCTATAAGTTCGGTTTTTAGCCTTTTCCATCCGGTCAAGGGTAGCAAAATTACGTTCGGCTTTCCAAGTAAGTTCTCGATAAATATTCATCACAGGCCAGTTAGCGTAGTCGGTAGTGAGTCTGCCTCATACGCACGGGTCGCGGTTTTGATCCCCGCCGGTTAACAAACATTTGTGTGATGAGCATAAATGTTTGTTCCGTGTCTGGGTGTTATATATTTATCTATGTATGTTTATCAGTCCCTGATACCCATAGTACAGGATTTGCCTAGTTTGGGGTCAGGTGATCGTGTGTGAAATGTCCCCCAATATTTATTTATATTTATTTATCACCGTCATCATTTCAGCCTATAGCTGCCTACCTGCTGAGCATAGGCCTCTTCAATGAATTCCCAGCGTGACCAATTCTTTGCCACTTGCATCTAACGGGACACCGTGGCTTTCATCTAGCTTTAACCTAATCTCATCTATCGATTTTTGTCCCACTGCCGAGCAAAGGCCTCTCTCCTCATACTTCATGACTTTCGGTCTTGAGTTACCTCCGCCCGGCTATTATTTTTATTAAATAGACAGACACTAACCTTTAAAAGACAGCCACCGCCTCTCATATCGATCTACATTAGTGTCCCTGTGTCGATGCATTCCAGGCAAAGACATTAAATGCGAAGGAGGCTGATAGTACTTCAAAGATTCTGTCTTCTGAGCTTGACGAAGTGCGTGAAGACGTTCTAGAATTTCACGGAGTTCCTGCAAATTGGGCAAGAATTCGTTTGAAATCTACGGTCATAGATAAATAAAAATACAAATAAACACAAAATAATACAGATGCGAATGAAATACAGATCAAAAATATATTTGCTGAATACATCTTGATCTGTATTTGTAGAACTTTACGTAGATTTCAAACGAATTTTAGTCATGTCTCACTGCCGGGCAAAGGCCTCCCTCCTTTCTCTCCACCGAGTTCTGCTGTGCGCCAGGATCTCCCATTCTTCGCTAAATGAGTCGAGCTCGTGTCGTCATCTTCTCTGTCTGTCGCGTTGTCATTTCCCGTTTTTGGAAAGTCTATCAGTAGATGTTTTTGCCCATAGCTCATCACACATAGGAAAGACAAGGCCGGCCCAACCACGTAAAGATCTTATCTTTCTATATTTAGTGACTAAGTTCTCATAAGTGTAATTTTTATGTCCTCTGTAAGTTTTTGTATTATGTTTTTTGAATTTCAAATCAATGATTCCTTTACTTTGTTAATGGCTTAGCTTTATCATTAGTACTTATATGAACTACTCTCACCTTAGGATCATGATCAGTGACATCAGCAGCTGGTATCGGATCAGCTGATGTCGCGTTCCCTTTGATATTTGGATTGTGGAACTTCACACCTTCTTTGTGTCTTTTCATTGTTTCTGAAAACATAATTCCTTAAACATTTTTTATTCATTTACAGTGTAAGTCATTGTTTAGCAGAATATCAAATGTGTCAAAAAATGCCATTGACACTCTGCCGACACACAACTGAGGATATTGTAAACTAGCAGACTTGGGGGTCTTATATTATGAGTCACCCAAAGTAATTCAAGCCAAAAATTTTGAAAATACTTACCAGGATCGTTAGCCTTTCCATCATCCTTCTTCAACTCCTGCACCTTCTGCAGCAGGGAATCATTGGATAGCAAACCAAGACGGTTAGCTTCCAGCAGTTCATCTAGCTCTTCTGATGAATCGTCTCCAATATACGCGCAGTTTTGCAGGTGTTTATATCCTTTGATCATTATTAGGGACGCGCCTGGCCATCTGTGAAGGAAGATCAGGTTTAGAATTAATATTTACATACTCGCACATACATACATATCTGTCAAGCATCTTTCTCATCGGAGTAGGTAGAGATAGCTTGAGTTGTATGTCGGCAGAGTGTCAATGGCATTATTTGACACATCTGGTATTCTCCTAAACAATGGCTTACACTGTGTGCGACCAAATGTGTCAAAAAAAATACATAGACAAGTCAAGAGTACCCTAAACCGACGGGCATGTATGAGGCAACTGATGAGCGTGGATAAAGCGAATGAGGTGTGTTTGGATCGTAGCAAGTGGAAGGAAGCGGTCTCTGCCTACCCCAACGGGAGAGAGGCGTAACAGATATGTATGTATGTCAAAATATATTCAGTAGTTTTTGCGTGAAAGAGCAACAAACATCCATCCATCAGCACAAACATTGACATTTCTAATAAAAGTAGGATAAAATACCTGACACAAGCAGAAACGGTGACAGTGGACCCTCTCAGGAGATAGAAGCCCCAATACTCCTTCATATCGTCTTCCAACTCCAAAGACCTGGTCATGGAGACTGGCACCAGGTCCTCAGTTAGTTTCGGCTGCTCAGGGACCACGAACGCGTTGAAAGTAGCGTTTGATCGAACTACTTGGCGCTGGAAGTGTGATTGTCATTAATTAATATATCATATAACATGACATTCATGACAAGCAGCAAGGTCTATTATCGAAATGATGCATTAATATTATAAATGTCAATGTTTGTGCCGATGAATGGATGGATTGATGTTTCTTACATCAGAATAGGTAACACATAGGCTATATTATTTTAAGATATCATGTTTTTTGGGTGACTGACAGATGACTTGTCAGAAATTCTGTGACCAAGTGCTTTTATATTGAATTGTATTCTTTATTAGAGGCTGCTCGCGACTGCATTCACATTTAAGGTCTTATCGCGCAAATCTAACACAATAATTTAAAATAATATGGTCTATAACATTGCCAAGTTTTATCAAAATCTGTTCAGTAGTTTTTGAGTGAATGAGTAACAAACATCTTCATATCCAAAGAAAGAGTACCTAATCTGCGTTGTCTTGATCTATTTCTGTAGTAAGTACCCTGAACATTTTACTACGTTTATAATACTAACCAACTACCTTATCTACCAACCAAATTATCATATTGATAAAATATGTTATTACACTTTAGACAACTAGCAACATGTGTAAGTACTTAAATTATTTGCAAGTGAATTGTAGGCTTATTTCGTTAAAGATAATGTCGACAATGCATATTTTTATCTTATTGTTTTATTAGTTTATGCAGTAATATAACTACATGTAGTTGGTTCACCCAGGGTCGGATTTAGGTCTTTGAGGCCCTAGACTTTCGTAAAAGTCCTTCTAGTATTATTATTTGAAAGAAGCCTTTTCTATGTTTCGAATCATTTAAGATATTTATAAAATTAAATTGAAAAACATAAGAAAATGAGCTGTAAAGTGATATTTTTCAATATTTTTTAAGAAGATGGAAATAGGTACCATTCTACGTTAATTGAGCTGATACAAGGTGTGCATGAGTATGAATTGTTAGGTAATCGATGGATCTTACCTGACACCATGTTGGGGAAATCTTGCTATCAATCAATCTCATGTCAGTCATACTCATTGGGTACATTTGTCCGGAATACACCCTGTATCTGGAATTAACAAAAAAATAAAATAATAATTAAAAAGTATCGAAGTGATGGTTTGGCATCCTACATAATAATATACGTATAATAGTGTCTAGGCTAGGCCGACGGCCTTAGTGTGTAGAGTGCTTTTCACGAAAGAAGTCCACCGGATATTTTTAGAACTAAATTTGAAAGGTCTATTTTCCCTATTTTCTGACCTTTTCCCTGATAGTAGGTAGAAAACCCCCTTACTTATCTTAATAAAAATACACTTTTTACATAAAAGAAATAGCTAAGTAGACATTTTTATCAAAATATATACCAACCTACTCATGGAATGACCAGAACAGTCGAAATATGCAGGAAATAATATTATTTAATAATTTACAAATTAAATAAACACAATATAGGTAGATGTTGTACTCATCAATGGCAACATTATCAATTTTGACATGAAATACAGCGCCGCGGCTAGGGGACTTCTTTCGTGAAAAGGACTCTACACAACATAAACGTCAATTTTTGTGCCGATCATGAACGGATGTGAGGATGTTTGTTTCTCTTTCACGTAAAAACCACTGAACAGATTTTAATCAAACTTTACAATATTGTACCTAAGGCTGTGTTCTGGACACACGATGAAACGCAACTGAAACTGCTAGTTACTTTTGAGTTGCATCGAAGTTTCTGCTATAGACTCCATTAGAAAACCACACACGACGCATCTGAAACGAAACGTTTCAAACTAGTTGCGTTGCAGTTACGTTTCACCGTGTGTTCTGGGTTTTACACATCAAAATCACACATAGAATATATAATAGTGTATTAGTTTAAGACTGTTGTAAAGAAAAATAACAATAAGGCAATTGTGACGTTTATGTGCGTATTTATATGTCTATACAAACAATCAGTGCATAAGTGCTTTGACGGTACCTTCTTATTATATTTCTATCTGTGAAAACCTGTAATTGGCTCGTTTGTTAATTTATAATTTTCTAATGTATTTAATGTAGCTGTTGGTTTTCCAATAAATAAATAAATAATTTCAAGATGTTCTGTACATTGTCCAAGATATAACAATAAATGCATACGAAGTCTAAATATTTATGCGTTGTAAGGCCCTAGAAACGGCTGTATACATTTATAGACATGTCAATCAATGACAGATACCCACTGTTATCAGCATGTCAGTATGTCGTCATGTTAACTATCAAATAACGTCCAAAGTTCCCGTTTTATTACAAAACTTGGATATTTATAGACAGATTGACGCCTGATAGATAATTTTAAATAATCTGTAGGATTTTACGCTTATAGTCTTATCTTACTGATGGTTATATCTTTTGAAAAAGCGTGTCATCGTTAGTGCAAGTGCAGATTGACTATTCTAGTTTAAATAATTGTCAAAATCACTCATTTTTAACAGGCCAGTTAGCGTAGTCGGTAGGGAATCTGCCTCATACGCACGGGTCGCGGGTTCCATCCCCGCCGGTTAGCAAACAATTTGTGTGATGAGCATAAATGTTTGTTCCGTGTCAGGGTGTTATATATCTATGTATGTTTATCAGTCCCTGATACCCATAGTACAGGATTTGCCTAGTTTGGGGTCAGGTGACCGTGTGTGAAATGGCCCCCAATATTTATTTATTTATTTGTAAAACCCAACTTTTCAATTGAGTGCTAGTTTACAACATATTTGATCCTACCGATATTGATATGTTTTTCATATTAAGGTTTCGATAGTAATATTAAATGAGATATATGTTCCTAGGTTGTATTTAAGGATTGAAAGTAGAGGTAATTACTGACATTTGATAATAGGCAAGGTTAGAATTAGGTAACTCTTTGTTAGGTACTTACACTTTATTTATTTGGGATCGCCAATGAATGGTACATTAGAACAAGGTGCTTATGTATACAGGGTGTAACAGAAAGGGGGTATAAAGCCGAAACACAGCGATAGTCCTCATGAAACTGAACAACTTTCCCCAAGGAATATGGGTCGTAACCCGAAAAAAATTTTTGGATCCCCCATACTTCCTCGATCAGCTGATCGATCATTTTGTATGGGAAGGCGAATTTTTTTTTTAGTTACGACCTATGTTTCTTGGGGAAAGTTGTTTAGTTTCATAAGGATTATCGCCGTGTTTCAGCTTTATACCCCCTTTTTGTTACACCCTGTATTAATTATATAAAATATAGGGTCAATGTACATCCTTTAAGCCAACCACAACATGCAATACAGTAGGTACAAAAAGCAAGGTAACAAATTAAAATTTTCACAAACGCAACTTATGGATAAGTATAAACGTGGTATAGACAAAAAAAGTGCTGTAAAAAGGCTCGATAGGCTGTTTAACCATGAAAGTGCTGGCTAATAGCTAAAATGATAAGCTTGTTCAAAATGTTAATAAATATTTACCTTAAATACAAAGGCACGAGGATAAATAAGCTGGGCAGCAAAATGACCAACGCTAGCAGTCGGCAGAGTCGAAGGGGGCCCTTGTGGCACGAGCGGGGGGCCCCGTAGCGCTGGGGCGCGTGGATCTTCGGTTGAAAGCCACCAGCTGGGGAGGAATAGAATAGAATTGTTATATTATTATTATTATTATTCGGTGTATATTTCTTTATCTCTCTGTAAGAGGTGAAGAGCCCCCATCACACGGGCCTTAGCCAAGCGTGAAGGGGGGAGAAGAATCGGAAGAAGAAGTGGATGAGTTAAGGAATTTACGAGTGATGCGGCATGTGTTTAGAATGGTTGCTTTTTGAAGCGTGTGAAGGACTGCTGAGGGGATGTTTAGCGTGTTAAGACTGACTTATTATTATTATTGCGTTATTCAGTATTACATAAGGTACCTACAATATTTTATTTAACAGTAGGGAAATTACAATAGATACCAAAATGGTCAAAAGTTAATAAATTATTCTACTTATATTATAAATGTTATTTGTGCCGATGGATGGATGGGAGTGAGAACGTTTGTTACTCTTTCACGCAAAAACTACTAAACAGATTTTAATGAAACTGTACAATATTGTAGCTTGCACATTGGAATAAGACATAGGCTATATTATTTTAAGTTATTGTGTAAGTTTTCCAAGATATGGCGATAAATACGAAGTCGCGGGCAACCTCTAGTATATTTTATGAAGAGACTGGGTAAATCCAACTTACTAGTAAAGAATTATAAACATCGAGTGGATATGTTCATCAACATGTTTAGTTTCTAAGAAAAGTTTAATTTCTTGTAACTAAGTAGAATAGAGTCACGTGTGCAAGCATCTGTTACTAATGACTAAGAACTAACTAAGATAAATAGGTAATTCTATATACATACTAATTTACAAGTCTTTACATTCTATTACTAACTAGCTGTCCCGGCGAACTTTGTCCCGCCTTAGAATGAACTTTATTGTGTAGGAATAAAGTTCAAATTGACTCTACATTTTAGTAAGAAAACATTTGTATGGGAAAAAGAAAAGGTCTGTTTTTAGGGCTTTCCCGGCAATTATTCGAATTTTTCTCACCGTTTAGACCTACCCTGGACTACGACAAACATTTTAAAACCAAAATCAGCTCAATCGGCCCAGCCGTTCTCGAGTTTAAATCAGACTAACGTACAACAATTCATTTTTATTTATATAGATAGATAGATAGATAGATAGATGTCTTGACGCCATCTAAATAATTAATCATAAGAGCCACGTTTTCACTAGGGGACATATCGCGGAGACGAGTCGTCCGTCATTCAACGTGTTTGTCTCTGCGACTTTGTCCCTCGACATATGACTTGTTCACATTAGCCAGTGGTCTATAGTGCATCGATTAGCGACAAGTCCCGCGACCCGTGAGTGTCGCAAGCGATGTCGGGCGATGTGTCGCGGGACACGTAGATTTCGTGTCGGGCGACAAAGTCGCGAGACAAACCCCTAGTGAAAATGACCCCAATATCTAAGCATTAATATATTCATTGACGAGACGGTATTAAACACAAGTCGGTAATCATCGGATTTCCGAATAGAAACGAATTAAAATTTCAAATTCAAATTCGTTCATCTAAGGGTATTTGACTATTTTCAAAATATACAAAAAAATGTGGCCATCCTAAAAGATTATATTATAAAGAAATATATTTCACTTTATTTTGATGTAAAACATGTTTATTTTTAACAAAATAAAATAAACAAATTGTAATATTTTTGTTATTTGTTGACATTCTGGTGACCTCACACGCGAGTAAACAGCTGTCATAATAGTGCGCTTCGTTAGTGTTTTTCGTGTTTGTTTACTTGCATGTGACGTCACGCGTGACATGTGACCAGCGCCATTACAGAAACAGTGTTATTCGCGGGTTTTATTAAATTTGAATTTCAACATTGATTTTTCATCATTAAAACATTAAATATTTCGGAAATATCAATGTAGGGTAATTATTAGTGGTGGGCCGAGTATCAGTTTTACCGAGTAACCGAGTACCGAGTATTACTCGGTTTAAAGTTCACCGAGCCGAGTACTCGGCCGAGTTACTCGGTATAGTTAAAGAATGTAGAATGGTGTGCGAACAAGTTTGGGAGCGAGTGGTGTTAATGGTGTTTGACACTTCTTCCGCACCCCGCTAATTATTATTCGAATGAAACCAATAAACGCGCGTCAAGTGGCAAAAAAAAATAGACAAAGCACTGTTTATGAAATTTTCTTCGAAATAATTATAATAATAGCAGCTTATAACATTGCTCTTGCTGGGCAAAGTACTGAATATGTATAATTAGAAGGAAGTACACTATGATCTAACAAGCAGTTCCAATGCGCAAGGTAGATTTATTTGCACCGAGTACTCGGCATATTTACCGAGTTATTCGGCCGATTACGAGTAGTAAAAAAAGTGCCGAGTACGCCGAGTACCGAGTATAAACCGAGTACTCGGCCCATCTCTAGTAATTATTATCATATAAACATTAATTTAAAATTATTTTCCAAATGTTGTCAAATAGCCTAATTAAATACTTTAGAATTATTTTGTTTTGATCATTTTGTGTTTTTTACTTGTGAAATTATAAAAACAATGTGATTTTTTAATATGTTACTTTAATTCATTGTTTGCGTAGTCTTAAAATATTGGTACCTACCTAAGGCGCTGTTTTAACCAAAGAAGCGTGGCGGAGGAGCGCGACGGAAGCGTCTTGTGAAGAAAACTCTTACGAGTATTAGAAATAGAGTCTAATTGGAGCACGCCACTCGCCCCGCGCGTCAAGCAGCGCCGCCAAGCAGCGCGGATGAAATTACGGTAAATTAGACTCTATTCCTAATACTCATAAGAGTTTTCTTCACAAGACGCTTCCGCCGCGCTCCTCCGCCACGCTTCTTTGGTTAAAACAGCGACTAATTCAATGCACGCGACTATCGTTTAGCAGCCTTTCATGCTTCTTTCCCTATTGGTATGGCAGAGACTACTTCCCTCCACTTGCTACAATCCAAACATACAACCAGATTTTATAAATAAGTTATTAACTTACCTTCCAAAGGCACTAATTCTTGAGGATCCATATTTCACATCACTATTAGTTCACTTACACAAAATTCTCCTTTTAACACACTATAGTCCCATTAAATTCTAATTAAATATTAACCACTGAGAAATAAATAACACTTAACTTGCTTGTTTAACAAGAACAATATCTATCTATTAGAATATCATTTTATATAAATTTTAGAGGCATATAAATGAATACATCTTCATTTAACTACTGGAAATAAATAAAAAATCTATAATTAAATAAATTAAAGGCTTTTAGACGTCCACAAGCTGACACAACGACATCAAAACAATAGTCAAAAATATCAAAAACGTATCTCAAAAACGTATAATTATTAAACCGGTTTAAAAAGGTGAACTAACAAATATGTTTATTTATTTGTAACAAAAACGTTGTATCATCACAAAGTTCCCTTAAGCACTGTCTCAATTAGGTAACGATAACGTTATCTTAGAAATAAACTGTGTTTGTCCTTAGTCTGATAGTGATAACGGTGTAGACAGGGCCTTAGTCGTTTGAAGGCTTGTTATTGGCCTCCTAGTTTTAAATCTCTGTTGTAATTACTCAACTGTAAAACCCAACTTTTTAAATAAACGCCTGTCAATGTAATAGGCATGATGACAAAAAAAAATATCCATTACATAGATTATTTTAAAATATTCGACACGTATTTTTTCTTTTTTCTCTTAAACTGAAAATGATAAAGATACACTGGATTAAAGTTGCTAGTGTCGTCACGTTTGAGTACGATTTTTACCTAGGAGTGACGTCAATACCCCCAACTCCGTAACTTTGATGCTCTGTATTTTTGTATTTATTTATGTATTTGATCACGTAAAAATGTGTTTCAAATATTTTTTAATAGCCTAAAAGACGGACTAATTATTTTTTTAAGTTTTGAATGTAATCATCATCCCATTGTTTTCATATTAACTTTGATTTGTATTTAGTCGGGTTGCATAGTTGAGTGGTCTTGAGAGTGATTTAAAAAGAAATTAATCTGCTTTTCCCCAGTTTCAAAATCAGCACTGACTATGTGTGATTTTAGCTATTAGTGTTTTTTGGAAGCGAGGGGTTATTGGCTATTTATATCTTGTTCTTTATCTATAATTGACTTATTTATGGTTAGATATAAAATGTAGAATAAATAATATCCAAGTCCAGGTTAGGTATAAATGAATTTGAAAAGTTTTCGTTGACAATTTTCAGTATTACTAAAAATATTTTTAGGTTGACTTATTTTGACTTTTTTTTTAGTGTGGTTAGATCGTAGCAAGTGAAAGGAAGTGGTCTCTGCCTACACCAATAGGAAAGAGGCGTGACGGATATGCATGTATGACTTATGTTTGCAACAGTACCTATTTTAAACCGAAGAGGTCCTACTTGGCTTAAAGGTAAAACATTTTGGGCCTCACTCTAGGTCCACATTATTCCTGAATACATCGCTGTATAAGTTACTATATATATTTATGTATTTCTGTTCCGTTTTGTAACAATTCCATTATTGTAAAATAAATACAATAACCATTTTATCTTTTATAAGGAACTCTTTAAACATTAATTAAGTAATTGTAAAGTTTTATCTTAAAAGAAAATAAAACAATTATGTACCTACTTCCATCTGAATAAAGTTTAACTACTTATCTCATAATTATCTTTTAAGAAAATATTTAATTTACTTTAAAGTTAAAAGTCTTGAATAAACTTTTTTTAAATTCACGTGCCGTTCGGAAAAACAATGAATTCATCCTCCTTTTCTAAATGTCGATCAGCTGATCGGAAACTTAAAAAAAAAATTACATAGATATTTCAACCCAAAAGAAAGGCCAAGTCAAGAGTACTCTAAACCGACGTGCATGTATGAGGTGACTGATTAATGTTGATGAAGCGAAAAAAGTGTTTTTTATAGCAAGTGAAAGGAAGTGGTTTCTGCCTATCCCGGTGGGAGAGAGGCGTGACGAGATGTGTGTATGTATGTTTTTTAGGTAAGCAAAGTTGTTCAGGGGCCCAATCCTGCTAATTTACAATATTCTAGGCATGATGACTAAAAAAATTTTTTTACTCCATCACATAGATTATTTTAAAATATTAGACACGTATATTTTCTTTTCTATTAAACCAAAAATAACAAAGATACACTGGGTTAAAGTTGACGAGCGTCACGTTTGAGTACGATTTTTACTCGATGGTGACGTAAAAACCCCCCACTCCGTAACTTTGATGCTCTGTATCTTTGTATTTGTTTATGTATTTGATCCGGTAAAAAATGTGTTTCAAATATTTTTTGATAGCGTAAAATACGGACTAATTATAATTCAATTTTTTGAATGTAGTCATCATCCCAATTGTATAACGGCAGAGAGTCAATGCCATTTTTGACACATTTGGTATTCTGCTAAACAATGGCTTTCACTGATTGCGACCAAATGTGTCAAAAAATCACATTGACACTCTGCCGACGTACCACTGAGAATATTGTACTTAATTAGCAGACTTGGGCCCCGTTTTAACGCCAGATTACGTCAATGAAGCGAAAGAGATGTGTTTGGATCGTAGCAAGTGGAAGGAAGTGGTCTCTTCCTACCCCAATGGGAGAGAGGCGTGACGGATATGTATGTATGTTACCTCAATAGACTTTCATCATGAGGTTAAATACCTTAGACCCAAAACACACGGTGAAACGCAAATGCATCGCAACTGAAACTGCTAGTTACTTTTGAGTTGCATCGCAGTTACTGCTATAGACTTCCTTAGAAAACCACACACGACGCAAAACGACGAAACGTTATGTTTCAGTTGCGTCGTTTCAGTTGCCTCAAAACAACTAGCAGTTTCAGTTGCGTTGCAGTTGAGTTTCACCGTGTGTTTTGGCGCTTAGAGTTAAATACCCACTACTACTACTTACTACTAGTGTTGCCGCTCGATAGGCCAATATCGATAGCCTATCGATAGGTCGAAAAACATGTACCCTATCGATAGCACAATCGATACAATCGATAGTATCGATAGTATCGATTGTGCTATCGCTGCAATAGTATCGGTTAACAGCAATACTATCGATAGTATCGATTGTGCTATCGATAGGGTACATGTTTTTGACGTTTAACAATCGATTGTAAAACTATCGATTTTTCGGCAACGCTACTTACTAGTTACTTATGAAAAAGGTACCTAAAAGTACCCTACTATTATGTATTCGGTGCTAAAAGTTAAAAGGCTGTTTTATCTAAGCCAGACATTCTGAAGTAGGTACTTGTTTATACCTTCATTATCTAACCTAACACGTGTATACAATACCTATCGATATCTATATTATGTATGCTTCAAGTGTTTTATTGACTGAGTCTCTGTGGGTACTGATATTATAAAAGGCAAAAACAGCTACCCAATGGCCACCAACTGCGGCGTTGCGGCAGACAACGGAAAAGGTGGCGGGACGAGCTGGATACCTTCTTGAGTACCTGGGCGTAAGCTCGACACAGAAAGTCTTGGCGTATGAGGAGAGAGAGAGAGAGAGAGGGCAAAGGCTTGCCCAGCAGTAGGACACGAGTGGCTAAATAAGATAAGATTTCGACATAACGTAGGGCCCTGTGCCGAAGGTTTCTTGCCGTTTTCTTCCTCTCGGCTATACAGGTAGTGAACCGGCAGTAGTTTTAGATCAAAAAAGTGACATCAAAAAAATGTAATGAGTTTTGCCTATTTTTGAATAGACACTTTTCATTTTCATTTTCATAAAATGTGTGTATGTTTGTCAGTCTTTTAGGGCAAAACGGAGAGACGAAATAAAGTGATTATTAAAGATTTTTTAAATAAGTGAATTATTTCGAACTTGGTCCCATAAAAAATGTTGTTTGTTATCACGAGTATATAATTACATATCCTTTTCTATCGTTCTTTAGTCACACTGTATAAAATTCTGTTGCATGAAGGATAGTTATAGTTAATTGAGTGTTAAGCCTATAAAGACGGCATAGAACTTAATGCTATCTAAACACCAAAGCCGCCGGCATGCCGCGCCGGGCTAGGCCAGCGGCTTTTCCTCATACGAATGGCAGCTGTCAAAAAAGCCGGCGGCTTTGGTGTGTAGATACCATAAAATGATAGATGAAATAAGTAGCTTTTATATGTATAGCTAAAGACATAATACTTTGTGCTTCTAGACTGCACCAGGAAAACGTATATGAATTTATTAGTACGAGTAATCTATGATTCTCGATAAAGAGTCATTGATCTCTTAAATAAATACTATTTTGATATCAAATATTTTTTGAGGTTTTAACTTTTTTATTTATTTAAGTAGGTATCTTCATAAACTACTTACCTACGTAACTTATTCCTTTTATTAATTGAAAAAAATCTGTTGTAGGTAGGTATTTTAATTGAATAATTACTTATTAGCCAGTTGAAAGAATACCTTTGCGATATTTTTAAAAAATCTTTACAGATTTATATCCTATATATGTATAGGTATCTGCATTTTATAAGCTTCATCTTTTACACTTTAATGATTCATCTGTATCTAGATATTTCAAAATAAATTTTAAAAACATGACATCAAGGCCGATAATTACAAAATAACTAATTGATTTTAATTTAAAAGTTTCTAATTGTCATTTTCTTACATACCTACAAGGTGACTTTAAATTAGTGAACGATAGAAAAGGATATGCATGTACCCGAGATAACAAACAACTTTTACTGTGGGACCAAGGACGAAATCACAAAAAAAAAATTCCCCTTACTATATCAGCTGTGCATTTTGTATGGGGAGTTGAAAAAATTTTGGATGATTTCGACCTTGGTCCCATAGTAAAAGTTGTTTGTTATCACGAGTACATGCATATCCTTTTCTATCGTTCACTAATTTAAAGACACCTTGTATTATAAGAGTTTAACTTAAAAAACAATAAACTAACAAATTAAGTAAATACCGCCATTAAAGCTTAAATAAAACACGTTTTTTTATTTATAAAACACACAAGTCTTCGTTTAAATATATTCACAAATTCTATTGGTTACCCGACTTAATTAAAAAGTCACATGTTTTGTATGAAAACAACAGATAGATACACTTTTGAATTTGGTAGAGTTTTCCTCACACGAGTTCCGTTCATGATAAATTAAAGATAGGTACCTAACTGTGGAATGTTTATTTATTATAATTCTTGTTAGACAATGTTGTAATAACTGGTTTTAATACTTATCTACTTATATTCGTTTATAAATACGAAACTACGAAATTATTTGAAAAAATTGGCGGAGTCAAACATTTACGCATAAAATACTAGTAGACTAACCAGCCTCAAAATGTTATATGAATTACTTTTAATTAAGGGCCTACTTCATAGATTAATGTTTTAGTATTTTTATGTATTTGTACCTATTTATTAATGTAGGTACCTATTATCTATTATCTCTACCTACATCGATACTTAGATACCTACTTAGCTAGTTAAAGATTTTTTCTTTCATTTTTCTTCTAACCTACCTACCTTAGTACTTACATGAAAATATCTTTAGAAAACCTAATTTTGTATCCAAAACACTAATTTACACAAAGCTATAAGTTTCCCAACTTAATTATGCACCGCAAATCCAAAAGCACCAAAAACATTTCACGCAATCACACATTTTCGTCCGCAAAAATAATTTTGCATGTTAATTACAAAGTTATATTTGCGTTTATAAAAACGAGCGTGTCACGCGACTTGCACGTGTTTTATTGTTTTAGAACGGCAAATGTTTATTTTGTTTTCCGGGACGCGAGCGTTTTATCGCCTGATTGTACTACGACTGAGCTATAATGCTATAATCCGTACAAAAGAGATGCCAAATATAATTATTTATAACAAATTATACCTACTTGATAGGTGCAGATCATTAAACGCAAGTTTGTTAGAGACTAATTTATTTTTATTGATTTTTTATTGCGTTTCGGTTTTGTGCTCTTTTCAAAGTAAATAATAATAGGAAAAAAGAGGATGATCGTTAATTTTATTTTAAGAACTAGCTACTGGTAATAAAGTATAATAGCGAGTGTTTCTACTTCATTGTAAGCGTAAAGTGTAAGCGCCTTTTAGTTTTTGCTTAGCAATGTATAGTAGGTATACATTTGCGTATTTTACTTTTGCAGGCGTTTCGTGAACTGTATTCAAATAATTATTTTTTTTGTTCAAATAAAATTATTCTACAACCCAATTGACATAATAAAACAAAACTAACCGAATTTTTCCTCACAATCCTCCATTACTACCCTTTCACTCCGCCCTCTCTCTTCCTATTGGAGGGCCTCCTCACTAAATCAACCAATCAGAGCTCATTTTACCAACCCTTGTTCGAAATTTAAATATTTTTATTGCAATTTTCGTCAGTCGTTCTTTGTCTGTTGATGAGGTAACAGCTAGATATTCTAAACAATACAATTATCTTTATTTAATTTTAAAGAGTGAACTGCTAAGACAGAGTTTTTTTAGTGATTTATACGCAACCATAGTGTGTTTATAAAAGAGTGAAAAAGTGTGTTTTATGCCTACAATTACAGATATTACAGGGAAAAACGGTAAGAATTGAAACTATCCTTGGCACTTTTCCACCAATTTTGATTCGAGATGGGGATATTTTTTACGACTGTGTAGCCTGACCAATTTTGTTTATTTTTTTTATTTCTTTAATAAATTTTAAACACTGAATACTTACGTTACCTATATCAGTTTTGATCATCAGTTTCCAAAATCTATACCTACCTTAGTTTATCAATAGGTATGCGACGACAGCCCGCGACCTTACACCTAGATACCGTACTTTTTTTCGACATAACAAGGAACGTAATAAGGAAAACTTGAGCAAAGTCGCAAAATAATATACCTAGTTAAGCACCCTATTCCCAGGCCACCCCAGGCTCATTACGTCATGTCAATAATAAACCACTTGAATAGCATCCAGGAAGTCAACCTGCTCTTCTGTCAAGCTGTCTCTATGTAGCATAATTATTGAAAAGTTAATTTTAATGTTTGTATCTAATTGTTTTTATCTTAGAATTTGTAATACCAAATTTGAAAAGAGCAACCCAACAGAGTTTCTTGCTAGATTCTTCTCTGGGGAAAACTGCACTTTTGCGAATCTAGCATTAACTTTAAAAAATGACCCGTCTTATGTGATGTCAAACTCGTCCTACAAGATTAAATAAACATTTCATTTCATTTCAATTGAAATCACCTAATCAGCACTTAGGATGTTATGATTAGAAATAACTTAGGAGATATTGCAAGAGCCTGAGAGCACAATGACAATCAGTACGAACATATGACTCATTAGTGTAACGTATATAGGGTGACTTTAAATTAGTGAACGATAGAAAAGGATAAGCATGTACTCGTGATAACAAACAACTTTTACTATGGGACCAAGGTCGAAACAGGCTATAGGTACAGGTAGTGAACCGGCAGTAGTTTTAGATTAAAAAAGTGACATCAAAAAAGTGTAATGAATTTTGCCTATTTTTGAATAAAACACTTTTCATTTTCATTTTCATTTTCAGAAACCGTTCAAAAATGTTTGAACTCCCCATACAAAATGCATCAGTTGATAGTATGAGGGAAGAATTTTTTTTTCTGTGATTTCGACCTTGGTCCCATAGTAAAAGTTGTTTGTTATCACGAGTACATGCATATCCTTTTCTATCGTTCACTAATTTAAAGTCACCTTGTATAAATAAATTAGTTTTAATTTCATTCATTTGTATTTTTTAAAAGACTCTCGCGCTCCCGTGCAACTTATTTACCTAGCCCTTGTGTGTGTGTAACTACGACATTGTAAACTTTTATTAAAATAAGGATTTCGTAGATAGGTACTGATATTCGTATTTTGCAGAATCCGAGTTTTCCTCATAAAAAATGTTTTTCCGAATAAAAAATAGGTACCTATCTTGACGTAATCTATCTCTTACTACCTATAATATAAATGGGGATGATGACTACATTCAAAAATTCAAAAAATAATTAGTCCGTCTTTTAGGCTATTAAAAAATATTTGAAACACATTTTTTACCCGATCAAATATTTAAATAAATACAAAGATACAGAGCATCAAAGTTACGGAGTATTGACGTCACTCCGAGGTTAAAATCGTACTTAGGCGTGAGGTCACGAGCAACTTCAACCCAGTGTATCTTTGTCATTTTTAGTTTAAGAGAAAAAAGAAAAAATACGTGTCGAATATTTTAAAATAATCTATGTGGTGGACTAAAAAAAATTAATTATTCATTATGACCATTGGAAAGTTTTGAATATTTGTTTGCTCCAAAACTATTGGGCCGATTTAATTTATGATAAAAACTATTAGCTTCAAAAATAAATACTTATGTAAAAGTTATAAATAAAATGCATAAAAGTTATTTGTTACCAATTAGGTAAGTAAAGTACTTATTGTTTAATTGTGAGCTAAATAAAGTACTTACCTACTTACTACGTACCTACATCCGTCGATAAAAGTTTCCGGTGATAACTGTTTATAATTAGTTCCTTTATAATGTTGTTTTTTAAGAATTAGTAAATATTAAGCGTATTTTACTACAAGGATGAGTATCCTTGTATTTTTTTTTCACGATGACTAGCGGCTATCTGCGACTTTGTATCGTTATATCCTGGAAAACTAACAAAATATATTAAAATCAAATAGTATATGTGTTATTCTTATGTGCAAGCTACAATACTGCCAAGTTTCATTAAAATCTGTTTAGTGGTTTAATATCAAAAGTTGGGTTTTATAGTTGAGTGCTTTTGCCTGGACAATATAACTTTGACTAAGCTGTTAAGCATTAAATCTTGGACGGGCTAGAGCACATGCATCTCCTAAACTTATACTGAGTTGTGTAACACACAGTATACCCGACCACAATGGCATCCGACGAGTCATCCGACGAGGAGCCCGACAGCGAGATGCTGAGTGACGATCTGTGTCTACCCGACAGTGATGACGACACCCGACACGCGAGGAATGTACAGGTTTGTATTGTGTCCGACTGTTGGATGGGTCATCCGACGAGGTTTATGTAATTCTATTTATTGAATAGACAATATACTGCAAAAATATAGTATGTAACTACGTAGGTATGCCTACCTATAACATACGTATCAGTCACGCCTCTCTCCCATCGGGATAAGCTGAGACCACTTCCCTACACTTGCTACGATCTAAACACACTTTGGCTTCATCCACATTCGTGAGTCGCCTCATACGTGCACGTTGGTTTAGGGTCGTCGGTTAAAATAAACGTATACAGATACTAATACTGGATATGGAGAGGAGAGGAGGAAGGCCTTTGCCCACAGACGTTTTTCTTTCAGACAGGCTTTCCATCCAGTTCTGCTGTGCAACAGGATCTCCCATTTTTTGCTGATATCATCATCATTGGCCACAGCATCTGTAGTAGATGTTTGTTGCAGCATAATTAGGTTTAAGGAATGCCACACCTTCGTTGGTGGCTGTGAATTTAAGTCCTAATACGTAAATAAGAATATATTTTAACTAATAATTTCTTTTCTCCCCACCAGAGTCTCCAAGAAGACCTCCCTCTCTCGTCTTGCCTCCTGCGCCCACCCCGCAAGCTCTTCACCAACTGTCGCGAACGTTGGCGCCAACAGAACGTAAGCGGGGCATTTGCTGAGCTCCGGCGTCTTGTACCAACACATCCGCCGGATAAGAAGTTGTCTAAGAACGAGATATTGAGGCAGGCTATTAGGTGAGTCTTAAGCTAAAGGCCCCAGTACACAATGGCCTGTGATGGGCCACGCTTTGCAATGCACAATTGTTGGCCACGATCACTTGGTGTTCACACAATGGCGCATGGCTCATTGCTGCCTGGCAAACCACTTGCGATGGACGTCGAAGTAATTACGGCTGCGGCTATTTATTTGTATACTGTTTACAAGTATTACAGAAGTGTGTACCGTCACAAAGTTATTAAAAAGAAATGGCGAAAAAGGCGATGGTGGATGCTGACCATTCATCGAAACAGGACAAGGTACGTAGATTTTTTAAATGTGGTGCTTAGGTTATGATATTACCTAATTTTTGGAATGTTAACGGAAACAACATTACTAATTTTTTAAATGTTTTCAGGCAATTCATGGACAATCTGTTAAGCGAACTTGTTGTAGAACCATCAGGGGAATTCGATAACTTTGTTCGTATGTCATCTAGTGATTTCGAGTATATATTGCAAAAAATATCGCCAATTGTCGCAAAAAAGGATACGTATTGGCGAGAAGCAATACCTCCAAAAATAAGATTGGCATTGACATTGCGGTTTCTTGCGACTGGAGACAGTTATAGGAGCCTGCATTACCATTTTAAAATATCAAGTACACTCATATCTAGAATTATTCCTGAAGTATGTTTGGCTCTGAACCAAGTGCTAAAGGACATGATTAAGGTAAGTTAGTAAAACATTTGTATATACTTTAAATTTTTTAATCAATAATTATTGCCCCATTACATTTTTTAATTGGTTATTTTAACAATCGTCATTCAAAGCTTTTGCATAAGCATCAACCAAAATATTTTGAGACTGACTCTGTGTCTGAGAATAAAATTCATTATTAGAAATTATTTGCATGGATCCCTCAGGTATATGGATCGTAGGGACAGGTGTATGGATTCTGTTGGGGGATTGATAAACTACTTCTTGTGTATATGAGTCATTTGGTAGTTCAGTAGGTGGAAGAGGGGATGGAGTTTGCGCAGGTGGAATGGGTGATGGGCTTTCTATAGGAGAAGTAATTATATAATGATTTGAAGACGATGATGAGGGGCGATTGATCCAAGATGACGACGGTGATGGACAAGAATAGCTGGTGGCTGAAGAAGATGGACGTTTACTTATAATGATTTGAGAAGGTGAAGACACGTACTGAGGACTACAATTGCGACGCCGTTTTAATAGTAATCCATCAATTTCGTACATTATTTCTTGTCTCTCATTATCTGAATATTTTCTGAGTTTGTTAGCAAGAAGCCTCCCATACAAGCCGCAGTCGTCCTCTTTTTTATTTTGTTGGTCTTTATTGAGAATAGCCTGGTTTAACGTATTAAAAGCCTTTGACATTTCCTTATCTGCTTTTTCTAACTCAGGTGGTTTAACTGAACGTCTCCTCTGTACAGGTATCTTTATATTCATGTCCTTTGGTTCTGTGTTGCTTCTAGCATCACTTGGAGTTTCCGTTTCTACTTCTGTCTCTTCTCCAATGACTGCCTGAAAATATATTTATATTATTTTTTATTTATATATTTATATAATATATTCATATTTATTTTTTCAGATTCCCACAAGTCCTGAAGAATGGCTGACTAAAACGGAAGGATTCAGCTTTCCCCATTGCCTTGGCGCGATAGATGGGAAGCATATTACCATATTAGCACCAGCTCATACCGGATCTGAATACTTTAATTACAAAGGAAGTTTCAGCATTGTTTTATTAGCTCTAGTAGATAGTGATTACTGTTTTTTATTTGCTGACATAGGAAGCCAAGGGAGAATTAGTGATGGAGGTGTTTTAAATCAAAGCAATTTGTGGAAAAAAATATGTGATGGGACCCTTAATTTACCACCTAGTTGCCCACTTCCTGGAAGTAATACTAATATGCCCTATGTTTTTCTGGGTGATGGCGCTTTTGCTCTTAGTACTCATATTATGAAGCCCTTTGCTGGACATCATCAGTTAGGTACCCCAGAAAGAATGTTCAATCAACAACTATCACGTTCTCGAGCGGTCGTAGAGAATACTTTCGGGATATTATCTTCAGTTTTTAGAGTATTTAAAAGACCTATTCCATTAGATGTCGTTAAAACTTCTATTATAACCCACAGCTGTTTATTACTACACAATTTTTTAAGAAAGAGCAAATCATCTCGCAATATTTATACTCCACCAGGCAGTACTGACAGCTATGATAGGAATGGTGAATTAATTCGTGTAGGTATGAGAGTAAACCATGAAGAAAATCTATTACCATTACAATCTGTACCTCGTCGGGCTCCTATTAATGCTACGCAAATAAGATCAAATTTTATGAATTACATCCATCAAAGAAGACTATGCGGTGGTAGGGCCTATGATGCATAATTTAATTAGTTTATAATTTGTGGAAACCAAATGAGTAAATATTTAGCTAATTATTAATAAAAAATTTGGAAACTAATTAAGTGTTTTACTTACCCTTTGCTCATCTGTTGAAATTATACTTTTTACTGTGTATTTGCTTTTTAAAAATGCCTCCATAGCATCATAAAAAATCCAAATTGGCTTATAAATTTCTTCTTCTCCCATACCAGATCGGATCGAATCTTGTTTTTTCTTGAAATGCATTCGAAATGCTGACATCAAAGTCTCTTTCTTTTTTTTAAGTTCCGAAACAGGAATTTGCAGGGAGTCTGCAATGCGATTCCATGCATCATTCACCTGAAAACATTGTACCCACAATACTACATTTATTATTATCAGACGAGGCTCTTTTATCACCTATTTTCATCAGGGATAATGTGGGATTTTAATGCAATTCCAACAAACAATTTAAGTCCTTCCTAATATTAGTATATAGAAGTATAGATAGATAGTATACATAATTTCTATCAAAATAAAAATAGTATAAACATACCTTGTTCTTATCCTTGTGCAGTGCATTATTTGAGTCCCAAATTGCGGGCTCAGATTGATATAAATCAATAAACTTGAAAGTTTCTGCATTGCTCCAGGCTATTGACATTTTGGACCATAGATTATTCACTTATATATTCCGTTTTGGACGATCGCACGCCACGCCCAAAGAGAATATGCCACGCCGATACAACGCAACACAAAAGTGTACTATTCCGGTCAGCGGCCGGTGACAAACTAACAATGGCCGATTGTGTGAACACCACAGGCCACGCTAGGCCACGATTCCTTTGAAGTGTGCCCAAAAAACCGACAACTCCCCGATTGCGCGCCACGATTGACAATTGTGCGCCATCATATACCATTACCCCCTGTACACAATGGCGATGGCCTGTAGTGGGCCAGCATGGGCCATTGTGTACTGGGGCCTTAAGACTGGGGGCCAAGTCTGCTAATTACTAAGGCCGTGGCCCCAGTAGGCAAACTGTTAGCGGCTGACTAGTTAGCGGCGTATCGATTTAGTACGCCCTTCCATATATTTGAAATGGAGTGTCCACAGTCAGCTAGTTTTCGCTCACTGTATGCAGTTTGTAGTGTTACGCGCGCTGACTATCTCAGACAGCGGCCGACTCCCACCAAAACCGGTGATTTCATTGATTTGAGTTTGCAGCTAACTCTTTCAGTTCGCCGCAAATTTGCGGCTCACTCAGTCAGCCGCTAACAGTTTGCCTACTGGGGCCACGGCCTAAATGCACCAATAGAAGCGCGATAGAAGAGCGAAAGAACATCAGTCGAAAAATTTGACCATTATGGTATTCTACTAACGGTTTAAGCGACTGCAATTCTACCGAAGTGCGTTCGGGCCGCCTTTGAACTACTTTTGATCACTTCAGTCGCAGTTCATAAGTTGGCAAATCGGTATATAAATGCGTGCTTCTGCGATTCGACTGCGATGCGATTGCGTTTGGTAAAACTTTTAGTACTTCAAATTTGACACAATATAAATCAATCGCAATCGACTATCAAACGAAGCGCAAATGCTTAGCTTAAATTAGCAGACCTTGGTCCCCTGGTCTCATGTATGTAACGTACATGATGCATTTTGATATCTGCTTGATAGACATATTATGATCATCATCATCAGCCCTTTTACATCCCCTCTATAGGGGCATGAGCCTACTCTCATAGAGAGTGATTAGGCCGTAATCCACCACGCTGGTATTTTATCCACCACGATGGTGTCTTCTTTAGTTTATGTATTGAAATAAAAAGGCAAAAGGGTTGGATTGGATATTAACGTGTTTACTGTTTGAAAAGTTAATTTGAAGTAGTGACACATAAACAATAATATTGTGGTGTCCAAGGTGACACGGTCTTAATTTAAAATATAAAATAAACCTATTATTCTATATACACAAAGTTTAGATTAGGTAATAAAAAAGGCTATATTACAACAGTATGCAAGTTTTCTCATGACGTTTTCCTTCGCCGTTAGCAAGTGGTGATTGAATATTCAATCCGTAATTAGAAAATACAGGCCGAGGATCGAAACCGCGTCTCCAAAATTGGAGGCGGGCGTTGTACCGACTAGGTGACCACTCACTTAACAGTTTTTTACAGCATCACAAAATGAATATATCTTGCATTTGTAAGGTACACAACACTATGTAATTGTGTAGATGTTATTAGTCCTATTCCTACACATATCTAATTGTTTTTCAATAAAATAACAAAGTACCTTTTCCAGATACATCGGTCTACTCTGCGAGGTACTAGAATGGCAGAAAAGTCACGGTCTTTCAACCAACAAGGAGAACTCAAACTTGGCTATCAAATGCGAGCTAGCATTAAGCCCTCAAACTCGAAGATTACGCCTTAAAAGACCATTATACCCCGACGAAGACCAGCCTAGAGCGAAGATGTTTATAGAGAATGAAGAAAATGAGGACTTAAAACGATTTCAACAAAGACGTAATGAGTTTTTCTTCGGTAAAGATCATTTAAGGGTACTTAGAAGTCAGTATTACTTTCCGGCAAGATGGCGGAACGTTCCGTTTAGAAACCTCGCTGATAGAAATGGTAATAATTTGTTAATGATCGCTCCGCCTCATAAGAAAGATGAAAAAGACAAAGATGTGAAGGATAATGGGAAGTAAGCGCTCTTGAAGCGCGTAACTGGCGAACTGTAACTGTAACCGAACATATACTGAAATGAGGTTCTAGTGTGTACGCGTATTAGACCCAGAACACACGGTAACGCAACTGCAACAGCTAGTTACTTTTGAGTTGCATCGCAGTTTCTGCTATAGACTTCCTTGGAAAAACCTCACACGACTCAATTGAAACGGAACGTTTCAAACTAGTTGCAACCCAAAAGTAACTAGCAGTTTCAGTTGCCTTGGAGTTGCGTTTCACCGTGTGTTTTGGCGCTTACAGTTAACTACATCATCTACATCACTAGCACTGTAACAAAAAAATATACATAGTGTGTACGTGGTTCGTGCGCCTGCGACGAACGTGACACGAGCGGCTCGCAGCGAGCCGACGATTGTTGGTTATATTGTCGGGTATCAAAATTAAGTTAACAGCGGTTATGCACTACAGCCGATCCGATAAAATTACCATAGCAATAGTTCTTGGATCTTTCTCGGATCTATACTAAACATCTTTCACCAGTAGTACTCTCTTCACCAGTGGTACTCTCTTCACCAGTGGTACTCTCTTCACCAGTGGTACTCTCTTCACCAGTGGTACTCTCTTCACCAGTGGTACTCTCTTCACCAGTGGTACTCTCTTCACCAGTGGTACTCTCTTCACCAGTGGTACTCTCTTCACCAGTGGTACTCTCTTCACCAGTGGTACTCTCTTCACTAGTGGTACTTTATACTGTGTATATGTTTGTTATTTTACGAGCTATTCATTAAAGTTATCTCAATACCGAAATCATCGTGAAACACCTAAACGAACTTATGAGAATCTAATGTTTGCTCAACGCTGACCTCTCGACGAACACGATGTTTAGAATGATCTTCAATCGCACTATACTCTTTCTTAATATCAAGCTTTAAAACTATCAAATTCGATGCGCAAATAAGAAAATTCACTTGTTGGTTTTCAAAAACTTGAATTTTACTCGCTGATAATGCCTCATCTTTTTCAGCAAGCAATAAATTCACTGACAGGGGTATTAATTCATTGGATGCATTTTCATCTTCCACTCGAACACTTTTCAAATACCATGAATCGTTCGAACACATTGGTAGAAATACATCTTCTTGTAATGCAGGCACTTCTACCACCTCCCTCCTACTCCCATCCATATTTTTAAAATTTAAAGTCTATAATCATAACAAATACAAAATTGAAATAATTATGATCGCCGGTGGTTATCTGGAGAATCGCGGGATAGGAATAACACGGAGTGCGATGTTGGCTTACATCTTGCACTCATTTGATAGTCATCTATGTATGAAGGGATTTGTTTGGAGTGATGGGAAGGTGATTGACGTCCCCCTAAACGTATACAAGATAATATGCGATCGGCAAGGCTCGGTGGATGATGCTTAAGAAAACTATGAAGACACTATGTTCAAAGAATTCGCAACTACAGCGTGAGCGCAGAAATATAGAAAACGCTTTGTGATGAACCAAAAAACTCCGTCTGCAACTTTGTTATCTAAGCTAAATGAGTACATTCACAGTTTCTACTCATGATACGTCATTACCTACCCGTCTTACTACGTCATCCTCCACACTCCTCCTCCACAATTTTGGGTTAGAAGCCCCATATTATAACTACTAGCCGCGAACCTCGGTAGCTGATTCATGTCAAACTGCAACCATAGGCGTGTAAAGGTCTATCTACACAGATTCGGGTCGTGCCCGGGACGTGTCCGGGCCGTGGCCGTTGGGAGGGAAAACAATTACGTCGTCATGACAACATGTGTGAACGAATCCGTAGAAAACGTATGGAATGATATTATTTCCCTGACACGTCCCTGGCACGGCCCGGATCTGTGTAGATAGACTTTTAGAACCTTTCGATTTTTGTATTTTTCTTTGTAAATTGTTTAATGTAGATCTGTATAGTCATATTTTGTAGATTTCGTACCTATTAAGATAATATGTATTTCTTTATTTATTTGATATTTTGTAAGTTATTAATTATTCTAATAAGTAAGTACGTCTACTTAGGTATCAACATTATTTAAATGTAAAAAAACTCGAAAAAAACCTTCGCCTCCCCATACAAAATGTCCGATCAGCTGATCGAGTAAGTATGGGCGACCCAAAAATTTTTTTCGAGTTATGACCCATGTTCCTTGTGGAAAGTTGTTCAGTTTCATGAGGACTATCGCTGTGTTTCGGCTTTAGACCCCCTTTCTGTTACACCCTGTATATTTTGGTATTGATAAGTACTTACTCGTTTAACAAGTACCTAGCAGCTGTGGACATTATAATAAAATAAAAAATTATAAGTACCTAACAATTTGTTTAATTTCTCCAAGTTAGCAATTCTTCAGGTGATTTAATTATTTAGAAAAAATATGACTTAAACTATAAAAATTATAGTCCTATTGTACATATTAATTAGACTATGTAGCAGTTTTCACCAGAAAAGAATCTAGCAAGAAACTTTGTCGGGTTGATCTTTTCAAAGTTTTACAATTCTTAAATAAAATTATTTCTTGCAGCATCCAAAACTAATCACAAGATATTAATGTAGGTATAGCTGAAAAGTTAAGATCTTAGCTAGGTTATAGGTTATGTTGTCCC
The DNA here is from genome assembly GCA_947563765.1 of Anarsia innoxiella. Taxonomy (NCBI): domain Eukaryota; kingdom Metazoa; phylum Arthropoda; class Insecta; order Lepidoptera; family Gelechiidae; genus Anarsia; species Anarsia innoxiella. Next base: position 599,835 of record OX387413.1, read on the forward strand.
ACTGCTGGGCAAAAGCCTCTCCCCTGCTTACTATTGTTAAATATTTAGGTACTTTCGACGTTCAGTTCAGTTTTCAGTTCAGTTTCGACGTCGACTTTTCGGCTATAGACAGAACGTCAAACTTAACGAACTAAAGTCGAACTATCTTTAAAACTCGTTTCGTAATAAGGGGGTTAACATTTTACTTACTTTTGCTAATCAGAAAATTTACCACAAACCACACAGAATTTGAACAATTTCCAAAAGACGGCCATTGAAAGCTTTTCACGCAGCCATTTTCCATCAAATGGGCGTGGCTAACCGCCAAGGGGGTGAGTAGAAAGAGACGGTGTAATTACATGAATCAGTATGGTAGAAAGAGACAGGTATTTGTATTCGATTAGGGGTGCACAATGTGTGTTTCAGAGATAGGTAAGCGGATTATGTTTATTGATGTGCAAGTTTAGTATGGAAGTAGGAAGAGAGAGTATATTTTTGAGTTTTTAGAGACCCCACATATTGCAGTTTTTTGAATCGTTGAAATCGGGTCGGCCTGCTAATTCGAATTGTCAGGAATGCCAATTGTCTTACTAGCTATCCGAGATCGGCATGAGCTGTCACTTCTGATCTATCCTTCAGAAGCAATCTAGCCACATGTGCCCCACTGCTGGACAAAGGCCTCTCTCATCATCCGCCATGACTTTCTGTCTCGAGCTTCCTCCGTCCAAGTAGTCAAGGTGTCCAGCTCGTCCCGCCACCGGAATAGGTAGGTTTATAGGGACGAAAAATTATTTTTTAGAATTTTTCGTTCTTTCTGTATAAAACCCACGCCTCAAGATACTGTCTAAAAGAAATAATACTTATTTGCTAACCCTCAAGTTGCAATGCCATTAAAATTAATTTAGCGCCCCAACAGCTCTTACACAAACTTCTGGTCCCATTTAAACAAGATTATAAAATTAATCTACAATATAAATGTATGAATTGCATACGGCACGTGCCGATAGAGGGGCGCTATAAGTTAGTATAATCGATTATAATATCATAAGCTATAGTGCGGGGGTGTATAGATGAGTTGACTCAATTTTGTGATGAGTAGATCAGTGAGAAGCGTCGTAAACAATATATGCAAGTGAAGGAAAGAGTACGGAGTCTTGTCGTATCAAGAGTCTAGAGGAAAATGGAGGACAGAAAGGAATGAAAGAAGCTTTACTGACAAGAGCGTAGCTCTTAAATCATTGATGAGATCAAGGTGAGTGATTTTGAAAAAGCAAATTATCTGCAAAGAAGAGTATGGATTCGGGATAGATCTGGGAACTATTTCTATACTAAGTATCTCGGGTGGCAGTTCATCACAATTCTACTTATATTTTCAAACTTACATAAAAATGACAGACGAATATCAATTTATAATAATACAGAATGAGTTGACTCACTTCACCACATCACTATAGGGGTGCGGGTGTGAAACTCAGATAGCGTTTGCGGGTGCGTGAACGAGATTCAACCGATCGCCGTCAACTGACTCACATAATCCCCTTGAGAACGGATTAGTCAATTAATTCGGTACTTCAAATCACGATCCTGTTTTTTTATGGAACAGCGATGATCGTGTTTTGTTTTTTCTTCTTAATTTTTAAGTTCTCTTGTCAGTGGATTATGTCATTGGGTAGACCCAAATAGGTAGGTATAAAGAAGGAGGTAATTAAGAGATAATTAGGTAGATCTAAATCTTGATTACCTATGTATGTAAGTCATTATCATTATTATTATTTTGTTGGTAATCATTATACAATGATTGATACAATTATAAATTATTACAATTTATGTTAATTATTACAATTATTAAATTATACAATGAATCATTAAACAATGATTTTACAATAAATCATTATACAATGATTATACAATGATTACCAGCAGATTTTCAACTTAGTTACCTTAATAATTAAATAAAATAAAAATAAATTATACACCGCTCTGTAAGTACGATGATTTCTGTGTGCGTTTTGTTTGCTGCAACCGCTGTTTAAATATATTACTTTTATAGTCTTTTGCACTACCATTGATGTGACATTTGATATGAAAACCGCGGTAGGTAGGCCATTGAAATCCCTCTTGATTCGTTTGTTTCATCAAAGTCAAAATCAAAGTCAAAGTGAAAGTCAAAAATATATTATTTTATTTCATAGGCAAAAAAAATGCTCTTGAAACCGTTACATTATTATAGTATAGGTAATTTTTTAAAAGCTAAGCGCTAGATTCGCAAGGTGCAGTTTCCCCCAGAGAAGAACCTAGCAAGAAACTCTGTGAGGTTGCTTATCGAACGTCAAACCCCTCCTGCGCGTATCAGAATCACACATCTCAAATAGATAATGTGTTATTTTAATGGATTATCTACAATAATGTAAAGTTTTATTGAAATCTGTTCAGTAGTTCTTCCATCTAGACAACTAAACCCAACAAGCTATCCGTCAGCATTATCATAAAATTAAGGTCTATCTACACAGATCCGGGCCGTGCCCGGGACGTGTCCGGGCCGTGGTCAGTTAAGAGGGACAACAATAGGTCGTCATGACAACGTGTGTGAACGAATCCATAGAAAATGAATGGAATAATATTTTTCCCCTGACACGTCCCGGACACGTTGTCATGCCGACGTATTGTTTTCCCTCCTGACGAGCCACGGCCCGGACACGTCCCGGGCACGGCCCGGATCTGTGTAGATTGACCTTTATAATCACAATAATGATTTGTGGATGTTACTAAATTCTTGTTTCTGATTCTACGGGTATTTATCTCTTGCCATGACTTGACAATTTTTTAGATACCTACATAATAATCTTGTTCATTTTGCTATTTCATTCTGTTTTGAACGTCACTTGTGACATGTTGTGTCTATTATCTTAATTGTGATTATTTACGAAATATTGTAAGTGAATTTATACTTAACTAGAAGCTGCCCGCGACTTCGTACGCATTAATTGTCATATTATCTTAGATTTAAACAATATCTCAAAATAATATAGCCCATGTGTTATTCTGATGTGCAAGCTACAATATTGCTAAGTTTCATCAAAATCTGTTCAGTAGTTTTTGCGTGAAAGGGTAACAATTATTTAATATTGCTAACATAGTAAATGGTACGAAACCCTTCCCGCGCGAGTCCGACTCGCACTTGGCCGGTGTTTTTGTAATGTTCCCATAATACAAGTTTTTTATATTATTAGACATAGCTGTACCCGCGACTTCGTCCGCGTGGAATACTGAAAATCAGTATCGTAATCTAAATCAAAAGTAGCCTATGTCCATTCACAGGCTTTAGCCTATCTGTGTGCCAAATTTCGTTTTCATCGGTTCAGCCGTTTTAGCGTGAAAGCGAGACAGACAGACAGAGTTACTTTCGCATTTATAATATTAGTATAGTATGGATTAGACAGACATTGCAATTTGTCCAATTATTTCAAATTATTTCAAAATTACTATTTCAGTGAATTAATTTGGAATTAAAACAGCTGTTTTTTATGTAATTAATCCACTTTAAATTAACACTTAACTTATCATTTTTGTTACTAAGTTACTATCAGTGGGTATGTTGATTAATTTATGTCAGATAAGTTATAGATAAGTTCGTGTTTTTGTGTGTTTATCGTTATTAGTCTAGAAACGGTATCCGGTGTCAAAGTACGTATATTATACTTTATTCAGTTTTTTGCATTAACTTTTTTACTTATTTTTAATAAAGGTTGTGTCATTAGGTATTTTCCATATTTCTTTTATATTTTGAAGTGTTTTTTTTTCAACTACTAACAAGAAATATGTACTTAGGTATTGTGATTATGTGAACTTCATAATTTGTTTACTTGTTCAGTTAAAATGTTAAGTTTTGTTCTTCTAACTGCTTCAATAATCATGTAAAATGAAAAAAAAAAAAAAGTGTTTGCACAAAATTTATAATGATTATTTTAGGTGACTTATTAAATAGCTGGGCGGAAGAAACTCGAGACAGAAAGTCATGGCGGATGAGGAGAGAGGCCTTTGCCCACCAGTGGGACACAAATGGCTAAATTAGTTAAGATTAGGTGACTCGTCTTTGCAATAGCATAACCCTGTGTCTTAAAGCCTAGATGCATGATTAATACATTGTGAATCTTGCGCAAAAACTTTTTCTTCTTCATGTTCATGTTAAAAACCATTATTTTAAACTAATTTAATCATTCGTTTCCTACTTTTATCCAAGCAAGTGGTCACTGCCTACCCTTGGGAGAGAGGCGTGACGGATATGTGTATGTGTGTAAAGACATAATCTTCCATATTAACTCATTCCATTTTTGACCACCAGATGGCGCGCCTTCTATTCCTAGCTCCATTCATAGCTCTAGCAGCTGTAGGTGTCTATCTAGTGTTCCTAAAAAGCCCCCCTCCACTGCCAGACCTAGATTTAGATGCGTGGTGGGGACCTGAAAGTCTGAAGGCAAAGCAAGATGCAAGCGTCAGGCCTTTTAAGATCAAGTTTAAAGAATCGGTAAGTTATAAAATTAATTGGGATCCGTTTCACAGTTAACAGATAAAATTTAACTAACAGTCATTTGTCTGTCACTATCTAAAACGTCATGTTTTATGAAATAGACATAAGTTTATCTGTCAGTTAAATTTTATCTGTACCTAAGTGGTGAAATGTGCCCTTAGTGGAGGACAGTATCCGTGTTGCATTAAGATATGTTAAGCTACGTATTCACTGGAGTGTTTTTCCATGTAATATCAGATGATTTTGTAAATGATGATTTTCACTCGACTATTAGGTAGGTATTGTAATTGTTAAACAATCTATCTATCTATATATATAAAAATGAAACCCGTTTTCCGTTGTCACGGCATCACGCCTGAACGGCTGGACCGATTTCGCTAATTCTTTTTTTAAAATGTTCATTGAAGTCCGAGGATGGTTCTTACGGTGAGAAAAATTCGAATAATTGCCGGGAAAGCCCTAAAACAGACCTTTTCTTTTTCCCATACAAATGTTTTCTTACTAAAATGTAGAGTCAATTTGAACTTTATTCCTACACAGTAAAGTTCGTTCTAAGGCGGGACGAAGTTCGCCGGGACAGCTAGTATACAATATTTTGGGACAGGTTCTGCATTATTACATAATTCTGTGTTTTGTTAAACCTAGGTACTAAAATATATTTATTTTATTTATTTATTTAACAGTTTATTGTAAAATGATAGTACATAGAGACAGAAAAAAAGAGAAGTTATACAAAAGGTACAGCATATTTCTAAAAGAAATTTCTTCCTGCAGATCCTACAGAGAGAAAAGTGATAGCATGAAGGCAGGATAGTCACTGAAATAAACAATAAATATAACCTACTAATATAGGTACTATCACCTATTAAAAAGTTTCCATTAATTGTGTTTGACATGATGTATAGGTATTTAGTTAATTGTTATCTAAGTTTGACGAGAACATTATCTGAAAAGTAGGTGTTTAAATGCTTTTAGTGAATTATTAAGCTTAACAGTAAAACGATGATAAAAATGCACGAACGAATGCTAGGTAATTTTAATGCACACCAATTTTATTAGATTAATCCTTCACCAGCATTTGAATAAAGAATTAAAGATATAGAGCTATAATCTTTTTATAAGATTTGTGTAACGTTTTGGCTGTATTCTGTTTTAAGGTATATTTTGTCTATCTACACATGTCCGGGCCGTGCCCGGGACGTGTCTGGGCTGTGGCCCGTCAGGAGGGAAAAAAATATGTCGTCATGACAACGTGTGTGAACGAATCTATAGAAAATGTATGGAATGATATGTTTTCCCCGACACGTCCCGGACACGTTGTCATGACTACGTATTGTTTTCTTTCCTGACGGGACACGGCCCGGACACGTCCTGGGCACGACCCGGATCTGTGTAGATAGACCTTTATATATCTTAATAAATAAATAAGTGCTTTATTGTTGCACAGGCTGAAAAGATGATAAGAATTAAACAATACAGTTTAGCAATAAACTAATTGGTCCCTAAAGCCTTTATTTCCATTTCCAGATGATCCAAGACCTAAAACAGTATTTGAAAACCACCCGCAAATTCACCCCCCCACTTGAAGGGGTGGCTTTCGAATATGGCTTCAACAGCAATGAACTACAATCATGGCTGACTTACTGGGCTGAGAAATATCCTTTCGCTAAACGGGAGAAGTTCCTGAACCAGTATTCGCATTACAAGACTAATATTCAAGGGCTTAATATTCATTTTATTCATGTTAAACCTGAGGTAAGGATATCTGCTAGATTTTTATTTATTATTTATTTTACAGGTTATTGGAAGATGATTGTACATAGAGACAGAAAAAAAGAGAAGTTATACAAAAGGTATAGCATATTTCTAAAAGAAATTTTTTTCTGCAGACCGCACAGAGAGAGAAGTGTGAAGAGTTTAGTTTCTGTTGATTGAAAAAATAATAATTAATCTCGTCTGAAATAAAAACATACAGAGATAACTATAACAACACAAACAACTATACAACAACAGCAACATAACACAACATGTAACATAACATTACAAAACACAACACAACAAAAAATTACCCTTCCTTTTGGCTTTGCCGTAGTCGGGTAAAAAAAGGAAAGAAACCTTCAGCATAATTTGCTGATTTAAGTTACAGAATTTATATAATAGACACTAGATGCGGACTTCGATCCAGTCGCGCTCTAGGGTGGTCACAAATATTTTATTTGGAATTATTCCGAAGAACTTGAACTTTCGTAACATTTTCCACCTCACCAGGTCCCAGCAGGAGTAGAACTGGTTCCAGTTCTGATGCTGCATGGCTGGCCAGGGTCAGTTCGGGAGTTCTACGAGGCCATCCCGTTCCTTACTGCTGTGGACAAGTCCAGGGATTACGCTCTTGAGCTTGTCATACCCTCACTGCCTGGGTACGGGTTTTCTGATGTAAGTATTCATTTGGTATAAGTTTTAACTTGTCATGTACGATCAATGAATTTGCTTTTACTGACGTTTTTGCGAGAATACGTAGTGAATATGTTACAGACATCATCATTTTCAATCTGAATCTTGACTAAATACTTGTGGTAATTTTTGGGCTTGAAAATCTTCATTATTGCTTAAAGATAAAAAATACATTTCTTAAGTTTTCTTTCTCTAACTACTTTAAGTTACCTACATTGGGAGAATTCTATCCAAATGAGCGACACAAGCCCCGATATAAAAATTTCTACAAGTATAACGACGACGTAGTAAAAAATCGCGCGGTCTCGTTGGATGCAGATGCCAATAAAGAGAAAATAATTGAAGAGGGCTATCCTCAGCAGTGAGCAGCTATAGGCTGCGATAATAATGATGATGATGACATTATGTTTATATTACCCACCAGGCAGCAGTTCGTCCAGGTCTTGGCGCTGCAGAAATGGGCGTGATCTTCAGGAACCTAATGCACAGACTTGGCTTCAAGAAGTTCTACATCCAGGGTGGTGATTGGGGTTCGATTATTGGAAGTTACATGGCTACTCTGTTTCAGGAGGTAGGTGTTTTTAACCTCCGACGCCAAAAAGAGGGGTGTTATAAGTTTGACCCCTCTGTCTGTGTGTCTGTCTGTGGCATTGTAGCTTCTAAACGCGTGGACGGATTTTGAAGCGGATTTTTTTTATCTGGTGTGAAATTCAAGAGCCCAAGTCTGCTAATTCAAAATAGCCTCAGTTGTGTGACGGCAGCATGTCAACGGTATTTTTGACACATTTGGTATTCTGTTTAACAATGGCTTACATTGATTGTGACCAAAGTTGTCAAAAAATGTCATTGACCACCTGCCGACACAAAACTTAGAATATTGTAAATTAGAAGAATTGGGCTGGTTTGAAGTTCAGGACACTATTTAAAGGCGTTTTATAGTCCATGTTGATTGATACACGACACCACTGGTTAGCAGCGTATACGCGGATCTGTGTGGATAGACCTTAGAAATATGAATATCACCGCAATTTTCTCGTGAAGATAGCACCTTACTGTCTACGCCTATGACACTAGCTTCTAAGGCCCACTTGCGCAGCCCAGAGTTAGAGCTATAAACCCGGAGTTAACTCCGGATTTATTGGACTGCGCAAGTGGGCCTAAAAGAGATATTTTTATGCTTACAGGAAGTGTTGGGATACCACACAAATTTGCCTTTAGTGATGGCCCCAACAGCTACTGTTCTTGAACTATTGGGCTCCGTTTGGCCAAGTCTCATTGTAGAACCTGAATTGGCTGACAGAATGTACCCTCTTGGACCGCGATACGCTAATTTATTAGAGGAAACTGGATATATGCATATTCAATCAACTAAACCTGATACTATTGGTATGTATTTAATTCATTGTAATAAAAAAAGGTGGAAAAATAAGGGCCAAGCAAGAGTACCATAAACCGACATGCATGTATGAAGGGACTGATGAATGTGTTGCAAGTGTGTTTGGATCGAAGCAAATGGAGCAAAGTGGTCTCTGACTACCTTGATGGGAGAGAGGCGTGGCAGATCACTTCCCTCCACTTGCTACGATCCAAACGCACTTCTTTCGCTTCATCCATATTCATGATTATTCGAACTTAAACCAAATTTCTTGAATACTATACTGTGGCAAATTTCTACATCATTTTGGGGCCCAAGTCAGCTAATTTACAATATTCTCAGTTGTATGTTGGCAGCATGGCAATACGATTGTTTAGCAGAATACTAAATGTGTCAAAAATGACATTATTACTCTGGCCACACATCGGAGGATTTTTAAAATTAGCAGACTTGGGGACCTGATATGCTATTACTTTTCCAATTTCTGAATAAACAAACCATTTCTGACGTTTATTCCATTGCTTCCTCAGGAGTAGCCTTGTCAGATTCACCAGCCGGTCTCTTCGCATACATCGGAGAGAAATTCTCAACCTGGACTAACTACAACTACAGATCTTGTCCAAAATCATCTGGAGGTTTCAGCAACTACTTCACAAAAGACCAGATTTTGGATAACATCATGATTTACTGGACAACTCAATCTATTACTACAACCATGAGACTTTACTCCGAGACTTTTAATAAGAGGCACATGTCTATGGAATTGGATAGGTGAGGATTATTCAAATACCATTAAAATATATACTTTTTATTAGCCATCAAGATCTCATTGCTAAGCAAAGGCCTCCCCGCAACTTTCCATTTAAATCGGTCTCCAGTAGCGTCCCGCTATTCCCGTGAAATTGCATCCAGATCGTCTCTCATTTTTTCATTGTAAACCACAATGTTTGTGCCGTTGTATGTGAGGATGTTTGTTACTCTTTCACGCAAAAATTACTAAACAGATTTTATTTATTTATTTAAATATAGAAGATATTGATCAAGTTTTCCAAGATATGACAGCAAATGCGTACGAAGTCGCGGGCAGCTTTTAGTACATTATATTTTTTATCGTGCTCCACATAGCATATTTTCTAACTAAATTTTGTTTTGTCATCAACAAGATCACCCAGTTTTTTTATCATTAGTTCTTCAACACAATTCATAATCAAAATTCCTTTTATTCCAGCATACCAACAAAGGTACCAACATGGGCATTACAAGCAAAATACGAACTGAGTTATACACCGCCGATGATCTTGAGGCTAAAATATAAGAACCTCCTTCATTCAACCGCAGTTGATGATGGTGGACATTTCTTAGCTTTCCAACTGCCGAAGGTATTCTCCGAAGATGTGGTTAAAGCTATCGGAGCTTTTAAAGACTGGCATAAGAAGAATGTTAAGAGTGAACTTTAAGTTATTTCTAATGATGTTTAAATATAAGCTGAAATAAATGTTGTTTTTATCATTGTTACAATTCTTTTAGTCCTATTTAAGAGCGTCGCTCGCGTCGCTCTTGCCGGTGGAGTATACACCACTCTGCTCTTTTTTCCGCCGTCTGATTGAGTACTTGATACGAGAGAACTTCTATTCTTTCCTTAATTTGATCTATGTAAGTTTTCTGCTTCAGTTAATGTTACTAATATTTATTAATTTCATTTATACAGTAAACTAACAATGATGGTGTTGTATCATCATCATGAATTTTAAGAGCGTCGCTCTTGTCGGTGGAGTCTGCGCCACTCTTCTCTATTCTCTGCCGTCCGTTTGAGCACCTCATACGACACGACGACTTTTAAAAAAAAACATCGTGGAAGGGAAAGTAGAAGGAAGACGAAAGAGAGGGAGACCACGAAGGACTTAAGTACATAGACCAAATAAAAGAGGGTGTTGTATGCTATTATAAAATCAAATATAAAGTAGATGTAAAATGGATGAGTAAAACTAAACAAAAATATAAAGTCTTAAAAGTATATTTCAAAAGAGGTAATGGCAACCGTACACAGTTTCAAGAAGTTGGGACCCGACTGCTTGAGGCAGTGTATAGACGATTTAAGAAGTACGTATTTGTATTTAACAGTAACGGGTAGACAATAATAGCAGCAATAAAATTAAACAAACAAAATACAAACTTAATTTACCATTTGAGAAGCAAAACTGCTCATAGCATTATAACTAAAAATCAGTTTTACCAACTGAAAAATAGCTTGTAAAGCAAATTTAAAAATGAAAATAATCCATCTGGCTTCTGGATTAGTTGAAAAATTCATAATCGCGTGAGTTAAATCATCTAAGAATATTGTTCGTTCGGAATCGGGTTGAACGTCTGCTACCATTATTTGTCCTGAAAGATACAAATTGCATAAAGATTTAAGGCAAAATAAGGCTTGGCGTAAACGAGCCACCGACCACAGCCACCTAACACGTTTTTTCATATAAATTGTATGGCGGCGCCGCACACGTGTAGCCGGTGGCGGTGACTCACTACAGGTAGTACTCGCTCGCTCACTCGCACGCTCGCGCGATACTTGCTCGCTTCTGATATTTTGGAGGTAGCGCGCGACAGCGACCGTCGGTGGCTCATTTGCGCCGAGACTTACTCACATTAATGGACTGGCCCTTATTCTGCTGCTAACTTAATGTCATTGCTTCGAGAGCCGCAATAGTTTATTTAGTGGTTGGTATACAAAAAGCATTCACGTTTCTAGAATCAGCGTTATCATAAGTGATCTGCATTCAGAATAATGTTGATGAATTTAGATCGGCTTGTATTGTGTTTCTATCACTAGGAACCGCCCAAGCCCAAAGGCCTTATAATAGATTAATATAATAGATTTTCTACTAAAATCGTATTCATTATTACTATTTATTTTTTAATAGTGTGCTTAAATCTCTTTTTATAACGGAGATTCAGCCAGTTCTTATAAGTTAGCATCTCGTCCAGAGAGACTCTATTTTCACCACTTTTTCTTTAGTCTATAGGTTCAAATGTTTTTGTGTTTCAATGTACTTTCACGACTTGGTGAAAATCGCGGGAAGCCATTGAATGTGGGCAGCGCAAAACCGGTCGTTGTGGAAATCCTTGGGGGAGGCTATTTTCCAGCAGTGGACGTTCATAAGCTGACACTACTAACGTATAAAAACTCACCTTGTTTCGACAGCATCCTTCTAAACTCTCCAACAGCCAAAATAACATCCTTGGCAAATACATCTGGATCTTCAAAAGCGAAGAAATGTCCTCCAAAATCTATAGCTGTACTATTTATGAGGTTGGGGTATTTGATCTTCAGTAATGGAGGTGGGAGGTATGTGATTTCATTTTTTGGGTGTATGCACCATATCGGTACTTTAGATGGTATTCTGGAAAGCAAAAGTATTTTATCTTAGTCTCTACGCAAAAGCCATTCACTAGAAAAAAGTCCAGTTCAGTAAGTGTCAAAATCACTTAACTGTAATAACAATAACTATAATAAAAAATTAAATGAAAGCTAACTATCGTCATTGATGATTAGAAGAAAAAGATCATATGTCATAGCCTATGTAATTCTAGTCTAGTGTATAAACTACAATATTGCCAAGTTTCAACAAAATCAATTCAGTAGTTTTTGCGTGAAAGAGACAAATATCTATCCATCCATCCAGAGGCACAAACATTGACATTTATAATATTAGTATGATACATTTTATTAATACTTACAAATCCAGCCCCAAAAGAAAATGTTTCGGGTTGAAAGTCTCGGCGTAAAACCTGAAAGCCGTAGTCACAGAGTTTGGTGCCCAGTACATCATGAGGTTATCTATCATGTTCACCCTGGGCAGGACTTCCAGGCCATTAGAATCTCTATCTCCTAAACATAGGTGGAATTTCTCCAGGTTATATGCTAGAAGACCTGAAGGAGAGTCGACTAGGCCAACTCCTGAAAATGGAAATATTTTAGTATCAGCTGGAGGTTATTTATGCCAAAATTTAAATCTTTTGGTAGGAAAAGAAGTATATGATGGTAATTAAACTTAGATACATAAAAAATAAGTAGTTTTTAAGTATTTTTCAGAATTTCATCAAAACTACAGTACAAAAGTTCCATATTTTTAGTTTTTTTTGGTATTCAGTTTATCTCAAGTTCATCAAAAGTTTCTCTTACACCATTTTTCAATGATACTGAGAAGTTTAGATAAAAGCAACATGGCAGACTATGTTTGCTAGATTTGTCTTTGCTTATGCTTAGCAGTGAGCCGCTACAGGCTGAAATGATAATGATGATCATGATGATGATGACCTTCATGATGATGATGACCATGATGATAATGACCTTCATGATGATGACCATGATGATGATGACCGCGATAATGATGACCATGAACATGATGGTGATGACCATGAACATGATGGTGATGATCATGATTATGATGATGATGATCATGACCTTGATGATGATGAAGATGATGAAATATCAAAAGCAAAAGAAGATGAACTACAAACTTACCAACAGTATCAGGCTTAGTAGCCTGCTCATGAAGATACCCAGATTCTTTTACAAGAAACGATAATTTATCATAAAGAGGGTACATTCTATCTGCTAAATGCTGATTCACTATCAAAGGAGGGTATATTGCCGCAAACGCTTGCATCAACCTTATCGTTGGAGATAAACTTATAGGCCAGTTTGTATGGAAGCCGAGGATTTCCTGAAAAATAAACAGAAGTTTATGAAAACTTTTTAATCCTAGAGAGTTTCATCAAAGTTAATATTATTGACGGGGCATTAATTTGAACTTCTATTGCTTTATCACCTGTCTCACTTTCTGCTATTAAATGGAAGGGAGAAGACAGAATAAATTGCAAAGGACACTACCGACAAAAGCATAACCTAAATGTATTGTTCTCGCTTAAATGTTTCAGGCCAAATCTACCTCATTTTAGACGTTTAATATTAAGATGCCGTTATAGGAAACCTGCATACCTATAGCAGAGAAGAAATTCGAAGGTGTATGTGAAATCCGGGGTCAGCGTAGTGGCTCACGGCCTAATCACTCTCGTGTGGGATCGTGCCCCTATAGTGGGGATATTAAAAGAACTGATAAGGTTATAGAAAATAATTGCTAAACATAATAACTTACATTGGGGTACATAGTAGCCATGTAACTCGCAACTAGACCGCCAAGGTCACCTCCTTGTAAATAATACTTCTGGTAGTTGAGTCTTTTCATCAGATTGTGGAAGACCACACCCGTTTGAGCTGCTCCAAGACCTGGGCGGACTGCTGACTGAATTGGAAATGCGAAGAAGTAAGTAATACATTTTCAATCATAAGCTTTAAGCACAGATTACTTATTAGTTACTACGTAACAGATACTTCACTCAGAAGAAAATTTCCAATACCTACCGCTTTAACAGTGCGCAATAGCCCAACTGTCACGTCAGAAACCACTGAATGCTAAAATGTGCCTAAATACTCAAGCGTATAGTTGTGATTGCTTCGCATCGCTCGATCCCGTAAAAATCGCGGGGCTGCCTCTTCGATAAAATTAAATTAACAAAACGTTTTGTAACTATGTGATTGAGAACTATGAATAGGTTAGGTTATCTGGGGCAGTTTAAAATTGTATCGTTTTTAATATATTTATTTTTAACATGTTTTAATTTTTAAAGTTTTTTTATCTTTCTGAATTCTCGGTTATTATTATTTTTTTCATTAAAAAGAACTTAATTATTAAAAATTATAAAACATTAAAAACAAATAAAAAAACAAATGGAAACTATCAAAAATTGAACAACGTGCAAACGCTTCGCTTTGACAGCCACGCTTCGCTTGGTCCGCAAGCGGCCCGCTGAGCGGTAGGTATTTATAGCGCGCAAGTACATAGAGTGACGGAGGCCTGCTTTAAGGCTCCTTTCTAACTTTCGTTTTGTTGAGCGCAAATATCATCATATCACTGAGATTATGTTTGGGGTTGTTTCACCATCTACTGATATTTAACTGACTGATAAACCTATGTCCGTTTCATAAAGCATAACGTTTTAGATAGAGACAGGTATGAAAAAATCTGTCTGATAAATTTTATCTGTAAGTGGAGAAACGGGCCCTAAAAGTAATTGAAAACTGAAAGCTGCCACTGAACATATTATAAAACAGACGCAGATTTTAAGACATTAGCCGTTAAAATGCTTCAACTTTGAACGTACAAAAAGAACCTTATAACAAAACAAATGACAACTCTTCAAACAAATTCGATTAAAAAAATAATTAGATCAGTTCCAAAAATACGTTTGAAAATTCAATAGTACAGTTGGGAGAGGATCAACCTTTACAAAACAGTTTTCATATCACCACAATGAATGAAGTAAGCTCTTGTGTAAAGCTTGATGTACACACAAACAAACACATGTACACAACATTCATGTGACTGTACTCACATCAGAGAACCCAAACCCAGGCAGTGCAGGTATGATAAGTTCCATCACGAAATCCCTATGGTCGTCATCAGCTGTCAGGAATGGTATCGTCTCATAGAACTCCCGAATTGAACCTGGCCAGCCATGGAGTAGGAGAAGGGGGACTGACTCTTTGGTGGTAGGTACCTGTAAAAGACTTGTATATTTAGGATCTATTGCTTCTACACAAATAGGAAGAAAATCTGGAGTATCGATGATATTTTTTGTCGTACAAAAGGTTGCCCGCGACTACGCACAAATTTATCGCTATATCATGGAAAACACATCTCAAAACAATGCCTGTGAGTTATTCTGATGTGTAAGCAACGATTTTGTAAAGTTTCATTGAAATCTGTTTAGTAGTTTTTGCGTGAAAGAGTTACAAACACCCTCACATCTCTCACACCATCGGCACAAACATTGATATTGTTGGTGGAGTGGAAGAGTTTCTTACCTGCGGTTTGATCCAAACAAAAAATATATCCAATCCTTGAATATTAGTCTTGAACATCGGATACTTATTTAGAAACCTTTCTCTTTCCTCAAAAGGATAATCTTCAGCCCAAAATTGAACCCAATCTTGTAGGACATTAGTGTTAAAACCGTACTCGAAGTCTATCCCTTCCAATGGAGGGGGGAACGGTCTATGAGTATGTAGACGAGATCGGAGGTCTTTGATCATCTGGAAGAAATTGTTTTTAAAGAAATTATTCAGGTTCTGGATTATTTAGGAGTGTAGTGGTCCCTGGGAAAATGGGAAAGAAGCTTGGTAGATATGTATATATGTAACCAGGAATATTGGTAGTTATCAGGATTGTCTCCCAAAGAAATAGTTGTAAAAATTTAAAAAATGCGAAAAGTATAATAGGGACGATGACTACATTCAAAAATTCAAAAAATAATTAATCCACCTTTTAGGCTATTAAAAAATATTTGAAACATATTTTATCCTGATCAAATACATAAATAAATACAAAGATACAGAGCATCAAAGTTACGGAGTGGGAGGTATTTGACGTCACTCCTACGTAAAAATCGTACTAAGGTGTGACGTCATGAGCAACTTTAACCCAGTGTATGTGTCATTTTTAGTTTAAGAGAAAAAAGAAAAAATACGTGTCGAATATTTTAAAATAATCTATGTGATGACAAAACAAATTTTTTTAGTCATCATGCCCATTAACTATACGTAGATAGGTAAGGAAAAACGGCCTAATCACTGGGATTCTCCCTTTTTACATCTGGGACGTTAAAAGATCTGTTATGGAAGTAAACATAGGTACTTAAATAGATTTTAGGCAAAAGCAAACAATAAGCTATTTTCACTCAAAACCTTAAACATGAAAAGCAAAACAATATTTCAAGAAAGCAATTAATTTTATCATTGAATCTGAATTAATAATAAACAAAACTCCGTTTGTGCGCGTGTTTGGACTTGAAAGGCGCCGAAATCTGCAATATTACAGACTCGAGCATTTGTATCTATTTATAATAGTAGAAGAGAAGCGCTGTTTGTTAAGCAGAAAATAGAAGAGGAAAGATGATAGGACACTTGATATGACAGACATTGACAGGTATTGACGTCACTCCTAGGTAAAAATCTTTCTTAGGCGTGACGTCACGAGCAACTTTGTCTGAGTATCTTTGTCATTTTTAGTTTAAGAGAAAAAATACGTGTCTAATATTTTAAAATAGTCTGTGATGGTCTAAAATTTTTTTTAGTCATCATGCCTATTCGGGAACTTTTCTGATGTCTGGATGGTTCCAGAACTTACGTTGTATAATCCATCGCTATTATGATCATTGTTTAGTGACAATTGCAAGAAAAACAACCTTAGGTTACATAAAATTCTAATAGATATAGGTAAATAACAAATAGGTACTTATTTGAATGAGGAATACAAAAGAAAAAAACTGCTTTGAATACTAAGATGCTAACACCTCAAATAACAATATACCAGACTGTCTGGAGGACAAGTCGTCAAGGTTGTTATTAGTATACAGGTTGTCCCAAAAATAGGCCAACAAACTGACACCGGAGGTAGATGGACTTAAGGTGCATCAAATAAGCCTAACATGCCCATAGAAAAGTGTTATGAGTATTGAGTTAGACCCGTTTTAGTGATTTTTAAAAAAAGAACCACTTTTTGATGGTTTTTGTATTAGAGAGCGATTAATATTCAATTAATTAAAAA
Source organism: Anarsia innoxiella (assembly GCA_947563765.1). Lineage (NCBI taxonomy): Eukaryota > Metazoa > Arthropoda > Insecta > Lepidoptera > Gelechiidae > Anarsia > Anarsia innoxiella. The sequence continues at coordinate 616,837 of OX387413.1, forward strand.
GAAAAGTACGTTAACGGCTTCTTCGATACTTACTTATGATGTGGCGAAAATTATTTGTTGATAATTAAAGTGGAACATCGACAAATTAACTGTCAAAGTTAACTTTAATTCTCTCCCAAAAACAATAACTCGACTTTGAGCAGCTGCCACAAAAAATATTACTCGGAGCTTAATGAACAATTTTTTTTAAAAACTGCCTTGTGCTATTCCGAATCCAGAATGGTATAACATGCATTGCAAAAACAACAAATTCGGAGAATTAGACACCGAAGACTTACCTAAGTCGGATTATTTCAAAAACTTAGAAATTGAGTTAAGGTGGTTAAGTTTAAAAAAATCGAGTAGTTAAGAGAACTAATCTAGTAGGGCTTCTGTTTTTAGCCTGACTAAGTAAAAGGGAAAAAGGCTTATTTGATGCACCTTAAGTCCATCTACCTCCGGTGTCAGTTTGTCGGCCTATTTTTGGGACACCCTGTAGATTGTAAAAAAAATCAAATTTAGATAAATACAAGATATAAGTATATATTATTAAAGATATAATCATCTGGGAATCTGAAGTGTTCTATTCTATAATATGGCAATGAGCACGCAAAATAGGTAGCCGTTAAGGTCGAAAAGATATGGAATAGAGACCACGGCAAACTCAGCGTTAGACCCCACTAATGTAATCTAGCCATTTCAGTCCCAACGCCTCTTTCCTCATCCGCCATGACTTTAGGTCTCGAGCTACCTCCACCCAGGTATTTAAGGTGTCCAGACGATTATCAAAATTAAAACAAATGACTAGCAAAGGCTGCAGGATTAAGGGGTCCCACACGACAAGACGTTACGTCGTACAACTATGCAACGTCGTGTCGTGAAACGACGCCGCTTCGTGGAATGAAGAACATCATCTGATGATAAAAACAATCATCTTACCTCATCATCAAATCGTATCTTGAATTCTTTGACTGCTGTATCTGCCTTCCCCTCCACAGGCCCCCACCACTCATCCTGCTTTAAACATGGTAAATTGCTGATGTTACACGTGAACTGCACCCCAAGGGAATCGAACGTCGACCCTTTCACTAGTTTCAACAACCATGTCAGTTGTAGTATTAATAAGGGTATCTTCTGCATTGTTTATGACTTTAGTATTTTTGTTGTCAGACTTATTAATATCACTATTTTGTATTTAAAAGATGTTATTTCAAAAAGATTTAAGATATTCTAAGATTCTTGCTTAAAGAGATGAAGAGTGCTTTTAAAGCAACAACTATTAAATACAAATAAATGTGAGTAGCGCGAAAACTTACATAGATCAAATGAAAGAGGGGATAGAAGTTGTGTAGTACCAGGTGCTCAAAAGGAAGGCAGAAAATAGAACAGAGTGGCGTAGACTCCACCGACAAGAGCGAAGCTCTTAAGTTTAATGATGATGATGAGCGCGAAAATTATGACGCTGACAGTAAAATATTTTTTTATTTGGAAAACTTACAGCGTATGTAACAGTGGAAACAAAAAAAAGATAAAGGCGAAACTAATTACAAGTTTTCACAAATAAATAAGTGAATAATATTCAGGTTTTGAAAATGAAAAATCATTTAATCCTGTAGGTTTTGACAACACTTAGGACGGGTCATTTTTTAAAGTTAATGGCTTTGGTTTTTACTGATTTTGACAGATCACAATCATTTAAACTAGATGAATTGATTTAAGAGCATTTGATTCAAATTACACCTTGATTCACTTTGTAGTCATAAAAAAAGTATGGAAACATTTACACACACACAAATTTTAATTTTGTAAAATAAGTATTAAAAAAGAGACGCCATTTTGCTCGTTCTTTAGTTTTTATTCGGGGAGTTCCAAAAAGTATTTAGTATTAATACACTTAGTAAAAATCACAGAATAATGTCAGAAAGTTCACACAAAGACGTGTGTTATCTTATGAAATTAAATGATTACCTAATGAAAAACGGTACAAAAATATTAAGTTTTAATAAGTGGCGTCATATAAGTAGGTCTTTGCCGAATAGTGGGGATTTAAACAAAATGCAGTTGGCCTAGGTAAACATTTAAGGCTGAAACACACTGGAAGCGTATGCGTAACGTTGACATAAGCACGGCGTAGCCACGCGAGTAGTTACGATGTAACCCGATGTGACACCGGGCTACGCGTCACGTCGACGTGTACGTCTACGTTACGCAAGCGGTGTGTCCTATCTCATACAGTTCCATTACAACTCAGAGGTACGCATACGTCTACGCATACGCAACGCATACGCATCCGGTGTGTTTTGGCCTTTAATAAAATTGTTGTTTTAAAAATCCTTGGTTTTTATTTATTTCGTTTTGGCTTTGTTCAGAAAGCTGTACTATGGTTGCAGAATTTTTGATTAAAGTTAATAATTAATTAAATCATAATCCTACTAAAGGTGGAGAGAGCTATGCTCGGAGTTTCCCTGCGTGATCACATCAGAAATGATGAGATCCGCAGAAGAACCAAGGTCACTGACATAGCTCGAAGAAGTGTGGGAAGGCCTATGACTGACGACTTGGTTAAAGTCGCTGGAAACCGTTGGATGTGGGTAGCGCGAGACCGGTCGTTGTGCAGATCCTTGGGGGAGGCTTTTGTCCAGCAGTGGACGTCCACAAGCTGACATGATGATGATGAATCCTACTAATATCAGTTACTTATAAATGTCAATGTGTGTGCCGATGGATGGGTGGATGTGAAGATTGTTACTCTTTCACACAAAAACTACTGAATGGATTTTATTGAAACTTGGCAATTTTGTAGCTTATACATTAATACAAATTGGCCTTTTTCATATCAAACGTCAAAATGATCATAGATAATTCGGAAATCCGTTTTTTTTGCTAGCCATTAAGATTCTAAATCGGTTATTTTCAGTAAAATTGTTTAATAAAAAGAGCAATGAATTCGGGTCGGGTAAACAAAACACAAAAATATCTCGTAAACTAAGAATCCTAGCTTTATGAAATAAAATGTGTTTAAGAGACCAATAAAGTACTTGTTAAATGTAAATGTAAAACTTCTGAGTTACTTCTATATTTATGTCATAATGTATGTATGTAAAAAATAGTACTTAACAAAAAACTAGAAATTGTATGTCCTAAAGTGGGTAGGTAGTATGTATAGGTCGCGCCACGTAAAAAGAACTTTAGAAACAATTGAAAGTCACATGTTCGTGCATGGGTACACTTACGCTCGAAAGTATTAGGGCTATTTATCGTTTCATTCTTGAAAGAGTCTTTCGCACGCGGTTACGTATGTTGACTTATAGACTATACGTAGAGGATGATGATTCTGATTCAAAAGATTATGACAGTGACGACCACGATAATAATAAAATGGCCACTTCTGGCATCAACACCGCGACCTCGTATGGTTTTCGCGCCAACTATGGAGACTTAATGGAAGAACAATATGTTTTTTTTAAATTTTCGAATATTTTTTTTTTACATTTTTACACATTTTGCACTAAATCTAATATTGATTGGTAGTTGTATATTTTTTTATTTGTCGACGAGACGAGTCATCAGAAGTGGCGTTTAAGCTTTTAGTTAAAATAAGACAGTGGGCGTGTACTGAACAAACTGGCTTTATTGCGTGGTTTCCAATCACGTTATAAAATAACAAGATGTACGTGATGTCTTCCGATATCTTGTCTTGACCAATATCAAATCAATAATCAAACAGAATCCATCATACATGACAGCAACTCAAATATGAAAGCGCCAAACTGACAACCAGTCGGAAATATGCCAGTTCTTGCATTTTAGCAGTAAAAAGTTTGCATATGGTTCCAAAATAGCCTTCATGAACGTAATCTCCGACATATTTATATTCCACCCTACTAATACTACTAATAATATTTTTCTTTCCTTTGTGCGTAAAACCATGACTGTAATTAAACACTTTTGTGCGCGATGGTATTTTAAAACCAATGTTAAACGTCAGACTCAAAAATCGTCTAATGCGCAGCTGTCAGCTAGGGTTCATTTTACGTGGCGCGATCTAAATCAATCTAGACTTTAGACTTCCATCATATACATACACAGATATTTTGTACCGACTCGCCCCAGACCTCCATTAGTAACGCTATCAAGCAATTTGTGTAATTTGACCAATTTACTCTGGACCTTACAGTATTTATATTGGAAACCAGTTTATAAAGACACCTGACATTTTATTATCCGCTCTCAATGTACAAGTAACACTAAACCTTTTGCGAACTGAAACAATTGAAGGTAAAAAAACAAATGAATGAAAAATTGTTCTTTTTCATTGTTTTGTTTTGATTTTTGAAGTTAGCAGGTGTTCTTAGGAATTTCAAGTACAAAGATATTACCATAACAGAAAAGTTAATCGAAAATTCATGCTACTTATATCATAAATGTCAATGTTTGTGCCGATTTGATGTTTGTTTCTTCATCACGTAAAACCACTGAACAGATTTTAATGAAACTTGGCAATATTGTAGCTCATACATCAGAATAACAAATAGGCTATTTAATTTTAAGATAGCATGCGGTTTTTTTAAAGGTCGAAGTCGCGGGCAGCATCTAGTTTTTATATAAAACACTCTATCATGTTTTACTAACAATTTATTCAATAAAACCAACTCAATAGAAAAACTTCATTAAAATCAATTCAGTAGTCACAAAATCCACAAACAACTATAGGTACGGTCAGCATCATATGTCGATTAACACATTCAGATTTTTAAAAGCAAAATTCACTATTATTAGACGAAATCGCTTTGCAATAAATACTCCAGAGTTAAATAAATATCCAATTAGGTTCAAATAAGAAAGGTTTTACGTCGATAATAGTGGATAAGTACATTTGAAAATCTGAATGTGTTCATGGACTTATGACGCTGACCGTACCTACCATATCAACAAAAAACATGTCTTTAACGATGAGGTAAGAAGCACAGTAATACATAACGGTGTCTCGCCGGCCGGCAAGACAACGTCACTCGAAGTCCCTCGCAACACATACAAATTGTATACAAAGTACGGGACTTCACGTACCTTGAACATAATTTGTTAGCCAGTTGTTTGTTCAGTGTGATATGTGACTTGGGACAGCGTAGTCGTGTTTTGTTTTGAATTAATTTTTTTTTGTGGTAAGTAATTCTAAATTTGAATATTGTGACAGTCATTTGTTTGTCAATTTTGTTTCATTATCACTAGCGATCGCTCGTGACTTTGCTTGCAATTATCGTGTTGTCTTTGAACAATTATACAAGCTTAAAATAATGTGTTAGTCTTGATGTGTGCGGTCCAAACCAAAACTTTATAACATTATAAATATAAATGTTTGTGCCGATGGATGGATGTAAGTAGGTGAGGATGATTGTTACACTTTCACGCAAAAACTACTGAGCAGATTTTGATGAAACTTTACAAAATTGTAGCTTATACATCAGAATTACACATAGGCTATGTTATTTTATGATATTTTTCCAAGATATGACGAAAAATGCGTACGGAGTCGCGGACAGCCACTAGTATAGACATGATTAAAAAAAGTCTATTCCTATAGCGGCTAGATATCATAGGCTAGGCTAGACCATCCTGTAGGCACCTACAAATAGCATAATGTTTGTAAACCTTAGACTGCTTATGGAACTATCAACTAAATAAATACTAAGCTATCTCTACGAGTATTATGAATTTATTTATAGAGTCAGTGAACTTTCGTGCAGTCTCTTAGAATTTGCTTTAATTTGAAATGTTTGCCGAACAGCCTTATGGTATCTACACACCAAAGCCGCCGGATTTTTTGACAGCTGCCATTCGTATGACGTAAAGCCGCCTGCCTAGCCCGGCGGCATACCGGCGGCGGCTTTGGTGTGTAGATAGCATTAGCGGTTAGATGGTTACTGCATAAAAACCTTATTCCATTTTTTTGATAGCCATTTAAATCCCACTCCTAGGCAAAGGCCTCCCCGCGAATTTCCATTTAACACGGTCTCCGGTAGCGTCCCGCCATTCCCGTGAAAATGCATCCAGATCGTCTCTCCATCTTTTTCGAGGCCTACCTCGGCGTCTGTGACCATCTAGCGACGCCCATTCTGTTGTTATTTTTGCCCAACAATCTGGATGAATTCTTCAAACAGAATAAGGTTATAAAAGTACAAAATTAAGTACCTTCTTAATGATTACCGTAGTGTTGCGTTTGCGCATAATTTGTGATAAAAGTTGTTTTATTAATTAATTAATTATTTTTTGTTATAAACCAGTCCCTTGAATATTAATTTATCTTTAAAATTATACAATGAAAATTTTCAATTCATTTATTCAATATAGAGTGAACGAGACAACAACAGCTGTTTCTCTTTCACACTACGAGGTTAAAGTCAAGTGCATTCAATAACAATTAGGTAGTACTTATTTACCTCGTATAAATGCACTTTGAAAACAATACAACCTACCTATACAATGTTTACTACATAAATGTGGAAATAGGTACACTAATTTAACAATGGGGATGATGACTACATTCAAAAAGTCAAAAAATAATTAGTCCGTCTTTTAGGCCATTAAAAAATATTTGAAACACATTTTTTCCCTGATCAAATACATAAATAAATACAAAGATACAGAGCATTGACGTCACGAGCAGCTTTAACCCAGTGTCTTTTTCATTTTTAGTTTAAGAGAAAAAAGAAAAAATACGTGTCGAATATTTTAGAATAAAAAAAAATAATAAAAAGAAAAATTTAGGACTAAAAAATTTTTTTTAGTCATCATGCCCATTGTCACACTGTTTCACAATTTAAGACTCTATGTATTTCAAGTGACCCTTAAAATAAAAAAAACAACGATAAAGAATTTATTCTAAGCTAGAGAATGCTCGCGACTTCGTACGCATTTATCGTCATATCTTGGAAAAAAATAATGTTATCACGAAATAATATAGCTTAAGTGTTATTCTGATGTACAAGCTACAATATTGCCAAATTTCATCAAAATCTATTCAGTAGTTTTTGCGTGATGAAGTAACAAACATCCATCCATCGGTACAAACATTGACATTTATAATATTTGTAGGATTTAAATTCTGATTGATGAACATGGAAATTAGATTACGTTTGTGTTCGGGATATTTCGGAAATCAGGGGCCCAATGCTAAACAATATTCACAGTTGTATGTCGGCAGTCTCAATGTCATTTTTTGACACATTTAGTAGCAAACAGTGTAAGTCAAGTGTAAGCTATTGTTTAGTTAGCAGAATACCAAATGTGTCAAAAAATGGCATTGACACTAAATAGTCACACAACTGATACCATTTTTAAATTAGCAGATTTGGGGCCCCAGATGACGTTTAATCTAGGATATCATGAGTAATCATAAAACAAGAGCGATGTTTGTAAGATGATTATGGAAATATGAAATGGGATATTTGAAATTATCAAGCTAAGTCAGTTGTTTGTATGAAAAGTAATAATGTCACAATTTCACCAATATTCCTAACCAATAGCCATTCAGTATTCGTTTCACCCTTTTTAAGGTCTATGTACACAAATCCGGGTCGTGCCCGGGACGTGTCCGGACTGTGGCCCGTTAGGAGAGTCACGGTCAGAGAAGTCACGGCGTGTTTGGTTGTCATGACGACGAATTGTTTTCCCCCCTGACGGCCACGGCCCGGATATGTGTAGACAGATCATTATATGGACTTTAAACAATGATAAACTCAAATTATTTAGGTACCTACGAAATAACTATAGCCTTCAAAAACGCATAATTATGATGATTCAACTAAACTTGATTTGGCAATGACTTTGAACTTTGTTAACCTTGGACATACCTACGTATTACACGATGTGTGATAACATTTTATTTGTATACGTCTTATCGTACTTTTTAGGATTCCGTACCCAAAGGGTGAAAACGGGACCCTTTTACTGAGACTTAGCTGTTCGTCTGTCCGCCTGTCTCATGAACCGTTATAGTTAGAGCGTTGACATTTTCACAGATGATGTATTACCATGGCCGCTATAACAACAAATACTAAAAATAGAATAATAATTAAGGGGGGCTCCCATACAACAAACATGATTTTTTCACTTTTGTTGCTTGATATCAATAGTGAATGGTACGGAACCCTTACAGCGCGAGTCTGACTCGCACCTGGCTGGTTTTTTATCTTTATGTAAGTTATCTACAGTTTAACGTGGTTGGGTATCTTTAGGTATTTGGTTGATGTATTACCTTAAAATGATAGTTGGTTTTTAATGAATAAGTACCTGATAAACATGAAATTTTTACATGACTTCAGTTGCATAAACGGGTTTTAAAGTTAAATCCCCATTTAAACCTATATATCCTATTCTATCCTATCCTATCCGGCCGATTCTGGCCATGGCGACCACGTCGACTCCTATAGGTCGGTTTGGCGCTCGTGCGATCACATGTGGCTAAAGTCATAGGTAAACCGGACGATACTTGATAGATTGAATGGCCTTTTCTTCTGGGAGTTATTTTTCAATTTATTGAATTAATAGTAATTGTAAGATGCTGGTACAAAGAAACATTAAAAAAGAGAAGTAATACAAAAGGTACAGCATATTTCTTAAAGAAATTTCTTCCTGCAGACCCCACAGAGACAGAGAAATGAAAGCAAGAAGGCAGGATAGTCACTTAACCAATAAACTAAGATAATAGTTCAGTGTTAAACCTTAATTTTCAAATTACAAAAATTAACTTTCAGACCATGGGCAAACTGCTCCTGATCCTCATCGCTGTGTCGGTGGCAGCTGTAGCTGTGTGGTGGAGCTGCAAACACTGCCACCCTCCCAAACCTCCCCACTTGGACACTGAAGAGTGGTGGGGTCCTAAAGAGTTGAAAGGAAAAGCTGATACAAGTGTCAAGAATTTCCAAGTGAAGTTTGATGAGGAGGTTCGTTGTACATTGCATATTGTTACAGGGTTTAAGATCTGGTTGGTTTTCTGCTTGAGGATAGGTAGATTTCAGTAGCATACAGTCTGTAATAACTTCAAAATTGTCCAGAAAGTACGTAATCTTTCTACATACGGGTCTGAATAAGGCAAGTGAGAAAATAGTTTAAACAAAGTCAGATACTGTTCATATTTTCTGAGTATACCACAGAATTTTACCATATAAAAAGTCGTGATTCCCTGAGAGAACTGTTCAAAGAAATAAATAAATATTTTAACAGTTCCGTGTCAATACATATATGAAAATTTAATGTTTGTTAGAAAAAAATTATCAAAATTTAAGAAAAATAGTGATTTTCATAAGTTTAATACTAGAAATAATAATAAACTTGTTATGCCTGGTAGTAGACTAACTAAAATTCATAATTCATTTGAAGGGAACTGTTTACGGTTTTACAACAAACTGCCTGATAATGTTCTAAATTTAACGGAAACAAAATTTAAGCGTTGTATTAAGATGACTCTTTGTCAGAGAGCGTATTATAACATTAACGATTTTATTATTGACAATAGGGCATGGTGTGTAAATGCTCTAGCTCCACACGATCATAATATTTAAGTTGTTCTTTTGTAAACACATGATTGTAAACAATATTTTTAAAAAGAGCAACCTCAAGAGTTTCTTGCTGGCTTCTTCTCTGGGGAATCTGCCTTCCGAAGTCAGCGTAGCTTCAGTCAGTTAATTTGCTTTTACTTTTGTTAATTTGTTATAATTTTGTTTTTATTTTTATTTTGTTTTATATTTCTGACGCATTCAAGTGTAATTTTGGGTTACCTATGAATAAATCTCTATTGAATTGAATTGAATTAAATTTAAATAAACTACTCTTTTTACTTTCAGTTGCACTGAAATCTTAATTTTAAATTGTAATTTTCGAACACCTGTGGGTCTAAGTATGACATAAAAAATCGAAATAGCTTTTTTTTCTTGTAAGAACCTCTCAAATTCCCTTCACAGCAATATTCTTTACCTATCTTCATAACTCTACCTTTTTTTCCAGATGATAAAAGACCTAAAATCCCGCTTGAAAAGCCACCGCCCATTCATCCCCCCACTAGAGGGAGTTGGTTTCCAGTATGGGTTCAACAGCAACGAGCTAAACTCCTGGCTGACCTACTGGGCTGATAAATATCCCTTCGCTGCTAGGGAGAAGTTCTTCAACCAGTTTCCTCAATTCAAGACTAATATTCAAGGATTGAATATTCATTTTATTAGGGTTAAGCCTCAGGTATGTGTTGAAAGAGGCCAAGTCTGCTAATTAAAATATTTTCAAATTTGGTCGCAATCAGGGTAAGCCATTGTTTATCAGAATACCAAATGTGTCAGAAAATGGCATTGACACTCTGCCGACACACAACGAGGCTATTTTAAATTAGCAGCTTGGGCCCCTGGTATACTAATGTCCTCAACATTAATTTTGATTTCAACAAGAACATAAGAAGTTGGTGGTCTGTGCCTACCCAGATGGGAAAGAGGCCTGACATATCCGTATGTATGTCTGAACTGATACCAGCTTACATTCCAGGTTCCAGCCAACGTGAAGACAGTACCCCTTCTCCTCATGCACGGCTGGCCCGGCTCAGTTCGAGAGTTCTACGAGGCTATCCCCCTGCTGACCAAACAGGTGCAAGGATATGACTTCGCGTTTGAAGTTGTCGTGCCCAGTCTGCCTGGGTATGGGTTTTCTGATGTAAGTTCTTCGAATATATTAAATGATACGAGAAACATAAAACGGAGGCCGTACACAGATGCTTTAAGCAGTTGAGAGTCATAATTTACTTCTTGAAGCGATGACCTTATAGAAGCGGTCGGGTCGCGTGTACAGCAGCGAATAAACTATAGTACACCGCGCGGTCGCGGCTTCACGTAGTCGGGTTTCAACTACTTGAAACTTTCCATGTACGACTGCCCTTAGCATATACTGCTTTTAAATTAGTGATAATAGTCTTGCTGCATTTTTTTCAAACTGCTCGTATCAGCAGCGGTCCAATTGCTCTCGAATAAAATCACTTAACGATATAACCCAATTATTTAAATGAATGCCTGTTACCGACATCATTTGTATACTACTAGCATTGTCATTTTAAATGAGACGAATTCGAAAAATAAATTTTCTGAATGAAGAGATTTAGAAAATTTCTTTCTCATGAATTCAATTCTTGGCTATCCAGAATTTGTCATGCATTCTATTGACCAGAGACTAATGCATTCTATGATTATTTCCCCCTTTTAATCATATATCTTGCTTGGCTCCCACAGGCAGCAGTCCGCCCAGGTCTTGGAGCAGCTCAAGTGGCTGTGGTCATGAGGAACCTGATGCACAGGCTTGGCTTCAAGGAGTACTACGTGCAAGGAGGAGATTGGGGTGCTGGCATCGCGGCAATTATGTCTACATTATACCCGAATGAAATACTAGGACATCATAGCAATATGCTGGTCACTCAGGTGAGGTAGATATTTTGAGGGCAGTATAAGAAAGGCCCAGTCAGGAGTACCCTAAATCGATGTGCATGTATGAGGCGACTGATGAAAGTGGAGTTAAGGAAGAGTGTTTGGATCGTAGCCAGTGGAGGGAAGTGGTCTCTGCCTACCCCAGTAGGAAAGACGCGTGAGGCATGTTTACTTAGGTACGTATGTCTGGAGTATGTGGTAATAATTTAAATGAAATTGATAAAGGTATCGTTGATTTGGGCCTTTAACTTGTGGTCTTTATTAATTCTTTTATTTTTAAATGACAATTTTGATTATAAAATGATGATACCTCTATAATAACGATAGCAAAGGTATTTTTTCTTATACTCACGATGATTGATGTCATAAAAACTTATGAAGGTACTTAAGAAAAGAACAATGGATAAAGGTGGCAATTTGTAGAGTTTTTCAATACATATGTTGTCAAGCGAGACACCTAATGCACAGTAGGTTGATAAATATATCAAACTACGTCAATATATCTTTGAAATAACCTTTTTCCAATCACACATCGAAGTTTTACCTGACAGGAAATTCCACAGGTTTAAAATCAACAACTTTAAACTATAAAACCTAACTTTTAAGGAAGTTTGTGAGAAGCCGTCACCGACAGAAATCTGTGGAGAGGCATAGGGGAGGCTTTTCCCCAACAGTGGGACGATAAAGACTAAAAAAAAAACTTTTAATCTTTCACATCCCAGAAAAAAAAGAGCAATAGAAATTCTATTGTGTCTGGGTTTATAATGGGTCAGTGGGATGTGAGAGGTTTAAGTACGTTTGGCAACCTAATAAGTAATTTTTCAAAAACGGTTTGATTTAGTTAGTTTGATTATATAGAGTGGTTGAGCAGTGATTTAAAACTATAGAAATTGATGATAATGTAATTTAAGTGCATTTGGGTAGTTTTGAATGCTATTTTTCGAAGGATGATTCTGAAAATACACTATCATTTTAATATTTGCAATAACCCCTTAGTTCAAAATTGTCCCTATTTACCACTCAAGATATGAAAAACGCAAAGAGCATCCAACCTAATTGGTTTATTAAAAATTTTCGGCATCACTTACACTCAACATCCCCCCTATTCGAACTAGTATGGAGAAAAAAGATTTGGCGGCCACTGATGAAACTAACGTCATTCGATCGAGATACATATTATAAAACGATAGATAGGATTTTGGACAAATGTCGAAAGTAATATACCTACTTTCGGAGATATAGAAATTTGAAAATGTTCGCATGTAACAATTTTCAAAGTTCTTTATTTGTACTAGCTCGAATAGGGGATTTTGAGTCTAATTGATACCGTTTTTTTTACTATACCAGGCTCCATACAAATATGTTCGATGCCATTTAAAAATAATATATGTTTTTGTCTTTAACAGCACAAATGCGCCACAACGAAATGGCTCCTCGGAAATTGGTTCCCGTCTTTAGTCACGGAGCCTCATCTCGCTGATAGAATGTATCCTCTATCAAGCTTCTTTGCTTACGTTATGGAAGAGTTTGGATACATGCATCTGCAGGCTACTAAACCTGATACCGTTGGTAAGTAAAAACATTTATTGCTCGTATAAGATACGTATACAGATAAAATTTAACTGACAGAAAAACCTATGTCTTTTTCACAAAGCGTTTGATGTTTTAGACAGAGACAGGTATAAAATAGCTGACAGATAAGTTGTATCTCTAGATGGTCAAACAGGCTCAGAAAAAGAAGATGTTATTGTGACTAGAAGCTGTCCGAGACTTACGTGCGAATTTGGCGTTATATTTTGGAAATTTTAGCAGATGTGTTATTCTAATGTGCCAGCTACAATATCGTAAAGTTGCATTCAAATCTGTCCAGTGGTTTTTCTAGCAAAGAGTAACAAACATTCTCACATCCATCGGCACAAATATTGATTTTTATAATTTACAAAAAAAAAAAAACGTATGATATAAGTCTCTTGATCAATCTATCAGCAGATCTATTTCGTAAATGATTATAAATATTCAAATATCTAGAAGTTTACATTATCATTATACCTCCAGTTTTATTGGCTTAGTGCTCGTTTCCACGAACTAAATCCTAACGTAAGAGCAATACAATTGACATTGACATACGTTGTCAGTTGCTAAGGGGTCATTAGGGGTCCTTACATTAGGAGTGAGTTGGTGAAAACGGGTAAGTACCTATAAGTAATTCCTTTTTTCCCCAGGTGTCGGCCTAACTGACTCCCCAGCGGGTCTCCTCGCTTATATCCTGGAGAAATTCTCCACCTGGACTGTGAAAGACTTCAAGAACTTACCAGATGGAGGATTGACGAAGAAGTTCTCCAAAGACCAGCTGATTGACAACCTGATGGTCTACTGGTCTACTAATTCTATTACGACGTCAATGAGACTGTATGCTGAGAGTATGAACAAAAAGAATCGTGATTTGGATATTGACAGGTGAGTAATTTTAGGATGTGTTGTTGTGGGTGTTAATTTTGGTATTTTGAATGGACGATGGATCAGAACGGTTCTCGAGTGCTGACCACGCACCGGACGACACAGTGTGGGAAAGCCTCCAACAAAGTGGACTGACGACTTGGTTAAAGTCACGGGAAACCTTTGGATGTGGGCAGCGTAGGACCGGTCGTTGTGGAGATCCTTGGGGGAGACGTCCTTAAGCTGACATTATGATGATGAATTTTGGTATTGAAACACCAAACGTCAAGAGACTTCCTTCGAATAGTCGAATCCTAGTTTCCAGGGGAATATAAATTCAAAATTTTATGGATCGTTAATGAGTCTATGGTTATAGAATACTAGCTTTTGCCCATGGCTTTGCTCGCGATAATTATTTTTTGTCTTTTGCTATCCTCTAATGCCCCATTTTAGGGGAGTTAAAGTAGAGGATGATAGCAAGTATCGAAAAGTAGCCTTTTCCATCTCTTCAATCTCTACTTATAAAATCTCATCAATTTTCCGATCTGTTTGAAAAACGAATATACGTACTTTCGCATTTGAAAATAATTTAAAATATCAGCCAAAATGTACTGCATCATTGTTTTTATCACGTTTCAGTAAGAGAATCTAATTTTTATTTATTCTTTGTCATATTTCAGTGTCCCAAGCCCAGTACCAACATGGGCTTTGCAAGCGAAACACGAGTTGTTCTATCAATCCCCGTCAATCCTTCGCCACAAGTACACCAACTTGATCAATAATACTATCGTGGAAGATGGTGGACATTTCTTCGCTTTTGAATTGCCTAAGGTTGGTTGTTTGAATTAATTTGTTTTTTGGGGAAATTAGTTATTTACCTATTAAGAGCGGTTACGCACTACATCCGATTGTTATCCGATCCGAGATATTTAAATAGTTCTCGGATCTATGACGGATCGGATAAGAATCGGACGTAGTGCGTGTCTCCCTTAACCGAAGTGCTTGTATGAGGCGACTGATGAATGTGGATGAAGCGAAATAAAAACACCCCGTTTTTGTATCGTAGCAAGTGGAGGGAAGTAGTCTCCGTCTACCTCGATGGGAGAGAGGCACAGATTGTGTATCTGAGATAAAATGTTTGTGTATTATTTATACCTTGTTCATTAAAAGTTTCATGTTTTTGTTTTCCATGATTAATCTTAATATTTGTTAATTCTCAGATATTTGCTGAGGACGTTTTCAAAGCAGTGAAAGCGTTCAGAGAATTCCACGCGAACAAACCCAAGACTGAGCTGTGATTCGTTTTCTTAAATTCTATGTTTTTTTTTAACTTTTCTAAGGTGTAAGTAAAGGGATTTTTGTTATAATTTAAGTGTTTTATTACTTACTGACTGCGACTTCGTACAAACATCTATTCATCCATATCGGCACAAACATTGACTTTTGTAATATTAGTAGGATCTTCGAAAACTAACATAATTTTGTCTTAAAATATAAATATTATAGCCTATGTGTTATTCTGACGTGTAAGCAACAATATTGAAAAGTTTCATTAAAATCTGTTCTGTGGTTTTTCCGCAAACATCCTGACATCCATCCACAGGCATATTCAGCGCACTAATATTATAAATTTTAATGTGTTTGCCTATGGATGGATGTGAAGATGTTCATATATTATATTTTCTAGAGATGCTTTTGTTTCGTCAAGTGAATCCACCAACAACACCAATTCTGCTGAATTAGTTCTTTCCTTATCTCTTTTACACACGCCTAATTCTCTTGAAGAGGGTGAGATGATTGCTGTTTACTTTGTATTGTACAAGGGGATCGTTTGAAGACTGGCTTTTCTCCTTTGGTAGGTGTATATAAAGGTTGATATAAATGGAAACTGGATATAATAGCTCTGAAAATACAAGAATTTTACACAAATAGGAACATGGAAATAAAACCCGAACGGAAATAAAATCTAAGGTTAATTTTTTTTTTACGTTGTCTTGTCGTTTTTCCTGTAATTTAAGGCCAAAACACACCGGATGCGTATGTTTTGCGTTTTAGTAGATGTACGCGTACCTCAGAGTTGTAATGTATGGAACTGTCACCGCCTGCGTCTACGTCTACGTTACGCAAGCGGTGACAGTTCCATACATTACAACTCAGAGGTACAAATACGTCTACGCATACGCATCCGGTGTGTTTTGGCCTTTAAGAATTAAAGTAGCCGCCATTATTTCAATAGTCTCGAAAGCAAAAAATCCGGGTAGCTAACAAAATCATAAAAATCTCGCGATCCAAGAATGCTATGAAAATGAAAATGAAAAATGTTTTATTCAAAAATAGGCAAAATTCATTACACTTTTTCGATGTCACTTTTTTGACTGCCGGTTCACTACCTGTACGTACAGCCGAGAGGAAGAAGACGGCAAGAAACCTTCGCACAGTGACCTATGTTATGTTCAATATATCTTTTTTTTTTAAATCGTGACACTTATACAATTACATGTTGGTACTTAACTTGTTATCGCAGTAATTTAAATGAATATCACAGAACGAGTAGTTTGTTTTGCATAAAATTTTAACTTTGCAGCATCGAAAATAAACCAAAAGATGTTAATAGGCACTTAAAAAGTAAAAAGCTATTTGATACTCCTTCATGGATTAATCTTTCAAGCTACGGTGATTACCTACCGTTCTGTTTTTCTGCTAAAGAATTAAAAACTTTCTTAATTTTTAAATTCAGATTTCTTGCTTCAAACTTTTGCGTTGATAAAATTTTATCTCTTTTGTTTCACTTTGTTAACTTTATGCTGTTGAGCGTTGTTTTATTTTCAACAGATTTTATTAAAGACAAATAATGTTATCTACACACCAAAGCCGCCTGCATGGCATGGCCGGCGGCTTTACGTCATACGAATGGCAGCTGTCAAAAAAGCCGGCGGCTTTGGTGTGTAGACAGCATAATAATGAACTTTTTTTATTAAATGGTATTCTGATAAACAATGGATTGCACTGATTGAGTGATTGCGACCAAATGTGTCAAAAAATCTGGTCAAGTGCGAGTCGGACTCGCACAGGAAGGGTTCTGTACCATTCACTATTGACATCGAGCAAAAAAGGCAAAAAAATCACGTTTGTTGTATGGGAGTCCCCATCAATTATAATTATAATTCTATTTTTAGTATTTTTTGTTGTAGTGGCAACGGTAACACATCGTTTTTATGAAATTTTCAACGCTCTAGCTATAAAGGTTCATGAGATACAGCCTGGTGACAGATGGACGGACAGACAGACAGACGAACAGCCAAGTCTCAGTAATAGGGTCCCGTTTTCAGCCTTTGGGTACGGAACCCAAAAAATGCCAATGTGATATTCTCCTGACATACAACTGTGGCTATTTTAAATTAGCAGACTTGGGCCCCATTTCAGTTTCCCCCAAAAATAAGCCTCAATAAATAATAATTTGCCTAATATGTTGCTTATCGACACGTGTACTAAAGTCACGTGTCCAAACCCCTATTTGTCAACGATATAATATTAATCTGTATCTCGAAAAAGTTAAGTTGATATTTGATTTTTATGCGCGGTCGTATAAATAGGGCGTCAATTCACTCTTGCGTTATTCACTTGACTTGTAAAAGTCAACTTGGTATTTTATTTGTATGCTCGGTGATATAAATGGGGTGTCAATTCACTCTTGCGTTATTCACTTGACTTGCAAAAGTTAAGTTGGTATTTTATTTGTATGCTCGGTCATATAAATGGGGTGTCAAGACTCTCTTGCGTTATTCACTTGACTTGCGATTCATTGAATTTCGTTATCCGGTCCCCAGTGCATTATGTTTGCGCCCCTCAAATGGGCTTCTATACAAATATTTTTTTTATTGTGGTGGTAAAAAATCGAAGTTTGGCTAGTGGTACGAGTAGAATTTAAAATGTTTTTCAATCGTATTATTAAAAGTAGGGGACGTAGATGGAGGTTTTGGTAATAATTAGGTGGTTTAATTTTAGTCAAATTATTTTGATTGGACCACGTAACTAGTTTAAAGTAGTTAGGGTGTAAGTAGGATTTGTCTATTCTATACTATAGATTAAGGCCTAGAAGAACACACGGGGAAACGCAACTGCAACACAACTAGTTTGAAACGTTTCAAATTAGTTGCATCGTGTGTGGTTTTCTAAAGGAGTCTATAGCAGAAACTTAGATGCAACCCAAAAGTAACTAGCAGTTGCAGTTGCGTTTCCCCGTGTGTCTAAATCTAGATACCTAGGTAGGTACTTTAAAAACTCCGTCAAATATTAAGTACAATTCTTATTTTTATGGTCAATAACTTAGGAGTGAATTTTATAGATTTCTCAATACTCAATACTCAATCATTTATTGCACTCCACAGGTTTTTACAGATCTTATAAAAATAGAACCTAGTAGGTACAGTATAATAACTAGGGTTAATATCTTTTTGTACCGGATTTGGATCATTTAATAAATGGTTCAGTAACGCCATCTATCAAACTATACCATAACGAAGTATAAAGTTGTTTACAGACGGATGGCGCTGATTCAAAAGTGATTACTTAAACGAGCCCTCTTTGAAAAGAACCCTCTTTACCACTAACTTTGTAGTTTAATTATTCGCCAAAAGATGGCAGCATGTGTAACAGTTTAAGTACCAATGCTTGTATTTTTATTTTAACAATATTTTTTCAATTTCCTGTTAAAAAAATAATGTATGATTTTTTTCCCGACTGCGGCAGAAGAAGAGTATGTATGTATGATTGTATGTATAATTCTTTGTCACGCACTACAACCTAAACGGCTTGATGGATTTTAGCTTGAGAGGTGTCGTTAGGTTCCTATTTTATGGTATCTACACACCAAAGCCGCCGGCTTTTTATACAGCTGCCATTCGTATGACATAAAGCCGCCGGCCTAGCCCTTAGGCATGCCGGCGGCTTTGGTGTGTACACAGCATTACTGTGAAAAGGACACTGGGTACATAAAAAAAAACGCAGTCGGTTTTTTTATTTAAAAAGGTCAGGCAAGTATAGGATATAAAATAAAAATCATGTTTAAAAATCAATCTAATTCATACTTTATTTAGGCATTTTTCAGCTTTACATGAGACTAGGATAATAACAAATGTTATTGAAGTATAACAATGATTTGACTTTTTAATTATTGTCATTACATTATGATTTATTGTCACAAGTTCCGTTGACACACATTTTTTTAATCTAAAAAAAATAAGAGTTTTTTTTTGTATACATATTTTAATACAAAATAATAATATAATATATGACACATAAGATATAATAAAAAATAAGTTTAATACTGGGTGTAACAGAAAGGGGGCAAGCCGAAATACAGCGATAGTCCTCATGAAACTGAACAACTTTATTCAAGGAAAATGGGTCGTAACTCGAAAAAAAATTCTCCCATTTCTGTTACACTCTGTTTATAAAAAATTATGATCCAGCAAAACATTTTATATATTAAATATATATTTTTATTAAATATAAACCAAAATTTTTAATGGCTAGAATTTTGAGAACATGAAAAATATTTTTTAAATATTTATTATAATCTAAAGTCTTTATCAAGGAAATCTAAACTAATTAAAGCCTTCTATGATTAGAACTATCTACATTTATGTAGTGAGCTCTTAATTGACAATGTTTCATTCTTTTTTTATTTTAAAACGTCGTTAGTCCACTTTTACAGCTCAATAGTAATCATAGCCATTGCTCATGAGAAAATTTAAAATATAAAAAAAATACGGATGACAATGACGTTTGCCGCCTTGTGCAGCTTCCCTAGTAATGTTTTGAACATGGTCAATGTATGGAAACGGCTGCGAATGCTTAATGGCGGATATTAATTAATTATTATAACCAAGCCTTTCACTTCTCTGTTTCCCATTTACTTACCTTACTTTTTCCTGGATATTGCGGGGTCAAATTTTTATTATTTATTTATAGATAGCTCTTTTAAAATATTAATTATATTTTATGTTTCTGTGATTATGCCTAAGATTTGTAAAACTTAAATTGAAAAGAGCAACCCTACAGAGTTTCTTGCTAGGTTCTTCTCTGAGGAAAACTGCACTCTTGCGAATCAAGCATTAACTTGATGACCCGTCCTAAGTGTTGTCAAAACCTACAGGATTAAATGATTTTTCATTTTCATTTTTTCATTATTAAATGAAAGAGATCGATTTTATAATTTATTAAATTTTCTCTTGAGCAAAGGCTATGATTACTATTGAGCTGTAAAAGTTGACTTACGACGTTTTAGAATGAAAAAAAAAGAATGAAACATTGTCAATTATGATGATTGTTCACTTTTGCTGTGAGAATGCTATGGTGCTCCGACACTCCATGTTATAAAATGAGTAAACATTTTATGATAAACATTTTGTACTTACTAAAAGTATGCAATAATGTGGGAGTACCATAACAAAAAATATGTATATTTGTATTTTTTTGTGGATTCTGCCTATCCCAATGGGAGAGAGGTGTGACAGATATGTATGTAAGTACCTATGTATTTTTTTTAATAATCATTGTCGTCGTATTCATGTTTTTTTTTTCAGTATTATGTAAACTGACTTCTATTTATTATTCTTGATTATTTTTTTGTTATCTCTAGTTATATACAGGGTGACTTTAAATGAGTTAACGATAGAAAAGGATACACACGTACTCGTAATAACAAACAACTTTTACTATAGGACCAAGGTCGAAATCATTCAAAAAAATTTGAACTCCCCATACAAAATGCATCAGCTGATAGTATGGGGGAACAATTTTTATGATTTCGACCTTAGTCCCATAGTGAAAGTTGTTTGTTATCACGAGTACATGCATATCCTTTTCTATCGGTCACTAATTTAAAGTCCTTTTTCTCACAGCAGAATTATAAGAATGGGCTTTCGTTACTACTTTAAATAGCCTAGGCATTAACTTAGCTCACTCAATTGACCTAGAATAGAATAGAGTCTAGACAGGCACACATCTCTAACACAGCACAATAGCTAAAAGGCTAAGCCTTATTATCTAGGTTTTGAAATTCACTCTTCAAAAAAACAGTGTTTAAAAAAATTACAATTTCCAAAATCTTAAATAAGGTATGTTCAATTAAGTAAATGCCATTAAGTATAAAGGTCTAGGATCCGGGCCGTGCCTGGGACGTGTCCGGGCCGTGGCCCGTCAGGAGGGAAAACAATACGTCGTCATGACAATGTGTGTGAACGAATCCATAGAAAATGTATGGAATGATATTTTTTCCTTGACACGTCCCGGCCACGTTGTCATGACGACGTATTGTTTTGCCTCCTGACGTGCCACGGCCCGGACACGTCCCGGGCACGGCCCGGATCTGTGTAGATAGACCTTAACTTAAATAACAACAAATAATGTTATACTAACATAATTATATTTTTATTTATTTTATGAAAAACAATAACGACTGTTAGATTAATAATTCTCGACCAAAAATCTTTTTTTTAATAAATAATTATTGGAAATAAGCAGCGCCTCTCAACAACCACACATATAAATCTAATTTTTATCAATATTTTTTTCCCAAATACTGAAAAGTAATTTAATTGAAAAATACTAGGTAATAAATAATATTATTTGTATCCCTTTTCAGTATTTGTTTATTATTATTATTTACAAGCAAGCAAGCAGATTCAAAGGGAACTTACGGAAGCGTTGCTATTTTTATTTTTCATAATTCATTTTAATATTTATTTCATTATATTATAAAAATCTAGAAAATGTATAAATTCACAACCTATTAATTTGTCTATTAAATTTATTTTTAATCTGTTCAAATTAATCGGAAAAAACAATGTATTAATACTATTTTGCAAATTATTATTTTTTCTTAAATATTTTTTTTATGAAAATGCACGGGTTTAGGCCTTCTACTTTACATCAAGAAAGTCTACAAATATTTATTTTATTTTCACATTATTTTTAAAAATAAATCTGCAAGCTTAGCTATTACTTGTCATAAAAAGACGTTGTCATGGATTTGTCACGTTTACGTCTCTGTCTTGAGTTTTAATTAAGATAAGGATAGCATGACGTGAGATAATTATCATGGCATGTATGCTAAGCCTACTCCTAGAAGTCAAAATTAAGTTAAATAAATATTTTTTCCATTATCGTGAAAAAAAGAATTGTATAACATTGTGAATATTTTCTACTAAATATCATAAGTACTAAATACATTTTAAATTAATTAATTATTTTATATTTCTCGTAAAAAACTTTGCAATAAATACTATTAAATGGCAGGCATAAGCTAAAAGGCAACATTCTAATTAGGCCTGTCGTTTTTAAAACAATTTGCACTTTTTTTTAATTTCACATTTTTTTTAATTGTGAAAAATTTTATATTTTTTTTAGATTTTCACAATTAAACAAGAACTTAAAAAAATGCTTATTGTTTTAAAAACAAAGTTCTAAATTCATAAACCCATTGCTCTATAGCACTAATTCTCTAGATTTTTTTTTTATGACCAAAACTATAAGAAAAAAAAAACGAAAAGAACAAAAAATATTCTCTTACTTAAAAAAAATAAACAGATTTTTTTAAAGACTTACAATTTTGAGGCACATTAACTACTCAAATTATTTAAATAAATAAGGTACTTGAAATTCGTTTATAAAATAGAGAAGTAAAAAAACTTACACCCAGTTAATACAAAATATAAAACCATACACTTGGTTAAAAAATCTTATAATTTTGGTCACATTAAAAAAGTCTTATTTTAAAGTTTACCACAGAATTACTGCAACAAATACACAATTCCACATCAACACACAATCGCCTAAAATTATCCGCTAATTAAAACAAAACATTGTTCCCCTAAATCTTTTTTAACGTAATATTTAATTTATTTTCTTTAATTATAGCGAAAAATTTTCATCGAGTATAAAATATTCAACTACTTATGTTTAAAAAACAACGACAAATGTTAAAAAAAAAACAAAAAAAATTGGAGTCAAGGAAATGGAAAATTAAAAAAAAAATAGTTTTTTTTTCTAAAAATGATGTTATTGAGATAGTATAACTTGTTAAACTATGTAGAAATATCTATTTTTTAGAGTCTAAAATTTGATAGAAATAACAGAAGTAGGATAACAGATTTTTTAATACATAAATAGCATAAAATTAATTTATTTTTCGTTAATTATATACCAAAATTATTATAATAATTTCAAAAAAACTAACAACATTATGGAAAATAATTATTATTTTTAATATTATTTTAGTACTAATTATTGTCGCATATTTCTTCAATAAATACTACTTTGTATGAGGAAGGCAAATAGTTCTTGAATAAATTATGGATACCTTATGGTAGTAGAATAGAATATATTTCAGGAAATTCAACAAGGTCTAAAGGTCGAGTGCTTAATTTCACCATTAATTTTAATCTTCAGTTAAACTAAATCCTCGTTATAACAAAACGATTTTTTAATGTAGTTCCAGGATAAATTTTTTGACGTTTTGTCTATAGCCGAAACGTCATTTATCTGAGTTAGTTCTAGAACTGATAAATAAAAGTTATTTTGTAATAAGGGGCTAGAGTGCCCTTTAGTTTTCTTTTATGAGTCAATGATATTTTTTAATGGATTCGTCTAGCCATAATACAAAATAGTTTACCTAAAAGCAAAATGAACCATTTTTACTGCATTTTTTTTGTTTTTTCTTTAAAAATCGTCCCTCGTGAATATTTTTTATGTTGCGCTGTTATAAGCAAAATTGAGGAGTCTTTGATATTATATCATCGTTGGAATAATCAAAATACTTGTTTAGTTTAACTTTTGTTAAAATCATTGATGAAATTACCTCATAATTATGTGTCAATCTAATGGTATCTACACACCAAAGCCGCCGGCTTTATTGACAGCTGCCATTCGTATGACGTAAAACTGTCGGCCTAGCCCGGCGTCATGCCGGCGGCTTTGGTGTGTAGATAGCATTAAACGGCTACTTAATATTGGCAATTACGAATTTTATAAAATTTTATTAAAAGTCATAATGCCAATAAATACTAAAACCTTAGATTTGACACAAAGTGATAGATTTTTGCAGCTAATTAAAAAGTAAAAATAAAGAATAAATATTTGTCCCAATTTTTGTAGAAAGTATGGACATACTATAATATTTTTTAAAAGATACATTATTATTTATTGTCACTGCACACGTTCGGGTAATCACGAACCATTTTTTTTTACTTTGTAATTAGCTGAAAAAATCTTCGCACATATTTTGATTAAAGTTACGAATTACAATATAATTTTATTGTCTTATTCTATTGTCATAGAGTAGAGTAGGAAAGCTCGATAAAATATTATCCAGTAAGAGTACAGAAATATTTACTTAAGGGGAAATATAATTTCTATAATTCTTTTTTTTTTAAGAATTTCCTAAAGATTTTTTTTTAAGTAAAAGAGGTAAGAATGGACCACTGCAATCTTAAAATTACAAATTGATGATGAATTTCGTATTTAAGTAAATTGGATTAAATAATATTAATTGTTTTTTATTTTAATAAGTGGAAGAGATAAAAAAAAGAGTTATTATTTTTTTCAGTAATTACTCAATTTCGTATTTATTTAATTATGGATTAAATAATAAGTACCTAATTGATATTTTATTTTCAATTTGAAAAAAAAGTATTCTTTTTTTCAATTATTTCAGATATATTTTTTTAATCAGAATACGAAATTCTTAAATCGGAGATATGGTAAGGATATGCGAGTACAGTATTTGATATATTCCCACTATTTACCTACTTATTAAAGAAATACCACCATAAAATTAAGTGGCATTTTTTTCGTCATCAAAAACATTTTTTTTTAATAAGCACAGCCAAAATTTTGCGGTGGATTCGATACAATTTTGTTCCTACTTTTGGGTCGCTAGTTTTTTGCTTTTACTTGGACAAAAACATCTAAGTTCTATTAAAATAATCGTTGTAGGTAATTATAAAAGAATTGACTGACTTTCACGCTAGTTGTATTCTTGAATATTTATTATTCCAACTAAACTACAATTAAAGTACTTCATCCAGGGGCCCAAGTGTGTTAACTTAAAATAGCCTCAGTTGTGTGTCGGCAGAGTGTCATTAGTATTTTTGACACATTTGGTCAAAATCAGCTTAAGCCATTATTTGGCAGAATACCACAAGAGTCAAAAAATGCCATTGACACTCAATAGTTAGTCAACTGAGACTATCTAAAATTAGTAGAGTTAGGCGCCAGATATTTAGAAAAACTAGAGTTAAGATACATTTTCTTCTACCACCCATTAATGACGTCACTAGTTTTCTCTAAACACTTCCCAGTTCCAAGTAAAAGCATTATTTAACAAAATTACCTTTTCGGCGATAAACTTTGCACATAATTTGGATCCATTTCATCCAAATCCCTTCCTTTTGTCTCTGGTACGCAGCATACAACGAAACACAACCCGCCCACACTTATAGAAGCGTATAACCAAAACGCGCCATGCAATCCTAAAGCTTGTTGAAAATCCACGAAGGTTTTAACTCCAACAAACGCACAGAGGTAGCTGAATGCTGTAGCCATTGCGCTGCCGAAAGCCCTATACTCCAAGGGAAACAGTTCACCAATCAACAACCAGGATATTGGACTCATGCCCAAAGAAAACGCTATAGTGAACACAAGCACACAGAGCAAAGGTATCCAATCATTTTGGCCAATACTCTGATGAAACATCACGTTTTGGATCCTCTGATTTCGATGAACCTCTTCATAGTACGCGTAGCTTCCAAACCCAGCTAAAGCCATAGACATTAACACAGAACTGACTATCAAAAGTGGCAAACGACCGACAGTATCTATAAGTAATCCTGAAAGACATGACGCTAAGAGCTGAACGAAAGAGACCGCTATAGCTGCCCCATGAGGGTTCATACCACCGAAAGTTTTTCGGAAAATCGGTACAGCGTAGAAGGAAAACGCATGAGCACCAGAAAATCTTTGAAACATCATCAAACCACAAGTGACCAATATTGGTCCAAGCAATCTGTTCATAGTACGAACATCCAGCGAATTAATTAATTGACTTCCGGACATTTGACTCTGCCGTTGACTAAAGTTCTTACTAGCTAACACGTTCGTTCGAATCGTTGCTAATTCTTGAGCGACGTCTGAATTTGGGCCTCGTAACCAGAGCAGACTTTTGTACGCTTCTTCGTCTTTACCGATTAGGACAAGATAGCTTGGTGTTTCTGGTATGTAGAGGACTGTGCAGAAGAGAAGAAGAGGAGCAGCGGAAATGCAAAGTGCTAGTTGTTGCCAGTCGAGGTAGGCTCCGATGGTGAAGCTGAACAGGACGCCAAGATGGCCGACGATCTTGAGCACGGCGGAGAGGCAGCCGCGGATGTCTGGTACTGATATCTCGCTTATGTACACCTGGAAATCAGAGACAGATATATTATTGAATAATATTAATAATGACCTGCGTCCACGTCTGCTAATTTACAATAATATTCTTAGATGCGTGTCAGTCGGCAGAGTACCAATGACAGAGTCAATGTCATTTTTGATACATTTGGTCGCAATCAGTATAACCCATTGTTTAGCAGAATACCAAATGTGTCAATAATGCGATTGAAACTCTGCCGACACACAACTGAGGTTATTATAAATTAGCAGACTTGGGTCCCTGATATTATTGCCAAGGAAATTTATGCAGTATTTTGTTCTAAATTTTCTAACGTGTTCCCAAAATAATAAACATCATAACTTTTAGACCCAAAACACACGGTGAAACGCAAATGCAACGCAACTGGAACTGCTAGTTACTTTTAAGTTCCATCGCAGTTTCTGCTATTAGACTTCTTTAGAAAACCACACACGACGCAACTGAAACGATTTGCGTTTCATCGTGTGTTTTGGCGCTTAAAGTTACAGTACCAACTTATGAAACTTGAAAAGACAAAGTATAACGGCACTTATTAAAATATTAACTACAGCGAAACCATTTCGCATATACTTGTTTAACTAAAGTACTTAGGAGCAATAAAAAGATATTAAAAATTGAAACCAAGGCCCGCGGAAAACTTTTCTTTTGGCAACACCGCCTTACCTTGGCAACCTAAAATATAACTTATCTTATCCACAAATAAAGCCCAAACTCATAATTACCTATTTAAATGTAATCTCAAACATCTAATAAAACAAACAAGGGGAACTCATTTAATTTCATCTTCGAACTAATAAATAATAATTTTATCGTTAATACAAAAGTTTGGGGAATTTTCAGGCGAGGGGGGACGTTTAGACGCGGGGCGAGGGGAGGGTTCTAACTTGCCTCGAGTTTTGGACTTTATCAATTATGGTGGAGGTGTCTGTGAGGTTTGGGAAAATTGGGACAGAATATTTTTGAATATTGTCACGTTTTTAATTTATGTCTCTTAGTTTGGATTATTGATTTGGGGCACTAAGTCTGACAAAAGGTTTTAAGTACTAAAGTAAAATAAAATCAAAAATAATTCCATAAAACAATCAATATAATAAAAAGAAAGATTTATTATGACATTTTTGACGAATGTTTGCAAAGTGGATCAGAAATGTCATAATGTCCCTTCTGTGAAGTGAAAAGTATTTGAATCGGCAAAACTATTTTAACTAAATTAAAATATTTACAAACTTAAACCTACTTATTTACATTAATCTCTCGATGTCCCTGATGGTAGTTAATTTGTATATTTATAAATTAAAATAAAATGTTTTTAATTTTTACCGTCAAAAGAGCTGACAGATTATCCGGCAACTATCAAACTCATACTCGCCCTACACTTTCAGAAATATGCGGGCGTTCCTGAAAATTAGTTTCTTTGGCTTTCGCCCGCTTAATGCCCTTATCTTATTACAAAGCAATAAGGTCTATTTCGGGTTAATTTCGGCCCAAAGAGATTAGACGATAGGATGACTATAAAGTTGGTTTCGACAAGGCGCGTGATTACATCAAAATTAGATGAATCTGTTTAATTTATGGAAAATTAAATGTTTTGTCGTTTATCAAGTTTGTCCTTTGAGGGCCTGCTTTGGGTGAAATTCTTATAAGTTGGTATTTTTAGATTTGGATGAATAAATGGCATCTAAAATATTTGTAATGAAAGAACTTTGAAAATTGTTACATGCGAACATTTTCAAAGTTCTACATCTCCGAAAGTATATCACTTTCGACATTTTTCCAAAATACTATCGTTTTATAATATTTTTCTCTATCGATTGACGTTAGTTTCATCAGTGGCCGCCAACTTTTTTTTCTCCATACTAGCTCGAATAGGGGATGTGTTGTGTAATTGATATCCAAAATTTTTACTATACCAATTAGGTTGGATGCTCTTTCGATTACTACCATAATCATAAATTTAAAATAGATATAGACATAGACAAACATTTATTTACTTCTAACACACAGAATACACAAAACAAAGCAATGAACAATGTACTTTACAGAAAATAAAATATGTAACTGACACTAAGACCCTTATCACTAAAAGTCTCTTCCATGCAACCTTTGGAGTAGTGTTTTCTTGTCGTGTGTCGTGTGTCGTGTGTCGTGTGTCGTGTGTCGTGTGTGGTTTTCTAAAGAAGTCTATAGCAGAAACTGCGATGCAACTCAAAAGTAACTAGCAGTTTCAGTTGCGTTGCAGTTGCGTTTCGTCGTGTGTTTTGGCGCTAAGAAAACACTACTCCAATGGTTGTCTGCAAGAGACTTTTAGTGATAAGGCCGCCTTTGCGCACAATGTTATAGTTTTAAGTTTTGGTATCTATTTGTGTGCAATAAAGTATTTCTATCTATCATCTAAGAAAATCGATAGAAAACATAGTTTCATCAAAGTCTGTTCAGTGGTTTTTGCATGAAGGAGTAACAAACACCCTCACATATCCATCCATATCGGCACAAAAACTGACATATATAAATCTATAATATTAGTAAATCTATAATATACCTATGTAGAGTTTTCATACCTGCGGCCTAATCACTCTCGTATGAGAGTAGGCTTGTGCCCCTGTAATGGGGACGTTAAATGAGCTGATGATAATGATGAGGTGTGATAAAAAAAAATTGCAAAAATATTTTTTTCTGTAGCACAGTCAGCATCAAAAGTAGATGAACACATTCAGATTTTCAAAAGTAATTTACACCACTATGGAACGTAAAGCCTTGCCTTATTTTCCTTTTTTGAACCTTATTGGATTCAGTTCATTTTACTCTGGAGTATTTTTTGCTAAACGATTGTCGTATATTATTGGTGTATTTAACTTTTGAAACTCTGAACGTGTTCAACGACTTATGATGCTGACCGTACATTACCTGTGACAGCATAGTCAAGATGGAGCAGCAGAACCCTCCAAGGAAAGCCGTGACGCACATCATGGAGACGGACGTGGCCAGCACAGTGAGCAGCCAGGATAGACTGCACGGTGCAGCAGCGAGGGAGAGGACCCGACGGCGGCCGTGACGCATTGCTGCCCCGCCGGCCATGCCGCCGAATAGTGCACCTGGAAGGATAGCCAAAATGGGAAAATAGCTTGTATTTCATCATAACCAAAAAGAATAAAATAACAATAAAATAATCACTTGAATTGGTTCTCAATTGGTTCTCAACACCTCTTTCCATTTTTTTGATTGCTTTCAGTTTGAAGTCGGTCAAAAAGGTGTTGTTACCTATTAAAGGTCTATCTACACAGATCCGGGCCGTGCCCGGGACGTGTCCGGGCCGTGGCCCGTCAGGAGGGAAAACAATACGTTGTCATGACAACGTGTGGGAACGGATTCATAGAAAATGTATCGAATGATATTATTTTTTCCCTGACACGTCCCGGACACGTTGTCATGACGACGTATTGTTTTCCCTCTTGACGGGCCACGGCCCGGACATGACCCGGGCACGGCCCGGATCTGTGTAGACCTTTATTATGATATGTATTTATTTAGGAAGATAATATAATTACTAAAGCTATATTAGAAAAGAATTGAGTACCTACATTGTATTGCTTTTTCTTACGGTTTTAATCCATGGCTAATTTAAAGAAGGTTTGATTAAAACATTGCATTGGCCGAGAATCGAACTCGGATCAACTGCTTGGAAGGCAACTATGCTGACCATTACACCACCAACGCATGTGATTGTACAAAGGAATTAGAAGAATACAATTATTATATTTTTGCTTCATTTCTTCAAACAACTATGTAAATAATAAAACTTTAGTATCAGTTGTTAAATTGTCTCTATCACATGCGTTGGTGGTGTAATGGTCAGCATAGTTGCCTTCCAAGCAGTTGATCCGAGTTCGATTCTCGGCCAACGCAATGTTTTAAATACATCACCTATGTAATTAGCCGGCTTAACTCGAGGAGCCAAATCATAAAACATTACAAATAAAAACCTTTAGGAAAGGAAAACAATATTTAATGATAATTTATCAAGTAGACTTCTAAATAACAACCCAACAGAGTTTCTTGCTAGATTCTTCTTGGGAGAAAACTGCACACTTGCGAATCTAGCATTAACTTTAAAAAAAAATGACCCGTCTTAGGTGATGCTAAACAAGTGTAAAATAAAACCTATCCTATAAGATTAAATAAATTTTCATTTTCAATAGCACCTAAATATACACAGCTGAAATATTTAAAATTGTGTAATTTCGTAAAAACGTAGACTCGTTTGTTTATGTAGTCAGTACATGCGTTGGTGGTGTAATGGTCAGCATAGTTGCCTTCCAAGCAGTTGATCCTAGTTCGATTCTCGGCCAACGCAATGTTTTTGTTATGACAGTCACCACAATCGGGAATCTTTGGAATTACTGACTTCATCATGTCACTTGTAATTTTTTAATGATGAAAATTCTGATAAATTAAAAATTAAGTTTTTTTTTGCTATCCATTAATATCCCACTGCTGAGCAAAGGTCTCCCCGAAAGTCTCCGGTAGCGTCCCGCCATTATTCCCGTGAAAAAAAAAAACTGTTTTTTTTGGATGCATAAACAATGTTTTTTTTAACCTCTCACATTCCACTGACCCATTATAAACCCAGACACAATAGATTTTCTATCGTTCTTTTTTTTCTGGGATGTGAAAGATTAAACGGCACATGGTTGCTGTTTAACTACATGATTTTCTTGCTGTTAATATTTAGCCCAGAACAGAGTTAACTAGAGTATCAAATAACTTATGGGTTTAAATAATAGGCTTATAAATCCTATAAGTTTTAAGTATTGCGGTTACAAGGCCTAAACCTTACTTTAAAACCATAAAGCGTGTATCTCATTAAAACTAAATAACGCAGAGTTTTGCTAACGGCGTATTTCGAATAAATATAAATAGATATCATAGAAATATTGTTTCTAGATAGGGTAGCTAGATGCTTAGGGCGTTTTTAGACCTAGCGTTTTAAGGTCTATCTACACAGATCCGGGCCGTGCCCGGGACGTGAGCGGGACGTGTCAGGGAAAAAATATCATTCCATGCATTTTCTTTAGATTTGTTCACACACGTTATCATGACGACGTATTGTTTTCCCTCCTGATGGGCCACGGCCCGGACACGTCTCGGGCACGGCCCGGATGTGTGTTGATAGACCCTTAAACGTGTGCGTTAGGTCGTTTTCAGAATTCGCACGTACACGAGCGCTACAAAGGTAATATGTGCTTCAAAAAACCGAACGCGCGTATCCGCTCGAACCGGTGGTGTCGTGTCAGTATCAACAGGACTAAACTGAGCTATTGTTTTATGCTGTCTACACACCAAAACCGCCGGGCTAGGCCGGTGGCTTTACGACATACGAATGGCAGCTGTCAGAACAGCCGGCAGCTTTGGTGTGTAGATACCATTATGCTTTCGCATACACCTTCGAATATCTACAGTTTTCCTCACGATGTTTTCATTTTATCACATTAGATGTGTTTTTTTTATTATAGACATATCTAGAATTTTAAATATCTGTTCACGTAGGAAATAGAATGAGGTTGGATTCCGCTGGTTTAAATGGCTCGGAAACTTTTAATGTGGCTGCGGATTTGTGAGCCTCTTGCCTATGGGGGTTTTAAACGTGGTTTTAAATGCTATGCGTTTCAAACTTTAGATATATGTTGCTAGAGTCTGGCTAACGAAAGTAGATACTGGATTTTTTTGCAAACTTTTTATATGACAACACTAGTGTTCCTACCATCGGATATTTACCCTACAAATTGGGATATTTTAAACAGAAAGTACTTAGGAACAATTAATTCCAAAAAGGCATTTTTAAAACAAACTCATTTTTAACATTTTATAAAATGAGTTTTAAAAATTCGTACGTGTGCTAAAATTGTATTCATCAAAAATAAGTATCGTATGTACGTGTTGGATCATTTCAAGAGCAACACTAAGTCTTAAGTTGGTCTAATAAATAGCTTAATTAATTAGGTACACTATTTACTAGAGAAAAACTTGGCAATTTTATTTTAAAGAAATTTATTTTCACCTGTTTTCCGAAAGATTTGGTAAAATCAGAATCAGTATATGGTATCCCTATCTCTAACGCAACAAGATGGCGTGTTGTTGATGTTTCGTTGTGGTTGACTTTAGGGTTGCTATACTGATATTTTTTAAATTTGCCGCGCTTTTTCAGTATCAGCTTTCATTAGCCAGACTCTATTTTTATTACTAATATTGTTAAAAAAAAAATATGCAAAGCCTCTTATGAATGTGATTAAAACTGTATTTAAAAAATATATAAAATTGTATTTTAAAAGAGCAAGAGTAGAAAACTACTAGTGCCCGTAATACCACCTACAGATAGAACTAACTGCCAGATAAACCTACGCCTATTTTATAAAACATGACGTTTTAGACAGAGGCAGGTATAAAACATCTGTCAGATAAATTTGAGCTGTAATTAGTGATACGGGGACTGTGTTCTAAAATTATTCCCAACAAAATATATCTTTTTCTACACCTTAGATAATCTCAGATACCTACTCATCTGATTTTCCAGGATTAAGTCTCTTCAATATATAATGACACTTGCATCTACGTTCTTACCCAGAAAAGACAATGAAGCCAGCCAAGAAGCCTGCTGGTCAGTCAGGTTGAAGTCCCTCCTGGTAGCATTACCAGGCCCTTGCAGAGATGCGATGGCTGGCGAGCTGTAGCCTTTACCTAATCCAGCTGAGAATGGAGCTAGTGATACTGCCAGTGCTGCTAGAACCTGTGAAGAAAAATGGGTCATTTTAAGGTCTTGGTAAAACTGCACATTATTGGTCTTTGACGGGAGCACGCGTATTCCTGACGTGGCAAAAACAGCAGCCAGGTTGAAATGGGATTGGGCCGACCACATCTGCCGCATGCCAGAAGACTTATGGGCTAAAACAGCTACCCAATGGTTACCAACTGCCAAACGGCTTCGCGGCAGACCACTGAAAATGTGGCGGGATGAGCTGGACACCTTTTCAAATACCTGGGCGGAGGAAACTCGAGACAGAAAGTCATGGCGGATGAGCAGATAGAGAGAGAGGTTTTCACCCAGCAGGACTCAAATGGATAGATTCGATTAAGTAAAATATTGAATTAATGATTTCATTTATTGAACTCAACATCATCGAATCAGGTGCTTTCTCTTTTATAAAAAAAAAAACATTAAAAAAAACAAACCACGTCGGCAAAATCCAATTAACTTTTTTGCAGTATGATATTGTCGCTATGTACCAGGGCAACATCAGCCCCGAAGAGGCTGTTAATAAAAATATTCTAGATGCCTTGTCACGTAGCCCTGATCGATAGGCAAACATTCTTCAAAGATACGACACACAACCCTGTTTTACGGCATGAGAATGTACAATGGACGATGTGAGGTATTTTCAAAATATAAATTGGTATTTTAGGCCATAGTGAGTCTCTTGTTTATAGATATTGCCAAAGTTATGGAACTGGAAACTGCCAGAGACTTCGTATGCAGTTATCATCATATCCCGGAAAAAGTTACGTAATTAATATCTTTAAATAATTTAGCCCTTATGTTTTTCTGATGTGCAAGCCGTGAAATCTGGTGCTCAAGTCTGATTACTTAAAATAGCCTCAGTTATGTATCGGCAGAGTGTCAATGGCGTTTTTTGACACATTTGGTACTATGCTTATTGTTTAGCATTTGCTTACGCTGATTGTGACCAAATGTATCAGAAATGACACTGACACTCTGCCGACACACAACTGAGGCTACCTATTCCGTGATTTTTGCAAGAAAGAGTAACAAACATCCTCACAAAGGTCCATCTACACAAACATTATCATTTACCTATAATATTGTAGGATTGTACGTATAAGAGGTTATTTACAATTTTATCAATATCAATGCCTTTAAACAAAGACCATAAAGATAAGACGTTAAGTGCTATTTTGAAATGTTATTTACCCACAAAATAGGAGACACTCTCATGAATATTCCATCCTTTAAAGATGTCCATTAGCTGGCCACTTACTTAGAAGGATAATTTAATATACTGCGGACGATATAGGATGTAGTGAAAACCGCAGGGTCTCCTTGGATGCAGGAAGAAATTAACTGGTTGCACTGGAAAATCATTTGAGAGGCCTATGCCCAGCAGTGGGCAGCTGAGATGATGATGATGATGATATAGGATGGCTTCTTAATGAACTCACAGTTAGTTTTAATAAATTACTCTGTAGTGGTTTTAGAGATATAGTTTTTGATGTTCTTTGTCTAATAGGTTTTTCTATCATATGGAAATTATGGGGTTGACGGGAATTTATTTAATTTGGATAATTAGTTTTGGCAGATATTTTAAACTAGTGGAATCGCCGACTGCTTTATATTTAAAAGACTTTAATACAACAAAAATGGATTTAAATGACTCCAGCATATTTAGAACGAGCGTCCTATAGCGGCCGCAGTGTAAAGTAGATTTTACAGATAGGTCCTTAATAATGTTGGTTGAAGGAAACGTGTTGCGAATTACGAATGTAAACTTAGAACTTTACTAGTTAAAGGTAGTAGTTTTGCTTAAAATAAAAATACTTTTAATAATAAATAAAATAAGTACAATAAAAATTGAGCTTGAACATTTGATGAAATTGTGATAAAATTTTGTACACTTTTGCTACTTGATAACATCCAAATAATAATAAAAATAAAACATAAAATCTGGATCGTAGTAAAGTTCCCACCAGATCTAGATTTTCATGTTTGGGGATCATTCATACCTATTATGCGGTACACATGGAAGAACTTTCATCTTTCCGAATTTAAGGTAGGTCTGGCATTCGCAGGCTGATAATCTACATACATACCAACATACGTATCCGTCACGCCTCTTTCTCATCGGGGTAGGCAGATACGACTTCACTTACTACGATACAAACACGACTTCTTTCGCTTCATCCACATTCGTCAGTCGCCTCATACATGCACGTCGGTTTAGGGTACTTTGGTATTTAAGTGTAGAATTCTCAAGTCTCAAAAAAAACAATACAACAATCACATACGTAGGTAAACGATTTTGAAAACAATGTGGCGAAATTATCCAAAATGGCCGCCATTAAAATCTGACCTTTTCCGTCGTTACTTTTTATTATAAGTACTTTTAACAAGGTTAAGCTAAGGGCACATTGTTAAAGTTTGTATAATTTCATAAATTTTCGTAATCTCAGTTTTTATGACTCAGTTTTTTTTAAAGACAAAAGTTTTGGGTGTGTTTGAAAAGTATGCTACTTATTTTATAAAATGTCTATGTTTTGTGGCAATGGTTGTGAGGGTGTTGGTTCTACTCTTTCACGAAAAAACTAGTCAGATTTTAATGAAGATTTTCAATATAGTAGCTTGAATATCAACAACAACATACGGAACCATGGGTTGTAAAAAAATTTGGATAGCACATTTGCTCGAAGAGTTGATCGTACATTTAGTATGGGGAGGCGAAATTTTTATATCGAGTTACGACCCATGTTCCTTGGGGAAAGTTGTTCAGTTTCATGAGGACTATCGCTGTGTTTCAGCATTATACCCCCTTTCGACGATGGGACAGAAAGATTCTCGAGTGGCGACCACGCACCGGACGACGCAGTGTGGGAAGGCCTCCAACAAGGTGGACTGACGACTTGGTTAAAGTCGCTGGAAACCGTTGGATGTGGGCAGCGCAAGACCGGCCGTTGTGGAGATTCTTGGGGGAGGCTTTTGTCCAGCAGTGGACGTCCATAAGCTGACATGATGATGATGATGATCCCCTTTCTGTGACACCCACTATATTCAATACGTACACAAACATGTTTGCCCCATTAGAAACTACCCATTAGCCTTTGAACCAATCAATTTAAGGTAACTCTATCACAAGTTCATTTAACTGTCGATTCGTGAGGTTTTGGTATTCGGTATTTGAATCGTCAATTGACGTTCTTTTTAATACTTGTACGTTAATTTATGTTAGTTGTAATACAAGTCCGTCAATTGACGTCAAAACATTGGTTCTATGGATTTCAGTATAAACTTTCTTACGATGTTACAAAACTCACTTTTTTTTGCCGCCCTAGACTTCATCTCCGTCTTTAGGTAAGAATGTTTAAAAAAAAACTTTTATAGAATTGCTTAAAAAACATACAAAATGTTTTTTTGTTTAGGTACAAAATACTTTTAAAGCAGATTTTACATACTTTACAGTTTTATAAACTCCAATAGGTTAAATCAGAAGACAATCCTGAAATTCCACCCCCAATGTGTCCCAACCCTTACTACGCAACGTTTTAAGCCATTGGTACCGAGTTGCGAGACTTAAGCCGCCCTTAATGAGCCTCAACGGGCATGTGAACCTTTTTATCCACTTTCAGCGAAGAAGTATTGCTATGAATACACTCTTTATCCATTTCTGAACAACTATGTATATTAGAATTGACTAATCGAAATGAATCGATTACCATTCGCCAATGGTGCCCCCGAGCATACACGAGTGGGCGGGGCACATAGCTCGCAGAACCGATGGACGATGGAGCAGAAAGGTTCTCGAGTGGCGACCACGCACCTGACGACGCAGTGTGAGAAAGCGTCCAACAAGGTGGACTGACGACTTAGTTAAAGTAGCTGGAAGCCGTTGGATGTGGGCAGCGCAGGACTGGTAGTTGTGGAGATCCTTGGGGAGGCTTTTATCCAGCAGTGGACATGACAATGGTGCCCCCGCACTATGCGGCTAGCCAGAATGCGGACAGCCGTCCTGCTTACCGCAATTAACTTGTACGATAAAGTAGTTTTTATCCGCACTGCGATGCGGCTGCAGCTAATACTGCGGGACTGCTGGCCGCATAATGCGGGGGCCCTAACAGTGAAAGAAAACACCGTAAAACAAACTACTCGTACTGTGATATTCATTTAAATTACTGTGATATCAAGTTAAGTACCAACATGTAATTGTATAAGTGTCTCGATTAAAAAAAAAAGATATATTGCACATAACGTAGAGCCCTGTGCCGAGGGTTTCTTGCCGTTTTTTTCCTCTCGGCTATACAGGTAGTGAACCCGCAGTAGTTTTAGATCAAAAAAGTGACATCAAAAAAGTGTAATGAATTTTGCCTATTTTTGAATAAAACACTTTTCATTTTCATTTTCAAAAAAGAAACCTACATACACTAGAGAAAAAAGTCGAAAGCGTGATCGGTGGTTCTTCGCTTGTAGAACAGACAAAATTCTTGTCGTGTACACGAAGATTTTGTCTTGTCGTTCTCTTGCTGTCAGTGGAACATCTACCTAACCGACTTTCAGCAACCCTAACTAGCTGCGGCCCTGGTAAGAGGATTCCCAAGTCAAAGTTTCTAAATCCGTTGTCAATTCTAAAAGTTTTCATGTTTGCAATGATTGCTATGTTTTGCAATATGGGGTGATTACATTTTTGTTTTTTATTGATTTCAATCTTTCAACAATTTTCTGTGTATTGGTGAATTAGGTATTTGTTTGCGTCTAGGTATTTTGATATTTTTAATACATACAATACATGTCCGTCACGCCTCTCTCCCATCAGGGTAGGTAGACGCCACTTGCCTACAGTCCAAACAAACTTCTTTCGCTTCATCCACGTTCATCAATCGCCTCATACATGCACGTCAGTTAAGGGTGGGTACTCCTAACTTGGCCTTTCTTAACCAGTTATCTTTATTTCACAGGCTTAATATATTGCGCTTGAACATTTTGAGAATATACTCGTACATATTTTTAAGGGAACTAAATTTTTGAGCTGTTCTTTAATTATTCCAGCTGTTAATAAGATCAGTTGAAAAACATATTGAGTAGTTATTTAATTTTTTGACGGTTTATTAATTAAAACGACAGTAAAACATGGACGGTAATAAAAAAATAATTTGTCTGTTCTAAAAAATATACTTGACCAATCCAAAATCTATATGATCAGTAAAATGAATTAATGAGCAGTTCGATAAAAAGTTCAGCAGTTACCAGCAAGCGGTGACATCCGAACTTAAATTCATTGAAAAGAGAGGTAAATATTCGTTCATTAGGCGGAGTTTATGAGCGCGGTAGCGGAAACTACCGATCACAGGCTAGGTAACCGTGTCCCGTGACATCGCGTTTTAAATTTTTGCATTTGTTTTCGCAATAAGCGTGCGAGTGCATTGTTGTTATCCATATTATGATATTTAGCCCAATCGGGTCTTAACGCCAAATATGCGTTGCGTATGCGTTGCGTATGCGTTGCGTATGCGTTGCGTGTGCGTTGCGTATGCGTTGCGTGTGCGTTGCGTGTGCGTTGCGTGTGCGTTGCGTGTGCGTTGCGTGTGCGTTGCGTGTGCGTTGCGTGTGCGTTGCGTGTGCGTTGCGTGTGCGTTGCGTGTGCGTTGCGTGTGCGTTGCGTGTGCGTTGCGTGTGCGTTGCGTGTGCGTTGCGTGTGCGTTGCGTGTGCGTTGCGTGTGCGTTGCGTGTGCGTTGCGTGTGCGTTGCGTGTGCGTTGCGTGTGCGTTGCGTGTGCGTTGCGTGTGCGTTGCGTGTGCGTTGCGTGTGCGTTGCGTGTGCGTTGCGTGTGCGTTGCGTATGCGTTGCGTATGCGTTGCGTATGCGTACACGTCGACGTGATGCGTGCGTAGCCCGGTGTCACATCGGGTTACACAGTGACTACGCGCGTCGCTATGTCGTGCTTACGTCTACGTTACGCATACGCATCCGGTGTGTTTCAGGCTTTATAATAAGAGTTCCTACGACATCTACTATTATTTTTTTAATTTAATTCCTTCAGTCAAAGTATATTACTGTTTTTTAATGTTATGCTACCACCTCATTGTTTATATAATTGCTTCAAATAAGATTTCTCACCGACAAATTCCGATTTGTTACTGCCCGCACGTAACTGCTCATTTATACATTTTTTACTGATCAATTACATTTTCACCAATAATTTCGTTATTTTTTATTACTCATTTTTCGTTACTTTACTGCTTAGTTTTAACTGCTGAAATAGTTATTGAACGCGCAATTGATAATTTTAATTTTACCAAAACTGCTATTTTTAACTGCTTCTTTAAATCAGTGCCTATTTTTAAGCACTAGATTCACAAGAAAGTCTGTTGGGTTGCTCTTTTCAAAAAAAGTTTTACAATAGGGATGATGACTACATTCAAAAATAAAAAAATAATTAGTCCGTCTTTTAGACTATTAAAAAATATTTGAAACACATTTTTACCTGATAAAATACATAAATAAATACAAAAATTGTACCTAGGCGTGACGTCACGAGCAACTTTAACCCAATGTATCTTTGTCATTTTTAGTTTAAGAGAAAAAAGAAGAAACATGTGTCGAATATTTTAGCCCAAGTTCTAGAAAAGGCTTAGGTATCGATTCATAATCGTTCAACATTAAAAAAAAAATTTTTTTTGTCATCATGCCTATTCTTATAAAGTTTTTTTTAATAATGACAATTACCACATAAACTAAGTTATAAACTATAAAATGAATCTAAATATTAACTTAATAGCAATTAAGAATGTCTACATAATAACCTAGGTCCCACATAATACCATAAAACCCTACTTCAGTATGTTTACAATGTTTAACCCAAGAAACTCATTACTGCGGAAGGAATGACAATGTCTCGCCCGCGGTGAAACTGGGACAAGAAGCCGCATAACTTAGGAAATTAATATTACTGTACACCTAGGCGGTGTTTAGGAACTAGATTTTTAGTGCTTCAAGTGGATTAGGTTGTGGAAAATGTCTAAGATCCATTTTTATTTCCATACATATATTCATTATACATACATACATTCCATACATTATACATCTGTTACGCTACTCTGCCATTGGGATAGGCAGCGATCACTTCCCTCTACTTGCTATGATCCAAACACACTTCCTTCGCTTCATTCACATTCATCAGTCGCCTCATACATGCACGTCGCTTTAGGGTACTCTTTGGCCTTGACGTTTTTCATAAAAGTCACTTAAGTTGACCACCTCCATTTTTTTCTTTTTGATGATTCTAATTTGAAATCGGTTAAAATGGCAATTTATAAAAGTTTACTTGTGATATTAGCTTACGCCAGTTCGACTAGTCTACTGCTATCTACACACAAAAGCCGGCGGCTTTTTTGACAGGTGCCATTCGTATGACGTTAAGCCGGCGGCCTAGCCCGGCGGCATGCCGGCGGCTTTGGTGTCTAGATAGCATTAAAGACCTTTTTTAGCTCCATTAATCCCTAAAATAATATCATACAACCTAAAAATTAATAGGTTATGCGTCAAAACTGTAACGAACTACGAATTTAAACCATAAAACTGCACAACCGAAGAATAAAAATCGGTTAAATCCCTGCATTTCCATTTGTAGTGGAATATTGAATGAAATTATACCATTCATTACCGAATATCGAATCGAATTCGAGCACTTTCGATGTAATGGTCCATCACAATTTCTGGACAGGTAAAAATTTACGTAATTGAATGAAAAACCGAACCAAATATAGCTATGCGTTGGAAGTAATTAGTTAAATTGAACATGAAATACGAAATATATTTCATCACAGCTTCTCGTTTAAAATAGAGACTTGTTTGTGAATAACAGATGTCAAAAATACTTATCATACTATTGTAGATTGGGATTCCTACTTAATTTGGCGGATTCTGCAAATGTCAAGTGAAGTACCTATAGCTCTCAATACTCAATCATTTATTGCACTCCACAGGTTTTTACAGATCTTATAAACAACTTAAAGTACAAAATGTGGAACCTGATTAGGGCACGGCAATTTGTGTAGCAAAGCTACGAACTTAAAACTATTTAGTACCTTGTTTGGTATAAATTGGTAGCTTATTTGGTATAAAATATAAATGGTACTATGCTACGATATATTACGTTGTACTTTAATTTCTCATACTCAAGACAAAATCTGTAATGGTATCTCTACACACCAAAGCTGCCGGCTTTTTTGACAGGTGCTATTAGTATGACGTAAAGCCGCCGGCCTAGTCCGGCGGCATGCCGGCGGCTTTGGTGTGTAGATAGCATTAGTACAACATTTATTACGTATTTAACTATGCAAGTAAGTAAATTCCAGTATTTCCCTAACACAACACAAAAAATATTAGGTGCGGAAATGTACCAGTTGGAATGTTTTTCTTCATTTCAGCCGACTAAGATAAACGAGCGCGGCGTTTGAGGGCAAACTTCTAGTTAGCTATAAGTCAGCCTGTCACTTGAATGCTGACTGTTTGTCAAGTTAACTTTGTGATCTTTGGTGTTATGTGCAATGAGGAAGGAATATAAGGAATGGCCCCTTTTTTTTCACATACAAATGAGTTTATGACAGCGTGCCAAGGTTGCGCCAAGTTTTTCATAGTTTTTTTGGTAGATGACCTGTCAAACGATAAGTACCTAGTACCATACAAAAAGATAGCCATTTTGCGCCAGACCAGGCACGCAGATCCAGACGGTATGGCTCCTCCTGATAGTATATTTTATACTCAAAGGCTATGTGAGAATGTATTAATGGTGACATTTAGAGACGAAAACTGAGCCTAGAGCCTTGGAGTAGAATCCTACATGATTTGAGATTTTGTTTACCGTTTTTTGGGTACGTATCCAAACGGTGAAAACGGGACTCTATTACTAAGACTTGGTTGTCCGTCCGTCCGTCTGTCGACATGGCGTTAACTTTTTCCGATACTTCGATTTGCAATTTTATACGCGTACATTGACAAAAGAATACATAGATAAGTTCTCCCAAAATACATAAGATTATATTTCTTCTATTGTACACGAAAAAATATCGTCCCGTCATAATTTACCATTTTTTAAAACTTTGTTATTAAACAACTCAAAAACAACATCCAAATCATCACAGTCTAAACAACCACAGCCTGCCATCACTCACGTTTCATAGACCTACTGATTGATCACACTGGTGTTGCTACAAAGTTACCTAGTCTGTGGTAACAATAGCTTAGTAATGATTAATTCACGGACTGGTCGCGGCAGGCTATTAATTACAAATCAACTTATAGACGGAGTTAAGTTATAAGCGTAGAAAATAGAAAGCTAAAAAATCAGCGGGAAATATTTCAGAGCAAAGGAAGCCAGTGTTTGTTTGCTAATTCTGTAATTATTACGCTATGCTTAGACGCTGGCATTCGGCGGCTTATTAATGTAGTACATCACTACGTTCTGTGGACGCTGATTTACTACGTAGTTGTAGGCTTTAAGCGTATTGTCAGCATAATGTAAACGAAAAATGCCGTTTTTGGTATCTACACACCAAAACCGCCAGCGGATTTCCGCCATACGAATGGCAGTGTCAAAAAAGCCGGCGGCTTTGGTGTGTGGATACCATTACGTTCACGTTACCCTGGGGCTCACAGTAAGTCTGCTCACATTCGAAGGCTTACAGTCAGTTTGGTCTGAACACGGCCAAAACGCTCGTTACTAGC
The DNA here is from genome assembly GCA_947563765.1 of Anarsia innoxiella. NCBI lineage: Eukaryota > Metazoa > Arthropoda > Insecta > Lepidoptera > Gelechiidae > Anarsia > Anarsia innoxiella. Next base: position 659,672 of record OX387413.1, read on the forward strand.
AACTTGTGCCATAACATTATGAAATTAACCTCGTCAAGTCCAAGTTATGGCGGTAACAGTTGATTTTGATGTTCCATTTAACGACTGGACAAATGACGACTAATCAATACTTTCGATTATTGATTTTATACTTGTAAAGGACCAAGTCAGGAGTACCTACCCTAAAACAACGTGCATGTATGAGGCGACTGATGAATGTGGATGAACCGAAAGAAATGTGTTTACGCAAAAAAACGATTCGTGTACGGGTAATGTAATGTAAATTATTATACTATTATTAGTATTTGTTGTTATAGCTGCAACGGAAATACATTATTTGTAAAAAAATCAACGCTCTAGCTATAACGGTTCAAGGGATACTGTGTTATGTATGATATGACAGACGGACAGCCGGGTCTTAGTAACAGGGTCCCGTTTTCACCCTTTGTGTACGGAACTCTAAATAAAAAATAAGTAGGAGGTACCAGAAAAGCACCGGTTCCAGAGACAGAACAGAAACAGAGAAGTATGTTTTATTTTACTCCTCACAACATGCACTAGTTGCGACGTTAGCGTAAGTTATTAGAATTGGTTGGGCTGTTATATTATTATGTTAGAAGAAATAGGCCGTTTATGTAATCCAATTTGTGTTACGTTAAACTTATGTGGAACGTTCTTTTCTTTTGATATGAGTAGAAGGGCTTCTTTGCACAAGGGGTTCGGTTGCGATTTGACGTTTTATGTGGAAGCATGAAGGTGTAAATTGGTGTAAATCATATTAAACGTTTAACAAACAGAACATTAGCTTTAAATACTTATTATTTAGACAGAAATATTTTTTTTCATATTTTCACCCTTATTTCTTGGGGTTCTGCAGTTTTATGAGTATTGTGGCTGTATTACGTCAAAGTGCAATATAGCTAATATCTTTAACTATATATTCCTGCAGTAAGTTAAAGTCCTAATTGTAAATTTCAAAGTTTGTATCGATGGATGGATGGATGTGAAGATGTATGTTACTATTTCACAAAAATCACTGAACAGACTTTATCAAAAACAATATCATAATTTGCGTATCGGAATAACACATAGGCTACAATATTTTGAGGTAATAATGGGAGACATGTATGGTGGATATGTATGTATGTAATTATAACGTGTAAGTTTTCCAAGACACGATAAATATGAAGTCGTGGACAGTCTCTGTAATCAAATAAAAAACTCAATGCAAAACTCACCTGAGGTAGATGCCTAGTTCTACGAAGCGTTTGCTTTTCCTTCCCCGTTTGTGCTGATAAGCACTTCCCGTTCGGCACCGGTATCTCTTCCTTTGCGACGTTGCCAGCTCGCATCGCCTTCGCAATCGGTATGTTGTGCTTCTCGAAGTAACCATTCTGTATCATTTGGTCCAACGACACCTCCAACTCTCTTACTGGCACCACTTTCCTTCCAACCACTGGGTCGTCAACCACCATTTTACGATTGCAACCTGAAACTTCAGAGAATTTAACAATCTTTTTGTTTTCGTCTCTTTTCTGACGGTTTTGCTTTTCTGGGACGTCTGTAGTCCAGTAGCGAGCGTTTTTATCGCTCAAGCGTAAAGGTTTGCAGACAGCTACGTTTTTTGGTTTAGGATTCGCTGTAGCGACTGCAGTGGCAGTAGTTTTAGTGTCAAGACGTCTTCTTTCTGGAGTTTCAGTCTGTTTCCGCCTTAATTCTGGTGTTCTTTCATAAGACTCTCGCGGCTTTTTCCTTTCGCTTTCGATTCTGAAGTCATAGTAATCTTTCTTGTACCTACGCGAGTTGCGTTCATCGTAGTAGTAATTAGTTGTGTAGTTTCTTGGTAGAGAATTGTATTTCGTTTCATAAGTTGTAGGTAGGTTTAGATATTCGGGTCTTATAGGTCTGAATAGGGATAAGCGTCCTTGTGCTTCGTCGAAATCTGAATAAATGTCTTCATAAACGTATCCATTTTTTCTTTTAGGTCGTTCGTATTCTATTCGTCGATCTCTACGGTCGTGTCTTCGACCATATCGGTCGTAGTCGTAACGTCTTCGGGTTCCGTATTGGTACTCGTATTCCGATCTCCTTTCGTAAAGCAATCGTTCTCTGGATCCTGCCATTCTTCCTTTATTAGATTTTTCCCGTCTGAAAAGAGATAATCGCATATTAATGAACGCTTTGTTGGAAGGGATTTAGGTCCATTGAGAGATATTGCGGGCACGTTTTATAAGGCGCCCGCAAAGTTAGATACTTTGTTTGCCTTCCTTGTAAATTAGTTTCTTTCAAACAAATGGTACGTGCTTTTGTCTGCGGTAAAAATAGGTAAGTTAAGCAGCTATTGTTCTTCTATAAACATTTTGGATATTTTAGTTGGTAAAATAAAATATTATACCTAGATTCAAAATAATTCCTTTTTTTGTCATGACGTCTATGGATAAGAATGTTATTTATGTGTGTAAAAACATTGCGTTGGCCGAGAATCGAACTCGGATCAACTGCTTGGAAGGCAACTATGCTGACCATTACACCACCAACGCATGTGATTGTACAAAGAAAATTATTCAGTAGATTTTCGTAAATCTTTTACATTACACTTGTGTAAATAATCGCAGTTGAACAAGAGTAAGTAATTTAATCAATTCATTCATATACTTATTACATGCGTTGGTGGTGTAATGGTCAGCATAGTTGCCTTCCAAGCAGTTGATCCGAGTTCGATTCTCGGCCAACGCAATGTTTTGCGAAAGCGATATTTTATTTGTAAGGGCAGGTGCCCAGGTCTGCTAATTTAAAATAGCCTCAAATGTATGTCAGCAGAGTGTCAATGGCATTTTTGACATATTCAGCTATACAATGTCTTACACTGAGTGCGACCAAATGTGTCAAAAAATTACATTGACACTAATTGACACGCTGCCGACATGCAATTGAGAATTTATAAATTCGCAGACTTGGGCCCCAGGTGTATGATGCTTATTTATCATGAATAACCAAATCAACTGCGAAAGACTAAACGCGCTTGGTTCTTTGAAGTTGAAAATAAACAAAAATAATGTACAAAGTGGTATTCTTATGTTTCCCACACAACAAAGGTGTAATAATAAAAGCAATATTAAATTACGAAGCACTCCGTTTCAGTAACATGACATCAATTAGCAGTTGACTGTGAACTTAAGTTTATGCAGTAGAGTGGCATTTGTGTTGTAGGCATTATGAAAATTATATACTTTTTAAAAATAGTAGATAACAAAAGGGAATTAATGAAAGAAAAAAATGTGATGTGTGTGTATGTGTGTAGGTAATCAATGTGGAAAGAAGTGAGTTTGGATCGTAGCAAATGAAGGGAAGTGGTCTCAGCCTACTTCGATGGAAAAGAGGTGTGATTGATATGTACGTATGTATGTACGAAAAGTTAAAAAACGGACCCTTATTACTAAAACTACAATGTTCGTCCATTCGTATAAGTCATAAGCAGGTACGTGGTAAGTACTTATAAATAGGTATTTAAAGGGGGATTTCATATTCGATCAGGCTTTTTCATTTGAGGTATGTATTTCAAGGTACACGAAGTTGCGAGCAGTCACTAATAATAGGCATGATGACTAAAACAATGTTTTTAGTCCATCACATACATTATTTTAAAATATTTGACATGTATTTTCCTTTTTTCTCTTAAACTAAAAATGACAAAGATGCACTGGGTTAAATTTGCCTAGGTACGAATTTTACCTAGGAGTGACGTCAATACCCCCCACTCCGTAGCTTTGATGCTCTTTATCTTTGTATTTATTTCAGTATTTGATCAGGTAAAAAATGTGTTTCAAATATTTTTTAATAGCCTAAAAGATAGAATAATTATTTTTTGAATTTTCGAATGTAGTCATCATCCCTATTTAAATATAAGTAACAAATTCACAGGAAACAGCTCAATCGATCTGGCATGCATATGGTGCCACGTTTTGGCAATTTACCAACCCGCATTGGACCAATACGATCCAAAACGTTTTACCTAATAACCTATGAGAAGGCTATTGCTTAGCTTTGGGATTTATGCCACTATAGAGGGTGTAAGGAAAAGTATCACTTTCCTCTTAACCAGGTATAGTGTTAGTGATGTAGAACACATCCCACAAAAAAAAAAAAAAAATTTTTGATCTCATTTTTAATCAAGAATTTCATTATTCATCGCGCGATTCGCGCGCTCTAACGCAAAGGTTTGCGTTAGAGCGCGCTATTAATAATGAAATTCTTGATTAAAAATGAGTTTAAAAAAAAATAATTTTTTCGTGGAATGTGTTCTATATCACTAACACTATACCTGGTTAAAAGGAAAGTAATACTTTTCCTTACACCCTGTAGAGGCTGCCTGCGACTTCTTTCGCATGGTCATATCTTTAAGGTTAGGTTCCTTAGGCACAAATCTGCTAATATAAAATAGCCTCAGTTTTGTGTTGGCAGAGTGTCAATGTAATTTTTTGATAGATTTGATATTCTGCTAAACAATGGCTTACACTGATTGCGACGAAATGTGTCTACTTTGCCGCAAGAAACTTAGATTATTTATAAGGCTGCCCGCGATTTCCTACGCATTTATCGTGATAACTTGGAAAACTTACATAAAATCTTAAAATAATATAAATTATGTGTTATTTTGATGTGTAAGCTACAATATTGTAAAGTTTCATTGAAATCTGTTCAGTAGTTTCTGAGTGAAAGAGTAATAAACTTAGGTACGTCATCGGCACAAAATTAGTAGAAAGAAGAATAGTTGGATGTTAGTCATTAGTGTTCACTTAAAATCTAGAATCAGTAATCAATAATTATTATAATGATGTAAATATGTACCTTTATACCTGTGTAACTGTTTATAAGAATTGTAAAACTTTATTGAAAAAGAGCAACCTCACAGAGTTTCTTGCTAGGTTCTTCTCTGGGGGAAACTGCACGTTGCGAATCTAGCGCTAGCTTTAAAAAAATACCTATATAATAATGTAACGGTTTCAAGAGCATTTTTTGTGCCTATGAAATAAATATATTTTTGACCTTGACTTCGAATAGGTGGGTCCGATTTATTTATTTATAAGCCGTGTAAACAGTTTGAAAAACACCATAAATACTAAAACGTCTATCAAACCTAGGAACATCAACAAAATCCCAAATAACACGAATGCCAGTAACATGACGACATTTCTGACGCACAAACAGATAAAACAAATATTTGTTTAGTGAGGGAAGAAAGTACATTTCGCCCTTTGGTTAGAACGTTTTTGTTTTGTAACCACTAAGCTAATATTGATGTTGTCGATGTATTGGTAAGTGAAACTGCTTTATTGCTTTTAGGGCTTTTGTGCATTTGCGATTTGGCAGCTGGTTTGACGTTTGTTGTGGATTGAAAATTGTGTCTACATGCATCGTTTCATGATAAATGTCAAACAAATTATTAATGAATTGATAATTAAATTGATGTCATGTTAAATGAATTATCGCTGGGAGGCTGCCCTCCACTTCGTAGATTTATCGTCATATCTTGGAAGAAAATTATGTTATTCTGATACATACCTAAGCTACAATATGTCATACCGTACGTCATCAAAATGTATTCAGTGGTTTTTGCGTGAAAGAGTAACAAATACGCATCCATCCATCCATCGGCACTAACATTGACATCTATTATAAATATAATTAAATAAGGACTCATTATATAAAATACAAATAACTTAACAGCTATCAAATTAACCAAATAATCAAGTACGTACAAAACCAAATATTGCCACCAAAAATCAATTTGAAAAACGCGAAATAAATTGCCAAGATCTATCTGTCCCTTTTTATAATACTAAAATTTCATTAGAGTGAGCGAAAAAAAGATACAAGTGACAGATGGACATAAAAAGTGATAAGGGTTCCGTAATGGGATGATTTAAAGTAATTTCGCGGAGACCAACAAAATCATGATTTTCTGAAATGTTTTCTATTGAACTTGAAATACGGTAGAGTTTTCTTTGAGCTATTTTCTTTTTTTACGTTTTTTGAGTATGTCATTGTTAGAGGAAATCACATTTTATTTTAAAAATTTAACTAGAGGCTGCCCGCGACTTTACACGCATTTATGGCTATATCCTGGAAAACTTTCACAATGTCTCAAAATTTGATGCATAGTTTCATCCAAATCTGCCAAGTGAAAATGAAATGAAATGAATTTTTATTGCTATAAATGTGGTATAAAGGTTGTTAATAAAAATAAAGTTTCACACATTTAGTCATCAGACATGCAGTAATCTATATATATAAAAATGAAACCCGTTTTCCGTTGTCACGGCATCACGCCTGAACGGCTGGACCGATTTCGCTAATTCTTTTTTTTAAATGTTCATTAAAGTCCAAGGATGGTTCTTACGGTGAGAAAAATTCGAATAATTGCCGGGAAAGCCCTAAAACAGACCTTTTCTTTTTCCCATACAAATGTTTTCTTACTAAAATGTAGAGTCAATTTGAACTTTATTCCTACACAATAAAGTTCATTCTGAGGCGGGACAAAGTTCGCCGGGACATCTAGTTATTAATAATAATGAATAAGAAATATTTGCTAATTGAAATAAAAACTACTTAGGTATTAAATTAAGTCGCCTCAAAATATTCTTTTTATGCAAAAAAATCGTTCCTCTAAAAGCCATCGTAATCTATTAGGGAAGATTTTTGAATTATCGGATTTGCATCTAATATCTTAAGGTAAGTGGATTTTTGTATCAAAGAGTAACAAACATCCTCACTTACGTCCATCGGCACAAACATTGACATTAGGATAGGACTTGGTCTTATCTTATCTAGCCGTAAGTGTCCCACTGCTGGGCTGCCTCTCTCCTTTTTCTCCATGAATCTCTATCCTGAGCCTTCCCTGCCCAGGCATCTATGAAGGTTTCCAGCTCATCCTGTCACCTTTTTTGGAATATGTTGGAGTTGTGAGTTATTCAACATCCATTTCGCACCCAAAAAACTCTTTGTTTTTTTGCTTTGGTGCGAGTTTTTGGGTGCGAGAAGACGAATAACCCGGAGTTGCCTACACATACGGAACCCCAAAACACAATAAAAAGTATTTCATTCATTTATTTGCAATAGATTTTTAATTTCCGCGGTTTTCGGACTTTCGGCGCGCGACGAATTTGTGTTTTCATTTTATTTGTGAAATTGTAGCCGAGTTTTTGAGATATTTCGTTAAAAACGAGTGTCGTGTGACGCCATATTGCAGTTTTTATTTTGAGTTGACTGACTCACTGATATTTTATGTTTGTTAAAAGAATGTTCAGTTGGCATGGCAGATCGTGGGATCGATTCCTTTTTTATTCTGTCAAATTTAATTTATTTTTAATTTTTTTTTTATTTTCCATAATTATTCTATTTTTTTGTTGTTAAAAGTAGGTAGTATATTAAATGGTTACATTTCAAAAATTTTATTTTTTTCAAATTGCAACTACTATAAAATTGTCAATACCGTATAAAATGCTGATAACAAATCAATTTAATTTCCATTGGCAGAATCTACCTACAACAATGTTTTCTATTTAAAAAAAAAACAATTTCTCCAAATTTTTTATTCAAGTCAAACCAAATGTTTTTAATTGAAACACCTGAACATCAATTCTATTGTTATATACAGGGTGTAACAATAAAAGTCAATTAATAAAAGTAGTTGGCAAGCGTTGCCGTTTGGGCCGCAATGCGTCAAATGTACTATTCTATACAAGTAGGTATTTTGTATTGTAATTTGGGTATACAGGGTGTTGATAAATTGGCGTTAGAATTTTAGTAATGGCTTTTGGTGATTTGTGTAGGTAAGTAAAAAAGTATTTTTTTGTGTTTAACTATATTTTTAGCGATTTACAAAACAATAAAGGCAATGAAAAGAAAAAACAACTGTAGTAAATTGTAATGTACTGTGTACTGTTAAAGTAGATGAAACAAATAATATTTATATTTTGTTTTTCAGATTTAGTAGTATTTTATTTAGTGCTTACCTATATAAATTCATAAATAAAAGGTATTTATATTTTTCAGACTAGCTTCGTTTTTCTTATGAAGAACGTATTTTTTATACATAAACAAATATAAATACAAGCTTATTAATGTATTTTCTATATAAATACGCATATAAGAACAGATTTTCTTGGTTATCCACGTGGTAATATCATAAAAGCCGTCTAAGGGATAATGTCCCAACATTTATATGGACAAGCTGCTGATCACCTGTCATTTTCCGTCTTGTCGTATCCATCTTTACCTTTCTTAGATAGCGTAAGAAGTCTATTGACTACCTAGTCGATAGAACACCTAGGTATTCAAACTGATTACCTAGGTGCCTACTTGGTTAATTTTAATACCTAGGGTTATGGGTATTTAAGTGCATGTCGGTTCGCGGATCTTGTCACTAAAATGGCAATGGGCAGGACACCTGGCTAGGAGAAAAGACGGTCGATGGACGAAAGCAGTCACAGAGTGGTGGCCGAGACAGGGACGTCGATCAGTGGGCCGACCACCCGCTCGCTGTGCAGATGACATCGTCAGATCCACAGGGCCGCTGTGGGTTAGATTGGCACAGGACCGTAGTGAAAAAAGGGAGTCTTATCCCCAGCAGTGGGGAGAAACGGGCTGATTTGATTGATTGATTTGAAGTGCATGAAGCAACCAGCTGTGTTTCTTTTAAATTACTTATAATAAAACTTATTTACAGTACATTATAGTTTCACTTTAACAGACAATCTGTAAGAATATTGATATAAATAATCAAAGACAAAAATATTTTTTATTTATATTATAATTACCTATTTAGTTAAGATTATGATAGCACTTCTTTTCATATAAGTTTCACTAGTGGGACTCTACATAAAGATTATACGTAGGTCTATACAGGGTATAACTGAAAGGGGGTATAATGCCGAAACACAGCGATAGTCCTCATGAAACTAAACAACTTTCACGAAAAAACATGGGTCGTAACTCGAAAAAAAAATTCGCCTCCCCATACAAAATGTCCGATCAGCAGATCGGGTAAGTATGGGTGATCCAAAAATTTTTTTCGAGTTACGACCCATTTTCCTTGGGGAAAGTTGTTCAGTTTCATGAGGACTATCGCTGTGTTTTGGCTTTGTACCCCCTTTCTGTTACACCTGTATATAGGTTAAAGATTGTTGTACGTAGATATCATGTTTCTACATGGTAAAAAAATAGCAATAAAAGTAAAAAAAGATGACAAAAAATACACCCTGTATATAAATAATAAAAAACTTTTTTGGCGCAATAGAGTGAAATGGCACAGACATAGTAAATCCATACAGGGTGGATGACAGACGCAAATCTAAGCAAAAAGCAATATCGGGTGATTGCCGGCGAACAGAATAAGGCTGGGTATACACTGTACGATAAATCTGAGATTTATTTCTCATAAACGGATTGTATATTCGATCACCGCTCGCTAAGCGCCAAAACACACGGTGAAACGCAACTGCAACGCAACTAAAACGAAACGTTTCAAACTAGTTGCGTCGTGTGTTGTTTTCTAAGGAAGTCTAAAGCAGAAACTTCGATGTAACTCAAAAGTAACTAGCAGTTTCAGTTGCGTTGCAGTTGCGTTTTACCGTGTGGTCTGGGTCTAACGGTGAAGGAAAACATCGTGAGGAAACCTGCATACACTAGAGAAGAAATTCGAAGGTGTGTGTGGATTACGGCCTAACCACTCTCGTATGAGGGAAGGCTCGTGCCCTTGTAGTTGGGACGCGCGCTTGAGTGACATTGTTAGGAGGTCGTGGGTGGTGAATAAATAACTCAAAATAATGACAATTTACAAGATGATATCGTTAGTTCCGATTTCCGCCACGCGCCAAAAGATCCTTATAGCACTAAAAAAACATCTGACACTCTCCACTTGCTACGATCCCAAAACATCTCCCTCACTTCATCCACATCCATCATCTCACATAAGCAAGTCGGTTCAAGGTACTCTTGACTTGGCCTTTCTTACCGACAGTTAAATAATTTAGATAGGTATAGGCTTAATACAAACGTGCCTCAGCATTCTCACCTCTAAAGTAGGTAGCCTTAGCATTTTATAAGTTAGCTATTGACTTGTTGTAATAGATTTAGTCCTACGTGTTAATTTAAGATTTCGTCTTAAGTTTCGTAATATTTGTGTATGTAACGATAGGCGTGACTTATCCAAGACGATAAAGGTCTATCTGCACAGATCCGGGCCGTGCCCGGGACGTGTTCGGGCCGTGGCCCGTCAGGAGGGAAAACAATACGTCGACGTGACAACGTGTCCGCTTGTCATGACGACGTATTGTATTCTCTCCTGACGGGCCACTGCCCGGATCTGTGAGATAGACCTTTAAACCCCCTAGCCCCTTAACACATAAATATATTTTTTAAATCGTATCGTGTAAAACTGCCTTAACATAGAATATAAAGTGACATATTCGGAACATGACTTATCGATACACGATTGATATCGCAACTCGATTCACGCTCAATTCTACTCGTATATGTCAATCTATGTTTGTATGTCGATATATGTCTATGTCAAGTCAGGCTTTATTGGGGCTGCCCGCGACTTCGAACGCATTTATCGTCATATCTTGGAAGAAAAACATGATATCTTAAAATAATATAGCCTATTTGTGATTCTGATGTATAAGCTACAATATTGTCAAATTTCAATAAAATGTATTCAGTAGTTTTGCGTGAAAGAGTCACAAACATCCATCCATCGGCACAAAGATTGACATTTATAATATTAGTAGGATATGTTTGTATGTCGATATATGTCTATGTCAAGTCAGACGTTATTGAGCCATGTCCGTATCGCGCCGATAAAATGTCACTTTTGACGTTTAATTCTTAGATAGGAAAGTCTTGTGAGTTTGTAGAAAAATACAACAAAAATACCCAGCTTGAGGCGACTGATGAGTGTGGATGAAGCGAAAGAGGTGTGTTTGGATCGTAGCAAGTGGAAGGGAGTGGTCTTTGCCTACCCCAATGGGAGAGAGGCGTGACGGATATGTATGTGTGTATGTATGTGTGTGTGTGTGTGTGTGTGTGTGTGTGTGTGTGTGTGTGTGTGTGTGTGTGTGTGTGTGTGTGTGTGTGTGTGTGTATGTATGTATGTATGTATGTATGTATGTATGTATGTATGTATGTATGTATGTATGTATGTATGTATGTATGTATGTATGTATGTATGTATGTATGTATGTATGTATGTATGTATGTATGTATGTATGTATGTATGTATGTATGTATGTATGTATGTATGTATGTATGTATGTATGTATGTATGTATGTATGTATGTATGTATGTATGTATGTATGTATGTATGTATGTATGTTGACAAGCTGTTCGTCTTGGCTTCAATTCTCACTAAAGACAAGCACTACTGTAATGTTCTTAGTGCATTTTAAGACTAGCGTTTTATGGTATGTACACACCAAAGCCGCCAGCTTTTTTGACAGCTGTCATTCGTATAACGTAAAGCCGCCGGCGTAGCTCAGCGGCATGCCGGCGGTTTTGGTGTGTAGATAGCATTATACGCACGTATATGCTTGTTTTTTGAAGCGCGTGTAGGAGCGTATACGCGCGTCTTTTACTCGTACGAGTATTGACGCGCTTTTAAGCTCGTATAGTCCATGTTGATACTGACACGACATCACCGGTTCGAGCGTAATGCACCCGTATATGCGCGTCTGGTTTTTTTAAAGCGCGTATGTAACGCGCGTGTACGCGCGTATGCAGAAAACCATCGTATATTTATTTATTTATTGGAAAACCAACAGCTTTAATATACAAAATAGAAAATTATAAATTAACAAAGGAGCCAATTACAATACAATAAAACAACAATTGTAATAAAATAATATACCTATTATATTTATTATATCGAGACACGCCGGCAGCGTGTCAGGCCAATTCAAAGACAAAGCGCCACAGTGTATCTTTACACGAACCACTTGGTACTACTTTTCACCCTCCCATAACTCAAAAGTTCTTTAACGTAAAGACATAAAACTACGCATGTTCAATCTTATCCATAACGACACGAAGAAGCCCAAATTTCATGAAGATAGCTCAAACGGTTATGAAGATATGAAGGTCCAAAAATCGCAAAATATGTTATTGACTGACTGATTAAAGTAGCAAAACCTAACCTACTTCCAGATGACCTAGAAGGTTGAGATTTGGAATTCAGCTCTATAATTACATTTGACCGTAGGAAAAAATCCAAAACTTTAAAAAAGACAATTTTTTTTTGTTATCCCCATACAAAAAACTTGCAATACACACTAAAAGTGGTATAAAAAATTATACAATTCTTTTAGATTTAATTTAATAACAAGGACATGACTTGATACATAAAGATAGATTATAATGAACAAAAAAAATATAAAAAAACTAAAAATAAGAAATAAAATGTATTCACGTAGGATCGAACCTCCGACCCGAAGACCTCTTACTTACCGCATAACTATTGCGCCAACCATAACTGTTGATAGTACTTCGAAATTTAGATCTGCTTATTCAAAGTATCTAATCTGTCACTCCAGCCAATCAAACAAAAAACAAGCGATATATGATTTAAAATGCGAACGAACCAAAGTATGCTCTTAGCGGCGCGGCGCTCACTCGCGCCAGCGTCTTCGTTATGCCCGGTTGTCTAGAAAAAACTCGCCTATTAGATTGCGTTTTATGCTGCGTCTTTCATTAGATTTATTTGAAGATAGATTATAATTAACAAAAATAAAATAAAAAAAAGAAGTAAAATGTATCCACGTAGGATGGAACCACCGACCCGAAGACCTCAGGTATCTTCTTACTTGGCGCTTAACTATTGCGCCAACCATAACTGTTGATAGTATTACGAAATTTAGATCTGCTTATTAACCTAAGAAAAGTGTAAGAAAACCTACTCTGATCTAAATTATAAACGTTAAGTGTATGTATATTCATTGTATGTATGTAATGTAACATATCCCCACATATTATCGCAGAAACGTAGACTGGTACGGATTTAAATTTTATAGATGGCGTTACGTGGTACTGATTTATAGTGGTAAATGTATCAGAAAAGTAATAAACAATTAAAACTCATTAAATTAACAGTTATCGAGACACAATTTATATTTAACAAAAAAGAAAAAAGTTGAAAAATTAAATTCGTTCATGTGGGATCGAACCACGGACCTAAAAATATCGAAAGAAACATTTTACCATGACGCTTACCATTAGGCCAGCTAACACTATGCCCATGGAGTTGAAATTTAGAACTAGTTAGTATTGATTGACTGACTATTTAAAGTAGCTAATCTCAACCTACTTCGAAATGACCTAGAAGGATGAAAGGGGTTTGAAGATTTTAGTGTGGAGAGTGCTCTACAACTTTCTTTTTTTTTTAATTTTCCGAAAGTGGCGGCAGTCAATGAAACCTTCACTAATCTATAGTTCAGGTCAAAACAAATAGAAAAAATAGATGAAAAAAAAAAATGATAAAGCGTCACGTTTCCGAGATATAGGCTGTCAAAGATAGACTACTGGCGCCAGTAACTATTGGAACATGAAAAACTGTGTTTTGGTGTTATTAAATGGCACATATTGTATTGGAAATTGATACTAGCAGTTAAATAAAGTATCCTGGCTTATTTTAGCAACGCCCCTCCCTCCCACCAAGATGCTCAGACTACTTCTAATTTTTATTATTTTAGGTATAAATATGGTGGGAATTTATAGTGGTTGAAAAATAAGAGTTTTTGAAGCAACCTATGTCAACCAACTCCCAAAAGCATGGCCCCCTCAAATACTCCTTACCGTTTATTTTGTTACTGCGCTGCTCTGCATACGTGCTAAATGGAGTACTGAAGGGCGGGACGTGGCTGTGCGAGGAAGATGCGCATCTCGAGCTATGCTACGTATCTCGATAATATAAAAAAACATAGCTTTGCTCGATAGCACGCATCCATAGCCCGCATCTATAGCACGAATCCATAGCACGAATCCATAGCACACATCTAATAGCACACATCTAATAGCACACATCTATAGCACACATCTATAGCACGCATCCATAGCACGCATCCTTCTATGTGAAAAACATAGCTTAGCTGAATCCATTTCCACAAAACAATGAATATGATTGGTGGATTTCAAACGCATTCGTAGCAACGTAGCATAGCACATCTCTGGTGGAAAAGCACACTATATCTCGGAAACGTGACGCTTTATCAATTTTTTTTCATCTACTTATATTTTCGATTTGTATTGACTTGAACTATCGATTAATGCAGGTTTCTTAGACTGCCGCCATTTTTGTGGAAAAAGTTACCATACACATGTTTAGGTAGGACATTATATTCAAACCCCTTTGGAATCCAGCTCGGTAATTACGAGTAAGCAAAGGAAAAAAACATTTGCTTACTTTAGGTATTTATACAACCCGTTCACTATAAGTTTGCCGCTGTTGTCTCACTCAATCAGTCCTAGTTCCAGTGAGAAAACGCTATACTGACGTCATTAGCAGCAAACTTACGTTGTACTTGTATAGTGCGTTTTTAAGAATATTTATGAAACGCACGCACTCTACGACGCAGCGGAAAAGCAAAAAAAGGAACTAAATCTTACTACTTGCCTAGTTCTCTGTACAAAAAGTAATGATATCCCACCAAAAACATAAATGTGAAAAAGGGTGGCCAATTCAATATGAAAATTATGTTGAGAGCTTTGCCGTAAAAAGTATGGAGATCTAAATGAGTGCCAATTCATAGGTACTTATGCAAAATAGATATATGTATTTTTATAGGAAAAAAATAATGCCTATTATGAACAAGTATTAATAAACTCTATTTCTTTGCTTTGTTGGATAACTTAAAACAATTGCTGTTATTAAAAAAAATATAAGATCTTAAAGGAGGTTAGTTTTATTTGGCCAGTTTTCATCAGAATTAAAATGTTGAATAAGTTTATAAATAAAATGACTGATTTAATGAAAACTGGCCAAATAAAACTAACCTCCTTTAAGATCTTATTTTTTTTTTAATAACAGCAATTGTTTTAAGTTATCCAACAAAGCAAAGAAATAGAGTTTATTAATACTTGTTCATAATAGGCATTATTTTTTTCCTATAAAAATACATATATCTATTTTGCATAAGTACCTATGAATTGGCACTCATTTAGATCTCCATACTTTTTACGGCAAAGCTCTCAACATAATTTTCATATTGAATTGGCCACCCTTTTTCACATTTATGTTTTTGGTGGGATTATATTTATACAGTATTTATATATTAGTAGAGTAAGTATGGGCGATCCAAAAATTATTTTCGAGTTACGACCCATGTTCCTTGGGGAAAGTTGTTCAGTTTCATGAGGATTTTATTATATTATTATTACAATTATATTATTATATGCGCGTATAAAACGCTAGGTCTGAAAACGCCCTTATTGGTAAGTACCAAATACATCATCCAATTGGATCCAAGTGAATGATGTATAATTATCTTTAAGTTGTAATGTATTGGTATTTGATATTTATTGTGTTTGTTCATTGTTCAAAGAATAGGGATGATGACTACATTCAAAAATTCAAAAAATAATTAGTCCGTCATTTAGGCCTTTAAAAAAATATTTGAAACACATTTTTTACCTGATCAAATACATAAATAAATACAAAGATACAGAGCATCAAAGTTACGGAGAGGGGGGGATTGACGTTACTCCTATGTAAAATTCTTACTGAGGCGTGACGTCAAGACGAGCAACTTTATCCCAGTGTATCTTTATTATTTTTAGTATAAGAAAAAAAAGAAAAAAAAACTTGTCGAATATTTTAAAATAATAACCTGTGTGATGGACTAAAAAAAATTTTTGTCATCATGCTTATTGCACTAATGCTTCTTACTGGCATAAAAATCTATCAAATGAATTTAAATAGCAATCCTACAGTAAAAGATTTAACTAATTAAGCCGAGACAAGATTTGCGGCATACATATTCAGTTTCAGTATAACTCATGCAGATTTATGCATAGCTGAATTGCATCTACGAATTACGTAATAACTCAAAATGTGGAAGATATGGGCTAGTTGCATGTTAGTGGCATTTTATTAAAAAATAGCTTACCTACCCGAACTTTGTTGTTCTTCATAAGATTTGGTACCATAATCGTCAATAGTTTTTATAAGACTCAAAAGTCATTCAGCTAGCAGAAACAAATTAATTAAAAGTAAAACTAAAGTCTTTTTAAAAAATGGTTCGGATACAAATTATTTGGACTAGCAGTTTTGAACTTTTGACGCGTTTTCATACTAAACGTCAAAACCACGAAAGTAGTGCAATTGCTCCTGTCTTAAGTCCCCCCTTTCGTCTCATATTTGTTAGCACAGATATTAACGAGTACTATCTGTTCATAACAAACTTGTTTTGAACGTTAAGCTCATTATCCCGGAGTTGAAGTAAAACATTGCGTCGGCCGAGAATCGAACTCGGATCAACTGCTTGGAAGGCAACTATGCTGACCATACACCACCAACGCGTGTGATAGAGACAATTTAACAACTGATACTAAAGTTTTATTATTTACACAGTTGTTTGAAGAAATGAAGCAAAAATATAATAATTGTATTCTTCTAATTCCTTTGTACAATCACATGCGTTGGTGGTGTAATGGTCAGCATAGTTGCCTTCCAAGCAGTTGATCCGAGTTCGATTCTCGGCCAACGCAATGTTTTGATTTTAAACTGTCTTCGATCTAGCTAGATCTTACCTTCGATCTAGTTATTTAACTGAGGTTTTAATAGCTCCATTTCATTAAAAAAAGAAGATTTAGAAGTTAATAACATTTCGTCAAAATTCAATCGAACATTAAATTCAAAGTTGGTCCTATAATAAAAGTTGTTTGTCATCACGAGTACACGCATATCCTTTGATATTGTTCACTTATTAGAATTCACTCTGTATAAATAAATACGTACCTATAACATTGTGTAAGGCTATAACACACTATGCCATCAACCCTTCGATTTCTAAAGAGAACTGCATTTGACCGGGTCACATAATCGGGGTAATCAAAGCTAACGCTATTTCGACCGTCCGGAGATCCGGCCTTATATTAACCGGATCTTACTAGGGTTGGCTTGTAACCGGATATTTGACAAATTGATCGTGTGTTTTTATTTGTGTTCATGTAGTTTTCTTATCCACTCATACTTAATTTACGACTATAGTTTTTACATATACACGGTGTTGGGAAAAGTATCACTTTCCTTTTAACCAGGTATAGTGTTAGTGATGTAGAACACATTCCACGAAAAATTTTTGGACTCATTAATAATTAAGGATTTTATTATTATCCGCGCTCAAACGCAAATAGCATTCAACTCTCGCCGAGAAAAATGATTTCAAAAAAATTTTTTTTTCGTGGTATGTGTTCTAATAGCACTATATACCTGGTTAAAAGGAAAGTGATACTTTTCCTAACATCCTGTATAAATAGGTACAACTACTTAATTATATGGAAATGAAAATAAATTTCTTTTAACTAACTATTTAATTCACGTCTAGCAAACTCCGTGAGTCATTTTTTAAATTATTTTTTCTTAATTTATTGTTGCGTTTGTTTTAATGTTTTTTTAATCCAAATGTTATTAAATCTTCCTTTTTTATTTTGTTTTGTGTTTAATTTTGTTACTTTGTTTTTAATTTTGTTAATTTTTTTTTTCTGTACTTACATTTATATTGGACTGGAAATAAATATTTACTTACTTACTTACTAAATATGATCCCTATAAATCTATTGTTGCAGCAAAAAGACATCAATTTAGCTTAAAGCATTACCCTACCTTTTGGATTCACCGTAGTCGGGTAACAACACAGTTCAATGAAATAGTATCTAAAATTAAAATGTATTTTCCAAAACCGCCCATCCCTAAACCGGATCCAGTTTTAACCGGATAAAGCCGGATTTCAGTTGATTAATCCGGGTACGTGTTAATGTTGATCCGTATCACCCTTTACGTCCACGTGCAGATTTGCTAAAAAGATTCTACAGGCGTTTTGTATTTTGAAGAGGTAATCGCAAGTCCACGGTCAGTTTAAAAAAACTATTTTTAAAATGCCACCTTTAAAAATGTTTTTCTTCTTTATAGAGACAACTTTATCCATTTCATTAAAATAGATCCTACTTAGGTACTTATATTTTAAATGTCAATGTTTGTGCCGATGATTGGATGGATGTGAGAATGCTTGTTAGTCTTTCACACAAATACTATTGACCAAATTTTGATGAACTCCCCATACATAATGCACCATCTAATACGTAGTATTAAATGTATGGAAGAACAAAATTTTTTGAATGATTTCCATTTTGGTCCCATAGTAAAAGTTGTTTGTTATCACGAGTAGCATATCCTTCTCTATCGTTCATTAATTAAAAGTTACATTATATTGTTTAAATTAAGCAAGAACAAACACAATACGTTTTCAATGAAACTTAATTACAAATTGATCGTCTCGCAGCTGTTCAAATAAAACGGTATTGATGATATTGGAATGAATTCTGGTTTGTTTAATGAAATGTTTACATTAGCTATACTAGAGTCTGCCTTCGGCTTCGTACGCATTTATCGTCATTTTTGGAAACAGAATCGTATCAGCCCAAGTCTGCTAATTTTAAAAATTCTCAGTTGTGTGTCAATGGCATTTTTTGACACATTTGGTCGCAATGTTTAGCAGAATACCAAATGTGTCAAAAATGCCATTGACACTCTGCCGACACTCTTAGTTGTAAGAATAGTTTAAATTAGCAGAAATGGACCTTTGGACTGTGTTGCAAATGATCCCTTAAAAACATGCTCACATTTCGTGTTTTACATAACATACATACATAAATATCCGTCACGCCTCTCTCCTTTATTAACTTAATTAACTTTAAAAAATGACCCGTCTTAAGTGTTGTCAAAACCTACAGGATTAAATGATTTTCATTTCATTTCATTTCCCATTGGGGTAGGCAGAGACCACTTCCTTCCACTTGCTTCGATCCAAACACACCTCTTTCGCTTCATCCACATTCATCAGTCGCTTCATACATGCCCGTTGGTTGTACATAACCTTCAAGCAAATTCGGGCTTTTAACGAAATCATCACGCCAGCTTTTGGACGCCCACTGCTGGGCAAAAGCCTCCCAAGGATCTCCACAACGACCGGTCTTGCGCTGCCCACATCAGCGATCAGCAATTTTAACCAAGTCCTCAGTCCATCTTGTTGGAGGCCTTCCCACACGAAATATTTGGTTATAAATGTTTTTTGGCTAATTTAATGACAGCTTATGTAAAACATTGCGTTGGCCGAGAATCGAACTCGGATCAACTGCTTGGAAGGCAACTATGCTGACCATTACACCATCAACGCGTGTGATTGTACACAGAAAATCTTTCCGTAGATTTTTAAAAAACTTTTAAATAGCACTTGCGTAAATAATGGAAAATATTAATTTTGTGAATTCATATACTTAATACATGCGTTGGTGGTGTAATGGTCAGCATAGTTGCCTTCCAAGCAGTTGATCCGAGTTCGATTCTCGGCCAACGCAATGTTTTGTCCTTTCCAATTTATGTATATTTCCCATTTTTATTAATCATACATTTTAGGCTGAAACACACCGGATGCGTATGCGTAACGTAGACGTAAGCACGGCGTAGCCACGCGCGTAGTTACGGTGTAACTCGGTGTGACAGCGGGCTACGCGTCCGGTCGACGTGTACGTCTACATTACGCAAGCGGTGACAGCTCCATACATTACAACTCAGAGGTACGTCTACGCATACGCATCCGGTGTGTTTTGGCCTTTAATCCAATAAACACTTCTACGAAAAATTGCATAGAAAAAAATTAAAACCATATTCTTACAACTTTTGAAAAACAAATCCATTTTTACAGCCTCTAAAAAGTTAGAAACAAACTAGATATCGGGATGAACCTAAATAGAATAGAATATTCACGAATATTCGCACAAGGTCCAAGTTTAGTGCAAACAGAATAGTTTGGAACAATTTCTGATAGTTTCGCATGTTCCAGTTCGGAGGCTATCTCAAACTTTCACACAGTCAATATTGCTGCGGAAGTTTTATCTGGTAGGTAATTCTCAAAATCATTGTCAAAACTACTCAACTGTATAAAATGGGGCCCAAGACTGGTAATTTACAATAGCCTCAGTTGTGTGTCAGCAGAGTGTCAATGGCATTTTTTAAAAGGTACTGTCAACTATTGTAGTAACATCCTGTAAAACCTATGGTGTGCAAAATAAAGAATTTAATTAACACATTTGGTGCGACCAAATCCTACATTTTAAATGCTTTTACACGTCTTGTTTTTATACTAATAGCATTGATTTGCGTTTAGTGGGCCTAAGTCTGCTAATTTAAAATAGCCTGACAGAGTGTCAATGGCATTTTTTGATAGATTTGGTATTCTGCTAAACAATGCCTTATGGTATCTACACACCAAAGCTGCCGACTTTTTTGACAGCTGCCATTCGTATGACGTAAAGCCGTCGGGCTAGCCCAGCGGCATGCCGGTGGCTTTGGTGTGTAGACAGCATTACACTGATTGCGACCAAATGTGCCAAAAAATGACATTGACACTCTCGTTGACATTTTGCCGATACACAACTGAGAATATTGTAAATTAGCAGACTTGGGCCCCAGTACTTTAAAATAACGCTAACAAAATAAATAGGTCATCAATCTCCCCATACAGGCTGCAAAATACATGACATTCATTAAGTTGTATTAAAAGCCTAACTAACACTTAAATTAACGATGTAACTCGAAATGCTGGCAGAGAATCAATTAGCTTTATTAGGGTGTATGTAAATTCAAATTAAACGGGAATTTTATGAGAAATTCTCTTTGGGATAAATGCCAAGAAAGGGCTGTAAAGTGACAAGAGAGACAAGAGGCTGGAAGAATAAATTTGTTTTGTGTAAGATGACGCTTGGGCCTGCAACTATTGTATTACTTGTATTTAGGCATGGCACGAAAATGGTGGCTTTTCTAATATTTTAAGATATCACAAAATAGATTTTGAATTATTTTATACCACTGATTTCAGAATTTATACCTACTAGATTTTGAGAGGAAAAGCATTGAAGAAGTATTGAATATATTTAACGAGCGCTGCTTGTCAAGAACTATAGAAAATAGAAGAGGGAAGAGGATTGACGGTTTCTTCTGAAATATCATTGAAGGAAAGGTTGAGGGAAAGAGAGGTAGAGGAAGACCGCGACGTACTTACTTCACTCAAGTGAAGGAGAAAGTTAACGTCATGTCGTATCAAGAAGTCAAAGAACTGGCAGAGGATAGGCAATGGCGAATGCTCTATCGACAAGAGTCTAACTCTTAAGTTTAATGATGATGATGATGACCTACTAGATTTTGGATCTGGATAAGGCATTATCAAAATTACCCAAGGAACTAGAATTACCTCTCTGCACCTTACTGCCTACTCTAAATGAAAATATTCGACTAGAGCGAGCGCAATAGAGCAATATTATAAATCAAAATAAGCCAATACGTAGAGCGTTCCCCAGAGACACATGTAATATTTCCTAGGAAATAGGACGCTTATACCTTTTTAAGGCGATTGGTTATCTATTGGGGATGATAATTCGTATACAGTTGTTATAATATTTCTTTCATATTGGTGGATGGAAATGTTGAGAGGGGAAGTCTAAGCGAATTTGGATCAAATTGGAGACTTGTTAAAGAAAGGCCATGTCAAAAATACGTGCATGAGGTGATGGTGAATGTGGGTGAAGCGAAGGAAGTGTGGATCGTAGCAAGTGGAGGGTCGTGGTATCTGTCTACCCCGATAAGAAAGAGGTATGACTAGTATTGTATGTATCTTTCATATTGGAAAAGGCATTTACAAAAGCAGTTTATGCTCCTTCGCGACTTCATGTCAAATTAAAGTAACTCCAATCGCCTTTGCCGATTGAATCGATAGATTTGTCACGATATATACCATTTAAACCGCAAAGGCTTCCTTGTCAAAGCTTGTTTGTCAAAGTGATAAATGAAAAAAATGCTTTAGGTCCTGATAACAATATGATCGATTTTGTATTGGGTATACGGTATACGGTTGTCTTGAGGGAAATTGTTCGAGGTTGTTCCTATATTGGTTTTTGTGAGATAGTCCTAAAACAGCCAATTGACATTTCATCCCAATATTGCTGAACTTAGAAATTTAATTATGGATACAAAAAAAACCTTTTTTAAAACGACAAAGTGAAGCCAGCTCTTTCTATTGTTCAGAGATAAAAGAGAGGACAGAGCTGTCAAAGTAGATAAAGATTACGCCTGTCTGAACTCGTTTATTGGATAAAAATATGAAGTGACAGGGAATGCGGGACGGATGGAGATTAGCAAACAATTAACTAACTTTCACGAGGCTGAGTTATTTTTGGACATTGATGAAATTTTAGTAACTTTATATTTAAAAATAAACAAAGCGTGTTGACATATCTTTAAAGGCAGACTTTTCTTTAATATGTCCTCCATTGTGATCAATTAAGTTAAAGTAAAGATATACATACATAACCGTTACGCCTCTTTCCCATTGGGGTAGGCAGTGACCACTTCTCTCTACTTGCTACAATCCAAACATATTCATTCGCTTCTTCCACATTCATCAGTCGCCTCATACATCCACGTCGGTTTACGATACTCCTGACTTGGCCTTTCCTTGACAAGTCCCCGATTTGATAGACATATTCGCCTTGGCTTTTTCAATAAATGAAACTTAATGTTTATAGTCAAGTCTAGTCAAAAATATACTGATGGTCTATCTACACATCCGGGCCGTGTCCGGGACGAATCAGGGACGTGTCAGGGAAAAAATATCATTCCATACATTTTCTATGGATTCGTTCACACACGTTGTCATGGCGACGTATTTTTTTCCCTCCGGACAGGCCACAGCCCGGACACGTCCCGGACACGGCCCGGATCTGTGTAGATAGACCTTTATATAGAAAAATTAATGAAAATTTATGACTAATTGTCTATCTACCTTAAATTAATAAATAATTTACGCAATGACAGTCGATAAATCATTTCGTTTGTCTGATTTAACAAATCGAGCGAGTAATTATTATTTTCCTTCAGAAACGGTGACAAAAGAGGCAATGACATGGATTCCTTACGCGACGTTTGTACAGGGTGTTACTGAAACGGTAATTGTAATGATTTTTGTTAGACAATGCTTTTTTGTAAGATTGATTTAATTATTTAAACGGGTTTTTTTTAGATGTTTTTTTGTCATGTGGTGAATTATTGTTTGCGGAATCAGATGCCTACGGAAAAAAATGTTGTATATTTCAGTATTTTTCATTGCTTTGTGATTTTTTTTGATGACCTATAGTGTATTTTGACATAAAAAGTAGATAAAATTAATAAAATGAGACATGGCAAGCTAATGCAAGCTAATAAAAAAATAATCGTGTTAAAATTCACTCAGATAAATCTTTCAAGCTTTTTTGTACTATTTATGTTTCGTTTTAGCAATTAATAGGTTTTTACCTATGAAATTGCCGTTTTACAGTACTGGCCATTTCAATTAAAAATATTTTTTGTTTAGCTAAGAATTCTAATTTCAAATTAATTTCATTTTAAAAATATGGAATTCTTTTTCCAAAAACAGTAATTTGTTTATTGGTTAGTGTTACATTTTCATTGCATTTCAATCATTTTCGTCAACATGGATACGTTAAAAATTCGAGTAATTATGGAATATGAGTTCCGTCGTGGCAGCAACGCGGCACAAGCGGCTCGCAACATCAACGACGTGTACGGAGCTAACACTACAAACCAACGAACCACTAGTTATTGGTTTGCTCGCTTCCGTTCTGGAAATTTCGACCTGAAAAATGAACCCCGCGGTCATCCGAAGACTTTGGTCGATGCAGACGAATTGAAGGCGATCGTGGAAGCTGATGATACTTAATCTACGGCTGAATTAGCAGCAGCTTTCGACGTTAGCATCAAAACAATATTGGTCCATTTGCGTCAAATTGGCAAGGTGAAAAAGCTTGACAAATGGTGCCCCACGAACTCAATGATCGCCTGCGCCAAGTACGCGTCGAGACGTGCCGTGCATTGCTCAACAGACACACAAATGAAGGAATTTTGAACCGCATTGTCACCTGTGATAAAAAATGGATTCTGTTTGATAACCGTAAGCGCTCAGCAAGTTGGTTGGATCCTGGTTCAGCACCTAAACAATGCCCTAAACGAAAACTTACCCCTAAAAAGGTGATGGTTACTGTTTGGTGGTCTAGCACCGGTGTGATTCATCACAGCTTCTTACCAAATGGGGAGAGTATTACTGCAGATGTGTACTGTGAAGAATTGAACACAATGATGGAGAAGCTGGCACGTCTCCGACCAGCATTGGTCAATCGCTCGTCTCCGCTGCTCCTGCACGACAACGCGCGACCTCATACCGCACAAATGACGGTCTCCAAGTTGCAAGAACTGGGGTTGGAAGCTCTCCCTCATCCACCGTACTCACCGGACCTTGCCCCTACAGACTACTACTTTTTCCAGAATTTGGATAACTTCTTGACTGGAAAAAAATTCAATAACCAAGAGGCAGTTCAAAACGCCTTTGAAGAATTTGTTGCCTCTCGTCCAGCTGATTTCTTTAAGAAGGGCATTAATAAACTGCCACTGCGTTGGCAAAGATGCATTGATTGTATGGGTAATAACTTCACTTAATACAAATAAAAATTATATGAAAAAAAATCGTTTGAATTTTTTCATACAAAACGGCAATTTCATAGGTAAAGACCTAATATTTGCTTTATAGCTGTACTTATTCTTATTGAGAAAAAAAAATATATGAGCCAAAGCTTTATAAAAAAGTTTCAATTCTATTAAAGTTCCAACAGTTATTCTTTAATTTACTCGAAACAATAAAATGCTTGAAAACAAAATAATATTATTTCGAAACATTTTCTCGAAAATTTTCTCAAGTCGCAATACTTATTCCATTATTTTTACTTTTAACCGGCCCCATCTGGTGTATAGAAAATATAAGTACAGGGATGTATTTGGGCGGAGATGGATTCAAAAAATATATTCTTTAAAGAAATAAATGATTTCGCAACTAAGTTTTTTAAAATTTTCTCAAGCATGAAACTTTTTTATGAAATATGCTATTCAACTAAAATGTTTTAACAGTCTCAGTACCTCCCTAATCATATGTTTCAGTAATTTCCAAAACGTGGAAATTCAAGAAGTGAAAGCAGAAAAAACTTCCGTTAACAAATATTTTTGATGTTTAGGTAAAACAACCAAAACATATTACAAATGATAAATCATATTAAATAGAAACATCATTTTCTTCCAACAAGAAAACAATTAAACAAAAACATAACCCTCCTTCTGGCACAGTCGGGTTAAAACTACAAACAACCGATAAAATCTTCAAGATATTAAAATAAAATGTTTCTAAAGTACCTCCCTGTACATAGGCACACCTGGTACAGAGAAAGCTCGGCGGCTGTCAGTTCATTTGGTAACAGCAAACAAAATTACGACAAATACAACATTGGAGAATTGGGATAGGGGTATGTACGTACCTAAATGTATAGGTATGTATTTTTATATACAATGCTTTCAGGTTCTACTAATATCAAAGGTCTATCTACACAGATCCGGGCCGTGCCCGGGACGTGTCCGGGCCATGGACCGTCTGGGGGGAAAACAATACGTCGTCATGAGGACGTGTCCGGGAAAAAATAACATTCCATACATTTTCTATGGATTCGTTCACACACGTTGTCATGACGACGTACTTATTGTTTTCCCTCCTGACGGCTACGGCCCGGACACGTCCCGCCACGGCCCGGATCTGTATAGATAGACTTTATAAATGTCAATGTTTGTACCGATGTGATGGATGGATGGATGTTTGTTAATCTTTCACGCAAAAAGTACTAGGCGAATAGATTTTGATGCAATTTTGGTAATTATATCGGAGTAATACATAGGCTATAATTATTTTGAGATATCATGTTTTTTCTTCCTAGATATGACGATAATGCGTACGAAGTCGCGGGCAGCCTCTAGTATTTGTATGAACTACAATGCTTGTATAATAATTTAGTCTTCGCTGCGGGTGGCTTTGAAATGAAAATGAAAATGAAAAGTGTTTTATTCAAAAATAGGCAAAATTCATTACACTTTTTTGATGTCACTTTTTTAATCTAAAACTACTGCCGGTTCACTACCTGTATAGCCGAGAGGAAGAAGACGGTAAGAAACCTTCGGCACAGGGCCCTACGTTATGTGCAATATAAAATATTAAAATCGAGACTCTTATATACAATTACATGTTGACTTAACTTGTTATCACAGTAATTTACATGAATATCACAGTACGAGTAGTTTGTTTTACATATTTTTTTAACTCTGCAGCATCCAAAATAAACCAAAAGATGTTGTTAATAGGCACTTAAAAAGTAAAAAGCTTAGCTTGATAAAAACCGCATAACATGACCAGCCACCACTTTTGGGGGCATATTAATTCGTATGAATACTAATAAAATATTATTCAGCGTCAGTCAATTGACACTAAGCGCCAAAACACACGGTGAAACGCAACTGCATCGCAACTGAAACTGCTAGTTACTTTTGAGTTGCATCGCAGTTTCTGCTAATTATAGACTTCCTTGGAAAACCACACCCGACACAACTAGTTTGAAACGTTTCGTTTCAGTTGCGTTGCATTTGCGTTTCACCGTTTGTTCGAGGTCAAAATGACAACAACCAAATTAAATAATCAAACGATTATCCGAAATTAGTAGTAGGTTTCAAACAATCCTACTCAAATACCTACTTAGAACCTTGCTGTATTTACTGACAATCGACACTTAAATAAGAGGGCATAGGGGCAAACTGTAACTATTCAAATATTTAACCACATAGTTACCCTTGACCACTAGGATCAAGAGATACAAAATAACCCAGGGTTCTATAAAAAGGGATCACAAATTTAACCCGACTTCCCCCTTCTTATAGGGTGACCCTTTTACAACAGACTAGAGGCTGCCCGCGACTTCGTACGCAATTATCGTCATATCTTTGAAAAAACACGAAATTTCTGCAAATAATATAGCCTATGTGTTATTCTGATGTCCAAGCCAAGTTATTTCAAAATTTCATTAAAATCTGTTCAGTAGTTTTTGCGTGATGAAGTAACAAACATCCATCCATCGGCACAAACATTGACATTTATAATATTAATAGGTTATGTAGGATTAGGATTAGGATGAAGGCTTTTCAAGGATGACTGTTGTGGCATTAACTTTAATGGGGTTTAAGGACACTGTGATTTTGGTCACTTTTAAGGGTTTAATTAAAGCTAAAAGACGGGAATGTATGAGGCGACTGATGAGTGTGGATGAAGCGAAAGAAGTGTGTTTGGATCGTAGCAAGTGGAGGGAAGTTGTCTCTGCCTACTTCGATGGGAGAGAGGCGTGACGGATATGTATGTATGTAATTAAAGCTTAGTTTAATGGTATCTACACACCAAAGCCGCCAGCTTTTTTGACAGCTGCCATTCATATGACATAAAGCCGCTAGCCTAGCCCGGCGGCATGCCGGCGGCTTTTGTGTGTAGATAGCATTATACTCGTATAATTTTGTAGATGAAGCGAAATTAGTTTAACTTATAAGTAGTAAAGACTGTAATATTCTGCTGCAAAAAATGGCTAAAAAGGACATGACATAAACCTTTCCTTGAATTACTAGACAAGTTAAGGTCTATCTACACAGATCCGGGCCGTGCCCGGGACATGTGTCAGGGAAAAATTTAATTCCATACATTTTCTATGGATTCGTTCACACACGTTGTCATGACGGCGTATTGTTTTTCCTCCTGACGAGCCACGGCCTGGTCACGTCCCTCTAGTCGTATTGTATGTTATAATTTGAAACAATTTTATTCGTCAAAACACCTGTGTAAATTGCAATTTTATGTCAAGAAGGTGTTTGCTTCATAACATTGATTCACATAATTTGAACGTCTAATTTTATCTAAATGTTAGTACTTAAATTCAAAATTCGAAGATTGGTAGAGTGCGTTTCATGAAATAGTTCCTATGCCGCCATGTTGGCAGCATTGAAAATTCTGCCTCTACATCTACCAATCTTCGAATTTTGAATTTTTTGAAACCCACTCTACACCCTAACTCTGTGCCCTAACTTCAAATTTAATGTGAATAAAAAAGTTTTTATTCGAAACAGTAAAAACGCGAAGTAAATAAGATTCAAACGCAATTCGTAATTCGAATAGAAAATTACGAGGAGAAAAACAAAAAATAATTGTTCTGAACGAAAACAATTATTTTTTTGTCAAAAGAAACTTCAAAGTTTATTTTTTTTTGTTTTCGACTTTTAATTGGCTTCTTATAAAGTATTGTTTTCTTTAATTGTTTTTACTTACAATTTAATTTTTCTTATAGAAAGGCCAAATCAAGAGTACCTACCCTAAACCGACGGGCATGTATGAGGCGACTGATGAGTGTGGATGAAGCGAAACAGGTGTGTTTGGATCGTAGCAAGTGAAAGGAAGTGGTCTCTGTCTACCCCAATGGGAGAGAGACGTGACGGATATGTATGTATGTTAATTATATCGGTACCTACGTTCCTAACTTACATTTTTATTTGAATTGGGAAATATCAAGTCTTAATACAAATATCCTTCAATTAGATATTTAGTGAATTTATTGAAAACTAAATACTTAAAAACTTGTATTTTGCATTGAACTACGGCTAATTAACATGATAAATCAATCAAAACATTGCGTTGGCCGAGAATCGAACTCGGATCAACTGCTTGGAAGGCAACTATGCTGACCATTACACCACCAACGCATGTAATAAATATAATGAATTCACTAAATTAAAGTTTTTCAGCTGCTAAGTATTTGTACAAGTGTTATGTAAAAGTTTTTTAAAAATCTACGGAAAGATTTTCTGTGTACATTTGTACAATCCCATGCGTTGGTGGTGTAATGGTCAGCATAGTTGCCTTCCAAGCAGTTGATCCGAGTTCGATTCTCGGCCAACGCAATGTTTTATAAATATTTGCTAAAATTTTAGTATTAGAAGGTGTATATCCAAATTTACTATAACGATAACAAAAATAAATTAAATATTGTCAATACGTTATAATATTCATGATTAAAAAATTCACACTTGTGACAATCATGACAAAGTAACTCGAAATTAAAAAATTAGCAAAATATAAAAGTAACTTAAGCTAAATATAACTTAAATCAATTTTTAAAAGTAAAAAAAACATTTTGTAAATAACTAAATTAACGTACCTATTAAAGTTATGGCTTTACATAATTAAAATTATATATGTATAAGTAGTTGTATCAATATAGGTAAAGCAAACAAAGGAAGGGAACTAAAAAACTTGGACCTAATCTTACAAAAGATATTATTCAACCAAGATAAGTAGTACATAAATCGATAAGCAACCTCCAACTTACTTCAAACAATTCAGTCATATCCAAAAGGCATCCGGAATTGACAGTATTACTCCATCTAAACACACACTCATAATAACATAAAAACTCTTTTGTAAAAAAGCACTGGTTAAAAAGAATAATGGAGAAAAAAGAAAGCATTTAGGCGAAGGAATTTTCGTAGAATGCCAAATGAAAACAGTTGACGCTAAATTCGACCGCAATGCGTTCGAATTTGGAACGTCAACTTTTTTCTTTTGTCATTTTTGAATAAAAATGAGTATTTGAAAAAGGAGTTTTAGGAAAAAGAGGTTATATTAGAGAATTTGCCTGTGTTAAGGGTGTTTTTTACAAGATGGCGGGGGTTTCGCGTGACGCGACCGGCTAGCGGCCTTTCGCCGCTGTGACTGGGGTAGTAAAACCTCCCTTACTGCGGGGAGGGGTGTGCTTTCTATACTTATGTGTTTACATCTTAAATGGGGTACACGCAGAGTAGTGAAAACTTCAGATTCTGTGGTTGTGTTTTTGTGGCTTAAATAAAATCTAGTTTAAATAGTATTTTAAGTAGATATCAAAGTTTTTTATAAAGTTTCAAACGTGATTAGAAATATCTCGAATATGTAGCTAATTATTTTATGTTAAAATAAAAACATTACGTTGGCCGAGAATCGAACTCGGATCAACTGCTTGGAAGGCAACTATGCTGACCATTACACCACCAACGCATGTGATAGAGGTATTGCAATTAATAAAATCTATATTACAGGCAATTTTATGAAACACTTGTTCAAACATGAACTTATATAGTTTTTTCAATAAGTATCCTAATTTTATGAGTTTCATCACATGCGTTGGTGGTGTAATGGTCAGCATAGTTGCCTTCCAAGCAGTTGATCCGAGTTCGATTCTCGGCCAACGCAATGTTTTAAATGTTATCTTAGAAAATTAGCTGGAACTGGAAGAAGGACTAGAGTGCAGAGTGCTACAAGGATCTATTGGCACTTGGGTGACATTATCAGGAGGGCGTGGGTGATGAATAAATAATGACAATTTACAAGATGATATCGTTAGATCCTTTGAGTATAGAATATATAAGGAGGTGCCATACCGTCTGGATCTGCGTGCCTGGTCTGGCGCAAAATGGCTACTTTTTGTATGGAATTTCTTATCGTTTGACAGGTCATCTACCAAGAAAACTATGAAAAACTTGCGCCAACATGCTGTCATAAACTTATTTGTATCAGTGTTGCAGAACAATGGATAGTTAAAACAATCGATTGTTAAACGTCATTCATTCATTCATTCATCGTTGTAAAAACATGTACCCTATCAATTGTGCTTTCGCTGCAATAGTATCGGTTAACAGCAATACTATCGATACTATCACAAAAAAGCACAAAAACAAATAAAAAAAGCACAAAAAAAAAACACAATCGATAGGGTACATGTTTTTACAACGATGAATGAATGAATGAATGACGTTTAACAATCGATTGTTTTAACTATCGATTGTTCTGCAACACTAATTTGTATATGAAAAAAAGGGGCCCCGCCTTATATAATCTATACTCAAAGGTTAGATCCGATTTTAGCCACATGCCAAAAGATCCTTGTAGCTCTACACTCAGCATATGTCATGTCATGTCATGTCACTGTATCACAGACGCTGATTTTCCGTAGAGCCAGAGAGAGAAAGACGTAAAGAATAATGCAAATCCATCGAAAATTTTTCCTTACACAAAAGCAGTTTCTTTATAACCGGTCAGAAAGATCATGATCATGCAGTCTCTGTATCATAAGCTACTCTATAAAACAGACCTCAGTACAGTACACGTACATGAAGTATACAATTAGTGAACCAACGGATGTTATTATTACTGGTTACAATTCATTGTGTGTCTAGATGCTGTGTGGATTAAATATTGATTTTCATTTATATCTTACTAATGTAGTGGTTCGGAGAGGTCATAATGAAATAAAAAATCATTCAATCCTGTAGGTTTTGAAAACACTTAGGACGGGTCATTTTTTAAAGTTAATGCTAGATTCGCAAGAGTGCAGTTTTCCCCAGAGAAGAACCTAGCAAGAAACTCTGTAGGGTTGCTCTTTTCAATTTAAGTTCTACAAATCTCAGGCATAAACACAGAAACATATAATAAAATTAATATTTCAAAAGAGCTATCCATAAATAAATAATAAAAATTTGACCCCACAATATCCAGGAAAAAGTAAGGTAAATAAATGGGAAACAGAGAAGTGAAAAGCTTAGTTTGATATCTTGGTATCTGCACAACAAAGCCGCCGGCCTTCATTTGTCAAAAATGTCATCGAAAATGTTTGAAACTGATGTAAGCCGCTGGGCCGGCTGTGTAGATACCATTAGAGGTAGCTTGAGATCAAAATTCATGGCTGATGAGGCCCAGACAGACATTGTCCGATTTTCCAAATATTTTTAACTTTCTGATCTTCTCTGAGCTCGAACAAATATAACGGTGAAAAAATTTGCCAAATCGGTTCAGTCGTTCTCGAGTTTTAGCCAGACTAACAAACAACAATTTATTTTTATTGATATTGCCTAGTTCGATTGTGATTAAGGGGGTTTTGCAGAAGCAATTCCTCTCATTTTAAATATCGTTTCCATGCAACTAGTTTTCATATGATTTACAATCGATTATAATTTGTATTGTTGAACTTTATGATTAGCTGCAAATTTTTTGAGATCACAATTAAAACATTGCGTTGGCCGAGAATCGAACTCGGATCAACTGCTTGGAAGGCAACTATGCTAACCATTACACCACCAACGCATGTAATAAGTATATGAATTCACTAAATTATAATTTCTACTGCGATTATTTACACAAGTGTAATGCAAAAGTTTTTCAAAAATCTACTAAATAATTTTCTTTGTACAATCACATGCGTTGGTGGTGTAATGGTCAGCATAGTTGCCTTCCAAGCAGTTGATCCGAGTTCGATTCTCGGCCAACGCAATGTTTTTGGTACAACAAGGGGCCCAAGTCTGCTAATTCAAAATAGCTTCAGTTGTGTGTCGGCAGAATGTCAATGTCATTCTTTGACACATTTAGTCGCAATCATTGTAAGATATTTAGCAGAATACTAAATGTGTATAAAAATGCTATTGACACTCTGCCGACACGCAACTGAGAATATTTGAAATTAGCAGACTTGTGCCTTAGATAAATTACATTTCAAGGTACTTTAGATTTTGTTTACCTCTATTTACCCAATTTTTCTTTTTAGTTATATTTTGATGGTGCTCAGACTTGGTCCCTGACAGAAGTCCAGAAGTCTAAACTCAAGGTTTGCCAACGCAACGAGCTATGGAGCGCAGCATATTAGGTGTTAAAAGATCCGATCGGATCCGAAACACCACGCTGCGCTCAAAAACTCGCGTCACTGATGTAGGGGTGAAGACTGCGAAACTAAAATGGAACTGGGCTGGACATGTTTGCCGTATGCACCCGGATCGATGGGCTAAGATTTCTACCGACTGGTTGCCGCTCGACGGCCACAGAGGTAGAGGTCGGCCTAAGAGGAGATGGCGCGACGATCTGGACGCATACTTGGCAAATTGGCCAGAGGCGACCGGAGATAGGGAGGCATGGAAGAATGCGGGGGAGGCCTTTGCCCAGCAGTGGGACACAATAGGCTACTAAAAAAAAAAAAGTTATATTTTATTTATAGGAACTAACAAGTAGGTACCAAATACTAACTTGCCTTATAACTTACTACTTAACTACATCACCTAACTTACTACTTAACTTGTACCTATAAAGCTTGCACCACAAGTAGTGAGAAAGTATGAAAACAGCTTTAGAGCTTAGTGACTTAGCCTAACTTACCTCTACTGGTTTTGGTGTTTAGGTTATGTTTTAGGTTTAGGAACAGAATATACAGGGTGTCTAAAAGATGTATGTTATTTATTTATTTATCAGTTTATTGGAAGATGATAGTATATAGAGACAGACAAAAGAGAAGTTATACAAAAGGTACAGCTTATTTCTAAAAGAAATTTCGTCCTGCAGACCCCACAGAGAGAGAAGTGAAAGCAAGAAGGCAAGTAGGTATGTTACTTTTCTGGGGCCAAAGTCTGCTAATTTAAAAAAGCCTCAGTAGTGTGTCGGCAGAGTGTCAATGGCATTTTTTGACACATTTGGTATTCTGCTAAATAATGGCTTACACTGATTGCGGCCACGGTGAAAAGATACTTTACGTTTAAGAATTATCATTCTAATTCCTAATAATTATTAATATTATAAATGTCAATATTTATACCTATGGATAGATGGATGTTTGTTACTCTTTCACGCAAAAATTACTAAATAGATTTTGATATTTGTTAATACTGTAGCTTATAAATCAGAAAAGTACATAGGCTATTTTATTTAAAAATATCATTTCTTTTGTCCAAGATATGACGATTAATCTTTCACATCCCAGAAAAAAAAGAACAATAGGAAATCTATTGTGTCTGGGTTTATAATGGGTCAGTGGGATGTGAGAGGCTAATACGTACGAAGACGCGGGCAGCCTCTAGTTATCAAATAACCTATTACATAATAGAAATAATCTCTTGATGACTAGGCCAACATTGTGTCTATGTCTAGATGAAAACGAGAGCTATATATACCCTTCTCTTCCCAACGCGTACAGTTTCCTATTTCCATCTCGTTCTACCGGCACAGATGTAGGCTGTAACCAATCGATAGCCTGTAAGCTTGAAATTGGGGTGTATAGGGAATTTTGTTTCTGAGGATTTGTCTTGGGATGAATGGAGAAAAATAATTAATTTACTGCTTTAATATATTATATGCTAGAGGCTGCCCGCGATTTCGTATGCACTTCATACGTACATCTTGGAAAATTTACACAAATCGTAAAAAAATATCTATAATAAGCCTATGTGTTATTCAGAATATTCTGATGTATAGCTGACAGATTGCCAAGTTTAATCAAAATCTTTACATTGATTTTAATAACTGACACTGACACCGACACCGTCACTGACACTGACTCTGACACTGATACCGACACTGACACTGACACTGACACTGACACTGACACTGACACTGACACTGACACTGACACTTAGACTGACACTAAAACTGAGACTGACACTGAGACTGACACTGAGACTGACACTGAGACTGACACTGAGACTGACACAGAGACTGACACTGAGACAGACACTGAGACTGACACTGACAATGACACTGACAATGACACTGACACTGACACCGGCAATGGCTCTCAAACCGACGCCGACACTGACACTGACACTGGCACTGACACTGACACCGACACTGGCACTGACACTGACTCGGACACTGATACTGACATTGACGCTCACTGACATTGACACTGACACTGCACCGACACTGACACTGACACTGACACTGACACTGACACTGACACTGACACTGACACTGACATTGACATTGACATTGACACTGACACTGACACTGACGCTGTCTGACACTGACACTCAATGACACCGACACTGAGACCGAAATTTTATTAAGAATTTCAAGACAAGTCTTACCCTGCATAATCTCATGTGAGCAGTGTCGGGCAGTGCATCAGTCGTGGACGCTTTCCACTCGTTAACGAGAGCTGTTCTGTAGTTTAGAGGTCGTTGGGACTGATAAGCAAGCCTTGGGGATTTAGGGGTAGTTAGGTTTGATGGGTTATTCCACTTGGTTCGTAAGTGACTTGATTTTGAATTGAGATAATTATAATTGACGTTGTTATAAATACCTAATTATGTACCTAGATACATGTACTATTTTGTTATGTAGATTATTTTATTAATTGCTAGATACTGCCCGCGACTACACGTACGCATTTATCGTCGTATCTTGGAAAATAAACACATTATTTTAAAATAATATAGCCTATGACACATTGTGTTATTCTGATGTCCAAGCTAAATTATTGTAAAATTTTATTTAAATCTGTTCAGTGGTTTTTACGTGATGAAGTAACAAACATCCATCCATCCATCGGCACAAACATTGACATTTATAATATAAATAGGATTTTATTAATAAGAATGGCTCTACACGTAATGTGGGGGTAGAAGTTTTAGAAAAAACCGTTCAAAAAGATATCGTTCAAAAAAATACTTACCAATGTTATGCTTGTGAATGAAGCCGTTTTGACTTGGGCTTAAAAAGTCTTTATCAAAGGTCAAAATTCAAAGATTTTTTTCTACGGAACCATCAACATCAAACAAACGCTCTTACTTAAGCGAATCATTAAAATTTATTTTAATGAGAGATAAACAGACATTTTAATTGTTTAATCTGCAAACGGGGCGTCAGCTTGAAGTTTCTTTTTTAATTTTCCTTTATCGTTGCTGACGTTAGCTTAGAACTTTTTTACCCACTTTTTTGCATAGCTATTGAATGTTTGGCGTGAAGTCATAATTTTTACTTGTGTATGTATTTTCTGAAAATATCGATTTAAGATTTAAAAGCTATTGTGCAGAAATTGTTATAAAGTTTATGCTCCACGCATTAGGCCCAGAACACACGATGACACGCAACTGCAACGCAATTGAAAATGCTAGTTACTTTTGAGTTGCATCGAAGTTTCTGCTATAGACTCCTTTAGAAAACCACACACGACGTAGTTTGAAACGTTTTGTTTCAGTTGCGTCGTGTGTTCTGGGTCTTAGAGGTAGCTACTTGTATCTAAAAAAAGAAACAAAGTTTTCGTTCTAAGGTAGTTTTCGTTGGTCGGCCTAAAAGATAGGTACTAATAAAATGTACAATTTTTTTATCTGTTCGCACATACCATGACTTAAGTTTTGTCAGTCGTAAATGTGGTCGTAGTTGAAAGTAACAAAAAAGCAATAATTAAGAATTGGGTTCCAAATTCAAATCATAGAAAACGATTAATGTAATAAATTGATGTATCTACTTAAATCAGCATTCGTCTGTATTCGGAAATACGATAATTGCCGATGTGCATTCTTTATTACTGCTACCCGCCACTTCGTACGCATCGCATTTATAGTTATATCTAGGAAAATAAACTCAATATCTCAAAATAATATAGCTTATCTGTTATTCTGATGTCCAAGCTAAGTTATTGTAAAATTTCATTAAAATCTGTTCTGTGGTTTTTACGTGATGAAGTAACAAACATCCATCCATTCATCGGCACAAACATTGACATTTATAATATTACTAGCTGTCCCGGCGAACTTTGTCCCGCCTTAGAATGAACTTTATTGTGTAGGAATAAAGTTCAAATTGATTCTACATTTTAGTAAGAAAACATTTGTATGGAAAAAAGAAAAGGTCTGTTTTAGGGCTTTCCCGGCAATTATTCGAATTTTTCTCCCCGTAAGAACCATCTTGGACTTCAATAAACATTTAAAAAAAAAAAACAGCCAAATCGGTCCAGCCGTTCAGGCGTGATGCCGTGACAACGGAAAACGGGTTTCATTTTTATATATATATATAAGATTAGGATTAGGATAGAGAGATGCTGCCCGCAATTTCGTACGCATTTATCGTCATATCTTGGAAAATAATCATAGTATCGTTAAATAATATTAATAATATAGCGTGAAAAAGTAAATGAAATGAAAATCATTTAATCTTGTAGGTTTTGACAACACTTAAGACGGGTCATTTTTTAAAGGTACACAGATCCGGGTTGTGACCGGGCTAGCCCGTCAGGAGGGAAAACAATACGTCGCCATGACAACGTGTGTGAACGAATCGATAGAAAATGTATGGAATGATATTTTTTCCGTGACACGTCCCGGACACGTCATGGCGAAGTATTGTTTTCCCTTCTGACGGGCCACGGCCAAGACACGTCCCAGGCACGGCCCGGATCTGTGTAGATAGACCTTAACTTCCATCCATCAATCGATCCATCGGCACAAACATTGTCATTTATAATACATATTAGTAATATTATCTAGTCTAGCGCACTTTGCTTTTCAAACCAGCGCGGCGCGGTTCAACCGCAAACGCGTAAGGGCCTTTACAATACAATACAATACAAATATTCTTTATTGCACAAAAAGATATAAGGTACAGACACAAACAAGAATATAAAAAGCAACAGGCGGCCTTATGCTAGGCAGCAATATCTTCCAGGCAACCTTAGGGTAAGAAATAGCGAAAAATAGGTAATAATGGTTGCGGGTTGTGCAAATAATACAGAATACATACATAACATAGATATGCATACCAAAACACCTAATACCTATAATAAAAATAAACTAATAGATATCCAATAGATAATATAAATATGAAATGCCTTTATTACAACAACAATCTTCATGCCAACAGAAGCACGCCCGTAAAATTAATTCAGTTCGCTTATGAAACATTGTATTGAACTTAAGATGTTTCATTTCAAGTGGTCCTTTGATTGGATCTCAAGTGCCTCTTCATTATTAAACGTTATTGATCTTCAATACCTTTTGATGGTTATTTTCGTTAAGTAACAATCGTTAAGTTAAATGAGAAGTTATAATTTCATTTATTTATTTATTTAAGGATATCCACAGCTTTATAGTTAAAGTAAGTCAGTAAGTAAGTTAGTTAGTAAGTTAGTTTTAGTAATTAGTTTTATTTTAGTTAAAAAAAATATATGTTTATGTGTTATTCTGATACATCAGCTACAATATTGCCAAATTTCATCGAAATCTGTTCAGTAGTTTTTGAAGAGTAACAAACATCCATCCATCGGCACAAACATTGTCATTAACAATATTAGTAGGATACTCTGGTTGCACAAAAGACAGTTAAAATTTAATCGTTGATTAAGTATCGTAGGTTGAGAAGGTTGAGAAGACTGATAAAAACTGTCATAAAGTGCCTGCTACAAAAAGAAATGTGCTCTGAGAGTAATTGCTATGTACTTTACATCAGGCGCTTGACACTCCAACATTTTGTTTACATAGTCTTGCTTTTACTATAACTTTTCTACATCCTACTAATATTATAAATGTCAATGTTTGTGCCGATGGTTAGATGGATGGATGTTACTCTTTCACGCAAAAACTACTGAACAGATTTTTATGAATTTTGGCAATATTGTAGCTTAAATAATATCAAAATAACACATAGGCTGTACAATTTTAAGGTAGCTTGTTTTTTCAGGACATAAATATAAATGAGTAGGTAAAAAAGTCTGTAGTTTCCTATTATATGTCAGTCACCTCATTAGTAAGTTTCAAAATAGCTATTGTCGTAGAACAGTAACAAAAATGACCAGAAAACATACCGATTGAAGTTCGAAAATGAAAATACCGTTAAAATGACGTAATTTTAAATTCCGAGAGAATAAAAACGCAAGAGGGCGTGACGCTAACTGATCGAATTATCAACACAATGATGTTACTATCATTGTGTAGTTTCCGGAGTTTTGAATAACGCCTGATTGCGGTAATGACATTGCTTATTGTAATGTCATCCGCGTGGCATTTTTTTATGTCGGATTTTTCTTCGTAATGAAGTATATTTGACATTTTTTGCGTGACATTAATATACAAATGAACTTGGATCTTATTTGTACCAATCAAAAGGTTTCAATTTCATGCTCAAAAATTCCGGGACGTTACATAGGTAGATAGATTCTTTTATTCTTCAATTTGCGTTTTCTTGTATTTTTTACCCGAATGCTCCAGAAAGAGGGTTATGTTTTTCGGGAGTATGTAGGTATATATAATTCCTTGGCACGGTCTACAGCCTGATCGGCTTAATGGATTTTAGCTTGAGAGGTGTCGTTAGATTCGTGTTTACAGTGAGAGTGACACTGGGTACATCAAAATAAAAAAAAAAATATTTTGTGAACGCAGTCGGGTTTTGTTTAATAAAAAGGTTAGATTCATACTTTTCACGTGTTCAAGTATTTTTTAATTTTATACTTGGTATTCGTGGAGGTCAAAATAAAAACATAAAAAATACATTTTCACAGTTTATTAAAACACCTTAATTTCTAATTGTTTTTAAGTACATTAAAAATACAGATTTTTAACATTAAAAATAGCCTATTTTGTATGGCATCGCGACATTCTTTTTGTAATAATTTTAGTCTTTAACAATCACAGTTAAATTTTGTTGATTTATTTTTGAAATATGGAATTTTATTTAAGAAATATGTATATTTTTCAATAATAATAATTCGTTTTTAATTTAATCTCTGGCTTATAAAATCTCAATTTTTATTAAATAATTTTATATCCAAATAATATTAAAATCAACAAAAAATTAATAATGCACCTACAGTCATTAAGGGCCTATTTCACGATTCACAGATAAAATGTAAGTGACAGATATACCTAGTTATATCTATCTCACAAAACATGACGTCTTATATAGAGACAGGTACAAAATATCTGTCAGATAAATTTTATCTGTTAAAAGTGAAACGGCCCCTAAATACGTCAAAATTAGGCTCTAGTAAATATTTTTTAGATATTATATACAAACAATACTGTTTCTAATAAACACCCATTATACATTTTGTAAAAAAAAAAAGTTTTATACAATTTTTTTTTTTGTATAATTTTATAAAATGCAATCTAAGGCACCTTATAGCACCAAAGTTTATTTTTACATAAACTTTTGATAAAAACATTATTTTTCTATTTTATTTTTTAAGTATATTTCTAAAAAAAAACCCTTTTTAGAATTTCACTGGCACCTTTGTGATTCAAAATACATTAAAATGCTTTTTTTATGTATTTTTTCAGTCAATACATAAAATACCCGTAAATCAAATTGTATTTTTATTTTTTATTTTAATTTATTTGTGACTTAATTTTATTTTACATTTTATATTATAATGTGACTATATTTACAATTAATAATTACACAATACCGAATGATATAAAAAAACTACATTTTTATTCACAAATAAGAAAATTATTTTTTTGTTTTTTTTCTATTAGATCTATTTGTGTATATTAGCTGCAACATCAAAAATTTATATTTTATGTCATTCATGAAATAATAAAAAAAAAAAAAATTTGAATCTGCAATAAATACTTTCATCAGATCTTCTAGTAAGAAAAAAACATTTAAACTTAGCGCCAAAACACACGGCGAAACGCAACTGCAACGCAACTGAAACTGCTAGTTACTTTTGAGTTGCATCGAAATTTCTGCTATAGACTTTCTTAGAAAACCACACATGATACAACTAGTTTGAAACGTTTCTTTTCAGTTATCTAGTAGTTTCAGTTTCACCGTGTGTTCTGAGTCTTAAACTACAGAGGAACAGTTACATAAAGCGAGCCACACACGCTAGCTTATGCCTGACGGTTATGCTCGATCTGTTGAACTGTGCAAGCATAACTGAACGTGTATATGATATAGGTATTTTTTTGGCTGCGCAAGCAAAATTTAGGTACACACATTCAGATAAGCTTGCACAGTTCAGTTGTTCAAGCATAACCGTCAGACATAACCTAGCGTGTGTGGCCCGCTTTAGATATGTATATAAGTAGGTATAACTGTGGGAATACTCAAAATACAATAATACTGGAGAAAGACAACCTATATAAAAGGCTTTATAGGTTTTGTCTATTGGATTTTATAGTTTTGTTTGTCGATAGTAAAAAAATAAAATAATGGCTATAGTTTTCGCTATCATTTTCATTGTGAAGTTGTCAAAACTATTGACTCTTTTTTACTATCGACAAGTGACTATAACAAGGTACTATCAGAAGTCTAAAAATAAATATTTTACAAAAACCTAACTAAATCAACTATCACTTCAAAATCGCAGCAACTATCTGCTACATTACTACACCACAAATATTTAACACGACAAAATATTTCATCGCGCGATAAAAGTCTCATGAATTCTTATGATTTCTCATGAGTTCTAATGATTTCTCATGAGTTCTAATGATTTCTCATGATTTCTTATGATTTCTCACGATTTCTCACAGATTTTATAGAAATATTTTTGCGACGTAATGCAACAAGACCGTGACTACGAAAAACAGCAGCCTATTTCAATTTAAACCCTAAATTTAAATACATAAATACTATCGGTTAATACACAAAGATTCTACATATCTTGGATCCATTTCATCGATTTCTCTCCCTTTTGTTTCTGGCACGAAAAGTACTACAAATAATAACCCAAATACTGATATGCCCGCATATAACCAAAATAGACCATATAGCCCGATCAAACTTTGAAAATCAGCTTTCGTTTTCACATTAACAAAGCCACATAGATGACTAAATGACGTAGCTAAAGCGCTACCAGTACTTCTGTATTCTAAAGGAAACAGTTCACCTATTAATAAAGAAGAAATAGGACTTATACCAAGCGAGAACGCTATAGTAAAAGTGAGAACACAGATTAGTGGAATCCAATCGTACGCACCTACATCAGAATTTGCTATATCACTGGTATTTCTTAACACATCGTCGTAGTATAAATATGAGCCAAAACCAGCTAAAGCTATAGACATCATAACACCGCTCACAAGTAACAAAGGCAGCCTACCAACATGGTCTATCAGCATACCAGAAAGACAAGATGCTAATAACTGAACAACGCTGATAGCTATCGCTCCACCATGCGGATTCATCATTTTAAAGGTCTTTTTAAATAGCGGCACAGCGTAAAAATTAAATACATGAGCGCCTGTGAATTTCTGAAAAAACATCAAGCCACATGTAATCAAAACAGGCCTTGTCAGCCTTTTAGAGAATAACACTTTAAGTTTACTAGTCTTGCTGTCATGATATTGCTTGCTTGCTAAGATGTTGGTTCGAATTGTTGCTAACTCCTGACGGATATCGGCTTCAGGTCCACGCAGCCATTGCAACGCTTCAGCAGCTTTCTCTTCCTTTCCTCTCAAGAGTAAAGAGGATGGCGTTTCAGGGATGAATAGGAGTGCGAAGAAGAGTAAGACGGGTGCTGTAGCGACGACCAGAGCGAGGTGGTACCAAGTTAAATACGCTCCTACTGAGAAGGAAATAAGGATGCCGATTTGGTTCAGGATTTTTAGGACTGAACTGAGACAGCCTCTGATTTCTGGTAGTGCTATCTCTGTCACGTATACCTGTGGACAAGGAAATTATGTTGTTAATGAAATGTTATTAATTACATCGGAAAGTTAAGTAATGGAACTATAAATAACGATGAGTTAGGATTTGAACTCGTACTTCATACGAGAAGGCAGATTTCAAGAGTTGATAATTTTCCAAATCTACAATAACAATTGAATTATCAATAGCATCATTTTTAAAGTTTAATGTTTGTCGGTGGAGCGTTCACCAGGCTTGATTTTATTTTATTTATTTGTTTAGTTAGGATGGATGTACTTTTGAAGTGAAAGAGAAAGTTAACGTCATTTCGTATCAAGAAGTTAAAGCATTGGCAGAGGATAGGCCTAAATGGCAAATGCTCCACCGACAAGAGTCTAACTCTTAATAGATGATTTACGAATTTAGCAAACCTAAATACATAATTTGTACAGTTACTTTAAATATCTCTCTCTAATCTTATCTCTTTAAATTCCATTCCTTTACAAGTACATCACAAATTACTTAAGAATAGGTTACTGGGTAACGCATAAACTGTATTTACATACTCGCAATAACTAGATACCTCGTCTGAATAGGGATGCATATTGTTATGGAATCTAGTTAAATCTTGTCCTGAATGAACTAACAGTTGAAACCAGTCTTTAAGAAATGCGTCTTGAATGGACATCGACTTAATAACCTAATAGACATTATATATAATATTGATATAGTTTTTCGAAAAGCATAATGACGATGAGAACAATTTCCGTCATTATTCTCATCCGAATTTCCCTCCATTTCTTTCGGGTCACGTTTGACAAGTTGACAAATGTGACATTTCCCTGTTGGCGGTAACTTATGTCAAATTAGCATAATGTCTGCTCAAGTACAATGGGTTGTCAAAATAGGAACAAATTGAGTATTGCGTGTTGGGAATACAGTCGTACTGTGAAATAAGTTAGGCCATATATCTAGAAAGAGGTTATTTGTAGAAGAAAACTGGTTGGTGTAACTAAGACCCAGAACACACGGTGTCTATTGCAGGAGGAAGTCTATAGCAGAAACTGCCATGAAACTCAAAAGTAACTAGCAGGTTTAACAAAGTATTAAACATTACCAGAATTATAAGGCTTTTATGGTCTTTTACACTAAGCTAATAGACGAGACAATTCAAAAACCTAGGCCAATATTGACTTAGTGAGAATAGAGCCAGTCCAGTGCCTGTTTCAATTCTAACGAAGCCAACACTGGCCTACCTCATCTGAATGGAGAGCAAGGATAGAGGCCTTTGCCCAAGCGTGGGACGTGACAGGCTGATTGAATCTGTATATTTGTTCGATTATACCTACGTATTACCTAAGAACTTTTTTTTTTTTGTATTTCTTATTATGTACTCTGTATATCTCTTAAGTTAACGTCATGTCGTGTCAAGAAGTCAAAACACTGGCAGAAGATAGGCCTAAATGGCGAATGCTTTACCGACAAGAGTCTGACTCTTAAATAGATTGATGATGTTGCTTATCTCCGTGTGCCTATGCAACTTATTCCCCAAGTCCTACTGTACTCGAAACGCTTGTAATTTGTAAAACAAACTTCTCCTGTCAGAAAGTGTGAAAAGCATTGTCTTTGTGAAGTGCTAATTTTTACATTTTAAACATACATTTCTTTAGAATGCATTGTGAATATTTTCCAAGCGTTGTGTCGTGGGAAAGTTATTTGTTTGTGTATGTTTTAGGAATATTTTTGTTGATACTTTAGGATACGCATTGAAAACTCATTGGTTTAA
The DNA here is from genome assembly GCA_947563765.1 of Anarsia innoxiella. NCBI lineage: Eukaryota > Metazoa > Arthropoda > Insecta > Lepidoptera > Gelechiidae > Anarsia > Anarsia innoxiella. The sequence continues at coordinate 704,064 of OX387413.1, forward strand.
GCCGTTTAAGGCATTTTAAACTTCAGCGGTTGCACCGCGTTTGACGTTTGTTATGAAACTGCGAGAAAACACTGACGTTCAACTGTTAAAAGTGAATTTGCAATATCAAACGTCAAAACGCAAAGATAGCGTCGTCATTTAAAATGTCGTATGTTTTCTTTGCGTTTTTTTTTGCCACATCTCTCTCCCATCGGGGTAGGTAGGACCACTTCCCTCCACGTCTTGTTATCACTAGTGAGCCCTTGCAATTTTATTCGTAAAATTGTTTTCATTTATTAATCAAGAATACATAGGAATACATAATACGTAGGTACATATATATTTACTGATATATAATCAAATCATAATTACATGATTTACAAGCAAGACGTTTGTCGAGCATTATCTAAGAACGGCTTACTTTTTATACAAATAGGTATGCAAGATAAAAACAATGCGAAGTTGTGTGAAACGTACATTTATGGGATAAAACCGTTTGTTAAAGTTAGCTGTTGTTGGAATACATACGGATGGGTAGATCGGCGAGCGTTTATAGATACAGGGGCCTCAGTCTGTTAATATAAATTAGCCTGATTTGTGTGTTGGCAGAGTTTTAATAGCATTTGGTATTCTGCTAAACAATGGCTGACAATGTCGACCAAATATGTCAATAATGACACTGACACTGTGGCGGCACAAAACTGAGAATATTGTATATTAGCAAATTTGGGACTCAGGTAGGTTGCTTTTTGTGTCCTATTGCTAGGTTGAAGGCTTTTAGATCAATATAAAACGAGCCATTTATAACTCAAAATTAGGTACCTTAAACCGAAGCGAATGAGGTGTGTTTGGTTGGATCGTAGCAAGTGGACGATCTCTGTCTACCTCGACGGGGAAGAGGAGTGACAGATACGAGTATGTATGAAAAATAAATTATGAAATGGTCATTTTATAGATAGAAACAGATAATACTTTTTAGTTAAGTTATTGTGTCTTATATTTAGTGACTTGGTTTTCTAGTTTTCTATCGAAGTTCTACTTAACTACATAATCACAAGCTCATCATCCTACCTGTCTGTATGTGACACAATTTTCAAAGCAGCCATTTTCCAATAACGATCGTTTGTGTGATGATCATGGGTGTGTGATTTTATAAGTTTTTGTTAGTTTTACTTTGAATTTTATTGATTTGTGACACGGGAATACTCCGTTAATGTCTTTCGCAGTTATGATTTCTTCTTTGTTATATTAATTTTGTAGCATTACAGTGTGGAATTTTCAATTCTTTTAAACCACTGTCAAAACCACTCAACTGGGGCCCAAGTCTGCTAATTTAAAATTGCCTCAGATATGTGTCGGCAGTGTGTCAATGGCATTTTTTGACACTTTTAGTATTCTGCTAAAGAATGGCTTACACTGATTGCGACCAAATGTGTCAAAAATTACATTGACACTCTGCCGACACACAACACAAAGCGAAAGAGATGTGTTTGGATCATAGCAAGTGGAAAGAAGTGGTCTCTGCCTACCCCAATGGGAGAGAGGCGTGACGAATATGTAGGTATGTATGTTTGTTTAATCAAAATAAAACCTATATTTTTGTATCTATACGTCAACAAGATAAGCCTCAATTCAAAGCTTTCCAATCACAAATCCAATAGCTTCGAGCTTTTAAATAAAAAGCTCAAACGTAACGAACCAAAAAAGCTCACCATATTTTTTGAACGATCAAAAAAGGCTTTGCAAATAGAGCTTTCGAAATTCATTCAGTTGCATCCAAAACTTGAATAGAAGCTTTGCAAAAGAAGCTTATGGACTTTGGAACTTTCACTGCACTGAAATGATAAAAGCTCGAGCTAAAACAAATATTTTGGAGCTTTTGGTAATTATTATATTCATTATTGACTAATAATAAAAATAAAAAGTTGTATTAAAAAGCTTTGAAAAGAGTTCTATAGCCAATATTGACATTTCTGTTACTTTTGTGTATGTGTTAGTTTTCACTTATGATTGTGCTAGATTCCCTAAGATTTTTAATCTAATCTAGTCAATTGTGTCCTGCTGCTGGGCAAAGGCCTCTCTCCTCAACCGCCACGACTTTCTGCCTTCAGCTTCCTCAGCCCAGGTACTCAAGAAGGTGTCCAGCTCTTCCCGAGTTCCTTTTTTTAATTTTTAATATGACTTTGTTAAAGTCGCGGGAAGCCGTTGGATGTGGGCAACGCACGACCGGTCGTTGTGGAGATCCTTGGGGGAGGCTTTTGTCCAGCAGTGGACGTCTATAAGCTGACATGATAATGCTGATGAATATGAAATAATCTTTTAAACAACCAAAAATATATATAGGTACATACCTGAGTAATCATAGTGATACAGCAAACCAACATGCCTCCACAGAAAGAGATAGCTGCAATCATATCTACGCTGGTAGACAGAGACGTCGCTAGCCAAGCCACGGTATAAGGTAACGCAGCTGCCAGTAACACTGTTCTTCTGCCGAGCTGCATCGCCATTCCGCCCAGGATACCGCCCAGTAGAGCTCCTAAGGGCAGAAAGGAGATTGGTAAGGTTGAGTAAAGTCTCTTTGGTTAGCATGAAGATCTAAGACTTGGCGAATTGATTTGTCGAGGGCCTTTGTTAGCGTTTGTCAACAGGAACTGCGCTAGAAAATTAAGGGCTTCACTATCTACAGATAAAATTCACCTGACAGATATTTTATACCTGTCTCTGTCGAAAACGTCATGTTCTATGAAAAAAAAAAAAATTTTTTTTTTTTTTAATTTTTTTTTAGATTTAGTGGACATAGGTTTATCTGACAGTTAAATTATATCTGTAGGTGATGATACGGGCGCTTAATCTGTGGAACTATCGTGCATTTAAATGTTACAAAGTTTCATCCTAATATCTTCTTAATAATATAATAAACGTCAATGTTTGTGCTTCTAGATGGATGAATGTCAGGATGATAAGTAGTTACTCTTTCACGCAAAAACCACTTAACAGATTTTAATGAAACTTTACAATATTAGCTTGCGTATTAGAATAATACATAAAAATATAGGCTAGTACTGTAAGCTTTCCAAGATGTCTCGATAAATGCGTAGGTACGAAGTCGCGGGTAGCCTGTAGTTTAGTTTATAAAATGAGAAGGTAACATCTTATCAGTTAGAATAGATACCAAGTGTTTGGAAATGGCTAAAAAGTTCTACCAAAATGAACTTAGGCATGATGACAAAAAATTTTTTTAGTCCATCACATAGATTATGTTAAAATATTCGACACGTATTTTTTCACTTAAACTAAAAATGACAAAGATGCACTACTGGGTTAAAGTTGCTCGTGACGTCACGCCTAGGTACGATTTTTACCTAGGAGTAACGTCAATACCCCCCACTCCGTAACTTTGATGCTCTGTATCTTTGTATTTATTGTATTTGATCAGGTAAAAAATGTGTTTCAAATATTTTTTAATAGCCTAAAAGACGGACTTATTATTTTTTGAATCATCCCTATTTAAGTATTTAACAAAGCCTTTAGAAACTCCTATACATTAAAATTTTTGGACACACATTGAAAATAAAAAGCCACAGTCTATTCTAAACTCCTTCAAATAAGAAATTACATCTGCATCTAAGAGAATCTCATCTATATTTGCGGCCCCATTAATCTTCACTACACGTTTGTTGCATATCGTCTGGATTTACTGGCAGCAGTTGCAATTTATTTACTCTGTGGCTCATTGCAGTCTCTTTGTTCTTTTGTTGTCTGTGGTCTGTCTTGTGTGCACTGTATGTTTGTTTGTTAATTTCTTTAAGAAATACTAGTGTTTTTATACGACTTCTTACATAAGTTTTTGTCTTTATATTATCTTGGAAAAAATCAAGGTACCTATCTCAAAATATTATAGCATATGTATTTTGTTGATACATCTTATCTTCTTATCTTATCTAGCCGTTGTTGTCCCTCTGCTGGGCAAAGGCCTCTCTCCTCCTTCTCCATGATTCTCTATCCTGAGCCGCCTCTGCCCCGTCGTTCGTGATGGTGTCCAGCTCATGTTGATACATAATTTACAATATTACCAAACTTCATTAAAATCGATTCAATAGTTTTTGCGTGAAAGAGTAACGAACATCCATCCATCGGCACAAACATTGACATTTATAATATTAGTAGGACTGGAAGTTATCCGTTGTTGAGTTCTTACATATTTGTCTTAGAAAAATTACACAATATCTTAAAATAATATAGCCTTTGTGTTTTTCTGATGTGCAAGCTACAATATTGTTAACAGCTTGACTACCGGTAGGTTGAGGTCTGAATGTACAGGGAAGTAAAAAAAATTTTTCCAAAAAATTTATAATACTTGTATGAGAAGTTGGTTTTGTTTAAAAAATCAAAAATTACTAAGTACCTAACAAACACTGCAAAAAATGCTATCTACACACCAAAGCCGCCGGCTTTACGTCATACGAATGGCAGCTGTCAAAAAAGCCGGCGGCTTTGGTGTGTAGATTAGATACCATTAGATTAAAAATTGTAAAAAACACAAAATCGGTAAAAAATATATATTGACTGTACCACAGATAAGTACTTTTGGTCAATCCAAAAAAACAAATTTCTTACACACCGGGAAATTCGTAGCAATTAGTTTATTTGGGACCTGCTTCGCTTGTGTGTGGTCTGTTTAAAGCCTCTAGCGTTTTTAGAAAACCACTAATAATCTTGTAACCGGCCTTAAGTGTATAAAACCTTTAGATTGATGGGAACCACCAAGAAGCTTATACTACAAGAGCTAACTTGAGGCCCCATTTAGTCCAGCGGCTATATGAATGGCGTCTCAAGTCAAATGTTGTCAGTAGTAAATTGCTATAATTTTGTGTGAATATTTTTGTATATTGCAAGCCTGAGGGTATAATAACGTGCGATTTTATTGTCAGTTTTTATTAAGGAAGAAAATAATATGTATTTTTGAATTTTATGGTATTAAACATGTATATTTTGTCATTAGGGTAAGTTTTGTGAAATATTGCCGTGGTTTTAAAAACAAATTTAACTGCCAATTGACTTCGATTTTCGAAAAATGAAATTATTATGTAGCCAAAACATTAAAAACAATTAAAGAGTAATAAAAATGCTCTGCCTCCGCAGCATCCGATTAAAACCGAATGCGACAAAATACACAATGCTTTTCATTAAAATATTCAGCCTCTATATTTACGTACAGACAAATACGAAAAAAAGAGTTGAAACAAAAAAGTCTGTATATAAGTTTAGAACTGTCAAACTTCATTTGTTTTTCTTTCGAAGTCAGTTCGGAAAATAATCAATTCTCATTCAGCCAGACGGAATAAATAACGTTTCTTCATTGTTGTATTTTATTTTGACGCAGTAAGGTATTTAGGTTGGAACATTAAACGAGTTTGTGTTAAAAATGTATGTAAATGGAGTTTGGTTAGGTATTTTTTGGAGAAAAACTCTTTTCAGGCGGAAGTTTGTGGCAGAATACAGAAAAAGATACAAATATGGCGCTGACGTGTAGACAAAGGAATTCGGGAATATGGTTTCGTAAGGCTTGCAAAAGTAAAAAAATATATTTATAATTATTGAAATACAATAATAATAGAGGTTTATTTAGATTAATTAAAGAAATAATACTATTATATACAATCTCCTTTAGCATTTAAAACGAAATAGCTTATTATTAAATATAGTTTAATATTTTTAAATGATTGCATCTTTTGGCGTTTACCCGACAACGGAGCCAAAAAGAAGGGTAATGATTTCAGATCGCATATCAATACTTATTTTTTATTACACTATAAGGTTTATAATATTAATCTATGACCATTGAAAACTCAAGAAAACTAAATCCAGATATAAACCGTTTAAATTCGAAGTAGCTCTACCTACATGTTCAATGCAGACACAAATAAACAGACAGACAAGTATTCCGGCTAAATATACACTGTTATAGCTCAAGTGGAGAAATTCCTTTCGGAATTATAATTTAGTGTATTTAAATTGTTTAATTAAATCTGAATATTTAGGATGTTAAGGGCTGATTCAATATCTACAGATAAAAATGTATCTGATAGATATATTATACCTGTTCCTGTGTTTAAACTCTTATCTATATTTTTGTTTATAAACTTTTTTGTGTTTTTACTCCACTTTTAGTTATATTTTCATTTCATAGATGGCGTTACGTGTACGCTTAAACACGGTATTGATGTGTTTTTACGTTATGTATATGTTACGGGCAATGTGATTAATTGGGCATTATGCATAATGCCCGGGCATTATGAATAATGCCCAATATAAGCGGGCAATGTTTTAAAGAATTTATTTATTTAACAAATATACAAATTAACTTAAAACTATTTAAACTAAATTAAAATATTTACAAACTTAAACCTACTTATTTACATTAATCCCTCGATGCAATGCGGGCAATGTGATAAATACTATGTCATTAATCAAATTGCCCGGGCATTATGTATAATGCCCGTCACCTATTGGGCAGAGTGATTATAAACTTGTTTCAGTACTTTTTTTTATTTTAAAATGAAACCTTATCTCACCTAACCCTAACTAAAAGTCAAATAAATGTGTAGGGTAGGTTACCTATTATGAAACTTAAAATTCTCATCATTTCTTCATAGGTTAAGTTGGGTTTTAATTTAGGTTAGGCCATACTAGACTCTGATTTGTCAAAGGGTGACATGCGCTGGTTTCCCTAAAACATTTCCTAAATCCCTAAAATACTACCTACTTCCCTAAAATATGTGGAAAGCGTTGATGGCTGGCACTTGCGTTGAGACCTGTGTGAAGGTGCTGCTGTGATGGCCGGTCATGTACCTATGTGGATTCTATCAAGCTAAGCCTTTCACTTTTCAGCTTCCCTTATACCTTGTTCTGGATATTGCAGGGGCAATTTTTTTATTATTTGTTTATTGATTTAAGCTCTATTGAAATATAAATTTTAATGTTTGTTTCTGTGTTTCAGCCTAAAAATTTGTAAAACTTAAATTGAAAAGAGCGACCCAATAGAGTTTCTTGCTAGGTTCTTCTCTGGGGGCACTCTTGCGAATCTAGTATTAACTTTAAAAAATGACCCGTCCAAAGTGTTGTCAAACCTAACTTACAGGATTAAAAGAATTTTCATTTTCATTTTCATTTTGGTACCTATGCAGCAAATAGGTACGTAAAGTTTTTAAAAACTTAATTGTGTTGAAGTACTTAATAATAACATAATTATGAGATGCCAAATTATTTTTGTACTCTACTTTAATAATTTTAGTTGCTAAACATGCAAAAACCTAAATTCTATCGAAAGCAATGACCTAAAATTTCTAAAAAAATCGACCATAATATGTCTCTGACAACGTTTCGAAAATTTGGCGACTTTAGAATTATCGCAACCTACAATTATCAAGGTAATGGAGTATTATTATCAAATTGCCCAATGGTCTTTGGGCATTATTCATAATGCCCGGGCAATGTGATAAATAGCACAGTTTTGATAGTAATTAATCACATTGCCCAAAACAGCTGGGCATTATTCATAATGCCCGGGCATTATGCATACTGCCCGCATTAATCACATTGCCCGTAACATATATAGCTAAATGGGTATGAAAATTTTGGTGCATTCCAATTTCTTTTTTTAATTTTCGGAAAGTGGCGCCAGTCAATGAAACCTTTACTAATCGATAGTTCAGGTCAATACAAATCGAAAGTTTTAATAATTATTGGAGTTTTAATAATGACTGAATGAACCTTTTGGAGGTAGATAGGTACATATATAGACTTTAGGTAAATGCAAACACTAAGTTATTTTCACTCAAAACCTTAAACATGAAAAGCAAAACAATATTTCAAGAAAGCAATTAATTTTATCATTGAATCTGAATTAATAATAAACAAAACTCGGTTTGTGCGCGTGTTTGGACTTGAAAGGCGCCGAAATCTGCAATATTACAGACTCGAGCATTTGTATCTATTTATAAATCAAAAATGGATACTCTTAACTTCCTTAACAAGTCCCTGATTCCGAAAACCCTAAACTGACGTGCATGTATGAGGCGACTGATGAATGTAGATGTTGGATCGTAGCAAGTGGAAGGAAGTGATCTCTGTGTACCCCGATGGGTAAAAGGCCGTATTTCTTGGGATTTGTTATGAAATAAAAATGAAAATGAAATGAAAAATAATTAAATCCTGTAGGTTTTGACAACACTTAAGACGGGTCATTTTTTAAAGTTAATGCTAAATTCGCAAGAGTGCAGTTTACTACAGAGAAGAACCTAGCAAGAAACTCTGTAGGGTTACTCTTTTCAATTTAAGTGTTCAGTTTCATAGGCAGATAAGGTGCTTTGAGTTTTGTCATGAAGTGAAAACATAAAAAAAATATGTGTACCTACATTAAAAAGGCTGATGACGATAATGTACCTAGTGTGAAACAAAAAAGCAGCTGTAAAAAAATTACCGAAAGAACGCCCGACAAATGTATAATTACATTTAATGGTGTTCTTTACAACCGCTTACTATATTTTTTCTTCAATACTAAAGCCCAATTAAAATTCACTATAAGTAAGTATTCGCCAATTATACAAAAGTATGTCGATAAAAAGTGTAATTGTAGCTTTATAAGACACTCATCCATCAAAGTGCTTCCTTATAATTTCTTATAGCTATAATGGGGACTATACACTGTCGGTTAAAAACGAGTTTTTTTTCTAGGATGTATAATAGTCTCATAAGGTTTTTACGCATTGGCGACCAAATGTGTCAAAAAATGACATTGACACTGCTCTGCCGACACACAACTGATACTATTGTAAATGGGGATGATGACTACATTCGAAAATTCAAAAAAATAATTAGTCCGTCTTTTAGGCTATTAAACAAAATTTGAAACACGTTTTTTACCTGATCAAATACATAAATAAATACAAAGATACAGAGCATCAAAGTTACGAAGTGGGGGTATTGACGTCACTCCTACGTAAAAATCGTACTAAGGTGTGATGCCATGAGCAACTTTAACCCAGTGTATCTGTGTCATTTTTAGTTTAAGAGAAAAAAGAAAAAATACGTGTCGAATATTTTAAAATAATCTATGTGATGGACTAAAAAAAATTTTTTTTCATCATGCCCAGTAGCAGAATTGGGCCCCTGGCCAGTCTCAGCCCATGTTACTTAGGGAAAGTGGTCTAGCTACAAAGGCAAATTACGTGTCTTATATGTCATAGAGCGTATTCAGTATTAGTATGAAAGGATATTGTCAAGTTTATAGTTTGATAAATTATTAGTATTTTGTAGTTAAATCAAATCGAATTACGTTTTAATATTTTATGTGTTTCCCGTGTTTTATAGTGTACTTAATGGTACACACCAAACCCGCCGGCTTTTGTGACAGCTGCCATTCGTATGACGTGAAGCCGCCGGTCTAGGGCGGCGACATGCCGGAGGCTTTGGTGTATAGGTAGCATTATGAACAAGAAATGAGTAGTAAACTATAACTACTGCATGCAACTTAACATATACAGATTGTAACAGAAAGGGGGTATAAAGCCGAAACACAGCGAATAGTCCTCATAAAACTGATCAATTTTCCCCCAAGGAACACGGGCCGTAATCCGAAAAAAAAATTTGTATCTTCCATACTTACTCGATCAGCTGATCGGACATTTTGTATGGGGAGGCGAATTTTTTTTTTCGAGTCACGATCATGTTCCTTGGGGAAAATTGTTCAGTTTCATGCGGACTATCGCTGTGTTTTGGCATTATACCCCCTTTCGGTTACACGCAGTATATGACAGTTCTTATTTTATTTTTATAATTATAAGGCTTTTTACGTTATTTAATTATTTATTATCTATTCTAAAAAAATAAATTAAAAAAAGTCATCGTCATCACCATCCCATGTTGCTGTCCAGGGGCCCAAGTCTGCTATCCATACTTCCATACTAATATTATAAATGCGAAAGTAACTCTGTCTGTCTGTCTCGCTTTCACGCTAAAACGGCTGAACCGATTAAAACGAAATTTGGCACACAGTTAGGCTATAGCCTGAGAAAAGACATAGGCTACTTTTGATTTCAATAGCGCAGGTTAAGCAAACGCGACGCGAGCGCCGCGCAATATAATAATAGTATAATGCGTACGAAGTCGCGGGCAGCCACTAGTTTAAAATATTCCCAGTCGTGTGTCGGCAGAGTGTCAATGGCATTTTTGACACATTCGGTATTCTGCTAAACAATGGCTTACACTGATTGCGACCAAATGTGTCAAAAATGACATTGACACTGCCGACACACAACTGAGAAATACTTATTGTAAATTAGCAGACTTGGGTCCCTGATCAACAACCGGGTAATGTTGCATTATGCCGTGACCCCAGTAGGCAAACTGTTAGCGGCTGACTAGTTTGCGGCGTATCGATTTAGTACGCCCTTCCATATATTTGAAATGGAGTGTCCACAGTCATCTAGTTTTCGCTCACTGTACGCAGTTTGCAGCGTTACGCGCGCTGACTATCTCAGACAGCGGCCGACGCCCACCAAAACCGGTAATTTCATTGATTTGAGTTTGCAGCTAACTCTTTCAGTTCGCCACAAATTTGCGGCTCACTCAGTCGGCCGCTAACAGTTTGCCTACTGGGGCCACGGCCTTAAACACAATAGTAAAGTCACTAATGCATGATTTGTCATAAAAGCACCGATTAAAATGGTTCAATGTTTATTTAATAACCCGTAACAGTGAAGTTGAGACTTGATTTCTATGAACGCGTGTACAAATGAAATCCCTACTTACAGTTTGCAATACCATACTCGTATTTCATGGGTAAAGGGAAACTAATCAAAACCGCGTGTGAATCAGGAAATGTTCTGTTTTTGTTCTCGGATTAGAACAATTGTTCTTTCTCCGATGGGAAATGTATGCATTTATGTTCAAGTTGGTATGTTTTTTGTTTGTTAGGACCGTAGTGAATGGCGCGAAAAAAGGGAGGCCTATACCCAGCAGTGGGGAGAAACGGGGTGATTTGATTGATTTTGTATGTTTAATTTAGTATGCAAATGTTAAATGCATCATATCTTTTGTCCTATTCTATCTTATTGTGAATTCAATTTGCTATCCCTGTTTAACCTGGATAAAATAATGATTCTGGGGCCCGGTATTAAGAATAGCCTCAGTTATGTGTCGGCATTGTGTCAATAGTGTTTTTTGACACATTTGGTATTCTGCTCAACAATGGCCTACACTGATTGCGATCAAATCATGCTGTTTTCAAATTATACAGCTTGTGTATTATTCTAATGTGCAATTGTTACAATATTGTAAAGTTTTATTAAAATCTGTTCGATAGTTTTTACGTGAAAGAGTAACAAACATCTTAACAGACATCCATCACCACAAACATTGACATTTATAATGCGTAGGAAATAGAATGCAAAAATTCTAGTGCTAGTTATAGGACATAAAACTTACCCAAGAAACTCAAGCTGGCAATCCAGCTAGCCTGCTGATCGTCCACCGTGAAGGACCCATTCTGTCGGGAGTCCTGCATGGAGGCTATAGCTGGGGACATGTAGCCTTTACTCAGGCCGGCTGCGAACGGGCCTAGAGACACTGCTAGGGCGGCTAGGATCTGTTGGAGAAGAAATAATAGATAAGTTCATTACTATTAGATTAAGGGTGTGTTTCATCATCTATAGGTAAAATTTATCTGACAGATATTTTATACCTTTTTCTGTCCAAAACGTCATTTATCTGTCAGTTAAATTTTATCAGCCGATGGAGAAACAGCCCGTAAGTAAAGAAGAGTTAGGTACTCGTAAATATTATTCACGCCTCTCTCCCGTCGAGGTAAGCAGATCACTTCCCTCCACGCTACGATCAAAACACACTTCCTTCGCTTCATCCACATTCATCAGTCTTCTCATACATGCACGTCGATGGTACTCCTGACTTGACCTTTCATTTTTCCTCCAAACCAGTGGCCCAAGTCTGCTAATTTAAAATAGCCTCAGTTGTATATCGGCAGAGTGTCAATGGCATTTTTGACACATTTGGTATTCTGCTAAAAAGCGGTTTACACTGATTGCGATCAAATGTGTTAAAAAACTGACACTCTTAACGCCGACACACAACTGAGGCTTGTATACAGGGCACAGGGTGACTTTAAATTAATGAACGATAGAAAAGGATATGCATGTAACCGTGATAACAAACAACTTTTACTACGGGACCAAGTTCGAAATCACAAAAAAAAAAAATGTTCCATTCATCAGTTGGTGCATTTTGTAAAGGGAGTTCAAATTTTTTTTAACGATTTCGACTTTGGTTCCATAGTAAAAGTTTTTTGTTATAACGAGTACATGCATACCCTTTTCTATCGTTCACTAATTTAAAGTCACCCTATATAAGAAGACTTGGGCCCCGAAAGAAAGTTTCTTGACCAACGAATAAATTATTCCGACCAATAATGTAAAGTTTATACCAAACACAAATCGTCATTAAATCCCATTTCCTACATTCCTTTTTAAAGTACATGAATCTATAGTGTATGTTAAAGCAGGACATGCGGTACAAAGATAAAGGGTGTACACAGTTAGAGCGCAACGTGGCTGCAAATCGATCAATGTTTCGAGTATCATGTGTGTGAATGAACTGGTAGGGATGGGATTGCTTATCGGTGTTTTGTATCGATGTTATGTATCGATGATTTTTATCGATATTTTATATCGATATGTCAATCGGTTTAATTTGTGTTGGTTAGTATGTGTGGAGGAGGCATGACGGATATGTATGTATGTATATGAATTGGTTATTATAGTGTATAGTAACGGTATCTACACACCAAGGCCGCCAAGGCTTGGCTGGTGGCGTTCATTTATGTAAGTAAGTAAATATTTGTCAGAAATGTCATAGAAAATGTTGAAAAAGACATAAGCCATCGGGCCAGCGGCTTCGGTGTGTAGATACCATAATGTTGAGAGTAAAATATAGGATGTTTTGGTTAATAGAAAAGTTTAAATAAATATTTAATTTAGAGATTATAGATATAATACTGGGAAAATCTCACAGTTTTTACAATGGGAAGGTGGGAATATATAAGTTGATAGCTTAAGGTGTGATGTTTGTTTTTGATATAGAATAGTTTATACTTGTACTAAAATAGATCAGAGTGACGAGGACTCCACAGACAAGAGCGACGCTTTTCAATACATTATAATGATGGAGTTACACGGTGAAGAGAATGACGTGATTTTTTTTTTGAGAATATTAAATAAATTAATACATTTTTAAAATAAATTTTTAGTAATAAATCTTTACCTTTCTTTATTCTGGCTTAAAGTAGAAATTGATTTTTATATTTATTTTTACTGGTTTTGTAAAAAAACTTACTATTACATTTCTTTACAGTTATTTTCATATTTATTTTTAAGTACTTACTCCAAGCTTATCCTTAAAAAGACCAGTTGTTAAATAAAAATTTTGATATCGACAAAAATAAGTCATCACGTATCCCAACACTAGTCACTTATCTGAAAGCGTTTGTTCGGAGCCAGCATTTTGGCCGGGTCATTGACCGTTACACTGCCACATATTTTACTATTTATTCAACTATCACCTATATCCCTTCGTCATAAATGTCATATTCCTTTGACAACGCATCCTCATCATCTGACGCATTTTAAACTTTATGTTTTAGTAATAAGGGTAAATATTGTGTGGCAATGATTAAGTAAGCATTGATTTTTAGTTCAGATGATTGTGTTTTATAGGTTTTAAGGTTAGAGGAAGGACGGTCTCTTTAAAGGTCCGGGTTTGATTTCCGGCTGAAGTTTTTATAAAATGCAATGCTGAAATGCATGTGTAAACTGCATATTTTAGATGCAGCAAAAAACTACTAAGATTAATAGATAAATAGAAAATAAATGGATATACCTATGGATGTGCTTGTAAAAAGAATTGGCAAAAAAAAAGAGATAGTAACGAAAAGAAAAAAAAAGGAAACGAACGAAAGAGACGAAAAAGATGTACAAGGCGAGGGATGAAGGAAATGTTGAGAGGGGAAGGCTATGAGCGTATCTCGATCAAATCTAGGACTTAAGGAAAGGCCAAGTCAGGAGTACCCCAGACCGACGCGACGTGGATATATGAGGCAACTGATGAGTGTGGATGAAGCGAAAGAAGTGTGTTTGGATCATAGCAAGTGGAGCGAAGTGGTCTCTGCTTACCACGATGGAAGAGAGGGTGACAGATATGTATCAGTAATAAGTATATTCTTAAACACTAGTGCTCGTTTCACATTCTACTGATAAAATTTAACAGACAGAGAAACCAATATTAATTTCATAAAACATGACGTTTTAGACAGAGACAAGTATAAAATATCTGTCAGATAAATTTTATCTATAGGTGGTGAAACAGCTTCTTAGAGCCAATGAATCTCAATGGCAGGCAATAACCCTCTCCAAAAATACTTAAAGGGAAATTCTTCGACTTGCCAACTAGACCAAATTAAATAGTCAACCAGCTTACGTCGTCTCTATTGTAGTTTTAAAGATTAGCCCTTCTTTTAAATTGGTTGTATTATTCACAAAGATTTCCATATAACTAACGGGCATCAAGCCAACTTCTCCTACACTGATGGATGACAAATAAAAGTCTTTTTGGAAACCCATTGACCCGTTAAAGTTATTCTTAGAATTCTTTAAGTGTTCAATACTTTGTGTTAATATTTTTTTCTGGAATCTATTAAAAGTAACACGAGGTGTACAGATATGGCACGTCCTCATTATGCTAACTACACAGAAAAGCCACCGGCATGTCGCCGGGCTACGCCGGCGGCTTTACGTCATACGAATGGCAGCTTTCAAAAAAGCCGGCGGCTTTGGTGTGTAGATATCTTTAGTGAGCTGTAACCGAGACCGTTGTAAGCAAAGTAACCAAAAAAACATAGAGTATGCGATCGCAGCTTTGCAAACTAGGTGGGTGCTGACAAACGTTACGTAGTGTAATGTAACATTCGCATCGAGCGTGTACGCATTGAGCATGTTCTCGTTGCTTGCTGGTTTCCCCGTACTGACTGCACGAATGCTCTCTGTGTAACATGTTCCATTATACCGCGTAACGATGGTCAGTACCCACCTTTAGCGGCCAACATACATACTATCATTGTTGCCCACTGCTGAGCATAGGCCTCTCCAATGATTCTCCAGCATGATCGGTTCATTGCCATCTGCATTTAAAACCCCGGCAACGAGATATCCTAATGCTATCTACACCTAAGCCGCCGGCTTTTTTGACAGCTGCCATTCGTATGAGGTAAAGCCGCTGGCCTAGCTCGGCGGCATGCCGGCGGCTTTGGTGAGAAGATAGCATTAGATGACAATATTATAAGGTGACTTTTAATTAGTGAACGATAGAAAAGGATATTCACGTACTGACCATAAAAAAAAAACATTTGCTAGGTATGTGACCAAGTTCGAAATCATTCAAAAAATTTCTTACTTACTCCCCATACAAAATGCACCAGCTGATAGTTTGAAATGTATTGGAGAACAATTATTTAATGATTTCAAACTTGATCCCATCGTAATAAATTATAATATAGATAGTTTAAAAAATATATTTTTGACAATTTTTTTGGATGATTTTGAACTTGTTTGTGTTGAAGTTATTTGTTATCACGAGTACATGCATATCCTTTTCTATCGTTCACTAATTTAAAGTCCTGTATCAGAATGAACCTCACCTGTCGTCTATAACAGTTCCTCCCATCAACGCTCCTCATCATCATAATCCTGGTCTCCGGCGTTATATTCGTCATCTTATCCAGTCGCACCTTCTCACACATAGATATGACTGTCTCTTTCACTCACTACACTTAAATTTGCTTCAGCCTTTTCGGCTTTGACTCTTCCTTCAATTTCACTAGCTTAAGTGAAAGCTTTTGTCTTACTGAAGTATTTACTTCTTGTTTATTTGACACTAATTCCGTTTTAACTTCAGTAAATATATTTTTAAATAGTTAATGTTCTTTTACATTACTTGTTTCTTCTAGTTTTAAAAATTTCACTGTTTTATTTAAAAAGTCTTTAATATCACTTTTAACTATTAAAACTGTATCAGCTGCCTTAAATTCACAACTTTTAAACTCAAATTCGATGTTGTCGTTCCAAAAAACAATATTATCACTTTTTGCTTGAAAATCTTGAACACATTTATGTTATTTTGTTTTTAAAACAGTTTCATGTATTCTGATCTCGATGTTTTGACATAATTTTGTGTTGTTTCATATCTGTAACAAAAGAAGAAAGAATATGAAAAGATGAACTTAATTTATTAGTTAAGAAAGCACATGTTGTTATGGACGTGACAGGAATTTTAAATTAATAGTTTAAAAATAGAAAACTATTGTTAAATTTATGACCATCTTCAAAAAAGTAAATAAATAAATATTGGTAATTTTGGTAAAAACGAGGAAAAAAAAGGTTTCTTTTTGCAGTAGTACCTATTTGCAGGTAACCTACGAGTATTTATAAAATTTCTTTCATAAATATGTATAAAATTAATTTAAATGAGTCAAAAATTCGAAACTGAAACTAGAAAGCACTATAAAAAGAATCTAAAACACATTTTTTTTTATCAAAGTACCTAATAACCAAGGTGTATAAATTAATAAAATAGATTTTCAAATAATTTTAATAAGCACCTTAATTTCAAAAATTCGTAGATAAATAAACTTTTCCAAAAGAATTTTCCAAAACCAGTCCCAACTTTAACCAACCCGCACGCAAGTCCGAAACCGAATGAAATGAATAGACTACATCTTCCTTCGAGTTTTCTCGGACAACTAATCAAGCACGAGATGACATTACTTTGGCATCCCACTGATGTATTGCTGGGGTTCCGTAAGCGGCTGATTATCAGCGTGTTGGTAGTTTTTACTATAAGTGGGATATGGAAGCTATTGGAGAGGCCTATGCTCAGTGGGCAGCTATAGGTTGGGATGATGCTGATGAAGCGAGATGAAGTGAGAGTATAGGTACTCGTGATTTTAAACGAATGGAATTTGGTGTTATCAAATATCTTTACAACAAGAGCGGTTTCTCTGGCTGACTAAGAAGAAATTTTAATCAAATTTTATTTAAAAAAAATAAGTTTTTTTAATTTGTCGTGAATGAGCAAAAAGCCATTTTCGTTTTTCTGATTCAAAATTCTGAAGCAAAAAAAATTCAAAACTGGACTAAACGAGAAAATGTTGAACCCACAGTTTCTAACGACACTGAAAACTCGTTTACGTAAAATCAGCGTCATATAACCGAAGCCTCTGAAAGAATTGATCAAAACATCAATTGTGTTGGACAAAGAGCTATTAAACAAAAGATATGACGTCATCAATGGGAACGTTTTGCAGTAGATGTATGTAAAAATATTGATATTTTCGAATATATATTGTTATTCTTGTGACATAAGGTGTCTTGTTTAAATAGTTTGTTTTGAAGATAGATGAAGGGAGATTCTGAGAATTGTAAAGGTTTGTTTGATGATTATTGTGGGTATAAGATTCTATGATTTATCTTTACTACACTGTCATCATTGATACATCTTCTATTAGCGATAGACTTATATAGGGTGACTTTAAATTAGTGAACGATAGAAAAGGGTATGCATGTACTCGTGATAACAAACAACTTTTACTATGGGACGAAGTTCGAAATCATAAAAAAATAATTGGTCCCCCATACTATCAGCTGATGCAATTTGTATGGAGAGTTCAAAAATTTTTGAATGATTTCGACCTTGGTCCAATAGTAAAAGTTATTTGTTATCACGAGTATATGCATATACTTTTCTATCGTTCACTAATTTAAAGTCACCTTATATAAATACAAGAGCTTGGTAACAAAAAAACAAGAAAGTAGTAGGTAGTTTAGCAGGTCATTTTAGCTGGTCACAAAACGATGTCCAAAAAATACTTTGACCTGCGTAGTTATGATTTCAATAGTGACCCTTTGTGAAACATCTACCTATATTACATTGTTGCAAATGTTTTTTGGTATTGAGAATATTTAACGTTGCTTGCTATTAAAGACATAAAATTCGAGATTCAGACTCTAAATGTGCCTTTTTCATATTTAATGGTATCTACACACCTAAGCCGCCGGCTTTTTTGACAGCTGCCATTCGTATGACGTAAAGCAGCCGGTCTAGACCGGAGGCTTGCTGGCGGCTTTGGTGTGTAGACAGCATAAGAGTATTAGCGTATTCGGTACTCTTGTCAATGGACTCCACGCCATTTTGATCTATTCTTGAACGTTCCTTTGAGCACCTAATTCGACACAGATATAAAGTGGAGGAAAGAGCTTTATGCACAGTTTCAAAGAGCAAAGACTATATTTAATAGTAAGTGTGCGTGTACATGATAGGAAAATACGCTGGGCCTACTCAAGATTTCGTTTCGTAACTAGAAAATAACTGTGCATGACAAAAATCTAGTCTGCGCAAGACACGACGCGGCAACGTTGAGTGGTGGTTTTTCGCGTGCACAACAGACAAAATTCTTGTCGTGTACACGAAGAATTTGTCTTGTCTGCCGTAGACAAATTTCTTATCGTGTATCACCGTTACTATGAACATGACTGCAAAAGTTTATACTTAGTTATTGCATGAAGTCCTCATGTCATAAACAGTTACGTAACATGAAAGACACATGCGCATTTCAATGGTTCTCATCACAAGAATGTCAATACGTCAGAAAACCAATTTAAAACAAACATTAAAATCAAAAATTATTCAAATGAGGAATTTCCTGTGAATAATACTTAAATAAACAACATATGAAATGTAAGCGGACGATAAATTTAAACAGAAACAATAAACTATAAAACGCCGGGGTTTTGTTCAAGTAATTGACGAGTACTTTATTAATAATTTGTACTATTTTTGTTTCAAAGACTATTGTTGACGTATTTTGTTAAGACTGAGTTCTAGTTGAAGCGATGTTATGCTGTCTACACACCAAAACCATTCGTATGACGTAAAGCCGGGCGGCTTTACGTCATACGAATGGCAGCTGTCAAAAAAGCCGGCGGCTTTGGTGTGTAGATACCATTATATTTTAGTTTCTTGTCTAACTGAAGAAATGTTCTTCTCTATCATATTGTCATCATTCTGAAATGTATTCTAAACTTTAGTATATTCAGTTGTATGATAATCATCATCATTTAATTTAAGAGTCAGACTCTTGTCTGTGGAGCATCCGCCATTTAGGCCTGTCTTCTGCCAGTGCTTTGACTGTCGATATAATTATCAGAATAATTTATGCATTTATAATCAACAACATTTTCATCTAAAAATACTGTACCTCAGAGGTAAAGAGTAGTAAGTCCAGTTTTTGCCGAAACAATATTTTTTATACCATTATAATCGCAAAAACCAGACCTATCTAGTGGTATAAAGCATTAAACGTCATTTTGATTTAGCCTATGGTTTATAATTTTATCGTTATAGATGATTATGCCAAAAACTTTTATGAGAAAGGCAATACTTCGTGAACATTTTATGCTTAATTAGCGTTATGCGAAAAATATTAAGTAAAAAATGTTTATGCGTTTATATACCTAATATATTTAAGCATTCCAATATGGACCTTATAAAAAAGATGTAACAACTTTCGTAGAATTTCAGACATAATCATCAATGCTCAATTGACAATCTAATTCTCGAATTGTTTGCGGTTTTACTGAATTATGTTTTTCATAACACCTCTTGTCTTCCCCAATTCATATTATATCTTCAACTACACCACAGCCATAACAAAACCATAACCGGGTCAATGGCAGACTGAAGCTTGCCAAGGTTCCCGGATATAGGAGCCAATATGTTTGAAATATACCGGATTGTATTAGTACTCGTAATTATTTATATCTTTGAAGGATTTGAAGTAACTTTCGTCTGGTTCACATGAAATTTTAATTACTAGAAATTGTGGATGAAGCGAAAGAAGTGTGTTTGTGTCGTAGCAAGTGGAGGGAAGTTGTCCTCTGTCCACCTCGATGGGAGAGAGGCGTGAAGAATTGTATGCATGTTCTTACCCGACTGTTCCAGTTCTTGGGTCTGTTTTAACACTTTCAGATTAACAGCCATAGCTTATCCACAGCTTACTTGACAGATAGAAGTAAAAATTAGGTTTCACAAGTGTCGGATAAAGCTACCTCCTAGATACCTGGTAATACATCAAACAGATTTATCGGTAGATATTTTATTTGTCAGATAAATATCTGGAATTTTGTGAAAGGAGCTGTTAAGGGCTGTTTCATCATCTAGGTACAAATTAAATTTATCTGACAGATATTTTATACTCGTCCTGTCTAAAACGTCATTTTTCATGAAATGCACAGGTTTATCTGTCAGTTAAATTTTATCTATAAATGATGAGACGGGCGCTTGTTCTTATTCCAAATCTATGTATGCCAGTATAATATTGTACTTGGCAATCACTTTTAACTTTAGCATAGTTTGGTTGATCTAAAGGTTATTGCTTTAACTTTCAATATGGTAAAAACAAATTAAGTGTAAATACTTAGACATAAGATTATAGCGAAAAAACTTAAAAAAAAAAAAAAAACTTGTTGTAAAACTTGTTTGGTAGCTTCACTTTCAATATTACAAGACGTGATAATAAATTTTACGATGTTGCGTACTAAATAATAAAATTACATACAATAACTTAAGATACATCAAGTGTTAGCGAAAAGGTGTCTACAGACAGACCAACTTATCTGTGAACTATACGGCGGCGCTAGTAGAAATACAAAATTGTGTTTCTACCAATCGCAGCAGTTCTGGAATTTGACATTTCCGTATTAGTGGCCGTAGTTACAATAACGGCCGGTTCACAGATAACTTGGTAGCTCTGCACACGCGAATGCCGCCGGCCTGGCGGCTTACGTCATTTTCGATGACATTTTTGACAGATGAAAGCCGGCGGCCTTGGTGTGTAGATATAATTAAGGTTTAATGGACTATTAACATTTAATAAGCTTTTCTGCAATGCCTAACGGAAATTTTAAAGGATAACTACAAGTTTCTACAAGTAAAAGTGAAGATAAAACCATTTTATAGTCTTTTAATATCAGTAACCACTTTTATACGACGTTAAAGTTATGAAAATGACGTCTACATACAGTGTAGGGAGTTTATAATAAGACATCGGCTTTTAGAAAAAGATAATCGGGTATTGTCGGTTTTGTAGAGCGTTATCTCTTTTTTACACTACCGCCGTTTCACTACTTGTATGGTTGATTGCTTAGGTATTTTACTTCTTACTAATCATTATAAATGTCAATGTTTGAGCCGATGGATGCGAAGATGTTTGTTACTCTTTCACGCAAAAACCACTGAACAGATTTTGATGAAATTTTGCAATATTGTAGCTTATACATTAGAATAATACATAAGCTTTATTATTTTGAGATATCATTATTATTTTCTAAGATATGACGATTAATGTGTACGAAGTCGCGGGCAGCCTCTAACTCAAAACTACTACCGTTTGACTACCTGTATAGCCAATTGCTTGAACGAGTATATAAAAAAAGCAGGAAGCGACACGTGACAGCTTTCCACCGTCGGAAAGTCACATGGCTTTCCAAAGTATGTAAACAGAATTTAAATATACTATAATATGGGACGATGTCCGCCAAAGAATCTATTTAAGAATTTGTGACATTGGTACGCGAGTTTTGACTTCAGTCTGAGGATTTAGCTTCTATTTTTAAAAAGCTAGACATTTTTTTTACAATTAGACGAACACATACATAGCACTAAGATACCTAGTGCCGCGGGTGAATATATTAGACATTAAACCATGCATACAACATCCAGGGGCCCAAGTCTGCTAAAAAATAGCCTCAGTTGTATGTCGGCAGAGTGTCAATGGCATTTTTGACACATTTGTTGATCTGTTAAACAATGGCTTATACTGATTGCGACCAAATGTGTCAAAAAATGATATTGACACTCTCATTGACTCTCTGCCGACCTTTGACTATAGAATATATAAGGAGGTGCCATACCGTCTGGATCTGCGTGCCTGGTCTGGCGCAAAATGGCTACCTTTTTGTATGGAATTTCTTATCGCTTGACAGGTCATCTACCAAGAAAGCTATGAAAAACTTGCGCCAACCTTGGCACGCTGTCATAAACTCATTTGTATATGAAAAAAAATGAGAGAGAATATTTTAAATGAGCAAACTTGGATCCCTAGTCGCTATAATAATGACAGTACACCTACTTAATAAAGGTAAATGATTTAAAATTTCCCGCAACAGACTGATCATCATAATGTGATGTAAATTCAGGTATCGCATCAATCTGCGGACTCATTACCGGCCGAGATCGATCGCGGTCGTAATCACTAATCGATTAAAATATCGAGAGACTTTTATATTTTACGATTTTTTTACATTGTTGCGAGATTTGGCCAAGCTTTTGCTTGGATTCAACTGAATGAGTACGATTTCTGCCTTTTAAATTATAAAAAAAATAATTGATGTCTTTTAAAAATTTAGTCGTTTTTTGGTAATGTGATCTATGAAAATATGATTTGATTACCTATTTATTACCCGACTACGGCAAAGCCAAAAGGAAGGGTAATGTTTTTGGCAGTCTATGTATGTATGTATGTATGTATGTATGTATGTATGTATGTTTGTATGTATGTATGTATGTATGTTCCACCGTAGCGTCTAAACTACTGAACCGATTTTAATGAATGAGGTGTCAAAAGATTCGTAATAATACGGCGGGTGACATAGGATACCTAGTTTTGCAATAAGTTTAATACTTTGCCCACTAGTGGGCAAAAAGTCACGAAGAAAAAAATAAAAGTTTGTAAATGGTGTTGTGTGGGGTATCAAATTCAAGAGCTCGGCGAGTACATTCCAAAAATATATATATCACTAGGTTTTGCGCACGGATTTGCTTGTAAACTAGTGGACAAGAAGTCGCGACGAAAAATATTAAATTTTACAAAGGATAATGTGTGGGGTATCAAATGAAAGGGCTCAGCGAGTACATTCCAAATATAGCACGCGGTTTTACTTGTAAATATGTCTTTTAACGTCTTGTCTTTTTTATCATAATTACTTCGAAACTACTGATTACTTACCTACAGCTTGCCAAATCAGGCCTTTTCAGAATTTTGTTGACTGTTTTGGCTAGTTTTAAGCTAAATTACCTACAACTTTGTACTACCTATGGAATCAACTTTGTTGGCATTCAAACATTTTCGGTCCCTCAATAGGTAGATATATTTTGCACACGTAACTTGTACGAAAAAGCAAACATTTTTAGACTCTGACAAAGATCCCATATTCAAAGTTGTTAATTATCATGAGTTCAAGCAGTGATTTTAATTTGTACAGCGTGTCTTAAAAGGGAAGTTTGAAATAAAATACAAGACTTCTTGAACTCACATTCACTATGAACAAAGTAGTCAGTGTGTAGGAAAGTTTGGGTGGTGCAGCTCCCCGTCAAAATGAAACAAAACTCTACTTGAACTCTACTATGGATAAAGCAGTCACAGTGTAGGGGGGTTTGGGGGGCGCAGCCCCACGCCAAGATTAAACAAAACACTTCTTGAATTCTACTAGACAAAGTTGTTACTGTGTGGGGGGTTTGGGGGGCGTAGCCCCCCGCTAAAAGACACGAAACACTTCTTGAACTCTACTATGGAAAAAGTTGTCACAGTGTAAGGCGGTTTGGGGGGCACAGGCCCCCGCCAAAATTAAACAAAACACTTCTTGAACTCTACTAGATAAAGTTGTCAATGTGTGGGGGGGTTTGGGGGGCGTAGCCCCCCGCTAAAAGACACGTAACACTTCTTGAACTCTACTATGGATAAATTTGCCACTGTGTAGGGGGATTTGGGGGGCGTAGACCCTCGCCAAAATGAAACAAAACCTTCTTGAACTTTACTGGACAAAGTTATCACTGTGTGGGGGGGTTTGGGGGGCGCAGCCCCCCGCCAAAAGCAACGAAACACTTCTTGGACTCTACTATGGATAAAGTAGTCACAGTGTAGGGGGGTTTGGGGGGTGCAGCCCCCCGCCAAAATTAAACAAAACACTTCTTGAATTCTACTAGACAAATTTACACTGTGTGGGGGGGTTTGGGGGGCGTAGCCCCCAGCCAAAAGTAACGAAACACTTCTTGGACTCTACTATGGATAAAGTAGTCACAGTATAGGGGGGTTTGGGGGGTGCAGCCCCCCGCCAAAATTAAACAAAACACTTCTTGAATTCTACTAGACAAATTTTCGCTGTGTGGGGGGGTTTGGCCCAAAGGGTTTGGCGCCAAAAGACACGAAACACTTCTTGAACTCTACTGTGGACAAAGTAGTCATTGTGTCAGTTTGGGGGGACGCAGCCCCCCGCTGCAATAAGGAAATAGATACTTTTAACATATACTCGTATTATGGACAGATTATCAGTGTGTAGGGGGGCTTTGGGGGCGTAGCGCCCCGGCAAAATAAATAAAAGGCATCTTTGATCCACACTCATACCCATCCGAAACGGATTACGCTACTTACTTTGGACCAGGAAAGCGTTGAGCATTTGCTCAAAAGTAGGTACCTACCTATCTAGGTACTTTTTGTGTAGTTTTTTTAGTGTTATGTACGCTATCAAAAAATTTGAAATATTTTAGGATTGTTACCCTATAATTATAATATATCTCGTTGCATTTTGTCCACTTTGAAAAGTAACTGTGGTGTAGATGACTATGAAGTCGCGGTTGCCCGCTAGTACAATATGTTTAGATGAAAAGATAGATTGAAAGTGTAACATGGAGTTTGAGTAGTTGTCATGTATGTGTTTGTATGAGTTCTGTAGTAGGTACGTAGTTATCACTGGTTTAACTAAAAAGTGTGAAATAAAAAATAAGTTCTAAAAACTAAAACCCGCCTACGGAAAACCTGCGATCTTAAAAGTAAGAAACAAGAAATAATTCTTGTCTTCTTAACTAGGTACCCCGTAAATGCACAGACGTAGCGATTTTCAGAGGAAAGCCGTGGTCGTATGCCTCCATATAAATGGCTGCCTGCAAGCAATTGATACCTAAACAAGTTAAACAGGTTCCGATATTGCACGGTTATTAATATCAAGGCACAGAGGCATACGACCACGGCTTTCCTCTGAAAATCGCTACGTCTGTGCATTTACGGGGTACCTAGTTAAGAAGACAAGAATTATTTCTTGTTTCTTACTTTTAAGATCGCAGGTTTTCCGTAGGCGGGTTTTAGTTTTTAGAACTTATTTTTTTTTGCATATTTATGTTTGTTTTACCTACTTTATGTTACCTATTTACTTATATTTTCCCTATCTATGTTTGTTTGATGCCTTGAAAAACAACAGGACTACTTGCGCGTCAATATGTGACAGTCAATATTACATAATCTATCACGCCTTTATTCCATCGGGGTAGGCAGAAACCACTTTCCCATCGTGCCATATAAAAGTCCCAACATAAACATTTACCTACAGATAGATATACATTTACATGCACATCATAATAACCAAAGCTGTTTCCAACACGTTTCATAAAACGTTCTTTTATTAGGGTTCCGTACCCAAAGGATAAAAACGGGACCCTATTACTGACACTCTACTGTCCGTCTGTCACCAGGCTGTATCTCATGAACCGTTAAAGCTAGAGCATTGAAATGATCACAGATGATGTATTACCGTTGCCGCTATAACAAAAAATACTAAAACTGAATAATAATAATAATTTAGTGGGCTATACAACAAACGTAATTTTTGGCCCTTTTTTGCACGATATAAATAAATAACTACTGGTAGACATTATTACTAGGATATTGTTAGCATAGTGAATGGTACGGAACCCTTCGCGCGTGAGTCCGTCTTACACTTTTCCGTTTTTTATTTTTTAACCACAAAGTAGCGTAATTGTAGATTGTTACGGTTGTAATGAGCTTTACTTTTTTGCTCTTTTTAAACAGCTTAAGAGTCCGTTTCACCATGTAAAGATAAAATGTATCTAATAGATATTATTTTAATACCTGTCTTTGTATAAAACGTAATTTCTTTTAGAAATATGCTGTGTACCTTTTGTATAACTTCTCTTTTTTTCTGTATCTATGTACTATCATCTTACAATAAACTGTTAAATAAATCATAAAACATCATGTTTTATGTCAGTTAAATTTTATCTGAAGATAGTGAAACGGGAACTGAGCTAGTAATTTTTTTTATTAGCCATTAAGATCCCACTGCTGGGCAAAGGCCTCCCCCACGACTTTCCATTTAACACGGTCTCCGGTAGAGTCCTGCCCGCCAGCTAGTAATATCTTTCTTATATAATAAATTTCGTGCCGATGGAGGTGAGGATGTTTGTTCCTTCATGCAAAAATCACTAAACAGATTTAGAAGAAACTTGTCAATATTGTAGGTTATGTACATCAAATAAAAAATAAGTTCTAAAAACTAAAACCCGCCTACGGAAAACCTGCGATCTTAAAAGTAAGAAACAAGAAATAATTCTTGTCTTCTTAACTAGGTACCCCGTAAATGCACAGACGTAGCGATTTTCAGAGGAAAGCCGTGGTCGTATGCCTCTGTGCCTTGATATTAATAACCGTGCAATATCGGAACCTGTTTAACTTGTTTAGGTATCAATTGCTTGCAGGCAGCCATTTATATGGAGGCATACGACCACGGCTTTCCTCTGAAAATCGCTACGTCTGTGCATTTACGGGGTACCTAGTTAAGAAGACAAGAATTATTTCTTGTTTCTTACTTTTAAGATCGCAGGTTTTCCGTAGGCGGGTTTTAGTTTTTAGAACTTATTTTTTATTTCACACTTTTTAGTTAAACCAGTGATAACTACGTACCTACTACAGAACTCATACAAACACATACATGACAACTACTCAAACTCCATGTTACACTTTCAATCTATCTTTTCATCTAAACATATTGTACTAGCGGGCAACCGCGACTTCATAGTCATCTACACCACAGTTACTTTTCAAAGTGGACAAAATGCAACGAGATATATTATAATTATAGGGTAACAATCCTAAAATATTTCAAATTTTTTGATAGCGTACATAACACTAAAAAAACTACACAAAAAGTACCTAGATAGGTAGGTACCTACTTTTGAGCAAATGCTCAACGCTTTCCTGGTCCAAAGTAAGTAGCGTAATCCGTTTCGGATGGGTATGAGTGTGGATCAAAGATGCCTTTTATTTATTTTGCCGGGGCGCTACGCCCCCAAAGCCCCCCTACACACTGATAATCTGTCCATAATACGAGTATATGTTAAAAGTATCTATTTCCTTATTGCAGCGGGGGGCTGCGTCCCCCCAAACTGACACAATGACTACTTTGTCCACAGTAGAGTTCAAGAAGTGTTTCGTGTCTTTTGGCGCCAAACCCTTTGGGCCAAACCCCCCCACACAGCGAAAATTTGTCTAGTAGAATTCAAGAAGTGTTTTGTTTAATTTTGGCGGGGGGCTGCACCCCCCAAACCCCCCTATACTGTGACTACTTTATCCATAGTAGAGTCCAAGAAGTGTTTCGTTACTTTTGGCTGGGGGCTACGCCCCCCAAACCCCCCCACACAGTGTAAATTTGTCTAGTAGAATTCAAGAAGTGTTTTGTTTAATTTTGGCGGGGGGCTGCACCCCCCAAACCCCCCTACACTGTGACTACTTTATCCATAGTAGAGTCCAAGAAGTGTTTCGTTGCTTTTGGCGGGGGGCTGCGCCCCCCAAACCCCCCCACACAGTGATAACTTTGTCCAGTAAAGTTCAAGAAGGTTTTGTTTCATTTTGGCGAGGGTCTACGCCCCCCAAATCCCCCTACACAGTGGCAAATTTATCCATAGTAGAGTTCAAGAAGTGTTACGTGTCTTTTAGCGGGGGGCTACGCCCCCCAAACCCCCCCACACATTGACAACTTTATCTAGTAGAGTTCAAGAAGTGTTTTGTTTAATTTTGGCGGGGGCCTGTGCCCCCCAAACCGCCTTACACTGTGACTACTTTTTCCATAGTAGAGTTCAAGAAGTGTTTCGTGTCTTTTAGCGGGGGGCTACGCCCCCCAAACCCCCCACACAGTAACAACTTTGTCTAGTAGAATTCAAGAAGTGTTTTGTTTAATCTTGGCGTGGGGCTGCGCCCCCCAAACCCCCCTACACTGTGACTGCTTTATCCATAGTAGAGTTCAAGTAGAGTTTTGTTTCATTTTGACGGGGAGCTGCACCACCCAAACTTTCCTACACACTGACTACTTTGTTCATAGTGAATGTGAGTTCAAGAAGTCTTGTATTTTATTTCAAACTTCCCTTTTAAGACACGCTGTACAAATTAAAATCACTGCTTGAACTCATGATAATTAACAACTTTGAATATGGGATCTTTGTCAGAGTCTAAAAATGTTTGCTTTTTCGTACAAGTTACGTGTGCAAAATATATCTACCTATTGAGGGACCGAAAATGTTTGAATGCCAACAAAGTTGATTCCATAGGTAGTACAAAGTTGTAGGTAATTTAGCTTAAAACTAGCCAAAACAGTCAACAAAATTCTGAAAAGGCCTGATTTGGCAAGCTGTAGGTAAGTAATCAGTAGTTTCGAAGTAATTATGATAAAAAAGACAAGACGTTAAAAGACATATTTACAAGTAAAACCGCGTGCTATATTTGGAATGTACTCGCTGAGCCCTTTCATTTGATACCCCACACATTATCCTTTGTAAAATTTAATATTTTTCGTCGCGACTTCTTGTCCACTAGTTTACAAGCAAATCCGTGCGCAAAACCTAGTGATATATATATTTTTGGAATGTACTCGCTGAGCTCTTGAATTTGATACCCCACACAACACCATTTACAAACTTTTATTTTTTTCTTCGTGACTTTTTGCCCACTAGTGGGCAAAGTATTAAACTTATTGCAAAACTAGGTATCCTATGTCACCCGCCGTATTATTACGAATCTTTTGACACCTCATTCATTAAAATCGGTTCAGTAGTTTAGACGCTACGGTGGAACATACATACATACATACATACAAACATACATACATACATACATACATACATACATAGACTGCCAAAAACATTACCCTTCCTTTTGGCTTTGCCGTAGTCGGGTAAATAGGACGCTTTATAATTAAAGATATTTTGTAATTTTATAAAAAACAATACAATACCTACAAATATTCTTTATTGCACAAAAGGATATAAGGTACAGACACAAACAAGAATATAAGAAGCAACAGGCGGCCTTATTGCTAGGTAGCAATATCTTCCAGACAACCTTAGGGTAAGAAATAGCGAAAAATAAAAAAAAATGTGTACGAAGTCGCGGGCAGCCTCTATATTCAATAAAATAACAAAACAGCGTCTACACATAACTACATGATTTAACTAGACACTTCTCCACTATAAACACTGGCACTAAACCAGTCCCAACTAAACTTTCCCATCAAAGAACTATAAAGAGAAAATACATATTTTATAGTAGTTCCTTGTGTTTACCACTGGTACTTACAGTAATGATTGAGCAAATTGAAGACAAGTGTTTTGGCAGAGAGGGATTTAGGACAGCCGTGAGGCCCTTGGAAGTTAGGCCTCTAAATTGGTGAGGCAGTGGGGCCCTAAATATTGAATAAGACTAGGGTGAAATTGAAAGCCTCCAAATTGGTGGGGCAGTGAGGCCCTTAATATTGTATAAGGCTAGAGTGAAATTGAAAGGCCTCTAAATTGGTGGGGCAGTGGGGCCCTAAATATTGAAAAAGGCTAATTGAAGATGTTTAGCATTTTATGAAATACCGAGTGTTTAGCAAATACTAACTTCCTAGAATTTAACCGCGTTACGCAATTAACCGTCAATCTGTAAGGGTCCGAACAACATAGTCGGTTTTTCTGTTTCAGTTATTGATAAATTGAGAAAAAGTGACGAAAGGCAGAGCTGTGATCATATTGACATTATCTATTTATTTTATAATAAAAATGACGAAAATAGCGAAATAAGTGTGTTTGTATCGTAGCAAGTGGAAGGAAGTGGTCTCTGCCTACTCCAATGGGAGAGTAGCGTGACGGATATGTATGTATGTATGTATAATAACAAAAGATCATGAATTGTAATGTTAATAAAATTTTACAATTAGAAACTTGAAATGCAAAACAATTCGAAATGAAACGGGGAAGCAGCTAATAACAGGAGTCTTTGGAGAAGCATGGGAGAGGCTTTTGCCTAGCAGTGGGACGAAATAGGCTAAAAAGAAAAAAAAAAAACTAAATGCTTTAACTGTAAAGTTGCCAATATAAACAACAAAAGGCCCACAAACCCCTGAAACGGCCCTGAATCTTATAAATGGTTTGTATTGTATTGTCAATGTTATGACATGTTATCATTTATTAATATAGTTATGCGAATTTTATTCGTATTTACTATTATTGACTTTGTTTAGGCCACAATATGTTTAATAAGCTAGGTACTTGAACTGTTATGTACTGAACTCTGTATTATAGAGGTTACTAGCTTTTGCCCGCGGGTTTTAATACATTGGCGAAGTAAACGTGCGACATTCGGGAGAGAAATTATGACCAAAAATTAACATAACCTATATTATGTAGAGTGCGTTTCACGAAAGAAGTCCCCCAGATATTTTTGGAACTAAATTTGACAGGTCTGTTTTCCCTATTTTCTGACCTTTTCCCTGATAGTAGGTTGAAACCCCCTTACTTACCTTAATCAAAATATACTTTTCACCTAACAGAAATATAGGTACTTAAATAGATATTTATATCAAAATGTACACCAACCTACCCATGAAATGATCAGGGGGTCTAAAATGGCCACATTGGATGTTTCATCTACAATACGAATCATCTGATGAATTGTAGCTGACACCCATCAAAAACCATAAAATGGTCGCTTTGTAATATGATTCATCTGCAATTCATTTCATAAAATGTTTCATATTTAACGTCAATATTGCCCGAAGTATGCTGGACATAGTATTATTTGATAAATTACAAATGAAATATACCTATATACATAATAAAGGTAGACTTTGTACTTCTAAATGGCAATATTATCAATTTTGACATGCTATACAGCGCCGCGGCTAGGGGACTTCTTTCGTGAGATGGACTCTACCTATATTTTCTTGCGAAATAAAAAAGGAGTTTGAGTTTGTGGTTTGACCCAAGCACAATTTACTTAGTAGTAAAAAATCTATGTCAATCAAACTTTACGCACCTACGCTACGGTTGATGCACGGTTGAGGTTTAAAAAAAACAATTATTTTTTTTTAGACTGTAACGTGGTTTCCCGAGGGAAGACCACGTGCTTTGATTTTGCTGACCCTTAGTGTGCCACTGGCTGTGCTCGAGGCCAGCGACTTGTCTGAGGGTAGCGGATAGAATGTTCGAGGGCGTTGGAGAGCGAAATAAAAAGCGGAAAGTAAACTAACAAAGGCTGTATATTCTTGGACAACACTTAATGCTATTTTACAACGGGGAAATTATCACTCTAGCTTGGACCGGGACCACTAGGAGAGCGTGAGGGAAGTTAAGGCCTAAATACCTAACCATGTGGTGTGTTTTAATTATGAAACACTTACCGGACGGGACAGCTGCTCCAGGGGGGTTTATGCGCGCTCGTTCAGCGCGCTTACGGAAAGGGTTTAACGGTTTTTAAATGACTCTACTGCGTTACGGGAACGCTACGGTGTAGCCGGGACGTGCGGCGCGACAAGACTCAATGGCGGACGTACGGGTCCGCGTTAAGCGATCGTGCGGCGCGGATTGGACGGGTTTGACGGGAATAAAAGGGACCTGGTTGGTCCAGCGATCCAGATACTGGTACGCGGTCTTAATCAACCAGGCGAGAGAGACGGGAATAGGGTTGGTCCAGCGATCCAGATACTGGTACGCGGTCTTAATCAACCCTAGGGTTACGGGAAGGTGTTTCGGGGTTGGTCCAGCGATCCAGATACTGGTACGCGGTCTTAATCAACCCACAGGAGTACGGAGGATGGGAGTTGGGTTGGTCCAGCGATCCAGATACTGGTACGCGGTCTTAATCAACCCAAGGGGAAAGGAAGACGGGAATGGGTTGGTCCAGCGATCCAGATACTGGTACGCGGTCTTAATCAACCCAGGGGTAAGGGAGAGAGAGGGGTATCGCGAGAGCTCTTTTCGGAGAGCTTAAACGGAAAACTCTGTCTTGCTGGTAGCCGGGGCCCGCCTTATATAGGCCATGGCCAGGGCGAAAGCGGCGCGGGGTTGCGGCGGCGCGGTGCGTGCTGTGCGTGAGTCACGCTGAGCTGAGCGGAGTCCGCGTCATCAGGCGGTAGCGGGGTGCGCGCGGGCGCAGGGATACAACCGCCCGTCCGGTCGGTTTGTGGCGGGTAGACGTGGTGCGTTAGCCTACTACCGTCACACTCCCCCCTTTCTTTTGAAGATTTTTACGTACAGCGGAAAAATCACCATCATCGGTGCTTACATTACTGTATAACGTTAAAGTACAAACTGGTTAACAATTATTAGCTATAATGTTTTATTTTTGCTTTGGGCAAGCTCATACTTTAAAAACATATGCATTTAGCAATGGTCCTAAAAAGAACCCGGTTGTAATCATGTTCCCCCTAACCTTTATTTACATTTCCAAAAAAAACTATCTTACATTTCTTATTAAAATACTGTTTCTTTTACAAGTCTTTCTCTAAATTACTACACCCCCTGTGATCTTATATTAAATACCTCTTGCTCTAAAATGAGCGAGTGCCTCACGAAAATGTATTAGCAAAGTTGCGTTAAACGTTCTCGATGAGCGATTGCAAGTGCCTTATTTAATTTTCATAGCGAAATTCTTACCGCGGTAACTAGGTATCATATTACTCACAGGTTCACAGTTGTATGGGATTTATAACTTACATTTATTTTGTTTATATGTATCTACGTTGGTCCCTTTTCCCTTCCGGTTACATATTTTACCTTAAACTATCTGTTTTGTAATATAAACAAACTTAACTATTCCCTAAAATGGCTAAATTTTTACAAATTACTTGTTATCATACAACGGAGGGTACTTATTATGCTTTTACTTATGCCTATTGTATTCTTACTATTAATATTAGTTACATGGTTGTACTATTACCTATTCTTATGTTCAAAGTATCTTATCTATTCTACTATACCTACTTCCCTTTTTCCTTACTCCTTATACTATATCATATTTGGTTTTCTAAAACTGAAAGACGGTAGTTGTAAAAAAAAAGTGTACTTAATCGCCTAGTTTTGTCCCTTTTTCCCTTAAAAAGATTTGGTAAGTGGGCTTTGATTAGGTTTCCTAATTCATATCCTATACGTTAATTTTACTAATATTTCCTGTGACTTTAATTTTTTGGTTTTTTAACTATTACATCTTATGTACCTACTTGTGTATTCGTATTGCTAGTTACTTCGTTATTTAACAACAATAACCGGTTATGTGATTAATTAGTGTTTCAGCAATGGTTTAACTATGCGTTTCGCTTTCTTTCCTTAGTAACAAAACGGATTCCCGACGGACCGGTGGGGTTGTTTACTAGTGTTTTAATTGTAATTAAATAATAATTTTTTTTTAAATAATTGTTACGGTGTCTATAGCTAAACCTGTGCTTACAGTTGTGTATATTTTATGAATACAGTGTGGTGTTGTTAACAAGTGATGTGTTTTAGGTATTACCTTGTGGATTTGGATGAATACATTGTTACGGTATATAAACATAAACTACAGGTTTTTTTGGTATGTATTTTAATCTTATTATCTACGGCTAATTATTTTTAATTACACAGGTATAATATTTTATATCTAAATTATCGGTTTTCTACTCGGACTTTAGAAATTACATGTAATTTTTTATCGCGGTCCCTACTTGGTTCGTTCTTCTGCTCGGTGTAGGTACGCGAGTTATTGAAAGATCGGCGGTGTCTTCTTCTGGACTTGTGTTCATCAACTGGTAACGGAGTCAGTGATAACGGTACACCACCCCGCCTACGACTTGAACTCACCCCCGGTGGCTCGGTCGTCGTCGGGCTGGTTGTTTTGGCTTCGGTGGTCGTTGTGACTGGCGGTTTTGGTATTCGTTGGGGAATTTGCGGATTGGTTGTTTTGTTGGAACATACAATGGGTGGTTTGTATTTGTTCGACGATTGCGGTGTTTGGTTGTCCTTGCAGATCATGCAATTCCTCACGAACTTAGAGACATCTTTATACATACCGGGCCAGTAGTAACATTGGGCAACGCGGTTTAGGGTTTTAGCTGTGCCCAAGTGTCCAGTAGTTGGCTCATGGTGGTATTGTTTTATTATGCTATGTCTTTCGGATGATGGTACGCATAGTTTCCATTCGTTGATTGTTTCTTGCCGTGGTCCATATGCGTTGTTTTTAATGTTTCGGTATAATTTATTTTCCTCAATCTTGTAGTCCAGGTTCTTGGTTAATTTGACTTCATTCAGTTTTCTTTGTATCCAGTCTGAGTTTCCGTTTTCTGGTTTAATTTTTGGTTGCTCAACTCTCCGGTTTGTTATTTTGGTTTTGTTTTCTGGGTTCATAATTCGTTTTTTTGTTTTTTCGGTGTCTATTTTCGGCTTAGTTTGTTTCTTGTTTTTCTGCAATAACGTTTTGGGTCGTTTCGACTCTGATGTATACAGGGTGTCGATGAATCCCACTTCGTTTATTATGGTTTTGTTTTGTTGCGGCCATTTTAGTTGTACTCCTTAACGTGTCCGGATATCCATGCCGATCAGTATTCTTACTATCCGGGGATGGTAGAACATTCGGTGTTTTATTTTCCTACCGTCGATGGTGATTTCGATCGGTAGTACTTCGGTGATGTGCACTGTCGATCCGTCGGCTACGATTATTTTCTCATCGGCTTTTATTGACCTCCTACTGGTGTTTCTAAATCTCTGGAATATTTCTTTAGTAACAAATGATCTTGTTGAGCCGGTGTCGATTAGTGCTTCATACTGTGTATCGAACATGGTGATTTGTTTAAACGGACGGTTGTCTACTTCCATTTGGCTTACAACCATGGATTCGGAGCTTTTCTTCGGTATCCTACAGCAGTTGGTACTTTTAATTCCCAATTTGCCACATGTGCTGCAGAACAGGATTTTTTTGCCGGAACATTCTCTTGATGAGTGTCCTTGTTTGCCACAACTCCAACAGTGGGTTTTCTGGTCGTACTGGTTTATGTATTTTGGCTTTGCCTCTTGTTCGGTTGGTTTCTTCTGATCGGTTGTTGTTTGTTTGTCGGATTCTGAACTTGAGTTTTGTCGTATACTTGCTATCCGGTCTGAATTATTTTTCTCAAAATCGGCTGCCAGTGTTATTAGGTCGTTAATGGTTGCGAATTCATGTCGTTTAATATAAAATTTATACCGGGTGTCCATGTTTTCATAAATTCTATTTTTTTCTTCTTCTTTTGTCATTCGACCATACCTTCTCATAAGGGTTTGTATTTCAATCTGGTAGTCAATAAACTTTTGTTTATAATGTTGTTTCTTCGCTACGATTTTGCCTAGTAGATCGTTGTCGTAGTTACTCGGTAGAAAGGTCACTTTAAAAGTTTGCACGAAGTCTTCCCAGGTTTCCCATGAATGCCTGTTGTTTCTGTGCCATAGTAGTGCTTTACCTTTCATGAAACGGGGTAGTAATTTAAGTACTTTATCTTCATTAACGTCGTCTGTCGCTATTAATTCATCAAGTGTTTCTAGAAATTCTACGGGATCTTTGTAGGTGTCAAAACTGATGTTCCACTTCGATATAATGTGTTCATGGTGGTCTGTTCTATGGGGTGAACTTGACCTTGACGTTTTACCTTCACTGTGTGACATGTTTGTGTCTTTGTATTCGTCGGTTTCTGTGTCTTCTTGTTTTTCTGTTTTCGGTTCGACGGTTCTTGTTTGTGAAACACCTGTGTTTTGTTTGGTCACGGTATCCTCCGGGGGGTGGGTGGGGTTAGTTGGTTCGGTTGACGTTGACGGGGTGGCGGCCTTTATCTTGTGTACCAGTTTTCTCCGCAACTCTTGTACCGTCTTGTTTTCGGTGTCTATGTTGTATTTCTTGCACTCTTCTTCTAGTTGAGGCTTCTTCAACGAGTATACCCAAGTTGACGTTCTTTTCATTTATTGTTTATATTTTACCTATCGGTACGTTTTTTTTTAAAGCTATACGTTTTACACAAATATTTGAACCTAATCAAACTTTTACTATACCTATCACCCACTTACCAAATACTTATTTTATTGTTTAAATAATACAATTTTATAGAATATGTTTTAAAATATAAAAATTTAATTTTTATGTAAAAGTTCAAAATGTGTTTTATAGTTCAATGAAGTTTTAAAAGCGCGTTAATTCTAAAAAAGGTTACGAGGTACGGTACGATTCTCAGCTGACGAGGTAATGTTCATTCATATAAGGTTGGTGGTTACTACTGGTTTTACTCGCAATGAGTTCGGAAAAGGAAAAAAATAATGTGTGGTTAAGTTAAGTTCCGTTGTACGGTTAATTTAAAAGAAAAAAAAATTGTTTAAAGAGAGAGACATAAATAAAAATAAACAACCCTAAAATATTAAACTGAGTGTTATTGACTGTAAATATGCTGGCGATAAAAATAGGGGTTACGTATAGCGGTTCTCTTAAAGCGGTTTTAAATAAGTAAATCCTAAATAGTAAAGAAATTTAAATTTTAATTATATCCTTAAAGAAATTTTAAATACAATGAAATCAATTCAAAACTGTTAAAAAAAACAAGGCAAAAAAAAATAAATAAAAAAAACAATCTGAAAATTAAAATGTTCGTGGAAAATAATATATTTAAATTTAAAAAAAAAAAAGATGGGCCCAACTACCTAAAACCATGCGATCATGCAATTTCAAAGGTGTGCATGCTGTTGGTGTGTGCGAGATGAGATACGGTGGCAGCTAGTAGTAGGCAAGTTGAACGTGACGTCACGCGGCCGTTAGCGCTCTGCGATGATGCAGGCCGGCCGACCGGTTCGAGAACAATCGGTGATGCTACTACGTGTTCTATTATAACTAGTTCGCTCTGTATGTCACTTCTATTTATTCTAAACGATACTAAGGAATCTATAGTCACTGCTGGATTTTATACCTAAATTTTGTCGTTCTAATACCTATCTTTATGCTTGTTTTTTCTTATAAAAAAAACGGTCACAAGCTAGGTGAGTTCAGATCGGTCGGATAATTATATTGCTCTCTACACTCGTTATTTGAATTTGCGTGATGCGCTTAAATGTACCCACTACTTGGTTTTGTTAAACGTTCGCGCAATGGATTTGTATTTCAAATTGGACCTAGAATACAGGATGTAACTGAAATACAGAGGGTTTTTCACTTGGGCGCCAAAATGTAACGTGGTTTCCCGAGGGAAGACCACGTGCTTTGATTTTGCTGACCCTTAGTGTGCCACTGGCTGTGCTCGAGGCCAGCGACTTGTCTGAGGGTAGCGGATAGAATGTTCGAGGGCGTTGGAGAGCGAAATAAAAAGCGGAAAGTAAACTAACAAAGGCTGTATATTCTTGGACAACACTTAATGCTATTTTACAACGGGGAAATTATCACTCTAGCTTGGACCGGGACCACTAGGAGAGCGTGAGGGAAGTTAAGGCCTAAATACCTAACCATGTGGTGTGTTTTAATTATGAAACACTTACCGGACGGGACAGCTGCTCCAGGGGGGTTTATGCGCGCTCGTTCAGCGCGCTTACGGAAAGGGTTTAACGGTTTTTAAATGACTCTACTGCGTTACGGGAACGCTACGGTGTAGCCGGGACGTGCGGCGCGACAAGACTCAATGGCGGACGTACGGGTCCGCGTTAAGCGATCGTGCGGCGCGGATTGGACGGGTTTGACGGGAATAAAAGGGACCTGGTTGGTCCAGCGATCCAGATACTGGTACGCGGTCTTAATCAACCAGGCGAGAGAGACGGGAATAGGGTTGGTCCAGCGATCCAGATACTGGTACGCGGTCTTAATCAACCCTAGGGTTACGGGAAGGTGTTTCGGGGTTGGTCCAGCGATCCAGATACTGGTACGCGGTCTTAATCAACCCACAGGAGTACGGAGGATGGGAGTTGGGTTGGTCCAGCGATCCAGATACTGGTACGCGGTCTTAATCAACCCAAGGGGAAAGGAAGACGGGAATGGGTTGGTCCAGCGATCCAGATACTGGTACGCGGTCTTAATCAACCCAGGGGTAAGGGAGAGAGAGGGGTATCGCGAGAGCTCTTTTCGGAGAGCTTAAACGGAAAACTCTGTCTTGCTGGTAGCCGGGGCCCGCCTTATATAGGCCATGGCCAGGGCGAAAGCGGCGCGGGGTTGCGGCGGCGCGGTGCGTGCTGTGCGTGAGTCACGCTGAGCTGAGCGGAGTCCGCGTCATCAGGCGGTAGCGGGGTGCGCGCGGGCGCAGGGATACAACCGCCCGTCCGGTCGGTTTGTGGCGGGTAGACGCGGTGCGTTAGCCTACTACCGTCACAAGACTAATTGGAATAATTATTCCCTCAGTTATATATTTTACGATTTTTGACTATTAAAATGTTGTTTACATTGCTTTAAAATTAATTTGAATTTCTTTTGAAAAATTACCTCGGTTTGCTCATGTGCATTTATATGCAGCAAGCGATCTCTGTTAACCCCGCTTAGAAAGAGGCGAGGCGAATATGTATGTAAGTTTATATATCCCACCAAAAACATAAATGTGAAAAAGGGTGGCCAATTCAATATAAAAATTATGTTGAGAGCTTTGCCGTAAAAAGTATGGAGATCTAAATGTGTGCCAATTCATAGGTATGCAAAATCGAAATATGTATTTTTATAGAAAAAAAAATATGCCAATTATGCACAAGTATTAATAAACTCTATTTCTTTGCTTTGTTGGATTACTTAAAACAATTGCTGTTATTAAAAATCCCACCAAAAACATAAATGTGAAAAAGGGTGGCCAATTCAATATGAAAATTATGTTGAGAGCTTTGCCGTAAAAAGTATAGAGATCTAAATGAGTGCCAATTCATAGGTATGCAAAATAGAAATATGTATTTTTATAGGAAAAAATAATGCCTATTATGAACAAGTATTAATAAACTCTATTTCTTTGCTTTGTTGGATAACTTAAAACAATTGCTGTTATTAAAAAAAAAATAAGATCTTAAAGGAGGTTAGTTTTATTTGGCCAGTTTTCATCAGAATTAAAATATTGAATAAGTTTATAAATAAAATGACTGATTTAATGAAAACTGGCCAAATAAAACTAACCTCCTTTAAGATCTTATATTTTTTTTAATAACAGCAATTGTTTTAAGTTATCCAACAAAGCAAAGAAATAGAGTTTATTAATACTTGTTCATAATAGGCATTATTTTTTCCTATAAAAATACATATTTCTATTTTGCATACCTATGAATTGGCACTCATTTAGATCTCCATACTTTTTACGGCAAAGCTCTCAACATAATTTTCATATTGAATTGGCCACCCTTTTTCACGTTTATGTTTTTGGTGGGATATCATTACTTTTTGTACATACAGAGAACTAGGAAAGTAGTAAGATTTAGTTCCTTTTTTTGCTTTTCCGCTGCGTCGTAGAGTGCGTGCGTTTCATAAATTTTCTTAAAAACGCACTATGCAAGTACAACGTAAGTTTTCTGCTAATGACGTCAGTGTAGCGTTATCTCACTGGAACTAGAGACAACAGCGGCAAACTTATAGTGAACGGGTTGCATAAATACCTAAAGTAAGCAAATGTTTTTTTCCTGGGCTTACTCGTAATTACCGAGCTGGATTCCAAAGGGGTTTGAATATAATGTCCTACCTAAACATGTGTATGGTAACTTCTTCCACAAAAATGGCGGCAGTCTAAGAAACCTGCATTAATCGATAGTTCAAGTCAATACAAATCGAAAATATAAGTAGATGAAAAAAAAATTATAAAGCGTCACGTTTCCGAGATATAGTGTGCTTTTCCACCAGAGATGTGCTATGCTACGTTGCTACGAATGCGTTTGAAATCCACCAATCACATTCATTGTTTTGTGGAAATGGATTCAGCTAAGCTATGTTTTTCACATAGAAGGATGCGTGCTATGGATGTGTGCTATGGATGCGTGCTATGGATGCGTGCTATAGATGTGTGCTATGGATTCGTGCTATAGATGCGGGCTATGGATGCGTGCTATCGAGCAAACCTATGTTTTTTTATATTATCGAGATACGTAGTATAGCTCGAGATGCGCATCTTCCTCGCACAGCCACGTCCCGCCCTTCAGTACTCCATTTAGCACGTATGCAGAGCAGCGCAGTAACAAAATAAACGGTAAGGAGTATTTGAGGGGGCCATGCTTTTGGGAGTTGGTTGACATAGGTTGCTTTAAAAAACTCTTATTTTTCAACCACTTTAAATTCCCACCATATTTATACCTAAAATAATAAAAATTATAAGTAGTCTGAGCATCTTAGTGGGAGGGAGGGGCGTTGCTAAAATAAGCCAGGATACTTTATTTAACTGCTAGTATCAATTTCCAATACAGTATGTGCCATTTAATAACACCAAAACACAGTTTTTCATGTTCCAATAGTTATCTACTGGCGCCACTAATCTATCTTTGACAGCCTATATCTCGGAAACGTGACGCTTTATCATTTTCTTTTTTCATCTATTTTTTCCATTTGTTTTGACCTGAACTATAGATTAGTGAAGGTTTCATTGACTGCCGCCACTTTCGGAAAATTAAAAAAGAAAGTTGTAGAGCACTCTCCACACTAAAATCTTCAAACCCCTTTCATC
This sequence comes from Anarsia innoxiella, assembly GCA_947563765.1. Classification (NCBI taxonomy): domain Eukaryota; kingdom Metazoa; phylum Arthropoda; class Insecta; order Lepidoptera; family Gelechiidae; genus Anarsia; species Anarsia innoxiella. The sequence goes on from OX387413.1 coordinate 744,956, forward strand.
CTTCTAGGTCATTTCGAAGTAGGTTAAGATTAGCTACTTTAAATATTCAGTCAATCAATACTAACTAGTTCTAAATTTCTACTCCATGGGCATAGTGTTAGCTGGCCTAATGGTAGGCGTCATGGTAAAATGTTTCTTTCGATATTTTTAGGTCCGTGGTTCGATCCCACATGAACGAATTAAATTTTTAAACTTTTTTCTTTTTTGTTAAATATAAATTGTGTCTCGATAACTGTTATTTTAATGAGTTTTAATTTTTTATTACTTTTCTGATACATTTACCACTATAAATCACTACCACATAACGCCATCTATAAAATTTAAATCCGTACCGGTCTACGTTTCTGCGATAATATGTTACGATATGTTACATTACAAACATACAATGAATATACATACACTTAACGTTTATAATTTAGATCAGAGTATCAAATAAGCAGATCTAAATTTCGTAATATTATCAACAGTTATGGTTGGCGCAATAGTTAAGCGCCAAGTAAGAAGATACCTGAGGTCTTCGGGTCGGTGGTTCGATCCTACGTGGATACATTTTACTTTTTATTTTTATTTTATTTTTGTTCATTATAATCTATCTTCAAATAAATCTAATGAAAGACGCAGCATAAAACGCAATCTTATAGGCGAGTTTTTTCTAGACAACCGCGCATAACAAAGACGCTGGCGCGAGTGAGCGCCGCTAAGAGCATACTTTGGTTCGTTCGCATTTAATATCGCTTGTTTTTTGTTTGATTGGCTGGAGTGACAGATTAGATACTTTGAATAAGCAGATCTAAATTTCGTAGTACTATCAACAGTTATGATTGGCGCAATAGTTATGCGGTAAGTAAGAGGTCTTCGGGTCGGAGGTTCGATCCTACGAGGATACGTTTTATTTCTTATTTTTATTTTTTATTTATTTTTTTTTGTTCTTTATAATCTATCTTTATGTATCAAGTCATGTCCTTGTTATTAAATTAAATCTAAAAGAATTGTATAATTTTTTATACCACTTTTAGTGTGTATTGCAAGTTTTTTGTATGGGGATAACAAAAAAAAATTGACTTTTTTAAAGTTTTGGATTTTTTCCTACGGTCAAATGTAATTATAGAGCTGAATTCCAAATCTCAACCTTCTAGGTCATCTGGAAGTAGGTTAGGTTTTGCTACTTTAATCAGTCAGTCAATAACATATTTTGCGATTTTTGGACCTTCATATCTTCAGAACCGTTTGAGCTATCTTCATGAAATTTGGGCTTCTTCGTGTCATTATGGATAAGATTGAACATGCGTAGTTTTATGTCTTTACGTTAAAGAACTTTTGAGTTATGGGAGGGTGAAAAGTAGTACCAAGTGGTTCGTGTAAAGATACACTGTGGCGCTTTGTCTTTGAATTGGCCTGACACGCTGCCGGCGTGTCTCGATATATAAGATCTTATAGGAGGTTAGTTTATATTTGGCTAGTTTTCATTAAATCAGTCATTTTATTTATTATTCACAACTTTAATTCTGATGAAAACTGGCCAAATATAAACTAACCTCCTATAAGATCTTATATATTTTTAATAACAGCAATTGTTTTAAGTTATCCAACAAAGCAAAGAAATAGAGTTTATTAATACTTGTGCATAATTGGCATATTTTTTTTTCTATAAAAATACATATTTCGATTTTGCATACCTATGAATTGGCACACATTTAGATCTCCATACTTTTTACGGCAAAGCTCTCAACATAATTTTTATATTGAATTGGCCACCCTTTTTCACATTTATGTTTTTGGTGGGATATCATTACTTTTTGTACAGAGAACTAGGCAAGTAGTAAGATTTAGTTCTGTTTTTTGCGTTTCCGCTGCGTCGTAGAGTGCGTGCGTTTCATAGATATTCTTAAAAACGCACTATACAAGTACAACGTAAGTTTGCTGCTAATGACGTCAGTGTAGCGTTTTCTCACTGGAACTAGGACTGAGTGAGTGAGACAACAGCGGCAAACTTATAGTGAACGGGTTGTATAAATACCTAAAGTAAGCAAATGTATTTTTCCTTTGCTTACTCGTAATTACCGAGCTGGATTCCAAAGGGGTTTGAATATAATGTCCTACCTAAACATGTGTATGGTACCTTTTTCCACAAAAATGGCGGCAGTCTAAGAAACACCTGCATTAATTAATCGATAATTCAAGTCAATACAAATCGAAAATATAAGTAGATGAAAAAAAATTGATAAAGCGTCACGTTTCCGAGATATAGTGTGCTTTTCCACCAGAGATGTGCTATGCTACGTTGCTACGGATGGTTTGAAATCCACCAATCATATTCATTATATTGTGGAAATGGATTCAGCTAAGCTATGTTTTTCACATAAAAGGATGCGTGCTATGGATGTGTGCTATAGATGCGGGATATGGATGCGTGCTATCGAGCAAAGCTATGTTTTTTATATTATCGAGATACGTAGCATAGCTCGAGATGCGCATCTTCGAAGCGCATCTTTCTCGCACAGCCACATCCCGCCCTCCAGTACCCCATTTAGCACGTATGCAGAGCAGCGCAGTAACAAAATAAACGGTAGGGAGTACTTTGGGGCCATGCTTTTGGGAGTTGGTTGACATAGGTTGTTTCAAAAACTCTTATTTTTCAACAACTATAAATTCCCACCATATTTATACCTAAAATAATAAAAATTATAATCTGAGCATCTTGGGGGAGGGAGGGGCGTTGCTAAAATAAGCCAGGATACTTTATTTAACTTCTAGTATCAATTTCAAATACAATATGTGCCATTTAATAACACCAAAACACAGTTTTTCATGTTCCAATAGTAGTGGCGCCAGTATTTTTGACAGCCTATATCTCGGAAACGTGACGATTTATCATTTTTTTTGTCCTCTATTTTTTCTATTTGTTTTGACCTGAACTATAGATTAGTGAAGGTTTCATTAACTGCCGCCACTTTCGGAAAATTTTAAAAAAAAGTTGTAGAGCACTCTCCACACTAAAATCTTCAAACCCCTTTCATCCTTCTAGGTCATTTTGAAGTAGGTTAAGATTTGCTACTTTAAATAGTCAGTCAATCAATACTAACTAGTTCTCAACTTCATGGGCATGGTATTAGCTGGCCTAATGGTAAGCGTCATGGTAAAATGTTTCGTTCGATATTTTTAGGTCGGTGGTTCGACCCCATTTGAACGAATTAAATTTTTCAACTTTTTTCTTCTTTGTTAAATATAAATTGTGTCTCGATACTGTTAATTTAATAAGTTTTAATTTTTTATTACTTTTCTAATACATTTACCACTATAAATAACTACCACGTAACGCCATCTATAAAATTTAAATCCGTACCAGTCTACGTTTCTGCGATAAATATGTGGCGATATGTTACATTACATACATACAATGAATATACATACACTTAACGTTTATAATTTAGATCAGAGTATCAAATAAGCAGATCTAAATTTCGTAATACTATCAACAATTATGGTTGGCGTTATAGTTAAGCGCCAAGTAAGAAGATACCTGAGGTCTTCGGGTCGGTGGTTCGATCCTACGTGGATCCATTTTATTTCTTTTTTTACCCACGACGGAACGGAGCAGGTATATGCATTTAGGGTGAGAGATGTTTGTTTGTTTGTTTGTGTGTGCGTTTGTGCAAAGTTAATGTTCCCTCCTATCTTCTAAACTAATGATCCGATTTTGATGCGGTTTTCAATAACGAGTTTGTGTTTGATAGGTGCATGTTCTTAGACAGGTGTCATTGCTGTAACTCACTAGGGGGCGCCACAATATTAGTGCAAAGCAAAGTTAATGTTCCCTCTTATCTTCTAAACTAATGGTATGATTTTGATGTGGTTTTCAATAACGAGTTTGTATTTGATAGGTGCATGTTCTTAGACAGGTGTCATTGCTGTAACTCACTAGGGGGCGCCACAATATTAGTGCAAAATAATGTTACAATATAATCAAAACGAAATATCGGATTACAATTCTGTTTTCAGAAATGTGTTCATAGTAGCTTAATGTATTCAATTATAAGCCGTATATGCTCTCTTAAAAGTCTAAAATAAATAAACAAAATTAAAAATTTTGAAATATACCCGACGGTAATTTAATCTAAAAATAATAAAATCACTCAAAAAACCCTCGACCGAGGAATATCCGTCGGGGGCTGCCCTTTCTACAAGAAATTTCAACATTTAATAATACTCATAAATGTATTTTATGTAATCGTTAAACATCAATTGGTACTTAATTGTATTCGCTATGAGATTGATTCACTACGAGTAGAAAAACTTTAGCTGGTTTAAAGGCAGCCCCCGACGGATATTCCTCGGTCGAGGGTTTTTTGAGTGATTTTATTATTTTTCGATTAAATTACCGTCGTGGGTATATTTCAAAATTTTTAATTTTGTTTATTTATTGTTCATTATAATCTATCTTCAAATAAATCTAATGAAATATCGTATATTGCTTGTTTTTTGTTTGATTAGCTGGAGTGACAGATTAGCTACTTTGAATAAGCAGATCTAAATTTCGTAGCACTATCAACAGTTATGGTTGGCGCAATAGTTATGCGGTAAGTAAGAGGTCTTCGGGTCGGAGGTTCGATCCTACGAGGATACATTTTATTTCTTGTTTTTATTATTTTTTTATTTTTTTTTGTTAATTATAACCTTTATGTATCAAGTCATGCCCTTGTTATTAAATTAAATCTAAAAGAATTGTATAATTTTTTATACCACTTTTAGTGTGTATTGCAAGTTTTTTGTATGGGGATAACAAAAAAAAAATGACTTTTTTAAATTTTTGGATTTTTTCCTACGGTCAAATATAATTATAGAGCTGAATTCCAAATCTCAACCTTCTAGGTCATCTGGAAGTAGGTTAGGTTTTGCTACTTTAATCAGTCAGTCAATAACATATTTTGCGATTTTTGGAACTCCATATCTTCATAACCGTTTGAGCTAGCTTCATGAAATTTGGGCTTCTTCGTGACGTTATGGATATGATTAAACATGTGTAGTTTTATGTCTTTACGTTAAAGGACTTTTGAGTTATGGAGGGGTGAAAAGTCGTACGAAGTGGTTCGTGTAAAGATACACTGTGGCGCTTTGTCTTTGAATTGGCCTGACACGCTGCCGGCGTGTCTCGATATATATAGGTATGTATAACACAACAAACCTTGACCCCGAGTACATAACACGTGCTCCAGCCCCCTCGTACGAGAAAATCTTCCTAGTGTAACTTTATGTAACAGTTCAATTGATTAAACGTGATTCACGCACGTGAATATTGTCAGGTGTGAGATGTTTTGTCGACTAGTGCAGTCGGCTTTTGTTTTGTGTGACGCCTTTCCATTGCAGTGTTTTTTATATAATTGGCATGATGACTAAAAAATTGTTTTTAGTCCATCACATAGATTATTTTAAAATATTCGACTCGTATTTTTTCTTTTTTCTCTTAAACTAAAAATAACACACACTGGGTTAAAGTTGCTCATGACGTCACGCCTTAGTTCGATTTTTACGTAGGAGTGACGTCAATACTCCGTAACTTTGATGCTCTGTTATCTTTGTATTTATTTATGTATTTGATCAGGTAAAAAACGTGTTTCAAATATTTTTATTCGTATTGGTCACGCCTCTCTCCCATCGGGGATGACATTGCTCCGTTTTCAAATTCGTTGAATGTGGATGAAGCGAAAGAAGTCTAGTTAGTAGCAAGTGTAGGGAAGTGGTCTCTGCCTACCCCGACAGGAAAGAGGCGTGACAAACATCTGTGTATATTGGGATCAAGTCTGCTAATTTAAAAAAGCCTCAGTTGTGTGTCGGCAGAACATCACTGGCATTTTTGACACATTTGTTATTTTGCTATGGCTTACACTGATTGCGACCAAATGTGTCAAAAAATGACATTGACACTGCCGACACACATCTGAGGCTAATTTAAATTGGTAGACATAGTCCTCTTGCCTATTTTAGTCTTAGATAAGAATCTATGACCTAAACCCCTAGTTCAATACTCGTGAGAAAAAAAAACTACTAACAAATCAAAACGTCATCTTTTGAAACCTGATCATAAAATGCAACGATTGCATTCGTAAGTGCACCAAAGCGGTGATGCATAGATATAATCGCATTACAAGGTGTTAACTTTACTCTGTTGTACTGTAATTGGATTCTGCATAGTTTAAAATAAAAAACTTTTAAATGTCTCTTCTTTTAAAATGCGTGAACTTGCAATATGTTGTGTAAATAATAAATATAGTAAATATAATATAATATAATATAATAATTTATAGTAAAATTATAGTGAATAATAAATTATTTTGAGTTAGAATTTGACTATTTTGTTTTTAGAATAAAGTTAGCAAAGAAGTAAATAATAAAGTAAACTTAGTTAATTAGTTAGTGTTTTTAGTTAGTGGTCTCTGCCTACCCCAATGGCAGAGAGGCGTGACGGATATGTATGTATGTATTTATGTAGAACAAAGTTATTAGGTACCTATAAGTTACAAAAGTAGTGTCTTCGCGAATTTTAAAAAACAAACTTCACTTTTTATACTTTGTTTACGTTTTCTTCGTTTGACAACTCATTTGTGTTTTTGACTCAATGAGGCGGCTGATGAATGGAGATGAAGCGAAGGAGGTCTGTTTGTATCGTAGCAAGTAGAGGGAAGTGGAAGCCTCTGCCTACCTCAATAGGAAAGAGGCATGGAAGATATGTTTGTATTAAAAAGGTGGCGAGATGAGCTGGACGCCTTCTTGGATGTCTAGAGGCGGCAGAGGCCTTTGCCCAACAGTGGGACACCGATGGCTAGATAAGATAAGATAAGACCCTAATATGTATGTAAATGTACACATGTATGTATGTACCTATGTAAGTATGTATGGTATTTAAATAATATATCCGGGGTGTCACTCAAACGAGTGTTTTCCTTGTGGTCTGAGGTTAGTTCGTTAAGTTGACTGATCACCCGGTATTCGCGGTTTTGCACCGAAACCCAATCCGGGATCGAACTCACTACCTTTCCTATGTGACGTGGTTTGCGCAACGTCAGAATTTGTTTTCTTTTATTTTGTGTGTGTTGTACGTTGAAGAGTATACAGGGTGATATTGTAAAAAGAGTTTTTTTATATGTACGTACCCATTTTCTATTAGTTAAAAAAATTACCCTTACTTTTGGCTTCGCCGTAGTCGCGTAAAAAAAAGAAAACATGTAGTAATTTATGTTTAAGTTCAATATTTCAATGAGTTCTAATATTTTTTAATAAATCCGTATTTTAACTATGTATATTAAAAAAAGGTTATTTCTAACTATTGTAATTTAAATATTTGTAAAATTATTTTATACTAATAATAAAATGTCACATACCCTTTGGTTTGGATGATTTCCAAAAACTGGGATCCCTTCTTGATTGTGATAGTTAAATAATTTCTATTAACTCTACTTATTAATTATTGCAACAATTTTGACACCACAACCCACAATCTGGCAACACCAGAAATTTAAAAAGAAAACAGTCACCTATTCGGTAACCACTCGATGACTCGATAAAATGTCTTCGTAAAAAAACAAATTTATTGCAAAAATAAAATATGAACAATGAAAGAAAATACTTTTTTTATCGCATCGTAATTCTTTAGCGCACCTGGCGTTTATGGCAATTGAAAAGAAAAACATATCAATTTACATTTTTTTTTGTAGATCGTAATTGATATTCTGTAACACTATTTCGACATGAATACGTAACTATTTAGGTGTTCTGAGAATTTGGTAGATTTTTTCAGATTTTAAATAAAATCTTTTTGGTAGGTACATTACATAACAATATGATTTTTATATAAAATTGTATATACCTACCTACGAAGTAATTCTAATATTTCTTTGCCCCGATAACAGACATAAGAGGATGCTAAAAACAAGTAGTAGTTTTTTTTACTCAATATTTAATCAATGACTATTCAAAGCTCACTTTGTACTACTTTGTACAGAGAATAAAAAAAAAGCAAACAACATTTCACTAACAAAAAAAACTACGCAAGTATGCAGATAATACAAGATTTAAACAAGTTTTCTTAATAAAAAAGCCAACAACAAAACATTGTTCTCAAAAATTTTCTCTAAATAAAAATCGAACATCGAACTGTATTTTAAAACAGTAAATTAAAACTTATTTCACAATTTCCATTTAGTTTCTTAGTTTTAAAAAAAAACAGAAATAGACAAGTTTCTTCAGAAATCGACGCAAGCCATTTCACCGAGATGGTTTATTTTACAAGTCTGTGAATAGTGGTGTTGAAATGGAACTAGTATGATATCAGTTACATCTTAAGTTACAAGATACTTGGTTAGTATTTTCCCAGTTGTCTGGGTCAGTTTTGAACCGAATAACCATCAGTATTTTTTTCTGTCATCTCTAAAAATATTAATCAAGATCTTGGACTTCTGCCCGTTACTGTCTGTTTTGCCTGTTACTGTCAATCGCCATGGTTATTTAAATAATTTTATGCTGTTAATATTCCGATAGTTGCTTTTGTAAATACTATTGTAAAATAAGATTTAAATATATTTAAATATAATTATATAAGATTTAAACACAGAGAATATAGAATTAAGTCATTTATGTAACTTTCAAGTTTATATCTTTCTGCTAGCTTAGCATGGCACTCCGTGACAAGACGTTGGCATGCGTTTGTCACGCTTACGTCTCTGTCTATAGTTTTAAATGTGATAAGGACAGTATGCGTGAGGTAATTGTCGCGGCACGCCGTGCTACGCCCCCTGACAATACATTTATTAACTTAACAACGATCTCTGAAAAGTAACAGTGACTAAAATACTAACTCCAAATCACATACCTACTCCATCACAAAAAGTTAAATAAAATTCGTTTTAAAGGCGAACAGATTCCCTTTCTTACGCGATGCATCGACGATAAAAAGTTATTTTTGTTATTTCACAGAACGGGACGAGCTTCGATGCGTTTCTGCGAAATTTCGAACGCTTTTATTCGAGCGGTTACTGAATAGGAGCTTTTAGAAATGTACATTATTGGATGAAAGGAGTTTTGGTTTATTTTCTCACAATTTATGATTCTGTTATTAAAAAAAAAGTCTATTAAAGATTTTGTTGATTTAACTTTCTTTGTATAATATACTTACGTAGCACATGGTAATTTGTTAAAATTTTCAGCTTATTTTCTCTGCTATTTTTAAGTTAGACACAATAATTTATATAGCTTGGCGTATGATTTTTTCAGTGTCTATTAGGAAACATTTATTTTAAAATGTATGTATGAAATAACGAAATAATTTAACACTTGAAATGTATCAACTGTTTTAAAACAATACAAACAAAAAAATTATGAAACGTACAAGTTATCACCAGATAAGAATCTAGCAAGAAATCGGAGTGTATTTTAAAAAAATCTAAATATATATTTTTTATTTCCCTTACGACCTCCACCCTGTATAAAAAATATGTCATACGAGCAATGTTTGTCCGTCAGTCCGTTACATATTTATCTTTGACAAATCATAGCTTAGTAAGCTATATTGACATAAAAACGGAAATCCATACTTTACTTAAATAAACTTAGGGGAAGATAAAAATATATTGAGTTATATACGGGATAGAATGGTTAGAAATGATTTTATATGAATATTTTGTATTTTAGAAAAAAATATAATAAAACTGATTTTTTTAAATAGATATTTTTAAATAATATCGATTTGCAATTATTCAAAATTGTTTTTTTTTATGTTTTAAAAATCACGCCATTTTTTTATTTGAATTTTTGGATTAAAGGTATATTATATACCTATATTTTTTTCATTTTTTTAAGTAGATCAGTGTATCTAAATATGTAATCTTTTTTACACAATGTAGGTATGATACCTTTAATGTATTTTCCTTGTAGTTTTAAATACTCTTTACTTACTACAAATACCTACACCTGTATGAACAAATACAAAATACATTTTGCTTTATTTTTCTCTTAAGAGAACAATTAGGCATTTATTTGCACAACTAATTGCAAAAATTGTATTTTTTTGTTAAAAAAAATGTTTCAATTTTTGTAGTGTTTCCACTTGTTCGTTTTTTAAAGGATTTACGTGTCACTTAATATTCTTATTTGCTTAAGTATTAACAAGTAACAAAACTATAATTACTTAAGTAGTAACAACAATATTTCAGGATGTAAATACATAATTAATTAGGTATTTTCATTTTAAATAAAAGTTCGCCTTTGACTTAAAAAAAATATACATAACGTATTAAAATTTTGTCATTCAAAAATTTTTCTCAAATTGAAAACCTCTCAATTTTTACCAAGTTGATGAAAATTTTATATAGATAGTATTTAGGTATAGTGTGCTACACATATTTTATACAAGTTAAAATGTTTACCAAAGAGCTAGCTGGTAGACTGAGGGAGAGAACCTGTGATCCCCGCGCCGGGTCTTTTCTGCTGCAGCGGTTGTCTATCGCTATCCAGCGTGGAAACGCAGCTCGGGTGATGGGCACGTTTGCACCAGGAGAGACCAGGGGCGGATTATTCCCGGATTAGTGTTAGTAAGGTTAAGTTTAGTTTAGTTTAGTGGTTATATTTTATTTATTAGAGTGTAGTATGTTTAATAATATATTCACATGTATTGTATTTCTTAAGATTTTAATCGCCTTTAAATAAACGTTCTAGTTAAAAATTACTTTAGTATTTTTAACTAGAATTAGGTACCTATTCCAAAATGCTAATAGAATACTTATTATTGCTTCATCTAAACTAACACATTTGCATTCCACATGTTAACAATTTGTCATAGGAGACTTCCTGTTTTTGCCCTTTTTAGGGTTCCGTATTCTAATAACAACAATTAAAGAACCATTAAATTAGAGCAAAAATACGATTATTGTTTGCTGGGATAAACTACGTCGCTTTTTAACTCGAAATAAAAAAATACAATTAATAATAATAACTCATTTTAAAAGAGTTTTCAGGTTTTTTAAATTAATAGTAAAAAATAAGAAAGTGTAAGGTTTTCTCAAAGTTTTTTCTGGTTAAATGGTAAGTAGTTTCTTATTAAATAATAACGCTATTTTTTTACTCTTTCATTATATTTCAGCATCTATTCATCACTTCTTCTCAATTTATTTGTCATTCCTGATAAATACAAACGATAAAACAAACGTAATATTTTTATTTTATACTTCCTCATACGAAACCATCCAACCAAAACTCCAACTCACACTTGCCTACTTTTTGTCTGCGACCATTTCTTTTAACAAATCATTTTGAAATGTCGTTAGATGCGCAGGAGTTTGTTGTTTGATTTACCGACAGTTCTAAGAAAGAGACAAATAAATACTGTCTATTACATCATAGGTTAAGAAATACTACAAAGAAAATTTGAAATAAGAATTCTATTTTCAAAATATAACTGTTACAAAGAAAGCTTATGTCATCGATTCGAATAAAGTAACCATATTTAAAAAAGAGGGGTTATGTAAAGATCACTTTGGCCCCGTTTCACGATTTACAGATAAAATCTAACTGACAGATAAACCTATGTCTATAAAAACATGACATTTTAGACAGTGACAAGTATAACATATCCTAGAAATAAATTTTATCTGACAATTAAAAAACCGGGCCTTAATCATCAGAAGGAAAGGTGTTGAGTCAGTTACAAGAAAAGCCTATTAAGCAAATGCTCCATTACACCTACCACTGTCATTGTCCAAAATTAGAATGAGACGGCAATAATTGAATGATTCCTAACTTGGTCCCATAGTAAAAGTTGTTTTGTTATCACAAGTACATGCATATCCTTTTCTATCGTTCACTAATTAAAAGTCACCCTGTATATCAATGAAAAAAGTGCCTAAAATTAAAATGTAAAACAATACTTCTAATCTTGTCTAGTAGTAGTGTCCCACTGTTGGGCAAAGGCCTCACTCCGCCCAGGTCTAATTTCATATTTCTAGAACACAATACTTAATGCAAGATTAAAACGGATTTTGCAGCAACTAGCAGACACCTAACCTACTCCCAAATTACTTTTTACCTACATTACAAACTTTTTTTTTCTATCCACACTTTGCCAACACCACATGACACTCGCGGTAATAGAAACGTGTCAGACATGTCGCGAGTGTCATTTGTTTTTGTGTCAATTCCGCCGAGCGTTGACGGAGCGGTCCAGTTTAGAGGCCATTGCCTTTTATCGGCATTCATTTGGTTTTTTTATCAACCTATTTTGTTCCACTGCTGGGAAAATCTCCCATGCTTCTTAAAAGACTCCTGTTATTAGCTGCTTCCCACCAATTTTCCCTGAATGAGCGTAGGTCGTCACTCCATCGTTTTTTGGGCCTACCTCGGCGACGTTGGCCGTCTGGCTCCCAATTTGTGGCCATTCTCGCCCAGCGCTTCATATGCTTGCGACTTCCATGGCCAGCCCATGAGGAATTATAAAGATTTTTTTTTAAATACACTTGTGAGGCCAATTCAAGAGTATGAGGCGGGCGATGAGTGTGGTTGAAGCTAAGAAGTGTGTTTGGATTGTAGCAAGTGGTATCTGCCTACCCCAATTTGAGAGAGGCGGTGGATATGTATGTATGTACTTGCTTCCCCCATACTATCAGCTGGTGCATTTTGTATGAGGTTCAAATTTTTTTAAATGATTTCGCACTTGGTCCCATAGTAAAAGTTGTTTGTTCGAGTACTTGCATATCTTTTTCTATCGTCCACTAATTTAAAGTCAACCTGTAGGTTTATTGTATTTAGTGATAAGGCCACCTTTGAGCACAATGTTATAGTTTTAAGTTCTGTCTGTATTTATTTGTGTGCAATCAAGTACATATTTGTATCAATCTATCGGGACGAGCTGGATACCTTCTTGGGTACCTGGGCGGAGGAAGCTCGAGACAGAAAGTCTTGGCGTATGAGGAGAGAGGCCTTTGCCCAGCAGTGGGACACGAGTGGCTAAATAAGATAAGATAAGATCTATCTAATCATCCAAAAATTTGTCATGTTGACATTATCCAGTAGCATATACATATAAGTACATCTGTCTGTTTACAATCTAGCTTTATCTAAGTTCGTCTACAAATATTGATGTATCGATATCTGTATGATAGAGTCAAGGCAACTTTTTTTTTATCGATATTGATAAAAATAGAGTTCAAAACCATTTTAATAATACCTATATCCTCACACACATGATCATAAAAGATTAATACCTCACACACATGACAAATGATGTTTATGGATGTGAATGAAGTGAAAGAAGTGTGTTTGTATCGTAGCAAGTGGAGGGAAGTGGTCTCTGTCTATCCCGATGGGAAAGAGGAGACAGATAGAAGATAGACAGGAGGGATAGAATCATCTACTACTAGAAGGTGCCTGCGACTTAGCAAGCATTTATGAGCATATTAACTTGTTATTTTAAAATAAAGTAGCCTCTGTGTTATTCTGATGACTAACCTATAAGATTGCCAAGTTTCATCAAAATCTGTTCAGTAGTTTTTGTGTGAAAGAGTAACAAACATCCTCACATTCTTGCATCGGCACAAACATTGACATTTATAATATTACTAGAATACAAAGCTTTTATCTAAGTTTACTAAGTCTAAAACTATTCACTATTGATATGTTGCGCAAACGCATTCAAAATTAAGTCATAAAAAAGCATTGCAACATTATAGTTTTATGATTTAGTATGTCGTAAAAATATCGGCCAATCGCCCATCGTTAGGGCTATAGTCATAATTTCTATTTTTATTATGCAATACTATAAATATTGACTATCATTTAGATTTAGACCAATTATGGGGGTACGCCAAATGTGGGTTTGGTGTGATGACCATGATACATCCAAAAACGATTTTGCTTCTTTACTGGGTCGTAACTCAAAAAAAAAAAATTGCCTCCCCATACAAAATGCCCGATCAGCCTGATCGAGTAAGTATGGGCGATCAACAATTTTTTTCGAGTTACGACCCATGTTTCTTCGGGAAAGTTGTTTAGTTTCACGAGGAATATTGCTGTGTTTCGGCATTATACCACCTTTCTGTTACACCCTGTATACAAACAAAAGACTGTCTATCCACATGGGTAGCAAATCCCTCAATTTTACAATACAATACAAATATTCTTTATTGCACAAAAGATATAAGGTACAGCTAGGTAGCAATATCTTCCAGGCAACCTTAGGGTAAGAAATAGCAAGAAATAGGTAATAATGGTTGCGGGTTGTGCAAATAATACAGAATACATACATAACTACATATACATACCAAAAATAGATAGAACCTATAGTAAAAATAAACAATATTTTTCCATCGACCCATACATTAGCTTGCGATTTTCTCTTTTAGTATTACAAATAATACGTTAGAGTGACTCTTTGCGGAGTATACAGATTATACAGTAGCTTAACTACTTGAGATAGACTCGTATATGTTTTCTAGTTTCTTGATTAAAGTTGTTTATGGTTCTTTATGTTCTTTATTGAGTGTGGATGAAGGGAAAGAGGTGTGTTTGTATCGAAGCAAGTGGAAGGAAGTGGTATCTGCCTACCTTAATGGGAGAGAGGCGTGACGGATATGTATGTATGTGTATGTATGTTCTTTATTTGAATAACTACGTAATACATACATACATACATATCACACCTATCTCCTATTGAGGTAAACAGAGACTACTTCTCTCCACTTGCTACAATCTAAACACACTTCTTTCGCTTCATCCACATTCATCATCAATCACCCACGTAATAGGCATTTGTTAAAAATCTCACTAATAATATAAAAATGTCAATGTTGTAAATATGTTTGAATGTTAGTTACCCTTTCTCGTAAAAACCACTGAACAGATTTTAATGAAACCTTACAATATTATAGTTAACAGACTGTCAGAATATTGTGTAAAAAGTTCAATACATGATAATAAATATGTAGTTACGAAGTCATAGGTTGCCGATAGTAAAATTATAAGTGATACCTAAGTTGTTGTTGTTGTTAGCTCATATATGTCCCCACCGAGGGGCACGAGCCTACTCTCATACAGAGAGTGATTAGGCCGTAATCCACCACGCTGGACAAGTGCCTAGTGTCTAAGTTTAATAGATTTTATAGTTTGTAAACATCTCTCATATAACTTAAGATATCCATTATGATATACTAGAGGCTGCCCGCGACTTTGTATGCATTTATCGTCATATCTTTGTAAAAATTATCTCATATTCTTTTTTCTTTTTTCTTGCTTTTTCTCTTTTTTTTCTCATATTTACCTCTTTTTTTCACTTGGTAAATTAATATAGCCTACTTGTTAATTCTGATGCATAAGCTACAATATAGTAAAGTTTCATTAAAATCTATGCTGTGGTTTTTGCGAGATAGAGAAGCAATCATCTTCACATCCACCTATGTGCAATTCTGATGTGTAAGCTACAATATGGTAAAATTTAATTAAAATCTGTTCAGTGGTTTTTGCGAGATAGAGTAAGTAACAAACATCCTTATATCCACCCTAACATCCACCCACAAGTAAAGTATTAGTTATAGCCCGGCACAAACATTGACATTTATATTATAAGTAGTATATGAAAAAAAATATATAATATAAAGTTAACTAAGGTGATTTACCGTATGCCACTGCACTTTGCTAACAAATTATCTGTACTTAGCGGATAAGTCCTAAGCTAGGTTTCTAAAGCAATTTTAAATCTAGGCTGCCTAGGTAGTCTAAGTTATTATTAGACAGACTTTCTCATGTCTATGTCGACAAACTTTTATAGATACCTAAGACTAATCCTACAAATATTATAAATGTCAATGTTTGTGCCGATGGATGGATGTTTGTTACGCTCCCACACAAAAACCACTGAACAGATTTTTATGAAACTTGGCAATATTGCAACTTTTTCTCCATACTAGCTCGATTCCCCTATTCTAGCTAGTATGGAGACAAAAACAGTTGTTTAGTGTAAGTGATACCGAAAAATTTTACTAAACCAATTAGGTTGGATGCTCTTTTGCACTCGCTCTGAGTTCTGATGACAGTACAATAATATGGTACATTCGAACTGATCTGATGATGGAGCATGTTTAGTGCGAGCTAAAGCGTGTTTTAGTTTTTTAACCACCTAGGTATTATTTAAAGAAAAAAAGGTTATTACCATTCACCGCACGAAGCCGCACATACCTGAAATAAAAAAAAAACAATAATAAAATTAATAATAGACTATAAAACAAGCAATAACTCTTTCTAGAATCTAGTTATTTTATTATGTCCATAAATCTTGTCATAAAATTGAATATTACCGCAAAGTGTCGTGAAAATAACAATAATATGATTATGGATGGAAGGATGTTTCACCTCTCATCACTTCTCTCTCTGTGGGGTCTGCAGGAAGAAATTTCTTTTAGAAATATGCTGTACCTTTTGTATAACTTCTCTTTTTTTCTGTCTCTATGTACTATCATCTTACAATAAACTGTTAAATAAATAAAAGTTATATAAAAGTTATTAGGATATAAATGTATAGTACTTAGATACATATAAAAATAATTAAATAGATTTTATAACAAGATACCTACAAAACTTATGTAAAATGTAATTACTTACATAGTTTAATATTAGAATGTAAGCCCTCAAGCAAATATACCTTTACAAGGTAGTTATTATTTTATACTGTAATTGTATTAAAATGTAACTTTTTGCAATAAATAAATACTAAATACTAAATAAATGTTGTTGCCTCTATCACACGAAAACTGCTGAACTGATTTAGATGAAACTTGGCAATTTTGTAGCGTATACATCAGAATAACACATGGGTTGTTTTTAAGATATTGTTAAAGATTTTAGGGATATGCGATGATAAATGCGTTCGAAGTCGCGGGCACCCTCTAGTATGTGTATAATAATATTATTTTTATTGTTGTTAGATAATTGTTGTCTTTTTAAAAAGGTATTTAGAATGTAATAACTGTTTTCTATATTTTTATGTTGTACCTAACTATTAAATTTTAGCTATTTTTTTTACAAAATACCTACCTATAGGAAACCTTTAGTTATATTAACTATAGACTCAATTTACCGAGATTTGGTAAAAAAAAATCTTAAACCGTATGTGTCCCACAGTTGGACAAAGTTCTCTCTCCTCTTCCTCCAGGGGCCCAAGTCTGCTAATTACAAACAAATAACCTCAGTTGTGTGGCGGCAGAGCGTCAATGGCATTTTTTGACACATTTGGTATTCTGCTAAACAATGGCTTACACCGATTACGACCAAATGTGTCAAAATATAACATTGACACTCTGCCGACACACAAATGCGAAAATTGTAAATTAGCAGAATTGGGCCTCAGGGCTCTCTTTTCTAAGCCACCCTTTTCTACCCATCATCATCCTCATCATTGGCCACGACATCTTGACAGATGATTGTTGCAGTGTTAATTTCCAGCCCGGCTGATAGTGGCTGTACAACGTCTCTGGTGGCAGCGCAATAGCAGCGCGGCATCTTTAGCCATATCTGTTACAAATGAACTGTGAATCTGGTAGAAGGGGCAAAGTGCGCCGAAGCCTTTTCTGCCTTAAAGTTACTCTATCCAAATATTTACTCAAACCTAAAAAAAAACAACAAAATAAATTCATACCTAAACGAAACAAATAAACTCAGTATTTGTAAAACGCATATAAAATCTAGAGATACGTCTTAAGATAAGATCTGATAGAGCCATCATTTGCGTTGATGTGATTGTATTTGACACTATTTGGTCGATCTGTCACTTTTGACAGGTGAGTTTGACATTGATTTGACAGGTGATATGTGGTTAGGTGTGACGTGGAATGAGTAAGCTATTTAAAGACCCGTTTCATTATCTACAGATAAAATTTATCTGTCAGATAAACCTATGTCTATTTATTTTTTCTATTTAATTTCTTATCGTTTGACAGGCCATCTACCAAGAAAACTATGAAAAACTTGCGGCAACCTTGGCACGCTGTCATAAAGTCAAAGTCAAAATATATTTATTTCATAGGCACAAAAAAATGCTCTTGAAACCGTTACCATTACTTATTATAATATACTTTTTTAAGCTAGTGCTAGATTCGCAAAGCGCAGTTTCCCCCAGAGAAGAACCTAGCAAGAAACTCTGTGGGGTTGCTCTTTTCAAATAAAGTTTTACAATTCTTACAGTTTACATATTTACATTATAACAATTATTGACTCTAAATGAATCTTTGATCCTGCAGCATTCAAACAAACCACAAGATGTAAATAGATAGCTAAAAAGTAAAGCTCTTAGTATATGAAATATAAACTCATTTGTTTATGAAAAAATAATGTGGCACCTCCTTATACGCAAAGATTCATCCACATTCATCAGTCGCCTCAAACTTGTTTAACTGAGTATAACACCTCAAGACCTTACCGCGAACACTCCCCAACACATGCTCAAGCATTGAACATCCCGGCCTATTATAGAAAGGTATACCGTTACAGTATTTGCTGGTACTCGGTATCGTACCGGATTATAACACTGTAGTTGGTTGGTTTCCATTGGGTTGGTGTAAGTTTGGCGCAAATGAGCCACCGACGGTCGCCGTCGCGCGCTACCGCCACAATGTCAGAAGCAAGCAAGCATCGCGCGAGCGAGCACTACTGTAGCGAGTCGCCGCCACCGGCTACACGTGTGCGGCGCCGCCATACAATTCATATGAAAAAACTTGTTAGGTGGCTGTGGTCGGTGGCTCGTTTGCGCCGAGCCTTAACTTAACCCTACTAATATTATAAATGTTTGTATCGTAGCAAGTGGAGGGAAGTGGTCTCTGCTTACCCCAATGGGAGGAGGCTTGACGGATATGTATGTATGTATGTATGTGAATCTTTGTGCCCATGGATGTGAGGATGTTTGTTGGTTTTTTACTCTTTCAGGCGAAAACTACTGAACAGATTTTGATGAAACTTTTTTGAAAACATTGACTTAAATGCGTACGAAGTCGCGAGTGTAGAAAAAAACTTATCTGTCTAAAACATCATGTTTTATGAAATAGAGAAAGGTTTATCTATCAGTTAAATTTTATCTGTGTGGTTAATGGTAAAACAGCCCCTAAGTTTTATGATATTAAAAAGTTTAAAAAAATATTTATAGTTTATCACGTCAAAACGTCACGTATCGTCCAACAATGGAACCAAACACAGTGTCAAGTGTCAGAGAACAAGCCAGACTTTCATCTTGTCTGACATGGAAACCAGTGTAATAAGACCTCTTAACTGAAGAACTTTCAAGGGTCGAATGTGCCGACGTATACTGGTAATACTCGAGAGCGCATTTGATTTCCAGTTTTATATTTAGCTGAGCTTTGATATATTGATGCTTGAAATGTTTGAAATAGGGTTGTCTATCGATTATGTAATCGATTTATCGATAAAATAAATCGATAATAATAATTATAAAGTAACAATGTTTCACAGCAATGTTTTTTTTTATTAGGTATTTATTTCATGTTTTTCACGGGAGTGGCGGGTCCCTACCGGAGACCGTGTTAAATGGAAAATCGGGGGGAGGCCTTTGCCCAGCAGTGGGATCTTTTTTCATTGGCAAATAAAAAAAAACTGTCTCCAGTATGGAAAAACCAGAGATAGATAGATATAATAGATAGAATATGGGAACGGCTGCAAGTCGACAACACTAGTCTGAATGCAAAAGGTGTTATTGATCAAATGTATTGAACTATATAATTTATTTCTATAAAAGCATTGTTTGCTACTTTATGATTCCATTCATGGGTAACCAAAGCAATAACTTTACCTTACAACAAAATTGTTGATGTTTTGAATTGAAAAACCCGGCTAAAGGTCTATCTACACAGATCCGGGCCGTACCCGGGACGTTTCCGGGCCCGTCAGGAGAGAAAACAATACGTCACCATGACAACGTGTTTGTACGAATACATAGAAAATGTATGGAATGATATTTTTTCCCTGACACGTCCCGGATACGGCTCGGACACGTTGTCATGACGACGTATTGTTTTCCCACCTGACGGGCCACGGCCCGGATCTGTGTATATAGAATCATACCCCCGTGCTATGGAATTTGTAAGTATCCTTTGGGTACGGAACCCTAAAAAAGGTGGTTCTGGATATAGAATCGTGGAGAAAGGAGAGAGGCCTTTGCCCAGTAGTGGGTCACTGACGGCTTTGTAAAAAAAATAGTTAAATGAATCTACTATTGAAACTAAAACTTTTTCTAAATGTGTGCCTTGAATCCTTAAATAAAATTATTAAAAAAAATAAGTTACTCGAAAACTTTTTTCTTAAATAGCAACTCCTATTTTTATATTCTGCCAAAGTAAACAGAAAACTAGTAAATGCATTTTATCAGCAAATCTTACCTACATCTAATTTTATAATTTTAATCCTAAGTGAATTACCTAGATATGTCCTTGTGAAAGTAGTTTCTAAACACTAAGCCCATTTAAGCCCTAGCTTAGCCGTTTACATGCCCTAAATGCCTAGATATCCATCTAAACATGTGTTTCTATTAACTAATGATTTACTACTCGATTGCTGTACAGGTCTTTAAGTTAATCATTCATTAAACGTTGTGTTTCTTGAAATGTCTTGTGAACTTAGTTTTATTAGACATTTAAATCCTATGATTTCGTTTCTTTTTTTTCTATTTTGCTTTTTATTTATTTATTCACTGCTTTCAAGTGTACATACTTAGTTATAATAATGTTTATAGTCTCAACATGAAACCCTGTTAGGGCGCTGCAATATATGTACATTGGTCATTATTTCAAATGTATGACTTATATTTACTTAAATCATTTAAGCTATTTTCTAATTTATTAAGGCCCAATTTTTCAATTGTCAGATATTTATTGACATTTTATACCTGTCACTGTCTAAAATATAATGTTTTATGAAATAGATATAGGTTTAGCTGTCAGTCAGTTGTAGTATTTGACTATTGAAAATATCAATAGCGAATTCCCTACTCATTTCACATTTTTTTAAGCTTTTATGTTTTTATTTATTAAATCAAATTTTATACTCATTTTACTCATTCTTCACATTTTTTAAAAATTGACTTTTATTTAAACCTATTTTAAGGTCTATCTACACAGATCCGGGTCGTGCCCGGGACGTGTCCAGGCCGTGGCCCGTCAGGAGGGAAAACAATACGTCGTCTTGACAACGTGTCCGGGAAGTGTCAGGGAAAAATATCATTTCATATATATTCTATGGATACGTTCACACACGTTGTCATGACGAAGTATTGTTTTGCCTCCTAACGGGCCACGGCCCGGACACGTCCCGGGCACGGCGCGGATCTGTGCAGATAGACCTTTAAAAGACACACTAAAGTTACTTTCCATAATAACCTAGAAGCACGCTGAGAATTTTCTCACTTTCTGCAGTAACTAACAGAAAATGCCAATTGTTTGATGAATGAAAGCAAAAGTGCAATTATAACAATTATAATGAGTGATTGCTATTCGATTTTAATCGTTCAATTGGTTGTTTTTTAAGTGAATTGTTCAGTGATTTGATGATGGTTTAAATTAAGATGTTATTAGTGAATATAGCTAGTTTGGGCCAGATATGGCTGGCTATTAATTAATCACTTTATCTGGTCAATTTTGTTATTATGTATAATAGCTAATTAATCACTTTGGCTGTAACAAATATACTGAAGTTGCATTATAGGGCAGTAGAGATTTAAAAAACCGACCAAATGCGAGTTGGACTTGAAAACGTAGGGTTTTTACTATACAGTAGGTTAGCAATAGGCTAATAATAATGTCTACTAGTAGCCATTATTGATATCGAGCAAAAAAAGCAAAAAAATTAAGTATAAGTAAACGTAAGTCCCTGTGTCTTTAGGTTTCTTGCCGTTTTTTCCTTTCGACTATACAGGTAGTAGTTTTAGATAGAAAAGACGTCAATAAATGCAATAACTTGTTTTAGAATAAAAACACATCATTTTCGTACGCATTTATCGATACGTCTTCAAAAATTAAAATAATATAAACCTATGTGTTATTCTTATGTGTCATAATCCCCCTGACACGACAATGAAGGCTTTACTAATAAAATGGTACAAAATAGCCTCGATTTTGTACCACTAAATGAATATAATACAAAATGTTTTTTTTTTATTGAAGACCAAATACTCCTTGATTTGATTGTAAGAAAGACACATTTATTATGTATATAGGAATGCATTGAAGGATTATTGAATTAGTTAGTATGAATGGAAAAGGGGATTATGGTTAACATTCGTGGAATGGTTTGGAAAGCGGCCGTCGAGGTCGTGGGTTCGATTTCTAATAAAAGCAACCACATTGTAAGTTTATTTACTATTAAATAACACTTGTGGTTTTATTATAGATACTTATATTTATTAAGCTTCTATAATTTGTTATCCCACTACTGGGAAAAAGGCACCAGCAGTGGGACGAAATAGGCTAATAAAAAAATATATATTTTTAAATAGTTTATAATTTTAAGTTTTTTTTTTATTGAGGTACTAGAGCCTGCCCGCGAATTCGTACGCATTTATCGTCATAACTTGAAAAAAAGACACGCTATCTTAAAATTATATAGCCTATGTGTTATTCTGATGTATAAGCTACAATATTGCCAAATTTCATAAAAATCTGTTCAGTAGTTTTTGTGTGACAGAGTAACAAATATCCTCACATACTTACTTACATCTATCCATCCATCGGCACAAACATTGACATTTATAATATTAGTAAGATAAAAACGATGCATAAATAGTGCAACAATTTCATCTTAATAAAGGCGTTCGCACACCTCTGATCATATTTACGAAACGTTTACTCTGAGTCGGTACCAACAAAACAACCAATTGGCTTATTATAGTTTATTAGCGCTATAGTCTCGCGCATGCGCTAACCAGTCTTTTAGGACTACTCTAGGTTGCTGTAAAAATGTACGTCATGGTCATCCTCTAAAATAAAATGAAAAAAATATGTACAAAAAAAAAGACAAAAAGTTCATATAACATAATGCTGTGATCGCAACCATTAAATTGACACTTCATTCCTATACCTATCCCTGTGTCTTAATTTGGGCCCTTTTTTTACTTATAAGGGCTGGATAAGCGCTTATACAGCTGTTTTATAGCACCAATATGCAGCTTTAAGAATTCAAATGAACCCAAATACAGCTATTATACAGCTTGTTGTGTTGCTTGTGATGCCTATAGCTATATCTTTGTCTTACTACAGTACGTAGTAAATTATCGGCCGTTCACAATATTCAAAGACGGATAACTGTCTGAAATCAGCATGTAACGGAAGTCACGTAGCTGTCACTTCTGATTTATCCTTCAGAAGAATCCCACAGAATTTGTCAGCGGTAGGTTTATAGGGACGAAAAATTCTAATGGTATCTACACACCAAAGCCACCGGCTTTTTTGACAGCTGCCATTCGTATGACGAAAAGCCGCCGGCCTAGCCCGGCGACGTCATGCCGGCGGCTTTGGTGTGTAGATACCATTATGAGAGATATGCGCTGGATCGAAACCGATGGAGGCAGATCATCCGCGCCAAATGTTGCCCTGATTCTGACCACGATCATCAGGTATGAGGGACAGATTTTGAGAGAGAGATGTCTTAGATAGACAGAAATACTTTATTACACACAAATAAAACTTAAAACTAAAACATTGTGCGCAAAGGCGGCCTTATCACTAAAAGTGATCTCTTCCAGACAACCTTTGGTATAGGACTAGTTCAGGAAGACTGTAGAGTAGAGCAGGGCAATAAATAAATACTGTAATTTACTACTTATTAAATAAATAAACTGTACAAATATAGATAATGTCTTACTATATTAAGTATGTTTTATGTTTTCTTTTACGTGGTAAACTATGGCATCTATAGTAAAGTTACAAGTTTAACAACCAGTTTTCCCACGTGCAAGCTTTCTCGTACTTATTTGATGGGGAATTCCGATATCTTCGGATCTGTTATTGTCATGTCACGATACGTTCCATTTGTCACGTGACTTTATATTTTGTCGTTGTGGGTAAGGGTGTTAGGAGACCAATCGATGAATAGATGAACGGCATCGATCGATGGTAGAGTGCGTTTCACGAAAGAAGTGCCCCGGATATTTTTGGAACTAAATTTGACAGATCTGTTTTCCCAATTTTTTGACCTATTCCCTGATACTAGGTAGAAAAACCCTTACTTATCTTAATAAAAATATACTTTTTACATAACAGAAATTTATGTAAATAGATGTTTTTATCAAAATGTATACCAACCTACACATGGAAAGACTAGGACACTGGAAGTATGCAATAATTAGTAATATTTGATGAATTACAACCGGATTATAAATAATAGAGGTAAAATTTGTACTCAGAAATGGCAACATTGTCAATTTTGACATGATAAACAGCGCCGCGGCTAGGGGACTTCTTTTGTGAAATGGACTCTAATGTGGGATTTATCGATGTCTTTCGATGATTTCTACCATCCTATTTTATAATACAGGTGTGTATTACCACAGATAATAAAATACTGTATTGTATTACATACAAGAAACTGTGCGCGACTTCGGACGCATTTTTCGTAATATCTTGGAAAATCATGATATTTCAAAATAAGGTTACCTACCTATAAGTTATTCTGATGTGCAAGCTACAATATTGTTAAGTTTCATTAAAATCTGTTCAGTGCTTTTTAAAATAGGTTAGGTTAGTATAGTAGGTTAGTTACCTAGTGAATGGTACGAAATCCTTCGCGTGCGAGTCCGACTCGCGATTGGCCAGTTTTTTATATGAAAAATGTCATTATAAACAAAAGACAAATTAACATTCATGTCATAACTTAGGACCTAGGTAAACCTAACACCTAAGTTTCCTTGAACAGGATGCTAGTCTAGAATACTAGAACCAAAAGGAAAATCCGGTAGAACCATAACGGACCAGTGTACGTTAATTAGACACCTAGCACTCATATAAAATGTACTGTACGAAGTTTCTATTTGATTTATGTAGGTACTTCCTTCTGAGAAAACTGTTTGTCATTTTAACTACTAATTAGGTGTATGTTAATGAGTGTGACAAATACTTTGCTTTGTGATTGTTATATTATTATATAAATAATAAAAATATACATATTATATTATACTGTTTTTCTTTTATTCTCTCACGAAATATTTTGATGTCAAATCGAGAAAAAAAGGAAAGGGAGTGTGTTTGGATCGTAGCAAGTGGAAGGTAGTCTCTGCCTACCCCAATGCGAGAGAGGCGTGACGGATATGTATGTACCTATGTCAAATAGCATTATAGAAATATTTATTAAGTATTTTCATATTGTACATTACAATGAAAAGTATGTTTTAAGGTTTATCTACACAGATCCGGGACGTGTCAGGGCCGTGGCCTGTCAGGAGGGAAAACAATAAGTCGTCATGACAACGTGTGTGAACGAATCCATAGGAAATGTATGGAATGATATTTTTTCCCTGACACGCACGTCCCAGACACGGCCCGGACACATTGTCATGTCATGACGACGTATTGTTTTCCCTCCTGACGGGCCACGGCCCAGATCTGTGTAGACAGACCTTTAGCATTTTTTTCTTCTTATTTGATTGGTGTAATTATTGAAGAAACAATATGAATAGCTATTTATCTGGAATATTTTTATTTATTATTATTAGGTATTTCGATAATGACCAAAAAGCATTTTCTTTCAATAGACTTCAAATACTAGCTAATAACTAGAAACCATATAAATAGCATAAACTCTTACGCTAAAGAATTAATTAGAATTAATAATCAGAATAAATTAATAAAGCAAATAATTTCGTAACAAAAAAAGAAAAGTATGCTACCAAGTGTTTATGCAAACAATGTTTTGTTTGTGTCAGTCTGTTTGCTTTAACGAGTAAACCAAATATGATGTAACTTTACTCATTGAATCAAGTTACTCAATGTTTAATAAAGAATGTATGTTAAGTGGATATCAATGACAATCGGACTCTTGTAAAGTTATTTTATAAATAAAGTTTTTTATTTCATTGAACCAATTTTTTAAAGGCGGCCATGTTTTTATCGCTGTTACTCTTTTAAAGTCTATCTACACAGATCCAGGCCGTGCACGGGACGTGTCGAAGCCGTAGCCCGTCAGGAGGGAAAACAATATGTCGTCATGACAACGTGTGTGAACGAATCCATAGAAAATGTATGGAATGATATTTTTTCCCTGACACGTCCCGGACACGGCCCGGATGTGTGTAGTTAGACCAATATCGTGTCATCATATGCCCGGATCTTTTTTTTTACACTATATCCAATTCTAATCCGATCCGAGTTGTAGTACCTAAGTACTAGATCCAAGAACTATTTCTATGGTAATTTTATCGGATCGGATTAAAATCGGATGTAGTGCCTTACCGCTCTTATACAGTATTATTCAAAACAAAAATTCAGACACGATAAAAGTGACAAGCTTCATATACTTTAACATAACCTCCGTTTAATTATCGGACAAACACAGTGAGCGGTTTCGCACTACATCCGATTCGAATCCAATACGAGACGTATAGTTTAAGTCCGAGAACTATTTCTATGGTAATTTTATCGTATCAAATTCAAAAAGACCTTATTCGTAGGTAATTTAAAAATTGTTGTGCGTAAACGTCCTACTCTAAAATTACCTATCTACTAACATAAAATACTTCAAACTTCATTCAAACGTGAATGAGTTAAAAATCTCCCAAACAGGTTTAATTTAACTGTGAGTTTAACATAACCGAGGTTTAAAATAGATATTAACCGGGGCGCGCGTGTTAGGTAACTCATCTAAACTGTCTGATCATTGATATGGTTTAAACTTCTTAGTCTTAGTGCTTGTTTCGCCACTGACAGATAAAATTTAACTGACAGATGAACCTAGATGTCTATTTCATAAAACACGTTTCAGATAGAGACAGGTATGAGACATCTGTCAGATAACATTTTATTTATTTATTTATTGGAAAACCAACAGCTTCAATATACAAAATAGAAAATTATAAATTAACAAAGGAGTCAATTACAGGTTATCACAAATAGAAACTTAATAAAGTATTGACAAAGCATATTAAGCATATATATCTATAAATTGTGAGACATTCTCTTAAGGTTTTAACGCGCGTGCGTTTTAAACGCGGTTGCGGTTTTACGTTTTACATATTATATGATCTTAAATTAAATCGCGAACCGCAGGAGGCGTTTTTTTTAGATTTTTAATTGGCAACAAACCATTTATACAGACAAAATATACTTGACAGATATTTTAGTTCTGTTACTGTCTACCTACGTCATGTTTTATGAAATAGACTTAAGCTTATCTTTCAGGTAAATTAAAATGGTGAAACGGGCTTTTGAGGTCTTAAAACTCGAAATAAAATAGCTTAAAGTTAAATAATTCAATAGATAAATAGATCACAAACAATTCTAAGAAACTAAAGTACTGTTGAGACTAGAGACCCAGTCGCGGACTGAATAAGAATGTATTTATAGAATGGACGTCTTACTACGAGTTTAAACACGGGACAAAGTCTGCAATTTTTTTTTTTTTTTCTATTTTGGCAACGGCCACGAAGGATTCTGCCAATGTCAAGTAGTCTGCTAATTAACAATATTCTCAGTTATGTGTCGGTACAGTGTCAATGGGAGTGTCAATGCCATTTTTTGACACATTTACGCCCGTTATTAATAACCTATCCTGATCCGTTTTTTACCAAATCGAGATTGAAAAAACAAAACACAATTGTGTTCTTGACATGTTTTTGGTACACAAGTGACAATTGTGTTTTGTTTTTTCAATCTCGATTTGGTAAAAACGGATCAGGATAGGTTATTAATAACGGGCGTTAGTCGTAATCAGTGTAAGCCATTTATTTAGCAGAATAGAGGCTGCCCTACGACTTCGCATTTATCGCCATATCTTAGAAAAAAAAACATGCTATCTTAAAATAATATAGTCTATGTATTATTCTGATGCAAAAGCTACAATACTGCCGAGTTTCATCAAAATCTGTTCAGTGGTTTTTTCGTGATGAAGTAACAAACATCCATCGGCACAAACATTGACTGACATTTATAATGTAAGATGAAT
Source organism: Anarsia innoxiella (assembly GCA_947563765.1). Lineage (NCBI taxonomy): Eukaryota > Metazoa > Arthropoda > Insecta > Lepidoptera > Gelechiidae > Anarsia > Anarsia innoxiella. The sequence goes on from OX387413.1 coordinate 773,132, forward strand.
AGTAGGATCTATAGAGTACCCAGTTTCATTATCTATTCTTTTTTATTATACTTTTGACGTTATTTTTTATTTATTATTTTGACAGGCCAGTTAGTGTAGTCGGTAGTGAGTCTGCCTCATACGCACGGGTCGCGGGTTCGATCCCCGTCGGTTAACAAACATTTGTGTGATGAGCATAAATGTTTGTTCCGTGTCTGGGTGTTATATATTTATCTATGTATGTTTATCAGTCCCTGATACCCATAGTACAGGATTTGCCTAGTTTGGGGTCAGGTGATCGTGTGTGAAATGTCCCCCAATATTTATATTTATTCTCATAGTAGTCGTACAGTGGAGAGTCTGGCAGACTGCTTGACTGCTATTTAAAGCCTATAAGTGCAACCTAGAGTGGATATTATGATCAATAACAAACTACTGAAAGTGCTCCGTAACTGTACCTTATAATTGTTCGAAAAGGGTTACTAGTGATGTAAATCGTACGGTGTGTTTATCGATAAAAATTTCGATAATATTGTTTTATCGGAAAACCGTTTTTTTTCTGCTTAAGGATTACTAGTGATGTAAAACGTACGGTGTAATTATCGATGAAAATATTGTCGATAATTATTATTTTATCAAAAGACCTTTTTTTACGTTTTACTTTAGCTTTAGTAGAAAAGATTTCGTTTCTTATCGTTTATTATTCGAAATTCAAAACGATTTCATATTTCGAAAGGGTTTTCATTCAAAATTGGAAGATGTTGGTACGGTTTTTGAACGTTATTTTTTTGTTTAAAACTACTACCGCTTTACTACCTGTACAGTCAATAGGAAGAAACGGCAAGAAACCTAACGGCACAGGGCCCTGTATTTCCCGCATTTCAACCAATGCGCGAAGGGCCTAAGAAAACGAATGGTAATAAAATTTTGTTATGCATAAATGCAGTTACTCGAAACACTAGGAAACCTAAACAGCCTGTATGAACAACAGAATACCTACTTCCGTGTCATAAAATATAGTTAAAGTTAGGTATTTCGGTTGTTGGGGGAGAAACTAGCTTGTTATTTATTGATTTAATAAAAAACACTAAAATTGCATATCCAAATTCTTAAATGATTTGTTCAAGACTAGAGGTTGCACGCAACTTCGCTCGCATTTATTGTCATAAACAAAAATAATATAGCTTATGTGTTATTCTGTAAATAATCTACAATATTGTCTTTCATCAAAATATATTTTAAGTAGTAGTTTTGCGTGAAAGAGTAACAAACATCCATCCACCCTTCATCGGCACAAACATTGACATTTAAAATATTAGTAGGATTGATACACATAAAATTACTACCGATTTACTATTTGTATTTTCGATCTTTTTTAATGCCTGAGTAAGTACTAATATAGCTAATTTCAGTGTCTGTAAATAATAGGGTACTTATTTGAATCTATTACAAAATTATACGGATTAAATCATAAGATTAATATAAATAAACAATTTTTCCTATAATTTCATAATTCATAATCTTACTAAGCAGAAATAACACGTTATAACTTCTCTGTTTATACTTAACCTAAAGTTAGTAACAGTAAGTTATAGTTAATAATAATCATGAGCCGATCATCGGACAGTTAAAATTAACGAGGCACTAATTAACCCGCTACCTAACGATTATGGTTAAACTACGATTAGGATTTCTGGTAATAGTAGTGTTGTTAAATGTCGATAGTTTATGTCGATAAATTTTACACGATGTTGGATAATAGTTTATGAATGTGAAAGTTTAGTGGGTTAAGCGGAAACTGTAATAACATTAATGCATTAAAATATAAAATTAAACGTATTAGAGTTATGAATAAAATAAGCAAAAATAGTAACAGGGAAGTAACAGCAAGAACTGACTGAAAATTTGTTATTTTTAACTTTTAACTTTATGGAAAAAACCTTCTCCTCCTCCTTTTCTCCTTCATGGAGAAAAGGAGGAGAGAGGCCTTTACGCAGCAGTGGGATACTGACGGCTAGATAAGATTAAGAAATATCGATACAATTTCGGTTCGTAGTCGATAGAAAGTACAGCACTATTTCTGAAAATTTCTTTCGCTTGGGTGGCCCGCTTATACCTAGAAATAGGATTTAGGAATTATTTAGTACCTACTTGCTTATTTTTATATAATCTTGCGTAATATTTTATTACGCGTCCTTGTTTCACCTTGTTTACTCGATAAAAATTAACAACGCATTTTTTTACAATTTATCAAGCTATTGTAAACTGTAAAATCAATTAATAATTTATTATGTTACTTATAACAAATGCGGAGAAAAAATCTGTAAATTTATTTTAGAATATGCTGTACTTTTTTATAACTTCTCTTTTCTTTTCTGTCTCTGTGTACTATCTTCTAAACTATTAAATAAATTGAGACAATATTAAGGTCTATCTACTCAGATCCGGGCCGTGCCCAGGACGTGTCCGGGCCGCGGCCCGTTAGGAGGGAAAACAATACGTAGTCATGACAACGTGTATGAACGAATCCGTAGAAAATATATGGAATGTATTTTTTTCCCTGACACGTTTTGTATTGTTTTCCCTCCTGAAGGGCCACGGCCCGGGCACGTCCCGGACGCGGACCGGATCTGTGTAGATAGTCCTTTAAGTGCCTTGGAAAAGAAAATAAAATTATGACAATGGTAACGTTACCGTTACTAAAATTAGACAAGTATCCGTCTACTTTGCCTACATTAGCAACAATATTTTTAGAAAACCGAGTGAAATAGGTTAATAGACTTCAAGAAACGATTTGGGCTAAAATAAACCGGGTTTGAACTGATTTTATCTTGGCGAAGTTTTTATTGTTATGCGTTTTTCAGTTTATTTTTACTGTTTTTAGTCTAAACGTTACGGAGATCTGGATTTTATCTTACGATGTTATGGTGTAAAATAGAGTGATAGAGTTATTTTACAGAGCCCCAAGTCTGCTAATTTACTTACAATATTCTCAGTCGTGTGTCTGCAGCAATGAGGAAGGAATATAAGCAAAGGCCCCATTTTTTTTCATATACAAATGAGTTTATGACAACGTGCTAAGTTTCGCGCAAGTTTTTCATAGTTTTCTTGGTAGATGACCTGTCAAACGATAAGAAATTCCATACAAAAAGGTAGCCATTTTGCGCCAGACCAGACACGCAGATCCAGACGGTATGGCACCTCCTTATATATTCTATACTCAAAGGCCTGCAGAGTATCAATGGCATTTTGACAGATTCGGTCGCAAATGTGTCAAAAGATGCTATTGACACACTGCCGACACACAACTGCGGCTATTTTAAATTAGCAGACTTGGGCCCAACGTGTTATTTATCATAATTATTATTTATTCCAGGCGTAAACGCGAAATCCATAAATATATAAAATACAATACAAAATAGAAATGATTTAGAGGCTGTTCATCTGTGATTTCATATGATTAATAAAAACAAAACAAAAAAAATCATAATCTAAACTAAAACCATGCATTCGGTTCAAAATCATAGAAAAGCTCAGATTTCATCATAAAAGAAATAATACCATCAAATGTCAACAAAGTCACTCTCTAGAAAAAAGTTTATCGACAAATCAAAAACCTCCTTTTTGTGATCGTAACCCTTTTTTTTACTTTTTATTAACTTTTTTACGACAAACCAAAGAGACCACCACAGTTGTACAAATCTCTTTCGTTTGATCCTTTTTTTTTGTTTATTTTTCACGTCAATCTTGACTTTGGTTCTTTAAAATAAAGTTTATTTTTGATTGAAAAGTGTTAGTTCATTAAGAGTCTATTAGACAATAATATTGTTAAATCATTCCTTCAAATGTATGTTTAATTTTTAAATAAAGAATGTTTTAACAAATTTAATGATGCGGTTCTAAAATTGAGGTAATCTTCGCAAGCTAAAGGAAAATCCAGTTTCGGAATTGTAAAAGTAATTTTGTAATTTGTTTCTGACGATGTGTGGTCCGTTTTTTTTTCTTTTGTACTTTGATTGAGGTCCTTCAGTTTTAAGGAATGAAGTTGTATAATAATTTGACACGTTTCGGTTGTCTGATTCTTTTTTTATTTTATACTAGCTGTCCCGGCGAACTTTGTCCCGCCTTAGAATGAACTTTATTGTGTAGGAATAAAGTTCAAATTGACTACATTTTAGTAAGAAAACATTTGTATGGGAAAAAGAAAAGGTCTGTTTTAGGGCTTTCCCGGCAATTATTCGAATTTTTCTCACCGTAAGAACCATCCTTGGACTTCAATGAACATTTTAAAAAAAGAATTAGCGAAATCGGTCCAGCCGTTCAGGCGTGATGCCGTGACAACGGAAAACGGGTTTCATTTTTATATATATAGATAGATATACATATAATTTGCCTTAATATCTTTCTTCGCCTGTGACGTTTTGAAGGTTTAAAAAGCGAATAAAATTTTTTTTTTTTAATAAGCATTGTTATGAGGAAGTTTATTATGCCAGTTTCTTGTAAAATGATGGCTTCATTAATGTATTTTTTAATTATACGTAAATACCTTGTCGTCTAAGGTCATTAACCATTCAAGTTTTAAAACAGTAATTAATCTATCCGTGTAATTAATTGGTAATCTATTTCATTAATAATATCACAATTTCATTAAAGAAAGTAAGTAATTATTAAAATTAAAACCAAGTTAATTTCAAAAAGTGTAAACTACAAAATTTCATTAACCGCTCGAGTTTTCAAGTAAATTAAAAATACTTTCGGTTAATTGAAACGGTTATTTTCATCGCTATATTGCGGTTAAATTTAACTACGAACGAAAGTGATTAACCAGGATAAATAACTGGCAAGAAATTAAATTATAAAAACATAATTTAAGAGTTTCATGGATTAGCGTTTGTGCTTTAAGCCCGTCATCCGTCAAAAACGCTAAGCGGCTAAATCGGCGGTTTTGACTCGGTTTTTATACCAAAACGCGCAATTTAGCATTCAGACGTAAATTTTTCAAGGCAATGTCTGTAAAAATTGCCAAAAAAAGAAAGATTTGATGCAAACAATAATGGAAATACAATTTCGTAAAACTATTAAAACTGATACAATATCTGTCACGCCTATCTCCCATCAGGCAGAGACCGTATGTACCTATCTAGGTAAGTAGGTATGTATATATGTATTAAACCCGATCTAACATTATCAATATTACGCAAAGCCAAGAAATCTAATATTAATAAATAATATTTGGATTCGTTAAGCGTAGTTATGAAGAGGCCCGAATAATCCAATTAATTGAAGATTTTTACATATTTATAGAGTTTCTGATAGTTTTAATTTCTGGGAAAATATTTTGATTTGAAAATATTACAATGATATTCCATTTTTAATTTGACTTTTGTCTTTTTTTTAAAATAACAACGTAGTAACGGACATTTTAAAAGTGCTGGTATCAATAGGCCATTATTGTGAAGAGTAATAATTTATGTGAAAACTAAAGAATGGATGTGAAGAGTAACAACTTGTTCACGCAAAAAACGAAACAACTGATTTTAATGAAACTTTATAATAGCTTAACTTAGTAGTACGAAGATTAATTGAAATAATTTCAGTTGGAACTTTTATTTAGAAATTCTATCAGTGCGTTCTGTAATCGAAGATTGGTCAATTAAGCGCTAAGTGCCTGTAATAGATATAAGAATAACACAAATTCTACTATATTATTTGCACATATTTTGAGTTTTTTCGAGGGCAGATTTTTTATAAATATTATAAACATCCCTGTATAGTGTAAACACTAAAATGTTATAAGTATAGGTACCTATAAATTAAAAATCTAAAACATGTTGCAAGATAGAAATAAGTTTGGTTCTAAAATTACTTTAACCCTTTTTAAGTGAGTCATACTCATAACTATATTTTTTTTAAACCCAAGAATGCACAAACTTTCTACATAACGCCTTGTCATGTCAGTTGTCATCAATTTCAAGGTTGTCACTTCGGGAATCGATGACCAAAGCGTGACATTACCTCCTTTTTTCTTTTTTTTTAGCCAGACAACCGTTGCTGATGTCTTCGGATTGAAACAATAAAAGCCGGCCAAGTGCAAGTCGGACTCGTGCAGGAGGGGTTCCGTACCATTCACTATCGATATCGAGAAAAAAAGCACAGAAATCATGTTTGTTGTATACCACCCTTAATTATTATCATTATTCTATTTTAGTATTCGTTGTTATAGCGGCAACGGTAATACATCATTTGTGAAAATTTCAACGCTCTAGCTATAGCGGTTTCATGAGATACAGCCTGGTGACAGACGGACGGACGGACAAATAGGCAAACAGACGGACAGCCAAGTCTCAGTAATGGGGTACCGTTTCACCCTTTGGGTACAGAACCCTAAAAAAAGTAAACTGTTAAATTGTGCTTTTTTTTCTTCTATTCAGGACAGGCAAGGATCAAAAGACCATACAGCCTAGATGTCAAATTGTGCTTTGTGACTTTTGTTTTTTTTTTAACGCGGAAGCATAAGTATTGTTTTTGGGAGCTTTTCAAGTATCTTTTTTAAAGTTTTTGTGCTAGTTTTTTTTTTAATAACTTGTTTTTAAACAACAGATATCGCATGGTGTCTCAGCATGGTGCTTATCCAATGTCTGTCAAAAATGTGTATTTTAAAGGTAATTAAAAAGAAGTTAAAGACTAATTCGAAAAAACTTTAAGTTTAACGATAAAAGCAATTTCCGTGCGTCTGCCTGATTCAGATAATTGGTTAAGGCATGTTCATATGAGCGGATGGAAAATTAAAAAGTATTTTTTTAAAGAGTTTGCATTAAAAAAATGGAATGTGGTTTTTCTTGCAAATTACGTATTGTTGTTATTTTTTGTAAAATAAAAGTAGGAAGCGGAAAAAAATACTACAGTTAAGAATAATACCATAATTTATTAACAAAACAATAAGTTTTTTAAAATGAGCAGGCATGATGACTAAAACATTTTTTTTAGTCCATCACATAGATTATTTTAAAATATTCGACACGTATTTTTTCTTTCTTCTCTGAAACTAAAAATGACAAAGATACACTGGGTTGAAGTTGCTCGTGACGTCACGCCTCAGTACGATTTAAACCAAGGAGTGACGTTAATACCCCGCACTCCGTAACTTAGATGCTCTGTATCTTTGTATTTATTTATGTATTTGATCAGGTAAAAAATGTGTTTCAAATATTTTAATAGCCTAAAAGACGGACTAATTATTTTTTGAATTTCTAATAGTCATCATCCCTATTAAAAACGCTTAGACTCTTCAAATAGCAATGTTTGAAATCATAATAAACATATTTTCAAAATACATAGTATACGAAACCTTAATATTATGTATCTATGTATTATAATTTTTAAACCGAATATTGATTCTAAGAATATAATATCTACATTCTGATTCAGATTACAAATTAATTACCTCATAATCATAATACCTACTTCAAATGATAAAACAAAAGATATAAAACATAAACATTCGTATGATTCCATTAATTTATCAAGAAATATAATTTCAAGTGTGTTTATTTAATATTTTTAAGCCTGCTGACTTAGAAAGAAGATTAAAATTATAAGTACTTATGTGTTACGGAAAATTAAATATTGAGTCATTTTTATCTTTTAAAGTTCTACTTGACTGATATTGTTTTTCTTTTTAAATTTATACGGTATTAATAGTGTAAAAAGTATAATATTGCTATAAAAGGAAGACAGACGTAGAACCAGCTTTTCCAATAGGCCATTTTTTTTTGTTTTGACCTCTTTTTGCCAGGGTATATTTTAAAAGTCGTATATTTATATAAATACATAGAATAATATACTTTTAAGTTACCTACTGCTATTTTGCAAAATATTTTTAAACTATCTTTTTTTTTACACAAAAAAAATCATATAAATTATTTAATTTTTACAAAAGTACCTAATAATTTCTTAATTTAAAAATGTAGGTAAGTAAAAATAAGGTTTTTTCCGTATAACCTTTGAAAGCATTCAAGTTTTTTAAGTAGTTACTCGAAATAAAGTAAATTACTTTATTGAACATAATAAGTGTCACTTTCGCTTAATTATATATTCATTTGTGACGAAAACTGTGTCGTAAGGATCAATAATTATTGTATTTTTATTCGAAGATTGTAAAGATATGACACTTTAAAAAAAAAACTCTGATTATACGTAATAATCATATTTTAAGGATATTAAATTTAAATATACTAGATTTTAATGATTATAATATAAAAGATAACAATTCTAATATTTGAACTACCAAAATATAAAAATCCTTTTTTTTTTCAGATTGCGTTTTTAAAGATTTTTTCAGATTGCAAGATTGAGAAATATCGAAAGTTCTTAATTAACAGAAATTTTATTTTGCAGAAAAATCTCAAAAAAATGTCTTGGCATTTTTTTTACACGTAAAAAATGTCATAAATATTTTTATACAAAAACAGTTCTGAAATATTATCTCATATTCATTTTTTTTTTATTTTTTGTTAATAAAATTACTTTTTGCTTTCATTATTAATATTTTCCGTGAGTACACAGCTTTAAAGGCGCCACCGAAACTATCGTTTGATTGAAAGAAATTGTCCAAACATCAACTAATAGATTACCCGTCTACTCCAGATAAAAAGAAATTGGATAATTGCTTACACACAAGCGGTTACTCGAGACTTACGCCTTATGAAAGGTTTAACAAACGGGGTTTCAAATAACTCTTGCGAGTGCATTCTTTGTCATAGCGTTTTGGTTAGTCTTTTGTTTTTGAAGAAAGTCCATACTTGTTATTACAAAATGAAATTCAAACGTAGTTCTAGTACTAATGTCATGTTCATGACGACTTTTTGTCTATAGCCGAAAAGCCATTTATCTGAGTTAGTTCGAAAACTAAATATAAAGCCTAAACGTCATTTGCCAGAATTACTTATAGAGCTAAATTTAAAACTCGTTTTTTAATTACGGGGCAATTTTTTGTGGTTTTTTTGTGTAAGTACTGAATTTTTAGTATTTTTTGTGTTAGTTAAGTTAGCAATCGATTTGGGATAGTCTCCCGTAATGATGATGCATTTTGGCTGTATGTAACAGTTAGCGCCAAAACAAACGGTGAAACGCAACTGCAACGCAACTGAAACTTTTGACAACACACCACGCAACTAGTTTGAAACGTTTCGTTTCAGTTGTGTCGTGTGTTGTTTTCTAAGGAAGTATATAGCAGAAACTTCTATGCAACTCAAGTAACTAGCAGTTTCAGTTGCGTTGCAGTTTCACCGCGTGTTCTGGGTCTAAAATAAATAAATATTTTCTCATTATATTTGCCTTAATGTTACTTTTTTTTCGTTAATTTTTACGAAATAGATATTATAAAATACAGTTACGAGTATGAATGGTGTACGTGACTACAAGACGGATAGTGTAAAGAAGGTCATAGATAATACAGAGTGAGGAAAAAAGTGTCTCACCTTCATTCACTAGGTCAATATTATATCTATTTCAATATCAAGGTAATTCGAATACATACAATATGTTGTAATCCTAATATAATATTATCCATCGGCACAAACATTGACATTAATTATATTATATTATATAACTAGAGGCTGCCCGCGACTTCGTACACATTTATTTATTTATTTATTTATGGTACGCTAACAGCAAATACATATGATAAACTTTAACTTAAAAAACATTTAGTAACTATTGGCTATATATGACTGCCAATTACAAGCATACACAACATTTATCGTCATATCTTAGAAAATAAACACAATATCCTAAAATAATATAGCTTATGTGTTATTCTGATGTGCAAGCTAAGTTATTGTAAAAATTTATTTTTCATTAAAATCTGTCCAGTAGTTTTTTCATGAAAGAGTAAGAACGTCAGATCTGTCCATCGGCACAAACACTGACATTTATAATATTAGTAGGATATGTTATTTAATAAGGAAGCTTACGTAATTAAAACATATTATATATTGTTTCATAGATATATTATATATTTTCCTTATAATTCAAGAAGGCAGACATACACTACAATGTGTAGGATTTCTAGGAATTTGCCAACTCACGTTTTGTATTGGGTATGCGCGACCTTGCGTCAATTTGACATACCTTTCTCTTGGAAACATAGACTTTACTTACATCCTAGTAATATTAAACATTTCAATATTTGTTCCTATGGATGGATATGACGATGTTTGTTACTCTTTCACGCAAAAACCACTGAACAGATTTTGATGATACTTTACGATATTGTAGCTTATACAGGAGAATAACACATAGCTGCATTATTTTAAGATATTGTGTAAGTTTTCCAAGGTATGACGGTAATTGTGTACTAAGGCGCGGACAGCCTCGAATGTCTCATAAGTTTATTTGCAAATGATTGTAAGAAAAATAAAGTCTTGGCTAACTAGGAGAAGACAGCGAGACAAGCCCGGTTCATTCAGCGAAAAATAGCAAATCCTGGTGCACAGCAGAGCTGTGTGGAAAGCAATGAGACCTTTGCCTAGCAGTGGGACATGATAAACTAACTATATTTTCTACTATATAAAAATAAGTCGGGTTTTCCTTCCTGACGCTATAACTCCAGAACGCACGAACCGATTTCCACGGTTTTGCATTCGTTGGAAAGGTCTCGGGCTCCGTAAGGTTTATAGCAAAGAAAATTCAGGAAAAATTTCAACAGAAAAGCGGGAAAATCTTTTTTCACATACAGAACTTTGAGGCGGTACAAAGTTCGCCGGGTCAGCTAGTTTGGTATATAGTCATATAGATGACTAACTATCAAATTTTGGAGAATATAAATTGACGCAATAGCAAATTAGTATCATTAAGAAATCCTTGCACGATTTTAGAAAACCCAGTTTTGGTTGTCTTAATGTCAATAAACTATAACTAACGCCTTCGCATATAGTACAGGAGGCTAATCAGAAAAACGACATTAAGTACGGAATTGTAAAAAAGGTTATGTTATGTTGAATTAGCATTATAAGCAAAAAGAGTTTTAACATGTGTCGATTAAATTTATACATTGTAAACTAGAGGCTGCCCGCGGCTTCTTAGCTTGGAAAAATTGCGTAACATGCAAAAAAATCGTCTTTAAGTAATATATCCTATTTGAAATAATATGCACTAATAATTTATGATGTTTAAGATACAATATTGTTAAGTGACATTGCAATCTGTTCAGTAGTTTTTGCGTGTGAGAGTAACAAACATCCTCACATCCATTTATCCATCGCCACAAACATTGACATTTATAATATTAGTAGTATTTAGTAAAAGAAAGACACATTTTACTTTTAAATGTTAAACCTTTTAAAATTATTCTGAAAATGGCATTTGTAAAAGGAAGACTTATAATCCGGCTCTCGTACTATGTGTAAGGTTTAAAACGTGACTATTATGACAAATTGTTATCGCGCTATGTTATATTACTAGGAATAGAGTTGTATTATTTGTAACTATGCTGTTTTTATTTGTTAACAATAGCTATACCTACCTACTTATACTCAGGTACCTCTACATAAAAAAGGGTAACAAATATATTCTGATCGTTTTCTATCGTAACATCCTATAACATTTATAACTTTTACATAATAAATAATTTGTTGTGTCAGCTTGTGGACGTCCACAGCTGGACAAAAGCCCCCATGGATTTCCTTAACGGTCCTGCGCTGCTCACATCCAATGGCTTTCCGCGACTTTGACATAAGTAACATATAATTATGACCTATGTATTATAATATGAATATGTCACCGGAAAATAACGAGGACCGTCAATTGATCAGTTTTCGAGGTCACTGATTAACTTTCAGAAAATCATAAACGGCAATTAAATGGTAAATACATATGTACATACATACATATCCGTTACGCGTCTCTCCCATTGGTGTAGACACAGACTACTTCCTTCCACTTGCTACAATCCAAACACACCTCTTTCACTTCATCCACACTCATCAGTCGCCTCATACATAATAGCTTCATATAAAATGTTCAACTAATAACATCTTCCGGTTTAAAACCGAACCCGACAAACGACAACTAGAAACTCTAATTAGACCAAGAACTAACTAGATAATAGGGTGTAAAATAAAGATACCAAAGTTTATAGTTTCTAATAAAAATAGTTGGAATTCTAAGTAAATCCGATACCCGGTATCAATTCACAACTTTATTTCGGTCGTAAAAACTTTAAACTTAGGGGTTTTAAAATTATTTGGAATTAGTAAACTCAACATGTAAAGTACTTGTTATAATGTTAATTAAATATATGTGTTTAGAAATTAGATTATATATAATAGATAAAGGGGTTTGAAGATAATGTCCTACCTAAACTTGGGTATGTACCTTTTTCGAAAAAAATGGCGGCAGTCTATGAAACCTTCACTAATCGATAGTTCAGGTCAATACAAATCGAAAATATAGATGAAAAAAAATTGATAAAGCGTCACGTTTCCGAGATATAAACTGTGAAAGATAGACTAGTGGCGCCAGTATTGGAAGATGAAAAACTGTATTTTGGTGTTATTATTAAATAGCACCTACAAAAAAAAAAAAGTTGTAGGTAGACACTCTCCATAGTAAAATAAAATAAAAATACTAAAATAACTTGTGCCGATGGATGGATGGATGGATGTTTGTTACTACTTAACGCAAAAACGACTACATCATCATCGTCATCATGTCAGCTTATGGACCTCCACTGCTGGACAAAAGCCTCCCCCAAGGATCTCCACAAAGACCGGTCTTGCGCTGCCCACATCCAAACTACTGCATAGATTTTTATGAATTTTGGCAATATTATAGCTTGCATAGCAGAATAACACTAGGCTACTTAAATTAATTTACGTCATGATTTCTTTAGAAGATATGAGGATAAAATGCATTACAAGGTCGCGGGAATGCTCTAGTATCATATAAAAAAGTAATAAATAAATATAATAATCGTTAGAATTTTTTTATAACTAGACAATTAGTTTTCGCTATTACTGTTTAGTGATACCCCAGAAATGGGAGACTAAGGGAACCATGGGATTGCTTCAGCGCATCGACGGTCCCCCAGCCATTTTCCTATGGGGAAACCTAACCTAACCTAACCATCAATATCTACCTCTCACATTTTACATTTCCGATTGCTATTTAGGAAATGTATAGATTTCCTAGGAAATGTGTATAATATTAATTGAATTCACACATTTCCGTGCCATTTTAGGAATTACATGCATTTCATAGGAATTGTATACAATGATGGATTACGTGCATTTCCGGTAACATATACATAAGTAATAATATTTAAATGGAAACTATTAATCAATTGTCTAAGCACTGCTGTGCAGTCAGTAGTCAATAAAACATTTATTTACAATCAAACTGCATACAAAAGCTTTTCACTTGAACATATCCCTTTCTAACTTTAAGTACAGAGCTATAAAACCAGAATGTCAGTTCCGTTATGTTGTTTGTTTAATGATTTTCTTATACTATGACTTTTTGCTAAAGTGTAAGCGTAAAATGGAGAAAACTTAAAGCGAGAGTACGGAGACACGCCCATACTAATTCTATTCATTCGGTCTTCTATTCATTCATTCGTTCGAATTGGTATGGGTAAGTTTTTTAAGGGCGATAAAGAGAGAGCTGGCGTTTCTCTGCGTGATCACATCAGAAATGATGAGATCCGCAGAAGAACCAAGGTCACCGACATAGCTCGAAGAATCGCAAACCGGGGGCAAGATCCGGGCCGTGCCCGGGACGTGTCCCGGCCGTGGCCCGTCAGGAAGGAAGACAATACGTTGTCATGAGAACGTGTGTGAACGAATCTATAGAAAATATTTTTCCCTGACACGTCCCCGACACGGCCCGGACACGTTGTCACGACGACGTATTGCTTTCCCTCCTGATGGACCACGACCCGGACACGTCCCAGTCACGGCCCGGATCTGTGTAGATAGATCTTTATATGTAAGTAAGTAGTAACTTTCACTTCACCTAACATTGGCAGAATCGACTATGGTTGTTGCCTTTAAAAAAAAAAGTTTTTTAAGGTTAGTTCGAGAGCACTATTGCAACTATCCCTTATCTGACACAATACCGGAAAAAAATACAGTCCATAGGACGTTCCGATATAATTAGATAAAGAAACTATGTTTTTGTTTCGTAATTAACAACAATGGAGACGCAAAAACAGGAAATATTTCACGTAATCGTACACAAGAGTTTTCTTGAATCCTGGTTTGTATGAACACGCAAACTGTTCAGGTTTACAATTAAGTTTTACAGGTATTGTGATACTAAGTAGATGGGTAGGATATGATGTAAGAAAATTATTGCCATATAATATAAATGTGATCATAAAAACATAAATAGGTATTGCGCTGGTAACACTATTTCGCAGTTTTCAATGGCCTTTGGTTTTTATTACCTAGGTATAATATTTCATATTTACTTACTTATGAACCTAAGAATCCTCTTATGCTTTAAAATACTTGCTACATAGTATGGTGCGAGTGATAGCCGCAAACATTGTGAAGAAACCTGCATACACTAGAGAAGAAATTCAAAAAATTCGAAGGTGTATGTGAAATCCGCCAAAGCGCGGCCCAGCGTGGTATTTTACGACCTAATCGCTCTCGTATGAGAGTAGGCTCGAGCCCCTGTAGTGGGGACGTTAAAAAGGCTGATAAGATAAATGGTACTAATTTTTTTAAGGTTCCGTACCCAAAGGGTTAAAACGGGACCCTATTACTGAGACTTGGCTATCCGTCTGTCTGTCTGTCCGTCTGTCACCAGGCTGTATCTCATGAACCGTTAAAGCTAGAGCGTTGAAATTTTCACAAATGATGTATTACCATTGCCGCTATAACAACAAATACTAATAATAATAATGAAGGGGGGGTTCCCATATAACAAACGTGATTTTTTGCTCGATATGAATAGTGAATGTTACGGAACCCTTCCTGCGCGAGTTCGACTCGCACTAGGCCGGTTTTTTTTCTATTATAAACGAAAAGGGGTTTTGTCGCTTGAACACGGCACCCATATAATGATGCTCAATGGAAAAAAATTGTACCTACAGGTTATTAATGGCACTGGTAGGTAGTAACAAATAATACCTAAATTACAAGTTTCTTGCTTTAAATAACTCTTTGATATGATAAAAAATGTCGTCAAACACAATTAAATTGTAATTGATAGAACACACCGTTACATAAATTAAGTATTAAAAATCTGGTAAACGTTTATACATGGTGTGTTTTTACTTTATGACGAAAATCATAGACATTATCTAGTTATCTACATTATCTACGTGTCGTATGAAGAAGTCACAATTATTTAATATTTTTGAACTCCTCATACAAAATGCATCAATTGATAGTGTTCAATGTATGGGAGAGCAAATCATTTTTAACTAGAGGCTGCCCTTCGTACGCATTTATCGACATATCTTGGAAAATAATCATGATATCTATAAATATTATAGCCTATGTGTTATTCTGATATATAAGCTACAATATTGCCAAATTTTATCAAAAGCTATTAAGTAGTTTTTGCGTAAAAGAGTAAAATAGGATGTATTTGGCACAATCATTTTCATTTGCATAATAATATTAGAGGGATAATTTCTAAACTTTTTCTGAATTTCTGCCGACGTATTGTTTTCCCTGCTGATGGGCCACGGCCCGGACACGTGCCGGTCACGGCCCGGGCCTGTGTAGATAGACCTTAACTTGGTCCCATAGTAAAATTAGTTTGTTATCGTGATAGCACAAAAAGATAGTACATGCATATCTTTTTCTATCGTTCACAAATTAAAAGTCACTCTGTATTGTAGTTAGGAATCTTAACTTTTTGAATGAACAAGTCACATTTTTACGAGTTTAATGACTCATTGACTACAAACAGCATTGTTTCCAAAACCGGAATTTTAGCATTCATTCTTTCATTCATTGATAACTCTTTTATTGTCTTTCGTTAATATTTTTTCTTTTGTTAACCAGACTCTTTCTCTTTTAACTTTTTTCTTTTTAGCCATTCATAATGTTACTTCCCTAAATAACAGTTGATATTTTATGACAATATTTTTTACGATGCAAAAGAGTTTTCTACGTTCATAAAACCTGATGCACAGAGAGTATCTACTTATTGGCCGATAAAACTACCAGAAAATTAACAATATTTTAACCTTTTTATTTCAAAAAACCCGACTGCATCTAAAAACGCGACTTTTTTATTTTTATGTACCCAGTGTCACTATTACTGTAAATATGAATCTAATGACACCTCTCAAGTTAAAATCCATGAAGCCGTTTAGGCTGTAGGACATGCCAAAGAATTTTATGCTATCTTCACACCAAACCCGCCGGCATGACGCCGGGCTAGACCGGCGGCTTTACGTCATACGAATGGCAGCTGTCAAAAAAGCCGGCGGCTTTGGTGTGTAGATACCATAACATACAAACATTCATACATACATACTACTCTCGAAAAACATAACCTTCCTTCTGACGCAGTCAGGTAACAAAACTAATACTTACCTGTTACATACCTACCTATTATAAACGTATATATACTTACCTATTTCCTTCTATTTAATGGCATATAAAACAGAATTTCCTAGTTAACTGTTTTCAGTTGATGGTAGTGAAATGAATATTATAATTTTATAATAGAATTTAATATTTTACATCAAATTAATACAGTAAGCTATAACTTTAATTAATTTTCACAGAGGCGTCATTTATTGTACGTCTTTTGCGCACTAGCGTTCGTTTCGCTTATAATGCTGTCTACACACCAAAGCCGCCGGCATGCCGCCGGGCTAGGCTGGCGGCTTTACGTCATACGAATGGCAGCTGTCAAAAAAGCCGGCGGCTTTGGCATGTAGATACCATAACATAACATTTATTGCTCATAACGTGTCTAGGACACAACATTTAGGTTCATAGTTATGATTACAGCTCCTATTTGATATGATTTGTGTTTCGACGCAGTTTTCATAATTTTATCGAACCGCTGAGTCTCTAACCGCAAGTGCGTAGAAGCCTAGAGTTTATCTTCTTTTGAAAGGTTTCATCCTACAAATATCATAAACGCAAAAGGTTAAGCCGATTGCAAAAACCACTTAACAGATTTAAATGAAACTTTACAATATTGTAGCTGTAACATCAGAATAGCAACTAGGCTAATATTATTTAAAGATATTGTGTAAGTTTTCCGAGGTATGACGATAAATGCGTAAGAAGTTTAGATAACAATTTCTAGTAGATATTTCCGTTATAAAAACAAATTAAAAAATAAATAGTATTTGATTGATTCAACGCGGTTTTCCATGTCAAAAGTGAAACAGAATGGCGTAAAAGTTAACTGCAATATTTACTTGTAATGTTATGTACACACCAAAGCCGCCGGCATGCCGCCGGGCTAGGCCGGCGGCTTTACGTCATACGAATGGCAGCTGTCAAAGAACTCGCCGGCTTTGTTGTGTAGATACCATAACAGAACAACGAGCCGCTCTATGAAATGTTGTAATGTTCTGCGAATTCTACGAATAAAACGTTGAGCACGCTCGGCTGTTTGTTACAGCCTATTTCTACAAACCAACGAGCACATTGGTGTAACATTTCGTCGTGCCTTTTTGCATGGTAAAATGCAAACTCGCTGCGAGCATTTACCTGTAACATAACGCCGAGCCTTCGCACGAATGTTTCATTACAAGTAAATGCTTTTAGAGACTGAGCATTTCCCTGTATTGTACCATTCGCACGAACGTTACATTACACCGAAATGCTCGAAGAGTCCGAGTCAGACAATTGACAAGTGCAACTGTCAATTATACTAAAAAGGGTGACCAGCTACAATAGTGATGTTCGGCAATCGATAGATTTAGATGTCATGGCTAATTTTATTAGGTACCTAATAAACTTTTTTTTTATAGTACATATGCAATAGGTTTTTATAATAATACTATCTATACACATTCGGGCCGTGCCCGGGACTTGATCAGACCGTGGCCTGTCAGAAGGGAAAAAATACGTCGTTATGATATGACAACGTGTGTGAACGAATCCATAGAAAATGTTTGAAATGATATTTTTTCCCTGACACGTCCCGGACACGGCCCGGATGTGTGTAGATAGACCATTAAAAGTAAAGTTTACATAAAAATCGCCTTCAGTTTCTTAAACTTTAACACCGGAATATAAACCGTCGTATATTTCAACTACCCGTACGTAAACATTGTGTGTTTTCTAAATTCCTGTCGATATTTCATTTCCTAGTTGTACAAACGATCGTTCAACAAGTCGGCTGGATTCTTTACTGTTTATTGTGAATTTTTCACGCCATTCTTTTGTTATTTAATACTAGTAGGCTAGTCGCGTTGGCGAACAGAGACCAAGTCTGCAAATCTACAATAATCTAATTTGTGTGTCGGCAGAGAGTCAATGGCATTATGCTATTTACACAACAAAGCCGCCGGCATGCCGCCAGGCTGGGCCGGCGGCTTGTTGCCATATGAATGACAGCTGGCAAAAAGCCAGTGGCATGCCGGCGGCTTTGGTGTGTAGACAGCATAACAGATTTGGTCGCAATCAGTGAAAACCATTGTTTAGCAGAATACCTACCAAATGTGTCAAAAAAATCTCAAAATTTATTTTTGGGTCCTCATAGAATCATTATCGTGTGAAGAAAGATAGGAAATTTAAAATTTCCGCGTCTAAAACACATGCGTTCATCATTATCGTATTTTTAAGTAAGTAAATATATATTTATTTAAGTAGTAAATATTTATTTAAGAGAGTTTCTCTTGTTAATAAAGTCTTCGCCACTATTCTCCGCCGTGCCGTCGTCCGTTTGAGCACCTGACACAATACAACTTTTGTTCCCTCTTTGACAAGTGCATTAACAACCCATAGACAAAATTTCGCACTCAAAAACTGGGCCGAATCAACTTGTGCGGTTATAACACTTATGACAAATGACATAATTCAATTGAGCTCCCCCAAACCTAATCCATAACATCTGACATGTGGCGTGTCTGGGCCGGGATCAAACCCGGAACTCCAAGTTGACAGTTGGCACACTTTTCAATGGTTGACATTTTTCTAATTTAGTTTTTTGGGACGTGAGTTGCGGATGACCTAGGTATTCTGTTTGGGTACCTATTGCGGCCTAGTTTTAACTGTCATACATTAAAATTTAACTATTACTTCACTTATGGGTCGATGGATGTTTGGGTGGATATGAGGATGTTTGTTACTCTTTCACACGAAAACTACTTAACTGATTTTAATGAACCTTTACAATATTGTAGTTTGTACATTAAAATAACACAAAGAATATATTATTTTAAGATTTTTCGTTCATTTTCCGAAATATAACAATAAAATGTGTACGAAGTCGCAGAAAGATTCTAATACCTGTTTTATACATACATACATACATATCCGTCACGCCTCTCTCCCATTGGGGTAGGCAGAGACCACTTCCTTCCATTTGCTACAATCCAAACACACCTCTTTCGCTTCATCCACACTCATCAGTCGCCTCATACATGCCTCGGTTTAGGGTACCCTGTTTTATAATTTCCAGAAAAGGGTTTCAATTTATTTCAAAGTAGTCACGGAACTCTAAAAATGTTAAACTTTTGATCAGTTGATGAATTTGTTTATCAACAATATCTGTTTTCTTGTTGATAATCTAAATGACGAAGATAACATACTAGCAGATAAGATTATGTAGTTACTAGTGGCTGCCCGCGACATCGTACGCATTTATCGCCATATCGTAGAAAAAGTCATGACATCCTAAAATAATGTAGCCTATGTGTTATTCTGATGTCCAAGCTAAGTCATTGTTAAATTTCATTACAATCTGTTCTGTGGTTTTTACGTGATGAAGTAACAAACATCCATCCATCCATCCATCCATCGACACAAACATTGACATTTATAATATTTATAGGACTAGCAGATAAGAAACTAGCAGATACTAGCAGATTAGATTACGTAGTTCAAAATAACTTGTTAAGGTAACAAAGGGACTTAATCTTTGGTAGGTACTTTAAATGTTGATAAACATAGTGAATTGTAATATCAAAAGTATTGATAATAACAATTTTGACACGAGTAGCATTTGGATAGATTTTAGTATCTAGAAACAAGTAGCTAAATATGACTCACAATCTAGAGGCTGCCTGTGACTTTATTCGCATTTTATTGTCATATTTTACAAACATCGTGAGGAAACCTGCATACACCAGAGAAGAAATACGAAGTTCTATGCGAAATCCACCTACCCGCACTTGTCCAGCGTGGTGGATTACGGCCTAATCACTCTCTGTATGAGAGTAGGCTCGTGCCCCTCGGTGGGGACATAATATAAGCTGATAACGACGCAACGATAACGATCTTACAAAAATACACACTATCTTAAAATAATGTAGCCTATGTGTTGTTTTTGGTTAGCTATAATATGATAAAGTTTCATTAAAATCTGTTCAGTAGTTTTTGCGTGGATGAGTAACAACGCATGGTCAAGAAGATGGACGGATTCCGTGTACTTTTACTATCTACGTTAAATAACTTAGATATTTATATATTTTTGCACATAGATAGACTAGCATGTCAGTTTTTGCACTTCATGTATCTCTACTAAAAATTGTATTTAATAATACGAAAGATAAATCCCGTACTATAAATAATTTTTATTTTAAACCGTTACCTTTCAAACCACAAATCATAATACAAATCATTAGGGGGAGGCGGGGCACATTGATACTTGGGGCACATTGATACAGTACCTGTTTTGAAATACTGAAAAACGATACGCACACGGACACATCATAAGAACGCTCAAGGACATCCACAAGGATGATAGTTGTGACGATGCTCGCCGCCTATTCGCCGTTTT
Source organism: Anarsia innoxiella (assembly GCA_947563765.1). Taxonomy (NCBI): domain Eukaryota; kingdom Metazoa; phylum Arthropoda; class Insecta; order Lepidoptera; family Gelechiidae; genus Anarsia; species Anarsia innoxiella. Next base: position 794,045 of record OX387413.1, read on the forward strand.
GCTTTTACAGGCACAAACGTGTTTTTAGGACCGAGAACTAAAATTTTAAGAGCAATGTGTTTGTGTCTCAGCTCCATATTATTAGTTGTTTTCATTGTTTTATTTTACCAAAAGTACGTTTATACTTTAATAAATGTTATTTAATATGTTTATTTAATACAATATTGATTTAAAAAATAATAAATTACTTTTTCGTGAATATAGTCCCTTGGGGCACTATGATACAGTAAAGCGCGGGGCAGAATAATACGTATCAATCTGCCCCGTTAGTGTATTAAAGTGCCCCTTTAGTGCATTAAAGTGCCCCGTTAGTATTTTAAAGTAGTCTTGAAAATCTCATTTCGACGCCCCCCGCGAATAATCCGGTAATAGGAAAATCCAAATTTTACAGGAGAAGCAAAAAACCTATTTTTGTTTATAACTCAATAACCAAATAAGTTTCCGTAGACATTTATACATCAAATTAAAGCTAATTTTTGTCGCTATTGGTTTATAATGTTCACGTGTACTTATCTTTCACAGCTTTTTAATAAATTAGCTTCAAAGATTTTACAATATTCAACTGCAGTTCCTCTGATCGGTAATGATGCTTTACGATATTATTCGTGTAAATTTACATGTTTGCTTCAAACAATAATATTATATTACTTCATTATTCCATGATTTTTTATGTTTTATTAAATTCAGCAATGCGCAAGTACAGCGTTATTCGTCTCGATTAGATAGATTACATTTTTCAGTATTGCTTATTACTATAGTTTATTAAAAATATAATGATTTGTATTATGGTATTGCTGTATTGTTATGTTGTCATAAAACTGTACTCTAAAAGTGTTATTTACATATTTTGATATAAATAATAGTAATATACATCAAACTTACAGGTAATTAAACTATAATACTTAAAATTAATTAACATCCATCAACAGAATCAGTAAAAAAGACCATCCCGCATAGCACCAGGGGCAAACGAAGGTACCCATAACGCTAACAATATTCCCCTGCTGTTAAGTTAAGCAATGCGTTGCACCAAGTACGATGCGAGGTGGCCATCCTCTCTATTAGTTATCAGGCTTTTGCCGAACTCACGTACGAATCCCTTTACCTCTGAACACCATACACCACAGACCTCCACCGCGAATGGCACAAAGGCATAGGTCTGCAGAAAGGGAACATACTTTGTTTGCTTGTTTTTGAAATATCGTCGACTCCGCTACTGACCCGGCCGCACGCAAAGTGTGTGACAGGTGGGAAAAAGCAAACCTACCTTCCTCCATCTGTCTGAAACAGACCAGAGGGTTCGAGTATGCACGACACTGAGATAGACTCCAAAGCCCGTCTGATGACTTTTTGAGCAAATGGTGGCACGGAAACCGTTCAGCTGATTTCCTGCAACTCAGTCCGTGATACTCTTTGCTGTCTGCCTGTGCCTTACATACAAATAATTGGCTCTCAAACGTCACATCCGAGGCTCAGAGTCACAGTTGTTCTTATAGATGAGTAATCTAAAGCAGAAGGGCATGGAGCCAAGCTCTTGATTCAGTAGATGCTGCTTTTAGTCGCGCGGCATCACCTCCAACAGCATCCTCAATCAACCACTCATTACACCACGGATCATCCCACTGGCGTTGCACAGCTTTGCTTTCACGGGGCACGAAGTCGGGGCACATAGAAGACCAGACGCTCAAGGCCTTTAGGAGATTACTTGATTGTCACCATGAAATTTAAGTATGTTAGCAATAGCAACTAATCTGTGTACCCCATTGGAAGAAGTCAAGAACGTCCATACACCGGTGTCCGCCATTCGCCTAAAACCTACTCCACCATAACGTATCGGCAACGACGACGCTTGCACCCACTGCGCTTCATCAAGACGTACGTCGTATTGGTGGTTCTTTGAACGTACGTCGTGATGTTGACTTCCACCTGGCATATTTATTCAAGAAACAACCATGTTGGAGAAGTTCTCAAGATGTAAGTTAACTAGGGAAATGAGAAACAACTGCGAAAAAGAGTGAGAGCCACATGAGCTGGCAACTGCTGTAGATGTTGACGAGCCCGGGTAAGCATCAACATTTTCTGCTCCAAGGCAAAAAGGTCCGCCGGTCCAAGGTTTTCACATCCTGGAAAGATGACAAGTACTGGTTGATTCCGCTTCCACACGGGTACAACTCACATTTTGCGCTGGTGATAACCAAGTCCAATTCCAGCAATCTAGGTAACAATCTCTCATGGTCTCTGGCAATAACTTCCGGGGGCCGACCGGTCGTGCCATCATCCAAATACGATACATTGATCAATGCCTCCAAAGAAGATGTTAAGTATTTGGGTTATAGTTAAGCTGAACATTAGTCGCCCAAGAGGATCGCCCTGCTGTGCTCCAACGTGCTCTAGACGCAATTTTTTGTAATAAAGATAATTGAGGGAGATGTAACATTGTGCAAGAGAAAGGCTTGATAAAGGAATTTTATCCCTCGCCTCGGTCAATGTTGACACTATTAAATGCGTTTTCAATAATTACATCCCCGTCATCCAATGTGTACTTACGAGTAGCAACGACTAGTGGCCTTACATCCCGCGGTAGTGTGCCAAAAAAACTAGCATAGGACACAAAAAGTTTACCATACAGCAGAACAACCAAGCTTTGCCACCAGCCGGCGTATTTATGATATGAAATTAAGATGATACATAATAATATAGATCGATTAACTATTAATACGGTTTGATTATTAAAATAAAAAAGCATAGGTACTAACTACAACCATAAACAACCTGTAAGCTCTTATTATAGTAATGCTTTATTACCCGCCACCAGTTATCAAACTTTTACACGAACAATATCGTAATTAGCGTTTACCGTACAAGTCCCATTGAATTTTTTACTAGAAAAATATCGTAATGACTTTTACTGTCCCCAACTTTGTAGAGATGTTATAGTAACATACGATTATATTTTTATTCGTGTAAAAATCCTTTACATTGTTGGAATCGAATATACCCGTAAGTTTTTATATCTCCGTAAATAACAATAGGAAAAATCTGAAAAAAATTTACAAGGTGTAATACGGTCTCAGGATTCAGAAAAACGCATAACACGAAAAACTCCATAATAGCCTATTACCGGATTATTCGCGGGGGGCGTCGATTTATTATAGAAAATTGTCCGGACGTTTAAAGTTAAGCAGAGAAATGTGAAAAAATCGTTTAGGATTTCAGTTTTGTGATGTTTTTGATTATGAGTTTTAAGAAAAAGTTCCTATAATTTTGATAGAGGATTTTATTTTGTTATTTCTATATTTCACTATGCCCAATTCTGTAGTACTTTTAGGCTGATTACTGAGTAATTGTGTTTAATTACATGTTTAAGATCTTGATAAATTCTAGATTTTTGATGACAATTTTATTTCCTAGTTCATTTCATTATTAGGCTGATTGTGATTATCGTTAATACGAATAATAACAAATAAATAACGTGATTTTTTCAGATACCAAGCATTATTTGCTTTTTATTTGGTCAATTTAAGTAATATTACGATTTATTTTGAAAAAATATTATAATATTTACGGAAATAAAATACGCATCAAGCTGCCCCACTCTCTGTATCAAGGTGCCCCACCGGTGGGGCAGAATGATACAAAATCGATTTTTTATAAAAGTCGCCATAACTTTTTCCCTATTCGTTTCTATCAGCTTTTTTTAAACTTAATTATAAGTTAACATATCAGGCCATGCACCCGGCAAAAAAAATGATCAAATATGTTGACATTTGTGTATTAAAACGGAGTTTGAATTTTTGTGTATCAATGTGCCCCACTTCCCCCTACAAACCATTCTAATCATAAACTATAAAACTTTAATCACAAATTTCAAGAAAACTACAATGTTGAAAAAACAAGAAAAACAACTAACGATTTAAAAACTCTAGTTGGAAAATTTCACTTGAAAACTGACATTGAGTGATTAGCTTATTAAACTAACTACTCGCATGATAAGAGAAAGACCACGCAAAAAGATCAAAGGAAAAACACCGACGAAAACAAATTTCTCGAAACAAAAAACAATCAATGTAACAGCTGACTCAGATTTTTATCACAAATTTCCCACAAGGTTTAACTCTACCGATAACTAAACGTAAACACTAAACGAAGTTCAAGTACGTTTCTACGAATAACTAACTAAACTAAGGGCCTGTTTCACGATCTACAGATAAAATTAAACTGATAGATAAACCTATGTCAATTTCACAATATCATAAAACTTGATGTTTTAGACAGAGACATGTATAAACCATAGTATAAACATAATATAAAACATTAGATAAATTTTATCATTTCAAGTTAAACCCATAAAAAGTTTACTACTTCGAAACAGTTTACAAAGATCCCTAATTAGATGATATCGAGATGAAAAGAACGAAAGTGCTACAGATGGGAGATATTAAAAAAAAACATCGAACGCGCCGGTCTAAACAATGGTCTCATTGAGAGAGAAATATTTCAAAATCACTCACCGTTCAACACAGCATCCGAACTCGTTTAAATTAAATCACCAAATATGCACTTTATTATACCGTCAAATGATTCCTATAAACCATTTAAAACTTTATTGATATAGATTAGAAAAAATATAGGACCAAAAACGCACCCTTGGGGGACACTCGTAATTTTTAATACAAAAAAGTGACGCGTGCGCGGATCAATGTCGCGTGTGGCGATGCAGCTGCCTGCTCGCTACTAAATTCATCGACTGACTGAATATCGAATGCGCCGGCGCCGGTCTTTCGTCTCTGTTTACTATAACCCCATGTGCAACGCTGTCGAATGCTTTTGTTCGATCCACAGCTCTATTGTAGTGTAGTAAGGTATTGTTTAGGGTTGTAACTGTATTGTTGAAAGCTTTATCTGTGTTAGTAGACGGACACTTGTATTCGTCATCTGTGAATGAAAAATAAACTCGGCATTAGAGTTGCTAGCTAGGGGAATTATGGCCTAATTTTGTATCTATTGTTATTTTTTAAATGCATCGGTTTTCCTTGTTTGTATTTAAAAATAGATGGGGAAGTGTTTCTATTTGCATTTTTTGCGGTCGTTTTGTGCAGGTAGGGTTCGTAATAATAATTCATTAATTTTAAGGGTCTATCTACACAGATCCGGGCCGTGTCCGGGCCGTGTCCGGGCCGTGACCCGTCAGGAGGGAAAACGATACGTCGTCATGACAACGTGTCCGGGCCGTGCCGGGATGTGTCAGGCAAAAATATCATTCCATACATTTTCTATGGATTCGTTCACACACGTTGTCATGACGACGTATTGTTTTCCCTCCTGACGGGTCACGGCCCGGACACGGCCCGGATCTGTTTAGATAGACCTTTAGTGTAATTTTGCTTTTAACTAATTCATGTAATAGCTGTATTAGTTAACGACCAAAACACCTTTCTTCTTGTTTATTTTGTCCAAACGATTACTAATTAATACAGTTATTTAAACACATTTTAGTTTTCTGACATCAACAACACCTCATCGGTCAATGTTTATTTATGAATCACTTTTGAATTCATGTTTCATAAACAAAACGAATAAGCAACCTATTCTCATGTCATCCATAGTTTATACTTATTTGAAATTCATTTATTCCCTGCAGAAAATCTTTAACAGTATTTTTTAAGAAATAACGTGATCGTCAACTGTTATTGACAACTAATCGACAATGCAATCGATCGACTATAATCCTAGGTACTATTTAATAAATATTATAAATGTCAATGTTTGTGCCGATGGATGGAAGGATGGAAGTTTGTAACTCTTTCACGCAAAAACTACTGAATAGATTTTGACGACATTTGGCAATATTGTAGCTTATATATCAGAATAACACATAGGCTATGTAATTTCTAGATATCATGTTTCTTTTCTAAGATATGACGATAAATGCGCACGAAGTCGCGGGCAGCCTCTAATATTCCAGTAATTTGCAAATTTGTATTTCAAAAGACGCTTAGTACCTTTTATTTAGAATGGTAGCATGAAATTATAATTAAACGGGTCACCCTAGAGTTCTATTTGTTAAACAGCGTTTTTTGGGGTTACTATAGATAACTAAAATAAATAAAACGAAAAAATAGCAGCTCGCAGATGCTACCATTGTCTCATTTAGGTATACAATTAGCAGAGAAATTCAAAATTGTTTTTAGGACCGGTTTTACTACTTACAGATAAAATATAAGCGACCGATAAACCTATGTCTATTTCTGATAGCTGACAATTGAAAAATCGGGCCTTACAGATAAAATTTAACAGACAGATATTTTATACTTGCCACTGTCTGAAAGTCATGTTTTATTAAAAACATAAGTTTATGTCAGTTAATCTTTTTCTAACCATTGAAAATAGGTGGTTTAAAAAACTAAAACATGCTTTAGCTTACACTAAACATGCTCCATTATCAGATCTGTTCGAAAGTACCATATAATTGTATTGTCATCAGAACTCAGAGCGTGTGCAAAATTTTATCCTATTCGAAGACCGGGATGCGGGTTAAATAAAGATTGCAAGATTTGTTTACTTAGTTACTTACAAGTGAATCTAATATAAAGCGTGTAAAAACTGGACCTCGAATGGGCTCATAATCATCAACAATTCTCACCATATTTTTAGCAAAAATTTACTCCTATAAATAAACTCATCATTTTCTTTTCCTTTTTATTTTTGTGTTCTCGAACATAGCAACCCCACGCACAAAGCTTTGTGAGCGCCGCATTTACATCGTAACCTTAATTAATGTGTTCAACCATTTCATCTGTCGAGTTGGTCCTTGCCTTTATAGTGTCCGTATCGAGTTACAACTATGATTCATTATTATTTGGTGCGGTCAGGGCTCTCTCACATAAACACGACACGACGACGACGACACGTTGTACAACGACACGGCGTTGTTTCACGACACGACGACGTCGCGTTATGGATCGTCGTGAATCTTAATAAACACCATAACTTTTTAATAAGATTTTATTAAGTCTGTCCAAAAAGAGTAGCAATTAAAAAGTGGCAACACATTAGCGTCGTCTCGTTTTCGTTAGATTGATTCGAAAGGGACGACGCTACTGTGTTGTCACTTTTTAATTTCTACTCTTTTTGGACAGACTGTATGGTGTTTTTTACAAAATCTAAGCGCCAAAACAAACGGTGAAACGCAACTGAAACTGCTAGTTACTTTTGAGTTGCATCATAGTTTCTGCTATAGACTCCTTTAGAAAACCACACACGACGCAACTAGTTTGAAACGTTTCGTTTCAGTTCATTCAATAAAATCTTGTTAACAAGTTATGGTGTTTATTAAGATTCTATCGATACGTGTCGTAGATTTCCACGACGCGACGTCGTCGTGTCGTGTCTATGTGTGGGAGCCCTCAGACTGCCTTGCTCTAGGACAATTCTTATCTTAACTTTGACGATGTTTTTATCTCTACCAAGAATTTCAGTTTTAGGTTCCTTGCGTTTGTCAGCGTTATTCGTTTATGTTTCGTGATTAGGTGATTCTGGATACTTAGATTTTTCTTCGTGTTTTTTATTGTTAGGATTCGAATGGAGATAATGACTACATTCGAAAATTCAAAAAATAATTAGTCCGTCTTTTAGGCTATTAAAAAATATTTGAAACACGTTTTTTTACCTGATCAAATACATAAATAAATACAAAGATACAGAGCATCAAAGTTACGGAGTGGGGGGTATTGACGTCACTCCTACGTAAAAATCGTACTAAGGCGTGACGTCACGAGCAACTTTAACCCAGTGTATCTATGTCATTTTTAGTTTAAGAGGAAAAAAAATACGTGTCGAATATTTTAAAATAATCTATGTGATGGACTAAAAAAAATTTTAGTCATCATGCCCATCCCATTAGGTACCTACTTGTTTTTCTTTCAGTAAGAGAATTATTCAAGAATATTTGGTACTTCATCCATCGGTACAAACATTTACATTTATATTATTAGTAGGAAGTAGGATTTTTATGATGAGAATAAATATTTGTTTATCAACTAATTAGTTTATTGACTCTTCAAATAAGCTTCGGTGCAAATTACGCGGTATTTCGTATGATTCATTGATTGTTGGATCAATATTGATTTTGGATTAAAGTGTATTGATTTTTATTGCTGTTATTAGATTTTTATCAGTAACAAACTATCTCGGCGAACTTTGTTCGGCTTTACAGGTAATAAGTGAGCAGATTTTTAATTTAATATAAATTTTATTGCTTTAAATAATAAAATAAAAAATTGACTCTACATTTTAATGAGAAAACATTTGTATGGGAGAAAGAAAAGGGCTGTTTTGGGTTTTTTTTGGATTTATATTCATATTCAACCATCCTTGGATTTCAATGAACATTTTGAATAAAGAATTGATAAAATTGGTCCAGGCATTGAGCTACGCGCTTATCAATCATTTTACGATTCATTTTTATATTATAGATAGATTAGAGGCTGCCTACATTACTACAATATGATATCTCAAAATAATATAGCCTATGTATTATTCTGACATAAAAGCTAACATATTGATAAATTTCTTCAAAATCTATTTAGTAGTTTATGCGTGAAAGAGTAACAAACATCCATCCATTGGCACAAACATTGACATTTATAATATTAGTAGGACAGGGTCCCGTTTTCACCATTATGAATAGGGCACTCTAAAAATGAGTGTCTATAAGCTTTAACCACAATTTATGGTATGTGTAGATACCAAAGCCGCCGGCTTTTTTGACAGCTGCCATTTGTATGACGGAAAGCCGCCGGCCGAGCCTGGCGGCGGCGGCGTGCCGCAGGCTTTGGTGTGTAGATAGCATAATAATGACATCACTAGTCTTCAAAAAGACGAAAGGTCATAAGTACAAGCTCGCGTTAATTGAAGTAATTTCTAAAACAAACAAACAACGTTCAAATCCGATTAATCCGTCTGGTTATCAAACAATTTAGCTTTGATGACCTAACAGTGTTTTAAAGGTTAGTTTAGTCTAGATTCTAGACTTTGTGGTGCTCAAACTTTTATATCAAGTTCCTACTTGTCATGAGTGTGATCCTGGGGCCCAAGTCTGCTAATTTAATAGTATCTACACACCAAAGCCGCCGGCTTTTTTGACAGCTGCCATTCGTATGACGTAAAGCCGCCGGGATAGCCAGGCAGCATGCCGGCGGCTTTGGTGTGTAGATAGCAGTAAATAACCTCAGTTGTGCGTCGGCAGAGTGTCAATGGCATTTTTTGATACATTTGGTATTCTGTTAAACAATGATTACGAACTAATGTGTCAATGAAATTGACACTTTGCCGACACACAACTGAGATTATCGTAAATTAGCAGACTTGGGCCCAAATCATACGAAAAATTATAAAACTTCTTTAAAATACTAACAATGTATTTCCTACTAAATTCTTATCGGAAAAACATTACAAGAACTTTAATTAACCGTTGGAATTTTCAATTAAAATTTTAGTGTTATTATTGCAGGTTTTCTAGAAGTTTTATCGTATCACACGTTCCTATTTTATACATATTTGGATTTGGTAAAAAAACTCATCCTTCAGTCGATGAGATCGATATCGATGGGAGAGAGGCCATGTGACGAATAAAGGTCTATCTACACAGATCCGGGCCATGCCCGTGACGTGTCGGGCCGCGGCCCGTCTGGAGGGAAAAAAATACGTCGTCATGAGTGTGAACGAATCATAGAAAATGTATGGAATTATATTTTTTCCCTCACACGTCCCGGACACGTTGTTATGACGACGTATTGTTTTCTCTCCTGACGGGCCACGGCCCGGACACGTCCCGGATCTGTGTAGATAGACCTTAAGTATGTACTTAATAAAAATATACATCAATAATAAATTAATATTTTCTCTCACATTATCAAAGTTTAATGATCCCTAGCTCAGACTATAATAAGCCTAGTTCATCTAGATTTTAATCGAATCGGCCGACAAGTGGCAGCCGGCCAAATGAAAATGTACCACTTAATTGTTAATGTCATGAGATTCTGTTAACTTTCTTTGGCTCAAGATGTATATTTGGCTTGGTTGGGTTATCGTTTAGGTCAAGGGTCGGTAATCTTTCGGGGTAGAAGTGCCAAAAATTATGTCAACTTTTTTAAGGAACCTCGATTAAATAACCTAATGTTTTTTAAAAAAAATACCGACTTCGTTAATATACCTACCCAGTGTCACTCTCACAATAAAAACGAATCTAATGGTATCTACACACCAAAGCCGCCGGCTTTTTTGACAGCTGCCATTCGTATGGCGAAAAGCCGTCGGCCCAGCCCGGCGGCGGCATGCCGGCGGCTTTGGTGTGTAGATAGTATTACGAAACCTCTCAACTTAAAATCCATCAAGCCGTTCAGGCTGAAGAGCTAATAGAGAATTAGTCTTTTTTTTGGTTGGCGGATGTCACATACACCTTCGAATTTCGTCTCTAGTGTATGCAGGTTTCCTCACGATTTTTTCCTTCACCGTTAGCGAAGTCGAAAGTGTGAACTATAAATGTAACATTAATTTTAATAGTTATTTTGTACAACTGTATGAATCTTTAGTAATGAGAAGTAAGGAATTACAGATTACTTCCACCAAAAGGTCTATCCACGTAGATCCGGGCCGTGTCCGGGCCATGGCCCGTCAGGAGGGAAAACAATACGTCGTCATGACAACGTGTCCGGGACATGGCAGGGAAAAAATATCATTCCATACATTTTTTATGGATTCGTTCCCACACGTTGTCATGACGACGACGTATTGTTTTCCCTCCTGATGGGCCAAGGCCCGGACACGTCCCAGGCACGGCCTGGATAAGTGTAGATTAACCTTTAATGTAACGTTAATTTCAATGTCTATTTTCTGCAGCTGTATGTATTTTTAGTAATTGGAAGTAAGGAATTACAGATTACTTCCACCTAAAGGTTAAAATACTCATTTAACTTACCAGTTAGTCAGTTACGGTTACCGGAAACTAACCTTTTTACTCTTAGACCAAACATGGCGTTGTGTAGTTACTCTCACAGTTACTTTCTTTGGTTTATTTTTAACTGAGTTTTAAGAAAAAGTCGGTTAGGAAGGAAGTAGGGTTTTTCACAAATAGGCTTATCTTATCTTATTTAGCCACTCGTGTCCCATTGCTGGACAAAGGCCTCTCTCCTCATACGCCATGACTTTCTGTCTCGAGCTTATTTTACGTTTTTTTTTTTTTTGAAGACCAATCAACATGACCGATCAATATATCTAATAGTACTTACATAATAGTCATATTAGTACCTACTTGTATTTTCTGGGTGTCAGAGCCCCAAGTCTGCAAAAAATATTCTCAGGTTGTGTGTCGGCAAAGTGTCACTGAGAGTGTCAATGTCATTTTTTGACACATTCGGTCGCAATCAGTGTAAGCCACTGATATGTCAAACTTATGAATATGAAATACCGTCTGGATCTGCGTGCCTATAAGTATCTTGCGCAAATTGGCTACTTTTCGTAGGATTGGCATATCGTTTGACAGCACATCTACCAAGAAAACTATGAGAAATCTCGGCGTAGCCTTGGCACGATGTCATGAACTCGTTTGTATATGAAAAAAGATGGAGCCAATCCAGTCTCCTCCTTCCTCATTGGTGTGTAAGCCATTGTTTAGCAGAATACCAAATATGTCAAAAAATGTAATTGACACTCTGCCGACACACAACTGAGAAGTTAAGCAGACTTGAGCCCCAAGTCTATTTTAACTCTGTAGAGTTGCTCACTTCAAATAAAATTTAACAACTCTTATAAACAGCTATTAGCATTAATCAATCATAAATACAGCTAGCATAAACACCATTCATAGAACGCATTATAAATAATGCAATTGGAATTTATAATTCATTCAGTTTCATTCACGCACAAAGGTCTTTGAATAGCTTGAACTTTGTTCTTTGACATTATAATTTTAGTCAGTAATTGTCTTAGCAATGTATTGGATTAGTAAAATTGAATATCTTCCAGAACAAGAATCGGAGGATGTTCGTCACTCTTTCACACAAATACTACTAAATAGGACATGTTCAAAGTCCTATATCTCCGAAAGTATATCACTTTTGACAATAATTCAAAATACTATCGTTTTATAATATTTTTCTCTATCGATTGACGTAAGTTTCATCAGTGGCCGCCAACTTTTTTTTTCCATACTAGCTCGAATAAGGGATGTTTAGCCTAAGTGTGATACCAAAAATGTTTACTATACCAATTAGGTTGGATGCTCTTTAATGTTTGTGCCGATGGATGGATGTTACTCTTTCACGAAAAAACCACTGCACATATTTTGATGAAACTTGACAATATTGTAGCTTACATATCAGAATAACACATAGGCTATATCATTTTGAGATATCATGTTTTTTTCCCAGGTTATGACGATTTATCGTACGAAGTCGCGGGCAGCCTTTTGTAGGTACGTGGTATTTTTTCTAGATTCCATAATGACTCAACACGCTACAAAAACAGATTAGTGGGCTTTTCCATAACAATATTATGACAAGTGTTATGTTTATGTGCTCTACATTGACAGAGGAAGAGTCAATTTTCAAATTAACGCCGTGTGTACGCGAAACCGGGTGACCAAGTATAGTCATATGAAGAAATCATGTCACTGATTTAGAGTATGGAAACTACTGGGTGTAACAGAAAGGGGGTATAAAGCCGAAACACAGCGATAGTCCTTATGAAACTGAACAACTTTCCCCAAGGAACAACTCGAAATCTCCCCATACAAAATGTCCGATCAGCTGATCGAGTAAGTATGGGCTATCCAAAAATTTTTTTCGAGTTACAACCCATGTTCCTTGGGAAAAGTTGTTCAGTTTTATTAGAACTATCGCTGTGTTTCGGCTTTATACCCCCTTTCTGTTACACCCTGTATATTATGGGGAATAAATAATTGTGTTCTAGCTATCACTTCTCTCTCTGTGGGGTCTGCAGGAAGAAATTTCTTTTAGAAATATGCTATCTTTTGTATAACTTCTCTTTTCTTTTCTATCTCTGTGTACTTTCTTCTTACAATAAACTATTAAATAAATAATAAATAAATAAATACTGGGAAATAAATTAGAGGCTGCCCGCGACTTCGTATACATTTATCATTGTATTTTGGAAAGTAAACACAACATCTTAAAATAATATACCTAGCCTATGTGTTATTCTGATGTCCAAGCTAAGTTATTGTAAAGTTTCATTGAAATCTGTTCCGTGTTTCAGTCACTAGTTTTACATAATACAGTATTTTACACAATACTGTATTTTTTGTATTGAAGTGTACTAGAAAGAAAGAAAGTAATGTAGCAAATTGTACCAACAAGAAAGCAGTTAATCGAGTGGCTATAGTTCTTTGAACTGTACTCTAAGATCGAAACAGACAATGTTTCATTCACGCTGCGTGTAATGCTGTCTACACACCAAAGCCGCCGGCTTTTTTGACAGCTGCCATTCGTATGACGAAAAGTCGCCGGTCTAGCCCGGCGGCATGCCGGCGGCTTTGGTGTGTAGATAAGATAGCATAAGAACTATTTATTTATTATATTTTATATTTTTTATTTATTTATGGGGAAAACAACAGCTTTATTAAACATAATAGAAAATAATAAATTAACAGACGAGTCAATTACAAGTTATCACAGATAGAAACATAATATAAAGGTATTGCCAAAGCACTTATAATTTATGTTTAAATTGCAAGCATGTATGAGGATCGATTGATGAATGTGGATGAAGCGAAAGAAGTGTGTTTGGAACGTAGCAAGTGGAGGGAAGTGGTCTCTGCCTACCCCGATGGGAGAGAAGCGTAACGCAGATATGATACCTGTATGTGTACCTTTGTAATAAATAAATAAAAAAGAAAAAAAAGTAAAAGAGCACAGTAGTTAAAGAGCACTATTTTTCCTTATCATAGAGAATACAATTATATATTTATATAAATTATAATATTTATGTATGTGTATTTATCGAATTTATATGTGTAGGTTTATACTTATATATTTATTGTTTATTTTAGTGACTATCCTGCCTTCATGCTATCACTTCTCTCTCTGTGGGGTCTGCAGGAAGAAATTTCTTTAAGAAATATGCTGTACCTTTTGTATAACTTCTCTTTTTTCTGTATCTATGTACTATCATCTTACAATAAACTGGGCCTTGATTCTGTAATTTCTTGTTATTTTCAGTGTAAGGATATCGACACCGACACCGATAAGCCACTGAACTGAATTTTGGTAGTCTCTAAAATTAAAACTTCGGTGTGGCTGTCCTGTCGATGGTGACTTTGCTTTTTTTTTTAACACGTTTGATACCCATATTTTTTAATGATTTATTTTTACATTCGTTCTTTTTAGTGGCTGTATAGTCGAATGTCACTGCTTACCAAATATTTGAATGAGATAGAGTCGTTGCAGTGTTGCCGTATGTACGAATTTGTCCGTACACGTACGGAATTTGGGGTATTACGTACGCAGAGAAATGGCGTACGGATTTGTGTTCGGATTTTTAATTATTACACATTATAAATAAAATGTAGCACGCTTTCAAAAATAAAAGTGAATATCTATGTCGATTTCGATAGTTTTTCACTTCCCTCATCTCATAAATTATATTATTGAGTAAGTAATTCCCCATTCTAGACAATAACTTGTCTATGACAACTGATTGTCTATGATCGGGAATTACCGCAACATATTTCGTTTCGTCTGACAGAGGGAGCATGATACACGACTGACATGAATGAACGAAAGAGATACATTATAAATCCATTGTTGTTGTGGTTATTGTTTTGGCATAACGCGCTCATTTATACGCATTGTTCTTTCTTAAAGTGAATAAAGTATTGCTGTGTGCGCAGCAGTTGAGCGTATTTTCTCTGCTATTAACTTAATAAAAACAAAACAACGAAATCAACTCTCAACAGAGACAATCGATACGCTTCTGCATACTAAACAATTGTTAGGAAATACGCCATGTTTTGATTTGAATGTTGATAATGATATGATTAAAAAAATTAATAAAGACATGTTTAAATAATTCTTGCTATTGAATTTGTTTTTTTTTATTGTACGGATTTCGTACGGAGTTTCAGATTTATTTTACGTACGGAATTTGTACGGATTTTACTGTCGAATGTACAGATTTTTAGTTCTTGTTGTATGGCAACACTGAGTCGCTGTCAGTTGTCATTGTCAGCGTTGTTTTGACATTGTTTGTGATAATTTGTTGGTGTTTATTTTGTGTTTATTCGTGTATTTATCCACTAAAATGACTTTATAAGTGGTGTAAAAATGACTTTATAAGTGGTGTAATCTAATTCTCCAAAACACCCGAAAAACTGTTTACCAAAAAATTTGAAAATTCGTAAAAAGTGGTTGCAGCTTGCCCGCATGGATCCTAGGAATATGTCTTATAGATCAACTACTTTTTCCTGTGAAGACCACTTCAATGTAAGTTAACATACCTAGAGATAAAAGATTATTGTACTAAAGTGATAAAAGGTACTAAAGTATGTTGTGGTTTTGAGGTTAGCTTATAACTTTGTTATTTTGTTACAGATGGAGCAAGATATTGCTAACTATAGTCAATATAAAAAGGATTTTTTTTTTAAATGCATTGATCGATGGAGCAACGCCTTCTAAATCTGATTGCCAACCAGATCGCCGGAAAATAACGTCTGATAAAAGTAGTACTTCTCGGCGAACATTCATAAAAGGCAAAAACTGAAATGCTTCTAGAGCTCATTAGAAAAGAGGAAGAATCTCAACCTATTGAAAGTGCGCCTGAAATTTTTATTGAAACTCCTATAACGACAGGTATGTGAACTTCTATATTATCTACATATCCAAAAATAAAGCGATGTGAGATTTTTCATTATGTATGCCTATTATACTTAGTTTATTTCTCTACCTAGATGCTACTATCTGTGTAAGTTAATAAACAAGTGCTTCAAACTCGTGAATCAATTTCTTTGAAAACTATAGACATGACAGAGAAATATAAAGTCCTTATGCGATATTGTTGTTGTCAAGCCAGACTGTATTAGCCAAGCTTCCTAAATTATTTTATAATGATATGTAAGTATTCATATTTTTTTATCTTTACAGAATCACCACCAAGAAAAGATCAATTTACATCAACCGAAAACGATCAATTTACATCACAGCTGAAAAGGCAGTCCAATTTAAGGAAAAATTGCATTATAGAAGTAAAGCTTTACCAACAACAATGGTGTCCAAAGATGTCGCACTTTCTCCTTATAAATTGTTAACTATTACAAGTTACACATCTCCATTTAAGATGGAACAGTGCAGTAATGTAATAAAGCCATCAAAAAGGGGTCTTACTGAATTAATAGGAGAATTGGGTTTATTGATGAAGATAAATCAGACAGTGAAAATGTAGAGGTTCCAAAACAGCCAGATTCATTATCATATGCACCTTCTTCATCTATTGTTTCCAACTCGGGTACAACCATAGCAGAAACCAACGAAGATATTCATAAAATACAGTGTTTGCAGCATATTTTGCGCCTTATTCATAGAAAACCTATGATGTACATTGGAATCTCTGAAGATTCATATTTTTTAGTACACCTGATTCATAAACGTATCCGTATACCACATGAACATAATTTGCTTTGTCTTAAAAAAAAAAATGATTAGGGAGTACTTTTTCAGAACTTGAAGATAATTTTGGATTATCTCTGTCATATCCTAGTAAATTATTTTAAAAAAATATACCCTTGATTGCTAATGTGCTATGAAGTTATATTATGAATATAGATGTAGTTTCAACTAAAAAGCCACTACCCATTTCATTTCGCCATATTTTTTACAATGTCAGCTGTATAATTGATTGTTTAGAAATTGATATTCATAAGCCACCTAAAGCCCTTTTCCAAGCACTTACTTGGTCTGATTATAAAAAAGGTAATAGGTACAGTAAAATATTTGATTTCATGTACTCTAAATGGATAGGTCAATTACATTTCACCTGGTTTTGGGAGATGGGCCACTGATGTTACAATATTACAAAATTGTGACTTTTTAGATTTATTAGGTCCAGGTAATTATGTTCCAGCTGACTGGGGATTTAAGCATGTTGAGCAAACACTGAATGCAAAGAGAATTAAATTGCTTAGACCACCAAGTGTCCCAGCAGGGTCAAAGCTAACAAAAAAAGAAGTAAGGCAAACGAAAATTATAGCTAGTTTAAGAATTCATATAGAACGAGTGATAAGGAGATTAAGAGAGTTCCACATGTTAAAACAATATCATGTTATCAACAAAAACATTCTACGAGTACTTGATGATGTTATCGTTAAAGCTTGTGCTCTGATCAACACACAGGACTCTCTTATAAAATAAGGAAAATGATGGGCATTAAAATGTACCTATGTACCTTTAGTTTTAGTTATTTGAAATATATGTTATTTGTTAAATAAATCCAGCATTTATTATTTTTCTAATAAAAAATCTCTCTAATGAACTACCTACCTAATCCTTGATAGGAATTGGTAGCTTTGTTTATTACTTTTGGAAGACAGTTAAATGACCCAAGATTACTAAGTTACCTATAATATCCTAGTATGTATGTAAGTACCTAACAAATTCATAGGCACTGAAATGTAGAAAGTGCTCTACTTCAAACTAATTTTTCAATCTTTACTTGTTAGGATGTGCACTCAAATTAGTTAGTCCTGTCAGTGAATAAATTAACTTGGTTTCAATGAACAATAGTTATTTATTGTATGATATTGACATACCTATCTGAATGGTGTTATGTAAAAAGGAAACAATAAGAAGTTAAAAATATTTTAATTACTTAAATAGTTAGCAAAGACACAATGGTGTATGGTCCATAATGGTACCGTTACCAAATACATAGGTACCTATTATTATTACGATTATGAATAATATGGGACAGATATTTTTTTTCCAAAATAACTCAGGTGAAATAAATAAATAATTTAAATATTGTTCATTAAATATAACTGGAACAACATCCACTTTCTTTGTTTTTTCAAAGTCTGGATGTGCAACGCACAAATATCCTTTTTTTAAATTTGTTAGGTACATTTGCAGCGCACTAATTCACAGTTCATTACTTTTCTATCTTTTATTGTTTGAAGGTACTCATTTAGCAGAACTTGCACTACTGTCTGAAGTCAAAGCTTCTTTATTGCAATGTTGTTCCACTGTTACAAACTTCAATGTGGTTCCAACATGGGAAAGTTTTGATTTCTTCTAATAGCACTCCACCTCTGTGCAAGAAGGCTCCTCGCTTCTTCTGTGAGACCACATTAGGAAAGCAACAGCAGGTTTGCAACCGCCAGCTGATGCTGTGCAGTCTAAACATTGGCAGCTTACAATTTCCTCTTTGTTCTCGTCTACAACCATTGTCACATTGTAAGAACCCGCTTTCACTTTGTGTTCTGGACAAATCTTGCATTTAAGTGTGCAGACGCCAGACTCGCGACGCAGTTGCACGTAACCAATGGCATCGTCACCGTACGACTCTCTTCCACCCCTAAAACAAAGAACAAGTAAGTTAGGTACCTAATGAAGCTGTTTTTCGCAATGGTAGCTAAAATAATGCTATAAATCTTTAGTAGTTGAATGTAAATTATATACTTACACAGCAGTTTTCACATTCCCGAGTTCTGCAGCATAAAAGTCTACCGTCTGCTTTGATAAAATTACTCTCCATTTTAAAAAACTCCGAAGACAAAAGTAGCAGAAACATAAATAACAGAATTAATTCAGAAAATAACACAAAAAGCTATGATGCAGTTTTGACAGTTGGCAGCCATTAAAAAAACTATCGAAAGAAACGTCAAATAATTAGGGAATACGGTTTTGATGCGACATCATGAAGCCACTGAAGAAAATTTTGGTAGTCTCTAAAATTAAAACTTCGGTGCCGCTATCCTGTCGATCGTGACTTTCTTTTTTCTTTTTTAAACACGTTTGATACCCATATTTTTTAATGATGTTTTTTTCATTCGTTCTTTTTAGTGGCTGTATAGCCGAATGTTACTGCTAATTATATATTTGAAGAAAAAAGTGGCATGTTTTTTGTTGGTTGACATTATGTTTGACGGTGAAAGTCATTGGAAATTTGGAAGATGCGACTGAAATTGTAGAAAAACTGTTTAAAAACAAATTACTTCTGCTTTGGTAAGTAAGTAAGTTAGTCTTTTTTTTACAAATCATTACGTTGTTTAAATGTTCAAGACAATTCTTACTATAAAAACCTGATTGTTTTAGGTAACATCTTGATAGATTATACGGAGGCCCACCCTGACCTGGCACTAGGAAGGCGCACAAGGACGAAGGAGGGCCGCAGTCTAGCTTAAAGGCTCTGAGAGGAATGCGCCCTGATACTGAACAATGTAGGGGCAGACTGTAGGTACTCATAAAAACTAGTGAGGATTATTCATACAATATGATATTAATGTAGGTACTAACCTGAGACTACTCTCTGATCAACATTTATTCCTTTTTCAGAATTACAACGAATATAAGAGTAAACTCATAAGAAAAATTAAATCAGAAAGAAAAGACAAGTGCAACAGGAGGAAGGCAGCTGCTGAAATAACATTGTCTCAGGCAGAAGATATAGAGTTGCTTGCTGCAAAGCTTTCAGAAATATCATTGCATGGCTTAACACCAACTAATAGACGCCGCCGCCGTAGTCACATTTTGTTTGATCTAAAACTATTATCGTGACCTAATGTAAACCTATAGTGCAAATAAACGTATTGAATATTAACCCATTCAGAATGCTATAACTCCTTTTGAGTTTTATTTAATATATTAGAATTTGTTATGATTAACTACATTAATATGGTACTTATCGCTTACAAACATCTTAGAGCAAATATGTTACTTGTAGGTATTAAACTTTGAGTAGAATGTAGAAATTATTTAATAGGAATTTATTCTTGTTAACTATAGTGTAGTCTTGTTTTAGTAGTTTCATTTTGCAAGAAGCAATTGAGTTTTATTTATCTGAATATGTGTACGTTGTGGGTCTCTCATAAACTAGCTAGTAACTGTGTTAAATAAAGGAAGATATTGCAAAATACTATAGCCTTTTATTCTGAAATACTTATACATTTTTACACATTTATAATAATCTATATAAGTACCTATATAAAAGAAAGTTGTGTTGTTTACAGTATTTACATAACTACAAAACGTATACAGGCAAAGGTCCACAAGGAGGAAGATTCAAAGTCCGTAGGTAAACACCAACACAATGAAAAAACTGCAGCAGGAGATAGAGTAATCCAAACGTATATAAAATCAAACATGACACACACACGACATATCGGAATAGGTTTTTTTTCCTTCTTTACCTTCTTTCTCCTAGATATGAATTGTTATTCAAAGAAACATTATGTGTTTTTTTATCGATACTATATAAAATGTGAAGAGACATTGAAAGGACTTTGCTAAAATAGCAGTGTCTGCTCAAATGCAGTTTTGACAGTTGACAGCCATTGAAAAAAACGTCAAATAAATTAGGGAATACGGTTTTGATGCGACATCATGAAGCCACTGATTACGGGAATACCAAAATTTGCTAAGATGGCTCCGTGGCCCCACGATGGCGCCATCGATGTCAAAAATGTATCAAAAAACGAGTTTTGCGGAATACCAAAATTTGCAACCATGGCTCAGTGGCTTCATGGTGGCCCCATTGATCCCAATCAAGCCAAGCCATTTTTTTACAGAATACCAAATGTGTCAAAAATTGCCGTCGACAGTATACCGACACGATATCCACGGCTATTTTAACTTACAGAATCGAGGCCCTGTTCAATAAATAATAATCATAATAAATAAATAGATGTTTGTGTATGTAAGTGTATTTATGTGTATGTGCGTGTATGTATGTGTAGGGCAACCAGCAGCCTTTATTAAAACAAACAGTCGCGTTTACCCATCATAGTCGGTTTCTTATATTATAAAGTGTTCCGGTGTGTACAGACGCGGTCCTTATTGATTCTTGACATTATTACATACTTACATATTAGGTTACTATCCTATTAATGTTAAAAATGTCAATGTTTGTACCTGTTTGTTTGTCTTACATGAAAAAACCACTAGACAGATTATGATAAACATCCTACTAGTAGAAATCTCAATATTTGTTTGTAAATGGATGTGAGTATATTCATTACTCTTTGTCGCAAAAACCAGGATAACACATAGGCCATATTATTTTGTGATGTAGTGTTTAAAACCCAGAACACACGGTGAAACGCAACTGCAACGCAACTGAAACTGCTAGTTACTTTTGTGTGTGGTTTTCTAAGGAAGTCTAAAGCAAAAACTTCGATGCAACTCAAAAGTTTCAGTTGCGTTGCAGTTGCGTTTCACCGTGTGTTTTGGCGCTAATTCAAATTATACGACGATAAATGCGTTGCGTTTGAAGTCGCGGGTAGCCTCTAATCCCTCATAATTGACAGATTTAGCCCCGTATTGCCCTACATCAATTACAGTTAAAATTTAACTGACAGATATTTTATACCAGTCACTATCTAAAACGTCATTTATCTGTCAGTTAAATTTTATCAGACATTTTTTCAAAGAGAGAGATTTTAGTGACATTAGTCCTATTATGTAAAAAGGGGGGAAGATTTGGTGTGCGTTTCACCATCTAGAGATAAAATTTAACTGACAGATAAACCATGACGTTTTAGATAGTGACTAGTATAAAATATCTGTCAGTTAAATTTTATCTGTAGTCTGTACGAATACCAAATCTTCCCCCCTTTTTACACAATAGGAGTGATGTCATTTTTGACGTTTTGTCTATAGCCGAAACGTCATTTAACTGAGTTAGTTATGGTTAGTTCTAGGACTATAAATAAAACTCGTTTTTGTAATAAGGGGGTAAGTGTTTAAATACTGATATTATATACCACACCTTTATTGAAGCTGCAATAATAAAATACACTCGAGAGCAAAGAATCCGGGTCACTTACTTTTTAATAATCCTAAAAATCTCGCGAACCAAACATGCTAGCTTAATCTACACAACGAAGCCGACGGCTTTTTTGACAGCTGCTATTCGTATGACGTAAAGCCAATGGCCTAGCCCGGCGGCATACCGGTGGCTTTGGTGTGTAGATAGCATAATGAAATAAAATGTATATAAAAGACCAATAAATACTTGTTAAATGAAAGTATAAACTTTAGTCACTGTTTATGTGATAAATATCAAATTTTCGTTTGGGGTACTTGGTGTTAAGCATGCCATATGTCTTAAACGCTTTAATGGAAGCACGAGGAAGCAATGCGAAATATTAATATTCAAGATAACTTTTACGTTGTTTCAAGAAGCAGCAGTTTTATCTTTACGTCTGTTCACGTCATATTTTGTGAATAAAGTTTTGTGACTCGTAAACGTTATTACTTATAATGAAGGAGTATTAAATTGTCTATTCAACATAATTTATTTCATTTAGCATTTTTGGATCGCGAGATTTTTGGATTTTTAGAGACCCGGATTCATTGCTCTCAAGTGTACCTGTAGATAAAATAAATACGCAGATTTGCCGCTTATCGACCGAATGGGGGATTAAGACAAATATCACGTCTGACTATATTTAAATAGTCCGAGTATTTGTTCGAATTCTTTCACGTTTTACCTGAGTTGAGGATTTAAGGGCAAATAATCTTTTTAGGGATCTTTTGCGAAATCTTTGACATAGTAAGTTAGTAAAGGTCCATCCATATATAGATCCGGGCCGTGTCCTAGGAGGGAAACGAGGAGGGAAAACAATTCGTCGTCATGACAACCGGACACGTTGTCATAGCGACGTATTGTATTCTCTCCTGACGAGCCACGGCCCGGGCACGTCCTGGATTTATGTAGATAGACCTTAAAGTTGCTGTACCTACCTTTTGAATAACTTCTCTATTTTTCTGTCTCTGTATTCTATATTCTTACAGTAAACTATTAAATCAATAAATATAGTTTTAAATTATTCTATAATAGGTATTATAATTATTCTATAATAGGTATTATAATTTTCTATAAAGAAGTGTGTTTCGATCGTGGAAAGTGGAGGGAAGTGGTCTTTGTCTACACTCTATTCCAATGGGGAAGCGTGACAGATATGTATATGTATGTACATATACTTTTTCTTTTCAAGAAATGCGGAACCCTTAATAAAACCACCCAACACACACTTAACAACCAGTTAAAACCTTTAACTGACCATAACCATATTTTTTGCGATTGGTTCTGTTTAGGATAATCCCATCCAAGGCCGGACTTTTTTATGACTGGTTACTTTATGGTTTACAATAAAATATGAAAGCACTAGAGGCTGCCCGCAACTTCGTACACATTTATCGTCATATCTTGGAAAAAAACCTCAATATCCGAAAATAATATAGCCTATGTGTTATTCTGATGTATAAGCTACAATATTGCCAAGTTTCATCACAATCTGTTTAGTAGTTTTTGTTTTAGAGGGTAACAAATTATATCCTCACTTTTATCTCTCCATCTATAGGCACAAACATTGACATTTATAATATTTATAGGAAGTAGTAAATAAACTGGATGGATACATAGTTGCAAAATTAAAGTTTTTATGCACTGATCATTAATTCAAACTAGTTTTATTAGAAAATTAATTTAATGTGTTTTTTATTACCCGACTACGGCAAAGCTAAAAGGAAGGGTACCTAAATGCTGTCTACACACCAAAGCCGCCGGCATGCCGCCGTGCTAAGCCGGCAGCTTTAAGTCATACAAATGGCAGCTGTCAAAAAAGCCGGCGGCTTTGGTGTGTAGATACCATAATGTTTTTTCTTATGGTTAATTCCTGTAGAGATATTCTGAGTCGTAACCTAACATACTAGCTTATTCCCGTGGCTTCGCTTCCGTTAAATAATAACTGCTGTATAGAAGCACCTTCACAACCGCCAGTGCGTTAGGCTGCCTGCCCATTGGAGCGGAGAGAGCTAGCGGAGCGGAGAAACGGAGAAATTTGATGTTAACCAATGGGATTGCAGAAAGACTCCGCTCAACTGCAGTGGACAGGACCCAATGGTTAATAATTCTCCGCTCCGCTAGCTTGCTCCGCTCATTCATTTCTAACTAAAAAAAATTTTGAATCGCCCATACTTACTCGATCAGCTGATCGGACATTTTGTATGGGGTAGCGATTTTTTTTTTCGTACGTCTCATGTTCCTTGGGAATAGTTGTTCAGTTTCATGATGACTATCGCTGTGTTTCGGCTTTATACCCCCTTTCTGTTACATCCAGTATAAGTCCTTAAATATTTTGTAGCATGAATGTAACCGGACAACAGTATTAAAAATCTTGTGTACTTCAAGTAATAGACCGACAAAGTTAAGTATTAATCAATGAGGAAGGAATATAAGGAGTGGCCCTATTTTTTATTCCTTAATACAAATGAGTTTATGACAGCGTGCCAAAGTTGCGCCAAGTTTTCTCATAGTTTTCTTGGTAGATCTGTCAAACGTTAAGAAATACCATACAAAAAGGTAGCCATTTTGCGCCAGACCACTCACGCAGATCCAGACGTTACGGCTCCTCCTTATATATTCTATACTCAAAGATTTTAACTACAGTTTAACATCAAAGACGCCGCCATTACCTGCTCATTGCAAGTACACTTGGTTATTGCAAAACTTTTATAGTTTAAAAGAAAAAAAATAGAGGTTCTGCATAATTTTGAGTTTTATGACAGTTTAGAATTAATTACCTTTGCGTTTTTTTGTGTATAAAAAGCAGACAAAGTAAGAAGTAATTTTACTGCAACATTTTTTTATTCATGCTAATAATTACTATTTCTTTTATTATAATAACTAGTAGGGAGCGATGGTAGCCCAGTTGGTAGGAACGCTTGCCTCGAACTCCAAGGGCGCGAGTTCGAATCCTGGCGCGGGCATGTACCTCTGAAGTTATTTCTCATATACGGATAAATTTATTCGATTACCACTTGCTAACGGTGAAGGAAAACATCGTGAGGAAACCAGCATACACCAGAGAATAAATTCGAAAATGTATGTGAAATCCGCCAACCCGCACTTGGCCAGCGTGGTGGATTACGGCCTAATCACTCTCTGTATGGGAGTAGGCTCGTGCCCCTCGGTGGGGACATATATGGGCTGATAACAACAACTAGTATATTATAGTAATGACTTCCCACAACTTCGTACGCATTTATCGTCATATTTTGGAAAATAATAAAGATATTACAAAATAATATAGCTTATGTGTTATTCTGATGTGCAAGCTACAATATTGCCAAGTTTCATCAAAATCTGTTCAGTAGTTTTTGCGTGATGAAGGAACAAACATCCATCCAGCGCACAAACATTGACATTTATAATATTAGTAGGATGAGGCGACTGATGATGGATTAAGCGAAAGAAATGTGTTTGGATCGTAGCAAATGGAAGGAAGTGGTCTCTGTCTACCCCAATGGGAGAGGCGTAAAGCGTAAAGCTGTATCTACATCAACAAGAGTTCAACTCTTAAATATATCTTATCTAGCCGTCATTGTCCCACTGCTGGGCAAATGCCATTTAAATTCGTAATTTAAAAATCTATACACACATACTTATTCATCACGCCTCTTCCCCATCGTAGGCAGAGACCACTTCCCTCCACTTGCTACGATCGAAACATACAAAAAAAACTTATGCCTATTAATAAAATGCCAAACAACAATTAAGGTTTATCTTCACAGATCCGGGCCGTGCCCGGGACGTGTCCGGGCCGTGGCCCGTCAGGAGGGACTACAATATGACATCATGAAAACGTGTGTCAACAAATCCATAGAAAATGTATGGAATGATATTTATTCCCTGACACGGCCCGGACACGTTGTCATGACGACGTATTGTTTTCCCTCCTGACGGGCCACGGCCCGGACACATCCTGGGCACTGCCCGGTTCAGTGTAGATACATTTAGCCAAACAAAAAAAAAAAAGGAATCTCATAAAATTATCTAACAATAACTTTAAAAAATCACAGTTTAAAAAAAAAGCTTTATCTAACTATGTCGGGTCATCAAAGAAAGATAACTTAAGAATTTTAAAAGGTTTCATCCAAACTAACATTGCACTAAAGTCCATTAAATAGTCCATTAAACATTCCGTCTCGTTTTAATGTTTGACAATGACAGAGACAGCTATACCTTTAATGGATAGTTAGCGTAATGATCTTCTTAACAACTTGCTGTTTCAAATAAGATAAAAACCGGTTGAGTGCGAGTCGGACTCGCGTGCGAAGGGTTCCGTAACATTATATTGAAAAAATCGCGTCTGTTGTATGGAAGCCCCCCTTAATTTTTATTTAATTTAAATTTTACTATTTATTGTAACAATAAAGTATAATTAAATATACTTAGAATATTTCATGCGTGCTCAAGTAGTCATTATTAATATCGAGTTAAAAAAAGCCAAAAAAATCACGTCTGTTGTATGGGAGCCTCCTGAATTATTATTATTATTCTATTTTTAGTATTTGTTGTTAAAGCGGCAACGGTAATACATCATCTGTAAAAATATCAACGCTCTAGCTATAACGGTTCATGAGATACAGCCTGGTGACACACGGCAAACGGATAGACAGACAGACCGACAGACAGACATACAGACGGACAGAGAGACGGACAAAGAGACGGACAGACGGACGGACGGACGGACAAAGAGACGGACAGACGGACAGACGGACAGACGGACAGACGGACAGACGGACAGACGGACAGACGGACAGACGGACAGACGGACAGACGGACAGACGGACGGACGGACGGACGGACGGACGGACGGACGGACGGACGGACGGACGGACGGACGGACGGACGGACGGACGGACGGACGGACGGACGGACGGACGGACGGACGGACGGGCGGACGGGCGGACGGGCGGACGGACGGACGGGCGGACGGACGGGCGGACGGACAGCCAAGTCTTAGTAATACGGTCCCATTTTCACCCTTTGGATGCGGAACCCTAAAAAAGGATAGCTTAATACAAGTAGGTGATAAGGAACTGTCCTCAAATGAATAAGTTAATCCTTCGTCGGTTCAGGAAAATAAGTTATTCCGTTGTTATCACTCGCTATGTTTTGGATTAAGAGTTCGTTTCACCACGTACAGATAAAATTTATCTAACAGATAAACCTATGTCTATTTCATAAAACATTACGTTTTAGACAGTGACAGGTATAAAATCGGTAATTTTTTTTTAAGTGTGTGACTTCAAGTGCATTCTCTAGTCTTTTTTTTTTCAATCGACTTACCTAAATACAGGGTGTAACAGAAAGGGTATATAATGCCGAAACACAGCGATAGTCCTCATGAAACTGAACAACTTTCCCCAAGAAACATGGGTCGTATCGTAACTCTGAAAAAAGAATTCGCCTCCCCATACAAAATGTCCGATCAGCTGATAGAGTAAGTATGGGCGATCCAAAATTTTTTTCCGAGTTACGACCCATGTTCCTTGGGGAAAGTTTTTCAGTTTCATGAGGACTATTGCTGTGTTTCGGCATTATATACCCTTTCTGATACACCCTGTATATATAAAAATGAAACCCGTTTTCCGTTGTCATGGCATCACACCTGAACGGCTGGAGTCTGGACCGATTTCGCTAATTCTTTTTTTTAAATGTTCATTGAAGTCCAAGGATGGTTATTACGGTGAGAAAAATTCGAATAATTGCCGGGAAAGCCCTAAAACAGACCTTTTCTTTTTCCCATACAAATGTTTTCTTACTAAAATGTAGAGTCAATTTGAACTTTATTCCTACACAATAAAGTTCATTCTGAGGCGGGACGAAGTTCGCCGGGACAGCTAGTTAAGTAATAAATAATTTCTGCATAAAGACAGGTGTACCTAAATCACTCAATCGAAACGTGGTATTAAACATTAAAATACACCTTATAGCTTGTAGAATAAGGTGTATTTCTTTTCTAAAACGTCTTGAATGTCACGTTTGAGTGAGCCTTGTGGGAAAGAAAGGGAGAGGGTGACCGAATTATTATGTTGAGAGATGTTACAGTAAGTATCCGTTTCACCACCAAAATGTTTATGATGTTTTAGATTGCGACAACTATAAAATATATCAGTTAGATAAATTTTATCTGATGATAATGAAACCGCCCCTTAGACTCTTGTCGGTGGAGTATTCGCCATTTAGGCCTATCCTCTGCCAGTGCCTACAAAAAAAAACTGTAACACTACGCATTAGTCTTAAACCCATAAAACCTCCTAAACCCATAAAGCTAAAAGCCTTTTGCTAACAATGACGTGTTGATTGACGAATGTCAACTCAGTTGTTTTACGTGACTTGTTGGTTTTCTTCTATGATTTGTTACGTTTATTTTAATTATAAGTGTTTATAAGTTCGTTTGTGTTCGCCTAGCTTTACAAAACTAAATATATCTATCTATCTATCTATCACTTAAAATATCATAGGTAGGTGTAAATACTGTTTATTATCTTTACTGTATGTACACGAAGATGTGTTTTGGACAATTTAAAGGGTTAAACGTTATTCTTAATGTTTTTTTTTAAAGACTTCATATAATAATAATGACAATTTTTTTTTACTATAATTTCATAGTAACCCATGCATGTAATGAAGCATTATTGTAGACAAGTGCCCGCCCGCGACTTCGTACCTACGCAATTATCCTTAAATAATATAGGATGACTTTAAATTAGTGAACGATAGAAAAGGATATGCGTGTACTCGTGATAAAGAACAACTTTTACTATGGGACCAAGGTTGATATCATTCAAAATTTTTTGGTTCCCTATACAAAATGCATCAGCTGATAGTATGGGGGAACAATTATTTTTTTATGATTTCGAACTTGGCCCCATAGTAAAAGTTGTTTGTTATCACGAGTACACGTATATCCTTTTTTATCTTTCACTAATTTAAAGTCATTGTATAGTCCTGTATAGTACCTTATTGTGCAAGCAAAATTGTAAAGTTTCATCAAAATCTGTTCAGTAGTTATTGCTTGAAAGAGTAACAAACGTCTTTACATCCATCGCCCTTTTACATTTTATAATATTAGTAGAATTGTTAAATCAGCTAATAAACAACTTTATAAAACTAGAGGCTGCCCGCGACTTCGACTCATTTATAGTCACATCTTGGAAAAAAAATGACATCCTAAAATAATATAGCCTATGTGTTATTCTGATGTATAAACTACAATATTGCCAAGTTTCATCAAAATCGGTTCAGTGGTTTTTACGTGATGAAGTAACAAACATCCATCCATTGGCACAAACATTTTATAAATATATCTTTTTTTTTTAATAAAAAAGAAATAACAAAAAGTGTGCGTTGGCCGGGAATCGAACCCGGATCAACTGCTTGGAAGGCAACTATGCTGACCATTACACCACCAACGCTCTTATTAAGATTGTGAAATTATAAACTCCTTTCTATTTTATCATCAATCGTGATGCGCTATGATTAAAAAGGTTATTGCACTATACTCGCAAGAGTCAATTAGGCGCTCTATTTGTATGAGCTCGTATACTGCTGAGGTTTCACTGATAAAGTTGACTAATTTAAGGTCTATAGCATATCTACGTCGCACATCCGGGCAACCTTGGCACGCTATCATAAACTTATTTGTACTTATATGAAAAAAAAATGTTACCACTCTTCATACTCCTTCCTCATTGTCTTTTCTTTTTTAATCGGAGAGGATTCTGATCTGACGTAGTCCAAAACCGCTTTTAATAAGGATGATGACTACATTCAAAAATTTAAAAAATAATTAATCCGTCTTTTAGGCTATTAAAAAATATTTGAAACACATTTTTTACCTGATCAAATATATAAATAGATACAGAGCATCAAAGTTACTTAGTAGGGACTAGGGGGTATTGACGTCACTCCTCGGTTAAAATCGTACTGAGGCGAGACGTCACGAGCAACTTTAACCCAGTGTATTTTTGTCATTTTTAGTTTAAGAGAAAAAAGAAAAAGTACGTGTCGAATATTTTAAAATAATCTATGTGATGGACTAAAAAAAATTTTTTTGTCATCATGCCTATTCTGTATGCACTAAAAGCAACTAAGATATAGGAAATAACGGTTTAAGTTTGTATTCTAGGTTATGTTTATCAGTTAAACTATCAGTTAATCTATGTATAGAAATCTCTGACTAACAGTTAGTCAGTCGAACATTCAAAGAAACTTAAAAAATACCGGCAAAGTGCAAGTCGAAGTCGTGCGCAAAGGGTTCCGTACCATGCACTAGGTTAACAATATTAATGTCTACCAGTAGCCATTTATTTGATATCGAGAAAAAAAAGGCCAAAAAATCACGTTTGTTGTATGGGAGCTCGCCTTAATTATTATTATTATATTTTTAGTATTTGTTGTTATAGCGGCAACGGTAATACATCATTTTTGAAAATTTCAACGATCTAGCTATAATGTTTCATGAGATACAGCCTGGTTACAGACGGATGGTCGGACGGACAGGCAGGCAGACAGACAGACGGACCGTCGAGTCTCAATAACAGGGTCCCGTCGCGGATTATCTACTAAATAGTTATGTCACCCTTTGGGTACGGAACCCTAAAAAAGCATAAGTACTGCATATAAATTAGTTTGACGTGATTGCGCTACGCAGAATAAGTATCGGATTATTGTGTAGAAAAGACAATAGGTAGATTATTTTAAAACCAATAACAGTTAACCATAATATAAGTATACTGGGTGTAACAGAAAGGGGGTAGAAGTCTATAAAAAGAACTTCTAATTAAACACATACATATCCGTCACGCCTCTCTCCCATTGGTGTAGGCAGAGACCACCTCCTTCCACTTGCTACGATCCAAACACACCTCTTTCGCTTCATCCACATTCATCAGTCGCCTCATATATGCCCGTCGCTTTAGGGTACTCTTGATAATAAATAAAAAAATAGTCGAAGAAAAAAAAATATTTTTTTAAAATAAGTCGGGTAAAAACACAACAACACAAAAGTAATTAAAGAAACATAAAGAACAGTACAAATTCAATCAAATCTGTTTATTTGTCTTATGTACAGTACAAAGAAGATGTAATTTCAGGACAATTTCCTATACAGCAATTAATATATCGATATACCTACAGGGTGTTAGGAAAAGTATCACTTTCCTTTTATTTATTTTTTTCGTGGAATGTGTTCTACATCACTAACACCCTGGTTAAAAGGAAAGTGATACTTTTCCTTAAACCCTGTATAACCTTAAAATTACGGTAGGTACATCTTAATCCTACTAATATTATAAATGTCAATGTTTGTGCCGATGGGTGGATATTTTTTACTCTTTCACACAAAAACTACTCATCAGATTTTAATGAAACTTTACAATATTGTAGGTTACATATCAGAATAACACATAGGCTATATTATTTTTTGATATAATGTTTTTTCCAAGACACGAAGATAAATGCATACGAAGTCGCAGGCAGCCATTAGTTATTATTATAAAAGAAAATATGAGAAATGAATGTAGGTATGTACAATAGTCAGTGAATGTCAAATTATAATTGGTGGGTGGTAAATAATATTTCGGAACACCACGTAATGTATGACATAGGTATTTATAAAAAATAGTGTGGCATCCCTAATAAAGTAATTACGCAGTTTCGTATTCTCTCTGGTTCACTTTTAAGTAGGTATAGAATATATAAGGAGGTGCCACATTTTTTGCGTACTTATACAAATGAGTTTATGACAGCGTGCCAAGGTTGACGCAAGTTTTTCATAGTTCTCTTGGTAAGTGACCTGTCAAACGTTAAGAAATTCCATAAAAAAAGGTAGCCATTTTGCGCCAAACCGGGCACGCAGATCCAGACGGTATGGCACCTCCTTATATATTCTATACTCAAAGCTGATTCACATCTTTAGTTGACAGATGTCAAGATTGACTGGACATTACGTAAAAAGCCAGCGGGAATCCCGGACGGCGCGAATTTATAAAATATCAATAAAGAAGTTTTATTTCTCTAAATCTCACAAATATAAATAGTACAGAGTGTCTTATCTGTTTATTTTGTAATCTACTGGGTAAAACCCGTTCATTCATTGTTTCTGACAATTTTGGGTGTTGTGTGAATATATAAACTACTATGTGAACGTCTACTAGAATGGAGCCATGGGAAGGCAAACGGCATCAGGGTAGAACACAAATGCGCTGGAAGGATGACGTGAGAAAGGTTGCTGGCTCGAACTGGATTAAGAAGGCTCAATTCCGTAAGCAGTGGAAACAGTTGAAGGAGGTCTACACCAAATTGGTAGAAAAAGGCTGAAGAAGGAAGAAAGAAAGTGGCTATAGTGTGTTGTCATACGTTGCGTTTTTATGAGAAAGCATGTGGCTGTTTTGTAAGCTTCTAACGTCATGAATATGCGAACTGCAACAAATTATTTCAAATGTGAATTTAAATAACACATATTATTATCTATATCATCATTTAGGCTTGGCGCTAACGAGCCACCGACCACAGCCACCGGTGGCCAGCGACGGCGACCTAACACGCTTTTTCATATGAACTGTATGGCGACATAATAATCTATGTGATGGACTAAAAATTTTTTTTTTGGTCGTCATGCCCATTAACCGCATTCATTGTCTGCGTCTGGAGTACAACTGCTGCTGTCGTCGTCGTATGAATCCGAGGATAGGTCCCTAAGGCTCGAGTTGAAAGCCCACGCCTGTATTTGAAACCGGTACATATGACGGAACCGTATCACTGGAATCAGCACCTGGGAAAGAAACAATTATATTCTACAGGCTTGAACAGAAAGGGGGTACAAAGAAACACAGCGATAGTCCTCATGAAACTGAACAACTTTCCCCAAGGAATATGTAGGTTCACAAAATATTGGACACGGGACATTCTCCGGATGAGAACGCAATGTGCCAGCATGGTGGATTACGGCCTAATCACTCTCGTATGAGAGTAGGCTCGTGTGTCTGTAGTGGGGACGTTAAAAGTGCTCATGATGGTGATGACGAATGGACTTAAGATATATCTACACCTCAGGAGGGAAAACAATACGTCGTCATGACAGCGTGTCCGGGAAAAAATATCATTCCATACATTTTCTATGTATTCGTTCACACACGTTTGTAGTTAAACCTTTGAAAGGAACTTACCCTGGATGATACAGTATTTAAATCCCAAACTTTTGGTTTGGCTAACCGGTACGGCATACCGACTTTCACACAAATAATAATATTGTCGTAACCTGCATTTATCTGAAATCATAATTTTGAGTCATTAGAACATTACATTGCGCACCTTGACAGGGATCGCTGACGTGGGCAATAAAGCTCCAAATCAAGATGGATTTGGGCCGGTCATGTTTATAGAACGCATCCAGATCGTTGGGCGAAAATAACAACGGAATAGGCGCCACTAGATGATCACAGACGCCGAGGCAGACTTCGAAAAAGATAGAAAAAAAAGAACGTGGTAAAGAGATAGAGAGCAACCCTACAGAGTTTCTTGCTAGGTTCTACTCTGGGGTAAACTGCACTCTTGTCGTCGCAAATATGTCGATAAATGTGTATAAAGTCGAGGGCAGCCCCTTGTCCGCCAGAATTACCTATTTTAAAGCCAACTTACCTCAACATAATAATTCATGGTGATAGCGATTGATGGTTTCGCCTGAAAAAAGAAAACAAGTGTGTGTGAGCAGGCTGAATATTAAAAAAAAGCAGATTTTTTTTAGAATAGAATTTTTTTTGAATTTTTAAGGCTTATAATAAATAAAAATAAAAAATAAAAAGCCTTTTATTTCTTTGCAGCATACAAATAATGAGAAAAAACAATTCTTAGTAATGTTTAAATATGTATGTTAGTAGTTAAATTTTAAAAAAAGTTGAAGTTAGTTGTGGAATTTACATTATATACTATTTAAAAAAACAGGCTTATATACTATTTAATAAATAAGCCATAATAAAAAAGAGAAATACCTGAAAGACCTCATGATAGAACACGAACATGTCGTCAGCCTCCTTCCCGCGGTCGAAGCACCTTAAACCACCCATCCACCAATGACCCATCCACATGTGACCCACCACGTCGTAGATGGACGCGCGAGGGACAACGAACCCTGGAAGTCAAGAAATGATGCAAGTTGTGACGAGGCATACAACCTCGTTGCAGTTGGACGGTCTCTTTTGGTATTTTCTTTTCGGTTTCTAAATTTAAATTCAAAATTTTGACAATAGAACTGTCCGACACTGCCTCGCCGAGTCAGCAAAGTCTAGTCGAGTCGGTCCAGCTGAGTACCTCAGCAAAAACAATTGTTTTGTGTTCTTATTTAAAGTTTACCACCTTTATTATTATCATCTTCAGGTCTTTTCCTAATAATAAATAGTTAACTTGTCAATATCCTGTTGTTTGTTGTGCGCGGCCTTCGACCCTCGACCTCTACTTGCAGAGTTTCACTGTCTCAAAGTGATGCCTTTTCTAGGGCCCAAGTCTGATAATTTACAATACTCTCAGGTTGTGTGTCGGCAAAATGTCAATGAGAGGGTCAATGTCATTTTTTAAACATTTGGTCGCAATCAGTGTAAGCGATTGTTTAGCAAAATACCATGTGTCAAAAATGCCACTGAGACTCTGCTGACACATAATTGAGCCTATATTTTAAATAACAGGCTTGTGGCCCTACTAGCTGACAGTGTTTATTATAAGGTTGGGCGCGTTACTGTACTTTCAGATTGAGTACTACAGTCTAGAGAGACTAAGTGAGCGGTCACATCTGCGTAACGTACCGCGCGGAACGTTCGGTTCCATACGCTCGCAATGTGTTTCATTCAAGTCATCTATGACTATGACAAATCAGCCGAAATTACGTCGCATATATTTATATTTATTATTATTTAATACTTCAGCCGCAGAACTTTCGGCGCGGTACGTAACGCAAGTGAGTCGAACCCTAAGGGGCCGTTCCAGGTAAAAATTATCTGACAGCTATTTTATACCTATCTCTGTCTAAAACGTCATATTTTATGAAATAGACATAGGGTTATCTGGAGCGGTCTTGATGCGCTCTTGATTATTTAGGTGAACTGTTAGGTGTTTTAAATTAAATGCGGGAAATTTGTTGCACTTAATCGTGCTTTATTGAAACACAAACCAAAGAGAAAAAAACAGTAGTAAAAATAAGTATTGCCACTTTGCCACATTTAAAGTGTTTACAGACACGAAAATAATTAAGGTCGCAGACATTACTTATCTGGTAGTTAAATTTTATTTGTAACTGGTGAAAACTTACCAAAAGGATCGTCCTTGGAAAAGGCTCCCACAGCTTTACCAGCGATAGCAGCTGTGATCCAGGGTACGTAAGGATACAACAGGATGTGACGAGCTGGCGCTGGCGGTCTACGAGGTCTTAAAGGGTCCAAGCATGGGGCGTCTCCTAAAAAACAATCATAAATATGTTACTGTAATGCTATCTACACACCAAAGCCGCCGACATGCCACTGGGCTACTGCTACTACTGGACAGCTGTCGTAAAAGCCGGCGGTTTTGGTGTGTAGATACCATAAAGATCAACATTGACTCTTAAGTAAAAAGAATCTCTTTAAAATAGAAATGACAGCTAAGACAAGCTATCATCAGGGACCAAGTCTGCTTCTTTGAAATATTCTCAAAAAAAAAAAAATTTAATGTGTCACCATTTTTGACATCATTTGGTCGCAATCAGTGTAAGCCTTTGTTTAGCAGAATAACAAATGTGTCACAAATTCCATTGACACTCTGCTGACTGAAGCTATTTTGAAATTTGCAGACTTGGGTCCATGGTCTATGAAAAACAAAAGGACCGGAGCTCGTATATACCTTCTCGATCGATCCTTTAGGCACGGTACCCTAAAATTGGAAAAAGATTTCTTACCTACAGCCAAAGCCACGATATTCCAATGGCCAGTATGTTCATGTACCAAGCTTGCTGCTCCAGAATGGAAACCACACCCTGATGAACACGCCATTCGGTGTTTTACAAAGTTAGTAGCGTTTTCAGGGAGCTGAAAACACGGCACAGGTGATGATTGAACTTCCGTCTTGGTTAAGAATATGGCTCAAAGGGGCCACCGACCACAGCCACCGGTGGCCAGCGAGTGCAACCTAACACGCCTTTTCATATGCGAGTGAGCGAGCGAGCACTACCTGTAGAAACCTTGGAACACCTGAACCTTGGATCTTTGGAAAGAAAGATCTTACTCTTACAAAAGGTATGAGAAAACGGATAATTATTTATATATTTTTCTAATGGAAATAGACTTTTTCATTTATTAAAATGATTTAATCATTTAAATTTAATCTCTAATGTCAAAATTTCTTAAAATACTTACATCGTCGTATAAGTAACAGAGTTCTTTAGGCAGCAAACTTATTTTAGTGACTTGCTTCTCTTCCTCGACAAAATCTCTTGGTACGTCTGGACGAAATAAAGGTGATAAAACAAATATTATTTGCTTATCATAATATCACCTCGTGGTCGTATGCAGCTGGGACTCAAATCTGCTAATTTAATGCTATCTACACACCAAAGCCGCCGGCATGCCGCCGGGCTAGACCGACGGTTTTACGTAATACGATTGACAGCTGTCAAAAAAGCCGGTGGCCTTGGTGTGTACGTACATACCATAAAATGTCTTAGTTGTGTGTCGGCAGTGTCAACAGCATTTTTTTTTTGTTTTTTGGCTTACACTGATTGCGACCAAATGTGTTGGGGAAAAATATGATATTGACACTCTCATTGACACTCTGCCGACACACAACTGAGAATGTTGTAAATTAGCAGACTTGGGCCCCAAATATTATTCACCATTATTACTTTCTGTAAGTATTCCTTTTTGGTTTATTTTTCACAAAAAACAAAAAAAACATGACGACAACACTTAGTGTCAATACGTTAATTCGTCATTGTGTATACACTTACCAAATAAGTTCATTTTAACCTCTCACTGACCCATTATTAAACCAGCCACAATAGATTTTCTATTGTTCTTTTTTTTTGGGATGTGACAGGAAATGACAGGAAAGGATGAAAAGTATTTACCATTAATATAATCGACATGATACAGCTTCTCAGTGGATTGTCTCCCAAGTCTATTTACGAGAAAATCTTTGAAAGGCAAGCAAGCTGGTAACACGTAAGCTAGAAAAAAAAGGAAATATGATTTATCATTCCTTTAAAGGTGACTTAAAATTAGTGAACGATAGAAAAGGATATGCATGTACTCGTGATAGCAAATAACTTTTAATCATAAATTCCCCCATACTATCAGCTGGTGCATTTTGCATTGAGAGTTCAAATTTTTTGCATGATCGATCTTGGTCCCAATACATAGTAAAAGTTGTTTGTTATCACGAGTACCTACATACATATCCATTTCTGTCGTTCACTAAGTAAAAGTGACCTTCTGTAGTAAAAAATAAATTTCTTTTACTTTATTTTTAACCCTAATTCTCAAATGAAACAGTAAAACCTTGCAAATTATTTCACGAAATCTCTTACCCGATTTGATAGGCTTCAACAATTTTAACAAAGCAATACTATTTTTGGCTCCAAAATGCTTATACTCTGGATGCAAAAGTACGTCAGCTATAGGCATTAAAACCACTGCTGGTTCACATTCAACTCCTGCTGCAATGTCTTCCAGTCCTACGTTACACTCATCTTCATCTCTCTCGTAATCGCCAAACACAACATTGCCTCTGGAAAACGATAACAGCTACAGCTTTTTTGACACATTTGGTATTCTGCTAAGTTTGGATCTGCGTGCCTGGTCGGGCGCAAAATGGCTACCTTTTTGTTTGGAATTTCTTATCTTTTGTCAAGTCATCTACCAAGAAAACTATGAAAAACTTGCGCCAACCTTGGCAAGCTGTTATAAACTCATATGTACATGAAAAAAAATGGTGCCACTCCTTATATTCTTTCCTGCTAAGCAATGGCTTATAGACAGACCAACTTATTTCTGAAATGAACGGTGGCGCTAGTAGTAATACAAAATTGTATTTCTACCAATCGCGGCAGTTCTGAAATTTGACATTTCCGTTTTAGTGGCCGTAATTCCAATAAAATTTAACTGCCAGATAGATTTCTTTGAGTATGGTGAAAAAGCCCCTTAGACTTACAGCGCATATCCATCAGGTATTTGAGCAGCGTCAATCGCAGTAGTCAATACAAATTGACGACTGACAAGAATTACGCGAGGCACTCTGAAGTAGTGAGGCGTACCGTTTTTTACTGAAATATTATAATTATAATTACTTTATCATTGCAACGCTAGAGAAAGATTATTGTCGGCGCAAATGGGCCACCAACCACAGCCACCGGTGGCCGACAACGGTGACTAACACGCCTTTTCATAAGCGAGCGAGCACTACTGTAGCGAGTGGCCGCCACCGGCTACACGGCGGCGCCGCCATACAATTCATATGAAAAAGCGTGTTAGGTCGCCGTCGCTGGCTACCGGTGGCTGTGGTCGGTGGCCCGTTTGCGCGACACTAACCCTCAACTTAATTATGTATTCTCTCAAAACACACTTGTCACACGAAAGGGTAAGTGCGCGTGAACACTATAAGAAAATACACCGGGCCTACGCAGAAGAGAAAAAAAATAACCTGTGTACACTGCCCGTAGTGGTGCACGAAATAATCTTAATAATCTTGTCTGCGCAAGACGACGTGAACGTTGTTGAGGAGCGGTGGTTTTTCGCGTTTAGTACAACTTATACGAGAGTAATCAAGTATGAGAGTAGGCTCGTGCCCCTGTAGTGGGGACGTTAAAGGCCTATCTACGCAGATCCGGGCCGTGCCCGGGACGTGTTCGTCCCGGGCACGTCAGGAGGGAAAACGGTACGTCGTCATGACAACGCGTGTGGACGAATCCATAAAAAATGAATGGAATGATATTTTTTCCCTGACACGTCCCGAAAACAGCCCGGACACGTTGTCATGACGACGTATTGTTATTCCTCCTGACGGGCCACGGCCCGGAAACGCCCCGGGCACGGCCCGGATCTGTGTATAGACCTTAAAAGGGCTGCTGGAGTAAAAAAAACTTACCATGTATGTATTGTAAAGCACCAAGCCACAGAAACTGCAGCGCATTAACCTCTCCCTCCACTGGATCGAATGCTGGATCATCGTGACACTCGAAAAATTGGCACCAGATTATATTTACACCTGTAATGCTCTAACTAAGATAAACGGCTCACTACTACTCACTACTTACAGATAAAATCAAACCGACAGATATTTTATTTCTTTAATTTTATTTTATTTATTTCAGGCATCTAAGGCCCATATTGATACATAAAATACAATACAATACAATTAAAATTACATTTGATACCAGTCACTATTGAAAACGTTATGGTTTATCTGTCAGTTAAATTTTGTCTATAAGTGGTAAGCTGGCGCTTAAGCTTGTATCTTGTTATTAGACAACGGATCATGGCGATTTATCCGCGACCTCGTATATGCAGATGCATATCTTGAAAAACTGCAATATCTTCAATAATCTATATATATAAAAATGTGCATATTTTTCTATTTTTCTTTTAACATTTAAGCCTCTGTCAAAAAAAATATATGTAGGTGCGTACATAACTTTTAACTATTATTATATTTTTTTATTTTTTTTGTTCTTCTATTTTTTATATATCCTTTTGTACTTGTTTAATAACACTTTATATATGTTCAGACCCTCTCTCTATTTGCAAAAAAATTGTTTTTTGCCTTTGTTTGTACACAATATTATCAAATTACATTGGCATTGTTAGATCCTCATGAGATTGTTCTAGCTCGATCATTTTCGACAATTGGTTTTTGTAATATTTACATTTGCTAACCACTTGTGGATAACGAAATTGGTCTCACATTAATCTAATTACTATACTCATACCTCTGTAACCGTATATAGTGTAAGAATGTTTGTTTTTCCCAAATAAATTTAAAAAAAAAAACAATGGGGATGATGACTACATTCGAAAATTCAAAAAATAATTAGGCCGTTTTTTAGGCTATTAAAAATATTTGAAACACATTTTTTACCTGATCAAATACATAATTAAATACAAAGATACAGAGCATCAAAGTTACGGAGTGGGGGTATTGACGTAACTCCTACGTAAAAATCATACTAAGGCGTGACGTCAAGAGCAACTTTAACCCAGTGTATCTGTGTAATTTTTAGTTTAAGAGAAAAGAGAAAAAATACGTGTCGAATATTTTAAAATAATCTTGTGATGGACAAAAAAAATTTTTAGTCATCATGTCCATTATAATACTCACAACAAATAATAAGAATCAGAGAAACACGCTTCCATAATACTTCGGCCATCTTGTAAAAGACATTTGAGAGTCAATTTCGTCGCCACACAAACATCTTCAAAGTCACTTCTTCGACAGATTGAAATCTTTTGAAAAAAAAGATCGATTCGCGAAAAAATCACGATGATGATATTCAAACAGCCATTGTCTTCATGGAATTCCATTTCATCCCAATTCTTAAGTGCATTTGTTTTTTAAACACATTCTTTCTGAAATCCTTACAATTCAATCGGTAGGAATTCATCACAAAGTTGTATGTAAAACTCGGAAGAAAAACTGGACAAGTGCGAGTCGGACTCGGGCTGGAAGGGTTCCGTCATTATTGATATCGAGCTAGAAAGGCAAAAATCGCGTTTGTTGTATGGGAGCCCACTTATGGTATCTACATACCAAAGACGTCGGGCCGGCGACTTACGTCATTTTCGATGACATTTTTGACAAATGAAAGCCGCCGGCAAGGCTGCCGGCCTTGGTGTGTAAATACCAGTAATTATTTTTGTGATAATTGTGAAAATCTCAATTTTCTAAGATGACAGTGAGATACAGCCTGGTGATAGACGAACAGACAGACGAACCGACAGACGAAAAGACAGATGAACAGACAGTCGGACAGACGGACAACCGAGTCTCAGTTATAGGGTCTCGTTTTCACCCTTTGAGTACGGAACCCTAAAAATGAGTTCTTAAGAATAGCTGAAGAGAAGAATATGAAGTGATTACTTTTAATTTATAACAAAGCCAAGATTGTCGCAGTCCATCGTGAGGCCTGATTCCCTTCGTACATTGTCCACTGAATTTTATCGTGAGCTCCAGTGGCTGAACATTTTATATGAAGCTATTCACACAGCAGGTCTCAGTGGCGTAGACTCCACCGACAAGAGCAAAGAGCAACCCTTTTGAATATAGAGATGATACGAATATTATAAACGTCACAGTTCCGATGAGACATTTGGATCGATGAATTGAAAACCACTTAGCAGATCCGAATGAAACTTTTCAATACTGTGACTTGCACATCAGAATAATTGACATGCTATTGTTTAAACCATTTGTTTCCTCGACGATAAAGTGTCAAAAACTGTGTAATAATACGGGCAAAAGCGACGCTGATAAATATGAAAGTCTGTAAACAAAAGTACAGTGAGTTGCATAAGAAAGGCGTTCGGTTCGTGACGAGAGATATATTGCAGATACGATTAAAGAAGGGGCGTGGCCAGGAAACCGAACCGTAACAAGCTTGAAGCACGATTGGGGCACACTGAGTGACTATATTATATATAAGATCTAACCTGCATGCACCAGAGAAGAAATTCGGTGTATGTGAAATCCGCCACCCCTGGATTACGGCCAAATCACTCACTGTATGAGAGTAGGCTCGTGCCCCTCGGCGGGGACATATATGGGCTTATAACTATTGACTATTTCCACCTTACAAGAAACAACTACAGAAATCATACATATATATCCGTCACGCCTCTCTCCCATTGTGACAGAGGCTACGAAAAAAAAAGAAGCTAAAGCACCAAAGAAAACTATTTAAATCGTTTATGGAGAAGGAGGAAGGACGCGCCAAGCTGATTATATTATGTAGGTACTTAATTTTTAAAATAATGTTTGATTTAAACCGCGCTTTGTCTTATGCGTTGCGCGCAGCGTCAGACGCATGCGATTAGATTTCTTTATACATTAAATCAGACGCGCGTTGTTTTACACGTTGCTCGCAGCCGTCAATTTTGTATGAAGAAACCTAGCTTAGCATACACTCCGTGACAAGACGTTGTCATGGGTTTGTCATGCTTACGTC
The DNA here is from genome assembly GCA_947563765.1 of Anarsia innoxiella. NCBI lineage: Eukaryota > Metazoa > Arthropoda > Insecta > Lepidoptera > Gelechiidae > Anarsia > Anarsia innoxiella. The sequence goes on from OX387413.1 coordinate 836,301, forward strand.
TCTGTCCATAGTTTTAAATGTGATAAGGACAACATGATTTGAGATAATTGTCGCGGCACATATGCTAAGCCTCATCGCATGCGTCTGACGCTGCAAGCAACGCTTAAAACAACAGCGCGCCAAAGCAGGCTACACACGCTAGGTTATGCCTGTCGGTTTGTTCAACTGTGCAAGCATGATGAAACTGAACGTGTGTATGATATTTTTTTTTTCCTGCGCAAGCAAAATTTAAATACACACGTTCAGTTAGCGCAGCGCGCAAGCATAACCGACAAGCATAACCAAGCGTGTGTGGCCTGCTTAAGTAAGCCGCCACTGCGTCAGTATTCGAGTTTTTAGCTGATTTTATATTTTAGTCTTGGCATACCGCGTGTGTTGGCTCCTTTTGATTTTGTTTGACAGGCCAAGCGTGCCATTGGTCAGTTATATCAAGTAACGTCTAAAGCGGGCCACACACGCTAGGTTATGCCTGACGGTTATGCTTGCACAGTTCAACTGTTCAAAACGAACGTGTGTATGATATATTTTTTGCACGCGCAAGCAAAATTTAGGTACCTACACACGTTCAGTTATGCTTGCACAGTTCAACTGTTCAAGCATAACCGTCAGGCCTAGATTGTGTGGACCGCTTAATTTTATTAAATAGTATCCAAAGCGTAGTGTGCCCACAACTTTCATCAAGACAACTTAATCTGAATTCACTTGACATTCGAAACTGGTCTTTATTTCCTTTCGTTAGAGTCGTTGTCGTAATTGTATGCAACATTAATAGTGTCCGACTCAAACACAGATAAAACAAATATTATAAATGAACCTCGCATTTCTTGTACAGTCATGGAAATACAAGGTGACTTTAAATTAGTGAACGATAGAAAAGAATATGCATGTACTCGTGATAACAAACAACTTTTAATATGGGACTAAGATCGAAATCACAAAAAAAAAATTTCCTTCATTCTATCAGCCGATGCATTTTGTATGGGGAGTTCAAAAATTTTTGAACGATTTCTACCTTGGTCCCATAGTAAAAGTTGTTTGTTATCACGAGTACATGCATATTCTTTTCTATCGTTCTCTAATTTAAAGTCACCATATAAAAAACTTGAATTTAACTTGATTCTGCAAGTGATTCGTGTGACCATTGGGCACAAGTGCCTATTTACAATATTGTCATTGGTGTCGGCAGAGTGTCAATGTCATTTTTGACACATTTGCTCGCAATCAGTGTAAGCCATTGTTTAGCAGAATATCAAATGTGTCATAATAACATTGACACTCTGCCGATACACAACTGAGGTTTTTTTAAATAAGCAGACTTAGACCCTATTATCACGTAAATATTTTTGCTAGGAATTAATGGAACTAGACAGCCGCAGTAAGGTATTTAATTATTTATAAAAATTTTTGAAATTAGTTATTTTTTTCAATAATTTCATGTATTGTCTCATTAACTATATAACTTATAACTTTGTGAAAAATAAGTAGTAGCATACTTCTGTTAAAAAATCGCTGTACTTCAAATACTTTTTTGTATCGGAGTGTACTTTGAGTAGAAAATGTAAATATTTAGATGCCAGATATCATGAGAATTGCAATTTATTTTAAAAAGGCATAACCTTGTTGATTGTACTTAATTAAGAACCTTGTTTGGGAACTTTGATTGTAAAATAATTTCTCGTACAATGGGGATGATGACTACGTTCAAAAATTCAAAATATAATTAGTCCGTCTTTTAGGCTATTAAAAAATATTTGAAACACATTTTTTACCTGATCATATACATAAATAAATACTAAAATACAGAGCATCAAAGTTACGAAATGGGGGGTATTGACATCACTCCTCGGTTAAAATCGTACTGAGGCGTGACGTCACAAGCAACTCTAATTTTTTGTTTAAGAGAAAAAAGAAAAAATACATGTCGAATATTTTAAAATAATCTATGTGAAGGACTAAAACATTTTTTTTTGTCATCATGCCCATTTAACTGAGGCTTTTCTGCCTGACTCAAAGCCTGGCTCTTAAATATATAATCATAATGACCATATCCATTGTGAACGTTCTACCACTGACAAAATGATATACATAGAGACAGTGCATTCTTCTATAGCTGCTTGAGAATTCCAAAACGAGACTATTGGCACAGGAGTCTTCATCACCCAAGGATCCATTCTAACGTCTGCCAATATCCTGGATTATATGGCGGCTAATGGGAGCTCCTATACCCACATCCTCGTTCACAGCTTGTGGGGTCCGGAGACTGAACACTATGTTTATTGTATTCAAACCATACACACCACGAACCGGTATAAAAGCTCAACTAGCTATTGGGTGAGGCAAGGGTTCGATCGCAAGCATTCTCCGGTTCACGACCTTTAGGTGCTTGGTTTGATGGCAAGTTGGTAAGATATATAATCACTAGAGCACTTTCTTTCCTTATCATAGAGAATACAATATATATTTATATAAATTATAATATTTATGTATGTGTATTTATCGAATATATATTTATAGGTTTATACTTATATATTTATTGTAGGTTAAGTGACTATCCTGCTTTTTTGTTATCACTTCGATCTCTGTGGGGTCTGCAGGAAGAAATTTCTTTTAGTAATATGCTGTACCTTTTGTATAACTTCTCTTTTTTTCTTTCTCTATGTAACTATCATCTTACAATAAACTGTTAAATAAATAAATAATCTTGCTATTCATTGAAAGCATATGCTTTAAATGGAACCATTGATTGAGGTATTTTATAGGACCTTTATAGATCTTTATTGACCCTACTACACATACTATGATTACACAAAATCTTGTACAGGAGTCAAAAAATGCTTTACTGGTTTTTAAAGTTCGAGTGCGCTATACGTGTTCATAATTACTCCAATGATCTGAAGACACTATCATCATCAAAAAAAACCAAAAGCATCGATCCTGTCGGTGGAGTCTTCGCCACTCTGCTCTATTCTCTGCCTTCCATTTGAATCTAATACGACACAACTTCTATTCCTAGTTCAAATTCGAGAAAAGATGTATTCGTAGATAACCCAAAATTACACTTGAATTCGTCAAAAATATAAATTAAAAAGATAAAATATTTAAAAAGTAAAATAAATTAAGGGACTGAAGCTACGCTGGCTTTGGAAGGCAGATTCCCCAGAAAAGAAGCCAGTAATATTTCAATTCCTATTGAGCTTCTATTGGTAGGGCCGAGCTGTAGGCTACTATCGGGGTCCGTAGGTGGCGGATAACGGAACGGCCATCAGGGACCCAAGTCTACTAATTTACAATAACCTCAGTTGTGTGCCGACAGTGTCAATGTCATTTTTGACACGTTTGGTCGCAATCAGTGTAAGCCATTTAGCAGAATACCAAATGTGTCAAAAAATGACATTGATACTCTGCCGACACACAAATGAGGTTTTTTTATATTAGCAGACTTGTGAGCCAGATATGATGGTTAGCTGCGAATATATTGAATAAGCAGTTCCCGACCACACAGCAGCAAGATAATACGATGTAGTGGGGCACTTGGTGGGACGAGCTTCCCTATAAAAAGCTACAATATCCAGAAACGATCTTGTGACATGGCGAGTAAATGCCGCCTTTCCCCATGCCCCCAAATCTGCTAATTTAAAATAGCCTCAGTTGTGTATCAGCAGGGTATCAATTGCATTTTTGACATATTTGGTACTAGCTGTACCCGCGACTTCGTCCGCGTGGAATGAACCATGGTTAGAGTTGCTTAACCAACGTTATCGAAATCAAAAGTAGCATATGTCCTTTCTCAGGCTATAGCCTATCTGTGTGCCAAATTTCGTTTTAATCGGTTCAGCCGTTTTAGCGTGAAAGCGAGACAGACAGACAGAAAGACAGAATTACTTTCGCATTTATAATATTAGTATGGAAGTATGGATTCTGATAAACAATGGCTTACACTGATTGCGACCAACTGTATCAAAAACACATTTATATTTATTGCAGACATTAACATTCTCACTGACACTTTGCCGTCACACAACTGAGCATATTTTAGTTTAGTAGTCTTGAGCCCCTGATACCGGAAGTATAGTACCTACTCTCGAACATAAGAACTTGTAACGTCTTCATTATTCTTTTTCCCGGCTCCCAATAAGTCCAGATTTTATTTTTTTATGGAACCATTGATTGCAGTAACGCAAGGGCGAACTTTATTATAATTTTACCTACCTCCCATCAAACCAAGCACATAAAGGTCGTGAACCGGAGAATGCTTGCGATCGAACCCTTGCCTCACCCAATAGCTAGTTGAGCTTTTATACCGGTTCATGGTGTGTATGGTTCGAATACAATAAACATTGTGTTCAGTCTCCGGACCCCACAAGCTGTGAACGAGGATGTAGCGATGGAGCTCCCATTAGCCGCCATATAATCCAGGATATTGGCTGACGTTAGAATGGATCCTTGGGTGATGAAGACTCCTGTGCCAATAATCTCGTTTTGAAATTGTCAAGCAGGTTGTAGAAATGTTTGCCTCTATGAATCATTAAGAGACATTGCAGACGTAGGCGCGTTTGCGGAGCATACGCGTTTTTTGATAGGAGCGGACTAGTAGCAGGAAAGGGCGATGATACGTATCATTATTTACGCATGCTGTGTTGACCTATAATTGGATCTACATCTATGTTTTGCCATAATTGTATGATAATTTCTTTAATCTAAGTTGTAAATCTGTTGGTGAACCAATAAATAAATAAATAAAATAAATAGCAAAATATTGTGTTTTTCCAATGATTTTGCGTAAACTAGTAATAAAGTCTAGCCATATTGAGACTTTATTACTAAATATTAAGTACTTATGACTATTTTTATTTGCGTCAAAAGCACGTTGATCTTAGATTTTAGTTATATCTTTAAAAAATCTAAAAATGTATGAATTTAAGGAAGTTCAGACTAAATTACAACATAGATATTCTATGTGTATACCCAATATAGGTTATTGGGTATACACATAGAAGAACATTCAGCTTTCCGAACGTAAGGAAGATAGGACTCTCCGGCTCTTGGACTATCTGTCAAAACGCGAACGCTACGCGAGTAAAACGCGTCTACGTCTGCAATGTTTCTAAGATCCGGCCGCAAGAAACCCTACCTATCACGTTTTTGCTTGAAACCAAATTTTTACACTTATTTATGATTAGGAGAATTCATATTAACCAATATCAAAATGAGGCTGCAAGTATTTTAAAAAAATATATGAAAAAGAAAATCATATTGGGTAAGATTTTTTTTTTAACGTACCTACATTAATGCAAGGAATTATTTCCTAGTACTCCCATGTTTGGGTAGCATTTGGTCAATGTTCTTTCACTACTTGTTTTTTTAATGTAATAAAATGTTATCCACCTTACGGCGATATCCTTAAGGACTCTGAAAAATCATGGTTGCCGCTGCTGAGCTGGCCGCACCTCTTCGCAGCCAGGTTTAAAGAGGTACGATTCTGTTGGATTTTTACACCCATAACGTACATTCATAAGTTATATATCAAATTAAAGCTATTTCTTTTCCGTTTATTGTGATATAGGGTTGCTTTATGAAATCTGGCCGCACATAAGGGTCGCCGGCTGTTAAATGTTGTAAGTATGACTTGAATTTACAGCAAGTTGGCCAGATTTGGGCAATGTCGCTTAGGAATGAGATACTCGCCATTTGAATAGCTACTAATCGATATACGTCACATGACTATTAGGTACGGTCTATTACGGCACATGAAATTTTTCTTAGGTATGTCAATTTATGGCAAGTAAGTAGGCCATTGATTTCAGCAATGTCGTCTAGGGATAAAATATAAGTATAACATTTTATTGAAAAAACAAGTGGGTGATTTTTCATACATTATTAAAATACTTGCGGTCACATTTTGATAGGCAACCTGGTAAATATGAATTCTCCAAATCATACATAAAGTGTAAAACTTTGGTTTCAAGCAAACACGCGATGGGTACGGTTTAACGGCCGGATCTCGTATTATTAAGTAAAATACCTTTACTTAGTTGTACTTATTAGGTAAAGATGTTAATGAGTTTTAAAATTAAGATATTGTTGTATAGTTGGATATTTTATTTGATTATTATAAAATTTTGTTTGAGATGTAAGTTGTAGGTTATGATTAATCTGATACAATAGGGATGACGACTACATTCAAAAATTCAAAAAATAATTAGTTTGTGTTTTAGGCTATTAAAAATATTTGAAACACAATTTTTACCTGATTAAATACATAAATAAATACAAAGATACAGAGCATCAAAGTTATGGAGTGGGGGGTTTTGACGTCACTCCTACGTAAAAATCGTACGTAAGCGTGCCGTCACGAGCAACTTTAACCCAGTGTATCTTTGTAATTTTTAGTTTAAGAGAAAAAAGAAAAAATACGTGTCGAATATTTAAAAATAAACTATGTGATGGGCCTAAAACATTTTTTTTTGTCGTCATGCCCATTATGTGATTTGTAGATAAATGAACACGATTTGTAGGTAAGTAGCTATCTATCTATGTTGTCATAACAATATCTTTTATAGTTTTAATGTTTTTTATTGAATTTCATTTGTAGGTATTAAGGTAGTAAAAGGTACGTTCATTTTTATAATATTAATCCTATTAATGAGTAATAAAAACAAATTTATTATGTAAGCACATAATTAGTTTCATCAGGTATTATAAAATTGAGACGTATGGCACTCCGTGACAAGACGTTGTCATGCGTTTGTCACGCTTACGTCTCTGTCTATAGTTTTAAATGTGATAAGGACAGCATACGTGAGATAATTGTCGCGGCATGCCGTGCTAAGCCCCCTGATGTGATAAAAACAGCTGCCAAGCTAAAGTGGGATTGGGCTGGTCACATCTGATGGCAACCCAATGGCAACCAACCGCCAAAGATGGCGATATGAGCTGGACACATTCATGGATGACTGGGCAGAGGCGGCTCAGGATAGAGAATCGTGGAGAAGGAAGAGAGAGGCCTTTGCCCAACAGCGGGACACTGATGGTTAGATAAGATAAGATACTAAAATATTTTGACATTCTCATGTTTAAAAAAAGTGTATTCAAAAAACTTGTTGTTGTTGTTATTTTTATAAATATTATTGTTATAAAGAATCATTAACATTACAACATTGTATAGTATAATAAACCGGTAACGAGTAACAAACATTCGTCCATGGATGATAGGATGTTGTAGGAAAACATGTAACTACATATATCATATTTATAAATAAATAAATAAGACATATACTTTAAATGAAAGTCTTTTCCTTGCCTGTCTTTATTTCTTTTCTGCAAATACATTCCTTAGACCCAGAACACAAGGTGAAACGCAAATGCAACGCAACTGAAACTGCTAGTTACTTTTGAGTTGCATCGCAGTTTATGTTGTATAGACTGAAACGAAACGTTTCAAACTAGTTGCGTCGTGTGTGGTTTGCTAAGGAAGTCTATAGCAGAAACTGCGATGCAATTCAAAAGTAACTAGCAGTTTCAGTTGCGTTGCAGTTGCGTTTAACCGTGTGTTTTATCGCTCATACATTTAGTTAAATCTATATACCTAGTCGTTTATATATTAATCTATATGTTACCGGAAATGTATGTAATCCGTCATTGCATACAATTCCTATGAAATGTATGTAATTCCTAAAATGGCACGGAAATGTGTGAATTAAATTATAGGTATTATACACATTTCCTAGGAAATCTATACATTTCCTAAATAGCAATCGGAAATGTAAAACATTTGAGATAGATGATATTGATGGTTAGGTTGCAAGCCGCTGCAAACCGTCCCGAGCAATGTTATTTTATAGGTATAGATATGTTACCTTCATAGTAATTGACATTTTAAATATGTACCGAAAAATGATTAAAATGACAGCACTTTAATATGCTTCAAAACTAATCTATGTCTCGCATCCTTATCGCTCTCGCGTCAAAATCAATCGCTCTTTCTCTCTTGTTGTTGTCATAGTTAGGTCAATTTACAGTCTTCAAAATAGGTGCGCATATAACATATCTGCATCTAGTCTATCTATCTATCTATATATATAAAAATGAAACCCGTTTTCCGTTGTCACGGCATCACGCCTGAACAGCTGGACCGATTTCGCTAATTCTTTTTTAAAAATGTTCATTGAAGTCCAAGGATGGTTCTTACGGTGAGAAAAATTCTAATAATTGCCGGGAAAGCGCTAAAACAGACCTTTTCTTTTTCCCATGCAAATGTTTTCTTACTAAAATGTAGAGTCAATTTGAACTTTATTCCTACACAATAAAGTTCATTCTAAGGCGGGACGAAGTTCGCCGGGACAGCTAGTATAATATAATATCATTGGTCCCGAGCATATGTTAAAATTATAGGACGCATCTCCTTATATCGCACCATGAGAAATAGAACGTCACTATCCGAAAAACACGATTTTGAGTAATCGACGGTCAAAGTTTTGAAAATTGCGATGACTGCAATTTATCACTACTTAAATCATTATTTTTTATGCGGTTTTCACCTAATATCGTTAGAAATTAGTATAGTTTTAAATAAATATTACTGTTTTCAACTTATTGCGTGTAAAAATTAATTATTTTGAAGAAAATAACATTTAGTGTCATTATTTCACTTAATTTTGCAGTGAAAATTAAAAAATGTGAGACTATAATGTCACTACTTGGTTACTATGTTTAAGTGGGTGAATCTACTCAAGATTATTCTCCTCATACAAAAAAAAAATCACATTTTACCCCGAGAATGGCGTTTATTTTAAGCTAAATCTATAAACACATGAATTATATGCTATATTATATTAAAGACACGTTAAAGAATTTAATATTTTAGAAAATATTGGCAAATATAAAAATTTGAGTGTTGCTGATAATGACGGATGTTGCCGACAGTGACGAATGTAATGACGGAATGTTACCGACAGTGACGTTTGAGTTATATTATTGATGTAAATATTTATTCTCGAATACTTTTTTATTTTTCTTTTAACTACAACTTAATTACCGTTAACATGCAATCCATTATAAATTAGCTAAGACGGCTAGGTCAAAAGCCCACCCTGAATCGCACCTGATGCAAAAGTGGCTATGACACTAGCAGCATTCCCACACTGAATAGCGAGGAAAAAAGGTTAGTCGGGACCATTGCGCAGTAAAATTCTACGCAAGGGTCCCGACTATTGTTTTTTAGGCGCTTCCCTAGTTCACGCATCAAACTCTTAGCTTCCGTACACCAAGTCCCGCTTTCCTCCACTACGACGGGAACAAAGAGGTACTTACCTCGTCTTGGAAGGGAGCATATTTAGCATGCTTTTGTATGGCAGCTCCTTCTGCTGCTGCACTAGCTGCCCTACATGTACAAGGCAGGTGGGACATGGCGAAGGTACTTATGCAAGTTGCATCCTAAACTAGACAGCGTCCCCTTTCCCGAGAGATGAGGATTAATCAATCAGTCCTCTTGCCATTTGTGTGATTTAGGCTTGGCGGTTCCGGGGTCGCCGCTCAACCTCGTTAAGCATATTTTATAGTTACGAGGAAATAGTCTAGCTGACTTGACACAACTCAACCCTTGATGTCCCAAAGAGTCCGCAATCGTACCACAAACGTGACAATCCAACCGCAGATAAATTACTATCTTCAATGAGCTCGTTGATTACAGCGCCCAAATACCTACGGCCAGACTCTGGGCTTGATGCCGCCTCAAGCATAGCCAGATCCCTACCCACAGCCACTTCATTAGAATCCGGCTGCTTGCTTTGTACATGTGATCGTGCCAAGAGCGCTGGACACCTTTGTCCCTCGGCTGCTCAAGCGACTCAACCGTTAACCTCGTGGGAGGAGGTTAAAACGCCGATATATTGATATCCTGCATTCTTCTAACACCCAATCTGCCGTAGCGGATGATAACGAAGTCTGCTGTCATTGAGCCTCATTAAGTTTTACATTGAGAATCGTCTCCAATGTCACCTTGAAGTCTTCGCCGATTTTAGACATTTCATAAAAACCAAGTCGGAGACGTTCTCATATTATACACCAGTGTTGGGACATATAGGCGACTACGGAAGAGTGTTAAGGCCACATGGGCAGGCAGCTGCTTCAGATGCTGGCGCGCCCGGCAGATTATTTCGTTTTTTAAGTTAAGGCAGCTGGAATAGCATCATGAAGAATGGGAGCCTCCAGGAGTGCGGGCTGCCATTTTTCTGCCGGTTCAACATTTGCAAATGATGTAGCATGCCCTGTATATGAGAAACATGCTTTTTAATGATAATCGTACATCAAAATAATTTATTGCCATCAGTCGTTTTCTATACAAATAATCATTATTGGTAACAAACGTCATTGTTTTCTAAACAAATAATCATTATTGGTTACAGATGTCATCGTCGTCAGACACAATGTTGGCAATAATGATGTTACTAACAATGACGAATTTTGGAAAAATCGCTGCTATTGGCAAAATAGGTTATTAAATTATGAAACAAACATAGCACGTTATCTGTTTCCCTAATAAGTTCGCCATGGTAAATAAATAAAGAGTTTACCATGCATTATATTTAAAATACAGCAAAAGAAACCAATGACGACGTGGCATGAATATCTTTGGAGAACGATATTCAATTAATTATCATTGGAAAAATTTGCGTCCGTTCACTATGACGAGTGGTGTTCGACTTAGGTACGAGGGGGCTGCGACTTTTAAGTTAGACGTGACGCTTCGGGTGCTTTCCGTTTTTTTTTTATCATGCTAAGTAAACGTGTTGCCAATAATGACGAATATTTTTTGAACATTGTTTGAACTAATTTTTAATTAACTTACCACCTACTTTTTAAATTTATTTTCTTTAAAATATCTTGCCTGTTTAACGATAAATAATATATTCCTAGACAGGATTACTCTATTATTAATAATATTTTCACTATGATATAAAATATCGAAAATCATGTAAAGGCGACACCTAAAATATCGTGGTTTTCTAGCGTTTTTTTCTAATAGCTTGTTTTTCTGCTATTCAATCACTGAACGGTTTTGATAACTTTTTACTTCATTTATTCAGGTAGTAGAATAACTATAAAAAGTTTTGAATTTCTTTTACAATTATGAATGATAGGGCGAGACATAAATTTTCGACCTCTTGAAGATCCACCCAAGTATATTTTATTAAATTTAAAGTAATTTCATTAAATACATTATGATAATTACGTTACAAAATTGGGTAGATAGATTGTTATTACACATTCATGTCATCGTAACCTTTCTAAATTTCGAATTATTTAATAACAGAGATCTGACGTAGGTATCTTTACTCAAGAATAAAGACGTTTGAAGGAAACTTCTTGTTGGTGATCTTCATAATAATTATGAGTTTCATGAGCAAGAACTGATAAAAGAAGTATTGCCAATCACATCTTCCGAACGCTCAAGCCGGCATGCGGTTTTGAAGGAATGGATCACTGTAGCGATACTAGATCTTATGACTAAACAAATAGTCAAACATGCCTTGAAAAAGAAAAAGTTGCACAAAGAGATCGGACAAAAATGTATGCACGCAAAGAAAAACTGGTTAGGTAAATAAAAAAGGCAGAGAAATAGAATACTACAAGCCAAGCATGACTCCTTTAATTGTAGGTATGTTGGATTGGCTACACTCCACTTTTATCACTCTGTCGAATATCAGTTCCGCAAAACGTTGCAATGAATTTTATACTATCTTCTGTCATGTTCTGAAAATATTTCTCAAGGTGCTGCATGAAAGGATATACCGGAAATGTGAAGACCATAAATAACTATTCAGGTATCAGGTGCTAATGCAGTGCTGCTGGGTGTATCAAACTCAAACCGCAAAAGTCTGTTTCATTGATAACGAAAAGACATTCAATCGAGTGAAACATGACAAACCTATCCATATCTTGGAAAAGATGGGTCTTAATACAAAAGATGTAACTTTAATTAAAAAACCTCTACTAGCAGCAGACAGCGAATGTTCGTTTAGAGCACGAGCTTATCGATGATACCGTGATATTGAGAGGAGTGCGGCAAGGATGCAAATGACGTTACTTTTCAACGTTTACTTATGCCAAAGATTTTTTTTTTCGGAAGCTCTTGAAAATACAACCGAAGGGATCTTTGTAACCGGGAGACCCCCAAGTAACAGCCGATACACTGACGACTGACACTATTTTTCTAGCCAGCTCTATTCGAGACCTCTAGGCTGTAAAAATTGGATCTAGTTTTAACAGCTCTGGTTCTCTTTTACGGAATAGAAGCTTGGAAACTAACCCAGACTGTGTGTAAACGGTTCGAAGCCTTTGAAATGTGGATCTATAGGAAAATGCTGAGAATATCCTGGATGGATAGATTCAAAAATGACACGGTATTGCAAAAAATGCATGAAAAGGTTGAGGTAATAAAGACCATAAAAACTCGGAAAATGCTTTATTTGGATCATACAAGGCAAGGAAAAAAATACGATCTCCAGAAGTTGATCCTGCAGGGGAAAATACGAGGAAAATGGAGACCAGGCCGTGGAAGGACCCTCAGGCTGCAGAATCTTGCAGAATGGTTTAATACTACTGCCACAAACTTATTCCGGGTTGCAACATTGCGATTACTAGAAACCATGATGATAGCCGACCTCAACTTGGGCACCAATAGAAGAAAAAGTTGGCCTGCTATAAAGGACATTAATTAAATTATGTCACTTCAATGTGGAATCGTAATCAACCCTTTGCTATTTTATAAACAGTGTCACTATAAAGTATAGAATCGTTTTATACCAACGAAGATGTTAATTTTTATTAAAAAAGATTAACCAATTTCGTCACTTTATGTAAAATGACACTATAATTTTAACGTTGTTGCTGAGTATGTAACTGGATATTTAAGACTATAACGTCATTATATTTTAAGTGTCACTCTACCCACCAAAATGGTCATGAACTTTGAATGCATAACGTCACTATAACCAAAGTGACACTTTAACTTTTAATAATATTGCTATATTTATCCAAACAGTAAAAACAATAACGACATTTTCTTTCTAAGGACTATATAACTTTAAAATTACACACAAACTAACTCAAAACATTATCTTCAAGACGACATTATCCAAAAAATGACGTTCTTTTTAGCGGCCGGATCTCGTACTATTTTGTATGTATAGGTCGCGCCACGTAAAATGAACTTTGGAAACAATTGAAAGTGTGTGTTTGCGCATAGGTACACTTACGCACGAAAGTACTAGGGATATTTATCGTTTTATTCTTGAAAGAGTCTTTCGCATGCGGTTACGTATGTTGACTTATAGACTTACGTAGGGGATGATGATTCTAATTCAAAAGGTGATGAAAGTGACGACAACGATGATAATAAAATGGACACTTCTGGCACCAACACCGCGTCCTCATCCGGTTTTTGCGCCACCCATGAAGACTTAATGGAAGAACAATATGTTTTTTTTTTAATTTTCGAATATTTTTTTTTACATTTTTACACATTTTACAATAAATCCAATATTGATTTGTAGTTGTGTATTTTTTTATATATATTATATTCCACCCTGCCAATAATCTTTTTCTTTCCTTTGTGCGTAAAACCACGACTGTAATTAAACACTTTTGTGCGCGATGGTATTTTAGAACAAATGTTAAACGTCAGACTAAAAAATCGTCCAATGCGCAGCTGTCAACTAGAGGTCTTTTTACATGGTGCGACCTATTATGAAATGAAATTTTTTTCTTACATGTTCTTCACAATTCAAGTTCATTTTTTTTCGTGAACACGACAAGAATTTTGTCTATTCTCCAGACGAAAAACCACGAATACAAGTTATTTTCTAGTTTCGACACGAATTCAGTAGGCCCGGGAGGTGTATTTTCTTATAGTGTACACGCGCGGTCAGAATTTCAGTTTTTGTATTTCTTTTGCCTTTGAAAATTAATATTTAACACTATTTAACGACATTTGTACGTATGAAACTGCAAAATAAAACTATTCTGTTGATATTGACTTTTCAATTGTTCTTCAGTTACGGTAAATACTTGCACTCAGTTGTAAACACTACAATTCCAGACCAAAAAATGCTCTGTTTGTATAAACAAAATACCTACATTTGTTTGCTAGGATATGACACGATCATAATAAACATCTTTCCTGCTACCTATATATCAGCCAGGACTCCACGGCAGGAATCATACTTCTACAAGTCATTTGGCAGCATGTACGTTTGAGTAACAATGAAGCTACATACTGCTTTCTTGTGAGTACAGTTTTATTTGTATTTATAAATAGTGTAATTTGTGTGTAGTTATTAAGTGAGCATCTTCTTGAAGATAAGAAAACTATTGTAGCTATCTTGTAGATTAAGTGGTAGAAATTGTAAATTCATTTTTTAATTTAATTTCAAATAAGTAAATACTTATTCTAAGTAAGTACTAAGTTATTTGTAGAAAGATAAAACAGCATTAACATGTGCTCACTTCGTTTTTACAAACTACAAACAAATAAGTATAATATAATTATTGTACTTAGATATTAATTTAACATACACGAATATAATATTTATATACCTTTTACGTAAGCAGTAAAACCTGATTAAATACTTTTGTAATTGATAGATCACCTAGTTATATAGATACCTAAGCATTGTAAGGTAAGTATAGACTACAAAGGGAGCACATTAGTGATTATAATATACAGGGTGGCCCGTCGATTGACGTCCAAAAGGAAAATTTAGATTCCTCATGTCGTGGGGTATCCGATTCATCCCCATGTATGTTCCGCGATTTTTTACGGTTTCCGAGTTATGACGTGTTTTCTGATTTTTTGAGATTTTTCAACCAATCACCCTAAAAAGGTTCGTAGAGGAAAAATTGTATTGACTGAAAAATAATCAAAATCTTCAAACTTAAATTAAGAGGTTAAAATGATGGCTTTATGGATTTTAAGCTACCTTAAAAACTGCGCCAACTTTCATAATCATTGAAAAACATTGGTACTTAATGGGGTACTAATGCTAGAATCAGCCTTTAAAGAGCGCAAGGTGGAAAAATTTCAGAATTGGACGTTTGAGTATTTTTTTTTTCTTCATATTTTATGATCAGCTAAGTCTCAGTAGGTTTAAAGACAGTGATATTTTACCGAAAAGTACAAAAAAGGAGCCAAGTTTGACACTTTTGGGGGTTTTGAAGCACCTGTAAGAGATGAGTTACTTTTAGAAACTTTTAGAAAATTATGCAGATATCCTGCATTTCTAAGGGGTTGCATAAGGAAACGGCCTTGAAGCTTCAAATTTGAGTTCGGTTTCGGTGCACTTATTGCAACTTTGGAATAGGGATGATGACTATCAAAAACGGCAATATGTTTATATCGTCTTTTGGATTGTTAAAAATTATTGGACACACATTTTTTGCCTAATCAATTACAATTTAAATCATCATCCCTATTGTGTCTTTAACAAACTGATAAAGTTCTAGATAGACAAAGGAATTACGTTTAAATATTAATAATGTTTTGTTTCAGTATCACATTTGTTCAACTGCTCATTGCATTTGCACCAAAGTGTCTAGCTTTTTGGGATGAGGGCACTTCTACAATACCGTATGCTGATCCAATAAAGCCACCCAGGGTATCCTTCTTCAGATGGGAGAAACTTCCCATCAGATTTCCAATTCCAAAACTACTTCCAAAATTCTTTTACGATTGGTTCGTACCGGATGATAGTACTGATAGAGGGAGGGACCTTTCCAGACATGTAGCAGCATTTTCATATGGTTTGTCATCAATTTATTGTTCTTTTATACCAAGAATAGATAGGTATTTGTAAATGGTGTCTGGTGGCAGATTTATGTTTTCGTAATCTTATATCTATCATAAATACTATTGTAGGTGTAGTTTTAATAAAAGTGTTAGATTCCAGAGTACTAATGCAGATTTCATTTTTTGAAGACGATGATGTCTAAATGTCGGGGTCGTTAACCATCAACTGGGCCCTGGCCGTTCATAGCCGAATCAGTTACGTGGACCCTTTTTCTTCACGAAAGAATTAAATTCACACTCGATCAATCGCTTATCTCTCGAATATTGAAGTGTGAACAAAACTATCGGTGAGCGAGTGCGTAACAATTGTGGCTCTATAAAACGCTTCGATAGCGTCGTGAATCTAAAATCCGCATGAACAGTGGTTCTAACGATACTAACCTCGCCTCGCATCGTTAATTAGTTTTTGAGATATTCCATTTTTAAAATGTAAATCTGCCACCAGATACCCTACTTACAACCTAGTATGACCACGGGCTCTGTGCTAGATAGAACGTCAAAACTATTAAGAATTATAATTTATATACGAATACATATTTTTTTATGAATAAGTATTGCAAAGGAAAAAAGAGAATACTCCGTGGTCGTGCTAGAAACTTACTTACAGATTAGCCTCTTGCGGAGCTTACATTGTGAATGTGACAAAACTATTAAGAATTATGATTTATAAACGAATACATATTTTTTTATTAATAAGTAAGCAATTAATAAGATTAATAGATGTGACTTCCTCGAGAAAGTCAAAACTTTAAAATATTGTTTTCGTTATAGGAACTCTGCCTCTAAGTACAGGAGTATTAATAAACAACAGAGTGATACTTACTGCTGCAAATTTTCTTGAACCATACGTAGACAAAATGAGAGAAATTCGCATTTGGGTTCTTGGACGAAGTGGGGACCCAGGTCTCCCTTGGAGGTATAGAGTATGGCGATGGCGCAGAGTGTTCCCAAGGAGCTTAAACCCTGAACACCAGCACGGGCCCAGGGGCAAGCATACTCCTCGACACGACCTAGCCATTGTCCACAGTTGGGATAGAATGTATGTTATGTCGTCATGGAGTACGTATTTATTCATTCCTTTTATGAATTACATGTATCCAGAGAGGGCTAAAATCGCAGTAATGAAAGACGAATTAAAGGATGCGAACCCTAAACTTATACAAATTGGTTTGAAAGTAGGCGATCCCACGGTAACTCACACCGTTCTCAACATATCAAACGTTGTAAACTGCGAAAGATACTTACCTAAATGGTGGGGAAAATTCATTTGTATTAGAAACATTCCCTATTCTGAAAACGCAGTAATGAATGGAGATTCTTTATTTAATTATAAAGGAAAGGTATTCGGAATAGGGTGCTTTGAAATAAGGTACAATGACGACAGAATTTTAGTTTTCACAGATGTTAGGTATTATCACAAGAGGCTCAGATTGGTCGCTAATATAAGTGATGGAGATTATTATGAGTACGCATATCCACACTGGGGAGTCGACTCAGGATGGCTTCATTTATATGACAGTTTTTCCAATCAGCCTCAAATACCTTATTTTGAACAGAAAAAGAGATGGCCAAATAATATGAATTTACTGCAAGATTGGTTATTTCCAAACGAAGAAACATTCAACGACTAAATTTTTCGGTCGCCTAATTAAGTACCCATATAATATAAAGTTTATGTAGTTGTCTATTAGGCATTATGACACCGCGGAAACTGTCGCTAAAATGTATGATAAAAACGCGTAGCTCGTGTAGTTATAGCTACACGTGCTAAGTCTGTGTGCGGACTAGCTCAGATTGGTCGCTAATATAAGTGATGGAGATTATTATGAGTACGCATATCCACACTGGGGAGTCGACTCAGGGTGGCTTCATTTATATGATAGTTTTTCCAATCAGCCTCAAATACCTTATTTTGAAATGAAAAAGAAAATTTTTGGTTACCCGGTTAATATACTGCAAGATGAATTATTTCCATACCCAGAAACATTCAACACCTAAATTTTTCGTTCGCCTAATTAAGTACCCATATAAAATAAAGTTTATGTAGTTGTCTATTAGGCATTATGATACCTCGGAAACTGTCGCTAAAATGTATGATAAAAACGCGTAGCTCCGCACACAGTCTCGTCTCGTGGTAGCTATAACTACACGAGCTAGTTATAACGAGCTAGTTATAACGAGCTAGTCATAACGAGCTGGTTATAACGAGCTAGTCCGCACACAGTCTTAGCTCGTGTAGCTATAACTACACGAGCTAGTTATAACAAGCTAGTCATAAGGAGCTAGTTATAACGAGCCAGTTATAACGAGCTAGTACGCACACAGTCTTAGCTCGTGTAGCTATAACTTCACGAGCTAGTTATATAGAGCTAGTCCGCACACAGACTTAGCTCTTAGCAACTTTAACCCAGTGTATCTTTGTCGTTTATATATGCATATATTAAGAGAAAAAAGAAAAAAATACGTGTCGAATATTTTAAAATAATCTATGTGATGGACTAAAAAAATTGTTTATTTATTTATTTATTTCTTTAGGACAACCAGTTAGTGATACATTGCAAATATAGCCGAGAACAAATCAACACAGTGATTATATGATGATTATGATTATATGATATGATTCTTTCTGTTATTCAAACGGATTTATCATAATAATAAAACGTTAAATTCAAACCATAAGTAGGTTATTTAACGAACAAATGAACGCGAAACAAAACAACAGCTTCCCCCTATAGTTCTTAAAATCTTGCCAATCCTCGCCGAATAGTGATGGAATGAAAATGATAAATCGAGGTATAAGCAAAATTTTTGTCGACTAAGTGCTTATTACTAGAAATATTTTAAAAACTACAAAAAAAACTAGTAATTGCGAATTAGCCTAATTAAGTACGTAATTAGTTTTCCATTTCAAGATCGGTTAAATATTCGCAGGTATTATATGGTTAAATACACGAGCTAAGACTGTGTACGGACAAGCTCGTTATAACGAGCTTGTCCGTACACAGTCTTAGCCCATGTAGCTATAACTACACGAGCTTGTTATAACGAGCTTGTCCGTACACAGTCTTAGCTCGTGTAGCTATAACTACGAGCTAGTTATAACGAGCTAGTCCGCACATTTGCTTTCTTTCTTTTTTCCTATTAAGAATAACGACAAAAAGAATAATATTTATGAAACTAGAATGTTTACACCCTACGTTAGTCAGTATTGGTACATCCTAATACTGCTGAGAGCTGTGCTACAGCCTTCGGAAAAAAAGTGAGCCACTGAGTACCAACTGACCCTACTTATAAACGCTCCACGATTTCTTTCGAATGTCCAAAATATCCTTATTATTTTTTAATTTTTACTGCGAGCTAAAAGCGCGTTTTTTATTTTTTTTACTATTATTTTGTTATACGTAACCGTTAATCGTTACTTTTCGTTAATTTTGACCGCTATTTTTGTCACATCACAAAAAAAATTAATGGCTGACAAAACGTTGTAGCAGCGCAATATATTTTTTGATAATTATTGTTTTCTTAACTTTAATTGTAATTCGAAGTGCAAATTTAACGTGATTGTTCATAATTTGACATAATAATGTAGTTTTTATAGCTTGTTACTTGTTAATTGGGCGAATAGACAAAAACATTTTTTTATCGTAAATTGAGAGCCGCCTCAAAGTTATATCGGCAAGTCAATCACCACCTGTCAGGAACGCATTCTCTCGTTGACCCTATAATAACAGTAATATTCGCGTACCGTGTTTGTATGAGTGAAACTAAACGTGGTTCTTAAAATCTTACATGATTAGAATGGCAAAAAGTAGCGAAGTAACTTTATACTAGCGGCCCTTATGTATCGTCATTTGTATCAGCAAAAATCATAATCATTTTTACAATTATGACCATTTTAAAATTATGAAATGTATTTATACATACAAGCAAATTAATGTTTTCGACATAAAAAGTAAAGATACATAAAACATAATACTAAATAACACGCATAATACTTATCCAATAATATGAGTTTAAATATTTTTACGTTCTAAAAAAAAATTAAGAATGTGACCAATCGAGTTGTTTAAAGTCGATATTTTTTCATTATCATTAAAAATCTATGAAAATAGTAAATATAAGATTTTTTTGCGTTTAGTAGCTTTTAGGAGCTTTTTAGAAGATTCATTGTTTTTAAAAATTGACGCAAGGTGTCACTGCTCTTTGGTTTTTTAGTACCTGCGAATATTTAACCGATCTTGAAATGGAAAACTAATTACGTACTTAATTAGGCTAATTCGCAATTACTAGTTTTTTTTTGTAGTTTTTAAAATATTTCTAGTAATAAGCACTTAGTCGACAAAAATTTTGCTTATACCTCGATTTATCATTTTCATTCCATCACTATTCGGCGAGGATTGGCAAGATTTTAAGAACTATAGGGGGAAGCTGTTGTTTTGTTTCGCGTTCATTTGTTCGTTAAATAACCTACTTATGGTTTGAATTTAACGTTTTATTATTATTATTATAATAATCCGTTTGAATAACAGAAAGAATCATATCATATAATCATAATCATCATATAATCACTGTGCTTGTAATAGACAAGAGGCATGATGACTTAAACATTTTTTTTAGTCCATCACATAGATTATTTTAAAATATTCGACACGTATTTTTTTCTTTTTTCTCTTAATATATGCATATATAAACGACAAAGATACACTGGGTTAAAGTTGCTCGTGACGTCACACCTAGGTACGATTTTTACCTAGGAGTGACGTCAACACCCCCCACTCTGTAACTTTGATTATCTTTGTATTTATTTATGTATTTGATCAATAAAAAAATGTGTAAAAAGTGTGAGGTAAAAATGTGTTTCAAATATTTTTTAATAGCCTAAAAGACGGACTAATTATTTTTTGAATTTTTGAATGTAGTCATCATCCCTACTCTTATAAAGGCAAAATCAGTCGTTGGACCCTGGGGCCAAGAGGTCAAAATTCTACTGTCTGAGCTTTCAACGCGTCTACGCGAGGCTTCGGGTGATCCGAGAGCTGGCAGCTTCCTTGGCCAAAGGATAAGCATTGTCATCCAAAGAGATAATAATGCCAGCTTGTTGGGTACTTTGCCTCGTGGGGACGCACTATAGACCGAAACTAAAAAACAAGGGACATAGGGCTCAAAGTCGAAAAATCGATCTAAAAAAAATACTATTGGCTAGGAAATGATATTTCTAACAACATTTACCCTTGTGTAAAAAGTCCAAAAATGCGTAGTTTTTGAGAAAAAAAATAATCTTTATTTTTTTGTATGGGGAAAAACAGTCTTTATTTTTTTTCTCAAAAACTAGGCCGAAGGCAGGATCGACACTTGGTGTCATGTTAGACTGGATGCTTAAGCCTCGGAAAAAAAATAGACCGCAGCGATATCCGCACGGCCGCGGGTTTGCGGGTATTTTGAAAATTTAAAAAAAAAATTGCTGTTTTTCACTAAAAATGGCACTTTGACTTTAAATTATTTAATATCGTGGTAATAAATTCACAAACAATATTTTTTTGATCAATATTTTTGTCATTTTTGGGCAAAAAAGCGAAAAATATACAAATACCTATTTTTTTATCTAAGTGAAGAACATCACGAAATTATACATTATAATGATTTTAGTGGTACGCATTTGGTATATATGAGTCTTGTACCTAAGTAAGACTTAATTCTATGCCCCCCCCCCCCCTTATAGCAGTTATTCGTTTGCGTACCCAACAGGTAACTGAGCGTTGCTGAGACCCCATGAAGAGTCATAATATGTTTGTGCAATCGTTTTATTATTGTTGTACCTATTATGTACACGTGGTGTATTATTATGATACCCATAAGCATTACTGAGAACCAATGATGAGTCGTATGTTTGTGCAATTTTTTTATTATTATCGTATTATGTACACGTGGTATAAGTATTGAAACCAAAATGATGGGTATGGTGGCCCTGAAAAGGGCTGTTTATGTTTCGAGTCCTTTACAGACTGTTAGATCAAAGGATCTGGAAGGTTTTCGGACTCGACCAACATATAAGCGGTACTGATAACCAATGATGAGTTATATGTTTGTGCATTTTTATTATTATTGTTGTATTATATACACTTGGTATAAGTATCAAAATGATGGTTATGGTAGCCCTGAAAAGGGCTGTTTATGTTTCGAGTCCTTTACAGACTGTTAGATCAAAGGATCTGGAAGGTTTTCGGACTCTACCAACATATAAGCGGTACTGAGAACCAATTATGAGTCATATGTTTGTGCATTATATTATTATTATTGTATTATGTACACGTGGTGATTGGCCGTATCATAAACCAGCCACGTGCCCTATTTGTCTTGCCTTGAGGCGTCAGAGGCCAGAAATAAAGATTTCAGGAACGTGAGGGAAAGGAATACAAGAAAGAGTAGTAGGACCGCCACGAACGAAGATATACTCCATGGTCTCTTGATCAGTTCAGATCCACATATATCAAGAATAAGGCCCAAATTTACAAGTATATCCAAAGACATCCTTTTCCCAGAAGCCATGACTTTAATCGACGAAGTTGCAGTGAGCCATGACTTTGAAGAGGAAGAAGATATGTTGGTCGAGTCCGAAAACCTTCCAGATCCTTTGATCTAACAGTCTGTAAAGGACTTGAAACATAAACAGCCCTTTTCAGGGCTACCATACCCATCATTTTGGTTTCAATACTTATACCACGTGTACATGATACGATAATAATAAAAAAATTGCACAAACATATGACTCATCATTGGTTCTCAGTAATGTTTATGGGTATCATAATAATACACCACGTGTACATAATAGGTACAACAATAATAAAACGATTGCACAAACATATTATGACTCTTCATGGGGTCTCAGCAATGCTCAGTTACCTGTTGGGTACGCAAACGAATAACTGCTATAAGGGGGGGGGGGCATAGAATTAAGTCTTACTTAGGTACAAGACTCATATTATACCAAATGCGTACCACTAAAATCATTATAATGTATAATTTCGTGATGTTCTTCACTTAGATAAAAAAATAGGTATTTGTATATTTTTCGCTTTTTTGCCCAAAAATGACAAAAATATTGATCAAAAAAATATTGTTTGTGAATTTATTACCACGATATTAAATAATTTAAAGTCAAAGTGCCATTTTTAGTGAAAACCAGCATTTTTTTTTTTGAATTTTCAAAATACCCGCAAACCCGCGGCCGTGCGGATATCGCTGCGGTCTATTTTTTTTCCGAGGCTTAAGCATCCAGTCTAACATGACACCAAGTGTCGATCCTGCCTTCGGCCTAGTTTTTGAGAAAAAAAATAAAGACTGTTTTTCCCCATATAAAAAAATAAAGATTATTTTTTTTCTCAAAAACTACGCATTTTTGGACTTTTTACACAAGGGTAAATGTTGTTAGAAATATCATTTCCTAGCCAATAGTATTTTTTTTAGATCGATTTTTCGACTTTGAGCCCTATGTCCCTTGTTTTTTAGTTTCGGTCTATAGTGGGACGCTTTGGAAGACATATTTTTCCTATAATTATTTTTTTCTATCGTACTCTTTGTTTGTTTTGTTTATCTTATTAAATGATAAATAAGGATAATTATATTTAAGAAGGATAAAAACAAATTGTATAACAAGGAATAAATTTATTTACTTAAAATGCTACATGAATACCTACTTAAAGATTAATTTATCATTGTGACAGCTTAAATAGTTCTATTTGTGACAGCTTAAATAGTTCTATTTAAGCAATACAATGATACATTAATCTTTAAGTAGGTATTCATGTAGCATTTTAAGTAAATAATTTTATTCCTTGTTATACTATTTGTTTTTATCCTCAATAGTATTAATATTGCATTTTATTTATTAATTTTATAAAATTTTCCATGGGTGATGTTCTGGAAAATGTAAAATTTAATTGTTTCTTTACAATATAATGCCGTTATTTTTAATTTCAAATAAATGAAATATAAGTATGAAAAGTGCTTTTATTTATTGCGACCTCCAGCATCAACATCCAGAGAAGAAAATGAAAAGTGTTTTATTCAAAAATAGGCAAAATTCATTACCTACACTTTTTTGATGTCACTTTTTTATCTTAAACTACTGCCGAATCACTACCTGTATAGCCGAGATAAAGAAAACGGCAAGAAACCATCGGCACAGGGCCCTACGTTATGTCCAAAACATTATCTTTTTTTTCAATCATCAACAGACTTATACAAATACGTGTTGGTACTTAACTTGTCATCACAGTAATTTACATGAATATCACAGTATGAGTAGTTTAAATTTTACATAATTTTTTAACTCTGCAGCATCCAAACAAGGAAACAAATCGTTCGATCAGCTGACAAACGTATACACTACCCCCTTAATACACAACGATTTTTATTTACATTAGACCCACTTGCGCAGCACAGAGTTAACGAAATAAACCCGGAGTTAGCTGCTAACACAGGGTTAAGTCAAGATAAATCTTAACCCTGTGTTAGCGGCTAACTCCGGGTTTATTTGACTGCGCAAGTGGCCCTTATAGTCTTATAACTAACTCAGATAAATGACGTTTCGGCTATAGACAAAATGACATAAGTCCTGGAACTATACAGGGTGTAACAGAAAGGGTATATAAAGCCGAAACACAGCGATAGTCCTCATGAAACTGAACAACTTTCCTCAAGGAACATGGGTCGTAACTCGAAAAAAAAAATTCGCCTCCCCATACAAAATGCCCGATCAGCTGATCGAGTAAGTATGGGCGATCCAAAAAGTTTTTTCGAGTTACGACCCATGTTCCTTGGGGAAAGTTGTTCAGTTTCATGAGGACTATCGCTGTGTTTCGGCTTTATATACCCTTTCTGTTACACCCTGTATTTAAAACTCGTTTCGTAATAACGGTCATAGAGATAATAAACATATATATTTTTTTATATTTCAACCTGTTTCTTTGGGAAAGTTGTCTAGTTAACTGCTATCGCTTTAAGGTCTATCTACACAGATCCGGGCCGTGCCCGGGACGTGTCCAGGCCGTGGCTCGTCAGGAGGGAAAACAATACGTCGTCATGACAACGTGTGTGAACGAATCCATAGAAAATGTAGAAAATGATATTCTTTCCCTGACTCGTCCCGGGCACGGCCCGGGTCTGTGAAGATAGACCTTTAGTAAGTTATTGTGACTTCAATATAGGTAATGGACAACAATTACTAAGGTTATCTGCGGCATCACTATAGTAGTGAAAACCTAAAAAGCCCGTTTTGGCAGATAAGAATGTGACATTATTAGAGAAGTATCAAATTTAATAGCCAACACAATTATCCGATTATTACGAAAAATCGATTTGTAGTTGATATATTTTTTTTATCGATTTTTATTTTTGAGTAATTTTTTTTATTAATAATTCTAAATTTCAAAATTGATAAAAAGGTAGGTAATTACGTAACTGTAATGTGAATCTGTAGTTCTAAATATTGATAAAATTTTATTTAATGAAGGGACATTTATGTTCTGTGGTAAAAATAAAACAAGTATTAATAAAAGTATTTAAAACTTTAATCACTTTCACTAGGGGAAGTGTCAGAATCTCCAGTATTAATTATTAATCCGTTTTTATAACAAAAATGCATTAACTTTACCTGGGTTCAAAGTTCGAATAACTCGATTCTCGTTAAGTCCTTAGTGCAAACAGTGATTACTTCGTTACATCTCTATCAGATATCTCTTGTTAAAAAAAAGACATAGGATGTAACGGTTTACGTAGTAAAGAAACAGTCGCTTTTATTTTGTAACTATCATGGAAAAAAGTATATTTGAGGATAATTGTGATATATTATATCATTACACGTCTATAGTAGTGCTCTGAAAATATCTAGGGGTTATATTTATAATTTGTATTATTCTGTCGATTTCGCGTAAATTACGTTCTATAGTCTTAAATAGCTGTCAAATCGGGCTTCTTAGGATTTCGCTACTTTAATAAAGTAATTACGCAGTTTGGTATACTCTCTGGTTCACATCTCCAGTTGACAGACGTCAAGATTGACTGATTATTACTTACAAAGCCAGCGGGAATACCGGATGGCGCAAATTTATAAAAAATCAATAAAGAACTTTTATTTCACTAAATGGCCTACTGATAAAATTTAAATGGCAGATAAAACTGTGTCTATTTCATAAAACATGACGTTTCAGATAGAGACAGGTATAAAATATCTGACTCAAACAGGCCCTAAATCTTACATTATCCATTACCTATACATCAACTACTGTTAACTAGTGTAACGCCCGTTCCCTATATTCTATATCTGGTTATGCTCTACTGGAGACAGAAATAGTTATCTGTCTTAGAATTTTTCGTCCCTATAAACCTACCGCTATAAAAAAATGTATTGGATTCTTCTGAAGGATAAATCAAAAGTGACAGCTACGAGACAGCTAAGTACTGCCGGTCTCGGATAGCTATCTGTTTCTGAATACAGGAGACGGCTGTTAGAGTCACAGCACAAAAGTAAAGAAACGATCGCAGTGCAATTTCGAGCGGATACGGTGCAATTGGGCCACGGAATGAGGCCACGGGCGAATTCGGCCGAATGTGACAGTGAGGACCCCTATCTGTGCCACAGGTCCTCGTTTTGGCACGGAACAAGCAGTTCCGGGTTTAACCTGATCATTATAAATTTCAATGTTTGTGCCGATCGATGAATGCATTTATGTGAGGATATTTGTTTTTCTATCACGCAAAAAACTAGTGAATAGATTTTTATGAAACAATATTGTAGTTTATACACCAGAATAACACAGGTTTTGACGAAAAATGCGTACGAAGTTGCGGGCGGCTACTATCTTGTTACGGAGGTTAAAAGGAAGTCATCTTAAGGTGTCTATATGTTACCGGAAATGTATGAAATCAAGTAATTGTATACAAATCCTAGAAAATGTGTACAATTTCGATGCTATTTAGGAAATGTACAAAATACTGTTTGAAAATCTATTTAATGCATAGGTATCCTAGGAAATCCTAGGAAGGCTATAAACGTGTATATAGATTTAGCTAAATCAGTAAGGAATGTATTTGTAGAAAAGAGATAAAGACAGGCAATTAAAAGACTTTCATTTAAAGTATATGTCTTATTTATTTATTTATTCTGTTGATATTGACTTTTAAATTGTTCTTCAGTTACGGTAAATAAGTACTTGCACTCAGTTGTAAACACTACAATTCCAGACCAAAAAATGCTCTGTTTGTATAAACAAAATACCTACATTTGTTTGCTAGGATATGACATGATCATAATAAACATCTTTCCTGCTATATATCAGCCAGGACTCCACGGCAGGAATCATACTTCTACAAGTCATTTGACAGCATGTACGTTTGAGTAACAATGAAGCTACATACTGCTTTCTTGTGAGTACAGTTTTATTTGTATTTATAAATAGTGTAATTTGTGTGTAGTTATTAAGTGAGCATCTTCTTGAAGATAAGAAAAATATTGTAGCTATCTTGTAGGTTAAGTGGCAGAAATTGTAAATTCATTTTTTAATTTAATTTCAAATAAGTAAATACTTATCCTAAGTAAGTACTAAGTTATTTGTAGAAAGATAAAACAGCATTAACATGTGCTCACTTCGTTCTTACAAACTACAAACAAATAAGTATAATATAATTATTGTACTTAGATATTAATTTAACATACACGAATATAATATTTATATACCTTTTACGTAAGCAGTAAAACCTGATTAAATACTTTTGTAATTGATAGATCACCTAGTTATATACCTAAGATACCTAAGCATTGTAAGGTAAGTATAGACTACAAGGGGAGCACATTAGTGATTATAATATACAGGGTGGCCCGTCGATCCAAAAGGAAAATTTGGATTCCTCGTGTCGTGGGGTATCCGAATCATCCCCATGTATGTCCCGCGATTTTTTACGGTTTCCGAGTTATGACGTGTTTTCTGATTTTTTAAGATTTTTCAATCAATCACCCTAAAAAGGTTCGTAGGAAAAAAAGTACAACACTTTTTCATAATTTTATTTTTGCATCAGATGCTTCATGACGCGTACTTTTATGCATAAAATATTCAGCTTCGTAACTTTATTAAAAGTGGGGGAAATGTAGGTCGGAAGAGGAAAAATTGTATTGACTGAAAAATAATCTAAATCTTCAAACTTAAATTAAGAGGTTAAAATGATGGCTTTATGGATTTTAAGCTACCTTAAAAACTGCGCCAACTTCTCAGCTTTCATAATCATTGAAAAACATTGGTACTTAATGGGGTACTAATGCTAGAATCAGCCTTTAAAGAGCGCAAGGTGGAAAAATTTCAGAATTGGACGTTTGAGAATTATTTTTTTTTCGTATTTTATGATCAGCTAAGCCTCAGTAGGTTTAAAGACAGTGATGTTTTACCGAAAAGTACAAAAAAGGAGCCAAGTTTGACACTTTTGGGGGTTTTGAAGCACCTGTAAGAGATGAGTTACACTTTTAGAAAATTATGCAGATATCCCGCATTTCTAAGGGGTTGCATAAGGAAACGGCCTTGAAGCGGCCTTGAAGCTTCAAATTTGAGTTCGGTTTCGGTGCTCTTATTGCAACTTCGGAATAGGGATGATGACTACATCAAAAACGGCAATATGTTTATATCGTCTTTTAGGCACCGGGTTAACCAAAGAAGCGTGGCGGAGGGGCGCGGCGGAAGCGTCTTGTGAAGAAAACTCTTATGAGTATTAGGAATAGAGTCTAATTTACCGTAATTTCGCCCGCGCTGCTTGGCGGCGCCACTCGCCCCGCGCGTCAAGCGGCGCCGCCAAGCAGCGCGGGCGAAATTACAGTAAATTGGACTCTATTCCTAAGACTCATAAGAGTTTTCTTCACAAGACGCTTCCGCCGCGCCCCTCCGCCACGCTTCTTAGATCAAAACCGCGCCTTAGATGTTAAAAAATATTGGACACACATTTTTTGCCTAATCAATTACAATTTAAATCATCATCCCTATTGTGTCTATAACAAACTGATAAAGTTCTAGATAGGTACAAAGGAATTACGTTAAAATATTAATAATGTTTTGTTTCAGTATCACATTTGTTCAACTGCTCATTGCATTTGCACCGAAGTGTCTAGCTTTTTGGGATGAGGGCACTTCTACAATACCGTATGCTGATCCAATAAAGCCACCCAGGGTATCCTTCTTCAGATGGGAGCAAATTCCCTACGACCTTCCACTTCCAAAATTTGTTTACTTTTGGGGAGACAAACCGGAATATACTACTATTCAAGGGAGGACAGTTTCCCAACATGTAGCAGCATTTTCATATGGTTTGTTATCAATTTATTGATCTTTTATACCAAGAATAGATAGGTAGGTATTTGTAAATGGTGTCTGGTGGCAGATTTATGTTTTCGTAATCTAATATCTATCATAAATACTATTGTAGGTATAGTTTTAATAAAAGTGTTAGATTACAGAGTACTAATGCGGATTTCTTTTTTTAAAGACGATGATGACTAAATGTCGGGGTCGTTGACGATCAACTGTGCCCTGGCCGTGGGAAGTTCATAGCCGAATCAGTTACGTGGACCCTTTCTCTCCACGAAAGAATTAAATTCACACTCGATCAATCGCTTATCTCTTGAATATTGAAGTGTGAACAAAACTATCGGTGAGCGAGTGCGTAACAATTGTGGCTCTTTAAAACGCATCGATAGCGTCGTGAATCTAAAATCCGCATGTACAGTGGTTCTAACGATACTACGCTCGCCTCGCATCGTTAATTAGTTTTTGAGATATTCAATTTTTAAAATGTAAATCTGCCACCAGATACCCTACTTACAACCTAGCACGACCACGGGCTCTGTGTTAGAAAGTCAAAACTATTAAGAATTATGATTTATAAACGAAAAAATATTTTTTTATTAATAAGTAAGCAATTAATAAGATTAGCCTCTTGTGGAGGTTACATTGTGAATTTGACTTCCTCGAGAAAGTCAAAACTTTAAAATATTGTTTTGGTTATAGGAACTCTGCCTCTAAGTACAGGAGTATTAATAAACAACAGAGTGATACTTACTGCTGCAAATTTTCTTGAACCGTACGTAGACAAAATGAGAGAAATTCGCATTTGGCTTCTTGGACGAAGTGGGAACCCAGGTCTCCCTTGGAGGTATAGAGTATGGCGATGGCGCAGAGTGTTCCCAAGGAGCTTAAACCCTGAACACCAGCACGGGCCCAGGGGCAAGCATACTCCTCGACACGACCTAGCCATTGTCCACAGTTGGGATAGAATGTATGTTGTGTCGTCATCGAGTTTTAGCATTCCTTATTGTACATATATGTATCCAAAGAAGGCTAAGATCGCATTAATGGGAGACAAATTATTGGTAGAATCGTACCCTCACCTTCTACATGTTGGTTTGAAAGTAGGCGATCCCACGGTAACTCACACCGTTCTCAACATGTCAAACGTTGTAAACTGCGAAAGATATTTACCTAAATGGTGGGGAAAATTCATTTGTATTAGAAACATTCCCTATTCTGAAAACGCAGTAATGAATGGAGATTCTTTATTTAATTATAATGAAAAGGTATTCGGAATAGGGTGCTTTGAAATAAGGTACAATGACGATAGAATTTTAGTTTTTACAGATGTAAGGTATTATCACAAGAAGCTCAGATTGGTCGCTAATATAAGTGATGGAGATTATTATGAGTACGCATATCCACACTGGGGAGT
Organism: Anarsia innoxiella; assembly: GCA_947563765.1. Taxonomy (NCBI): domain Eukaryota; kingdom Metazoa; phylum Arthropoda; class Insecta; order Lepidoptera; family Gelechiidae; genus Anarsia; species Anarsia innoxiella. Next base: position 866,902 of record OX387413.1, read on the forward strand.
CGACTCAGGATGGCTTCATTTATATGATAGTTTTTCCAATCAGCCTCAAATACCTTATTTTGAACAGAAAAGGTATATTTATGGTATTAAGAAACTCCCGATTAATTTTCTGACTGATTCGTTATTTCCATACCCAGAAACATTCAACACCTAAATTTTTCGTTCGCTTAATTAAGTACCCATAATATAAAGTTTATGTAGTTGTCTATTAGGCATTATGACACCTCGGAAACTGTCGCTAAAATGTATGATAAAAACGCGTAGCTCCGCACTCAGTCTTAGCTCGTGAAGTTATAGCTACACGAGCTAGTTATAACGAGGTAGTTATAACGAGCTAGTCATAACGAGCTAGTCATAACGAGCTGGTTATAACGAGCTAGTCTTAGCTCGTGTAACTATAACTACACGAGCTAGTCATAACGAGCTAGTTATAACGAGCCAATTGTTAAGAACCACCAGAACGCAGTACGAGAACCGTCTTCCTCCCGCACCGCAGCCTAACCCCTCATCGACCCGGCAAACGGATTTTATTCAGTCACTCGATTCGACTGACTGGTTCGACACCAATATTATAACTTGTTGTAATTATTTTCAATTTTCATTAAAAGTATTGCATGTTAATAAACAATTTCATTGAAGAAGACCCAAGATCCCCACCATAGTTGGTCCTTTCTCGATGGACAGCGCCTACGGACAGTCGCAAGACCTAATACCTACTTCGATACCTACATCAAAACCTGGATTTACCGGTGCTTCAGTTACATTTATCTGAATTGTGTATAAGTGTCATCGATCAGAACAAGTGTGTGATACTAGAATAAAGGCAAGTGGTCTGAGCTAGTCTCATCGAGTAGGTTAGTCCTAGATCGTAATTTCTTTCTTATTGAAGTATAACCCGTTTATAGGTTCTCAAGACACCAATCTGTGTTTATAACTACCTAGATTTATCCTAAATTTGAGATATTTCTTGTAAAAGTGCATATTTTAAACGTTTTTCACGTGTTTCGCGAATGTGTTACCTAACCATTTTAGTAGATCCCCGAGCGCGTACGTACAAAACGTTAACTGAGGTCTAAGCATAGTGGCCGGTTATCGTTAAGCCAGCCAGCGTAAGCCAGCCAGCGTAAATAGGTCGCCGGTTGAACGGCTATCAGTTGGCTTACGGAGTTCTAGTTAACTGGTAAACGTAAGAATCTAGCGGTGAATAATTAGGGGAAAGTAGTACGAGTTGATCCCCTTAAGCGGGAATCGCTGTAAAATACATACTTTTCAAGTTAAACCAATAATAAAGGCGATTATTACTAGTATATTTATCTATCCAACTTTCCTAATACTCAAAACCAAAAATTAATTGATGTTTCATAATAATATGTCCTTTTATAAATAACCTTACAAAGTAATCATCTTGTACACCCCTATGTGTAAGATGATCCTCCAGGTAGAGGTAAGATGATCATAGGGATCATCTTACCCCCAACAAATATTTTTTTTTTAAGAAAAAGTTTATAAAAACAAAAATACCCAATAATGAAACATATTTTTTATTTAAAATAATGCTACATCTTACTTAAGTTAAGTTAGGTAATAAAATTAACAAAATCAACAGTCTGATGACTTTAAAAGTCACAAATCTTAAAAACGAAAATAAAACAGTCTTCTTACTTAGTTATTAATTTGTACCAGTTACATTAATATTATAATGAGATCAATTAAATTGATATCAATTTAGTTGATATGCCAATGATAACAGTTCTTTTTTTGTTAATCCATACATTCTTGTCTCCATATCTTTAATATGGTCCACGAGCTCATTTTCTTGTTCTTTCGTAAAAACAGTTTTTTTTCCTCCTAAATATTTTACGGCATCAACAGCTATTTTATTTTTGGCTTTGGCCCTTCGTTTTGAAGACATTATGGGTACTAAAAATTGTTTGCTTGCTGTTTTATATCCCATGCCATTTTTCACAGCATCAAGAGCGGCTATCATTGATTCCTGCGACCAATCCCCTCGAGAAGTTTTTCTTTTATAATTACGTGGCATTCCGTTTAACTAAAAAAAAAAATGTTTTATACATTCAAACTTATTGACATAAATAATACCTACACTACAATCACCCTGAAGACAGACTTTTGTTTACAATATTCTAAATTCAAAATTAAATAAAAACATGGTACGAGATGATCCCCGGGGATCATCTTGACATGATTCCCGGGAATCATCTTGACCCAAGTCCCACCTTTTCATTTAATGTTTGTAACCATAACCTACAAGCACGCGGCTGTTTTTAATTGGCCCAAAAACTAAAATTAAGCATAAAAGGAAGCCTCAAACATAACAATAACGACATTTAACATTATTTGAATAAAAGTAATATAAGCTCAAAGTCATGCCTACCTTAAATCAGCCGTACACAATTTTTATTTTTTCTCGTCAATATCGATGTATCGCTCACGCCGCCATTGCGATTTGACTGAGTCGGGGGGGTGCCCGGGCCTATGTGTTGGCAGTGAAATAGACTAGATGACGTTACTGGTTCCAGCGCAATTGCAGAGAATCATCTTACCCCAAGGGATCAACTCGTACTACCTTCCCCTATTATTTTAATTGTTGCTTTTGGATTATTGTAGATAATTAATTGTCGTCAATTTCTATGTTTATTTGCAATTATAATTGAATACCTATTTATATTAAATAATAATAATTTTTATTAAATCTAATTAAATGTTTGCATTTGTTTAAAGCTTAAGTTAAACTAATAGTCAAATATAATACTAGGTATTTAATGATTAAATTGTATAAATAAAATATATTTACAATTAAAATAATTTAATTTAATTTCTCTGTTTTCTCTTGAAAACAGTTAGAAGTTTATCATTTTATTGGTGATTCATAAATTTGTTCATTAAGATATAGTTATTAACTTTAAGTTTAATCGTAGTGTGTGGCCATTATATTACAATAAAGGATAAATAGAAGGTTTATAAATATACAATCCATATAAATTACATAATATAAATATTAATAATAAAATGTCTAAACTAAATGACTTAATAAGACAGAGAGGGACTTTGAAATGTCGTCTCACGAATTTTGAAAAATATATACTGGGTTATACGGGAGTTACTACATGTACTGAAGTCCAATCAATTGAAATCAAACTCCGCATAGATAAAATGAGCGATGTTTTCATGGAGTTCGATGAAGTTCAGCGAGCAATCGAGGCTAGTGTAGACGATGAAGATGAGTCTTTACAGGAAATTCAACGGTCAGAATTCGAAACACAGTATTACCGCAGCGTTGCTCGAGCTGAGGAGTTATATCGCTCCTATAAGATAATTAAGCCGTCTAAAAAGTCTAGTTCACCATCATCATCATCGAATCCTGAAAACGATGATGATGACGACACTGTTAGACATACTAATTCGTTGAAAGGGGTTAAATTACCAACAATACAGATACCAAGGTTTTCTGGTGATTATAATAACTGGCTTGAGTTCCGCGACACCTTTATTTCGCTGATTCATAACAATAATACATACTATATCCAGTATACAGAAATTTCATTACCTACGGGCTTCTCTGGAGGGAAGCGCTGCTCAAATTATTAGGTCGTTGGAGTTTTCTGCTTCTAATTATACTGTGGCGTGGAGTGCACTGTGCGAACGGTATGACAATACTCAACTTTTAGTACAGAATCACGTTAAAGCTTTGTTTAATGAGGAACCAATCAGAAAGGAATCAGCGGATTCTATTCGTAGGCTTCTAGATGCTTATACAAAAAACTTACGTGCCCTACAAATACTTGGTGAATCCACTGATACTTGGGATACCTTGCTTATATACATCATTTCATCTAAATTTTACTCACGTACTCTCTGAGACTGGGAAGAACACAAAATAGAAGCTAAACAATCAAAGGTTGATTCATTAACTACATTTTTTAAAAATAAAGCTGATCTTTTGGAGACTATTGAACTAGGTATTAACATAAACAAACAAGAAAATGCTAAACAAGTAAACAAGAATGTAAAGGCCCTAGCCGCCACTGCTTTCAATTCCCCATCTAATAAACTCTACAAATGCCCACTCTGTAATGAGGAGCATCTTCTTTATAAATGTGCAAAATTTGCAGAAATGAGTTTAGATGATCGTGAGCAGTTTGTAAAGAAATCTAAAGTATGCGTAAACTGCCTCCGATCGGGACATTCTAAATACACGTGTCGGTTAGGCCCATGCAAGGAGTGCAAGCTTCGTCATAATTCACTTCTCCATAAAAATGTTGAAAAGGAAACACCTGTTAAAACAACAGCGTTATCTGTCAACAGTCGATGCGGTCAAGTTTTATTAGCGACAGCCTTGATTAACATCAGAGATGTCAATAATACTATGCATGAAGTAAGAGCAGTTCTGGATTCAGGAAGTCAAGCTTCTTTCATGACAGAGTCTCTGATGGCTAAACTGGTTTTCTTCTTCTTTATCAGCCCATATATGTCCCCACCGAGGGGCAGGAGCCTACTCTCATACAGAGAGTGATTAGGCCGTAATCCACCACGCTGGCCAAGTGCGGGTTGGCGGATTTCACATACACCTTCGAATTTCTTCTCTGGTGTATGCAGGTTTCCTCACGATGTTTAATGATGATGAAACTGGTTTTACCAGTTCAAAAAACAAATGTATCCGTCGCAGGTATTAATAATTCCGTATTAACAATTTCTAAATCATGTAAGACAATAATATAGTCCAGGCTCAATGATTATCAATCCAGCGTTACATTTTTAGTGCTGCCTCAAGTAACATCATCTACGAATTTCATCGTCGATGCAACAGCGCTAAACATTCCAAGCAATATAACGTTGGCCGACCCAGACTTCTTTAATCCATCAAGTCTTGATTTACTGCTTGGTGCAGATATATTCTGGGACCTAATTGGCAATAAACAAGTGCGCTTAAACAATAAATATCCAGTGCTTCAGGAAACTAAGTTCGGTTATATTGTAGCGGGCCCACTGGTCATCTTCAAAGCACTCGTTTATCTTCTAATTACTGCCAATTCGATGCTATACAAGACGAGCTGGCTAAATTCTGGGCTATTGAAGACTTACCAGAACTTCATAAACCAGCTTATTCTGTAGAAGAATCATTATGTGAAGAGCATTTTCTTCAAAATGTGTCTCGTAAAAACAACGGCCGTTTTTCAGTCGCCATTCCACATAAAAGGTCTGAGTCAGAATTGGGCGATTCTTTTGAAAGGGCCAAGAATTGTTTCCTATCGTTGGAACGCCGTTTTCATAATCAGCCAATTCTGAGGGATATGTACGTCAACTTTATGACTGAATATGAGCAGCTGGGACACATGACCAAAGTTGACATCAATAATCTTCATCCAAACTCATATTTCCTGCCACATCATGGCGTGCTGCGCGAACAGAGCACTACCACTAAATTGCGCACTGTGTTCAACGGGAGCGCGCCTACTACGTCGGGACTATCCCTCAACGATTGTCAAATGGTAGGACCGACGATTCAAAGCGACTTGCTATCAATCTTACTTCGTTTTCGTCAGCATCGCTTTGTTATGGCGGGAGATATTGAGAAGATGTATCGACAGGTACTCATCCACGAACATCAACGTCATTTACAACAAGTCATTTGGCGAGATGACGCTTCAAAACCACTAGAAATTTATGAATTGAATACCGTAACGTACGGTACTGCATCAGCTCCATTTTTAGCGATTCAATGTTTAAAGCAACTGGCCGATGAATGTGATGATGATAATATTCGCCGAATCATCACCGAAGATTTTTATGTTGACGATTTGTTGACGGGTGATGCAACGGCTGAAGGATTAATGCGCATTCGTTCATTAGTGTCTGAAGTTTTAACCAGTGGTTGCTTCAATTTGCGAAAATTTCGTTCCAACTTACCAATTTGTGATAGCCCAGATTCCGAAAACTTTTCTATTGTTGTGGATTTAAGTGAACATGCTCAATCGACTACACTAGGTTTGAAATGGTCGCCTGCTGAAGATGTTTTACATTTTGCCATTAAAGACAATGATGAAGCAAAGGTTACAAAAAGAAAAATTTTATCCACTATTTCACAAGTTTTCGATCCGTTGGGTCTATTGAGCATATTCATAATCACTGGGAAAATCATTTTGCAGAAACTTTGGCTTCATAAACTGCAATGGGACGACCCACTGCCACTAGATGTCATAAAGTTATGGACTAAATTTGTCACTGGTTTGACTTACCTAAATGACCTTCGGATTCCCAGGCGCGTCGTGTGCAATGATCCAGTTGATGTACAATTACACGCTTTCAGTGACGCGTCCAAAGACGCATATGGAGCTTGTGCCTATGTTAGATCTGAAACGTTAGATGGTCATGTAGAAGTGCATTTACTGTGTGCTAAAAGCAGAGTAGCACCACTCCGAGCTAATACAATTCCGCGTCTTGAACTCTGTGGAGCTTCTGCAGCTGCTAAACTTGTGGAGAAAATTATAAAAACTACTCGACTTACCTTTTCCAAGTGTTTCCTCTGGACGGATTCTTCGGTTGTCCTTGGATGGCTGAAAATACCACCTAATAAACTAAAACAATATGTCAAAAATCGTGTATCAGACATTCAAGAAACGACCCAAAAGCATCATTGGCGCCACGTTCCTACTGCCTGTAATCCAGCAGATTTACTGAGCAGAGGCGTGACAGCATCGCAAGCTAATGATTTGTCGTTATGGTGGCATGGTCCACATTTTTTGTCTGAAAAAGAGACTAATTGGCCAAATAGACAATTCGATGAAGTCCAAATCTGCATACCGGAAGTTATGGTTAATGTCGCTGTAACGGGTGAAAGGATTAATCTATTTAATTTTGCACGATTTTCTAAACTAGATACTTTGATCAATAGCATGGTGTATGTCATGCGGTTCATAAATAACTGTAAGAAACGTAGTAAGATACTTGGGCCAATCACAGTGCAAAAAAGAGAGTCATCTTACAATGCTCTACTCAAACTTGCTCAGAAGGAAACATTCATTGAGGAGTATCACACTATGTCACTTGGTAAACCACTACCTAATAAAAGTAAATTATGAATAATGAGTCCTTTCTTTGATTCCGACGGTTTAATTCAGGTTGGTGGCCGTCTGACCAAAGGTAAATTTGATTTTGGTAAAAAGCATCCAATACTATTGTCGTCTAAACATCATATAACAAAGCTTATCTTTGAACATGAACATCGTCGCCTAATGCACGCCGGGCCACAGTTACTCTTGAGTTCAGTTAGAGAACATATTTGGCCACTTGGTGGACGTAATTTGTCAAAGCAAGTTGTTCACAAATGTCTTCGATGCTTCCGTTTGAACGCAAAAACTGTCAACCCAATCATGGGTAACCTGCCTGAGCAGCGCCTCGATCCAGGGTATCCTTTTCAGACAACAGCAATGGACTACGCAGGTCCATTAATAGCGCTTAATAGAAGGGGTCGTGGAAGCAAGACAGAAAAGGTATATGTAGCAGTTTTTGTTTGTTTTACCACCAAATCCGTTCATTTGGAACTTGTGAGCGATCTTTCAAAGGATTCCTTTCTCTCGGCATTGCGCCTTTTTATAGCTAGGCGATCAAAACCATATATCCTTTATTCAGATAATGGCACACAGTTTGTCGGCGCAAAGAATGAACTCTATAATTTCATACAACATAACAGCCAGTCTATCACTGATGAATTGTGTCGCGAGGGTATCCAATTTAAATTTATACCGGCTTATACACCTCACATGTCTGGCTTAGCCGAGGCAGGCGTTAAAGCGTTTAAGATGCATTTGCGTAGGGTTTTAGGCAATGCACATTTGGTGTTTGAGGATTTATATACGGTTTTAGTCCAAATCGAGGCAATTTTAAATTCGCGTCCTCTTACGCCTCTTTCTGCGGACCCCAATGACTTGGCTCCGCTAACTCCAGGACACTTCTTGGTGGGTCGACCGATGACCGCTTTGCCTGTCCCCACACTTATCGATGCTAACGAACACCGGCTCACACGATTTGATCGTCTTGAACATATAAGGCAACAATTTTGGCAACGCTGGCACAAGGAGTATTTAGCTGAGCTACAGCAACGCACTAAATGGCGCAAATCAAAGGGAGAACTTCATGAAGGCATTTTAGCCCTGATAAAGAAGATTCTTTACCTCCCATGAAATGGAGTTTGGGACGCATCACGAAGGTCTATCCAGGCGTGGACGGTGTTATTAGGGTTGCCGATGTTAAAACGTCAAAGGGCATCATTCGACGAGCATTCAATCGACTTTGTCCACTGCCAATTGAAGAAAAACTTCAGGGTTGAAAGACGAGCCTTTCAACGTCGGGGGGCATGTTAAGAACCACCAGAACGCAGTACGAGAACCGTCTTTCTCCCGCACCGCAGCCTATCCCCTCATCGGCCCGGCAAACGGATTTTATTCAGTCACTCGATTCGACTGACTGGTTCGACACCAATATTATAACTTGTTGTAATTATTTTCAATTTTCATTAAAAATATTGCATGTTAATAAACAATTTCATTGAAGAAGACCCAAGATCCCCAATTCCCCACCACCAGTTATAACGAGCTAGTCCGCACAAAGTCTTAGCTCGTGTAGCTATAACTGAATGGAGATTCTTTATTTAATTATAAAGGAAAGGTATTCGGAATAGGGTGCTTTGAAATAAGGTACAATGACGACAGAATTTTAGTTTTCACAGATGTTAGGTATTATCACAAGAGGCTCAGATTGGTTGCTAATATAAGTGATGGAGATTATTATGAGTACGCATATCCACACTGGGGAGTCGACTCAGGATGGCTTCATTTATATGATAGTTTATGATAGTTGAATGTTTCTGGGTATGGAAATAATTCATCTTGCAGTATATTAACCGGGTAACCAAAAATTTTCTTTTTCATTTCAAAATAAGGTATTTGAGGCTGATTGGAAAAACTATCATATAAATGAAGCCATCCTGAGTCGATTCCCCAGTGTGGATATGCGTACTCATAATAATCTCCATCAGATATATTAGCGACCAATCTGAGCCTCTTGTGATAATACCTAACATCTGTAAAAACTAAAATTCTGTCGTCATTGTACCTTATTTCAAAGCACCCTATTCCGAATACCTTTTCTTTATAATTAAATAAAGAATCTCCATTCATTACTGCGTTTTCAAAATAGGGAATGTTTCTAATACAAATGAATTTTCCCCACCATTTAGGTAAGTATTTTCGCAGTTTACAACGTTTGACGCGTTGAGAACGGTGTGAGTTATCGTGGGATCGCCTACTTTCAAACCAATTTGCATAAGCTGATTGCCCGGGGTTGTCAATTCGTCTTTCATTACTGCGATCTTAGCCCTGTCTGGAAACATATATGTATAAAAAGGAATTTTAACACTCCATGACGACACAATATACATTCTATCCCAACTGTGGACAATGGCTAGGTCGTGTCGAGGAGTATGCTTGCCTCTGGGCCCGTGCTGGTGTTCAGGGTTTAAGCTCCTTGGGAACACTCTGCGCCATCGCCATACTCTATACCTCCAAGGGAGACCTGGGTCCCCACTTCGTCCAAAAACCCAAATGCGAATTTCTCTCATTTTGTCTACGTATGGTTCAAGAAAATTTGCAGCAGTAAGTATCACTCTGTTGTTTATTAATACTCCTGTACTTAGAGGCAGAACTCCTATAACCAAAACAATATTTTAAAGTTTTGACTTTCTCGAGGAAGTCACATTCACAATGTAAGCTCCGCAAGAGGCTAATCTGTAAGTAAGTTTCTAGCACGACCACGGAGTACTCTTTTTTTTTTCCTTTGCAATACTTATTCAAAAAAAAAATATGTATTCGTTTATAAATTATAATTCTTAATAGTTTTGACGTTCTAACACAGAGCCAGTGGTCATGCTAGGTTGTAAGTAGGGTATCTGGTGGCAAATTTACATTTTAAAAATGGAATATCTCAAAAACTAATTAACGATGCGGGGCGAGGGTAGTATCGTTAGAACCACTGTTCATGCGGATTTTAGATTCACGACGCTATCGAAGCGTTTTAAAGAGCCACAATTGTTACGCGCTCGCTCACCGATAGTTTTGTTCACACTTCAATATTCGAGAGATAAGCGATTGATCGAGTGTGAATTTAATTCTTTCGTGGAGAGAAAGGGTCCACGTAACTGATTCGGCTATGAACTTCCCACGGCCAGGGCCCAGTTGATCGTCAACGACCCCGACATTTAGACATCATCGTCTTTAAAAAATGAAATCTGCATTAGTACTCTGTAATCTAACACTTTTATTAAATGTATACGTGTAGGATGAGTGGGTTTCAGAACGAATGAAAGTATGAGAGTTTTCCTGAACGAAGATGAGAGAAAGAGATAATAGAGAGTGAGAGGTTTGTTATTATGAATATGGCGTTTGGACTTCAAAGTAAGACATACACGAAGAAAGACGTGGAAATTTATTTTCAAAAAACTAGAGCATTAAATCCATAATAAAAGAAGATTAAATTAGGAAGAAGAAGTTTCATTCCATGCCCCAGTCCCCATATTCACACCATATATGGGGGCTCGTCAAAAAAAAAAATTTAAATTGAAGACTTGAAGACGTACCAACTACGATTACCACGGCGGAAGACTAGAAAAATAAGAAAAGACTAGAAGACTACAACGAGGAAAATCACACCTAGAAGACGTAGAAGACTGGAAGATGAGGCGAAACAAGAACGACGAGAGTGAACAGGGCGATGGCAGCGGCCGCCAACATGGCGGTCAACCCAGCTTGTTGCATATGACAGCGGATCTAATACCGAAGTTCAGTGGCCAAGATACTGCTTATCCGGTAACTAAATGGATACAGGACATTGAAGATACGGGCGAAATTTTCCAATCTAAATAATCTCAACAACGGAGAAATACTGGCATTCGTTGTTTTAACTGTGGGGAATTGGGGCATACTTCTACGACGTGTCCAAGCAGAGAAAAAGGTGTTAAATGCTTCAAGTGTAATGGATTTGGGCATATTGCAACGTCGTGTACGAAGCAAACAAATCAAACGACAGTGGGAAGCAGCGAAGACGGAAAACCGCAAGGTGGCGCTGGCAATTTCCGAAAATCTTCGGGCAACATCGGCAGCGAAACGAAGAAGGACGAACAACAGTGGCGACGCCGACCGCAGCAATCGATGTTCGGATTGGAGAATGCGCATGTGCATTTTAACTTCACGACGCAACGCTCAAGTTGGCAGTATTGAGCGATCTATGGTCGATGGCAAGATGGCGGATCCGAGGAACGAACAGCTGACACTGACGCTGACAGATGACAACAAAGTGATGCAAGTTGTAAACAAAGTTGTAAACAATGACGAAAGATGCGAGAAATTAAGACGAAAACCAATGAAAAACATTTTGTTGAACAATTTAGAAGTTGATGCATTAATAGACTCTGGCTGTGACGTAAATTTAATTAGTGATAACTTTTATTCCGCGATTGTGACTCCGAAATACGGCGACGATATGATTCTCAACGGACTTGGATCTTCGAAAGTGCGATCTTTGGGACAGTGCGTGTTAAATCTACATATAGATGAACACAATTACGGCGATGTGATCTTCCATGTGGTTCCTAGAGACTGTATGCCATTTCACGTGATTGATTATAGGTCAAGAGTTTTTAAAGAAAGTTGTGATGATTATGAAAGAGGGTGTAGTGTGTTTGTTGCCGAAAGATGAAGAGTGGTTGGTGAAGATTGATTGTTTTACATGTACTGCTGATCTTTTAGGTACTGTCAGCTCACTGGCCCTGAAAGAAGAGGTAATAGGGTTAGTGGAAAACTACAGGCCACTCCAAACAAAAGAAGCACCTTTAGAATTAAATATAACACTGATGGATGAGACACCGGTGGCACAGAGGCCACGTAGACTTTCACCTAAAGAGCAAGAAGAAGTTGAGAGGCAAATACAAGAATGGCTAAAAGACGGAATTATTAAGGTCAGTTATTCAGAATATGCTAGTCCAATAGTGTTGGTAAAGAAAAAAGATGGTTCTATTAGAATTTGCATTGATTACAGGCCGTTAAATAAGAAAATAGTGAGAGATGAATACCCATTGCCAATTATAGACGATCTTATTGATAGGCTGGCAAGCGCTAGGGTGTATTCAGCATTAGATTTGAAGAATGGATACTTTCATCTTAAAATAAATGAAGAATCAACAAAGTATACGGCCTTTGTTACCATGACAGGGCAATATGAATTCTTAAGGGCGCCATTTGGGTTAGCCACATGTCCGAAAGTATTCACAAGATATATAACTGCAATTTTCAGAGACTTAATTGCACAAGGCATAATCATAGTATTTATGGATGATATATTGATTCCAGCTAACAATGAAGAAGAAGCAGTGAACCGACTAAGAGTAGTTTTAAAGAGAGCGTCTGAGTATGGTTTAAACATTAATTGGAAGAAGTCTCAACTGCTGGTAAACAGAGTAGAGTACCTTGGGCATGTTGTGCAAGAAGGAAAGATCATGCCATCTTCAGGTAAAACAGAAGCTGTAATCAAGTTTCCTGAACCACAAAATGCAAAGCAGCTGCACAGTTTCTTAGGACTTTGCTCATATTTTAGAAAGTTTATACCAAATTATGCTCAGATTGCACAACCATTGACAGACTTATTGAGAAAAGATGCAACATTCAGATTTGATGAAGAACAAAGACGAGTTTTTAACAGTTTGAAAGAGATTTTGACGATGAAGCCTGTTTTAAAGATATATGACCCAAAAGATGTAACAGAATTGCATACTGATGCCTCAAGTGTAGCATACTCAGCTATATTAATGCAAAGAAGTAGTGAAGATGGAGAATTGCACCCAGTACATTATATGAGTCGTAGAACATCAGAGGCTGAAAGCAGGTATACTAGTTATGAATTAGAGGCTCTGGCTATAATAGAAGGTGTGAAAAAATTCAGGCATTATCTACACGGAATATCATTTAAAATTGTAACAGATTGTAAAGCATTTCAGATGACGTTAAATAAGAAAGATTTAGCAATGTCTACAAGAGTAGCAAGATGGATCTTATTACTTCAAGATTATGATTTCACAATTGAGCACAGGAGTGGTGGCAAAATGAAGCATGCTGATGCATTAAGTAGAAACCCGTACGTGTTAGTCATAAAATCAGACCTACACAAACAGCTTCAATGTGCACAAGAAAGTGATGATGGCATTAAAGCGATTATAGAGACTTTGAAAGGAGGTAAAACATATCAGGATTATTATTTACATCAAGACTTGCTATGCAAAGGAAATGATCAATCACTTGTTGTACCTAGAAAAATGGAAGATTATATTATAAGAAGAGCGCATGAAAATGGACATTTTGCAAAGAAGAAGACTATAGAGCTAATTAATAAAGAATACTACATTGGAAATTTAGAGAAGAAGGTGACAGATATAATAGCATCATGCGTACCATGCATTTTAGGAAGCAGAAAAGAAGGGAAGCAAGAGGGATTCTTGCATCCACTTTCCAAAGAAGAAGGGCCACTACATACACTACATGTTGATCATATTGGGCCATTAGCAGAAACTAAGAAGAAATACCACTATATACTCACCGTAGTAGATGGATTCACGAAGTTCGTTTGGATATTTCCAGTGAAGACAGTAGCTGCTAAAGAGACTATAGAGAAGATGGAAATATTGCAACAGACGTTTGGAAATCCAGTGAGAATAGTAAGTGATCGTGGCTCAGCGTTCACAAGCAAAGATTTTGCAGGGTACTGTGAAACAGAAGGAATCCAACACAGTAAAATAACCACTGGAGTACCAAGAGGGAATGGGCAGGTGGAGCGCATTCATAGGACGATCATATCTGTTCTTACTAAGCTGAATATAGAGGAGCCAACAAATTGGTATAAGCACACAAGTAAGTTACAACGAGCATTGAACAGTACTTATCAGAGAAGTATTAAAACTACTCCCTTCGAGTTACTTACTGGAGTGAAGATGCGACAGAAAGAAGATCTATCATTGCTGCAGATGCTAGAGGAAGAATACATTTCTACATTTATGACCCAGAGAGAAGAAGCTATGCCCCAGTCCCCATATTCACACCATATACGTACAATAGTATTTATTTTATTACATCACGAAAACATAAATCTGCCACCAGACACCATTTACAAATATCTATTCTTGGAATAAAAGATTAAATTGATGACAAACCATATGAAAATGCTGCAACATGTACGGAAAGTTTCCTCCCTAGAATATTAGTAAATTCCGGTTTTTTATACCAAAAGAAAACCCAATCTGGAAAAATTTCGTATGGAACTTGCTCCCATCTGAAGAAGGATAGCCTGGGTGGCTTTATTGGATCAGCATATGGTATTGTTGAAGTGCCCTCATCCCAAAAAGCTTGACATTTCGGTGCAAATGCAATGAGTAATTGAACAAATGTGATACTGAAACAAAACATTATTACCTTTATATTTAAACATAATTCCTTTGTACCTATCTAGAACTTTATCAACTTTATCAGTTCCAGCCTGGAAGTCGTCAAACCTGCGAGCGAGACGATTCGTTATGACCCGTGAGAACAACTTGTAGACGTGGCTCAGAAGCGATATCGGTCTGTAGTTCTTTAGGAGGGTGTTATCACCCTTTTTGAAGAACAATACTACAACACTTCTGTGCCACGCTTTTGGGTTAACACCTTCGATTATGACAGAATTAAATAGCTTCTGAAGCGCTTTGAGAACTGGTTTGCCACCCGCTTTCATAAGCTCAGCCGTAATTCCGTATATTATATTCGTGTATGTTAAATTACTATCTAAGTACAATAATTATATTATACTTATTTGTTTGTAGTTTGTAAGAACGAAGTGAGCACATGTTAATGCTGTTTTATCTTTCTACAAATAACTTAGTACTTACTTAGGATAAGTATTTACTTATTTGAAATTAAATTAAAAAATGAATTTACAAATCTTCAAGAAGATGCTCACTTAATAACTACACACAAATTACACTATTTATAAATACAAATAAAACTGTACTCACAAGAAAGCAGTATGTAGCTTCATTGTTACTCAAACGTACATGCTGTCAAATGACTTGTAGAAGTATGATTCCTGCCGTGGAGTCCTGGCTGATATATAGCAGGAAATATGTTTATTATGATCATGTCATATCCTAGCAAACAAATGTAGGTATTTTGTTTATACAAACAGAGCATTTTTTGGTCTGGAAATGTAGTGTTTACAACTGAGTGCAAGGTATTTACCGTAACTGAAGAACAATTTAAAAGTCAATATCAACAGAATAGTTTTATTTTGCAGTTTCATACGTACAAAGGTCGTTCAATAGTGTTAAATATTAATTTTCAAAGGCAAAAGAGATACAAAAACTGAAATTCTGACCGAGAGTGTGCACTAAGTATAATAAAATACACCTCCCGGGCCTACTGAATTCGTGTCGAAACTAGAAAATAACTTGTATTCGTGGTTTGTCGTCTGTAGAACAGACAAAATTCTTGTCGTGTATACCAAGGTTTTGTCTTGTCTGCCGCAGACACGAAAAATTTCTTATCGTGTACATGCGCCGCAGATATACCTTACTGTGGATTGTCATTGCAATAGGCATGATGACGAAAAAAATTGTTAGCATAGATTATTTTAAAATATTTGACACGTACCTATATTTTTTCTCTTATAGGTACTAAAAATGACACAGATACACTGGGTTAAAGTTGCTCATGACGTCACATCTTAGTACGATTTTTGCGTAGGAGTGACGTCAATACCTTC
This sequence comes from Anarsia innoxiella, assembly GCA_947563765.1. Taxonomy (NCBI): domain Eukaryota; kingdom Metazoa; phylum Arthropoda; class Insecta; order Lepidoptera; family Gelechiidae; genus Anarsia; species Anarsia innoxiella. Next base: position 882,754 of record OX387413.1, read on the forward strand.
CACTCCGTAACTTTGATGCTCTGTATCTTTTTATTTATTTATGTATTTGATCAGGTAAAAAACGTGTTTCAAATTTTTTTTATAGTATAAAAGATGGACTTATAATTTTTTTTTAAATTTTGATTGTAGTAATCATCCCGATTAGCCAGTTAATTCCTTTTATGTAATCTTTAAGGAATTTCTTATCGTTTGACAGGTCATCTACCATGAAAACTATGAAAAACTTGCGCCAACCTTGGCACGCTGTCATAAACTAATTTGTATATGAAAAAAAATATCACCTCCTTATATATGTATATTCTATATAGAGTCCTTTTCAAGAATAAAGTCCCCTAGCCGCGGCGCTGTATTTCATGTCAAAATTGATAATGTTGCCATTTATGGGTACAACATCTACCTATATTATGTTTATTTCATTTGTAATTTATTAAATAATATTATTTCCTGCATATTTCGACTGTGCTGGTCATTCCATGACTAGGTTCGTATATATTTTGATAAAATTGTCTACTTAGCTATATTTCTGATATGTAAAAAGTGTATTTTTATTAAGATAAGTAAGGGGTTTTCTACCTACTATCAGGGAAAAGGCAGAAAATAGGGAAAATAGACCTGTCAAATTTAGTTCCAAAAATATCCGCGGGACTTCTTTCGTGAAGAGCACTCTATACTCAAAGCTAAAAATTGATCCTGTCTGTCAGTGTCAGTCGATGTTCCTTCCTTGTCTGTCACATAGGTCTGTGCAATTGTCTAATGACATTCTGCCATATTGAACGCTAGCTGTCATTAAGCTACTTAATTGGGCATGAAGGAGTATTTAAGTTTACTTTATTTACTTACTAATCATGATTAGCGCGTGGAATAAGATAACTTTTATGCTTAAATAAAAATTTGAACATAAACACATTTTTAATTTTGATGAACCTGATGGCACAAGTGGCCCTAAGACTTTATTACTAAATATTAAGTATGACTATTTTTATTGGCGTCAAATCTTTGATTGTTGATTTTAGATTATAGTTATTGCTTTAAAAATCTAAAAATGTATGAATTTAATGAAGTTCAGACTAAATTACAGCCTACCTACGTTGGGTATACACACATAGAAGAACATTCCATTTCATTTTCTTTTTTTTTTTTTTTTTTTCATTTTCCTACTTAATTCTTAGATTGTAAGTTAGCTGTTACTAGCATTTTTTCGCACACAGTGTTTATTTGTACTGTTTTTGAAAATAAATGTCTTATGTCTTATTCAGCTTTCCGAAAGTGAGGAAGATAGAGTTCTCAGGCTCTTGGACTATCTGTCAAAACGCGAGTAAAACGCGTGGGCGCGTTTTGATAGCAGAAAAAAAAACGCGTACGCTCCGCAAACGCGTCTACGTCTGCAATGTCTCTAACGGTTCATGAGATACAGCCTAGTCACAGACGGACGGACGGACAGATAGACAGACAGACGGACAGCCAAGTCTCAGTAATAGCACAGTATAATAAAGAGTACTACATACAGTATGGACACTCCCTGCCTCCCCCCAAAAGTGCGGCCGCCCCGCGCTCGGTTACCTCACCAGTTACCAGTTAGAAAGGACGCCACAACGAAGATTACTCAACTCAATTGGTAGGTAGGTACGATGTAAATATACTTACAGATTTATATTTTTACAAATATTTTTTACTACAGTGCTAACCTTTGATCATATGCACACAATTTATGTATTAAAAGGTATAACATTACCAACCGAGTAACTGCAATACGAAAAGAGAAGATACGTCAAATATAAGATCCACAAGCGCGAGCGAGACAGACATATGAAAATAATAGACGGCAGTCCTCAGCTCGTAATGCGATGACTAAAGTCACTCACATTGTCATTCTACGAATAAATGAAGGCAACTAACCCTAGCACGTCCTGTTTCACTCACACAAACACGGTACGCGTGTAATTACACGAGCTAAGACTGTGCGCGAAGCCACGCCTTTTTTTTCATACATTTTAACGGTAGTGTCCGAGGTGTGATAATAGGGTCCTGTTTTCACCCTTTGGGTACGGAACCCTAAAATCATCGAAAAAGTGTAATGAATTTTGACTATTTTTGAATAAAACACTTTTCATTTTATCTATTTAAAAAGTATTTTAACTTTGATTTCAAGATATTGTTATGACAACATAGATAGATATCTACAAATCATTTGAAATCACATAGTTGTATCAGATTAATCATAACTTACATCTTACATTTCAAACTAAATAAATGAAATAAATAAATAAATATTGGGGGACATTTCACACACGGTCACCTGATCCCAAACTAGGCAAATCCTATACTATGAGTATCAGGGACTTATAAACATACATAAATATATATAACACCCAGACACGGAACAAACGCTTATCCTCATCACACAAAAAAATATATAATTAATCAAAATTTTATAATAATCAAATAAAATATCCAACTATACAACAATATCTTAATTTTTAACCCCCGACGCCAAAAGAGGGGTGTTATAAGTTTGACGTCGATGTCTGTCTGTGTGTGTGTCTGTGGCACTGTAGCTCTTATGCTGGGGCCACACTAGCGGCTAACGTTAATGCCCAATAGTGCGATAATTTTTAACACGTTAAAGTGGGTGGCTACACTTGAACGGTCAACGTTAATGCCCATTATTGGCGATAAAAACGGCATTGATTTTACTTGCACTCGCTCTGTATTTCATGAGTGTAAATTTTTATTACTTGAATTTATTAAATCTTTACTAATTTATAATAATTCCATTATTCGTCGCCAAGCATCACTTTGCGTTCCACGATTCTTGAAACTCTTTAAGTTTTGGATTCCACAAACATGGTTCCGTTTGTAAAATCTCCAGATATGTAATTACTTTCACATTACTCCACTCCATAGCCATAGTAGGTATAAACAAAAACGTGCTTAAAAGGAAACATGTGCGATCGCGTTGCGCTCACGACGAACACTGACAGTACGTAGTGTGGCCGTTTCATCGCATTAATTCTCGCTTTAGTTTCTTTGATGTACCGCCACTTGAGCTATCGCCTAACGCCAAACGGCAATGTTAATGCCGTTGTCAAATTATCGCGTTAAATTGTGGCTACACCTACTGTTAACGCCGGTTATCGCAATAATTAATGGCATTTCTCGTTAGTGTGGCCCCAGCATTAAACGCGTGGACGGATTTGGATGCGGTTTTTTTTTAAATTAAAGCTGTTATTCCTGGGAGTGTTCTTAGACATATAATATGCAAATCGGTTCAGCCGTTTCAAGGTTATCAGCTCTTTTATCCGCTGTGGTAGGGTTGTAGATCCAATATAACAGCAGATATATCGTGTTTGGATTCGTTTTGATCAGTGTTTAATTCGTAATATAATGCAATAGTGGCAACAGATGGAGCTAATGCTGGAGCCAGGATTTCCAGCACTCCAACCATTCTTCAAAAAAGTAACAGCAGATATGTCGTGTTTGGATTTGGTTTGATCAGTGTTTAATTCTTAATGTAACGCAATGGTAGCAACAGGAGGAGCTGATGCTGGGGCCAGGATTTCCAGCACTCCATCCATTCTTCAAAAAAGTAACAGCAGATATGTCGTGTTTGGATTCGTTTTGATCAGTGTTTAATTCGTAATATAATGCAATGTCGACAACAGGAGGAGCTTATAATAATTATTATAATAAAGGTTTAAAAACTTTGAAATAAAAATTAAATTAAAAATTAAAAAACCCCCGACTATAAAAAGTAACAAATAAAATAAATATTATTTTGTCAACTGAACGTCGCATTATATTTAATACAAATTGATAACTTTCATACAAACTTTATTTTGTCGGAGGACCGCTAAGTAGCTAGGTAGGTACGCAAAAATATATACTTAACATAAGTAATCATAATGAGATATCAAAATTAAAAAAAAATTTAGAATGCGGTCCCACGACGAAATCAAGTATGCATGAAAGTTATCAATTTGTATTAAATATAATGCGATGTTCAGTTGACAAAATAATATTTATTTTATTTGTTACTTTTTATAGTCGGGGTTTTTTTTAATTTTTAATTTATTTTTTTAAAACTCGTTAACATCGTTACCTAATAAGTACAACTACATAAATATAGGTATTTTACTTAACTAACATCAGAAATATAAGACAGTTATAAATTATTTATTTATTCAAGAAATATTTACAACAAAATAAGGTCCTTAAATAGAATTCTGTGTTCAACAATGTCAATTACAAATCTTCACCTATAAATAACATGGATGTATTGGATGTACTTGTTAAGTAGGTATTCATTAAGAAGTTACCGACAATACAAAACAAGTTGAAAAACTTTTATATTTGGACTTTATTCAAAGAAGGTAAAGAGTCAAAAAAAAAAAAAAAAGAAAGAGAGTAAAAGAAGAAGCCAAGATGATTTAAACCAGGGATGGCCAACTGTTATTCCAGTAGATCGTGGCACGGCAAAAATATATAAATACGAAAACCAGACCTTGGTTAAAGTCGATGGAAACCGTTGGATGTGGGCAGCGCAAGACCGGTCGTTGTGGAGATCCTTGGGGGAGGCTTTTGTCCAGCAGTGGACGTCCATAAGCTGACATGACATGATGAACCAGACCTCGCATCTAAACTAGTGGGTGATGCTCAGACCCAATACTCACACTAATATAAAGTTTAAAAGAACCTAATTACTAAGAATAATTTGCACATTTATCTTTTCTCTCTTAATAAAATAAAAAATATTACATGATGCATATTGAACTATGCTGTTTCATTTAAGATTTCAATAAGTATGTAATTGGTAGATCGCACAGGGATTCAATAGGAAACAGGAGATCTTGGGTCTAATAAAGTTGGCCATCCCTGATCTAAACAGTTTATTCCTCACTATAAAATCACTTATCCAATAGAATAGTAACTTTGTTCCGCCTTAGACGCAAATTAAAACGGGAAAAAAAATTACAGTCCTACATCCTTCCCCTGGTTCTTAGCTACCACCCTACCAACTTTCAGCCAAATCGGTGCAGCCGTTCTTGAGTTATAAAACGTGTTACTTACACGATTTTCCTTTTATTAATTAGATGACTTTTGACGTAATAACTCTACGGGCTGCATGCATGAAAAAGATATCGTGTCCCGGCTCATTGTCATGTTCAGTACCACTGTGTGTCGGGTCTCCTACTTCCCTAAAATATGTGGAAGAAGTAGATGGCTGGCACATGCGTTGAGACCTGCGTGAAGGTGCTACTCTGATGGCCGGTCATGTAATGCGGATCCTATCAAACTAATCCTTTCTCTGTTTCCCATTTACTTACCTTTACTTTGTCCTGGATATTGCAGGGTCAATTTTTTATTCAAATATTAATTTTATTGTACGTTTCTGTGGTTATGCTTGAGATTTGTAAAACTAAAATTGAAAAGAGCAACCCTACAGTTTCTTGCTAGGTTTGTCTCTGGGGAAAACTGCACTCTAGCTAATCTAGCATTTACTTTAAAAATGACCCGTCCTAAGTGTTGTCCAAACCTACAGGATTAAATGATTTTTCATTTAATTTCAGTTCTGCAAGCGAGAGCGCGGCACGAACGAGAGAGAGGCATGATCTGCTCGAGCGATCGGCTCAGTTCGGTTGCATGTTTGACGTCGTCACTTCAAACTACCGTCCGCAAACCTAATTTACAGACAACCAATTTTTTTATGTAGTTATTTTCTCAGGGTCGTGAGGCTCTGCGTATCCTTCTACTTCAATAACGAACTTTCTTGTGACACTCGGTGCGACGACTTCGATCTGTAACAATTTGTATAATTACTTTACAATATAGGGTGACTTTAAATTAGAAACAAAACACACGGTGAAACGCAACTGAAACTGCTAGTTACTTTTGAGTTGTATCGCAGTTTCTGCTATAGACTTCCTTAGAAAACCACACACGACGCATCTAGTTTCAATCGTTTCGTTTCAGTTGCGTTGCATTTGCGTTTCACCGTGTGTTCTGGGTCTAACTGTCGTCTTTCACCTTTCTGGAGAATAAAAATACATTTTTACCTTCACAGAGGCACTTTCAAGGTCCCAAGCTTTAGGTTGGGCCAATCGGTTTGGTACGGCTACTTTGACACACACTATCTTATGAAGGTACGGGGCGTTTATCTGTTGAATAAAGACATAATGGGATATATATTTAAATAGTATTTATGTTATGAAAATGAACGAAAATGAAAAGTTTTTGTTCAAAAATAGGCAAAATTCATTACACTTTTTTGATGTCACTATTTTGATCTAAAACTACTGCCGGTTCACTGCCTGTATAGCCGAGAGGAAGAAAACGTCAAGAAACCTTCGGCACAGGGCCCTACGTTATGTCCAATATATCTAAAACTCATCAAAATCGACGAAGACGTCGCGTCGGTCTAAACCACTTTTATCTGATTTAACCTTCTACATATAAAATTTAACAGACAGATAAACCTATGTCTATTTCATAAAACATGACGTTTTAGATAGAGACAGGTATAAAATATCTGTCAGATTTTTATCTGTCGATCGTGAAACAGGCCCACAGCCAGTCAAAAGTGGTTTTGATTGGTGTCCTTAGTCAAAATCACATTTGCCTCCAATTACTATCAATCAATAACTAAATATATGGTAAAAATTGCGAAGAAAATCTGGACTCATCAGACTATTTGACTGTAACATTCAAAAGTAAGTATACTGCCTCTACTCCACTCCACTGCTAGTAAAGTTCCTCGGAAAGGAAAAGCATCAATAAGAGAGTCAATGTCATTTTTGACACATTTGGTCGCAATCAGTGTAAGCCATTGTTTATCAGAATACGAAATGTGTCAAAAATACCATTGACACTGCCGATACACAGCTAAGGCTATTTTAAATTAGCAGACTTGGGTCCCTGGCGTACCTCAACCCGGTAAGAGATCGCAGACCGGAAAGACGGTTCTATAATAAACTGCTCGTGATAGAACCTGAAGATACGAGCAGCTATCTTTCCTCTACTGTAGCACAGGATACCTCCCATCCACCATTTTCCGACCCATCCTTTACTCAATGCCAATTGGTTAGGGTAGAACGTTCTGAGCATTGGCACTCCTGGGGATTAAAGATAAGAAATAACCGGCCAAGTCAAAAAAACAGCAACATCATAATCATAGGTAGACATGATATCGAGCTAAAAAAGGCAATAAAATCACGTTAGTTTTATAGGAGCACCCTTATTTATTAATCTATTTATTATTTGTTGTTTTATGGTATCTACACACCAAAGCCGCCGGCTTTGGTGTGCGAAAGCTGCCATTCGTATGACGGAAAGCCGCCGGCCTAGCATGCCGGCGGCTTTGGTGTGTAGAAAGCATCATAACGGCAACGGTAATACATCATTTGAGAAAATTTCAACGCTCTTGCTATCTTGCTAAAGCATTTCTTGAGATACAGCCAGGTAGAAGACGGGCAGACATAGGGACAGCCGTGAGCCGAGCTGCCGTTTGGGTACGTAATCCACAAAACCATGTGTATAGTATTCGCACGTTCTTCGATGTCGATGGGTCTAACTAAATGCATAAAAGGTTGGACTTTCCCATTTGAAATTTTAGAAGTAGGACTATCCTTATGCTTGCTATCCTTCTCCTCTATGATATTGATGTAAAAGAAGAAGTAGGATAGCATCAGCGTCTCCACTTACCGAAAGGGTCTTCCATATTTAAATCCGTGGAAGATACGCCCACAATGGCCTGGGTAATCCATCCGACATAGGGTTCCACTAGAACATGACCCGCCCAGTCGAAGTTTCTGTGACGTCGTAAGGGATCAGCGCAAGATGGTCCACCTGGTAGGGAGCGAATAAATGAATTATGAATAATTAATTATTTTGTACAGAGCCTGCCAGCAACTTCGTAAGCATTTGGCTCGGCGCAAACGAACCACCGACCACTGCCACCTAACACGCTTTTTCATATGAATTGTATGGCGGCTGTAGCCGGTTGCGGCGACTCGCTACAGTAGTGCTCGCTCGGTCACTCGCACGCTCGCTCGAAACTTACTCGCTTTTGACATTGTGGCGGTAGCGCGCGACAACGATTGTCAATGGCTAATTTGCACCGAGCATTTATCTTATCTTGAAAAACTTACATCCCTTCACAATATCTTAAAGTAATATAGCAAATAATACCTTGCGCAATAGCAACGACAGTCCAATGTCCAGTGTGTTCGTGGACGATTGTAGGCGCACCAGACCTTAACCCGCAGCCTGTTGAATACCCGGTACGGAACCCGGTCGTGTTTTGATCTGCCTGTAATTTATTTAAGACTAAATTTAAGGCTATAACAGACCGGATGCGTATGCGTAGGAGCTGTCACCATAATGTATGGTACTGTCAGACGCAAGTGGTGACAGTTCCATACATTACAACTCAGAGGTACGCATACGTCTACGCATACGCATCCGATGTGTTTTGGCCTTTATCGTCATATCTTGGAAAATAAACGCAATATCTCAAAATAATATAAGTAGGTAGTGGCCTTTGTGTTATTCTGATGTCCAAGCTAAGTTTTTGTAAAATTTCATTAAAATCTATTCAGTGACTTTTATGTGATGAAGTAACAAACATCCATCCGTCGGCACACACATTGACATTTATAATATTAATAGGATATAGCGGTATATTACATAGGTACATACATGTATAATATAGGTAGGTACATACTCGTACTAGCATACATTATATTATTTATTAGTGGAGCGAAGTTATCTCTGCTAAACTCTATGGGAAACAGACGTGACAGGTATGTATGCATGTATTTTATTGTATTATTATAAAAATAACAACTGAATAGGCACCACTAGAAGGTCACAGACGCCGAGGTAGACTTCAAAAAAGATGGAGAGACGATCTGGATGCATTTTCACAGGAATGGCGGGATGATACCGGAGACCGTGTTAAATGGAAAGTCGCAGGGGAGGCATTTGCCCAGCAGTGGGATGTTGATAGCTAAGCGCCAAAACACACGGTGAAACGCAAATGCAACGCAACTGAAACTGCTAGTTATTTTTGAGTAGCATCGCAGTTTCAGCTATAGACTTCCTTAGAAAACCTCACACGACGAAACTAGTTTCAAACGTTTCGTTTCAGTTGTTGCATTTGTGTTTCACCGTGTGTTCTGGGTCTAAAAAAAAAAGCTTTCTTACACTTATAATATCGAAGTGTGAGCTAATGAAGTTGTCGTCATAAAATTCCAATTCTATAACCGTTTTCCTTTCATCGCCAAATTCTCTTGGGGCATCTGAAATAGATATCTTTATTTTAAAATTAAAAAATAATAATAATAAAAAATTAATTAAATTAATTCTATTTAAAAAATTTTTTATTTATAAATTTTTTTTTCGTAAATAATATTTCGTAAATAATATTTGAAATCTTGTGTTAAATGGGGATTAAAGCAATATTACATGATGTTATTATTCCAATTGTGTCCGACTGTCCGTGTCAGTATTTGTGTCAGTGTCGTTCAGGGGTCACTTATCTACACTATTAATTACAACTTTTTTACACAAATTATATAACTCACCTGATTCGAAATCAACGTAGTAAAAATTATTAGGTTTTATAGTATCATTTTTTTCTAAAAATATTACATCTGTTATTGGTAGACACACTGGTACTATGAAATCTGAAAAAAAATGCTTTTTTTTAACGAGACCTTTCACTCTTATGGTATCTAGACACCAAAGCCGCCAGCTCGACGGCTTACGTCATTTTCCATGACATTTTTGCGAATGAGAACCGCCGGCATTGCCGGTGTGTAGTTTGGTGTGTATACCTTAAGAGAAGTCTGATGAATGTGGATGTAAGAAGTGTGTTTGAATAGCTGCAAGTGGAGCGAATCAGAGCGAAGTGGTCTCTGTCTACCCTGATGGGAAAGAGTCGTGACAGATATGTATGAATGACCTGACAACCACCCATCATTTGTAATTTAGATACAACTAGCTGTCCCGGCGAACTTTGTCCCGCCTTAGAATGAACTTTATTGTGTAGGAATAAAGTTCAAATTGACTCTACATTTTAGTAAGAAAACATTTGTATGGGAAAAAGAAAAGGTCTGTTTTAGGGCTTTCCCGGCAATTATTCGAATTTTTCTCACCGTAAAAACCATCCTTGGACTTCAATGAACATAAAAAAAAAATCTGCCAAATCGGTCAAGCCGTTTACATGTTATGTCGTGACAACGGAAAACGGGTTTCATTTTTATATATTTAGATTACTTACATCTAGCCTAAGTGTCGGCGCAAACGGCCACCGACGGTCGCTGTCGCACGCTACCGGCACAATGTAAGAAGCGAGCAAGATACGAGCGAGCGAGCACTACTGTAGCGAGTCGCCGCCACCGGCTACACGTGTGCGGCGCCGCCATACAATTCATAAGAAAAAGCGTGTTAGGTCGCCGTCGCTGGCCACCGGTGGCAGTGGTCGGTGGCTCGTTTGCGCTGAGCCTAATATACTTACCAGATTTTAATGCAATTAACAATTTGAGCAGCGCCACACTATTGGGGTACTTGTCCTTATCGTAATCTGGGTGCACAAATACATCGGCTATAGGCATCAACAATACAGTGGGTGAACACGTTTTGCCATCTAAGTATTGCTCTTTGGTGATTGTACATTCCTTCTCGTCTCTTTCGTAGTCGCCGAATACTACGTTGCCTCTGGGAAAAGACCAAATACGTAATACATATGACGGCTCGAGCGAATAATCAGAGTGGGGGAACTCATCATCATTTTAGATTGTCTCTTCCATTGTGGGTCAACTCAGGCAAACCAGAATAAAATAGCGAATTGGTCCGATCGTCTTTTATTACAGATTAGGTGTCACAAGATTAAACGTTCCTGGTAAAAGTTGCTGTACGGCGAACTTGACGGTTTCGATGGATAAGTAACAGCGATAGAAGTAATAAACGGACAAAATACAAAACTTTCTCAATAATTAAAGAACCATCGACTAATACATAATTATGTACTTTATACAGGGTGTAACAGAAAGGGGTATAAAACCGAAAAACAGCGATAGTCTTCATGAAGCTGAACAACTTTCTCTAAGGAACATGGGACCTAACTACTGAGACTGGGCTGTCTGTCTATAGCCTATAAGCCGGTACAAAGTTTGCGGTAACTAGCTGATAATGAAAATACTTCTTAAAGCGATCAAAGCCGCGGGTAAAAGCTAGTTTATTTATTTATTTAACAGTTTATTGTAAGATGATAGTACATAGAGACAGAAAAAAAGAGAAGTTATACAAAAGGTACAGCATATTTCTCAAAGAAATTTCTTCCTGCAGACTCCACAGAGAGAGAAGTGATAGCATAAAGGCAGGATAGTCACTTAACCTACAATAAACAATAAAAATATAAGTATAAACCTACACATATACCACCTACCTACTTTATGATATGAAACTTACAAAGCATGATCCTCTGGAACTTCAGCTGCATCATGAGCGGTTGTAAGTACGAACTGTTTGTGGACCACCACTACGCGGGGGACCCGGAAGAAGTGGGGCGCGCCAGACTTTACTGCAATGTAAATATTTCATTGATAAATGTTGTATCCTCCGTGATTTGATCAAATATCTGTTTTTATCACTTCCTTGCGACATATCTACTCTATGAGACATTGTTTTATTTATTACTAGAGTCTGCCCGCGACATCGTACACATTTATCGTTATATATTGGAAAATAATATCTCGAAATAATATACCTAGCCTATGCGTTATTCTGATAAGTCAAAGCTAAGTTATTGTAAAATTTCATTAAAATCTGGTCAGTGGTTTTTACGTGATGAAGTAACAAACATCCATCCATCCATCGGCACAAACATTGACATTTATAATATTTATAGGATATTGGTATTCTACTAAACAATAGATTATACTGATTGCTACCAAATGTGTCCAAAAATGCCATTGACAATCTCATTGATACTCTGCCGACTCACAACTGAGGCTTTTCTAAATTAACAGATTTGGGCGCCTGGTAGAACGCACGAACTTTGTTTTATTATCGTAGACCTTTACTTACTGTGTTCATGCAAAAAAAGAAACATTTCATTCATAAATAGTACTTACCATGAATATACTGTAAGCTACCAAGCCACGTGAATTCGACAACATCCAGCAACCCAGACTGGATCTCTAGAGAAGCATCGTCATGGCAGATTGTAAACGCGAATACTTGTGACACTGAAACAATGATATTATATTAAACTAGGTGCTGTCATCATCTGTCATTGTAATCATTTTTCGGCATTTACAATTTAAAATGTCAATTGCTATGAAGGTAACATATCTGTACTTATAAAATATCATTGCTTTATCACAATCAAAATAACCCAATGGCAACCAACAGCCAAAAGACCACGCGATAGACCACGAAAAAGGTGGCGAGATGAGCTGGACACCTTCTTGGATGTCTGGGCAGAGGCGGCCCAGGATAGCGAATCGTGGAAGAAGAGGAGAGAGGCCTTTGCCTAGCAGTGGGACATTTATGGCTAGATAAGATAAAACAAATATAATTTTTATGAATATTCGATTACCACTCACTAACGGTGAAGGAATACATGAAGGAACCTGCATACACTTGAGAAGAATTTCGAAGGTGTACAAAATATTAACTCAAATTTTTTGGATGTTGGCGTAACCACTCTCTATGGGAATAAGCTCGTGCCCTTGTAGTAGGGACTAGAGCTGATGATGAACTTAAGTACCTATACTTACTATAAACATACAAACATACATACCTATCTATCTATCTATATATCTATAGCAGCCCATATATGTCCCCACCGAGGGGCACGAGCCTACTCTCATACAGAGAGTGATTAGGCCGTAATCCATCACGCTGGCCAAGTGCGGGTTGGCGGATTTCACATACACCTTCGAATTTCTTCTCTGGTGTATGCCTATTTCACGGAATACTCACGATTTCCAAAGAAGAACAGTAAAATCCAAAACATAATATCACTACAAATGTATTAACCACTACACAACGTCCTCTTTATTAACTGTGTGTACAAATACTAGTCACATGTGAATTGTTTACTTGAACGTTTGTTTTTGTTTGCAAATTTTTCAAATTCATCATATTTGTTTTGTAAACATTTACTATGACAGAACTATAGTAAATAAAAACAAACGAACTATACTTGAGCAGGTGGCCGAACGATATTGTACCTAATACCTACTCATACATTTATCCTATTTAATAATTTAGAGACATTGCAGACGTAGGCGCGTTTGCGGAGCATACGCTTTTTTTTCTGCTACCAAAACGCACCCAGGCGTTTTACTCGCGTAGCGTTCGCGTTTTGACAGATAGTCCAAGAGTCTGAGAACCCTATCTTCCTCACGTTCGGAAAGCTGAATGTTCTTCTAAGTATATACCCAATATAGGTACCTATGCTGTAATTTAGTCTGAACTTCCTTAAATTCATACCTTTTTAGATTTTACAAAGAAATAACTAAAATCTGAGATCAACGTGCTTTTGACGTAAATAAAAATAATCAAACTTAGTATTTAGTGATAAAGTCTTAATATGGCTAGTCTTTATTACTAGTTGACGTTTAGCATGGCCCGGATCTGTGTAGATAGACCTTAAAACACTCTGCTACCGCACCGCAACCGCGGGTTTTGAGAACTACGTCTGCAATGTACCTAGTAGTCTAGTCCGACTCGCACTTGGTTTTATTGAGTAGTAGTATTCGCAGACAAGCGGTAGCCCAGTTGGTAGAACGCTTGCCTGCCTCGGATTCTGAGGGCGCGGGTTCGAAACCTGACGCGGGCACGTACCTCTGAGTTTATTTCTCATGTACGGATCAATTTATTCAATTACCGCTTGCTAACGGTAAAGGAAAACATCGCGAGGAAACCTGCATACACCAGAGAAGAAATTCGAAGGTGTATGTGAAATCCGCCAACCCGCACTTGGCCAGCGTGGTGGATTACAGCCTAATCACTCTCTGTATGAGAGTAGGCTCGTGCCCCTCGGACCCCTCGGTGGAGACATATATGGGCTAATAAGGAGGATTCGCAGACATATTACATTAATTCTTGCCTACGCTACGATGGTATGGCGCCATCCACACTAGGATTCACTTTCCATTGCATATCACAAATGCAGTATGCACCGATGCAGTTAAATACCGCTACTTTATGACAGGAAATGCAACAGGGGAAACTATGAAGTATTGATTTGTAAATAGTTTGGTTATAGAGTAGGGTTAACAGTAAGTTAAGTTTTTTTTAAGGTTTATCTCAATGATATTATATATATACTACTTAGGTGCAATATGTTATATGCGCGCACATTTTGAAGACTGTAAATAGACCTATTTAAAACAACTTGTAGCTAGTCTCAGTTAGTCTGAAGACATTTGGAGTATGATTTGAAGTGCTGTCATTGTAATCATTGTTCGGCACAGATTTAAAACGCCAATCACTATATAAGTAACATATCTGTACCTATAAAAAATCATTGGTCTATCTACACAGATCCGGGTGTGTCTGGGACGTGTCCGGGCCGTGGCCCGTCAGGAGGGAAAACAATTCATCGTCATGACAACCGGACACGCCATGCCCGGATATGTGTAGTAGATAGAGCTTAACCCTTTCAGTGCTACGGGACGCGTATGTGCGTCATCGCAGACACTTACTGAAGGGCGCATGACGCGTCCGTGCGTCTTGAACTTGCAATGCTCAGAGGCGCATGACGGCTATACGCGTCATAACAAAAAATTGAAAAAGTCACGAATAAAGACTTTATTTTTCAATGATTTTGCGAAATCTTGTAATTAAGACCTGCCATATTATGGCAATATTACTAAATATTAAGTATGACTTATTTTAGTGTCATCAAAAGCACGTTGAACTTTGATTTGAGTTATTTCTTAGAAAAACCTAATAATTCCCAAAAAAAATAAAAACATTTAATATAAGTTAATATTTACTTAATTTTAGTATCGAAAAAACTTATATATTTCAATTATTTTGAGGTAAAATAACGTGCCGCCCCTGCGCGTCATTGCGCCGCTCACTACCTGCAAGTTTACTGTTTCAGAACTATACAGTCGTAAATACAACAAAGCCATTGTGTTTGCGGTTTTATTGTTTATGGGGTACGGATTTGTTTTGCTTTGCTGCTTTTATGGATGGGTTTACGCAGCAACATTTTGTGACCAATAACTTAATTATTATATGAATAATATATTTAATGGTCATTTTTATTTAATGTAATATAATACGTAATATAGTCTTTATGACTAAGTATATTTTATGAATTAAATACTACGTTTTTGAGGAATAAATACCACGTTATTTTGTCAGGTACCTGACACTGAAACAATTGCGTTAAGTCGGCCCTATTCTTTTGTTTTTTTTTTTAATATTGCATGTTAGTTTTGTCGGCTCCTCATAAACAATACTGGGACGATAACAGCTTATCTAGAAACAATAGACCTACAGAAGGACCGACTATTGCACTCCAAAACAAAAGAATCAATTTCTTTTGTACATACACACAATAAAAAGCTTGGTTACTTAAAATAACGCATGAAACCATCCAAACGCTCGAAACAGACCTGAGCGGCGCAAAGACGCGCATTCGCGTCCTAACAAAATCGTTCGTTGCAAATGTATGGGCGCCGGGCGGTATCTGCTCCGCTCGGAGATCGCGCTACACAGTAATGAAAAATGAAAATAGGCATAGCATTGAAAGGGTTAAGCCACCTAGTCAAATATATTCCCACCTCGAGTCAAATTTGGCGGAAAAGTGCCGAGGATACTGGCAACATTGCCGCGTTAAATAGCCAGTGAAATGCGTTGCACCAAAAAAGACTTACTCTTCTTACTTACTACGAGAGATTCATTAATTAATTTAATATTTTTTTCTACTATTTTGCCCATTTTGTTTCCGAGAAGTAAGTACCTAGTTCCTACATACGAAAAGGTACCTATTTCGGGTTAAACTGTAGCCTAGAAGTATATCTTTTGCTATCTGATTAAGCTGCTCTGTGTACCTTATAAACAGCAACTGTATACAAAGTTAAACTACAAATAAGCCCATATATACCTATCGAAATGTCTTATACAGGGTGTTGATTTACTCTACGATGATTATGAGTTGAAATCTAAATATAATTTAGCCACTTGTGTCCCACTGCTGGGCAAAGACCTCTCTCCTCATCCGCCATGACTTTCTGTCTCGAGCTTCCTCCGCCCAGGTACTCAAGAAGGTGTCAAGCTCGTCCCGCCAACTTTTTTTTGGTCTGCCGCGACGCCATTAAAAATCTGCCCTTAAAATTAAATTTACAGATAAACTATGTCTATTTCATATAAAATTACGTTTTAGACAGTGACAGATATAAAATATCCAGCAGTTAAATTTTATCTGTAGTGGTGGAACGGGCCCTAATAATTTGTGTCGTATTTGTATCATGTTTGTATCTTGGGAAAACACATGAAAAATTGTTTTTTTTTAATTTGTTAGGAACCTCCCATCCCATGTGCTTATTATTATTTTTTTGACGAATTCAAGTGTATTTTTGAGTACCTATAATAATTGTAAACAAAGTATGAAATTTTGATACATATGGATAAAATCATCGAATTTTGAACACCCTGTATAAACCCAACGCCTAGACGCGACCACTTGACATCAATACGTGCCTACTTATAAACGTGATCCGAAATAATAACACCCTATATGTAAAGCAATATTCAACTTGGTATCTACGCTGTAAGCGCGCCCATACAAATGAAGTCTCGAATTAAAAAGAACGTGATTTTAGGTAGGTACTTTTGTGAATGAATTTGATTTTTAAATGTGATCATTTGTATTGAAAGCTGTTTATTATTAAGTATAAGGCATTCCTTTGTAGTTCAGTTAAAAAAGTACTTATATTTCCGAGCGAGAAAGGGGTACATAACCTAACCTAATCCTAATATAATATTATATATGTCAATGTTTGTGCCGATGGATGGATGTTTGTTACTCTTTCACGCAAAACTACTGAATAAATTATGATGAAATTTGGCAAAATTGTAGCTTGCACATTAGAATTATCACATAGGCTTATTTTACTATATCTTTTTTTTTTTCCAAGACATGACGATAAATGCGACTTTTATATGCAATTTTTATTATTCTAAAGAGAACAATGTCGATAATAATATGACAATCGAAAATGCTAAGCGCTGCGCTCCGTCAGATGTACACCGGCCCGAATTCTTAAAGCATAGTCTACATTGTACACTATAATTTGACAATCATGTCACAACATTAGCATGCAATACACGCAACGCAGGCTTCATAATAGCCTTCAAATACCACAGCTATGTACATACTTAGTATTTAGTTACATTACATCTGCAAGATTTAAATTGAGGCCTTAATGCCTACTTTAAGAGGATTGTAGGCCGATCGTGCGTAGCGCTATTGTTTTGGGCCATAACGCTTCCCAACCCCTAAACCTATCCGTAATTAGAAAATTTTAAGATCATGTTATTCAGTAAACCTTAATCTAAGTCCGTACGTTTTGATTTTTTTGAAATATTGAGTATTTTTAAAGTTATGAGCTTCTAAAAATCATTATTATTGACCTAAAAACATCCTCTGGTATTTAATGATTTTTGTAATAAATTAAACATAATTTCGAAAATATCAAAACGTACGGACCTAGATTAAGGTTTACTGAATCAAATGATACCAAAATTATCTAATTACGGATAGGTTTTAGGGGTTGAGAAACGTTATGGCCCGAAACAATATTTTTCTCACAAATGTATGGAGATTCGCGCGGCGCGACGCACGATCTGCTTACAATCCTCATAACTCTTTCGTGTTACATATCAGTCGGATACATGTCACTATTGAATATAATCGAGTGTGTTCATACAGGGGGTAACAGAAAGGGGTATAAAGCCAAAACACTGCTGTGTTTTGGCTTTATACCCCTTGTAATGAGGACTATTGCTTAGTCCTCATGAAACTGGACAACTTTCCCTAAGGAACATGAGTAGTAACACGAGAAAATTTTTTGGATCGCCCATACTTACTCGATCAGCTGATCGAACATTTTGTATGGGGAGACGAAAAAAGGAGACGAAAAAGACGATTTTTTTTTTCAAGTTACTACCCATGTTCTTTGGGGAAAGTTGTTCAGTTTCTTGAGGACTATCGCTGTGTTTCGGCATTATACCCCCTTTCTGTTACACCCTGTATAATTACTAAGTCCGAATGCAATTTCGTATGCAGTTATTTGTATGATTGAAGTGCATTTAAAATGCATTTTTGAGGACTAATACCTTATTATTTGACATTGTTTGCTAATTTAATGAAAGGTTCAAAAGAAGAATGAAGCGAAGGAATGTTTTAAGAATAATAAAAACTTTTTTGTAGAGTTTTGGCTTCGGGTCAATTCTGGGGTCAATAAAAAAAAATTGTTCATATTAGGTACCTACCTATTTACGCCCGTTATTAATAACCTATCCTGATCCGTTTTTACCAAATCGAGATTGAAAAAACAAAACACAATTGTCACTTGTGTACCAAAAACATGTCAAGAACACAATTGTGTTTTGTTTTTTCATCATCAGGATCGGATCGGATCGGATCAGGATAGGTTATTAATAACGGGCGTTAATAACTTATGTATAAAAAAGTGACTAGGTATTTAATGAGAGCAATTGTCCCTTCCTTCATGACAGCCTCTCCTTTTTAATTTAAAGAGATGACTTTTTTAATTAGGTAGGTGCCTACATTATTAGAGCGTTTCAACATCTTTTGTCGTAATATTAATTTATGATCTTAGTAACCATTTAAAAAATAGATCGTTTCTTTCTTATCCGTTCTCATTTGCCATCATACTGATAATCTAGATATTTATTTTGTATTGACGTCACCAAAATAGCTACCTACCTAGGTATTTAAATGGTGTATGACGCAATAAATGTTTTTTCAAAATCATTCAATTAACGTTAGCTAGTTAAACATAGGGGCAAAATCAACATAGATATTTAGCGCATTCAAATTCATACATTTTTCCAATAAAATTTGCATACATTTCGTGTATTTATCCTCCATATAAAATGAGGAAAACATTTTCTGTGACATTTTCTTCTTAATTTTCGATCTGGTAAAATGAATCGAAAAGTTTTCAATATTTTTGTGTTGGTTTTTGGAATTATTTTTCCTGGGTTTGGTAAGATTTTGTTTTGATTTTTGTGGGCCTCAAATAGAAATAACTAGTAACTTTTAGTTATTAAAAATTTATGAAAATATGTACCTACTTAAGTTTATAGATAGGTATTATATAATTTTAATCTTTCACATCCCAGAAAAAAAAGAACAATAGAAAATCTATTGTGTCTGGGTTTATAATGGGTCAGGCAGGGGATGTGGGAGGTTAATAAGATTGCATAAATAAGCCTCTGCAAAAACAATTATGGAACATGCAAAAAAACACATATTTTTACATATTTGTACCTACTATTAATTAAGTAATGTTTACACCTTAAACACAAAATTCATAATAAAAAACTATGTGATAAAAAAAATAGAAAAAATAACTTGCTTCTACTTATCTACTTAACTAACTAGCTGTAACTTAATCACAAAGTTTTTTTATCCTAAATATCAATTAAATACATCGTATTCATTCATAAACCGTTTGGCAACGTACAGTAGGCAATTCACATATTACCCAAACAATCAATGTTGTCTGCTACGTAATTCGATGACGTCACAGAGTATTTTTATTTCTACACACGTATACGAGCTTATATCCGCTAATTTCGCCCCACACTCTTAAGTCAGGATGGCCGAGCGGTCTAAGGCGCTGCGTTCAGGTCGCAGTCCACTTCTGTGGGCGTGGGTTCGAATCCCACTTCTGACAGAATATTTTTTTTTTATTTATTTTATAATTGTGTATTGAATTAAATATTTATTTTCATACTCGAAATTAAATAATCTAATCTAAACTGGTTTTATATTTTTGTTTTTTTTTTTTCATTTTGCTAAAGAGTTGTAAGTCTCTAACTTGGTAGTAAACCCAAATTGCGAAACGATCTGACCATCTAACTAACCTAACTTACAGTTAGATAGATAAAAAGATTAAGGTTGCCTGGAAGATATGCTACCAAGCATAAGGCCGCCTGTTGCTTCTTATATTCTTGTTTGTGTCTGTACCTTAAATCTTTGTGTGCAATAAAGAATATTTGTAGTGTAAAAACTTAGGTTCTTAATAGCTTCTCATGTGCCTTGAACACCTGCGTATTTGTGTAACTGTAACTGGGGACATTTGGCAGTTATCGGATGACGAAGGTTACCAAAAACTAGAGTAACTTTGCTTATTTTTAAGTGGCTGATTTTTATACTTTCTGTCTTAGAGAATACTATTCTAAAGTCGTATCTATCATAAGTATCAGACACTTTTTCTAAGTCATGGCGGATGAGGAGAGAGACCTTTGCCCAGCAGTGGGACACAAGTGGCTAGATGAAATTAGATTAGAGATCTTTCTTTGGGCCCAAGCTTCTGTCAGACGCTACAAAGGCAAGTTGGTGATCTTTAAAATATATCTATAATTATCAATTTATAAAATTCTTATTAAATTTTTCCAGCACTTTCCGACCTATACTCCTCAGAAGAAGGCCGAGATGACTGGGAGCGTATAGTCGGAGGCACTAAAGCGAAGAACGGCTCTATTCCGTACCAGGTGTCACTCAGAGTGTACGGAGTGTGGCATTTCTGTGGGGCCTCCATCGTCACTCCGAGGGTTATATTGACTGCCGCTCATTGTGTCGATAGGTAAGGTAAAAAAAAACGCTATTACTAGAGTAGTTAGGTTAGGTTAGGTTGTTTATACTGGGTGTAACAGAAAGGGGACAGAAAGCCAAAACACAGCGACAGTCCTCATGAAACTGAACAACTTTCCCCAAGCTTTCGAGTTACGACCCATGTTCCTTGGGGAAAGTTGTTCAGTTTCATGAGGGCTGTCGCTGTGTTTTGGCTTTATACCCCCTTTTAGTTACATGTAGTAGTGGTGGATAATATGTAGTAGGTAAAGATACATTATTATAATACCTAGACCTTGATAGAAATAATTTACTTCACTTGCACACAAATATATACAGACATTAATTATAACTAAGTATTTCGTTGTGTGGAAAAGCGGCCTTATCACTAAGAGTGATCGCTTCCAAAAAACTCTTGGAGTAAGCTTTAAGAAGACTGTAGGTAGAGTAGTGCAATACACAAATAATACCTACTTAGATTGTTTTCTCTTTCAATTGTCAACCAAATAGTTACTAAAAGAACGGAGTTTTTTAACAGATACTAATAACAATGTCATACCTCTTAAAAATGTAATTAGAAACAAACAAAAAACATTTTCAAAAACTTCAGCTAATTAGCGCCTACAAAAAACATCTGCGCAAAACAGCCGTTGCTCCCAACATTGATTGCTTTATAATTACATCAGGCGTTCGTTACAGAATCAAACCTCAGTACTTTATGGCGGTTGTCGGCACTAATCAACTACGAGGCAACGATGGTAAAGCTTATAAAATACGTAAGGTAGTCCGCCATGAGGACTACGATGACTACATTATAAAGAATGATATAGCTATACTGTTTACTGAGGATGAAATAGAATTTAGTAGCAAAGTTGATGCGATTGAATTAAATGATGAGCCGGTAGAGAAAGGTGAAGACTTGGTGTTGACTGGATGGGGGACTACTTCGGTAAATATCTTATCTATATAAAAATACTTACATACATACCTATCTGTCACGCCCCTTTGCCATCGTCTGATCAATAAAATTTGCTAAAAATAAAGTACCTTTTGCACTGGTTGCCTAACTTGACCAAAGAATAAGAAGCTACTTGTAATTGAAGAGAAAATAATAGGTAACTTTTAACTACCTTTGTTTTATTGGTTTTTAAGAAAAAAAAAGATTCGGTTGAAGTCAGGGCAGAAGCTTAGTGCAATTGAATTAATTAACGACCGATTCATTACCACTTGCATCCAAAAAGACCCGGCAGTTTCCATCAGCTCGTCGGTCCATCTGGTGCACTTTATAGTGCGTGGTTTCCATTCTAGAACTTTCTTTCATTCCCAAACATCATTCAAATAATGCTGTTACTTCTGTATTAGTTTCTAATCCTGTATTACACCTACTGTATCTTACTGTGGTCCATAGCTAACTTAGGCCACACTCATTGATATGCTATCATGGAAAAAAGAATTATATATAGGAGACCCCGTATGTATTTTTGGATTTTCTTCGTGTATAGGTACGTAAATTACTTTTTGATCATCCTTGCTATATGGTAACTGTGAGGTAACCGAGCGCGGGGCGGCCGCACTTTTAGGGGGAGGCAGGGAGTGTCCATACTGTATGTAGTACTATTTATTATACTGTGCTTAGGCAGAGTAGCGAGTGGACCGTTCCGTATACACGCTAGATTACTATTTGAAATGAGTTTAAAATCTAATTGTAATAGTTCATTGTGTGTCGATTAAACGTTTTTTATTTATTTATTAGTACCCAGGCCGCCTTCCCAACGACTTGATGCAGTTGGACCTCAAAGCAATCACGTATGAAGAATGTAAGGAAGCTCACAAACACATCAACGCTGTGTTCCGGACGCAAATCTGTGCTCTGACGAGAGCCGGGGAAGGGGCTTGTCATGTAAGTTACGTCCTTGCAGTTACCTGGGGCCCAAGTCTGCAAATTTATAATATTTTCAGTTGTAAATAAATAAATATAAATATTGGGGGACATTTCACACACGGTCACCTGACACCAAACTAGGCAAATCCTGTACTATGGGTAGCAGGGACTGATAATCATACATAGATAAATATATAACACCCAGACACGGAAAAAACAATACAATACAATACAAATATTCTTTATTGCACAAAAGATATAAGGTACAGACACAAACAAGAATATAAGAAGCAACAGGCGGCCTTATTGCTAGGTAGCAATATCTTCCAGGCAACCTTAGGGTAAGAAATAACGAGAAAGAGGAAATAATGGTTGCGGGTTGTGCAAATAATACAGAATACATACATACATAACTACATATACATACCAAAAATAGATAGTACCTATAATAAAAATAAACAAATAGATATCCAATAGATAAAATAAATATTACATACATATATATATATAAATGCACCAGAGAGGAAATAGATATAAAGTGTGATGAATGAGGTAAGATGGTAAGATGAAAAAACATTTATGCTCATCACACAAATGTTTGCAAACCGGCGGGGATCAAACCCGCGACCCGTGCGTGCGTATGAGGCAGACTCACTAGCGACTACGCTAACTGGCCTGTGTGTCGGCGGAGTATCAATGAGAGAGTCAATGGCATTTTTTGACACATTTGGTCGCAATCTCGCAATCTGTGTAAGCTATTGTAGCAGAATAATGTGTCAAAAAATGCCATTGACACTCTGCCGAGACACAACTGAGGCTATTTTAAATTAGCAGACTTGGGGTCGTACATTATGTGTTCTTTCAAAGATATGACGATAAATATTTAAGAAGTCGCAGGCAGCCTCTACCTACATACACCCATACATATCCATCACGCCTATCCCCCATCGGGATAAGCAGAGACTTCCCTTCACTTCGTTGTTATCAGCCCATATATGTCCCCACCGAGGGGCACGAGCCTACTCTCATACAGAGAGTGATAAGGCCGTAATCCACCACGCTACCCAAGTGGCAAAGTTAAAAAGCGGTGGTAGCCCAGTTGGTAGAACGCTTGCCTCGAATTCCGAGGGCACGGGTTCACTTGCTACGACCCAAACACCTTCGATACGCAATGTCTAGATACCCATTATAAACAAAACAATATCTTCACCCAGGGTGATTCAGGAGGGCCACTGGTGAGAGAGCTGAGACAAGTGGGCATCGTATCCTGGGGTATACCTTGTGCAAGAGGGAAACCTGATGTTTATACTAAGGTAAGTAAATTTAATAGTCTCGGGCCTGTTTCACTGTCCACAGATTAAATTTATCTGACAGATAGATAAACCTATGTCTATTTCATAAAACATGACGTTTTAGACAGAGACAGGTATAATATTATTAGTGTCCGACCGAAGCTTCGGCTTCGGCTTCGGCCACCTTCGGCCAAAAAAACCATCTACGGCGAAACCTTCGGCTTCGGCCCAAAACCCGGCCGAAGCCGAAGGTTTCGCCGAAGATGGTTTTTTGATGAATTACTTAATAAATAAATGATTATTTTTTTACGAATAAATCACAAACCTTTTTTATCATCTTTGAATCCACTTCCATATGAGACAGTCAATATAAACCTTCAATATTGAAGTTTCGAAATAATCTATAACATTAATTGTAGCTTGTAGACAATATTGAACAAAATTACTAAGAGCTTATAAACCTTCGGCTTCGGCTTCTGCCGAACATTGTGGCGATTGCCGATTAATCGGCTTCGGCTTCGGCCGAAAATAGACCTTCGGTCGGACACTAAATATTATATATCTATCTGTTAAATACATTTTTGTCTGTAGATGATGAAACAGCTCCATAACAGATAATTATGTGACAGATGACAGATAACAGTTTAAGACAGAGACAGGTATAAAATATCTGTCAGATTTTTATCTGTAGATTGTGTAACAGGGCCTTAGTATATTTAACTCAAAGGTGACTGACTGACTGATTGACATAGTGATCATCTATCAACGCACAGCCCAAACCACTGGACGGATTGTGTTGAAATCTAGCATGCAGGTAGATGTTATAACGTAGACATCCCTTAAGAAAAGATTATGATTTATTTCTACCCCTAAGGGGATAAAATAGGGGATGAAACTTTGTCAATTTCAAACGGGCTGAGATTTTGCATGCATAAAGGATATCGACACTTTTCTGAGCTATCCGTGTTCAGAGTTGTCCGTTCCGGTATAGACGCTTGACACGGAGCTGTGTGAATAAGTTCATACAATTTGTATGTAACCGATCTGATCTTTCTCGTGTTCTATCAGGGACGTGTTCCCGGAAAGCCCGCTTGCGTCTACATCTACGTTACGCATACGCATCCGGTGTATTTTGGCCATTAGAAAAGATTTGAATAAATTCCACCCCTATGCGTTCAGTATCAAATGTAATTTCTCAAATATTTCAGGTTGAAGCTTACATGGACTGGATTGAAAAGACTCTTTACGAAGATGATGAAGATCATCTCAAGTATTTAAATAAGAAACGTAAGACTAATAGGCATTAAATAATTGACCACTGTTATGGTATGTTTTCGAGGATATGTATAGTAAAGGGGGATAAAAAATGCACATCGGCAATCATCGCATTTCCGAATTTAAACGAATGATAATTTCCACGTACCTACATCAATTATTAGATTTTGTATTTGTTTATTGTTGCCCTCTCTCGCATTTGAACCACGACTGATGAAACTAACTGTATCTACACACCAAAGCCGCCGGCTTTATTGACAGCTGCTATTCGTATGACGTAAAGCCCCCGGCCTAACCCGGCGGCATGCCGGCGGCTTTGGTATGTGGATAGCATAATATCATCGTGTGTGCGGCACAGATACCGCTAGATGAAGTGGAAATTAGCCGATTGCCTCTTTCCAAAGATCGATGTGCATTAATTATCAAACTGTAGCTTAGTTTAAAAATGGGAACGGTTATTTGGGATTAGGTAGGTATAATGTGTAAGTTGGTTTACTTAGGCCGTGGCCCCAGTAGGCAAACTGTTAGCGGCTGACTAGTTTGCGGCGTATCGATTTAGTACGCCCTTCCATATATTTGAAATGGAGTGTCCACAGTCAGCTAGTTTTCGCTCACTGTAGGTACGCAGTTTGCAGCGATACGTGCGCTGACTATCTCAGACAGCGGCCGACTCCCACCAAAACCGGTGATTTCATTGATTTGAGTTTGCAGCTAACTCTTTCAGTTCGCCACAAATTTGCGGCTCACTCAGTCGGCCGCTACCAGTTTGCCTACTGGGGCCACGGCCTTAGGTGTTTAAGTAATTTCTAGGTGTCTTAATAATTTAGAAAATACATTCTGTTGCAATTTGAGAACCTATTTATTTGTTTTTTTTTACTTTATCATCTCTTACAAGCTGTTTGGGGATAGAGAATAGGTAGATATACAAACAAAAAAACATAGTTATTTAAAAAAAAAGTATTTTCATGCATATAAATCCTAATATCACAGTTTTCAGTCACTTAGCACATTATAATATTGGCAAATTAAATGCACGTAATTATATGTAGGTATATAACATTCAGAACTTATCCAAAAACTAAAAAATTACATCATGCATAAATTATACCTACTACCAAAATGTGTACCTAAGTATTTAAGTAAATCTACTGTATTACATAATAAATTGTACTTTTGAGAAGCCGTTTCCCAGCAGTGGGATTGCTATACGTAATGGGCCTTTTGCACGAGGCCAATACCAAGTAATAGTGTTCTGTGGTCTGGTAGGCCGGGCCAGTGTTGGCTCCGTGACATTAGTTAGAGCCAGGCCAATGATTGGCTCTATTCTCACGAATCTAACGTAGGCCTGGCTTATTGGATTGTCTTATCTATTGGCCTCTTGTAAAAGGACCATATACTAAGATACCTTAATTAGAATATTGTTAACACCAAATAAAAAGAAATACATCTTACACCTTTTAAGTTTAAGTTTATCTACACAGATCCGGGACGTCTCCGGGCCGTGGCCCGTCAGGAGGGAAAACAATAAGTCTTCATGACAACGTGTGTGAACGAAACCATAGAAAATGTATGGAATGATATTTTCTCACTGACACGTCCTGGGCACGGCCCGGATCTGCGTAGAAAGACTATTAAAATAAAAATTTACTTCAGGATCATGCGCTTATTAACTACATACCGAAATTCTAAACACCTACCTAAGTATGGTAGGATTTTAAGGCAATGGAACATACCTACCTAATTAATCGAATTAGGTTTCTAGTTTTCTACTAACTAGCCACAATTTTACCTACTTAAGAGTAGACAATTATTATTGGTACACAATTGTTATATCTCGCTCGAAATGATTGAAGTTTTCTTAAGTAGTTATGAAAAGGTAGATATGTACCTACCTACTTACAATTCAGTATTTCATAAATGAAGTAGGTATTTGATGAATGTATTTCATCCAATGAAGTACCTACCCATTTTATCAGTATTTCATGAACTTATTACAAAATTCCACACAAATCCGTAGATATCCAAGAATTTTTTTGTTGGGTACTTAGATTAAATGAGTTTACTGAGTGTACTATACCTACTTATAGCAATGAATGATAATTTTTGGTCGACAATGACCAGTGTGACCAATATTTAAATTAAAAACCGACCCGCGGTTTTGACAATGAAACTCATATTACAACATTTCCAATACATAAATAGAAACAATGAAAATTGGTATTCTTAACTTTATCCAGAGATAATCGAAGAATTCTTGTACATCACTGTTTAGATAGAACTCATCATTTTCGACATTTTCCGTTCTATTTTCGAAAGATTTTGCTACAAAATCTTTAGAATAATCTCTGCCGAAAATACCAAAGTTCAAAATGTTTTTACCGTTGGCAACACTGATGGTAGTTTTGGTAGGTTCTGTTTCAAATTGTACGTTTTGGATGTTACTTGTTGAAGCAATCATTGGGTATTGCGTTGAAGTTTTAGCGAAGTTCCCACTAATAGAGAGTTTCTCGAATATTGTGTTTGTACTGTTGTTTGGTCTGAAAAGAAAAATACAATTACTGACATTTTTATTACTAAAAAATATAATTGCACCTATTAAAACCAAGTTAGAAGTAGGCGGGTTGCATTTCGCACTTGGTGGGGTGTGGTACGCAACTAGCGGTTGTTTCATGGAGTAAAAAAGAGTGTTTCATTGAGTTCGCGTGTTCAACTACAAGATTAACGGTTTTTAGGATGGAGAGAAGGTTCCTAAGGGTACAAACTGTTGCATGCATTATAACCAGTGTATACTTGGTTCACGAATCTGCTGCGAACGCACATCCTATGTTTTTTGGTTACAGTTACAGCTAGCTAATGAGAACATACGCGCCTTTAGATCGAAAGTGGGTTACAGTCTGGTGCACATGCATTTATACAAATACTAAAGGTTGCCCGCGACTGTGTTCGCATTTATCGTCATATCTTTGAGAACACACAAAGTATCTGCAAATAATATAGCCTATGTGTTATTCTGATGTCCAAGCTAAGTTATTGTAAAATTTCATTTAAATCTGTTCAGTAGTTTTTACGTGGTGAAGTAACAAACATCCGTCCATCCATCGGCACAAACATTGACATTTATAATATTAAGAGGATACTAACCCGAGCACGCAACTCCTCTTGTACAGTCCAGCGCAGGCTACCACAGAGCAGGTTTGAGTTCCAATGTGGTAATTATAACTATAATGGCGGACACCATTGTATACTGCTAAACCGTAGCTTACTTCTGAATGCATGGTGGCTAAAATGAGAGGAATAGTAAGTAAATAAATGTTTATTTCCTGTAATAAATATACTGGGTGTAACAGAAAGGGGGTATAATGCCGAAACACAGCGATAGTCCTCATGAAATTGAACAACTTTCCCCAAGGAAAATGGGTCGTAGTCGTAGTAACTCAAATAAAAAAAATCGCGTCCCCATACAAAATGTCTGATCACCTGATCGAGTAAGTATGGGCGATCCAAAAATTTTTTTTCGAGTAACGACCCATGATCCTTGGGGAAAGTTGTTCAGATTCATGAGGACTATCGCTGTGTTTCGGCATTATACCTACCCCCTTTCTGTTACACCCTATATGTATACAAAAACAAAACAAATAGATTAAGGGTCCGTCCAGCATTAACATATAAAATTTATCTGACAGATATTTTATACCTGTCTCTATCTAAAACGTCATGTTTTATGAAATAGACATAGGTTTATCTGTCAGTTATATTTTATGTGAAGGTCGTGAAACGGGCACTAACTCTGAAAATAATTATAGCCTATGTGTTATTCTGACGGGTAAGCTACAATATTGCCAAGTTTCATCGGAATCAGTTCAGTTGTCTTTGCGTGAAAGTGTAACAAAGATCCTCACTTCCATCTATAGGCATAAAACTTCCATCTATAGGCATAAATATTGACATTTATAATATTAGTAGTACAAACAAATGATCTGATGACGTCGCATCGTACGATGTCGATATGTGACTCAGACAAGAATTTATCTTATATCGCATGTCTTATTATACATTATCGAATGATTGATGTAACGTGCATGTACAATCCTATCTTAGGCCCAGAACACACGACGCAACGCAATTGAAACTGCTAGTTACTTTTTGAGTTGCAGCGAAACGAAAAAGAACACGAAACGTTTCAAACTAGTTGCGTCGTGTGTGATTTTCTAAAGAAGTCTATAACAGAAACTTAGATGCAACTCAAAAGTAACTAGCAGTTTCGCGTTGCAGTTGCGTTTCACCGTGTGTTCTGGGTCTTACAGTTCGAAACAAGTCCAAGGGGCTGTTTCAACATCTACGGATAAAACTTATCTGACAGATATTTTATACCTGTCACTGTCTAAAACGTCATGTTTTATGAAATAGACATAGGTTTATCTGACAGATATTTTATACCTGTCTGTCTAAAACGTCATGTTTTATGAAATAGACATAGGTTTATCTGACAGATATTTTATACCTGTCTGTCTAAAACGTCATGTTTTATGAAATAGACATAGGTTTATCTGACAGATATTTTATACCTGTCACTGTCTAAAACGTCATGTTTTATGAAATAGACATAGGTTTATCTGACAGATATTTTATACCTGTCTGTCTAAAACGTCATGTTTTATGAAATAGACATAGGTTTATCTGACAGATATTTTATACCTGTCTGTCTAAAACGTCATGTTTTATGAAATAGACATAGGTTTATCTGACAGATATTTTATACCTGTCTGTCTAAAACGTCATGTTTTATGAAATAGACATAGGTTTATCTGACAGATATTTTATACCTGTCTGTCTAAAACGTCATGTTTTATGAAATAGACATAGGTTTATCTGACAGATATTTTATACCTGTCTGTCTAAAACGTCATGTTTTATGAAATAGACATAGGTTTATCTGACAGATATTTTATACCTGTCTGTCTAAAACGTCATGTTTTATGAAATAGACATAGGTTTATCTGACAGATATTTTATACCTGTCTGTCTAAAACGTCATGTTTTATGAAATAGACATAGGTTTATCTGACAGATATTTTATACCTGTCTGTCTAAAACGTCATGTTTTATGAAATAGACATAGGTTTATCTGACAGATATTTTATACCTGTCTCTGTCTAAAACGTCATGTTTTATGAAATAGACATAGGTTTATCTGTCAGTTAAATTTTATCAGTAGGTGGCAAAACGGGAACTAACAGGCAAGGAACTTACGAAGAACTTTAGTCTTGATCTGGAAACCACAGCAGAATTTCCCATGGCACACAGTTTTCTGGACACCTCTGGAGCTGATTGATAGGTCTAGAGGCTTGATGATGTACTGGTTCAGGTCCTCGTTCGGGAAGGTGGTCAGTCTTGTTGAAGGTGGAGACTTGTAAGCTGTAAGGTTTATTGAGATTGTTGAGGTCTTTGTGAAATACATTTTGAGTAAGATAGCATTTAAGTAACTACAGTTTCTGATTCAAGATATTTGATAGCTGAATTTTGATAAAAAATTAAATGTCAAGGCAATATCTACTTTATTAAAATAAATGGATCAAATATAGAATTAAATATTTACAGGAAAAATATATCTTCCAACGCGGCACCACTAGGCAAAGTACCCAACAAGCTAGCAACATTACCTCTTTGGATAGCAATGCTTATCCTTTGGCCGAGAAAGCTGCCAGCTCTCGGATCAAGGTAATTAATTTAAATTACGACTAAAACTAAGTAACAGGCATTCCGAGCAATAACTGCGAAAAAGTTGCTGTTTATAAAAGTTGCCATATAACCACTTGCATGTTAAGAATCCTAGTACAGGACTTTGACAATTAATAAAAAATATGCCGTGTCTGTTGAGTGACCAACACAGGACACTTAACAGATCGGTTTTTTGTTTACTATGAATTTGTCTGTGTTTAAAGCCCTATACTCACTAGAGAGAAAAATAAAAGCCACTGTTGTTAGAAGTGGGTATAATGGTCACGCAGATCATAGATTCTGTTTTTGTGCTTATTCTGATTAAAATGCTGTAGGTATTGTGTGTGTTGAATATTACAATATTATTATTAATATTATCTTTGCCTAGATTTTTATCATCATTTAGAATCCTAGAAAAAAATACTTCTATTTTCTAACCTGCTCCATCTTTATTCAATTCAGCAATAAGGATTCCATCAGCACTCTTCAATCCAGTAGCGCCATAAATATTTTCAACCGTCAGTAAGTTTGCGTTAGATACATAAGCCCATGACGATGCTAGTAGAGATCCTGAAAATAATAATTATAGTTTTGTAAACATTGGGCTGCCCACATTCATCTGTCGCCTCATACATGCGTCGGTTTAGGGTAGATACACCTTTTTTTATATACGTGGGGAAATCCATTATGGATACCCTCCGTAGCGGAGAAGGACGGCGGGTTATGCCGGACTCCCACCGGCTAAAACCCCACGGTGTTCCAACTGACCGCTTTTGACGAGAGCACTGGAAAACTCGCGCATACTTCCGCGAACTCGTCTGTGGTGTCCGTGATTAGGACCCGTCTCAAGCTGACAGTTGACTTGAGTTCCTGACTTGGCCCTTCCAATGAAAGAATGTGGATGAAAAAATGTTGTCTTGTGTCTTTACTTTGCTATTGATATTGTTACATTGTGGCTCAATAAACGATTTAGTATTGAGTAGGTACTACCCCGATGGGAAAGAGACGTGCCACGTACCTATGTAGATAGATTTGCAGATGTGTGTATGTATGTAGGACTGCCCACTACTTCGTATTCATTTGTTGTCATATCTTGCAAAGAACTCATAATACCAACAAAAAAAATGATGAAGAGAAAGAAATTTGTTTGAACTGTAGGTATCCAGTAGAGAGTTGGTTATAAATAAGTAAATATAATAAATATTGGGGGACATTTCACACACGGTCACCTGACCCTAAACTAGGCAAATCCGTACTATGGGTATCAGGGACTGATAAATATACATAGATAAATAATAACACCCAGACACGGTACAAACATTTATGCTCATCACACAAATTACCGGCTCGAACCGGATCGAACCCGCGACCCGTGCGTATGAGGCAGACTCACTACTACGCTAACTGACCAGTCTCTGGCTGCCTACCCCGATGGGAGAGAGACGTGACAGATATATATATGTATGCCATCATCTTCATTTTATTTAAGAGTCAGACTCTTGTCAATGGGGCAATAGATATATATGTATGTAAGTATGTATAAAGATCACCAGCACCCTTACCACTCAAAAACGCGACTGCCGAAGCAAATTTCCCGGCAACAATGAAGTTCTTCACCATGAAATCTTCAGGTTTCATCATCAGCAGGTCTTCATCCATCAGCAGAGTGAAGGTTACTCCGAAATCGGTTGTAAACCTTGGTATGTCGGTGGAAGTGCAGTTCGCTGATGGATTTAGGGGTTTCCTGTAACTGGAATTATGAAGTTTGATTAGATAAGAAGATTAGAAAAGAGAAAGAAAAATAGATAGCTAAGAAATTAGAACTTGGATTGGATTTTTTTTACTTGGATTTGGATTCTTGAAAATAGGCATTTTTCAGCCTTCAAGCGTCCGGTATTAACATAATATATCAACTATACGACTCCTTAGTGAATAAGTACTTATATTATTTCATTTCATTTCAAGTAAGTAATGCTATCTACACACCAAACCCGCCGGCATGCCGCCGGGCTAGGCCGGCGGTTCTACGTCATACGAATGGCAGCTGTCAAAAAAGCCGGCGGCTTTGGTGTGTAGAAACAATTATTTATAGGAATTTACTCGGGTTATAGGTACACTTGAATGATTTTGACAGTGATTCGAAACTCAATTGACCCGCTAATCGAACATTGAGCAACACAAATTAGCCCTACATTGTAAAAAGACCATGATTGGTAATTACCACCACTTTGCGTTATTATCGCACTGTAAGAGGCATGTTTTGAACAAGCCGGTGGAAATGGCTGCCTATTGTTTGATGTTACGGCATTGCTTGGTTTTAAGAACTTGTTTTTTGAACAACTTATTTTTGATTATAAAAAGAAAAAATACGTGTCGAATATTTTAAAATAATCTATGTGATGGACTAAAAAAATTTTTTAGTCATCATGCTTATTACATTTTAAACAAAGGGGTTAACTTAACAGCTAGTTATTTTCACAAATTCTTACACAGCAACAACGTCCCCTTTCCGGTCAAAGGCCAAACTACTTCTTATAATCTCATCTTTGTTTTGACAACGACTGCTTTCAATCAGATGAGAAACGACGTAAACGCCAAACTTTTTAGCGGCACTTGACACCTTTGTGACCTGAAATAATAACTCATTTTATTCTAATGAAGGAAAAACCATGACTTTGGGGTGAAGTTCATTTTCCATTGTTTTCTATTCGACCTAAAATTCGCAATGTTTAACTTGACTTTTGAGAATATGTTTGCCAATTCTAATGAGGTGTCAAATTAGCTTTTTCGGGTTAAAAAAATGACGATGACATTTGCACGTTAGGATCACGTTTTTTCATTTCAATGTTATTTTGTTTTATTATTGACAGGTGACAAAAGAAACACGCTTAGGTGCACGTGTTTTGTGAAAGATAATGATTGTATGATAAAAAATATTAAGTTACTAGTGATACTAGTGTCTGCTCGCGACTTCGTACGCATTTATCGTCATAT
The DNA here is from genome assembly GCA_947563765.1 of Anarsia innoxiella. Lineage (NCBI taxonomy): Eukaryota > Metazoa > Arthropoda > Insecta > Lepidoptera > Gelechiidae > Anarsia > Anarsia innoxiella. The sequence goes on from OX387413.1 coordinate 916,769, forward strand.
CTTAGAAAAAAAACCATAGCTCATGTATTATTCTGATGTAAATATAAACCACCACACTGCATAATTGAAAAATAGGAGTGGGAAAATACAAATGGGAAAAATAGGAATGGGAAAAATGAAAATAGGAAAAATAGAAATGGGAAAAATAGGAATGGGAAAACTAGAAATGAGAAAAATAGGAATGGGAAAATGATCATTTTTTGTGTTTTGATCCACAAATACATTATATTTATAATATGTATAGGTACCTAGTTAGTAGATTAAAGCTTTTACCTCTTCATATTGATCCACATCAGTTAAAGAATCTTCAGATGTAGATTTGTACGGTGGAAGTACTAGGATGTCCACATTCTGTAGACAAAAGACATTTCAATCATAAAAGTAACAGTTAAGTTTTACAGGCATTGTTTCTTATGCTTATTTACTGTTGCAAAGAGTTTATTAGCACTTTGTTAGCTAACGGTTCATCAAAACTATAGCTGACACTGTTATTGTAGAAAAATCTGAAAAGGACGGCACGATTTAAAATATTTTTTGTAACGGACGAATACAAAATTTTCTATGATGATAATGACTAATATAGATAGTGTGTTTCATAAAATACTTCTTATGCCGCCGAATTTTTTTATTGCGGAAGACGAAAGGCAGTACAAATTTTCAATGCTGCTAACATGGCGGCATAGGAATTATTCTATGAAACGCACTCTAATAGATAAGTACTTCAATATTCTAAACGGCAATAATTTAATAATAAGCATTCTAAACGGAAATAGAACTATTAATACCTGTTCCGCAGCATCTTGAATTAAAGATGAGAATTTATTAAAATCAGCATTTTTGCCGACAACCGCTGCTTGATACGTGAGCTGAAACAAAAGACGATATTGTATTTTTTTTATATTAATTATGTATCTACTAGAAGCTAAAATGACAAATCTTTGAGACTTAGGGCCCGTGTCACCATTAAAAGATTTTCTATACCTGTCACTCTCTAAAATACTCTAAAACATCGTGTTTTATGAAATAGACATACGTTTATCTGTCAGTGAAATTTTATCTGTAAGCGCCAAAACACACGCAACTGAAACGAAACGTTTCAATCTAGTTGCGTCGTGTGTGGTTTTCTAAGGAAGTCTATAGTAGAAACTGCGATGCAACTCAAAAGTAACTAGCAGTTTCAGTTGCGTTGCATTTGCGTTTCACCGTGTGTTCTTTTTTGTTAAGTGTTGAAACGGGCCGTTAGATATTGATATCTCCTAATGTTATATTTTGATCAAAATAGAGTGATTACGGCCTAATCACTCTCGTATAAGAGTAGGCTCGTGCCCCTGTAGTGGGGACGTTAAAAGGGCTGATGATGATGGTTAAAAAGTGACATAGTGAAAGCCACGGGGTCTCGTTAGATGCAGATGGCAATGGACCGTTCGCGTAGAAGAATAATTGAAGAGGCCTATGCTCAGCAGTGGGCTATAGGCTAAGATGGAGGGACGGCAATGTTAGTTATTCTGACGGAAGGGAAGAAGACCAGGAGCCCAAGTCTGCTAATTTAAAATAGCCGTAGTTGTGTGACTATTGTCAACGAAATTTTTTGACACATTTGGTATTCTACTAAACAATGGCTTACACATTGACACTCTGATTGACACTCTAAAGTAAGTAAGTAAAGTAAGTGGGTAACTAGGTAGGTAGGTGTAGGTACATTTGTTATCTTTGTTACTAAACAATTGAAATTTTAAGTAATTTTGTGTCTTTTTAAGTATGTTGGCGGTCTCGGGCCATACCACCCATTATTTCTTAGTCTTGAATAAATGAGGCTAGAATGTGGATGAAGCGAAAGAAGTGTGTTCGGATTGTAGCAAGTGGCCGAAAGTGGTTTTTGCCTACTCCGATGGAAGACAGGCGTGAAGGATAGGTAGGTATTTATTGATCAACAAAAAGTATTGATAAAGTAATGATGAAAACATTCAAATGAAAGATAGGTACAGATTGTTGTATAGTTTCTGTTGTGTAGGTACGAGTAGGTACCTATTCCAAAGTAAATTAAGGGCTTGATTACTTAGGTAAGGTACCTATAGGTACCTACTTAGGTTTAAAAAAATAGGCTTATCTAGTACTTTTATAATGGCTCTGCCATATTCTTTTTAATTTTTAGTTTTAGGAAAAATATGCGAAAAATTATACTCAATGCGCCCTTTTTCAGGATGATTTTCAGCACATTGAGTAGGTACCTAAATATTTAAATACCTACAGGAAATTACGTAGGTACCCACGTACCGTTTGTTAAGTTTACATAAACAAAATATTTGCGTAATTTTTATATTAATTAATCACTATTTAATTACCTACCTATGAAGTCACGTTGTTAAATTAAAAGGAAGGAAAAATAATAAGAATTGATTTTGTATTTATTTATGAAAATAAAATCCGTTGTTACGTTTAAAAATTTACCCATTACGTAGGTAAAATGATGCTTTAATTTTTAACTTTTAACCTAGAAGTTTTGATAGAATCTCAATTAAGGAAAGGACTAGGCACAGAACAGACATAGAAAAAATGAATAGGTAAACGTACTAAAGTATTTTTTTGTTAACTTAATTAATTTAAAAATAATTATTTATTGTAAAAAAAAGTCGGTACTACCTACCTAGGCAGGTAAGGTACTGCCGACAAAAAAACTCTTTGTCTTAATATTTCTTTGTCAAACATCTATGAATGTAAGTACAAGCGCCTACGTGACTACTCTCCCGTCTCCATGAAATCACCACGGGACAATAGGATCAGACCCTCGGTTAGAAAGAGGTAAAATACATGCAACTGAAGGAGAAAGAAAGGGAGAGATGCGATCATGCGGGACACGCGTGATCGCTGCATGGTGCATTAGAAAAAAAATGTTTTGCTTTGTTGATAACTGCATTTGTAGTTTGAAAAGTATATTTTAGCATTTATTCGTGTTTTTTTTTTATTAAAATTATAATTAGTATGGCGTGGAGATTGTTTTTCAGTTTCCGTTTTCTTTTCTATGATTTTCTTTTCTGTTTTATTTTCTAATCCAAGGCTTTTTTATAAGTTTAATATGTGTTTATGTAATTTTTTCCTTTTTTTTGTATTTAAACGACTTTCTTTTGTACTTGTATATTAACCTACTTATATGATTAGGTAAGTAGGTACAAATGTAAATAGGTAAAAGGTAATAAACTTTGACTTTATGTCCTTATTTGTAGGTAGATTGCACTGATTAAGTTTACTTTTTATTAAAATGAAATTTAACGTAAAAGAGCAAACAGGACTACCTACTCATTTATAGTTCTAGGCTTAGATTTGGAAAACCTAATTTTTTTAATCATGCAAAACTTTTTCAACCAATTTTTTCTTGATACAATTCAGAAATTGAAAACTTTGTTGTAAATAAAGAAATTACCTATTTATCTATTTTAAATATTTTATTTTATTTGATGATTTGTTTTAAACGCTTGAATTTTATAGAAAACTACAATGCTTTTTTTTAAATTATCTACATAAAAGTTGTCTGCGATTTTTCTACCTACATAACAGCAATAAATGAGGATTTGTTCCTACTTACCTAACAACAACACAAACTATTCTACCTTCATACATATTATTTAAATTACCTACCTCCTTTTTCAAAATAAAAAACAAACGCACTTTTACAAAATCAAAATTCCCCAACAACAAAATAAAAAAAAACTTACCTTATCACAAAAAGCAACTTGCACAGAAACGAAAATCACTACAATTTTTAATAACTCCATTATTTTATTTCACTGGGTTATTTATTAACGTCCGAACTCCACCGCACTTGACTGGTAAATGCTTAGGGCGTTTGCCTGACTGTTGTTAAGAAAAAAAATGAATCACCAAACAGCTGATTAGCGGCAACTCAGTTTTGAAAGGGCACAAGAGTATCGACGTGCATGTATGAGGCGACTGACGTCGATGGAGCGAAGGAAGTGTTTTGATTGTAGCAAGTGGAGGGAAGTGGTCTCTGCTTACCCTGATGGGAAAGAGGCATGACAGATAAAAAGGTTGGTACTTTCAATACTTAGTTCTAAATTAAGACGATCCAAAAATACTTCTTTCACTTCATCCACACTCATCAGTCGTGGTTTGTGTGTTTGGATCGAAGCAAGTTGAAGGAAGTAGTCTCTGCCTACCCCAATGGGAGAGAGGCGACGGATATGGTATGCATATTATTAAAAGAAAACTTAGCAGCAATACTTTTATTTCCAATTAGATTAAAACAGATAATCATCGCGCGCGCACACACTCGTTCGGGCGAGAGAAGAGAGAGAGAGGGGGTATCAGTGGCGCCATCTTCGCGTCACTAGTGCTGCTCTCTTCACTGTTATTCGTAGAGATGCGCGTAGATATTTTCTGGCTAACAATATATTATGTATTATGCCGTTAAAAAAAACTTTTTGGTATCTCTTACATTTAACTTAAGCATCGGACATCGGAAAAGGTGAGATGAACTAGACACCTTCATGGATGTCTGGGTGGAGGCGACTCAGGATAGAAAATAATGGAGAGGAAGAAGAGAAGCATAAATTTCCCCTGCAATGGGACACTAATGACTAGATAAGTTTAAAATCATCATTTTTTGAGTATGTACCTAAGTATCTACGTTTAAAAATTGTACCTACAGTAGATATTTTTTATTGACTACCTCGTATCACGTTTTATTCTTTGTTTACACAACTTGTTAAGTAAACAATATGAAAATAGCATTCTAATTGCTTTATTTTATTTTCATTCAAAGCTTTGTTGACAGTTCAACCTTTTATCATAAAGTTGCTATAGTAAAGAGTAAAGTAGATAAACAATAGCCAGGGCTAAAGATCAAGCATAAATATCTCAAGAGGTTATAATTGAGGTTACATAATAAAATAGGTAGGTACTTATGTAAAGTATAGGTACCTACTTACTATTTTAGGTGTACCTAGCCTAGCGTTTATTTTCGACTGCTCTTTGCTGTTTAGGTAAGTACCTACCTAACTGGTTGGGTAGGTAAATGAATAGTTAGGTAAGTAAATAGTCAGATAGGTAACTAGTTAGTTAGGTAAAAATTGGTGAGTTATCGCTAGTTAGGGAAGCAAATAGTTAGTTAGGTAGGTAAATAACTAGTTAGATAGGTAAATAACTAGTTAGATAGGTAAATAACTAGTTAGATAGGTAAATAACTAGTTAGATAGGTAAATAACTAGTTAGATAGGTAAATAGCTAGTTAGGTAAATATCTAGTTTGGTAGGTTGCTATTTATAGGTAGTAAAATAGCTAGTCAGGCAGGTAAGTAACTAGTTAGATAGGGAAATAGCTACTTAGATAGGTAAATAACTAGTTAGGTAGGTAAATAACTGGCTAAGATGGCAAGTAAGCAGTTACCCTTGTGATTTATTTTGTTATCATTTCATTGAAATAGTTAGGTAATTGGAAATAGCGTCAGCAACTAAATATTAATTTAAATCAATTGCAACCCATCAAACATTGGACTCAAGTTCAAATCAATACAAATTTTCATTCGACGTGAGCGCTCATTCATTTCGCATGCTAATAATAGGTACCTAGTCTTAATACTAAAATGTCTTATGTGGATGTGAAGGCCGAAGTAAACAAAAGCAACTGAACTGCACTTAAGACTTTTTCTATGAGGTTTCTATGCCAGATGACTTACGGGCTATCTAATGGCTACCAACTGCCAAAAGCGGCGTCGTCGCGGCAGACCACGGAAAAGGTGGCGGGACGAGCTGGACACCTACCTAAGTACATAGGCGAAAAACATGGCAGATGAGGAGAGAGGCCTTTGCCCAGCAGGTCACTAATGTCCAAATTAGAATTACATACAAGTAGAATTTGATAATTTATTCATCAACGTATTAAATACACATGCATTTCAGTCATAGACCCAAAGTAAGATTATCCGAAAATAAAACACAAAACCTTATCAAAATCAGTTCGTTCGTTTATCAATGTCACTATTCAGCCGCGTGGGTGTCCTGTGATATTAATTCGAATGGAAATTATTTATAGATAGAGAAATGCTGATTGGATCCATCACGCTTTGACCACGAGTTGTAGCCATGTTTTGTTTAGTGTTGCCATGTGAGCAATTTGTGTTTAGTATCCTACGACGATATTTTTTTCTTCGTACTTATGTCTGGGCAGAGGCGGCCCAGGATAGGGAATCATGGAAGAAGAGGAGAGAGGCCTTTGCCCAGCAGTAGGACACCGATGGCTAGATAATAATATTAATAATAATTATGATACTACTGTAAGATACTACATAACCAAACTCCAGTAACATACGCGGTCGAAGGGGTTGAAACAGGTAGGTATTAGTTTTAAATCACTAACTTTAGGTATACCTACTAATATTCTAGTCTAGACCAGTGCCTAACCTTATGGGGCGTCATTAGCGAGCTGTAACCTTAACCTTTGCATGCAATGTATTACCACAAAATACCAAATTGTAGTGTAACTGTAACTGTATCTGTGTAACTGTAACAAAAAAATATACCTAGATTGCGTGTAGGTACGCTCACAGCAGGCTCTAACGTAAGTATGTTTAAGCGTTTAAGCTATTGTTTACCGAAAAGAATAAAATAAAATGAATAACTTTCTATAAGTTGCCCGCGACTTCGTTGTGTTATTAATGAAAATATTTATTAGGTAGGTAGGTAGGTACCTACTTAAAACAATAATGCAAAGTTTCATCAAAATCTGCCAAGTAAGTAAGTGGGTACTGTATCAAAGTCTACCTACTGTAGTTTTTGTGTAGTTTTTGCGTGAAAGAGTACTTAACTAACAATCATCCTTAGGTACATCACAGATTACTAAATAAATAGTTATGTAGGCAGGTACCAACGTAGGTAACTTACAGTTACATCCATCAGCACAAAACTAAGTAGAAGTACCTACCCACCTACCTAGGTACCTATACCTTAGTATGGAATCAGTTTTGATAAAAGTTTAGGCAAATAACAAGTTTTAATTACCTACCTAGTTATCTAAGTAGGTACCTACTCACTCATTTCACAAAAAAATAATGACTAACTCAATTGGCTTCTTATAAATAATCGGAAATAAAGACAATAGGTAAGAAAGTAGGTATAAACATTATCTAAACATAACAAGGTAACTTTGCATTTTAGGGGTAATAAAGGTGGTTAACTAAACAATCGTTTTGCAGCTATAATGAATTTATAAACTATAAATTGTTATCTATTGTACTTTAAATACGCTGAAATGTTATGAAAATATCGAAACAAATGAAAACGAGTAATAAGTAGGGTTAGGCTTAGGCCGTGGCCCCAGTAGGCAATGTTAGCGGCCGACTGAGTGAGCCGCAAAGTGGCGAACTGAAAGAGTTAGCTGCAAACTCAAATCAATGAAATCACCGGTTTTGTTGGGAGTCGGCCGCTGTCTGAGATAGTCAGCGCGCGTAACGCTGCAAACTGCGTAGGGTGAGCGAAAACTAGCTGACTGTGGACACTCCATTTCAAATATATGGAAGGGCGTACTAAATCGATACGCCGCAAACTAGTCAGCCGCTAAACAGTTTGCCTACTGGGGCCACGGCCTTAGGGTAATCTCTCTCTACTAGGTACCTAACTCTAATCTAGTACCTACAGTAGGTACCTACTTAACATAGGTTTTCAAATGATTAGTAATCATCTACGTAACCTAAGTAATAACTAATAAGTAATAAGCTAATCTAAATAATCAAAACACTTGCATAAATAACATAACATCATTTTGTCGTGTGGTTTCTCTTATCAGTGCATTTCCTATCGCCTGTTGCGATGTTATTGTTTGTTGCCCTTTATATGCAATATGTAGTCTTATGAAAGCAGATAAATATGTAAATAGGTATGTCACAAGTTGGAGAAAACTTTATTTAAATACCTAATGCTTATTACAATGTGGCGAAAGAAGTACCTAAGTGCCTAGGTACTTAGATATGTTTGTATCGCAGCAAGTGAGCGAAGGTAGACTAAGTATTACCTATCCCGATGGGCGAGTAGCGTGAGTCATGCGTGACATATATTATGTATCTACCTATATGTAGGTACCGTATGTAGGTATGTACGTATGTTTGCGAGGATGTTTGTCACCTACTCTTCCACACAAAAACCACTGAACAGATTTCAATGAAACTTTACATTATTGTAGCTTGCACATCTGAATAACTCACATGCTAATTAGGTACCATTAGCTTAGGATACTTACTGTACCTATAGCTACGTTTTTTTAAATAAAAAAAGCGATATAAAAGTGTGCGAAGTCGCGGGCAACCTCTAGTACCTACACAATAGGTAATATAAAATACTTACTTATATACTTACCTACTTATATTACTAGCATTTACGTAGTTATTTATCTACATAAGTTTAACAAGTAGGTACTTAAGAATTGGCACAAACATGTTTTTCTAACTAAATTGCGCATGTGATGCCCCCCACGAACTTTTTATCTTTCTCTTATCTATATTCACAAATCTTATCATATTTTTTTTTCTAGCAAGTACAAGATAGTCTTTTGAAATATTACTTGTTTTTAGTAATTAACTTTGATAAAAAAGGTTAATTAACTTATGATGTGTTGCTAGATGCTTCCTGTGACTTTTTATCGTCACATCTTAGAAAACTTACACAATATCTTAATAAACCTACCTCATGTCAGCTTATGGACGTCCACTGCTGGACAAAAGCCTCCCCCAAGTAATGAACCTACCTACTTAATATTAAGTAAGTATAGGTAGGTAGGTAGGTACCTAGTTAGCTTATGTGTTATTCTTTTGTAGTATACAGGATGTAACAGAAAGGGTATATAAAGCCGAAACTCAGCGATAGTCCTCATGAAACTGAACAACTTTCCCCAAGGAACATGGGTCGTAACTCGAAAAAAATTTTTGGATCGCCCATACTTACTCGATCAGCTGATCGGGCATTTTGTATGGGGAGGCGAAATTTTTTTTTCGAGTTACGACCCATGTTCCTTGGGGAAAGTTGTTCAGTTTCATGAGGACTATCGCTGTGTTTCGGCTTTATATACCCTTTCTGTTACACCCTGTAGAAAAGGTCCAATATTGTATCTATCTAAAGTTCAGGGACCGTTTTACCATTTAGGTACAGATAAAATTTAACTGACAGATATTTTATACCTGTCCCTGTCTAAAACGTCATGTTTTATGAAATAGACATACGTTTATCGGTCAATATTTTATCAGTAAGGCCCAGCTAGCTTAGCATACACTCCGTGACAAGACGTTGTCATGGGTTTGTCACGCTTACGTCTCTTCTCTGTCCATAGTTTTAAATGTGATAAGGACAGCATGACGTGAGATAATTGTCGCGGCACGTATGCTAAGCCCCCAGAATACACAGGAAAACGAAACTGCAACTGCTAGTTACTTTTGAGTTGCGTCGTGTGTGGTTTTCTAAAGGAACCTATAGCAGAAACTAAGATGCAACTCAAAAGTAACTAGCAGTTGCAGTTTCGTTGCAGTTGCGTTTCCCCGTGTGTTCTGGGTCTAAGTAGTGAAAGGGGACTAAATAAAATTACTAGAACTACCTTAGAGTAGGTACTATGTAGGTACAACATCATCATTAGCTCTTGTCGGTGGAACCTCTTCCATCCCTCCCTATTTTCTGCCTTCTTTTTAACATCTTGATACGACATGACACCCGCCCTTTCCTTCACCTGTTCTAGGAACGTCCGTCTGGGTCTTCCTCTCTTCCTATTCCCTTCAATTTTTCCTTCTATGATGTTTTTTATGTAGGAATCATGTCGTATCAAATGTCCTAGCATCTTTCCTCTTCTGATCTCAATAGACGTAGGTACCTACATTAGAATAGAATAGAAAAAGCTTTATTCGGTATCACTCAAGGTACATTAGTCGTGGTTTATACCGAAATGGCGTGGCGGAGGCGCGCGGCGAAGCGTCCTGTCAAGAAAACTCTTAAAAGTATTAGAATAGAGTCGTGTTTGCCGTAATTTCGTCTAATACTTTTTGTCTTGACAAGACGCTTCCGCCGCGCGCCTCCGCCACGCCATTTCAGTATAAACCGCGCCTTAGATTCATTTGCTGAATTCGCCTTATCATCATTGAAAATTACATTGTAAGAAACATGCACAAATGCAACTACTTAGGTAGGTAGGTACTCAATTTTAAAACCAATGATAACCTTTGAATGACTTAGATAAGTTATTGAAGGTCAAATAAGATTTGTAAGTAGGTATTTAAGTATTATCTTAAAACTTTTCGTTGCTTATTTTCATTATTATTAGTATTGTTAAGATATGACGTCATTTTGTAAGAATTGCATCTTTTTATCTTTGTGTTATAGATAAATTCAGATAATGCAATAGGGATGATGAGTACATTCAAAAATTCAAAAAATAATTAGTCCGTCTTTTAGGCTATTAAAAAATTTTTGGAACACGTTTTTTACCTGATTAAATACATAAATAAATACAAAGATACAGAGCATCAAAGTTACGGAGTGGGGTGTATTGGTATTGACGTCACTTCTAGGTAAAAATCTTACTAAGGCGTGATGTCACGCACAAGCAACTTTAACCCAGTGTATCTTTGTAATTTTTAGTTTGAGAGAAAAAAGAAAAAATACGTGTCGAATATTTTAAAATAATCTATGTGATGGACTAAAAAAATTTTTAGGCCTCATGCCTATTGTAAATAGGTTTATCTATTTAGGTAGGTACTTACAATTTCTTTAAAATTTTGCTTTCACATTTTTTCTTAATTTTTGGACATAGGTAAGTATTTAACTTACTGAGCCAATTTAAAAAGAAATTATGTTTAAATATACAAAATAAAAATACTCCAAGTGATCAATTAATCTATATTTCTTGTAAGTATATTACAATAACAAAATCACATTTACCTATTAAACCACTAAACTAATACCAGTAGGACTTAGCAGGTTCTCTCTCCTCCTTTATACCCATATCATCCATGATATCCATTTCAAAGGTCCGCAGTTTTGGTGAGAATGTAATCTGGTGAAAAAAATGCATGGCAAGTTAACAGAGAATGTTCAAAGCAAACACTTTTATTTTAGAATTTCTGATTGTTCAAACTAACAGACTTAAGTTGAAACCTTGAATAAATACATTTTATAGTTTTAATTAAGTAGTTTTTTTTTTTAAGTGAATAGGCGAGTCCACAGAAAGCGAGATCGCGAGGCAGATGTTTGGCCGCTCAGAAAAGACCTCGCTATCCTATTGAGTTGGGTAGTTCTTAGGGGCCTCTTTTAATTGGCCAAATGCTTGCCTCGCGAGGGTGCTCACTCTGTGTGGACCCGCCTGATGAATGTGGATGAAGCGAAAGAACCTCGCGAGGGTGCTCACTCTGTGTGGACCCGCCTGATGAATGTGGATGACGCGAAAGAAGTGTGTTTGGATTGCAGCAAGTGGAGGGAAGTGGGGTCTCTCTCTGCCTATGTATATAGTTTCTTATAAGTTTATCAGCAAAACAATTGATTGTTAAAGATTTGAGCAAATGAATTTAATATAATATTTTTCTTGTAAATAGGTTATTCTATGTTTGTATTATTTATATTAATAAAATCTTTTCATACTTAATAGAAATTTATTATACTTATTCTTACTTTAGAAATAGTGTCTGCAGAGGTGTCCTTCTCTAGGTTCTCTATGTACACCTCTTTGGTCTTAAAGTCTATGGTTTCTTGATGTGACGGCGGGATCGGGATGATGCGGCTGCTTGTTATAGATACGCGTACCTGAAAGTTATGAGGTTATGTTTTTGAAATTAGAATAGAAAATAACACAGGAAAACAAAAAAATATAGAATAGAATGTTGAGAATATTTCAAATTCAAATTCTTTATTTTGCACACCATAGGTTTTACAAGATGTTATTACAATAGTTGACAGTACTTTTTATGGACCCTGAATAGGGCACGGCAATTACAATCTTAACATCTTAAATCTAATATACCTATTACTTATCTATGTCTTATCTAAATCTAATATACCTATAACTTATCTATCATTGGTCACCCACTCTTGGGCGCGTTTTTGTTTTAAACTAATACTAAATAAACTAATACTTACTTAATTATTACCTACTTAAGTATTAAAGCGCGCTGTTGTTTTATGTGTTGCTCGCATTGTCAGAAGCATGCGATAAGGTTTCTCTATACAAAATCGACGGCTGCGAGAAACGCTTAAAACAGCGCGCCTAAGTTAATGTATGGAGTAACCTGACAGAATGCATGCGTCTAACGCTGCGGGCAACACATAAAACAACAGCACGCCTAAGAGCGCTTGTAGACGCCCTGGCCATCCACCCGCAAACAATATTATATGGCAGCCGTTTTTTGCCGGATGGATGTCTGGTGTGTGTACACACGTCCATTTATTATAAACCGGTAAAGACCAGTAAAAAAACAGACATATGTATACTATAAGCGCTCTTAAGCACAATCTCCACCAAGAGTGACACTCTTTAATATATTTATTACTTATTTCTCGCTATTTCTTACCCTAAGGTTGCCTGGAAGATATTGCTACTGAGCAATAAGACCGCCTGTTGCTTCTTATATTCTTGTTTGTGTCTGTACCTTATATCTTTTTGTGCAATAAAGAATATTTGTATTGTATTGTATTGATGATGATGAAGAAAATAATAGCCATACCTTATCACCCTCTTCAGTGTATCTCCATTCCACCTCAGTGGGTTTCAAAGTCTCCGGATCCACCAGCTTCACACCAGTGGTCACCAGCAGTGGGGCTTCAGACTGCACTGTCACTCCTGGGAAGTTCTGGTCTTTGCCCACCTTTGGAGGAGAAGTTGGATTTAAGAGCTGGCTACTTCTCGATGGAGTCATGATGTGGTAGTTTTCACTACTATATCATAATATTGTGATACTGCCTTTACTAAATGCTAAGGCCTACTTGCGCAGCCCAAAGTTAACGCAATTAACCCGGAGTTAGCTGCTAACACAGGGTTAAGTCAAGATAAATCAATGCAAATTATTCATTTGACCCTGTGTTAGCAGCTAACTCCAGGTTTATTTGGCTGCGAAAGGGGGCCTACATGTCTATAAATTAACCATATTTTTAGAATCGCAATATTGTCCAGTTTATTTAATTTTTAAATCTTCACCAAATAAATTAATCACTCTGCACAAAACACAACCAAATGAGAAAAATTTAAGTTTTACATAATTTAAAAAAAAATATATTTTTGCTGTAACTAGTTAAAGTTACTGAAACTTTATTTCATTTACCTTTGTTCTTATCTATTTTAGGGCTGTGAATAAGACCCAGAACACACGATGAAACGGAACTGCAACGCAGCTGCAAACTTTTCAAACTAGTTGCATCATCTGTGGTTTTCTAAAGAAATCTATAGCAGAAACTTCGACACAACTCAAAAGTAACTAGCAGTTGCAGTTGAGTTTCACTGTGTGTTCTGGGTGTAAATGTCTTTTGTATTTATTTATTAGGTACAGGAAACACAACTTTTAGGATCTATTTTCACTTATATCACTTACAACTCTTAGATGAGTGTTCAGTCCCTCCACAATCACCCAGTTCCTCTCCTGAATTACTTGGCTGACTATACCTTGCTTGCCTTTGTCTCTGCCCACCATTATTTCCACGCGGTCTCCCCTGTAAACAGTATTTTGTTTATGAAAATTGAAAAAAATAATAATATGAGAATATAGGTGATATAGGTAATATAATAGTTAAATAATTTTTCTTAATGCTGGATAGTCATTAAGAAAGGCTTTTGCCCAGCAGCGGGATTCTAAAAGAAGGACTATATGGACTTCTTGTAATACACCTACCTACTAGATTTTATTTATGAAGGTATTTAAAATTTGTTTAAAAAAATGCAATTTGAGTGTCAAGTAAGCAAGGCAAAATTGAAGCAGTTCCTATCAAGTTGGTCTCTGATACCAAAACAATCCTTCTCGATATTCATTATGAAAAGTAGTCACCTGAAAAAGCTCCAGTTTTTAATAGGCTCAACGAAAACCTTTTTCCTTGAAGTACCGCTGTCGTTTTGCATTCGAAATTGACCTGTCCATGGCCTGTTGGTGGTGAAACGGTACTTCTTACGAGCTATCTGAACTTTAGGGTACTGAGGATATCCCTCAGGGTTTTTCCAATACACCTGAAAATGCGTGGAAAACATTTTAGAGGTTATGTTTGTAAAAATCCTATTTTCACAGTTTTAAAGCTACAAATTTACCTGCTCATAACTTCTTTTAACGTAAGATTCGGGGAGATTAGAGTGTTTAATAGTTAAATCTCCAACTTTCTTGGATAAATAGCTAAATATTCGCATTTTATGTTTGTTTCGTAACAAATCAATTACAAATTTTGACAGTGGCAGATGCTGTCTGTCATTTACATGCCGCCATCTTTGAATAGTTTCCTTTTCAAGCAAATTTAAACAAATAAAGTAGTTTTAGTTTGGGTTTCCAGTTCTAACAAAAAATACGATTATAAGCAAAGGAAAATCATTGAATTTTTTCAATTTCGTTAGATTTTTTTCATAAATTACCCGTAAACCTTTAATTTCCGTAGGTGGTAACGGAACGTAAAAGCATAGACAAATTTGAAAATTCTTTTTTAAAAAGCTAAAGGCAAAAATCAATATTTTTTTCAAACAATTTCTGCCAGCGTCCATGCAAAATTTTGTGTTCAAATAATGATCTAAAAATTATATTAAATTGTAAAATATTTAACGTGCAGCGGTTTATATTTTTGCATAACGTTTTATTGACTGCAAACATATAAAGATTGCATATTTTTTGCAAATTTGTGTAGCCATAGACAATTGACGTAAATCAGCTGTCCGATCAGTCGTTGTAGGTGGCAGCACCGCATCACGTGAATTTTCATGGCGCTGAGGGGCTAGTCCCGATTGTCTTGTGATTTCACCAAATTTCTGCTGTTTCGAATAAATTATTGTTGAACAGCACAAAATTACAAGTTTTGGGTGAGTACTGTGATGTTTGGACTCGTGTGTGATGGGTAATTTTGGTGTGAGAAGCTTTTGCGCGCGACTTAAAAGTGTCAAAAGTTGCGAGTGTCTTCGAGGGTGGCTCGGGGGTGTTTTATTGTGGAGTGTGCTGCAGGCGCCAGGTCGTCTGACCGCCAAGCGGGCGCCAATGCCCCGCTCCCGGTATTGATTCCCGCTCGAGTCCAAATGCGTCACACGGCGCTATGTTTTCCACCATTCGACTTCTCACCTCCATGGGGTTCAGACTCATTGTTTTGGGGCTAAATATCGATTTTCCTGGCTAACTAATTTGTTTTGCAAGTAACAGTCATGTGATCTGGTACGTTCTGTTAAAGTTGTGACGGTTATTTCTGATGTAAAATGAATT
The DNA here is from genome assembly GCA_947563765.1 of Anarsia innoxiella. Taxonomy (NCBI): domain Eukaryota; kingdom Metazoa; phylum Arthropoda; class Insecta; order Lepidoptera; family Gelechiidae; genus Anarsia; species Anarsia innoxiella. The sequence continues at coordinate 932,175 of OX387413.1, forward strand.
GCTTGCTCAATTTGTTCCAAGGTTACAGATTATAGTATAGTGGCATAATTTACGTGTGTGATTTTTCAGTGAGGATGTCAGAATACTGGTTAATTAGCGCCCCTGGCGACAAAACGTGCCAGCAGACATGGGACAACTTAAACAATGCCACCAAATCGGGCAACCTCAGCGTCAACTACAAATTCGCTATCCCGGATTTGAAGGTATGTAACACAAAAATATATAATTTAACAAGTTACTACATTTTAGACTGGGTATAAGAGCTAGAGACTCCTAGCTTGAAACCTAAAAAACAGTAAATTAAATTAAAGTGCACCTACCTAAGTTAAGTGCATATACCTTGAAGAAAATCTCAAAAAACAATAATTTTATTGAAAATAAAGAGCTAGGGTAATTGCAGTTTTCCTATTGCAGGCAATCTTTAACTTATTTTTGTAGCCTTAAAGCATTTGATTGACTTAAAAAGAATAATAATGAATTTGCATAAGACCACAATAAGTATAAGTTTTCTGTCAGAATTCAAAAATGGTTACTCTGTCATTCTTTTAGAAATATGCTGCACCTTTTGTATAATTTCTCTTTTATGTCTCTGTGTACTATCTCCTTATATTAAACTATTAAATAAATAAATGGGCAGTTTATAACCACTATAACTATCCTATAAATATTATAAATGTCAATGTTTGTGCTGATGGATGGATGGATGGATGTTTGTTACTTCATCACGTAAAAACTACTGAACAGATTTTGATGAAATTTGGCAGCATTGTAGTTTTTGTATCAGAATAACACATAGGCTATATTATTTTGAGATATCATGATTGTCTTCCAAGATATGACGCTAAATGCGTAGGAAGTCGCAGGCAGCTCCTAGTTCATAAAGAAAAGTAAGCTCCTAACAAGAAACCTAAAGTATAAAAAACCTGATTTTCCAACACTTTCCTGCAAAGCCTTTACAAAAGGTTATTGAACCCAATTTCATGCTTATTGATTTTTGCTCTTTTGAAATATGATCCTAGCTTAGAAGCCATACAGCCAATATCAAATTACACTATGCATAAACCTTTGAGTATAGAATAAAAAAGGTGCCACATTTTTTTTTCATATAAAAATGTGTTTATCACAGTGTGCCAAGGTTGGGCGCAAGTTTTTCATAGTTTTCTTGGTAGATGACCTGTCAAACGATAAGAAATTCCATACAAAAAGTTAGCCATTTTGCGCCAGACCAGACACGCAGATCCAGACGGTATGGCACCTCCTTATGCATAAACATAAGTATTCTTTACTCATTGTTTTTTATTTGTTATCTCACTTTTATTGTTTCATTAATTTATATCTATTTTTAATGATTATCAGAGCTGTCTTGTATGTAATATTTAAATATAAAGTTTATCTCAAATGTTGATAAGGATTGATGTTCAAGTCAACTAGTTTTTTTTTTTTAATAAATTTCTTGTAACTATTAAGAAAGTTAATAGTTACAAAAAAAAGTTAAGCTTTTTTCACTGGGGAAAAACAACAGAATGTTACCCATTAGACACAAACATTTTTCACAAATTGTCACAAACACTAAGGTGCACTTAAAAAACTGGCCAAGTGCGAGTCGGACTCGCACGCGAAGGGTTCCGTACCATTCACTAGGTTGGCAATAGCAGTAAATACATATCATAATTATCATAATGATATCGAGCAAAAAAGGCAAAAAAATCACATTTGTTGTATGGGTGCCCCCCTTAATTGTTATTATTATTTAAGGCTCTAGGTATAATGGTTCACAAGATACAGCCTGGTGACAGATGGACAGCCAAGTCGGACCGTACTCCGACTTGGCTGTCCGTCTTGGACTCTGTCCGTCGCATCATGCATGCATTTTCACAGAAACGGTGCTGAATGAAAATTGGCGAGGTGTTATCCCAGCAGTGGTATACATTAAAACCTCAATAAACAAAAAAAAAAGATATGAGTCATTAACTCTTTCTGCAACTCTTTAAACTTGCAACTCTGCAACTAACCACGCTTTTCCGCGAACACATACCTGACGAAACACGGCAAATATCCGTTACATACATATTGTATGAACTTGTTCACACTACTCCGTGTCAGAGCGTCTATACTGAAACGGACAACTCTGAACACGGGTAGCCCTGACCCGGAAATGTGTGAATAGCCCTTAAAGGTCTATCTACATAAATCCGGACCGAGCCCGGGACGTGACCGGGCCTTAGCCCGTCAGGGATGAAAAAAAAAATCATTGCATACATTTTCTATGGATTTGTTCACACACGCCTCGGCCCGGCCCAGGCTCGGAAATGTGTGGATATCACATAAGAATACTAATTTTGACCAACAGGTAGGCACGCTGGATCAGCTGGTCGGCCTGTCGGACGACCTCGGCAAGTTGGACACCTTCGTCGAGAGTGTCACCAGAAAGGTGGCTCAATATCTCGGAGAGGTAAGATTTTTTCGTTAATCTCTTGATTAGTTTATGGATATGTTGGTGGATGGAAAAAGCGAATAATAGCCGTTCCTAATATTCAGACTTAACTGTCACGCAGCTGTCACTTGTGATCTATCCTTTAGTTAGAAGAATCACATAGTTTTTTTTTTGACACCGGTAGGTTTATAGAGACGAAAAATTTTAAGATAGAAAACTATTTCTACCTCTTGTAGGGCAAAACCAGATGTAGATAGAATATTGGGAACGGCCGTAAGAAGTCAGTGGAGCTGTTCTCTAGCTAATCTTACGTTTACAAACGGCAATGTTTGTGCCTATGGATGGATGGATGTGATGATGTTTGTTACTCTTTCTCACAAAAACTACTTAACTGATTTTGATGAAACTTTGCAATATTGTAGTTTATACATCAGAATAGGTACATAGACTATTTCTATAATCAAGATATTGTTTTCCAAAATATGATGTTAAAAATGCGTACATAGTCGCTTGTAGCTTCTTCTCGCAAATAATAATTGCTCTAATGTCTTAATTTATTTAAAGATACCTACTTAGAAAAAAAAGTTTTACTATATTGTGGGAACACTTTTATTCTGCCTTAAACAAATTAAAAAATATATTTTTGTATATCAGGTACTTGAAGATCAACGCGACAAGCTCCATGAGAACCTGATGGCAAACAATAGTAAGTGCTATTCCATTATTTTAAAGTTTATTTTTCATATGGCACTAAACATTTCAACTCTTGCAACTTTATTTTTATCGAAAAGAGTTTTTATTTTCAATCTGTTTGGTGCCATCTTTAATTATAAATATTTTTGGACAATTTGAAAAAGGTTAATTAAAAAAAATAGATGCTAAAATATAAAATAATAGATTTTTACAAATACTAAGGTTTAAAAAAGATTGTTATGCATGAAAAAGTAAAAGTTATATTTTAGCATGTTTGAAAAGTTAGAGTTAGGTTCAAGCTGTTGAAAAAAGTCTTATAATGTTGCTAGCATGAAAAACTAATTTAAAATAGATAAAGAATGAGTTTAAGTAGAGGTGAAGATTAAATTAAAAGCACAAAGTAGGGCAAAAGATTTTTTGGCATGTGTCGCTGAATTTCGGTGGTTTTCAATTTGAAATTTTATTTTTTAAATTTTATTATTTTGCATGTTGTTTTTTTTTAAACAAACTCGCTATATTTCATTTGTGTGAAAAATAGTTTTAGTTGAAATTAGCGAGTGATTTATTTATTTAATTTTATTAATTTTTTTGCGATCTTTTTACAAATTATTTTGCAATTACAATAATTGCACAGTATCCAAGAATGTTTATATGTATATGTTTTTTGTTTATATTTTTATTTAATTATTCACACATTAACACCTCATTTCCCAAATAACATTACTAATCACTATTTGAGCACTAACATTATCATGTTTTAAGAAAAAATAATATCAACAAATCTTTTTTTTTACTAAGTACTTATTTTTTTTAAATAATTACAGTGCAATTAAAGACTCAAAAATTCATTAGTTACAAGTTGACTGTTTTTTTTTAATTTTATGAAAAAATAATCATATTTTGTACTTAACAAACCTTTTTTAATGTCAAAAAAAAGTACAGCACGAAAAATATTATATTTTTTTTTAAATTGAGAAGTAACATAAAAGAGATTTGTTGGTAATCCTCAACATAATATTACTTTTTAAAATTTTTAAATGGCTAAGAATGTTGAGTGGACAGTGTTTCGAATGTTTTTCTATTTTTAAAATTTAGGAGGTTCGTTTATTTACGGCTATTTCGAACCTCGAATTGCATCAGTTATTAAAATGTAAATAGTTATGGAATGTATGTTGTTGAAAATCGTTATTTTTTTGCATTATTTTTAATGAAAATTGGTCTCCATTTTGTATTTGTCGAACGATCTCTTTAGATGCGGCTATTAATTGGATTTTAGGCGTGAATTGGTAAGACAAACTTCTAAATTTATTTCAAAATTCATTGGATTTTATATTTTAAGTGTTTTTAATTAATTGGATATAATATAATACAGAACACGCGTTAATATAAATTAATAGGTACTTAAAATAAATTAAATACTTAAGCATTTTAAGTGTTAAAATATATAATCATATTTATATGCACCAGTGTGTGAAAGTCTGTAGCAAAATTAGCACGAAATCGTTATTATTTTGATATATTATTTCATTAAATATATTTCGTTATTGCTTATTTTTTATATAAAATTATATATTATTGTATTATTTTCTTTAACACGGCTGACACAATAGAAAAAGAGGGTGTTCAGGAATTACGTTTTTTTAAAACAGATTTCATTAAAAATATATTTTTTAAATAGTTTTTTATATAATACGTGGTTCCTGGATACCTTTTAATAGAAATAATGTTATGTATATAGAATTTTGGGAATGTTAGAGTTTGGACTTGCATTTCAGTGTCTGAGAAATGGAAAAAAGTTTGCGGAAGTAAGTGATGTTTTAGTGTATGTATGTATAGCTTATAGATTTGTGCTTATAAGCCTGTATTAATTTATACTTTGAGAAATCAAGAATAGTATGAAAAATATAAAAATAAATAAAATATGAAAAATAATAAATAAAAGGATATGAAAAAGATATATTAAAACATTAATAGTATGAAAAAGATATTTTAAAATAACTTGAAATGTAGGTAAGAGGATAGAAATTATTTCGAAGATTCTAGTTTCATATAACAATTTTCATTTATTCATTTATATGACTTTTTATAAATACAACAAGAATCTTGATGATTGATTTCTTATTTATATCTTCAAGAAAAATAAAAAGTATAAGTTTTTTAGCAAAGTTGCTCAGTTTTTCGGACAGGCTATGTCGAAATTCTATTTTAACTTAATTAAAATTTCCTGTTCGAAAAAAATACTATAAAATTCTTTGTTCTAAAAAAGTAAGCTGCAAGATTATTATTTTTTTAATTCGGCTTAACTGTTTTTAGTTTCAACCGATTCAAAGCAAAGAGATTAAATTAAAACATTAATTTTGGTTTATTAATACAGGCGTGAATGTTGCTTCAAAGCAAGTTGGACGTTTATAATATCGAAACATAAAATATTATGACATGCTACCAAAATATCGCAATTTATGTTTATAAAATATATTTTTATATATCGTTTTTACATATCAAATATGTTCTGTATTTAGTTTCGTGTATATTTAAGTAAGATCGGTGTATTATATACTGTGACTTTAAATTAGTGAACGATAGAAAAGGATATGCATGTACTCGTGATAACAAACAACTTTTACTATGGGGCCGAGTTCGAAATCATAAATAAAAGTTGTTGCCCCCCATACTATCAGCTGATGCATCTTGTATAGGGAGTTCAAAATTTTTTGAATGATTTCGACCTTGGTCATATAATAAAAGTTGTTTGTTATCACGAGTACATGAAAATTATTTTCTATCGTTCACTAATTTAAAGTCACCCTGTATTATTATTATTTTGTATTATGTTTTTGCATGCGTTTATAATGTTATTGATTGCTTTATTTTACTATTATTTTACTATGCCTATTTCTTTTAAAGACGTATGTCGCTAGGTTTTTTTATTAGGTTTGAAAGCGTGATTTTTAGTGTTTTACAATACAATGTGGTTGTACGTTGTTGCGTGGTTTAAATCGATGTATATTTGACGTTTTAGTCGATTGATCTTGTCATTTTAAAATAGGTATTTAATTAAGCGAACATTTGAGATATTTTGACGTATCTTCATACATTGCCTTCTGTGAAATATCAAGAATTTACTGTGTAGCCATTTTTCAAGATATATTACTGTCAAAATGTTTTAAATTGTTTTTTTGACGAAAAAAAATAATTGTACGAAATTGTGTTTTCAAGTTCGTTTTTTTAAACGTATAAAAATATGGCGTAAAAATAACGCGATTAAAAAAATATTTATAATATTATTGTAGATAGAGAAAAATGTTTCTTTTTAGCTAATCAAGGGTTAAAGTTCTATTAATTACTATGATTCAAATCAAGAATGAAATACGTATTGTTTCAGCTATTTTAAGCTAAGAATTTCTAATCAAGCCGCGGATAGCGTGACCGAACGACCTATTTTTGAAGTAAACTAATTGGAAAACCGTCGGCGACCTGAATTAAAAAGGTATTTTATTTATTTCCTTCAATAAATTAATAAGATTGAAGAAACGCGTGGCAGATATTACTATACCACCCTATTTCGCAAAAAAAATCTAATATTGACTTTTCAACAAAAAAAAAATTGGTAAATTATTAATGAATCACAACAGATAGCTGCATTAAAAATAAAATGGTTTCTCGGTGCTCTGCTTAAACGAATAGAATGTAAAAAAAAAGAATTAAATCACAAAACTGTGAATGAAGCTACGAATACATACAACATTTTAAATTGATAAATTATTGAATACGTGACTTTCCCCTTCTGGGCGTGCCTTATAAGTTGGGAAAATCAGTTTTTCGTTACCCTGTCATTATGGTATTCCCAAGGTTGTTACACGTGACATCTCTTAATCAATTATTTAAATGAAAAGACAAGTGAAAAAAAAGAAAGTGAACCTGTAAATATTTAATTCTATGATTGTATCATTTATTTTAATAAAGTCTGAATATTTATTGAATTATAAGATGTAATCATAAAAACATGAAAAATAAGATACGATTCAGAATTTCTGCTTGTAGGTGTTGTTTGGTTTATATTTACAATAAATAGTTCTATTTTATTTCTATCTTCTACTTCAAAATATTATCCAAATTAAAGTAATATTTGAAAAAATAAAGTCTGATCATAAAAGTTGGTAGCCGATAAAAAATATCAATTAAGTATTAAAGTGAAGATTTGTAAACATAATTTCACAAAATCTGTTCTGTTTAGTATTTATTAAGATCACGTTTCTGTACATTTCAGTTAATTTAAGTACGTACTGTAATTGTGCACAAATATGTTACTATGATAAAAATGTTCATTACGTCATAAGTCGACCGCAATCACTGCCTCACAAGACATTCATAGCTTAGCCATACCCAGCTTCTACATATTGTCTATGCTTTGCGCTTTTTAATTTAATTATTTAAAAAATATTTTTCATTTTTTTTTGTATTGTTCAAAAACAATTTTTATTTTAATATATTTTTTGCTTCCCTCCCGTTTGTTACTAATTACTTACAATTTTATTTTGTTTCTATATTTTTAAAGCGTGAGGCGTTTACGATTAATAAAAACAAGGAATTATTTGTTTTACGCTTATTATTTAATTAACGTTTGAGATGACGGCCGAAACAGCTTAGAAATCAAAACAGAAACAGAAAAAAAAACTGAAGGATAAGAAATACAGCCGACTTCAAAACAGCAATTAAAAATTTTAAAAAAGAAAGCAACTGAACCGATTTTGCAAAAAACAAAATAGCGTCAGTCGCTTATAATAAACACGTCGAAAATTCGAATTTTGAAGTCGGTTGACAGTCAAACTCGTCAAACCTAAAAACATAACCTAAAAAATATGGAGTTTAATATAACAGCAAAAGAAGAGAGCTTAGCAAACAGTCTGCGATTTAGGCATTGACTCGTATGCGGATCCTGGCGGAGGCGAGCCACCCCCTACTCCAACGTCACCGGTATGCGACTCGGCATTTTCCGAGCACCACGGGTGCTGGCCGTGCGAGCATCGAGACCACTCGAGAGACCACTCGCATTCGCATTCGGAGTGCGTCTCGCAACCGTCACAGGCTTCAAGTGAAAGGAGCTCGCCCCGGTGGGATGAAGAGGAAGAAGAGCATCATGTCCTGAGTCAAGGTTTAGGCGAATATGGTCCTTTAGTCTTTGCGGGGTTTGAGACTTTGAATCTGAAATGAAATTGATTTATTTGCAAGTAGATAAAGGTCTACAATAAAGTTCGCGACGGAGATTTGTTCTGTGTCCATATTGAGGCTTAGATTTAGGAGAGATTATTATTTATTTATTTTAGATTTAAACTTTCGATTTAGATTTTAGATTTAGGAGTTGCGTGTTGTTTCGGAAAAAGTTTTTTTCTTTAGACACACACATGACTAGACGAAAAAATAATTGAGCAATTTTTTCAAATAAGTTTTTGAAACAGGAAACTTACAATTAGTTACAATTTTATAATTAGATATTTAATCTGTAAGAAAAAAAATATAAACTCCTCTACAAGATCTAGCTTGCAAAATATATGAAACAATTTTATTGGACTTGTTCGGTCATGTGAGGTCTTATGAACTGGACTCGTTGGGAGCATTCTCATAATTATCTCAAATATCGACACTCAACATGATAACGATAAATGAGTGCTTGAAAAATGAGATGAAGTATTTTTATACGAACTTAGTAGCCTAAAGGGGGCTTAGAAACAAACGACGGTGTTTGAAATATACAGAAAAAATATTTCTGTAAGGGCTCGTTTCAACACTTACAGATAAACATTTACCTGACAGATATTTTATATCTGTTATCTAAAACGTCAAGTTTTACGAAATAGACATAGGTTTATTTTAGTATTTAGTATTTATTTATTGCAAAAAGATACATTTTAATACAATTACAGTATAAAATAATAACTACCTTGTAAAGGTATATTTGCTTGAGGGCTTATATTCTAATATTAAACTATGTAAGTAATCACATTTTACATAAGTTTTGTAGGTATCTTGTTACAAAATCTATTTAATTATTTTTATATGTATCTAAGTACTATACATTTATATCCTAAAATAACGTATTAGCTTATTACATATTATCTGTCGATGTTGAAACGGGCACTAAGGGTCCATTTCACTTACAGATAAACCTATGTCTATTTCATAAAACATGAAGTTTTAAACAGAGAAAGGTATACATTATCTGCTAGATAAAAAACTGTCAGATATTGCCAGTGCCACTGTCTAAAACGTCATGTTTTATGAAATAGACATAGGTTTATCTGTCAGTTAAATTTTATCTATTAGTGGTGAAACGGCGCCTAATATTTTTTGTGCTGTTATTTGTCTTGAAGCTTCAGTCTTCTAGCTATTCTTAGACTTGTCAGGATACCTACTTATGAACCTAATGTGTGTTTGCCTTGGCCCTCAGTCACGTTGGCGAGTGGCCAAAACATCCAGAACAACCGCATTGCTCATTTCGGAACAGAATTTTGTCAATATACGTTTAGTTACATTCCTTAATCGCTTATTAGTTTGGCCTTGGCTTATTTAAGTTCTTTGAGAGTAGGGATCTGGTGAATGTCGGTCATTTAATAGAATAGGGATTGAATCGAAAGTAGTAATATCTTATTTTCATGCGAATTAATCAATTAAAATAATGGAATAACTAGTATCTGTTTTTATGCGAGCTTATGACATTAATACGGTGTTGTACTTTTTTGTTATCCTTTTCCGAAAAACATATGAAAAATCTCGTATGAGAGTAGGCTTGTGCCCCTGTAGTGGGGACGTTAATAGGGCTGATCATGATGATGATATGAAAAATATGATATCTAATAAGTGATCGACTTAGACCCTCTTGCGCAGCCCAGAGTTAACGCAATAAACCCGGAGTTAGCTGCTAACGTAGGGTTAAGTCAAGATAAATCAATACAAATTATTTATTTAACCCTGTGTTAGCAGCTAACTCCGGGTTTATTTATGGGCCTTAGCGTGTTAATTCATCGTAAATATATATTTTTTTAATTAGAATTTGTTGTAAATGATTAAAAAATGAAGTCTCAAACCCCGTCAAGACATAAAAACTCCGGTAGGCCAAAAACCTGTAGGTTTGCAAAAGCAGAGACTGAAATTTTTTGTTTTTAATTTTACGTACAGCGCTATTTGCGTATTGTATTAATTTGTAATATTTTCGGTTTTTTTTTTTATGTGAAGGCAGTGATTGCGTATTGAACATGACGTTATGCATTTGGCGTATTTAAAAAAAAACTTTTTTTGCAGATGGCGCTGTCCGTAAAGAAATTTTAGTCTCGGGAGCGCCATCCTGAATTTTAATCTAATTTTTTTTACACCATTTTGTAGTAACGATAAAAGATATGGTTTTTAATACACAGTTGCATGTTATAATGAAAGCCAATGATCTCTGCTTGAAATAACTTTTGAAGCTCCATTACAGTTGTGAAAATGTTAATAAAACACTTTATGTGCGTTCAAAATACACACGCACATGATTAAACTAAAAAAAGTTTCAATGAAACTACACGAGGTCAATGGCCTTTCATTTTTAATGTGACGAAACCACCATATTGATCTTTTGTTAAAAAAAATGAAGTTTAGTTTAGGGTGACGCTTCATACACCACTCAGGCTAGAAAATCTCCCACGAAATGTACGTCTTTACACCTTCGCGCCGGCGCACATCTAGCGTAGCGCAGAACATTTTTGATTGTCATATCATTATCGACATTGTTCTCATTAGATATTCAAAATCAGTTGACACAACAAATGAACATCGGAGCATCGAAGCGACTAAATGCGAATATTGTGTCAATTAATTTTGAATATTATTCTAATGAGAGCAATGTCGATAATAATTATGTCAATCAAAAATGCTCTGCGCTGCGCTTCGCTAGATTTGCGCCGGCCCATATTAAGTGTCGCTTTGTCGTCAAATCGCTATTGAAATGTCTAAAAAGTATATTTGTTAATTTATTTATAACCTGTTTGGGGTGTTTCGTGAAAAATATGACTTTAAAAAAAAGTTATATTCTTATATAGGGTGACTTTAAATTAGTAAACGATAGAAATGGATATGCATGTACTCGTGATAACAAACAACTTTTACTATGGGACCAAGGTCGAAATAAAAAAAAAAAATTGTTCCCCCATACTATCAGCTGATGCATTTTGTATGGGGAGTTCAAATTTTTTTGAAAGATTTCGACCTTGGTCCCATAGTAAAAGTTGTTTGTAATCACGAGTACATGCATATCCATTTCTATCGTTCACTAATTTAAAGTCACCCTATATAGAATGCGTTTCATAAAATAGTTCCTATGCCGCCATGTTGGCAGCATTGAAAATTTGTGCCACATAATACCCTTGATGACGTTTCGCAGTACGAATTTTCAATGCTGCCAACATGGCGGCATAGGATAGGAACTATTTCATGAAACGCACTCTACTCTTCGTAGCAGCTTATTTAATTAACAGGCAGTTGCAGAAAAGAAGGTTTAAGTTAATGCTCAATTAGACTCCATTAGATAAACATCTGAAGAAAACTTTTAGATCCTGTTTCACCATTTACCTACAGATAAAATTTATCTGACAGATATTTTATACCTGTCACTGTCTAAAACGTCATTTTTTATGAAATATAGACAGGTTTATCTGGCAGTTAAATTTTATCTGTAAGTGGTCAAACTGGCAGCTTATAACCTTTTTTTACAACTGACTGTTTTCACACCGAAACCATAGAGTATAAATAATGCTATTCGTACTCTATGCACCTTAATGTGTTTTTTTTATAGCTTGTTAAGTTATTTTTTATTTTCGCATTGATGTTTTATTACTTTTATGTATGATTTGTATGTATTCTGGTCGTATTAAGTCATGGTTAGGTTAGGTTAGGTCATATCAAGGGAAATAGGGAATTAGGTCAAATCTCTTTCATAAACAATGGCGGGTATTTAAAATGAGTGACGTCAATGCGTAACAGTTACATAGATAGTAACATGGGATGTACAATCGTTTTTTTTATTTTATTTGTGCATCGTGTCTTAAAGATAAGTAGGTAAGTATGTAGAAAAAATAATAAATACTTAGTCATGTAGTTTATAATTTTTAATCAAAAATAAATAAAGTTGATTAAAAAAAACGTTGAAAAAACCTTCGTTTGATAAGGACAGAGTTAAATTTGAAAAAAATACGTAAAAAAACAACCAAACCAAAAAAAAATACTTAGATGACAAAACAAATAAAAAAATCATCAGTTCTTGTTGTTTACATAAATATTAAAACTTTATACCTACCATATATTATGTAGGTATGCTCCTTAAATAGTTAAGTAGGTACATAATAATTATAGTACACAAATACTAGGTCAACCCCAAAAACTATTAATAAAGCTATTATTGAAACAATAAAGCGGTAACCTTGTTTTATTATAAATATTTGCATCTAGCGCTATATTGATTGAGGTAAAACGTGTCGCTTCTCTTTCATCTTGATTGTAAATTGTTTCTTTTTCAGTTAGAATGATAAAACTTTGTAAATATCAATTTTTTAATCAGGTAGCTCCGATTTCTTTGCGTACTTTTCTCTGCCTTTAAATATGAAATTGTGTTTTAAATCAGAAATTCGGCCATTGAAAAATGAAAGTACATTTTTTAAATACCTAGATTTAAAATAATTTACAGCTTATTTACCTACTTAAATGTGTAAAATAATTAATAACCAAATTAAATAAGTGCTTTGAATAAATAAATTATTTTGAAAGCTTAAAAAACAGGACTAGCTTAAAGCTAAAAAATATATAAAAAAGTTAGATTTAAGGCAAAAATAAAGATACTGAAAAAACTGACGTACCTAATTATGATTCTATCTTATACTAAATGTATCTCTGGATAAAATAACATCTTGATTTATAACTATGCAAACATACTACTTTTAAAGACTTCATTTCACGGAATAATAAATCATTTTATGAACGGCATAAGCTCCTAATTCTGTTTTTATGTTACGATTACGACCTCGTTCATTAGAAGGATGTAAAGCTTTGTTAATTATGTGCTTTGATATTGAATACGAGTTAAAAAAAAAACCCGGCGGTGCGAGTCGGACTCGTGAAGGATTCAGTATGATTGTCTAGGTTAACAATATAAGAAAATTCTAACGAATAAAGAAGATAGACATGATATAGAGAAAAAACTCACGTGTTTGTATGGGAGCGCCCCTGAATTTATTAATATTGACAAAACTAGATTAAAAACTAAAAAAGCAAAAAGTGAGTAAATTAAAGTTGAGTTTTTTCATTTTTGTATAAACTGAATGGCATAAAAATTGCAAAATTGCAAACGTTACATTAAATATTAACATTCTCTTCAAAGATGACGTCACATTCTCCTGAAAACGCATGGAAATAAAACACGATTTGAGAGCTCATTCCCGTTTGACGATTTGTTTACGTTCGGCAATAAATTGAAGGAGATTATTGCAACGAGTTTTATTACAAAATCCAAGGTTTGTTAGCATTCACGACTTGTTTGACCAATAAGTTGTATGATAAATTTGACAGTTGAAGCATGGTATGAAATGTTGACTTGTGTAGGTACTAGGTGTTTCATTGATGTTTTTCTTTTTTATATTTACGTATTTACGTGATACAAAACAAATCGATCAAATATATAGGGTGACTTTAAATTAGTGAACGATAGAAAAGGATATACATGTACTCGTGATAACAAACAACTTTTACTATGGGACCAAGGTCGAAATCTTTAAAAAAATGCTTAAGCTCCCCATACAAAATGCACCAGCTGAGTATGAGGGAACAATTTTTTTTTGTGATTTCGAATTTGGTCCCATAGTAAAAGTTGTTTGTTATCACGAGTACGTGCATATCCTTTTCTATCGTTCACTAATTTAAAGTCACCTTGTATTACTTCACGATATTAGTTTTCTGAATTTATTGATCAATGGTAATGATATTCTAGTTTATTTATTTAATTGTCTTGTCTGAATAGATTTTTCTTTTAAGGACAATTAGCTATAGATCCGTAGTTCCTTTTTTTAATTTCAATAACTTAGTAAGTCCTTAGAATAATGTTGTGTCGTGAATAATAAAGAAAAAAAATAGGCTCTCCTTAAAATATCTATGACCCGTGAGCGTGAGACCATTTCGGTTCAAAGGTCTAGTTCATTTTGAAATACATTCTATTTAAAATGTTTATCCGCAAATATATTAAACTAAGCATCTGTACCAACATGGGTCAATATCTGTATGAGAGTAGGCTCGTGCCCCTCGGTGGGGACATATATAGGCATACAACAACATAGTTTTACATACCCATTTTAAATGTTATCATGTATACGGGTGTTTTTTTTACAATGTGACACGAAATAATGGAAAGCAATTGCTTGAAAAATCTAATTGGTAACTTAACGACTGAAACAAATGGGGTCGAACGAAATATTATCTTTTTTTTATAAACTATTCGTAAATAATCAAATAAATCAGATAATCAAAGAAAAGTCAAAATGTGTTTACTTTGGCATCATAATATCTACTAGGTATTTATACATATTTTTTTAAACTAACGCTAGTATTAAAATTAGAAAGAGAATTTGTTTTGTCGTATTTGGACCCATGTTTATACAGGTGCTCAGTTTAATATATTTACGGATTATATCCCTTTATTTCCGTGAGACGTGTACTTAAACACCCTGTATAAATAAAAAGCTTGTTATTGTAAGAATTATTCAATTTTTTGTTGATGTAGTGATTTGCATGATATGTGAATGCATGTTTTTTTTACGCACATGTTGTATGAAACCGTAAAATTGTATGTAATGTGTATGTAGCATGTCTAGTGCTAGATATTAAAACTTTTTTTTTTCAGTTGATGTGGTTTTTTTTTAGCTTTTAACTAGTTTTTTTTTGTTTAATTGTAGCACTACTGAATAAACTGAATAATTTTTGGTTTACCTACATCATTTAAAAAAAGAAATATTATGTTTTAATTAGCACCATAAATTTATAGTATTTACCTAAATAATTTGTTAAGATGAGGATTTTTTTTTATATAGTGAACTTAAAAAAAAAACTCTTTTTTCATGTTTTTTTTTAACGTATCACTCGTAAAATGCTTTTAAAATTCATGATCATAATAAAGTAAAGTCTAACTTTGGTGTCTTTCTGAAATGTTTAAGGAAAAATAGGTTTTTTAAGTATAATTTATTTTGAAATTATTTATTTCTTATTATTTCTAAAATAATGGCTTCTTTATTTTTTTTCTAATGACGTAGGTACCTATACCTACCTAACTACCTTTTTCGCAAAAAATAAAATTACTTTTTTATAAATTCAAAAAAATCTGTAGGTATATTTAAATAGCAATTCCATTTTCTCAAAATTACGTATACAAAAACGCCTTTTTGAAAAAAACAGTTCCTTATTATGCCATGCGTTAAGCCAAAATTTACTTTAAAAAAAACATATTTTTCCTTAAACATTTCACCATATACAAATCCCACTTAAATCCCAATGTTTAAAACTAATTGTATGATTTCAGGTGACCTGCCCACTTACCTCACGCGCTTCCAATGGGACATGGCCAAGTACCCCATCAAGCAGAGCCTGCGTAACATCGCTGACATCATCAGTAAACAGGTAACAATACATACATACATACCTACATGAATACATACATACATTATACGGTAAAGGGCGATAAAGAATGCACATCGATCTTTGGAAAGAGGTAATCATCTAATTTTGACCTCGTTCTTAATACATATCTTCTTTTACTGTACATACCTATGTGTTACGCCTCTTTCCCATCTAGATAGGCAGAGACCACTTAACACTAACTTTGACACAACGAGATGCGTTATCCAAGCCGAAACTCAGTTGAATACCGTTTTTTTGCTGAAAAATTACCACACAGATTTAATAATTTCTTTTTATCTATACCTACCCGACACGTTTAAAAGATTATCCAGTGTTTTTCATGTCGATAAAACTTAGTTAAAATTTTTAAACTAGCTGTCCCGGCGAACTTTGTCCCGCCTTAGAATGAACTTTATTGTGTAGGAATAAAATTCAAATTGACTCTACATTTTAGTAAGAAAACATTTGTATGGGAAAAAGAAAGGTCTGTTTTAGGGCTTTCCCGGCTATTATTCGAATTTTTCTCACCGTTTAGACCTACCCTGGACTACGACAAACATTTTAAAACCAAAATCAGCCCAATCGGCCCAGCCGTTCTCGAGTTTTAATCAGACTAACGAACAACAATTCATTTTTATTTATATAGATTACGATAAATGCGTAGGAAGTTTGCAACCTCTAGTTATTTATCAATATCGTTTGTACACAGGTTGGGCAGATCGACGCCGACCTGAAATCCAAGTCGCAAGCCTACAACGCACTCAAGAGCAACCTACAGAACATGGAGAAGAAACAAACGTGAGTCTTAAGGGGCCCAAGTCTGCTAATTAAAAATAGCCCCAATTGTGTGTCGGCAGAGTGTCAATGACATTTTTTGACTTTGGTATTCTGCTAAACAATGGCTTACACTGATTGCGACCAAATGTGTCAAAAAATGACTGCCGACACACGACTGAGATTAATGTTAATTAACAGATTTAGGCCACTGATATTTATCTCTATCATCTCTCTGTACTTATCTGTAAAAGACAAATATAGTTAGTCATGTCAATTCAATTCAATAGAGATTTATTCATAGGTAACCCAAAATTACACTTGAATGCGTCAGAAATATAAAACAAAATAAAAATAAAAACAAAATTATAACAAGTTAACAAAAGTAAAAGCAAATTAACTGAGTGAAGCTACGCTGACTTCGGAAGGCAGATTCCCCAGAGAAGAAGCCAGCAAAAAACTCTTGAGGTCCCACTGCTGAGCAAAGGTTTTTCTCAATAAGATAGGCACATGAAGAAAAATAAAACACGCCTGCCTACGGAAAACCTGTGATCTTATCTTAAGGGGCCGTTTTACCACCAACAGATAAAATGTAACTGACAGATAAACCTACGTCTATTTCATAAAACATGACGTTTTAGACAGAGACAGGTATTAACCTCTCACATCCCACTGACCCATTACAAACCCAGACACAATAGATTTTCTATTGTTCTTTTTTTTCTAGGATGTGAAAGATTAAATATCTGTCAGTTAAATGTTATCTGTAAATAGAGAATTCATATTTTATGCATGCACCTGTAACTCCTCAATAACCTGGATATTCTCTCCCTCCAGCGGCAGCCTGCTGACCCGCAACCTGGCGGACCTGGTGAAGAAGGAGCATTTCATCCTCGACAGCGAGTACCTCACCACCCTGCTCGTTATTGTACCCAAGTCAGTGGATTTTTGGAGCTTAAGTGTGGATGAATGGATGGGAAAGAGACGTGAATGATATGTATGTAGGTGCTAGAGGCTGTCCGCGATTTTGCCCGCATATATCGTCATATCTTGAAAAAAAAAAAAAAAAACAACATATCTTAAAATTATATAGCCTATGTTTTATTAAGGCGGGTCGACATAGACCGAGCAGCCTCGCTCGAGGCCCGCTGCGCGAGGCGTTTGCCGCGCAAAGCAGCTTGGTGTGTGTAAACGTGCCTACTAGGCACCTTTGAGCAAATTAAAAAACCAACACCGCTTGGCTCGGCCGAGCACGCGCTCACCCGAGGCTGAGCATGCGTGTGCTTCGGGCGGAGCACGACTACACAGACCGAGCTGCCAGAGCCTGGGCCGCAGACGAGGCTGCCCGGTCTGTTTAGACGCGGCTATTCAGATGTATAAGCTACAATATTACTCAGTTTCATCAAAATCTGTTTAGTTGTTTTTACGTCAAACAGCAACAAACATTCTCTTCTCATCCATCGGCACAAACATGGTAGATTTTTTTTTAAGTGATACTATATTGAAACTAATCTATCAATCGATATCGATGTATCGCTCGCAGGTCAATGTTCAACGACTGGAACGCTAACTACGAGAAGATCACCGACATGATCGTGCCGCGTTCCACTCAACTCATTCATCAGGACAACGATTATGGACTCTTCACCGTGTCTCTGTTCAAGAAGGTTCGTACAAAAAGGTTATATGTCCAATGCATTCGCAGTAGAATTGGTCTCTAGTGTCCTTTAAGATGAAATCCTCACATTTGTCAACTTAATGGTGCTCCATCGCTGCATGTTATGAAATGTTAGTAAACATTTTCTAATAAACTTTTAGTTTACATTTTTTCGCTCTGTCTCTCTCGCTCCCTACGGGAGGCGAGCGCTTCCGTCCTACTTACTCGCCGAGAGTTGAATGACCTTTGCGTTAGAGCGCGCGAATAATAATGTAATTCTTAATTAAAAATGAGTTAAAAAAAATATATTTTCTCGTGGAATTGGTTCTACATCACTAACACTATACCTGGTTAAAAGGAAAGTGATACTTTTCCTAACACCCTGTTAAGTAAAGTAATTAAGTAAAAATTTGTAAAGTAAAGAATTATTATTGATGATAAAACTTCATTTAACAAAATGTTTTAATTCTGCGAACGGGCTACATAAGCCCGTTCGCGGGCGTGCAAATCTCAATATTTGAATTTAACTTAAATAATTCATGATAAATTAAGATTATAAATGTATGGCGGCAGGTAGTGGACGAGTTCAAACTGCACGCGCGTGAGCGTAAGTTTGTTGTGCGCGAGTTCGCGTACAACGAGGCCGATCTCGCCGCCGGTAAGAACGAGATCACCAAACTCGTTACTGACAAGAAGAAGCAGTTTGTAAGTATTAATTACCTTCACACTTGGTTTATAAGGTTTATATTAGCACAAAGAGCATAATTACTGATATATCAAACTTATGGATATGAAATACTGCCTGGATCTGCGTGGCTAGTCTGGCGCAATATGGCGACTTTTTGTATCGTTTGACAGGACATTACCAAGAAAACTATGAGAAAACTTGGCGCAGCCTTGGCACGCTGTCATAAACTCAATGGTAGGTAGAGGTAAATGAAAAAAATGGGGCTTCGCCAGTCTGTTCCTTCCTCATTGATTACACCCTACAGATAAAATTGACAGATATTTTTATACCTGTCACTGTCTAAAATCTAAAACGGCATATCTGCTATATTTAGGGCATGCGCCGGCCATTATTTTAATAGTTATAACAAATTTTAATTGTTGTTACACTTATAACGTCATGTCGTAACACGAATTCAAACTGGCAGAAGATAGATCTAAATAGCGGATGCTATACCAACAAGAGTCTAACTCTTGAAATAATGGATGGGAACAAATGTAATGTTATTTGTAATAAATTTCAGGGTCCCCTCGTCCGATGGTTGAAAGTGAACTTCTCGGAATGTTTCTGCGCCTGGATACACGTTAAAGCGCTACGTGTATTCGTCGAGTCTGTACTACGGTGAGTTTATTAATATTATCTAGATAAAACGTCTTAAGGTGGGAATTAATAGGCATAATGACTAAAAAATTTTTTTGTCCTTCACATATATTCGACATGTATTTTTTCTTTTTTCTCTTAACCTAAAAATGACAAAGATACACTGGGCTAAAGTTGCTCGTGACGTCACGCCTAAGTAAGATTTTTACCTAGGACTAACGTCAATACCCCCCACTCCGTAACTTCGATGCTCTGTATCTTTGAATTTATTTATGTATTTGATCAGGTAAAAAATGTGTTTCAAATATTTTTAATGGCCTAAAAGATGGACTAATTATTTTTAGAATTTTTGAATGTAGTCATCATCCCTATTATCTGACGCGTCTTACAGACGCGACTTATGGACAAAATCTGGATAGTACAAAATGTACTACACTGTGCAAACTATCAGGCGTAAGTCGCAAACGTGACTGAACGCTCAGTCGTCCAACTCGAATATGCCATTATATAATAAACCTTGTTCACATTATTAAGACGCGTCTGACGGACACGTCCGAAAATTTGTGAGCACCTTTCCGGACACATCAGATTTTTTTTAAATATCAGATGAGAATAAATATACATATGTCACCTTAAATAAATACAATATAATACAAACTTATCCTACTCAAGTACCTACTATATACATATTTATAGCTGTTACTAGCATTTTTTCGCACACAGTGTTTATTTGTACTGTTTTTGAAAATAAATGTATTATGTCTTATACATAGATAACCTACTTATAATAAAAATACAAAAAATGTTTTTTTTTAATAAATAATAAATATTATGTGTGGCCTCCCTTTGCAGCTACGGCCTGCCGGTGAACTTCCAGGCGGCAGTGCTGGTGCCGTCGCGCAAGAGCTTGAAGAAGCTGCGCGACGTGCTGCAGCAGCTCTACGCGCATCTAGACCACTCCGCCAACCATGGACCGCAGGCGCAGGAGGTATGCACTAGAATCTAGACTAGACTTAGATCCGACCTAGACTGGACCCAGATCTATACGAAGCCAAGACCAAGACGACCTAGCAAAGATAAATAAATATTGGGGGACATTTCACACATCTCACACCTGGTCACCTGACCCCAAACTAGGCTAATCCTGTACTACGCTAACTGGCCTGTCTAGATCCCGACCTACATTAGAGCTAGACTTAGACTAGACCTAGCTAGCTGTTAACATAAACATAAAAGCATACAACACAGCGACACAGTGGTTGCGATTCAAAAATTTGACTATGAAAAAAGTTGTTTATACATATTCACATATTCACACAAAAATAGAATTAAAAAAATGGATCGCAAGTCTACTACGTGTGTACACACTGTTTTTTTTTACAATGCGTGCTACGGTTACGGTTAAAGTCAAAGTCAAAGTCAAAAATTTATTTATTTCATAGGCACAAAAAATGCTCTCGAAACCGTTACATTATTATATAAATATTTTTTTTTAAAGCTAGCGCTAGATTCGCAGGTTGCAGTTTCCCCCAGAGAAGAACCTAGCAAGAAACTGTGAGGTTACTCTTTTCAAATAAAGTTTTACAATTCTTATAATCAGTTACACAGGTATAAAGGTACATATTTACATCATTATAATTATTGTTCCTAAAATTTATTTTGACCCTTATAGGTTACAGCTCGCTAACGAGTAGGTTCCCGTCGTAATGTAATGGTGTTTGTTTGCAGACGGCGGAGTTAGCGGGTCTGGGGTTCGGTGCGTCGGAGTACTACCCGTACGTGTTCTACAAGATTAACATCGACATGATCGAGCGGGCCTAAGGACTACTGCTATATTTATATTGCGTTACTAGGTGAGTTACATACATACATACATACCTTCCTTATCAGCTCTTTTTAACGTCTTCAATACATGAGCCTAGTCTCATACGAGAGCGCTTAGACTGTAATCCACCACGCTGGCTTGTGGCTTCTTCTCTAGTCTATGCAGGTTTCCTCACGACGTTTTCCTTCACCGTTAGCGCGTGGTAATCGAATATTCAATCCGTACATGAGAAATAAATCTCAGAGGTACAGGTTAGATCGAAACCGCGTCTCCGAGATTGGAGGCGGGCGTTGTACCAACTAAGCTACCTCTCACTACTAGCTACGAGATTGCCAAATAACAATATACAGACAGACCAACTTATCTGTGAACTGAACGGCGGCGCTAGTAGTAATACAAAATTGTATTTCTTTATTACAAAATAGTAATACAAAATTGTATTTCTACCAATCGCAGCAGTTCTGCAATTTGACATTTCCGTATTAGTGGCCGTAGTTCACAGATAACTTGGTAACTCTGTACTACGTTGATATTATCGACTTATTAAAGTTTACCCACTCGCGTTACTTTTCCTTTTGACTCACATTGTAGTCAATAAATACGCACTGAACATGTTAAACTAACTTTTTTTTGTTTTTTTTTCTCGTAGGTATATGTATGGAGGCCCCCGCCACGCCGCGCCCGCCGCCTGCAATTGTTCCGTGTACAATTATTTAATTTCAAACAATTAATTTTAATTTCACTATAATAAATGAAAATCCTTATAATTTCTCCCTTTGTAAGATAAGATCAGAAATCATTTATCTAAAAACAGTTATATTTTTCTATGTACAGATTTTTTGACGTTTTATTTTTCAATGTTATAATTTTAAATATCGATGCAGGTTGTTGATAGAAATACTAATGTATTTATGTATATTGTTTAACGATTAAGCAGGTTTTGATGAAACTGATGCAATAACTGAGCTTTTTTTTTCACTTTTTTTTCTTGAAACGCAACAATTCAGTCCAGTATTATTGGTTGCTTAGTGTAGTGTATAAAATACGTTATAAAGTTGAAAGCCTGTATAATAAATGTTCAATAAAATATATTGGAGTTATGGAGATGCAAAAGCTATGTAAATAAGAACATTCCTCAATTGTAACTCGTGTAGTACATAATAAAAATATTATTGAAGTTACTGTTTTTTGGTCTTTTATTATATTTAAGCTATAGCCATAAAAACTCACAAGACCCTGACTTCATGCTATCACCTCTCTGTGGGGTCTGCAGGAAGAAATTTCTTTTAGAAATATGCTGTACCTTATAACTTTTCTATTTTGTCTCTATGTACTATCATCTTACAATAAACTGTTAAATAAGTAAGACTTAACCCTTTCGCTGCTGAGGAACTACACAGATGAGTCGAGTCGAGTCGACTCGCCTCGCGTGTTGTCTTTCGATGTACATTTTGAATTGAATGCGCATCATCGAACTTATTTCCGAAAATTAAAAGAATTGAATGCTTTATTACTGAATTAAAAGTACCCATACCTGCAAAATCTGTGCTTTTCATTAGTAAGGCAAATCAACCTTTATGCTTACTTTGAGTATATTTCAAAATCCAAAATCATCTGTTTCTGTTCTTAGGAAAGACAATTTTGAGCCTAATTACCTAAATCTAAGACTAGTTTTGTAACAAGTTACCTACTTCAAGAAACAAAGAAAACTGTTACTAAGCATTGATTTACATTTCAATATAGTCCTATAGAATACCTATACAGCACTACAAACAATTAATTTGCTTTAATATAGCCAAGACGTTCTTAGATAACTGAAGGTCAAATTAGTGCAGCACTAATTATGAAATGCAACTTTGCATCATATCCGTAACATCTATATCTCACTTGCACATGTTTGCAACATGTATGACAGAATGAGATAGATAAGGCTTACTAATGCCAACTTTTAATTGGGAATATTAAAAATAGTAAAGAATGTAGGTACCTACAGCCTCTAGCTAGACCAAAGAGTTTCTAATGTTTTTAAAAAGAAATATGGTTTGGTATGTTCGTATTCTAGAATCCATTTTCGCCATAAAAACTTTTATTATTAGCTTGTATCATTACAAACAAAAATTTTATGAGTTATTTGACTGGTCGATTCCAAAATAACAAAAATATTAATAGATCACCAGTTGTTTATTTGGCAGTCTGTCAAAACAGTGTTAGCCCAGCTGGTTATCAAAAGGAAGAAAAATAAAAAACATACTTTTAAAAACTTACATTCAATTTAATAGGCGTTTCAATTTTAAAATAACATAATTCTCTGAGCAATGCCAATAGTTCAATACACGCAGGTACTATAAAAAACCTTATCAACTAACTATTAAAAACTGAAAGGCTTTGTCAATCAGCCCATTCTTCATCTTGCGTCTGTTCGGTATTATCAGGCTCCATCATTTTGGTCAAAGATTCTTCGCCGCCCTCATCCAGCCTGTTGAATAGCGAAGTTAAAAGTTTCTTGTTTAAATGGTCCGTCTGACTCACTTCTCTGACTGGCTGCTGTTGTTGTGGCTCAGGATTACTAGGCGTTGTATTGTCTGGTGCCGGCATGATGAATATCTTCCAAAATAACAAAAGAAATTATTAAAACGTAGACGAAAACACCCAACGATATCAACACGCGAAATGAATCACAAAGTATAATGCGTCTAATAAAATATAACGAAGCGCGATATGCAACAAAGTTGAGTAGTGAACATTTGAATTTTGTTGTGTTATAAATATTTTCAACCGTTCCTATACTCGCAATCAAGTTTGACAGTTAATTGATTTCTTTTGTTTTGATTTTACATCTGTTAAAACTCCAATAATTAAGTAAAGAATCTTAAAAATATTTATATTCTTACAAAGTATGCAGACAATTTTATTAATTTAAATACTAATTAACGTTTTTTATGACATTTTAAAATAACAAGAGACAGAGGACATGATAAATTGTGCGTGTAATGAAATCATGGGCGTTTATGAATGCGTTCACAAAATCCGAGACCTTACTTTATTTTCATAGAAAAGTTGAAGTTAATTAATTTATTGCTATCAATTATTGCCACTTAGTAGTGTAGTATCAATTCATCCGAATGAGTATTATCTATATTAGATCAATGTTTAATATTTTCGCAAGTCTTTTGTCTCAGAACAAAATATAAAAAATATTTTGACATTGACTTAACGATGCGTTCACAAGATTTTATTTTTTTGCTGGCCTTTACGAACGTCGTTTCCGACCAGCGACATATTCCATCGGCGGTGTATTTTACCAAAAAGAGCCCATAAAAGTTAGTAAATTGTGTAATTTATTTAACAAATATTCGATAACTTTATATCTACTGCTTTAAAGTGTAGAGTTAAGTAGCAGATTCGGTGAAAAATTGTGTTTTTCATCATCAATGTCGAGTGTTGGATTCTTACATAACTGGACATAACCTGACTTGGTCGTATCAAATTGGTATTTTTTCTTGCAGAATCGTGAAAATGTTGGGCCGTTTCGCACCCGGGGTGTGCACCCAGGTGGTGGCTGTATCAAACCAGCAGCAGCAGAGGAACATGGCTACTCTGAAGTCCATTTCCATCCGTCTGAAGTCCGTAAAGAACATTCAGAAGATCACCCAATCCATGAAGATGGTGTCTGCGGCTAAGTAAGCTATTCCATGTTCGAAATTAAGTTTTAAAATTTTCTAAGTGGCCAGCTTCTTGAGAAGTAACCAAGGAGTTTTCTTACAAACAGCTGATAATCAATGTCATTAGGGCAGGTAATTTTTTTATCTGATTTTCTCATAATTATCGCACGTTTAATCATACCTTGATATTAAATTCTTAGTTTGATTAATCTTTCATCCATGGAATTGATACTTTTGCCTGAATCTCATATAGTAAAATTTCTATGGACCTTTGGATTACCGACAAAAAACGGCCCATTCCATTTCCTATGAAATGATATGAAAGCAAAGAGGTTGTTCAAACATTAATTACTGCATTTGTTACTATAAAAAAACCCACTTAGGGATTCAAGCAATAATAAAAAACATACAAAATTCTAGATACACCCGTGCCGAGCGTGACCTGAAAGCCGCCCGCCCTTATGGAGAAGGTGCCGTGCAGTTCTACGAGCGCGCTGAGGTTACCCCCCCTGAGGAAGACAAGAAGCAGCTTTACGTTGCTATGACTTCTGACAGGGGTGAGATTTTCTTTTATTTTCAGTTGGATTAAAAGAGATACTTTACAGTACAAAATACACATTAAGTAGTAGTTTTAGGCAAAAAAAAAATATATGTCAAAAGTTTTAAGTACATAAAGTAACGTTGATCTTGACTGTCACAACTATTTACACCCTCCTTATAAACTGCCAGATCAAAATTGTGTTAGTTTTCCAAGATATGACTAAGAGAAAAGAAAGAGTAAGAGTAAGAGTTGCGCAAGTGGCTGCTGGTCTAAAAAGAAGAAAAACAAAAGAAAATTATTTGGTTATTAATTACACTTTTTTGTCGTCTTTTTACCTATTGACATTTTCTTAAAAAATTCTAGAATTAAAAGTCACCTTCTCATAGTTAATTTGTCAGATGTTTTTTTTTAAGGTAATTAGGTTTAATCAATGGTTTAACCTAAGATTTTACCTATAAGTACTATGTTGTTGTTAGCCCATATACATATGTCCCCACTGAGGGGCACGAGCCTACTCTAAGTACTACGTATAATAATCTTTTTTCTCTATGCTATACAACTAACGGGCAATAAAGATTATTTCATTTTCATAAATACTCCGTTTTCTTACCCAGGTTTATGCGGCGCCGTCCACACCGGTGTCTCTAAGGTGATCCGTACTCGTCTCCAAGAGCCAGACGCGGAGAACATCAAGGTGATATGCGTGGGAGACAAGTCGCGCGGTATCTTGCAGCGTCTGTACGGAAAGCATATCATTTGTGTCGCTAATGAGGTGAGAGTACTTTTTTAAAAAAACTATTAAGTAATTAGTAAGATAAGATAAGATCAGATCAGCCCATATATGTCCCCACCGAGGGGCACGAGCCTACTCTCATACAGAGAGTGATTAGGCCGTAATCCACCACGCTGGCCAAGTGCGGGTTGGCGGATTTCACATACACGTTCGAATTTCTTCTCTGGCGTATGCAGGTTTCCTCACGATGTTTTTCCTTCACCGTTAGCAAGTGGTAATAAGTAATTAAATAAAAATAAAACAAAATTGAAGGTAATTTGAAACATTTGCTTAATATTTTGGAAACAAAAGATCCCACGTATACAATGCAAGCAACACAATTATGACTATCTGTTCCATTGAAAAAAAGATTAGGAACATATTTGTCACACGGACACGTGGGATAGAGTTTCGTGTGTTAAAAGTATCCTGCAAAAATGTATTGTAGTTCTTTATTTCAAGAAGATGTATAGAGATTTTGTGTAGGTACAGTCAGCATCATAAGTCCATTAACACATTCAGATTTTCAAAAGTAATATACACCATTATTAGACATAAAATCTTACTTATTTTCCTTATTTTGAAAATTATTGTATGTTCATTTAACTCTGAAGTATTTTTTGCTAAGCGATTTTCTTCTAATAATCATGTATTTTACTTTTGAAAATCTGAATGTGTTCATCCGCTTATGATGCTGACCGTACATTTACAAAAATAAAATAATTTTTCTAAAAACGCGTCGCCTACCAAGATGTAAATTTTTTTCGACGTCCTGAGTTTAGCATTTTTTATTTTCTGGAGAATGTATATATGTAATGGACGTATTTCCATCCAGATCGGCCGCCTGCCCCCGACATTCGGCGACGCAGCCAAGCTAGCCAATGCGATCCTGACTTCCGGCTACGAGTTTGCTTCCGGCAAGATCGTGTACAACAAGTTCAAGTCTGTCGTGTCTTACTTGCAGTCCGACCTGCCTATTTTCAGCCAGAAGGCTGTTGAGGTGAGTATTCATTTATTTTAAAAGAGGTACACATTAGCGAACTGTAACCGCGCACACGAGCAATTTATTTTCTCGGCGATTGTTTATTCTGCTATGGTCTAGTATTGAAAGTTATCTGAAGTTGCATGGCTATATCTCCCTTCACGCATTTCCATACTGGCACATAGCCCGTGTCCAAAGTTGCCGAGCAACTAAATTGCTCGAGCGCGCGGGCTATAACTGTTGCTCGCACTGTAACAAAAAAAAAAACATAGTGTGTAGGTCACAGCTGGAGGTGGTTTTTGTCGCGTATCAAAGGGTAAATATAACACGCGTACATACTAGAACCTCGTTACTACTGTTTGGTTACAGTTACAGTTTGCTAATGTGAACCCTTACATGTAATACTTATTTTTTGAGACAAAAACTAAACCAAGGTTGGCGTTATTAAGAGAATTGTAACAAAGATATTGACGTATCTTTGATTTCATTCCGTCCCGAACAAATAATTTATACCAGAAGAAAAGAAGAAAATGATTTGTTAAACTTTTATCAAAGATTGATATTAAAGTGGACTAAGTCATAAGTACCTATGTGAACATCTTATTTAAATATTATCTTTCTTTTTTAAAAAGCAATCAAGCCTTTAAAATAACCATCTTTTCTTTAGCTAACAAAAGCCTTATTTCTCTCCACAGAGCGCCCCAAAACTGGCAACATACGATTCTCTGGATTCCGACGTGATTCAATCTTATATGGAATTCTCTATGGCTTCTATGCTGTTCTATGCTCTCAAAGAGGGAGCTTGTTCTGAACAGTCTTCCCGTATGACAGCCATGGACAACGCTTCAAAGAACGCTGGAGAGATGATTGACAAACTCACTCTCACATTCAACAGAACTCGCCAAGCCGTGATCACTAGAGAGCTGATTGAAATTATCTCTGGTGCCGCCGCTTTGGAATAAAACGGTTGATTTTCGGGTTCGTGCGAAAGGCTGAATGCGGTTTAAAAAAAGAAGATATTGTCTATGGAATTTTAAAAAGTTGAAAAAACAAGACAAAAGGAATTCGAACGCGTAATTTAAAAATCGGTTGGTTGAACTGCCTGCATTTTAAACGAACCCAAAATTTATACCAGAGCAAAATCAAATCCTTAATTTTGGAACTGCCGAAAAATCATGTAACAATTTTCAATAGTAATTTATTTCGTAATGTACAATATAATGCCGATATTTTTGGGTGAAATTCGATGAATTCTGTAATAAACTCACACGCATTCACTATACTGGCTTTTCCATCTTACAGAGTTTGTGGTTTTTTACCCTATTCCGTTTTTTAAGTCTATTTTATTGAAGTGTAAATGAAATCTCGTTATAAGGATACAGTGGTGGCTAGTAATAAAGTATTGTTTTAGAATTTTGGTGTTTTATTTCATTAAATTAACATAATGGTGAAAAGGAGGTATTATTGCAACCTCGGATCAACAACAGCATTATATTTATGGCATAATCTAGGTACAGTCTTCATATACTATACAAAGTGACTTTAATTAGAGAATGATAGAAAAGCATATGCATGTACTCGTGATAACAAACAACTTTTACTGAGACCACGTTCGAAATAATAAAAAAAGAATTGTTCCCCCATACTATCAGCTGATGCTTTTTGTATGGGGAGTTCATTTCGACCTTGGTCCCATAGTAAAAGTTGTTTGTTATCACGAGTACATGCATATCCTTTTCTATCGTTCACTGATTTAAAGTCACCCTATATAGTCCTACTCCAGTTTGTTTTGAAGAGATCACTTTTACTTTATAAGGCCGCCGTCTGCTCCCAATGTTATAGTTTTAAGTTAGCATTTCTATCTATCAAGATCCTTCGATCCTTCCTTCGTCGAGTTCCTTTGTGTTTTTTTTTCGAAATTTGTTTTTCTGCAGGATATAGGTATAAGACATTAATAACAAAATTATTTTTAAAACATGATTTTTAATATTTAAAACACATCGAGAAATCATTATCTAAAAATTAGAACTACATAATTAATTAATCAAAACAATTTTATAGCTTAGTATTTGAAATTAGGATATATTCTATGGTGGTTTTTATCAGGACTTCAATACAGTGCGAGCGAGAAGAAACACAATGGACAATCTCAAGAAAATGCCCTGAAAGAGCATCGAACCTAATTGGTATAGTAAAAATTTTCGGTATCACTTAGGCTAAACATCCCCTTTTTGAGCTAGTAAGGAAAAAAAACTTGGCGGCCACTGATTGAAACTTACGTCAATCGATAGAAAAAAATATTATAAAACGATATTATTTTGAATTTTTTAAGAATTTTATTATTAATCGCGCGCTCTTACGCAAAGGTCATTCAACTTTCGGCGAGTAATTAGGTCGGGCGCTCACGCCGCCCGTAAAGAGCGAGCTATACCTGGTTAAAAGGAAAGTGATACTTTTCCTAACACCTTGTATACGTGCTTCTCTCTCGCACTGTATTGAAGTGAAGTTGCTGACAAAAACCATAGAGTATTGCTTTATTGAACCTCATTCAAGAACATTTTCCAAATACTAAGTTATAAACGTTTGACTATTCACATACTAAATAACTCAAAAGTGTATGTAAAATACTAAGGTGATGTTTTTTTGCAATAATACGATACTTTAAACTAAAGTGCTACAAGGATCTATTGGCACCTGATTGACGTTGTCAGGAGGACGTGGGTGGTGAATAAATAACTCAAAATAATGTCAATTTACAAGATGATATCGTTAGTTCCGATTCCCGCCACGTGCCAAAAGATCCTTGTAGCACTTTAATTGTGTGCTACTTCACTATATGACGAACAACTTTTCTCAAGAAACATTGATCTATTACTAAGACTCGGCTGTCCGTCCATCCGTCTGTCACCAGGCTGTATCTCATGAACCGTTATAGCGAGAGCCTTGAAATTTTCACAGATAATGTATTACCGTTGCCGCTATAACAACAAATATTAAAAATAGAATAATAATAATAATAATTAAGGGGAGCTCCCATACAACAAACGTGATTGTTTTGCCTTTTTTCCTCGATATCAATAGTGAACTGTACGCAACTCTTATTCCTACGCAAGTCCGACTCGCACTTGGCCGGATGTTTTTTCTTTCTTGGGAAAAGTTGTTTGGTTTCATGCGCAGATTAAGTTCCTTTACTTTCGGCATATAGTTTTTACAACATCCTGTAGTTATACTTGTTATCGCAGTACTACAACTTAAATTTCATCCTGTATAAATACTACTTAATATAATGTAGTATATAACATAAACTTAGACCAATATTTTGTGATTATTTCAACGAATTTCTTAAAGCAAAATATATCGAAGCAATATGTTAATAAAGTTTTAAGTAGTAACTTCCTACAAAATGCACTAACCGCTTCGCGAGATAATCGGCCAATTTAAAGAGATCCCAATGCGCTAACTAACTCAATAGCATAGTCAGGTCTTTTCCGAATGGTTGAACAACTCGCGGCCAACATATAACCACAAAACTTTGGTCCAAAGTTTATTTTGTATATTTTAAAAGTTAATTTCAGCAGTAATTTGTCTAACAGTAAGTATACACTAATCTATTATCTACATTGTGTTACCGCCGCCAGCGACTTGCCGCTAAATAATACTCCATTAATGGATCTGAAACAATATGCATTCATTTATTAGGTAATGCTTGGATAATTTGATATCCTACTATAATATGCCATATGCTCAATGGGGTCGTGATAAACTCAACCGGGTTGTAATAAACTCAACTGGGTCTTAATAGGCCCAACTGGCTCGTCATAAGTTCAACTGGATCACCATAAGCTCAACTGAGTCGCCATAAGGCTAACTAGGTCATCATTGGGTCAACTGGGTCGTAATAAGCTTCAATGTCGTTATAATTTCAAATGGGTCATCATAAGCCCAATTGAGTCGTCATAGACTCAAGTGGGTCATCATAGGCTCAACAGTCGTCACATGCTCAACCAGGTCATCATAGGCTCAACTGGGTTTTATAAGGCTCAATGTGGTCGTCATATCCCTAACTGGGTTCTCATAATCTCAACTGGGTCGTAATACTCTCAACAGGGTCGTTTTAAACCCCAAACGCAATCTATTAAATGCAAACTAACCTGCACAGTTTTCACTCATTCAACGTCGGCAACCTGGGCGGAGTTCTCCAAACAGCCGAAGAAGTCCGCTTCAACCTGGACCGGTCGATGTTGGGGAATATCTCGCGCAGGTCCGGACTGTGGATTCGCACTGAGAACAGCTTGTCGATGTGGGCGGGGTCTATCAGCGATTGGTAGGATAGGGTTATTTTGCGGGCCTGTTGGAGAAAAGAGGTTGGTTTATAAAAAAACATGAAGTTGTCTATGAAATGTGTTAAGAATCTAGCGTTAGATTTTAAAATATCAATATTATCGACATGTTCAAGTGCAACAGATTTGTCTATGAAGTAAAGATACTTTGACATAGAAAAATGTCATGACAGACAAAGTCATGATAAGATATTTTCAAACGCAAAAGGTGATTTTATGTCATAAAATAATTATAATATTTACATTCAAAATAGTTCATTTTAACAATTATAACATCTATATTTTTCTCAAAGAATATTCGCCAATATGTAAAATAAATATTTTTCATTATCATCGTTAGTACAAGCTTAATAAAATGACAACTATCTCTTTCCTTCCTTTGCATGCATACCTTTCACTCATCCTTCCTTTCTCTCACATCTATCTTTGTACGTACAGTGCTACAAGGATCTTTGGCACGCGGCGGAAATCGAAACTAACGATATTATCTTGTAAATTTCACAACCACGCCCTCCTTGAGAATGTCACCCAAGTGCTAATAGGTCTTTATAGCACTGTAATGTTAACTTACTTTAGTGGTACACCAGGGTGGCGGCGGTATGTGAGCAGGTTCCTCGTCTTCATCAGAATGTAGATGCTGGAAACCATCCTCCATGTACACAGGTTCCACCGTGTGGTACCCACCCGGACTTTTTAGGGGAGTGTGACCTATGGGGAGAAATTATGAATAAAATATTGTTTAACAGGTTACGGACACAACATATTAAAACTGTATAAAGAGGAAGTAGAGAGGCCTTTGCCCAGCAGTGGGAAATGACGGGCTGAATGTATCTCTATCATCTTATTTGATAGCAAACAAGGCTGGTCACATTAAAGTTCCTTTTTACATTATTTTTGTCAAAGAAATGACTTAATTAAAACAGCTTCTTGAAATATCTTGTTCTATCTTCTTCCGATATAAAAACACTCCATTGTCCGATGAAAAAGCCAGGCGTCTACAAGCTCTACCTAGGTAAAAATTTATACTTATAAAAAAAGATTATACTTACCACTTTCAAGTCGTTTCTGTCTTTGTTTCTCAAGATACTCTTTCTGTCTCTTTTCAATTTCTTTCGCCATATACGCCGCTTCTTTTTTAGTTCTGAAATATAATAAAAAAAGTTAATTATTTTACAATAGTTTCAGTCAATTTGAACTGCTTTAAGAGCCGGCGCGCAGGTATCGGAACGCAGCGCAGAGCATTTTCGATTGTCATATTATTATCGACATATTTTTAACGACAACGACTCATTAAAATAAAATTCAAAATCAGTTGACACAAAATTCGCTTGTAGTCGCTTCAATGCTCATTTGTTGTATTGACAGATTTTGAATATTATTCTAATGAAAACAATATCGATAAAAATATGACAATCAAAAATACTCTGCACTGCGCTCCGTTAGGTGTGCGCCGGCCTTAAGGCGGAACAAAGTTGGCCAGGACAGCTAGTTGTAAATAAATGCATAAACTCACGCTTCCGCCTCTTCAATCTGCTTCCGTCGCGCGGCGTCGGCTTTCTTCTGTTCCTCAGCTAACCGTTGCTGTCTGGCTTGCTCCTCAGCTCGCCGCCGTTCTTCCGTCTCAGCCACTTTGCGGGCTAGTTCTTGCTTTTTCTAGAGTGCGCAAATTAATTGCGTCAATTTATTTAATTTTAAATGAATACAGGGTGACTTTTAATTATTAAGCGACAGAGAAGGATATGAATGTACTCGTGATAAAAAACAACTTTTACTATGGGACCAAGTTCGAAATCATTAAAAAAAATAATTGTTCGCCCATAATTAGCTCATGCATTTTATATGGGAAGTTCGAAATTTTTTGAATGATTTCGTACTTGGTCCCATAGTAAAAGTTGTTTGTTATCACGAGTGTACATGCATATCCTTTTCTATTCTAATTAAAAGTCATCCTATCTTTGAAATTTCCAAGAGCCTATTATAATGCCCAGTATTGCCCAGCAGTGGAACCCTACCCGTTCAACTTCCTTGAGCCGCTCCAGCTTCCCCTGATCAGCATGAGCCTGCTTCTCCATCCGTTCCTTAGCAGCAGCCTGTATATAAGCTCGTCTCTCTTTCTCCGCGGCTTCCCGCGCCGCCGCCGCTGCTGCCATTTTCTCTTCGCGTTTTCTGTGTTTTAGAAAGAATATGTTATTATGAGTTTGTAAGAAAACATTACTTTTTGGATAGTCGTATTCGGGTAAAAAGAGATACAAGATACGAAAGAGATGAATGTGCTGGACAACAAATTATAGTATACTAATACTATCTACAGATAGGTTAACTACTTTGTCTGTATTAAAGTATACCTTACATAGATTATGAAGTTCTAAGTCATTATTTTTTACCAAATTCCAACAAAAAAGAAGTGGTTCCCAATTTTGTTGTTTTTTAAATTAAATTATTTTAATATACCTAAATCTATCTATCCGGCCGATTCTGGCCATGGCGACCACTTCGACTCCTATAGGTCGTTTTGGCGCTAGTGCGCTCACATGTGGCTTGTGTAGCCTATCTTTGAGGCAAAGTTCCGTGCACATTGTGGGCACGTAAGAACGCCGTTGTCAATTAATATACCTAACTAATTATTCAACAGCCTCGTGAGGCAAGCATTTGACCAATTAAAAGAGGCCCCTAAGAACTGCCCAACGCAATAGGATAACGAGGTCTTTTTTGAGCAGCCAAACATCTGCCCTGAAAATCTGAATCTGAAATGAAAATTCATTTAATCCTGTAGGTTAGGTTTGACAACACTTAGGCAGGTCATTTTTTAAAGTTAATGCTAGATTCGCAAGAGTGCAGTTTTTCCCAGAGAGGAATCTAGCAAGAAACTCTGTGCTCTTTTCAATTTAAGCTTAAAACAACTTACCTCTTCTGCATTTCCCTCTTAGCCTCGAGCATAGCTTCCTTCTTCTTCCTAGCATCTTCTTTTTCCTTCTTCAGACTCTCTTCTGCCGCTTCTCTATGTTTAGCTAGCGCGGTCAATTTGGATGTAGAAGACGGCATTGTTTTCAATGGCGGTAGATTCGCGCGAGGTTTCGACGCTGAGCTTGATACGTTTATTTCGGGCTGTTTAATGGGTAAGATGAGATTTTTTAATAGGTTTAACGGGGTATTTAATGGGTAAAGTAACTTGGAATATGGGTCGTAACTCGAAACAAATTTTTGGATCGCTCATACTTACTCGATCAGCTGATCGGATATTTTATATGAGGAGACGAAATTTATTTTTCGAGTTACGACCCATGTTCCTTGGGGAAAGTTGTTAAGTTTCATGAGGACTGTCGCTGTGTTTCGGCATTATATCTCCTTTCTGTTAAAACCAATATAAAATGTCACATACCTGTTTCAACTGTCTTCCATTGAATATAATACTATTCATTTTGTTGAGCGTTTCTTGCGATAAAACTGGCTTTATGATTTTGTCTGGGGGCGTATCAGTTGTTTGTTCTTCCTGTTAATAAAACATACTTTAAAAAACTTTGTTCTGTAACATCTACTTCATTTGGCATGGTCAGAATCCACAATGTTAACATTTAACAAAAAATGCTTCCTTTTTCGTTTTTGTTCTGTCCTCTTATGAAATCTGATCTACAGAAGAAACCAGCCAAGTGCGAGTCAGACTCGCACGCGATTGATTCCGCAACAAAAAAGGCAAAATAATGACGTTATATTGTATGGAAGCCCCCTTTATTATTCTATTTTTACTATTCGTTGTTAGCGGCAACGGTAATACATCATTTGTGAAAATTTCAACACTATAGCTATAACGATTCATGAGATACAGCTTGGTGACAGACGGACGGACAGACTTACAGACGAACAGCCGAGCCTCAGTAATAGGGTCCCGTTTTCACCGTTTTGGTACGAAACCCTAGTAAAAGCGTGAAAAGATTACCATCTTAGCCATTGCCCTCGTTTTAGTTCTAGTGGTTCGCGCAGCTAACTCCTCGAATTGCTGAACTTTTTCTTTCACGGCCGATCTGAAACATGAATTGTTGACATGAGATTTTTTGAAAAAATATTAGGAAAACATTATTGTAATTTAAAGAGAGGTGTTTGTATCGTAGCAAATGGAGGGAAGTGGTCTCAGCCTATCCCAATGGGAAAAGGGGTGACAGATATGCAAATGTATAAGAGACACTACAAATACTCTAATGGCTATCCTGCCTTCTTGCTATCACTTCTCTCTCTGTGGGGTCTGCAGGAGGAATTTTCTTTTAGAAATATGCTGTACCTTTTGTATAACTTCTCCTTTTTTCTGTCTCTATGTACTATCATCTTACAATAAACTGTTAATTTTTTTATTATTTAATACTCTTATTGCACAAATGATATACAGATCAAAATGAACAATAAAACACAGACAAAGAACTAGCAAGAAATATCTTCCAGACAACTTTAGGGTAAAAACGAAGAGTTAAGGCCGGCGCAGACCTAACGGAGCGCAGCGCAGAGCATTTTTGATTGTCATGTTAGGTGTCATTCCGTCAGGTGTGCGCCGGCTCTTAATGGTAACACAGGCCCTTATACTTACGTAGGCTGCGCAGGCGGCGCTTGTTTCGATGGCGGCGTGTGTACTTCTTGTTCGCTGTTATCATCAGTTAATAACGAATTGTCATCCGATATTAGAGATGCTTTAGGATCTGAAAGAGATTTCATACATACATACTTATATATCCGTCTCTCTTCCTTTGGGGTAGGCAGAGACCACTTCCCTTCACTTACTACGACCCAAACACACCTCTTTCGCTTCATCCACACTCATCAGTCGCCTCATACATACACGTCGGTTTAGGGTACTCTTGACTTTGGCCTTTCTTTAACAAGTCCCCGATTTGATCGATAGGATCCATTTATTTTTTATTTCATTTGGAGTTATAGTAATCTATAGCTCATATAATATTATTTATTAATAAGGAGATTCAATGATCCTAAACCGACGTGCATGTATGAGGCAACTGATGAATGTGGATGAAGCGAAAGTAGTGTGTTTGGATCGTAGCAAGAACGAAGTGGTCTCTGCCTAGCCCAATAAGCTAGAGGCGTGACAGAATTAATTACATAATAGCATTTTGAAGTTATCTTTTAAACATACATATCTTACGGCAACAACCTTTTGCATGACCATATAAAAAAAAAGTGTGTTTGGATCGTAGCAAGAGGAAAGTGGTCTCTGCTTACCTCGCCTAAATGTTTACTAATCAGTTAAATTCGATAGGAAAGAGGTGTAACAAATACGTAAGGAAATAATTATGTTCCTTTATATGGAAATAAATTAATGTAATTAATAACTTCTTTTTTTTCTGTCTCTATGTATTATCATCTTACAATAAACTGTTAAATAAATAAATAATTTATGACTTACCTTTTTCCAAAACTACCGTAGCGTCATTAATATTATTATGTTTATCAAGTACCATAGTTTCTCTAGAACACGTCTCCAATACTACTGTCTCGTTCACACGTTCCTGTAGATAGAAAGAGAAAAAACATTATTACAGTTCATTTTTTAATAATAAATGGTTAGGTACTTAAAATAATATAATTCTATCTATCATTGGGGGAGGCTTTTGTCCAGCAGTGGACGTCTATAAGCTGACACAACAACAACAACATCTGTCGCAGCCAACTGGTTAAAACAGCCATTCAATCACACGGCTGTACGTCGCTTAGCCGACTTGTTGATATTGTAAAGTTTCATTATAATCTGTTCAGTAGTTTTTGCATGTAAGAGTAACAGACATTCCCACATCCATCGGCACAAACATTGACATTTATAATATTAGTAGGATATTAAACTACTTTCTAAGACCGTGGCCCCAGTAGGCAAACTGTTAGCGGCTGATTAGTTTGCGGCGTATCGATTTAGTACGGTCTTACATATATTTGAAATGGAGTGTCCACAGTCAGCTAGTTTTCGCTCACTGTACGCAGTTTGCAGGTACTCCCACCAAAACCGGTGATTTCATTGATTTGAGTTTGCAGCTAACTCTTTCAGTTCGCCACAAATTTGCGGCTCACTCAGTCGGCCGCTAACAGTTTGCCTACTGGAGCCACGGCCTAATAATACTTACATTTTGCCCAACATGATTATATACTCCATTTGCCAAATCTAAAGTTTTATTTATATCATTATTTAATGTTACTGTAACATTTAAATTCTGTGCTATAACTCTTGTTTCATCTAATGCTGTTACATTTTCTGTCTTATCTTTTATTTTTCCTTTTTTATCAATCTTTTTATCTGTTTTCTTTTGTAAAACTGGCGAATCAGGTTGTGATATTCTTTCTTCTTTTAGCGTTATTTGTGGTTGTGGTTCTTTTTGTGGCGCGGGTTCTTTTGGTGGCTGTGGTTCTTCTGGCTTTTGGGGTTCTTTTTCTCTGCGAAATTGATTTTTAGAATATTAAAATTGTTGCTAGTTAAAATTTACTAAACTGACATGCATGTAGGGACTGATGAATGTGGCTGGTACGAAAGAGATGTGTTTGTATCGTAACAATTTGAGGGAAGAGGTCTCTGCCTACCTAGGTGAGAGGCGTGTCGTCATTGATATGTATGTAGGTATATATTTTTATTATTAAACAAATAACTTACGCATTCTTCCCTCTTCTAGTCCTTTTAGGTCTAGGCTTTTCTGGCGTCAAAGCTGCAAAATAATAATTTACAAATTGTCATTTTAAGTAGTCTGTATATAAAACCGGTCAAGTGCGAGTCGGTCTCGCGCGGGAAGGGTTCCGTATCATGCACTACGTTAACAATAGCCCAATAATAGTATACGGGTTGACTACCCGTTGATATCGAGCAAAAAAGACAAATAAATCACGTTTATTGTACGGGAGCCCTTCTTAATTATTATTCAGTTTTAGTATTTGTTGTTATAGCGGCAACGGTAATACATCATTTGTTAAAATTTCAACGCTCTAGCTATAAGGGTTCACGAGATACAGCCTGGTGACAGACATACAGCCAAGTCTCAGTAATAGGGTCCCGTTTTCACCCTTTGGGTACGGAACTCTAAAAATTAAATACCTGGTACATTTTCTCCCGATGTTTGTGTCGTGTCCTTTTCAGATTCCGCAGTACTTGTTTCTGATACTTTCTGTAAGGTATATAAATAATTAGTTTCATCATCATAATCAGTTCACAGAACAAACGAGCATCAGAGCATCGAAGCGACTAAATGCGAATGTTGTGTCAACTGATTTTGAATTTTACTCTAATGAGACCATGTCGATAATAATATGTCAATCGAAAATGCTCTGCGCTGCGCTCCATTAGGTGTGCGCCGGCTCTAAGAGTATAATAATTAGAGTCTCATCATAATATTATAATTGAATGATTTCTTTTCGAATTTAATCCTATAGTAAAAGTTGTTTTTCTTCTTCACTAATTAATATTCACTAATTAATTCAGCCCACCTTTCTGAAACTGTGCAAGTGCAAAAAAATATTATGACTATGATTATATTTTCCTACAAAATAAAGATAATTTGAGTTAGACCTTACCTTCTTAGCCCTAGTCCTTTTAGGTCTAGGTTCAGGCTGCGGCGGCGGCGGCGGCATGTCGTCCGCTTGAGTGTGTCGCGCACTACGGGAACTAGCGCGAGTGGCTCGCGCGGATGGCACTAAACAAGTAATGGCAAAATTAAAAAGAGGTTATTTTTTTCAGAAATATCGACTTGAAAAACATGGCGCGACAGATATGTATGTATATTTAGATGGCAGATCATTAATAACCTAAACTTTTTATTAAAAAAAGAACCGCGCGTTTAAAAAACACCATGTTTTTATGTCCAGCCAGCATCACTCTCACTGTAAATAGGAATCTAACGACAACTCCCAAGCTAAAATCCGTCAACCCGTTTAGGCTGTAGGGCGTGCCAAAGAATTTATACATACTCTCGAAAAACATAACTCTTTTTGGCGCAGTTGGTTAAAAGGGAACATGAACACATACCAGGTGCGGCGGGCGGTGGCATTGTATCAGTCTGTTTCCTAGTTCGTGTAGTTCTCTTTTTACCACTCGATTCATCTTCCGTACTCTCTTCTGATTGGGAAGGTTTCTCCTTTTGGCCTTTACGGGGCTCTAAATTCAAATAAAAGATGTTTTTTTTTCAGAAAAAAATTTGTTTTATAAAATAAGTTTCGTTTTCTTTGATTTAGGGCAAGCGCACACCTGACGGAGCGCAGCGCAGGGCATTTTTATTGTCATATTATTTATTACCGACATTGTTCTCATTAGAATAAAATTCAAAATCAGTTGACACAACAAATGAGCATCGAAGCGTCTATACGCCAATGTTGTCTCAAGTGATTTTGAATTTTATCCTAATGAGAACAATGTTGATATTGATATGACAATCAAAAATGCTCTGCGCTGCGCTCCATTAGGTGTGCGCCGGCCCTTAAATACTACATTAATAAAAATATAACAAGTATGTGTGTTTGTATCGTAACAAGTTGAGGGAAGTGGTCTATGCCTACCCTGATGGGAGACGTGACGGATATTTATGTATGTATGTAATGACTAATGCTATAACTTACTAGGCACAGGCGCGACGGGCGGCGGCATTGCAATATCGTCCTTATTCGGCTCCTTTTTTACTTCAATATCCAATGGCAGAGACTCCATGTCCATTGGTTCAGGCGGTATTGACAGCTTTTCTTGTTTAACTGAGAAAACAAACAAAATATGTCAGTAAGGGCCGGCGCACACCTGACGGAGCGCACGCAGAGCATTTTTGATTGTCATATTATTATCGACATTGTTTTAATTAGAATTATATTCAAAATCAGTTGACACAATATTCGCATGCAGTCGCTTCGATGTCTCGATGCTCATTTGTTGTGTCAAATGATATTGAATTTTATTCTAATGAGAACAATGTCGTTAATAATATGACAATCAAAAATGCTCTGCGCTGCGCTCCGTCAGGTGTCCGTCGGTCCTAGGAAGTAATTATGTTTATATTGTAGCAAGTGGAGGGAAATGGTCTCTGCCTACCTCGATGGGAGAGAGGCGTGACGGATATGTATGTATGTTTGTCAGTTGCTGGAAATACCATTAAAACTAAAGCTACATTAAACTTAAAGCCCTTTGCTAACTTACTCTGTATATTAGGTACGAAATTCTCATCGTTTTCATCCTTCTTGCGTCGTCGTCGTGATTTGCCGTCAGTCGAGTCTTCGCGTCTTAGCTTCTGAGTTAGATTTACGTTTACCTGTAAATAATGAATGTGTTATTTTATTCTTTAGTTTATTGCAAGAAGATAGTAAGATAGAAACAGAAAAAGTTATGTTTATGTTGTAATTTATGTTAAATAGTGTCCCACTGCTGGGCAAGATAAATTTTAGCTTTTCCTAGTATGTATTGTCCACGGTTTCATTTAACTTAAATTTTATATTTTATTTAATTTAACGTTTCAACTTCTTTTAAATAAATAAAAAAGAGCCTTTGCCCAATAGTGGGACACAGGCAGGCAGCTAAATAAAATATTATTTGCAGTATGGACAACATGACTATACTAATTGTGAGTCTATACTATAATTCTATTCCCCTTTAGCAAGTAATGAACACTAAATAATTACTTAATACATCTGCATACAAAATCTAACTAAAAATAAATCAAAAAATAAGAATTCAGTTGAGAGAAGTTCAATAATGAAAACCAAACAACAATATAAAAAACTTTTCTTATGCAAATAGACATAATACAAAAATGCTAGAGTTAAAATAAATATGATAAACTAAACTTAGTTTACCAATTGAGAAACAAATGCAATTCCTTCTTGATCCAGTTCTTTTAATATCTGTCTTTCATTTTTCTTTGCCATCTATAAACATTTAACATAAAGAAAATAATCATTATAATCATATTTAAGAGCGTCACTCTTTCAATTGACAGTGTAGAAACCTGCATACACTAGAGAAGAAATTTGAGGGTGTATGTGAAATTCTACCAACCCTTGGGGCTTGTGGATTACGGCCTAATTACTTTCGTATGAGAGTAGGCTCGTTGCCCCTGTAGTGGGTACGTTAACAGAGCTGATAAGGTAGAATGAAATACTTTATTGCACACAAAGAGGTACAGATATAACTTAAAACTATAACATTGTGCGTAGAGGCGGCTTTAACACTAAAAGTGATCTCTTCTAGGCGCGGTTTATACTGAAATGGCGTGGCGGAGGCGCGCGGAGAAGCGTCTTGTTAAGAAAACTCGCACCTCCGCCACGCCACTTCGCTATAAACCGCGACCTAGACAACTTAACAACTACAAACAACAATAAGCATACCTGTTTACTAATAATGCTCTGAGCTTTAACAGAAGCATTTCTCTTCTGCCGTTTATCCTGGTCAGGACTGGATAGACCTTCCACTTCATCCTTACTTCTTTTCTTTGAGCCTCTCTTCTTGTTGTTGTTGGTCTGGTCTTCCTGGTCTGTGGTCTGGTCTGATTCTGTATCGGGTTTACTTGTTTTGGTAGGCTGTGGTTCATCTGAAATAAATATAAAGATCATAATTATCAGCCCGTTAACGTCCCCACTAAAGGGGCACGAGCCTACTCTCATACAAGAGAGAAATAGATGTTTATGGTTAACTAGCTGACCCAGTGAACTTTATTAGAGGTAAATTACAACGGGATAAAGTCATGCTCCTGGTTAATAGCTACCTCCCTACCAATTTTCAGCCAAATCAGTTCAGTCATAAAATGTTTAAAACACTTGCAAAGGATTTGGTGATATAATAAACTAATTTACAAGTATACAGATGTGTATACTGACTGGGTAGACACACAGTTCACTTACAGCAAGCAAATAGACATAGAAAAGTAATTTTTTACTTAGCTATCGAGTTAGCATGACTTGTACCCAAGAATTATGAACTATAACATAACATAATGCATTCATTAACTACAAAACAGATATTATGATAATATTTATGGCAAACATAGAGGATGGGCAGCAGACTTTGGTAGTTTGACTTCTTAGTTTCACAAAGCACATGAATATAATTTTTTGAACCTTTTTATTATTGTTATACAATGATATCAAAATATGAAATGATGTAATGATATAAATTATTTGTTATTTGTTGTATTACTCATCATCATCAAAATCATGATTAAGACCCAGAACACACGGTGAAACACAAATGCAACGCAACTGAAACTGCTAGTTACTTTTGAGTTGCATCGCAATTTCTGCTAAAGATGCAAATAGTTTGAAAAGTTTTGTTTCAGTTGCGTCGTGTGTGGTTTTCTAAGGAAGTTTTGGCGCTTAATATTTAAACAGTTTGGTTTTAAGCAATATTTTTAAAACAAAAACTGTATAAGAACCTCCCCCACCTTTAATGATTATAGTGGAAATATCTTTATGAACTCTGCTAAGATGTATTTTAAGTCCTCTTTGGCCTTTGAAGTATCGCGGCAAAGAGCATTGCTCGCATCTGATTGACTCATTTAGAGAAACATTTGCTGAAATGGACTCTACCAAGATAATGGAACCTGAGGGACAATTTGTTATTGAATTTTGAAAGTAAGTCTGAAATTAAACATACAGTTAACAAATTATGAAACTTTATGAAATTTGAAAGTAAGTTTGAGACATACAAAAGAATATACCTATTCAAAACAATTTTTGTGTGACAAATATGCTTCTCATCATATATTTTTATGTAGAATATTTCATAATGCATTGTGTATGTTGTATTGTCTGTAATGTGGGATCAATCTGTTTCTTTCTAGAATGAATTGCCTTTTTGATATGAATAGAAATGAAAATTACATTTTAAAGATAACTTTCTGTCTGTAGACTGTTCAATGATACTGGACACACATGTTTTGTTTAATAAAATTGAAAGAAAATACATGTCCACAATTTTAGATCTAACTTATGGACAAATTTTCTTTTGTCTAGCTAGCCTATATCAATTGGGACACTGTAAAACGGATGACTATTGTGTCATAAATGATGCCAAGCAGTCTGGAGACAACTGCCCATCCTCTGCATGCCTGTTTACACACTGTAACAAAATTCTGTAGCTTTCTCATACACTTCTATTACACAGTATGTTTGGATAGGTTTTGGATACTTTCCTCACATAAAACCCTTTATAAATTGAGAAAGAATGACGCCTAAGATTAAAAATTACAGTTGCTGGACGCTTTCCATACAAAAAACAAGTTTTACGGCGGGAACTTTGTCAACTGATTATGGTCAAGATTTTATTAGGTAATTTCTTCCGTTATTTTAGCGGTAAATGAAGTATAAAGATGCTTACCATCGTCCTCGTGGATGCTTTGAAGTGTTGTAATAAGGGTTTTGTCCTTATTGACCTTTTCTTTTGAATGTAGACACTCCTCTCTGAATTTGCCCAAGCGCTCAAGGGACGCCTAAAATCCATCATGTAACACATCAGAAACACACTTAAGATTCTAAAGATCACTTTGATAGCACTAAAAACACTATTATTATAGTGAAAAACGTAGAAAAACACAATTTACAAAACACAAGATACAATCAAAATGGCTTCTTTGCACCACTTATTACTTTACCTTCAGATCGTCATTTACGTTTTTGTAAGTATTATTTGATATTTCTAAGATTTTGGGCAACAGCAATTCATCGAAAATGGACATAATTATAGTGAAAAACTAAATAAAACTTCTTCAAAGTTTTAGAAATTCATAGAACGCTGAAAACACTTCACATCACACTCAAAAACCGTTTGAAACGTTTGAAATTGAAAAGCAGAATTATCTGTCATAAAATACTTGTCTATGGCTAGTCTATGGTTTCAAGTGATCGGATAG
This sequence comes from Anarsia innoxiella, assembly GCA_947563765.1. Taxonomy (NCBI): domain Eukaryota; kingdom Metazoa; phylum Arthropoda; class Insecta; order Lepidoptera; family Gelechiidae; genus Anarsia; species Anarsia innoxiella. The sequence continues at coordinate 976,717 of OX387413.1, forward strand.
TGTGATAGAAGCTTTAAACCAATTGGTCTGGTGTACGGGTGTTTGGACTAATTCTAAAAAGTTCTTATTGAATCTAACAGATGGCAGCACTATAAACACTTTCAAATAGTTCCTTATGCTGCTTATAGATGGCGCTTATTTATTTTATGGTATTTAACACAAAATTAATGATTTTTTGCAAAAATAACTATAACCAGTTGTTATGAATAATATGTATAGGTACGCCAATAAAGTAAGCACTTAGTAAATTCATAAAAATAAACATAAAACAACAAAAGCCAAAGGTTAACGAGCCGACCGCATCAAACGTAAGTATGTACCTAAGTACCTAGTAATATTTTTACTTTGTAGTTTTGTCACCGTCCCTGACGCAGCGCAGTGGTGATGCAGACTTATTTTTGTTGCAGATTTTCTCTTAGTTCTAGTTCGTCCATAGCACCACAGCCAATCATTGCACTTTCACTTACCTTCTGCCAAATTAAAAGCGATGGGTACGTGTCATAACTTGGAAAAAAAATATTAAGATCGCCCATACTTACTCGATCAGCTGATCGGGCATTTTGTATGGGGATGCGATGTTTTTTTTCGAGTTACAACCCATGTTCCTTGAGGAAAGTTCAGTTTCATGAGGACTATCGCTGTGTTTCGGTATTATACCCCCTTTCTGTTACATCCTGTACTTAATTACCTACAGTTAGGTATTTTATTTTAAAATGCTGAGTATTAATTTTTAGCACTCAGCAACTGCTTATGTAGGTACTTATCTAAGTAATAATTACATAACAACTCTCATAAACGTAACAAGCCGATATTAATATTACGATTCATAAACTTAACCTTTCCTATAACCTTTAATGGCGGTTTTACTCGAATTTTCGTGGTCGGAAAACAAGAATGACCTTTAAAAAACCTATCAAATCTTATCGCAATTGCGAACTTTCATGTTTTCGCGCCAACAGACGGCCATGTTGTTAAAATTTTTATACGACAATTCAAGATGGGGGAGTATAACCTATAAATCGTTGGTATGACGTAATAAAAGCCAATGCGACATGGTTCTAACGTGATTCGTGTGTGTAAAGGGTGGTTTATGTAATATGTAAGTAAAGGATTAGTACTTATTTATTTTACAGTTTATTGCAAGATGATAGTACATAGAGACAGAAAAAAAAGAGAAGTTGTACAAAAGGTACAGCATATTTCTAATAGAAATTTCTTCCTGCAGACCCCACAGAGAGAGAAGTGAAAGCAAGAAAGCAGGAGTCAAGTCAAGTCACTTAACCTACAATTAACAATAAATATATATCTACTAAATATATTTGAACTTCTTGACGACAAAAGCTTATTGTTAGTTGCCGAAAAATTTGGTAAAGTTGTCTAGTTGTAGGGTATAACGCGATCACTTTTACTTTATTTTGATTAGGATGCGATTTTTTCACAAGTAGGTATCTAGCTAGGTGGTAAGGCATGTTATCTTCACAAGTACCTATCTACAAAATATTTTGGAGAGTCATTTGCTCCGTACTAAGGCAGAAAGAAAGAGAGACTTAGATTCATAAGTTGATAAGTCAATTATGTACTTAACTCTTGAAGTACCTACTGAAAGAGTAAAGAAACCTGAAAACTAAGTACCCTACTTATTTCGTTGTAGGCATTAGTATCTTTCCTGAAATTATTTTTACAACGCGTGTCACTTCAAAATGTAAAGATTAGCTAATGTTCATTGCTCTACCACCTGAAACTTCTATTCATTACCTAGATTCGATGTTCTTTATGCTCTTTCTATTCTGCTCTATGTTCTACAATCCATATAGCGATATCAAATATGTAAATACTAACTCCAACCAAATAGCGTATTTCACAAGCAACCCCTATCTGAAGGCGGGTGAGTGCCCGCTCGCGACAGAACGGAGTCGCGCCGAAATAAAATGCAATAAAAAGGCCGATGTTGCTAAGATTCCGCTCCAGAACTGTACAATCGTCTACATAATGCTACCGGTCCTAAGTCTGCTATTTTTTTTGTCTATTGTAAAAAGAAGGGTTTTGTCGCTTGGACACGGCACCCCTATTATGATGCTCAGTAAAGTCTATTAATTTAAAGTCTCAGTTGTGTGAATATTGATTGTCAAAAAATTGCATTATTTGACACATTTTGTCATTTTGCAATCAGTGCAAGCCATTGTTTAGCAGAATACCAAATGTGTCAAAAAATGCCATTGAAACTCAAAATGCAAACAATTGAAACTACTTTAGATTAGAAGACTTGGGCCCCAGGAATATCCGGGACATTCTCCAGAAAGTTGAAAAACTTGCATTTTTAGTTAGTATATTCTATGAAAATATAAGTAGTTATTGTAGTTCTTTATTTCACGAAGATGTTTGGCGATTCTGTGTACTTCTACAATATTAAAATCATTATTCAAAAAACACTTGCTCATATCATAACAAGATGACAAGTATTTTGGAAAACATCATTTCCAGAACGGCATTTTCCTTGGAGATTGTCCCATTCCCAGAATAACAGATTTAAAAATGTTCCCAGATTTCCCCCGAAAAAGGTTCCAGCGTATTTCAAGCCAGGAATGTTACATTTGAAGTTGTTTCCCGCCGATTTCCAAACGGGTCAAGTGGGAACAATCGAAGTAAAGATGAACGTCAGTTTATTAAATATGATGTTGAATTTTGTAGGGTTTTCAGTCGAGTTTTCACGCGCGTGTTATGACACGTGCCGGGGAGAATGTTTCGAGAAAATTTTAGGTGTAAGACCTTGGCGTTTCGTCGTACTAATTAGGTTGATTTTACCACAATATATAATATGTTATGCGGTTTTAACGGTAAGACGTTTGTTACTAACAATGCTAAATGATTCATCTACCTACGGATTTTCTAGTTTGTGTACAAATTAAAGTGTACGGCAGCGGTGGCGTTCAAGAGCTAGTGCGGTAAGGCCCTATGCCTTGGTCTGTATTATTTTATTACTCTATTACTTCACAGGAAGATAAAACTAAAATGCCTACCTAAGTTAAGTAAGTATATTAATTGAAAATCAGGGTACTTTTCAACCATAAAATAAGTAGATACCTACCTATCTACTTATATTAATGTGGATTAAGTATACATACTTACCTACGTCTATTAACCTGTCGCATCCCAGTTATCCTAAAACAATAGAAAATCTATTGTGTCTGGGTTAATAATGGAGATGAGAGGTTAAAAAGTCTTAGTATACCTACCTTATCATTTTTGGAAGTAAGATAAAAGACAATTTTCTAGGTACCTATTTGTGAAAACCTGTAATTAACTCTTTTATTCACTTTAAGTATTCTAATATGTATATTGAAGCTTTTCCAATAAATAAACAAAGTACCTACTTATAAAGAAACCAACAAGATTACGTGTGTGAGTGTCCTAATGGCGTCACGCCGTCGCGTGTCTATCGAACGCCGGAATATCTGGCAACCCCCACGAGTTATAGCCAGCTACAACACACTACAACCAGTTGTAACCAGTTATAACTAGTTATTTATACAGGATGTATATGTATGTAAATGTTATGTAGGTAGGTATGTATTTGAAAATTACGCAGTAAGTATTTTGATAATGAAACTGAACAGAACTTAAAAAAGGGGGCAAACACTATAGCCAACTAACTTATAAGTACTTAAATTGTAGATTAATAATAATATTAAGGGGGGCTCCCAGACAACAAACGTGATTTTTTGCCTTTTTTTGCTCGATATCAATAATGAATGAAATCGAACCCTACCTGCGCGAGTCCGACTCGCACTTGGCTGGTTTTTAATATTTAACAGCCATGTGTCTCTCAGTTCGAAAAGTTCAGCTCTCTTGATTTTACATAGGAAGTTCATATCCGTAATACCATTTTTATATTAGCTTACACAAAATCGAACACGTTGATAAATTAATATTATAAACGCTTGGTTTATCAATATCGGCAACTTTGATTTGGTTTACATGAAAAACGATGTCATTCAAGTTGTTTAGGAAGTATACTTTATAAGGCTCTTTCATGCTAAGTGGTATATTTTTAACTACCCTCAGCTAAATGTATAAGTACATACCTATCGACAAAAGGTGTTTTTGAGAGGCTCTCGCTCCTCTTAAAAGGGGATATCGAATACCCTGCAACACTTAGCCCTTATTGTCTTATTGGGTAAGGTGTAGTGATGGGAATTCATGTTGTAGATTATCTATCGATTTATCGACTTTGTAGGCATTTATTTTGTCGTGTTGATGATCTTATTCCATCTCAAAATCATCATTATCATCATGTCAGGTTATGGACGTCCACTGATGGACAAAAGCCCCCAAAATATTCTCAAAATGGTACTAGAGTATTCTCCTATTTGTGATATTATACATCTTTATGTTCTCTCTAATAAGTCATAGTGATAATTAATTTTATTATACTAGTGCTCGTTTCACGATTTACAGACAAAATTTAACTGACTGATAAATCTATGTCTATTTCATAAATATTTCATAAACGTTTTAGACAGAGACAGGGATAAAATATCTCTCAGATAAATTTTATCTGTACCTAGGTTGTGAAACAAGCTTTAATCCAACAGACTGCTAACCTTGTTCCGCCGTAGAGTCAAAAAATGAGCACAAAAATAAGTTTTTAAACGGGATAAAGTATGCTACGTCATTCTCCTGATTCTTAGCTAACTCCCTCTCAATTTTCAGCCAAATCCGTTCAGCCGTTCTTGAGTTATAAAATGTGAACCTACCTAACTAACAAGACTTCTTCTAGATTTATTTTATATGCTGCAAATGACGATAGTGTACATATTATACTGACAAAAATCAGATCTCAAATCTGAAGCATCGACAACGAAAATCAACTACCTCACTATACAGGGTGGGTTCGGATCTCATAAATAAAATATAGGTCACGTCAGCTGACTGTTCCCACAGTCTACCTGCCTGCATGCGAATTTATAGCACCCTGTATTTTTAGCAATAGGGTAACTTGGACGGTTGTCACCTGGGACTTTAAAATTTGAATTTATTAATGTTTAATAGGGTCTGAAGTTGCTTGTATCCCTTTATTTAGGTACTGAACGCTGTCTTTGTACGTATTAACCGTTATATCTTAAAGAAAAGACATGGTATCTCAAAATAACACAATATTTTGTTGTTCCGTATGTAAGAATTGGTGCCGATAGATGGATGGATGTTTCTTACTCTCCCACGCTAAAACTACTTAACAGATTTTGATGAAATCTTACAATATTGTAGCTTTCCTATACATCAGAGTTACAAATATGTTACATCATTTTAAGATATAAAATCTTCGCAAGTATGACGAGAAATGCATACGAAGTCGCGTGCAGCCTCTAGTTGTATAAAATTCAATTAAAACTACACAAATTCAAAGTTAGTGTCGAAAACAGTGTCCGTACCTTATTTTGGTTCAATATTTGCTAGTTTGAATTTCAGTTTCGCTGTTTCCAGTTAGGCTGTATGCACTGAGCCGCTTGCTTTATTCATTTGCCGATTTTTCCACCCACCCTGTATACGGTATAACCAGAGGGTAACGAATGATCGGACCACCCTGTATAACGAATTGATTGCCGTGTTTTGATGTCCGGTTTCGCTCCACTAGTATAGATTTTTAGGTTTTATTTTTTAGGTCCTAGTTTGGTCTATTCAGTATTGAAATAGTTGGGCGAAAATTGAATAGGCTTTTTTTTGCGATGAACCTGTCTGATAAAAGATATTTATCGAGGCTTTACGTTAGGTAGGTGTTTATAGAAAATTGTAAGGTTTTTTTAAAAGTTAGAAAAAGGTAAAGAGCCTTTAATAGTTGTTAATACATAGATGGATGGGTGGATGTTTGTTACTCTTTCACGCAAAAACCGCTGAACAGATTTTAATGAAATTCTACAATATTGTAGCTTGTAAAGCAGAGTATCATATAGGCTATATTATTTAAAGATATTGTTTAAGTTTTCCAAGATATGACGATAAATGCGTACGAAGTGGAAGGTCGCCCAGGGCCCAAATCTGCTATTATAGGGTCAACGAGAGAATGCGTTCCTGACAGGTGGTGATTGACTTGCCGATATAACTTTGAGGCGGCTCTCAATTTACGATAAAATAAATGTTTTTGTCTATTCGCCCAATTAACAAGTAACAAGCTATAAAAACTACATTATTGTGTCAAATTATAAACAATCACATAAATTTGCACTTCAAATTAAAATTAAAGTTAAGAAAACAATAATTATCAAAAAAATATACTGCGCTGCTACAAGGTTTTAGCAGCCATCAATTTTTTTAGTGATGTGACAAAAATAGCGGTCAAAATTAACGAAGAGTAACGATTAACGGTTATGTCTATCAAAATAATAGTTTAAAAAAATAAAAAACGTACTTTTAGCACGCACTAATAATTATAAAATAATAAGGATATTTTGGACATTCGAAAGAAATCGTGGAGCGTTTATAAGTATGTATAAGTAATCTTTCCTCTTTTTGGACAAAACGCTCCACGTTTTCTTCCGAAAGCCCGAAATGCATTAATATTTTTAATGCGTGCAGTTATTTTCGAAATCAGTTTTTTTTTTTGCTAGAACTGTGGGAAGTTGATAGAAACGTGCCAAAATATTATACCTACATAAATAATTAAATACATACCTACTCTCGAAAAACATATCTCTCCTTCTGATTTGGCGCAATCGGGTAAAAATTGCAAACGAGAATAACGAACCTCATTGTGATATTAATTTCTAGTAGGTAATAAAAAAATATCAGTTACGTAAGGTTATATCACTAGTCACATGTGTCAGGAACGCATTCTCTCGTTGACCCTATAATAATTTACAATATTCTTAGTTGTGTGTCGGCAGAGTGTCAATGGCATTTTTTGACACATGTAAGGATTTTTTTAACAGAATACCAAATGTGTCAAAAATGCCATTGACGCTCTGTCGACACACAACTGAGGCTATTTTAAATTAGATGACTTTGGCCATCGTGGTGGATTAGGGCCTAATAACTCTCTGTATGAGAGTAGGCTCATGCCCCTCGGTGGGGACATATATGAGCTGATAACGAACGAGGCCCATTTTATAGGTATAATACAAAGTCAAGAAAATTTATAGAACTGACAAATTACCCCTAAGGGCCCGTTACCACCCACAGATAATATTTAACTGACAGATAAACCTATGTCTATTTCATAAAACATGATGTTTTAGACAGAGACAGGTATAAAATATCTGTCAGATAAATATCTGTAGATGTTGAAATAGGTCCTAAATATAATAAGTAGCATCTACCTACAACTTAGTATTTTATCTGCGAGCCTTCGCAAGGATCTCGTAAATTCTTCAACCGGCTTTGTGGAGGCAAGTTTAGCAAAACAAGTAAAGCAAACATGAAGAAAACATTGATATGTACGGATAGATGTGACATTAAATAGAGGCTGGAGGCTTCTGTACTACAGAAACTGCCGAAAAATTTTAATGACGGCCGGTAATGTCATTTTAATTTTTAATTAAGTACACAGGGTGTTAAGAAAAGTATCACTTTCCTTTTAACCAGGTATAGTGTTAGTGATGTAGAACACATTCCGCGAAAAAATTTTTTTTGAACTCATTTTTAATCAAGAAATTCATTATTAATAGCGCGCTCTTCTACGTCACTGACACTATACCTGGTTAAAAGGAAAGTGATACTTTTCCTAACAGCCTGTATATCCTGTTATAATGCATTGTAGTTCTTTATATCACGAAGATGTTCGGCGATTCTGTGTAGGTACATCTAATCTAATCTAATTTAATCACTTGTGTCCCACTGCTGGGCAAAGGCCTCTCTCCTCATCCGCCATGACTTTCTGTCTCGAGCTTTTACAATAATAAAATTATTTTTCAAAAAACGCGTGCTTATAAAAAGATGAAGTTTTTCGAAAAGCATAAAGACGATGAGAACAATTTATTCTTTATTCTCATCTGCAGAATGTCCTAGTCTAGGTACCTATAGGCACTATAATTGGTAATGCTATCTACACACCAAAGCCGCCGGCATGCCGCCGGGCTAGGCCGATGGCTTTACGTCATACGAATGGCAGCTGTCAAAAACCCGGCGGCTTTGGTGTGTAGACAGCATTAGTCAATCCTATACACTAGTTATTTTTCCCACTTCTCTCCGGATTATCCTCTTGATATACTGAACAAAGATTGGTACAGGACATTTTTTATCTGAATAAACTTTACAAAGGGAAGGATAAGGTCTCGCTTGGGCGGCCATCTTTGAAAAAGGAAACGTCAAATATGGCGGATTGTCAGTCAGTTGGAGAAAAGGTTAATTTAGAGTTACGCTTTGAGTATAGAATATTTAACGCGGTGCCACAATGTTTTTCATATACAAATGAGTTTATGGCAGCGTGTCAAGGTAGGCGCAAGTTTTTCATAATGTCATGACCTGTCAAACGATAAGAAATTCCATACAAAAGGGTAGCCATTTTGCGCCAGACCAGGCACCCAGATCCAGACGGTATGGCACCTCCTAACGGAGCTACGCGTCATTGAATGTATTAGTTGAAACTCTCTTTGTCTTAAGTATAAGACGGCGCCATGCTTATGGATAAAATAATTTTGTTGGTCTTTTCTGCAATAGCAGTAGAATCATCGGTTTGAGGTTTGATACGATATGATGGATGAATCGCCTTACGGTGCCTTTCCACCAGAGGTGTGCTATGCTACGTGGCTATGGATGCGCTTTATATCCACCAATCAAATTCAGGATGCCCTCATATTCAATGAATATGATTGGTTGATATCAAACGCATCCATAGCAACATAGCATAGCACATCTCTGGTGGAAAAGCACCCTTAGACTATTAAATTGTCATTTAACATTCTATTAATATTATAAATGTCAATGTTTGTGCCGACAGATGGATGTTTGTGACTCTTTCACGCAAAAAAACTACTGAATAGATTTTGTTGAAAGGCTATATTGTAGCTTATTCAACAAAATAACACATAGGCTATAATATGTAATTTTTGTATGATGTTTTTTTTCCAAGATATGACAAAAAAGGAGAACGAAGTCGCGGGCAGCCTCTAGTGATTTTATAAAAACCGTCAAATTATTTCATCGGTACAACCTCTTATGCGTAAAAGCCCTTAAATTTAATTAGATGAGGTCAAAACACAATGAGATCTGTCAAAATCAAAAACCACACACAAAAAACTCTAGATTAACATTGACTTTAATCACGGACTTTACCTATCTTAAAAACACATGCCTTTTAAAGCTGAATATAAATAATGCAAAGGCAAGATAGCTTCTTTTTTTATTATTTTCCCCGTGACTTAATCCTCGCCGCGCTTCCAAACAATTAAAGCTATCCGCTTAAATCCAGACCACTACGGGTATGGTCTGCAAAAAAAATTAACACAAAATTCACTAGATATTATATCAAAAAGAAGTATTTAGGGTAGTCAAGAGTACCCTAAAACGACTGTTAGAGTTTTTATATCTTAACTAAAAAGTTATCTGTTTTGCGTTTTTGGCTGTGTGGTTTTCTTTTTGAATTTGTCAAACGTCAAATATATATTTTTTTTTCATTATTTATTCTATTAAATTTCTCCAATTTGTGAACTCAAACAAATCTTTTATTTTCCATCAATTAATATTATAAAGTTGTCGAAGAGTTGACCAAAATTGAACCAAATGAATTTCATATATACCTACCGACGGACATGTATGAGGCGACTGATGAGTGTGGATGAGGCGAAAGAAGTGTGTTTGGATCTTAGCAAGTGGAAGGAAGTGGTCTCTGCCTACCCCAATGGGAGAGAGGCGTGACGGATGTATGTGTTATATTAAATCGGAGAAAAAGGCCAAGTCCAGAGTACCCTAAACCGTCGTCGTGCGTGTAGGTAAGTATGAGGCGATTTATGAATGTGGATGAAGCGAAAGAAGTGTGTTTGGTTAGACTGCAGCAATTGGAAGTCTTTGCCTCCCCAATGAAAAAGGGGGCGTGAGACGTATATATGTAGGTATAGTATATTTTTTGTTTTAATTTTTTTTGACAGCCTTTCTAGTTTTTTATAAGTGGTACATTTATCAATAAGAGAGGGCAATTTAATCAGTGTTGACAACTTTTATGCTAGGTGATCAGGAGGCTTAGCATACGTGCCGCGACAATTATCTCACGTCATGCTGTCCTTATCACATTTAAAACTATGGACAGAGACGTAAGCGTGACAAACCCATGACAACGTTTTGTCACGGAGTGTATGCTAAGTTAGCAGGAACTAAATAAAAAGAACACTTTTGCTATCCCTACTTAGTGTCAGGAATTAATTTCGTATGTAAAAAGCAGTGGTGCGTATTATTCTCTGCCGCATAAGTACTTGTCAAAATTCCACCAAAAACGTTTTAGTATTTATAATTTTTTATGGAGCTGTGTTTTAATTCCATCAAGTTGATATTAACCTGTGGTTTAGGTGTAATAATACGAAAGCCTCTCCCATGCCAGGAATAAAAGGAGTGGTCCCATTTTTTTTTCATATACAAATGAGTTTATGACAGCGTGCCAAGGTTGCGCCAAGTTTTTCATAGTTTTCTTGGTAGATGACCTGTCAAACGATAAGAAATACCATACAAAAAGGCAGCCATTTTGCGCCAGACTAGGCACGCAGATCCAGACGTATGGCTCCTCCTTATATATTCTATACTCAAAGCTTCTATGCTTCTCCATAGATTCCTGTCAGTTGCTGCTTCCCACCAATCTTCCCTGAATGTGCGTAGGTCGTCACGCCATCGTTTTTTCGGCCTTCCTCGGCGACGTTGGCTGTCATCTGGCACCATTCTGTGGCTTTTCTCGCCCAATGCTCCGTGTGCATGCGACTTACATGGCTTTTGCCCAGCAGTGGGACGAAACAGGCTAATCTCATCTAATCTAGCCACTTGTGTCCCACTGCTGGGCAAAGGCCTATCTACTCAACCGCCATGACTTTCTGTCTAGAGCATCCTCCGCGCAGGTACTGAAGAAGGTGTCCAACTCGTCCCGCCACCTTTTCCGTGGTCTGCCGCGACGCCGTTTGGCTAATAAAAAAATACAAAAGACTTTATTGCTCGATAAATACTTATAATATAAGTACATACCTACATACAAATCAATCTTTAACCACTAAGAAAAGATAATTAGGTATCTTACGCACGTCACGATTTGTCGAATATCGCCGATGGTGTTTTCCATTTCACACGTCTAATCTCTTTGGTTATTTAACCGCGTTTTACTGAAGACTAGGCTGTTTGGACTTTGATTCTTGCCTCCTGTGATAAATGGATAAATAAATAAAAACCGCGTAATGGTGGTAAAGTAAAGATAGATAAGAGAGGAGAAGAGACCAAGAGATAGATCTGAAAAGACCAGACCATGTACTAATGTTAGTTAGGTATTTAAGAGTTTAGTATTGTTTTATCAAATTAGAACAAGACAGTTTATTTTCTGCAATTTTTTTTGAAACTGAATCATGACGAAATTACTGCCCAACCGAAAAAGAATAAAGAACATGATATTAATAGCAATCAATCACGGATAAGTAGGTAAGAAAATTGATTTTAAACTTTTTGTAACCTGAGTAATCAATTTTGAAAATAACTGTTATTATGGGATTTTTTATTAAAATCTTTTTTGATAAAGTACGTGGATAAGAGAATAAAAAGGTATAAGGGATCTTATTGGCTAACAAAAAAAAAAGTGAGGTTATATGAATGCCATTAAAAAATTCTCAGTATCTACTTCGCGAGCGTATCTACTTATTTATTTATTTATTTAACAGTTTATTGTAAGATAATAGTACATAGACACAGAAAAAAGAGAAGTACTACTTTTTACAAAAACGTAGATACTTATTTTTACCCGACTGTACCAGAAGAAATGTTATGTTTTTCGTGAGTATGTATGTAAGTATGTTTGTATCACGTTTGTATGTATAATTCTTTGGCACGCCCTACAGCCTAAACGGCTTGATGGATTTTAGCTTGAGAGGTGTCGTTAGATTCGAATTTATAGTGAGAGTGAGACTGGGTACATCAAAATAAAATAAAAAACGTTTTTTAAACGCAGTCGGGTTTTTTTTTATAAATAAAAAGATTGGGTTATTTATTTATGTACCCGACTCACGACAAATGGGCATGATGACTAAAAAACATAGATTATTTAAAAATATTCGACACGTATTTTTTCTTTTTTCTCTTAAACTAAAAACGACAAAGATACACTGGGTTAAAGTTGCTCGTGACGTCACTCCTCATTAGGATTTTTACGTAAGAGTGACGTCAATACCCCCCACTCCGTAACTTTGATGCTCTGTATCTTTGTATTTATTTATGTATTTGATCAGGTAAAAAATGCATTTCAAATATTTTTAATAGCCTAAAAAACGGACTAATTATTTTTTGAATTTTTGAATGTAGTCATCATCCCCATTGAAATCAACTCTAACTTTTAACTTTATTTTCATAAAATACAAAATAAACCTAACCTCAAAATGAGTCAATCTACAAAATTACCCGCCACATTTTAATCTCAACATTAAAAAATCCAACTCAAACGAGATGCAATAACAAAACCCGCAAACTTTAACTTGAATCACAATCAACACCGCTTCCATACATCTCAGGTCTCTACTTATCTGTTACACTGATAAATAACCTGCAAAAGTTAACTTGGACCGTAAGTAATATGAACGCTCATACGAACGAAGTGCCTAGTTAAGTAAATTCAGGTAGATCTTAATGCAATTGATACTATATCCTAGTAACTAGGCAGTAAAGTTTTATAACATCTTAAAACATGTTACAGTGTATACAGGTTGCTATTTTATTGTATAATACACTTTGTTTAATGTTTACAATATTGAACAATATAATCGCGGATTGCTTTTAGAAAATTGAGGTGTATCCAATGATTTTTTATTGGTACAGATATGTTACCTTTATAGTGATTGGCGTTTTCAATCTGTGCCAAACAATGATTACAATGACATTAATGTCAGCACTTCAAATCATACATGTCTTCAGACTAACTGAGACTAACTACAAGGGTCATACAGACACAAAATACAAAAAAATTCTCTCCTGTTCCCGAAAGTTAAGGACACTGGAAGCTAATTTCTGAACTTTATGTATATCCGCATAATCTGTGCCCGATGTAGTTTTGGCCTACATAAACATTTTAAGGATTAGATGCTCCAGTATCCTTAATCATCAGGAACATGAAAGACAATTTTGAACCTGATTCTGTGTATGACTCACAAGTTGTCTTAAATAGGTCTATTTACAGTCTTCAAAATGTGCGCGCATATAACATATCTGTACCTAGTATATATTTAATATCATTGGGTGTATCCTATTCGTAATTTTAGGTTGTGTTTTATTTTGTAGGTTGTAAGGGTGCTTTCGCGACAGTGGTTTATGAAAAACGCGAACCACGGTGGGCGGTTGGTCGACGCAGTTTTCATATCACACGTCAAATCGTAACTGCGTTGTAACCGTTGGTGCGTAAGGGCCCTTAATGTTTCATTTCAAATCAATTCCAAAAAAGAGAATCAAAATTCATAAAAATATAAAACTAGACATAGTTAATTAAAAATTTAAATCCACTTAAAATCAATTTCAAAAAAGACTCAATCAGAATTCCGACCATAGATTAAAATAGATACCTACTTATTTCTCTAATCCACTCAAACTAGGCTACATATACCACGTGTATGTCCTTCTAAGTATATAAACAAAACACAACATAATCGGATTAGAAAGGGCATCATCCTGTATTAGGTGACAGGACACGGTGACCGTAAAATGGAAGGTAATGAAATTGGATCGCTTTTTTTTATACTTCGATGATCGGTTGAGTCCTTTGGTGGGGGAAGTTATGAGATTATAGCGATCGATCGGCAGCAAACGATACTACCTTTACGGGGCTAGTAACGTAACTGCAACAGAAGGATACAATACAATACAATACAAATATTCTTTATTGCACAAAAAGATATAAGGTACAGACACAAACAAGAATATAAGAAGCAACAGGCGGCCTTATTGCTAGGTAGCAATATCTTCCAGGCAACCTTAGGGTAAGAAATAGTGAGAAATAGGTAATAATGTTTGCGGGGATACTTGTGTCGTATTCTCGTATTTTTTTAGGCCAAGTCCAGGATAGGATAGGAAATCGTGGAAGGAGAGGAGAGAGGACTTTGCCCAACAGTGTGACACCGATGGCTACATAAAATAAGTCCAATATATCGATTAAAATTCAAGAGAAATAGTCGGTCAACTCTATTTCAGTGTCGAGCTGTCTAAGATCAGCATTTCGACGTTGAGCTAAATGCGTTCGAGGAAAACGAGTTTCTTCTACGTCGAGCTCGATATCGAAATGATGTCGAACGTAGTGGAAGCTCTACTTCGAGCTCGAATTCGAGGTCGACACTACATTTTTGTTTTCGGGAATCACACTGCAGTACTCGTAACCGACGTGCACGTATGAGGCAACGTGGAGGCGAAGGCGATTGATGAATGTGGATGAAGCGAAATAAGTGTGTTTGGATCGTAGCAAGTGAAGGAAAGGGTCTCTGTCTACTCCGATGGGAAAATATTTTATTAATTATAAGATTCGCAAAAGGTTTACAAATTACCTAACTTACTTGCTTAATATAATTTTGGTATTGCAGAGATGTACCTAGATTTTAATGAAAGCCTTGTCCATTTTCATATCAAGGAAGAAATCAATCAATTATTTTACTTGTTAAGTAATCATTAAGTAGTAAAACTAGTAAGTAATCATTAAGTAGTAAATTTACAAGTAAGTAATTATTAATCCTATAACTTACACCACACCCCAAATAAGGGACTAGAAACGCCGCCACTCCGGTTAAATCTCTACAAATATTTTACATAAATATTTACATTTTAGATGTCTTTACTGACCGACAAGAGACATTTTATGTTATTTATTAATATTATGTTACTTTTGTATTATTGTAAGTCCTTACGTTTTATCTATATATTAATAATATTACAAATGTCAATGTTTGTGCCGGTGGATGTGAGGATGCTTGTTACTCTTTCATCCAAAATCCATTTAACAGATTTAAATGAAACTTTACAATATGATAGCTTACACATCAGAGTAACAAATAGACTATACCTACATATTATTGTAAGATATTGTGTTCCTAAGTTTTAAACAAAATCTAATATAGAACTAGACCTAATTTTTCAGTTTTTAGCAATGATTTTTTTATAGGTATACATATGTTATATGCGCGCACATTTTGAAGACTGTAAATAGACCTATTTAAGACAACTTGTAGCTAGTCTCAGTTAGTCTGAAGACATTTGGAGTATGATTTGAAGTGCTGTCATTAATGTCATTGTAATCATTGTTCGGCACAGATTTAAACGCCAATCACTATAAAGGTAACAACATATCTATATCTATAAAAAATCATTGGTTTTAGTGTTTATAACAATGCTAATGGCTGCCTCCGACTTCTTACGCGTTTATAGTTATCTTCGAAAAAACACAAAATATCAACAAATGATTCATTTATTATTCTGATAAATAAGCAACAATTTTGCCAAGTTTCATTAAAATCTTTTCTGGCTTTTTTGCTGGACAAAAGCCTCCCCCAAGGATCTCCACAACGACCGGTCTTGCGTTTCTCAGGTAATGTTATTTAATTTCAAGGCTAAATCCATCCCAAAATTACATAATACCTAGGTAACCTAAACACAACAAGCCAACAACGACTCCATTTTGCAACTTCAAACATCAACACTTTAAATTACATTACCTAGGTCCCAGACTAGACTAATATAGAAAACATAACCTAGATTGCTATGAACGCCTCGGGGCAGGTCACTAGATAGAAGGGAGGGGGGAGATGTCAGATGTCACCAACTAGTTGTCCGAGGGTATTTATAATGGCTCTTTTGTTTTTAGGTTGTAAAAAGTAAGTTTTAAAAAGTAAGAGTTGTCTACGGAAAACATCGATCTTAAAAGTGAGAAACAAGTGTTAGTTCTTGTCTTCTTACCTACTCCTGAAATACATAGAGGAAGCGATTTTGTGTAAACTTATAAATATCTATTACGCAATGGTATCTACACACCAGGGCTTTACGTCATACGAATGGCAGCTGTCAAAAAAGCCAATCGGCTTTAGTGTGTAGACAGCATAAGAAGACAATAAAATAGCAACCCAACAGAGATTCTTGCTAGATTGTTCTCTGGGGAATTCTCTGGGCCAATCTAGCATTCGCTTTTTTAAAACGTGACAATTAGATTTTTAAGTGCTACGAAATGCCTACGAAATATAGATTCTTTGAAGTACAGAGGTGTTTGTCTAAGTCTAGTTGTTTATGTGTATAATAATATTATGTATTATACCTACATATTATGTACCTATTTTTACTTTAAATTAAACTCTTTGTCATTCATTTGAAATTGGCCGAATCCACAATAGTAATTGCCATTAAAAAAAAGGTAACTTGAGTATGAAATAGTTGCGTACCCCTGTAGTATATAATTAGGGACGTCCAGTGTCGTCCCAACTTCGCTTGACCGCTACTTGTCCTGCGACCGAGCGACAAACTTGCTCGCACTATTGGTAATATCTTTTATGAATATAGTGGGATTTTTATACAATAAAATAGGTACCTATTGAAATTGTTGCGTGACTCTGTTTAGGCTGCGTTCCTATTTGTCGTGGATTTTTGTTGCTATTCTCTGTTTAGTCGTATTTGTCGTGGATTTTCCACGGAATTTTCGTTTATCGTGTCGGGTGATGACATTTTTTATATTATTAAGGTGTTAATATAAACATTATCGGTCGATGTAAAAGCGAAGCGCCAACGATAAGTAGGACAAAATATACTTGGTTTAGTTTTTAAATTAGATGTGATGCTTGATCTCCAAAATCTTTGAGTTTTCTTGACATACTTAGTTGAGAAAACTTTACTCTTTTCTGTTCAAATCGTAATAAATATGAATATAAATTAACGAAAATTAAAAAACAGTTCCTAATTAAGCAACTACACGCCAGAAAAGACATTTCAATTTATCCGATTTAAAAGTCCTACATGATCACCCTACTGTAAACTAAGTGAGGCAGTTTGAACTTAACCCGCAGTTAATTGGCTGATAACTGTTCCAACTTTGGTTTTCTAACCGCCCTTTAGGGATGGGACGAGTTAAGTGACATCACTAGTCATTATACGAAACAAGCGAAAACATTATGTAGGGGAATTATGGTATCTTACTAATATTATAAATGTCAATGTTTGTGCTGATGGATGTGAGGCTGTTGATTCTTTCGTGGAAAAACGACTGAGCAGATATTTATAAAACTTTACAATATTGTAGCTTGCACATAGGCTTTATTATTTTATGGTACTAAGTAGAGATGCGCCGAGTATTCGTTTACTATTCGGTACTCGGCATATTCGGCACCTCAACCGAATATTCGTATTCGGCCGAATATTCGGTTAAAATAACCATTTATTCGTTTATTTTGTTTAGTAATAATTTGCTTCATAAAACAAGATATTAACCTCATATCAAATTATTTTAAACCAAGGAGCAGTCAATCTTATATCCTCATTTTCACATCTAGGTATTACAAGAGTTATTGGAGATGCTAAAATAAAGATAAGTTAATAAGTGACACTTAAATATTGAATTTAGAAACCTAGACATTCTGCTCTATCTAGTGACAGTCAAAGGCGCTTTTCTTTATAAACTTTACCTATTTCTTGTATCAAAATAAGGATGAAAGAACAACCAAATAGTTCGGCCGAACTAATCGGTTCGGTAGGGTTTTAAACCGAATAGTATTCGGTATTCGTTATTCGGCAAAACCGTATTCGGCGCATCACTAGTACTAAGTGTTCCTCAAGATATGATGATAAGTGTGTACGAAGTCTTGGGCCTATTCAGCATGTATTTTTTTTTAAAGGTGCCATATTTTGTTATCAATATTGTGTAATCCGATACTGCTGTCGTCTAACTATAATATATCACAATTTAGATAGATAGATAGAAATTCTTTATTGCACACAAAGAAATACAAATACAACTTAAAACTAAAACATTGTGCGCAAAGGCGGCCTTATCACTAAAAGTGATCTCTTCCAGACAACCTTTGGAGTAGGACTAGTTTAGGAAGACTGTAGAGTAGAGCAGGGCAATAAATAAATACTGTAATTTATTACTTATTAAATAAATAAAGT
The DNA here is from genome assembly GCA_947563765.1 of Anarsia innoxiella. NCBI lineage: Eukaryota > Metazoa > Arthropoda > Insecta > Lepidoptera > Gelechiidae > Anarsia > Anarsia innoxiella. Next base: position 994,999 of record OX387413.1, read on the forward strand.
GCACAATTTATTCACAAGACTAAGTAAATCATTCATATAGATTAGAAAGAAAACTTAATTCTTGCAACTCATACGTCTTCCTCTCTCTGTTTGCCGTGCCCTAAAACAGGGTCCACAACATGTACTGTAAATTATTTTTAAGACCATTTTGTAACTTTGTGGAAGCGCAATAAATAATTATGATTATGATAATGAAAAACGGACAAAGTATTGAGCCCTGTGGGACACCGACAGTAACTGCAGACTCGAATAGGTACGGTACCTCAACGAATATATCCGAAAGTTTTAACATCCCTATTCGAAGAAGTTAAGGTGAACTCACATTAAAGCGATTTTCCGCATCTCTCTGTTCTTCAACTAGTTTTATGGCGGCTCCTAACTCTATCGGAGATTGTGCTAACTGTCTTTTACATTATTATCATCTTTTATTGGGTAGCACGGCTACTAAAACTATTATATTTAAGAGTAATTGTCCATTTCACCGTTTACAGATAAAATATAACTGACAGATAAACTTAAGTCGGTTTCATAAAACATGACGTTTAAGACAGAGACAGGTATAAAATATTTGTCAGATAAATTTTATCTGGAGATGCTGAAACAGTCCTTTAGACTCTTTTAGGTGGAGCGTTGGAAATTTAGGCCTATCTTCTGCTAATGATTGAAATGAAATGAAATATCATTTAATCCTGTAGGTTTTGATAACACTTAGGACGGGTCATAGATAGATAGAAATTATTTATTGCACACAAAGAAATACAAATACAACTTAAGACTAAAACATTGTGCGCAAAGCCGGCCTTATCACTAAAAGTGATCTCTTCCAGACAACCTTTGGAGTAGGACTAGTTTAGGAAGACTGTAGAGTAGAGCAGGGCAATAAATAAATACTGTATACTGGGTCATTTTTTAAAGTTAATGCTAGATTCGCAAGAGTGCAGTTTTCCCCAGAGAAGAACCTAGCAAGAAACTCTGTAGGGTTGCTCTTTTCAATTTAAGTTTTACAAATCTCATGCATAAACACAGAAACATATAATAGATTTGTTATGCTATGCTGCTAATGATACGCAGAAGATAGCTTATCTATCTCTATCTTTCTTCAATACGTAGTACATCTTAACACGATCAGTGCGAAACAGGGCTTAAAACACCCTGTCCGTGTCTCGTCTTTGTAGCGGTAAGAAAAAACTTGAACTTCTCTGTCGTGCGGGAGGCATAACTTCCATTTGGTTCAGAGTAGGAGAGAGATAACTATAAGTTTGTGATGTGCTATTGATTCCTAGTTCCATGGTACATCAACCTTAACGCCGGGTTTGTTAGACCTCGTGCCGCACTGAACAAATAATTTACTAACACAGTGCGGAACGAGGTTGCGAACACCTCGTATCCCAACGCACCTCGTACCGCACTTTACGCTAGCTTCATGCGGTTAGTGTTGTGCAACGCATTCAAGGCTGCGCACGCAACAAAGTGACAAATGATGTCGTAGTCATGGCTGAAACCCTGGAAGACCTCGGAAAAATGCTCGATGACCTCAGCAGAGCCTCTCAACAAGTGGGTCTTAAAATGAACATGGAGAAGACGAAAATTATGTCGAACTCTCATGTCGCACCCACTCCAGTAAGAGTAGAAAGCTCTGCGCTCGAAGTTGTTGACCAGTACGTTTACCTAGGACAAACAGTCCAGTTAGGTAGGTCCAACTTTGAGAAGGAGGTGCCTCGACGAATCCAGCTCGGCTGGGCAGCGTTTGGGAAGCTACGGAACATTTTCTCGTCTAAAATACCGCAGTGTCTCAAGACGTAAAGACGAAAAGTCTTTAAGCAGTGCGTGTTGCCAGTGATTATTGCCTACCATGTTTCAATGAAAAACACCAATAAAAGGAATACAATTAAATAAAATCGATATTTTTTTCCCATCACTAAATAATATGTAAACCTGCCATTCTTCAGTGCGATACGGGATATATTAGACCCCACATTTTATTTTATCTATAGAAACTAAACTAATTAATCTAACCACGGGCAGCGGCAGATTTAGATAGATTATTTCAATGTTAATAATAATCACGACGAAAAGTCGTCCTCTACGTCTTTTTTGGCCCCAAAAAGAGGATTTTTGTCTCTTACGGGAAGTGGGGTTTAATATGCCTCGTGCCGCCACAACCTCTTGTATAGTACAAGGTTTAAAATGACCCGTAACGCAGTAATGGAATGTACAGATAAATCTGTGCCGCTCGGAACGTGTTAAATCAACGTGCATGTAAGTATGAGGAGACTGATGAATGTGGATGAACCAACTAAAAACCTAATAACAAGTGGAAGAAAGTGGTCTCTGCCTACCCGCCGGGAAAGTAGCTTAACAAATATGCACGTATTTACTGCTGATGCTTTGACTTCTTGATACGACATGACGTTAAGTTCCTGTGTCGTTAGGTTTCTTGCCATTTCTTCCCCTCGGCTATATAGGTAGGTAGTCAACCGGTAGTAGGTTTAACTACATAAAAAGAAACTGACTTTAAGGTGTAAGTAATGGGCATGATGACTAAAAATTTTTTTTTAGTCTATCACAAAAAATATTTTAAAATATTCGACACGTATTTTTTCTTTTTTCTCTTAAACTAAAAATGACAAAATACACTGGGTTACTTAAATACACGAAGTTGCTCGAGACGTCACGCCTCAGTACGATTTTTACCTAGGAGTGAGTGACATCAATACCCCCCACTCCGTAACTTTGATGCTCTGTATCTTTGTATTTATTTAAGTATTTGATCAGGTAAAAAATGTGTTTCAAATATTTTTTAATAGCCTAAAAGACGGACTAATTATTTTTTGAATTTTTTTAATGTAGTCATCATCCCCATTACCTGCCTACTTTGAATAAAATATTTTTTGACTTTGTTTCACTTGAGCAAAGAAGGTACATTTTGAAAATTTTTGAGTTAGCTAAATTCTTATCCCCAAAATCAAGTAACACGATAAAACCGAAATGAATCTGAACCATCAGCTTATATTAAAACAATTTAGAACAAAGACGAAAGTTGTTTCTAATCCAATTCAGCCTGACCCCAAATCAAATGAGTTTAATTCTCTCATTTTTATTAAAAAAAGGACCTTTAACTTTTCCAATCTAGTGCGCGAGTGACATGCGGAATCAATGGTTAGGGTTGGGTAGGTTTGTCGATAGTTTTCTATAGATTGTCGATGATTTAAAAAGAGCAACCCCACAGAGTTTCTTGCTAGGTTCTTCTCTGGGGGAAACTGCACCTTGCGAATGTAGCGCTAGATTTAAAAAAAAATATACCTATATAATAATGTAACGGTTTCAATAGCATTTTTTGTGCCTATGAAATAGCTATATTTTTGACTTTGACTTCGATTTAAATGAGTTATGAACGGTTATCGATAGTTGCTCAAAACATAATCCCGTCGTGCGTCATACAAGTTATAAAAAATTTAAAAGGAGACTCCAAACACAACAACTTTTATAATACTTATTGGAGTGTTACTAAAAATAATTATTGTTATTAAAAAAAAAAACTCAAATAGGTACCTACTATTTTGCTGATACAAACGTAAGAACCAGTGACGCTCAAGAGTTAATATAAATAGATCAAGCTAAGTAGCTCAAGATATAAATAGATTAATGCAAGAATAGAGTTGGCCTAAAATAGTAAAAATTAAAAAGTGTAAATACTGTGTAGTGTCCTCCCGTTTTTCTTAGATTGATTTGAAAGGGACGACGCTACAGTGTTACCACTTTTTTAATTTCTACTCTGTTTGGCCAGCCTGTAACGATGCATACAAAGTTTTTTAACAAAATATACATCATATTTCTTAATGAAAAATTATTATTTTGACATCGATAAACGCTGTCCCGTTTACTTATATTTTATCGATAACACAAAACACATCACTAGAAAGGTTTCATAGAGGAATTAGTGCCCTTATGGGTTAAAATTTATTATGGTTATAAATTTTAAATCGGGTAACACTGGCAATTGTAATTGGGTTAAGTTATAGCCTTCGGTGACCTACTTACAATATCGAATCGGTTTCTTAATGTTGCCATACATAAGTACTGTATATCAAATCATTTATTAACACTTTAAAATTTTATTTCATGTGGCAACATATTTACCGACATGTAAATTTTATTTGGCAATATTCTATAACAGGGGTTTAATTTTGCACCTTTGAAATTATCGTCGAAATCACTTAACTTATCACCAGACTGCAAAGGCTGTCCATTGCGATCCAGCGCGGGAACGCTGCTGGAGTGTTGGGTACCTTTGCACCGGGAATGACAAGGGGCGGCTTGTTTGACTAGTTAACTAAGTTTATTATAAGTTAGATATATGATTAATAACAGCTGTAATTTTAAAAATTAAATAAATTATCACCAGACTAATACAAATCCATAGCTGTAGTATGAAAATCTATCTATCTATATATCTATCTATATCTATATATATATATAAAAGAAAGTCGTGTTTGTTACAACACTTATAACTCGAGAACGGCTGGACCGATTGCCATGGTTTTTGATTTGTTGGATTAGTTTTCGTCCCGAATAGCAGAATACATCTTTAAAACAATGAAAACTTTAAATAAAAATTTAAACAAAAAAATTTATTACATGTCAAGCTGATTTGTTTATTACATGTCAAACATTTGTTGTCCAATCCTGTCAAATAGTGTAACAACTATTTTTTTTTGGAGCATATGGCCTATTTTTTTCTGAAGATGTGTGCGTTCAGAAATTTATTTTTAATTTAGGGAATAAAAATTCTGTTGGTAAAGGTTATAAGATTAAAGAAAAAAAATCTACAGGTTAACAAAAGTGTAAATGTCTTTTTATAGGTTGTCTATGATTTTTCTTGATAAGCTATTCATACGTAGTGGTTAAATACAGGGTGGCCTGTCGATTGACGTCCAAAAGGAAAATTTGGATTCCTCGTGTCGTGGGGTATCCGAATCACCCCCATGTATGTTCCGCGATTTTTTACCGTGTTTTCTGATTATTGAGATTTTTCAAACAATCACCCTAAAAAGGTTCGTAGAAAAAAAAGTACAACACTTTTTCATAATTTTATTTTTGCATCAGATGCTTCATAACCTGTACTATTAAGCATAAAATATTCAGCTTCGTAACTTTAATAAAAGTTGGGAAAATGTAGGTCGGAAGAGGAAAAATTGTATCGGCTGAAAAATAATCGAAATCTTCAAACTTAAATTAAGAGGTTAAAATGATGGCTTCATGGATTTTAAGCTAGCTTAAAAAATGCGCCAACTTCTCAGCTTTAATAATCATTGAAAAAAATTGGTACTTAATGGGGTAATTTTGCTAGAATTAGCCTTAAAAGAGAGCAAGGTGGAAAAATTTCAGAATTGGACGTTTGAGTAATTTTTTTTTTCTTTCATATTTTTATGATCACCTAAGCCTCAGTAGGTTTAAAGACAGTGTTATCTTACCGAAAAGTACAAAAAAGGAGCCAAGATTGACACATTTTGAGGTTTTGGAACACCTGTAAGAGATGATTTACACCTGTGAAACGCCTGGTTTGTGCTGCCTTAGTGGTAAAGTGAAATTGCCATTATTGTTTCGGCACGTTGAGCAGCATTCGACGCTGTGAAATATACTCTCTGACCGTTCTCTAGATGCACCCCCAAATGTAAAACAGTGGGATGACGTTCGTGAATAGGGAAACTAACGCGACATTGATTGACTGTTAGGCGGTACGAAGTTCGCCGGGACAGCTAGTAATGAATAAAAAGTCGTTCTTTAAATAATACATAGGGTTGTAATTGTAAACAAGGAAATAAACATCGAAATCTGAAACAGATATTAACTAAAATATTAACTAGTATGAATGATTTAATGATTCATTTTTTAGATGCTGGAATCTCGAACGAACTCAGAATCTTCTGAGTGGTTCGGCATGGTGACCAATGCACCAACGATGCCATGATACTCGTCCCTACGTATACCTACATTGTAGTTGATAAGCCAGAGAACGAAAACTAGCTCCTAGAAACTGTCCAATATTACCAAATAGCACATAGAACGTAACGCAACACGTCTTCTCCCCATCGACTATAGTACGTAACACTCAAGGACAGGGAAAAAGAAAATTTATTTTTTCGGTAAAAATGGAGGCTGTCCGTTCTCTCGCACAAAGTTGATAGATTAGGTTATTTGTATTCTAATAGATATAGTTCCCTCAAGAAAAGCTTTTTTGAGATGGAACATCTTCAACTACGGTAAATTTAGATGAATTTGTGTTTGTTAACCGATTTATTTGAAAAAGGTTCGTTTATTCTTTATTTAAAAGTAAAATTCATTCTTTATTACATTAAACATGTATTATTAATGCTCTATCTACACACATCCGAGCCGTGTCCGGGACGTGTCAGGGAAATAATATCATTCCATACATTTTCTATGGATTCGTTCACACACGTTGTCATGACGACGTATTTTTTCCCTCCTGACAGGCCACGGCCCGGTCACGTCCCGGGCACGGCCCGGATCTGTGTAGATAGAGCTTTATTCAGCTTTAAAAAAAGTGCCGTGACAGTTATCGCACGTCATACTCTTTAGTTAGATTTAGACCCTGAACACACGGAGAAACGCAAATGCAACGCAACTGAAACTGCTAGTTACTTTTGAGACGCAACTGAAACGAAACGTTTCAAACTAGTTGCGTCGTGTTTGGTTTTCTAAGGAAGTCTATAGCAGAAACTGCGATGCAACTCAAAAGTAACTAGCAGTTTCAGGTGCGTTGCATTTGCGTTTCACCGTGTGGAAACGGTTTGTCATGTCACGGCGCAGATATGGCAAGCCTACACATATATTTTTTACTTGGACAACATCCCCCCAAGTCTGCTGATTTACAATATTTTTCAGTTGTGTGTCGGCAGAGTGTTAATGTCATTTCTTGACACATTTGGTCGCAATCAGTGTAAGCTATTGTTTAGCAGGATACCAAATGTGTCAAAAATGCCATTGACACTCTGCCGACATACAACTGAGGCTATTTTAAATTTGCAGACATTAGCAGACACCCTGTTGATCACAGCAATGTTTTTTTCCATTGGGAACTGAACCCACGACCTATCTTAATACCAACCACGTCAAGTGGCCAGTCAAATACATACTTATTATTTAACTAGAGGCTGCCCGCGACTTCGTACAAATTTATCGTCGTATCTTTGAAAAAACACAAAACATCTACAAAAAATATAGCCTATGTGTTATTCTCATGTCCAAGCTAAGTTATTGTAAAATTTCATTAAAATCTGTTTAGTGGTTTTTACGTGATGAAGTAACAAACATTCATCGGCACAAACATTGACATTTATAATATTATTTAATTGAAAACAAATTATAATTGCTACAATAATCACTTATTCCGAACAATGGCCGTTTTCACCGAAGTTTTACGTTTTTTATTTGGGATTTCTTTCGCCGTAGTCTGCTATTTGGGTGAAATACTCATTTTGTGACCCCTACCATTTGTTTACTCGAATTTCTGATCAACTAAGATAACTTTTCCAAAACAAACATCCTATTTATATTATAAATGTCACTGTTTGTCCCGATGGATGGATGTGAAATGTTTGTTCTTTCACGTGAAAGCGATTAATCAGATTTCAATGAAACTTTACAATATTGTTGTAGGTAGCTTGCACATCGGAAAAACACATAGGCTATTATTTTAAGGTATCGTTTTCCAAGATATGACGATAAAGGCCAAAACTCACCGAATGTGTATGGTTAAGGAGGAAACAGTTGCTCAGTCGGGTACAGTGACTCACCATCGGTTTGTAAAGAAAGAAAAGAAATACGGTCATCTCTTTTGCATTTTTCAGAAGCGTTCGGTACGCGCAAGCGCTAGTGCAAAAGAGATGACCGTATCTCTTATCCTTCTTTACAAACCGATGGTGAGTCACTGTACCCGACTGAGCAACTGTTTCCTCCTTAACCCTATGCGTAGACGTAGGCGTTTTAATGTATGGAACTGTCACCGCTTGCGTAACGTAGACGTAGACGCAAGCGGTGACAGTTCCATACATTACAACTCTCTCTCAACTCAGACGTACGTATACGTCTACGCATACGCAACGGTGGATTAGTTAATCATAATTTACTTTCATTCTGCTATAAATTGCGTAGGTATCTAGCGGTACCTTTAAAATATATGTTGTTATCAGCCCATATATAATATGTTCCCACAAAGGGGCACGAGCCTACTCTCATACTCCGAGGGCGCGGGTTCGAATCCTGGTGCGGGCATGTACCTCTGAGTTTATTTCTCATGTACGGATCAATTCATTCGATTTAAGACATGTACTTACGATCAATATGTGTAAGTGCAATAGATTTTCCTATAAAATAAATCTAATTTAACTTTGACTCCGAACCAATAGTACGGGTAGAAAATTTATTCGCACGATAATTTTATGAATACGTAAATAAAAACCTTTGTTGCATCTTTTTTTGGACATTTTAATTTCGTGCTTAGTTGTGTGGAAGGGTTTATTCAATAGAGATACTGTGATGCACGAAAATGCTTTCAAAATGGCCGAAGCACGTGTTTAGTTAAGCTTAAAAATTTATTATTTAAGACCAATACTTTTTTTACACTCTACATACATACTTACATACAAGGTGACTTTAAATTTGTGAACGATAGAAAAGGATATGCATGTACTCTTGATAACAAACAACTTTTACTGTGGGACCAAGACCAACGATTTCGACTATGGTCCCATAGTAAAAGTTGTTTGTTATCACGAGTACATGCATACCCTTTTCTATCGTTCACTAATTTAAAGTCAACCTATATTTGTCACGTCTATTTCTCATCTGGGTAGGCAAAAACCACTTTTTCCATTTGCTTCGATCCAAACACACTTCCTCCGCTTCATCAACAATCAGCCGCCTCATACATGCACGTGGATTAAGGGTACACGTAAAACGTCATTCTAATTTCAATATCGTGGACTCCCCGATATAGCAGAATATCTTCTTATTTTAAATGCATATTTTGATTAAATACTACGTCTTAAGTTTCTGCGATTTTCGAAATCATGTTATTCAGAAAATAATAGCTGCTAGCTTAGCATGCACTCCGTGACAAGACGTTGTCATGGGTATGTCACGCTTACGTCTCTGTCCATAGTTTTAAATGTGATAAGGACAGCATGACGTGAGATAATTGTCGCGGCACGTATGCTAAGGCCCCTGAACGCCCCAATACTATAATTTAATAAAAAAACTATTTTACAAAAGGTCAAAACCATGAATACTTATTTACTTACGAAAACATGATTATATCCGAACCCGTGTCCACAAAAGAGAAACTTCTATGAACTTGTGACTATAGTTACCCCACTTTAGGGGTGATCTCCCATCTCCCCAAAACATCACCCAGTGTTGTGTTGACAAAAACTCATTTTCCCGAGAACGGGGTAAATGGAACTAGTCACAAGTATTTAGGACGAGTATACGGCACAACTTGAAATTACTTCCCAACTTTTTATACAGGGTGTTTTCTGTTTCATTCTGTTTTGTGTTGGATAATGAACGAAGTGAATAACAACGTAATTTTTTTTGAGAAAGTTTGTCTGAAAGTATTATTTAATAACGCATATTATGTTTTATTAAGCTGATGGTTAACCGAATAAATAAAATAAGTCATAATTCGACTAGTCAAATCACTAGCAGAAGATAGGCCTAAATGACAGAAGCTCCATCGACAAGAGTCTAACTCTTAAATATAATGATAACAATGAATTAATGAAGAATTCGACTAGGTAACTTTCCGAATCTATTACCATAATATTGAGTATTTATATTGTAAATCCAAATATCAAATAAGACAATCAACTTTTCATCGTACAAAAATAACCCTACGATCTTTAAAACTAATTGAAAGATGAAAGAAAGAAAATAGAAAGAAAGAAAATATATTTATTCAATCTGCTCTGACAACAAAATACACACTTAGATGGAATTAACAGTAGGTAGGTACATTGTATTTTTAGTTTAATATAAGGTACAGAGGTATTAGTTAATACACCAAAGTGTGCATTATGGTACAACAGCGAATAGGACCCGGCTCAGCATGTGTCTTCCTCGTGTAGAGAAAGACGCTGTTCTTCCGTCGGACCTGATTTTAATTTCAGAAAAAGATCGTACATAAATATTATTAGTACATTCCTAATGATATTTGTACACTCTGTATATAAACTAAACGTGAACAAGTAACATAGCTAAACGAAACAGTTTACTTGCCGCCTGCCAACGGAAGTGTACCCTTTTTTTGCCTTCTACACTTGAGGACAAAGATAACGACCACATCATTTGAATATTTTACCTGATTAGTTATTATAGAAGAAGTTATGGTTTTTATTTTCTCACATGTAGATTCCATTATTGTTATTTCTGTTTTTATTACAGATACCTGTCTACTTATAAGTGTCTATATAAATATAGATACAGTTAGCCTATCACGTTCCACTACTAGGCAAAGGCCTCGCTCCTTTCTTCCCTAGTTTTGTTGTGCACCAGGATTTTGCAAGAAGCGAGAGAAGTGTGTTTGTATCGTAGCAAGTGGAAGGAAGTGGTCTCTGTCTACCCCGATGGGAGAGAGGCGTGACGGATATGTATGTGTGTGTGTATCAAAGCAAATTAAAATACAATTTGTCCAGCACAATACTCCAGTCATTATAGACATTCGAAATCGAAAATTTAACAATAATTTCAAAAGTTTTCAAACTTCGGTCAAGTGAATGGTACATTGGGACGACAATAAATCTCATTTTGCAACCTTGTCCGCAGTCCGGAACATTGTTAAAATTGCAATTAAATTAATTTTTGCTCTATGGTCGTGAAAAAAATTCCAAAAGTTCTGCAAACTTGGGGAAGTTTTCGATATAATATTTCATATCACGTATTAAATTTGCAACCAATTTAAGTGTACGGAACATTGTTTGTTATTAAAAACTTATCTTTTTCTTTATTAAACTGAAGCAAACGTTCCAAAAGTTCTGCAAACTTGACACATATATCGGAAAAATATACCGAACGGTTGTATACATTTGCAACCTTTTTCGTTGACCGGAACATGTTTATTTATAATTCTTTTTAATTCGTGGTCATTTTTTCGAGTAAGCTGGTCTCGGAATAATTACAAAAGTTTTGAAACTTGGTTGCAAACTTTGAAAACATCTATTCTGATGTATTTACAAATTTGCAACCTCATACGCTATCCGGAACTTTATGCAATTTGCAAAAATGTATTTTTTTTATTTTTTCACCTTCAAGAAAATTTCAAAAGTTTTGCAAATCGAGCGAATGGTCTTATTTTGGGATCGATACCACTATTCAAATTTGCAACGTATTTTTTGATTAATAAAACGAATCTGGGGATTAAATACACTGTTACTCACCTACGCATTGTCGTCCATTAATGTTTACTTACCTTTTTTACGAATATTTGATATCCTCATACTTTTTTTCTATACTTTTGAAATTCTTATTATGTCTATTTATTTTTTCGACGGTAATAAAATTAAAAAAGTCGATTTTTGCAAATAACACAAGGTTCCGGGTCTCGTGCGAAGTTGCAAATTTGAATAGTGGTATCGATCCCAAAATAAGACCATCCGCTCGATTTGCGAAATTTTGCAAAAATCGACTTTTTTAATTTTATTACCGTCGAAAAAATAAATAGACATAATAAGAATTTCAAAAGTATAGAAAAAAAGTATGAGGATATCAAATATTCGTAAAAAAGGTAAGTAAACATTAATGGACGACAATGCGTAGGTGAGTAACAGTGTATTTAATCCCCAGATTCGTTTTATTAATCAAAAAATACGTTGCAAATTTGAATAGTGGTATCGATCCCAAAATAAGACCATTCGCTCGATTTGCAAAACTTTTGAAATTTTCTTGAAGGTGAAAAAATAAAAAAAATACATTTTTGCAAATTGCATAAAGTTCCGGATAGCGTATGAGGTTGCAAATTTGTAAATACATCAGAATAGATGTTTTCAAAGTTTGCAACCAAGTTTCAAAACTTTTGTAATTATTCCGAGACCAGCTTACTCGAAAAAATGACCACGAATTAAAAAGAATTATAAATAAACATGTTCCGGTCAACGAAAAAGGTTGCAAATGTATACAACCGTTCGGTATATTTTTCCGATATATGTGTCAAGTTTGCAGAACTTTTGGAACGTTTGCTTCAGTTTAATAAAGAAAAAGATAAGTTTTTAATAACAAACAATGTTCCGTACACTTAAATTGGTTGCAAATTTAATACGTGATATGAAATATTATATCGAAAACTTCCCCAAGTTTGCAGAACTTTTGGAATTTTTTTCACGACCATAGAGCAAAAATTAATTTAATTGCAATTTTAACAATGTTCCGGACTGCGGACAAGGTTGCAAAATGAGATTTATTGTCGTCCCAATGTACCATTCACTTGACCGAAGTTTGAAAACTTTTGGAATTATTGTGAATTAATTGTCTTGACTGACTGGACTACAAGCTGACACAACAACAAAAGCTAATAATTATATAAAAACTCCTTTCATAATATATCCCGGGCAAGGACCTCAAACGTAAACATTAATTCAAATTTAAAAATCAAATAAAGAACAGAACATTAAACATTGCCCGCAAAGCTCTCAGAATATAATTTTAATTTAAGATTAGCTATCTGTTGAAATCCGACCGTTATAAAAATGAGACCTAACATTTTCCTTAAGACTTAATGAAAACTCTTTCTAAATTAAAGAAAATCTTCTTTTGTAAAGGGAATAATTGAATCAGTTTCGTAGCTGGTTCGTTTTGATAGGTATAATTTAGCCGGTAGATAGGTATTTTATTTTACTTTCGGCTGTATTTGAGAATTAAAATGGTTTTTTTACGTTAATCTTACTCCTATTAATAATTATAAATGTCAAAGTTCACCGATAGATGGATGTGAGAATGTTTTCTCTTTCACGGAAAAACCACTTAACAGATTTTAATGAAATTTAACAATATTGTAGCTTACACAACAGAATAATACATTGGCTATATTACATTCAGATGTCATGTATTTTTGTCGAGATATAGCCTCTAGTTTAATATTTTTTTGTCTGGAAATTGAAGTTAAGTAAAGTCCTTAATCATTTATTCCCAGTTCAAAATGAGTAAATTAAAACAATAATCAAAAACATAAATAAAACGATAAATAATATTATAATATCTTAGTCTTAGGCTAATACAATAAAAAAAAGAAATAAAATAAAAGAATTCGCAACAGTCTCCTACGTATATTTCATATCAACCTACCTCTAAACTCACTTAAATAAATTAACAAAACCCCACCCGATTCCTTGTCCCGCAGTGTACAGCCTGTGAATGACAGACAGACGGACGGACGCTCGTTAACTGCTGAGAGGTGATGCCCGACGGTTATTTCAGCTAATTTGCTCATCGGGACACCCTGTATATTTGCTAATTGGTATTTTGGAGCTGTTTCAGTTTAACATTTACTTTTTATCGTTTAAAGAGGTTGTCCCCGACTTCGTACGCATTAATCGTCATATCTTGGAAAAAAAACATATCTAAAAATAATATTTTCTTTGGTTTTGGTTCGAAACCTGGTGCGGGCACGTACCTCTGAGTTTATTTCTCATGTACGGATCAATTTATTTGATTACCACTTGTTAACGGTGAAGGAAAAACATCGTGAGGAAACCTGCATACACCAGAGAAGAAATTCGAAGGTGTATGTGAAATCCGCCAACCCGCACTTGGCCAGCGTGGTGGATTATGGCCTAATCACTCTCTGTAAGAGAGTAGGCTCGTGCCCCTCGGTGGGGACATATATGGGCTGATAAAGAAAGATAAAGAAAGAAAAATAATATAGCCTAAGTATATCTGTCTATAGCAGAAACTGCGATGCAACTCAAAAGTAACTAGCAGTTTCAGTTGCGTTGCAGTTGCATTTCACCGTGTGTTTTGGCGCTTAGAAAACCACACACGACGCGACTAGTTTGAAACGTTTCGTTTCAGTTGCATCGTGTGTGGTTTTCTAAGGAAGTCTATAGCAGAAACTGCGATGCAACTCAAAAGTAACTAGCAGTTTCAGTTGCGTTGCAGTTGCGTTTCACCGTGTGTTTTGGCGCTTAGAAAACCACACACGACGCGACTAGTTTGAAACGTTTCGTTTCAGTTGCGTCGTGTGTGGTTTTCTAAGGAAGTCTATAGCAGAAACTGCGATGCAACTCAAAAGTAACTAGCAGTTTCAGTTGCGTTGCATTATTCTAATACATTTTTTTTTATTACAATAAATAAATACAAACAATACTTCTGATCCATATGCATATAATCTACAATATTGCCAAATTTCATGAAAATCTATTCAGTAGTTTTTGCGTGAAAGAGTAACAAACATACTCAAATACTTACATACATCCATTTTCATCAATCGGCACAAACATTGACATTTATAATATTAGTGGGGCAATATATAATATACGTAATTACGTTATATTTGCTTAACATAGGATCTGACACGCCTCTTTCCCATCAAGGTAGGCAGAGACCACTTCCCTCCACTTACTACGATCCAAACACACTTCTTTCGCTTCATCATTTTTTCATCTTCATCATTAATTCATTTGTTGAATAAATCACGGCTATCTGGAGGTACAGCTAGTAAATGGTCAACAAATAAAAAATATGCTTTTTTATTAGCAAAAATAAAATAGACATCAATATAACAAATAATAAAGTATTTACTTCTATTTTATGTCTATTTTATTTATCTTACATTTTGAAGTAAATACAAATTAAATGACAGCGAAAAATTTGTAAAATAAAAAACAAAGATAGAAATTCTTAGAATAATAAAAAAGAAATCTCGTTTTCTAATAAATGAAAGAAACTCCCTTGGCGATGAATTTAGTATCTTTTTAGGGTTCCGTACCCTAAGGGTGAAAAGACTGTGAAAAGGCTGAGACTTGTCTGTCTGTCTGTCTGTCTGTCCATCCGTCTGTCACCAGGCTGTATCTCATGAACCGTTATAGCTAGAGCGTTGAAATTTTTACAGATGATGGTATTACCGTTACCGCTATAACAACAAATATTAAAAATATAATAATAGTTAATGGGGGCCCCATACAACAAACGTTTCTTTTCATATTTTTTTTTTGTTTTTTTTTTGTCTACCAGTAGCCATTATTATTATTAGGTTTATTACTTGGTTGTTGACCTAGTGAATGGTACGGAACCCTACGTGCACAGTCCGATTTGCACTTGGCCGGTTTTATTGTTTAGATACTTATTTTAATAAATTGAAATTATTTATTAAATTATTTTAATAATTTTAATTTAATAATTTTAATTATTTATTAAATTATTTTAATAATAATAAAAATAATAATAAAAAAAAAAAAATTTAAAATAATTAATTATTATTATTATTATTTTTTTTATTATTATTAATTATTAATTTTAATTTATTTTTTATATTTTAATAATTTAATAAATTGAATTAGGAAAATCATAAAAGAAATCGTCCTTTTTGAATCTCAACTAGAAAGAGAATAAAATCTCATTTTAATTCGACCTCTTTCGAAACTTTGATAAAAAGAAAATTAGTTTGAATAAGTCAATGGTCTCTTTGCAATTTAGCAGATAAGCGAGTTCTTTTACTCAGGGGTCCGTTTCACCACTGATACCACAGATAAAATTTAACTGTCAGATAAACATATGTACGTTTGGTATCGTCGACATGGTTTATGAAAAAAAAAACAAAAGACAACGACAGTGATAGATATAAAATATCTGTCAGTTAAATTTTATCTGTAAATAGTAAAACGTTTGGTGTAAGTCACAATCAGTCACAATCAGTGTAAGCCATCTGCTAAACAATGGCTTACACTGATTGTGACCAAATATGTCAAAAAATGACATTGACACTCTGCCGACACACAACTGAGACTGATTTAAATAAGCAGACTTGGGCCCCTGAATATTATTTATTTCTTCATAATTTTTCCTCTTTTTAAATCATTAAGTAAAATGAAAACTATGTTATCTTTAAAATATTGAAAACTTGTTTTATTTATTAAAAATAAGAGTCCTTTGACTGCAAAGACATGCCGCTGACAATTTATTTAATTTATTAGTCCCGGCGAATTACGGAATTTTCTTGCGACATTTTCTATGATTTTTTTTATTATGGACTTTTTATGAGTAGTAACAATTTTTTATAATATGATACTTATCTTATTGAAAATGTTTTTTTTTTAAAACAACTAGAAGTTAATATCAATTTATTTAAAATAGACATTTTTTAAACTGCCTATATTTAACTTTATATTATTTTGAACCCCGTATATAATTAGAATCTAAGTTATTACTAGGACGTTTAATATAAAAAAAAAAAACAAAAAATATGTTACTAAAAGAACTCTAAACATGCTTTCTTTTAAAATTTAATATGACAGGACTACAAAAACTTTTTTTTCCATTAAAAATCGTTTAAAGTACGCCACAAAGATGAAACTCAATTTTTAACATTTATATTTTTCTGAAGAGAGTTTTCTAAGTAAAGTGTAATAGAAATATTTATTCGTATACATCTTTTTAAAGGAATTCTTATAGATATTGCTTTCTCAGTAGCACAGGGTGTAAGGAAAAGTATCACTTTCCTTTTAACCAGGTATAGTGTTAATGAAATTCTTGATTAAAAATGAGTAAAAAAAATTTTTTTTTCGTGGAATGTGTTCTACATCACTAACACTATACCTGGTTAAAAGGAAAATTATACTTTTCCTAACATCCTGTATGTTATAAGGTTATATTACAAATACTATTTATTATTATTTAACTAGAGGCTGCCCGCGACTTCGTACGCATTTTTCGTCATATCTTGGAGATAAATCATGATATCTCAAAATAATATAGCCTATGTATAATTCTGATGTCAAAGCAAAGTTATTGTGAAATTTCAATAGAATCTGTTCAGTGGTTATTACGTGATGAAGTAACAAACATCCATCCATCCATCGGCACAAACATTGACATTTATAATATTAATAGGGTGTTGTAAAGGGTGTAACAGAAAGGGGGTATAATGCCGAAACACAGCGATAGTTCTCATGAAACTGAAAAACTTTGCCCCTTTTTTTTTCTGTTACATCCTGTATGTATAAATAGTATTTTAGTTAAAACTTAAATTGAAATACGGGAAAAGCTCCTATTGCTTGCTGTGAATCTTGCGTTAGCTTAAATAAAAACATTATTTACCCAATTGCATAGGTACCTATTCCAAATTATTAAGATTCGTCAATAAAATTAATATTATTACCTTGAAAAAAAAAAAGAGTTAATTTTTTAGCGAAGAAACACATAAAATAACTATACGTTTTAATTATTTGTGGCGTATAAAATAGTTCTTATTTAAATAAATATAAATACTCTAAGCTAATTGGACTTCAAAAAAAGAAATATATTTTAACAGTCAATTTGTTGTCGAAGTTTTTTGTCTTTTGTTTTTCTTTCTTTAAAATAAAAAACCATTTTTATTACAAATAGTTTTCGCTCTTCCTCCTATAAATTATTCTTATATACTTTATATTAGGATACTTATTTATTTATTGAAATCACTAAATAGAAAAGTCATTTCAATAATATTTACTCTCAAAATATGTAAATAAAAAAATACGAATTAGGCAGAATCGTTCAAGGTATTGGCTAAATAAAAAAACAATAAAAACAAAACAAAAGACACACGTTTAGTAACACAATAAAAAACCACATAACATAAGCAATTGAATCAAAGAATACAAGATTTTCCATAAAGAACTTTTCCTTCGATTAGAAAATCGAAAAGACATTTTTCTTGATACAGAAAAGCGGGTTTTGTATGGATAACGCAATGCGTCATACGACGCTTTGGATTCGAAGGTAACCATGCGCACAAGGCATTCCGTGTTACGATATTGTAGCGAGAGGTTGTGTCGCTAACCTACGCTAGACGGAACGTAGCGTAGACGTAATACGGTCGAACGAGGTTTTAAGCTTACGGCTATTATTATTTAATTTAAAAAATAAAGTTGACATTAAAAAAAAAAGACTACAAAAAAGTTTCGTTAACAGTTTTTTACTTTTAAGTTACGAATTATTTTAGAAGTGATTTTTTTTTAATGTTGTGTTTTTAAAGGTATTTTCCGGTTTAACTTTAAAAGTGCAAAGTGGATGTTGTTGAATGGAAATTGTTGGTGTTTTTTTAAAGTGATTCTGATTGAAATTGTTACAGTTTTCGTGTTATTTAGTGTTGGTTCTGTGGTTTGAATTTTTGACGCAACTCGCAGGCATTGCGGCAAATACGGTAAGGGATATTTTGATAGTTTTTTATCAGCCCATATATGTCCCCACCGAGGGGCACGAGCCTACTCTCATACAGAGAGTGATTAGGCCGTAATCCACCACGCTGGCCAAGTGCGGGTTGGCGGATTTCACATACACCTTCGAATTTCTTCTCCGATTTTAATAGTTTCTTTTTTAAATTTATGAATTTCTACATATCAATTCTTATTTTTAGTTAAATCACTGTTAGAAATTGAATACCTATAGAAAACTACAAATGAATGTACTCTTATGATTGATACCATAGACTTCTACAAATCAATTCTTTTTATTTAAATTCACTAATAAAAAATTAAATACAGATAACCAGACATGATTGTATTATTATGATTGATATCTAGTTAATTGTTAGGCACGAATTATGATACCTAATTGTAAATGTAAACAGTCATAATTTAACAAAATAGATCGATTTCACCATCTACGTACAGATAAAATTAAACTGACATCTACAGATCAAAAACAAAATTAAAAAAAAAAAAAGATTTTCAGTGAATTTATAGTCTAGTTCATGTTTTATATAAATTTATAGTTTTAATGTACTCCAACGACTGTAATCTGTTATGTATGTTATATATATAAAAAAAACTATATTGTCTATATAATAAAACATGATGTTTTACACAGAGACAAGTAAAAAATATCTGACAGATTTTTATGCGTGAATCGCACAGTAAATGGAAACAGGTCTTTAAAATTAATTATGTCAAGCGAATAATAGACGAAACTGGATATTCTATTAACAAAAAATTGCAAAAAAAATATATTGCCAAAATGAATCAATTAATTCTTAAATATCCAATTAGAGGAATCTTCCCGCGATAGAATAAACGTATTATTTTCGACCCTCGAAAACGTAAAGCGGCTTATTTTAATTGCTTTCTACAAAATTAGAATCAATTGGACCGAACTGATACAATATAAAAGATTTACGTGTATGTAGTACCTGTATTACAAATAATTACAATATTTTTAATTATTTAACAGTTTATTTTAAGACGATAGTACATAGAGACAGAAAAAAAAGAGAAGTTATACAAAAGGTACAGGTGATAAGGCCGCCTTTGCGCACAATGTTTTAGTTATAAGTTGAATTTGTATTTCTTTGTGTGCAATAAAGAATTTCTATCTATCTATCTACAGCATATTTCAAAAAGAAATTTCTTCCTGCAGACCCCACAGAGAGAGAAGTGATAGCATAAAGGCAGGATAGTCACTTAACATACAATAAACAATAAATATATAAGTATAAACCTACACATATATATTCGATAAATACACATACATAAATATTATAATTTATTTAAAATAATTAATTAATTAATTAATTTCCTTAAACGTCAAAAAACGGAAAAATAAGCTTTTTGCTTCTTGTGTTACGTTACTGATATAAGATAAGTAATAGATTTGTTTACGTGGATTGCTTACATATAATATGTATTTGTAATTTCTTTAAATGTCAAATAAACGGAAAAAACTGGCTTTTTGCTTCTCCGTGCCGTGATTCTAGTAGGTACATCTATAGATCTTTGAAAAGGACTCGACAAAATTGCCAAGTATTTTAGACTTATTTCACTTGACTGCGTTTTTCTTTTTGAGTTATTTTGTCTAAAAACTACCGAATTTTTCAAATTTACCTGTATACGTATCCGTCTCGCCTCTTTCCCATCGGAGTAGGCAGGGACTACTTCCCTCCACTTGCTACGATCGAAACAACCACACTTAAGAAAAACATCTTTATTCATCACAGCAATGTTAATTACTTGTCTTTAGTAGCATATCATTTTTATTTAATAAAGTTTTTTTAACGGGAATGGCGGGTCGCTACCGGAGACCGTGTTAAATGGAAAGTCGCGGAGAGGCCTTTGCCCAGCATTGGGATCATGATGACTTACAAAAAAGTTTTTGTTTGACAAGGCTGTATGTTAGTAAGATTATCACGCAAAAACGAAAAAAGTTAATAAAATGAATATCCAAAAATTATCGAAAAAAAGACCGAAGTTTTTAAAAATAGAATTTAAATACATTTTTTTAAAATCCGAATCCATAAATTGAAATACTGGACTAGATAAACAATAATTTGAGTTTCAAAAAAGCGTAAAGTGCCGGCGGCGTTCATATAAAAGAATTGGAAAAGTGTGTGTTGTCTTACCGGTTTAGGGTTCCGTGAATATTTACATTTAATTTTCACGTCATTTTTTATAGGGTTTTTTTTTGACAGGTATAATTGATTTGTCTTGGTATTTATGGTAGTTTATTAGCTTCTACTCTAGTCAGTGCATTTTATTAAAATTTATTATTACCCGTTTTATTAAATCACAGGACTAACGTTCATGTAGTTAGAGCATTATTTGCGGATTTTTTTTTTACATATTATCTCAAAATGATCTTTAATCATTTCGCTCTATATTATTTCGAACGGACACACTAAAATAAGATATATTAATTATCTACGTTATCAAATAAATAAAACCGATTTTAACATTAACCTCAAATAAATAATACATAATTAACTTCCACACCTTAAAAATCAATAAATTACAATTAATCAATATTAAATCAATAAGACGCAACTTTGCACTAGACAAACATTCCGTTTAGACACATAATTATAAGGTTAAAACACCTTCAGGCGTTTCTAGAATTGATTAATAAGAAGGCGTTCTTTTTAAGATAGGGTTCTGTACAAATTAGATTTAAAATGATATCTTTTTATTGCAAAAAGCTGTGAGTTATATTTGCGTTATATTTGCATTACGTACCTACTTATCTGACACGCTTCTTTCCCATCAAGGTAGACAGAGACCACTTCCTTCCACTTGCTGCGATCCAAACACACCTCTTTCGCTTCATCCACACTCATCAGTCGCCACATACCCGTCGGTTTAGGGTACTCTTGACTTGGCCTTTCTTGAGCGAGTCCCAAGCCCCTAAGGAGTCGAAAAAAAAAAAATTCGCCTCCCCATACAAAATGTCCGATCAGCTGATACTTACTCGAAGTATGGGCGATCCAAAAAAAAATTTTCAAGTTACGACCCATGTTCCTTGGGGAAAGTTGTTCAGTTTCATGAGGACTATCGCTGTGTTTCGGCTTTATACCCTCTTTCTGTTACACCCTGTATAAAATAATCTGCTACTTTATAATATTAAAAAATACATAGTTAACCCAGTACCTACACAATCAGATTCCCATAGCAACATATTTATCTTTTTTGAATTAACACAATTAAATTAAATTACTAATTAAAAAAACACACTAGACTGAAATAAAACAATCGTTAAATGACACTGTTCTCATTAAAAAAAAAGTAGTTAGAGATAAGTAATACAAGTTTTTTAAATTGTAATTACTTCAATATAAAGTTGTATCACATTTTAGGTCACGCCCACGGATCTCTAAAGTAGCTTAAGAACATTCTTATTTATTTACTTATTTTTTTTTTTTTTTTTTATTTACTTATTTATTCTTAATAACACAAAAAAATAATTTTAATCATATCATCCCTAATATTTGTGTGTTGACTTTCTCTCTGTGATATCTCAAAATAATATAGCTTATTCTGTTGTGCAAGCTAAAATCTTGCCAAATTTCATCAAAATCTATTCAGTGGTTTTTACGTAATGATGTAACAAACATCCATCCATCCGTCCACCCATCGGCACATTGACATTTATAATATTAATAGGATAAGTAGATAGATAACATGTAGTTTGCAAAAACCAGTCGAGTTATCAAAATCAGTTCTGATTTTAAATATACCGGTATTCTAATCAATCGCCGACATTTTTGTCAAGTTTCTGTTATTTAAATTGAGTTTGTCATATTTTATGACGATCTTTTTAAATAATCTTTATGATTATTCTTTTTAAATCGATAATCCCTTATTTGGTGACGAGCTTCAAGATTTTTATGATTAAAATAGCAATTTTAGAGTTAGAATAATGTAATAAAATGACTATTAAACAGCGCTTCGGTTTAAAGACGTATTTTATGGTGAAAATAAAAATAATAATGGCGAATTTCTTATTTATGTTTTATATGGAGATTTTAGTCTTTGATTGTAGATAAAGTATGTAATATTAGATTGTGTCTATAAAAACCGCGCGTCGACCAACAAACACGGTTTCGAATTTTTCATTATTAAGCATATAAGATGACTTTAAATTAGTGAACGATGGAAATGGATATACATGTACAACTTTTACTATGGGACCAAGGTCGAAATCATTCAAAAAAATTTGAAGTCCCCATACAAAATGCATCAGCTGATAGTATGGGCATGGGGCAAAAATTTTTTTTTGATTTCGAATTTGGCCCCATAGCAAAAGTTGTTTGTTTTCACGAGTGCATGCATGTCCTTTTCTATCGTTCACTAATTTAAAGTCACACTATATAAAGCAAACCTCACAATATTCAATTAATAAATCACATTAAACATAAATACATACATATATGAAGCGCCTTACTTTCTTTGGAGTACACAGATACCACTAAAATAAATCTAATATTTGAAAATAACTTAATTTTGAGCTTCAAAAAGTAATAAAAATAAACAAACAAGGTAGACATAATAAAAAACACACCATATTAAGCTGTACAGATAACTAAATAGTAACTAATGCTGTACCTTTTCTATAACTTCACTTTTGTTTTCTGTCTCTGTGTAGGTAATTTCTTATTTATTTATGTAACAGTTTATTGTAAGATGATAGTACAAAGAGACAGTAAAAAAGAGAAGTTATACAAAAGGTACAGCATATTTCTAAAATAAATTTCTTCCTGCAGACCCCACAGAGAGAGAGAGAAGTGATAGCATGAAGGCAGGACAGTCATTTAACCTACAATAAATATATAAGTATAAACCTACACATTCTTCTTACAATAAACTATTAAATAAATAAACAAACACTTATTTTGAAACTAAAAAAACACCTTAAAAGTAAATTCAACTAGTTTACCTAACTAATAAACTATAATTAACCCATTCAATGCGTTTACACCAAAATAGTTTTGCGTAGGTTTTTTTTTATTCGCAAGCAAAGCGTTTTGTTCCTTTCTCTTGGATTAATTAACATGTTCGCCCACGGAGATTCTATGATAAGTCACACGCGATGTTTGCTAGGAAGATATTCTGATTACTTAGGTTAGTGCTTATTGTAGGACCAAAGTCTGGGGCCCAAGTCTGCTAATTTAAAATAGCCTCAGTTGTGTGCAATGAGGAAGGAATATAGGTAGTGGCCCCATTTTTTTTTCAAATACAAATGAGATTATGACAGCGTGCCAAGTTTGGCGCAAGTTTTTCATAGTTTTCTTGGTAGATGACCTGTCAAACGATAAGAAATTCCATACAAAAAGGTAGCCATTTTGCGCCAGACCAGACCCGCAGATCCAGACGATATGGCTCCTCCTTATATATTCTATATTCAAAGGTTTAGCAAAATACCAAATGTGTCAAAAAATGACATTGACAGCCGACACACAACTAAGGGTATTTTAAATTAGCAGACTTGGGCCCTAGAACTGGATGGAGAGAAAGGAGGGAGGCCTTTGCCCAGCTGTGGGATGCGATATGCTGACTGTATCAGTATCTATATATATATAGAGTATAATGGTTTCGATAGTGGTTTTAAATGCTCGCAACATTGATTTGTGGACATAGGTGCTTCCTTTTTTAGGTTTCCGTCTGTCTGTCCGCCCGTCCGTCCGTCTGTCACAAGGCTGTATCTCATGAACTGTTATAGCTAGAGCGTTCACATTTTCACAGATGATGTATAACCATTGTCGCTATAACAACAAATACTAAAAATAGAATGATATTAATAAGGCTCCCATACAACAAACATGATTCTTTTGCTTGATATCAACAGTGAATGATACGGAACCCTTCCTGCGCGAGTCCGACTTGCACTTGGCCGGTTTTTGTAATTAGTCGGGATATACTGTTGTGATAATGCTTGATGTACTTATAGATCATTACGTCTGATATTTCTGATCTGTGATTACGTGCAGTAGTTGCAATAATCGTAGCTCGGAACTATGTAGTACGCAGAATCAGAATTGGGCGTCAGGACTTCGTGAGAACCTGTGTTCTTATAGTATGTATGGATGTATGTAGAAAACCTTAGCATATCGTCTTTATATCTTGTTTTCTGATCAGTGATCTAGTCTATAAAAAAACAAAGGTAATATTATCGACGTGTTTTAATGTTTTCAATTTAATTTTAGTTTTCTTTGTGACCTAATTTAACACTAACAGCGAAAAACTGTTATTAGCTCTCTAGATTTTATCTCAATTACTAAATTGATTTGGAAGCTGTTGTTTTTTCTAAGAAAATAAAATAAAGAAAAATAAATTTAATATTTATCCGTTTTAATTTAAATTAATACATGAAATTACTTTTTTAAACATGTATTATGATACAGGTAATGTATTTCCTATATGACAATGCACATCTTTAAGTATTCAGGTACTTTACAGTCTCGTATCGCACTTTTACATAGTTTTAAGCCTCAAAGACCGCTTTGGACTAAAGTTTGGTACGAGTGTACCGAAGTGGACTAAAGTGGACCAAAGCGGGAACTGCTTAGAAGGTTTATCTTAGCTTCAGTTCTTGTAAAGGCGATCATTTTAACTTTTATATTACTAACAATACAGGATGTTATCATAAGGAAATTAACTGTATAAAATCGACCTTAAGTAGCATCATTAACAGCAAATACTCTTGAAATTAAATTTACAATGCTGTTTCACTCTATAACGAAAATCGAAGGACGTAATTGCAGAACGTCCACTGTTGGACATAAAACTTAATGATGTCTACACACCAAAGCCGCCGGTCCAGCGGCTTATACCGCCGGGCAAGGCTGGCGGCTTTTGACAGCTGCAATTAATATGACGTAAAGCCGCTGGCATGACTGTTTAACGGCCGTTCCCAATATTCTATCTATCTCTGGTTTTGCCCTACTGGAGACAGAAATAGTTATCTGTTTTAGAATTTATACCTTTGTCAAAAAATCTATGGGATTCTTCTGAAGGATATGTCAGAAGTGACATCACAGCTATGTGACATCAATGACATGCCGATCTCAGACAGTTATCTGTCTTTGAATATTGGGGACCGTCGTTAGCCGCGGCCTTGCCCGGCGGGTTATGTAGCGACATTGAAGTGCCGCCGGCAAGTTTGCTGCAAAATAGGACCCGGCGGCTTTGGTGTGTACCTAGATAGCAATAGTGCTATCTACACACCAAAGCCGCCAGGATGCCGCCGGGCTAAGCCGGTGGCTTTACGTCATACGAATGGCAGCTGTCAAAAAAGCTGGCGGCTTTGGTGTGCAGACAGCATTAAAGATTTACTTACCTACTTATTTCCACTAGTCTCGGACGTGTTATTTTGTGCATTTTCCCATAAGCACAAAATACCCAAGATTATTATGCTACAATATTATATCAGAACTCTAAACTGTCTGGAGGGAATATTATTTTATCAGATCTTCTGAAATAGCAAACTCGGGACGATGTTTTCCAATTTTATCGCTACACATAAAACCGTTGTTCTAAAGCACAAAACTGCACAATTTTTTTAAATCAAAACGCTTTGCTGCGCTATTTCGTTTCGCTGACAAAGATCTGTCTGCTTTTGTTTTGGTTAAGCTTTCATTTGTTTTAAATATAGTATTATTTTGTTTGTGTTTGAAGATTGATGGTGTGTGTTGCATTGCTTTAAAAAATAAGTATACATATTTTATTTGTGTTTATTTATATTTCCTGACAAGAATCTAGCAACTATGTCTGTTTATGAAGCCGGATAGTCTGCTCTTAAAGTCGAATGCCGTTTTTTTAAATTTTCTATTTTACTTCTTTTTTCCATTCTCCCATACTAATTTTGATTAGCGGATTTCACATTTTGTATTTTAATTTTCAGTGTGCTAATACTTACAATTAGCTACGAATTAGCAATCAAAAGATCATCTATACTAAAAAAAAACTTTAAAAAATAATGACCAAAAAATGACTCATTAACTGGCAACAACGCCAACAACCAAAAAGTGTTGCCAGCTCAAAGCGTAATAATTAACACCTTGTACTGACGAGTGATCGAACAATGTGAAACACGCAAAGATACCCACACTTGTGGTTTAAGGAGAAATTATGGGGTAAAAGCGATAGGGGGGTAAAGTTGTCTGCACATTTTGACCTAAATCAAAAATAGATACGACTAAAGTGCTACAAGGATCTTTTAGCACGGTGGCGGAAATCGGAGCTAACGATATCATCTTGTAAATTGTCATTATTTTGAGTTATTTATTCACCACGCATGTCCTTCTGACAATGTCAATCAAGTGCCAATAGATCCTTCTATTTGCTTGCAAAAAGTACCATAGATTTGAGATGATGACTAGATTAAAAAATAGCATATTTCTGTCTGTTAGACTGTTCAAAAATATTGGACACATATTTTTAGGGTTACGTACCCAAAGGATGAAAACGAGACCCTACTAAGGCTCGGCTGTCCGTTTGTCCGTCCGGCTTTATCACATAAACTGTTATAGCTAGAGCGTTAAAATTTTCACATATTATTTAAAACCGTAGCTGATATTAACAACAAATACTAAAAATATAATCAAATTAATAATTATGGGAGGATACCATACAACAAACGTGATTTTTGCTCGATACCAATGATGGCTACGGGTTACTATTATTAACCTAGTGAATGGTACGGAACCATTCGCGTGCGAGTCCAAATCGCACTTGGCCAGATATTTATGGGTGTTATACTGGTGTAACAGAAAGGGGGTATAAAGCCGAAACACAGCGATAGTCCTCATGGAACTGAACAACTTTCCCCGAGGAACATGGGTCGTTCGTAACTAGAAAAAAAAAATTCGCCTATCCATACAAAATATTCGATCAGCTGATCGAGTAAGTATGGGCGATCCAAAAATTTTTTGCGAGTTACGACCCATGTTCCTTGGGGAAAGTTGTTCAGTTTCATAGGCACTATCGATGTGTTTCGGCTTTCTACCCCCGTTCTGTTACACCCTGTATATTTATCTATGTATGTTGATCAGTCCCTGATACCCATAGTCCAGGATTTGCCTAGTTTGGGGTCAGGTGACTGTGTGTGAAATGTAATATTTATTATTTATATTTATTTATTATAATAACATTTTATATCTGACACGATATTAAACGTCCCTTTTAATTTTAACAGCCATTCCTGCAACAGCAAAACCTAATTAATATTCATTTCAAAGCAGCCGTTTCGTTTTGTCAATACTAACATGAATTATTGCATGTGATCCGTCGATGAATTCGTTTTATAACAATGTGTTAATTACTTGTTATTATGAATTTAATCTGTTGTTTAAATGTTTGATATTTAAATTGTGAAAGAGTTACATGGATTTTAAAGGTCTAGCTACACAGATCCGGGCCGTGTCTGGTTGTCATGACGACGTATTGTTTTCCCTCCTGACGGGCCACGGCCCGGACACGTTCCGGGTACAGCGTGTCCGGTTGTGATGACGTCGTATTGTTTTCCCTCCTGACGGGCTACGGCCTGGACAGTACTGGACACGTCCCAGGCACGGCGTGTCCGGTTGTCATGACGACGAATTGTTTTCCTTCCTGACGGGCCACGGCCCGGACACATCCCGGGCACGGCACGGATCTGTGTAGATAGACCTTAAGAATAATATTGTACTCAAAATATTTACAATTTAAATATAATTACAATAATAATAGCCTATGTGTTATTCTGATGTTCAAACAATACTGCTAAGTTTGATTGAAATATGTTCAGTGGTTATTGCGTAAATAGTAACATAACGGCACAAACATTGACAATTATAATATTAGTAGGATATGTTAAGAAAATAGCAAAGTCCAACCATTATTTCTTCACATACATACATACATATCCGACTATCCTACTATGAATAAATGATTTATCTATCTATCTACTATCCGACACGCCTCTCTCACATTGGGATAGACAGAGACCACTTCCTTCCACTTGCTATAATCCAAACACACTTCTTTCGCTTCATCCACACTCATCAGTCGCCTCATACATGCCCGTCGGTTTAAGGTACTCTTGACTACTTAATACTTACTCAGTTTTATACCTTCACATTACAGATGTATTGCGTTTTTCACTCTCATTAAGAGGTTAATTCAGAGAACAAGGTATGTTTTAACCCAATTCCCAAGTGGCCAATGTTTGTAGCACAAAACATTAGTAAATACGAAGTAATAGTGCCTCTATGTTGTGCTTGTCTAATTGCTCACAGCACGCGATCTATGTACATGGATATTCTGTATTTCAGCAAAACCTTACGTGGATATTTTGTATCATTTAGAAGTAACAAGGGGTTACAATGTTATAATTTGAAATTTAATTTATTGTATGTTTCTGTGTTTATGCCTGAGATTTGTAAAACTTAAATTGAAAAGAGCAACCCTTCAGAGTTTCTTGCTAGGTTCTTCTCTGGGGAAAACTGCACTCTTGCGTATCTAACATTAACTTTAAAAAATGACCCGTCCTAAGTGTTGTCAAAACCTACAGGATTAAATGATTTTAATTTCATTAAAAAAAAATATTGTAGGTATCTAAGAAAATTACGAACGTGTAACAATATAAACAACAAAACAAATTAAAAAAACAACAAATCTGAATATGGCGAGTCTTAAGCTTGGATGAAGCGAAAGATAACAATAACAATAAATAAAAGATAACAATATATATCAATATTTATAATCTATAAGGATAATTATAATTAAATAGAAATAGATACCTACCTAAGTACCTATAAAAAGTAAGTATAAAAAAGAGAAGCCTCCCCTCTTTCATTTGCGGTGCCCTATAACAGGGTCCATAATCCTTTTCAATATAATTAGCTGTAAGCTGTTATATATTATGTAAAGTTTTATGGAGCAATAAACCATTGAGTATTGAGTATTGAAAGAAGTGTGTTTGGATCGTGGCAAGTGGAGGAAAGTGGTCTCTGTCTACCTCATTTGGAGAGTGGCGTGACAGATATTATGTACTAGAGGCCGCCCGCGACTTCGTACGCATTTTCTTCTTCTTGCAAAAAAGACATGATATCTCAAAATAATATGGCCTGTGTGTTATTCAGATATGTTACAATATTATTTCGTAGTTTTTGCGTGAAAGAGGAACAAGCATCCATCCATCGGCACAAACATTGACATTTATAATATTATTAGGAGAGGATTTATCACATTTCAAGACAGATCTGTGATTGTATTATTGTAGAAGCATTTGCGTGTTTTCCGTGTGAATATATATGAGTAGGTAACATATTGATTAACTATGTCATGCTTTACTTTTTACTTAAACTCGGTCAAGGGGAAACTAACCTATATTTTCATTTTAATTTTATTTCGTGTAGAGTTTTGAAGTTTTGCCTAAGACCTCCTAAGGCTTTTTATTTTTTAGGGTTCCGTATCCAAAGGGTGAAAACGGGACCATTACTGAGACTTGGCTGACCGTCTGTCTGTCTGTCTGTCCGTCCGTCCGTCTGTCACCAGGCTGTATCTCATGAACCGTTATAGCTAGAGCGTTGAAAATAATATTCACAGTCGTGTGTCGGCAGAGTGTTAATATCATTTTTTGACACATTAAGTCGCAATCAGTGTAAGCCATTGTTTAGCAGAATACCAAATGTGTCAAAAATGCTATTGATACTGCCGATACATAACTGAGGCTATTTTAAATTAACAGACTTGGGCTCCTGATTAAATAATAATTATAATAATTAATATTATTAAATAGTTAGTTCTATTTATTATTTATTTATTTAACAGTTTATTGTAAGATGATAGTAGATAGAGACAGAAAAAAAAGAGAAGTTATACAAAAGGTACAGCATATATCTAAAAGAAATTTCTTCCTGCAGACCCCACAAAGAGAGAAGTGATAGCATGAAGGCAGGATAGTCACTACAATAAACAATAAATATATAAGTATAAACCTAATACCTACCTAGTTCTAGTATGTTTTAAAAGAAATAATACGCGCCTCAAAACCATAATGTCGCAACTATTATTTACTTCGAAACTATTATCAACAACCAAATCTAAACGAATAACCGTTAAATATTTATATAATGATTAGTTTGTTTATTAATCGAATTTGGAATTATAGAATTCATATTTTAACTAACATAAAAACAACTTTATACATTCGTATTTAAGTTAAAAATAAGATAACAAATAAATGTGATTTAGAAATAAAATAAACCGATACTTTGAAGCGTATCAAGATAAGATTTAACTTTCGATTTTTAAATCCACAAAAATACCGACAAACTTAATAAAACAGCCCGGCTACTTAACATACAAATTACGAGATATTATCGCTTGGTAATAAAGCTTTAAATCCCTTGGTATTTTACCAAATTAATTTATTAAAACGTAAAGATAACTCGGTAATTTTAGTGCTTTAAATTCATTGAGGATTTTTTCCATAGAAAACGGCAGATATGCTTTAAAGTATACTTCGAAACTAGTTAAGTGTGAAGTGTGGGAATGTATTAAGAGTTCCGTATGTGCTAATATAGCATGCTCTTGTATAAGTTTGGGAAAATGTATATCTTAGATGCTACTTTATATTTTAGTTGAAAAGCGCTGTTTGAGTAAAGTACTCGTATCTTGAGTTTAAATTTTTCGAAATTCTTTTCGAAATTTTGAATAATTTTGTCGTTTTTATTTCTAACTCTATTTTGAACATAAGTTTTTTTTAAGACTTCCTTTCATTGACTTTGACAGATAGATAGATAGATAGATAGAAATAAGTACTTTATTGCACACAAAGAAATACAAATAAAACTTAAAACTAAAACATTGAATACATAATACTTACATATAATACTTCTGGTTACAAAAGAACCCTTAAGCTAGTCAATAGAAAATTAACTATCATTTTACATTTACTTGTCAGTTAAAATCCTTCTCTTAGCACAAACTATTTATCCAAAGGAACCCTAATAAAATATTTAAAAAGATTAAAATATAGTAATAAATCTTAATTTTATAGTTCGTTTCATTAAATTCTATGCGAAACTATAAGTTTTTAAGATAATGGAAAATATGCGTTATCTTTGATTAACAAGGTTTTTGATCGGAATGTCTATAAAAAAATACTTAAGTAGGTACCTACCTACATATTAGTATTTTCGTTGTACTATGTAATGTATGTCAAAATAGAGAATCTTGATTTCTTAAATTAGTTAAACCTATATTAAAGCGGGCCACACACGCTAGGTTATGACGGTTATGCTTGAACAGTTAAACTGTGCAAGTGTGTATGATATTTTTTTTTCCCTGCGCAAGCAAAATTTAGGTACACGCGTTCAGTTAAGCTTGCAAAGTTCAACTGTTCAAGCATAACCGTCAGGCATAACCTAGCGTGTGTGTTCTGGGCCCAAGTCTGCTAATTTGCAATTTATGAGTTGTGTGTCGGCAGAGTGTCAATGTCACTTTTTGACAGATTCGGTCGCAATCGGTGTAAGCCATTGTTTAGCAGAATACCAAATGTGTCAAAAATGCAATTGACACTCTGCCGACACACATCTGAGGCTATTTTAAATAAGCAGACTTGGGCCCCTGTCTGTTTCTACCTAAAATCCTACTTTCGAACTTGTATTATGAATGTCAAAGTTTCAGTAGATCGATAAAGGCTGTAAGGATGTATGTAAGGTAGGAACCTACCATTTCACGAAAAATCGAAGAACAGATTTTTATGAAACTTTCCAATATTGTAGCTTAAACATCAGAATCTTTGTTACACTGAAACAATCCAATTTTAACTAAATTGACAATTCTTACTTAGAACAGAATGCAAAGTTAAATAAACATACATATATAAATACATATCTGTCACGCCTCTTTCCTGTCGAGGTAGTCAGAGACCACTATCAATTTGCTACGATCCAAACATACTTCTTTCACATAGGTAATATTGCCTATTAAGTAAATTGGCAATTCAGCCTTTTAAGTATCAAAATTATAATAACACCAAAAGCCTATTATTATGTACTTAAATTGAGTGCTTTTAAATTTATGCGGAATATTAGAATTTATTATTGGGACAAAAGACGCTGAAATGGCTTAAATAGAAGTCATTTGTTTAACAATATTTTGTTTAAATTACAAAACATTCGTAAAAATTTACTTGACACTCCGTTTATTTGAGGTACTCAGAGGCCCAAGTATGCTAATTTAAAACAGCCTCAGATGTATGTCGGCAGAGTGTCAATGGCATTTTTTGACACATTTGGTATTCTGTTAAACAATGGCTTACACTGATTGCGACCAAATGTGTCAAAAAATGATATTGACACTCTCATTGACACTCTCATTGACATTCTCATTGACACTCTCATTGACACTCTCAATGGCACTCTCATTGACACTCTCCTTGACACTCTCATTGACACTCACATTGACACTCTCATTGACACTCTCATTGACACTCTCATTGACACTCTCAATGGCACTCTCATTGACATTCTCCTTGACACTCTCATTGACACTCTCATTGACACTCTCATTGACACTCTCATTGACACTCTCAATGGCACTCTCATTGACACTCTCCTTGACACTCTCATTGACACTCTCATTGACACTCTCATTGACACTCACATTGACACTCTCATTGACACTCTCATTGACACTCTGCCGACACACAGCTGAGAATATTGTTAATTAGCAGACGTCCCATGTAAGTTGTGTAAGAAGGTAGCTAAAAATCTAGGCCAAAAACGTTACTATGACACCCTAATTCCAAATTCAAAAAAGTTTTTTACTTCTTTTTAACAGCCAATATTTTCAAACTTCATGAAGTAACTTGGAAGCTATATTTTTTTAATTTCGGCTCCAAAGAGGTCGGATGAAGGTTGAAAGTCAAAACATGACACTAGGGATGCATATTAAGTAGTTGCGACATAAAATATTAACCCGTCGGAGGGCAGGGGTGGATTAAGTTTGTTGGTGACCTTATTTTTTACCCGACTGCGCCAGAAGGAGAGTTATGTTTTTCGAGAGTATGTATGTATGTTCGTATGTATAATTCTTTGGCACGCTCTACAACCTAAACGGCTTGATGGATTTTAACTTGAGAGGTGTCGTAAGATATGTATTTACAGTGAGAGCGACACTGCGTACATCAAAATAAAAAAAGGCGTTTTTTAAACTCTATCCCCCTTATTACAAAACGAGGTTTACAGATAGTCCGACGTTAGTTCGTTCCGTTTGACGTTTTGTCCATAGCCGAAATGTCAAAAGAAACGAACTAACGTCGGACTATCTTTAAACCTCCTTTTGTAATAAGGGGGAGTCAGTTTAAACTCATACATGTTTAAGAACTTGCCCACTATTCAACAACCATGAAAATCATTAATGTTTATTTACACAGTTAAGTTTTTAGGAACTCGTATTAAGGTCCTAAAATATAGCTACTTTTATTATTACAAGTCTTACAACCAGCTTATTTCCTCCACGCATTCCTTATAATTTTACGGCCCTCACAAGTAGAGTAAACATAACTCAGCCCTAAATCCGCCCCTGTCACGTCTGATAGAGATAACAGCCAAAGACAGCCAACCTGAGACTCGAATGAACTTCGCAATTTATGATACTCGAAGATGAATTCGAATGAGACACAAATGACACAGATGGTAAAGGTAGGAG
Source organism: Anarsia innoxiella (assembly GCA_947563765.1). Classification (NCBI taxonomy): domain Eukaryota; kingdom Metazoa; phylum Arthropoda; class Insecta; order Lepidoptera; family Gelechiidae; genus Anarsia; species Anarsia innoxiella. The sequence goes on from OX387413.1 coordinate 1,029,171, forward strand.
ACTTTGTATTGCGTTCTCATGTGGCGAATGTTGGTTCCGGTTTTCTATCGTTACAGTATTTTTATTATTTGAGTGGTTGGTTTTTTCTATCACGTAAGCCATTTAAAGCTTAAAAGGAGATTTCAATCATTTTTTTGTAATGCTTCTTAGAGTAAGAATAAATTACTTACAGATACCTACATGTTTGTCACACCCCTTTCCCATCGTGGTAATCAGAGACCACTTCCCTCCACTTGCTAAGATCTAAAAACTCTTCTTTCACTTCATCCACATTCATCAGTCGCCTTATACATGCACGTTGGTTTAGGGTTATTTTAAAACCGACTTTAAACTAAAATCAACAAAACTAGAATAAAATGAGGTGGTCCTCAAGTGATTTGTCGGTTTTTTTTGTACTTCACTAAGTACTTTTGTATAGCCGAAAGGAAGTCCTGAATTCTGCAGATTTTTTTGGTTTGTAAAACCACTTCACTATTTCTGTAACCGAGGGGAAGAAACGGCAAGAAACCTAACGGCAAAAGGAACAAAGAAAATTATCAGTAGGTAGCGTTAACAATGCATTTTATCACTATGTCAATATTCATGGTAGATTTATCTTACCCCCATAATAAAGGGATATTCGTAATTTGAATTGAAACAACTTTCCCCTTGTGTTTGTAGAGCCTGATTCTCTGACATAATGAGAATGGTTTTATCAAAACTTAGCTTCGTCGCCTTTAATAGTGATGGGAAATTTATATCGATAAAAAAGAAAATATTCTTTTGCTGGTTTTCGTTTTGATTTTGTCTATAATATCGATGATTAGAAAAATTTTGGTGTTTTTGCTAGTTTTTCGATTTGCTTTTGTTTATGAGTTTTTGTTTTTAAAGTCAAAGTCAAAATATCTTTATTTCATAGGTAAATACATGCACTGGAAAACGTTGACAACATATTTTTAACGCTAGATTCGCAAGGTAGCAGTTTTCCCTGGAGAAGAATCTAGCACGTCATTTAGTTTATTTTTTAAACTTTGAATTGGGTAGTTCGCTGCAAGAGTCCAAAATAGTCAAAGTTAGGGCTGATTTTGGTAGCAGCGCATCAGCTTATGTAATCGGAATTACTTTTATTATGTGATTGTGATCAAAATTTTGATGGGAATTTATAAAGATATAGTCAAAACTCTAAAAAAGTTACTTTATAAACTTTCTTCCCCAAAAGACTATAAATCCCCCCCGGTAAAGGGTTACTACTTGGGCGTATCTGCGGTCTGTATTTACCATCAAATATCGATATATTTTATCGATACCATCCCTTCCCTGCTATATAATAAAGGGCCTTCCTTCCAACATAGCGTAATATTTAAATTATTTGCCGGTTAAATGTAGCGTGTTGCAGGAATTTTGAGGAGATCTTTCTTGAAAGAGTTTTTATACCAAATGATGTTTAGGTCCACATTATTTAAATTGCAATGGGGTATATAAGTTGTTAGATTAGGAAGAAGAGAAGTAGTTCTTACGCACTTTCTATAGAATAGCTTCAGCGGTTTTATTATGAAACTACACTAAAATCACGAGTTTTTTTGTCTATTATAAAAAAATAGGTAAAAAAACTTTTTAAGTTAAACGGTTTTATGTTAAACATACATTGCTATGTTTAAGATAAATGTACTAAAAACCAAAAAATAATAAAATAGATACAGTCGTGGGAATTATAAACATATATGCATAGACTAGACTAAAATAAAACCGTGGGGCACGTCAATTGTCTACAAATTATCGATTTAATGTGCGATAGAAGAATCGTTTAATTCGTCGTTAGGCAGTTGGCCCGCAGACGGTGAGGAAATTACTTACTATTTTCTTGCTCATGGAAATTCCAATAGTTATACACTCCATGTAAATAAAAGAGATGTTTCAACTAGTTTATCGTTGGACATTCACACTGCTGGCTGGCGAAGAATCGTTTCACTGCTCGTGGTTTGTCTTTAATCGACAAAACACATGATAAAAGTACTACTCGCTCAACACTATGAAACCCTAAAACTCGCTTATAATCGAGCTTGCTAGCTAGTTTCCACATTCTAGCCCTACTTATCACACGTCCATCGTTGTCGGTTGAACAACTGCCTAATTATAGTGTAACATTACAAAACAAACATTTTAATCAACGATTGTAGACAATTGACGTGCCCCACGGTTTTATTTTAGTCTAGTCTATGCATATATGTTTATAATTCCCACGACTGTATCTATTTTATTATTTTTTGGTTTTTAGTACATTTATCTTAAACATAGCAATGTATGTTTAACATAAAACCGTTTAACTTAAAAAGTTTTTTTACCTATTTTTATTTTCTAGTTTTTAGTTTTTATTTCGCATTCTGTTTAATTCATTTAGTGCTTCATTATTGCAAGGTTTCTTGCCCGTTAGTTTATTGCAGTCCAACTCCTCTATACGTAGTCCCTGCAAAGCTCTTACTCTACAAAGAGCCACGTAGGCTTGACCTTCTTCAAACAGTTTCGCACCTAAGTATACGACTGCGTGATCCACAGTGCTGCCCTGCATAAATCTTGACTTGGGTGGTGGATTCAGGCTGGATTAATCAGATACCTAAATTACAGATTCAATTTCTAAATTTAAATCTTATTATTATACGCCATTTAGTGGCTGCGCCCATCTTAAATATTCAGGTTGTATAGTGCACTGTATTCTTCTTGGCAAGCCCTTTTATTTGATACCCATATTGGTGGGATTGATAAAAAATTGTTATCAGCCATTTGGTAGCGGCGGCCATCTTAGATTTCAATTTTGCATAGTGAATTGTATTCTACTTGTTGAGACCTTTCATTTGATACCCATATTGATGGGATTGATAAAACCTAATTATCCGCCATTTTGTGGCGGCCGCCATCTTGGATTTTAATTTTATATAGTACATTGTATTCTACTGGTTGAGCACTTTCATTTGATACCCATATTGATGGGATTGATAAAACCTAAGTTTTCCGCCATTTTGTAGCGGCCGCCATCTTGGATTTTAATTTTATATAGTACATTGTATTCTACTGGTTGAGCACTTTCATTTGATACCCATATTGATGGGATTGATAAAACCTACGTTATCCGCCATTTTGTAGCGGCCGCCATCTTGGATTTCAATATTTTATAGTATATTGTATTCTGCTTGTTGAGCCCTTTCATTTGATACCCATATTGATGGGATTAATAAAACCTAAATTATCCGCCATTTTGTAGCGGCGGCCATCTTGAATTTATAATGATAATGAATAAACATAATTATATTGTCACCAAAATCCAAAGTGTATACAAAATTTCAGATTAATCGGTTGACAGGAAGAGGGTGAAATTTGAATTACTAAATTTGACCCAAGAAAACAAACGGGGTGAGCTAAATAAAACCGTTTAAAAAAGCGAAAGAGGTGTGTTTGGATCGAAGCAAGTGGAAGGATGTGGTATCTGCCTACCCCAATGGGAGAGAGGCGTGACGGATATGTATGTATGTTATAAAAAGGGGATTTTGTCGCTCGGATATGGCACCCCATTATGATGCTCAATTAAAAAAAAAAAAATAATAACACCTCTAAAGACGTTCCGCTTCTTAGGCCAGCCTTCACCGTATGAATGATCACAAGTTAAAATGTTTTGGAGAAGCGGCAGGATAACCGCTAGTGCGAATAGAGCTTGAATTTAATAGCGAGCTGTAACTGTAACCGAACAGATACAGTAACGAGGTTCTGTGTGTACACGTGTTATAGTTTCCCGATACGCGGCAAAAACCGACAATCGTCGCGTCGTCGTCGGCTCGCTGCGAGCCGCTCGTGTCGCGTTCGGCGCAGGCGCACGAACCACGTACACACTATGTTTACTTGTTGTACATGCAACGGTTAGCGCCAAAACACACGGTAAAACGCAACTGAAACTGCTAGTTACTTTTGAGTTGCATCGCAGTTTCTGCTATAGACTTCCTTAGAAAACCACACACGACGCAACTAGTTTGAAACGTTTCGTTTCAGTTGCAGGATTAAAGGGTCTTACAGTAACAGATTGCTAATGAGTACGCGCTTTAAGACAGCTTAGTACTAGTAGCAGAAGTTCATTAAATATAAAGATGCATTAAAAGAATAGTTGTCTTTGTCATTATCAAAGATCAGAAGAAGACGGCAACATGTTTAAAGAATACTTAAAGAAGTTTTCTGCAACTAAGAGCTTGTTTCATCATCTACAGATAAAATGTATCTGACAGATATTTTATACCTGTCTCTGTCTAAAACGTCATGTTTTATGAAATAGACATAGGTTTATCTGGCAGATATTTTATACCTGTCTCTGTCTAAAACGTCATGTTTTATGAAATAGACATAGGTTTATCTGACAGATATTTTATACCTGTCTCTGTCTAAAACGTCATGTTTTATGAAATAGACATAGGTTTATCTGGCAGTTAAATGGGGATGATGACTCCATTCGAAAAATAATTAGTCCGTCTTTTAGGCTATTAAAAATATTTGAAACACGTTATTTACCTGATCAAATACATAAATAAATACAAAGATACAGAGCATCAAAGTTACGGAGTGGGGGGTATTGACGTCACTCCTAGATAAAAATCTTACTGAGGCGTGACGTCACGAGCAACTTTAACCCAGTGTATCTGTGTCATTTTTAGTTTATGAGAAAAATACGTGTCGAATATTTTAAAATAATCTATGTGACGGACTAAAAACATTTTTTTTACAAGCTTTTATTTACTTTCACCTGTCCCGTTGTCGTTCTGTAATCAAATCTTGCAACTTAAATTTGATCCACTTCCCGGTTTCCGATTGAGCTGAAATTTTGCATGCTTATGTATATCGCGTGACAATGTAATATTATGGTAACATGGAGCTGATCTGATGATGGAGCTGGAAGGTGGCCATAGGAACACCGTAATTAAATGATGCAACCCTATCGAGTTTGGGCTCATTAGATTCGTCTTGACAAGTACTTTGATACTATATGGTAACCAGGGTCTGATGATGGAGCCGGAAGGTGGCCATAGGAACTCCGTAATTAAACGATGCAACCCTATCGAGTTTGGGCTCATTGGATTAGTCTTGACGAGTACTTTGATACTATATGGTAACCAGGGTCTGATGATGGAGCCGGAAGGTGGCCATAGGAACTCCGTAATTAAACGATGCAACCCTATCGAGTTTGGGCTCATTGGATTAGTCTTGACGAGTACTTTGATACTATATGGTAACCAGGGTCTGATGATGGAGCCGGAAGGTGGCCATAGGAACTCCGTAATTAAACGATGCAACCCTATCGAGTTTGGGCTCATTGGATTAGTCTTGACGAGTACTTTGATACTATATGGTAACCAGGGTCTGATGATGGAGCCGGAAGGTGGCCATAGGAACTCCGTAATTAAACGATGCAACCCTATCGAGTTTGGGCTCATTGGATTAGTCTTGACGAGTACTTTGATACTATATGGTAACCAGGGTCTGATGATGGAACTGGAAGGTGGCCATAGGAACTCCGTAATTAAACGATGCAACCCTATCGAGTTTGGGCTCATTGGATTAGTCTTGACGAGTACTTTGATACTATATGGTAACCAGGGTCTGATGATGAAACTGGAAGGTGGCCATAGGAACTCCGTAATTAAACGATGCAACCCTATCTAGTTTGGGCTCATTGGATTACTCTTGTAGAGTACTTTGATACTATATGGTAACCAGGGTCTGATGATGGAGCCGGAAGGTAGAAATAGGAACTCCGTAATTAAACGACGCAACCCCATCTAGTTTGGGCTCATTGGATTAGTCTTGATGAGTACTTTGATACTATATGGTAACCAGGGTCTGATGTTGGAGCCGGAAGGTGGCCATAGGAACTCCGTAATTAAACGACGCAACCTCAACTACGGACTTCATAACGGAATAACGCTGCTACGCGCTGCGAACTACGTCGTAGTAAATCTCGAATTAAAAATAGAGGTACTAAAAAGTTAAAAATAAACAAGCTTTTTTACAAGCTTTTATTTACTTTCACCTGTCCCGTTGTCTGTCTGTCGTTCTGTAATCAAATCTTGCAACTTAAATTTGATCCACTTCCCGGTTTCCGATTGAGCTGAAATTTTGCATGCTTATGTATATCGCGTGACAATGCAATATTATGGTAACATGGAGCTGATCTGATGATGGAGCTGGAAGGTGGCCATAGGAACTCCGTAATTAAATGATGCAACCCTATCGAGTTTGGGCTCATTAGATTCGTCTTGACAAGTACTTTGATACTATATGGTAACCAGGGTCTGATGATGGAGCCGGAAGGTGGCCATAGGAACTCCGTAATTAAACGATGCAACCCTATCGAGTTTGGGCTCATTGGATTAGTCTTGACGAGTACTTTGATACTATATGGTAACCAGGGTCTGATGATGGAGCCGGAAGGTGGCCATAGGAACTCCGTAATTTAACGATGCAACCCTATCGAGTTTGGGCTCATTGGATTAGTCTTGACGAGTACTTTGATACTATATGGTAACCAGGGTCTGATGATGGAGCCGGAAGGTGGCCATAGGAACTCCGTAATTAAACGATGCAACCCTATCGAGTTTGGGCTCATTGGATTAGTCTTGACGAGTACTTTGATACTATATGGTAACCAGGGTCTGATGATGGAACTGGAAGGTGGCCATAGGAACTCCGTAATTAAACGATGCAACCCTATCGAGTTTGGGCTCATTGGATTAGTCTTGACGAGTACTTTGATACTATATGGTAACCAGGGTCTGATGATGGAACTGGAAGGTGGCCATAGGAACTCCGTAATTAAACGATGCAACCCTATCGAGTTTGGGCTCATTGGATTAGTCTTGACGAGTACTTTGATACTATATGGTAACCAGGGTCTGATGATGAAACTGGAAGGTGGCCATAGGAACTCCGTAATTAAACGATGCAACCCTATCTAGTTTGGGCTCATTGGATTACTCTTGTAGAGTACTTTGATACTATATGGTAACCAGGGTCTGATGATGGAGCCGGAAGGTAGAAATAGGAACTCCGTAATTAAACGACGCAACCCCATCTAGTTTGGGCTCATTGGATTAGTCTTGACGAGTACTTTGATACTATATGGTAACCAGGGTCTGATGTTGGAGCCGGAAGGTGGCCATAGGAACTCCGTAATTAAACGACGCAACCTCAACTACGGACTTCATAACGGAATAACGCTGCTACGCGCTGCGAACTACGTCGTAGTAAATCTCGAATTAAAAATAGAGGTACTAAAAAGTTAAAAATAAAATTAAAGAAAAAAAAAACCTTTTTAAAAACAAGCTTTTATTATTTGTTTATAAAATGAACTAAAAAGTTAAAAATAAATTAACTCTAAAAAGAAATATAACACTTTTTAACTTGATTGTAACCTTTAACGACAAATAAGCGTCTTCGTCTAGGACAAAATAATTCCATATTGTACAAATTTATTTAATTTTAACACTAAAACTTTTCACCATACATAATTATTCAATCTCGTCCCCCCTCTTTATCATAGTCCCCATTTATAAATGAAAGCGTGTTACATTGTGATAGCTTGAGGAAAATGAGTATTTAATTAATACAACACAACATTTTTCTTTTTAATTTGTGTAAATACAACATATAAGTTGTATTTAATTAATACATCACAACATTTTCCTCAGGCTATCACAATGTAACACGCTTTCATTTATAAATGGGGACTATGATAAAGAGGGGGGACGAGATTGAATAATTATGTATGGTGAAAAGTTTTAGTGTTAAAATTAAATAAATTTGTACAATATGGAATTATTTTGTCCTAGACGAAGACGCTTATTTGTCGTTAAAGGTTACAATCAAGTTACAAAGTGTAATATTTCTTTTTAGAGTTAATTTATTTTTAACTTTTTAGTTCATTTTATAAACAAATAATAAAAGCTTGTTTTTAAAAAGGTTTTTTTTTTCTTTAATTTTATTTTTAACTTTTTAGTACCTCTATTTTTAATTCGAGATTTACTACGACGTAGTTTGCAGCGCGTAGCAGCGTTATTCCGTTATGAAGTCCGTAGTTGAGGTTGCGTCGTTTAATTACGGAGTTCCTATGGCCACCTTCCGCCTCCAACATCAGACCCTGGTTACCATATAGTATCAAAGTACTCGTCAAGACTAATCCAATGAGCCAAAACTAGATGGGGTTGCGTCGTTTAATTACGGAGTTCCTATTTCTACCTTCCGGCTCCATCATCAGACCCTGGTTACCATATAGTATCAAAGTACTCTACAAGAGTAATCCAATGAGCCCAAACTAGATAGGGTTGCATCGTTTAATTACGGAGTTCCTATGGCCACCTTCCAGTTTCATCATCAGACCCTGGTTACCATATAGTATCAAAGTACTCGTCAAGACTAATCCAATGAGCCCAAACTCGATAGGGTTGCATCGTTTAATTACGGAGTTCCTATGGCCACCTTCCAGTTCCATCATCAGACCCTGGTTACCATATAGTATCAAAGTACTCGTCAAGACTAATCCAATGAGCCCAAACTCGATAGGGTTGCATCGTTTAATTACGGAGTTCCTATGGCCACCTTCCAGTTCCATCATCAGACCCTGGTTACCATATAGTATCAAAGTACTCGTCAAGACTAATCCAATGAGCCCAAACTCGATAGGGTTGCATCGTTTAATTACGGAGTTCCTATGGCCACCTTCCGGCTCCATCATCAGACCCTGGTTACCATATAGTATCAAAGTACTCGTCAAGACTAATCCAATGAGCCCAAACTCGATAGGGTTGCATCGTTTAATTACGGAGTTCCTATGGCCACCTTCCGGCTCCATCATCAGACCCTGGTTACCATATAGTATCAAAGTACTTGTCAAGACAAATCTAATGAGCCCAAACTCGATAGGGTTGCATCATTTAATTACGGAGTTCCTATGGCCACCTTCCAGCTCCATCATCAGATCAGCTCCATGTTACCATAATATTGCATTGTCACGCGATATACATAAGCATGCAAAATTTCAGCTCAATCGAAAACCGGGAAGTGGATCAAATTTAAGTTGCAAGATTTGATTACAGAACGACAGACAGACAACGGGACAGGTGAAAGTAAATAAAAGCTTGTAAAAAGGTTTTTTTTTTCTTTAATTTTAGTCATCATGCCAAATGTATCTAGAAATCGTGAAACGGGCGTTAAAGGTTGATTCAATTTAAATATGCAATGAAACCTTTTGTTAATGGAATCCATAAACTAATTTGTAGCCTGTTAATATCTATTTATTTTAATACAACTTCTATTTTCGTTATCGCTCGCCAAAGTTTAGAATCAAATTACAAGTTAGCCGAAGAAATAAGAAATAATATTGGTTTTCAAAACAATTTTAGGAAAACAATACTCTCGGTCGTTTCTGTTTGGTAACTTTGCAATTACGTTTACGTATTTAGTGATAGGATGAGGATATACTTTTAATATCCGAAAAAAACAGTTAGTACCTAAACGAAACCATAAAATATAAAATTAAATCAGTAAGTACCTCTCTGTATGAGAGTAAGCTCGTGCCCCTCGTTGGGGACATATAATGGGCTAACAACAACAAGTACCTAGTTAATCCTACTGACTTTTTTTGAAACAACATGGATTTTATAGTGTCCCGAAAGCAAATTGGATGGAAAAAACACAAATCAAAAAGATTTCTTTAAGGTAATAATGAGAACAGGAAATATGCATTCATATATGTAGGATGAGTGGGTTTCAGAACGAATGAAAGTATGAGAGTTTTTCTGAACGAAGATGAGAGAAAGAGATAATAGAGAGTGAGAGGTTTGTTATTTTTAATATGGCGTTTGGCACTTCAAAATAAGACCCACAGACACACACGAATGAAGATGTAGAAATTTATTTTCAAAACTAGAGCAAGTTAAATCTATAATAAAAGAGGATTAAATTAAGAAGAAGTTTCCTTCCATGCCCCAGTCCCCATATTCATACTATTTAAACAGGGTGTAACAGAAAGGGTATATAAAGCCGAAACACAGCGATAGTCCTCATAAAACTGAACAACTTTCCCCAAGGAACATGGGTCGTAACTCGAAAAAAAAATTTCGCCTCCCCATACAAAATGTCCGATCAGCTGATCGAGTAAGTAAGTATGGGCGATCCAAAATTTTTTTCGAGTTACGACCCATGTTCCTTGGGGAAAGTTGTTCAGTTTCATGAGTACTATCGCTGTGTTTCGGCTTTATATACCCTTTCTGTTACATCCTGTATATACGAATTTGTCACGCCTCTGGTAGACAGTGACCACTTACTTCCGCTTGCTACGTTACAACCGCACCTCTTCCATTTCATCTACATTCATCAGTCGCCTTATTATATGAGATGTGACTAGCTAAAAATTATAAATTGGTACGTTTACAGGAATGTACGAGTAGAAAAATGGTACGATCTTCATTATTCATCTCTTAAAAAGAAACAGTGTTATCTATCTAAAAAAACTGAACACAAAATAAGCCTTAATACTAAAATATCCGTAATATCCGAAAATATCCGAAACTTTTTAAAACGTGACATCCCTAACATCCTATTCGCTACATAATTACAAACCTACAAAGCGATTACATTCCGTCAAGTCCCCCGTTTCTTATACAAATATATACAAAACATGGGACTTTAAACAGACAAATACACTTTTATTACTTCACCTAGCTTTGGGAGAAGGATCTTAATGATTTAAGGTTTATTTAAAGTCCGTTGCAGAAAAGCGAATTAAGTAAAGGTAAACTGTGTAATTACACGTTAAATATCCTATCCTACTAATTAAAAATGTCAATGTTATTGCCGATGGATGTACATGAGGATGTTTGCTACTCTTTCACGCGAAAACCATCGAACGGATTTTGATGAAACTTTGCAATATTGTAGCTTGCACATCAGTTTGATACATAGGCTTTTTTATTTTAAGATATTTGCTTTTTTTTTCGAAGATATGACGATAAATGCGTAAGAAGTTGCAGGCAGCCTCTATTACTCTATCGCGAAAACTGTATAACCTAAAAACATTTTTTACAACAAAATAATTCCCGCCTATTTGCGAACGTTTTTGCAAAAGAACAAAAAACTACAGAACCGTCAAGGACCGGGTAAAGGGTAACATTTCGACTTGCTGTAGTCAGTAAAAAGCCCGGGCTATTACAATTATAACAGCACTTAGTTTTTATGATAATTAGGTCCACTTTAGTCTGACTCCGTTACATTGGGTGGCAAAGAGTAAAAAAATAGAATGGATTTTTATATAGCTGGTAATTAATTATCTTGGTTATTTTATTGGTATCTTATTTGATTTTATGATATGAGTTTAACGCAGTATTAAGACCCAGAACACACGGTGAAATGCAACTGCAACGCAACTGAAACTGTTAATTACTTTTGAGTTGCATCTAAGTTTCTGCTATAGCATCCTAATCGCTACGAATCGAAACGAAACCGAAAAGAAAAGTTTCAAACTAGTTGCGTCGTGTGTGGTTTTCTAAAGAAGTCTATAGCAGTTTCGATGCAACTCAAAAGTAACTGACAGTTTCAGTTGCGTTGCAGTTGCGTTTCATCGTGTGTTTTGGGCCTTACAAGGATTAATTATTCATTTTTTAAACCTTTAAAATAATTATTATGTGTTTTAAGTTGAGGATCCTTGACTTTATACATACATACATACATATCCGTCACGCCTCTCTCCCATCGGGGTAGGCAGAGACCACTTCCTTCCACTTGCTACGATCCAAATACACCTCTTTCGCTTCATCCACACTCATCAGTGGCCACATGCCCATCGGCTTAGGGTGCTCTTGATTTGGCCTTTCTTGAGCGAGTCCCGACGAACGTGCCTCGATTAAATCTAATATATAAAATAATCTGCTAATTTATAATACTAGGTATTAAAAAGTAAACATAATTTAAGAATTTGTGTTTTCAATCCATTGTATTCTGTTTTATGGATTACATTTTTGCATTAAATATAAAAATTAAAAATTTACCTCTTAGCTTGTATGCACCGAGAATTTTAGCAGATAATATATAAATCGAATTACATTTACGCCTCTCAGATTTTCTAATCTTTTAGGCACAATTCAACTTCACCTAATACATCTAACCTTTCTGAATTATAATGAATATTTGATTCTATGCTGGCAACACAGTTAAAAACCCTTGCAATTTAATCTAGGGAAGGGTCCCGCAATTCAATTTCATATTTCGGTACTCAAATAGGGATCTTCATGTAAATGAGATTATCTGAATATTTCAAAATATAAATTTATCGTAAATTGTTCGAAATTGTTTTTTTTTATATTTTTTGCGTGACAGATAATGTAAGTATTAAATATGTGGTATTTAATTAAACCCAAATAAGTCTAAAAATAGTAGACAAGGGGAAGCAGAAAGCAAAAAGGCACTATGCCAAGATCCTACTAGTATTTATAAAATGTCAAATCGAAAGGGGCATGCCTAAATGTTCGTTAATTTCACGCAAAAACCGCTGAACAGATTTCAATTAAACTTTACAATATACGTAGTTGCTTATACATCAGAATAACATATTATTAATAATAACATACTCAAAGATCTAGACTGTAATACTTAGGATATTGTGTCTATCGGCGGAGGAGATAGCGCGACGATCTGGAGGCATACTTAGAAAACTGGTCAGAAGTTGCCAGAGATAGAAAAGAAAGCGGGGGAGGCATTTGCCCAGCAGTGGGACACATCATAATCATAAATTTAAGAGCGTCGCTCTTGTCGGTGGAGTCTGCGCCACTCTTCTCTATTCTCTGCCATCCGTTTGAGCACCTGATACGACACAACTTCTATTCCCTCCTTTATTTGATCTATGTAAGTCCTTCGTGGTCTCCCTCTCTTTCGTCTTCCTTCTACCTTTCCTTCCAAGATGTTTTTTATAAAGTCGTCGTGTCGTATCAGGTGACCCAGCATCTTTCCTCTCCTTTCACTACTATAAAAAATGTTTATTTTTTTCCAAATATGTTGACAAATACGTACGATGTCACAGTCGTTTTAACGATATTAGTTGAAAAAAGCTTCGATAATCAAATCTAAACAAGTCTAACAATGTTATGACATCTGAAAATAAATGAACGTGTGCAAATACAGAGACGCGTCAAAACAATTTTGATTGAACACCTGTCGTAAGTGTCACAACAATCAATCTTTTATTTAACCTACTATTTAATATTTACTGTACAAAATCTATGTAAATAAAAATGAATTGTTGTTCGTTAGTCTGATTAAAACTCGAGAACGGCTGGGCCGATTGAGCTGATTTTGGTTTTAAAATGTTTGTCGTAGTCCAGGGTAGGTCTAAACGGTGAGAAAAATTCGAATAATTGCCGGGAAAGCCCTAAAACAGACCTTTTCTTTTTCCCATACAAATGTTTTCTTACTAAAATGTAGAGTCAATTTGAACTTTATTCCTACACAATAAAGTTCATTCTAACGCGGGACAAAGTTCGCCGGGACAGCTAGTATAGAATATTTTCGAAACAGTGTTCTTTTTTCAAATAATTTAACAAGGTACCTACTTTTGTAAATGATTTAAACTTTGAGTATAGAATATATAAGCAGGAGCCATACCGTCTGGATCTGCTTGCCTGGTCTGGCGCAAAATGGCTACCTTTTTGTATGGAATTTCTTATCGTTTGACAGGTCATCTACCAAGAAAACTATGAAAAACTTGCGCCAACCTTGGCACGCTGTAATAAACTCATTTGTATATGAAAAAAAAATGGGGTCACTCCTTACTTTCCTTCCTCATTGGATTTAAATACAATAAATAAAAAATAATAAAAAAATCGATATAATAAAAATACAGAATGATTGTTTTGTTTTCCTTACAATATCAATCATGACTCGATAAAAGAAAAAAATTACCATAAATGCAAAAAGCTCTTTTTTCTATTTCTTGTGCTTGTTTTTTTTTAATTAATAATTATATATTTTTTGTTACAGGTAAATATTGTTCTCAGAAAGAAACGCTCTACTCTACTGTTCTACAAGTATGAAAAAGATGCTTAGGTAATTGACTGACTGGTAGGTAGGGAGTGGGTGGTAGTAACTCTGCCTGTCATGCTTTATGTCATGAGTTCGATTCCTGCTAGGGACAAAAATTTGTATGGTACACACACAGATGTTTGTTTTGAGTATATTTAAAAGTCGCCGAGGTAGGCCCAAAAACGACGGAGTGACGACCTACGCTCATTCAGGGATATTGGTGGGAAGCAGCTAATAACAGCAGTGTTTGGAGGCATGGGATAGGCTTTTGCCCCGCAGTGGGACGAAATAGGCTAAAAAAAAATTTTAAGACAAATATTTTACTTTTTAAATGTTATTTTGTATAAAACTGAGTATGTCCATGTTATACCACAGATTACCTAATAGTTACTACGTGTTATACTAACAAATATAAAATCAAATTATAATGTCATTCGAGAACAAATAGTAGCGAAGGGTCAAAGTAGCTATAGAGGCGTAGTTAAGATTATTAATACTAAAGCAATAAACTAGATTAGGCGATAAGACGCCACGTGTTTGTAACTTCAATGTTACAACTTTGAATATATTGAGACTTTGCTTAGTTTGGTTCTTATGTACTAATGTACTAGCTATTGCCCGCGGCTTTCCTTGAATTCGAGTTTTAGAACATGCTTTATATGAAGTTCTACCTATTAGAGAAGTGGGGGGTTAGAGTGAGACAAAAAGTATTTTATGTGACAGTTCATCCCTTTATCTTGAGATAAGAAATTACGTCAATTTGTCGCTAAATGAAAATGAATGGATGGATGTAAAGGATGTTTGTTACTCCTTTACAAAAAAAAAAAAAAAAAACACAGGACAGATTAGAATGAAACTTTACAATATTGAAGCTTACACAGAATAACACATAGGCTATATTGTTTTAAGATATTGTTCATGTTTTCTAACATATAAATTTGCCAAGATATCTACCAACTGGTTGCCGCTCGTCGGCCCAGAGGTAGAGGTCGGCCTAAGAGGAGATGGCGCGACGATCTGGATGCGTACTTGGCAAGCTGGCCAGAGGTTGCCGGAGATAGGGAGGCATGGAAGAATGTGGGGGAGGCCTTTGCCCAGCAGTAGGACACATTAGGTTAATAAAAAAAAATCGTACGCGAAGTCGCGTGCTATAGTAGATAAATTAATTTAACATCCATTTCGGCTACTAGAGAACATATAAATATATAACTTCTTTAACATAAATGTATTACTTAATAAGAAACAGACGAACGTTCAAAAGCGAGTTTCAAAGTATAACAACTTAAGCAAAACATTTCGTATACAGGGTGTTATTAAATCAAAATGTAGCAGCACGACTTGTTAATAAAACTCTTATAATTGTTGAACCTTCCTTAATTAATATTTTTAGAATGAGATAAAAAAACATGGTAAAAATAAACAATAGATAAACTGACATTGGAACAGAGCGAATTCAAAAAGCAAACAATGAAGAACACCAATCAGGCGCTAGATGGCACAAAACTTGAATTTTTACAGGCGTAAACACAAACCAAACCTTATGCATTCCGAATAACTCTTTCAATCATCATCATTTCAGCGTATAGCTGTCCACTGCTGAGCATAAGCCTCTACAATGATTCTCCAACGCGACTGGTACAATGCCACCTGCATCTAAGGGGCGGTTCAAGTATTACGTAAGCACTATGGAGGGCGGGGGGGTCTTTGCTTTGCTTATTTTGGATGACATGGGGGGTAGGGGAGTCTAGATGATGATTACGTCATCGGTAGTTATTTACTTTTTTACACGAATGGCAACCCTCACACTGTCTTTGCTTGAAAACGAAACGCATTTTAGGGGATTCCCGCAAATAATGCATACGTTTAGGCACTCGCTTTAGAACCGAGTGTGTCATACACAGAATTAGGTTCAAAATTGTCTTTCCTGTTCCTGATGATTAAGGATACTGGAGCAGCTAATCCTCAAAATGTTTATACAGGCCAAAACTACATCGGGCACAGATTATGCGGATATGCATTAAGTTGAGAAATTAGCTCCCAGTGTCCTTAACTTTCGGGAACAGGAGAGTAATTTTTTTGTTGTTTCTGTCTGTATGACCCGAGTATTTTCTTATTTTTAAAATTATAATTATAATATTAAAAAAAACAATATATTAACTGAAAAATGTTTACGTAAGCATGGGGGAGGGGGTAAGAGCTTTGCTTACTTTTGCTGACAAGGGGGATGGGGGGGTAAATAATTGTAATAAATCTGCTTACGTAATACTTGAACGGCCCCTAAAGAGACCCCGTGGTCCGGGTGGACGTCCCACGCGACGCTTTGTAGGGCGTGCTCATGCTCCAATGAGGAAGGGATAGACTGAAGAGGGCCTATTTTTTTTCATATACAAATGAGTTTATAGCAGCGTGCCAAGTCTGTGCCAAGTTTTCTCATAGTTTACTTGTTAGATGTCCTGTCAAACGATACAAAAAGCAGCCATTTTGCGCCAGACCAGGCACGCAGATCCAGACGGTACTTCATATCCATTAGTTTGACATATCAGTGTCACGCTCTGATAGCTCTTTGACGTTTTATATAGATAGACATTGGTGTTTGAACGCAAACGAAATGCAGATTCCATACTTTATGTTGAACCGCAAAAAAGTATTTTTAATATCACTATTTTTTTCATTATTTTTAAAATACCAACCATATTCATTAGGCCTACTGAAAAGGGTAACAAAATACCATAGGCATTACTTTTTCTGAATTAAAAAAAAAAAAAAATGACGCAAAAGTATATTTAATTAGTATTAATAAAAAATAGCATTATAAGGTCCCGTTTCACTACTTATAGATAAAATTTAACTGACAGATAAACCTGTGTCTATATCATAAACAAATTACAATACAATACAAATATTCTTTATTGCACAAAAGATATAAGGTACAGACACAAACAAGAATATAAGAAGCAACAGGCGGCCTTATTGCTAGGTAGCAATATCTTCCAGGCAACCTTAGGGTAAGAAATAACGAGAAAGAGGTAATAATGGTTTTTATTTAACAAATTACGTTTTAGATTAGATACTTAAACGTATAAAACATCTGTCAGTTAAATTTTATCTGTAACTGGTGAAATAAGGCCCTTAAATCCTGTACACCCTGTATAAGCAAGTAACCATCGTGCATACTAATAAAAGTAGCGTTTATCCTTCCTTATAAGAAAATCTCTTTAGAGATTGCCTCCCGTACCACACCAGTTATTGCTAAAGTAATATGAAATTTCTGAGGAAAGCCTTTTGAGAGAAGTTGCTTCTTTTAAGATACATCCTGTACACTATTATTGAAAGATATTGTTAAGGTGCGTACAGACCATGTAACATTTATTTAACTTGTGTTTTATAACACGTCCACACTATGTAACCTTGTTATTCAACATTGCAACATAAAATAATACTGTACACATTAGAATAACAATGCAATATAACAATGTTATATAACCATTGTCGTTTGTCGTTCTTCAGTACAATCCACGCGATCAAAGTTATATAACATTGTTGTACATATCAATAACCTGTTACTATATCATGTTTTATAACATTCAGTGTCCACATTATGCAAAACATGTTATATAACAATGTTAAATAACATGTTATGTTACATGGTCTGTACGCACCTTTACAGAATAGACCATTTAATAATTACTAGAGACTGCCCGTGACTTCGTACGCGTTCATCGTCATATTTTAGAAAATTTATGCACTTAACCTCTCACATCCCACCGACTCATTATAAACCCAGACACAATAGATTTTCTATTGTTCTGTTTTTTTCTGGGATGTGAAAGATTAAATTAGTCTTTGTGTTATTTTGAAGTGTAAATTAAATCTTGTTAAGTTTTATTGAAATCTGTTTAGCGGTTTTTGCGTGAAAGAGTAACAAACATCCTTTGGCACAAACAGTGCCATTTCTTACCTATATTGGTAGGATGTACTGTACCATATGTATGGCAATAAATGATATTATTTATGTAGATAATTTAGATATTTGTTAAAACAAACAAAAATAGCACTAATAAAACAAAAATATCCTGCCTATCCTGCCTTTATGCTATCACTTCTCTCTCTGTGGGGTCTGCAGGAAGAAATTTCTTTTAGAAATATGCTGTACCTTTTGTATAACTTCTCTTTTTTTCTGTCTCTATGTACTATCATCTTACAATAAACTGTTAAATAATAATAATAAAAAAATAGATACGTAAGAATTTTCTTCCATCTTGATACTTATCAAAAAACCTTAAAAAACTCAAAAGATTTTACAAGCACGTTTAGAAATATGTACGGAATGCGTCTGAGCGTAGGTAACAGCAAGTAAATGTTTATTTTACGTTTACGCGCTATAAACTGAGGGTTAAATGAATTATTTCAAGGATTTCACACTGTATACTCACTGGTACGGTAGGTGAAGTGGGTTGAAGTCATTCGAAGTCAGATTTTAACTTTATAACTGCCCTAATAGGGCCCTATGCCCTTCTTACCATTGCTACATGCAATTTGTGAAGCGGCAAAAAAAAAACGTTTTCTAATGTTCCAATTTTGAATTGAAACGTTTAGAATTTTGTTTTTATCTTTTAAATTAGAAAAATAACGTATTTTCTTTCAGTGTTTGTGTTATTAAGGGGCTGTTTTACCACCTCCAAATAAAATTAATCTGACAGATATTTTACACCTGTTTCTGTCCAAAACGTCATGTTTTATGAAATGGACATAGGTTTATCTTTTAGTTTAATTTTATCTGTAGGAGGTGACGCACTTTGTGTTTTTGTTTTATGTTACTTTGCTAAACTTTAACTTAAAACTGCGTACCTTAGTAGCGTCACTGTAACCCTCTCCCCTTGTTTCACGACTACGGCGGAATTTACGTAATTTTGTAATAAAATGTCTTCTTTGAATCAAATGGAGGTTATCGAGCGGATCTTATATCCTACCTTATAGGTACAAAATATTGGGTTTTATACAGGGTGTAAAAGAAAAGGGGTATAATGCCAAAACACAGCAATAGTCCCCATGAAACTGAACAACTTTTCCCAAGGAATATGGGTCTTAACTCGAAAAAAAAAGTTTCGCCTCCCCATACAAAATGTCCGATCAGCTGATCGAGTAAGTATGGGCGATCCAAAAAAAAATTTCGAGTTATGATTCATGTTTCTTGGGGAAAGCTGTTCAGTTTCATGGGGACTATCGCTGTGTTTCGGCTTTATACCTCCTTTCTGTTACACCCTGTATAGGGTGACTTTAAATTAGTGAAGCAAGAATATGCATGTACTTGTGACAACAAACAACTTTTACTATGAAGCGAATTCATAAAAAAAAACAATTGTTTACCCATATTAGCAGCTGATACATTTTGTGTGGGGAAAGGTAAAAGTTTTCCCTAGAGAAGAATCTAGCAAGAAACTACGTAATGGTTTATCTACACAGATCCGGGCCGTGGCCTGTCAGGAAGGAAATCAATACGTTGTCATGACAACGTATCCGGGCCGTGTCCGGGACGTGTCAGGGAAAAAATATCATTCCATACATTTTCTATGGATTCGTTCACACACGTTATCACGTATTGTTTTCCCTCCTGACGGGCCACGGCCCGGTCACGTCCCGGGCCCGGCCCGGATCTGTGTAGATAGACCTTCAGCATTTAGTCTCTTCTACTCAATCAGTAATCACAGTCTCCTGAGATAAAGGGAATCAATTTGTATCGGTCTATGAGTCCGTAATCGGGTTCTTGTGACGTCACTCTCTAAGGACCTATAAACGTATTGGCTATAAATACCGGTGTATACCTGTATACAGGGTGTAACAGAAAGGGGATATAATGCCGAAACACCTTTACAAAAATCCAGCCATCGGCACAAACATTGACATTTATAATATTAATAGGGAAATGAATGATAAATAAATATATAAAATAAATTATGTAACTATGATCGTTTAAAACTCGCTCGCTCGCAGTATTAACTGACCGTCAACCTGTACCAGTATCCAAGGGGTCGTAACTCAAAAAATAAATTTGCCTCCCCATACAAAATACCCGATCAGCTGATCGAGTAAGTATGGGCGACCCAAAATTTTTTTCGAGCTATGACCCATGTTCCTTGGGGGAAAGTTCAGTTTCATGAGGACTATCGCTGTGTTTTGGCATTATACCCCCTTTCAGTTACACCCTGTATACCGGTACAGATTGGCGGTCAGTTAATAGTGGGAGAGCCAGTTTTAAACTACCATGGTTACATACATACATACATATCTGTCACGCCTCCTTCCCATTGGGATAAGCAGAGAGCACTTCCCTCGACTTGCTTCCCTCCATTTCTTTTGCTTCACTTTATTTGCGAGCTATCAATGGGTATGATGACTAAAAAAATTTTTTTAGTCCATCACATAGATTATTTTAAAATATTCGACTCTTTTTTTCCTCTCTTCTCTTAAACTAAAAATGACAAAGATACACTGGGTTAAAGTTGCTCATGGAGTCACGCCTTAGTACGATTTTAGGAGTGACGTCAATACCCGCCACTCCGTAACTTTGATGCTCTGTATCTTTGTATTTATTTATGTATTTGATCACGTAAAAAACGTGTTTCAAATATTTTTTATAGCCTAAAAGACGGACTAATTATTTTTTGAATTTTCGAATGTAGTCATCATCTCCATTACATTGCTCAACATATTTGTCTACATCTGTATTGCTGTTATAACGTTTAAGGTGTGTACCAAAGTATAATAAACCAATGAAATACTCGCTATCCCGCTACCTGTGTAGTCCGACCTTACGGCTGAACTGAGGTGTACCCCAGAGACCCTTAATGAGCTGATTTTGATACGGTTGAGTGCTTTGATTTACTTACTATAGTATGCTATGCTGTGCGGCATTATTACTTGTTTTCTTGATTATACTTACGTTAGTAACTATTTAATAATCTGTGCTATGATGGCGCTTCACACATCATATAACTTCCCATCCGATCTAGCCACTCGTGTCCCACTGCTGGGCAAAGGCCTACTCTGTATTAATCCGCCATAGCTGTTGGTCTTGACTTCGAGCCACCTGACTTATAAGTACGAGTATTGATGAGTATATACTATGATATTATAAATGACAAAGTTTATGCCGATAGATGGATGTGAGGATGTTTGTTTCTCTTTCACGCAAAAACCGCTTAACAGATTTTAATGAAACTTTACAATATTGTAGCTTATGCTATCTACACACCAAAGCCGCCGGCATGCCGCCGGGCTAGGTCGCCGGCTTTTCGTCATACGAATGGCAGCTGTCAAAAAGCCGGCGGCATGCCGGCGGCTTTGGTGTGTAGACAGCATTACACATAGTTAAGTGGTTATGAACGTGATTTTAAATGAAAAAAAATTAACCGACAGCTCTGCTCTACAACTCAACAATTATAAACATATGCAAAACACTATCATTCTACACAAAAAGACTAAGTGCCCGTTTCACCACCTCCTGATAAAATTTAACTGCCAGATAAACCTATGTCTATTTCATAAAACATGACGTTTTAGACAGAGACAGGTATAAAATATCTGTCAGATAAACCTATGTCTATTTCATAAAACATGACGTTTTAGACAGAGACAGGTATAAAATATCTGTCAGATAAACCTATGTCTATTTCATAAAACATGACGTTTTAGACAGAGACAGGTATAAAATATCTGTCAGATAAACCTATGTCTATTTCATAAAACATGACGTTTTAGACAGAGACAGGTATAAAATATCTGTCAGATAAACCTATGTCTATTTCATAAAACATGACGTTTTAGACAGAGACAGGTATAAAATATCTGTCAGATAAACCTATGTCTATTTCATAAAACATGACGTTTTAGACAGACAGGTATAAAATATCTGTCAGATAAACCTATGTCTATTTCATAAAACATGACGTTTTAGACAGACAGGTATAAAATATCTGTCAGATAAACCTATGTCTATTTCATAAAACATGACGTTTTAGACAGAGACAGGTATAAAATATCTGTCAGATAAACCTATGTCTATTTCATAAAACATGACGTTTTAGACAGACAGGTATAAAATATCTGTCAGATAAACCTATGTCTATTTCATAAAACATGACGTTTTAGACAGACAGGTATAAAATATCTGTCAGATAAACCTATGTCTATTTCATAAAACATGACGTTTTAGACAGACAGGTATAAAATATCTGTCAGATAAACCTATGTCTATTTCATAAAACATGACGTTTTAGACAGACAGGTATAAAATATCTGTCAGATAAACCTATGTCTATTTCATAAAACATGACGTTTTAGACAGACAGGTATAAAATATCTGTCAGATAAACCTATGTCTATTTCATAAAACATGACGTTTTAGACAGACAGGTATAAAATATCTGTCAGATAAACCTATGTCTATTTCATAAAACATGACGTTTTAGACAGACAGGTATAAAATATCTGTCAGATAAACCTATGTCTATTTCATAAAACATGACGTTTTAGACAGAGACAGGTATAAAATATCTGTCAGATAAACCTATGTCTATTTCATAAAACATGACGTTTTAGACAGACAGGTATAAAATATCTGTCAGATAAACCTATGTCTATTTCATAAAACAAGACGTTTTAGACAGAGACAGGTATAAAATATCTGTCAGATAAACCTATGTCTATTTCATAAAACATGACGTTTTAGACAGACAGGTATAAAATATCTGTCAGATAAACCTATGTCTATTTCATAAAACATGACGTTTTAGACAGGGACAGGTATAAAATATCTGTCAGATAAACCTATGTCTATTTCATAAAACATGACGTTTTAGACAGACAGGTATAAAATATCTGTCAGATAAACCTATGTCTATTTCATAAAACATGACGTTTTAGACAGACAGGTATAAAATATCTGTCAGATAAACCTATGTCTATTTCATAAAACATGACGTTTTAGACAGACAGGTATAAAATATCTGTCAGATAAACCTATGTCTATTTCATAAAACATGACGTTTTAGACAGAGACAGGTATAAAATATCTGTCAGATAAACCTATGTCTATTTCATAAAACATGACGTTTTAGACAGAGACAGGTATAAAATATCTGTCAGATAAACCTATGTCTATTTCATAAAACATGACGTTTTAGACAGACAGGTATAAAATATCTGTCAGATAAACCTATGTCTATTTCATAAAACATGACGTTTTAGACAGACAGGTATAAAATATCTGTCAGATAAACCTATGTCTATTTCATAAAACATGACGTTTTAGACAGACAGGTATAAAATATCTGTCAGATAAACCTATGTCTATTTCATAAAACATGACGTTTTAGACAGACAGGTATAAAATATCTGTCAGATAAACCTATGTCTATTTCATAAAACATGACGTTTTAGACAGACAGGTATAAAATATCTGTCAGATAAACCTATGTCTATTTCATAAAACATGACGTTTTAGACAGAGACAGGTATAAAATATCTGTCAGATAAACCTATGTCTATTTCATAAAACATGACGTTTTAGACAGACAGGTATAAAATATCTGTCAGATAAACCTGTGTCTATTTCATAAAACATGACGTTTTAGACAGACAGGTATAAAATATCTGTCAGATAAACCTATGTCTATTTCATAAAACATGACGTTTTAGACAGAGACAGGTATAAAATATCTGTCAGATAAACCTATGTCTATTTCATAAAACATGACGTTTTAGACAGAGACAGGTATAAAATATCTGTCAGATACATTTTATCTGTAGATCGTGAAACAGCCCCTTAACAAACAAAAAAAACATTTTAATCTAATCCCCTTACTTAAGCATAAAGAATCCCCTAAGCACACTACGTACAACTTTACAACGGGCAAACAAAAATATATATTTTCCTCGAAGAATGTACTTTACAACGTTCCGGAAAATATATGAGTTTGTTACAAAAAGAATACTCAGTCTTGTCTGGATACTCTCAATGGAGAGAACTTAAAAATATTCCCCAGTGAAGCTACTTTAAGGTTATGTCTTGAATAATATACTAAAGTACTGTTTTTTGGATGAAACTGTGGCTCAAGTCTGCTTATATAAAATAGCTTCAGTTGTGTGTCGGCAAAGTGTCAATGGCATTTTTTGACACAGTCGGTATTCTGCTAAACAATGGCTTACACTGATTGCGACCAAATGTGTCAAAAATGACATAAACACTCTCATTGACACTTTGCCGACACACAACTGAGAATATTGTAAAGCGGGACGAGCTGGGAGGAAAATGAGGAAGCTCGAGATACAAAGTCATGGCGAATGAGGAGAGAGGCCTTTGCCCAGCAGTGGGACACTTGTAGCTAGATTAGATTAGTAGATTTGGGCCCCTGACCTTCATTTAAAAAGGAACCACTTAGACTCTCTCTCTCTTCATCGGTCCCTCATGTCTGAGGATCGTGGTCAGCATCAGAGCCACATTTGGAGCGTATGATTTGCCTCCATCGGTTACGATCCAGCGCGTCTCTCACCACCGCATAGAATTTAGAAGACGATGAGTCTTTTATTTGATCGGTCCATCTGGTTGGAGAACGACCGCGCGATCGTTTGCCCTCGGTGTTTCCAACGACAATCAATTTCTCCAGACTTTCATCGCCTCTGCGCACCACTAAGACTAAGACCCACTAAGACTAACTAACTAAAATACACCATCAGATCTCCACTTACAAAATCTTGAACAAAAACTTCAGTAAGAACGAAGACTTGCGTACTAACGAGTCCTCTGAGAGTATAACCCTGCAAATTACATTATCCCTTTACCAGCGACCGGATGTACGTGTTTATGTTGACAATTTTCCTGATGGGGTTATATTGTGGTGTAAGAACAAATATATTTTGTTTTTGTGACTTCGATGTCCCAGTTGGCGTGTCACTATCCCGAGCTTTCACGGGTGGTGGGTTCGAATCCCAGGTGGGTCAATATTTAAATGAGTAGTTTTAATATTAAGTTTACATTTTTGTTTTTGTAGTTTTAAGTGAATCGTTACGACCGCTTTTTGAAAATAATATAGTAAGTAAGTAAGTAAATATTTATTTCCAGTCCAATATAAATGTAAGTACAGAAACAAAATAAAATTAACAAAATTAAACACAAAACAAAATAAACTTAAAACTTCGAATCTTGCAACTGAACATAAAAATAGAACGGAGATACAAGAATGAGAAAGAAGATACTTAGGTAGGTATGGACTGGAAAATGGTCTCCACTCAGCATGGTGTCATGTCAATGGATGCCAGAGACATGACGCTGATTTTCAGTGGAGCGAGAGAAGGGAGAAAGAGAGATGATAAGATAGGAGATATTGCGTAGTATGAATTGCTGTACTGCGTAGCGAAGTGCTACAGCTACGAACATTGGCGTAGCTTATTTTATGGGTTCTATGGCGAGTATTATGATGAAACTCTCTAATCTTTAACAAGAACCAAAAGTCTTAACCGATACAAAATATAATTGCAGTAGATACTTAATTGTTTTAACAGTAGATACTTGATTGAATCATGAAGTGTGGACAAGCCAACTGTAACTGACAATACCGGTCGTTTAAAATCAACGTTAAAACCACTCAACTGTTTAACCGGGCCAAAATCTGCTTATTAACAATATTTTAAGTTGTGTGTCGGTAGAGTGTGAATGAAAGCGTCAATGTCATTTTGACAGATTGACAGATAGACAGATTTGGTCGTAAACGGTGCAAGCCATTGTTTAGCAGAATAACAAATGTGTCAAAAATGCCATTGACACACTGCCGATACACAACTGAGGCTATTTTAAATTAGTAGACTTGGGCCCCTGACTAAATACAAAGCATACCGTAGAAATCAATAGCTTATGTTGGCAATACCAACAAAGATAAAAGTTTAGTTTGTCTATAATTTTTGTCTATGGAAAGTTGTACTTCCTGTTTCATACTTCAAATTAATTACTTAGAAACTTGGATCCGACCGACCTACAGTGTTCTCTATTGTAATATTTCTACCGTGTCAATATAGTGAATTCAAACCATAAAGGTCTATCTACACAGATCCGGGCCGTGTCCGGGCCGTGGCTCGTCAGGAGGGAAAACAATACGTCGTCATGACAAAGTGTCCGGACCTGTCCGTCCAGGACGTATCAAGGAAAAATATCATTCCACACATTTTCTATGGATTCGTTCACACACGTTGTCATGACGACGTAATGTTTTCCCTCCTGACAGGCCACGGCCCGGACACGGCCCGGATGTGTGAAGATAGACCTTAATTGAGAGCATTTTCTATTCTACTCTTCGCTCCTTCTCAACTACACTACCAGATGCCTCAACAGTTTACTTATTTAAAAAAAAAACTCGCTTAAGTATCGAGATACGCCGGCAGCGTGTCAGGCCAATTCAAAGACAAAGCGCCACAGTGTATCTTTACACGAACCACTTGGTACTACTTTTCACCCTCCCATAACTCAAAAGTTCTTTAACGTAAAGACATAAAACTACGTATGTTCAATCTTATCCATAACGACACGAAGAAGCCCAAATTTCATGAAGATAGCTCAAACGGTTATGAAGATATGAAGGTCCAAAAATCGCAAAATATGGTATTGACTGACTGATTAAAGTAGCAAAACCTAACCTACTTCCAGATGACCTAGAAGGTTGAGATTTGGAATTCAGCTCTATAATTACATTTGACCGTAGGAAAAAATCCAAAACTTTAAAAAAGTCATTTTTTTTTTGTTATCCCCATACAAAAAACTTGCAATACACACTAAAAGTGGTATAAAAAATTATACAATTCTTTTAGATTTAATTTAATAACAAGGACATGACTTGATACATAAAGATTATAATGAACAAAAAAAAATAAAAAAGAATAAAAATAAGAAATAAAATGTATTCACGTAGGACCGAACCTCCGACCCGAAGACCTCTTTACTTACCGCATAACTATTGCGCCAACCATAACTGTTGGTAGTACTACGAAATTTAGATCTGCTTATTCAAAGTATCTAATCTGTCACTCCAGCTAATCAAACAAAAAACAAGCGATATACGATTTAAAATGCGAACGAACCAAAGTATGCTCTTAGCGGCGCTCACTCGCGCCAGCGTCTTCGTTATGCCCGGTTGTCTAGAAAAAACTCGCCTATTAGATTGCATTTTATGCTGCGTCTTTCATTAGATTTATTTGAAGATAGATTATAATGAACAAAAATAAAATAAAAATAAAAAGTAAAATGTATCCACGTCGGATCGAACCACACCGACCCGAAGACCTATCTTCTTACTTGGCGCGTAACTATTGCGTCAACCATAACTGTTGATAGTATTACGAAATTTAGATCTGCTTATTTGATACTCGAATCTAAATTATAAACCTTAAGTGTATGTATATTCATTGTATGTATGTAATGTAACATATCGCCACATATTATCGCAGAAACGTAGACTGGGATGTACGGATTTAAATTTTATAGATGGCGTTACGTGGTAGTGATTTAAAGTGGTAAATGTATCAGAAAAGTAATAAAAAATTAAAACTCATTAAATTAACAGTTATCGAGACACAATTTATATTTAATTATTATTATTTAATTATATATTAAAAAAAAAAAAAAAAAAAAAAAAAAAAAAAAAAAAAAAAAAAAAAAAAAAAAAAAAAAAAAAAAAAAAAAAAAAAAAAAAAAAATTAGAATATAATAAATAAAATAATAATAATATATTAATATATTATATTTTAATATATTTTTTATAGAATTAAAATATTGAATAAGTTTATAAATAAAATGACTAATTTAATGAAAACTGGCCAAATAAAACTAAACTCCTTTAAGATCTTATATTTTTTTTAATAACAGCAATTGTTTTAAGTTATCCAACAAAGCAAAGAAATAGAGTTTATTAATACTTGTTCATAATAGGCATTAATTATTTCCTATAAAAATACATATTTCTATTTTGCATACCTATGAATTGGCACTCATTTAGATCTCCATACTTTTTACGGCAAAGCTCTCAACATAATTTTCATATTGAATTGGCCACCCTTTTTCACATTTATGTTTTTGGTGGGATATCCATTTTACACCATAATCTAAAGGTTTTAAGCGAGATAAAGCCTGTCATATCCCTGTCGCATTCTAAAAAGACGTAAGATTTGTTTTCTTTCCACACTTTTATAGGAAACCATGTATATTGTCTTCCTCAATGGGAAAGGGGCGTGACGTGACAGATATGTATGTATGTATATTTTAAACGACAGAAATTGATCTTCATAATGCATTGATAATTTCTATCGACAGCGACTTAAACATCATACATATCTGTCACGCTTTTTCCCATCGGGGTAGGCAGAGACCAAGTCAGGAGTACCCTAAACCAACGTGCATGTATGAGGCAACTGATGAATGTGGATGAAGAGAAAGAATGTGTTTGGATCGTAGCAAGTGGATGGGAAAAGAGGCGTGACAGATATGTATGTTATGTACAACTTAAATTGGGATAGAGAGACCATTTTCTTCCACTTGTTACGATCCAAACACACCTCTTTCGCTTCATCCACATTCATCAGTTGTCTCATACATGCACGTTGGTTTAGCATATCGTATGATACAAAAACTTTTTGTTTTAATTTGGCAGAATTAGAAAATTTGAAAAAAAAAATCAATTTACCTATGTGATTTTGCGCTTGTTATGAATTTGTGTGTCACAAACCCACCCGGACGTTCCTAGAACAGGTGAAGGAAAAGGCGGGTGTCATGTCGTATCAAGATGTTAAAATGAAGGCAGAAAATAGGGAGGGATGGAAGAGGCTCCACCGACAAGAGCTTAGCTCTTAAATAAGAAGAAGAAACCCACTTATTACAAGATGAGTTTTTTTAGTCCTAGAAGTAGGTAATTCGGATAAATGACGTTTCGGCTATAGACATACATACATACATATCCATCACGCCTCTCTCCCATTGGGGTAGGCAGAGACCACTTCCTTCCACTTGCTACGATACAAACACATCTCTTAGACAAAACGTCAATAATTGATATTTGTCCTAGAACTATATTTTAAAACTCATTTTGTAATAACGGGGCAAATGTTTAACTTGACCGGACAATAATAATTGTAATCTTTTTAGTAAACTAATTATAAATACTATGTAATCCAATCTCTAAATAACATAAAACAAACAACTTATTGCAGTAATAAACAAGCAACATTCATTACAAAAGTCTTCAAACAAATGGAACACAAGAGCACTCTATCTCTATCTGTTGTAATACGTGTGAGAGAGAGGGGAGACCCGTGAGATTGGCTTCATACAATAGCCCACAAGGGACAGACATGTTCGCACTTTATTGGCGATGTGTGTTTTTACATCGTGGTATGTTTAACTGGAATAGACTGATAACAATAAAAATGTTAATTTAATTGTATTAATATTATAAATGACAAAGTTGGTGCCGATGGTTGGAAGTGAGGATGTTTGTTGCTTTTTCACGACAAATAAAAATTTTTAATAAACAGATTTTAATTAAACTTCAAGGTGTCTACACACTAAAGACGCCGGCCCGGCGGCTCACGTCATTTTCGATAACATTTTTGACATCGGAAATGTTTGTAAATGTGGTATCTACACCATTACAATATTGTAAGTTGGACGTCTGTCTGCATAACACACAGGCTTTATATTATTTTAAGATATTGTGTAAGTTTTTTAACATTTGACGTTAAATGCACACGATGATATGAAATTGCTAGCGAAGCGCTATAAAAAATCTGTTGTACAGCCAGCATCATAAGTCGATGAACACATTCAGATTTTCAAATGTAATATACACCGTTATTAGACATAAAACCTTACAAATTTTCCTTATTTTGAACCTTATTAGATGTTCATTTAACTCTGAAGTATTTTTTGCTAAGCGATTTTCGTCTAATAATCATGTATTTTACTTTTGAAAATCTGAATGTGTTCATCGACTTATGATGTTGACCGTACATACCATGTATTTTCAGAAATATTCTATTTTTTAAATTCACAAAATGAAACATCCAGTGCACCCAAACTCTATGTCAGCCTCCAGTTGTTTTCGATCATCAATATTTGACCTTGTTACCTCGAAATTGGGTCCGTAATAGACCCCCAGTTACGGCCGCAATAATGTCCAGTGAAATGAGATTTTTTTCCACCACACCTGATATTTTTTTGGACGTTATTCTTTTGGGTTGAGTTTTTAAATTTGGAATGTATCAGGGCGGGAATCCTACTTATTATAAATGTCAAAACAACCGATGAATATTTGCTGCTCTTTCACGCAAAAACTACTGAACAGATTTTTATGAAACTTGACAATATGGTAAATTATACGTCAGAATAAAACATAGGGTATATTATTTTAAGATAGCATGTTTTTTTTTCAAGATATGACGACATATGCGTACGAAGTCGCGCGCAGCCTCTTCATGTATAAATGTCCACAGTTTTCGTTAGCCACAGGCGACTGATGAATGTAGATGAAGTGAAGGAAGTGTATTTGGATCGTAGCAAGTGGGGGTAGTGGTCTCTGCCTACCTCGATGGGAAAGGGGCGTGACAGAGTGTATTTACATTATTATTCATACTTATATTATAAATGCGAAAGTTTGTAGTATGTTTGTCCATCTCCAAGGATTTATGATTTTTTTTAATTGGGGTTCCTTTCTGTCATTTTTTAAATAAATATCTTTTCTAGATGGTACTATAAACGTAAATAATGGTATCTACACACCAAAGCCGCCGGCTTTTTTGACAGCTGCCATTCGTATCACGTAAAGCCGCCGGCCCAGCCCGGCGGCATGCCGGCGGCTTTGGTGTATAGATAGCATAATAGACGTAGACAAAATTCAACATATAAAATACTAGATAACTTATTTATTTATCATTATATAGGTAAACCAGTAACAAAAGTATAGTAAACATAAATCTTTTATCTTCAAAGATATTTGATCCCCATCTTTCATGATTACTCAAATCTTCAATAGTTACAAAAAATATATATATCACAAATCACAAAGATGATCATCTCTTTTCAAAAAAGAGAAAAATAAAATATAATACCATTTTATTTTTGCTCAGAAATATTTCCCTTAACGACATGTCTTTTACGATAAGAAAGAAGGAATATAATAAGTTACTTTTGGTTCTCGAATTTAGTTTTTTACTTCGAGAAAAATCGAATAAAAGTAAACCATATTTTTTAGTTTTTACTTAGCACTAAGTATGTCAAATTTATTTATAAAAAAAGTCGCTTAGTTCTCTATAATATCTTGCCAATTAGCTGATTTCATTTCATCATTTGTTTATGAAGTTCCCTAATATAGGTTTCATAATAAAGGCTATTTATCACTATAAGAAAAACCGCGACATGCTGTTTATCCGCAAGCGTGAAAGCTCCTATAATTGCATTTAATCTTTCACATCCCAGATAAAAAAGAACAATAGAAAATCTATTGTGTCTGGGTTTATAATGGGTCAGTGGGATGTGAGAGGTTAATTGGGAAATACCTTAAAAATTATTCAATTTGATTTAATTCGACTCAATATTCACTTCAAAAACAGATACATAACATAGCAAAGTCATATTATACGTACAGTGTGTACAACAACTAGTCCTACTCCAAAGGTTGTCTGGAAGAGATCACTTTTAGTGATAAGGCCGCCTTTGCGCACAATGTTTTAGTTTTAAGTTGTATTTGTATTTCTTTGTGTGCAATAAAGAATTTCTATCTATCTAACAATCTAATTATTAAGTAAATATTTCCAAAGATAACAATCACAAACATTTGTACTGAAGAAAAAACTGACGAGTTTAGAATTAAGAAGTATTTAGAAGTTCCTCGACGCATTATGATTCAATTTCGACTTTGAAACTCTAGCGATTTGCAAGTCTAAGTAATTACAGTTACCTAAGATTTTTTAACAAATTCCAAAGTTGTATGATGAAAAAACACGAGTGGTTATCTCGTGGAAGATATAAAAATTGGAACTAATTGGTTTCCGTTTGTTTGTTTCGTTTATGAATATTATTTGTTTAATGGAATGGATGGATTGTTTAAAAGTTTTTGGAATTCGGAGACAAATTTACTTGTTCTTTAAATGTTAGATTAGTCTTCAAAGCAGTTTATCTTAGATTCCATTTCAGAAAAAAAAAAACAATTTTAAAATTCCATTTTCATGGTCTACAATACAATACAAATATTCTTTATTGCACACTAAGATTTAAGGTACAGACACAAACAAGAATATAAGAAACAAAAGGCGGCCTTATTGCTAGGTAACAATATCTTCCAGACAACCATAGGGTCTAATGGAATCAGATACAATTTTTAACAGCCTCATCCCATTTTCTTTTAACTTTATATTAACCGTAAATACGGGAGAATCTAACATCAACCTTTTATAACCTATCTCACTTCTACAACTCACATAAAACTCGCTCTCAAACTTCGATCGAGAACCAGTAGTAGGTGACAGGAAGGAAATCAATCGGGGCCCACAAAAGGAGTACTGAAGGCCAGATTGACGATATCGGGTCTCTGAAAGACGCGCATTTAGTCGTATTATAGGAGAAAGGGATCCTTAGACTATCTGTTATGTGGACGGCCGATGCCTCAAAGATCATTGGTAAAGAATCAAATTGAGGAAGGTACTGAAATCTTACAATTTAAGCTGAAATTGTGCAAAACTGTACGTCTTTACAATGAACATAGTATTTCTTATTAATGTACGTACCTTGTGTTACCTATTCATTAGCGCCAAAACACACGGTGAAATGCAACTGCAACGCAACTGAAACTTTTGAGTTACATCGAAGTTTCTGCTATAGACTTCCTTAGAAAATAAAACACGACGCAACTAGTTTGAAACGTTTCGTTTCAGTTGCGTCATATGTGGTTTTCTAAGGAATATATTATTTTAGCAGAAACTTCGATGCAACTCAAAAGTAACTAGCAGTTTCAGTTGGGTTGCAGTTGGGTTTCACTGTGTGTTCTGGGCCTTACGTTTACACTAGAGGTTGCTCGCTGACTTCATATTTCGGAAAACTTACATTACCTATGTGTTATTTTATTACGATGTACTCTTAGGTATAAGATATAATATCGTAGGTAAGGTTTCATCAAACTTTTTACTTACTTTTTAATGAAAGAGTAACAAACTAAAGCTGGATAGAGAAAGTTAAAGAAACTTCTTGCAGAACCCAGAGAGAGGTGTGAAATCAAGAAGCCAGTATTTTGTCTAGCACATTATTGTTACATCTACCATCAACCTGCAGTCTTCACCAATCAAAAGTCCATTTTCCCGAGACGATGTAATGTCATTCACACTTAAAGAGCTACATTCTAAAAAGAGGACTCTTGTCGGTGGAGCTCCTAAGATCCAGAACACACGGTGAAACGCAATTGAAACGAAACGTTTCAAACTAGTTGCCTCGTGTGTGGTTTTCTAAAGAAGTCTATAGCAGAAACTTAGATGCAACTCAAAAGTAACTAGCAGTTTCAGTTCCGTTGCAGTTGCGTTTCGCCGTGTGTTCTGGGCCTTACGCTCTTTTCTTTGTTCTGCCTTCCTCTTGATTTTTACCACGATTTTTAATGGATAATTAACTTTAATGCCTCTCCCTGCAACTTTACAGCATCCCTTTAGTTTCCTTAACACAAATACGGCGGTTTTCGGCCTTCTGCGTAATTATTCGAAGTAGTTCGCAATGATAAATGTGTTTACTTCGCGTGATTTATGTGAGGAGTGGTAAATGTAATTTGTGTTTAAATGCCCCTTTTTATGATCATCTTGGTTTTAGGGTAATCTTTAAGCACTAAAGTTTTAGATGAGGTTTTTTCGAAAGCTAATTTCGGTATAATGATAAAGGCCAAAAAACAAAGGATGCGTATGCGTTGCGTATGCGTAGACGTATGCGTACCTCTGAGTTGAAAATAAAAACACATAGGTCTTCGGCCTGATAGGCCAGCTTTCGCTATCCCAACAAATACTTAAAAAACAAACCTTTTCAAGTTCTCTAGCTAATCAAGGTACAATTTGACCTAATGGTATTTATACGGTATCTAGCTTGTCGTAGCAAGTCTGTTCCAAAAAGCAAATCCGCTGACTGCCCACGACTTGTAATGTTTACCCTTTGGACTGTGAGTCAGCAATGTTTGCAGTAAGGTTCTAATGACAGCAGAGTTGGAAGTAGTTATTTTTGTTCGGATAGAGAAAAGTGATTGAGCGTTATTTATAGGATTTACAAGACATTGCTGTATAAGGTAAAAGTACCATTACTCGTCGTTTTTCGAAAATCCTTGACTTTGGAGCTCTGCCACGCAAAAACTATAATATGTAGGAAAAATACAATGCCATAAGGTTAAAGATTAATTATTTGGGTTTCTGATAAATACAATAAATAATTATTATCAATTAAAAAAAATATATTAGTAGGTATAATTAAAATACTGAAAAAAGGTCGAAATGTACCAGTAATGCGTTAAAAAACTGTTTCAAAATAAAAGAGTCTTATGTGATGTCCCGTCTTATGTGATATCAAACTCGTCTTACAAGATTTATGAATATTGCATTTCATTAAATTTTTTTCATTTTATTTCATTTTATTTGAGGGACAACTTTTTTAAATAACAAAATAGCAACTACTTCTGTGGATTCTGCCAATGTCTATTGAAGATAGAAATATATTATTGCACAAAAAGGTCACAAAGAGATACAGATAAAACTTAGAGCTATGGTGCGCAAAGGCGGCCTTATTACTTAAAGTGATCTCTTCCAGACAATCTTTGGAGTAGGACTAGTTTAAGAAGACTGTGAAGTAAAATTTACTATAGTCTCTCTAGTTTTTATCTCAATTACTAAATTGATTTGTAAGCTCTTGTTTTTCCTAAGAAAATAAAATAAAATAAATAAATATATTATCCTATAATTACATAGTTTTCTATTACATATTATACTCGTACACACAAACACCTAAACTTAAGACTAACATATCTGTAGAGGTGTGTTTGGATCATAGCAAGTGGAAGGAAGTGATCTCTGCCTATCCCAATGGGAGAGAGGCGTGACGGATATATATGTATGTATGTATGTACTATGTAACATATCTTTAGAGCACAACATGTTTGTCTCTAATGCGAATCGAAATCATGCCAATGCTTCTGCAACTTTAAACGTGTTTTTTTACCCGACTCCGCCAGAAGGAGGGTTATGTTTTTCGATAGTATGTTATGTTTGTATGTAGAACTCTTTGACACGCAAGTCTAAACAGCTTGATGGATTTTAACTTGAGAGTGTCGTTAGATTCGTATTCACTGTGAGAGTGACACTGGGTACATCAAAATAAAATAGTATTCATAATAACACCAAAGCCGCCGGCTTTTTTGACAGCTACCATTCGTATGACGTAAAGCCGTCGGCCTAGCCCGGTGGCATGCCGGCGGCTTTGGTGTTTTCTTCAGTCAGTCGTTTTTTTTTTAATAAAAAGGTTAGGTTAGAACCCCGCTGTCACTGTTACCCAACCTTAACCTCACTTTAGTAAACAAGTAAGTGATTACAGTACGATCATCCAAAAACCCTAGAGATGCCACATAAAGGGATGCTAATCTACCCACATTCGGGGTAAATTAAAAGAAAATAAACGCAAGGGTAAATATTGTGTGTTGCCATGTATTGTTGCAGGGTAAAGAACAATTAATATGTACATAATTTGGGGAAATAATTAGGGTATATTGCTTTCAAAGGTTGCTTTGTGTTTTGCTTAAAAAGGTGTTTTTTTCAGTGAGATTTGGGTGAAGAAATTCAGAGTTTAGTAGATTGTGTCCCAATGAATTCAACTAAAGTGATATGTAAAATGGTATTAAAGGCTGAAACACACCGGATGCGTATGCGTAACGTAGACGTAAGCACGGCGGAGCCACGCGCGTAATTACGGTGGAACTCGAAGTGACACCGGGCTACGCGTCACGGCGACGTGTACGTCTACGTTACGCAAGCGGTGACAGTTCCATACATTACAACTCAGAGATACACATACGTCTACGCACACGCAACGCATACGCATCCGGTGTGTTTTGGCCTCAAAATTATCTAATTTGTGACCTATTTTATGGTGTCAATAAGTGTTAATATTACTTGTCTATTATTTTATGAGAATTATACAGCGCCTTTACCCCGTTACTACAAAACGAGTTTTAAATATAATTCAAGGACTAATTCCATTTTTTGACATTAAGTCCACTGTTAAAACGTCATATTTTATCTGAGTTAGTTCTAGAACTATTTATATAACTCGTTTTGTTATAACGGGGTTATAGATATGAGCCGATTTAAGAAAAAAATTAATAAAAATACAAGGTGACTTTAAATTAGTGAACGATGGAAAAGGATATGCATGTACTCGTGATAACAAACAAATCTTAATTACTACTTATGGGACCAAGGTCGAAATCACAAAAAAAAATTGTTCCCCCATACTATCAGCTGCTGAATTTTGATTGGGGAGTTCAAATTTTTTTGAATAATTTCGGCCTTGGTCCCATAGTAAAAGTTGTTTCTTATCACGAGTGCATGGATATCCTTTTCTATCGTTCACTAATTTAAAGTCACCCTATTTAAAAGGTGTACTCACAAGTGTACCGATACAAATAATATCCGTTATAAAAACAATTAAATTCAATTATAATTATCCTTCAAAACCGTATTTTCCAACGACAACATCTAATTAATTCGCCGTCATCATTAATACAAATGGTTTAACAAGTCCCAACTTTACATCGAACCCTTATAATTACCAAACTAGTTCCATAATTAAAGTTTTTACCCAAAGGTTTCATGCTATAAGTTTTTCATTTCATTAAAATTTCAGTAACGACTGTTAGTTTTCTTTTAGTTTCAAATTGTTTGTTAATTTTCTTTTGTTTCTGATTTTTTTTCAAGGTATATTTATTAATCAAAACAACAAATAAAAAATATATGTGGTATGAAGACTATTTTTAATGTTTTTTTTCATAAATTGAACTGTCTTTGTGTCAGATGTCAGAAAAATATAAATAAATAAAACGATGTTGATATGAAGATTAAGATTTTGAATATTAAAAGATTATCCCGACCATCCCTTTATCTCTACTGAGCGTCCCACATACATACATATCCGTCACGCCTCTCTCCCATTGGGGTAGGCAGAGACCACTTCCTTCCACTTGCTACGATCCAACAAACACACCTCTTTCGATTAAACAAAAAACAACATCCTATTAATATTATAAATGTCAATGTTTGTGCCGATAAATGGATGTGAGGATATTTGTTACTCTTTCACGCAAAAACTACTGAATAGATTTTGATGAGGTAATATTGTAGCTTATGTACCAGTATAAAAAAAAAAAACTATTATTTTGAATCCTGGCGCGGGCACGTACCTCTGAGTTTATTTCTCATGTACGTATCAATTTATTCGATTACCACTTGCTAACGGTGAAGGAAAACATCGTGAGGAAACCTGCATACACCAGAGAAGAAATTCTAAGGTGTATGTGAAATCCGCCAACCCGCACTAGGCCAGCGTGGTAGATTACGGCCCAATCACTCTCTGTATGAGAGTAGGCTCGTGCCCCTCGGTGGGGACATATATGGGCTAACAACAACAACAACAACATGTTTTTTTTCCAAAGGTATGATGTTAAATGCGTAGGAAGTCGCGGGCAGCCTCTAGTTATCTATAAGAGGATTTCCTTTAATATGAATACATTATTAATTTCTAGTTCAAAATAAAAGCGATCCCAAATGATTTACAATTATTTCACTTTTGGAAATCTACTTAGGTAATTAATAATTATTGTAAAGTGATATATACCTAATTGGCTTTCAATTATGATTGGAGTCTAGTGTGAATTCAATTTAAAATAAATAGTAATATTTTTATTTAATACTAGCTGTCCCGGCGAATTTTGTTCCACCTATTAATAAAGTTTAAATAGACTCTACATTTTAGTCAGAAAACGTCTGTATGGGAAAGAAAAGGGCTGTTTTAAGGCTTTCCCGGCCATTATTTGAATTTTTCTCACCGTAAAAACCGCTAGGACTTCAATGAACATAAAAAAAGAATTAATACAATTGGACCAGGCGTTGTTGAGTTATGCGCTTACCAACACATTTTGCGATTCATTTTTATATTATAGATGATAATATTTTTTTTAATATTTACCTATTTAGTACACAAAGTTAAACTTAAAACATTTTTTTTTGTTTTAAGTTTAACTTAAAGCACTGTAAAGTTTAATATAATTATATCTAGGTATGTAATATCGTTATTTTATCTGTTTTTGTAACATTTAAATTTAATACATATTTTAATATTTTAACCTACTCAATAAATAAGGGACATTCACGTATTCCTGTGAGATACCTTCATAAAAAACATGAGTTGGTATGGAAATTTCAAAATGGCCGCCCCTTGTGGTTGGGTGTCCCTTCAAATACGTTTTCATATGAAAATGCGAGCCCTTCGGCTAGGCTTTAATATTTTACGGCACGCCTTTGATGTAAGCACTCTCTTGTAAATAAATGAAACGGAAGTGATTTGCTTTTATTTGCATTTTTTATGTTGTCTACACACCAAAGCCGCCGGCTTTTTTGACAGCTGCCATTCGTATGACGTAAAGCCGCCGGCCTAGCTCGGCGGCATGCCGGCGGCTTTGGTGTGTAGACAGCATTTCACGCTTTATATTAGGTTCACTTGTAAGTACCTAACTATGTATGTAAACAAATCTTGGAATCTTAATTTGATCCACTTCCCGGTCTTCGAATAGGATACAATTTTGCACACGCTCTGAGTTCTGATGACAATACAATTATATGGTAATTTCGAACTGATCTGATGATGGAGCATGTTTAGTGCAAGCTAAAGCGTGTTTTAGTTTTTTAAACTAAGTACCTTCTTTATTTTTTATACAGGGTGTAACAGAAAGGGGTATAATGCCTCAACACAGCGATAGTCCTCATGAAATTGAACAACTTTCCCCAAGGAACATGGGTCGTAACACGAAAAAAATTTTTGGATCGCCCATACTTACTCGAACAGCCGATCGGACATTTTGTATGAGGAGGCGAATTTTTTTTTTTCGAGTTACGACCCAATTTCCTTGGGGATACTTGTTCAGTTTCATGAGGACTATCGCTGTGTTTCGGCATTATACCCCCTTTCTGTTACACCCTGTATATCGTATGTTACAAAATGTTTGTTGTAAAATGTTTTATAGTTATTAAAAACTAACTATTAATTCTTAGGGCCCATTTTACCATGTACAGATAAAATTTATCTGACAGATATTTCATACCTGTCTGTCTAAAACGTCATGTTTTATGAAATAGACATAGGTTTATCTGACAGATATTTTATACCTGTCTGTCTAAAACGTCATGTTTTATGAAATAGACATAGGTTTATCTGACAGATATTTTATACCTGTCTGTCTAAAACGTCATGTTTTATGAAATAGACATAGGTTTATCTGACAGATATTTTATACCTGTCTGTCTAAAACGTCATGTTTTATGAAATAGACATAGGTTTATCTGACAGATATTTTATACCTGTCTGTCTAAAACGTCATGTTTTATGAAATAGACATAGGTTTATCTGACAGATATTTTATACCTGTCTGTCTAAAACGTCATGTTTTATGAAATAGACACAGGTTTATCTGACAGATATTTTATACCTGTCTCTGTCTAAAACGTCATGTTTTATGAAATAGACATAGGTTTATCTGACAGATATTTTATACCTGTCTGTCTAAAACGTCATGTTTTATGAAATAGACATAGGTTTATCTGACAGATATTTTATACCTGTCTGTCTAAAACGTCATGTTTTATGAAATAGACATAGGTTTATCTGACAGATATTTTATACCTGTCTGTCTAAAACGTCATGTTTTATGAAATAGACATAGGTTTATCTGACAGATATTTTATACCTGTCTGTCTAAAACGTCATGTTTTATGAAATAGACATAGGTTTATCTGACAGATATTTTATACCTGTCTGTCTAAAACGTCATGTTTTATGAAATAGACATAGGTTTATCTGACAGATATTTTATACCTGTCTGTCTAAAACGTCATGTTTTATGAAATAGACACAGGTTTATCTGTCAGTTAAATTTTATCTGTAGGTATTGAAACGGGAAGTTAGTGGTTCGGACATAGCTATCTTAGTTCATCTTTATATACAGGGTGTAACAGAAAGGGTATATAAAGCCGAAACACAGCGATAGTCCTCATGAAACTGAACAACTTTCCCCAAGGAACATGGGTCGTAACTCGAAAAAAAAAAATCGCCTCCCCATACAAAATGCCCGATCAGCCGATCGAGTAAGTATGGGCGATCCAAATTTTTTTTTCGAGTTACGTTTAAGCTTTATATACCCTTTCTGTTACACCCTGTATATACATACATACATATCTATCACGTCTCTTTCGCCTCTACATCAGTCCCACAATCAAAAAGCTAAGACAAAAACAATTGACAGTTGAATCGTTCACGGATCAAAGTAAGGACCAAATTTTAGTCGAAAAGAAACGCTCGGCTCAATCGTTGTGCTTTGTGGGGGTGACGTCACTCTCGTCTCAATGCGAGAAGTGATGAACGAAGTGTGTGTCGGGGAGAGATGGTCCCGTATGTTTATTTTAGTCTTTTTTTTTGTCTACACACCAAAGACGCCGGTAGCGTAGCGGCCTTCATTTGTTTGAAAATGTTTAAAAATGACTTAAACCGCCCAGCGGCTTTAGTATGTAGACACTATTAACGGGGGTTAGCTAGTTCAATTGCTGTCCTTGTCTATATTAGTGTAAGATATTTTTTGAATTGTTATTTGAGACATTTTTAAAGAATTCGTTTTGTATTATGTTTTAAAACAATTTTCAAACCATATCAAACATTTAAACGTAGAGGCTTCGCAAACATAGTGCGTAAAAAAAGGTCTATTTGTAAGTGATTTGTAACCTCGCAGATAAGTTTTATTAAAATACTAGCTGTCCCGGCGAACTTCGTCCCGCCTTAGAATGAACTTTATTGTGTAGGAATAAAGTTCAAATTGACTCTACATTTTGGTAAGAAAACATTTGTATGGGAAAAAGAAAAGGTCTGTTTTAGGGCTTTCCCGGCAATTATTCGAATTTTTCTCACCGTAAGAACCATCCTTGGACTTCAATGAACATTTTTAAAAAAGAATTAGCGAAATCGGTCCAGCCGTTCAGGCGTGATGCCGTGACAACGGAAAACGGGTTTCATTTTTATATATTAAAATATAGTATAGTATTTTTTTTACATTGAAGTTAGTAAATATTGTTGTAAGATAAACTTTAGGATAACTGGCAATCATTCCAATCAAAATTTCAAAAAGCTAACCCCTCTCTATAATATACATACACATACATATATCTGTCACGCCTCTTTCCAATCGGTCCTAACATCCCAGCAACACGTGACAATAAACTTACAAAAAATCAATAGACTCGTCCCACGGAACCCTAAAGAAAGTGTCGAAGAAAAACGTAGAAAACTTGGAATAACACGAAAAATACGAAAAACATGAAAAACGCAAGTGGTTTGTTCTCACTTGTTTGCGCGCACAAAATGAGGACGGTATGGAAAAAGTCTGCTCTTTTTGTGTTTAGTGATGTGCTGAAGTGATTCTGTTGAGTGAGTGAGTGAGTTAATGAGTGAGTGAGTGATTGAGTTTATAAGAATTGTAAAATTTTATTTGAAAAGAGCAACCCAATAGAGTTTCTGGCTTGATTCTTCTGTAAGGAAAACTGCTGCCTTGCGAATCTAGCGTTTCTTTTCTTAAGATTAAAAATTACTTACTAAACGGTAACTCTATCATCAGTGACTAATAAAATATGTTCATATCCGTCACGCCTCTCTCCCATTGGGGTAAGCAGAGACCCCTTCCTTCCACTTGTTACGATCCAAACACACCTCTTTCGCCTCATAGTGAGTCAACTCATTTTTCTGAACTGGCTCATATCATTGCAATCCCCAATCCCTATTCTTCAAGACAAGCCGTTAACAATCGTTCGAAATCTTGTAAGTACTCGAAACATCCAGTCTTTCTTATTAGAAGCGAAAAAATTGGCAAATCGTGCCAAATAATGGCGCCTTATTTACAGTGGATTTACGGCCGTTCCCAATATTCTATCTATCTCTGGTTTTGCCCTACTGGAGATAGAAATAGTTATCTGTCTTAGAATTTTTCGTTCCTATAAACCTACTGCTATCAAAAAATCTATGGAATTCTTCTGAAGGTTAAATCAAAAGTGACAGCTACGTGACAGTTAAGTACTGCCGATCTCGGATAGCTATCTGTCTTTGAATATTGGGAGCTTTGAGTATATACGTAGAATATATAAGAAGGTGCCATACCGTCTGGATCTGCGTGCCTGGTCTGGCGCAAAATGGCTACCTTTGTATGGAATTTCTTATCGTTTAACAGGTCATCTACCAAGTAAAACTATGAAAAACTTGCGCCAACCGTGGCACGCTGTCATGAACTCATTTGTATATGAAAAAAAATGTGGCACCTTCTTACCCAAAGATTGGGAGTGGCCGTTAAAGACTACAAATCGTCAGTCGTCACCCATTATTTGTCGAGTAGCTTGAATAAACTCCCAAGTTTGAGAGGCTTGTTTCATTTGAGGACGCTTTGTCTTTTGAAACTTTTTTAATCGGTCGGTTATTTCAATGTTTGTTAAGGATGACAGAGTTGATTGCTTCCAGCGCGTTCATAATGGATTAAATTGTAAAGTTGTTTTAGATTTGTTATTCAAATTGATTTGAAGTTTATAATGTTTTATTTTTCGTGGAAACTTGTGATTGAGTGAAACTTTTAATTTTTGATTGTTACGGAATTCACACTTTTTTCTTTATTAGGAAACTCAAGAC
Organism: Anarsia innoxiella; assembly: GCA_947563765.1. Classification (NCBI taxonomy): domain Eukaryota; kingdom Metazoa; phylum Arthropoda; class Insecta; order Lepidoptera; family Gelechiidae; genus Anarsia; species Anarsia innoxiella. The sequence continues at coordinate 1,072,273 of OX387413.1, forward strand.
ACCATTTTTTCGTCTATTTAAATTTTAAAATTAAGTCAATTCTAACAGCCCGTTACTTAAAAAAACGTAGGTACCATTTTTTGTCAACGACAGTTTACTAATAGGGTATCTGTCACATGCCAGGAATCCTAAAATAACAGAAAATCTATTGTGTCTGGTTTAATAAGGGGTCAGGGAGGTGAGAGATTAATGGAGCTTTAAGCGCCAAAACACAAGGTGAAACGCAACTAAAACTGCTAGTTATTCAGTTGCATCGAAGTTTCTGCTATAGACTTCTTTATAAAACAACACACGACGCAACTAGTCTGAAACGTTTTGTTTCAGTTGCGTCATGTGTGGTTTTATAAAGGAGTGCGTTGCAGTTGCGTTTCACCGTGTGTTCTGCGTCTAAGTTTTATGACTGTTTCTTCAACGGACGGTAACATTTTTTTGTAATATTTTAGATAACATAATAAAACAGCGCAAATGAATTTTCAGCCTTCCATTTTGCTATCTAAGTACTTATCCTTTAAGTATAAAGTAACCTGGGGCCCAAGTTTGCTAATTTAAAATAGCCACAGTTTTGTGACCATTGAGTGTCAATATCATTTTTTAACACATTTGGTCGCTATCAGCCATTGTTAAGCAGATTACCAAATGTGTCAAAAATGCCATTGACACTCTGCCGACAACTGAGGCTATTTTAAATTAGCAGACTTGGGCCCCAGATCGCATGCGTCTGACGCTGCGGGCTTCGCATAAAACAACCGCGCGCCTTATACCCATCTGTGTGTACCTAACCTAAATGTTCAAATTATTCCGCTTCAATGTTCTTTATTAAAATGCGGGTAAGTCATGAAAATCTAATTTATATTTTACGCAAATCCCCCCCTCCCACCCCTTCTATCTTCCTGTGAAAATAGCGCAAGGCTTGAATTTAAAAATCATTCGCGTATATCAATTTAACATGATGTTTTGAAAATTGTTTAAGCTTTTCATATGGAATTGGTTTACGTTTGAAAATGGATATTTAAATTTTATTTATTAGGGTTAAATTTGGAATGGGGCTTATGAAGGATTTAGGTCTTTTAGGTGGCCTGTAATTGGTCAATTTATTTTATACAAGGAAACTTTTAATTAGTGAATGATTTCAAACTTGGTCCCATAATAAAAGTTGTTTGCTATCACTTTCTTACTCCGGAACCAGTAACTTTTGAAGCGTCTGACAGAAGTTTAGGCCCAAAGAAATTGTCTGATACTTATGGTACGACCTTAAAATAGTATTCTTTAAGACATATATAAAAATCAGCCATTTAAAAACAAGTAAAGTTACTCTAGCTTTTGGTAACCTTCGTCATCCAATACCTGCCAAACGTCCCCAGTTACAGTTACACAAATTCGCAGGTGTTCAAGGCACATGAGAAGCTATGGAGAACCTAAGGTTTTATCCATTAACTGTAAGTTATGTCAGACACGTCGAGGATCTGGGTCTATATCTTTTTCTATCGTTCACTAATTAAAAATCCCCCTGTATTTGGTAATAGTCTTGGTTGTAACCTGTTGGTAAACCTTTTAAATAAATATAAATGATTACCTATTTCTCGCTATTTCTTACCCTAAGGTTGCCTGGAAGACATTGCTATCTAGCAATAAGGCCGCCTGTTGCTTCTTATATTCTTGTTTGTGTCTGTACCTTATATCTTTTTGTGCAATAAAGAATATTTGTATTGTATTGTAAGAGAGGGAGACCACGAAGGACTTACATAGACCAAATAAAAGAGGGAAAAGAAGTTGTGTCGTATCAGGTGCTCAAAGGGACGGCAGAGAATAGAGAAGAGTGGCGCAGACTCCACCGACAAGAGCGACGCTCTTAAATTTATGATGATGATGGATGATGATTGTATTGTATTGTAAATTTAACTTAACTTAAGCAGTCGTAGCAAGCAGTATATTGTATTCTTACTTATTTGTAGTTCTTATTCTAAATGGGGAAGATGCAAATACAATATTTATGAAAATTTTGTTATTAAAATGTTAAAAATATATAAAAGAAGGGCCACTGCAAGGTTTATATTTTATATAATGTTGTTTTTCAACAATAATTACGAATTTAAAGTAGCTTGAAACGGAACGGATTTAAAACACCAATCAGCGTTCAGTGACGTCACTCCTGTTATGACAACGTATTTGAGGTTATAGTTGTAGTAAAAAAGTGAACATTATAACGAGAATTAATTGCATTTTTCGAATAAAAATGGAAGTTGGGTTTGTCAAAGCAGACTCCAGGAATCTACCAAAAGTTAGTGTTGACATGGTAGTGACTTTTTTTGTCGAAAGTGCAGAGTTTTCAAGTGTAGAAATGAAAGGGACTAAACTACTACGGTATGTGTAAATCATTAGTTAAATTTGTATTTCATTCATTCAAAAGTCATTGACAAGTTTGGATAAGTAATTAGGTAGGTATAATAACTGTTTCTTTTGCATACAAGCAGATTAAACTAAGCTTTTATCAAATATATCCGCCGACTTACGTCAAAGTGGTCTTCACAGCATCGAATGATGGTCTTTGGGGAATAATTGTCATTTCTCTTCACAGCTTGAAACCCCATTTTTCGCAGTTTTGGGTCAGAAGGTCCAGTCAAAAACAATTTATTTGGAAACTTCTTTGAAGTAGATGGACACATTGGCACAAAACATACGTCAACACGGCTTTTTTTCGGAGTATCTATAGTATAGTTATGATCGCCTGATGTTGATGGATAGTCCATTTTAAATTTTTACAAAAAAATGTCTCGTTAGTCGAGAAAAATGCAAAAGTATAAAATACATAGAGGACGTACAGTACGTGGGCCAGTGAGTGACAGACAGGAGTGACGTCATACGAACTATAGATCCGTTTTCGCGCGAAAATTCAAATTGACAATTTTAAACCCCATTTTTTGCAGTAAATTACAGTCTTTTCATTTTTTTAATATACTTGTGGTCTATTCTACATGGAGTTCTTTGAAATAAACACAAAAATAAAAATATCGCATCTTCCCCATTATGATTTCTACGTACCTATATTTTACTCTTGGTATCTATTTACCTCTCACATCCCACTGACCCATTATAAACCCAGACAATAGATTTTCTATTGTTCTTTTTTTTCTGGGATGTGAAAGATTAAATATTTAAATATTTTATTATTTTACAGGAGACCTGAATAAAAAAGTTCATCATGTTCAAAATAAGCGAAACTAATTAATTACTGTTTATTTTTGTTACAGGTAAATAACTCTACATAGAATTCAGCAGTCGTAAGTAAGGACCCTTACACATTAGTCAAAAAATCATTAAAATCTGCTCAGTGGTTTAATTTAAACGTGAGTAAGAAATATCCTTACATCCATCCATTGACATTTATAATATAAGTAGAGATTTGATATCTTTTGCACTAATAAAATTAACTTTCACAAATAAAATAATAATTACCCGTTTCACCACCTTAAGATAAAATTTAACTGGCAGATAAACCCATGTCTGTAACAGGATGTTTTACACAGTGACAGGTATAAAATATCTGTCAGATATTTATCTGTAAAACCCAGAACACACGGTTAACACGGTTACACTAGTGTGAAACCTTTCGTTTCAGTTGCGTGGTGTGTTCTGTGTGTTTCACTAACGTGTTTAACCGTGTGTTCTGGGTTTTACAGATAACAATCTGACAGATGTTTTATACCTGTCACTGAAACGATGCAACTGAAACGAAACGTTTCAAACTAGTTGCGTCGTGTGTAGTTTGCTAAAGAAGTCTCTAGCAGAAACTTCGATGCAACTCAAAAGTAACTAGCAGTTTCAGTTGCGTTGCAGTTGCGTTTCACTGTGTGTTTTGGCGCTAAACGGTGAAATGGGCCCTTAGATAGACTTATTAAAGTCTCAATTAAAATAGAAGCACTTAGAAGCGAATTTTAGGCGCCTAATATTGCATTAAGTCCAATTAGTGACACTTAAAAGTGTAAACCAAAGTCACTTAAGACCTTTTGACTTATTAAGTAGTACATTATAGTCCAGGTTTTAGTGTTAATGAGCTTAAGTGACTTTAGAATTGATTTTGATTTAGAACTCTATTGACAGTTGATTTTGGAAACTTTAAAATTGAAATGTCAAACGTTATAATAGGGATGATGACTACATTCAAAAATTCAAAGAATAATTAGTCTGTCTTTTAGGCTATTAAAAAATATTTGAAACACATTTTTTATCCGGTCCAAAGACATAAATAAATACAATGATAAGGAGCTTCAAAGTTACGGAGTACCTATACGGAGTATTGACGACACTCCTAGGTAAAAATCTTACTTAGGCGTGACATCACGAGCAACTTTAACCCAGTGTATTTTTGTCATTTTTAGTTTAAGAGGAAAAAGAAAAAATACGTGTCGAATATTTTAAAATAATGTATGTGACAGAGTAAAAAAATTTTTTTTGGTCATCATGTCTATTATTTAACTTGAAGTTTATTATTGAAATGTTATTTTGTAAATTACAAGAGGCTGCCCGCGACTTCGTTCGTATTTATCGTCATATCATTAAAAAAAAAATCTCAAATGAATAAGTAAGTATAGCAGGATATTTGTGACTCTTTCACACAAAAACCACTGAACAGATTTAAATGAAACTCATCAATATTGTAGCTTGCACAACGGAATAACACAAAGGCTATATTATTTTAAGATATCATGCTAACTTTTTAAGATTTTACAATTAATACGCATGAAGTCGCGGAAAGCTTTTGTTTTTTCTATTTTATTTTTCGTTTTTTTTTTTCAATTAATCACTTTCTAATTTTAGCAAGAAAACTACACTAAGACCCAGAACACACGGTGAAACGCAACAGCAACGCAACTGAAACTGCTAGTTACTTTTGAGTTGTATCGAAGTTTCTGCTATAGACTTCCTTAGAAAACCACACACGACGCAACTAAGGAAGTCTTTCTAAGGAAGTCTATAGCAGAAACTTCGATGCAACTCAAAAGTTTCAGTTGCGTTGCAGTTGCGTTTCACCGTGTGTTTTGGCGCTTAGGTAATAAAACTAGGTCATCAAACCTCTTTTCGCACGAAACTAGTAACATTTACATAGTAACGTTACCAAACAGTTGACAGCTTACAAAACCTCGTAATAAATGAAAAATAAGTGCCCAATAACTCTTCATATAAGCCGTAAAAATATATTTAAACGGCAAACGCATAAAGTTCATTTTCCCATCGTCGATGCTTCCTTATCTGAGCCAATGCCTACCTACATAAACTGAATATAGAGTTTTATCGATATAACTTTAAGGGTTGTTTTTTTTTCGTGTTTTGTTTGTATGATGTTGTAAAATTATCCAAATAGTTTAAACTTTTTTGTTTGTTATGCTATCTATACACCAAAGCCGGCGGCTTAACGTCATACGAATGGCAGCTGTCAAGCCGGCGGCTTTGGTGTGTAGATACCATAACTTTTAAATACCTAAGCTTATTTATGTAAGTGAACACTTAGTATAATTGTAGTAAAAACATCAAAACACAAATATGATTTATTATTTTAAAATATCATGGTTTTTGTTTAAGATATGGCGATAAATGCTTGCGAAGTCTCGAGCATCTTGTGTAACTATAAAAATCAATTGAAAAGTCCAAAACACCTCTACAATTGAACTTCGAAATCTAGATCACAATGTCATTAACACTAGACTCATAATTCACTGTCCCAATCTTAAATAATACATCTCACAAGAAAACAGACGACACTTCATTGAGCACACCCTTAATTTACTTAAATTGAAAAACGAACTATCTTCTCTTTCCACTCAAACGAAAAAACGCCGAGATTCTTTTACAAAAAGGCGCAAATTAGGTTGCCAAGCGTTATCTAGTTGTGTTACATGGAGGTATCAAGGAGTGAAGTGTTTGAAAGTGCCTATTGATTCCTTCTCGCAATTTTATTAGCTTGAGCGGCATTCTCTTAAAGTAGCCCCCAGAGTTATGAATAAAGGGATCGCATTAGTATCGCTTACCTTATCTTTTAAAGCTTTTTAGACTGTCTTATTGATTTTTTTCTCTCTAGGGATTTCTGTTTTTTAAATAAACGTGTTGGTGTTAAAAGACTCCAACAAGGACTGACGACTTGGTTAAAGCCGCTGGAAGCCGTTGGATGTGGGTAGCGTAAGACCGGTCGGTGTGGAGATCCTTGAGGGAGGCTTTAGTCCAGCAGTGGACGTTCATAAGCTGACATGATGATGATAATAAAGTCTTTAATGAACTTGTAGCTAGATACAAAATACGATGTATGAAATCTGTAGTTACATTAGCAATAGGTACCTACTGCAATACTAAAATGGCTTCTTATATGATACAAAAATTTTTTTTTGCCTACATTGTTCCCTTTCTGGGCAAAAACCTCTTCCATGCTTCTGCACATTTCTGTTGGTGGCGGCTTCCCACCAATGGTGGTATTTAGTGGAAATAAAATATTACTAGAACGTTATTTCCCGGTTTAACACGAGCATTACCGTCCTGACCGAACAGCAAGTCAAACACCAACTTTTCGACGCCGCGACGTCAAAAGTTCAAAACAGTTCGGAACACTCCGAGAACAATCAACAATTTCATTGAAGATAACTGGATGACGATTTTATTTTAATGAAACTTTAGGTTCAGTTTGGATGGGAGTTTCTGTATAATGAAGTGGAGGGGTTTTTACCCGACTACGGCAAAGTCAAAAGAAAGGGTATAATGTTTTTGAAAGAAAGATTGCAACAAAACTTTAAGTAGGTACAGAATATCAAATATATGGGGATGCCACATTTTTTTTCATATACAAATGAGTTTATGACAGCGTGCCAAGGTTGGCGCAAGTTTTTCATAGTTTTCTTGGTAGATGACCTGATAAACGATGAGAAATTCCATACATAAAGGTAGCCATTTTAAGCCAGACCAGGCACGCAAATCTAGACGGTATGGCACCTCCTTATATATTCTATACTCAAAGCAACAAAATGATAAAGGTTATTACGCGTGATTGACAAATGCTATGTGACATGACAGTTAATTTTGCTTCACGATGTGCTATTATTTGAAAACAGTATTTTTTTAAATCAAGCAATAGAATATAGGCACATATCTGTCACGGCTCATTCCCATTGGCGTAGGCAGTGACCACTTCTCTTCATTTGCTACGATCCAAACACACTTCTTTCACTTCATAAAATTTCTATTTTTTTTTAATGATCAAATTGACCTTGTTTTAAGTCATCCGTTTGTCAGGTTACTTGAATCAGACCCATCTTTCCTCAACTTTACCCATCTTTCCTCAAGCACTCTGTATTTTTCCTCAGCCCCTTGTATCTTTACTAAGCGATTCGGTATCTTTCTTAAATCGCCTAGTATCTTTCCTCAGCCCCTAGTATCTTTACTTAGCGACTCAGTATCTTTCCTCAGCCCCTAGTATCTTTCCTCAGCCCCTAGTATCTTTCCTCAGCCCCTAGTATCTTTCCTCAGCCCCTAGTATCTTTCCTCAGCCCCTAGTATCTTTACTTAGCCCCTAGTATCTTTACTCAGCCCCTAGTATCTTTACTCAGCCCCCGAGTATTTTTCCTCAGCCCCCGAGTATCTCTCCTCAACCACCCTGTATACCCATAATGAAATTATAACCCTATCCAGCTATCTTTCCTTTATCAGTAAGGTGCTAAACTGAGTTCGAGCATCCCAACTTAATTACTTAACTGAGAACTCGATGAAATTTCTAATCAAATTAAGGAAATAGCTATTTGGACCTTTCTAAAGAGATCTTATTGGAAAGTACCCACTGGTTCAATAAGGAAGACGTTTTATGATTGAAAAGTTTTGTGTTCCTTCGATTTCTTGACTCATTCGGCTAATATTATAAATGGATATATTATTTCTCGTTATGCTATCTACACATAGATTTCTGTCAGATTTTCTGTCAGACTGTCAGAACTCTGTAGGGTTGCTCTTTTCAATTGAGGTTTCCAAATCTCAATCAAATAGGTATTTATATAGCCTTCCATCAATTTTAATAAACGACGACGTCAGAACTGTCCAACTTTAAATAGCAAGAATGACTGTTATTTTAACTACCACCTTTCAGTTTGAAAATTTTGTTCGCGCGAAGTTTTCCAATAAAAAAATTCGTTTTAATAGCATTTTGTGATGATCCAATATCGTCGCCAGGCTATTGTTTACTGTGGTGATCACAGATTGGCTTAAACAGATGATTTGGAACAACATATTTTGACTATTGAATTCGAGAGAAAGAAAGGATAACATTTTCATTTCTATTTGATTTTTCTACGATTTTCCGGGTTTCAAATAATGTTTTTTAGCAAAATGTCGCCTTAGACCCAGAAGACACGGTGAAACGCAACTGCAACGCAACTGAAACTGCTAGTTACTTTTGAGTTGCGTTTCACCGTGTGTTTTGGCGCACATTTTGAACAGGTATTTGATTAATGAAAAGAGTTATAAATCTTTTAAAAGCCTCTCCCATGCTTCTCCAAAGATGTAGAAGCATGGGAGAGGCTTTAGCCCAGAAGTAGGGCGAAATAGGCTAATTAAAAAAAAAAACAATGTCAATCAGTTTTCATTTCCAAAAAAAGAAATTCGTTTGGATCGTAGCAAGTGGAAGTGGTCTCTACCTACAACGTTAGTAATATAAAAAGGCGTGACAGATACTTATGTACCTGTGTATACAGAAACAACTTCATGTCTTTATGCAAAAAGTCAAAGTCAAAGCCAAAAATATATTTATTTCATAGGCACAAAAAATGCTCTTGAAACCGTTACATTATTATAATATACATTTTTTTTAAAGCTAGTGCTAGATTAGCAAAGCGCAGTTTCCCCCAGAGAAGAACCTAGCAAGATACTCTAACTAAAAAAGAAACTCGAAAACATTCTTTATCCTATTGCGTATTTTTACTCTGTGACTGATACAATAATTCCGTAGCTAACATGTCATGTGTTAAGGATAGTCCAATATGCCTCCAAAATGCCGCTAAGCCTTCGCACTCGCGTTTTGTAGTCGCATTTTAATTGCTTTTGTGCGAATATTTTAGTTTGAAAATATAGGTTGTATTTTTTTATTTTGTTCTAAAATAGGTTTTAAATTGTTTTCTTTTTATAATATAACACAATAGTGGGAATTTTGCTATAGGGTCTTTCAATAACGACGGGTCAATGTTGTCAATCATTGGGGGTCAATCATTGTCAATAAAATCTAATCAGTGGGGATCAATCAATCATTCAATCAATTCAACTTTGTTCAATCAAAAAATTCAATTAAAAAATTCAGTTTAAATTCAAAAAAATCCTAAAATTCAAAAATTTTAAAAAAATTCAAAAAGTTCAATCAATTCAAATCATTCAATCAATCTAATCATTGGGAGTCAATCAATCATTGGGGGTCAACGGGTCAATCATTGAATCTGTGTGTGTTTGGAATGAGGCGCCATCATGTTTCAGCAGTGGTGATTACTGCCAAGATTTAGTAAAGTAGAAGGAATTCTGGAATTTGTAGTTAATCACTAAAAAAGCTGTGGCATGTAAAGTGTGGTCCCTCAGTTCACACACCTGATTAAATCAAGATGTGTTGAGATATAAACAAAATTTTAGTTTTACTTTAATGGACCATGTATGCCATTTATAATTATAACTTTTATTTACCATCAAAAATAGCCTGTAAGAAAAGAAACGACTAACCATTAAAACACAAAAACTACCAACAAACAGAAGCCAATCAATAACACAAAACTACCAATTACCAAATAATTAATTCACTCCAAAACTGGCCACACTTACCAAACGGCGTATGGGACCGTTTTTATTACTTTAGGGACTCATTACTGTAACAATTTACCTTAAAGTACCTTACCTTTATATGGCAACATTATTTTCATAATATTGTTATGGTCACACCTTACTATTAAGACATTTTGAGATGCTATTAGGTTGGTATTAAAGTTTTAGACTATATTGTCGAAAATGTACCTATTACTATTAGTTACGTATTACGGCCACATTTACTGGCAAAATTAATGAACTCGTTGCACAAAGGGTTGTTAAAAAGCTTCATTATAACTAATACAGCTTTTGTCATTATAATAAGCAAGCTGAAATGGCAATGGGTGATCCACATAGCGCGTAGAAAGGGCAAACAAGTTCTGCAATGGAGACCATGCACTTCGAAGTGCTGCATGGAACGGCCACCTATCTTATGGAATGAAGATCGGAGTTTCAGATGTTTCAGATGCAGGTTGTAATGAACCAGTCATGTTAGAATTAGAATTAGAATTATAATTAGAATTAGAATTAGAATTTGTTTATTGCAAGTCACAAGTTGGGTAAGGTGTTACAAAGTCATATGTACATGTGACGCCCTGCAAGGGCATAGCAAACAAGGGGGCAAGTAGTTGCCAGTTACTTAAAAAAACTTTATCTTAAAACTATTAGTAAATCATTGAGAATCATTGGAGAGGCTTATGCTCAGCAGTGGGCAGCTATAGGCTGAAATGATGTTGATGATGGCAGCTTTTGTCAAAAATCTGACAAAGACGATTTTCAATGGATCCCTTTTATAAAAGTATCTTTTTTAACGAGGTTTTCTGTAAGTGAGGGTTAATGTCGCTATCAAAACAGTATCGTAAAGTATTGTAAACTGTTATGAAGACCCTAATAATTTAAAAAGGTGGTCTATATAATTTTAATCTTGTACAAGGAGTGCATATTAACATATTGTTTATTACATGGGAAGAGTACTTTTTACGTTGATTTGGTGGCGGCTGAGCTCAAGTTAAGCATGTTACAAGGCATTATACAAATACTAGTTTCGATTCTCAGCTAGGCAAATATTTATATGACGAGTTTATGATAGCAATAATACTATTTTAGGTCAGTTTGTGAGTTATCTCCGGAAAAAAAAATGCAACTCTTAAGCGTCACTGGTTTAAACAAAGGCATTTAATACTAAATAGTTACTACGTAACATAGCGTAGGTGCCAATATCCATAAATATTTCAGATTCGTGACGCACAACAGGAAAAAAACTGTTGTTAAAAAAAACTTGGAAACTACAGAAATAAAACGATTACCAAAACTGGGTGGTATTTTTCAATTGGTTGCAACGAAATTTTGTATCGTACAAATGGTTAAAGTTGGCACTTAGAGTCAGAATGCCTCTGTGAAACTTTTGCAATAAAAGTGCTGATGTGTGGTTACTGTGGCAGCGGATGAGCGAAGGTTTAAACGGGACGGACATTTTGGAAAATGTGTTTTTTGGGTGTGATGGTAAAGGTCTATCTTCATAGATCCGTGGCCGTGCCCGGTTGTCATGACAACGAATTGTTTTCCCTCCTGACGGGCCACGGCCCGGACACGTGCCGGGCACGGCCTGGATGTGTGTAGATAGACCCTTAAACACATTTTTTTTAAGTTTTGAAAAGTTTTTGTCTAAAAAAATAGTTTTTGTATAAATTCTCTTGACATGTCTCAAATTAAAAGCAGTTAATCACAAAAAAAACTAATTTGAAGTAATTTTGTTTTAAGAAACGGTTGGGCGATTGGACGTGAAGACCGTTAATACATGGGGACCATATTAATTACAAATTAACTATTATTATATTGGTTATATATAATATCTAGATATTAATATAAATTACAAATTTCACAGACATTGAAATCCACTTAGATATTTCTCGAATAAAAAAAGAAATATGGCAAAAGTTACAATTTTTTGAAAAAAAAATCACAATTTTTGATAACATTTTCTGTTTTTCCGCTGGCAACTCCACCTCACTCCTCTAGATTTCCAGTCACAAGTGCGGCAGACCGCTGAGGGATCGTTGTTATTTATCTCGACCTTACCCAATTGTGTTACAGAACGTTTTCCAATAACACTGACAGTTTATTAAGCTCCCAAATAATACTTCGAGTGATTGATTTGGAAAGAACGTGGTTCCAGCGAAATTAGTTTTTTTTTTAAGTGGATTGGAAGACGTGAGGTTTCTTTTATTTTCGGCTACCATAAATATAAAAAAAAAATGTGATTTGTGTTTCACAAAAGTAATGAAAGAAAGAATGTAAACAAAAACTGGCCAAGTACGAGTCGGACTCGCACACGTAAGGTTCCGTACCATTTACTAGGTTAACAATTAGTCTAAATAATAATGTCTACCAATCAGTACCCATTACTGATAGCAAGCAAAAAATGTCAAAATTTTCACGGATGTTGTATGGGAGCCCCCCTAGTTATTATTATTCTTTTTAGGGTTCCGTACCTCAAAAGGAAAAAACGGAACCCTTATAGGATCACTTTGTTGTCCGTCTGTCCGTCCGTCCGTCTGTCAAGACCCTTTTTCTCAGGAACGCGTAGAGGTATGAAGCTGAAATTTATATCAATTACTCAGGTCTACTGTCCCTTGAAGCTGTGAAAAAATCAAACTTCTAAGCCAACGCAATCAAAAGATACAGCCATTTATGCCGCAAATTTTCGACACTTGCAAGGGAATCAAAACCTACAGGGTGCTTCCCGTGAACTCAGAATCTTGAAATTTGGTACGAAGCAACGTCTTATAGCATAGATAAAGGAAAAATTACGAAAACCATAAATTTTTAGTTACATCACAAAATATTTTTTTTTTTTAATAATCTTAAACTTACTACCCATTTCCTCATAAACGCGTAGAGGTATTAAATTGAAATTCATACCAAATACTCAGGTCTATAATACCTTTAAGCTATAGCAAAATCAAACTTCTATGTCAACGCAATCAAAAGAAACAGCAATTTAAGCTGCATATTTTAAAACTCGCAAGTACTTGCAAGGGAATCAAAACCTAAAGGGTACTTCCAGTCGACCTTGAATCTTGAAATTTGGCATGAAGCAACGTTTTATACTACACATAAAGGAAAAATTCCGAAAACCTTAAATTTTTAGTTACATTACAAAATATATATTTTTTAATAAATATAAACTTATTACTTTTTTCCTCATGAACGCGTAGAGCTATCAAGTTGAAATTCATATCAAATACTTAGATCTAATTGCCTTTAACCCGTGAAAAAAAAAAATTATAAGTCAACCCGAAAACGCAAAACGCAAAAGTACAACCATTGATACCGCATATTTTGAAACTCGCAACTACACGCAAGGGAATTAAAACCTAAAGACCACTTCCCGTTGACATAGAATCTCGAAATTTGGTAAGAAGCAATAGCTTACAGCACAGGTAACAGAAAAATTCCGAAAAGCTTAAAATTTTAAGTAGTTATACCACCAAAAAAATTGTGATTGTAAACATAATTGTAGTTACAGCAATGACCGCGAGTATTTTTGAACCAGATTTCTAAATAGTGACTAAAAAACTTAGTAAATAAATAACTTTAATAAAAGAACTTTCGCAAGTCTGCTGCAAGGCTAGTATAAGTGTTTCAGTTATATTATAGATAAATGATATGTGTTAATATAAAATAGAGGATTACTTAAACGATAAAGAGATCTTTGTCTTAAATTTATGCTCCTCCATCTTTCCCCATTGTAATGTTATGAATTTCATTTTGCAATAAAAATACCATAGTTATGACTCGATTGTCGTAATGAACGAACTTTGTAAACCTTGCAGGTTTGTACGGAACCCTCGGTGCGCGAGTCCGACTCGCACTTGGCCGGTTTTTTTTTTTTTTTAGTATTTGTTGTTATAGCGGCAAGTAATTAAAGCAAAGAATCATTTGTGAAAATTTCAACGTTCTAGCTATAACGGTTCGTGAGATACATCCTGGTGACAGATGGGCAGACGGACAGCCGAGCCTTAAGGCCAAAACACACCGGATGCGTAGTTGTAATGTATGGAACTTTATGAGATAGGACACACCGCTTGCGTAACGTAGACGTACACGTCCACGTGACATCGGTGTCACATCGGGTTACGCCGTAACTACGAGCGTGGCTACTCTGTGCTTACGTCTACGTTACGCATACGCATCCGGTGTGTTTCAGCCTTCAGTAATAGGGTCCCGTTTTCACCATTTGGGCACGGAACCCCGAAAATAATATTTTGATCCTGTTGAGAAAAGCTATTTTGTTTTTTAAGGATATTACTTTGCAAAAACACTTTAGGTTTTGTATTATGTAAGGAAAAGTAGAAGGAAGATGAAAGAGAGGGAGACCACGAAGGACTTACATAGACCAAATAAAGGAGGGAATAAAAGTTGTGTCGTATCAGGTGCTCAAACGGACGGCAGAGAATAGAGAAGAGTGGCGCAGACTCCACCGACAAGAGCGACGCTCTTAAATTTATGATGATTATGTAAGAATTTTATACACGTGTCCCTTACACGCGATTCAATGAAAAAACAAAACAAATGAAGTAAATAATAAATGTGTACGCAGCCACGAGTTTTTAACTCATCTGACCTTTTTGACTTGTAACCTTTCCTTGTACGTCTTTCTAATAATTTAATTACAAGTCTATATAGGGTGAACTTAGGCCCAGAACACACGATGAAACGCAACTGTAACGCAACTGAAACTGCTAGTTACGTTTGGGTTGCATCGAAGTTTCTGCTTTAGAAAACCAGACACGACGCAGTTTCAGTTGCGTTGCAGTTGCGTTTCACCGTGTGTTCTGGGTCTTAAGGCCAAAACACACCGGATGCGTATGCGTTGCGTATGCGTAGACGTATGCGTACCTCTGAGTTGTAATGTATGGAACTGTCACCGCATACGCAACGCATATGCATCCGGTGTGTTTTGGCTTTAAGTCTTATAGTGAAAGTTGTTTGTTATCACGAGTACATACATATCCTTTTCTATCGTTCACTAATTTAAAGTCATCCTATATAGGTAAGTCTGCTATTTATTAATTACAACGTGTAAAAGATTCTTAATAAATTAAGTACTAGAGTATTTATCGTTACATCTTCGGAAACTAATACAATATCATAGAATAATATAGCCTATGTGTTATTCTGATGTGTATCCTACAATATTAAAAAGTTTAATTTAAATCTGTTCAGTGGTTTTTAGTCTTTGACTCTTTTAGAGTAATTAAGACACA
This sequence comes from Anarsia innoxiella, assembly GCA_947563765.1. Lineage (NCBI taxonomy): Eukaryota > Metazoa > Arthropoda > Insecta > Lepidoptera > Gelechiidae > Anarsia > Anarsia innoxiella. The sequence goes on from OX387413.1 coordinate 1,087,350, forward strand.
TGACAATTGAAAATGTGTCACAAACTTACAATATCTAACTTAATCCTGTTCAGTGCTTTTCAGTACTTTTAAAAGGTCTAAACATAAGACCTTTGAAAAGTACTGAATTAGGACTCTAAAGGCTACCTAAAGGTGAACCTAACTATGTACCTAACTACCTATTTTTGGAAGCCTATTACAGTAATATCGATCTTTTATTTATAGCTCAAGCCTCGAAAGCCTTCGTCCGTAAACTTTACGACTTTCTTATAAAAAAATATTTTTGGTAAATAGGACACAATAAAGTTGAATACTAGTCGCTGCCGGCGACTTCACCTACGCACATATCGTTATATATGTTACCGGCCAAACCCGATTTCCGGACAAACTACTTTTGCCTAGGCTTAACTAGTTCTTCCTATACGCGATAGGATTAACTAGTATAGCCTAGTCCAAACTAATTTGTCCTAAGCCCGATAGGACAGACCAGTTTAGGCTAGGCCAAACTAGTTGATCCTAATATCAATACACACACTCTAGGATAAACTGGTATGGCCTAGTCTAGACTAGTTAAGACTAGTTTATGCTAGGCCAAACTAGTTGATCCTGATATAAGTACGCACACTCTAGGATAAACTGATATAGCCTAGTCAAAACATATAGATATCTAAAAGTCAAAATAAATAGATGAACTAAATAAAATACTCCGTGTTTAGAAAAATATTCATCTTTATTAAACTATAATGATTCGTCATTATGGATAATTGATAATACGAACAATCATACTACATACATATATGTAACTAAGACTAAACTTTTAACGACATAACAATTTTAATTTGCTATTTGATTATTGCTTCTATTAAAAAAAAACTAACCTATTATTTGTTAGTTTACAACATATATGTAGTATGATTGTTGGTATTATCAATTATCCATAATGACGATCATAATGATGACCATCATTATAGTTTAATAAAGATGAATATTTTTCTAAACACGGAGTATTTTATTTAGTTCATCTATTTATTTTGACTTTTAGGTATCTATATGTTTTGACTAGGCTATACCAGTTTATCCTAGAGTGTGCGTACTTATATCAGGATCAACTAGTTTGGCCTAGCCTAAACTAGTCTAGACTAGGCCATACCAGTTTATCCTAGAGTGTGTGTATTGATATTAGGATCAACTAGTTTGGCCTAGCCTAAACTGGTCTGTCCTATCGGGCTTAGGACAAATTAGTTTGGACTAGGCTATACTAGTTAATCCTATCGCGTATAGGAAGAACTAGTTGAGCCTAGGCAAAACTAGTTTGTCCGGAAATCGGGTTTGGCCGGTAACATATACATGCATTACAGGCTTCCCGCGACTTAATCTTGGAAAAAAAAATCATGATATCGTAGAATAATATAGCCTAATGTGTGTTATTCTGATGTGCAAGCTACAATATTGCCAAGTTCATCAAAATCTGTTCTGTAGTTTTGCGTGAAAGAGTAACAAACATCCGTCCATCCATCTATCCATCCAACGGCATAAACATTGACATTTATAAATTAGCAGGAACATATAATATATCCGTCACGCCTCTCTCCAATCGCGGTAGGCAGAGACCACTTCTCTTCACTTGCTTCGATCCAAAGAAACTTCTTCCGCTTCATAAAAAAACGAAACGAAAATACGACTAGATAGGTACCAAATGAAGCGAAAGAAGACTGTTTTGGACCGTAGCAAGTGGAGAGAAGTCTCTGCCTACCCCGATGGGAGAGAGGCGTGACAGATATGTAGGTATGTAAAGTGCTACAAGGATCTATTGGCATTTGAGCGACATTGTCAGGAGGTCGTTGATGGTGAATAAATGACTCAAAATAATGACAATTTACAAAAAGATATCGTTAGTTCCGATTTTCGCCACGTGCCAAAAGATCCTTGGGTAAACATACAGCTGTATGTATACCCGAAGTTTCAAAACAAGGACACATCATAATACAATAGCAAATAATCACTATAACACGTATGATAGTTAACCTAATGAGAATGACAAATCGTTGTGTCGTATCTACGTTATTGATTCCGATCCATTTGGCTGGGTTTGGGGTGGCCATTGTGTTTCTGTTTTGGGGATATTGATACACATTTGCTTTAGTAAAGGGTATAGAGCACAGATGCAATCAACCTATTAAGTCCCATCGCTGGGCAAAGGCGTCCATCCTTGCTCTCTTTTTGCCTACATTGTATTGCAGTTTCGTAGAATAAATTCTTTTAAAACATGCTTATTAGGTACCTACTAAAAATGAAATCTTACCTATGAAAAATTAAGCCCTAAGTATTTATTTTAAGTAACTAGCGCTACAATTTTAGTAACAACTCTTTGAACATGTATTTATATCTCTTTATGTTCAAAAAAATTAACACCTTTTAGATTTTTATTAAAAATAAATACCTACCAACCTAATTACATTTTGAATGTTTCTGTACTTTTTTCAGCAATTTACAGTAATAATAAAATTTATATCCACCCTACAAATAAGGAAACAATGGCCGTATTAATATTTTAGTCGTGTTAATATTGTATGTACGCTGTTGGAGGTAATCGATAAATAACTGCCACGAAACGTTAACGCAAGCTTACGCGTTTACGTTATTACTGTATACTAAGTGTAGTTGTATTTATAATTGAAACTGAAATAGGTTACGTTTTCGATAACGGTAATTTTGTAGTTTTGTTCTATTTTGTTGTAATGATAGGGTATATTTTTGTCTTGTTTTTAAAATGGGTGAAACAATTTTTAAATTGTTTTAACCATTTTGTAACGTAAAAATTAAAATTCTAATTCCTTGGTTACAAAAGGCCTTGTAATTGTATTAATTAATTAATAGTGTCCCACAAAAATGTCCTTACAGTGCATAATTAAATGATGTACAAATATCAGAATTGCGGGAGACAGGAGCCCAAACCACAGATTACTTAATAGCTACTAACGTAACCCAAAATAGGTGTTATGTTGTATTGTTGGCACCGGTTACTTTGTGAAAATACGATGATTAAAATGATAATAATATGAAAAAAAGCCAGCCGGTATATCTCACAGCAAAATACATCCGGTCGGCACAAACAACCCACCCGGGTATAATAAGTAATTCAGCTAAAAGCTGGCAACATTTGACATATTGTCCGAAGGCTGGCAACAATGAAATTTTTAAAACAAATCGCTTTTGTCCAATACAATGCGCGGTGAAAAATTGCGGGTGATTTTTGTAAATTACGAGTACGTTTTGTTTCTTTTCAAATATCGGCTTTATTCTACATACATATAGGTACTTCATTCATTCATTATTATCAGCCCTTATAACGTTCTTCTTCTTCTTATTTAAGAGCTTAGCTCTTGTCGGTGGAGCCTCTTCCATGTCTCCCTATTTTCTGCCTTCTTTTTTTTAACATCTTGATACGACATGACACCCGCCTTTTCCTTCACCTGTTCTAGGAACGTCCGTCTGGGTCTTCCTAGCTAACGTTAAGAGTACCCTAAACCGACGGGCCTTTATGAGGCGACTGATGAGTGTGAATGAAGCGAAAGAGGTGTGTTTGGATCGTAGTAAGAGGAAGGAAGTGGTCTTTGTTTACCCCAGGGGGAAAGAGGCGTGACGGATATGTATGTATGTTATACCGTCCCCACTACAGGGACGCCTACTCTCATACGAGAGTGATAATGCTGGCCCAATGCGGTTTGGCGGATTTCACATACTCCTTCAAACTCACGTAGTAGGTATACAAAACGTTTTTTTTTAATGGTAACTACCATTGTGAATTCTGCCAATATCAAGTAAAGTTTGCTATGATTATTTAAGGTCTATCTACACAGATCCGGGCCGTGCCCGGGACGTATCCGGGCGGTGGCCCGTCAGTAGGGAAAACAATACGTCGTCATGACAACAGAGTCGTCGGCAGAGTGTCAAAAAATGCCTTCGACACTCTGCCGACACACAACTGAGGCTATTTTAAATTAGCAGACTTGGGCCTCAGTTAAACCATTTATAAATAAAGTGGTCAAGAATAAAACGTCGAAAGAATCCTCAAAAGTGTAACACGTGACTTTGCACTGAAACCACTGAAACTCACAACTCTAATACGGGATGACAAATTGCTAGCTAGAGAGTAGGCCCGGTTGCACAAGCCTGGTTAACTTGTTTCGTTCAACAACTCTGTTCATGCCTGTTCTTGTTACTCACTGTTCGTACAGGTAGTTAAATATTCAAAACTGACATAACCGAGTTTTTCAAATAAACAGTTGTAAACTTCTTATTGTTCATAGTACCGGCATTGATTTTTAGGGTTCCGTACCCAAAGGGTGAAAACGGGACCCTATTACTGTGATTTGGCTGTCCGTCTGTCTGTCTGTCTGATTATAGCTAGAGCCTTGAAATTTTCAGAAATGATGTATTACCGTTGCCGCTATAACAACAAATACTAAAGATAGAATAAAAATAATAATTAAGGGGGGCTCCCATAGAACAAACATGATTTTTTTGCTTGATATCAATATTGAGTGGTACGGAACCCTTCCTTCGCGAGTCCGACTCGCACTTGGCCGGTTTATTAATATTAACACCTATACTAAGGTAGGAATTTTTCAGTCATTTTGATACGCATTCTATACGAAAGTATAAGTAGGTACGTATACCATTACGAAGAAATAAAACCGACCAAGTGTTTCTATAATGGTATCTACACACCAAAGCCGCCGGCATGCCGCTGGGCTAGGGTGGCGGCTTTACTTCATATGAATGGCAGCTGTCAAAAAAGCCGGCGGCTTTGGTGTGTAGACAGCATACCATTCACAAGTTAACAATAGTCTAATAATAAATATCTAAAAGTAGACTTTATTGACATCCCGCAAAAAAGGCCAAAAAATGATGTTTGTTATATGTGACCCCCCCTTAATTATTATTATTATTCTATTTTCAGTATTTGTTGTTATAGCGGCAATGGTAATAGATTATCTGTGAAAATGTAAACGCTCTAGCTATAACGATTCATAAGATAAAGCCTGGTGACAGACAAGACAGCCAAGTATCTTCTTTCTCATTCTTGTCTCTCTGGTTTATTTTATGTTCTAAGTTTCAAAAGTTAAGTTTCATTTTATTTTGTGTTTAATTTTGTTTTACGTTTAATTTTGTTATTTTGTTTTGTTCTTGTATATTTTATTGGACTGGAAAGAAATATTTACTTACTTACTTACCAAGTCTCAGTAATAGGGTCCCGTTTTCACCCTTTGGGTACGGAACCCTAAAAACACAAATCACACTAAGATTGAAAAACCTAACTTTAAAAATACAATTCCAAAACACAGCGAACTAAAAACAAAATACATATTTAACAGAGAACCGTGCAACCGGCCGTCAAAATCTCGAGAGAGGGTCTGAAAAATGTGTGTTTCATCCCAAAAGTCGTATTAAAAATTGTCCATTTTCACCACAGGGTACGAGAAAAAGCCACAGATGGCGAAAATGATGAAATAAGGGATTTGCCGTTAGAGTTTTTGGTTAGAACTTGTGAATTTGTGAATGATTTCTGTTATTTCCTTGTTTTATAAAGTTGTAGGTATTTCATAAAGTAGGTTCAGTAGGAACTACATTATCAGACCTTTTAACGTCCCCACTACAGGGCATGAGCCTAGTCTTATACAAGAATGTTTAAGCCGTAGTGTACGGCTGGCCCAATGCTGGTTTGTGAATTTCACATACACCTTCAAATTTCAACTTCCTATTATTATTTTAAGTGCCAATGTTTGTGATAATGTTAGTTCTCTTTCTCGCAATAACCACTGCACAGATTTTAATGAAACTTTACAATATTGTAGCTTCCATAATACAATAACATAATAGGCTATATTTCATTTATACTTACGTATGTGTCACGCTTCTCTTCCATCGGTGTAAGCAGATACCACTTCCCTCAACTTACTACGATTCAAACACACTTCATTCACTTCATCTAAATTCAACAGTCTTCTCATAGGTACATGCATGTCAGGGTACTTCTAATTTAACCTTAACCTAAATATCTCCTTGTTCAAGCATGTCGGGTTTGGGTACTCTAAACTTGGTCTTAACCTAAATAGCCACCAAAATTGACATAAACATTAAGGTGTTTAAAGGTATCACTTCTCGCGTCAACAAAATCGTCACGTCGTCTGTACATCGCGCCGATACGCTATCATAAAATACCCAATTTGTCAGGCGGATATAAAAAAGAACATAATTTGTACGCGGACCAGCGGGCGGTAGAGTTTTAACAGACTGTACGATTTAGTTTGATGAATTTGAGGTATGTTGGCTCCATAAATAATCAAACCAAAATATAAAAACAAATATTTCTTATGATATTTTCAATCGCCTGAAATGCGTTATTTTTTAAAGCTATTGTTAAATTCACAAGATAGCAGTTTTAACTCTGTTCGATTTCTAACGGAAGCTTCCATAGCAAAGCATTTTGTATGAAGATAGTACACTTTTTACCCGACTGCGGTAGAAGGAGGGTTATTTTAGGGTTTGTGTTGACACTGGGAACCTATGCGATAGTAGTTAGCCGTATATTTTTGAACAAACTATCAGGCCCAAGTTTGCTTATTTAAAATAGCCTCAGTTGTGTGTCGGCAGAGTGTCAATGGCATTTTTGACACATTTGGTCGCAATCAGTGTAAGATTAGCAGAATACCAAATGTGTCAAAAAATTACATTGACACTCTGCCTATACACAAATGAAAATATTATAAATTAACAGACTTGGGCCCTAATTAAGATAAAATATTCTATAAAATTCTAATAAAATCATTTCCATTGTATACAATCGTACAATTTGAAACTCGTCTGCACAAACCATCATACATAGGTACCTACATACCGTTCTAACTTCGGACCATCACAGCCTCCCGCAGCGCGAACGAATAAAATATCTCGATTTAACCTAATCGATTCTCTCAGTAATCGTAAATTAAACATCGATTTAAATTATTGCCCCCTTGCCCTAGTTCTTTTAATTTTTACGCAATGTTTAAGGGATTAGAAACATCTATAAAATGCAAAGTAGGATTATTTCTTACATTTATTTCTTTAGGAGCAATGGTGGAATTATTTTAATTTTATTAGTTCGAAGTGGTTCGCTTAACATATTTTTTTGACTCCAAATATGTTCGCAAAGTTATCCTTATATTTGGCATCACCGGAGTCGGTTAAAAAGCAATAAAAATTATGTACCGCTTGTAAAGGCTTGTTTAGGAATATTAACACTGGTACAGGAAGCATTTATTATAAAAAAGTCTTACTTTTAAAATAAAAACCTCAATTTCATCTTTTACACATCTTTATTACACTAACGTAACCAGTTCGTTTTTACGCTTGTGGATTATGCCTATATCAAGTAGGTACTAATTCTTGCGTTTTTTCTTCTGTACTCTACCACTATTAGACGTCTTCTATTTCAAACGTAAAAGACCATAATTAAGTCAGTCTATTGTCTGTGTTCACGTTATTAAAAAAAATAATTGTAGACATCATAGAACTAGCATCCGTGGCACTGCGGTGAGTTTTCTCATAGCTTTCTTGGCAGATGTCCTGTCAAACTATAAGACAACCCTACGAAAAGTAGTAATTTTGCACCAGATAGCGGCACGCATATCCAGACGGCATTTCATACCCATTAGTTTGACATATCGGTGTCCGTGGCTTATGCTATTTACACACCAAAGCCGCCGGCATGCCGCCGGGCTAGGTCAGGTCAAATGGCTGCTGTCAAAAAAGCCGGCGGCTTTGGTGTGTAGATAGCATTACATACTATACTAACTCTATGGTAAACCTCAAGATTTCGTCAAGAGTCCCTCGCCACGCCCACAAACAAACCACGGCACAACACTTTGAAACATGATCACATAATGGCACCTCTAAATAACACTCAAAATATGACAAAACCATTAACTTTAAAAACCACATTAAACTTAAATTAATACGTCGTCCGTCTCATACAATATGTATGAGTTTGTATGATCTATGGGATTCTTTTACGTCGTGAATTGCTTTGGCAGTTGTGGGTCGGATTTCATACACAAGTAATTATTTTACTTCAAATGTTTAGGTTTTATGTTTAAGTAATAATATGAACATAAATGTAGGTTGTTGTGGAGATCCTTGGGGGAGGCTTTTGTCCAGCAGTGAACGTCCTTAGGCTGATACATATAGATACCTATTAGTTATTTCCTAGAGTCAAATTTCTGGAGCATGAAGTAATTTTTCAGTTCTTTTAATACCTTACGTAATAATTGATAGTTGGTATGAAAACGGTCATCAATCGATCATGAGCCACGCTCTTGTCAGTGGAACTTCTCCTATTCCGTTCTGTCTTCTATATTCATCCTGACTGCCTGATACGTCATGACTCCAGGGGCCCAATTCTGCTAATTTACTATATTCTGAGTTGTGTGATGGCAGAGTGTCAATGTCATGTTTTGACACATTTGGTCGCAATCAGTGTAAGCCACTGTTTAGCAGAATACCAAATGTGTCAGAAATGTCATTGACACTGCCGACACACAACTAAGGCTATTTTAAATAAGCAGACTTGGGCTCCTGTAACTGTAACCGTTGCTTGCACTGTGTAAAATTTAGTGTATAGATACGTGGTTCGCGATACATTTAAACGTTTATCTACACAGATCCAAAAATATATATTTTATACTAGTCGTATCTCATTTAAAAAAAGAAAAATTAAGTCAAAATATTAATATTCCTACGAAACACGCAATGGCAATAAATTGAAAAGTCGGTCACTGACAAATACCTTGTTATTAAGACATTCAGAAGTGTCATAGATCAAATCTGACGACTTTATATATTCATCATTTGATAGCCCTCCATATAAGGTTTTAGATGGTTTTATAACTGACTGTGATACGATACCTCATCCGGATAGGAAAAGAGGCCTTTACCCAGCACTGGCACACAAATGGCTAGATTAGATTAGATATGATACCTCGGTTAAAGATCTATCTACACAGATTCGGGCCGTGCCCGGGACGTGTCCGGGCCGTGGCCCGTCAGGTGGGAAAACAATTCGTCGTCATGACAACCGGACTCGTTGTCATGAGCCACGGCTCGGACACGTCCCGGGCACGGCCCGGATATGTGTACACAGACCATAATAACAATACCTTGTTAAAGCTTGATAAGGCTAGTAAATAGACTACTAACTTCTCCTACTTCTTAATTAAATCATTAAACTACAAGACACCAATCACGTTTATTATTAAATTAATCAGAAACGTTTTAAATTAAAATTCACCCAATTTATTTAATTGCAGTAATCCAATTAATTAAATTTACATCCAAACGCTTTTAGGCGTCATTTTGAAGATGCTATAAATTATGAACATCTAAGGTGTATTAAACTTAATTGAAGTCTCTAAAGATGTCGCTTAATGAGTGTTTTGTCACTTTTACACTTGTTACTGTGTGAGGGAGACGTAAAATAATACTTACCTATATATCTATTTCAATTTTTTAAATTTTACAAAAAAGTTTATTTTTTTAATATTTTTTGATTTAATTTTAGATAAGGTTTTGTTTATTTCCCTTCGTGCCTAAGTCCGGTTTGCACTTGGCCGATTTAATTTACATTGAAGAGCTTATACATTTTTTTTGTTTATGTACCGTCACCCGACAAGTGTGAATAGCTTCATACAAAATCTTCTGCCACAGCCCAAGATAAAGCTCAAAACAAAAATCCTTACAAAAATCACCTTAATCAAATTCTTTTGGTACAAACAAAATAAGAAAAGGCCCATATAAGTAGTTTTTAAATTTAGTCATATCAAATTTATTGCGTCCACACAGCGGGTGTTCATAATAATCTTACAAACCTAAAATTCCTTTCCATTATTTTAATTTTGCAAACAAAATATTCTCTATTAAATCCATAGTTCTATAATCAAAATGGCCGCGGACTAGGGGCCAGTCGGCAAATGGTTCAATTTAGCATACAAATGTGGCATCCAGCCGGTTGCGAATAATTATGTTGTTTTCGCGTTATCGAGTTCCGTACAGTAAAGTTGCGAACAGTAAGAGCTCGTAAGATCGATTACACACTATATCCCATTCTTATTATTGTTTTGCTTTTACTTGTTTTGTATCAGATCTGTTGCACAAATGTATGTGTCAATCCTTTATCATCATCATCATTATCTTAGCCTATATCTGCCCACTGCTGACCATCATCATCATTATATTTAAGAATTATGCCCCTTTTCGCCAACTAATCCCTAACGTAAGGGGTTTTCATCAACTAACCCTTTAACCAAACAACTAACTTTGACTGACGTTGTCAGTTGTACTGTACTACTAAGGGGTAATTTTCACCAACTAACCCCTAACGTAAGGGATCCCAAGTTAGGGGTTAGTTGGTGAAAACGGGCATCGACTCTTGTAGATGGAGCATCGAGGGATACTCTACCGACAAGACTCAAAGCGCTTTGACTTCTTGATTCGAAATGACTTTAACTGAGCTGTTGAGCATAGGCCTCTCCAATGGCTCTCCAACGCGACCAGTCTATTACCATCTGCATCCAATGAGATCCTTGCTAAAGATTTTTCAGCACCATTGGCATTAGCATAAAATAGATTATTTGGTTTAAAAACCATTTTATCTTAATCCAAAACGGCTTCGTTTGAATTTTAGATACAAAAGGAACTTAACTTTTCATTAATAGGTTGGAACGGGGTTTTAATCACCAAGTATTTTAAAGAAGACAAAAATATTATAAAAATCTCGAGGCTACGCGGGTACGGTCATATCTTGGAAAATTTATGCAATATCTTATAATAAAAAATGTTTGGGACATTTCACACACGGTCACCTGACCCCAAACTAGGTAAATCCTGTACTATGGGTATCAGGGACTGATAAATATACATATATAGATAAATATACATATATAGATAAATATATAACACCCGGAACACGGAACAAACATTTATGCACATCACATAAATGTTTGTAACCGGTGGGGATCGAACCCGCGACCCGACATAGGAAGCAAACGCACTGCCTACTACGCTAACAGGCTCCGAATCGTTGTTAATAATATACCCTATGTGTTATTCTGATGTGCAAGCTACAAAACTGATGTTATATATACTTACTTTCTGTGTGTTATGGTATCGATCTGTTGTGTATGTCAAATATGTATATGTATATATAATAAATTGCCAAGTATCATAAAAATCTGTTCAGCGGTTTTAGCGTGAATGAATAAGAAACATCCTCATATCCATTCATCTACGCATCCATCCACCCGTCTATCGGCACAAATATTGACTTCTTTTTCTGTCTATTTTTATAATTTTCTGAATTAATGATTTACTTAATAGACATTTAAAAAAAGAAGTGTTTAATTTTTCGTTTCAGCACACTTGTCTAATATATTCATACTTACTTACCTAGCCATCGCTGTCCCACTGCTGGGAAAAGGCCTCTCTCCTCTTCTTCCATGATTCCCTATCCTGGGCCGCCTCTGCCCAGATATGCAAGAAGGCGTCCAGCTCATCTCGCCACCTTTTTCGTGGTCTGCCGCGAGGTTTTTGGCTGTTGGTTGCCATTGGGTTGCTGTGATTACCCAGAGATCGTTCGGCATGCGGCAGACGTGACCGGCCCAATTCCATTTTAGCCTGCGTGGTAATATATTCATTCATGCTTAGATAAAAAAAACTACTAATAAGCTACTACGCAAATAAGCGAATATAATTATAAAACGAGCTACTGTTTACAATTTCATACTTATTCAAACAGTGTGGTCGCCGCTAGCGAATCTTCATTTATAATTAGGTACTTAGGTTTTATTTAGTATTTACTAAATGTCTATTTTACCTACTTTAAATGCTAGGTCTTACATTAAGTATTCTTTAGTGCTTGGATAATTAACTTGTTGTTTATATAAAACTGTTTTGACTACTACAGTGAAAAAAAACGCATTTATAGTAACATCTTGGAAAACATACACAATATCCTTAAATAATATGATAGAAAATAATAAAGATGTCTAATCTGCAGTATTGTAAAGTTTTACTAAAATCTGTTCACTAGTTTTTGCGGGAAAGAGTAAAAAATATTCTCACATCCATCCATCCATTAACAAGAATAAGTAAGAAATATGGGAGAGGCTTTTGCCTAGCAGTGGGACGACATAGGCTAAATAAAAAAGAAATATTATAGGGTGTAAGAATTGCGAATAAATACATTATATTATAAATTACGCTACAATAATATCTCTAGAAATTGCTTATTTAATCAAAATATAAAAAAAAAACATTTATTTTTCATTTAAATATGTTTACTAAACCAGATTTTCCTTTTTAACACCATAAATATCTAAGCCACGCCCACTTTTACATAATTCACATAAAACGATTAGGAAAAGCTCACATTTCCACATATTAAATATTAAATTATATTTATATATTCCTATCATATACCTACCTACTGTGTGGAAAACTAATTTATTTACAAATAGTTAAAGCAGGTAAATATCAAATATTCTACCTAATGTTATAAACAGGAAAGTTTGTGATGATGGTAATTTGAAGTTTTGTTACTCTTTTGCGCAAAACTACTGAACAGATTTTAATAAAACTTTACAATATTGCAGCTTATGGTATCTACACACCGAAGCCGCCGGCTTTTTTGACAGCTTCAGTGATTTTAACTGTAAAATGGATTCTAGTGCCATTCGTGTGACGTAAAGCCGCCGGCCTAGCCCGGCGGCATGCCGTTGGTTTTGGTGTGTAGATAGCATTAAATTAAATTTTTAATCTCATTAAAAACGAACACGATATTTTGAAAGAATATAGCCACTATCTATGTAATATTTTGAGTAGGCTACAATACTGTAGAGATTTAAATCAGTTTAGTGGTTTTAGCGTGAAAGAGTAACAATCATACATTGATGGTTAAAAACATTGGCAATTAAAATATTATTACAATTAAACACCCATACGTAAAAGATTTTTGAATAGAGGAATGCGTACGAATGCGAGGGAGGCCTGTGCCCAGCAGTGGGACACATAAGCTAATAAAAAAAATGCCTACAAAGTCGCGGGAGGTCGCTAGTTTACTACCTTTTATATAAATAAAGTTATGGAATCAGATGTGCGTTTTAAAGTGTAATCTATTAGATTTGATATAGAAAGTTTATATTTATTAGCACGGGCCAGAGTTTAAATTAGAATATCATTATAATACTGGGTGTAACAGACAGGGGATATAAAGCCGAAACACAGCGATAGTCCTCATGAAACTGAACAACTTTCCCCAAGGAACGTGGGTCGTATTTGGAAAAAAAAAATCGCCTTTTTTTGCCCAGGACGCTTTCGCCGCGCGCCTCCGCCACGCCATTCAGTATAAACCGCACCTTAATCAGTACGTCAGAACATCAATACGTCAGTACGTCAGTACATAAATCAGTACACTATGACGATTGGGATTTGTTACGATTTGTAGTAGCAAGTCAACCGACTAAGCTATCGACCGGTTGAAAAATCTGTGATCTGCGGGGGCTCTAACACGGGAACACACTAGAACCTCCTGACTGGTTGTCATGACGACGCATTGTTTTACCTTCTGACGGTCCACGGCCCGGACACGTCCTGGGCACGGCCCGGATCTGTGTAGATAGACCTTTACTGTATATTTATGGTTACAGTTACAACTCGCCAATGTATACGCGCCTTTATTATGTACGTTTAAAACTTTTACAATTATCACAAGTGGCAGTTCTCTCGTACTTTAGAGGCACGTGTCATTCCCAACTCCTACGTTTTGTTTAAGTGCCCAACTTTAGACAGTTTTACTCAAAGTAGGTGATTATTGTTTGGTATTTTTGGATACTGAGTGTAACAGAAAGGAGGTATAAAGCCTAAACACAGCGATAGTCCTCGTAAAACTGAACAAGTGTCCCCAAGGAACATGGGTCGTACGTAACTCGAAAAAAAAATTCGCCTGCCCATACAAAATGTCCGATCAGCTGATCGAGTAAGTATGGGCGATCCAAAATTTTTTTTCGAGTTACGAGCCATGTTCCTTGGGGAAAGTTGTTCAGTTTTATAAAGACTATCGCTGTTTCGGCTTTATACCTCCTTTCTGTTACACCCAGTATTTGAATTTGGTTTAATCTTACTAATAATATTAATGTCAATGTTTGTTCCGATGAATGGATAGTATGTGAGGATATTAGTTACTCTTTCACGCAAAAAGTATTGAGCAGATTTTGATAAAACTTGAAATTATTGTAGCTAAATTATATAAGAATAACACAAAGGCTATATTATTTTTAGATATTGTGTAATATTGAGACAAGCCAAGTCAAGATTACTCTAAACCGAAGTGCATTTATGAGGTGACTGATGAATGTGGATGAAGCGAAGGAAGTGTGTTTGAATCGTAGCAAGTGGAGGGAAGTGGTCTCTACCTATCCCGATGGGAGAAACCGTGACGGATGTGTAGGTAGGTATGTATGTATTTTCAGAATATTTAAATACAACTACTTCAAAGAGATGTATTCTTAAATCCCTAGAAAGTAATCACTTATAATTCTTATCAGTTAATTACTACAAACACACGTTTCCTTTATAAATAAATAAATAGTGTTTTAACTTCATTCCTATTCATAGTACCTATGTACTAGGTACTAGAATGTACTAGTACGGACTATAAATACCTTCTCGTCAATAATAGGTTCCGTAGAATGCAGACTACAGACAACAAAATAAGGTTTAAGTGGGTACTGACAGCAAAATATGATTCAAATCGATGTGTCAATGCTAAAAAAAGTACCTATGATGTTGTCAGGCGGGTTTTAAAAAGTTGAGTGATCATTACAGTTATTTATTTATTTTATTTAACAGTTTATTGTAAGATGATAGTACATAGAGACAGAAAAAAAGAGAAGTTATACAAAAGGTACAGCATATTTCTAAAAGAAATAAGTTAAGTTAATAAGTTATTTTAAAGAATAAAAACTCTTCGGATAATTTAGTTCTTTTTTTTTGCTAACCGTACTCTTTTTACAAATTTACGCAATCAGTACAACAGAGTCATTCTTATTTCTCTTTGAAGCCATAGGAAAATTTTCTATGGATTCGATACTTCAGATTTCTATTAAAAAGTTTCTATAGGTACCTACCTGGGCGAGAATATAGCCACAAAATGGGTGCCAGACGGCCAACGTCGCCGAGTTAGGCCCAAAAAACGATGGTGTGACGACCTACGCTCATTCAAGGAAGATTGGTGGTATGCAGCTAATAACAGGAGTGTTTGGAGAGACATGGGAGAGGCTTTTGCCCAGCAGTGGGACGAATTAGGCTAAGAAAAAAAAATGGTACCTACCTACTTTCTGTTTTGTTTTGCTTTCAATAGAGATAATTACAAGAACCTAGTATTTGTGTTAACTACCTGGAATCTCTGGAATCTGGAATATCTGGACATCTGGATAAAAAATCTGGAATATCAGAAAAATCTGCGCACTCGGGGCCTAAGTCTGCTAATTTACCTTATTCGATATGTGTCGGCAGAGTGTCAGTAGCACTTTTTGACAATTTGGTATTCTGCTAAATCATGGCTTACACTGATTGCAACTAAATACACATTGTTTCTTAGGTTTATTTTGACGAAGCCTGTTGCGGATTGTCGATTCTGTAAGTACTTTTATATTTTTTATTTTTTTTTTATTTTTTGAAGGAAATACACATTTAAACAAAAAATGATATTGACACACAACTGAGAATATTGTTTAGCTGATTTTTCCAAATAAAAGACAGTCGCAAAAAAATTGCATGAAGCTGGAACTACCTAGTAAATGTTAACTAGAACCTTCAAATAGTACTACATTATATAAAGAGAAGTTCCAAACAAACACCGTTGACACTAAACACGGGATATCGAGATGAAAAAGTTTGGCTGCCTGTTTCATTTGTGACACACTGCCTTTGAGGATAGCTAGCAGCAAGAAGATATATACTTACATACATATCTGTCACGCTTCTTTCCCATCGGGGTAGGTAGAGACCGCTTCGTTCCACTTGCTACGATCCCAACACACTTCTTTCGCTTCCTCCACTTTCATCAGTCTACACAATTTTACACATTATATTATGTTACACGATTAATACTCTTCAATATTATATTGTTTATTAAGGAATAGTCCTTTAGCGCCTCTTTGCACTATGCGGCCAGCCGAAATGCGGTTAGCCGTGCGGTTGACCACAGTATTAGCCGCAACTGCATCGTAGTGCGGATGAAAACTACTTTATCGTACATAAATTGCTGGCATTCCGGCTGGTCGCATAGTGCGTTGCCTCGCTTAAAGTCTGGTAAAAGTCAGACAGATCAAAAGTCAAAAGTCATCAAAAGTCAGACAGATCAAAAGTCAGACAAATCCGGGCCGTGCCCGGGACGTGTCCGGACCGTAGCTCGTCAGGAGGGAAAACAATACGTCGTCGTGACAACGTGTGTGAACGAATCCGTAGAAAAGGTATGGAATGATATTTTTTCCATGACACGTCCGTTTCCATGACATGACACAATATCTGTGTAGATAGACCTTTAGACGTTTGTTTCATTCTTATTTCAGTCAAATCATCCAAACCTTTATTGAAATTGAATGAAAAACCAGCGGCAGAAACCTCAGTCTATAAGCTTCCTATTTTCCACACCCGTAACCCCCAATTTAATTGCGAAGTTCCAACTTACTCAGTTTAAACGCTCGCAGCGTGTTTGGTTAACAGTAGTTGACTCTAGATAAATTAGTAGTAACTTACTATTTGTCCAGGGAATTGACTATTACTTGTGTAATGGTCTCATTTACTTTGAGGCCTGATTTGCCTTGAGAAATTGCTTTTGTTTTCTAAGTTTCTAGACTGTTTGGTTGGTTAAACTTATTTGAATGGAATAAAGATCTATGAGGCAATTTAAACATAATATTTGCAAACATATTATAGCATTATTTCCAGAACATTTTAAACTATATATTTTCAGTTGTGTGTCTGCAGTGTTTTTATGGCATTTTTTGACACATTTGGTCGCAATCAGTGTAAGCCATTGCTTAGCAGAATACCAAATGTGACATACAACTGGGGCTATTTAAAATTAGCTGTCTTGGCCCCCTGATTTCTTGCTTAAAATATTATGCTTTTTTAGTGTCTTTCAATTTTTTAATTTCGCGATTTAAACATTACAAAATTAAGCTATCTTTTTGGGTCATAGCAATGCATAGAAATATATGTAGAGTATCTCACGATCATACTTAAAACTATTCCTCTTTTTTTCTGTCATATTATTTTTCTCAAAATATTTTCCATTTTGTAATTGAAACAAATTATTCAAAGCAACCTGCAAGTTTATTGCTCAATAAAATTTTATCTCTAAGTAATTATTATTCTTTTATAAACTGTGTAATAGGTAGGTGTTGAAGAATTTAATGTTAAATTATGTAAGTGAATGCATATTTATAAGTACTAACAACTTAAATCACTTAAGGCGACATGGTACGGTTAGTGTAGGTAAGTGACGCCCTGAACGACTGTTTAAATTAGCCGCATTATACTGTATGGACGTTATTACAAAGATTTGTCATCGATACTGTATAATGTGGCTGATTTAAAAAAAAGACGTGTGGCACTCTGGGACTGCCGCGGTAAAGCTATTGCATAGCATTTTGTATCAACTTATGCAATTATAATTATTTATTTATTTTATTTATGCAGTATTTCTTTTTCTTTGATATTAATTCAAGTTACACTTTTTGAGCGTGGTGACCGACCGGCGGCGGCATCGTAAAAGGACTCGGCGGCACAAAAGCTGCCGCCGAGTCACACCTCCGTGCTCGTCGGAGTGGGGAGCGTGAGGTTTTTTCGTTACGGAATTTCTGGATTCGGTTCCCGCGCTCAAGACCCGCGATAGAAGCTATGCAATAGCTTAAAAGTCGTTCAGGGGGTCACTATCTTCACTAAGAATGTATTGAAACTAAAACACGTTATAACAAACTATAATGTGGTAATAAATTTCTTTTACGTGTTAATTAGCTGAATTTTACCATTACATTACATAGGTATTTATGTAGTTTATTTTAACTTTTGTCAAGATGAAACTCTACAATAATTCCTATGGAAGTAAGTCCATACGAAATTATTTGAAGAGATATTTAGGAGCGTTGCTCTTGCAGTGGAGTCTACACCAGTCTGTTCTATTCTCAATTTCTCTGCCGTCCGTTTAAGCACCAGATAAGACATAACTTCTAGTCTCTTTTATAACGTCCTTCTCGGTCTCTCTTATCTGCTTACCTTCTATTTTTATTACCGTATATTAGGAATATAAACCACTCTCCTTACTTCCCCGCACTTGCTACAATCCAAACACAATTCTTTCGCTTCATTAAAAAAATCGTTTCATTATCCATAAAAGCACCTTAAATAACCTCCAAAATAACAAGCGAAGCCACTTAAACAAATTATAGTTATTAGAACCCATTTTGACACTAACACAAAAAATCTATCACACCACAACCAATAAAAGTGAATTATACTAATCTGTGCATGATTATAGTAAATATCGTCTATTCGTCAAAATATCGATTAATATTGAATATAAATCGATTTATTAACATAAGGTGACAATTTTAATCGTTCTCTTTGCTTAGAATGAATGTAGTTGGGGAGCAATTCTGGTGAGTTGCGCTAGCACTGGTTTCGGAACCAATGCTGGCTATGAGTGTTTTGGTATAGACATCACACTTACTTTCTCACTTATCTAGCCATCGGTGTCCCACTGCTGGGCAAAGGCCTCTCACCTCTTATTCTACGATTCCCTATCTTGGACCGCCTTTTTATTATTTCACACAAAGTTAATATTGCGTACGCGTGTTACAGTTACTCTTTGATACGCGGTAAAGACCGACAATCGTCGGCTCGCTGCGAGCCGCTCGTGTCGCGTTCGTCGCAGGCTCGCGAACCACGTACACACTCCCCGTTATTATAAAACGAGATATCGATATATTTCTAGAAATATCTAATTCAGGCAAATGAAGTTTATTTATTTATTTAAAAGTTTATTGTAAGATGATAGTACATAGAGACAGAAAAAAGAGAATTTATACAAAAGAATTTTTGTCTATATACAAAACGTCATTGTCATGACTAGTTCTAGAACTACATTTGAACCTCGGTTCGTAATAACGGGACTATGTTTTTTTGTTACATTGTATACAATACAACGGTTACAGTTACAGCTCGCCAATTTATTACGCGCCTTAAGCGTACTAGAGACCAGCTAGCTTAGCATGCACTCCGTGACAAGACGTTGTCATGGGTTTGTCTCGCTCACGTCTCTGTCCATATTTTTAAATGTGATAAGGACAGCACGACGTGAGATAATTGTCGCGGAGAGCAATGTTAAAGTGAACAGAATTGGCCATCATTGGACATAGTTAGTATTATGAACACCTGTGGTGTATTCTTTATTTAAATATTTTAATACATCATTTTTAAATATCGAAAGTTCGTTATATGAAAATAAACGGTTTGAAATTTATATTAAGATCTCTAATGCATTAGCGGTTGCGCTGCAAGTTTGACGTTTAATTTAGAAAACGCTGCTGCTTTAACAATATGGAACATGCAATATTAAGGGCCCCAATGCATTAGCAGTTGAGCTGCAACTTTGATAACCCATTTGAAAAACGCTAATTGCTTTAAAAAATATTGAAACATGCTAGTAACGTTCTTAAACGAAAATATTAAACTTAATTCTAACAATGCTCCCCAGAAAAACCTATTTTATTAGAATAGATATTCATCAATTTCCTTCCTTAATAGTTGACTATTCTAATAAACCGCCTACATAACCTATTCTAGCTGTCAACACACTCTGTGGCAACGCGGTAGCTTTAATCGCTTAGATTCTTATCATTTGAAAAGATATAAAAACTCGCCAAGTGCGTGTCGGACTCGCGCACGACGGGTTCTGTACCTTTTACTAGGTTAATAGCAGCAAATGCGTATCATAGATATTATGTTTAGCGATACCAAATTGATGTCTAGCGAAAAAGGGAATAAAATCGCTTCTGTTGTATGTGAGCCTCCTAATTAATTATTTATTTAATTTTCCTATTTAAAGAAAATGTTTTTTGATATTTATTTTTTCAAAAAATTATCCAATTATAATTGGATATTATCTAATTAAGCCTATTTCGTCCCACTGCTGGGCAAAAGCCTATCCCATGCTTCTGAATAGATTACTGATATTGGTTGCTTCCCACCAATCTTCCCTAAATGAGTGTAGATCGTCGTAATAGGTTAACAAAAAAAAATCTATGGGTAAATATAAAGGTTTAATTGGCTATCTACGGAACTCTAAAAACAGAGGTTCAACAAATAAAATCACAAGCGTAGGTGTGAACGCATTATGTTCTGTTTATTTTAATTTTATTCAAGTATTTTAAATCAAACTCAATTAGTGCAGTGACACTTTTGAAGATAGTACCTTTAATTCTGCATTAAGGGCGCTTCTGCCCTTGCGGTTTTGATGCAGCGGGTCACAAAACACCGCACGGTTTCAGATGGGTCGTTACAGCAATTGTCACGAGCACACTGCGGGTTTTGACGTTTGAGGAAAGTGCTTGTTGTAGGTTCATTGCACGTTCACGCTTGATTTAAGCCTAATGGCTGAAACACACCGGATGCGTATGCGTAATGAGACTTTAGCACGACGTAGCCACGCACGTAGTTACGGTATAACCCGATGTGACACCGGGCTACGCGTCACGTCGACTCGTACGTCTACGTTACGCAAGCGGTGTGTCCTGTCTCATACAGTTCCATACATTACAACTCAGAAGTACGCATACGCAACGCATAACCTTTAGTATTTTTCATTATCTTATCTAGCCGTCAGTGTTCCACTGCCGAGCCAAGGTTTCTCTTCGATTCAGTATTTACATACATAAAATAAAAAAATAACCAACAAAAAATCAACAGTTTAATCAGTATCATCATCATACATGTTATCATAATCGTCGGATTCGAATGCCATTGGGGTCTCTGTAGTCGCACTCGTCATAGTAAGGTAGTACTCAGGTGGGAACGTCTTAGACGTGAAACGCTTAGGTACGTAGTAGCCGTGCATTCTGTAGAACCGCCAGTTGATCTCCCTCGCTTCGTACTCTAGTACCATAGTAACGTAACTTTCAAGCCACATTAGGAGTTTCTTCATGAGAATCAGTCTTGAGGTTAGCTGGAAAGTAGTAGGTAATTGTTATCCCGCAACTTACGTAACGACGCATAATGACAATCTTATCTTATCTTATCTAGCCATCGCTGTCCCACTGCTGGGCTAAGGCCTCTCTCTTC
This sequence comes from Anarsia innoxiella, assembly GCA_947563765.1. Taxonomy (NCBI): domain Eukaryota; kingdom Metazoa; phylum Arthropoda; class Insecta; order Lepidoptera; family Gelechiidae; genus Anarsia; species Anarsia innoxiella. The sequence continues at coordinate 1,108,767 of OX387413.1, forward strand.
TTCTTCTATGATTCCCTATCCTGGGCCGCTTCTGCCCAAAGATCCAAGAAGGCGTCCAGCTCATCTCGCCACCTTTTTCGTGGTCTTTTGGCTGTTGGTTGCCATTGGGTTGCTGTGATTGCCCAAAGATCGTTCGGCATGCGGCAGACGTGACCTTTAGCCTGGCAGCTGTTTTTACCACATCAGCAATACATGTCCTGGAGCGCAGTATTGTGTTTCTTACTTTATCAGTAAGCTTTACACCAAGCATACTGCGCTCCATGGCGCGTTGGCAAACCTGGAGTCGAGACCTTTGTGTTTCCGTCAAAGACCATGTTTGAGCACCGTATGTTAAGATAGGAAGAATGCACATGTCCACGAGTTTACGCTTGAGCGTGGGGTGTGACAAGTGTGTTTCTAATCATAATATATCTATGGAACAGAGGCTCAAGTCTACTAATCCTACTTCCTAACAAATATTATAAATGTCAATGTTTGTGCCGATGGATGGATGCTTGTAACTTCATCACGTAAAAACCACTGAATAGATTTTGAAATGAAATTTGGCAATATTGTAGCTTATACATCGTAATAACACATAGGCTATATTATTTTGAGATAGCATGTTTTTTTTCCAAGATATGACGATAAATGCCTACGAAGTCGCGGGCAGCGTCTAGTTTATAATAATCTCAGTTGTGTGTCGCAAGTGTCAATGGCATTTTTGACAGATTTGGTCGCAATCAATGTAAGCTATTTAGCAGAAATACCAAATGTGTCATAAAATTCCATTGCCACTCTGCCGACATACAACTGAGGCTATTTTAAATTAGTAGATGGGCCCCAGATTTACAGCGCGGTCGCGGCTTCAAGCAGTCGGGTCACAATGCTTGAAGCAGTCCGTGTACGGCCAAAGACTAAGCGCCAAAACACACGGTAAAACGGAACTGCAACGCAAATGAAACTGCTAGTTACTTTTGAGCTGCATCGAAGTTTCTGCTATAGATTTATTCAGAAAACCACACACGACGCAAATTGTTTGAGTTTTTTAATGAAAATTAGCAGAACATTTTCTAAAAAGATCGGTTACATCAGCCACATGAGAGCATACCAACGACAGCAGAGTTCGGCGTAAGCGGTTTCCGTGGCCGAAATCGGTCGGATTCATTTATTAATTCATAGCAGAAACTTAGATGCAACTCAAAAGTAACTAGCAGTTTCAGTTGCGTTGCAGTTGCGTTGTTCTGGGTCTTACAGTATCAAGATTCAGTTCCTTGACCCTATTATGTGAATCTAGAAATATTCTTGCAATTCTGTTGTATATTTTCCTCCCATCAAATACGTAATCAGCTAATTGCGTGACATTTCTCTTGTAAGTCCAATGTTTTATATGTTTTACTCGTCTTGTCATCATTGTGGCGTCAAATAGTAAGTCTCGGATTAAAAGCCGTATTTTTTTACGAATTTGGTCGTATTTGTTTTCGTAATAACATTCAGTTCTTTGGATCACTTTTGCTGAAATTGTTTAGTTAAATAGAAATACTTTATTGCACGCAAAGAGATACAGATAAAGTATCTACACACATCCGGGCCGTGTCCAGAACGTGTCCGGGCCGCGGCCTGTCAGGAGGGAAAAAAATACGTCGTCATGACGTGTGTGAACGTATCCATAGAAAATGTATGACATCCCTGACACGTCCCGGACACGGCCCGGATGTGTGTAGATAGACCTTTAAGGTCTGTGGCCGTGGCCCGTCAGGGGGGTAAACAATTCGTCGTCATGACAACCGAATACGTTGTCATGACGACGTATCGTTTTCCCTCCTGACGGGCTACGGGCCCGGACACGTCCCATGCACGGCCCGGACACGTCCCAGGCACGGCCCGTTTATGTATAGACAGACCATAAAACGGTCGGAGTCATGTTAAAACTTAAAACTATAAAATTGCGCAAAGGTCTTATTCACTAAAAGTGATCTCTTCCAGTTTAAATATGTTTATAAATACAGAGTGACTTCTTATTAGTGAATCATAGAAAAGGATCAGCATGTACTCGTGATAATAAACAATTTTTACTATGGAACCAAGTTTGAATTCATTAAAATCAGCTGGTACATTTTGCACAAAGAGTTCGAAAATTTTTGAACGATTTCGAACTTAGTCCCATAGTAAAAGTTGTTTGTTTTTACGAGTACATGCGTATCCTTGTCTATCGTTTACTAATTAATTAAGTCAAACAAAAAAAATCTTGATAAACAAACACTGTTCATAATAAATTATAAAAATTATAACTTACGAAAATAAAATAAGAATATAAACACAAACGCCATTTTTGTTACAATATGCAGTCTTCCGGATTCCATTTTGTTTATTATTGTTTTCAATTAAAAAATATATTAATTTTTAAATATGGCAATATTGTTCGGGAACATTATACGTATAATAAGCGAACTTCAAAACTATAATTATTTCAACTAAAATAGCAATTAGTATTGTATTTTATAGTAAAATAATTACTACTTATTTCATAAACTTCCAATAAGAAAATAATTACCCATGTGATTATTAACTATAAAATTTTATATTCTTACTATACTTATACAACACCATTATGAATAGAACAATCGTAATGCTTAGTAAGTGCTGAACAGGCCAGAGTCTGCTAATTTAAAATAGCCTCAGTTGTACGTACAGTGGTACAAGGATCTTTTGGCACGTGGCGGAAATCGGAACTAACGATATCATGTTGTAAATTGTCTTTATTTTGAGTTATTTATTCACCACCCACGCCCTCCTGACAATGCCACTCAAGTGCCTATAGATCCTTGTAGCACTGTATGTCGGCAGAGTGTCAATGGCATTTTTTGACACGTTTGGTCGCAATCATCAGTGTAAGCCATATCAGCAGAATACAGGGAAAGGGAAACACAGCGATAGTCCTCGTGAAACTAAACAACTTTTCCCAAGGAACATGGGTCGTAACTCGAAAAAAAAATTTGGTTCGTCCATACTTATTCGATCAGCTAATCGGACATTTTGTATGGGGAGGAGAATTTTTTTTTCGAGTTACGACCCATGTTCCTTGGGGAAAGTAGTTCAATGTCACGAGGACTATCGCTGTGTTTCGGCATTATACCCCCTCTGTTACACCCAGTATAGGCAGAAACAAAAGCAGAATACCTACCAAATGTGTCAAACCATTGAAAACTATTTGGCACTATGAAATAGGTTTGCTTATTACACTACTCATCGGTCAACTTTGACAAGGAGGTCATAAACGAAATTAAGCTGTCGATAACAGTGCTTCCGTTATATCGGAACCTGTTACTAAATGATTAATAACTTGGGACACTATTAAGTACGTAATTGTGACGGAATAGGTTTTAAGTATAAAAAATTATAAAAGTATTCATTCTAGAAAAACAATTGATGATGTATCTATTTCACATGCAAAATTGATAATGCATGTACCTATTGGATAATCACCCACTATAAGTAGTACTTATATTTTCATAAATAAATATCTATATGACATTATTTTTCTTCAAGACCAGTAAAATTACGATTCGAAAATGATAAATCTATCATGGTATAGTATAAGAACATACATAGTACATATACATACATATATACGGTACATACTTATCTGTCGCGCTTCTTTCCCATTGGTATTGAAGGAGTGTGTTTAGATAGCAGCATGTGTAGGGAAGTGGTCTCTGCCTACCTCTCCCCATATAAAAACGTCACGCAAACTAAATGACTTCTTACATGATAATAGCTATTTTGTACCAACAAATATCTACATACCTTCTTCACCTCACCTCACCATAATGTCACCTTGTCACTGAAATATTTGCCAAAAACAATAAAACCTTCACGAAGAAAACCTTAATCGCAATTGTATAAAGGCTCTTTTCTCACGGCGGTCTTAAGCCGAGATTAAATTGATTCTGTCACCTGCAGCGGTGACGTAATTATAATAGCCTAGGGTGTTTATTTTGTGGCTCTGGGGGGAGGGGGGATAAGAACAAGGCGTGTGTTCATTGGCGAGCTGAAACTGTAAGGGAGCGTTTCAGCATTCACAGATAAAAATCTGATAGATCATTTTTAAATACGTTTCTCTGTCAAAAACGTCATATTTTATGAAACAGACATAGATTTATCTGTCAGTTAAATTTTATCTGGAGGCGGTGAAACGGTCACTAACTGTTGTACGGTCAGCATCATAAGTCAATTAACACATTCAGTTTTCCAAAAGTATAACACACCATAATTAAATTAAAATCGCTTAACAAAAAATACTCCACAGTTAAATAAACATCCGATGAGGTTCAAAATAAAGGAAATAAGTAAGGTTTTACGTCTTATAATGGTGTATATTACTTTTGAAAATCCGAATGTGTTTATCGACTTATGATGCTGACTGTACATATGCACATTAACAAGAATTATAGTGAGTATGAGGTTTGCGAGCCTGCGACGAATGCTTAACGAGCGGCTCGTAGCGAGCCGATGATTGTCCTTTTTGCCGCGCAAAGCGTAACTGTGACCTGCGTACACACTAGAACCTTGTTACTGTATCTGTTTGGTTACAGTTAGAGCTGCCGGACATGGACTGCTTCAAGCAGTTGAGACAGACTGCTTGAAGCCGCGATCGAGCAAGTGACAAAAACCGACAATCGTCAGCTCTCTGCGAGCGGCTCGTATCGCGTTCGCCGCAGGCTCGCGAACTACATCAGCCCATATATGTCCCCACCGAGGGGCACGAGCCTACTCTCATTTAGAGAGTGATTAGGCCGTAATCCACCACGCTGGCCACATACACACTATTTTTGTTACAATGCAAGCTACGGTTACAGTTACAGCTCGCCAATGAATACGCGCCTTTAGAAGGTAGTGGGAGGCACCCCCCCACTAAGTATATTGATAATGGAAAAGTGGATTAATATATTTTTTCCGCAAGTAACTTTTCTTTTACGTTTTTCGTGTATTATGTCACAAAAATTACTTTGGGCTAATTCTCAAAAAAGTGGCACCGCAACCTGTCAATCAATTAATGTTAGAACTTTTTTTTTACAGTACGTCCTAATCGTATTTAAATTATAAATTATTATTTAAAGACACTTTCTACATCGAGGCCTAGTAATTAAAAGTAAATAAAATGTATAATATTATATTAACTTTAGTTTGTAACTACGTTTTGTCGTTCACTTGACGTGTCCCAACGCCAGATACCGAACTTTGAGGTTAAAAATAAAATAGAAAACATTAACCAAAAAAATATTGAGTGCTTTACGTAGCTTACTTATACCTTCCATATTTATAATTTTAGTATTTTACAACTACTCTTAATACAAATTTTTGTAGATAAATGCAGTTTAAGTTTGTCCGAGGTAGTTTTTGTCGTTGTTCTGCCACCGCACGAACACTCCTATAGAGTAAGCACTATGTTACCCCCCGTGCCCCCTCTTGCATGAATCGACGCGTCCAGATGTCGGCCAGCTCCTGTTACAAATTCACGTGTTTATAGCTATTGTAGGCGACGTGGAAAATAAAAATATTCGGCAAGCGGGAGTTTGTAACAGGTATGTTGTCTTTGTTCTGCCATTCAAAAGTCGAAAATTATGTTCTAGTTGATGTGATCAAATTCGTTTGCATTATGTAAATTGGTGTTTATTTTCTTGTCAAAACATATTATAGGCATAAACCAAATACTTTCCTTGTAATTGTAAAAAAACCGTTAAATTGTCGGTCACCTGTAAGTCGTTAGCCTGCTAGTGTTAAACAAAAGACTAACCAATCGGGTTGTTTACCCTTCTTCTAAAGTACTTGCGATATATTTACGGATTGTTAGGCATTTGAAATCAATTTTTTTTTACTAAAATTTTGATTTCGTTAATAATTATTTGGAAAAAGTTTAGAATTAGTATGCTTTGTTTATTTTTCGTTATAGCCTAAGAGGTACTTTGAAAAGGCTAATAATTAAGATAATTAAAATAAATGTGATTGATTATTCTAAATGAACTGTATTTTATTTGTCTAAACTATGAACCTGCGCACATTGTCGTTAACCCGCTGATAGTTTCAACTAATTTTGTATTGGATTGTCGGTATCCTGCACTTCTTATCAATAACCTGGATCCTGATATTCGTTCACCTGTCATCACAGTCATTAACCTGGACGCCTAGTATTTTTAAATGCTTATATTTCCTAAACTATTTGAATAATTTACTTCCCTCCACTTGATATCGAATACTGGTCTATATATCTAGCGATAACTGAAGTCAGAAACTTAAAATCGCAAACTTAAAAAAAAAATGCAAATTTAATTCAGCGGTGCCACTTTTTTGAGAATCAGCCTTTGAGTTTAAGTGACATTGGACAGTTGATAAGTCTAATAGGGATAATGACTACATTCAAAAATTCAAAAAATAATTAGTCCGTCGTTTAGGCTATTAAAAAATATTTGTATCACATTTTCTACCTGATCAAATACATACATAAATACAAAGATACAGAGCATCAAAGTTACGGAGTGGGGGTATCGACGTCACTCCTCGGTTAAAATCGTACTGAGGCGTGACGTCACGAGCAACTTTAACCCAGTGTATCTTTGTCATTCAAATATTTTTAAATAATCTATATGATGGACTAAAAAAAAAATTTTGTCATCATGCCCATTAAATGTGTTGTTGAATAGGCCGTTAAAATTATTTTTTCATTAACCACTATACTTACCGTCTTGTTGGATGTTTTAAAAGTTTAGTGTCGACTATAGGTTTAATGGGGCTTTAAATGAATGAAATTTTCAGTATTTTTTTAGAATAGAAAATCTTTAAATAAAAAAAAAACTTTCAAATTACAATATAATAAGATAGAAATATGTAATTATATAATGGAATAAAATAATTACTTGCAAGATAAATTATATATCTGGTAACGCGTCTCCATAAGGTAAAGTACCCAACAAGCTCGCAGCATTACCTCTTTGGATGGCAATGCTTATCTTTTGGCTGCCAGCTCTCTGATAAAATAAAATAAAAGTAAAATCGAAAAAGATGGAGAGACGATCTGGATGCATTTTCACGGGAATGGCGGGTTACCACCGGAGACCGTGTTAAATGAAAATTCGCGGGGGCGGCCTTTGCCCAGCAGTGGGATCTTAATGGCTAATGAAAAAAAAGAATATTGCAAATACGTAAAAGATTTTCTAACACATAAATGCACATAGAAGTGTTAGCTTTAAAACGTGTTTACAACCTATTACAATCTTTACATTTCATTCAATACGTTTAACTTTAAAACCTCTCAAAAAGTAAATATCGAACCTCAAACACAAGTTCACGTCGAACAAAAAACGTTTCACCGATAAACCACAGAGTTGCGGTCGAACTTCCTAAAAAAAACCTTTTTTAGACAAAGAAACGACCTTTTTGTGACAAAATGCGACTTTTTTGTGACAAAATCCGACATTTCTCGCAGGAATTTATCACAAATTAACTTCCGACTGGAGTTTTGTGATTAATGTCACTTGTAAGTAGAGATTTGTAATTTTTATGGAATAACTTTTCAATTTATGATGCACTAGCACTTTGCGCACAATTTCCTTTATAGTCCAGTTGGATAAGAGACAACTTATGTGAAGAAAAAATGCGTGGTATGTAATTAAAGGCAATACTTATTTTTAGATAAAAATCTTTAAAAAAAGAGTGCTATTTAATTGATTTTAAAATTTAACGAGGTTTCTTGCGACCAATGGTAAACTACCATACATAAACTCATAATAATTTTGCAATACAGACCTTACATACTCAAAATATCTATGGTTTTATCATTCACAATAAACTAACTTCATCACTGCAAAGCTACAGCAAGTCAATTCAAAATATTCTTAATTTCGAAGGAAAATTATAAAGCACATAAACAAGCTAATATCTAAATATTTTCCCACAGAACTGATTCATATATTCAGCTCATTTTCTTCATAATTCCACTGGCCTATCCGATACAGTAAACTCTGCAATACTATTAACATTGGCTACTTGATAAACAAAGTCCGACAAATATTGACACACGGTGTTTACTAAGGTGACGGGGCACAAAAAGGCTCTAACGTCGCACCAGGGGCGCAAATATTGTTAACGACTTGCTTTTAATTATTGTTTGGGTAGAGTAAAAGGGCTTTTAGGTCAAGTCAGTTGTAACTTCAAACGACGTGCATGTATGAGGCGGCTGATGAATGTGGATGAAGCGAAGGAAGTGTGTTTGGATCGGAGGTTGCCTGGAAGATATTGCTACCTAGCAATAAGGCCGCCTGTTGCTTCTTATATTCTTGTTTGTGTCTTATATCTTTTGTGCAATAAAGAATATATTTTTTATTGGTTTGTATTTGTAAGTAGAGGGTCTCTGCCTATCACGATAGGAAAAAGGCGTGACAGATAATGTATGTATGTATGTAAAAGGGCTTATACACACTACTGTTGTATATTTGTTGTATTGTATTTTAAGTAGTTTGTAAGTTTTTGTAAGCTGTTGGTTCTTCAATAAATAAATAAATACTTGCAAGCTGTGTAATAATAATGCTATCACTTCTCTCTCTCTGTGGGGTCTGCAGGAAGAAATTACTTTTTTTTTTTTTTTTACTTTAGAAATATGCTGTACTGTACCTTTTGTATAACTTCTCTTTTTTTCTGTCTCTATGTACTATCATCTTACAATAAACTGTTAAATAAATAATATAACTATTATTAAATGTTGTCATAATAACTATTAATACTAACATACTACTGCAGAAACGAAGATAGTAAATCCAAAACCAAAGAGCATTTACTCAAACCCAAAATAAATTCACTTAAAAAAGCTATAGAGAGTGCATACAGTAACCCGACAAAATGCAGTAGGTCGTTTACCTACCTGGTAATGAAGTCATAAAACTAGCGCCGAGATTACCTCTCTATTTGGCTAGCTTATCTCCGACCCGCAGAAGGGCATAGATTAAAGGTGACAGACAGTTTGGGTGTTATTTATGTGATGAAATGTGCCTAGAGGTGTTTGAGGTATTAAGAATAATAAAAAAGAAAGGTTACTGAAACTTAATTTATTATTCTACTTCCTTTTAATATTATAAATGTCAATGTTTGTACATTGGAATAACACATATGCTATTTTATTTTACATAATTTTGTATTATTTCCAAGATATTGTCATAAATGCGTTTTAATTTCACTTTCAATCTATTTATTTTGCTCACAATAGGTTTAACAGGATTGTATTACATAAGTTGACAGTACCTTTTATGGAACCTGAATAGGGCACGGTAATTACAATCTTAATATCTAATTTATTATAAGTTAAGATGTAGTGTAAGTTTTTTTAAAGTCACGGGCAGACTCTAGTTTAAACAAGATAACTTGTATTCAGTAACTTTCTGGGAAATCCAGACAACGAATTTTTTTTTATAAATTAGGCAATAAAGGATTATTAATTTATTACTTATTATTACATACAATGACTAATAACCCTTCTGAAAACTAATCTATGTCTCCCAGACGTTAGTGCCGGCGTCAAATTAAACAAATCCAGCCGAGTTGTGACAATATTTGTATTTGTACGCGGATAATGTCACTAAAGCATTGTGAAATATGAATGGGAGTCTACACCCGAGTTTACGGTACTGGATGCTTTCTCTTTTGAAGAGCTGATGTTTAAGGGATTATAGCGTTGGTTTTATCAAAGTTTATTTATATTTTATTTGTAGGAATAAGGTTGAAATAATTAGCTTATTTTAAGATTTAAAGTAAGCACCAGGGCCCAAGTCTGCTTATTTAAAATAGCCTCAGATGTGTGTTGGCAGAGTGTGGTTGCAATCAGTGTAAGCTATTGTTTATCAGAATACGAAATATGTCAAAAATGCCATTGACACTCTGCCGACACACAAGTGAAAAAATGAAAATTAGCAGACTTGGGCTCATGTATGTAAGACTAGAGACTGTCCACGACTGTGTACGCATTCATCCTCATATCTTGAAAACAAGTCATGATATTTTCAAATAATAAAGCTTTAGTGTTATCATGATGTTCTAAGCTACGTTATTATCAAGTTTCATCAAAATCTGATTAGTATTTTTTGCGTAAAAGAGTAACAAACATCCTCACATCCATCCATCAGCGCAAACATTGACATTTAAATATTAGTAGGATTTTAACCACATATTCCATCAATTATGAGAGACTAATTTAAAACCTACCAAATAAAAAATCAAACGACGTTAATTTTTTTTTTCAAATCTGGAACAATTTTTGAACTTAACATTTTTTAATCTTTCACATCCCAGAAAAAAAAAGAACAATAGAAAATCTGTTGTGTCTGGGTTTATAATGGGTCAGTGGGATGTGAGAGGTTAAATTACCGTTTTTTTATATGTATAGCTTGTACTTATATTTAAGTATATATTTAACACCAGTAGTATAAATATCAAGAAATAAATATGTCGTGTTAAGGGTCACGCACACCCATCCATTTTAACCCAAAAACCTTTGATACTCGTTTAAATAACAAGAACCGTATTTGTTATACAAATCTTAGAAACCAGTTTGAAGCGGTTTTGAATATAAACTGCTTTCAACGACATTTTAAAATTAATTTTATTCTAGGAATTTGAAGTACCTAAACTATTTTGTGTTTTTTTATTAATTTGACTGGACTATGATTATTTACTATAAGTAAATGGCATTTTTTACACATTTGTCGAGCAGAGTGTCAATGTAATTTGTTGACACATTTGGTCGCAATCAGTGTAGTGCTACAAGGATCTATGGGCACTTGACTGACATTATCAGGAGGGCGTGGGTGGTGAATAAATAACTCAAAATAATAACAATTTATAAAATGATATCATTAGTTCCGATTGCCGGTACGTGCCAAAAGATCCTTGTAGCACTGTAAGCCATTGTTTAGCAGAATACCAAATGTGTCAAATAATGACATTGACACTCTGCCGACACACGACTGAGACTATTTTAAATTCAGTTTAAAGACATTTTTATTTCTCATTAAAAAACATAAATTGTCACTTACATGAGAACAAAGACTTAAAATTAGCAGACTGTTCCATGACAAACTCAAAATTTTAAAACTGTCATTTCCGTGGGCGAAGCCACCGTCAAAAGTAGTATTAAACAAGTTATTTCAACACTCTCTTGTCATTGTTGTACACAAACAGACAGACAAACACATCTTTCTATCGACGACAAACATTAGATGGAGCTCAAGCATTCATTTACAAATGAATTTGTGTTTGAGGGTTGGTAGACGGGCGATTTAAAAACGCAAGGCTTTTTGAGGTTTAAGATAAAATTAGGTTAATTAAGTGAATGCAAAAAGTTTTTTAAGTTAATTTTATATTTAATTTATTTATTATAGAAAAGAAAAACTAATCTGAATTTGCTATTTGAATGAGTAAGAAGGTAAATAAATATTCCCAAACGAAAAGAAAAACAAAACAGTAATTAAAATTGAGGTTTTTACCGAATCAACAAGTGACAGTAATCCATATCCAATCTGTATTAATTTATAAATAAAAAATTTAATCAAGTTTTAAAAAAAATGTCTAACAAAGACAATAATCGGATAAAACGAAAACAAAATCATCAATATTAATTTTGCTGAGACAAGCGCTCGTCTGCAAAGCCCTTCGTTAGTATTTTGAGACGCTAATGTGAATTCCGCTTTACTTTATCACTTCCTAGTAACTGTTACATTCTTTTTTTAAATACTAACGTTTTTTTTCTATTCCATCTCATTATTAGAAATCGTTAAATTTTATCTTTTTTTTGTTTTTAATTTTACACTTACAGAAGACTAGAGGTTGCCCGCGGCTTCGTACGTATTTATGTCTTAACTTAAAAAAAAGACATGAAATTACTTTTAGATTAATCTTTAAGTTTTTCAAGATGACGACTACATTCAAAAATTCAAAAAATAATTACTTAGTCCGTCTTTTAGGCTATTGAAAAATATTTGAAACACAATTTTTACCTGATTATATACATAAATAAATACAAATATAAGAGCATCAAAGTTATGGAGTGGGGGGTTTTGACGTCACTCCTACGTAAAAATCGTACGTAAGCGTGACGTCACGAGCAACTTTAACCCAGTATATCTTTGTAATTTTTTGTTTAAGAGAAAAAAGAAAAAATACGTGTCGAATATTTAAAAATAAACTATGTGATGGGCCTAAATATTTTTTTTTGTCGTCATGCCTATTATGACGATGATGCGTTTATTTTATCATTAATATGACTGAGGGCTAAGGACAGATATCATACAGCTGTCACTGTCTAAAACGACATGTTTTATTAAATTAACATATTTTTATCTGTCAGTTAAATATAATCTTTAAGTGGTAAAACGGGCCCCTAATTCTCGTATCTTTAGGTCTTATATTAATTTCAATTATTTTAATAAACTATTTAGACACTTTTTAAATAAAAGTAAGTATTAAGTATTAATTTATTAGGTTTTAAGGTATCATAAAGAATACAATATATTTTTATATAAATTATAATATTTATATACGTATGTGTATTTATCGAAGATATATTTATAGGTTTATACTTATATATTTATTGTAGGTAAAGTGACTACCCTGCCTTCATGCTATCACTTCTCTCTCTGTGGGGTCTGCAGGAAGAAATTTCTTTTAGAAATATGCTGTACCTTTTGTATAACTTCTCTTTTTTTCTGTCTCTATGTACCTACTATCATCTTACAATAAACTGTTAAATAAATAAATAAGTTTGTAATGAAACTGAACAGTAATTCCAAAAGCTTTTGTCCCGCTAACGGTTTCCCGAAGCTTCCAAAGCTCGAATCAATATTTGATAATTGGTTGCAATTATAATAATAATAATAATAAAAGAACTTTATTCATCAAAAAAGTGTGTGAAAAAAAAAAAATTAGTGTGTTCAAAGCCTAAATCTCGTTAAGTTCACTCGATAATGAACCGACTTCCGTCGGAAATGAAGGTAAAGCTCTTTATACATTGTCTAGACGCCTTTTGACATTTTCAAGTACCTTTTGACCTTTGAAGTACCTTAGAGAAAATTAATGGTATCTACACACCAAAGCCGCCGGCTCTTTTGACAGCAGCCATTCGTATGACGTAAAGCCGCTGGTCTAGCTCAGCGGCATGCCGGCGGCTTTGGTGTGTAGATAGCATAAATGACTATTTTACAAAATTTTGTGTGCTTGTGATTGGCAGACATTAATAACCAAAACTTATAAATAAATATAATGTAAAGCCATATTTTTGCTGTCTGATAAAATAAATAAGTTTTTGGAAAAACAGTTTTTAAGGTGATTCCTAATTATATACAGGTTATTCTGACGTTGTGCTAGTTACAATACAATGTTATAAAGTTTCATTACAATCTGCTCAGTAGTATTTACGTGAAAGAGTACATTTTACATTCATACACCTTTCGGCACAATTTATTTCTGAAGCGAGATGAATAAAAAATGGGTACTTTAAAAAAACTTAAACACTTTTTAGGCTCGCTCTAAACATGCTCCATCATCAGACCGTACCATATTATTGTATTGTCATCAGAACTCGGAGCGTGTGCAAAATTTCATCCTATTCGAAGACCGGGAAGTGGGTCAAATTAAGATTAGAAGATTTGTTTACATACATAGTTATTTACAAGCGAAGCTAATATAAAGCGTGTAAAATAGAATAGAATTGTCTTTATTGTATAGATTACAGGTAAATTATGAAGTTTTAGTTTAATTCACAGAAAGACAGAACCTTGGGCCTACAGTGGGACCTAAATTGCCAATAATTTTGAAAAAAGTAATATCTATGATTAAAAAGTTACAAGAGTACCCTAAACCGACGGGCATGTATGAGGCGACTGATGAGTGTGGATGAAGCGAAAGAAGTATGTTTGGATCGAAGCAATTGGAAGGAAGTGGTCTCTGCCTACCCCAATGGGAGAGAGGCGTGACGGATATGTATGTATGTATGTATGTAAAAAGTTACATAAAAAGTACCTACATGACTAAATGCTCACAAACAAATAGCTGAAGTCCACACAAAAGCTTTTCCAAACCGAAGCTTTAAGCTCGCTAGTGCACACAAAGCTTCAAAAGCTCATTACACTTGATTACAAGGAATTAGTACGATTATGTACACTGATTTGTAGGTCAATACACTGGTAACTGCGGCCCAAGTCTGCTAATATTATATTTACAATATTCACAGTTGTGTGTCGGCAGAGTGTCAATGAGAGTGTCAATGTCATTTTTGACAGATTTGGTTGCAATCAGTTTAAGATATCAAATGCGTCAAAAATACCATTGACAGACACAAAAATTCAAAATTCAAAATTCAAAAATAATTTATTCGTAGGTAACATTAAATTTACACTTGAATTCGTCACAAAGTAAAAAATAAAATAAAAAACATAATAATGAATTTAAAGAACCAAAAAAAGAAAAACATTAAAGGAGGGAAGCTACGCTGACTTCGGAAGGCAGATTCCCCAGAGAAGAAGCCAGCAAGAAACTCTAGAGGTGAATGACACCGACACTGACGCTGACGACGACATCGACACTGACACCGACATTGACACTGACACTAACTCCGACACCCACACCGACACCGACACCGACATTGACACTGACACCGACACTGACATTGACACTGACACTGACACGCCTCTTTCCCATCGAGATACGCAGATAACACTTCCCTCCACTTGCTACAATCCACACTTCCTTCGCTTCATCCACATTCATCAGTCGCCTCAAACTTGCACGTCCTTGAATACTCTTGACTTCTTGGCCTTTCTTTGATCGAAATAAGTTCGAGTTAGCCTTTCCCTCTCAATATTTCAACAACCCTTGCTTAGCTTTAAAAAAGGTTTCATTCCAAACCATTTTAGTGCTAAGTTTAGCTAAATTCAGGAAAATTTACTTCAATATAATAGTAAATAGGGGTTAGCACATCTGACAAATGACCCAAGGATCCCTAATATTACTTAGTGTTCCGTAAGTGAAAATAACTGGACCGCTATTACTCTGTTTGATATACAGGGTGTCCGAAATACTGCCGTTTTTAGTTAAGAATTATGGTCGAAAAATAATGGCCTTTTCTCGAAGCAATGTCGCAATTTTTTCGATATCGGTCTTGAAAAGATTGCTTTTGAAGTAATAAGATTTGATTTCTTTTGTTATTTGGTGTATTCAATTGAAATGATGAATAATGTGATAAATTTCTTGCTACTGATTTTAATTGTGTTTATTTTTTATATTTTGAGTTTTATTTTTAAAAGCATCAAAATATATATTTGGAAAAAGGTTTTTAATATACAGAATTTTAATAAAACAACAGAATAGATTACAGCTAAGAAATATTTATAAACACATACATATCTATTAGGCCTCTTTCCTACCGGCGTAGACAGAAACCACTTTCTTTCACTTACTACGATCCAAACACAGTTTTTTCGCTCCAGAATAACATATAGGCTATACACGTATTATTTATGAACATTGTGTATTTTTATCCAAGATGTGACTAAAAACACGTTAAGAATCGTGGGCAACCTATATCTTTACTATTTCTCAAAAACCAATAACCTTTCATCTTGAAGTTTTTAGCCACCCTGTATATAAAACATAATATTCTTTATTATTGTATTTATTCGTGAGCTATTTGTCATCTTCCATTTGGTCCTGATGACCGAATAAAACATGACATGTTCGGGCATGTTGTTCTTTTCTAAATAAATGGTCGGCCATTTTGCGAAAATAATCATAGGTAATTGTTATTTATTTTTGCGTTTAACGGACTTGTATTAAATGAAATATAAATATTATATTCTTGATATTATTAAAGATTTGAGTTATTTTATTTTAAATGAGGTGACTGATGAATATGGATGACGCGAAAGAAGTGAGTTTGGATCGTAGCAAGTGGAGTGAAGTGATCTCTGTCTATCTCGATGGAAGAGAGAGGCGTGACAGATATGTATGTACGTAAAAAAAAAACGTAGCATAGAAAAGAAATAGAAAAAAGTTTGGTTAATGTGACAGACTATTACGAGTAATACAATATTACCTATACAGAGTGACTTTGAATTAGTGAACGATAGAATAGGATATACATGTACCCGTAATAACAAACAACTTTTACTATGGAGCCAAGTTCGAAATTATAAAAAAACAATTGCTCCCCTATACTATCAGCTGATGCATTTTGTATGGGGAGTTCAAAATTTTTTGAATGATTTCTGCGTTGGTTCCATAGTAAAAGTTGTTTGTTACGAGTATGCATATCCTTTTCTATCGTTCACTTATTTAAAGTCACCTTATATAATGAGAAATAATATAAAACAATGTTAGCGTTGACATTTTTTAGGATATTTAATTAACAATTTCAAGTGGCTAAAATCGATTTTATAATCGACACACTTCTCTTTTCTATCTCTGTGTACTTTTTTTTACAATAAACTCTTAAATAAATAAATACAAATAAAACTTACTTAATAACAAATAAAATAAAAATAAAAAGTTGGCAACACTGGTATCGGAGGGGGGGCATTCGAGTGTAAGTCTGAGTGGAGTGTGGTGTGAAAAAATATGGATATTCTGAAATTAATGGATTAAAGGTAGTGGGTTTATAAAAAGTGTTTGTTTATTTACTTTTACCTAAATTTGTTAATAATTCAGAAGTTTGGATCAAGACCAGCCCATTGGTATGTAATTTCACTATTATTTCCTTACGAAAGGTTATTATATCGTATAAGTACTTACATTTATATATATATATAACGCTTATTAGGCATACATACACATACAGTGAATAGGTCTATGTGCGTATTTATATAGGTTTGAATACCAAAATTAATAAACCTCACATATTGTCCAATTTGATATTGAGACATAGGAATTTCTTTCAATAATTTGCATCCTACCCTCATTCCAAATTGTTTGTTGTTCAAAACGTAATTCTATTCAAAGTGTGTGATAATTATGAGTATCCGCTAAAATAGGCGATAGTTCAAAGTAGTGAATAGGTAAGTTATACGTACGTGACTATAAACATTTTTTTTTTTTTGCCTATAACCTGGGAATTTGTGATTAAGTGTCGTGTTGTTTAGTAGGCAGGTATCTTGTTTGAAGTTTGTTTCTTTTGTAATTTATGACCATACTTTTAATTGAATACGCACTTATAGACATATATCAATAGTTATAGAAGGAGTTAAGTATTGCACACGCATCTACGGCAGTTCTATTTTTTTTAAAGAGATGTTTATTAAATCGGGCTATTCCCGTTTCTTGAATGATGCTTTAATTAATCATTTCATTGTTTCACCTTTCCTTATCCTTTGACAATGTACTGTGACGTGATTTAAATAAAAACTAATTAGAGTAAATTAAAATTCATCTTCGAGTAAAAAGACGAAACTAAAATGTCGGAATCAGAAAGAAGTGCGTACACACCCGAAGTTGATGATTCTTTCCCTAAGAGAAGGAAGGAAAATAGTCTTTCACCCGTTACGCGAAAGCGCCGCAGACTATCTCAATCGTCTCGTGCGCGATCTAGATCTAGATGCGAATCAATAGACCGAAGACGGCTGCGTAAATTTAGACGCAATCGCTCCCTAACTGATCATCGCAAGAGTCGCCGTATCGGCAGGAGTCGGTCCCGGTCTGGGCGCAAACGACGATTGCGTAAGAGCTCAAGTAGCAGCCCTCGCCGCACCGCGTCTTCGTTATCATCTAGTAGTGATAGTGCTACCTCTTCGTCTAGCGATAGTTCCCGACGATCGCGTTCGAGGTCTAGGCGTTTACGTTCAAAAAGGAAACATCGTAAACAATCTTCTACTTCTAAAAGGGATAGTAAAGATGTAATGGAACGATTTATTGACGCAATCAGTAACCATGGACGTAATACTTTTGTAGGCGCGCAAAATGTAATACCCAATTTCGATCCTTCTCAACGTACACAATCTACAAAATCTTGGCTTAAGAAAGTAAACGAAACAGCGGCTATTTATAAATGGAGCGATCGTCAGACGATTTTTCATGCATTACCAAAATTAAGCGGTCTGGCGCGTCAGTGGTACGAAGGATTGTCCTCTGTTAAGTTAACATGGAAAGAATGGCAAAGAAAGTTGTTAAATAATTTCCCTGACGACCGTAACTACGCCGAAAGATTGACCGAAATGTTAGCACGCAGAAGTCGTAGAGAAGAGACTCTGGAGGAGTACTTTTATGACAAAGCCAAATTAGTCAGCCACTGCAGCATAAAGGGCAAAGACGCAGTTGACTGCATTATCCACGGAATTTTTGACCAAAACATTAAATTAAACGCACAAGGTGCTAACTTTAAGAGCCCAAACAAATTACTTAGATATTTACGCAGTATTTCGACAAAAAATTCGTACTACAATAAAGATCAAAAGAAACTAAATATAGCAAAAACGGTTGGATCGGCTAATAAGATTAGTGAATTGAATAAAAATGATAAACCGCCTATTAACTCGACTCGTATATGCTATAATTGTTCAGAACCAGGCCACACCGCTCCAAAGTGTCGCAAAGAACCTCAAAGATGTTCGAAATGCAATCGTATGGGCCATGTAGCTAATTACTGTAAACGCGATACTCAATCTGAAAACCCCCAACCCAATCCTAATACTGACCGTAGCAGTTCGACTACGGTTAACGTGCAACGTATTGTGACTCAAAACCAAACTGGTGACCTGTATAATAAAATCGTTAAAGTTAATAGTGAAAGCAAAACTGCATTTATCGATTTCGGAAGCCAGTGTACAGTTATAAAGAAAAGCATTGTTAGCAAATTGGATCTTCAAATGGACTGTACTAATATACCACTTTTAAAGGGCTTTGGGACGGGTATTTTACAACCCTTAGGAAAAGTATCGTTTGATATATCTGTGGATTTTGTAACAGCTAATATTATAGCGTATGTGGTACCAGATGAATTTCTAAGCACAGATTTATTGATAGGGCAAAATATTACAGAAATGCCAGATGTTGTAGTTTACAAAACAAAATCATCTCTTATTTTATATTCCGATAAAGCCGAACTAGTGAAGACTAATATATTTAACTCTGAAGATATACTTGTGACTAACATGCAAGCCATACAAGTCAATTGTGCAGATAAATACACAGGATATATTTATATACCAGGGAACACCTCTTTTAAGGAAGGTGAAGAGATAATTACTTTACCAGGAATTTATTGTATGAAAAGTGGCACCGGATATGTTCCAGTAATAAGTTTCTCAGACACAGCGGTTTTACTCAAAAAAGGGAAACTAATAGCTCGCGCTCGATTACTGCCACTGGATTCAGGGCTTTTACCTAAAGAAGCTCCTACTGAGTTTGAGGTAAAAAGAATGACTCTTATTGACGGTCCTTTACAGACATCCAATGACAAGACTATTACTTTAGATATGCTAAATATAGGTAGCGAAGTAACCCAAGAACAACAACAGCAGTTACTGGACTTAGTAAATGAATTTAGAGACTGTTTTGCGTTAGAGTTGTCAGAGTTAGGAACTACGAACATTACGGAAATGCATATTCAACTACACGATAATTCACCAGTAGCGTATAAGCCATACCGGCTATCTTATAGCGAAAGAATGGTAGTGCGTGATCTCATAAACGAATTACTGGAGACTAAAATTATTCGGGAATCTAACTCTTCTTATGCAAGCCCGATAGTATTAGTTAAAAAGAAAAGTGGCGACTATCGTTTATGCGTAGATTTTAGGGCCTTGAATAAGAAGACAATAAAAGACTCGTACCCTATGCCGGTAATAGACGACCAGTTAGATCGTCTTAGCGGTAAAGTATACTTTAGCAGCCTCGACCTTAAGTCTGGTTATTATCAAATACCTATGGCGGAAGGATCTAGACACCTTACAGCTTTTGTAACGCCAGATGGGCATTACGAGTATACACGTATGCCCTTTGGCTTAGTCAATGCCCCAGCGGTATTTCAGCACATGGTAAATAAGGCATTAGGTAAAGATAGATACGATTTAGCTATACCTTACATGGACGATCTGTTATCTCCGGCATCATCGATAGATGAGGGTTTGACGAAACTACGTAAAATATTCGTTTCTCTACGTAACGCTGGTTTAACTCTCAATATATCGAAATGTAATTTCTTTAAAAAGAATCTAGATTATTTAGGGTACGAGGTTTCTCACGAAGGTTTACGCCCGGGGAACAAAAAGGTAGAAGCAGTAGTCGCTTTCCCTACACCTACTAACGTACACCAGATAAGACAATTTGTAGGTTTAGCTAGCTTCTTCCGGAGGTTCATCCCAGGGTTTGCTTCTGTAGCAAAACCCTTAACGACCCTTACGAAATCAAATACCGCCTGGGTATGGGGAGAAGACCAAGAAAAAGCCTTCCAAGATATAAAATCGAAATTGGTTGAAAGGCCAATTTTAGCTTTATATAATCCCTTATATGAGACTGAGGTACATTGCGATGCTAGCAAACTAGGTGTAGGAGGAATATTGCTGCAGAGATCTGATGCAAAAAGTCCTTTCAAAGCGGTGGCATATTTTAGCAAGCAAACAACAAGGGAAGAAGAACATTTACATTCGTATGAGCTAGAGACTCTCGCTGTTGTCCTCTCGCTAAAAAAGTTCCGCACGTATTTAATTGGAATCCCGTTCAGGGTATACACTGACTGCAACGCATTAAAAACAACTCTCACAAAAAGGGATTTAGTACCACGCATCGCACGGTGGTGGTTGTTGTTACAAGAGTATAACTTCAGTATAGAATATAGGCCCGGAGAAAACATGCGTCATGTGGATGCCCTGAGCAGGAATCCAATCCCCTTAACTAACCAAGATGAATTGAACGAAACACGAGAATTTGAGATCATGAATATTACTACGACAGAGTGGTTAGAAACTGTTCAAATGACGGATCCAAAACTAAAATTAGTGAAGGCAATATTAGATAGTGACAGTAAAGACATCAAAGATATAATTAATAATTATCATATAAAAGACAATAAAATATATAGAAAGCTAGGGGATGAGTTGAGATGGGTAGTCCCGAATAATGCAAGATGGCGCGTTTGTCAATTGTGCCACGATGAGGCGGGACATTTCTCTGTGGACAAAACGCTAGATAAAATAAAACAAGATTATTGGTTTCCTAAAATGAGTAGATTTGTTCGCAAGTATGTTTCAGCCTGTTTAAATTGCGCGTATAATAAAGCCTCAACATCTAAGCACAGTGGGTACCTACATCCTATCCCCAAAGGTAATATCCCATTTCAAACTCTTCATATGGATCATCTTGGACCCTTTGTTAGAAGCAAGAATGGTAATTCATATATATTAGGTGTAATAGACGGATTCAGTAAATTCATTTTTATCAAACCTGTTAAAAATTTAAAAAGTAAAACAACTATAAAAGCTCTAAAGGATATATTTAGTGTAATAGGCAGTCCTAGAGTAATAATATCTGATAGAGGCACTAGTTTTACATCGAGCATGTTCAAAAAGTACGTAAAATCCATTGGCGCAAAACATATTTTAAATTCAGTAGCTACACCGCGTGCCAACGGACAAATTGAAAGATATAATCGTACCATTCTAGAATCTCTAGCAGCTTCAAATCATGGCCAAGATGAACGCAATTGGGACAATTATGCAAGTACGGTACAATGGAGTCTAAATAACACTCGCAATAAAACTACAGGAACGTCGCCGTCGGAAATAGTATTTGGACGAAGAACTATTAATCCAGCCGAAGGGTCAGTATTAAATACTATTCAGGATGCGATAACACAAGAGTCTACGGACAATGATAGTAGAGAAACGAGTTCCCGTATAGATTATGACTCACCTACCCATACTCAAATATTAGACACCACAAGAGACGCTATCCGTTGTTCAGCTACTGAAAATATATTAAAGAATCAGCAGACTATGAAACAACGTTATGATAGTAATAGAGCACCTACTAAATATTTTTCAATAGGCGACCTTGTAATGATCCCTAACCATAATCTGCCAGCAACTGGTAAGAGCAAAAAATTGTACCCCAAATTTAGAGGACCATTTCGGGTCAGTGCGATATTAAAAAATGATCGCTACGAAATCTCTAGCATTGATGGTCACTCAAAACGAAAATATAAAAGTATTTATCCTGCTGATGCGCTAAAGAAGTGGATTACTATAAATACTGGCGGAAAAAGCGACGACGAGGGCGTTAATCAATTAGGAGACTCTAGTGACGCTGTTAACAGTGATAGTGACTCTCATTTGACTTGCGTTGACAGTACTGATGACTAATACCCTTATCTACCTACAAACCATGATGATCCTTTCAAACATAATCCTTTCAATCTTTGATCAATATCCCAGCCTGACACCATATTTTTTCAGAAAATGATTTAATTATGAATGGCGAAATACACTATAGAAGACAACTGTTGTTGATGCTTTGAGAGGGAATAAACATTGTAAGTTATAGACGTTATCTAAATGTATTTATACATATCATTTATCCTTATATTACGTATAAAACAGTAGAGTGAGACATTCCGCTATACTGCGGTGATCATAATGATAATGTTAGAATTGTGAGACATTCCGCTGTACTGCGGTGATCACATAATAAAGTGAGACATTCCGCTATAATGCGGCGATCACATAACAAAGTGAGATATTCTGCTATAATGCGGTGATCATATTATAAAATGAGACATTCCGCTATAATGCGGTGATCATATCATAAAGTGAGACATGCCACGTCAATGTGGTGATCACATGATAAGGCATAATGTTCAGTACACATTAATTAATTATTGATCTAAATGATTGTTCGTTCGATTTAAATTCTTAAATATATCTAATTAAGATTTTAATGTTGCAGGTGGCCCTGAAATTCAACAACAAATCTTCAATTTGTCCACTAAGCACAAATCAGAGTGCCGGTTTAATAAAATTATAATAAATTAAAATGAAGAAAAAAATTATTTATGATTGTTTACAAAGGTTGATAGAGAAATTAGCATAGCAATATTTGAAATGTATAGAGACATACTTATACTCGAATGGCCGAACTGGAATGCGGACATTCCATTAGCAGAATGGCCGATCTGTTAGCGTTGACATTTTTTAGGATATTTAATTAACAATTTCAAGTGGCTAAAATCGATTTTATAATCGACACACTTCTCTTTTCTATCTCTGTGTACTTTTTTTTACAATAAACTCTTAAATAAATAAATACAAATAAAACTTACTTAATAACAAATAAAATAAAAATAAAAAGTTGGCAACACTGGTATCGGTGGGGGGGCATTCGAGTGTAAGTCTGAGTGGAGTGTGGTGTGAAAAAATATGGATATTCTGAAATTAATGGATTAAAGGTAGTGGGTTTATAAAAAGTGTTTGTTTATTTACTTTTACCTAAATTTGTTAATAACAATATAATTTTCAAGGCTATACTAATATGCACTACAGCATACACCTATCAAAGATAATTTCCCATTAATTGAACCTCAAAAGCACTTTCTCTAAAGCACAAAAGAGAACTCCAAAGTAAAACTCAAAAATGAATATAAAAAAAGCAAATATAAAGTACCTTTTACATAAAACCATCACGAATCACGTGTCGGCATTGAATAAAGACATAACTGCATTCGTATAGTGTACACATCTCTTTAGCAAACATTCAATTGCTTATATACCATCGTAACATTACATTTTCAACCTTATGCTATACGACATAAAAGTGATGCAAAGTGAAAGAATTAAAGTTGTTGTCATTGAATAACACTGCATATTAGGTTTTGAAATTTTTGTAAAATATGTTTTATAGTAGTAGGAATAAAGTTTGTTTTTTAATGTGTTGAGATGAATTCTAAATGATTTTTGTAGTTTTAGGGTTAGGTTTGACATTATGATATTATTAAGTAATGAGGTTTAGGTTTACATTTATACCTACGTTTAATTGAAATTTTAAAATTGGTATATGTACAGGTGTATCAGAAAGGTGGTATAATGCCGAAACACAGCGACAGTCCTCATGAAACTGAACAACTTTCCCCAAGAAACATGGGTCGTAACACGAAAAAAAAATTCGCCTCCCCATACAAAATGCCTGATCGAGTAAGTGTGGTCGATCCAAGAATTTTTTTCGAGGAATGTCGCTGTGTTTCGGCATTATACCCCCTTTCTGTTACACCCTGTATAGATCCCCAGCAAATAAATTATTCTATCAACTATACAGTAGTTAAACGATATTTTTGTTTTGATTAATTTTTCCCCGAATTTAACTGACAAGTGGTTAGGTTTTTTTTATCTAGCCTATGTTGTCCCACTGCTTGGCAAAGGCCTCTCCCATGCTTCTCCACACATTTCTGTTGGTGGCGACCTCCCACCAATCTTCCCTAAATGTGTTCAGGTCGTCGCGCCATCGTTTCTTCTTTCTTTCTTCTATGTTTTTGTTATACCTAAATAAATACATAACCTAAATATAATTATTCCTATAATAAATTAAATAAAACATTACCTATTCAAAACTTTATTACACAATCTTTAAATCACTGGCTACAGATAATTGTACCTATAAAAAAGTTACAGAATATTTTTTTTTAATTTTTCTTCCCACAGACTTCACAAAAAAGATTATATCATAAAAATAATATAAAAAATACCTACGGAACCCACAAAAAAGTCTTAAAATAACACGATACAATAAAACGTTTATACAGCGAGTATCCAGTTGTGTAAATATAACGCTAACAGCTTGAAACTTGCGTAGGCGCTCGATAAATAGATCAACATGTATATACTTTGTACTTAAGTACTTGGAAGAGTTTACTTGACACTTAATTTATATACTAAGTTGTGAAGATTAGGTTTCTAGATAACGTATTCGTTGAATACTAATGTTTTTTTTGTTTTTAATCGATAAACGATTTTTAATTTTGGAAAATCTGTCTGCCAAATTTTATTAAAGTTTGAATAGTAATTGTAAGAAAAGTATTTACATGTCTACATATTTACATGCATATCTAAACGATTAGTTAAAGTTTGACAAAGATTGTGGCCCGTGGCCCGACAGGAGGGAAATCAATACGTCGTCATGACAACGTGTGTGAACGAATCCATAGAAAACGTATGGAATGATATTTTTTCCCTGACACGTCCCGGACACGTTGTCATGACGACGTATTGTTTTCCTTCCTGACACGTTCGGGCATGGCCCGGATCTTTGTAGATAGACCTTTATAGGTACCTACCTACATATTGACAATACCCTAAATAAAACGTAAATAACATTAAATAACAAAATACCTATTTATTCTACAAATTCTACAAAACCATAACTAATTTCAGATTCTATCAAAACAAATACCTATCTATTATTAGACATAACTTAGTAATCTCAATATAAACTAAACCTAAACAAGCGTAATAAATCTTAATTAATTTCTGAATTCAGGCACCGAACAATGCCTAGGACATCCTGTGGTGACTAACAAAGGACTAGATAATAGGGTCTAGGTGCCATTAGTGCTTTATTCTAAGACCTAGGTATACTATTTCTTGTATGCATTACCTAAAATCTTATTTTGGTTTAAGTACCTAGGTAAATATATTTCCCCTTATTACAAAACGAGTTTTATTTAATAAACTCAGATAAATGGCGTTTCGGCTATAGAAAAAATGACAAAAAAAATGACGTTAGTCCTAGGACTATCTTTAAAAATCGTTTTGTAATAAAGGGGATTGTATTTAATTGAAAATCAAAATGAAAAACTGCCCAAGTGCGAGTCGGACTCGCGCAGGAAGGGTTCCATACTATTCACTATTGATATCAAGCAAAAAAAGCTAAAAAATAATGTTAGTTGTATGGGAGCCCCCCTTAATTATTATTCTATTTTTAGTATTTGTTGTTATAGCGGCAATGGTAATACATCATCTGTGAAAATTTTAACGCTCTAGCTATAACGGTTGAAATGAAATGAAATGTTTATTTAATCTTGTAGGACGAGTTTGACATCACATAAGACGGGTCATTTTTTTAAAGTTAATGCTAGATTCGCAAGAGTGCAGTTTTCCCCAGAGAAGAATCTAGCAAGAAACTCTGTTGGGTTGCTCTTTTCAAATTTGGTATTACAAATTCTAAGATAAAAACACTTAGATACAAACATTAAAATTAACTTTTCAATAATTATTCTACATAGAGACAGCTTGACAGAAGAGCAGGTCAATCCCATGGATTTGAGTCATCTAGATAATCGTTGATTTTATAATAACCTTTTTTACTAAGTTTTTGTTTAACAATAATCTTCAATTTATTGGGGGTTAGTTCACGTATGCTAGCAGGGATCTTGTTGTAAAAGCGTATAGGTACATTGACTCACAAACGATAAATTTTTTCATTCATGTTCATGACTCATGAGATACAGGCTGGTGACAGACGAACGGACGGAGCGGCAGACAGACAGACGGACAGCCAAGTCTCATTAATAGGGTCCTGTTTTCACCCTTTGGGTACGGAACCCTAAAAATCATTTAATTCTGTAGGTTTTGACAACACTTAGGACGGGACATTTCTTAAAGTTAACGCTAGATTCGCAAGAGTGCAGTTTTCCCCAGAGAAGAACCTAGCAAGAAACTCTGTAGGGTTGCTCTTTTCAATTTAAGATTAACAAATTCTTAGGCATAAACACAGAAACATAAAATTATAAGTTAAAAAACATACTTCTTTCGCTTCATCCATATTCATCAGTCGCCTCATACATGTTTAGGGTACTCTTGACTGCGAAAGAAGTGTGTCTGTATCGTAGCAAGTGGAGGGAAGTGGTCTCTGCCTACATCGATGGGAGAGAGGAGTGACGGATATGTATGTATGTATGTATATATGTATGTATGTAGTAGTTATATTTTAAATTGATCGTTTTTTCTTTCTCAGGTACGATTATTGTAAAATATTTCTGGAGTTATGTCAGTTGGTAAGTTTTTTTAATAACTAGAAGCTACCCGCGATTTTGTTCGCATTAATTTATCATAATATCTTGAAAAATATATTACCTACCTATATCCTTAAATAATCTAGCCTACGTGTTAATTTGAGGTGTAGCCATAATGTTAGTTTGAGGTACAGAATATTGTAAAGTTTCATTAAAAACTGTTCAGTGGTTTTTTCGTAAAAGAGTAACAACAACCCTCTCATCCATTCTACAGCACAAATCAATATTCGTTTACATCCTTCAAATATAACTTATATAAATGTATTGACAATTATTACCTATAAAATGTCTGTTGCAGGAATTAGGACATTTTTTTTGTCCCACTGCTGGACAAAAGCCTCTCCCATGCTTCTCCAAAGATTTCTGTTGTTGTTTTATATTGTATTATAATATTCAAAATACCTTGATCCCTAAAATATACAGGGTGTAACAGAAAGGGTATATAAAGCCGAAACACAGCGATAGTCCTCATGAAACTGAACAACTTTCCCCAAGGAACATGGGCCGTAACTCGAAAAAAAAATTTCGCCTCCCCATACAAAATGCCCGATCAGCTGATCGAGTAAGTATGGGCGATCCAAAATTTTTTTTCGATTTACAACCCATGTTCCTTGGGGAAAGTTGTTCAGTTTCATGAGGACTATCGCCGTGTTTCGGCTTTATATACCCTTTATGTTACACCCTATATACAATAAAGACATAAAAAATTGTTTATCTGGTCAATAAAAGAGAGTAAAGGGGTAATATTTATTCTTGTCAACGTAGCCTGCGAGTGACCCAACCCTTACTTTAAATAAATCAAAGGAAAGCCGGGGTAAACCACTAGTTATTTATAAATATTTTTACATCGACATACAAGTTTATAGACATGTTATTGTTTAGGTAAAAAAAGTAATGTGATTAAAAAAAATCAGAAGTGGTCTTTGCCTACCCCGATGGGAAAGAGGTGTGACAGATATGTAGATATGTATATACACAAAAATAAGTGCAACCTTTTTAACTAACTTAAAATAAAGGAGGTTCTCGTGTTGCTTAAAAGTAAATACTTTTGAACTTTGAAAAGGAGAAGGTATGAAAAATATAGAGTTTAAAAACTATCGATTTTTTATTGACTTATGGAAACGACTTGACTTAATATCTTCTCGAAACTTTATTAAAACGAAATCTTGCTTGATTTTTTTAATACTCAAAATCCTATTTTTTATTCTATTTCTCAGGCTAATCAAACACGTGGCATTTAAGAAAATATATTTGATTTAGCTATAACATATCTAACCCTTCTAAAGTCGATACATTTTCCGCAATGACCCATTTATGTAAATAAAAATATGCTTGCGACATTTTTACCTCTTTCCCTTCTATCTAAATACAACCTAAACATCTACATATACAGTCGAATTTCCAGTACTATTGTAGTTTGAAAAGGTTTTTAGGGTTCCGTACTCAAAGGGTGAAAACGGGAGCCTATTACTGGGACTTGGCTGTCCGTCTGTCTGTGTGTCCGTCCGTCTGTCACTAAGCTGTATCTCATAAACCGTTGTAGCTAGAGCGTCGAAATTTTTACACATGATGTATTAGATTAGATAAACCACACACGACACAACTGAAACGAAACGTTTCAAACTAATTGCGTCGTGTGTGGTTTTCTAAGGAAGTTTATAGCAGAAACTGCGATGCAACTCAAAAGTAACTAGCAGTTTCAGTTGCGTTGCAGTTGCGTTTCACCGTGTGTTTTGGCGCTTACCGTTGCCGCTATAACAACAAATAGTAAAAATAGAATAATCATTATTATTAAGGGGAGCAAACGTGATCCCATACAATAAACGTTATTTTTTGCCTTTTTTGTGCGATATCAATAGTTCTCAGCTTCTCAGCTAATAACAGGAGTCTTTGGATTTGTGAGAGGCTTTTGCTTAGCAGTGGGACGAAATAGGCTAATAAAATAAAATCAATAGTGAATGGTATGGAACCCTTTCCGCGCGAGTCCGACTTGCTCTTGGCCGGTTTTTTTATGATTGATTGCGTGAGTATTCAGGCTGTTTTGTGTAACATACAAAGACAAAAAATGCCAAGTATTTTGGCTGTAATAAATCATTTGTAATAAGAGTTGTTTCCTTTAGCATTTAAGTGTGTGGGGATACATCTGACTTAAATACCTACAATTAAACCTACTAATATGGTAAATGTGAAAGTTTGTGCCGATGGATGTTAGGTTGCTTGTTACTCTTTCACCCAAAAAGTAATGAACAGATTTTAATGAAAGTTTTAAGGTGTCTACACACCAAGCGGTCCGGCGGCGGCATAACCCAACGGACAAGGCCGACGGCTTCTGTAAGATAGATAGATAGAAATTCTTTATTGCACACAAAGAAATACAAATACAACTTAAAACTAAAACATTGTGCGCAAAGGCGGCCTTATCACTAAAAGTGATCTCTTCCAGACAACCTTTGGAGTAGGACTAGTTTAGGAAGACTGTAGAGTAGAGCAGGGCAATAAATAAATACTGTAATTTACTACTTATTAAATAAATAAAGTGTACAAATATAGATAATAATACAAAAAATATGTAAGATGTCAATCGTATAACTAAAAGCCGCCAGCTTTATAGTTTTAGCTCCGACATTTTCGCTCCGGGTTTGTGCCGCCGGGCCGGCGCGGCGGTTTTGGTCTGCAGACTCCTTTACACTTAGAGACTATCAGCAATTTGGTATGCACTATGCATTTATCGTATTATTTTCGAAAATTAATGCAATATCTTAAATTAAAATGACTATGCGCAATTTTGATGTATAAGCTACAATATAACAAAGTTTCATCAAAATCTATTCAATAGCATTTGCGTGAAACAGTAAAAAACATCCTCAGATCCATCTATCCATCGGCACAAACATTGACATTTATAATATAATTAGGATGTATGTACGAACAAAATAAATAAATATTAAAATTTTAAAACATAAAACGATTTTCTTCGAAACCTATCAAACGCATTACCTACCTACAATCTAAGAATCTTTCCCTATTTTATTCTCTACGTTGGAACCTCAGTGAGATAGAACCAGCCACTTCAATAAACTGGATCTTTTCAATAAATTAACTCTGAAGATAGTGGAAAGCTGAATGGATGTGAAGTTAGATGTAGTACCTTTGCGTTTGTGGATTTACTTAAATTGTACGTTTGACGGTAATGATCCTGTTTATCTTATAAATGTCTATGTTTGGGCCGATGGATGAATGGATGGGAGGATATTTGTTACTCTTTCACCCCAGAAACTACTGAACAGATTTTTATGAAACTTGACAATATTGTAGCTTGCACATCAGAATAACATTTAGGCTGTATTATTTTAGTATATGATGTTTTTTTTTTCAAGTTATGACGATAAATTTGTAAGAAGTCGCTTTAAGTATAGGTTCAGAATGTGATAGTCAATTTATAATATTAGTTACGTAAAAAAAAGAAAGGCCAAATCAAGAGTACTCTAGTCTAAACCGACGGGTATGTATGAGGCGACTGATGAATGTGGATGAAGCGAAAGAGGTGTGTTTAGATCGAAGCAAGTGGATGGAAGTTTTCTCGGCCTACCCCAATGGGAGAAAGGCGTGACGGATATGTATGTATGTGTATGTATGTTACGTAAAGTTGGCGAAAATTTAATTTTTGTTGTTTTCAAAGAATGACTATTTTATCGCGCGGTCACGGCTTCAAGCAGTCGGGTCTCAACTGCTTGAAGCAGTCCATGTACGGCCACCCATGTGTTATAAATGGTAAGGTGGTTAATTTACACCTGTAAAAGCTATAAAACGTATTTTTATAACCGTAGGCGTGAATTTATGCCTAAACAAGTGAAATCTCAACAATTTCCTTATTAATGCCGATGCTATCTGTTTTGGTATTTCAATTGCTTAGAAAACGCATTGAATGTATTCGGTGTGTGTTATAAATTGTGCGCCGGCGACTCTAATTGAAAACAGGAACGTTGAATTATACATGACTAGTGACCGCCCGTGATTTTGTATGCTGTCGTCTTGGAAAACTTAATAATAATTACCTAATAAATAAACTTTACATAGACTGCCAAAAACATAACCCTTCCTTTTGGCATAATCTGGAAAAGAATATACAAATTCTTCCCAATACCTTTTCAAAAGAAACTAAGTAAGTAGGTATATCTTATCTAGCCATCGCTTTCCCACTGCTGGACAAAGGCCTCTCTCCTCTTCTTCCATGATTGCCTATCCTGGGCCGCCTCTGCCCAGACATCCAAGAAGGCGTCCAGCTCATCTCGCCACCTTTTTCGTGGTCTGCCGCGAGGTTTTTGGCTGTTGGTTGCCATTGGGTTGCTGTGATTACCCAGAGATCGTTCGGCAGGCGGCAGACGTGACCGGCCCAATTCATTTCATAATACTACCCAACCTAATTACCTAATAAATAAACTTTACATAGACTGCCAAAAACATAACCCTTCTTTTTGTCTTTGCCGGGTAAAGAATATACAAATCCTTCCCCAATACTTACCTTTTCAAAGGAAACTACATGTAATTCATAATACCCACCTAGTATTAAGAATTAATATAAACGCTATAGTGGTAAGAAGAGGGAGGTGTGTTGGTCAGAATCGCTGTAATAACATTCAATTTGGATTTAGCCATCACATTATGTGAGGGTGTAAGAGATGGATGAGAGCGGGTGATGGTATTTTAACATACAGGGGCCCAAGTCTTTTAATTTAAAGCCTCAGTTGTGTGTCGGTAGAGTGTCAATGGCATTTTTTTGACACATTTGGTATTCTGCTAAACAATGGCTTACACTGACTGCGACCAAATGTGTTAAATAATGTGTCAAAAATGACATTGATGCTCTGCCGACACACAACTCGAAATATTGTAAATTAGCAGACTTAAGCCTCAAGCGCAATACATACATACATATCTGTCCCGTCATGGTGGATGAGGAGAGAGGATTTGTTCACCAGCGGGAGCAGTTGAGACCCGACTGCTTGAAGCAGTCCATGTACGGCCACCCATGTGTTATAAATGGTAAGGTGGTTAATTTACACCTGTAAAAGCTAAAACGTATTTTTATAACCGTAGGCGTGAATTTATGCCTAAACAAGTGAAATCTCAACAATTTCCTTATTAATGCCGATGCTATCTGTTTTGGTATTTCAATTGCTTAGAAAACGCATTGAATGTATTCGGTGTGTGTTATAAATTGTGCGCCGGCGACTCTAATTGAAAACAGGAACGTTGAATTATACATGACTAGTGACCGCCCGTGATTTTGTATGCTGTCGTCTTGGAAAACTTACAAAATATTTTAAATCAATATAGCCTATGTTTTTGTTATGTAATGGTATCTACACACAAAAGCCGCCGGTTTTTTGACAGCTGTCATTCGTATGACGTAAAGCCGGCGGCATGCCGGCGGCTTTGGTGTGTAGAAAGCATAAAGTACAGTATTTAAAAGTGACATTAAAATTGTGTGAAAGAGTCACACACAAGGTAGTAGTTTTCCCCAGAAAAGAATCTAACAATAAACTGTTGGGTTGCTCTTTTCAAATAAAGTTTTACAATTCTTATAACCACACAGATATTTATTCTTTTTTTTTTTCGTGGATCTATGAATAAGTTAATAAATATTAGAAAAATCGACTTTTCAATGTCCAGATACAATGTATGTAAATGTTAATGAGCAGCTAAAAAGTATAAGCCTTGGCTAGATAGAAATCGCATAACAGGGTAGTCTTTAGGGCAGTTTTAACTCATTATAATCAGTACCTACATAAATTATACCTGTCTGTCACTCCTCTTTTCCATCGGGAAAGGCAGAGACCATTTCCTTCCACTATAGTAGCCCTCCAAACACACTTCCCTCGCTTCATCCACATTCATTAATCGCCTGATCTGTGATTGAGGCTTTATTATAATACTAGTGGCTGCCCGCGACTTCGTACGCATTTATGGCCATATCTTTTAAAAAACACGAAAAATCTGCAAATAATATAAGCCTATATGTTATTCGAATGTAAAAGCAACAACATTGCCAAGTTTTATCAAAATCTGTTCAGTGGTTTTTGCGTGAAAGAGTAACAAACATTCATCGGCAAAAACATTAACATTTATAATATTAAATAGGATTTAGCTACATGTTTCACGGGTAAAGGTGTTGTGGCACACGAGAACGATCAAAATTACAGCGCCATAGCGCCCTCGGATCCAAATTGAGCCCTTTCGAAAAGCAATCTTGGTAAGTCGTTTATATGAGTTTAGTGCTTCGGTCCCCACACCTCTGATTACTATGGAACTAAATTTCTTATGGCGAACTTGGGTCAAGGTTTGGTACAAGTATAAAGGGAAGAAGTCTCGAGATACTTAATACTCGATTTTTTTAAAATTATAACCCACCTTTTTGTAACCGATTTTGAAAGTTCTTAATTTCTACTAAAGAACGCATTTTTGGTAAATGGACCATATTCACATATTATAGAGCTTGGATTGACATCGATTTATATTAAAGTTTTTAAAATACTATACTTACTAATACCTATTGTGAGAAAGAGGCGTGTTTGGATCGCGATCCAAACACGCCAAAAATCCAAAACAAGCATACCACTTCCCTCCACCCCTTCCTTCTTCCCTTTCCTCCTTCTTCTCCTTTTTCCTTGCTACGATCGATCGTAGCAAGTGGAGGGAAGTGGTATGCTTATCCCGAAGGGAAAGAGTCAGGACAGATTATTATCTTATCTAATCTAGCCATTTGAGTCCCGCTGGTGAACAAATCCTCTCTCCTCATCCACCATGACGGGACAGATATGTATGTATGTATTGCGCTTGAGGCTTAAGTCTGCTAATTTACAATATTTCGAGTTGTGTGTCGGCAGAGCATCAATGTCATTTTTGACACATTATTTAACACATTTGGTCGCAGTCAGTGTAAGCCATTGTTTAGCAGAATACCAAATGTGTCAAAAAAATGCCATTGACACTCTACCGACACACAACTGAGGCTTTAAATTAAAAGACTTGGGCCCCTGTATGTTAAAATACCATCACCCGCTCTCATCCATCTCTTACACCCTCACATAATGTGATGGCTAAATCCAAATTGAATGTTATTACAGCGATTCTGACCAACACACCTCCCTCTTCTTACCACTATAGCGTTTATATTAATTCTTAATACTAGGTGGGTATTATGAATTACATGTAGTTTCCTTTGAAAAGGTAAGTATTGGGGAAGGATTTGTATATTCTTTACCCGGAAAAGACAAAAAGAAGGGTTATGTTTTTGGCAGTCTATGTAAAGTTTATTTATTAGGTAATTAGGTTGGGTAGTATTATGAAATGAATTGGGCCGGTCACGTCTGCCGCCTGCCGAACGATCTCTGGGTAATCACAGCAACCCAATGGCAACCAACAGCCAAAAACCTCGCGGCAGACCACGAAAAAGGTGGCGAGATGAGCTGGACGCCTTCTTGGATGTCTGGGCAGAGGCGGCCCAGGATAGGCAATCATGGAAGAAGAGGAGAGAGGCCTTTGTCCAGCAGTGGGACAGCGATGGCTAGATAAGATATACCTACTTACTTAGTTTCTTTTGAAAAGGTATTGGGAAGAATTTGTATATTCTTTTCCAGATTATGCCAAAAGGAAGGGTTATGTTTTTGGCAGTCTATGTAAAGTTTATTTATTAGGTAATTAGGTTAGGTAATTTTATGAATTACATGTAGTTTTCTTTGAAAAGGTATTGGATAAAGATTTTTATATCTATTCTTTACCCGGCTAAGCCAAAAATAAGGGTTATGTTTTTGGCAGTCTTTGTATTAGAAAAGTAATAATTTATTCCCAGTTCAAAATTGGTAAATTAAAAATAATAAACAAAACAAGAAAGAACATTATGTAATTATGTATGTGTGTATTTTGTATCTAATATCTTTGGAAATCGTGAAGAAAGAGAAGACAGCTTTGCCCAGTAGGACATAGTCGGCTCAATAAGATAAGATATCATTTGGTTATATAAATAATTCTACTTACTTACATACATATCTTTCACGACTCTCTCCCATCGCGGTAGGCAGAGACTTTTCTCCACTTGCTACGATCCAAATACACTACTTTCGCTTCATCCACATTCACCAGTCGCCTCAACATTCATCCACCTGAACCAAATTGATAGAGACTACTTTCCTCTACTCGCTACGATCCAAACTCACTTCTTTCGCTTTATCTACCTCTATCAGTCGCCTAACCATTCATCAATCTATTCTACGTTTAAATTCAATTGACTGAAAACACCTTTTGTCCTATTTCGTCTAGAGCAAGTAACAATACCTACTTTTGTTCTAACTTTGCCCTTCAGAAGTACTTATAAGTTATTGCCTTACGTTGTAATAAGTCTGGGTTCCACAATCAACTTATATAGGCCTTGAAATACAGTTTTATGTAACCTAGTAACTCTAACATAAGTTGTGTTGTGTAGTCAGTGCGTGTTGCCAGTGATGACCTATGGCACAGAAACGTGGTCCTTAATAGTAGTCCTCATAGGAAGGCTCAAGGTCACCCAAAGGGCGACGGAGAGAGCTATGCTCGGAGTTTCTCTGCGTGATCTCATCAGAAATTATGAGATCCGCAGAAGAACCAGGGTCACCGACATAGCTCGAAGAATCGCAAACTTTGAGTGGCAGTGGGCGGGGCACATTGCTCGCAGATCCGATGGACAATGGGGTGGAAAGGTTCTCGAGTGGCGACCACGCACCGGACGACACAGTGTGGGAAGGCCTCCAACAAGGTGGACTGACGGCTTGGTTAAAGTCGCTGGGAACCGCTAGATATGGGCAGCGCAAGTCCGGTCGTTGTGGAGATCCTTGGGGGAGGTTTTTGTCCACCAGTGGACGTCCATAAGCTGACATGATGATGATGATGAAGTTGTGTAGGCCAAGCAAGGAGAACCCTATAACGACGTGTATGTATGAGGCGAATGATGAATGTTGATGAAGCGAAAGAGGTGTGTTTGTATCGTAGCAAGAGGGAAGCGGTCTTTGCCTACCCAAATGGGAGAGAGGCGTGACAGATTTGTATGTAGGTATGTATGTATGTATGTATAATTCCACAGGTGCTGATCACTTGTTTTGACGTTTAAACTAACTTTACCTAAAAAGCCTATAGTAGAGGCATTTTCGGCGTTTTGATTGTTCATAAAAGGGGTTTGACACGCAATGGCATTAATAAGTCGAGTTTGTTATTTACAATTATTATACCGAAGTTTAATTAATGGGTTGATTTCAGTTTCATATACTTATTTAGGTTTTGAATAGGTCCAAAAATATTTATAGCTACCTACATCTGTTATGCTATCTACACACCAAAGCCGCCGGCATGCCGCCGGGCTAGTTCAGCGGCTTTACGTCATACGAATGGCAGCTGTCAAAAAAGCCGACGGCTTTGGTGTGTAGATACCATTAAGCACGCCTCTCTCTCATCGTGGTAAGTAGAGACAACTCAAAACACAAAACGTAATATTAATAATCCTCCTAATGTAATATTAATAATATAAACGTAATATTAATAATATAAACTTAAATATTTGTGACGATAGATATGAGGATATTTGTCCAGTTTAAGTAACTCTTTCACGCAAAAACCACTGAACAGATTTTAATACAACTCAACAACGGTTATGCTTAAACATCAGATTAACACATAAAATATTGTGAGTAAGTTAGTAAGTAAATATAAGTAAATAAATATGTGTAAATTTTCCAAGATCTGACGATAAATATTAAGTCCAAAGTCACGTTCGCTGAGTAATAAAAAATAAAAAACAAAATACCTACATTCTTGTTAATCCAAACGCACCCTTCTAGAATATTCTAAAACATACTAGAACGTTCCAGAACATTCTAGAACGAGGCCGAGTTCTATAGAGTTAGCAGACAAAAGGCGGGAAATTGAGCGGGACTATGTTTATTACGTTTGTCATCTGGTTGAAGATCTTTTGAGTTGGTGTAAGCAGCAATAATTTGCTGCTACTATCGGTTCGTTACTCACCGGTTTCTCTTTCGAGTTATATTTAAATAGGTTGATCACGTAAATGTATCTAAACGATCAAAAATAATGAAAACTTATCTGGAATGACGCAGTAACTTTTCCTGCAAATGGAGTATGGAAATGTCAGATAAATGAAAAATAAAAATGAAAAATCTTTAATCCAACACTTAAGACGGGTCATTTTTTAAAGTTAATAATAGTGCCTATATGGCGAATGTTCCACCGACAAGAGTCTAATTCATAAACGAGAGTGATGTTGGAATGATTTAATGCTACTAAGCATAGTAGCGGGTAAGGGTATAAATATATCATGAATATTATGAACTTGAAGGGATTTGTCTCTTTTAATTAAAGTAAGAATGTAAACAGAAGTTTAATTAAAGAACAGTTTTTTTTTTTAATGTGGAAACTATGAAAAAAAAGAATTTGTATTTTATGTTAACCATTATTAAAGTGTCAATATAAACTGAACTTTGTGTTAACTGTGTGTTGAATTTATTTTAATAAAAATAAGTTTAATGGAATATTTGATAAACATTTGACGATTTGTCGAAAAATGCCTTAAAATTCGCAGAAAGAACAACCAAGTGAGTTCCAATGGTAAACCTAACAGGGCCATTTGCATTCGAGTACAATTTCTCACATTTACTGACGATGTTTGCCGGCACTCCACGTAAAAAGATTTGCTACTGACATCTGACTATATGCATGTACATTTGGCATTTGACATGTGTAAATGTATATTTAAACTTTGGTATTTCTGTATTTCTGAATCTGATTTTGACTAATGTTTATAATTATCATATAAAAATAGCATTAGTTATTAATAGAAATTAAAAAACTGCATTTTCTTTTAAAGGCCTCTAAGCATTTGCGGTTTAAAAAGACGCTTAATATGCGACAGATTCACTAATTTTAATATCATTTACATACATACATGATCTCGCGTTTTATATTATATTAATTTCATTAGAGCCCGACGGTCTCCTTAATGGTATCTACACACCAAAGCCGGCATGCCGCCGAGATAGGCCGGCGTCTTTACATCGTACGAATGGCAGCTGTCAAAAAAGCTGGCGGCTTTGGTTTGTAGATACCATTACCCTCTCTCTCAATCACTTCACTCTTACTTAGCTCTTACATACATACATATCCGTCACGCCTCTCTCCCATTGGGGTAGACAGAGACCACTTCCCTCCACTTGCAACGATCCAAACACACTTCTTTCGCTTCATGTAAGTACTTTCATCCGTCGCCTCATACATGTACGTCGATTTAGGGTAGGTACTCTTGACTTGGCCTTTCTTTAACAAAGTCCGATTTGATCGGGATACGTTCGCCTTGGCCCTATCCTCCCAACACTTTTTACTTTTTATATCTAATTTATATAAAAAATGTCTAAGAATTTCTCATCACAAAAATATTTATCATATTTCGGTTTTACAAATAAATTGAATGAACGTAACTATTTGTCAATTTTACTTAAATTCGATTGAACAAAATTCTGCACGTCAGACATATTGATTTTTACAACTTTCAAGGTCATGTTATACAACTTTCATCGAGATTCAGATTATTTTCGGTAAAGAGTTAGATTAGATCCCTGAATTTTTATGTAGAAAACTTTTCATTGAATTTTGTGTGACTCTTTTGACATTTCGGTTTAAAAACTATATATTTCATGATAACTTTTGGTATTGAACCTATTATTTTTAAGAAATAGAAAGTTCTAGAAAAAGTTTTTAAAACTAAGCGGACATTTTTTTAATCGACATAACATAATTTAAAAATAACCGATACACAAAAAAAGAATGCTTTTTGTCGTAGATTATAATAAAAAAAAAAAACAATTTTCATCCAAAAAGATTTTATCAAAAATATTTATAATGTAAGGTTAAACATAAAAACTCCTTTTTACACATAGATTATCAATTAAAAAAAAAGAAAAAAAAAACATAACCTATTATAACCTCAAAACTCTCGATTAGTGTGGATGTGGATTAGTCAAACCAATTTGTTATACTTAACAAAAATATGTTGATTACATTTAATTTGTGTCGACAAAAGCGAAGATTGTAAACCTATCACCACAAAATGATGACAAATGACATAACTCTGTGATTATCACTGGATTTTTTTTATCAACAAAACGTGAAATATAGCTGAGTTTAGTTTTATACCTTTCAATGCGCCTGAGTCTAAATGCGCTATAAATTATTGTGGAATTATCGTGTGGGGTATGTTGAAGGAGGTGGAGATTAAAAGCAGTTACGCACTATATCCGATTCTTAATCAATCCGAGAACTATTTCTATACTAAATATCTCGGATTGGATAATGGAATGTAGTGCGTATCCCTTTGAGTATATAATATAATAAGGAGGAGTCATACCGTCTGGATCTGCGTGCCTGGTGTGGCGCAAAATGGCTACTTTTTGTACGGTACTACTTATCGTTTGACAGGTCTTTTATCAAGAAAACTATGAGAAAACTTGGCGCAACCTTGGCACGCTGTCATAAACTTTTGTATATGAAAAAAAAAATGGGCCACTCCTCATATTCCTTCCTCATTGGCGTAACCTCTCTAAAGGTTATGGCTTCCATTTTATGCAAGTAATGTTTTTTGCTTACTGGGATATATCTAAATACATGTAAAACTACATTATAAAACTTTGGTAATAAAAAAATATGTATTACAAGAGGAAGAAATGGTAAGAACCCCAACGAGGTTTCCTTCTTCTGGGTTATATTGACGTCGAAAAGTGTAGGTACATACACCATACACGTGTATCAGTAGTCAAAAATGGTCTATCTGCACACATCCGGGCCGTGTCCGGGACGTGTCAGGGAAAAAATATCACTCCATATATTTTCTATGGATTAGTCTACACACGTTGTCATGACGGCGTATTGTTTTCCCTCCTGACGGCTCACGGCCCGGACATATCCCGGATCTGTGTAGATAGACCCTAAAACATTTTTGGATTTCGCTCTTAACTTAAACCACAAGAAAATATAACCTAAGCCAAACCATAAATAAGAATAACGTTTGGAAACTCGATTTTTATTGTGACGTTGCGTTTACAGCGACCTCTGACTTATATGTTGGTAACAATTTAATATACAGGGTGTAACAGAAAGGGTATATAAAGCCGAAACACAGCGATAGTCCTCATGAAACTGAACAACTTTCCCCAAGGAACATGGGTCGTAACACGAAAAAAAAATTTCGCCTCCCCATACAAAATGCCCGATCAGCTGATCGAGTAAGTATGGGCGATCCAAAAATTTTTTTCAAGTTACAACCCATGTTCCTTGGGGAAAGTTGTTCAGTTTCATGAGGACTATCGCTGTGTTTCGGCTTTATATACCCTTTCTGTTACACCCTGTATAACGTTTTTTTTTAAAGGAAACTACCATTTGTGGATTCTGGAAATGTCAAGTAAAGTGAAAATTACTATTATTTATTAAAGAGGTGTGTTTGGATCGTAGCAAGTGGAAGGAAGTGGTCTCTGCCTACCTCAACGGGAGAGAGGCGTGACAGATATGTATGTATGTATACGTATAGTACATACAAACACCTAGACTTAGACAGAACATCTCTGAACAGCAGAGAAATATTTGTTCCTATTGGGAATCGAACCCAGCACCTGTGACATGGCAGACAGGGTCACTCCGAACTAAGTAGGTACAGTCAGCATCATAAGTTGATGAAAACATTCCGATTTTCAAAAGTAATATACACCATTATTAGACGTGAAACCTTACTTATTTTCCTTATTTTGAATCTTATTAAATGTTCATTTAACTCTGGAGTGTTTGTGCTAAGCTATTTTCGACCAATAATAGTGAATTTTACTTTTGAAAATCTGAATGTGTTAATCGACTTATGATGCTGACCGTACGTCAACTGGCCAGTCATCATCATCATCGTGGCATCTTATTCAGATTTTTGACAATGCTAGTGACAGATATACTTTTGTAAGCTTCAGCCCAGTTTCACCACCTCCAGATAAAATTTATTTGACAGATATTTTATACTTGACATCATAACATATTATGTGAAATCTTTGAGTATAGAATATATAAGGAGGTGCCATACCGTCTAGATCTGCGTGCCTAATCTGGCGCAAAATGGTTACCTTTTGTATGGAATATATTACCGTTTGACAGGTCATCTACCAAGAAAACTATGAAAAACTTGCGCCAACCTTGGCGCGCTGTCATAAACTCATTTGTATATGAAAAAAAAATGTGGCATCTTCTTATAATATATATTCTATACTCAAAGTGTGAAATATACATACGTTTATCTGTCAATAAAGTTTTATTTGTAAGTGTTAAACGGGCCCTTATAATCTTTATTCTGTATTTACGAAGCTACAAAATAAAGGTAACACTACACACC
This sequence comes from Anarsia innoxiella, assembly GCA_947563765.1. Lineage (NCBI taxonomy): Eukaryota > Metazoa > Arthropoda > Insecta > Lepidoptera > Gelechiidae > Anarsia > Anarsia innoxiella. The sequence goes on from OX387413.1 coordinate 1,150,283, forward strand.
AAAACAAACACTTTAAACCCTAATTCGAAAAACAAGCTTACTCCAAAACGAAGTAGCGACAGCAGAAAAAAATATCCCAATAAATTCGTATACCCCATTTCATTTGCTGTCGGTACGTAGGGAGGCAATCAGCGAAGGGATCTAAAGGGATAGCTCTGTACTCGTAAACTGTCTACGAGATTGTATGAGATTTGTGAAGAAAAAAAGAAGATATTTCTCCTTCAGATTGGAATCTTTTTTTTAATAATTTTCATTTGATTGGGATTTTTCTGTGATGAAAGAATAAACAAGTGAATACCAATATATTGCAAACTCTTTTAGATATACAGGGTGTAACAGAAAGGGTATATAAAGCCGAAACACAGCGATAGTCCTCATGAAACTGAACAACTTTCCCCAAGGAACATAGGTCGTAAATCGAAAAAAATTTTGGATCGCCCATACTTACTCGATCAGCTGATCGGGCATTTTGTATGGGGAGGCGAAATTTTTTTTTCGAGTTACGACCCATGTTCCTTGGAGAAAGTTGTTCAGTTTCATGAGAACTATCGCTGTGTTTCGGCTTTATATACCCTTTCTGTTACACCCTGTATAAAGAATGTATATCGATCTTTGGAAAACACAATCGACTAATTTCGACTTCGTATAGCATATCTGTATCGCACACACCATGACGTTTGTTTTGTCAGTCGTGATTCAAATGCGAAAGAGTGCAACAATAAAGTACTTAGTTCTGAATTCAAATGTTGAGAACGATTAATCTTTCACATCCCAGAAAAAAAAGAACAATAGAAAATCTATTGTGTCTGGGTTTATAATGAGTCAGTGGGATGTGAGAGGTTAATCTAATTTATTGATGCATGGAAATTAGCATTCGTTTATTCGGAAAAGCGATGATTTTTCCGAACACAAACGAATGCTTTCTTTACTATCCTATTAATGCTTTATCGTTCTTTACTATTCTTATTAATGTAATAAATGTTAATGTTTGTGCCGATGGATGGATGTTTGTTACTTCATCACGTAAAAACCACTGAACATATTTTAATGAAATTTTACGATAACTTAGCTTGCACATCAGAATAACACATAGGCTATATTATTGCGTACGAAGTCGCGAGCAGCCTCTAGTTCATTTATATGAGATCCGGACCAAACATTTTATACTTTACTCTTGTTTTTCTTCCTAGATATCTAATTAAAACATAACTTTAATCAAACAAAACACACACTACTCACTTCAAACACTTTATAACCCGACTAAATGAAGAAATCAAGGTGTATAATGAATTCAAGTCTAAAGTAGAGCCTATCTTAAATGACATCGTAATATTACTCCCTAGAGGACAGTAACCTTTCATATTACAAAAGGTTTCCAGGGCCTTGATTCTGTAAGTTAAAATAGCCGTGGATATCGTGTCGGTATACTGTCGACAGCAATTTTTGACACATTTGGTATTCTGTAAAAAAATGGCTTGGCTTGATTGGGATCAATGGGGCCACCATGAAGTCACTGAGCCATGGTTGCAAATTTTGGTATTCCGCAAAACTCGTTTTTTGATACATTTTTGACATCGATGGCGCCATCGTGGGGCCACGGAGCCATCTTAGCAAATTTTGGTATTCCCGTAATCAGTGGCTTCATGATGTCGCATCAAAACCGTATTCCCTAATTTATTTGACGTTTTTTTCAATGGCTGTCAACTGTCAAAACTGCATTTGAGCAGACACTGCTATTTTAGCAAAGTCCTTTCAATGTCTCTTCACATTTTATATAGTATCGATAAAAAAACACATAATGTTTCTTTGAATAACAATTCATATCTAGGAGAAAGAAGGTAAAGAAGGAAAAAAAACCTATTCCGATATGTCGTGTGTGTGTCATGTTTGATTTTATATACGTTTGGATTACTCTATCTCCTGCTGCAGTTTTTTCATTGTGTTGGTGTTTACCTACGGACTTTGAATCTTCCTCCTTGTGGACCTTTGCCTGTATACGTTTTGTAGTTATGTAAATACTGTAAACAACACAACTTTCTTTTATATAGGTACTTATATAGATTATTATAAATGTGTAAAAATGTATAAGTATTTCAGAATAAAAGGCTATAGTATTTTGCAATATCTTCCTTTATTTAACACAGTTACTAGCTAGTTTATGAGAGACCCACAACGTACACATATTCAGATAAATAAAACTCAATTGCTTCTTGCAAAATGAAACTACTAAAACAAGACTACACTATAGTTAACAAGAATAAATTCCTATTAAATAATTTCTACATTCTACTCAAAGTTTAATACCTACAAGTAACATATTTGCTCTAAGATGTTTGTAAGCGATAAGTACCGTATTAATGTAGTTAATCATAACAAATTCTAATATATTAAATAAAACTCAAAAGGAGTTATAGCATTCTGAATGGGTTAATATTCAATACGTTTATTTGCACTATAGGTTTACATTAGGTCACGATAATAGTTTTAGATCAAACAAAATGTGACTACGGCGGCGGCGTCTATTAGTTGGTGTTAAGCCATGCAATGATATTTCTGAAAGCTTTGCAGCAAGCAACTCTATATCTTCTGCCTGAGACAATGTTATTTCAGCAGCTGCCTTCCTCCTGTTGCACTTGTCTTTTCTTTCTGATTTAATTTTTCTTATGAGTTTACTCTTATATTCGTTGTAATTCTGAAAAAGGAATAAATGTTGATCAGAGAGTAGTCTCAGGTTAGTACCTACATTAATATCATATTGTATGAATAATCCTCACTAGTTTTTATGAGTACCTACAGTCTGCCCCTACATTGTTCAGTATCAGGGCGCATTCCTCTCAGAGCCTTTAAGCTAGACTGCGGCCCTCCTTCGTCCTTGTGCACCTTCCTAGTGCCAGGTCAGGGTGGGCCTCCGTATAATCTATCAAGATGTTACCTAAAACAATCAGGTTTTTATAGTAAGAATTGTCTTGAACATTTAAACAACGTAATGATTTGTAAAAAAAAGACTAACTTACTTACTTACCAAAGCAGAAGTAATTTGTTTTTAAACAGTTTTTCTACAATTTCAGTCGCATCTTCCAAATTTCCAATGACTTTCACCGTCAAACATAATGTCAACCAACAAAAAACATGCCACTTTTTTCTTCAAATATATAATTAGCAGTAACATTCGGCTATACAGCCACTAAAAAGAACGAATGAAAAAAACATCATTAAAAAATATGGGTATCAACCGTGTTTAAAAAAGAAAAAAGAAAGTCACGATCGACAGGATAGCGGCACCGAAGTTTTAATTTTAGAGACTACCAAAATTTTCTTCAGTGGCTTCATGATGTCGCATCAAAACCGTATTCCCTAATTATTTGACGTTTCTTTCGATAGTTTTTTTAATGGCTGCCAACTGTCAAAACTGCATCATAGCTTTTTGTGTTATTTTCTGAATTAATTCTGTTATTTATGTTTCTGCTACTTTTGTCTTCGGAGTTTTTTTAAATGGAGAGTAATTTTATCAAAGCAGACGGTAGACTTTTATGCTGCAGAACTCGGGAATGTGAAAACTGCTGTGTAAGTATATAATTTACATTCAACTACTAAAGATTTATAGCATTATTTTAGCTACCATTGCGAAAAACAGCTTCATTAGGTACCTAACTTACTTGTTCTTTGTTTTAGGGGTGGAAGAGAGTCGTACGGTGACGATGCCATTGGTTACGTGCAACTGCGTCGCGAGTCTGGCGTCTGCACACTTAAATGCAAGATTTGTCCAGAACACAAAGTGAAAGCGGGTTCTTACAATGTGACAATGGTTGTAGACGAGAACAAAGAGGAAATTGTAAGCTGCCAATGTTTAGACTGCAAAGCATCAGCTGGCGGTTGCAAACCTGCTGTTGCTTTCCTAATGTGGTCTCACAGAAGAAGCGAGGAGCCTTCTTGCACAGAGGTGGAGTGCTATTAGAAGAAATCAAAACTTTCCCATGTTGGAACCACATTGAAGTTTGTAACAGTGGAACAACATTGCAATAAAGAAGCTTTGACTTCAGACAGTAGTGCAAGTTCTGCTAAATGAGTACCTTCAAACAATAAAAGATAGAAAAGTAATGAACTGTGAATTAGTGCGCTGCAAATGTACCTAACAAATTAAAAAAAAGGATATTTGTGCGTTGCACATCCAGACTTTGAAAAAACAAAGAAAGTGGATGTTGTTCCAGTTATATTTAATGAACAATATTTAAATTATTTATTTATTTCACCTGAGTTATTTTGGAAAAAAAATATCTGTCCCATATTATTCATAATCGTAATAATAATAGGTACCTATGTATTTGGTAACGGTACCATTATGGACCATACACCATTGTGTCTTTGCTAACTATTTAAGTAATTAAAATATTTTTAACTTCTTATTGTTTCCTTTTTACATAACACCATTCAGATAGGTATGTCAATATCATACAATAAATAACTATTGTTCATTGAAACCAAGTTAATTTATTCACTGACAGGACTAACTAATTTGAGTGCACATCCTAACAAGTAAAGATTGAAAAATTAGTTTGAAGTAGAGCACTTTCTACATTTCAGTGCCTATGAATTTGTTAGGTACTTACATACATACTAGGATATTATAGGTAACTTAGTAATCTTGGGTCATTTAACTGTCTTCCAAAAGTAATAAACAAAGCTACCAATTCCTATCAAGGATTAGGTAGGTAGTTCATTAGAGAGATTTTTTATTAGAAAAATAATAAATGCTGGATTTATTTAACAAATAACATATATTTCAAATAACTAAAACTAAAGGTACATAGGTACATTTTAATGCCCATCATTTTCCTTATTTTATAAGAGAGTCCTGTGTGTTGATCAGAGCACAAGCTTTAACGATAACATCATCAAGTACTCGTAGAATGTTTTTGTTGATAACATGATATTGTTTTAACATGTGGAACTCTCTTAATCTCCTTATCACTCGTTCTATATGAATTCTTAAACTAGCTATAATTTTCGTTTGCCTTACTTCTTTTTTTGTTAGCTTTGACCCTGCTGGGACACTTGGTGGTCTAAGCAATTTAATTCCCTTTGCATTCAGTGTTTGCTCAACATGCTTAAATCCCCAGTCAGCTGGAACATAATTACCTGGACCTAATAAATCTAAAAAGTCACAATTTTGTAATATTGTAACATCAGTGGCCCATCTCCCAAAACCAGGTGAAATGTAATTGACCTATCCATTTAGAGTACATGAAATCAAATATTTTACTGTACCTATTACCTTTTTTATAATCAGACCAAGTAAGTGCTTGGAAAAGGGCTTTAGGTGGCTTATGAATATCAATTTCTAAACAATCAATTATACAGCTGACATTGTAAAAAATATGGCGAAATGAAATGGGTAGTGGCTTTTTAGTTGAAACTACATCTATATTCACAATATAACTTCATAGCACATTAGCAATCAAGGGTATATTTTTTTAAAATAATTTACTAGCATATGACAGAGATAATCCAAAATTATCTTCAAGTTCTGAAAAAGTACTCCCTAATCATTTTTTTTTAAGACAAAGCAAAATATGTTCATGTGGTATACGGATACGTTTATGAATCAGGTGTACTAAAAAATATGAATCTTCAGAGATTCCAATGTACATCATAGGTTTTCTATGAATAAGGCGCAAAATATGCTGCAAACACTGTATTTTATGAATATCTTCGTTGGTTTCTGCTATGGTTGTACCCGAGTTGGAAACAATAGATGAAGAAGGTGCATATGATGATGAATCTGGCTGTTTTGGAACCTCTACATTTTCACTGTCTGATTTATCTTCATCAATAAACCCAATTCTCCTATTAATTCAGTAAGACCCCTTTTTGATGGCTTTATTACATTACTGCACTGTTCCATCTTAAATGGAGATGTGTAACTTGTAATAGTTGACAATTTATAAGGAGAAAGTGCGACATCTTTGGACACCATTGTTGTTGGTAAAGCTTTACTTCTATAATGCAATTTTTCCTTAAATTGGACTGCCTTTTCAGCTGTGATGTAAATTGATCGTTTTCGGTTGATGTAAATTGATCTTTTCTTGGTGGTGATTCTGTAAAGATAAAAAAATATGAATACTTACATATCATTATAAAATAATTTAGGAAGCTTGGCTAATACAGTCTGGCTTGACAACAACAATATCGCATAAGGACTTTATATTTCTCTGTCATGTCTATAGTTTTCAAAGAAATTGATTCACGAGTTTGAAGCACTTGTTTATTAACTTACACAGATAGTAGCATCTAGGTAGAGAAATAAACTAAGTATAATAGGCATACATAATGAAAAATCTCACATCGCTTTATTTTTGGATATGTAGATAATATAGAAGTTCACATACCTGTCGTTATAGGAGTTTCAATAAAAATTTCAGGCGCACTTTCAATAGGTTGAGATTCTTCCTCTTTTCTAATGAGCTCTAGAAGCATTTCAGTTTTTGCCTTTTATGAATGTTCGCCGAGAAGTACTACTTTTATCAGACGTTATTTTCCGGTGATCTGGTTGGCAATCAGATTTAGAAGGCGTTGCTCCATCGATCAATGCATTTAAAAAAAAATTCCTTTTTATATTGACTATAGTTAGCAATATCTTGCTCCATCTGTAACAAAATAACAAAGTTATAAGCTAACCTCAAAACCACAACATACTTTAGTACCTTTTATCACTTTAGTACAATAATCTTTTATCTCTAGGTATGTTAACTTACATTGAAGTGGTCTTCACAGGAAAAAGTAGTTGATCTATAAGACATATTCCTAGGATCCATGCGGGCAAGCTGCAACCACTTTTTACGAATTTTCAAATTTTTTGGTAAACAGTTTTTCGGGTGTTTTGGAGAATTAGATTACACCACTTATAAAGTCATTTTTACACCACTTATAAAGTCATTTTAGTGGATAAATACACGAATAAACACAAAATAAACACCAACAAGTTATCACAAACAATGTCAAAACAACGCTGACAATGACAACTGACAGCGACTCAGTGTTGCCATACAACAAGAACTAAAAATCTGTACATTCGACAGTAAAATCCGTACAAATTCCGTACGTAAAATAAATCTGAAACTCCGTACGAAATCCGTACAATAAAAAAAACAAATTCAATAGCAAGAATTATTTATACATGTCTTTATTAATTTTTTTAATCATATCATTATCAACATTCAAATCAAAACATGGCGTATTTCCTAACAATTGTTTAGTATGCAGAAGCGTATCGATTGTCTCTGTTGAGAGTTGATTTCGTTGTTTTGTTTTTATTAAGTTAATAGCAGAGAAAATACGCTCAACTGCTGCGCACACAGCAATACTTTATTCACTTTAAGAAAGAACAATGCGTGTAATGAGCGCGTTATGCCAAAACAATAACCACAACAACAATGGATTTATAATGTATCTCTTTCGTTCATTCATGTCAGTCGTGTATCATGCTCCCTCTGTCAGACGAAACGAAATATGTTGCGGTAATTCCCGATCATAGACAATCAGTTGTCATAGACAAGTTATTGTCTAGAATGGGGAATTACTTACTCAATAATATAATTTATGAGATGAGGGAAGTGAAAAACTATCGAAATCGACATAGATATTCACTTTTATTTTTGAAAGCGTGCTACATTTTATTTATAATGTGTAATAATTAAAAATCCGAACACAAATCCGTACGCCATTTCTCTCCGTACGTAATACCCCAAATTCCGTACGTGTACGGACAAATTCGTACATACGGCAACACTGCAACGACTCTATCTCATTCAAATATTTGGTAAGCAGTGACATTCGACTATACAGCCACTAAAAAGAACGAATGTAAAAATAAATCATTAAAAAATATGGGTATCAAACGTGTTAAAAAAAAAAGCAAAGTCACCATCGACAGGACAGCCACACCGAAGTTTTAATTTTAGAGACTACCAAAATTCAGTTCAGTGGCTTATCGGTGTCGGTGTCCATATCCTTACACTGAAAATAACAAGAAATTACAGAATCGAGGCCCAGACTTGATGTGTACTCAAGTGTAAATACTGGTAGTTAATATAGATGTTTAGGCATAACTATGATATTAAAATTTTGGGGAAAATGTATATCAGGATAAAAAAAGACTTTTGAAATCATTCGACATATAAATTTTTAAACGAATACAAGAAAATTGTTATGTTTATTTTTAAAAAAATATTGTTTTACATTTTAGCTTTTTTTCTTTACTTAATATTCTGTTTGTTATTAAAATGTTGTGACTCATAAATGTTATTACTTACGTTGAAGGAGTATAAAATTGTCTATTAAACACAGTTTATTTCATTATCTAGCATTCTAAGATCGCAAGTTTTTTGGATTCTTTAGTGACCCGGATTCTTTGCTCTCATGTGTAGATGTTTAGGCATAACTATGATATTAAAAATTTGGGGAAAAATGTATATCAGGATATAAAAAATATTTTTTTAAGCATTCGGCATACAAATTCGTAAAAAACATACTTACAAAATTACAGATGATAAAAATATATTAAAATATAGGTACGTACCTACCTACATTATTTGAATGATTTCCATTGAATGGAGGCACCATTTAATTAAGGCTATTCATACTTATCCAATAAATAGAATAAATAAGTGAATATTATATCCATTATGCTATCTACACACTAAAGGCGCCGGCATGCCGCCGGGCTAGGCCGGCCGCTTTTTTTCATACGAATGGCAGCTGTCAAAAAGCCGGCGGGATGCCAGCGGCTTTGGTGTGTAGGCAGCATTAAACAACAGTTCCTACTATGCAATATATGTACTACTTACTTGTTCGTCTTATTTAGCCGTCTGTGTCCCATCCCACTGGCCAATGGTCTTCTCATTCTATACTATAATTACTTCTAAAGTGCTTCTAATTTTATTATTGATTATCTAAATTTAGTAAAAAAAAAACATCGACATATTCATATTGTGCTTTATTAAACATATTATTGATTTAATTTTATATAAAACATACCCAATATTATACAAAATACCTACTTTCTCTTAAATGCTAATTTCTGCTCGTGCGACTTCATTAATACCAAAAATAACATCTTTCTCGTTAAACATACACACAAATAAAATAAACAAAATACAAACAATATACGTTATCTCGTTACTGAGAGAAGGAACCGTTATTAATTATTCTCGTACGAAAGCTGCGTCTGCAATTACCAGAAGAAATATTAAGATCCATTGGAGGTCGAGGAAATCCTTATAAGGCGAAGATTAGGGGTTAAGAATAGCAGATACGGGTATTTAATGGTATCTACACACCAAAGTCGACGGCTTTTTTGACAGCTGCCATTCATATAAAGTAAAACCGCTGTCCTAGCCCGGCGGAATGCCGGCGGCTTTGGTGTGTACACAGCATTAAAGGATGAATATTGTACGGTTGTGTTATGGGGTACACGAAGAGTGAGACAAATCTGCTTGATAATTCCTACATACTCGTGCATGTATAGTTTATATTATTACTTATACAATTTATATATTTGTCACGGCTCTTGCCCATCAGGGTAAGCAGAGTGTTGTTTTTTATACGGCTATGTACGTTTATGTACTTAGTGCATTAATACCTAAAAGGTGCATTTTCATTCCAAAAGAACAATTCTTATCAGCCCTTTTAACATACCCACTACATGGGCATGAGCCTACTCTCATACGAGAGTGATAAGGCTGTCCACCACGCTGCTGGCCCAATGCAAGTTGGCAAGAAAAAAGGTTTGCATCGTATATTTTTTCACAAATATGTCATAATTTTTAGTTTAATGCAGACCCAATTACACAGCTAGGCAGAATGAAAAGATTGAAGTTGTCGCCAATGACTATTATCTATTTAAATTTTTAATAGTAAATCAGTACGTTAAGCGCCATAACATACGATGAAACGCAACTGCAACACAACTGCAACGCAACTGCAACTGCAACGCGACTACAACGTAACTGAAACGGAACGTTTCAAACTAGTTGCGTCGTATGTGGTTGTCTAAGTAAGTCTAATAGCAGAAACTTCGATGCAACTCAAAAGTAACTAGCATTTTCAGTTGCGTTGAAACTCCTGCGTTGCAGTTGCGTTTCACCGTGTGTTCTGGGTCTAAGACATCAAAAATCGCTTCAGCTTACATCCCCGCTACCTCTCTATACTATAAACACATCCCCTTGTTTTCTATACCATAATGAATAGCGCGTCAAACGCACAAGGCGAGCCGAAATTAATTTTGTTATTGTAACCCTAACTCTGTCACTTCAATACTTCAATGGCTGCCTCATTTGTGTCTACAATAGCCTCCAATTTGCTGGTCATTTGGGAAATATGTGGGCAAACTAGAGCCTTTAAGACCTTTTGTAGTTGCGGTTGTGGTGCTTTTGGGATTAGACGTGTGTTATGAAACTTATTATAACTAAAGGTTTTGATATTAAATATTTCATATCAAATAGGTAAACTTCCCAGCATTTCCATCCACTCTTGCCTTGTATATCTCTTTTGTTAATCTCCTTTCGCTCATTCTTTCTACATGCCCAAACCATCAAAGCGTCCCTTTCTCAACCGGGGACTTGCTCAAGAAAGGCCATGTCAAGAGTACCCTAAACAGACGGGCATATGAGGTGACTGACGAGTGTGGATGAAGCGAAAGAGGTGTGTTTGGATCGTAGCAGGTGGAAGGAAGTGGTCTTTGCTTACCCCAATGGGAGAGATGCGTGACGGATATGTGTGTATGTATGTCTTACATATACATGTACACATAATCGCCATACATCTTCTTAAAATATAACTAATTTCTGTTAATTTCCTGAAGATTGCCCCTGTAAAGCTTAAAACAACATAAGAATGAATTGCGATGAATGATAAAATGAAATAATGAAATACGCTCACAGAAAGCTTTAACAACATGCTAAAGCCGAAAATCTTCCTTTTGAATACCTGTCTGTGGCCGCCTCATTTACTTCCACAATAGATTCGTATTTGGTGGACATTCGTCGGTGATTTTGCTAGTAATTTCCTAGTAAATGTGTGGTTTGGGTAGTAAATTAGAGGAAGATTGGTATTTGGAAAAGTACTTTAGTGTGAGGCGATATGTGGCTGATGAATGTGGATGAAGTAAAATAAATTTGGATGGTAGCAAATGGAGGGAAGGTAATAAGTTCCTAGTGAAATTGTTTTGTTATAAGTAGATTGTATAGAAAAAGTTACTACTAAAAAAAAAATTATCAGTAACGTCATGGAATTGGGACTTGTCTGTAATGATGCCGCGTATTTGGATTATGTTAAAATGAATAAATAAATAAATAAATAAAGTTGTTTGTATGGGGTCCCAAGTCTGCTAATTTAATATCCTTAGTTGTGTGTCGGTAGAGTGTCAACGGCATTTTTGACACATTTTGTAATCTGCTAAACAATGACACAGCAACTTACTACAGATTGCGACCAAATGTGTCAAAAATGACATTGACACTCTGCCGACACACAACTGAGATTATTTTAAATTAGCAGACTTGGGAAATACTCCGATGGGAGAGACGCGTGACGGATATGTTTGTATGTACTTTAGTGTGATTTTGCTCAGTTCTTACGCTCGTAGTTGCGACACAATTGTTTTCTTCTACAGTATTATCGAATAGTTTGCCTTAGGTGCCAGCATTTGATCAGATCCGACAAATGTGAAAATGCTCACCGTTTAATAAAAGGATGTGTGACATAACCGACATGTGACGAGTTGGAACGAATTCTTACTTACTTATGTCACAAAATGGAATATGTTGAGATGCACTCTGTAAAACGTGACAAAATGGAAGTTGTTGACATGAAATGTCACAAAATGGAAATCGACAGTTGTGGCGACTTTTATTATTCAAACGGAATATAATATTTAATCTTATATGGGATATAGTATTAAAACTGATATATTTTTGAAAAAAAAAGCAAGTTATATTATTTAAAAAACTGTCTGTCTTTCTATTTGTTTGACGTATGACTTTGATACCTTTATTTTACTTGCAAAGCAGTTTACTAAAACAAATCAATGTCAGAATAAGAGAAAAAGTCTAGTCATTCGTAAATATTAAATACGTATATAAGCTGTATAAAACATATTTAATACTTTAATATATTTAAGAGAAAGTTAACGTCATGTCGTATCAAGAAGTTAAAGCACTGGCAGAGGATAGGCCTAGATGGCGAGTGCTCCACCGACAAGAGTCTAACTCTTGAATTAATTAATGATGATGATGAATATAATACAAAGAAACGTAGAACGAAAATTCGATTTTCCATTTATCATGAAAAAATATCTAGTGTGACTTTTGGTTGATACCTAATAATGGATGGGCTTCCTTAATTGATAAAATTCTTTTAAATCTATCATACCTGTTAATTTCATCATCAGCCCCTTTAACGTCCCCTCTAGAGGGGCACGAGCCTAATCTCATTCTATTAATCATTTCATCAAACCTATTAATTTATTTTTCGTTAAACTATCTAAAGGTAAAATTTAACTGACAGATAAACCTAAGTATATCCAATTCATAAAACACGACATTTTAAATAGAGACAGGTATAAAATATCTTTTAGATACAATGTTATCTGTAGACTGTGAAAAAGCCTTAAAGTTTAATAAAGATTCCCTCAAAGAGAAACTTGTATAAAAGCTACATCTAAACACAAACAGAAAATTAATTTCCTTCTAACAGAGACACAAAGCAATATTTTTCTCTTTGATTTACGTTACGATAGACTTTTCTTAATAAGATTCCATAAGGCATAATTACTTAGGTTGACCCTCACTTAGTATGCAACCCTCGACGTGATTGCCTTCCTCTAACAGAACAACTTAACCCCCAGATAACACCATTGCAATTCCAACTCTATTCACATTCAGACACCGTCCTATTTCATATTTGAAAGCAAAGTCACTTAAGGCCTTTCACGCTTAATCGAAATTAATTGAAAAGACGTAACAGTCGAAGTTCGGAACAAAGCGAATTGTATCTAAATTATTGGTGTTAAAGACTAATTTGCGTTGTGGGTTTAAGCTTTGTTTGGTAAGGCCAAATAAGGGGTGTAGGAAATTCCTTGTTCATTAGAATTAATTTTCTTTTTCTTTCAATGTAGCTGGTTTATTTCAATTAAAAGGGGTTTTTAGCTTGATTATTAGGTTAATGTTCTCATAATCATCGTCTTGTATTATTAAATCCGATATTTTTTATAGGAATAAATAACTATCTTTTAGGCTTCGTGTGATCTGAGAGCTGGCAGCTTCCTCGGCCGAAGGATAAGCATAGCTAACCAATTAGGTAATGCTGCCAGCTTGTTGGGTACTTTGCCTCGTGGGGACGCGTTGGAAGATATATTTTTCATGTAAATATTTAATTCTATATTTGTATTTTTTTTTTTAAATAAAAATACTTAACGCTCAAAATAAAAAAAATACTATTTTTAAGCCTTACTTTTGTAAGATATTTTATAGTTATTAAGAGACAGTAATGGGCTATTATTCGGTTCTGTTGTACACCGGAATTTGCCATTCTTTATGGAATAAGTAGAGTTCGTTTCGCGATCTATGCCTAGGTGCAATTAGTATATACATATATTAAAATTTACCTGAAATTTTACTTACTCTATACTAAGCTAGCCCCCAAGTCAGCTAATTTAAAATAGCCTTCGTTGTGTATCAGCAGAGTGTTAATGGCAATTTTTTGACACATTTGGTATTTTGCTAAACAATGGCTTACACTGATTGCGACTAAATGTGTCAAAAAATGCCATTGACACTTTGCCGACACATAACTGAGGATCTTGTAAATTAGCAGACTTGGCCCCTGTCCATTTCTATTTCACATATATTTTGAAAATCTACCTGAAAAAACCACTTTATCACTATTTCAACACGTTATTAACAATATACAATTTCCAAAGAATATTAACGCAAAGACCAATTTCATCGGAACACTAAATTAAATTAGGAATACCAGAGACGAACTCAGTCGTGGGTACTTTAAAGACGCATACTCATTAGCGAACTGTAACCGAACAGATACAGCAACGAGATTCTAGTGTGTACGCGTGTTACAGTTATCCTTTGATACGCGGCAAAAACCGACAATCGGCTCGCTGCAAGCTGCTCCTGTCGCGTTCGGCGCAGTACACATTTAGGCTGCGTCCCCAGTAGGCAAACTGTTAGCGGCTGACTATTTTGCAGCGTATCGATTTAGTACGTCCTTCCATATATTTGAAATGGAGTGTCCATAGTCAGCTAGTTTTCGCTCACTGTACGCAGTTTGCAGCGTTACGCGCGCTGACTATCTTAAACAGCGGCCGACTCCCACCAAAACCAGTGATTTCATTGATTTGAGTTTGCAGCTAACTCTTTCAGTTCGCCACAAATTTGCGGTTCACTCAGTCGGCCGCTAACATTTTGCCTACTAGGGCCACGGCCTTACTTGCAGCGTAAGAGGCATGGGATCAAGTTTCTCCATACAAAATCCTATGTGCGCCAAAGTTAATATAAGAAGAAGTCTGATAGCATGCGTCAGACGCTGCGAGCAACGCATGAATAGAATAGAATAAAATAAAAAAGCTTTGTTCGGAATCACTCAAGGTACAATATTTTACTTAATACTAGGAAAATTACATAGATACCGAAAAGGTTATCCAGCTCACCATACTGCTGTGACTCAAGGTCACAACAGCTGATTTTCAGCTGGACCCTAAAAACATAGATAGATAGATAGAAATACTTTATTGCACACAAAGAAATACAAATAAAACTTAAAACTAAAACATTGTGCGCAAAGGCGGCTTTATCACTAAAAGTGACAAACATACTACTAATTATACAAAAAAAAAACATTAACTCATAAAACAACAACACACTTTACGTTTTTTTGTTACAGTGTAAAGGTTTCAGTTACAGCTCGCCAATGAATACACGCCTTAAATCGTAACTACCGTAACATGCGACTAGCGTACTTAAATTAATTATTAATTGGGTCAAATAGCGCCCAATAATTTTGCATAAAGGTTATAAAACAATTGGATTACAGGGACAAGTTTTTAGGGGCGGCCAATAAAGGGCCAGATGTGTTCAACCTTTTGCCCGCATATTAATTTATTGGTTAAGGGAAGTATTTGGTAAAAGCGACTTATTTTCGGTTAAATGAAAGGGTTTGTGAGATTTTAAATTATGTTTATCTTTTGGTTTTTTGTAAAATATTTCAGACTTTTTAAAATTCGGATATTTAAGAATAAAATTACATTTAACCAAATTTTATTAATGAATAACTACTGAATTTATCCCCTTTTAGCTAGCATTTTCAAAACAAAAATCTATATTTCAAAAAGCTTTGATCTTATAACTTAACTTTTATAATATTATGATTTTTTATTATTATTCTTTTATTTTATTTTTTCATTTTCAGTGATGAGAGAAAATACTTATACCTATACTTTAAAATACAAAATTAATAAATTTATATTTAAGTGGCCTATATGAAAGTCCCTTAATCCACCTCTGGCACAGAATTAATCCGCTGCGTCACAAAAAGGACAATTCAAAACGACAGGCGAGTGACACAGACGGCCATATTAAAATAAACGTCAAACTTCATAATTTAATAACGTCAACAATCATTTTAAACCTTCGTACATAACAATAAAGATCATTAAATAAGTAAAAAAAATGAGAGATATATTTCTTATTCATTTCATTTATGAGTTAGAGCCTGTTTCACCATCTATAGATAAAATTTATCTGACAGATATTTTATACCTGTCTCTGTCTAAAGCGTCATGTTTTATGAAATAGACATAGGTTTATCTGTCAGTTAAATTTTATCTGTGAAATGGGCACTTAGACTCTTGTCGGTGGAGCATTCGCTACTTAAGCATATCCCCTGCCAGTGCTTTGACTTCTTGATAAAATAGAAAAATATTTTAAAAATAGAGAAATATTATGATTAATGTATTTCTCAAAAAAATATATATTTTATACATACCTTATATGTATATTTTTGTATGACCTTATACGAAGTATGGCTAAACTTATTATTATTTACATTATGTACCCCAAGCCATCCCGATTGCTTTTTCCATAGTATAAGTGTACGTAGAGAGAAACAAAAAAAAAATTAATTACAGTAACTGAAATTAAAAGTACTTACAGAAGTGACAATCCGCAACAGGCTTCGTCAAAAATCAAAAGAGAAATTGAGATACCTAATATCAAGTATGTTGGTAAAAAAAAAACACTCTGTTAGGCTATTGAACTAAACACAATAAAATAAAACAATAGGTAACAAAAAAATAACCATCAACAAAAAGAACCCCAACCTAAGTCACATGCGCGATATAATCAGGAATTAACACGGAATGTGACAAGTTCGGAAAATTGTATTACCGGACGGTCCGGGTGATTACGTCCGGAAAAACAAATTATTGGCGCATGGGGTAAAGGAGAGGTGATAAATTTTATACCGGTTCGATAAAATTTTAATAATGAAATGAATTAAGGGAAATAAATTATGTTTCTGGATTTTCAGTAAAACGTTTGACACAAATGACGTGGGGCTTAGAACTTTTATTTAGGTTTTGGTATGGATAAAAAAAAAAGATTTTTTGGGTTATTTATAAGACTTAAGATAAAAGAAGAAAAAAGTAAGATAACGAGAGAGAGAGAGAGAAAGTAAGATTTGTATTTAACATTTTTAGCAGCAAAAAAAAGTGTTAGATTCAATACTCAATACAAAATCAAACATCATCAAAAAACCAATAAAATAAGTAAACACACCTCTTCAATTTTACCTCAAAATGTCCATTTCGTCACTAAAAATCCGAACCCAACGCGTTATCCCAAAATAACATTATTCCGCCAAACCTGCGACGCTCCACGTGACATTAATAAAAGCACAGATGGTGTACACACCGTGACACCACTGGCATACTAATTTACGTAACGAATAAATGAATTAATTCACTAATTAGCTGGGGGCGTCGCAAAAATCCTTTTGTACCCCGGAAAATGGACTGAGAATTCTTGCTTTAACTCGTGTTTTGTTTTTTTTTTGTTTTCCATTAGTCTTGTTAGTTGTATGTGGGTAGTACCTACTCATTTCTGTTATCCTGGTAACGCTAGTCTAGTGAAGTATACATTACAAACATAATAGTAAGGTGATAATTGTAAATTCCGTACCTACTCACTTCTGGTATCCTGGTAGGTAGTGCCAGTTCATAGCGTAGTATTACACAATGGGCATGACGACTAACAATTTTTTTTAGTTCATCCATCACATATATTATTTTAAAATATTCGACACGTATTTTTTCTTTTTTCTCTTAAACTAAAAATGACAAAGATACACTGGGTTGAAGTTCAAGACGTCACACCTTAGTACAATTTTTACGTAGGAGTCACGTCAATACCCCCCACTCCGTAACTTTGATGCTCTTATATTTGTATTTATTTATGTATTTGATCAGGTAAAAAATGTGTTTCAAATATTTTTAATAGCCTAAATGACTGACTAATTATTTTTTGAATTTTCGAATGTAGTCATCATCCCCATTGACATAGTAAGATTAGTAAGATGATATTATAGAATATCCAGAAAAAGCCTCTATTATAATCTGTGATGCCTCTTTCCCATCGGGGTAGGTAGAAACTGCTTCCCCCCATTTGCTATAATCTAAACACTCCACTTTTGCTTCATCCACATTCATCAGTCGCGTCATATATGCACGTAAGTACTCCTGGTACACCTCAGATACTCCTGGTACTCCTGGTAAGGGTACAGGCCATTCTTTTACGCTAATTAGTTTAAGTTACTCCTGGCCTTCCTTTTAGCTATATTATCCTCAGAGATTGATTCGATTGACCACTTGCTAACGGTGAAGGAAAACATCGTGAGGAAACCTGCATACACCAGAGAAGAAATTCGAAAGTGTATGTGAAATCCGCCAACCTGCACTTGGCCAGCGTGGTGGATTGCGGTCTAATCACTCTCTGTATGAGAGTAGGCTCGTGCCCCTCGGTGGGGACATATATGGCCTGATAAAGAAGAAATAGAATTGATTAAATTACGATCCAAAAATGCCTTTTCAATAATAATTATATAACAATCCACATTAGGAAGACAAAACGTTATCACAATACATCAAATTCATACCCAAGTACGGTTTATGTCCAAACACCAATAACAGAGGGTTATAACTCATACTATTATATTCCGGTACAATCGAGTAGGTGCCGGTGGAAAGCGGTTTGAACCGGTTTTAGCCAGTACAATAGGGTTAGACAATTATGATGTAGGTGCTTACTAAAGGTGTTATGGGCTTTAAAATACAAATTTTGGGGTGAATAGGTTAAGTTGTATTAAGTCTTTATAAGTATTGAATCAGGAAATAGATTTGGCAATTAATAAGTGAAGGAAGTGTGTCTGAATTGAAGCAAGTTGAAGGAAGTGGTCTTTGCCTATCTTGATGTGTGAGAAGCGTTGCAGATATGTATGTATGTAAGACAATTATAATTTTCTTACGTACAAAGTTTTGCTGTAATTGGAAAATACCAATACCTTGTTGTACATTGACGCAATTGCACTGCCTAGCGCCGGATCAATTTATCGGACATTTATGCCTATTTTGAAGAAAGTATTCCAATAATTTAAAGTTTTTTCAAACACAACCAAAAAAATTTATGTGAAAATTCTTGCTTAAATCGTGAATGGTGACTTAACTTAAAAAATAAAAAAAAGATAGAAAAAATTCAAAATTATAATCGTCATACGAAACCCAACTTGATAATTACCATTATAACATCACACTTCACAATAAATTCTACTGATAAAATAATTGCAATCAACATACAGGGAGCTTCGCAAACAAGCTGAATGCCAGAATTCCGTGCGCACACCGGAACGACAAATTGCATTGTCTCACACGGTCCGCTCGTCAAAGGAGGCGTAATAGCCGATCGCCGTCCGGCACTGATCGGTGTAATTGCGTCCATGTGCATCAAAGTGCCGGATTTAAGTACGTTGGAATTTTCAAATACCGCTGTAATTTAGTTAGGTTGGTAGCTTTTGTAGTTTTACAGGTGTTTTGTTTTTAAAATATGAGCATTTTTTATGATCTGCAAACGGACGGTAGAAAAAACAGGAGAGTTGTGAAGATTTCACTGAGAAGAGAGACGCTTTTAAAATATAATGTCGTTGTAACAAAATGAGTTTTAAATACAGTTCTAGGACTAATATAAACGTCATTTATCTGATTTAGTTCTAGAACTATACATAAAACTCATTTTGTAATTAGAGGGATGAAGTTTAAGCAAAATTGTGACGAAAAAAATAACAAAACTAAACTAAAATCCCAATCAAACTACACCCAAAACACAACCAGAACGAAACACCAAAAAACTAAACACAACACAAAAAAAGCGCTAAAGCAAACTCGAAAAACACACACAATGAAATCCACCGCGTAATTGAATCTAAAGTTTTACTGAAACTTCGTTATTTTGTACCACACAAGCCTTTGATGCGGCGTCGCTTTAAACAAGTTTCTCTTAGTTTTCAGTTAAGAATTACTGCAATATACGAGGGGTGGGCCGTGTTTCCACTGGTTCGGGTTATATCGGTCCGGTTGTTGGGGTTTGACGGCCCGGTTTTAAAAACCGCTTATAAAAAATATTACTTAGGGCCCGTTTTATTAGTTACAGAGAAAAAACTGACAGATAAACCTATGTCTATTTCTTGAAACATAATATTTTAGACAGAGACAGATATAAAAATTATACATATAAATAAATATTATAGATAAAATTTAACTTACAGTTTCATGAAACATGACGTCTCAGACAGTGATAGGTATAAGACATCTGTCAGTGAAAACGGAACCCTATTAGTAAGGCTTAGCTGTCCGTCTAACTGTCTGGATATCATCTCTACATGTATTTGCTGCTATTGTTAACTTAGCGAATGGCACAGTACAGCGCGTGAGTCCGGCTTGTACTTGCTCGGTTTTCTAACCTTATCGAGATAAATTGACGGATCGTATTAAAATGGAAACGTTATCTCGAGCTAATCTTTGCGGGACTACGAGCTAAGTTTGTTAAGCTGTCATGTGTTACCATTCTGTCTTGGGAAGTCAAGTTATTTTGGTAATTGTCTACTTATTTGTAGCTTGTTGCGGTACACTTTTGTGTCTCGATTAAAAATTAATGGCTTGGATTTTGTGTTTTTGAAAATCAAAAAAGATACATATCTGTTTTAAAAACTTTCTCCATAGTACAGAGCTTTTTTAGGGTTCCGTGCCCAAAGAAAATGGGACCCTATTACTGAGTCTTGGCTGTCCGTCTGTCTGTCTGTCTGTCCGTCCATCCGTCCGTCTGTCACCAGGCTGTATCTCATGAACCGTTATAGCTAGAGCGTTGGAATTTTTACTGATAATGTATTACCATTGCCGCTATAACAACAAATACTAAAAATAGAATAATAATAATTAAGGGGGGCTCCCATACAACAAACATAATTTTTTTGCTTTTTTGCTTGATATTAATAGTGAATGGTACGGAACCCTTCCTGCGCGAGTCCGGCTCGCACTTGGCCGGTTTTTTTAAAGTGGGGTCTCCTGTCAATCAGCTGCGGATAGAAGTTTATAAATTAATAGATTTCTTCAAAAATTTAAAGAAACTGCTTCGATATTTAATGGATAAATAAATGAAGCGGATTTTTTAGTAACTAACGTTAAATGAATAGAATTATTTCATTTGTCATATTATATTTAAGACCACGGACCTTATCGGTGGAGTAATCGCCATCTTATGCTATCTACACACCAAAGCTGCCGGCAAGCCGCCGGGCTAGGCCGGCGGCTTTACGTCAAAGGAATGGCAACTTTCAAAAAAGCCGGCGGCTTTGGTTTGTAGATAGCATTAGCTTTTCTTATCTTTATTTTTAATATTATATCGAACTTAATGTTTCCTTTGAAAAAATACAAAACAGCAAAAAAAAAAAACCTTCACGACATCAAACGTCAACAGCAAATCCTAATCCTAAAAAATACGAGAAACGCAAACCCAAAACTCCAGCATTTCCAACTAGTGAAAACCCTGCAAAAACCGCTAGTTCTAACAAACGAGCTTGGTGAAAAAAATATAAATTGACGCCGCGACGTGCGTCCACCTCGGCGGTCGAGTGACAAATGCTCGGGTCACCCAGCTGACAGCGAAGGGGTGGGGGAATGGAAAAAGAGGGTAGATATAAAATACTCGTTAGAACGCTGAAAAATTATGCTCGGCGATTTTTCTCTGGATTAGTTCGGTTTTTTTTTGGAATTGTTTTGTTTTAAACGTGTCGAGGATTAGCGTTTTAATATTTAAATACTTTACATACATATCTGTTACGTCTCTTTCCCATTTGGGTAGGCAGAGATCGCTTCCCTCCACTTGCTACGATCCAAACGTACTTCTTTTGCTACATCCACATTTGTTGCGAACTCTTTTTATAATTAACCATTTTTTGTACAGATTGCCTTTTGATACGACAGATTTGTATTTTACTTTTTTACATTCTATTTTTCATGGTCTTGTCAGTTTATATGTATATTGTCATTGATTGTTGTTGTTGTGTTACGTGTTAGTAGTTTTTTAGTCCGGATATTAAAGAAATTTAAAGGAGATAAAGCTAAGTATTTCATTACCTACTATAACAAATAATACAGTCCACATCTTCCGTCCTCAACAACATTCGTCAATTGCCTCATACATGCACATCGTATATTATGCACCTATTTTAAACAAACTAGGTTAAATTATAGTAACCTTTACTTCACTTGAAATAGGCAAAATCCACAATAGGTTGTGGCTATAAAAAAAAGTACAGTTGAGTCATTACGACATTAATTTGACTAGTGGATTTGCCAGAAGAAATTTTCCTCCCTTTTCTCGTCATATTTATACAGGGTGTAACAAAAAGGGGGTATAATGCCGAAACACAGCGATAGTCTTCATGAAACTGAACAACTTTCCCCAAGAAACATAGGTAAACAATAGATTTCAGTTTAAAGACATTTATTTCTCATTAAAAAACATAAATTGTCACTTACATGAGAACAAAGGCTTAAATATATTGTAAGGTAGTATTACCCGTCGCTCACAATGAACACCGCACAAAACAAAGTACCTAGTTAATAAAATTATTAGTGAAAAGTAACACATTAACAATAACAATACTTTAAAAAAAATATTTCTTAAAAAAAAAATTTTTTTGTTGTCTTACCTTAAATTGAGAAGTAAAAGCGACTTTTTTAAAAACTTTTATCGACTATTTTTAAGATGTTACCAATAAGTACTATAAAAAACAATAAGCTAGAAGGTATTTTATTTTTTTCAATTTGATGTAAGTACTCTATAAAAAAAACAATTAGGTAATTATGAACCTTACCTCACTTCACGACTCATTACCATTTATATTAAAAAACCTAATTTTAAGCCACAAAAGTTCAGTGGCTTTATAAAAACTTGCCTCATGATAGGCCCTTAATTAAAAAAAAACTAATTAAATTATAAGTGTCAACTAATTTGACGTCTTTTGGCGGTAAAAATTGAATTTCCACAAAATTAATTTTAAATTGCACCCAAATTAATAGAGGGTGAACGTTTTAGTGGTTCGCGTTTACACAGTCATGATTGGCTGTTCATTATTTTTTTTAACGTTTTTTATCAGCCTGGCTTCTGGTAAAATCAGTGTTCTCTTAAAAGTTAGGTTATATTATAGTTGAGTGCCGTTGACTGTGGTTTTGAATGTGAGTTGATTTGAATATTTAGTTTTTTATAACTGAACACTCAATATCGTCATGTTATAATTATTACTGCGAATCAAAATTACAATTTGAAATCCTATTGAGCCTCTGGCTATGAGGATGTTTGTTCCTCTTTCATGCAAAAAACACTGAACAGATTTTAATGAAACTTTAGTCTTTTAGCTTGCACAAGCTGTAGGTACTTAATATTAGGTACCTATATAATATTCTAGGATATATATGTAGTATAAGTTTTTCAAGATATTATGACGATAAAAGCGTACGAACACGCGGGCAGCCCCTAGTTTAATTATACCCTTCAGTGTGATAGGGTGTCCAGTTAATTTGTAATTCGGAGTTCGTTTGAGGCAACAGAGGTCTTTATTCAGAAACACCCGCCTTGGACATTAAAAGAGGGCACCAAGTGTCCCTCCCGTGTTACATGGCCTTTTACTAGGGAAATAATTGGACCCGTGGTTTGTGGCCGGCCCCTTTTATTTCGGGAACATGTGACGGTACCGAGTTGTCTTTTGTTTTTTTTTTTAATTGTGGTTTTTTGGTCACTTTTTTGTATATACAGTTTATTTAAGAAAAAGTTTATAGAGACTGATCAATGTGGGCAGATTATTTTTCTAATAAAAAAGGCCAAGTCAAGAGTACCTTAAACCGTCGTGTGTGTGTATGAGGCGACTGATGAATATGGATGAAGCGAAGGAAGTGTGTTTGGATCGTAGCAAGTGGGAGAAAGGCGTGACCTCTACGATATGTGTCACAA
This sequence comes from Anarsia innoxiella, assembly GCA_947563765.1. Lineage (NCBI taxonomy): Eukaryota > Metazoa > Arthropoda > Insecta > Lepidoptera > Gelechiidae > Anarsia > Anarsia innoxiella. Next base: position 1,173,907 of record OX387413.1, read on the forward strand.
TTTGGTGTAAGCATGCATGTGATTCATTATTTTCTTTTAATTGTTTCAGATTGGAGATCGCTACGTTAAAATGAGCAGAAAATGTAAGTTTTATACAACACAACAATATTATTATTATATTTCAGAATAGCATGAAGCCATCTCTATTCGTTTGTGCTTGTCAAAGGTACCTTTTCGTCAAAACAAAGCTTTGCGTTGACACTTTACAGCTATTTGCTGTCCTGCTTCAATAAATGAGGGAAGAGCAAACCAGCTGCTAGGAGATTTTATAATGAGGCTTTTGTGCAACATTGACGGCCAGACTACTTGGTTGGTAGTTACCCTGCTTGCTATGGCGGCGTTGGGGTTTGATTCCCACCAGAGCACATGAAAAGATTCATCAGATATTCAAATATCCTTATACTCATCAATATACTGAAGACTTAGACTGTTGTGTTTTGACTTTTGAATATTGTAACAGGCTTGCACCATAAATTGTTTGCAATAGACGTAGGGCCTTCATTTGAGTTTGTTTGACCTCTTGTCGGTGGAGTACCCGTCATTTAAGCCTATCTTCTGTTAATGCTTTAACTTCTTGATACGACTTGACTTTAATTTTCTCCTTTAATTGTGTAAAGTAGGTACGTCACGGTCTTCTTCTCCCTCTCTTCCTTTAAACCTTTCCTTCAATATCTTCTTAAATGTCTTTGTTATTAACGATGTTTCAAATATACTAAACAAAACAAATACAATAATAATAGAATGTTATCTCCAAAATGGAACCCACAGCCTTCCTACACAGAAAACACTTTCGAAACTAAATCAGATCGTAATTATATAACAAACCATTATTCAATTACCCAGTACAAACCCGAAAGGAAGTTTTACGAAACTAATTTGGGCCGAATCGAACCAGTTCCGACCTGTTTAAACTTGTATGCGCGTCACAGGTTTCATTAGCTGGCACGTGAATTTTTAATGATGACGTCACGAGCCGTGTGACAACCCGAGGGACTAAGTTTATTATGGAAGGGTACGTTCATCTTTGTTTAATGGTGGATTTCTTATGAAACGTTTATTTATTTATTTTGTTTCGCAATATATGGATAGATAGAAATTCTTTTTTATTGCACGCACCAAATATGTACCAAGTTTATTAATTGATTACCTATGTTAAGAATTTTTTTTGGTGGTGTGATCTTTGTGTCAAAATTTTATCAGCCTGTATATTTTTGCTGGTACATCAAAGCCAAATTCAGAGAAAGGAACAGAGGGCATCTGCATTGAGCGAAATATTGTTATTTTCATTTTATTTTTAAAACGGTTACATACTAGGTACATCCGATCTGAGATATTTAGTATTGAGCCGAGAACTATTTCTATACTAATTTATCTGGGATCGGATAAGAATCTGATGAAGTGCGTAACCGCACTTATTTCAAGTTTTGTAACTATGTAGTTTCCAGAATTATCTATTTTTCATAATCGTATCATTCTATATTATATCATTTATAGTATACGTAGAAATACTACAGCACCCGAAAATCCTTAAGACCTAGGTAGTCTAGTCTACATACCTAAGGCGTTGACTAAAACCTATTTCCTAGCTCGCAATATGAAAGCCTCTTAACAGATACTCGTATCTACATCTGAGCTTAAATATTAAATCTGTATGTTACCTGTGTTATAGTCTTTTGAGAAGTGCTTGTGTATTGTAACACTGTGCTATGTTTAAGGAATTTGGGTTTACAATGTGATATCTATTTATTATTCTATTTATGATTGTGATCAACACTAAATTACGTATAATGCTATCTACACACCCGCCTAGCCCGGCGGTAAGCCGGCGGCTTTGGTGTGTAGACAACATAAACTAAGCAGGTATAAGAAAGCTGGGGCCCAAGTCTGCTAATGTATTATATTTTCAGTTGTGAGCAGTGTCAATGTAAGTTTTTGACACATTGGTCGCAATCAGTGTACAAAAAATACAAAAAATGCCATTGACACTCCGCCGACACACAAATGAGGCTATTTTAAAATAGCAGACTTGTTTATGCCCTTGTTTTAGGCTGTGTCATTAAGTTTCACCATCATTGCTTACGCTGTTTTTAGTTTTGTCCCAAAGATGGACATACTGAGCTCAATCCCATTAAAGTTTAAAATTATAATTTTTCAGTAACCTGTCATATTCCACTGTTGGGCCAAGATCGATTATTTTTTTCTCTTTAAACATTAAAAAAAGCTTATTATGGTGCTCACACAAATTGTTTCTTATAAAATGTTTACTAACATTACTAAACATGCAGTGGAGCACCATTAATTTTAGACCACATAAATTTTTAGTTTAGTTTGTTTTTAGTTAGTTAACAATTAAAATAATCACGATTCAGCTACAAAAACGCCGCTTCTATGAGTTCAACGAACTGCCCTCAAAGAGGATTAAGCCTTTCCAAAGGCTTATTAGGATTTATGCGTTTGTCGCAAATAAAGAAGACTTGTTGCCCGTAAATTAAAGCCCGATTTGTGTGGCCTAACATTAAGCCATGTGGAATGTTTTATTGTTTTTACCGAGTTTAAAAAAAATTAACCTATGTTTTTAATTTTTGTTTGTGGTGTGCTTGTCAAAATTATCGTTTGATGTGTAATGCTATCTACACAACAAAGCCGCCGGCTTGCCGCTGGGCTAGGCCGGCGGCTTTTTGTCATACGAATGGCAGCTGTCAAAAAAGCCGGCGGCTTTGATGTGTAGATAGCTTAATAAGTAATTGATTATAATTGCTTCTTTTTAGTCTGGCAAACAACTACCCCTTTATTACAAAACGCGTTTTAAATATAGTTCTAGGATGTCATTTTTTGACGTTTTTAAGCTGAGTTTATTCCAGGACTATTTAATAAAATTTGTTTTTTAATAAGGGGGCTATTCTTTTAAATTAACCTAGGTACTTATAGATTTTTTTAGAGGTTGTACGATTTCATTAACCTACTTATAGATTTTTTTAGAGGTTGTACGATTTCGCAGTTGAATGGGAATCATCCCCATTCAAAAATTCAAAAAATAATTAGTCCGTCTTTTAGGCTATTAAAAATATTTGAAACACATTTTTTACCTGACCAAATACATAAATAAATACAAAGATACAGAGCATCAAAGTTACGGAGTGGGGGGTATTGACGTCACTCCTAGGTTAAAATCGTACTTAGGCGTGACGTCACGAGGAATTGTAACCCAGTGTATCTCTGTAATTTTTGGTTTAAGAGAAAAAAGAAAAAATACGTGTCGAGTATTTTAAAATAATCTATGTGATGGACTAAAGAAATTTTTTTAGTCATCATGCCCATTCTAGTGTAGGTACACGTGACTACATATAAAAATGCAAATACATTTTTCAAAAACAAAATATCGCGATTATGACAGAAGATGATTTGCAAAACCCTCAAGCTGTTTAAAGATTAAAGAGATTGCTTTTTGTTTCTCTCTTCTCACGATTACTTCAAACGTAATTTTGTTTTGTTTATTAACGTAAGGATATTACGGAGTAAAGATACTTTGTATGATTATAAATAGGTTTTCATTGGACCCTTGCCTTAACTCCCCCCCTCCATCCCTCCAATACTTATGGTCGTTACACTTGGCCAATTAGACTAGACAATTCAATAAGCTAAGCCAATATTTGGCTTCATGAGAATAGAGCTAGGCCTAAGATTGGCTGTCAAGAAGCCAACGCTGCGCTGGCCTGGCTTACTGGACTGTCTCGTCTATTGGCGTCGTGTAAAAGGACATTATGCTGAATCTACTGAATGTAGCCACTGGACTGGCACTGGATCAATCCCACTAATCCTAAACCTCTCCTACTAATATTAAATGTCAATGTTTGTGCCAATGGATGGATGGATATTTGTTACTCTTTCATGAAAAAACTACTGAATAGTTTTTAATGAAACTTGGCAGTATTGTAAATGACACATAGGCTAGGTGTATTATTTTAAGATATCATTGTTTTTTCTAAGATATGGCTATAAATGCGTACGAAGTCGTGGGCAGCCTCTAGTATAAACATAATTTCAAGTTAGTATGTACAGTGTGATAGACCGACGACCTAATGAAAGTTTCGGGAAGCCGTTGTTGGATGTGGGCAGTACAAGTCCAGTCGTTGTGGAGATCCTTGAAGGCTTTTGTCCGGCAGTGGACGTCCACGAGCTTATTGATTGTTTGACAGTGTCTTGTAAAAGAACCGGAGTCATGTCTTATCAAGAAGTCAAGAGTAAAATGAAGGATCATCTTGGATGAAAACAAACTTTGAATTGATAAATACTAATACTATTAATTTAAAACGCTAGGGTAGTTAGAAAGATAAACATGTGATAGTATTATTATTATGTCTTCCAAAAGGCCAAAGTATTGTACGTACATAGATACCAATTTAGTCGTAATTGTCCAATGAGGTGTCGATTTGTGACCACATACCAACACCTTATACAAAACGTACGGACAAACTTTCACAATAATTATTGATGACTCATCTCCGTACTATGTGAAACTTTCTCATAAGTGCATACAAAGTGCATCAAAACACATTTCCATAGATAGAAAGGTACAAATTAAATTGAGACTTCATTCATATGGAGTCTCATATAAATGGAGTGTCAAGATGAGTCATGTAGGTTATTGTGACGAAGAGAACAAATACGCTTTCATGTTTTTATCTATTTAGTTCAATATTTTATGTTTGATGTGGGTGAGTTTTTGGAGATAAACTGTCAGTAGTGTAAAGCTTCGTGTTGACTGGATTGGTTCCGGAGCGTACGGTGCGAAAGGATTTTGTTGTAAAGTTTTCTAAAAATCAGGAACCCAAATCTGCTTATTTAAAATAGTCGCAGTTGTGTGACTATTGAGTGTCAATGGAATTATTGACACATTTGGTATTCTGCTAAACAATGGCTTACGTTAATTGCGACCAAATGTGTCAAACATGACATTGACTCTCAATAGTCGCACAACTGAGACTATTTGAAATTAGCAGACTTGAGCTCTAGTTCCGTGGTTTTTGCGTGAAAAAGTAAATCATCCTCAACATTCATTCATCTATCCATCGGCACAAATACTGAGATTTATGATATTAGTAGGATTTATTTAAAACTCATGTTAGCAACTCAGCGGTGATGCGACCTCCGTCGTATTTGTCTATGTTTTTTTTACTATTTTTACTTTTAGTTTTTTGACATTGTTTTGGCATGTTGTTTCGTTATGTAAATAATTGTCTGTCATCGGCTTTGGTTTTGCTAATAAACGTGTTGGTCGAATAAATAATATTTTAAAGTTTTCCCCAAGCATTTAGTTTCATTTAAAGTCCACTTCATCGCCGCCTGCGTTTTATACATTTTATACGCATTTTATAACTTCAAAAGAAAAAAAAACAAAGTCAAACACCCAGAATTTCCAATAAGTATGACAAACAGTTAGGTTATCCGGTCAAAATGGCGGGATATGAAAAAATCCGGTAAGAAAATCCGGGACATGATACTTGAGGGATAAAGTCCCGAAAAGGTCCCTTACTTAACGACATAGTCCCGGCACCGGTCAATATTTATACATCGAGGGACATTGGCTAAAGAAAAGATTCAAGACGTACTACAATTGCTAAATGGTTTTGCTAAAAGTGTGTTCTAAGTTTAAAAATAATTTCTTTTCACAGGTATTAAAATATTATTCGCAATTGAGAAATGTTTTTATCGTTTATTTTTCACACATTTTCAACACGATTTTATGTTAAAAAAAACCACTGAACCAGTAGACCAAGATCCAGGACGTGTCTAACCTAACTTACAGTAAAATGGATAAAACCTTAGGTTCTCCTTAGATTCTCATGTGCCTTGAACACCTGCGAATTTGTGTAACTGTAACTGGGGACGTTTGGCAAGTATCGGATGACGAAGGTTACCAAAAGCTAGAGAATCGACAATCCGCAACAAAAAAAAAAAAAAGAAAGAAAAAAAAAAGCAGCAAAGCAAAGCTAAGCAAAGCTAGAGTAATGAAGTAATGAAATCAAAATTGTCTACACAGTGACACTAAAACTATCCTCACTCCTTTTTTTCTTTCGTCCACATAACGAGGCAAAGGCCTCGAGAAGATTTAGCCGGGATTTGTATAAAAAATGTATTATGTTCCTACTTTTATTGGCGGGTGATTTTTTAGGTTCCTATGAATAAGTTAGTATCTCTTTATCATGAATTTATTCGTTTATGAATCGAGCTGTTTCTTATCTTTTGTTATTTTGGTTTTTGTGTGTTTTCGTTGGTAGATGAGAGGTTAAAAGAAAGTGTAGATTTGTAGTTATTTAATATTTTTTTAGTAGGTAAATGTCTTATGTAGGTAGTTTTTTGGTAGCCATCAAGATTCCGCTGCTGGGAAAAAGCCTTCCCCGCGGCTTTCCATTTAAAGAGATATTTTTACTGCGAAAAAAATATTTTAAAATCTTAGTAAGTACCTACACAAAATTCAAAATATTTGACATTTAAAATCATATTATAAAGTTATAACCTAACTTATAATTTCTTTTTTTTCCAAAGAATAAAAAAAACATAAAATAAAAAAAATATTACTACAACCGCACATTCGTCAATTTGTTTAACCGTCTACGTAAACTACAAGAAAGGAAACAAAAGACAATCAATTTACAATTCGAAACTTGAAATCCCAAATAAAAAAAGAACACCCGAAACAAGTGACAATCAACAGCAAAAAAAGGCGCAGGTTGAAATCAGAACACAGATAAAGTCACTATAATCCAGTGCCTCTACTATAGGATTGGGAAGTATAGCTGTCACTGTATCTGTGCTTATTATAATTGTGTTTTTTAATAGCTACTACCTAATGTGCATTCTGCCAATATCAAGTAAAGTTAAGCTTACTATTAATTAGGCATAACGGTAAAACAATTTTTTTAGTCCGTCATCTTCAATAATTTTAATATATTGGACACGTATTTTTTCTTTTTTCTCAACGTGTCCGGTCCCGGGCACGGCGAATTGTTTTCCTTCCCTGACGGGCCACGGCCTGGACACGTCCCGGGCACGGCCCGGATCTGAGTAGATAGACCTTTATCTAGCTATCACTGTCCCTCTGCTAGGCAAAAGTCTCTCTCCTCCTTTTCTACGATTCTCTATCCCGAGCCGCTTTTGCCGAGTCATCCATGGAGTATCTTTATTTAATCTTTTTACCCGACTATGGCAAAGCCAAAAGGAAAGGTAATGTTTTTTATTTAGCGTTTTTTATCGACCTATCGTAGTCTTACAATGTAGTAGTGTCACTATGTCACAGAGCAGAGATAAGTATAATCCAGGTAGGTAAGAAACTAAGGTAGGTTGTTATCTCATACTTCCCAAACAAATATTTGTTCACGTTTTTGTTTAATCCTACTGTGGAATGCTGGGTTGAATTCACTGTGGTTTGTTTTTTAACTGACTTTTGAAATGAGCATGACGACAAAAAAAATTTTTTAGTCCATCACATATATTATTTTAAAATATTCGACACGTATTTTTTCTTTTTTCTCTTAAACTGAAAATGACAAAGATACACTGGGTTAAAGTTACTCGTGACGTCACGCCTCAGTAAGATTTTTACCTAGGAGTGACGTCAATACCCCCCACTCCGTAACTTTGATGCTCTGTATCTTTGTATTTATTTATGTATTTCATCAGGTAAAAAATGTGTTTCAAATATTTTTAATAGCCTAAAAGACGTAATTATTTTTTGAAATTTTGAATGTAGTCATCATCCCCATTATAGAAGTGAGTAAAAGGTTAAGTCGTTTCGTTTAAAATATTTATTTTGTTGTCATTGGCAGAGTCCCAAGTGATAGTTGACACATAGACATAGACAACTTTTATTTAAAAATTTAATATTATGATCATAAAATACATCACAAAATTTTAAAATGTATCGAATTTCTTCTTTAGATTCACTCATTTTAACAACAACAATAACAAATGAAAATCACACAAATTCCTAATTTGAATTTGGAAGTGCCTTCTTTAAAATTAAAACTTTTTAATGATACCAAAACCAGCCAGATACAAATGGTATAGCCAAAGAGATTTTAATACAAGTTCATACATACTATATGCGAAAAGACTTTTTCCCCAACCTAATATTTTAAAATATTTTTTTAAATCCCTCATAAGCACAGTGCGGTTTAAATTTACTATTTTAAAGATAATTAAATAGTAGTTCTTTATTATAAATAAAAATGTTATCGAAATTTACTTTAAGTACCTTTTCGCATTTTATGGAAGTAAAGAGAATTTAACATTTATTCTTAAGTAAAACTTTTAGGTTATTTTTTCATTTTTTAAAATATCAAAACCACAATATTAAAAAAACACCGAAAAAATTCTAATATTCGAATTTAGAAACAATAGCTTAAAACATCACAAAAAAAAAAAAAAACAAACGAAAAAAAATAGTCACACCTGGCACCGGAAAGTGTATCCACATAAATCTCTGTACTGTAAACATTAAAACGCATTTATAAATCGCAAGAGCTGTCTCGACACCTCAACTTCACCAACACTTATACAACTGAAGATCCCACTTAAATAATGCAGCTTGGGTAACTTACAAGAGTTTTCTCGAGCCCTGTTTTGTACAAGCTGGCATATTTGCCAGGTGTCGAGTTAAAACTTGCAGGTGTTTGTAAGCAAGCAAACGGATTTGAGCCTATTTGGCTTTTGGATTTTCTTAGAATTTCCTACGGTAGGCTTGTTCACGGTAAATAGAAGATGGATGCAAAATGAAATGTTATGATGCGTCGGTAAAACATTTATTCATGTTGGACTAGCTAGAGACTAAGATAAATATCGTCAATCGTCATATCTTAGATTTACGTAATTCTTTGCATTATATAGCCTATTTTCTACGAGCAATGTGCCCCGCCCACTGCCACTTAAGGTTTGCGATTCTTCGAGCTATGTCAGTGACCTTGGTTCTTCTGCGGATCTCATCATTGCTCGTAGAACCGATGGACGATGGGGCAGAAAGGTTCTCGAGTGGCGATCACGCACCGGACGACGCAGTGTGGGAAGGCCTCCAACAAGGTGGACAGACTTGGTCAAAGTCGCTGGAAACCGTTGGATGTGGGCAGCGAGGGGCGGGCATTGTGGAGATCCTTGGGAGAGGCTTTTGTCCAGCAGTGGACGTCCATAAGCTGACATGATGATGATGATGTAGCCTATGTAGTTACTCTGATGTGTAAGCTATAATGTTGTTAAGTTTCATCAAATTTAATTATAGCTCAAAGGATTTTGCGTGAAAGAATTACGACCCATTCGTCTATGGGCTCTTTTTTAATATTATTAGGACGATTTTTGGACGAAAGAGATAAATATAATTTCAACTACTTTTCATCAAGAAAGAAAAATAGGAAAATCGAAACAAACGGGGTAAGCAAAAAAAAAAGTTTATTTTTAAAAAGCTTCTCTATTATTTACCAGTATTTATTAGGTAGGTACCTAAAAATTCCTATTAAAAAAACTTGAAAATAAATTAAAAACTCGCCTATTTTCCCTAGGGGTAATTTATTTAATATTCCGAGTACCTACTTATGCACTTATTTTATAGTTGTTCGGTATAAGCACTCGTATTTTCGCTTATTTGGCTTATTTTAGCTTATTTCAGCTTGTTTACACAACGAAAGCATGGGCTGGCATCTCTTTATTTAGCAGCTTCAGTCACGTCGATTATTCCAGCAGATTCCAGCGAAGCCGCGGTAACAATGGCTTAATTTCAAAACCGCGTAAATCATGAGGCATTTCGGCTTATAATATAGGAGCTAGCTGTAAATTTTGTGACGGGAAGTTGGGATAAAATTATTGGGTTGATTTATTTGAGAAATGGTATGTGTGATGCTTTGAATGGATTGCAATTTTTAAAAACAAAAAAAAATCTTTAAAACTTAAACCACTTGTTACGATCCAAACACACTTCCTTCGCATCATCCACATTCATCAGTTGCCTCAGACATGCACGTCAGTTTAGTTTAGAGTAACTCTTGACTTTGCCTTTCAATTTTTATTTTTGTAATATCAATGAATCTGCTTGTAATAACACTGTTGGTACAAGGTTTCAAAATTAAAAATTACATGGTTCAAAAAAATTAAAAAAATAAATATACTTATATAGAGATTTGAACCCAAAAAGAACCCGTTTAGGACAAGCATTTTTTGAGATGCTACTAACTTAAATGATTGTTACCCCTTGTGAAACAATGTGTTACTGTTGTCGTATCCTAGACTATAAAGTAACAACTTGAGGTTACAAAGAGTTAATGAAATTCCTTCGAAGCAACGCAATTGGGCCATTATAGCTTGTTAAAAGCTATTGTGCGATCAAACAATGAATTATGTAACACATTAATTTTAGCCCCTTATTGAATAAGTTCATTATAGTCTAGGAGTTGGTGATGAAAAAAATTGATTGATTTTTTAGTGTCGGTGATTTTTGGTTGAATGGATTTTTAATTTAGCTTGAATTGGGTTTAAATTATCTATATTGGATTGGGTGCAAATAATTTAGTTATAGTGGTTTATAGATAATATTAATTGTGAAAGTAAAACTTTGATAAAAATTAGTGTAAAAAATCGGATCCTTTTTTTTTATTACCAACCTCAAGTTTTGTCGGACTAAGTTTTTTTTGGCATTTTATAGAAGCTATTTAGGCTTATCAATGTGCGCTCAAAAAAATCTAGTTTGCCCATATAAGTATTTAAAAAAATATTGTAAAAATAAAACAAATCTAAAATACCTACAAAATCCTTATGGGTAGAAGCTTATACTAACCATTCTTTGACAAAAAACAATATTTTTCCAAATACCATCCATAATACCCACAAAAGCTCGTAATCTGAAAGAAGACACATCAAGATAAAGCTCCACACCTTCAAAGTTATAGCAAATTGCAAGAAAGCTCACAAAAGCTCGTACAAATTCACAATTTTTTTCCTCTCAAAAAGGTATTTCCTTAAAAAAGTAACTCGCGACATATCTCTATTTGGAGCCGCCGATAAAAAAAATAATGTCCAACATTAAGGGAGGACTTAATTTAAATATTTCTGACGCAAGCGTGCCGTCCCTTTCGCGCTAGTTGGGGATGTGTAACGCTATCCTTGTTTCGCAGACAACGATAAGTCACAGAGTGTTCGCAGAGTAAATGCCTTTTTAAGTGAACCCCTACGTAGTTAACTTTTGAAAGTAGTGATGGGTTGAGGTGATTGGTTCATTTTGATTCGAGTTACATGTATACATAATATATATGTTACCGGAAATGTATGTAATCCATCATTGTATACAATTCCTATGAAATGTATGTAATTCCTAAAATGGCACGGAAATGTGTAAATTTAATTATACTTTATACATTTCCTAGGAAATCTATACATTTCCAAAATAGCAATCGGAAATGTAAAACATTAAGATAGATATTGATGGTTAGGTTAGGTTTCAATCCCAGGGTTCCCCCAGTCTGCCTGGGAAGACCGCTGCGGAGTTTTAGCGGGTATATCTCTCGTCTTGGAAAGGGAATACCCTCCCATATAACCGTCATGCCTGGCCCCACGGGGGTGGCGGTATTCGTAACGCATTTCCGTGTTAAAAAAAAGTTAGGTTAGGTTAGGTTATGTTATGTTATTATTCTCATTTTAACAACGTGTTTTATTTTATAGCAGAAATCATTTATTTTATACGATATTAGAATTATATAAAAAATAAATGTACACATTTCCTAGGATATCTATGCATTAAATAGATTTTCAAACAATATTTTATACATTTCCTAAATAGCATCGGAATTGTACACATTTCCTAGGATTTGTATACAATTCCATGATTTCATACATTTCCGGTAACATATACATATCGACTATATTGTATAATCATCAACATTGCACAATATTGTAAGTGTTCGGATCACCTAAGAGTTCCAAAATTACATTCAAACTTAACTATCAGGCCTCTTTCCCATTGGGGTAGGCAGAGGACATGCCTACACTTGCTAAGATACAAATCTAAAACATTGAATTGAGTTGGTTTCTAAAAGTCAAACGACTTAAACGTAATCTTGCTGTCCATAATGTCAAGTTTGTATCAATGGGTGTGAGAAAGTTTGTTAATGTTTCACTCAAAAACTACTGAACAGATTTCCATTTAGTATTTGGGTAAAAATTGCGAAAAGGTATCAAAAAAGCTTCTGTTCTTGTTGATGATTCATATTACAAAAAAATATATATCACAATATACTTAATAAATAAGTTCATATTTTGTTAACAAAAAATGAATAAAGTTCAGTAAACTCACATAATCTTTATTTTATTTTTGCTAGCTAGCAGTTTTCCCTAGAGAAGAATCTATCAAGACACTCTGTCGAGTTGACTCAGTGAACCAATAACTTACAATCCCAACCCTATTCCTCCCGTTTTTTCTAACCAATGTAACGATATTATGTTCGCTCCATTAGTGATGGCACTTTACGGTAAATTGACCGGGAATTTGTTTCGAGCGGTTTTAATACCTTTAATTACCGGTTTTCTAGTATTTCGGTATTGTTTATGGCTTTTGTAAAGGCTTTTGTTTTTATTGGGGGTTGAAATTAGCCAAAGTGTTGTGTAGAAGATATAAATGATGCGATCGTTGTAACAGTTCCAAAAATACATACATAAATACAGAGTTTACTAGAAGTAGTAATGATTATGGTACGATGATTGTATGAGTTCTAAGAGAACATACATACATATCTACCTTTCCAACCCGATAAGAAAGAGATTTCCCATTGAGGTAGGCAGAGACCACTTCCTTCCAGCTACCATGCACAAACACTTCTTTCGCTTCGTTCTTATACATATAAACAAGTAGGTACATGTGTGTACAGGGTGACTTTATTTGCATGTACTCGTGATAACAAACAACTTTTACTATGGGACCAAGGTCGAAGTCATTAAAAAAAATTGTTCTCACATACATTTAACACTTTCAGCTGGTGCATTTTGTATGGGGAGTTCGAAAATTTTGGAATAACTTCGACCTTGGTCCCATAGCAAAAGTTGTTCGTTATCACGAGTACATGCATATCCTTTTCTATCGTTCACTAATTAAAAGTCACTCTATATAATATACGTATGTATGTACCTATGTATATGTACTTGTGTGTATGTACAATAAAGTATATGAGATTTTTTTTGAACAATTAAATGACATTTTAAAGTACTTCTGAATACAATAATCACAATTTTGTAAACTGCTCATTAATACACTTAAAAACCACTCTTTTGAAAGCTACTAAACATTCTTTCGCTTTATTTAACAAGCTATAAATTACACACACGATAGCGGAAACTATTTTAAAACTCATAGGAGAAAAGGTAAAATAAAAAGTTAGTTTTTATTGTCAAACTCGGCTCGTTTCTTCATGTGGGGGCGAATGTGTCCTATCTGATTTATTTGGAAGGTTTTTTGGTGATTAATTTTGAATTAAGAGTTTTTTGTTGTGAGTTGACTCAGTGAGTGAGTTAGAGTAAAAGAGTTTGTTGGAAAAGGTTACTTGTGAATCGTATTCACTACGTATTATGAAAAGGAATGATTAATGTTTTGAAAAAGTATTATAAGTTTCTGAAAATTATAATACAATACAATACAAATATTCTTCATTGCACACAGAGATATAAGGTACAGACACAAAAAAAGCAACAGGCGGCCTTATTGCTAGGTAACAATATCTTCCAGGTAACCAAAATTAAACTTTTAACATTCTTTAACTTTGAAATACTGAATATTTTTTTAAATCTCATTAAATACATTAATAGAAAATTAGTATTTGATATAGCAAAAATGTGTTTTCATAATGTTTAAAAAACATATTAAGAAGACATATTTTAATATTGTGATTAATCTTTCACATCCCAGAAAAAAAAGAACAATAGAAAGTCTATTGTGTCTGGGTTTATAAAGGGTCAGTGAGATGTGAGAGGTTAATATAAATTGGTCAAGTATTTCAAATAAAAATCGTAAAAATAAATTTTAAAAATTTTACAAGTATTTTATCAAAATCAACTGACTTGCATCAGTTGAGTGAATCAACAATCAATAGCAACATTTTAATAACAGATTGACTCAACTGATCCAATCATTCATCTCATCTCATCCCTATTTAAACTTGTACTAAGATTTATCTAAAAAATAGTAACGTCTAATTGGAACAGAGTGGTTGACTAATGTAGTTTTAACAAATGCGTCTTTTCATATTAATTCGGGTCATTTATTTTATAGTGACATGGTATCGCATTTGGTACTTGTTAGGCCCAGAACACACGGGGAAACGCAACTGCAACGAAACTGAAACTGCTAGTTAATTTTGAGTTGCATTTAAGTTTCTGCTATAGACTCCTTTGAAAAACCACACGACGCAACTAGTTTGAAACTTCGATGCAACTTAAAAGTACCTAACTAGCAGTTTCGGTTGCGTTGCAGTTACGTTTCATCGTGTGTTCTGGGCCTTACTAGTATCTTGTGATTTCGGTATTTTTAGAAGGAAATTAACGGCAATTTTTTTAATGTTAGCATAGTCTTTTAACAGTTTATGCTATCTACACACCAAAGCCGCCGGCATGCCACCGGGCTAGGTCGGCGGCTTTACGTTATACGAATGGTAGATGTCAAAAAAGCCGGCAGCTTTGGTGTGTACATATCAATAGCAAATAGTTTGGTGATCATGAATAACTAAAATGTAATTAAAATAAATGAATAAGTACCTATCATTATAAGTTCTTTTAACGTCCCCTACAGGGGGTACTACAGGGGCACTAGTCTTCTCTTAAACGGGAGCGATTAGGCTGTAATCCACCACGCCTAATGCTGTTTTTTTTTATTTATTCTTCAATCCATGATTTTAAGCAATAAAAATCTTATTTTTGTAATAAAAAGAAGTTATTTTTTTATTTGTTATTTTATTATTAAAATGAAAATACATAAAAAGTACAAAAATATTTACAAAGTTTTTTTTTAAATAACTTAAAACTAACATTGGCAGTTTAATGTTTTTAATATCACGTAAGAACTTAATTCTAATAAATCTTAATTATTTTAGCTAAGAAAATTAATTTTAAGATTAATAATTAAGGTTTTGTTAAGTTGTCACGTGTCACGTATGTCATTTAAAAATTTGTCTAATATTTCATCAAAATCTGTTTTTGGGGTTTCGTACCCAAAGGGTGAAAATGGGACCATATTTAAGCTGTAACATCGTAAGTAAGCACAGATATTTTTATCATTCCAATATTATTATTTATTATAATTTGAATGAAAATTTTCTGCAAAATGTTGATTAAAAAAAATGTAGCATACTTGTTTTATCAACATACTTGCAGACTTTTTAAAAGTAAAAACTTTTTTTAAACCTGAAAGAGACCACATTTTCTTTAAAAAGTTAAAGTAAAAATGCGAAAGTTTGCCGCGAAAAAGAACCTCACTTGGAATGTTCCAAGAATTTTTATAGAAAAAGTAGCTAAGCAATATTCTAAAATGTAGAGGTTTTAAATAATGGTTAACAAGTTAATTTTAAATGTTAGGTTTTTAATTAATTTTGAATTTTAAGTGATAAAAAAAAAAAATCTGACTTTTCCTGGGAACTGTCTCATTTTTTGAAGTTTTATCATTTTGAAAAACCAAAAAAAAAAAAAGATACTTCAGTAATTTTTGAAAATATTCATTCAACATATTCGTAAGAATATATATTTCTGTCACGCTTCTTACCTATCAGAAAGACAGAGACCTTCTTTCCACTTGTTTCAATTCAAAGAAAGTATACTAAAAGCCTGTTTCACCATCTAAAGATAAAGTTTATTCGACAGATATGTCTTATTTTTTCTTTTTTTTATAATTGGCAACTACCACAAAGGATTCTGCCATTGTCAAGTACCTATTGAAAAGTTTGCTAGCTCCAAGGCGAGTCTACGCGGTTTAAAAATACCTGTAAATAAGACAACACAAATTAACAGATATACCTATTTCTTTTTCATAAAACATAACGTTTTATATAAAATATCTGTCAGATAAATTTTATCTGTAGCTAGTTAAACGGGCACTTATAGTCATGAATCAGTAAAATAATAATAATAGTTATTATTATTTATATTTATGACTGTAGATCCAATTATCAACTTTGTATCCTCTGAGGGCAGCAAGCAGGGAATGGTTCAGATGCGTTGCCCATTCTAAAGAAACCGGGTTCCGTATCGGTTTTGCAACTGAAAAATAAAATAATAATTATTCTAATTTTGTAGTAACTAAGAAAAATTTACAAAGAATTTTTAATTTGCAAAATAATGTCGTATTTGTAAATTGACGTCTTATAGATTCATGATTTTCAAGACACCCAGGTTTAAAAAAGGTTTAAAAAAACATAAAAAGCGATTTTTTTCTTTGAATCATCTTCTTCAATTGGATATCCAACCGGCAATATTTAGTTAAAAACATTCGGTTCCCTATTCCCCACATCGTTATAAATATCAATACGGCTGAATTCTCGAATAAAAAAAAAACAAAATGACTTCACGTGTCAGCTACAGTTACGATGCCTCACATAGATAGACACAAACACGTCTCTCTTTTTACTTTGGGAATTGAACATAACGTCAATATTTAGTTTATAAATGTATTAAATTATCAAAAGAAACAAAAACTTGTTACTAGAATAAAGGTTATTGACTTCTGCAATTCTACTTGAAACATATCAGAAAACTTGCAATGTTAGTACGTTATTACAACATCAAACACTTACAAACTTACGTTGATTTCTCTATGTACACTTCATATTCTGAATCTTTATTAGTTTTCACATTTTCCACACTCCTCCTTATCCTATTACTTTCATCCATTTTATAAATTTTCCCAACTTTCTCCAACTTGACTTTCTTTCTGAAAGGAAACGGCAGAAGTCTTGGGTCTTGTATATTTGCTTTGACTTCGTTTAAGACGCTTATAGACAAAGGTTTTGTTTGCCATTCAGGCATAAGGTTGCCAATTTTGGAATCTGTTTTCTCGTGCACTGACTCATAGTTTGGAGTTACTTCTTCATGAGGGTTGGTGAAAGCTGGTCTTGGAATATGTGCGACGTACGCTGCCCTTAAATACGGCTGATGACGATTTTTATTATACAAGTTCAGTAGAGACCAAGAATTTGTATCACCAAAGTAAGAGTTTGGAATCGAACTTAAATTATACTGTAAGAACGCTAAAGGATAGTTTAAATTTTGATAGTTCGGTTTTGGGATATCATCTTGCTTGTTTGCTAACTCGTAAACTCGATTGTTTCCATCCATTGTGTATTGTTTATTTATTATTCGTGTCCATGGATGTATTTTTTTACCTGCTTCGTTTGGCTTGCAAGGTCTCTTTTGCGCTCCTACTTGACTGGGTTCTTGGCATAAATCTGGTTGGGTGTAAACTGTAGCTTGTGGATAAACTATTTCTGGCTGAGGATATGTATCAACATTTGGAGGAATTGCTGGTCCTTCTGGGTATGCCTCACCTGGTGATACAAACGCGTTCACTCTTTGCAACTCTCCAGAAAATAACTGTGGGAATGCCGCTGAGTTAAAAATAGATTCTAAAGGTCTGTATTGGATAGCTTGATCTGGTTGTCTATAAGCAGGTTGCGGGTCAACAATTGGATGATATGCCACTGGAGTAGAATGTGGTCCTTCTATTTTAATAGCATTTATGTAACCAGGTTGTTGTTGATGTAAATACGAGGATTCTCTCTGGAATTTTGACATTGGATAGTAATAAGGTAGCTTTCCGAAATCTTTTTCGGTAAACGTTCTACCGATGATGTCTTGATGAATATTCGACTGAACTGGTTTTGTTACAGGCTTAGCAGTTGCTTCATTAGCGTTTTCCATTCTCAATTTTGGCTGTTCAAAAAGCATTACATTCATAGAATCTACATATTTAGTTTTATCTACCGGTATAGAATCTACCTTCTGATCAACAGGTGTAATTGCTACATCTGATTTATGCTTGTTATGGTTTAAGGTAAGAGGTTCATACCAATAAGAAATGAATTTCCTTCCAGTATTACTATTCATAGCTTTTGCTCCTTCTAATTTATTTTTTTCTTCTCTTAAAACTTCATGGATAAGTGATGTATCAGGTACTTTGTCAACTTCTTTATAAATGTCTTGTGCTAAGTTGTAAACTTCAAGTATAGCTTCTAAATCACTCTTTTTGACAGTCTGCAGCAGGAATGTCATGGCTTTAATTTCATCTTCAGTTAGATATCTATCATTATTATTATTTGAACCAACTTCAGCACTTTTATATTTGTCAACATCTTCCGCGTTAACGTTTTCCTCAATAATAATATTAGTTGTTGGCGTACAATTTACTGATGGTTTTTTATCATCGAGTTTTGTGACTTGCGTCGATGATATGTTAAATTCTCGTAATTTTTCATTGGTATTTATATTCTTTTTTCTAAGTTTGCAAGAATATGAACCACAGAATGTCGTGGAAGGCCAAGTCGTGTTGGCTTCATGGAGTTTTCCTGTGTCAGGGTCTCTGCAGTAGAATCCTGGAATAAAGAACAGAATAGTTTTATAATTATATGACATGAATTATTTTCTTTACAGTAGTAAAAAAAATACAGAGATGTGCAATGCAGGGTGAATCTTTAAAACAAAAAGGTTATGTAAGAGTTTTTTAAATTTCAGACTAATTCTATTAATAAGTTTTAGAAGCGTCATTTTATGAATGACAGCTTAAAAACAACAAATTCGCTTATAGGTAATAAGAAATTCTAAAATTAAATCAGCACTTCATATAAAGTAATGAAAAACACACAATTTCGTAGAACATCAAGAATTAATTCATACTCGATTAAACAAACAAACAATAATTTTCATCGTGATGTCATTTCCCTTTGTTTCCAACTTTCAATTTAGTCTCATGTTTATATTTTCTTGCTATTGTCTAACGTTGATTTAATAAACAATATTTAAGGTAGTTTACTATTTTATACGTACTTGTGAATTTCATATTTTTATTAATTAACTTTGAATTGTACTTGGTAATAATTATACTCTCGTGATAATTTGGTTGAGAATTTTATATTATACTGGGTGTAACAGAAGGGAGTAGAGAGACAGAGAAACTGAACAACTCTCCCTAAGGAACATGGGTCGTAACTCGAAAAAAAATTTTGGATCGCCCATACTTACTCAATCAGCTGATCGGACATTTTGTATGGGGAGGCGAAATTTTTTTTTTTGAGGTACGACCCATGTTCCTTGGGGAAACTTGTTCAGTTTCACGGGGACTATCGCTGTGTTTCGGTGTTATACCCCCTTTCTGTTACACCCTGTATATTCCGTAGATTTCTCATTTACAAGTACTTCTAATGCCACTACAGTCAATACCACTCAACTGTTTTAAGGTCTATCTATACAGATCCGGGCCGTGTCTGGGCCGTGGCAAGCCAGGTGGGAGAACGTGTCCGGTTGTCATGACGACGTATCGTTTTCCCTCCTGACGGGCCACGGCCCGGGCACGGCCCGGATCTGTGAAGATAGACCTGAATACTTTCACAAAAATTATCATCTAAGTATAAAGACACAACTGTCAAACGTACAGCGTCGACAGTTCAGCGGCTGGAGTACGCGGCGTAATTTCGACTGATGTGTTAGAGATGACTTGAAACACTCTACGAGCGTATTTAACCGAACGTTCGGCGCCGTTATTGAGTCGTTTTGAGAATGTTATTTCATCAACGAGAGGAAATTCCCGAAAATCACAATCATCGTCATGTTAGCCTCCTATAGCTGCCCAGTGCTGATTGTCTCTACAATGATTTTCCAACGTGGCCGGTTCATTGCCACCAGCTTTCAACGAGACACCGTGGTTTTCCCTCATCGGTCCATCTGGCAGGTGGCCATCCTACGCTGCTCTTGGTAGTGCGTAGTCTCCACTCCAGAACTTTTTTGCCTCATCTGCCGTCCAACCTTCGCGCATTGTAACCCGCCCATTACCACTTCATCTGAGGCCCAAGTCTGCTAATTTACAATACTCTGTGTCAGAAAAGTGTCAATGAGAGTGTCAATGTAATTTTTTGACAGATTTGGTCGCAATCAGTGTAGGTCATTGTTTAGCAGAATACCTAATGTGTCAAAAAATGCCATTGAGAATCTTCTCACAGACAACTGAGGCTATTTTAAATTAGCAAAATTCAAAATTCAAAAATAATTTATTCGTAGGTAACATTAAATTTACACTTGAATTCGTCACAAAGTAAAAAATAAAATAAAAAACATAATAATGAATTTAAAGAACCAAAAAAAGAAAAACATTAAAGGAGGGAAGCTACGCTGACTTCGGAAGGCAGATTCCCCAGAGAAGAAGCCAGCAAGAAACTCTAGAGGTTGTAGAGGTTGTAGATGTAGAGGTTAGAGAGCAGACTTGGGTCCCTTGTTAATCCTTTGAGCTATATCAACAAGCTTCGTTCTTCTACGGAATTTCTTATTTTTGATAACAATAGACAATGCGTATTATTTAAAATCAAATATTTTTTCCATCATTGTTATTAGAAAGTTGCGTTTCAATAGGCGTCTATAAAACATAACACTGTCTAAACACAATGCAGTCATTTGTCATCTAAACACAATATGTGCAACAATATCACTCTTTTGAATGTTTTGCAAAACATTAACATTCTCTACTATGAACCGGTAAGAGTTTACTTGGGCTATCATTTGTATATTCGTAGATATCGTTAAGGTATCTAGTTTGGAATTTGATTGAATAGAAGTTATGACTTTGCTTGCAGGCAGTCAAACATCCGCTTCAAAGTTCCTTCCGTAGACATTGTTGCTTTTCCACAAATTGTTTATTTATGAAATGCTTGTTTTTGTAAGTTGTACTCGACTTGACATTGGAAGAAACCTGGCAGTCGCAGTGTATTAAAAAATTCAAAATTTTTGCCATATAATAGCTTATAGGTTTCGCACAAACCGCGGTTCAACAGCTAGTGCGTTAAAGCCTTATGTTTTATTCCTATCTAATAATTATTTTTATATTATTCATGAATGTTATTCATTTCTTCGAAGAATATAAAAAAAATGCATAATATAATCACAAAAAATTAGTCCCAGATTTTACCACATAGATATTTTTTTTTATTCAGTTGGTACCTACTGCAAACAATTGAATACATCTTCAACTGTGTGGTTTGCTAAAACTACCATAATATTTTTATTAATGGCTTAAGTTCTTAGTTAAAGACAAAGGTCAAACTTAAAACACCCCTTTTTTGGCGTCGGGGGTTAAAAATCAACTTACGAAGTCCAATAACTCTCTCATTGAAAACCACATTAAAAATCACATAAGTATTAAAATCTATTCCGATAGTACAATAATAATATAACGTTGCAAGGCGTTGATACAAAAAGTTAAGTTTATTAAGTTATTGTCATGGTTAGCTTTGTATTGAAGTGCAGCACAGCACGCACGTACGACTGTAGTGAAGACAAATAATGAAGACAATAAGGCAAATAATGATAATAATGATTCAAATCTAGTGAAATCATAACCAAGTAGTCTAATTTCATTAAACCACACTAGAACCTAATTTTAAACATTTAAAAAAAACCGCATCCAAATCCGCCAACGCGTTTAGAAGCTACATGCCACAGCCAAACAGACATAGACGTCAAATTTATAACACCCCTCTTTAAGGCGTCGGTGATTAAAAACTGAAAACGGTTGAAATGAGGATTCAAATAAGAAAAAAAAAACAAACCTCTTGCAGTGAAAACAGACGACGCAGTAGATATAAAACAAATCACAGTTAAACTAATGATGTACCACTCCATCGCGCGTCTCTATCGAATGGTTAAACAATACTGAAGTCTATAGTCAGCTGGGCAAGCTCGAATTGTTTTGGTTTCATGTGTTCACTATTGTAGAGAGATTGTCAAAGTTTTATGAATAGAATAGAATAGAATATAATTTGTTAATTGTACTAATATAAGAGGTACGTCAATTGATGTATACCGTTGACTAGGTGGCTTAATAGTGACATGATTTTTTGTATTTAACAGTTTATTGTAAGATGATAGTACATAGAGACAGAATAAAAGAGAAGTTATACAAAAGGTACAGCATATTCTAAAAGAAATTTCTTCTTGCAAACCCCACAGAGAGAGAAGTGATAGCATGAAGGCAGGATAATCACTTAACCTACAATAAACAATAAATATATAAGTAAACCTACACAAACTTAAATATTATAATTTATATAAATATATTGGATGTTACAGAAAGGGAGTATAAAGCCGAAACACAGCGATAGTCCTCATGAAACTGAACAAATTTCCCCAAGGAACATGGGTCGTAACTCGAAAACAATTTTTGAATCGCCCATACTTACTCGATCAGCTGACCGGACAATCTTGTATGGGGAGGCGAATTTTTTTTTTCGAGTTACGACCCATATTCCTTGGGGAAAGTTGTTCACTTTCATGAGGACTATCGCTGTGTTTCGGCTTTATACACCCTTCCTGTTACACCCTGTATATTGTATTATCTATGATAAGGCAAGATAATGCTCTTTAACTTTCCGTTTGAAAATATATTTTTATGTACAATGAACTATTGTTATAAATGAATGACATTGTTGATTAAATTAATGATTTCGGTAGTTATTTCAAGCATGCAAGTAAAGCGAAGTGTTCTCTGCCAAAACAATTTCAAAACAAAATCACCTTCGATATTAAACATAGCATTCCAAAACTGACATTAAATTATTTTCTTTAAATCTAGAAAACTCCGTTCCAATTCAAGCAAGTCTTTTAAAAATCTCTTCATAAATAACTTAACACTGCACAAACATGCGGTCGAAAATACTTAGCGTAAAACGGAGCGTAACCGCAAAGCTCTTTGAAAAGTTATTGGTACGTTCCGTTTTTCAGAGACGGTTTTAGGTGATTGGGAGTTTTCGGATTGGGGCAATTGATTCGTGTTTTTATTTTCATTCATGTCTTTTTAATTTATTGTAAGTAATTATATTGAACTAATGATTAATAGTTGAGGCTCCTTTTCTTGTTACTTTTGAATACTGTTTATTTATCAGAAAATAATCAAAATTTTCTAAACTGATTGAGAGGAATGGGGTGTGAGGAATTTAGCTACTTATAAGATTTTTTTTTAAATGTCAATATTTTGTTAATACACATAGGTAACTGTCTTTAACTTAATTATTATCATGAGGGAAGTACAACATAGGATATTTTTACTAGCTTTCAAAAATTTTGACATAGTTCAAAAAGAATAGCATTTTTTGAATTGCCTACACCCAAGGAAACCTGTCAATTTTGATAATATACCATAATCTAAGCTTGGAGGCAAAATATTTCCTACCCACAATCTACCTTACCTGCACACACAAAATCAAAATTAAATATACACCACAAAAGGCCCCGAATAAGGCCCCAAAAGGCCCTCCAAATCCGTCCCCCCCGATCCTTTGTTCACATTGGTATTGTTAAAGTTTGTGAGGTTAAGTTGCTTGGAAGCATTCAATGATTGGAGGTATTGATGAGGAATACAGGTGAAATACTCGTATTGTTGTATTATTGGAAAACATTGGGTGGGTTTTGTTAGCTGTTTCTGGGTTTGATTTTCGAAATTAAATTTAATATTTCTTAATTATATTTTAACTACATAATAGGTGTACCTGAAAGATAAGAAAGATAAAATATTTCTTCTGTACCTATCACTAATGCGACATTGATGGGTCACCTGATGCGACACGACTTTGTAAAAAACATCTTGGAAGGAAAACTAGAAGGAAGCCGAAAGAAAGGGAGACCACGAAGGACTTACATAGACCAAATAAAAGAGGGAAAAGAAGTTGTGTCGTATCAGGTGCTCAAAGGGACGGCAGAGAATAGAGAAGAGTGGCGCAGACTCCACCAACAAGAGCGACGCTCTTAAATTTATGATGATGATGACCTATCACTAGAAAAGAAATAGGGATGACGACTACATTCAAAAATTCAAAAAATAATTAGTCCGTCTTTTAGGCTATTCAAAAATATTTGAAACACAATTTTTACCTGATTAAATACATAAATAAATACAAAGATACAGAGCACCAAAGTTATGGAGTGGGGGGTTTTGACGTCACTCTTACGTAAAAATCGTACGTAAGCGTGACGTCACGAGCAACTTTAACCTTTGTAATTTTTAGTTTAAGAGAAAAAAGAAAAAATACGTGTCGAATATTTAAAAATAAACTATGTGATGGGCCTAAAACATTTTTTTTGTCGTCATGCCTATTGGAGGTGTATGTAAATCTACTAACCAGTATTAGGCCAGCTTGGTGAATTACGGCATAATCACTCTGGTATGAAAGTAGGCTCGTGCCCCTGTATTGGGGACGTTAAAAGAGCTGATGATGATGATATTAGGTAACTAGAGGCTACCCATGACCTCGTACGCATTTATCAAAAAAATCATCTTGATCTTAAAATAAATAAAGTCTTAGCCTTATGTTTTATTCTGATGTGCAAGTTACAAGATTGTAATATTTTATTTAAATCTGTTTAGTGGTTTCAAACAATGATTGCAGCCCAACCAAAAAGCAAAAAAGCCCAACAAAAATTCATCAAAGCTATTGAAGAGAGTGCAAAGGTGTAAACCTGAGTTGGGTTCGTGGTTCGGACACATCGCCAGCGGAAGTATACGCAAGTTTTCCCGTGACCCCGTCTTGAGGCGACAAGAAGGAACACCGTGGGGTTTTAGCCGGTGGGAGTCCGGCATAACCCTCCGTTTTTCTCCGAGACGGAAGGTATCCATATTGGATTTCCCCACGTAAAAAAAAGTATATTAAAAACAACCATCTCTGTCTCTCTTCTGCCTACAATTTGACTTCCTAGTTTCGGTATTCATTAAAAAATAAAAACTTTAATTATATTCAGAAATAGTACAAGAAAGTTTGAGTACCGCTGGCGGATACGGCGAACGTGTCAGAATTCGATCATAGTGTAGCGTAAGCATTCCGTCATTTCGCGTAATCATTCCAATTATTACTATTGTAAGCAAAATTTTTACAAAAACTTATATAGATATATGTAATGTTAGCCGCTGATTTCGGAAATGCCATGAGAAGCTATTGGAGACCTTAAGGTTTTATCCATTTTACTGTAAGTTAGGTCGGACACGTCCCGGATCTGGATCTATTATTATGAAGACTGTAAAACGCGGTTAACAGTAACCCACAAGCCGATTTCAAATGTCGTATAATACGATTATTCTAAATAAATTATTGACTACCTAGTCACAATTTTAATCAATCGTGCTTTCAACTATTTTTCTTGTAAATACTTATTTGCCAAATCAGTTAAAATATCTAATTTGACTTGAATAAATAAATGTGCCGATTGATGGATGGGTGTGATGTTGTTTGTTTATTTTTCATGCCAATCTATTGAATGCAATTTAAAGAAATTTGACTATATTGTAGCTCGCACATTAGAATAACAAAATAAAAATAGGCAAGGTATACCTAATAATTTAAGATATTGTGTAAGTATATGGAGATACATTATAGAAGGAGAAAGAGCGAGATTTCAATTAAAATGGTTTTTTAATTTTAAAGAAAATTTTACAGGAACATATAAAAAAATGACAGACAGAAAAAACAAAAAAAAAAAAACGTCAAGAACGAAAAATTGACAATTAACAAATTTCTTTTTAAAGTCTAAATAGTATTTATAGGTATTTATTTACATAAAAAGTATTTAAACGCCACAAGTATTCGAAGATACTCGATGTCCACAACCGATACTTAAATCGTCATACAAGTCACAAAGTCGCGAACATCTTATCCAATAATAAACCAACTCAATCTCAACTTCACTAAAAAGATTTAACTCAACGCGATCACATTCAATCAAAATAAAAATAAGATAAAAACTTAAAGCTACAAATCCTATACGTTTAAAAGTAATTTAAGAATGTAACGATACATTTATACATCACTAAAGGGTGTGATACCCTGCTGAGATGTGATAGGGTTGTGTTGTAGTAAATGATGTGATGCGAAGATATTAAATGCTTTGAAATAAAGTAAGTACTTAAGTGAATAGTTATTCCCAGTCTTAAGTAAATATTTATGAAATAAAATAGGTAAATATTTACTCCTAGTTATTTATAGAAGATATTAGTTATTATTTTACGTGAAAACCACTGAACTGATCCTAATGAAACTTTACTGTATTGTATCTTGTCATATAGTGAATAGAATGACACGCCTAGGCTATATTATAGGTATCTATCAGTAATAGTCGGTCAAACGCTTTTTTAAATTTATCTGGTAGGCCCTGTGCTTTCATCCTATCGTTAATTTTTCTTCTATAAAGGTAGTGAATAGTATTTTAGAATAAAAAAATACGTCAAACAGTGTACAAGTAACTACTTACTTACCAAATTCGAATAAAACATTTTTGAATTTGTGGAGTAGTAAAGTTATATCGCTTCGCTCAACCACTGTAATCGACCTTAACACCACCCGCTGGTACAATATTAAGGAACTCTCCCGTATCCTTTTTAGGACAACCTTTAATCTTAGCGCCATGTCTAAAAAGTTACGCTTTTTAATTGCGAAGGCATTTTAAATTATACATCGTAATTGCTTGTGAGTGTTCCTTTTGTTTTTGTCGGTTTAAAAGTTCGTTTAAGATTTATATTTTATTTATATTATATAGGGTGACTTTAAATTAGTGAACGATAGAAAAGGCTATGCATGTACTCGTGATAACAAACAACTTTTACTATGGGACCAAGTTCGAAATCACAAAAAAAAATTGTTCCCCCATACTATCAGCTGATGCATTTTGTATGGGGACTTCAAACATTTTTGAACGATTTCGACCTTGGTCCCATAGTAAAAGTGGTTTATTATCACGAGTACGTATATCCTTTTCTATCATTCACAAATTTAAAGTCACCCTATATTTTAAAGTAGAGTCTACCTGTGGCTTTGTACATATTTCACTGATGTTGGAAAAATGCAAAGTTTTAAATTAATAGCCTATGTGCTGTTGTGATGTTAAAGCTATAATATTGTAAAGTTTCATTAAAATCTGTCCAGTGGTTTTTGTGTGAAAGAGTAACAAAATCCTTACGTACTCGTACATACCTACATCTATCCATCGGCACAAACATTGACATTTTTAATATTTTAAAACGCCTTTGAAGAATTTGTTGCCTCTCGTCCAGCTGATTTCTTTAAGAAGGGCATTTATAAACTGCCACTGCGTTGGCAAAGATGCATTGATTGTATGGGTAATTACTTCACTTAATACAAATAAAAATTATATGAAAAAAAATCGTTTGAATTTTTTCATACAAAACGGCAATTTCATAGGTAAAGACCTATTATTAGTAGGATACAAGAGGCTGCCCGCGATTTCGTACGAATTTATCTTCGTTGGAAAAATGAAATGTCTTAAATTAATAGCCTATGTGCTGTTGAGATGTATAAGCTACAATATTGTAAAGTTTCATTAAAATCTGTTCAGTGGTTTATGCGTGAAAGAGTAACAAACATCCTCGATAGTTCAATGGTTTGAATACCTAGTTAAAATGATTTGAATTTCGAAAGAAATTCTAAATCATCCCTCATAGCAATATTTTACTTTAAAATAAGTACATAAAATAACTCAATGTTCCTGGAATCAAGTTAAAAATGCAGTTTTCCATTCAGCGTGGGTGTGAAACGATCAATCTTATTATTATAGTTTATTCTGCGAGGAAAAGGTAAATTCTATTTAAAAATAATCTATCAGAATTAAGTGATTGATGGTTTGATCGACTTTATATATTTTTAGAAGTTTTAAAGTTAAAGATTTCTTTTTGACGGAAAACTTTGTCTTTACCCAACTAGCAAAAAGTGGTTTTTAATCTCTCTTCAGGATCAATTTTCCTAGGACTATATGAGACTTACATCCACATATAAACCCGGAAAAGGGCCCACTTTATAAGTACACTTTTACTTATATCTTGTTTATATTAGACTGCTTCAATACCGTTTACTCCTATATTGCTACTGTAATAGAATTACGTAAATTCAATTAGTCCTGCAAATCCCAATATAAGTAAGTTATAGGAAAAAGTGAGATGAATTTGAGCCTCGCAATCCTACTATAAGCTCACATTTTGTGATCTGTCAGATTGTGTTCTGTCAATCTAGAAATTGTTAAACTGCTTAACTGAGTATTTATATGAATACTACATAATTTTATTTTATTTAACTGTCCGCCATAGTACAAAATCAAAAGATTTCTGTTGTTAGTCTGTTGTAAATTCGTAGGGGAATGTGAATTTACTGAATATTTTGGCATGTTTTTAATTAAATTTTCAAAGCGCCTCTCGTATCTAACTTATTGGCATTTTATTATTTAATAGTTTTCTATAAAAATATCATAAATAGGTGCCATTTTTTCGGTGAGCATTGTCAAGTCTGATTTAGCACCAATATAAGTAATATTAGTTCTATATTGGCATGTGCTCAAACCCAAAAACCGACGCCATATTGTTACCAATCTTAGTTGCAGTTAGTGTTGTCGAAAAATCGATAGTTTCACAAAAAGTTTGTTAAACGTCAAAAACATGTACCCTATCAATAGCACAATCGATACTATTGCTCTCCGATATTGAATACACAATATAGTTAATAATATAGATAGTTTTGCACAATCGATAGTGATAATTTTTTCGATAGTATTGCATTCAGTAAGCAGGCATAATGGGTGGTAGAATATATGACATGATCACGTATAATGGGTGGTAGAATGTATGACGGACGAATATAAAGTAAGTATGGTCAGTCAGTTGGCCAGCAATTTCGAATCTACCACCCATTATACCTGCTTACTGAATGCAATACTATCGAAAAAAAGATCACTATCGATTGTGTATTCAATATCGGAGAGCAATACTATCGATAGTATCGATAGTATCGATTGTGCTATAGATAGGGTACATGTTTTTCGACCTATCGATAGGCTATCGATAGTGGCCTATCGACCGGCAACACTAGTTGCAATCTTCATAGCTGATGTCAAATCCTATACCAGAATTTGCAAAACTATATAAAGCGTGTTTTTGCTTATATAGGTCGTTTTAAGCACAAATTATCTTATAAGAGTTTTGGCCAGGATTGTTTAAGATTACTGAGACTATAACACTACTCTGAAATGCCTTTGTAAGTGTACGTAAGATTATAACGGCCTATGATAATTCTATATAAAAACATCTTATTTTCT
The DNA here is from genome assembly GCA_947563765.1 of Anarsia innoxiella. Classification (NCBI taxonomy): domain Eukaryota; kingdom Metazoa; phylum Arthropoda; class Insecta; order Lepidoptera; family Gelechiidae; genus Anarsia; species Anarsia innoxiella. Next base: position 1,203,253 of record OX387413.1, read on the forward strand.
TGCGTGATATATAATGTTAATGATGTTAATGATTTTATTAATCGTTGAATCGTAGATATAAAATCGCTTCTAAAATCAGACAAAAAATATAAATGGTTTTCAATACTTAAAATTGAAGTTACTTATATTGACCATAAAATATTAGCTTATATGAGGATATAAGTATAAGTAAAAGGAGCGATTGCACTTAAGTGTATATACTCCTGGTAAATGCTTCTAGAGGAATTTAAGATTAAAGTGCTCCTTATATGTAATCTTATAGGCGCATATAAGTCTGAGATACAGGATTATTTACTCCTAAGTGCAATTAGTTTTGTTCACAGCTTTTATAGGAGTGCTAATCCTGAAGTAGCCATGAAATTGTTTCTATATACTGATATAAGTTCAAATTATAGGATTAAACATACTGAAGTCAAAACGGCATTTATTAAAACTGTTAAAAGCGCAGTAGCACACATCAAACCCATAATCGGAGCTATATAAGTCCATTTAGCATTAGAAAACTGGATTCCAGGACAATTTTGCTGGTTGGGTAAGGCCTCTAAATATAACTTGTCGCGGATTTTCCAGGTATTTTTATGCTAGGCCGGCAGCTTAAACAATTATGCCGGCGGCTTTACGTCATACGAATGGCAGCTGTCAAAAGCCGCCAGCCTAGCCCCGCCGGGCCGGCGGCTTTGGTATGTAGATACCATTAGTGGAAGAATATTTTGTATGAAGCTATTACGTTTCTCTTCTATTGTGGTAGGCAAAGACAACACCCAAAAAAAAAACTTTAAAGCAAGATAATCTGCATATAAGCTTGATAAAAGAAAAATAAAAAATAGAACTGAGAAAAGGACTCAGCATAATATCATATCATCTGATGTGAGAGAGGCGTGACAGATATGTATGTATGTAATAAACACCTATCCGTAGCAAGTGGTCTCTGCCTACCTCGATGGGAGAGAGGCGTGACAAATATATACACCTACCAGGAACACATAATCACGAGAGACTAAAGCACTACAGAACCGACATTTTTTCATTTCAAAGGCGTACTTATAAGCCCTTAATCTTTCCACCCTTTCAGTAGAACAATAGATGTAAAATAGCCCTTCACGCCCACCGCGCCAGACTGACGGCATAAAATATCAGCACTAAGATAAATCAGGCATAGATTATAAAATTTATGCAGATGCGATTTTCTTCGGGGAATAGGTTAGGAATCTTCTTGTTTGACACTAAGCGCCAAAACACACGGTGAAACGCAACTGCAACGCAACTGAAACGTTTCAAACTAAACGACGCAAGTCGTGTGTGGTTTTCTAAGGAAGTCTATAGCAGAAACTACGATGCAACTCAAAAGTAACTAGCAATTTCAGTTGCGTTGCAGTTGCGTTTCACCGTGTGTTCTGAGTCTTACATATACTTTTTCTTCTTATCAGCCCATAAACGTCCCCACTACAGGGGCACGAGCCTACTCTCATACGAGAGTGATTAGGCCGTAATCCACCACGCTGGCCTAACATACATACTTACATATCATCCATCACGACTTTCTACCATTGGGGTAGGCAGAGACCACTCTCTCTTCCTTTTCTTCTCTCTCTCCTTGTTTAAAATGAGTGTAAAACCAGTCAACTGGGGCCCAAGTCTGTTAATTCTCAGTTGTGTTGTGTCAGCATTGTGCCAGCATGGTGAATTGTGATGGTCTGATCACTCTTGTATGAGAGTAGGCTCGTGCCCATGTAGGAGGGGCGTTAAAAGGGCTGATAAAGATACCCAACACTATTCAGTATATACTGTACTGTACTGTACCTACTGTATACAGAGTGTAACAGAAAGGGGGTATAATGCCGAAAAACAGCGACAGTCCTCATGAAACTGAACAACTTTCCCCAAGGAACATGGATTGTAATGCGAAAAAAAAAAATCTCCTCCCCATACAAAATATCCGATAAGGTGATCGCGTATGTATGGGCGATCCAGAAAAATTTTCGTGTAACGACCCATTTTCCTTGGGGAAAGTTGTTCAGTTTCATGAGGACTATCGGTGTGTATACTGTATTATTTCAGTCTACTGTAAATCATTAGGTTATATTATAACCTATGATAATGAACGCCTGTTGAAGTCATAATATTTATTAATGTACATCATAATATTATTAATTAACTTTAACGTTATATTCTTTGAACATAACATTTGGATATGTCTGTAATTACCTTTAATGTTGTATAAATAAATAAATAAAATGAATTTAAAACACCAATTCAGGGGCCCAAGTCGGCTAATTTAAAATAGCCTGAGTTGTGTATCGGCAGAGTGTCAATGGTATTTTTGACACATTTGGTATTCTGCTAAACAATGGCTTACACTGATTGCGACCAAATGTGTCAAAAAACGACATTGACACTCTTATTGACACTCTGTCGACACACAACTGAGAATATTGTATTTAGCAGACTTGGGCCCGGTAGGTACTCTCACAGATTTAAGAAATAATGTTTCCCATTACTATCATTTATTACATACCATGTTACACAAAGAGGTCTTAATTTATTTATTGGAAAACCAACAGCTTCACAAAAAAAAAAAATACATTACAAAATTATAAGTTAATAGACGAGCCAATTACAGGTTTTCACAGATAGAAATATAATAAGAAGGTACCGTCAAAGCACTAATGCACTGATTGTTTGTATAGACATATAAATACGCACATAAACGTCACAATTGCCTTATTGTTATATTTCTTTACAACAGTCTCAAACTAATACACTAAGGTTAACAAGATTTATAAATTAGTGAAAAAGAAAAAGATAAGAAGAAAAGAGAAAAAGAAAAGAAGATGAAAGAAAAAAATAAGAATAAGAGAGAAAAAGAAATAAGATGGAATAATACATACATACCTATCCGTCACGCTTCTCTTCACTTCCTACGATCCAAACACACTTCTTTCGCTACATCAATAATCATCCTAACAAAAACAAAATTGTATAAAACCTAACCCCCATTCTGTACCACGTAACTTAATCTATGTCCCAGCGTACGTCAAGTTACTCAACCCGATGTAAAGGTATATAAAACGCGCTGACGGAATAAAATATCAGCTTCTAGATAAATCAGCCGCGCCGTATTCTCCGGATATCTATACAGGATGTTTTAACAATTGTATTCTGCAATCCTGGGCTCCAATTCTGCTAATTTAAAATAGCCTCAGTTGTGTGTCGGCAGAGCGTTAAAGGAATTTTTTGACACATTTGGTATTCTGTTAAACAATGGCTTACACTGATTGCGATCAATTGTGTCAAAAAATACCATTGACATTCTTATTGACACTGCCGGCACACAAATGAGAATAAAGTAAATTAGAAGACTTGGGCACCAGGATGTTTTACAACTGTATTCTGCAATCTGTACCTATTATTCAAATTCACTATCGTTCTTAGTTTCTATGTATTTGCGTTGTCTGGGTACTTTATTGTATCGCCCTTCTCTCTACTGAAAATAAGCGTATATAGAAATTGACTAAAAAAGACCCAACCCATATTATGTCCCCACCGAGGGGCACGAGCCTACTCTCATACAGAGGGTGATTAGGCCGTAATTCACCACGCTGGCCAAGTGCGGGTTGGCGGATTTCACATAAAAATACATGATTAAAAAAAAAAAAAATACAACTCTTTTTTTGACTTCATATAATAAAATGTCAGGCAGTCTAGGTGTATACTCTGGCATAAGTTTAATTTCTGGGCAGTGAGTTTTTTTTTTAGGCCTAATAAGTTGCATTATCGTTTATCATCCTTTTTAGAAGATAACGTGTTTTCACCTTCTTCACGGAGTATAAAATCAGCCTGTATAAGTCTCTTCTTGAGTACGAAATCACCCTGTATAACTCAGAGCACCCGTTACATTTAATTCTACCTACAAAAAAGGGGTTTTAGTGGAAATGCGTGTTTAGTAATACAATAATGTCTTCATTTGTTTTCTTCGTGACACTTTTGTGGTTCTCTAGATGGTGTTTTGTTTCTCGCTCTGTTTGAAGCATAGGTTTTAAGATGTGTCTTTTGAGATCATTGTGAATATTATTTTGACTATGTTTTATAATGCCTACCATTACATTTTATGTTCACAAATAGCCAATATTACGCATCAGGGGTTTTGGATTTACAGTTGAAATTCGAATTTGAATAGCAACTTATAACAGCAAAACAAAAACGAATCTAAACATAATACAAAACGAAAAGAAGGAACCGAAAATAACCTCCAAACACAAGCATATACTAACAAAAATATGCTAAACGTATGTTTTGCACGAACGGCTCACTATAGTCGATGACATGCAACTTTTATCATAGCAATTTGGCAGGCTTGTAAATAACCTGTCATAAGCCAGGTTTTTAGTGTATTTTCTCGACATTTTCTTTACCGTTTAAAGGTCTATCTACACAGATCCGGGCCGTGTCCGGGACGTGACCGGGCCGTGGCCTGTCAGGAGGGAAAAAATACGTCATCATGACAAAGTGTGTGAACGAATCCATAAAAAATGTATGGAATGATATTTTTTCCCTGACACGTCTCGGACACTATTAGGCCTTGTCGTGTGTTTGGATACTGAAAAAAAAAAGAAAAGTTTAGTAAACGTTGGCCAACGGCAATACGTCAATTTTAAATGAAAGCCCTCGACTCATAATTTTTAGATGACCGCCATTGACACATTCCTCGCAGAACCGATGGACGATGGGGCAGAAAAGTTCTCGAGTGGCGACCATGAAGTGTGGAAAGGCCTCCAACAAGGTAGACTGGCGACTTGGTTAAAGTCGCGGGAAGCCGTTGGATGTGGGCAGCGCAAGACCAGTCGTTGTGGAGATCCTAGGGGGAGGCTTTTGTCCAGCAGTGGACCCATATGCTGACATGATGATGGTGATGGACCGCCATCGATTTGTATTCAGTCAGGTTATATTTAGAATTGAGTGATTTTAAACGAGCAATATCTCCAGGACTATCCGAATTTAAGTAGGTACGGTCAGCATCATAAGTCGATTAACACATTCAGTTTTTCAAAAGTAAAATACACCACAATTAAATGAAAATCGCTAAATAAAAAATACTCCAGAGCAGTGGCGTGCCTAGGACCTAAGGACAGGGCAAGCCAGAGATCCTAAAATGTACTTTTTTTACTCGACTTCATAACCGATCGTAAAAAAGTGTTTTCGTACCTACTTAGTTTTGTTTTCAACATTTATCCTTTCTTCTTTTAGCGCTATTTTCTTTTTAGGCGGTCGGGTTGGAAATACGATTACGTTGAGTAGATATATCAAAGCACACCAAAAATTTTACTAATTCTAGACAGAATTAAATACATGACATTGACAAAACCGTTGTTTGCTTGTGCGGATGAATAGATAACCTCATTCTTGCTCTGGTTTGAAATGCACGAAAACCACTAAGAAAGAAAGTGTGTAGATTTTATTACGTAATCGTAAAAAGTTGGTGACTTACTGAAAAACGAAATATTTAAATCCGGGGTTGGCATTTCCAAAACAATGAGCTGCTTCTTTTCATAACAATGAATTCACTTTGCGTCGTTGATCAAAGTTATTAACACATTTCAAACCTTCACAAGGCACCACGGCCTCACTATCACTGCTCATTTTCGTAACGAAAGTCAATTTATTACAATAAAACTATAAAACGAGCAAAACTTTTCATAAACACAAAAAAAAAACAACAACAATTACCGACCGGCGGCGGCCACTAATAAATAAATAACTTGAAGTTGGTCGCAGTCCGTCCGTCTCGCAAATAACTATACGTGACTATATTCATAGGCAAACCCGGCTTAGGTTTTCATACAAACTGATGTAATTAGCCGACCAAATTATGATGGTTTTTAGGTAATTTATCATACATTAGAGTAGTACAACAGCAAGCCACATAAGAAGCCAATGAGTGCGAGCGAAACAGAATATAGACGTAATCGTAATCCGGGTTGTGATGTTCATTAATAGATGGCGCGCTTTTTTGGCTCATAAAAAAGTACAGATTTTACTTTTTTTTTTGGCTTGGAGTCTTAAATATAAAATCTTTGAATATTTTATAAGAGTAAATTATGAAATGAATTTGTATTAGGTATGTGATATTTTTGTAAGGCAAGCCCGGCTTTTGGGCTTGTATGGACGTACCGCCACTGCTCCAGAGTTAAATGAACATCGAATGAGGTTCAAAATAAAAGAAATAAGTAAGGTTTTACGTCTAAAAGTGGTGTATATTACTTTTTGAAATCTGAATGCGTTCATCGACTTATGATGCTGACTGTACATATAATTGCAGAAATTTACACAATTCCCACTCAAATATCTATCGATGTGTAACAAAAGCAATAAGATTGTCAAAATGGGTGGGAAACTTGTAAAATGCTTATCCAAATAAGCACGTACTAACATTGTGTCCAAAACGGTTTATCAGGGAGGCGCTTCTTCTAACAGGGACGGATTTAAGGGTTTGTGGACCCGTTTTTGCTGTAAAGTAAAGAAAAGATATTAAGGTAACGGATTAAGCTAAGTTTTTAAAGATCTTATTGAAGAAGCTTTAAGTTATTTGAATGTTTAATGATTATATTTTGTTCATCATTATCTTTATAAAAAAATTACATTACGGCAAAGTTAATGCATGGCTATTGGTATATAATGCCCTCTCATATCACTTATTGATATAAAATTTTAAATTAATATTTAATAGACCAAAATAACATTTTAAAATAATAAGGTACTTACCTAGTAATTATGTTAAGTAAACAAAAGCCTCACATTTCCACAAAAAAAGAAACTCGAATAAAACAACCCACAAACCAAATTCAACCCTGGCATCTCATGCCGTGATATCAACAATCGCCTCTAAATGCGGCCCACTCACGCGATCCGGCCATTTTCAGGCAAAATCAAAACGAGCGCCAATTCCATGAATTTCGTGCTTTGTTCCTTATTCCGTATTGTGTACCAAATCGAGTGCACTGAATGGGGCCCTGTTTAGGATAAAGCAGTTTTAGTGAGCGCTTTGTTGAAACAAACTATAAGGGGAGTTTAAGTGGGGGAAATTAGGTTGTCTTTATTTTTTAATCAAAATGGTAACTTAACTACGTATTCTGCCAAAGTTAAGTGAAGTAATTTGTAAATACTAACAAACACCCAGGTACGCAAGTCTGCTTATTTAAAATAGCTTCAGTTGTGTGTCGGTAGAGTGTCAATGTCATTTTTTGACATATTTGATCGCAATCAGTTTAACCCATTGTTTAGATACCAAATGTGTCAAAAAATGCCATTGGCACTGCCGACACAAAACTGAGGCTATTTTAAGCAGACTTGGGCCCCGTTATCCATAAATAAAATATTCGAACTCCCTTCAAGACGCTTCAATATTATTCCAAAACAGGAACTTTACGAAATGAGCGATTCTCTTCAAGATATTTGTTTCCATAATTTATGAACGTTAAGCTCTCGCTAAAGTTATGTAAAACATGTTTCTAACCACAAAAGATACTTAAAGTCTACCCTGTATACTTTATTACTTAATTACTTCGAACATTGCATATACGGGGTGGAAAGTATGCTTGGTAAGTTTAAGTTTAAGGGAGAAGTTTTTATTAATAATGTTATTTTTATAATTTTGCCTTACTTATAATATGTAGTGTGTTGTATAACGACAATCCGACTGGGCGTATAATAGTTATTAGGCCATAATTATTATTTTGATGATTCGATTTAACTGTTGTATTGAGAAATCTTATAATTAGTAACCAATTTTCATACAATAATTGAACATTTTTTAACTTTTTCTATAATTTAACTTTACTTAAAAGGTAAAGCGAAGAAACTTTTGTTTGCATCGTAGTAAGAGGAGGGAAGTGGTCTCCGCCTACCCCGATGGGAAAGAGGTGTGTGTGACACATATGTACCTATGTATGTAACTCGCATTCTTAAAAGCAGATTGTGTGATCAACATAGTAATCTTTTTTAGTTTTAAATTATTGATTAACAGCTTAAAAATATTAAAAATATTCACCCCATTCCCACTACCAACAAAATAAAATTAAATATTAATTTAAAATAAAGGATGCGTTATGAAGTGAAGCGTTATTTTTTTTAATTAACGCCAGCGCTGTCAGTGTTTGGTACAGTCGTTATCAATTACCGAATATTCAAAAACCGAATGATGTATGGTTTTGTGGTTTAAAGTATAAGAGATCGCCTTATTTATTATTATTTCTTTTTTTTTAAATTTTTTGGTAGAAAGTGGTCTCTGTCTACCCCAATGGGAGAGAGGCGTGACGGATATGTATGTATGTATGTATAAAAATAACTTGACATGTATAGTGACATGACGTCATGACATTGTCGATACTGCCAATGTCACATGAAATAAAACTAACTATTAATTTTAAATTGTACATTAAGTAGGTACAAAGATATTTTATACACATTTAATAAGACTTAAAAACAAACATCTTTATTTACAAACTAATGTTTGTCTCTGGTAGGAATATGCATGATAACAAAAAAAAAAAATTATCCATCACATAGATTATTTTAAAATATTCGACACGTATTTTTTTCTTTTTTCTCTTAAACTAAAAATGACAAAGATACACTGGGTCATGTTGCTTGTGACGTTACCTTTGAGTACATTTTTTACGTAGGAGTGACGTCAATACCCCGCACTCCGTAACTTTGATGTTTTGTATCTTCGTATTTATTTATGTATTTGATCAGGTAAAAAATGTGTTTCAAATATTTTTTAATAGCCTAAAAGACGGACTAATTTTTTTTTTAATTTTTGGATAAAGTCATCATCTCCATTAAAACCTCTACCTCTTATAACTTAATTAAAACCACAATCGTTAAGGTAACGAGCTCAACTTTAATATCAGATAAAACTATATTTCGTTGGTCCTTTTAGTTCAAAATGTTCACTACCTCTGTAATTAACTATTCAAACTAGAGGCTGCCCGCGACTTCGTACAAATTTATCGTTATATCTTGGAAAAAAAACATGATATCTCAAAATAATATCGCCAATGTATTATAGTAGGTGAGAGAAGAGTAATTTTAAAGACCGTTTCTGAAAGAGGAGGAAAAATGCTGGGTCAGCCGATACGACACGATGTCTTTGTAAAAAACTTCTTGGAAGGAAAAATAGAAGGAAAACTAAAGAGAGGGTGAAGAGAGGCCACAAAGGACTTACAAAGACCAAATAAAGGAGGGAATAGAAGTTGTGTCGTATCTGGTGCTCAAAAGGACGGCTGAGAATAGAGAAGAGTGGCGCAGACTCTACCGACAAGAGCGACGCTCTTATGATGATGAAGTGTTATTCTGATATATTAGCTACAATATTGCCAAATTTCATCAAAATCTATTAAGTAGTTTTTGCGTGAAAGAGTAACAAACATCCGTCCATCGGCACAAACATTGACATTTATAATATTAGTAGGTTTAGTTAGGGAAAATTTCGTTTTAAATATAGGTTATAGTAACAGGTATTGTCAACATTTTGTAGAATTTATCATTTTTCGTGTTTTGATTTTGAATAAATGGTTTTGTCGAGTGAATGATTTTATAATTGAAGTAAATTATTGTGCTAGTGTTTTATGTTTTGACATCATAGCGAAAGAGGTGTGTTTGGATCGTAGCAAGTGGAAGAGAGACGTGCAGGATATGTATGTATGGGTTGTTCCTCTTACGCCCCATGACGTCACACCCCATTTTGAAGTCATTCCTGTTTCGCCCTATTCGAAATATTTAATAATATTTTTGTCTTAACAACTAGCAATGTATTCCGCTTTCACCCCACTGCTGATTTTGTTAAGTTTGTAAGGAAATTGTAGAGATAGTAAAAAAAGAATAATATTTTTGATTTGCTTTACTTAGACAAAAATAATTTAAGTTTATTGTAAACTGTTTAGTTTTGTATAAATTATTTATAAATCAATCATGGAGAAAGGATGATGCAACACTCTGGTACACCCCTCCAATAGCAATGTGTGATACATCGTTTGATAGCTCTTAGTAGCCTAACTAAAAGTTCCTATGGAGTCAAGTGCCTATCGTTAGTTCGTTTAGAGTTATACGGTCCCAAAAGTCATAAAAAATATCACTTTTTTCATAGAGAATAGCAATGTATGATACTCCATCATTTATTGCACTCCACTACCTGTTGGATAGCTCTTAATACCCTGAGTAAAAATTCCTTTGGAGCCAAGTTCCTTTCGTTAGCCTATTTCGACATATACAGTACCAACTGAAGGGTACAGGCAAAGAATAGGGACTGTCCTAATGAGTTGGTTTTGAGATAAGTTGACCTGTACTGTATTTTTGTAAACAGTAATTTTTAAATAAATGAAGAAAAACGTAAAAATATAAGATTTCCATTCATTTTTTTCTAATAAAATATCTATTGTACTTTGATATTATATGCTTAAGTCTGATTCAGAACGAACTAAGAATCAGGTCAAAATCAGTCAAGCGCCATACCAATTCTTTTTTTAGAAGATAAAACCTTTCTAACGACATATCACACATCGCTATGGGACGGGTACCAGGACTCCATACGAAGTCTTGCGTCGTCCTTTTTGTTTTGATACGTTGCGAGACTATATTTTCAAAGATTTAATTTGATTGATTTTCAATTATAAGTATATTTATTCAATGACGCTCTGTTTATTTCTCTTAAGTATCTACATGTACTAAAACTTTATTTTTTAATGTTCTTCAAGTGATACCCACCAACATCTGACATTTTATCTGACCGTACTTACAAAGCTAAGAACCGTTGAAAACTAAAGTGGGGCGAACTAGGAATAGTATTTTGAATAAAAATGGAATTAAAAAATGTTGTGGGATGAAACAGGAATAAAAATAGGGCGTAGAAGGAAAAATAATACGTGGGGTGAAACTTCGTGGGGCGCAGACGGAACAACCCGTATGTATTTATCATATCGAACAAGTGTAATTATGAGCTGTCCTTGTGGAGGATCGTTGTGGCTTTTGTCCAGCAGTGGACGTCCGCAAGTTGATATGATGATGATAATAATTTATGGGTTTAAATAGATTTTTTTAATTTTAAAGGATTAATTTTGTTTCATCTATATGTAGTCCAATGCAAGTTTTGATTCTAAATTCAAATCCAGATTAACGATTAATCTAATAATTGATGCACAGTCTATTACCTAAGTGCCCACCTGAACGACTTTTTAAATAAGCCACATTATACTGAATCGATGACAAATATTTGTAATATCAACCATACAGTATAGTACGGCTAATTTAAAAAGTCGTTAAGGAATCACTTATTACACTTACCAACCGTAGGTACATAGATTCATTCGTATATATTCGGAAACACGATGATTGCCGATGTGCATTCTTTATCACCTTTGTATAGTACAAACAAAAGCCTCTACGCTTTCAGTTTTTGTTCTTTTAAAATCACTAATTGCCAGTCACCCCCCCCAAAAGTAAAACAAAGGAACATCGTTCGGTATTTTTTTTTAAAAGGAGTCGGTTTAAATCTCAATACGTATGTAAATGAGCCATCTATTTTAATTAGCTTCAAGATTGTTTGTGCATTTGACACATGTGCATTGTAGAGTTTGGAAGTTTTAGAATTTCTAATGTGTGAGAAATGAAAGTTAAATCTGAGATCGCTAAAATAACATTGATGTACAGGGTGACTTTAAATTAGTGAACGATAGAAAAGGATAAGCATGTACTCGTGATAACAAACAACTTTTACTATGGGACCAAGTTCGAAATCATAAAAAAAAATTGTTCCCCCATACTATAAGCTGGTGCATTTTTTATGGGGAGTTCAAAATTTTTTTACCGATTTCGAACTTGGTCCCATGGTAACAGTTATTTGTTAACACGAGTACATGCATATCCTTTTCGTATCGTTCACTAATTTAATGTCACACTATATTTCAAGTGCCATGTATTAAAATGTAAATTAGATAAACAGTGTTCATATTTTATCATACAAAAAGAAAACAAGGTGACTAAAATAAAAACACTAGATTAATTTTTCGCCATTATAGAATACTAGGAAAAAATAATATAGCCTATGTATTAGAGCTAAAACATAAATTCACGACACGACACGACACGACACGACACGACACGACACGACGCGACACGACGCGACACGACGCGACGCGACGGGACACGACGTCGTGGGTTTTCACGGTGCGACGTCGTACGACGTCGTGTCGTGAATTTATGTTTTAGCCCTAATTCTGATGTGCAAGCAAAATATTGAAAAGTTTCATTAAAATCGGTTTAGTTTCTGTACCAAAGCTTAACAACCATCCTTACATCCTCGGCACAAACATTGACATTTTACAATGTCAGTAGGGAAATAATAAAATAATTTTAGTACACAAAATATTATCATCCAAAACATGAAACAAAAAATAAATATAAATATATAACTTCTGTTTTTTTCTGCCTCTATGTAGGTACTATCATCTTACAATAAACTGTTAAATAAATAAATAAACATTTTATTTGCCGTGTCTACGAGCTACATAGCTCTGTGACCATCTCGTTACTCCTTTCTGTTTAATTGGTAGATTCTCCAAGATATCGAGCCGAGCCATTCCCGGTAATTGTATACACTTTTATTGTATACAGGGTGCGGAAAAAAGATATTCTTTGTTTTTTTATTATTATTTGCGCTCTAATTTTGTCTGTGGTTTTGTTGTTATTATTAGTCATTAGTTAGTTAGTTATTGAGATGATCAAACATTTTTTAAACTTGATAGTGTATACTAATATTGTTTAAGTATTTGTAACTATAAATAGGCCATTTTGTTGTTATTAGTATGAGTTTTTTCCATTATTTTGATGTTCAAAAACGTCATTGTTAGCTATAAGTATAATGGCTTTTAAGACCTTTTTTCTTTTGTAGAGTAGTCAGATGTTATGAATTATAATTACTTACGTCTTAATCTATTACAGATTAACTTATTAATAATGTACCTACAAGAAACTTGAATCTATTGTAGAATAATTTTCTTAAATATTTTTGCAACACCCCGTATAGAAGCTTAACTATTCCTTTTTCTAATTTATAGGAAGAAATTGCTTTAATACATTTCTCTTTTGTAGAAAAGGAATTTACTCGGATAGAAGATTAATGCAAGAAATTCTTTTATACTTTCTGATTTAATTATTCTATGCGTAATGGTACACACCAAAACCGCCGGCTTTTTTATAGCTGCCATTCGTATGACGTAAAGCCGCCGGCCAAGCTCGGCGGCATTCCGGCGGCTTTGGTGTGTAGTCAGCATTGCTTATTAATGTTTTTTTTTTCGTTTAGGAATTTTCTTGAAGTTTTGGGATAAATCACGTTTTTATTATTATTTTATATAAAAAAAAGAAAACTTTACTTTTATTTAGAATACAAATTGAATGCGAAACGGAAAGAACAAAAGTCATTTACTCCCGCCGTACACGTGACTGCTCAACGAGTTGCGACCGCTTCAATAGTTTACAGCGCTGTTGTGGCGTCAAGCAGATTTCAACTGCTTGAAGGCTGTGTACGGCCGGCCTTAATTGTTGCCTAGTGGAAAAGCCTAAGCAACCTCAGCTAATGTATTAAAATCGCAAAAACAAGCTAACTAAGGCCCGGCGCACACATTCAAAATCAGTTTATACAACAGCTACTAGTCCTTCTCTAACGGTTGTCTGGAAGAGATCACTTTTAGTGATAAGGCCGCCTTTGCGCACAATGTTTTAGTTTTAAGTTTTATTTGTATTTCTTTGTGTGCAATAAAGTATTTCTATCTATCTATCAAATGAACATCGGAGCATTGAAGCAACTACAAGGGAATGTTGTGTTACTGATTTTGAATGTTATTTTAATGACAATAATTAATAAAACAATTAAAAATGATTTGCGCTGCGCTCCTTCAGGTGTGTGTTGGCTTTAATTGTTGCCCAAAGGAAACGAAGTTTAAGCATCCAAAGCTTAAGGTAATAAAAGCACAAAAACGAGCTAAGGCCCGGTGCTCATCTGACAGAGCGGCAGCGAATGATGTGTCAACTGATTTTGAATATTATTCTAATGAGAACAATGTCGATAATAATATAACAATCAGAAATGCTCTGCGCTGCGCTCCGTCAGGTGTGTGTCGGCACTAAATTGTTGCCTTGTGGAAACGAAGCTTAAGCAACGTGAGCTTAAGGTACAAAAAGCACAAAAACAAGCTAACTAACACACAACCTACACAAAACTTCAGCACACCATTGTTTGATCCGCCGGAAGCGGAAGTAGCGAGCTGTTAGCATCCGGTACATTGTGCTTTTGGCGGGAGCTTCCAAAGTGTAGGGTAAAGCTCGCTTAAACGCTTCGCTGTTTGAGGTCAGTGATTTTTTAAGCTTTCTCAAGTTTGTCGGCAGGTGAAAAGTTTTTTTTTGTTTAGATCTTGAGGTTGTATTGCGTTTTTATATTAATATTACATTTTATTAAATACAATACAATATAATATAATACAAACTTATTCTACTTAAGTACCTACTACATACATATTTATACATAGATACCCCACTTATAATAGGAAGATATCGTCGACAGCGTCTCGGGGATTCATGGTACCCAAAAGGCTCGCAGCATTTCCTCTTTGAATAGCTATGCTTATTCTTTGAGCAAAAAACAAATAAATTATGAAATAATTGGTAAACCAAACTAAGTATTAAAACCTGTATATAAAAAACATAACCATTATTTAAATTTTATGTACTATTCAAAAATTTAATATACTTATTGATTTAATTGTACTTACGTAGGTGACATTGTTTAATTACTATGTATTTCATTATATTTTAGTACCCTAATAATGAAAGAGAAGCCTTTGTCCAGCAGTGGGATATAATCGGCTAACAAAAAACACAAGACACAGCCTGGTGACAGACGGACGGATAGACAGATAGATTGACGGACAGCCAAATAATAGGGTCCCGTTTGGGTACGGATCCCTAAAAATGAATTTATAATGAAAACACTATAATCACCTCCGCAACTTTCCCAGCTCGTTTTTAAGCCCACAATAGGTGTAAATATCGAGTGTCGGCCACAATGGTTGCATCTTCACGACCTGACCTTTGAGGTCGTGGTTCAAAGGCTTTATTTATTTAACGTGTTAAAGTAAGTATCGGTTTAAATTTTACTTGATTTTATGGATATTTAATACGTAGTTAATTGTCGAGTTAATTTAGTTTTATTTGTGGTTAGTGTTCTGTTAGCAAACGCATTAATTTGTGTATGTAGGGTGACTTTAAATTAGTGAACGATAGAAAAGGATGATAATATGCATGTACTCGTAATAACAAACAACTTTTACCATGGGCTCAAGTTTCAAATCATAAAATAATTGTTCCCCCATACTATCACCTGATGCATTTTGTATGGGGAGTTCAAAATTTTTGAACGATTTCGACCTCGGTCTCATAGTAAAAGTTGTGTGTTATCACGAGTACATGCAAATTGTTTTCTATCGTTCACTTATTAAAAGTCACCCTATGTAAAGAATATATCGAAATCAAAATAAAATACGTTCCATTTAAAATAAATTGGCAGACCAGTAAATTTTCTTACGATTAAATACACTATGTAATGGTATCTACACACCAAAGCCGCCGGGCTAGGCAGGCGGCATGCCGGCGGCTTTGGTGTGTAGATAGCATAATAAATAGGTAAATCTTCTTAAACAACACCCAGCGCATCACAAATCAGCATAATTCTGCATAAAGAAAGATAAATAATTATCCGATTGAAATGCAGCCAGTATCGTCTCCGGAATGCAGTTTACAATCAACACTTATCACAAAGTGAAATCTATTCAAATTCGAGACGTCTTGGTACTTGGAGTGTATATTTAGCTTAATTATTGAGATGTGTGCTAATAATATTATTTCTTTAAGAGCTTTAGAGTTGTACTGGTATTATGTGTGTTTCTTGTCATCACAAGGCCTATCTACACAGATCCGGGACGTGTCTGGGCCGTGGCCCTTTAGGAGGGAAAACAATATGTCGTCATGACAACGTGTATGAACGAATCCATTGAAAATGTATGGAATGATATTTTTTCCGTGACACGTCCCGGTCACGGCCCTGACACATTGTCATAACGACGTATTGTTTTCCCTCCTGACGGGCCACGGCCCGGACACGTCCCGGGCATGGCCCGGATATGTGTAGCTAGACCTTAACGTAAAGGTTGCCCGCGACTTCGTACGCATTTATCGTCGTTTTTTGGAAAATTCATACAATATCTTAAAATAATTTAAGCCCATGTGTATTCTAGTGTGCAAGCTTCAATATTGTAATGATTAAGTAGTTGTTTTTGCGTGAAAAAGTAACAATCATCAATACAAATACTATAACTTTTATGGACGCAAACATTAACATTTTTAATCTCGTTTTAGTATAAACATATTTATTATTTACCATAATTTCCCTATGACAACCTATAATAACATTATCAAAAAGAGCGTCTCTATTGTCGGCGGAGTCTTCACAAGGAGATGCCACTTTTTTTTGTCATATACAAATGAGTTTATGACAGCGTGCCAAGGTTGGCGCAAGTTTTTCATAGTTTTCTTGGTAGATGACCTGTCAAACGATAAGAAATTCCATACAAAAAGGTAGCCATTTTGCGCCAGACCAGGCACGCAGATCCAGACGGTATGGCACCTCCTCAAAGATTTCACCACTCTGCTCTATTCTTTTCTGTCCGTTTCAGCACCTGATACGATACAACTTCTATTCCCTCTTTTATTTGATCTTTGTATAACCTATAAAATGACCTAAAACAAAACCAAAATTCTGCTTCATCCTGATCGGTAACAAGAATAGCTTTTTACTAATAAGTTGCTGAGACTTCAGTACAATGTTACCAATAATAAATAATGAGTTGTGTTCCCGTGATTAATGGCAGTTAGGATACAATTTACCTATACGCGGGCTGAGGTCATAAAGGAGGAATAGCGGGGAGCGGGTAATACTATGTACTGGAGAATTATTGGAGAAGCCTATGCTCAGCAGTGGGTAGCTATAGGCTGTAATGATGATGATGAAAAAGTTATGAAAGATGATAAAGAATTTTCATAATCAGTTGCTGAAGACTGTGAGTAACCTTTCCATCGAACAGAGTCGTGACTTTCTTCTCCATCGAACAGAGCAATCTTCTTTTGTTTTTGTTTTTTTTTTGACAACGCAAGTGGCCGGTTTGTGCGTTTCAACTGCTTATGCGTTACGGTTCTTGCGCAGCGTACTCGGTTATGACGCGTTTACGGTTTGACATTTGCTAATTATGAAACCGCCTACAACGCCTTGAGTTTTACATATCAAACGTCAAACCGCGCGGTTTTCAACATCCGCTTTTGTGTAAAAGTGCAAAGTATGTAAGTAGTCTGAATACAATGTTATACCTTCTTACCTATTACTTATACGCAATTCTTATGTAAATTATCTTCTATAGTTCCACTCCATTACATACTGGAGACCTGCCGTCGGCTTGGTGACCAATTAAAGGAGAGAATAGAGATTGTGTCGTATCAAGTGATAACATGGGAGGCCGAAATAAAATAATAATTTCATAGAAATCAAAATGAAAAGCAGGAATAAGATCAGAATCGCTTACAATCCAACAACCGAGAATTTCTCTTAAAACAATAAAATAGCATCCGCTCCGCTCATCACCCAATCATCACCGTTTCATCCTAGTTAGCTGTTCAGAGCAGCAAGTCACGATTCCATCATAAACTGTTTTACTGTACGCGACTGCTTTGTCGCTGACTTTGACGGCAGAGCGACATCACCGCACTGATTTTATACAGACATTTTATCTGGAAGCTAGGGTTTTTAAATGTTTAATATATAAAAATGAAACCCGTTTTCCGTTGTCAAGGCATCATGCCTGAACGGCTGGACCGATTTCGCTAATTCTTTTTTTTAAAATGTTCATTGAAGTCCAAGGATGGTTCTTACGGTGAGAAAAATTCTAATAATTGCCGGGAAAGCCCTAAAACAGACCTTTTCTTTTTCCCATACAAATGTTTTCTTACTAAAATGTAGAGTCAATTTGAACTTTATTCCTACACAATAAAGTTCATTCTAAGGCGGGACGAAGTTCGCCGGGACAGCTAGTGTTTAATATTTTGGATGCATTTTTCTGGTTAAATATTGATATAAATATCAGTTTAGAATAACAGCAGCGCGGAGGGTTCATTTTACAGTTAAAATCACTGTCAAAAACACTCAGTTGAAAAACCTAAAGGTCTATCTACACAGATCCGGGCCGTGGCCCATCAGGAGGGAAAACAATACGTCGTCATGACAACGTGTCCAGGCCGTGTCCGGGACGTGTCAGGGAAAATATATCATTCCATACATTTTCTATGGATTCGTTAGCACACGTTGTCATGACTACGTATTGATTTCCCTCCTGATGGGTCACGGCTCGGATCTGTGAAGATAGACCTTTACTCTTTTCGCATGATGCTTGTCTTCATTGTTATGCTACTGATTTAAAAAGCAACGTCATGTTTCCAAAATTACTGGTATTGATGTACGAGTATGTATTTGATTTGGTTGGCTTGTACAGTTGAGTGGTTATAACAGTGATTTATGGCAATGGACCGGTTGCGTTAGAGACCTATTAGCGCCAAAACACACGGTGAAACGCAAATGCAACGCAACTGAAACTGCTAGTTACTTTTGAGTTGCATCGCAGTTTCTGCTATAGACTTCCTTAGAAAACCACACACGACGCAACTAGTTTGAAACGTTTCGTTTCAGTTGCAGTTGGTATACTCCTCCTAACCCTTCAGACACTACCTCATTACGATTCCAAACACATCAATATGGGGTACATGCACCAATTGCCGTCAGTCGATAACAGATGGCGTTACTGGCGCGCTGCCAGCTCGCAATTGGCCCGTTTGAGCGCATTGATTCAACACTATTTACGAGCCATAGACAATTCTGGTTTTATTTGTGGGGGGAAGTTGTTAGGCTTAGTGCGTCACAATTGGTCGGCTTACCTTAATTTGGTTGGATTGTTTGATTGTGTTTTGTTTTTTTCTTCAGTGTAAATGTTACAGTCAAAACTTATAACCGGGCAAAACCACTCTTGACTGCTTAAAATCAGTCAAGACCACTTTTGCCTGAAGACATCTATCAAAACCGCATGACAAGGAGACATGCATTCTAAAAATATTAATTAATTTAAATTTATTTTGCATTATCACACTTTTTTTTTTAAATCGAGCTAAAAAGCGAAATACCCAAAAAAACTAAAGAGTAAAATTTAAAAAAAAATTGTAAGTCAGTCACGTCTCTATCCTATCTGGGTAGGCAGAGACCACTTCCCTCAACTCGCCACGATCCAAACATACGTAAGCGGAATCATATATACCTATGTGCATCTATATGTAAGCAAATCAGTGTAAAAATGTTTCTGAGTTATTCGTCATCTCGCACTCAAAAAACAGGTTTTTCAGGTTTTTACCTTGCTTATTTGCTTTGCTTTGCTTTGCTTTGGTGCGAGTTTTTTGGGTACGAAATTATGAAAATAACTCATTTTTCTAACCAACAGAGTAGTTAATACTCATTCACTCTGTCTCTATACTCAATCATTACTTTGTATTGTTAGTAATTGGTATGCTTATCGAACTGCAGTTGGTTTTCCAATAATTCTAACTTATGGCGCTGTGTTCCAACCACCGAAATAACCGAAATTATACATATTATCTTTGGTTACGAACTTTCATGCATAATAGTGTTGCTAAGCGATTTTCCAATGTCGTTTAGGTACTCTTTAGTAAAAAAAAAATACAATGACCAGTTTTTCTTTTATTTCAAAGACCAATGTTTTAAACACTTATATGTGAATTATTACCCGATTGCGCCAGTTGGAGGGTTATGTTTTTGGAGAGTATGTAGAAAGGTATGTGTAGGTAATTGTTTGGCATGCTCTACAGCCTGAACAGCTTGATGGATTTTAACATGAGAGGTCGTTAGATTCATATTTACTGTGAAAGTGACAGTAGGTACATCAAAATAAAAAAAGTTTTTTTTTCAAGGCTGTCGGGTTTTTTTAATAAAAAGGTTAGGTTGGACCAATTAAATTAAATAAAAGAAATTGTAGCTCACGGATATGAAATGAAAGTTATTTCATTCAAAGTTCCTTTAACAATAAACCAGTTAGTATTATTCGAATTCTTTTTTCAAATTACGTGCAACAAAACCCAAGAACCAATAACGTGACTACATTGTTTCAAACACGTTCTTTTATAACGTGTCACCAGAGTTTTCTTTCAAAGAATTCACAGTTCTTTTAAAGAAATACGTTCGCCATTTTGTTTTCTTTCGATATAATCTTCTGGTTGAAATGTCACGTTCGGTTTTGATTAAAATTTGCTGTTTGTTTTAAAAATCAAAGAAAATGTGTTGTGTTTAGTTTCTAGTGAGGAATGTAGTGTGAAAATTATGTGATTTCGGTTAAAAATAAAAGAAATAGTTTAAATATTCTTTAAATACTTTGAATATTTGTCAACTCTTTCTAGATAGCGTCGACTCCAATTCAATTCAAATCTTTATTTGCACACTTACCCTCTCGTTACAAAAAGGGTTTTAAAGATAGTTCTAGGACTAATGCCATTTTTTTACTTGTCGGCTATGGACAAAACTGTTAAAAATGACATCTAAGTTTTTTAATAAGGAGGCATAGGTTTTGTTCATCGTCGTATCTAAAAAAATTATGATACTTAAATGCGTTCGAAGTCGCGGAAAGTCGTTAAATAATAAATATGACTATTGGGCTTTAATGCCGCAGATGAAAGCATATCACTTAAGAATAAAAATTATAATACTTCACGAGTTTTCAATCACTGTTAATTACTAAAACAGATTGTAAAAGCTGAATACTTGAAGGAAAACAATACGAATAGTGCCAGGTCGAGAGTCTAGTAAAGAAAATAAACAAACAAATTCAATTAAACAGAGGAAATATCTCCAACTGCTAAATGAAGCGTACTTGAACGTCCAATTTAATTTTGGAACGTGGAAACAGACTCTGAAAACCGGTTTGAACTAGTTCTTTTTTTAAAACCGGAAAATACTGGTTTTTCTTTTAATGAATTTCGGTTGGGAGTGTTCTTATTTTGAATTTTGGTTTTGAGAAAATAGAGTGGGAATCGTTAGAGCTTTTCTAAATATTCTATTAATATTATAACCCCTTATTACAAAAGGCGTTTTAAATATATGTAGTTCTAGGCTTCGAGTATAGAATATATAAGGTGATGCCACATTTTTTCCATAAACAAATGAGTTTATGACAGCGTGCCAAGGTTGGCGCAAGTTTTTCATAGTTTTCTTGGTAGATGACTAGTCAAGCGATAAGAAATTCTTATGGCACCTCCTTATGTATATTCTATACTTAAAGAAGTAAAGCTTCGCTTGACATTGGCAGAATCCAAAATGGTAGTTGCCATTTAAAAAAAACACAACTTTGATGCGACGTGAAAAAAAAAGTATAACCGCCTCAGCGATTCAACCGCCAGTGCGTGAAGGCCTTAACAAAAGTGCATTAACGACCTATTTCACGTAAAAGTTTTAATTTAACAAAGAGAACTGCACAACAATATAAAAACCGTTGAATTTCAAAAGAAAGTCTTTTGTACAGACCAATTAAAGTAGGAACGAGTGAAACTCTTTGAAATAACAAGAACTAGCGATTAATTGGAAAAAACGAGCAGTCGTGACTCGGGGTTTGTGTTCGAGGGTTCCGTAGGTATAATTATTTATATTATAAATAAAAGTAATCCTGCTAATATTATAAATATGTCCATGGATCAGTGGATGTTTGGTACTTCTTCACGCAATAACCACTGAAAAGATTTTGATGAAACTTGGCAATATCGCAGCTTATACATCAGAATTACACAAATACTTTAATTATATTAAAATATTTTGTGAATTTTTCAAGATATTACGAAAATAAATAACAAAAGTTTTTGATATGTTAGATAGCAATGGTCTTTTCGTGATAACATCTTGCAATTGGACAGAAGATGAACTTGTTCTACATTTTTCTGAATCCCTAACCTTAAAACGTGTAATACCAACACCACAGTTCAAATTTGGCGGGAAAACTGGCAGTATGGTGTCCTCTGTTGTTTATAAGTTAGTTTTTTATTAACTCCTTATATAATAAAAAGTGAAAAAATAAATACTTAGCAGCAGTTTTAATTCACGACTTAAAAATATTAACTTTAGAAGATTATTCTTATTGTAGCTACGCGTGTTTATAAGACATTAATGCATATATATTTATCTAAGAGATATCAAAGCAGCATGTGTATGTTTGAAATTAAATGTCTTTTACATCTGTCGTTCTCGCACCTACATCTTTGTTTTCTGACAACACATTTATTTACAAGATTTATTTGATTTATGCGTTTTCTCCTATATTATTTTGAAATGTCTTTAAAGAGACACTTAGTAATATTATCAAGTTATTTTCAGTCAAATATTAAGAATCTCGATCAATTCAGATTTGCTAAAGAAGGGCCTGGCTTGCCGAAACACAACTGAAGCAATTTAAAAATAATAGATTTGGGCCTCTTGTCAAGAGTACCATAAACCGATGTGCATTGAAGCGACTGATGAATGTAGATGAAGTGAAAATAGTGTGTTTGGATCGTAGCAAGTTGAGGATAGTGTCTTTTTACACCGATGGAAAAGACGCATTACAAATATATGTGTAGGTATGTAAAAAGAAACAAAGACAACTTCAAAAATGTATTTTCAAAAGAAAAAATACATACCTACAAATGAAGTGATTTCACTATAGAACCCTAAAACCCAGTACAGAACAGTGCAGAACAAAAGTTTAACATAACCATTCAATTATCTTTCATTCGAAAACGTTGATTTTATTCATTTCTCTAATTAAATACCGTAGTGCACTTAATATCTGCATTGTACGCTATAAGCAGCTTTATCAATGAAAGAGATAATGCGCTTTAATTGTATTATCATAGAGTTTCATGTTATTTAATTATTATAAGACTAGAGGCTTCCCGCGACTTCGTACGCATATATAGTCATATCTTGGAAAAAAATCATGATATCATAAAATAATATAGCCTATGTGCTATTTTGATGTGCAAGCTCAAATATTGCCAAATTTCATAAAAATCTATTCAGTGGTTTTTACGTGATGAAGTAACAAATTTCCATCCATCCATCCATCCATCGGCACAAACATTGACATTTATAATATTAATAGGATTTTTTGGTACTTTCGTTACAATTTACTTCTAACGCCAATACCTCTGTTTTAGCTGTATAACCCGACTAAATTCAAATCAATGCCGGGAATATGAAAATGACGTTGACAGGGCATTTATTAATAAGTAGGGTTATAATAGTTATAGGTAGGTACTTACTATACTTACTGGTCAGTGATTTTCACAACGATTTAAAACGATTGGATTATAAACCTGGGGCCCAAGTCTGCTAATTTAAAATAGCCTCAGTTGTGTGTCGGCAGAGTGTCAAAAGCATTTTCTGACACATATTCTGTTAAACTGATTGCGACCAAATGTGTCAAAAAATGACATTGACACTCTCATTGACAGAGAGTCAATGCCGACACACAACTGAGCATATTGTAAATTTGCAGACATTTATCGCCATTGCTATATTTTGTAAAACTTAGGTATATGATAGGTATCTTAAAATTATTTAGCCTATTAAGGGTTATTCTGATATAAGCTACAATATTGCAAAGTTACTTCAAAATTCATTCAATAGTTTTCGCGTGAAAGAGTAACAAACATCCATATATCGGCATAAACATTGACATTTATAATATTAGTAGAATGTTTCGTGATTATTAGGACATAATGTCAAGCCATCCTGATGGACAAGATATGAAATGAAATGAAAATCATTTAATCTTGGAGGTTTTGACAACACTTAAGACGGGTCATTTTTTAAAGTTAATGCTAGATTCGCAAGAGTGCAGTTTTCCCCAGAGAAGAACCTAGCAAAAAACTCTGTAGGGTTGCTCTTTTTAATTTAAGTTTTACAAATCTCAGGCATACACAGAAACGAAAAAACGATACATCCTAAAAAAGCTATAAGAATATTACAGTTATCATAATAATCAGAAATAAGTACCCTTAAATCATGAAATAACGTTTAATAACATAAAAAAACAACTATGTTCGTTCAACCTGAAAACGCCCACACAGAATAATAGGTTTCCACCCTTGTGCATATTTTATTACGTTGAAAATCAATTCGTGGTACTAGCTTGAAAGGGTTGACTCACAATGATACCGGTTATAAAGAATTCAGAGGCGGTTAACCCAATTTTAGACGAGATTTTACCTTTTTTTGAAGCTTTGGCTTTTTGCTTTGAGGCTAGCGAACTAACTAACAACTACTGGTACAGAAAAAAGGCGATAAAGAATGCACATCGGCAATCATCGCGTTTCCGAATACAAACGAATGCTAATTTCCATGTACAGCATTTATTAGATTTATTGTTCTTCAGAATTTGAATTTAGAATTAAGTAGGTAATTTGTCGTATTCCCTCGCATTTGAACCGCGACTGACAAAACAAACGTCGAAGTCGGAACTAGCTGATTGTCATCTATTTTTTAATTCATTTTTCTGTTCAATTGAATATTTTGTTAGCTATAATTGCAATGTTGACGTTTATTACAGTAACTCAAATTAAAAGTACTTACAGAAGCGACAATCCGCAATAAATAGCTTGCAAATAAATAAATAAAACTTTAGCAACCATTTTTAGCTTGTTTTAAGGGCTTTCACGCATAAGTAAATGATCGCCTCTTCATACTTATTTAACTCTTTTTAGTTTTATAGTGTTTTTATTAGAGCTCCGTAAATGGAGTTGCGGGCAACAGCCTACATAATAATTATGTTGATGGAGATAATTAACTGGAAATACCTTTGCCATGTGAATCCTTAATAAAATAAGTCCTTAAATCAATAAATATTATAAAACAAACACGACCCATTTTTTTCAATCAAATAATCTTTTTCACAGAAATAGCTAAAATTACAATTCCAAGAATTTAGGTTGAACTTTTATTCGATTCCTTTTGATGTTGCATGTAAGCAACTTGCAAGATTTAATTTGAACCTCAAGATGTATGCGCTTTTGTAGAAAACAGGTTCTAGATAACTATTGTGGGTCTAACTCAATTTCTTTTGTTGAGGTGTCATGTGGCATCAAAATTACTTACATCAATTTATAAATCTATGACCTATCTAATGGGCATGATTACTAAAAAATCTTTTTTGGTCCATCACATAGATTATTTCAAAATATTCGAAACATATTTTTTCTTTTTTCTCTTAAACTAAAAATGACACAGATACACTGGGTTAAAGTTGCTCATGACGTCACGCCTTAGTACGATTTTTACGTAGGAGTAACGTCAATACCCCCCACTCCGTAACTTTGATGCTCTGTATCTTTGTAATTATTTATGTATTTGATCAGGTAAAAAATGTGTTTCAAGTATTTTTAATAGCCTAAAAGACGGACTAATTATTTTTTGAACTTTTGAATGTAGTCATCATCCCCATTACTTCACGTTCCTAAGTATTTGTCATGTCAGTTCCAATTTTCATCACCTGCCTTTTTATATCATCATCACCTTCTTCATCATCATGATCTCAGCCTAAAGTTGCATACTGCTGAGCATAGGCCTCTCCAATAGCTCTTCAAAGCGATCGGTTTATTGCCATCTGTATCAAAATGTCTTTCACCAGGGGCCTAAGTGTGTCTTTCCACAAGAGATGTGCTATGCTATGTTGCTATGGATGCATTTTATATCAACCAATCACATTCGATGAATATGAAGATACCCTGAATATGATTGGTGGATATCAAACGCATCCATAGCAACATAGGATAGCACATCTCTGGTGGAAAGGCACCCCAAATCTGTTAATTTAAAATAGTCTCAGTTGTGTGACTATTAAGTGCTAATGGCAAGTTTTGACACATTTGGTCGTAGGTCAAGACCTTGTTGAGCAGAATACGAAAGAAATGCTTTGAGTATAGAATATATAAGGAGGTACCATACCGTCTGGATCTGCGTGCCAGATCTGGCGCAAAATGACTACCTTTTTGTATGGAATTTCTTATCGTTTGACAGGTCATCTACCAAGAAAACTATGAAAAACTTGCGCCAACCTTGGCACGCTGTCGTAAACTCATTTGTACATGAAAAAAAAAAAGAGGCAACTCCTTATATTATATTCTATACTCAAAGACGAAATGTGTCAAAAAATGCCATTGACATTTGGTATACTCCACTCCAGAACTTTTTTATATGTTGTTGTTGTTATCAGCCCATATATGTCCCCAACGAGGGGCACGAGCCTTCTCTCATACAGAGAGTGATTAGACCGTAATCCACCACGCTGGCCAAGTGCGGGTTGGCGGATTTCACATACACCTTATATAAATTCTGACAAAATTAGATTCAACATTGCATGTCCTTTCACGTATTATGCTCTGCCACTTTTAATATAAAAATTCTTTACAAAAGTTCATTCACCTAAACATTCTGCCAGGCGCATTACCAAATCCCAAACGTAAAAATCTTTCCGAGATTTCAAAAACCTTTCAGGAACCTGAACATCGGCAAAGATCGGACAAGTTCGGCAGACCTCGGCATAGTTCGGGTGCTCGAATAGCCTTTGAATGTCCAACCTCTATTGAAGCGTATTGTGGTTTCTTCCGAGGAATAATTTCGATAAGTGCTCTTTTAGGAAAATTTGCGGGTTTTCACAGTTAAATTGTATGAAGTTTGTTTATTTATAGAAAATAATTTCATATTTTTAAGAATTCTGTATGAAAATATTTATTTTGATATTTTTTCGGTAAGTAAGTAAGTAGTTTATTTTCTAAAAACAGTACATTACACTGTGTGCGAAAATTTTTTTTTTTTTGGTGGAAAGGTGGCGAGATGAGCTGGACGCCTTCTTGGATGTCTGGGCAGAGGCGGCCCAGGATAGGGAATCATGGAAGAAGAGGAGAGAGGCCTTTGCCCAGCAGTGGGACAGCGATGGCTAGATAAGATAAAATAAGATAAAAAAAAATTCTGAACTGAAAATGAACTGTTTATTTTCTTAAGCCGTACAAAATATTGGCCTTTGATAAAAATAGCACAGGTATTCCATTTTAAAAATGAATAATTCTACTCATAAGTTACTCACAGATTAAAGGAATGTTATTTCGGGTCAAGAAATCACTGTTGATCAAAAAAAGCCTTCTGGATAACATTTTTCATCCCACGTGATAAAACAACCTAAGCTTTTGACTGAAGACTGCGATTCAAATCACATTTTTTTTTTAATTTGACATACCCAGTGTCACTTTCACAGTAAATAGGAATTTAATAACACCTCTCAAGCTAAAATTCATTAAGCGGTTCAGGCTGTAGAGCGTGCTAAAGAATTTATAAGTACAAATGTACGAGTTTACATACTCTTGAAAAACATAACCCTCCTTCTGGCGCAGTCGAGTAAATATACTACTATAGTTCAAATTAGAAAACGTCACTTAAATAAATAATTGACAAAAGATAAATTGAAAGCAAACGAAGCAAATAAAACCTATTTAACTCAATGTCAACAAATACTATCCCACACTTTTCAATCAGAACACGATCAAAGATTAACTTATTAATCTTACTATCCGTTGCAGAAACCGCAATTAAATGCATTCATCCATTAAATATCGTACCGTCTTCTTCTGATTTTCGACAGAAACAGTGACAGCTATAGTTTTAATGGAGTGTTAGAATTATTTATCGTTTCTGCAACTAAGAGTTAATCTCTTCAAGAGAGGGATTAGAAGCGAGTATAAGACATAATCTGAGTATGGGATAGCTATTTGGATTGAAGATAATTAAATAATAAATATGGGAAGAAAGGCTTTGTTTACTCTTGTCGTGGGTTTTCAACGGATTTTATGGTGAGCTTCTTTAATGGTATCTACACACCAAAGCCGCCGGCTTTTTTAACAGCTGCCATTCGTATGGCGTAAAGCTGCCGGCCTAACACGGCGGCTTTGGTGTGTAGATAGCATAACAGAACATTTTGTTTGAAGCTATTTACACAATTGCGTGAAAGTGCTCATTATTAAAAAATGTAACCGATAAAAAAACACACTACAAGTAGGCCTAAGTTAAATAAATATGTCGGCGTGTTGGCGTCTCTTTGGTCATAACATCAACCAAACTTCTTAAATATTGTCTGTGAAACGTCAAGTGATGATAGTTGTCACTGTCATTGCTTGGGAGTGGTCTATGCTTCATGTAGGTAATTGTGGATGAGGGATATGCGAACAATGTGAGCTGTGTGATCGAATGAACGTGGAGTGTAGAACTCTCCGCGTTTCACAAAGCGTACATCTAGTTGGGCAATAATTCGGATACTTAACGAACGCCTAATGGCGGAAGGACAAGAATCCTGCTCTTTGCATGATATCCCGTTTGCCCATCCGTCAATTAAATACTTTTAGCTACGAGTTATTTTGAAAAATGTTTAGTACTTAAATGCGAAATGATGAATAGGTGGTAACCTAGTTGGTAAAAAGGACGCCCCCAAATAAGGATCGCGGGTTCAATCCCGGGCTTGGACCATTTTCTAGTTTTATTTGTCAAGTACGTAGGTACAAATAAAGAAGAGAAAGATTAAATAGATCAGTGTTTTTTAAACTGTGGGTCGCAACCCCCGGGAGGGGGGGCGCGAAGCCCTACTCGGGGGGTCGCCAGCAAAGAGAAAATGGCTAAATTATCTACTAAGTACAATCAAAACACAATTTTTTTGATTAACCGACTGACCTCGTAATTTCTATTAAAACCCTCGCGTTTTTTGCAGGAATATCGTAATCTTGATGCATAAGTGGCATAAGTAGCACAAGAGGGTCGCCAAGTTTGAAAACCACTGAAATAGACAAAATAGATTAATTTATATTCGATTACCCCTTGCTAATAATAGCACTAGTGAAGAGAAACATCGTGAAAATAATTTATTTATACTTATATTCAAATTCCTTTTCCTAACAAAAATATACACGTTTTTAAACCTACCAAACATTTTCAAATACAATTTCATAGCCTTAGTCTTTGACATAACCTGTCTTTACATTTGACATTTGACACGCCCCCATATCGCCCTGTTCTAAATCATTTACACGGAAAAATGTCAAACATAATTACATACTCTAACGTACCTTTTGAGGTAATGTCAGTTATTTAGAATAGTAGCAGAGCTTGACTGAGAAAATTCACTTCTTCAAGTGACTGGCCAGTTAGTATGGTTGGTAGTGACCCTGGTTGCCATGTCAAAAGTCGTGGGTTCAATTCCCACTAAAGATAAACATTACTTTGATATACTTTCATTGCGACAAGGATCTATTGGCACTTGAGTGACGTTGTCAGGAGTGCGTGGGTGGTGAATAAATAAAATAATGACAATTTACAAGGCAATATCGTTAGTTCCGATTTCCGCCACGCACCAAAAGATCCTTGTAGCACTTTAAGTCTGGCCGTTTTTGTGTTTAAGTGTATAATATGTATCTATGTACTTACTTACAGTAAAACTATACAATTTTATTCAGCTTTATTTCACGACATTGGCAGACTAAAAAGAATTCTTAATATTGAACTATGAGTATCAAACGTTTATTTATTTAAAAATATTTTTTCTAAGTCCTGTAAGCGCTTCGTAATAAGTTGCATTAGATCAATCTTAACGCGAACTCTCACAAAGTTTACCCTTGTCTGAATTGAGCTTTAAATAGATTTTACCAATACTCAATTACCTTAATTCCCCTAGCTCGGGCTCCGCTACTATACTAGTAAATATAGACTTCCTTATTTCATAGTTTACACAGCACTTAACAAAAAATCCTTTTAAACGATAAAAGGTCAATGTACTATAATAAAATTGGATTTTTTGTGTTAAATACTCGTATTAGGAAATATACTTTTTTAGGTTTAGGTAATTTAAAAAGGATTCTGCCTGCTCGTGTTAGGTAAAAGACTTTTTTATGCTTTATTTTAAAAGGAAAAGTGGTTTTTAAGGTTATAAATTATATTAGTAAGAAGTCACTGGAATAAAACGTGATAATAATTGAAGATCTAAAAAGCGTGTAATTTTTTTGCAAAAAGATAAATCACGTTAATTATATGGGAAATTATTATTATTACATTTTTAGTATTTGTTGTTATAGCGGCAACGGTAACACATTTTCTTCATCCAAGCTCTAGCAATAACGGTTCATGAGATTCAACTTCGTGACAGACGGACAGAGAGACAGACGGGCAGTCGATTCTCAGTAATAGGGTCTCGTCTTCACCCTTTGAGTACGGAACCCTAAAAACTGGTTTATATACTCTTATATGTGTAAGATAACACTGTTTTCAAATATAAGTGGTTTTACTAGCCAATTGGAGGCGCACAATAAAAGTGATAGTGTGATCGCGTGACAGCGTTATGTAAGATTGTCTGCTTCTATAGAATCGCAAAGGTGTATGATGCGTAAGACATTGCCTTTCGTGATCGATATTCAAATGAAAGAGGTTATATGAGAAAGGAGTTGAAAAAAGTGTATCTATTCCACCCATCACTATAAGCTGTCTGCGATTCCTACGCATTTATTTTGAGATGATTATTTTGGAAAATAATCATGATATCTCAAAATAATTATAGTCTATGTGTTATTCTGATATGTAAGCTACAATATTGCTAAGTTTTATAAAAATCCGTTCTGTAGTTTTTGTGTGAAAGAGTAACAAACATCCATCTATCGACACAAACATTGACATTTATAATATTTGTGGGATATTGTGTTTTTCCAAGATATAACGATAAATACACACGAAGTAGCGGGCAGCCATCTATCTATATATGTATATATAAAAATGGAACCCGTTTTCCGTTGTCACGACATAACATGAAAACGGCTTGACCGATTTGGCTGTTTTTTTTTTAATGTTCATTGAAGTCCAAGGATGGTTTTACGGTGAGAAAAATTCAAATAATTGCCGGGAAAGCTCTAAAACAGACCTTTTCTTTTTCCCATACAAATGTTTTCTTAATAAAATGTAGAGTCAATTTGAACTTTATTCCTACACAATAAAGTTCATTCTAAGGCGGGACAAATAATAATATTGTATTTCTCCTATTCCAGATATGAGCATGCGCCACTAATATGACAGCTGGTACCTACAAGATCTGACATGGCGGCCAGGACGGTACTTCTGCTTTTAGTGTTCTTCGCCGGCACGGTGAGTGGAAAATATATATTTTAGATTTTATTACCTAAGTTAAAAGTTTCATTTTTGAAAAAAATTAGAAGACAGTGTGTGCGAAAATAATATGGTTGTAAAAGCTAACTTACAAATTAACAAGGATTTTTTATCGGATCAATAGAAAGAGACAATAAAGAATATTAAATAACAAAGAATGTCAATGACGGTTATTAAGACCTTTAATGGTACTTACACACCGGCGGGCTAGGCTGGCGGCTTTTGACAGCTGCCATTCGTATGACGTAAAGCCGCCAGCCTTGCCCGGCGGCATGTCGGCGGCTTTGGTGTGTAGATAGCATTAAGCCGCCGCCGGCGACGTTGTTGTGTAGATACTATTACGATCTTTTGTTTTTCAAATTATGATTTATTCTTTTGTAAATGACAATGAAATTAATTTCAATGCTTTCTCAGCACAAACTCAAATTTCGCTTGATTCGCACTGTGTCTTAATTGCCAAACCAGCATTTAACAAAACCTTCATAATCAATGTTTAAAAGACATAGTAACCTACTGACACACTTAAAATATTAATAAAAAGGTAATTGTTCAAACTAATTAACTAAACATGACTACATGAGAGTTCAACACTAACTTTGTCATAAAATTAATGTAAAATAGGCTATGAAGTATTTAAAATATGCATTTATATTGTATGGGGTGTGTACATTGTAATTATTGTAAAATAGCCTCAGTTATGTATCGGCAGAGTGTCAATGGTATTTTTTGCCACATTTGGTATTCTGCAAAATAATGGCACAGGTACTCTGAATGCGACCAAATGTGTTAAAAATGGAATTGACACTCTGCCGACACACAACCGAGGCTATAAGTATATAAAGAAAATAGGTTGTATTTTCTTTTAGCGAACAATTTTCTTAAGCTTGCGAAGAAAATTGTTCGCAAGTCGAAAAAAACGATTTACACTGCCACAAACCCGACGACAGTTGTAAAAATCTAAGCGTCCTAATAATAAAATATGAAGTTGTAAATAACTTATACTTTTTTTTCTTACTTTACTTTTCTTTACACAAAAAATTTAGTGTTTGATGCAATGACCTATTACACTAAGCCAAAAGACAAAAATGCCAATTCACCTACCTGTATACAGGCTCCTTGCTAAAAACTTCTTGAAATAAATAATTAATAAGAAACCTACATTATAAAACAAGCTATCTCTAAACAATACAAGCTTTATAATGCGTTGGTTCTAGTTAATTAGTTTAGTATGCAAATAAGCATGTCAGACACATAAATGCAAATATATCTTCATTATGAGATGCGTATTGCATTTGTCTAGCTTTAACCGTTTGTGTGGGAAATAGATCATAATTTTAGTGCGATGGTTAACCGATGTGATGTGACGGGAGTCCGGAACATGATCGGTTATCGCACTAATGCCGGTTTCACACGAGGGCAGAACAGTGAGGCAGAACAGTGGGCAGCACAGTACTGCTACTGTTTAAACGCACAGAATAGTGTCAAGGCAATTGAAGGTAGTACTATTCCGTCCGTTTAAACAATAGCAGTACTGTGCTGCCCACTGTTCTGCCCTAGTGTGAAACCGGCATATTATAAATGTCTATGTTTGTGCCGATATGGATGTAGCTATGTGAGGATGTTTGTGTTACTGTTTCACGCAAAAACCACTGAACAGGGGTCCAAGTGTGATAATTAATATACTTATAAGATGAATTTTAATTATTATTTAGTGGAAAATAAAACATTTTTTTTTGTTGCGACAATAAATTGCGAAACGACATTTAATGTCCATTTTCCATCATAAGTATTTAACAAAACCAAAACAAACATTCCGCCATTATTCTGTCAAACCATAAACTTAAACTCAAATCTTGACACCATTGACAATAACATTAAAAACTAAAAGAAAATACAACCTATTTTCTTTATATACTTATAGCCTCGGTTGTGTGTCGGCAGAGTGTCAATTCCATTTTTAACACATTTGGTCGCATTCAGAGTACCTGTGCCATTATTTTGCAGAATACCAAATGTGGCAAAAAATACCATTGACACTCTGCCGATACATAACTGAGGCTATTTTAAATTAGTAGACTTACACCCTCGATTTGGATGAAACTTTGCAGTATGCTATTTACACACCAAAGCCGCCGGCATGCCGCCGGGCTAGGCCGGCGGCTTTACGTCATACGAATGGCAGCTGTCAAAAAAGCCGGCGGCTTTGGTGTGTAGATACCATGATAAAGATTATTCTTTTTAAATCAATTCGATTACAAAACAAACAGAGAAAATAAGCGATTTTTATTAAACATGAAAAGTTAACAGTCTCGGTGTGTTTGCGAAACGAATCCATTTTGTATTTTAAATATTGAGATTATTATATCGCCGTGCTGATGGAATACAAACATGACGTAAATTAACGTTTTGCTTCAATCACAATATATGGTTTGGTTTAAAATATTGCATAAGTAAGTATATTTTGCTGTGTGATAGATTAAAAAAACTCGATATTTTTTAAATATACGATTTTTTTTTTAATTATGACGAAATAATTATCTTTATAATATTGCATAAGTAAGTATATTTTGCTGTGAGATAGATTTTTAAGAAACCCGTTTTTTACAAAATAATTATCTCATGATTAAAATTATTAAAAGATGATTTTGATAATGACCTTTTAAAAAAATAGGTAAAAAAACTTTTTAAGTTAAACGGTTTTATGTTAAACATACATTGCAATGTTTAAGATAAATGTACTAAAAACCAAAAAATAATAAAATAGATACAGTCGTGAGAATTATAAACATATGCATAGACTAGACTAAAATAAAACCGTGGGGCACGTCAATTGTCTACAAATTATCGACTTAATGTGCGATAGAAGAATCGTTTAATTCGTCGTTAGGCAGTTGGCCCGCAGACGGTAAGGAAATTTCTTACTATTTTCTTGCTCATGGAAATTCCAATAGTTATACACTCCATGTAAATAAAAGAGATGTTTCAACTAGTTTATCGTTGGATATTCACACTGCTGGCTGGCGAAGAATCGTTTCACTGCTCGTAGTTTGTCTTTAATCGACAAAACATATGATAAAAGTACTACTCGCTCAACACTATGAAACCCTAAAACTCGCTTATAATCGAGCTTGCTAGCTTGTTTCCACATTCTAGCCCTACTTATCACACGTCCATCGTTGTCGGTTGAACAACTGCCTAATTATAGTGTAACATTACAAAACAAACATTTTAATCAACGATTGTAGACAATTGACGTGCCCCACGGTTTTATTTTAGTCTAGTCTATGCATATGTTTATAATTCTCACGACTGTATCTATTTTATTATTTTTTGGTTTTTAGTACATTTATCTTAAACATTGCATTATATGTTTAACATAAAACCGTTTAACTTAAAAAGTTTTTTTACCTATTTTTATTTTCTAGTTTTTAGTTTTTATTTCGCATTCTGTTTAATTCATTTAGTGCTTCATTATTGCAAGGTTTCTTGCCCGTTAGTTTATTGCAGTCCAACTCCTCTATACGTAGTCCCTGCAAAGCTCTTACTCTACAAAGAGCCACGTAGGCTTGACCTTCTTCAAACAGTTTCGCACCTAAGTATACGACTGCGTGATCCACAGTGCTGCCCTGCATAAATCTTGACTTGGGTGGTGGATTCAGGCTGGATTAATCAGATACCTAAATTACAGATTCAATTTCTAAATTTAAATCTTATTATTATACGCCATTTAGTGGCTGCGCCCATCTTAAATATTGAGGTTGTATAGTGCACTGTATTCTTCTTGGCAAGCCCTTTTATTTGATACCCATATTGGTGGGATTGATAAAAAATTGTTATCAGCCATTTGGTAGCGGCGGCCATCTTAGATTTCAATTTTGCATAGTAAATCGTATTCTACTTGTTGAGACCTTTCATTTGACACCCATATTGATGGGATTGATAAAACCTAAGTTATCCGCCATTTTGTAGCGGCCGCCATCTTGGATTTTAATTTTATATAGTACATTGTTTTTTACTGGTTGAGCACTTTCATTTGATACCCATATTGATGGGATTGATAAAACCTAAGTTATCCGCCATTTTGTAGCGGCCGCCATCTTGAATTTATAATGATAATGAATAAACATAATTGTATTGTCACCAAAATCCAAAGTGTATACAAAATTTCAGATTAATCGGTTGACAGGAAGAGGGTGAAATTTGAATTACTAAATTTGACCCAAGAAAGAATAAAAAATAAAACAAACGGGGTGAGCTAAATAAAACCGTTTAATAAAAAAAAAGGGGTCTAGGTTGGTACATACCTACGATTTTTTTATTTGTTTTTTTTTGCATACGTCCTAGTATGGTCACTATGTAAACGTGAAGGAACTATATATTATAAAAAAAAATCCTGCAGGGTATAGCAGTGTGAACGAGAGAATGAGTACTACTGACTACTCATAAGCATTTTAATTACTTATACGCAAACATCGCCCTCCCACTTTCCTAATGGCGACTCGATAACCATTAAGTAAATATATAAATCATAAGTAAAGCTATTAATAATTTATTAGGTATATAAAGACCATCGCAAGAACTCCCGCCATTCCTTACCAAAGCAAAACGAATTCAAGTAATGAATCAATATTTCAATATTTATTCAATAAAAATATTCCAACGGACGGCCCCAATCAGGCGACGTCGAAAGTTCCTTTTTTAAAAATTCCTTTTGATTTGACCCGCCGCGGCTTCCTTCCGTCTTTATTTAAAATTCCTTTTTTAAAATTCAAACTTTATGTGCAAATGGTGATGTTTTTTCGAAGTGTTTTTCTTTTTTCGAACTTATTTCGAAATTGTCGGTTGGAATGGAATAATATCTTAAAGTTGCCTTTGCCTGTTTGACATGCAGGCCAATTTGCAATTGCCTTTTCATTTTGTCCGTCGTTGATTATTTGCGATAAAATTCTTTATAAAGGCTATGCTTGTTATTTTACTTAACATTTAGCGTTTTCACAGAGTTAGCTCTTATTAACAAAAAAATCTATACTTTCGATTGTTAAATGATCAAAGTGAAACAATATTCAATCATAATAAGTCAAATCGTCAACATCATTGTTCAGTCGCTATTATACTTGTCATAAGGACGCTTTTGCACTTGCGATCATGACGCGGTCGCAATTTGAAATTTAAAGTCAAACCACGTGTCAATCACCTACCATAGAGTTCGCGTTTTATTACATAAAACGTTAAAACACTAAACTAGATACGTAAGAGCGCTAAATCCTCAATAATTAACTTAACACTCACATGCAGAAAAAAAATTCCCGATCAAGTCCCAACTAAAATCGTGTAGAAGCTTTAAAATCCGACGAAATTCTTCTCGAACAAGCTGACATTGTCTTTCACTGTCACGTCACGGGTAAATTGCGTTCGGTTGCGTCACGAGCGTTGAGACTGACGTGCAATTTCTTTATTTTACAATTTGGTTTGAAAAAGGAACGTGTGAGTGGCATAGAGTTTAAATTTGGAATTTCTCTCTGTCTTCGCTTTGGTTTTATAAATTAGTTAAGCCAGTCACAGAAAAGATTGTCTAAGATTAGGTTTTAAAAAATGGTGTTACATTTTAAAAATATTTTTCTTCTTGTCGATTCGTCAGCGATCTTTGGCCAGCCCAAAAGGTTGCGAGTTTTTTTATTTAGGTACCTACCTATATTTTTATATTCGTATATGTAGGTATATAATTGTTTTTACAACAACATTAAGGGCATTTTACCCGACTGCGCCAGAGAGAGGGTTATGTTTTTCTAGAGTATGTATGTATGTATATTTGTATGTATGTCAAATTTTTTAGCACGCCCCACAGCCTAAACGGCTTGATGGATTTTAGCTTGAGAGGTGTTAGATTCGTATTTACAGTGAGTACGACGACGTAGTCGGGTTTTTTAAACGACTTCAAAAAAAAGGAGGTGTTTCTCAATTCGACCGTATATATATATATTTTTTTAATAACAAGGATAGGTTATTGGTTAAGTTTGATGACGTTACTTCAAATCAAAGCCATATTTAGAAAAAGAAGCAGTTAGTTTATTATTGTTCCATTTATAAATAAAGTTTAATTTATTTTTTAAGTTTATTTAAGAACAATGATCTTGTCGGTGGAGTCCAATGAGGAAAGAATATAAGGAGTGGTCCCATTTTTTTTTCATATACAAATGAGTTTATGACAACATGCTAAGTTGCGACAAGTTTTTCATAGTTTTCTTGGTAGATGACCTGTCAAACGATAAGAAATACCATACAAAAAGGTAGCCATTTGCGCCAGACCAGGCACGCAGATCCAGACGGTATGGCACCTTCTTATATATTCTGTACTCAAAGGTGGAGTCTACTAAAAAGGTTAGCTTATTATGCGTTATTCAGGCTTGTTTACTTTTCATGAATCTCCATTTACTACTCAATTCATTCCCTCTCGATTACAAAAGTCAATAAACATAAACTTTTACTATAAGAATAAAACGGGGATGAGTCCCAAAACGACAGTGTCCATTGCTCGCCGAAATTATATTGTGCTATAAATATTATATTGGCAGCGAGCAATCTACTGTTAACATTATTGCCTTTGCTTGTGTTGGGTGAACAACAATGTAGTTTTGAGGCTAGCACTTATAGGAACATATCATGGTATCTACACACCAAAGCCGCCGGCTTTTTTGACAGCTGCCATTCGTATGACGTAAGTAAAGCCACCGACCTAGCCCGGCGGCATGCCGGCGGCTTTGGTGTGTTTATAGCTTTGAGTATAGAATATACAGGGTGGCCCGTCGATTGACGTCTAAAAGGAAAATTTAAATTCCTCGTGTCCTGGGGTATTCGAATCACCCCCACGTATGTTCCGCGATTTTTTACGGTTTCCGAGTTATGACGTGTTTTCTGATTTTTTGAGATTTTTCAACCAATCACCCTAAAAAGGTTCGTAGAAAAAAAAGTACAACACTTTTTCATAATTTTATTTTTGCATCAGATGCTTCATGACGCTTACTTTTATGCATAAAATATTCAGCTTCGTAACTTTAATAAAAGTTGGGGAAATGTAGGTCGGAAGAGGAAAAATTGTATTGACTGAAAAATAATCGAAATCTTCAAACTTAAATTAAGAGGTTAAAATAATGACTTTATGGATTTTAAGCTAACTTAAAAACTGCGCCAACTTCTCAGCTTTCATAATCATCAAAAAAAATTGGTACTTAATGGGGTACTGTTGCTAGAATCAGCCTTTAAAGAGAGCAAAGTGGAAAAATTGCCGAATTGGACGTTTGAGTAAATTTTTTTTCTTTCATATTTTATGATCACCTAAGCCTCAGTAGGTTTAAAGACAGTGATATTTTACCGAAAAGTACAAAAAAAAAGGGCAAGATTGACACTTTTGGGGGTTTTGGAGCACCTGTAAGAGATGAGTTACACCTTGAGAAAATTATGCAGATATGCCTCATTTCTAAGGGGTTGCACAAGGAAACGGCCTTGAAGCGGCACGACTGTATCATAAACAGCTTCTACGAAGTGGGATCCCTTCAGGACCCTCGCGTTGACAAGGAGTTCTGCCTTCCATTAGGGTTAGGCGTAGGTATGTCAAAAAAAAATACAAAGGTCAGGATAAGACTCAGGTTGCAGCCCACCACGTCTATGAACTTGTTTGCGATACAGTCGTGCCGCTTCAAGGCCGTTTCCTTGTGCAACCCCTTAGAAATGAGGCATATCTGCATAATTTTCTCAAGGTGTAACTCATCTCTTACAGGTACTCCAAAACCCCCAAAAGTGTCAATCTTGCCTCCTTTTTTGTACTTTTCGGTAAAATATCACTGTCTTTAAACCTACTGAGGCTTAGGTGATCATAAAATATGAAAGAAAAAAAATTTACTCAAACGTCCAATTCGGCAATTTTTCCACCTTGCTCTCTTTAAAGGCTGATTCTAGCAACAGTACCCCATTAAGTACCAATTTTTTTTGATGATTATGAAAGCTGAGAAGTTGGCGCAGTTTTTAAGCTAGCTTAATATCCATAAAGTCATTATTTTAACCTCTTAATTTAAGTTTGAAGATTTCGATTATTTTTAAACAATACAATTTTTCCTCTTCCGACCTACATTTCCCTAACTTTTATTAAAGTTACGAAGCTGAATATTTTATGCATAAAAGTAAGCGTCATGAAGCATCTGATGCAAAAATAAAATTATGAAAAAGTGTTGTACTTTTTTTTCTACGAAACTTTTTGGGGTGATTGGTTGAAAAATCTCAAAAAATCAGAAAACACGTCATAAGGGTGTTTCTTCGATTTGAGATTCTTTAGTTGATTCCACTGGTAAAATTTAAATATTATTTTATTTTTAAATTGAGAATAAAATTACAAATTAGAGAGGTCAATAAACAAATATTTTGAATAGGCACTCATTTCTTATGTATGGATCCAAAGATATTTGATGTTAAAAATTTACGCCCAGGGGAATCAATAATAATGCAATATAAAGTATAAAAAAGTTTCAATTTTGTTAAATAAAATTAAAAACAGTTAACGTACCTTCGAATTTAGGCTTTAAAATGTTATTGGGTATTAATACAAGTTGCTGTGAAGTTGCTAATTCAAAATCTTTAAATAGGTGACCGAGCTTTGAAACGTCCTCCCTTAATGTGGAAAACTGTTTTTTTAATAATATCAAACATTATTACACATAACGCTATTTTTAGAAATCAATATAAACCGTTATTTAAGCAAACTGTATGATTTTATTAGTATGGTCTGGTCATTAAACCAGTGGAATCAAGCCAGTGGAAGCAAAAAATATCGGTTTTTTGTCGTTTTACATAAATTGGATTTAACTAGCGTAATGATGTTTCCAGGCTAGATAATGGGCACCCATGCGCTTATTCATAGCTATATCAAGCTAGTCTTGTAGTACAAAATTAATAAGAAAACATGAACATAGTAATCAATGATCGTACAGAACAAAGCCAGGGGAATCAGATACTTATCTTTGTATTTCGTGAATGGTACAACTTCACGCATAATCTACCCCCTCGATACATAAAATGCATCTCACAGTTCGCGTGAAAATAGGCAGCGCCTATCCAAATGGCTCGACTAGGGTCGTATGCGCGATTTAGTGACGTGCCAAGGTAATCACGCTTTAGTGCCGGACAAAATTAAAATGACTCTAGAAATTCAGTTAATTGTAAAATACGTGTAAAATTTATTATGATGCGTAATAATTAACTATTCTATAATAAAATAAAAACATGTATGAATCTTTAAGTATATATGATAAAAAGATTTTTAAGGTTTTCTGAATAAATCGGGAGAGCGGACACGTCAGTGGAATCAATTTTTAGGGCTTTGAACTATTTTTTAAATACCTTTCGATTTGAATTCATGTATTATTTTTATTTTCCCAAGTAGATAACACCTTAATCTATAGTTTAAAACATATTTTATTGACTTTATAATTTGAAACGTAGGATTTAAGCCCCCGGACATCAAAATTCTCGATTCTGAAGATTCACCCATAACTCGGAAACCGTAAAAAATCGCGGAACATACATGGGGGTGGTTCGGATACCCCAAGACACGAGGAATCCAAATTTTCCTTTTGGACGTCAATCGACGGGCCACCCTGTATAAGGAGGTACCATATCGTCTGGATCTGCGTGCCTGGTCTGGCGCAAAATGGCTACCTTTTTGTATGGAATTTCTCATCGTTTGACAGGTCATCGCCAAGAAAACTATGAAAAACTTGCGCCAACCATGGTACGCTGTCATAAACTCATTTAATATGAAAAAAAAATGGAACCTCCTTATATATTCTATACTCAAAGGTTTATAGCATTACTGTAGGTACTTTTAGCACAGATATTAGATACTTAATATAATTTATTTGGAAAATAGCTAAATGCTTACTACAGATTAAATAAATGTACTATACATAAATATACTAGTGGTTGCCTGCGATTTCGTACGCATTTATTCTTATATCTTGGAAAACTTACACAATATCTTAAAATCAAATAGCCTATACGTTGGTCTGATGTGTATGCTACAATATTGCTAAGTTTCATCAAAATCTGTTCAGTCGTTATTTCGTGAAACATTTCCATACTTAAAATGCTAGATTTCAACTAGATTGTCTAAATAACCCTGTAAACTCATAAACCGTACAAAAAAAGTAAGATAAGCAAAAAAATAACTAAAACTATCTCTTATCGTTTCCTTAAATGGAGAGTCAGCAAGTAAATGCAATTGTCGTGTCTAAGTTTTTCAATCTTTAGATATGGTGTTGGACGGTCGCCAAAAAAGGCGAACTAAGATACAAAGTACTAAACTAAATAACTTGTTTATTTCGTTTCACTGAAATTCACTTACTTTCCGGTGTAGAAAACGACTCTAAAAAACTTTTTTTTTATCTATCTATAACAACTGCCAAACGGCGTCGCGGCAGACCGTGGAAAAGGTGGCGGGACGAGCTTCTTGGGTACCTGGGCGGAGGAAACTCGAAACAGAAAGTCTTGGCGTATGAGGAGAGAGGCCTTTGTCCAGCAGTGGGACCCGAGTGGCTAAATAAGATAAGATAAGATAACAAAAAAAAACGGATCTTAATGGGACGCAGTTACGCGTGGGCGCGTTTTGGTAGCGGAAAAAAGACACGCGTACGCTCCGCAAACGCGCCTACGTCTGTAATGTCTCTAACTAAAAATCGTAGAAAATGTAGTGAAGTCGCTTTCTTTTTTATAAGATCGACTTTATTTGCATTTATTAATTTAAAAAAAGGTAAAAATATTATGTAAGATTTAAAAAAATGCTTTTTCTCCAAGATTTTATGACTATAAGCGAACGAAGTCGTGGGTAGCCTCTATCCTATAAACATTATAAATGTCAATGTTTGTGGCGATGGACGGATGTATGGATGTTTGTTACTTCATCACATAAAAACCACTGAACAGATTGTAATGAAATTTTACAATAACTTAGCTTGAACATCAGAATAACACATAGGCTATATTATTTGCAGATATTTTGTGTTTTTTCCAAGAAATGAGGATAAATGCGTACGAAGTCGCGATCAGCCTCTATTAAATACATAAAACCAACGTTTTCCTCAAAGAAACCCACATCTTTGTAAATGAAAAAGGAAAATATTTACGAACAAAGCGACCGACGCTAAATAAAAAAAAATCATTAATAAACTTTGACAGATTGATCGACGTGTTTCAATTACGTGAAACGGAACGTTACAAAATGGCCGCCCGCTTTTTGAAAAACAATCGTAACTGCTGGTTTGTATTAACATCCTGCATTAATAATAGATGTTTTCTCTTTAAACGGATGTTTTGAGATAGATATTTTTTAATGATAGATCCTAATAATATTATAAATGTCAATGTTTGTGGTGATGGATAGATGTGAATCTTTTTTATTTTGAATTGACATTTATAATGATGAGGATGTTTGTTACTCTTTCACGTAAAAACCACTGAATAGATCGTAATGTACCTTTGCAGTATTGTAGCATGCACATCAGAATAACACATAGGGTACATTTTTTGAGATATTTTGTAAATCCAAGATATGACGATGAATGCGTACGATGTCACAGGTTCTCTTTATTTCTTCAATATTTTGAATACTTACTATGAAATGTTATGTAGATAAAGGAGTATGAAGATTTTGGTTTACTTAATCTTTCATTTTTTTTAATAATGGCCATTTATCAATCCTCAAAAAAAATAGTTCGAGTTTTCATCAATATAAACTGAAATTATAGAAAGACAAAATCTCGTAAAGCATCTTGCTTTTAATTATTAAAGAAACAAAATTTGTCCTCTTGTAATGTATGTTTGTAATCTAAGTTTACGCGGACATATGCACTTCTATTTACATTCCAAATTCCAACCAACCATGCACAAAATTGCTTCAAAACATACCTCAAGTTTCGCCACTAAAACTTCACCTGCATAAATTCTACGTGAATTTCTACCATTCCTACCAATTCTACCATTTCTACCATCCTAGATTCCCAGAATTGAATACTTGGAGCCGGATGGCCGCAAATTTGACTCAAATAATTATATCTCCGTAAGTGTAGGTACGTGATCACAACGCGTGCCAAGAAATTGTGGCGCGTTTACTTAGGGGTAAGTTACTTGCTTACTGGTGAGTTAAGTAAGTAAGTTAAGCGCTTGCTTTGAGAATGTGCTGTTTAGTATATTAACTAAACTAAAAAATATTTAATTTATTAAAAAATATTAACTAAACAGCACAGTATCTCACTATTGTGAAACACCTGCAAAACTGTCTTATTATTATTTTAT
This sequence comes from Anarsia innoxiella, assembly GCA_947563765.1. Taxonomy (NCBI): domain Eukaryota; kingdom Metazoa; phylum Arthropoda; class Insecta; order Lepidoptera; family Gelechiidae; genus Anarsia; species Anarsia innoxiella. The sequence goes on from OX387413.1 coordinate 1,247,003, forward strand.
AACATCAAATTGTTTAACTAAGGGCCGTTTCAACAACTACAGATTAAATTTATTAGTCAGATATTTTATACTTGTCACTGTAGCATGTTTTATGAAATTGATAAATTTCATCTGTACTTAAATGATGAAACAGCCCATCAAGCTCGGTTTTTCATTGTTTGCCTTGCCGCTTGCCGCGACGTAACGTGACACCATCGTGATTTAATTTTAAGTCTTTATTACGTATTCTATTTATAATATTCATAGATTTTACTTGTATTGTATTTTATGTATCAATATGGGCCTTAGATGCCTGAAATAAATAAATAAATAAAAAAAATTAACCTATGTCTATTTCATAAAATATGACGTTTTAGACAGTGACAAGTATAAAATATTACGAGGAATTTTTAACTGTCAATTGAAAAACCAGTCCTTAATCAAATAAGCTTAATAAACAAAATGAAACATAACTGTCTGTCTGAAATGTGTGGAGAAGCATGATAGAGGCTTTTGCCCAGCAGTGGGACAACATAGGCAAAAAAAAACTGTCTGAATGCAAACAGAGCACAATCTCAGCCATTGGCATCACGTGCGGCGCTGACTGCGGATTTTTGTGAGATGCGAGATATTGATAATTTCGCTCCGACTTCGCCTGACCCGCACAATCTACGAACCGATCCTCTTTATCGATACTGCTTGCTTAATATTATAACCGGATTTTTATTAGGTAAAGCTGAAGTGAATATGGAATTCGGAATCGATTTGGTAAAAGGTTTTCGGAGATTTTTGATTGAAAACTTGTTAGGCCTAAGTTATCTAGTCATTTGTGTCCCACTGCTGCGCAAAGGTCTTTCTCCTCTTCTGCCATGACATGCTAACTTATTTCATTATTTATTTACAACTATTAATAATAATAAATAATACAAAAATAATAAACTTTATTCACCAAAAAGGTCACACACCACTAAGTAAACCACTGGTAAGGTCCACTCAGCCCAACAAACCTGAAGTTAGCTGCTAACACACCCTGAATTTATAATTTGTATTGATTTATCTTGATTTAACCCTGTGTTAGCGGCTAACTCCGGGTTTATTGCGTTAACTCTGGGCTGGGGAAGACGCCCTAAGTACTTGTATATTGAAGAACCAAAAATAATAAATTGTTTCAAATAATAACTAAACTAAAAGGATTTTAGAACATAAAAATAAAAAAACTACAAATACAGAGATTCCAGTTATTTTTTAAACCGACGTAAGCCTAACTTTGAAAAAAAATAAACCCCCCCAATTCGCAAAGAGCTTTCAACCCCAAAACAACCCGAACACACCAACCGAGTAGAAAAGCATGCAGAACTAGTCTATAAAAGATACAGACAGGGCACTATTTACGTAACCCGGGTTATGTAACCCGCTGCATGCGGCAACGATCGCTGAAAAATCACCGCATGCTCGTAATGGTTGCAAATAAATGGGTTAAGTTAGGTTATTTTGATTTATAACTTGTATAAGAGTAAGGGCTCGTTTCGGCAATTATGCTACCTACATACCAAAGCCGCCGGCATACCGCAGGGCTAATCCGGCGTTTTCACGTCATACGAATGGCAGCTGTTAAAAAAGCCGACGGCTTTGGTGTGTACCATTATAACATTTAACTAACATATATTTTATACCTGTCACTGTCTGTCTTATGAAATTTTGATTTATGAAATCGACATAGGTTTATTTGTCAGTTAAATTTAATCTGCAAATGGTGAAAAGAGACCCTAAAAGAGCAAAAGACAAGAATTAATTGGCAAGTTGTAACCGAACAGATACAGTAACGAGGTTCTAGTGTGTACGCGTGTTACAATTACCCTTTGATACGCCCAAAAAACCGACAACCATCAGCTCGCTCCGAGCCGCTCGTGTCGCGTTCGTCACAAGCTCGCGAACCACGTACACACTACGTTTATTTGTTACAGTGTATGCAACGGTTACAGTTACAGCTCGCCAATGAATACCCACCTTAAGACCCAGAACACACGGTGAAACGCAAATGCAACAAGTCGCAATTAGTTTGAAACGTTTCGTTTCAGTTGCGTCGTGTGTGGTTTTCTAAAGAAGTCTATAGCAGAAACTGCGATGCAACTCAAAAGTAACTAGCAGTTTCAGTTGCGTTGCAGTTGCGTTTCACCGTGTGTTTTGGCGCTAAGAAAAAGGTAGGTATATTATTAGATCGTAGTTATCTATTTTAGACCAAAAAACCTAAATAAAGATAGCTATATTCTAAATTCTATTCTAAACAATGTCACCAAAAAAACAACTCAAAAAATTTCAAAATTTTACATTAACCGAGCTCATCGCTCAAAACACAAAATTTCCAATAAACATTTTCGTACATGCTTTTTTTCTGCTGTCGGTACGGCCCATCAATTTTCATCGATGTCAGTTCCTTTAGATTTATTAGCCAAAGTCATATCATTATCCGATACATAGAGGGTAGAAAGTTCATGTCCTATAACTGGTAGTCGAGTTGTATAGAATGTACATAAATTTTGTTGAGGAACTCTTTTCGAAGTTTCATGGTGACTTTTTGCTATGTTGCTTAGTAGAATTAATAATAATAATAACTTTTATTGAAAATCCGAATAACAATATCACTTTTATGGGCAGAGGTCCCCAAACTAGGCACAGTCTGTATCTTGGGGAACCAATTAACAGTTAATTTTACAGAGTTTGTACATGAGTTTGGTCAAAAACACGTTATTCATCATATTGACGTCAAACGAATGAAAAAAAAAGAAATTGCTTGAAAAATTGTGTTTTTATTAGTATTTGCGTATTAAGGTCCATCTGCACAGATCAGGGCCGTGCCCGGTTGTCACGACGACGAATTATTTTCCCTCCTGACGGGCCACGGCCCGGACACGTCCCGGACACGTCCCGGGCACGGCCCGGATCTGTGTAGATAGACCTTTAATCGTCACATCTCGAGAAATTTGTACAATGTCATAAAATAACATAGCCTATATTTATTCTGTTATGCAAGCTACAATATTGTAAAGTTTGATTAAAATCTGTTCAGTGGTTTTTTCGTGAAAGAGTAACAAACATCCTCAAATCCATTCATCCATCACCACAAACATTGACATTTATAAATAGGCTTTACTCTGGTTATACTACACATAAATATTTATTCACGGTAATTACAAATAAATCAAAGTGTCCCGAAGGTTTCAGATACAGTCAGTCTATCGCGTCTCACGGCTGGACATAGGTTTCCCTCGTTGCCTTCCTTTTCCCTTCTTTTTTCCCTAGTCCCGAAGATATGTCCAAATTACAGTGAATAACTGTAACTGTCTGTCATGTTTACCTATATTCGTTGCTATATTGTTTATAAGCTGTTGCTATTCCGAAGAGAATAAATTACATACATACATACATATCCGTCACGCCTCTCTCCCATTGGGGTAGGCAGAGACCACTTCCTTCCAATTGCTCCGACCCAAACACACCTGTTTCGCTTCATCCACACTCATCAGTCGCCTCATACATGCCCGTCGGTTTAGGGTACTCTTGAATTGGCCTTTCTTGAGTAAATCCCCGATTTGATCGAGGTACGTTCGCCTTGACCTTCCCCTCCCAGCATTTCCATCCACTCTTGCCTTGTATATTTCTTTTGTTAATCTCCTTTTGCTCATTCTTTCTACATCTAAGAATCCCTTACTCAATTCTTGTCACTACATCCTCTTTCACCCCATAGGCAATAAAAAAATAAAATAAACCCTAATCACATCTAAACCATAACCGCTCCGTTTCTAATTTTCCCACCTCTTTCCCACCGGAACAAGCAGGTAATTTTGCTGTTATTTTTTCACCCCGCATTATCTCGATACGGGGTGTAATGAAGATTGATACAATGCTATATTTTAAACGGAAATCGAGAACGTTCCGGACACCGTAACGTAATGATGTATGGGGTGTCAGCTTTTTGTGTTAAATGGTTGATTTTTCGGGATTATTGCGTGTTTTAAGCCTTTATTTTCTTTTATTTTACTTTTTTTTAGCCTATGTTGTCCCATTGCTGGGCAAAAGTCTTTTCCATGCTTCTCCACACTACTTAACAATCTTTTTTTTTTTCAATATACTTAAATTTCGGTCACGCTTCTTTTCCATCGGCGTAGGCAAATACCAATTCTTTCCACTTACTACGATCCAAACACACCTCTTTTGCTTTCATTCATCAGTCGCCTCATAGGTACATAAGACAACTAATGAATGTGGATACATGTACGTCAATTTCAGGCCCTCTTGTCGTGGCATCTCTTTAATAAGTTTATTATAAAACAAATGCCAAGTTCGGCCAAGGCAAACATATTTCGATTTGATTTGATCGAAATATATTTTCTTGGCCGTTTTTAGTTTTTAGTGATAATAGCATTGTTCATTTTAAAAATCGTTTCAATAAAGGGTCAGTTCGATAAATTAACCGTTTTAAAGATATTCTTAACAAAGAAGGTAAAAACCGTACAACCTGTAAGTGAGCTTAAACAAAAACTAATATAAAACACGAACGCTCAACAACTAAGTAAAAACTTTGTAAAACACAATGAAGGTAAAACAAAATTGTATACTCCATGTTTTACACTGTTCTACCTCTGGTTAAATGAGTTTGTGCTCTACGGTTTTTAAAGTCATTAAGGATGGTTGGCTAATACCTTAAATATACTCGTAGGTATTTATAAAAGATCGAATAAATAAATTTGGAATACTACATTTTGGAACTCAATATGTAAAGTTAAGTCAAGAGTATCCTAAACCGACGTGCACGTATGAGGCGCCTGATGAATGTGGATGAAGCGAAAGAAGTGTGTTTGGATCGTAGCAAGTTGGATAAAGGCGTGCTATTCTATTAGTTTTATTAAAATCTGTTCAGTAGTTTTTGCGTGAAAGAATAACCAAATGTCCTACAATACATTCATACATACATTCAATACATTCATCTATACGCACAAACATTGACATTTATGATATTAGTACCTAGTCAATTTCTAAATCTGTGTTTTAAATATTGATTTTTAGCTTTAAGAAATGCAATTCCGAACGCGACATCTCACAAGTAACAAATTTAATAACATCTGAGATTCCTGCAATCAGCAATATCTTCGTATTGCTCGAGATTCCTGATTTCGCTATAATCAAATGAAGACTGGATAACTGAATGATGGATTTTTTATTAGGTAGGAAAAAATCTTGTGATTTCTTAAGATGAAAGGTTGGGAAATATATATGTCTGTATAATTGAGTTATTTTTCATATTTTGGTTGAGTTTGTTGACGTTACTTGCGTGCATCTTATGCTATCTACACACCAAAGCCATCGGCATGCCGCCGGGCTAGGCCGACGGCTTTACTTCATACGAATGGCAGCTTTCAAAAAAGCCGGCGGCTTGGGTGTGTAGATACCATTACCAAGCCTTAAAAAGAGATGAAGAATAGACAATTAGTTTAGTTTGTTCAGTTTATTTTTTAAGTTTATTGAATAGCAATGATCTCGTCGATGGACTCTACGCCATTATCTAGTTAACCGACTTCAAAAAAGGATGAGGTTTCTCAATTCAACCGTATACTTTTTCTATTTTGTACTTTTAGTTTGGCTTTCTAATATTACACAACCTCTATTCTCTCCTTTATTTGCTCTACCTATATTTTCCTTTACGGTCAGACAAACAAACGTACAGACAAATACTAGCTAATTATTTTCCATTACAGTATTTTGTACTCTTTTTTTTAATATAAACTTATGTCTTTTGATGAACATACATTCGGACATGACGAATCAAAAGGGTTTCGTTATTTGCACTTTGGTTAGTGAACCCTAAAAACAATACCTTATACAGAGATCTACTAAAGACAACCTACCGATTCAGCAAACACATCTACTGATTCCAATCCATTCAAATCTAGACACAATAGTTACCTAGGTTTTGTGTTGAAATACCTAAAGACGTAGTGCATACAATCTAGATAGATGTAACATGTCTTTGGGCATAGTGTATAGGTTTAGTAAGGTATGTGCATAGTAGTTTTATACAGGGTGTAACACAAAGGGGGTATAACGCCGGAACACAGCGATAGTCCTCATGAAACTGAACAACTTTCCCCAAGGAACATAGGTTGTAACTCGAAAAATTTTTTGGATCGCCTATACTTACTCGATCAGTTGATCGGAAATTTTGTATGGGGAGGCGAATTTTTTTTTCGAGTTATATAACCCCTGTTTCTTGGGAAAAGTTGTTCAGTTTCTTGAGGACTATCACTGTGTTTCGGCGTTATACCCCCTTTCTGTTACACTCGGTATAGTAGAATTGACGTATTTTTAGCAATAAATATGATCTTAAAAACTTAAAACAAAATTTAAAATCGCCTTTTCCAAACAATGCACGCATTAAGTAAAAAATATAATATGTAAGGTACCTATTTTTTTTTGCTCGCCATCATGATCCCACTGCTGGGCAAAGGCCTCCCCCGCGACTTTCCATTTAACCCGGTTTCCAGGTAGCGTCCTGCCATTCCCGTGAAAATGCATCCGATCGTCTTTCCATATAATAAAATTGTCATTAATTTTTACTTTTAACACTTAATTGGAAGTTGAACCTTAAGCCTGTTGCACCGAAAGTTTAAATATACTAATTCGTATTATGTTTGTGCAACCGGCCATTAGTATCTATTAGATATTAGATAGTACCTGCTTACCTAGATAGGACGATAGATAGTATCTACCTATCTGTCAGTTACAAGGCATTGTCCACTCAAGAATAAGATGCATATTATGCTTTGAAACCCGAAACAGTGTATAGGTATTGTTTAACAAACGGATTCTGTGCTTGTTATATTATACGTTGTTGTTATCAGCCCATATATGTCCCCACCGAGGGGCACGAGCCTACTCTCATACAGAGAGTGATTAGGCCGTAATCCACCACGCTGGCCAAGTGCGGGTTGGCGGATTTCACATACACCTTCGAATTTCTTCTTTGGCGTATGCAGGTTTCCTCACGATGTTTTCCTTCACCGTTAGCAAGTGGTAATCGAATAAATTGATCCGTACATGAGAAATAAACTCAGAGGTACGTGCCCGCGCCAGGTTTCGAACCCGCGCCCTCAGAATTCGAGGCAAGCGTTGTACCAACTGGGCTACCACCGCTTTAATATATTATAAGTAGCAAGAATTATTGATTTAATAGTGTAGGGACCCGTTGGACCACGTACAGACATTCAATTAAATTAAATTCAATGAAATAAAGATTTATTCATAGGTAACCCAAAATTACACTTGAATGCGTCAGGAATAAAAAATAAAATATAAAAAAATAACAAAAGTAAAACCAAATTAACTGACTGAAGCTACGCTGACTTTGGAAGGCAGATTCCCCAGAGAGAGAAGCCAGCATGAAACTATAAAGGTTGCTCTTTTTAAAAATATTGTTTACAATCATGGTGTTTAAAAAAGAACAACTTAAATATTAAGGTATCTACACACCAAAGCCGGCGGCCCGGCGGCACGTGCCGCCGGGCTAGGCCGGCGGCCTCATTTTGCAACAAGCATGCCGGCGGCACAGCAATGTCGCCGGCCTGGCAGTAGGCCGCCGGCATAACCCGCCGGCCTAGGCCACTACATACATACCAAAGCCGCCGGCACGCTGCCGAGCTAGGCCGGCAGATGTCAAAAGCCACTAGAAGTGGGATAAAACTTTATTTTGTTATCACTGTGACTGTTGTTTCAGTTCCAAGAAAATCACAGTGAAAAATCACCGTGATTTTGTCACGTCGATCACTCCGATCACTAAGTATGAAATGGAATTGGTTAATGATTCCTGTGATTAAATATTATTTAACAACACTGTCACAGGCTTGGGACTGTCTTTTTAAGATTCTTTACATTAGTATCTCCTGTTTATAAATTTACTGACTGAACATTTTCCGAAGTTGAGAAGGAACATAATATGTTATTTTGGATGTTGTTATTTCGTGACCAGTCACAGTCATAACATGCGACTCCAGATCACGGTGATTTTTTCACCGTTACGTCATTTATCACTCATATCTAAATGCCGCCGGCCCAGCCCAGCGGCTTGTGCCGCGACCCGCGGGCATGCCGCCGGCATGTCAGCGGCATGTCGGCGGTTTTTAACAAAATAACGCAACCCGGTTTACGTTGTTTTGTCGTGCACATGCTCAATCGATTATTTATACCTTGGTCTATCTGTATAAGTAGTTAAAATATTTTTTTAACCTCTCTATAAGAAAAACAAAATCACTTACTATTTGCGACCTAAAATTGCCGAATGTGTCATGAAAGAATAACGTAGGTAAGCTATGGTTGCGTTGTTTTGCCACGACATTAAACGTCCGACTATGATACAACGCAAATTTGTTTCCACGCGAAACTGTGAGCTGTTATCATTTCTTTAAGTTTTAATACATTAACCCATGAAAGAGATTTGAGCCGATTTTTACGGTTTAAATACTTAAACTCTTGGTAAAGTCTCTAGAGTGCCAGTTTACGAAGGTAGACAATCTTGTCACGTGGCTGAAAAGTTTATTTTATGTGCGTACAATTTTTTTATTGTTTTTAACAAAATTTTATTTTTTCTGGCTTTGGTAAGGCAACAAGCAAGATTTTATAAAAATCGTTCGGCAAGACATAGAATAACTGAGCAATCAAAAATACGACTCAAAAAACAATCTCGATTTTCTCAAAACAGCAGTTTTCGGGTTACGTTATTTGTCATGAGAGGGCAGAATGGCAGATGTCAAAAGCCGTCAGCCAGGTCGGCGGCATGTGCCGCTCGGCAAATGCCGGCGGCGTTTCCGCGCGGCACAACCCGGCGGCCTGGCCGCGCTGCACATGCGCGGCACAACCCGACGGCGGCGGCTTGTTGTCATACTGTCATACGAATGGCAGATGTCAAAAGCCGTCAGCCAGGCCGGCGGTTTGTGCCGCGCGGCAAATGCCGGCGGCATTACAGCGCGGCAAAACCCAGCGGCCTGGCCGCACTGCACATGCGCGGCACAACCCGACGGCGGCGGCTTGTTGTCATACTGTCATACGAATGGCAGATGTCAAAAGCCGCCAGGTTTCAAACCTGCGCTCAATGTGACCGTTTTTGGTATTAAGTACTAAATTGATATATTTGAGACTCCAACTATATTTTTAGATATAGTTGAGACTATATTTTTAGATATTTTAAATAAATAAATAAATTCACCTTCATACAGCTACTACAATTAATCAACAATTTTCATTTCAAAAATGTATTTTATTCGCGATATTTTCAAAATGTGAAGTAAACATTTTAGTTTAGCTGAGTTTCCTTTGAAGATTTCCTTGGTAGATTTGTAAATTTTGAAACGGTCACACTGCCCGCGACGCTCCTTCAGTTGTCCGCCGGCAAGGAACTTGAACTTAGAAATTATCCGGTCGAATTGAGAAACCTCCTCCTTTTTTGAAGTCGTTTAAAAATCATCACTGTCAATCTTATCTCTATTCAATCAATTTTATCATAGATTATTTTACAACATTCAAAAAATATCAAACATATTCAGTGAGAAAAATACAATTTCGATTAGTTAGTAATACGTTCTTTTTTTTCCATAACAAAAGTAAATTCTTGAATTTGAAGTGGAAACACTGAACAAAAGTGTCAAATGAGCTAAATGCTATAAAATAGAAAAAGACACGAAAAAGACGGAGGTTAATAAATCTAGTAAAACCTCCTTTAATGTTTTTCTCTTTTTTTTGGTTCTTTATATTCATTACTTATTATGTTTTTTTTTTACTTTTTTTTTCTTTGTGACGTATTCAAGTGTAAAAATGTTACCTACGAATAAATTATTTTTGAAATTTTGACCTTATTGAAACTTTTTCACTTTTTGTCTATGAACTTGGCTTCCAGCTAGTTTGAGTATAGAATATATAAGGAGGTGCCATACCGTCTGGATCTGCGTGCTTGGTCTGGCGCAAAATTACTACCTTTTTGTATGAAATTTCTTATCGTTTGACAGGCCATCTACCAAGAAAACTATGAGAAAACTTGGCGCAACCTTGGCACGCTGTCATAAACTCATTTGTATATGAAAAAAATGGGGCCACTCCTTATATCTAGCTAACGGGTGAATCTACTCAAGATTATTCTCCTCATACAAAAAAAAATAATCACATTTTACCCCGAGAATGGCGTTTATTTTAAGCTAAATCTATAAACACGTGAATTATATGCTATATTATATTAAAGACACGTTAAAGAATTTAATATTTTAGAAAATATTGGCAAATATAAAAATTTGAGTGTTACTGATAATGACGGATGTTGCCGACAGTGACGAATGTAATGACGGAATGTTACCGACAGTGACGTTTGAGTTATATTATTGATGTAAATATTTATTCTCAAATACTTTTTTATTTGTCTTTTAACTACAACTTAATTACCGTTAACATGCAATCCATTACAAATTAGCTAAGACGGCTAGGTCAAAAGCCCACCCTGAATCGCACCTGATGCAAAAGTGGCTATGACACTAGAAGCATTCCCACACTGAATAGCGAGGAAAAAAGGTTAGTCGGGACCATTGCGCAGTATAATTCTACGCAAGGGTCCCGACTATTGTTTTTTAGGCGCTTCCCTAGTTCACGCATCAAACTCTTAGCTTCCGTACACCAAGTCCCGCTTTCCTCCACTACGACGGGAACAAAGAGGTACTTACCTCGTCTTGGAAGGGAGCATATTTAGCATGCTTTTGTATGGCAGCTCCTTCTGCTGCTGCACTAGCTGCCCTACATGTACAAGGCAGGTGGGACATGGCGAAGGTACTTATGCAAGTTGCATCCTAAACTAGACCCTTTCCCGAGAGATGAGGATTAATCAATCAGTCCTCTTGCCATTTGTGTGATTTAGGCTTGGCGGTTCCGGGGTCGCCGCTCAACCTCGTTAAGCATATTTTATAGTGACGAGGAAATCGTCTAGCTGACTTGACACAACTCAACCCTTGATGTCCCAAAGAGTCCGCAATCGTACCACAAACGTGACAATCCAACCGCAGATAAATTACTATCCTCAATGAGCTCGTTGATTACAGCGCCCAAACACGACCAGACTCTGGGCTTGATGCCGCCTCAAGCATAGCCAGATTCCTACCCACAGCCGCTTCATTAGAATCCGGCTGCTTGCTTTGTACATCGAAAAATCATCATTGATCGTGCCAAGAGCGCTGGACACCTTTGTCCCTTGGCTGCTCAAGACACACAGTTGCCCAAACATTTAAAGCTTCCGCCGTATATAACTAATAAGAAGATTGCCACCTTGGACATGAAGTTTTAAAGCGACTCAACCGTTAACCTCGTGGGAGGAGGTTAAAACGCCGATATATTGATATCCTGCTTCTTCTAACACCCAATCTGCCGTAGCGGATGATAACGAAGTCTGCTGTCATTGAGCCTCATTAAGTTTTACATTGAGAATCGTCTCCAATGTCACCTTGAAGTCTTCGCCGATTTTAGACATTTCATTGACATTTCATAAAAACCAAGTCGGAGACGTTCTCATATTATACACCAGTGTTGGGACATATAGGCAACTACGGAAGAGTGTTAAGGCCACATGGGCAGGCAGCTGCTTCAGATGCTGGCGCGCCCGGCAGATTATTTCGTTTTTTAAGTTAAGGCAGCTGGAATAGCATCATGAAAATGGGAGCCTCCAGGAGTGCGGGCTGCCATTTTTCTGCCGGTTCAACATTTGCAAATGATGTAGCATGCCCTGTATATGAAAAACATGCTTTTTAATGATAATCGTACATCAAAATAATTTATTGCCATCAGTCGTTTTCTATACAAATAATCATTATTGGTAACAAACGTCATTGTTTTCTACACAAATAATCATTATTGGTGACAGACGTCATCGTCGTCAGACACAATGTTGGCAATAATGATGTTACTAACAATGACGAATTTTGGAAAAATCGCTGCTATTGGCAAAATAGGTTAGTAAATTATGAAACAAACATTACACGTTATCTGTTTCCCTAATAAGTTCGCCATGGTAAATAAATAAAGAGTTTACCATGCATTATATTTAAAATACAGCAAAAGAAACCAATGACGACGTGGCATGAATATCTTTGGAGAACGATATGCAATTAATTATCATTGGAAAAATTAGCGTCCGTTCACTATGACGAGTGGTGTTCGACTTAGGTACGAGGGGGCTGCGACTTTTAAGTTAGACGTGACGCTTCGGGTGCTTTCCGTTTTTTTTTAATCATGCTAAGTAAACGTGTTGCCAATAATGACGAATATTTTTTAAACATTGTTTGAACTAATTTTTAATTAACTTACCACCTACTTTTTAAAATTATTTTCTTTAAAATATCTTGCCTGTTTAACGATAAATAATATATTCCTAGACAGGATTACTCTATTATTAATAATATTTTCACTATGATATAAAATATCGAAAATCATGTAAAGGCGACACCTAAAATATCGTGGTTTTCTAGCGTTTTTTTCTAATAGCTTGTTTTTCTGCTATTCAATCACTGAACGGTTTTGATAACTTTTTACTTCATTTATTTAGGTAGTAGAATAACTATAAAAAGTTTTGAATTTCTTTTACAATTATGAATGATAGGGCGAGACATAAATTTTCGACCTCTTGAAGATCCACCCTAACATGACGTGACTTTTCACGTCATATAAAAAGAAGGCTGATAGACGTACAAAATTAGGCGCTTTTTGTAGGGTTGCGTGTGCAGTTTTTATCGATATCGTTATCGATAACTTTTTAAACTAAAAAGCAAACCCGCATTTGCCCTTGTCGCATTACCAACAGAGTGACGTGACCATAGATGAATATATTGAGTGACTGACTATCAATGGGAATATGCCACTTGTCGGAACATACACAGTATCGATAACCCTCTAGGTCGCTACCTAGTAATCCGCTGAATTATGTTATATTGCAAGTGCAATACATCATTTTGAACCTCACTAAGGCTTGCCTGTCGAAAGCTCCTGAATGGTCGTAGGATCTAAGTTTTTTCACATTTCAGTGTGTCCTATGGTCAGTGCCCAGCAAATTTTATAAATACCTATATACAAGGCTCCAGTGTAATGTTGGTACCTAAACATAAACGGCAACTTAGAAATAACATCAAGAATCACTATCAATAAATAAATATACAAGAAGATTCTGATGAGAAAGAATAAATGCTATTTCATCATGTCAGCTTATGGACGTTTACTGCTGAAGAAAAGCTGTTTATTAACATTCAATAAAAAAGATGATTTTTTAGACGTACCTAGGTATAGGTCGCGCCACGTAAAATGAACCCTAGCTGACAGATGAGCATTAGACGATTTTTGAGTCTGACGTTTAACATTTGTTTTAAAATACCATCGCGCACAAAAGTGTTTAATTACAGTCATGGTTTAACGCACAAAGGAAAGAAAAATATTATTAGCAGTATTAGTAAGGTGGAATATAAATTAAAAAAAATACACAACTACCAATCAATATTGGATTTAGTGTAAAATGTGTAAAAATGTAAAAAAAATATTCGAAAATTAAAAAAAAAAAAAACATTGTCCTTCCATTAAGTCTTCATGGGTGGCGCAAAAACCAGATGACGACGCGGTGTTGATGCCAGAAGTGGCCATTTTATCATCATCGTTGTCGTCACTTTCATAACCTTTGGAATCAGAATCATCATCCCCTACCTATAGTTTATAAGTCAACCTACGTAACCGCGTGCGAAAGACTCTTACTAGAATGAAACGATAAATAGCCCTAGTACTTTCGAGCGTAAGTGTACCCATGCGCGAAAACATGATTTTCAGTTGTTTTTAAAGTTCTTTTTACGTGGCGCGACCTATATACACTACCACATTACTATCAACATTTTTTCTATCTAATTTTTACTCTTATCGATAAGAGCCTTTAATCATCTTACACACATCACTATGCCGCTTCATAAAGAACTACGAATGTGTAAGCGAAATAAACATAGACAAACATTTTATTGTTATAGACCTCATTTTGATGCGCTTTGATTTTTTAAAATATATCAGAATGATAGGTATTATGTATGCCAAGCTCGTCTGTCATGTTATGAATGTCAATGCCATCACTGTCATGTCACGACCACGTCACGACTGACATGCCGCGACTCTCGTGCCGCCGTCTGTGCCGGCGGCCTGTGCCGCCGGCTTTGCAACTTGCAACATTCAAAAGCCGCCGACACAGGCCGTCGGCATGAAGCCGCCGGGTTCGTGCCGCCGGGCCGCCGGCTTTGGTGTGTAGATAGCTTTATGATCGTATGATGCTAGAGCATTTACAAACCATGCCCAATAAAAAAAACAATAAAATGTTAATATAAAATGTCACTTACAGATATAAAATGTAAGTGACAGATAAATCTATGTCTATTTCATAAAACATCACGCTTTAGACGGTGACAGGTATACAATATCTGCCAGTTTAATTTTATCTGTATGTGGTGACACGGGCCCTAAGTTGAGTAAGTATTTACTTAAAATAACATAAAATTTTTAACAAAAGGTACAATACAGGGTTACAGGTTAAGGTTGACCTAGACCCGTTAAAGTGAGGCAGGTTTCATAACTTCTGATAGATTTCACTATGAAACACCCTATCCCAAACTTAACCGTTTTCAAGATATTGAGATTTTGAGATTTTTCCTGCGACCCTGTATATTATCATCCGCCATTTTGACCAATCTGCTAATGCTTTGACTTCTTGATACGACATGACGTTAACTTTCTTCTTCACTTGAGTAAAGGCTGATTTACATTGAGTGAGTAACTGACGTCAGTTTACTCAGTGTAAATCAGCCTTAAAGTAGGTACGTCGCGGTTTTCTGGCTGATGGCTGAAGGCTGATGATGATGATGATGGCCTAGTGTAAACGAATTTCAGTAAACTTTTTCCATTGCCACCCTGTACATCTGTAGCGAAAGAGGTGTGTTTGGATCGTAGCAAGTGGAAGGAAGTGGTCTTTGCCTACCCCAATGGGAGAGAGGCGTGACGGATATGTATATGTGTATGTACATCTATACATCAAGGAATATAAAGAGTAGCCCCATTTTTTTTCATAATACAAATGAGTTTATGACAGCATGCCAAGGTTGCGCCAAGTTTTTCATAGTTCTCTTAGTAGATGACCTGTCAAACGATAAGGAATACCATACAAAAAGGTAGCCATTTTGCGCCAGACCAGGCACGCAGATCCAGACGGTATGGCTCCTCCTAAGTATACATCTATAGCTACGTCACCTGAAACGATAGCATATCACAAACTGATATGTCTACAAAGCATTCAATCGATTGACAGACAGACGTACATAATGCGCTATTGTATTATTATCGCTCTGTATTGAATATACTCGTAGTAGATATTGTGTCAAAGAGTATGATTTAAAGAGTTTTGTTAAAGATATAAGTAGCAGTTTTTATTTTGGCGCAAAGTAGAACCGGATGGAGAGAGGGCTTTGCCCAGTAGTGGGACATGACAAGCGTACCTATTAGATAGAATCATCAATCAGGAAAGTACTAGATGCTGCCCGCCACTTCGTCCGCATTTATCACCATAATTATCTCGGAAAAAAACATGGTGTCTTAAAATATTATAACAAATATGTATTCTGATCTATAAGCTACAATATTGCCAAGTTTCACCAAAATCGGTTCAGTAGTTTATGCGTTAAAGAGTAACAAACATCCTCAGATACATACCTACATTCGTTCATCCAATGACACAAACATTGTCATTTATATTAATTATGTATTTACCTACGTCACACTATATCCACATTTACCACACAAATCAGGTTAGTTAGTTGATGCCTTCTACGACAATAATAAAGTTCTATCCACACAGGTGCGGGCCGTGCCCGAGACGTGGCCGGGTGAATCTACTCAAGATTATTCTCCTCATACAAAAAAAAAAAAATCACATTTTACCCCGAGAATGGCGTTTATTTTAAGCTAAATCTATAAACACATGAATTATATGCTATATTATATTAAAGACACGTTAAAGAATTTAATATTTTAGAAAATATTGGCAAATATAAAAATTTGAGTGTTACTAATAATGACGGATGTTGCCGACAGTGACGAATGTAATGACGGAATGTTACCGACAGTGACGTTTGAGTTATATTATTGATGTAAATATTTATTCTCAAATACTTTTTTATTTGTCTTTTAACTACTTACAACTTAATTACCGTTAACATGCAATCCATTACAAATTAGCTAAGACGGCTAGGTCAAAAGCCCACCCTGAATCGCACCTGATGCAAAAGTGGCTATGACACTAGCAGCATTCCCACACTGAATAGCGAGGAAAATAGGTTAGTCGGGACCTTTGCGCAGTAAAATTCTACGCAAGGGTCCCGACTATTGTTTTTAGGCGCTTCCCTAGTTCACGCATCAAACTCTTAGCTTCCGTACACCAAGTCCCACTTTCCTCCACTACGACGGGAACAAAGAGGTACTTACCTCGTCTTGGAAGGGAGCATATTTAGCATGCTTTTGTATGGCAGCTCCTTCTGCTGCTGCACTAGCTGCCCTACATATACAAGGCAGGTGGGACATGGCGAAGGTACTTATGCAAGTTGCATCCTAAACTAGACAGCGTCCCCTTTCCCGAGAGATGAGGATTAATCAATCAGTCCTCTTGCCATTTGTGTGATTTAGGCTTGGCGGTTCCGGGGTCGCCGCTCAACCTCGTTAAGCATATTTTATAGTGACGAGGAAATCGTCTAGCTGACTTGACACAACTCAACCCTTGATGTCCCAAAGAGTCCGCAATCGTACCACAAACGTGACAATCCAACCGCAGATAAATTACTATCCTCAATGAGCTCGTTGATTACAGCGCCCAAATACGGCCAGACTCTGGGCTTGATGCCGCCTCAAGCATAGCCAGATTCCTACCCACAGCCGCTTCATTAGAATCCGGCTGCTTGCTTTGTACATGTGATCGTGCCAAGAGCGCTGGACACCTTTGTCCCTTGGCTGCTCAAGACACACAGTTGCCCAAACATTTAAAGCCTCCGCCGTATATAACTAATAAGAAGATTGCCACCTTGGACATGAAGTTTTTAAGCGACTCAACCGTTAACCTCGTGGGAGGAGGTTAAAACGCCGATATATTGATATCCTGCATTCTTCTAACACCCAATCTGCCGTAGCGGATGATAACGAAGTCTGCTGTCATTGAGCCTCATTAAGTTTTACATTGAGAATCGTCTCCAATGTCACCTTGAAGTCTTCGCCGATTTTAGACATTTCATTGACATTTCATAAAAACCAAGTCGGAGACGTTCTCATATTATACACCAGTGTTGGGACATATAGGCAACTACGGAAGAGTGTTAAGGCCACATGGGCAGGCAGCTGCTTCAGATGCTGGCGCGCCCGGCAGATTATTTCGTTTTTTAAGTTAAGGCAGCTGGAATAGCATCATGAAAAATGGGAGCCTCCAGGAGTGCGGGCTGCCATTTTTCTGCCGGTTCAACATTTGCAAATGATGTAGCATGCCCTGTATATGAAAAACATGCTTTTTAATGATAATCGTACATCAAAATAATTTATTGCCATCAGTCGTTTTCTATACAAATAATCATTATTGGTAACAAACGTCATTGTTTTCTACACAAATAATCATTATTGGTGACAGATGTCATCGTCGTCAGACACAATGTTGGGAATAATGATGTTACCAACAATGAGGAATTTTGGAAAAATCGCTGCTATTGGCAAAATAGGTTATTAAATTATGAAACAAACATTACACGTTATCTGTTTCCCTAATAAGTTCGCCATGGTAAATAAATAAAGAGTTTACCATGCATTATATTTAAAATACAGCAAAAGAAACCAATGACGACGTGGCATGAATATCTTTGGAGAACGATATTCAATTAATTATCATTGGAAAAATTAGCGTCCGTTCACTATGACGAGTGGTGTTCGACTTAGGTACGAGGGGGCTGCGACTTTTAAGTTAGACGTGACGCTTCGGGTGCTTTCCGTTTTTTTTTAATCATGCTAAGTAAACGTGTTACCAATAATGACGAATATTTTTTGAACATTGTTTGAACTAATTTTTAATTAACTTACCACCTACTTTTTAAATTTATTTTCTTTAAAATATCTTGCCTGTTTAACGATAAATAATATATTCCTAGACAGGATTACTCTATTATTAATAATATTTTCACTATGATATAAAATATCGAAAATCATGTAAAGGCGACACCTAAAATATCGTGGTTTTCTAGCGTTTTTTTCTAATAGCTTGTTTTTCTGCTATTCAATCACTGAACGGTTTTGATAACTTTTTACTTCATTTATTTAGGTAGTAGAATAACTATAAAAAGTTTTGAATTTCTTTTACAATTATGAATGATAGGGCGAGACATAAATTTTCGACCTCTTGAAGATCCACCCGGCCCGTCAGGAGTGAAAACATTACGTCGTCGTCATGCCAAAGTGCCAAAGTGTCCGGGCCGTGTCTGGGAAAAATATCATTTCATACATTTTCTATGGATTCGTTCTCACACGTTGTCATGACTACGTATTGTTTTCCCTCTTGACGGGCTACGGCCCGGACACGTCCCGGGCACGGGCTGGATCTGTGTAGATAGACCTTAAGCAATTATCTAACTGCGTATGTAACGAGACAAATCTCCATAAATTATGTTCATAATTACATGACACTATACCGACTTGATTGTTAATTAGAATACAAGATATGACATAGGATGATTTTCAGTCACTTACGTTTAAGGAAGTTTGAGGAATTTTTAGAATTGCCTTATTTTCTTTTCTATTAGCTTTGTGTAAAACTCAACAAACAGTCAAAAACACAAACATACACCCAACTACAACGAAAAACTTTGCTTCTTTCAACGAGTAGGTACTTAGGTCAACTGCGTAAACACTCCCGGACGTAACTTAATCTATCTAATTATCGACTAAACTCGAAAAATCAAAACAATTAACACACTTTTTTATATACCTACTTTTTGTAGGCGCTTGTCGATAGTAAGTACCGACTTTCCTTAAAATACCGGACATTGTTCTGTCCGGTATGACCATTTATTTTTTACCGGACAAGCCTCAAAAATACCGAACTGTACGCTTAAATACCGGACATCTGGCAACCCTACTTGTCACACGCAACGCTATCCTACATTTTGTGTGACAAGGTGTGTTTTTTAGACTAATCATAATATTCCTATGGAGTCCTATGGAGCGTACGTGGTATCAGTCTGTTTCTACCTCAACAACATAATTATAACATCACCCTGTAATTACCTATAGGTACTATATGTAGATAATTTAATCATCATCTTCGTCTCATTAGACGTTTAATGCTACATTAACTACAGATACCGGATCATCGTTTACCGGTTATTACCGGTTAATACTGGTGTATTTCGAGTATATCCGGTTCGAAGCGGTTATATCTAGATTGTCACTGCTAATGAGAGTGTGGATTGGAAGTTGTTCTTGTTTGTTTAGAAGTTTTATATTTATTATGTTATGTTTAATTAAATAAATTATTTTGAAGATTAATAAGTTTTTTGAAAATTAAAATGGTGGTTTATTCTTTTGTTGATGCAACGAAAATTCTTTCAATAGGCACTAGGCACCCAAAACAGTGAAAGAAAAAGTATTGTAAAGTCTAGCTTGTCAGTTTCATTAAAAACTGTTCAGTAGTTAATTTTTGCTAAATGGAAAGTGTTAAATGGAAAGTCGCGGCAGAGGCATCTTATTATTGGCTAACTAAAAAAAGTTAGTGTTTGCTAAGTAGTTTAAAATCTGTTAAGTAGTGCTTGCGTGAAAGATTTGTTGTTTTAGAACAAACTTAAATTAGTTTAAAATGGATAATGTGAATATCATATAACAAACACTACTTTAATATTATATTATTTAAGATTAAATAAACCGAAATAGACAAAACCTATCCAAAACAGAAAAAAAATACATCCTTACGAAGGCAGCATCAAAAATATTTATTTTTTCCACGACAATAGGTAAAAGAGGTATTATAGAGCCTTCAACATCAGAACTATGAACGTATAGCTAGTGACTAGTGGCCTACTTTCAGGCAATGATGGATGCAAGGGTAGACAGAATGTCCACCGCTCGACAATTGAGTAAGAATGACATATCAAGCTTTGTGGGAATGCGTGGAATTGTGGTTGGAGAAATAAATATTATAATAGTTATTATAACTATGGGAGAAATATTTTTATTTTGGAACATAATATCCAAAATTGTTTAGACTATAGTCGTCGTCGTTTAATGCTTTTAGCATTACTGTTAAAGTCTAATCTAATCTAGCCACTTGTGTCCCACTGCTGGGCAAAGGCCTCTCTCCTTATCTGCACATGACTTTCTGTCATGAGCTTCCTCCGCCCAGGTCCTTAAAAAAGTGTCCAGCTCGTCCCGCCATCTTTTCTGTGATAAAGTCTAAGCAATAAAAATTACCACAGAAAATACTTATGAAAAAAATTGATATACTTATTTGTAAAAACAAAGAAAAACTAAGGTCAAATGGATCTGCTTTAAAAAGGTTATAGTACGTTCGAAAGAACTTACACAGCAATGAAAAAAACGTGGATAAATCTTACGTACTTTTAATGCTATTTTTGTTTTTGATTCAAGATATTTCTAATCTAATCTAGCCACTTGTGTCAAACAATTGGATGAAACTAGCAATTACAGGCCAATTTCTATTCTCCCTGTACTCAGTAAAATTTTTGAAAAGTTAATACTTAATCAGCTTCTTTATTATTTCAATTTAAATAAATTGTTACACGACCAGCAATTTGGGTTCACCAAAGGTCGTTCCACTACGGACGCCGGGGTTGCCTTAATTAAACATATATTTGATGCATGGGAACACTCGCAAGATGCCATTGGCATATTCTGCGACTTATCGAAAGCATTCGATTGTGTTCATCATGAGATACTATTAAATAAACTCAATCATTACGGCGTACAAAATGAATCTCTAAATCTTATTAAATCATATTTATCGGACAGAATTCAAAAGGTTCAAGTCAATGAAATAACATCACAGGGATCGCAGGTAGAAATTGGCGTACCCCAGGGATCGATACTAGGTCCTTTCCTATTTCTAGTGTACATAAATGATTTGCCATTCATGGTAGAAAGTGTATCGGATATTGTTCTGTTTGCTGATGACACATCTCTTCTTTTTAAAGTAGATAGGAAACGCCAAGATATTGTCAAAGTTAACAATTCCCTAAAGCAAATTCATGATTGGTTTAGTATAAATAATTTAGCGTTAAACGCAAAAAAAACCAAAGTTATAAAATTTTCGCTTTGTAATATTTCAAGTAATATAAGTAATATATCTATTAACGATGAAGTACTAAACTTGGTAAACAACACAGTTTTCTTAGGGATGACGCTAGACTCGAAACTGCAATGGGGACCCCATATTGACAAACTGTGTGGACGGCTAAGTTCCGCCGCCTACGCTGTCAGAAAGATCAGACAGCTCACAGATATACCTACAGCGAGTTTTGTATACTTCAGCTACTTTCATAGTATTATGTCTTATGGTATTCTTCTTTGGGGTCATGCTGCTGACATTCATGCAGTATTTGTTTTGCAGAAAAGAGCCATTCGAGCCATTTACCATATAAAAAGTCGTGATTCCCTGAGAGAACTGTTCAAAGAAATAAATATTTTAACAGTTCCGTGTCAATACATCTATGAAAATTTAATGTTTGTTAGAAAAAAATTATCAAAATTTAAGAAAAATAGTGATTTTCATAAGTTTAATACTAGAAATAATAATAAAGTTGTTATGCCTGGTAGTAGACTAACTAAAATTAATAATTCATTTGAAGGGAACTGTATACGGTTTTACAACAAACTGCCTGATAATGTTCTAAATTTAACGGAATCGAAATTTAAGCGTTGTATTAAGAGGACTCTTTGTCAGAGAGCGTATTATAACATTAACGATTTTATTATTGACAATAGGGCATGGTGTGTAAATGCTCTAGCTCCACACGATCATAATATTTAAGTTGTTCTTTTGTAAACACATGATTGTAAACAATATTTTTAAAAAGAGCAACCTCAAGAGTTTCTTGCTGGCTTCTTCTCTGGGGAATCTGCCTTCCGAAGTCAGCGTAGCTTCAGTCAGTTAATTTGCTTTTACTTTTGTTAACTTGTTATAATTTTGTTTTTATTTTGTTTTATATTTCTGACGCATTCAAGTGTAATTTTGGGTTACCTATGAATAAATCTCTATTGAATTGAATTGAAAAAAACTGCTGGGCAAAGGACTCTCTCTATTAGGACTGGGAAAAGGATATTTATAAAATCAAAAATTCATAATAACCTAACTTATGCTCAAGTTGGTCAAAGATACAAAAAGTTAGTAACCAACTTCAAAAAGTGCATGTTTCGTTTTTAGTGCTTTACCTGCTTATATTTTATCAGTTATCGATAAGCTCTCTGTATCACATTATCTTATCAACTCGTCACAAAATGACATAAAAATTACATTATTGTATCAAAGCGTCAATTTGTGCAATCTCATTACACGTTGGTGTCCATCAAGATAAAGGCAATGGATATAGGTGATCAATCACTCACGTAATATGGTTAAAATTATTGGAATACATTATCAGGTAACGTTATATGTTTGGTTAATGCAATATTGCCAAAATAGGTACATATTTTGTTAGTGGTAGCCTAGTTGGTAGAACGCCCGCCTCAAATGTTGGGGACGCGGTTTCTATCCCCGTCTTGTACGTACGTACCTCTGAAATTTATTTCTCATGTACGGATTGGATATTCGATTACCACTTGCTAACGGTGAAGGAAAACATCGTAAAAAACCTGCATACACAAGAGAAGAAATTCGAAGGTGTATTTCAAATTATAGGGCACAGAGATGGCGACTGAGGCCGAAAGCTTGAACTGACCGCAGATTTTGCAAAGGATGTGATGGTGGATGAAGAATGCTAATCAAATCAAATACTTTTTATTTCATAGGAATTTTTTATTTGAAGCACGTATATTTTTCAATCTTTAGTATCTGTTTTTTTGTAGCTTTTGTATCTTAAACCTACAATTTTACGATATCTTTTTTTTTAATTTTTTTTTTATCCCTGTAATGATCTCAAAAAAAGTTCCTACTTAATTATTAATAATAATAATAATAATAAGATTCCGGATTCCCCAACAACCATTTAGATGACGAGCTAATTCCCCAGTGACCCTTGGTTATTATACCCGCGTCACTGGAACTTGCCCTGTAAAAAGGAGCTAAAATATAGATACCTAGAAATAATAATAATAGTTTATTGCTTTCTTAAGTTTTAGTTACAATATGGGTAATCTTAATTCGAGATCTACCTAGTAAGTATACAACAAATACTTGTGTCAGGAGATCCCGCTCTTCTATTATGAGTTTTACATACAAAATAATAACTATTTAATTTCTTACAGTAGTTAAATATTTTGTGGGTAAGTCGCAAATATTTTATAAGTAGTAAGTTCTGTTGGGTTATTAGAATGATGTCCGTGTGTGTGTGTGTGTGTGTGTGAATGGGTGTAAGGTGATTAGTATTGTTGCGAAGTTATGCAGGGGCAGTGTGTGTGTAAGGTAATGAAAAGAGTGCATGTGTTGTTACTGTGTTTGTTGTGAATAGTGTGTGGTTCATGGAATAAGATTGAAGCGAGTATTTTGTTCATATTTTAGTTAGGTACTTATCAATTGATTTTGATAAGTTCTTCTACTTCTTCGTATGTCCGAGATTTAAGCCATGTGGATATTTTTTCTTTAGTTTTATAGTTTAGAAGATTGTAGATACCTAGGTTTTTATTTATTTTATTATACATGTTTGCTGAGCTAAACTGGTGTTGTCTTTTAGCAAAGCAAGTTTTGTAGGCTGGAGTCATTGCAACCCTATCTTTCCTCCTGTTATTATTAGTTTGTAAGTTAGCTGTTACTAGCATTTTTTCGCACACAGTGTTTATTTGTACTGTTTTTGAAAATGTCTTATGTCTTATTTAAATCATTGAAATAATAATTTACTCAAATAACAATATTCCAAAAAATAAATAAAAAACAAATGACTTACTGGAATTTCAGTTAAAACGGGATTACCTATAAAACCAAAATGTGTAAAATTCTAAAAAATAACGTGAAAAATAAAACTAGTTTGTTTTCAATACATCGAGTGTTTTATTATTGTGCACAATCAACCGTTACAACTAATAAGCAACTAAAACTAATACATTGAAATACCTCTAACATTCTAAATATTAGTATAGACATTTAGGTATAGCCTAAATTGAAATAGTTAACACACTTGCCGTGACATAACTATCTAAGTGCCCGTTCAGCACCTACGGATAAAATTTAACTGACAGAAAAACCTATGATAGGGAATCGTGGATGAGGAGAGAGGCTTTTGCCCAGCAGCGGGACACTGATTGCTAGATAAGATAAACCTATGTCCATTTCAGAAAACATTAATATTTAAATTACTGACGCGTAAATTACTCGTTAGTTCAATTGGAAGTTTATTTTGTTTTGATTTATCGTGGAAACTTTGTTGGCTTATGAAATACTCTATTTGTAATTTCGTGTACCTATATGATACTATTAAGTGCTGTTTGTTTTCCTAAAATAAATAAATAAAATAAAAATTAAGTTGAAAACAGAGATAAAATCTGTAGATGAATGAAACAGGCCCCAAAAATCCTAACCTCTAGTTATTGTTGCAGGCATTTAGGTATAACATAAATTAAAAGTTACCATGTGACATAGCCATCTACAGTACTACAAGGATCTTCTGGCACGTGGCAGAAATCGGAACTAACGATAGCATCTTGTAAATTGACATTATTTTGAGTTATTTAGGCCTTTCCACCAAAGATGTACTATGCTACGTTGCTATGGATGCGTTTGATATCCACCAATTATATTCATTGAATATGAGGGCAACCTGAATATGATTGGTGGATATCAAACGCATCCTTAGCAACGTACCGTAGCACATCTCTGGTAGAAAGGGTTAGTTAGTTATTCACCAACCACGCCCTTCTGACAATGTCACTCAAGTGCCAATAGATCCTTGTAGCACTGTAGACGCAAAAAGCACTCAAAAACACAAATAAATTAATTATTAGGCTTCATAACCACAGGCTTCCATGAAATATCTTGCAAACCATGCAGAGACTTGTGGAGATTCTGTCCATCAGCCCATTTGGAATCCAGATAGTTATCGTCATCATCTTGCTCGAGTTTCTTCCATTCTTCCTGCTTCCTGTAAGCGTGGAGCATCAGTTGTTTCCTTTCATCTTCTGACATCACTGGTTCTCTACCTGGTGCTCCTTCTTTGTTGGAGCAGAGTTTTACTGTGATCTTGGATTTGTTGTTTTTGCCTAAAATTGATTCAGTTTGATTACTTCTAAGGAACTCCATTGAGAACAAGAGTCTTACTTTTAAATATAAAAATGATGACTTCTAAGAAAACAACAGAATGGGCGCCACAAATTAGTGTCTTGACCGATGGTCACAAAAAATGAGGAGACGTTGAAAAATGTGAAATGACGATCTGGGTGCTTCCTCAGGGTAACAGCAAGACGCTCAGAAGTAGTAGAAATTGAAGACTTTTTCGTTGATTGAGTTATTTTTGTAATGCAATAGAAAAAGTTTGTGTTTTAAAAACATCATGATTTGATTTCACTGATGAATGTAGATAAAGCGAAAGAAGTTTGTTTGACTCGTTGCAAATAAAATGGTTACTGCCTACTCGGGTGGGGAAGAGACGTGTCAGATTTGTATGTATGTAATTAAAAAAAAAAGCAAATGAACATTACAAAAACTTACCCAAATGATCACTCAACTTGTTCCCATTCAGCAGTTTCTTCCCACAAGCCCAAATGCAAGCAAGACTTGGATCTATAACCTCCAAAGCCGCTTGGGTTCCAGTCAGGTCTTCAACATTATCCAGCTCCATCCTCACAGGGTCGTGAGGTGGAAGACCAGCTGGGAAGACGATCTTCGTGGCTCCACGGAGCTCGTCCAATGCTTTTGCTACGTCTTTTTGGGTCATGTTATAGCGAAGGTCTACCTGTGAAATAGGAATATTCTCTTGATTCTTATTTTATCTAGCCGTCACTGTTTGGCTAAGACCTTTCTTCTCTTTCTCCACAATTATTTATGCTTAGCTACTTAGTTGAAAATAAATTTGAGACAAGTGCAACCAATTGTATTTAAAGCTAGTTAAAAAAAACTTTGTACAAGTAACGGAACAATATCCTACTAATATTATAAATGTCACTGTTTGTGCCATTGTGCGAGAATAGCCACAGAATGGGTGTTGGAAGACGGCCGGCGCCGCCGAGGTTGGCCCAAGAAACGAAGGCGCGACGACCTGAACATATTTAGGGAAGATTGGTGGGAAGCCGTCACCAACAGAAATGTGTGGAGAAGCATGGGAGAGGCTTTTGCCCAGCAGTGGGACAACATAGGATAAAAAAAAGTTTGTGCCGATGTGTGTGAGGATGTTTGCCACTTAGAAACCACTAAATAGATTTTGATGTTTACAGTATTAAAGCCTTCACATTAAAATAACACATAGGCTATATTATTTTAAGGTTTAGTAGGTATTTTTCTAAGATATGACAATAAATGCGAAGGAAATCGTTGACAGCGTGTTGTTTTAATCTTTCACATCTCAAAAAAAAAAAGAACATTAGAAAATCTTTTGTGTCTGGGTGTATAATGGATCAGTGGGATGTGAGAGGTTAATTAAATATTTTTTCCAAAATTACTTGATCATCAAACCACAAGTGTGCCTACAAAACCTTTATAATAATACACATAAGTGTCTGTTTTGCATAACTGAGCATGTAAGGAGAACATAGGCTGAATTAGCGTGCTTATTCGAAGCTAATCGTCTGTGAAACTAGACTACCTAGGTCTTTGAGAGTCTGGATCTAGGCAAATTGGCTCTTTATATTTAAGTACTAGTGGCCGCTCGCGACTTCGTACGTACTCATCTTGGAAAACTTACACAATATCTAAAAATAACTTAGTCTATGAGTTATTATAATTTGCAAGCAGCAATACTGTAAAAATTTTCTAAAATCTGTTCAGCAGTTTTTGCGTAAAATAATTTTGTAATTCTTTCACGCCAATTTCTATCCTCACATACTTAACTGACACGCCTCTCACCAATTGAGATAGGCAAATACCACTACTCTCCACTGGCTTCAATCCAAACACACCTTTTTCTCTTCATCCACATTTATCAGTCGCCTCATTCATGCACGTGGGCTAAGGGTACTCTGAACTTGGCGTTTTTTCAACAAGTCCCCGATTTGGTCGAGATACAATACAAATATTTTTTATTGGACACAAAGATATAGAGTACAGACACAAATAAGAATATAAGAAGCAACAGGCGGCCCTATTGCTAGGTAGCAATATCTTCCCGGCAACCTTAGGGTAAGAAATAGCGAGAAATAGGTAATAATGGTGATTTTCGAGATACGAAACATCTAATGTCAAAATATTATTGTACTTACATGTTTCTTACTGACATACTCCTTAGCAGTTTCTACAGCTTTTTTTATAATCTCGTTCATGTTAGGAGGAGGAGCCATTCCACAACGGCGGCCCATATCGTCTTTGCAAATGATAAAGTTTGGTGGCGCACACTTCTTGCCCCATGGGTCTTCCAATTTCAGTTCTTTTATCTGTAATTACGTATTTTGAAAGATCTAAGCATACATACAGACATGACGGTGGGAAGCGACTTTATTTTACACTATGTTAAGATTTTAAATTAGTTATGAGGCCATAGACAGACAATACTCTTGATTGTTTTTTTATAACTTTAATGGCGTGGTTGTAAAGACCTATAAACTAAGTCTAATTAAGATGACACTGTATTTACACTTCACTTCACAATTTTTTAATAATCTTTATAGCCACAAAAGACATACAGAACAGAAGGGCAAGATTGTTGTCTATGGAAATTACGATAATAGACAAGAGTGGTCTAAAACGAAAATGAATAGTTCTTTTCCAAACTTCAGATTATACAATCTGAAGTTTGGGAAAGAACTACTACTAAAAAATAATTTCAGGTGGCTTTAATATGAGTTAAATTTGAATTGTTGAAATGATTAAATCAAGAAATTGACGTCAATTAAACTTTGAAACCTATGAAAATATCATTAAACAACGGCTCATATATTCATAAAACACGAAATTAAAAACCCAAAACCACAATCACAAAACACCTTATTCATTCACGACAAACACCACATTACAAAGATTTCCTCGTCTTTTCAAAGATTTCTGGACAAAACTCTTAAGGAAATCGATAAGAAAGAAAACAACAATATAATCTTTTGTTCGAGTTGAGGATAAGAGCGTTACTAGTTTCGGCAAGACCTTTAAGTAGTTTTGGCACACGCTCATCCAAGCTTAGGAGACTTTTTGTCCTCTCCGTATCTTTAGGAATTGCTTTTGCATTATTTGCTTACTTTATTTAGATTTGTTATGTTATCAGCCCATATTATGTCCCCACCGAGGGGCACGAGCCTACTCTCATACAGAGAGTGATTAGGCCGTAATCCAACACGCTGGCTAAGTGCGGGTTGGCGGATTTCACATATACCTTCGAATTTATTCTCTGGTGTATGCAGGTTTCTTCACGATGTTTTCCTTCACCGTTAGCAAGTGGTAATCGAATAAATTGATCCGTACATGAGAAATAAACTCAGAGGTACGTGACCGCGCCAGGTTCCGAACCCGCGCTCTCAGAATTCGAGGCAAGCGTTCTACGAACTGGGCTACCACCGCTTCCATTATTTAGATTTATCAGATTGTTTTTTTTTTTGCGAAATATTCATCAAATTCAAAGGCATAATTTGGGATGGGGCGATAAAAGAATGACATAATATTTAGATGTGTTTGATATTAAAACATATTTTAAATTCTTGATAGATAGGTGTAAACGGAGAAGAGGAAGTCCACGGAGAACTTACATAGATCAAAATAAAAAGAAGGAATAGAAGTTGTGTCGTATCAGACGTGCTCAAACGGAAGGCAGAATAGAGCAGAGTGGCGAAGACTGACAATGATGATGTCACAAATGATAATTTCTGAATTTAAATTTTAAAACTTGAAGCTAAAGATGTTACGAACCTGTTCTTCAGTAAGACCCTGCATTTCCAGCGGCAAGAAACATCCATGTTTACCCAGTTCTTCCATCTCATAACAAATTCTGGTAACTTTAAGCCTCCCATTGTAGATGGCCACTATATCTTTTATTACTTCATCCACCTGAAATATTTAAATATCATACGTATAGGCTTTGAGTATAGAATATATAAGGAGATGACATAACATCTGGATCTGCATGCCTGGTCTGGTGCAAAATGGCTACCTTTTTGTATGGAATTTCTTATCGTTTGACAGGTCATCTACCAAGAAAACTATGACAAACTTGCGCTAACCTTGGCACGCTGTCATAAACTCATTTTTTAAATGAAAACAAAAGTGGCACCTCCTTATATATCGTATAGGTACATATCTATCACATATCCATATACATATCCAAATACATAATCTATCACGCCTCTTTCCTATCAGGGTAAGCAGAGACTACTTCCCTCCATCCCTTCTTGAGCAGGTACGTCGCGGCCTGAACTTCCCAAAAGAAGCTCTCAAACACAGTCAGCCTGTCATATCACATCCCACTGCTAGATAAAGGCCTCCCTTGCTTTTCATCCAGTTCTGTTGTGCACTAGGCTTTGCTATTCTTTAATGAGTCAAGCTCGTCTCATCAAATTTCCCTAGGTCTTGTGATGATGCGATGTTGTTTCCCATCCAAAAAAAATTGGTAGTTTAAAAAACTAAAACACGCTACAGCTCGCACTAAACATGCTCATCAGATCAGTTCGAAAGTACCAAATTATTGTATTGTCATCAGAACTCAGAGCGTGTGCAAAATTTCATCCTATTCGAAGACCGGGAAGTGGGTCAAATTAAGATTCCAAGATTTTTTTACATACTTAGTTACAAGTGAAACTAATATAAAGTGTGTAAAAACGGGAAAAAGCTCCCAAATTATTAAGAAAATAATTGATATAATGAATTCTGTGCAGCTCAAAGTCTTTACATACCTCATTGTTAATATCAGTTTCATAAAGGAACTGATTCTCGTCGCCTCTTTTCACAAGTAGAATCACCATTTTGTAAATTGTTCAGCTTTTATTCCGTGTTATTTGGTTTTATTTGCTTTGACGAGGGTTTGGGTTTTCGACAGTTATTGAACAAATTGTCGTTGCTATGGTAATGTGGATTCGATGGGCGGTTGCTATGGTGATGACGTAGATTAGTGGAAAAAGTTTCGGTGGTTGGTTTTGAAACTTATTGGGGTAACCTCTTGCGTCTAAGGACCGGCGCACACCTGACGGAGTGCAGCATATAGCATTTTTGATAGGTAATCATTATTGTTCTCATTAAAATTATAAATAGGATAAATAATACAACGATGTTCATAACAATATCACAATAAAAAATGTTTTGCGCTACGCTCCGTCTGGTGTGCGCCGGTCCTAAAAATGGGCACGTTTTTACTTAGCGAGGCAAGGTAAAAAAATTCTTATAAAAATTATTTTAGAAAAAATTGCCTAAACTATACAAGTATTTATTAAAAACGTCGTCTGTTTTGTTTTTGACCACAAAATAATAGCTAGTTCTATCTACAGCGCGTTTATTTTAAAGTCTAACTAAGACATGATAATTATCCAGGCATATCTAAAAGCCGTCTAAATGGTCTTAAAGATTTCCTTCCATGCCTACCTAAAAGTTAGAAGTTTTCAAAGTTCCTAAGCTTTACTTCAACTTTTGCGTGTATTAGTTAAATGACGCGTGGAAAATTGATAAAAAAGTATATATATTCCATTACCTCTGCAAAAATTAACTTGGTATCCGCGAAGTATAAGAGTATCTAATATTCACATCTTAAGTTAACTCTTGAGACTATATTTCTATATATACATACCTACATACAACATTGCTATGTACGCTAGTAATTTAATACCTATCACTACAAACCTATTTTACTTAATATAATAATTTAATATCTATCTCCTATCATTCTTTTTCCCTTTTTTTCCCACTTTTTTCCCTTCTCTGGCTCCACTGAAAATCAGCGTCATGTCTCTGGGCAACCATTGACACTACAATATGCTGAGTGGAGACCATTTTCCAGTCCACAACTATCTTCTTTCTCATTCTTATCTGTCTGGTTTATTTTACGTTCTAAGTTTTAAAAGTTAAGTTTCATTTTATTTTGTATTTAATTTAGTTTTACGTTTAATTTTGCTATTTTGTTTTTTATTTTTGTTTTGTTATTGTATATTTTATTGGACTGGAAATAAATATTTACTTACTAAGTATATCTTTTCGATAAATTGATGGGTAAACTTGGACAATAAGATAGTCAAGATACGGTTATCACAACTAATTCGAATGAGAGAAAAACAAAAGAGCGAGAGCGGGCAAAGACAAAACGAAAACCTAGAGTGTATGTTCCATAAACAAAACCTTGTGGTTGCCCAACATTGCCACACTAAAAAAAACATCAAGGCAGCGTCCACACTAAGTGAACGCCACACCACTGTACTGTCCTATTATTAAATCCTATACACACATGTTATTAACATAACAACTTTATAAAAAAAAAAACAGTCACCTCAACAAAACTACACCAACAAACTAAACAAAACACATGTACAAACAAACGCCTGACAAAAAGTAACGAGCCAACTCTCAAACGTGCAAAAAGCCGTTGCTATTTATTTCTCTCAGGCACTTTTTCTGTTGGTGATTGATGACACAATCCGTAAGTTTGGTCGAAAGAATGTTAGAGAGTTTGTACATTGGCGTTTTTTATTTAGCGGTAAAATAGCAGCGGTTCACTTAAAAAAAAAAAAAAACATTTAGGTAGCTACTTAATCTGCCTACTTAAAGTTCTATTATGATTTTTGGATATGACACAGTATCAGCTATTGATGTATAGATATTATAGAGCGTGAGCTTAATTTCACATTGTTCCTACCGGCTGACCGAAATCTAAAATAATTATTTATTTAGTAGTCAGTTGCAAAAAGCCATTTAAGTTAAAGTCCTATTAAACCTATAGGCTATAGCTGACTCTTTCATGACTAAGTAACACAAAAAAAGCTACGATATTTAATAAACACACACACAACTTTTTCTATAGATACCTCTGTCACAATTCCACAAAGTAATAAATACGCGGCGTTTTCTACCCCAAAACCACCAATGTAAAAACAGTTTGAAAGAATGTAAGTAAAATAGTCTCCTCTAAGTTTAGTCGACAGAACCGGTCGAGGGTAGCAGATTATATGCTCCACTGGTCACTTCCACGGTACATTAGGTTAAGGTTCATCGAACCAGTGTTGTACTAAGGTTGTTTGCTGTGTTTAGTCTATTTAACCTATTTTTTGCCGTGTCCAAGCAACAAAACCCCTTTTTGTTTATTATAGACAAAAAAAAACTATTTTTATAGGTCTAATTTGATGTTTTTGGTGATACATAAATACACACTATACACATCATCATTATGTCAGCTTATGTACGTCCATTGCTGGACAAAAGCCTCCCCCAAGGATCTCCACAACGACCGGTCTTGCGCTGCCCAGATCCATCGGCTTCCCGCGACTTTAGCCAAGTCGTCACTCGTCAATATTATTATTATCGTCGTATATACATATTCTCTCTATATCTGTCACGCTTCTCTCCCATGGGGGTAGGCAGAAACCACTTGCCTCCATTTGCTACGATCAAAACACACTTCTATCGCTTTTTCACTTTTTTTTCGCTTTTGGTGATATTCCGAAAGTAAAAATAAGGCTACTTTTAAAATATCCTACTAATAAATGTCAATGTTTGTGCCGATGGAGGGATGTGAGGATCTTTGTTACTCTTCTACGTAAAAACCATTCAACAGATTTATAATGAAACTTTTCAGTGTTATAGCTTACACATCAGAATAACACGTAGGCTAAGTACTATAATTTTTATATAATGTTTACGGATATTGTGTGTCTTTGATTTTTTTTCAAGATATGACAATAAAAGAGCACAAAGTCGCTAGCAGCATCTAGTGGGTCTCACATCAGTCAATAAATATGGACTAATTTATTAATAGAAAGAAAAGAAGAATTTTGGAGACAATCTATTTTCATAGCAATGTGCTGTACGACACAATTGCTGTTCAAAAAACAACAGGCACCCACTCAATTTGTAGGTTAAACGTAAAAGTACAAAAATTGCCAATAAAGCTGTCAGTAGCAGGCCCGTATATTCCAATACAACGAATCCAGCTGCAGATGTTTTGCTATGATAGCGTTTAAATGCGATACAGATGATATTATGTTTGTAATACTGTTGTATACATACAGGTGTATAGGTAGGTTTATATTCTCTCGTTATAATTGTGAAGAACAAAAGTAGAACACCCTATTTAGCCTACTATAAAATATGGATCACTTTTTCTAATTATTCTATTCTATTGAAATGAGGAGATGACTTTTTTTTAGGAATCTTTCAAGTTATCCCAAAAGAAACAAAAACACAAAATCAGTAAGTAGTACTTTGTCTCAAATAATGATTCAATATGTACTTACTTAATGGAATCTCAATCAAGTCCGGAACTTGTTAAAGAAAGGCCAAGTCTAGAGTACCCTAAACCGACGGGCATGTAAGAGGTGACTGATGAATCTGAATAAAGCCAAAGAAGTGTGTTTGGTTTGAAACAAGTGGAGGGAAGCGGTGTCTTCATTTATATAAAAAAGTCGTGACAGATAATGTGTGTATGTAAATGGAATGTCCTCTACCAATAACTTTCAAAAAGATACATACATATCCGTTACACCTTCCATCTATCGGAGTAGGCAGAAACAACTTCCTTCCATTTGCTACGATACGAACCAAACTGTGATCTAAACACACTTATTTTGCGTCAGAAAGAAGGGTGATTACAATCATACCTCAATATGTATATTTATTTGTTTCAGATATGGTGCCATGCCCACCGCCACGGCCATGATGTGTCCACTGAGGATCCAGAGCTAACGAAGACGAGACACGATAATACCAGTCATCATGGGAAGGTAAGGATATTTTTAATGGCTACTACTTGATACTGTATTTATTTTAAATGGGAACTACCACTTTGTACTACCAATTTCATGTGAAGTGAAGCTCTCCAAGTATGATAACATAGTTTACTACATAATATGTAGACATACCTATTATTTCACAAATACACCCATATTTTTAAAGAAAAATTCTCTGTACATCACAGAAAGTAAGGATATTTTGTGAAAATATTTGATTTTATAACAAAAATTTTGACTTTTACGTATTTACACACCAATGAAAAATTAACCCATATTTTATTTATTCTTAAATAAAGCAAACGTTTTTCACGTATGCTTACTAAACCTAACCCTTAAAGCATGGGTTAGGTTTAGTAAGCAATATATACATACATACATATCCGTCACGCCTCTCTCCCATTAGAGTAGGCAGAGACCACTTCCTTCCACTTGCTTCGATCCAAACACACCTCTTTCGCTTCATCCACACTCAGTCGCATCATACATGCCCGTCGGTTTAGGTTACATGGGATAATAAATGGGGTTTTAAATGTTCACTACAAACCTACATATGAGTATACGTACTTCTATGGATATACCTACCCGTCTTTTCATGCATTCATTTATATTCCGCTTTTCACAGATTTGTCCCAATAAAATGGCGGGACTGCGGATTGTTTTAAAACCGTATTTTTGTTAATTTTTTAAATCACACACCGCGGTAGAGTCGTTTTTGTTTTGTTTTATTTTGTACGCACCTCGTTATTTTTTTTTTTTTTTTTTGTGATTGTTTGTTGGAAAAATATTTGTGGAAAGGCAGCAAAGAGAATACATTCATTTTTATTTATCTTTGCAATTGGGTTAACAAAATGTCGATTTGTCATCGATTTATGGATTAATGGCTTAAAATTTTTGTAAAAGTGTAAAAAAAAGATTTTAAATAAAAAAATTCTGTTGAGTTCAGAAAAGTTGCTGAAATGAACGGCTAGTGCGTAAAAGCGTTTATAGAGATAAAGTGGTAAAGTCTTACAATAATTATAAAAAAACTACAATCCTACTAATATTATAAATGTCAATGTTTGTGCCAATGGATGGATGTTTGTTACTTCATCACGCCAAAACTACTGAACAGATTTTGATGAAACTTGGTAATATTGTAGCTTAAATATCAGAATAAAACATAGACTATATAATTTTAAGATAGCATGATTTTTTTTTCAAGTTATGGCTATAAATGCGTACGAAGTCGCGGGCAGCCTCTAGTATAATTATAAATACTCTTAACTACAAAAGGACGTAAAACTAAGCAACGTATGCAAAACACGGACTTATTACTACGTAGTTATATCTACCTACATACCTACATACATATCCGTCACGCCTATCTCCCATTGGGGTAGGCAGAGACCACTTCCTTTCACTTGCTACGATCCAAACACACCTCTTTCGCTTCATCCACACTCATCAGTCGCCTCATAAATGCTCGTCGGTTCGTCGGTTTGCATCTACCTACTTAACAATAACAATAAAAACAAAACACAACATAATTTTCCCTACTCAAACATTAAAATTTATCTCCATAACGCAACCAATAAAAAAAAACTCGCATTTTCTCAATATTTCAAAAGAATTTGTACAACAAAAAGAGTAATTCAAAATACATTGCTCCGAAGAATAGAAAGTATCATAATAATGTACCAGCGTAAGCAGCGTTGTATACTGAATGTTTTATGAGAGATGTGTTTGTAGACGGGCGGATGATTGACGTTCGTGATATTATATTTTTAAACATATCCTCCACGGCTCTCTCCCATCAGGGTAGACAGAGACCACTTCCATCCACTTGCTAACACATATGTTTCGCTTCATCCACATTCATCAGTCGCCTCATACATGCTCGTTGGTTTAGGGTACTCTTGACTTGGCCTTTCCGCAACAAGTCCCCGATTTGAACGAGATACGTTCGTCTTGGCGTTTGCCTACCTTTTTTTCCACTCTCGCATCTTTATTTATTTTCTAATCTCCTTTCGCTCATTCTTTCATTTCACTCATTTTCTCATATTACCTATCATCGTCATCATCCCAGCCCTTTAATCGTCCATTTTCGGACATATGCCTCTTCCAAAGCCCTCCACGACTTCCTATCCCTCGCCAATTGCATCCACTTCGGACCGGCGTGTCTCCGAATATCGTTGACGCATCTTTCAGGTGGGCGACCTCTGCCTCGCCTCCTCTTATTTATCTTTACTCAGATAAAATACTAGCTTTAAAACTTTTAAATGAAAATCGCTCGTCTGTATAAAACATGTCGCAGAACAGCATGTGTTGGAATTATGACGTCATTCTGTTTGGTAAAACGACATCGAGACGGTTAGAAAAATACTGCAATATGTACAAGTGAGAGTATAAGAAATATTTTGTTGACATACATACATATCCGTCACGCCTCTCTCCCATTGGGGTAGTCAGAACCACTTATTTTGTTTAATGTCCTTAAATTAGTAACCTGTTGTACAAAAGGCTGTTAAAGATAATTATCTATTAAATTTATTGTCAGTTCTGTCTTTTCAACAAAGTATGAATGAAAAAACATTACTTACCCTTCCTTTTGGCTTTACCGTAGTCGGGTAAAAATAAATATAATATATAGAATAGGTATAAGTAGGTACTTCGATGACAAGCTGGCTGTATTTAAGTATGTATTTACTTTATGAAAGATGTTAAAGGTAATGAATGAAGATTTCAAAACTTGGAAATATTCTAATACTTACTAGAGGTGCTAGAGGCTCCATACGCGTTCATCGCCATATTATCTTGGAAAACTATCATGATATCTTTAAATAATATTATAGTAACTTGGCACAACCTTGGCACGCTGTCATAAACTCATTTGAATATGAAAAAAAATGGGGCCACTCCTTATACTCCTTCCTCATTGATAAACAATGGCTTATACTAATTGCGACCAAATGTGAGGTATGTGTTATTCTGATGTATTAGCTAGAATATTGCCTCATCAAAATCTGTTCAATAGTTTTTGTGTGAAAGAGTAACAAACAATAAACATCCATTCATCCATCGGCATAAACATTGACATTTCTAATATTAGTAGGCTACTATAAAAAATATCAATTAAAAACTTAACCACTCATATTACCAAAACCATAAATCAATCATCATTTATAACGCCCAAAATACGTTCTCGAACCGAAATTGTTCTAAAAATAAAAGCGTTCCAAAAACAAAATTCAAATTGCTACAAAAACAAAACACGGGCGGTATGTCACTCACGTCATGTTCACGTTTTCACAACATACTCTTTACAATTTTATCATGGCATTTGCATTCCGTTGACTTGCCGGTTTATTCTCGAGAGATCCGGAATAAACTGGATATTTTTCAATGTTTATTATTATAAACAGACGAGTTTTTGGTAAATTCTGTTTTCTGTTTAAAAAAAGAGTGAATATTATCTAATTTAGATAGAAAAAAGGAATTGGGAGTAAGTAAGTACTATTACATATTACGAAAATTTAGCGCAAAATTGATTAAAACCAAAATATGTAAAGGTATTTTCCGATATGAAATAAAAAAATAGATTTCGAAATCAATGTTTAAAGCATATTTTATATTTGTTGTTGTTTTTGTTTCTTTGTGTTTTTCTCCATCATCATTACCGTCATCTTCATCATTTCAGCCTATAGCTACCCACTATCAAGCATAGGCATCTCCAATGATTTTCCAGCGCAACTGATTCATCTTCCTTATTTCTAATTAATAACTCTTATCTTATCTAGCCCTCAGTGTTCCACTGCTGGGCAAAGGCCTCTCTCCTCCTTCTTCACGATTCTCTATCCTGAGCCACCTCTATTCTTCTAACATATTAAAAAACTGGCAACACTCAAAATAAAAAGAGTAAACCTAAAGTTCCTTCAGAATTTTGTGACTTGACTCGGCTTGGCACGAAGAGATTTCCCGCGTTTTTGCATATAGCTGACCGGAATATGTAATTGTAGCCTTTAGGTCAGTCGTGTTTTATTTTGGCGCCGAGTGGGCGAAAGCACTTTGCCGAATGAGGGGTTGAAACGAGTTCACGCGTTTTTTAAAGATTATAGAGTTAACGGAAAATTAAAAACATAACTTACGTTTTTTTTAATTGACACTAAATTAATGGCAACTACCATTAAGTACTGTTTTCTGCCAATTATGAAAAAATATAGAGTTTTTGGATCGCCCATACTTAGACGATCAACTGATCGGACATTTTGTATGGGAAGGCGAATTTTTTTTTTTCGTTTTACAGCCCAGGTTCCTTGGAGAAAGTTGTTCAATTTCATGAGTACTATCGCTGTGTTTCAGCATTATACCTCCTTTCTGTTACACCCAGTATAGACCTAAATAAAGATCTTTCGACCCACGGTAAAAAATTACATTGACCATTCATTCGCTCTGTCCATGCCTGTGGTCCATGCATTTATTTCACAAATCCTTGGGCCGTTAATTAACAAAAATGTGAAAAACAAAATCCTCACCAAATTGCTGTAGAATTTAACCAACATATGACAATTACTGAATCCTGATAAAGCCGTCATATTGCCAAGTAACTGTATGAATACTCTGAGTTTAATATTATTTATAGTTAAAGATTTGAATTTGAAGATTTTATTCTACATCCATACATACATATCCGTCACGCCTCTCTCCCATTGGGGTAGGCAGAGACCAACTACCAACCCTACCCAACCCTACCCTACCGTACCCTACTACCTACTTTTATTCTACCAACTTCTTTTTTGCCAAAGATCGCGTCCATCAATGAAAATGAAACCGTAGTTAAGATTTCGATATAAATTAACTTTACGATGTAGGTAGTTTTTTTTTTATATTTTGACCTAGGTTTTTGAAAAAAGTATAAATTCATCATCATAAAATAGAAAAACTGATACACTATTTAAAACTAATGTGTGAGTTATTCAAATGTGATACCTACAATATTATACTGTAGTGTTTCATAAAAGTTTGTTCAGCGGTTTTAGCATGAAAGAGTTACAAACATCCATCCATCCAACACTCCATCCATCCAACTTTCCATCCATCGATTCATCTATTTACATTATTTAGTTAGGTATAATATACATAATATACTCAATACTCAATCATTCATTGCACTCCACAGGTTTTTACAGATCTTATAAACAACTTAAAGTACCAAATGTGGACCCTAAGTAGGATATTCCATACCAGGTTATACTAAAGGTTCAGATAAAGCCGTCAGCTCTCCAAATAACGGGTTACAATTTCCCATATGTACATGAAGCGGGATGAAAAGTTTGTTTTTCAACATCATTATTTTGTACAGAGCGCGAGCTGCATCAAACATTTCAATCTCGTTTTATTTGTAAAGTTTGGTGATTTAACTTCCATGTGTGATGGTTGGTTTTGAAAAAGAGAATTTTGCAAGCGAAACATTCACACACTTGCGGTTAAATATAGGGTAAATAAATGTTCTGTGTTCGTCTGGGGCCCATGTCTGCTAATTTAAAATAGCCACAGTTGTGTGTTGGCAGAGTGTCAATGACATTTTTTGCTAAACAATGGCTTACACATGATTGCGACCAAATGTGTCAAAAATGCCATTGACACTTTGCCGACATACAACTGAGGCTATTTTAAATTAGCTAACTTGAGCCCCAGACGGACACAGGACATTTATTAAATAAGAAGACTTGGGTCCTTGTTTTTCGTACGAAAAAGGTAGAAACAGACTGATCCCTCGTAAGGACGCATTATGACAATATGCTTCAAATAGAAAATATGACTATCACACCTAATGCTATCGCAACGTTGCGTCGTGTACGTACGGCACCAGATTTTAACGTTATTATTTGAGCGCCGTCACCTGACAAGTGTGAATAACTTCAAACAAATTCATCTGGCGTTGGGGCTCACGATAAAAAATATGAATAACCTACGAGAAGTGGAAAAATCTAGTCTTGAAGTACTTACATCTATGCAGCGTTAAAATATGTTTAAATAGGCTTGCGACTTTCGTTGCGTTGCATCCCCCCATCATCCCAAGGGAAGCAAAAGTGGCATGTTATAATAAAATGTATAAAGAATGACGACGCAACGTACTAGTGGGACCTCACTGAACGATTTAGTATAGTTTGGCAAGTTAGTGCGCGACCTTCCTGCGGGGTGACAGACGTTGGCGGGGACGACGTAGCACGCCATAGTGACGTCATTCTAGTGCACGGCTATACACGTAGAAAAAATTGCCAGGATAAATCTTGCGGATATGTTTTGACGTAATATAAGAGTGAATAAAAAGATAAAACTTTTTTTATTGTTTATAATTTTTTATTGTGCCTGAAGATAAATTATTAGGAAAAATAAAATAAAAAACTAAGAATCATCATCATCATGTAGCATACAGTATGATTGAATGAAAAACGTTTGTATCTTCATGGTTGAAACAAACTGGTCCCATATACGCAATGTACACGTAACTCATTACGACAATCTGTTCTATAGAAATAATATCATTGGAAGCATACTTGTTAAGGTCTATATACACGTATCCGGGACGTGTCCGGGCCGTGGCCCATCAGGAAGGAAAAAATACGTCGTCATGACAACGTGTCCGGTTGTCATGACGACGCCGACGTATTGTTTTCCCTCCTGAAGCGCCACGTGCCAGGCACGGCCCGGATATGTGTACACAGACAACTTCACGTAATGCTATCCCACGTAACGTAGGAATAAGTGTTTCTATCATAATTATGTTTATGGAGCAGATGGATAATAGCAAGCTCTTCCACATAAAATCCCCTATCGCCATATAAAATGTCAAAAAGCAAAAGCTATCCCACCGCTAATGTACAAAAGCTGTTTCTATGTGATACTCCGTTTGAAAAAGCAATGCGATTATAAGTTTTGAAACGCTGCAGGCCTTTGGGATTGGTGTCGACAAAGCTAATCAAAATGAGTAAAGTTGATAATGATGTTGGTTTAGTGGAATATGAACTTTGTAGCATTATAATCACAGTAAAATTTAGATTAACCTGACACCTACATATTTTTTATTGATTCGAAACAAAACAAAAGGCAAATCATTTATTCCAAAAGAGCATGTTAACAAAATACAGAAAAAAACAAACGATATTTTATGATTCTTATGCAATGAGAAAATTTCAAGGTTGGTACCTATCAAGAGGCAGTTAAAAATGGTGGTAGACAAGGGGTTAGAGTCTTTGCCCAACAATTTTCAGACAGCTTAATAACATCAAAATGTCAGCTTGGTTTGTTTGGTAGTGATTGCCATGTCGCAGGTCGTGGGTTAACATTCTGTGATGTACAGAAATGGGTGTTGCATATATAATAATTATGTATGAAAGTACTTATAGAAAACTTTATAATAATTATATTGTTAATTACTTACCTTCAAATATTCAATAGCCACTTATTACACAATCCTCAGAAAAACAATCTTAGAAAACCTTTTCTTAAACCACAACCCTAGACTTATTACTTCCTTTGCCTCCAGGAACACGGCGGCTGGTCTCAGTGGAGCGAATGGTCGTTATGCTCAAGAACCTGTGACGGTGGAGTGTCCAGGCAGCTCCGAACCTGTGCCAACCCTGCAGGCTGTCGAGGGGAACCTGTGCGGTACAACATTTGTAATATGCAGGTATGTGACCGTTACTAGTTTAAAACGTTTCGTATCAGTTGCGTCGTGTGTGGTTTTCTAAAAAAGTCTATAGCAAAAACTTCGATGCAACTCAAAAGTTTCAGTTGCGTTGCAGTTGCGTTTCACCGTGTGTTCTGGGTCTTAGTAAACCGACGTGCATGTATAAGGCGACTGATGAATGTGGAATTGTGGATGAAGTGTTTGGATCGTAGCAAGTGGAGGGAGTGTCTAGTGATCTCTGTTTAACCCGATGGGAGAGAGGCGTATCAGATATGTATGTATATAATCTTCTCAAAAACTCGGCTCGAAGGATTCCATTTTTTATAAATACAAGTTTTTTTTTTAAGATTAGATAGAGTATAAATACAAAAACATGGATACCTAAATACTAAAATAGGTGATTTGACTCAAAAATAGATACAGCTTTTAGCTGTAGCAGATTAGATTCAAGTCAAATAATATTTTAAGCGGTTCATCCGCAGCCCACGGTTCGACCACTAGTGCGTAAGAAACGGCACTTATCTTAACTAGCCATAGGTGTCACACTGCTGAGCAAAGGCCTCTCTCCTCTCCTTCCACGATTCCCTATCCTAGTCCGCTTCTACCCAGACATCCAAGAAGGTATCCAGTTTATTTCACCACCTTTTTCGTGGTCTGCCGCGAAACCGCACTATTCCATATAAATTTTATATTTGCGGGTGACCCGCTGAACTACAACCGCTAGTGCAAAAGTGCTCTTAGATTATCTTCTACGTTAAATATCTAATCTATTCTATAAACTTCAAGAAGTACAAGTATCTTCACGCTTCAAGAATAAAGTACTTCTGTATAATTA
This sequence comes from Anarsia innoxiella, assembly GCA_947563765.1. NCBI lineage: Eukaryota > Metazoa > Arthropoda > Insecta > Lepidoptera > Gelechiidae > Anarsia > Anarsia innoxiella. Next base: position 1,289,803 of record OX387413.1, read on the forward strand.
AAAGGAACCACTTGATAGTATCTGAGAGGAATCTTGTAAGGATCTTGTAAAATAGTATAGGAGCTGAATACGTGATTTTGTGGGTTATCGAGAACATTAGATCTTAGATGAATAATTGGTCTCCGTGCGCGTTAGTTTTTAGTTAGTTTTTTTGGGTCAAAATAATCGATGATATTATATGAAGGTAATTACATTTAAAGTAAGGCTTTTACATATCATAAAGTCCAGTTTAAATTTTAATATTCTTAAACAAACCGGGCCCAAGAAATGTGAATAACGCATAAAATGCTCTGCCACTAGAATCTCTTGAATACCTGAACAAAAAAAAAACAATTATTTATCGAGCTCAGGATATGATAGAAAATCGTGGAGAGGAAGGAGAGAGACCTTTGCCCAGCTGTGGGACACTGATGGCTGTCCCACAGCTGGGCAAAAAGACAGCGAGGTATCAATCAGCGTCATGTCATTGAACAGTGGCATGACATATAAGTACTGAGTGGAGTCCTTTTCCCAGTTCTACCTCTTTCTTGTATTTTCCTTGTTTTAGCATAACGTGCTGTTTTATGGTCTTTTTCTTTTATGTTTTTGTTTATTTTGATTTTGTACTGAAATCTTGAACTGGGAATAAATGAATTACGTACTTTCTTTCTTACTCCTATCACGGGCTCTCGCACTAATCACATGAAATTTTCTACCACTGAAATCTCAGATGAATACCTGAATTAGACAAAGATCTAGTGGTTAACGGGCCATCACGGGCTCTCGCACTAATCGCACAAAAGTTACCAGCGCAAACATATCGCGTTCGAGAATAAGTTATACTTGAAGCTAGTTATTTAGTTTGAAGTAAACTATTAGTTCTAGTCGTGGTTTCTCTAAAGTTTAGGTCGAAAACTTTCGTGTATTTGAGTTGTGTCGTTTTAATTACAACTTTAAGGATTTGAATAGGCATGAAGACAAAAAAAAAAAACGTTCGTCCATCACTTAGATTATAAAAAAAAACTGACATATATTTTTTTCTTTTTTCTCTAAAACTAAAAATGACAAAGATACACTGGGTTAAAGTTCCTAAAGATGTCACGCCTAAGTACGATTTTTACCTAGGAGTGACGTCAAAACCCCCTACTCCGTAACTTTGATGCTCTATATCTTCGTACTTATTTATGTATCTGATCTCTTTTTTCTCCATAAAGGTCTATCTACACAGATCTACAACCGGACACGGTGTCATGACGACGTATTGTTTTCCCTCCTCTGGATCTGTGTCGATAGACCTTTATGCCTTTTTACTCTCGTAAGAGAGTGTCTCGTGTGGAATGAGCTGGGCACCTTTATTATCTGGGCAGAGGCGGCCCAGGATGGGTAGTCATGGAAGAAAAGGAGAGAGGCCTTTGCTCAGCAGTGGGACACCGATGGTTAGATAAGATGAGATTAGGCTCGTGGCCCTGTAGTGGGGACGTAAAAGAACTGATGATGAACTGCCTTTAGGGTATTCTGATGTGCAATTGTGCAAGGTACAATAAAACGCAAATACCCAAAAAAACCTTCTTTTTTAGTAGCCTAAAGTGTCCAACGGCTGGGCAAAGGCCTTTGTCCAAAAAAATCTACATAAAAAAGACCAAACTTTACAGTTTTCAGACTTGTAACCGTTCGACATCTATTCTTAAAGTTGTACAAGTTTGCCCTACACCCCTAGAGGGATGAAAAGGGGAGAGAGGGGACAAACTACCACTACGGGATGTTATAGTTATAACAATGTGATTCTCAATAAAACTAGTTGGGAACTTCGGAACTTGTGTACTGACGAGGATTTTGTCAGAATGTCGTGTAACTTTCGTTTGGACGTTTAAAACTTGATGTTTTTAAAGTTGATCGTCGTTTGTTGGTTGTCGGACTTATTTTATAATGGAAAGTATTCCTACTTAAATTATAAATGTCAATGTTTGTGTCGATGGATAGATGGATGTTTGTTACTCTTTCACGAAAAAACTACTCAACAGATTTTGACGAAACTTGGTAACTTATATATCAGAATAACACATATTTTTTTAAGATACCATGATTTTTTTCTGAGATATGACGAATATGACGGTAAATGCTTACGAAATCGCGAGCAGCCCCTTGTAATAAATAAAAAAAAAATACTTAGATTCGTATAAAATGTTCTACCACTGCTGCGCGATGACAGAAAAAACTTAGCAAAGTAACGGTAGATTTGAGGTTATTATGTACTTGAGTTGTTCCATTTTTAAAGGAGTATAATTATCAGGTATTCTATTTTTAAATGAACCTATTTCTACACTGACTGAAATAATATTTAAGATCCTATTTCATAGCCTTTTTTGGACACTATTTTTAGAAAAAATTAAATACTTACATGTGATCTTTATAAACGTGTTTTTATACTTACTTTTGAGTAGTTTTTTGTTGTATATTGTTTTACGTTTTACCTCATTGTATATTCAAGTAAAGGTTTCTTAAGCTAAATATTGCAGTTTTTAACATTTTTTACGTATTTTACTTGTAAATGTATTCCTTGGTGCGTATTTTACCATAATTATTGATTTAAAACAACTAATTTAAAGCAAAATCTACTCTTAACCATCTAAATCTCAATTTAACAAATTACACATTGATGTAACGGTGTAAATTCATCCAAAGTTCATCGAATATCGATGCTGTTACCAGGAACTATTAATCATAGGACGTTTCTACGCTGAAAGGCCAGTTTGCACCTCAAAACTTGGACGTTCGGACCTGTTTAGGATAGTTTACTTAATAGTCAACTGCGGACTTACATACGAATACCTGGACCCAAGTCTGCTAATTTAAAATAGACTCAGTTGTGTATCGGCAGAGTCAATGGCATTTTTTGACACATTTTTGTCCTGCTAAACAATGGCTGACACTAATTGCGATCAAATCTGATATGACATTGACACTCTGCCGACACACAACTGATAATAGTGTAAACTAGCAGACTTGGGCCTCTTCACTCGGTTTGATGTGAAAAATGGCAAATCCTGGCGCATAGCCGAACTGAATGGAGAGCAAGGTGGCTTTTCCCCAGCAGTGGGACGTGATAGGCTAATTTTATTTGTATACTTTTGGAGGATACAAACCATAGAGTATCAACGGTATTAAAGAGTTAACAATGAAATTGGAGCAGCAAGCACAATAAGTGAGAAAAAAATACTATTCGTGGCGATCGTCAATAATTTTTTTATATACTACTATAAAAACATTTAGATTGAATTATTCATAGGTAGGTATACTACTAAAAACTATTTCTACAAGATTCACAAAAATACACAACAGAATTAAGTTTTATTAAATACCGAATCTTGTTTGTCTCCAGTTTCCTCAAATTATTTTATGACGAGCAATAATTCCTCAAGATTTTCCAAGAACTTTTAATTGGCTTAAATTATAATAACGAGTGTAACTAGAAATTCTTATTAAACTGTTTTATGATAAAAAAACCGGACACTTGCGAGTCGGACTCGCGGATGTAGGGTTCCGTACCATTTAATAGGTTAACAATTAGCCTAATAATTATGTCTACCAGTAGCCATTATAATTAATATCGAGCAAAAAAATCATGTAAGGGAGCCCCGCTTAATGATTATTATTATTCTATTTTTAGTAGGTATTTGTAGTTATAGCAGCAATGGTATTACCATTACACATCATCTGTGTGAATTTGAATACCTACTCCAGCTATAACGGTTCCTGAGATAGAGCCTGGTGATAGAAGGACAGAAACATGGACAGCCAAGTCTCAGTAATAGAGTCCCGTTTTCATCCTTTGGTTACGTAACCCTAAAAACTCCAAGGAATTTCCTTTTGAAAAGGAAAATTACGCGAAGCCAATTCAAAATAACAAAATATATTTAATAAAAAATATAAAAGCCGTTTTATTTATTCCAAAACATTAACGTTTATGAATGATAGACACATCGTTCAACGTCACAAAGTATGTAATACAAAGGGAAATAAAATGGAATGATATTCAAACCAGATTTAATAATATATTCACATTCAATACGGCACGAATATTGCCTTTTTTCCTTATTCATTATAATATGTCGTATTCGTGATATTGTTATGGGATTTTAAAAATAGAAAAAGGAATTTTTGGGGACAACTTTATTACCTTCCAAGTTATATTTTCATTGAGCTATTTAGTAGATGATATTTATTAATCGCAAAGAAGTAACCTACATACTCGTAACTTACATATTTAGGCTAATATTTGATTTAGGCTTGCTCTCAACTAAAATAGGTTAGGTAAAAGGTTAAATAGGTATGTATTATTTGCACAACCCGCAACCATTATTACCTCTTTCTCGCTATTTCTTACCCTAAGGTTGCCTGGAAGATATTGCTACCTAGCAATAAGGCCGCCTGTTGCTTCTTTTATATTCTTGTTTGTGTCTGTACCTTATATCTTTTTGTGCAATAAAGAATATTTGTATTGTATTGTATTGTAGGTTACCTAATAATAAAATTGCTACCAACTCTCGTATTATTATTTTTTTATGTTTATGTACATTATCGTCATCATATTTAATGGTATCTAAATACCAAAGCCGCCAGCTTTTTTGACAGCTGCTATTTCTATGGCATAAGGCCGCCGGCTTAGCCCAATGAGGAAGGAATATAAGGAGTGGCTCTATTTTTTTTCATATACAAATGAGTTTATGACAGCGTGCCAAGGTTGCGCCAAGTTTTTCATAGTTTTCTTTGTAGATGACCTGTCAAGCGATAAGTAGTACCATACAAAAAGGTAGCCATTTTGCGCCAGGCCAGGCACGCAGATCCAGACGTTATGGCTTCTTCTTATATATTCTATACTCAAAAGCCTAGCCGGCCAATGCCGGCGGCTTTGGTGTGTAGACAGCAGTACGTCTTTTTTAAACATTTATCGATTACATTTTTGACGAATGACTGGCAATTGAGTGTCCTTACCATTACAGAGTATTGCTTATCTTATTATGCATTATTTCTACATAAAAACTCTTTTAAACACCTTTTTTAAACTTTAACTTAAAAAAAAAATCTAGTTACCTTATTCATTAAAAGAACCGACCCAATCAAGCAAATTGCTACTAAGAAATAACTGTGTTGAACTGAAGTTAACCAACCCAAACGCAAGAGCGTGGGCTCGGAAACAAATGCCTTTTCAATAAGTATTCGTAAAGATTCCTTTTCTTTATATTCCGAGGTGTCTTTTCTTGAAAAATGTTTTTCTGGGTGCGATTACCTTTTTCTCTAAGCGATGTTGTATGAATGTAGGTACCTCGATCAAATCGAGGACTTGCTCAAGAAACGCCAAGTCAAGAGTACCCTAAACCGACGGGAATTTATGAGGCGACTGATGAGTGTGGATGAAGCGAAAAAGGTGTGTTTGGATCGTAGCAAGTGGAAGGAAGTGGTTTCCGCCTACCCCAATGGGAGAGACGCGTGACAGATATGTATGTATGTTGTACTGTTCGAAGCGAAGGAAGCGTGTTTGGATCGTGGCAAGTGAAGGGAAGTGGATTCTGCTTACCCCGATGGGAAAGTAGAGGCTGCTTGCGACTACGTACGCTTTTAATGGCATATCTTGATAAAAATACACAGTACCTTAATCTAATATAGCCAATATGTTATTCAGATGTGCAAGCAACAATAATGTAAAGTTTCATTAAAATATGTTCAGAGGTTTTTGCGTAAAAGAGTAACAAACATCCATCCATCAGCACCAACATTGACATTTATAAAAATACAAACCGTTCCAATAATGATTAAGTTTCAAATGAATATAAAAGACACCAAATATTAATACATAAGTATTTAAAAAAGCTTGAAAATTCTCCGTATTTTTATTAAAATACATTCAAGTTACTTTTAAATTCCCATTCATTTACGATTTTCCATTTAGTAGATTTGCTTTTGATTTCCAGTCCTTTATGGAACAGATTTGTTATGATTTTATCAATGCCCACGTGTAGGTAGGTTTTAGGTTTTAAATTCAGGCTATTCTCGGAATTTCGGTGCCTAGGGCTATTGTTTGTGTTTCTGTGAAATAGGTTTTGTATTCATTTATCTTTTTTTTGTGAGCTTTTGCTTTAATTTTATAATTTTGGTTGGTTAAGAGATATTTTTACATTCACTGCTGGACATACATCTCTCTTATCAGCCCATATATGTCCCCACCGAGAGGCACGAGCCTACTCTCATACAGAGAGTGATTAGGCCGTAATCCACCACGCTGGCCAAGTGTAGGTTGGCGGATTTCACATACACCTTCGAATTTCTTCTCTGGTGTATGCAGGACATACATAATCATTTTGAAAAAATCTCTGTTGGCTTATACTACTATGAACCTATAATCAATAGCTTTTACTAAGAATCTATAGCCCTTGAATCAAATAACTGTCTTGATGGTCCAGGCCACAAATTTTTGATCCTCGAACGCCATGTATTCTGTGGACAGTCTTATGGCTTCTGAACGACAAATTAAAGAAAAAAAAAGCCGTAAATATTTTTTCTCGACCGTCTGTGAACAGTTTTAAATAAAAATCAATACAATACAAATATTCTTTATTGCACAAAAAGATATAAAGTACAGACACAAACAAGAATATAAGAAGCAACAGGCGGCCTTATTGCTAGGTAGCAATATCTTCCAGGCAACCTAAAATATCATATTTCAACCTAAATAACCCTAACTTTTTTTCCACAGCCATGCCGCGGTAACATCTCCCTGCTAGAAGAAGATATATGGCGTGAACAGCAGTGTGCGGCTCATGATAACACTCCTTACGGTGGTGAGCTGTTCCATTGGAAGGCGCATCGAGATGATGATGAACCTTGCGCTTTGACTTGTAGAGGAACGCCGCAGCATGTTGGGCAGAGGCCGGAACCTGTAAGTGAATATTAGTTATGCTGAGTCTACGCTACACAAATCGACCACGAGTCGAGCCGTTCTGGTTCGTCATTCACAGTATTCAATGTGGACGTACATAGATTCACGTCTAAGCTCATGCTTGGTTCGTCTAGCATAGACCCGGTTTTATTTTGTTACAGCAAAAGTCTCATCTAATTAGTACAGTCCTTCTGCGACTGACCGAGAGTCAAAAATATTTTCTTATTTGCTTTATTTTATCTTTATGAAGGTCTCAAAAAGATGAATTTTCTATTGGTACCTATCTTTATACATAGTTAACTCGGCAGAGTATTTTTGGCAATTTCAGTGTAATAATACATTTATAATCTTTCTTCATTTTAACAAACGATAATATTGTTTGTTTATCGCTGCTTTATACTAATAATATAAATTTTCCATCTTCTCCTAGACGGCATCTCTCGACGATGAAGACCGTGTTGTGGTAGCAGTGCTGGCAGCCAGAGTATCTGACGGGACGAGGTGCAGACCTGGCAGCTTGGATATGTGCATTGATGGACGGTGTCAGGTACGTAGCTGCTTCTACAGTGTAGTCTATCAAATGGGACGGTACGTCCAGCATAGCGGCTGTAGACGGACTGCTTCAAACAGTTGAGACCCGACAACGATTGTCATTTATTTCTGGCCGTACAAGTGACTGCTCGAACAGTGTACAGCCGCCTCTAATGCTTGTCTACTCTTTACACGTATCAGTTTTTTTTTACAGAATCCAGGATTTGTTTAGAAAGTCTTTTAAAAATTTTACTAAAAGGACATGATGGGGCCTCAAGCCACAAATATCTGGCAGCCAGCCTATCTGACGAATGCATGATAAAACAGTGCAAGGATGGCAAATGTTTTAAAAAACTAATGTTACTGATACTTTCCAAAGAATTTGCTAACTGAAATCAGAAGCCATAAAAAAGCAACGCTATGTCCGAAATAGTCTAGAAACTCTTTCAAAACTAATGTAACCTGAATTTCGGTATATTCCAAACCAAGCTTTAAGTACTAAAAGCTTAGGATTAGGTCATAAAATTAAAATAGCTCGTAGTTTATTACCTAGTGCTCTCTACCTTTAGTATTTGGGGCAAAACATGAACTACAATAAAGAGCAATTTATTAATCTATATGTTGGATAAATATTATAACCGCTGGTTAATTTAGCTTGTTTATTGTCGAAACCACTCAACTGAATAACCCAACTTTTTTAACAACACTTTTCGATGTCATTATTTTTACCCTGCCACAGTATTTTGTTTTTAGTCGATTTATAGTATAGGCATGATATAAAATAAGCAAAATTACTTAGCTGTTAAAAAATACACATACATATCTATCACGCCTCTCTCCCATCGCAGATAGAGAACACAGGAAGTGTTCCACTTGCTACGATCCAAACCAACTTCTTTCGCTTCATCCACATTCTTTAATCGCCTATACATACTTGCTCTTCGGTTTAGAGTTTCCCTAACTTGACCTTTCCGTAACAAATCCCCGATTTGATCGAGGTACGAAAAAAAGAAGAAGAAAAAAAAAGAAGTGTGTTTGGATTGTAGCAAGTGGAGAGAACTGGTCTCTGGTTACCCCAATGGGACAGGGGCGTGAGGGATATGTATGTATGTAAGTATGTACGAAAAAAAACAAAAACTATACTAAGATTACAGTTCAAACCAGTATTAATCGATAGTAACACTTTACAGAGGTCACTATACCTAGTTCCAAACTCGATTCTGTGCACAAAAGTACTGAATATTTGATAAAGCATTTGGCTCGAAAGCGAGGCTGTAAACAGAACAATTTATTGAACCATTCCCGCTAGAGGATTTTATTATATTAGCTACTGTTTTAGCTATAACTGCTGATTTAGTAAAGCTTTATGAATATTTATTTAGTTTTGTTTCGTTTAATTGTTGCAAAAAAAGTGTGGTAATTGTAAAAAGTTTTTAATGTGCAAAAAATTTGGTCAAATGCGATAAGCTCTTCTTTAATCAGCAATGGACGTCCAACTGCTAATGATAATGATGATAAAATTACACTTGTCAAATCTGATAACATGTCGACAAAATATATCAATGTGTTTTATTCCCGATCTTTGTTGACCTGCATTTTCATTAAGATTATAGAGACAAAACTAATCTTAAGGTATCAATGCTATCTACACACCAAAGCTGCCGGCATACCGCCGGCCTAGGACGGCGGCTTTACGTCATATGAATTATAACTGTCAAAAAAGCCGGTGGCTTTGGTCTTTATGGTATCTACAGCCCGGCCAAGCTCGGTGGCATGCCGGCGGCTTTGGTGTGTAGCATTATGCGCAAAGAATGAACCTTAGTATTATTTTGGAATATTTTTCTTCTGAATCGTTTTATTCAAACATACGTAAGTACATATATCTGCCACGTCCACGACCACTACCCTCCATTTGCAACAATCCAAACACCTCTTTCCCTCATTTTTCCGATTCCACAAATACCGTTAGCTTCCCACATCATCAAGCAAACCTAATTCCCGTAATTCCTTAACGAACAAACAAAGAATTGCACAAAGACTTTCCACTGAGTATATCATTATGATGTACAGTGTGTTACGTGTTATATTTATTTAAAAATAAGCTCGTTACCCGGTGTGAAGTAGTTCGTTCGTGGTGTGAATATTTGATGCGGTGTGGTCGTGTCAGTGTTGGGGTTAGGAGCTAGCGGGGAGGAAATATTAAAAGAATAGTTAAAGTACTTAATAAGTAGGTTATGAGTAAGTAATATATGCTTCAAAAATTGTTTGTCGTGCTCTGTAACAGGGTTCAAAATATGTACTCTAAAAATTCTCTGTAGAAGTGCAATGATTGTTGCAATAAATAGGTAATTCATTAATCTTTCACATCCCAGAAAAAAAAGAACAATAGAAAATCTATTGTGTCTGGGTTTATAAAAGATAATAAAGATTACCTGCAATATCCGATGTATCATGAAAACGTACTCAATATTCAATATCTTAAAATAATATCTATGTGTTTAACTGATGTTTAAGCTGCAACATCCTACATTTTTATAAAAATATATTTAGTAGTTTTTACGTAAAAAAGGAACAAACAAACTTACATACATCCATCCATCGGCACAGACATTGACATTTATAATATTAAGTAGCTATACATAAATGAATAATTAATTACTGATAACACCAAAAATATATCCAATCTTCATAATATACCTATACCTATATAGTCATCATCATGTTAGCTTATGGACGTCCACTGTTGGACAAAAGCCTCTCAAGGATCTTCACAACGACCGGTCTTGCGCTGCCCACATCCAACGGCTTCCAGCGACTTACTATAGTCATATAATGCTATCTACACACCAAAGCCGCCAGCATGCCGCCGGGCTCGGCTGGCGGCTTTACGTCATACGAATGGCAGCTGTCAAAAAAGCCGGCGGCTTTGGTGTATATACACCATAATCGCTAGATTTTATACCTTGTACTCCAAAATAAATATCTCAGTGTATATAATTCAGTCATGTCATGCTACACCCAGCGGTGTTTACTATGTTTATATGACAATGCAGAATTTAAGTAAATTATGATAAAATTATTAATAATATTCTCAGAAATATTTAATTAAGAATTCTGTTTAGTATGTGGCTTGTTAATTAGTAGAGGTTGGTTTTGTTTAATAATTATTATTTCCAGGAATAAAATGAATGGTTTCTTTTGAATTTGTTAAAAAGAAATAATTGCTAAAAATTTCGCAGTCGCCATTTTCAGTCTGTCAGATGAGGATAAAAAGAAAAAGCTCTTTTGAAAACTAAATAAGTTGGTATAATAATATGTTTGTTACATACCTACATACATTATCGTCACGCCTCTCTCCCATTATAGTAGGCAGAGACAAATTTAGCCACTTGTTACGACTCAAACACTTTTCTCGCTTTATCCACATTATCCACATCAGTCGCCTCATACTTGCACGTGGGTTTAAAGCGCTTGTAGACGCACCGGACATCCATCCGACAAAAAACGGATGCCATATTTTTTCCGAAAAGAAAACGGACGTCTATATCTCAGGGCACTCTTGCCTTGACCCTTCTTAAATAACGTAAAACATATAATATTATGTTAAATACATTACATATTATAAATACTTTACGAGGTAAATATACCCTGAAAATAACATAAACTCAAATCCATTTCATTAATTCTACCCAAAATTCACTAAAAGAATTCATAAGGAAAAGGTGTCCCTTACAAAAAGTTGTCCAGTCAAATCTACTTAGGTACATTGTTTAAGAGAACGGTCCCGCTTATTTGAATATCTGGATAAATCGAATCTCGGCTCGTCGTGTTTGTTTAAATAAAGGTTCTGTAGGTTTAACGTTTTTACCCGACTGCGACAGAAGGAAGGTTATGTTTTTCGAGAGTTTGTATGTTTGTACGACTTGATGGATTTTAGCTTGGTAGGTGTAGTTAGATTCTTATTTACAGAAAGAGTGACTTTAGGTAGAACAAATAAAAAAATGGCGTTTTTTAAATGCAGCTGGTTTTTTTTAAATAAAATGGTTATAATTATAAAATTAGATCAAGAAGATTTACAAAGCGAGAATGGATGGAAATATTAGGAAGGCCAAGGCAAAAGTATTTTGGTCAAATCGGGGACTTAACTTTAAACTAAACCGACGAATATGTATGAGACGACTGAAGAATGTGGATGAAGTGAAAACACTGTGTTTGGATCGTAGCAAGTGCAGTGAAGTGGTCTTTACCTACCCCGATGGGAGAGAGGCGTGACAGATACGTATGTTATACAGGGTGTAACGGAAAGGGTTTATAAAGCGGAAAAGGGCATACTCTGTACATTATGTAGAAGTCTTCTGGCCGTATTTCATATCAAAATAAACACTTATTAGAGACTGCCCGTGACTTTGTACCTATACATTTATCGTCATATCTTGAAAAAAAATCATGATATCTCAAAATAATAAAGCCTATGTGTTATTCTGATGTGTGAGCTACAAGATAGCAAATCTTTCATCAAAATCTATTCAGTAGTTTTTGCGTGAAAGAGTAACAAACATCTTTTCATCATCGGCATCATCATCATCATTTAAGAGTTAGACTCTTGTCGTAGGAGTTTTCGCCATTTAAGCCTATCCTCTGCCAGTGCCTTGAATATTAGTAGAATGTAGATCTACTATCACATATTTCCCCCGAGAGCGAAAATATTTCCCGACATGTTTCAAATTCCCAAAAGTATACCTTAAAAATCTTTTTAGATAACATTTTATAAATAGCTCTCGGAAACCTGCTCCCACTCAATCTCAAATTAGCTAAAAGCTTGAACAAATGAGTGTACTTACATAATTAATTATTGTCAGTCTAAACAGAAATCTGAAAGGTCTTGCTAAGGCTTTTATTTGTGCGCCAACAAAAGGGTACGAAATCTTCTTCTATTCAATATGGAAAATCAAAACTGTGGTAGCGAGACCATTTATAAAATCAGTTCTGTTGGCGTTACTGAGTAAACAGGTCGGACATACTGTTAGAAAGGATGGCGAGTGTTTTAATGTTGGAATGTTTTAAATGCTATGTATATTTGCATGCGAAATAAAGATTTCAGTTACACAAGTGCATTTTCTGGATTCGTGAAAGTAATTTCTTTCAGCTATTTTAAATTACTAAACGGTTTTTAGAAAGTTTAATGATAAGTAGGTATTTACAATCAAATATCTAATTTAAATGATACCTACTATTTTTGCTGAACGTCATTATGTAGTTATAATGAAAACAAATGGAAAACATCTCTTGTAGGCAACGAGGTAGGAATATAAAGAGTGGCCCCATTTTTTTTAATAAACAAATGAGTTTATGACAGCGTGCCGAGGTTGCCCCAAGTTTTTCATAGTTTTCTTGTGTAGATGACCTGTCAAAGATAAGTAGTTCTAAACAAAAAGGTAGCCTTTTGTGCCAGAACAGGCACGCAGATCCCGTATGGATCTCCTTATATGTATATTCTATACTCAAAGCTTGTAGGACGTTCACTCCTGGACGTATTTGATTCTTTGAGGGAGGATTTCTTATTCATACATATATTTAAAAAATATATTAGATACATAAATTGTAGTCCTTATTCGCCAAAAAACACTACAGTACAACTTCTAGTTCTACCAGTTTGTTTTGTAATACTTTCAAATGTTGGCCGTTCTTAAACCAGTATGTCCCGAAATCCAAGCGAAATCCCAAAATAGTAGGTACACAGGAGTTTCAAAAGGAGCCGCCGTCAAAGCGAAGGCAAATTAATGTTGCTCAATGATAATTCAAAATTGATTTCGTGTTAGGCTGCTTCCATTTCCTATTCAACGTTTGGATTGTATGTGTGTACTGTATTTTCAATTTGTACCAAAGTATACAGAGAAGGCTCGTGCCCCTGTTAGTAGGGACGTTCAAAGTACTGATGACGATGATACATACAGGTAGACAAGTAGTTATGTAGATACAAACTGAAAATTCATTACTACACACATAAGTACCTAATTTAAAAAATAATGTGCATTGTTTGGGATATGATAAGAATTTGTTTAACTAGCCAGTTAGCGCGGTTGATAGTGACACTGCTTGCCATGCCGTTAGTCGTGGGTTTGATTCCCACTAAACTCATCATTGATATTATGAAGATGTTTGTCTCGAGTTTGGGTGTTCGTACGTTTAATATATTTTTATAGTAAACTACGAGTATATAGGGCGACTTTAAATTAGAGAACGATAGAAAAGGATATGCATGTACTCGTGATAACTAACAACTTTTACTATGGGACCAAGGTCGAAATCATTAAAAAAGTTTTGAACTCCCCATACAAAATGAATCAGCTGATAGTATGAGGGAACATTTTTTTTTTATGATTTCGAACTTGGTCCCATAGTAAAAGTTGTTTGTTTTTCGAGTACATGCATATCATACCTTAATCTTTTCCATAATCAACTTTAATACACAAAAACATTTAATCCAATAAAATTTTCTATTTACCTTAACGAAATACTTCTGTAACACAATTTCAATTTCGTTCCATACCTACACACCGCTGCGTCTAATTTCCAAAGAAAACATCTTTAAACCAGTTATCATAATAAACAGAACGATGTTGCCAACGAAGTGTGAAACCTTTTACTATGTTCAAATACTCGTGATAAGTATGGCAATAAAATAAGCGTAAGTTAAATGCATTTTAATATCTTCCTCGACTGGCCAGTTTACGTGATTGATACTACCCTGCTTGCTATGCTATATAGTAGGTTCGTTTACCACTAGAGACAAACATTGTCTGACGATAAGATTTCTTGAGGGCTAAAACATAAATTCACGACATGACGCGACACGACACGACGTGACGCGACACGACGCACGACGTCGTGTCGTGGATTTATGTTTTAGCCCTTAGTCTGGTTATTGATGTGTATAACATATATTGTGACTTTAAATTAGTGAACGATAGAAAAAGGTATGCATGTACTCGTGATAACAAACAACTGTTACTATGGGACCAAGGTAGAAATCGTTCAAAAATGTTTAAACTCCCCATACAAAAGGCACCAGCTGATAGTATGGGGGAATATATTTTTTTTGTGATTTCGAAACTTGGTCCCATAGTAAAAGTTGTTTGTTATCACGAGTACATGCATATCCTTTTCTATCGTTCACTAATTTAAAGTCACCTAGTATACCTAGATATGTTATCAACATGTTTGCCATGCCGCAGGACGTGGATTCAATTCCAACACTAAAGAGAAACATTGTTGTGATGTTCAAAGATGTGTCTTTTAGTTTTGGGTGTTGATATGTGTAACATATATGTACTTATAGTAAAATGTAAGGCCATAGTATTATTAAATTCATAAGTTTTTTTTTTAATTAACGCTTCTATTCCAACGGTTTTCGAAATAACTAGATTTTTTCTAAAAAAACTAATCAAGAAAGTAATGTAACTGTTTTAAAAACATTATGACGTCATCTAGAACTTTAAGTAACCATCAGTCTCAAACATTTTACCGCTCACCTCGAAAAATCACGCGCGATTGCCCGCACGCTTTCCCTCACGCTTCCCCGTTTACATGAAAACTCCAAATAATAATCGCATCAAACACACTTACTTGTCTTTACCGAAATATGCAAATTGTCTTAAAACAATAAGCCTCTTAGAATACTCGTTGGGAACTTCGCAAAAACGGGGTAACTCAGTCGTTGTAAATTTTGTCGGCTGCTAATTTGCGGGAGATTACGTTACGTTGTTTTGATTTGGATGTTATTGTTTTAAAGAGGGATCTTTACCGGAAACAGTAATTATTATATTTAGGGGTGTGTGGAGTTTATCATGGAAGGTAGGCCCAAGAAACGATGGAGTGACGACCTACGCTCATTCAGGGAAGATTGGTGGGAAGCAGCTAATAACAGGAGTGTTTGGAGAGGCATGGGAGAGGCTTTTGCCCAGCAGTTGGACGAAATAGGCTAAAAAAAGGGGTGTGTGGACATGAAAATTAATAAAATAAGAAGCTAGACTTCAGTGTTGTTGGTTTTCTATGTTATGCATTGTAACTATTGCCAGAAAAGAAATACTATTTAAATAACTTGTATCATAATTGCAATGTAGATTAACCATACCAATACTCAATATTCAATAATTTTTTGCACTCCACAGGTTTTTACAGATCTTATAAACTACTTAAAGTACCAAATGTGGACCCTGATTAGGGCACGGAAAATTGTGTAGCAAAGCTACGAACTTAAAACTAAAATCAGATCAGTTACAACAATATTGTAATATCTTTAACATTGTTATAAAATTTATACACTAAGTTAAAATTACGATTATTGTTTAAAAAGTTTTATTTATATTTTAGTGTGAATTACCTACCTAAATACGGTTAAACGCACGCGTTAATTATACACCGTTTTTGAATAAGGTTGTTGGTATAATTTTTGCACAATATGCTGTTTCAATGACTGTGAAAATCACTTAGCTGTATAGCCTAATCTTCAATTATGTACAAGTATCTTTACGTTATAATTTTTCATACTTAAATCAGAATTAGAATTCGTTTATTGCAAGTCACAAGTTAGGTAACTATCTACACAGATCCGGGCCATGCCCGGGACGTGTCCAGGCCGTAGCCCGTCAGGGGGGAAAACAATACGTCGTCATGACAACGTGTCCGGGCCGTGTCCGTGACGTGTCAGGGAAAAAATATCATTCCATAAATTTTCTATGGATTCGTTCAAACACGTTGTCATGACGACGTGTTGTTTTCCCTCCTGACGGGCCACGGCCCGGACAGGTCCCGGGCGCGGCTCGGATCTCCATCTAAAAAATCTCGCTTCAAACGAGAACATTAACCTAATATGAAACTATAACATTCTTTCTAAAATTCTAACTCTTTGAAACGCCGTTACTCTCGCGAGCATAGTTTTTTTACTCAGTAATATGCATATTGCATACTCCCCCAACTTTCTTATTTCGCTTTACATTAACTTTGCTGAGAGAAAATTCAATAACCTAGAACTTTCGCATGAAATTTTTCGCTAGTTTGAATTGTTGGGCGATTTTTAATTTAGTTTTTGAGAGCTTTAGGTAGGACAGATAAATTGGGATGACTATATTCAAAAAATGGAATTATAATTAGTCCGTCATTAAAAAATATTTGAAACACATTTTTTACCGGATTAAATACATAAATAAATACAAACGTTTTTACGTCACTTTTGAGTAAAAATCGTACATAAACGTGACGTCACGAGGAACTTTAACCCAGTGTAACTTTGTCATTTTTAGTTTAAGAGATAAAAGAAAAAATACGTGTCTCATATTTTTTGTCATCATTTCCATCGGAGTAGGCCATTTCACTCCACTTGCTACGTAAAATCCACATACACTTCTTTCGCTTCATCCACATTCATAAGTCACCTCATACATGCGCCAAGTTTAGGCTGGGTACTCTGAAAAATATGTTTTAGATAATTTTATTTACTAAGGGTCCTTTCGTACTTTTTAAAAAATGAAATCGCTACTCTTCTGCCTATATAAGTAAACAGAATTTCAAAATAAAATCCAATAAACGAAGCATCAATTTCATAATGTAAATGTATGTAAACGCTCAAATTACATAAAGCTACAGAACTCTAGTCAATAAGTTTCAATCGAACTAAACTGTTTGTTTGTTCTTGCTACGAGTTTGCTACAATCCGTAGCAATATTGTAGACATTCGTAGCAACGAGCTACGAGCATACGCCAATCGAATCGAATCGGATCGGAATAGTTATTTAAATCAGATACGATGTAACTTTACATAAAGTTAACATAAACTAATACTTTACATTAAATAACAACATCTTTAGGCAGAGAAAGAGCTTGTATGATCATTATCATTGTATATTTTCACGTGATTATGAAATTCTTTTGATAAAGCCAGCATACACAAAGACTTGCTCAAGAAAGGCCAAATCAAGAGTACCCTAAACCGACGGGCATGTATGAGGCGACTGATGAGTGTGGATGAAGTGAAAGAGGTGTGTTTGGATCGTAGCAAGTGGAAGGAAGTGGTCTCTGCCTACCGCAATGGGAGGGGGGCGTGACGGATATGTATGTATAATCAATAGTATATTAATTTTGAAATCTGGTATATTTAACGTCCCTAATAAAAATGTGATTTCAATAATAATATTTTGGACCAGTTGTGTGGTTGATAGTCACCTGCTTGCCATACAACAGGGCGTGGGTTCGATTCTCACTGGACAAACATAAGGGTGATGTATAGATATGTTTGTATAATGGTCTATCTACACAGATCCGGGCCGTGTCCGGGACGTGTCAGAGAAAAAATTTCATTCTATACATTTTCTATGGAATCGTTCACACAAGTTGTTATGACGACGTATTGTTTTCCCTCCTGACGGGCCATGGCCCGGACACGTCCCGGGCACGGCCCGGATCTGTTTAGATAGACCTTAATGTGTATGTACTCTTAGCAAACCATATGATGATAGCACGCTTTAATTCACTTGACATTGGCGGAATGCACAAAGCTATTTCCCATAAAAAAAAAATGCTCATAATAACATAATACTTTCAACAAAAAAAAAAACTCCTACTCCAGGTAAAGCATTGTGCAAATTCCCCACAATAATATGTTTGCACAAAACAAACGTCAGAATAGTTTAATACAAAGTAAGCCTAACATTCCGGGCCACATAGTTTTTAATTTTAAAACCGGGGCGAACCTAGACAAAGGCCGTCCGTACGAATGCTCTGAAGAATGGACCAAGGTAGAAGATTTAGCGGGTTTGAAGAGATTTTAGACAAACATTAATCAATTAAATAAACATACCAAACATATATGTCACCTATTCATCCTTTATTTGTATGCTTTATGGCAACTGGATTTTGTGAACCTGTAAATTATTTTATTGTAGGTATCACCGTTATAAAAATCTATAGATATTACAAATTTAACATCTTTAACGTTTAACGTATAAACGTTCCTTTATTATAATATATGAGGTTCTTTGCTTAATCAATACACACTGCTTTCGCTTCATCGACATTCATTAGTCGCCTCCATATAGTCACGTCAGCTTAAGATACCCTTGAGACATCATAACTTAGCTTAAAATAACATAACTAAAAAAGGAGTTAACAAAAAAAAGCCGCTTTTTTATTACAAGTTATCGCTTATCTTAAAACTTCAGTCCACAACCGAGTCTTATTATTTCGCGTCCCCATTCCGTGATGATGTCAGGTCGTATCCGCCATTGTGTCACGAGGTTTCAATTCCCATTTTTTTTGTTTAACACTGAAAGGATCCTGCTTCGTTGGTTTTTTAGAAATTCACCGTACTTTCTACGTCTTTCTAGATCTTTCTAGAATATTCTAGACCTCCCTAGAATTTTCTTGGAAGTCCGCAGTAAATTTAAATGTGTAAAGATATTTTTATCTGCGAATGAAGTAAGAGGTTCTATTGTTAAAGTTTCTTTGTGGGTTAAAGTCTTTATTTAGTGTGTTAAGGCGATGTGATAAGTTGGAAATTGTGTTTTCAACTTGTTTGCTAATGGGATGCAGTTAAGGCGCGCGGTTGTTTTATTGACTCGTTTTATGCGTTGCGTTGGTCGATGCGTCAAACGCATGCGATCAGGTCACTCCATACAAAATCTATGAAGATAAATATAATTGTTTATATGTATTAGTTAATGTATGGAATGACCTGAACACATGCGTCTTTAGGCTACGAGCAACGTAAATACCACCTTCTCAATGAACGCGTCTCGACGTGATTTTTATTTTATCTACATTTATTTCGTATTCAGTTGGATTATACAGACTGTAACAGAAAGGGGATATAAAGACGAAACACAGCGATAGTCCCCATGAAACTGAACAACTTTCCCCAAGGAACATGGGTCGTAACTCGAAAAAAAATTTTGGATCGC
Organism: Anarsia innoxiella; assembly: GCA_947563765.1. NCBI lineage: Eukaryota > Metazoa > Arthropoda > Insecta > Lepidoptera > Gelechiidae > Anarsia > Anarsia innoxiella. The sequence goes on from OX387413.1 coordinate 1,309,201, forward strand.
CCATACTTACTCGATCAGCTGATCGGACATTTTGTATGGGGAGGTGAATTTTTTTTTTGAGTTACGACCCATGTTCTTTGGGGAAAGCTGTTCAGTTTCATAAGGATTATCGCTGTGTTTCGGCATTATACCCCCTTTCTGTTACACCCAGTATAGTAGAGTGATTTAAAGTCAAAAATACTAAAGCGAAAACGTCTAATTTATTTTGATAATTAAGCTAATGTTAGTATTTATGCAGTGCTTTTATTGAGAAAGAGATTGAAAATAAGAATGTACTGACGTTGTGCCTAGCTATAAAATTAAACCATGTCAATGACATTTCTTGCTCTGGTAGTCAAACTGAGCAAATGAGCAGAACAAAAAACTTTTGCTTAACTGTATATATGTACCTATGTTTTAAGCAATTTCTAGCCCATTATTTTAATTTTAATGATGCTAAATAAGTAGGTGCTTTTTGTTCCATTTTAAAATAAGAAGATGTTATAATAAAACAGCCAACGAAGTGCTGAAGAGATATGTCAAATAAATGTTTATAAGAATTCAAACATGTTTAATAGCAACAAGGAAAACTACTTCACCCTTAACGTCGCCTTATGACTTTATTTTATGTTCTTAACTACTGCTCTTGCATTTCAATTTGTACTTTTATAATGTTTTTCATCTTTTTATAATGTAACTTTCTTTCAGTTGCAATTTAAAAATGGAATTTTCTTTAAATTTACGAGCAATTGTTTTGATAACAAGCTTTTTATGGTTGAAGAATTGTAACAGTTATTTTTTGTTTCTTTGTGAACTTTAAGTGTTTTGCGCTTGCGTTTCTTGCTATTTAGTGTTAAATGTCTGATTTATATTTAGAATCTTTTTGCATTGGTGTTGTGGTTGTATTACTTCTGTTCCTTAAATTACCCAACTGCGCCAGGAGGAGGGTTATGTTTTTCGAGAGCATGTATAATTCTTTAGCACGCCTTACAACCTAAACAGCTTGCTGGATTTTAGCTTGAGAGGTGTCATTAGATTCGTAATTACAGGGAGAGTGACACTGCATCAAAATAAAAAATGGTTTAAACGCAGTCGGTTTTTTTTTTAAGATTAGGTTGTTATTTATTTGGGAAACAATAAACAGTATAACATTAGGGGTAAATATTAGTACAGAGGTTGTATTATGAGACCAACATTCTTGTACACGGGTGGTTTGATGTTTAATATGCAACATCTGATAGTTTTCATAAGGGTATCGTAAATATAACGTAGGAATCCTTTTTTTAAGCTTATGTCGTCCCACTGCTGGGCGAAAGCCTCTCCCATGCCTCTCCACAGATTTCTGTCGGTGGCTGCTTCCCACCAATCTTCCCTAAATGTGCATAAGTTGTCGATTACTCGAAAGCCTTTGATAGCTTTAAACCCTTGTTTCTGAGACATTTTTAATTGAAGCAGTAAATCAGCAAAGTTCTGCAAAATAGCTGCAATAAAAAAATGCACCTTCATAATCACGTTTTCTGTGTTCAAAAAGTACTTCCAACTTTTAAAAATATTTTCTGAAATACCCAAAGCGTTCCCACAACCATTTGCACGTATCCCATACTCATTGGAAAGTGGAAAACTTCGATTTTCTAACACATTTCCCAACAGTCAATTGCTTATAAAACTTTGAGCTGAGTTTTAAGTAACTTGGTTCTTATTACGTGATATTACGGTCGTTCTTAAGTGCCTCGTTCTCGCTTGTCGTCAATCGCAACTTGCTTTTTAAGAGCCCTTGCAGATGACAGATTTTTTAATGTGCCGATAGTTTAGTCGGGTTTGCTTGCTAGGTAAATCGTCACAAATGACAATCGTCATAGTGTGCGCACCAGAATGTCTGTGGCTTGCGGGACCTTAAATAGAGGTTTTGTGGCTCAGCTTTTTATATGATTGTGTTTGAATCGTAGCAAATCGAGTGGTATCTGCCTATCCCGATGGGAAAGAGGTGTGACAGATATTTCTGTCAAATTGCATCGCACTTGTCGAATTAGGTTTTTAAAAACGCAAAAAAGATGGTTACTTAAAAAAAATCAAATGTTAGATAAAATTCCATGAAAAAATTACTAGAGGTTGTGACTGGCAAAGCCAAATGCTTTTAAAACTATAAAACCTCATCATTACTTAAAAAATCCTTACATAACTCGATAAAAGTCGTAACTCCGTACCCTCTTTCTTTCGGTATTTTACATAATTTCTTATATTATTTAAGTTGGAACTTTGGGCGGGTCGTTTGCATAATCTGTGTCCGTATACCGTGTGGCCAAAGAATACTAATTCCGTGAGAAGTTTTTATCGTGTAAGGTTTTAACCGATGTTATTATGACTGAGAGCTTTTTGTTTTTGTATGCCTTAGGTACCTGTAAGTGTAGTTGCGGTTTGGAATTTATTATAAAAAGAAAATTTATTTAAGTGTTTTTGCCTTTTGAAAAAGATATATTTATGAAATCGACACCATATCCGGTGAAGGCGAATGTGTTATCTGGGTGATTATGTTGCGCTCTGATGTGACTCGCGAAACCAAACTTTTTACTGTTTATAACCATACTGATATGGTGACTCGCAGTCAATCAGTTTTCATCCCTTTTCTACAATTGGTTGTAAGTTTGTAAATAGGTACATATCTGTAAGAGACGTGAGATTTTTTCGCACCGGAGTAGACAGAGACTTTCACCCAGTTGCTACCATACAAACACACCTCTTTTGTTTCATCCACATGCATCAGTCTCCTCATACATGCACATCGCTTTAAGGGTAGTTTTGACTTCGCCCTGATTGGATCAGTTGGTAATCAATGCAATTTCAAATAAATAAAGAAATACTCGACACTCTGTCCTTTTCGCACCAATTCTCACTTAAATCTCCCTATCTTAATCACTTTTAAACCATTCCAACGGATTTTGATTATCGAAATATTATGCAAAATGCACACTGAATTTCTGACTAATTCAGCTCTAGTATAAATTCAGATAATCCCCAAAACCAATGCTAAAATGAACTGGCATGGCCGTCAAATTGGACTCCGATAAAATCCGTTTAGTAAGTCAAAATCGATTGGAGCTATCTCCCTCTAGCTTATGATTGAATTAAGTTTAGGAGTGAGATAGATACGGGTTTCAATGTTGCGGGTTTTCAGTGATTATTGCGTTTGAGTCTGGTTTTAGTTAATGGGTAATCTGAAAAGCTGAAGAAGATGGCGCTAGGGTAGCTGATTGTATTTTGTTTCAGTGAAGTCATTTTCTGGACTACTTTTCTCTATATAGATATCCTATATTGTTCGTTTATTGTTTTTTATTCAATTATCATTACAAAAATATCAGCGACTTTGTCTGTAGAAAGATTGTGCTTTGGCATACTAGCCGTGACATTTATTTGGGCCCAAGTCTACTAATTTACAATATACTCAGTTGTGTCAGCAGAGTGTCAATGAGAGTGTCAATGTCAATTTTTGACACATTTGGTAGCAACCAGTGTAAGCCATTGTTTAGCAGAATACCATATGTGTCAAAAGTGCCTTTGAGACTCTGCCGACACACAACTGAGGCTCTTTTGATAAATAGCAGAGATACATATTTTCTAATATAAGTAAATACCTACCTATTTAAATGTTTTATTATATTTTAAATTCCTATCTATATAATCATAAACATATCCCCTTTAAAAGTATCCAAAGCCATTTCCCGTCTTTTCGAAACACACGAGCTTAATCAAAGTATAATCCGTAAATTGTTGATCGAATTGGGTCGATTCCACCCAAAATACCTCAAAGGCTTCAAAAAATAACTTCGCATGCAAAGCCAACCTGTTTTAATATGATAATCGAAAAATTCGCCACATTTGTGTGAAAACGGCACCTCGATTCCGAGCCTGCTGAATAAATGATGAGCTATGTCATTGCAGAAACATCAGGGTAATTTATAACCCGAGTGTGAGAGAAACTGATTTTGGGATTTACCCGATAAAAATTCGCATTTCACCCACAATTTGGGGAGAATTCCCCAAATCTTCACTTGCTCCTCTAAGTGGCTTTCTTTCATTCAGTGATTTGTTAAAAGCATTCGCGGAACGGTATTCAGTGTCGGCTTTGGTTAGATAAAAATTTGGTTGCTTTTCCAATTCGTTACGTTAACTTGGGGTGAATATATAAATATTAAATGTTTAGTACTGTTGAGAACAGTAGAATATAGAAGATGAAAGATGATAGGGCACTTGATACGACAGGGTGAATTTTTGAAGAACATCATTGAGTACCCTAAACCGACGTGCATGTATGAGGCGACTGATGAGTGTGGATGAAGCGAAAGAGGTGTGTTTGGATCGAAACAAGTGGAAGGAAGTGTTCTCTGCCTACCCCAATGGGAGAGAGGTGTGACGGATATGTATGTATGTATCATTGAAGGAAAGATTGAGGCCAAGAGAGGTAAAGGAAGACCAAGACGTACTTACTTCGCTTAAGTGAAAGAAAAAATTAACGTCGTGTTGTATCAAGACGTCAAATTATAACAGAAGAGAGACAAAGATGGCGTTTACTCCACTGACAAGAGCTTCGCACGTCAGTATTTATTTAGTAATCAGTGGCCTGGCTCTTAAATACCTATACAGAGTGTAACAGAAAGGGTATATAAAGCCGAAACACAGCGATAGTCCTCATGAAACTGAACAACTTTCCCCAAGGAACATGGGTCGTAACTCGAAAAAAAAATTTCGCCTCCCCATACAAAATGCCCGATCAGCTGATCGAGTAAGTATGGGCGATCCAAAAATTTTTTTTGAGTTACGACCCATGTTCCTTGGGGAAAGTTGTTCAGTTTCATGGGGACTATCGCTGTGTTTCGGCTTTATATACCCTTTCTGTTACACCCTGTATAATGATGATGAGTACTCCAAAACAGGAGTACCCTCAACCGACGTGCATGTATGAGGCAACTGATGAATGTGGGTGATGCGAAGGAAGTGTGTTTGGATCGCAGCAAGTAGAGGGAAGTCTTTGCCTACCACGATGGCAAAGAGGTGTGACAGATATGTATGTGTGTAAATATTTAGGCCCCTTGAATGCAGGTGGATTATACCGGCCGCGTTGGAAATTCATTGGAGAGGCCTATGCTCAGCAGTGGGCAGCTATAGGCTGAAATGATGATGATAAAGTATTAAGTTGGACTTTAGCAACTTATACCGTAATTTTTTGCAGTGGTAAATTAGAAAAAGGTATTCGAAAAGGCTATCCAACGTTGCTTCTTTTTAGCTTCTTCTCTAGGAACCTTTGTATTTACATAGCTATTCTATAAAAAGAAAACCTATTCACTAATTCTAATGATGGAAATGAAGATTATTTTACAACAAACATCTTTGTAAATCACAGTAAATCTCTAATCGCTGTAGTGGAAATCAAATCCACAACCTGCGACATAGCAAGCAGGGTCACTCACTACTCACTACGCCAACTGTCTGTCTGTTACAAAGTTGTATCCTAAATACACTATAAAATACCGTATTCCGTCAAAAACCATATACACCAACTAGTCTTTCTAGCTGCATATTATTCAAATGACAATCACAGACATGCTCCCCTACTACACAACGAAAAACCAACTTTAAACGCTCCTTAACAAAGATCAAATTCGCACGCAAAACTTTTTAAAATATTTTGTCACGCGAAAATGAGTTTTGTTACTTCCGAATAAAGTTGTTTGGAGCAGATTACATGTCGTCATATATCACCTGAGCACGGTTTAAGGAAAATGGTTGTAACTCAAAAAGTTTTAATTGCCTTAATTTGCTTTTATTACGGTACTGTATTTTTAAGTTAAAGGCTCAAGTTCACTACCAACGTTTAACTGGTTGTAAAATCTAGACAAAGTTTTTTTATTCGTTCTTTTTTTGAATAATAGTTTAGTTCTTTTTTTGGGTTTGTGACCAAGTTTATTTTTTTACATAGTTAGAATATTTTTATTGAAAATTATAGTTATACTCACTGTTTTTTTTTTAAACTTTAGTAGCATTTTTTTAGTCTTTTTGGTTGGCAATTTAAAATTAGTTTCAAGATATTTTGTGTACTTAGTACACGCTTGTTTTTCCAAACTGTTTTCTTGTCTTTTATCACTCCAGGGAGTTAACTTTTTAATTTTATATTTGTTTTAAAAGTTTTAAAGTAAACATTTTGCTTGTATTTTTTGTTTTCGTAAAATATCAATGTAAGTACATATACGTAAATTCTTTAATCGTTTAGGTTTTGATAATCGTATACTTCTGACAATTAAAAAAAAACTACAACTACTAAAAGTTTTTACTACCGACAATCTATTTAATGGATCACATTGTCCGAGAATAAATGTTTTATATTTTATTTAAGTACCGTCATTTATTCTATGTTTGTATTGTTAAATAAAAGAACTACCTTAGTCATTATGTAATATTTCAATCAATTTTCGAATATCACTAAGTTTTCTTCAAAAATACGAAATTATAGTTACACAATTTCATCCGCGACTGTCTTCTCATGGAATATTCATAGACAATGACTCTGTGTGTAAGAGCGGGTATACGTCACACCAGCGATTGTAAGCCTGATACATTTTTCATACGGCTGTCACAGATTATACTGAATATCCTCATTTTTTGAGTTATTCGAGTTACTGCACTATTCGTTTGTGATCGGAATTTTATTGGGTGATGTTTATTGATGATGCTTTTGTTTTTTTATTGTAGAAAATATGTAACTACCTATATTTTCATTTTGTAAAAAAACATATTTAAAGGATGTAAAATACGAGTATTATGCAACGTTTATATCTACGATTAAAACATTAAAGACTTATAACTATAGTTACGGAGCCCATAACCACATTTACAGAACGTTTGGGGTCTAAAAATTTAAAGAAAAACATTCTCACTTCTGTTTAAAATGTAGTCTTAAATTCCAACTAAATATCTAGAATTTGCAAAAATATAAAAAAAAATCGGTAGAATGATAAACCAGTAATCATTCTCGTATGAGTAGGCTCGTGTCCCTGTGCTGGGAACATTAAAATGGCTGATGGTGATGTTATTACCAGTAGCAACAATCAAGCTTACAATATTTTCTTATATAAAGCATTCTTTCTTTGTCCACAGCGAGTCGGCTGCGACCTCCGAGTGGGTTCGACGAGACGAGTGGACGAATGCGGAGTATGCGGTGGCGATGGGTCTTCTTGCTCCAGACCCCGGTACCACTGGCTGGCTGCTCCAGGGTCGCTTTGTTCTGCCACTTGCGGTGGAGGTATGTACTTCATGGATTTAGATCTAGCATGGCCATTATTGGCCATTATTGGCCATGTTAGCAGAACCAGTAGGTAACCGTTGGAGTAAACGAGTTCTTGAGTGGAGACCGAAACTTGGCAAGCGTGGTGTAGGACGCCCTCGTGGAGTGATGATTTGCGCAAGATAGCAGCTTTGTTCTGCCACTTGCGGTGGAGGTATGTATATGTTGTGTAGGACGCCCTCGGGCACGGTGGAGTGATGATTTGCGCAAGATGGCTGGCAGGAGCTGGATGCGAGCAGATAGATTACAGTGGCGTGTAGGAGATGCCTATGTCCTGCAGTGGACTGCAATGGGGTGACCATGATATATCTAAATATGTACCGCGTATGTGGTGGAGACGAGTCTTCTTGCTCCCGACCTCGGTACCACTGGCTAACTGCTCCAGGGTCGCTTTGTTCTGCCACTTGCGGTGGAGGTATGTTCTTCATGGATTTAGGTGCAATGGGGATGATGACTACATTCAAAAATTCAAAAAATAATTAGTCCGCCTTTAAAAAAATATTTGAAACACATTTTTTTGCCAGATCAAATACACAAATAAATACAAAGATACAGAGCATCAAAGTTACGGAGTGGGGGGTATTGACGTCACTTCTACGTAAAAATCCTAATGAGGAGTGACGTCACGAGCAACTTTAACCCATTTTTGTCATTTTTAGTTTAAGAGAAAAAAGAAAAAATACGTGTCGAATTTTTAAAATAATCTATGTGATGGACTAAAAAAATTTTTTAGTCATCATGCCCATTTCTTTTTACTAGCCTATTGTGTCCCACTCCTGGGCAAAGGCCTCCCTCGCATCCTTCCCTATCTCCGGCAACCTCTGGCTAGTTTGCCTAGTATGCATCCAGATCGTCGGGGTAGACAGAGACCACTTCCCTCTACTTGCCAGGATCCAAACACATTTCTTTCGCTCAAGTCTCATCATCATCATGATAAATTTAAGAGCGTCGCTTTTGTCGGTGGAGTCTGCGCCACTCTTCTCTATTTTCTGCCGTTCGTTTGAGCACCTGATACGACACAACTTCTAATTCCTCTTTTATTTGGTCTATGTAAGTCCTTCGTGGTCTCCCTCTCTTTCGTCAAGTCTAAACTACCCAATTTTAATATATTTCCATCTAATAAACAAATGCAAAGAAATTTTTCTTCAAAAGACTAGTTCACTCTTACCTTTAGAGAGGAAATCGCAAAAAATCTTCGTCATGAAATCTTAGTTTAAAACCTTGCTCCGTAATACGGTTAAAGATGATTCGAGGGCTCTAAGACTAATGTCCCGTGACCGACGCTTGTTAAAGAGGATGAAGCTTTTAGAGGTGCAATAGATATAGTTTGATATAGGTAGTTAAAAAAAATGGCAAGGAAGATAAAATATTTTTGATTTATTTAGTAATTCTTTGTTAAGACTTTGTCAGACCGAGACTTGAAAAAATTGATAACGGTAGCTTCTTTCTCAAATGATAATAATTATGTAGGTACTTGCCGATGTACACGGACACTAGTCATCAAGTAGTCTTGACAAAAGGTCTGCGTACATTGTGAACCAGAGTACTTGTCCATTTTGATGATGACCTAAATATACTGCAACTAGTGGAAAATGAGGAAAGAGGCCTTTGCCCAGCAGTACTGTATCCTACTGCTGGGCCTTTGCCAAGAACAAAGAAAAGCCAAGAACAGAGAAAGGCTAAGAACAGAGAACAAAGAATATTGCCGATCAAAATGTCGAGAAATTCGTCGATTTAATATTCAGTACACACGTCAAACTATAGAGACAGTTCAAACTCTAAGCGCCAAAACACACGGTGAAACGCAACTGCAACGCAACTGAAACTGGTAACTAGCACTGCAGTTTCATTTCTTTTCACACACGACGCAACTGAAACGAAACATTTCAAACTAGTTGCATCGTGTGTGGTTTTCTAAGAAAGTATATAGCAGAAACTGCGATGCAATTCAGAAGTAACTAGCAGTTTCAGTTGCGTTGCATTTGCGTTATGCCGTGTGTTATGGGTCTTACTAATTAAAAAGCGCCCAGGTTTTATATAACCTACTCTACATTGCACCTCTAACGATTCTTCATCTCCAATAGCCACAGATAATCACGCTCTAGTGGAAGCCAAAGACATCTTATTAAATTGAGATACGGCGAGCGATTACTTGAAAATCATGACGGCGCGGAAATATTTTGTGCTGGCAATGTGATTGGGGGATAAGTGTTAGTTTGGAGATTTTTATGTAATTAATGATCTATCTACACACATCCGGGCCGTGGCTCATCAGACGGGAAAAAAATACGTCATCATGACGCGTGTGTGACCGGATTCATAGAAAATGTATGGAATGATATTTTTTCCCTGACACGTCCCGGACACGGTCCGGATGCGTATTAAGATTAGCGTTTTATATGCTCGTTTTTTACGCTCGTGTGTACGCGCGTATTCTGAAAACGAATATACGCGCGTTTGAAACGCTAGGTCTGAAAACGAACTTAGGATTTGGTAAAAAAAAAGAAAGATGGATGTTTGTTACCCTTTCACGCAAAAACTATTGAACCGATTTTGATAAAACTTTGCAATATTGTAGCTTTTTATCAGAATAATGAAAGTAACACAATGGCTATATTATTGAAAGATACCTATTGTGCAAGGTTTCCCAGATATGGCAACAAGTGCTCACGACGTCTCGTGAGCACTGTGCAGCCTTTATTTAACAAATAATACTTACTCCAAACTTTACTAACATTACAAATAAAATTAAATAACTCTACATTAAGGTCTATCTACACACATCCGGGCCGTCAGGAGGGAAAAACATACGTCGTCATGACAACGTGTGTGAACGAATCCGAAAATGTATGGAATGATATTTTTTCCCTGACACGTCCCGGACACGGCCCGGATATGTGTAGATAGACAAGTAATAGACGACTAAAGTTTCCTTTTCAAAAACAGAAAATCTTAACTTATTAATCACAGCAGATAAAAACCCTATAAACGTCAACTTGTATCTAAACTGAATTGTGAAATTAGACCGTATTTCGTTTATAATTGGCTACAAATTACTTTCGTTGATAAAACGAGTCGTTCTTCAAATGGCGATGGTTGAAATTTTACGAAATTGTGAGAATTTCGTTTGTTTTGTTTTGGAAATTATTTTGAAGATATTTTGTTTTTGAAACAAGATAAAAGAGTCATACACAGAATAAGGTTCAAAATTGTCTTTCCTGTTCCTGATGATTAAGGATACTGGAGCATCTAATCCTCAAAATGTTTATACAAGCCAAAACTACATCGGGCACAGATTATGCGGATATACATTAAGTTCAGAAATTAGCATCCAATGTCCTTCACTTTCGGGAACAGGAGAGACATTTTTTGTTTGTTGTGTCTGTATGATCCAAAAAGTTTTGATGAATGAATGATAGCTACACCACATCTATTTTAGTGTTACAAAAGCGAGGTTACAGTTAGGGGAGGGAAGTGTAAAAGCCTACCTCATTGAGGAAGAGAGGTAACAGATTTATATGTATGTATGAGGGTAGGCTTTTGTCCAGCATTGGACGTCCATAAGCTGACATGATGGTGATGATGTACAGAAGCCATTAAATGCCAACGTCGGCTTCGCTTTCTCGCAAAAAAAGGTCGTAGCTTACTCACCAGAATAATATACAGGGTGTAACAGGGTGTAACAAGACCCATGTTCCTTGGGGAAAGTTGTTCAGTTTCATGAGGACTATCGCTGTGTTTCAGCTTTATATACCCTTTGTGTTACACCCTGTATATAGGTAGGCTATATTGAGAAGATAAGCTGGACAGAGAGGAAGAGTAATAAGGAAGTGTTAAACATGGTCAACGAGAAGCGCTGCTTGTTAAGAACTTTAGAAAATAGAAGAGGAAAGATGATAGAGCACTTGATACGACATGACGGTTTCTTGAGAAACATTATTGAAGGAAAGGTTAAGGGGAAGAAAGGCAGAGGAAGGCCGCGACATACTTACTTCACTCAAGTGAAAGAGGAAGTTAACGTCATGTCGTATCAAGAAGTTAAAGCACTGGCAGAGGATAGGCCTAGATGGCGAACACTCCACCGACAAGAGTCTTAACTCTTAAATTAAATGATGATGAGGCAATCTTATTTGTAGATATTGTGTTAGTTTCTCGATATTAGGGGGAAAAATGTGTATGAAATTGCAGACAGCATCTAGCCTTTTACATTCTTTAAAAAATAAATCATCTGATAATTAAACCACGCTACGAATTTCAAAAACAATGTATCACGTATTGTAAACCAAATAACCAACCGAGCCATATAACAGAAACACAATCAAATAAGATCCATTGCGTCGGGAATGGCAACATTGTTAATAGGGCCTCCGCTGTAGTAATTTATATCGGCAGATCCAACGCGGCTCGAAGCTTGGTTATAAATCAGAGCTGAAATTCCTTTTGTCTTAAACCGAGCAACAGTTTCTTAGAAAACCCTTGGAGGGAGAGACGGGCGGATTTTAGTCGGGTGCTTTTTGAATTTATGCGATTTTAATTGAACTCTACGTTTTTTGAAATATCTTTGTCATAATACACGCAACAATTTGAAATATTAAGGGTCCATTCCACTAATCAGACAAAAAACGGACAGGTATAGTATAATTTTATCCTGCGTAGTGAAAAGAGCCTTAACTCTATATTAAAAAGAAAAAAATACTGGTAAGTTTACTACTGCTTGATTTCCTGTCCGACTGTACCCGACTTGATTAAAGTACGTACTTGTTAAAATGGATGGATGAATGTGATAGTGTTTATTACTCTTTCACGCCAAAACCACTGAACAGATTTGAATGAAATTTTACAATATTGTCGCTTACAGAACACTTAACATATAGGTTATTATTATTTTAAGAAAATGTGTAAGTTTTCCCAGATTACTGTGCGCGACTTCGTATGCAGGGCAGGGCCATAAATATCATAAAATAACAATAAGCTTAACACACAAGTCTACTAAAGACATTTTTATTAATATTACCTGTTGAAAATTCCCAACAACTCTTTTAAAGCAAAATTTGTTAAAAAATCGCTCGTCACTGCCCTCCAAAACCCAGCAAATTTCCCTTCGGCCGATTCTAATTAAGAACCCTCGAAAGATGAATATGCCGATAAGAATTAGCACTCGCGATCGTGGCTCGGAGTAATTTGTTAGATGTACTATAATAGGTCAGGCTTGATTGAGTTGGTAAGGTCAGATTATAGGTCGAACTTTGGATCTTGATGCTCGTTTTACAACTGAATTTTGGAAGATTTTATGACTGTGCCTTGAGTTAATCTTGAGTTATTATTATGAAAATTTGTTTAAGTTGGACGTAGGTACGAGTAATTTCATCTCTGTCTATGCATGTGGGTTGGGATTCGTGGCCACCAGCCCCGGTATCGGTTCAAATTTGCAACCGATACCGAACGATTGTTGTAACGGATACCGGGGCTGGTTGCCACTCGAAAAATGAAATTGAATTCGTTACAACTGATACCGGTATACGTTGCATCGAGCAAAATGTTCAGAAAATTGTGGCAACCAATCCCGGTACAGGTTGCAAGTATATTGATAGTGATACATCATACTTCTCTTACATTAGGTAGGCATGTTGTTAAAAATTTCGCTTGAGATAATAAGCAAACTTCTTTGTTGTTTACCGCCTCGCCTCGCTCACAGCACACCTCGGACACTGCCTACTAAAATGTATGAAAAAAAGGCGTGGCTTCGCGCACAGTCTTAGCTCGTGTAATTACACGCGTACCGTGTTTGGTTGCCTTCATTTATTCGTAGAATGACAATGTGAGTGACTTTAGTCATCGCATTACGAGCTGAGGACTGCCGTCTATTATTTTCATATGTCTGTCTCGCTCGCGCTTGTGGATCTTATATTTGACGTATCTTCTCTTTTCGCATTGCAGTTACTCAGTTGGTAATGTTGGTACCTTTTAATACATAAATTGTGTGCATATGATCAAAGGTTAGCACTAATAGTAAAAAATGTTTGTAAAGAGCTAAGACTGTGCGCGAAGCCACGCCTTTTTTTCGTACATTTTAGTAGGTAGTGTCCGAGGTGTGCTGTGAGCGAGGCGAGGCGGTAAACAACAAAGAAGTTTTCTTGTTATCTCAAGCGAAATTTTTAACAACATGCCTACCTAATGTAAGAGAAGTATGATGTATCACTATCAAAATACTTGCAACCTGTACGAGGATCGGTTGCCACAATTTTCTGAACATTTTGCTCGATGCAACGTATACCGGTATCAGTTGTAACGAATTCAATTTCATTTTTCGAGTGGCAACCAGCCCCGGTATCCGTTACAACAATCGTTCGGTATCGGTTGCAAATTTGAACCGATACCGGGGCTGGTGGCCACGAACCCGTTTGTTCTAGTATTCTTTATTTATGCGAATTCTTCACTCTTATTGTTGTGCAACATAATTTTTCCAAATTGTGATTTTGGTAACATTTTTTAAGAGATGAGTAATAAGAAAAAAAGTAATTATCTTATGTAGGTACCTATTTCTATAAGTTATGTGAATTGAATCCACATAATAAAGACAAAATAAAATAATACCAAATTATTCTCGGCTATACAGTTAAAGCGGTAGTTTTAGACAAAAACATAACGTCAAAAAGTATACTTCGGTACAAAATACAAATGTACCCATTTTTGAATAAATCATTTTTGAATTTCAATAACAAACGACTTAGGTTATAAAGACATTCCAAAACATAAATACAAAGCTTTCATTTGTCTCCCAAAAATATTCCTCAAAACTCAAAACGCAGGTCAACCAAGCCAAAAACAAGCTTCAGACCATTAATTAAAAAAGTACCGCATCTCAAAACAATCATTAAGTACAAAACGTTGTATTTCAGAGCCGACCGACAAAGGGTAGTGGCAGCTATGGCAGCTACCATTAATCATTGGGCCTGACACCTAATTAACAATTGAAACGTCTAAGGTCTGAAAAGGGACGCTCTGAGAGATAATCTTGGTTATTGCAGCACCTCTTGGTTGCATAGTTTCAGATAAAATTGGTAACCTAATGCTATTTACACATCTAAGCCGCCGGCAAGCCGCCGGGCTATTTGCCATACGAATGGCAGCTGTCAAAATGCCGGCGGCTTTGGTGTGTAGACAGCATAACGTATTTTGAATAGGGATGATGACTACATTCAAAAAATCAAAAAAATAATTAGTCCGTCTTTTCGGCTATTAAAAAATACTCGAAACACATTTTTTACCGGATCAAATACACATAAATAAATACAAAGATTTAGAGCATCAAAGTTACGGAGTGGGGGTATTGACGTCACTCCTAGGTAAAAATCGTACTCAAACAACACAACACGAACAACTTTGACCCAGTGTATCTTTGCACTTTTTAGTTTAAGAGAAAAAAGAAAAAAAATACGTGTCGAATATTTTAAAATAATGTACGTGATGGATTTTTTTTTTAAGTTATCATACCTATTGATGTTGAGCACCTGCAGCTTAATAAAGTAGACATTGGTCAACCGGAATCAAGAGAAATTGGAGAGGCATATGCTCAGTGGGCAGCTATAGCTGAGAAGAATAATAAGAAAGTATATATTTATTCTCAGTTCATAACAAAATAAAAACATGACTTCATAATTTATTAATCATTCATTTTAAATTAAAATATGTATAACAAAATTACACAAACAAATTCATATTTACTTCAAACAATCTTCGTCTTCAGTTTACCTAACCACGCTTGCGGTCGAAAGCGCCTCATGGGTCATTTGGGGTCATAAGGTACACCGGGTTTGAGCAAATAAATGGGTCTTTAATATACCAAGGTACAGTCAGCATCATAAGTCGATGAACACATTCATATTTTCAAAAGTAATATACACCATTGTTAGACATAAAACCTTACTTATTTTTCGTAATTTGACCCTTATTGGATGTTCATTTAACTCTGGAGTATTTTTTGCTAAGCGATTTTCGTCTATTAATAGTGTATTTTACTTTTGAAAATCTGAATGTGTTCTTCGACTTATGACGCTGACCGTACATTTAATACCTTAGTTTGTTTTGAACACACTGACTCGAGGTTTCGTCGGTGCAATTTAGTGTGGAATCTTACTGTAAACTTACTCGTGTTTGTGCTTACTTTGTTATGTGGATTTTAGTGAATAAATATAGGTTTAATTGAAGACTGGGCACTTTGAGGACTAGACATTGTGTAGTATTATGTTTTCTAGTCTCACTAGGGACTTTTTATAGTGTGTTGTGGGATAGACCCGGGAACCAAGTCTGCGAATTTACAATATTCTGAGTTGAGTGGCAGCATGTCAATGTCATTTTTGACAGATTTAGTCAAAATGTGTCAAAAAATTCCATTGACACTCTGGCGACACACTGAATCTATTTTAAATTAGCAGACTTGGGCGCTAGGTTTGGTGCGTGCCATTTAGAATAAACGGTACTTTAGGCCTCTACATTTTGACATCGGCCCCATGCATGTTTTTCAAAGGTCGTATTATATGGACCTCAGATCTCAAAAGATGTAACAATAATATTAATACAAAAAATAAAAAATGCCGACTAAAACGACAGTTACAAAACTTGTTATGAACTTAAAAACTGAATTACTGTTCAAGAGAATGAAGTCAGAAGCTGAAGTTACGCCGCCATAGTTGCAAGTGAAATAACTCGATTAACAACAAAAAGGATTTCCCTCGACTAGTGTCATGGAGAAGATTATGAAATTTTATATAATAGAACTGTTATGAAGATAAAAGACACATAAACTTATGTTTGATATTTTTTAATATTTTTTTAGTAGCCTATTGTGTCCCACTGCTGGGAAAATGCCTCCCCCGCCTTTAGCGTGGATAGGAAGGCATGGAAGACATGCCTCCCTATCTACGGCAAC
This sequence comes from Anarsia innoxiella, assembly GCA_947563765.1. NCBI lineage: Eukaryota > Metazoa > Arthropoda > Insecta > Lepidoptera > Gelechiidae > Anarsia > Anarsia innoxiella. The sequence goes on from OX387413.1 coordinate 1,325,442, forward strand.
ATCTAGCCTTTTGCCAAGTATTAACTACCTCTAGGTATATTATTACTTTAATGTAAAATTATAAATACATTGATTAAGATTGATTATTGTCGAGTTACTGGAACAAAATCGATAAAAATTTCATATTCAGGGTGGAAAAAATGGTCTCCAACCCCGAATTGGAAAAAAAAACATGTCAGATATGTATGTATATAAATTCCCTTAACAATAACCTTTTGTTTCAGGCTACAAGATGTCGCTATCAGTATGCAGGGACCGTCTAACTGGTTCCGATGCTCCTGAAGAACTCTGTGACGCATCAAGTAAACCCCAGTCTTCTGTGATCCGGTGTAACGTACATCCTTGTCCTTTTAAGTGAGTATACATTTTACATTATGTTCAATACATTATAAAGCATTTGGCAGTAAATTGTACATCTTCGACATTGTTGTGTCTTCATGGGTTTCGATGAGGCAAAAAAGTTCTGGAGTTGGGACCACGCAGTGCCAAACGCAGCGTGGGATGGCCACCTGCTAGATGGACCGACAACCTAGTGAAAGCCAAGAGGTCTCATTAGATGCAGGTGGCACTGACCTGGTTGCGCTGGAAAATTATGGGAACGGCCTTTGCTCAGCAGTGGCCAGCTATAGGCAGAAATGATGATGATGATGAAAACATCTGATAGTTTATTTAACATTCGATATTGTTGCCTCTTCGCTAGCCTTCAGTTGTCATCGACCTGAAGTACATTCACACTGAAGTTGCCCACAAGGCTTTTTTACAACTTTGCCACAGTAATTCCGGTTAACCGTTATGAATCGAAATGTTTCCGGGATAATATTCAGTAATGATGGCTAGTAATAGTCAACACAACCTCAATATCTTCCCAGATATCTAAATACCCAAACTCTTCCAGATGGTACGTCGGCGAATGGTCATCCTGCAGCGTAACCTGTGGAGGAGGTGTCAGGACCCGAAGAGTTCTCTGTGCGAGATCAGCCAACGTGACCAGAGCAGACACGTACGATGAAGCTAGTTCTGAACCTGGTTGCGTGTCTCCGGCACCCAGGTCAACGCAGCCCTGTAATACCCATGAGTGTCCTACGTGGGTAGCTGGGCCTTGGTCGGGGGTAAGCATGATGGTCTTATTTCTTTATACATACATACATACATACATATCAGTCACGCTTCTATCCCATAGGGGTAGGCAGAGACCACTTCTTTCCACTTGCTACGATTCAAACACACTTCTTTCGCTTCATCCACACTCATCCGTCTGTTTCTTTATATAATGGTTAAATTATAAGAAGAAGAAAGTACATAGAGGCAGAAAAAAAGAGTAGTAGTACCATAGGTACCTACAGCATATTTCTAAAAGAAATACCTAAATAATGCTACTGGCCAAAAAAAAATTATATTAATTTATTTTAATCAAACCAGACCAAGTGGAATCAGGAGTACCCTAAACGTGCATGTATGAGACGACTAATGAATGTGGATGAAGTGAAGGAATGTGTTTGGATCGTAGCAAGTGGAGGGAAGAGGCCTCTGTTTACCCCGATGGGAAAGAGCCGTGTCAATGTGTTCTAGTATGTATTAATTTAATTCAACTCATTGAACTTTGAAAACTTGACTACAAAATACTTACAAGTATTTGATAGATAGATTGAATTTATTATCAATACAGAAAGACATATCACGTTTTAAGTTAGATTAATCGGTTATTACACCTCAAAAAATTTACAATTATAAATCAATTAACCTCTCACATCCCACTGACCAATTATAAACCCAGACACAATAGATTTTCTATTATTCTTTTTTTTCTGGGATGTGAAAGATTAAAATGATAATGTTATGTATTTGATATAAAAAGCTTAGTTACAAGCATGAGTTAGAAGTCAACTAAATATTCACTAAATTCTCAATATTCATCAAAAAACCACAAAATCCAATTTATGCACTCCCTTCAAATAGTTACATTACATCTCAATACAAACTTCGACAAGTCAACCGAACTTGTTCCCTGTTAGAACTTGGCAAGTGTCAAACTCGAAGCACTAGCGCCTGAGAGCATGTATTGAACTTTGATATTGGCTAGATAGCTAATTAATTACAAACTGCATGAGCGAAGTGTGTACATATTGAGTTTCGAAATGTAGAATCAGTTCGAAGTTTTGTCACATTTCATTTAGAGGTAAGTTTTGGATAGGAAATGTTGGGAAGGGAAGGCCAAGACGAACGTAACTTGATCAACTCGGGGACTTGCTAAAGAAAGGCCAAGTTAGGACTATCTTAAATCAAGGTGCATGCATGAGGTGATTAAAGAATGTGAATGATTCGCTTCAGCTGCCTAAATAATGGCACTGGCCAAAAAAAAATTGCCAGCATAAATGTCGATCAGATCGGGAACTTGTTAAGGAAAGTTGCAGTCAAAAGTGCCTACCGTATGCAACTGAAACGAAACGTTTCAAACTGGTTACGTCGTGTGTGGTTTTCTAAGGAAGTCTATAGCAGAAACTGCGATGCAACTCAAAAGTAACTAGCAGTTTCAGTTGCATTGCAGTTGCGTTTCACCGTGTGTTTTGGCGCTTAGAGTTTAGACTGTCTCTTTAGTTTGACGTGTGTTCTGAATATTAATTCGACGAATTTCTCGACATTTTGATGAGCAATATTCTTTGTGTGTCTTTGTTCTCTGTTCTTGGCCTTTCTCTATTCTTGGCTTTTCTCTGTTCTTTACCTTTGCTCAGCAGTAGGATACAGTACTGCTGGGCAAAGGCCTCTTTCCTCATTTTCCACTAGTTACAGGTGACTGACGAATGTGGATGAAGCGAAAGAGGTGTATTTGGATCGTGGCAAGTGTATAAAAGTGGTCTCTGTCTACCCTGATGAGACAGAAGCGTGACAGATATGTATGAATGTATGTATACCTAAAATGCAATCCATATTCTTCAAAATTTCCATCATAACACCATTCAAAATATTTCCATTCTAAAATTACGCGTGCTTTATTCAAAACACTTTTCAGAAACTAACAATGTAGACTACAAAAGTCTTTGTTGCTAGTTTTCAATACATCGACTCGCATAAACTTTATAGCTGGTTGGTAACGAAGCAGAGAAGCATTGCAATTTAACGAGTATAGATTCTTGTGTGCATTCCAACTTTATGGAATCACTTTGGCTTGTACAATGCATACAAAACACGGTTGCTACGTAAGATTATTTTTATGGTATCTACCTATAGTATAGATCCTGGGAAACTTCTCGTGTATTTTTGACGTAGTGGAATAATATTCGTGGGGCATTTCTATACAAATAAGATCCTGTTTCACAAATGGTCAAGATATTTTCCGTTAAACATAATCGAATATATATATTACGAGGTAAAGTCCAAAATTCAAGTCAAACGGGCGATCATTCTACACTGTTATGACATGATAAAAAAAAGATATTAGTTTACAGGCATTATAATTAGAATCTAGTTATGTAAAGTCCAAAAATACCAGCGAAAAGAGCAATCATTCTACAGTTTTCAAACAATAGAAATATACCTACTATTCAACCTTGCACTAGAATTAGTCTAGCTATTCGGTAAGGAAACTACACTTATTGGCCATTATCAAATATCGAAACTCAGATGCTAAAAAACAAAACACGTTTGACAATCGCATTTGGAAAAAATAAATGAGATTAGTAGTCATTAATACGATGAACTGAGATCACAAACACATATTCCCTAACCTCATTGCAGGCAGAGCAGATAATCGAGTCAGCCATTGCATTGGACATAATTTCTGTACCCAAGTGTATTTGTGTCATACTCATTACTTTGTTATCGGCCTATTGTATCCCAATGACGGTTGATCAATGCGACAGTCAAATTCAAAACAAAATAACGTTGCAATTTCATTCGATATAATTACCAAAATCACTTAACTGTATCATCATCATCACATATTTAAGAGCCAGGCTCTTGTCGGTGGAGTAATCGCCATCTTTGTCTCTCTTCCGCCAACAACTACTACTATTTCCGCTACTTAACTGTATAACCCAACTTTTTAATGAAAGCCGGGTAATATTGTAATCTGCCTTGCCTAATAAAGTTCTTTTTTGGCTGTGTTTTGCGCAATAAAGATTGTTTGCATATATGAAAAGATGAGAAGAAATATTATGCCCGTTTCACTATCTGCAGATAAAATATAACTGACAGATAAACCTGTGTCAATTTCATTAAACATGACGTTTTAGACAGAGACAGGTATAAATATCTATCAGATTTTAATCTGTAGATAGTAAAACAGCCTCAAACCTTTAAGGTCTATCTACACAGATCTGGGCCGTGTCCGGGACGTATCCGGGCTGTGGCCCGTCAAGAGGGAATACAATACGTCGTCATGACAACGTGTTTGAAAGAATCCATAGAAAATGTATGGAATGATATTTTTTCCCTGACACGTCCCGGACACGGCCAGGACACGTTGTCATGACGAAGTATTGTTTTTCCTCCTGACAGGCTACGGCCCGGACACGTTCCGAGCACGGCCCGGATCTGTGTAGATAGGCCTTTATTGTGGCTGGCTAAATATGGATCGAAACTTTGTCACATTTAAGTAACTTTGTTAGTCACTAAGCTGGTTATATTGAATCACATATTCATTAGATTCCTAGAAAAGCCACTGCCACATAAATGTTCCAATCTGAAAAGCTAAATTAAATTAATTCACTATCAACATTATTACATAAAGCGATAGGTATTTGTTTGTTGCTTTCTTGGTATTTAACATAATGCTTTTAATAACTGAAACTGAATTATGAAATTAACATTATCAAAACTAGTTTCGAAATTGTTCAAATATTAATAACTATTTTATTTAGTAATCTGTGGTATATACTGTAAAACCCGACTAAATACAAAACAATGATAATCAGACAATTGTTATTTTGGCAGGGTTTCTTTTAAAATTTTGGGTTATACAGAGAACGTCACAAACAACAGACAACACGCATACCGGCCCCCAAGTCTGCTAATTTAAAATAGCCTCAGTTGTGTGTTGGTAGAGTATCAATGGCATTTTTGACACATTTGGTATTCTGCTAAACAATGGCTAAAGGTCTATCTATCCACATTCGGGCCGTGGCCCGTCAGGAGGGAAAAACATACTTCGTCATGACAACGTGTGTAAACGATTCCATAGAAAATATATGGAATTATATATTTTCCCTGACACGTCCCGGACACGGCCCGGACATGGCCCGGATATGTGTAGATAGACCATTACGGGGATTGCGATCAAATGTGTCAAAAAATGACATTGACACTCTGCCGACACACAACTGAGGCTATTTTAAATGAGCAGACTTGGGCCCTTGAATGCGAAGTTGAATCGTGTGTAGAGCGTTTTGACAGTTATTTAAAAGAAGAATTGCTTTCACTAAAACAGAACCCGACAGTCGACAAACTAAATAAGTAAAAAGAACAAACAACACTAGAAGGTAATTGGATTTTTTGTGAAATAAAGTTAGTTAGAACTAACGACGACTGGCTGGATATTTTGCTTGTTCCAGTTCCACTGAAGTTTTGCGGTCGTGTCCTGTTCTCACTGTTTACCTTGTAATTAAAAAAGTCTTTCAGTTCTAGTTTTTAGGGTTCCGTAGCCAAAGGGTGAAAACGGGACCCTGTTACTGAAGCTTGGCTGTCCGTCTGTCTGTCTGACACTAGGCTGTATCTCATGAACCGTTATAGCTAGAGCGTTGATCACAAATGATGTTACCATTGCCGCTATAAAAACAAAATTACTAAAAATATAGAATAATAAAAATAAATAAGTAGGCTCCCATAAAACAGACAATATGATTTTTGGACGTTTTTTTCTCGATATCAATAATAGCTACTAGTAAACAATGTTACTAGGCTATTGTTAACCTAGTGAATTGTAGGGAACCATCCGCACACGAGTCCGACTCGCACTTGGCCGCTTTTCGGACGCTCTGTGGTTGAAATATTTTGCGATGTTTATTTTAGTATTCGAAATATTTATTTCGCTACAATCAAATTGATGCTTTTTGAAATTGTTTGAGCAGATTCGCGTTATGGCAATTTCAGTTGATTGAATTTAAGTGAAATGTTTTTGGAATAGAATTTTATTTTTATGACAGAGTGAAAGTAATCAAAGTAACCAATCCATAGTTATATTGTAAGGCCCAGAACACACGATGAAACGCAGCTGCAACGCAACTGAAACTGCTAGTTACTTTTGAGTTGCATCGAAGTTTCTGCTATAGACTTCTTTAGAAAACCACACACGACGCAATTAGTTTGAAACGTTTCGTTTCAGTTGCAGAAAGCGTCTATGTATAAATGTTTGTCCGTCATTCACGGAAAGACTAAACGATGAATTAACATATATTTTTTAATGGGGCTACTTGAAGGGATGAAAAGTGGCATAGACTACTTTTTGTCTCTTTCTGACCCTCCACTTCCCTAATAAGAGGGATGGTTCGTATAGAGCTTTGTATGGAGCAGAATGTAACGTGAGTAATGCCACCGGTAACATGGGCCCAAGACAGCTAATTTGAAAAAGCCTCAGTTGTGTGTCGGCAGATTATCAATGTCATTTTGTGACACATTTGGTCGCAATCAGTGTAAGCCATTGTTTAGCAGTATACCAAATGTGTCAAAATATGCCATTGACACACTGCCGACACACAACTGAGGCTTCTTCAAATTAGCAGACTTGGGCCCCTGGTTAATGGTCTCTCTACACACATCCGGGCCGTGTCCGGGACGTCACAGGGAAAAAATATCATTCTTTACATTTTCTATGGATTCACACGTTGTCATGACGACGTATGTTTTTCCCTCCTGACGGGCCATGGCCCGGACACGTCCCGGGTACGGCCCGGATGTGTGTAGATAGATCTTAAATTTAAGAATTAAAACTTTGTCATCATAAATGCTTAAATTGCATTTCTTGTGCCTTATTTTTTGTACAGTAAATTGTCAACATAAGCAAGTCTCGTTTCAGCCAAAGCGTCGTTGCGTCACTTTAAAAGCGGCAACCATTAAAAATGAGTAGGTTCTACCTAAGTAACTACATACAAACTAGAGCTCTACTTTAAGGTGCTATAACTTACTTGAAAAGTTAATTGGGATGATGACTACATTCAAAAGTTCAAACAATAATTATTCCGTCTTTTAAGCTATAAAAATGTTTGATTCACATTTTTTACCTGATCAAATACATAAATAATTACAAAGATACAGAGCATCAAAGTTACGGAGTGGAGTTGCGTGACGTCACGAGCAACTTCAACCCAGTGTATCTTTGTCATTTTTAGTTTAAGAGAAAAAAGAAAAAATACTTGTAAAATATTTTAAAATATATTTAAACTTAATATATATGTGATGGACAAAAAATTTTTTTAGTCATCATGCCTATTATGCATATTTTGGTGAAAAGTATTTGGTGTTTTTATTATGAAATCTGATCAGGTAGATAGGTATATTTTTGTTACTTAAGCCACGCCCCAAATCTAAAATATGTTCCATTTAAATATTATGATTGGAAGCACACTACTGCTAGCTTAGCATGCACTCCGTGACAAGGCGTTGTCATGCGTTTGTCACGCTTACGTCTCTGTCTATAGTTCTAAATGTGATAAGGACAGCATGACGTGAGATAATTATCGCGACATGCCGTGCTAAGCCCCCATGTCACTGTGTTTAACATGTGTTATTACAATTTTTATATGCAACAGATTGTCTTAATCTGTTCCGTACATGGGATCAGGGGCTGAAGTCTGTTAATTTAACATTATTTCATTTGTGTGTCGGCAGAGTGTTAATGAATTTTTTTGACACATTTGGTATTTTGCTAAACAATGGCTTACACTAATTGCGAATAAATGTGTCAAAAATGGGCATGATGACAAAAAAAATTTTTTTAGTCCATCACATAGATTATTTTAATATATTCGACACGTATTTTTTCTTTTTTCTCTTAAATTCAAATGACACAGATACACTGGGTTTCGTTGCTCGTGACGTCACACCTTAGTACGATTTTTACGTAGGAGTGACGTCAATACCCCCCACTCCGTAACTTTGATGCTCTGTATCTTTGTATTTATTTATGTATTTGATCAGGTAAAAAAAGTGTTTCAAATATTTTTAAATAGCCTAAAAGACGGACTAATTATTATTTGAATTTTCGAATGTAGTCATCATCCCCATTACATTGACACTCTCATTATCACTCTTCCGACACATAACTGAGCATATTGTAAATTAGTAGACTTGGGCCCTCTACCTTTATGCGTAAAAACTGTTAGAGTAGGGTTACCAAGCTCGTTAGGGACTGAAGTTTCGTAGAACTGGTTTTGCTCCAGTCCTCCTCAAGTTTGAACGACTAATCGTTGCTTGGTGGTGAAATGTCATGTCGGAACACGCTCCAAACACTTTGTAGCAAAACGTGTGATGTAGTAAGTTTTTAAGTGAGTCAAATGGATTATGGAAGTAGTTGGATGAAATATTGAGAGAAACTTAATTACGCGACGTGGGTAGAGAAATAAGAGAATATCGTTTTATTGACATGAACAACAAAAACGTGACAGTGTTAATCTCTCTCTGATAAACGAGGGACGATATTTTATGGAACTGAACAATTTGCCTACTTTTAATAAGTACCTAGTCTAAGTGACAGATAAACCTACATCTGTTTCATAAAAGATGACGTTTTAGACAGAAAAAGATATAAAATACTGTCAGATATATTTTATCTGTAGATGGTAAAACGGGCCCTTAATATGAAAAAAAAAATTAAGCTTTTTATACAAAATTCCAGTTCATTAACAAACTTTAGCGGTCGTTTTTGTGTGTAAAAGTACGATGGTGGTAAATCTAGCCATTTTGTGTATTGTTGTTTCATGTTTTAATTTAAGTGAAAGACGCTTGTCAAAATTCAAGGCATGCAAGAACAAATAACTTATATTGATAGAGTTCTGAAGTTTCCCATAAGCTTGATAATGAACGCTGGAAAGGCTTCCATTAAGGTGGACCGACGACCTGGTGAAAGTCGCGGAGAGACTTTGGATGTGGACAGCGCATGACCGGTCGTTGTGGAGATCCTTAAGGGACGATTTTGTCCAGCAGCGGACGCACATGAGTTGATATGATAATTAATGATGTTGATGATTATTATGATGACGATGACGATGACAATAAAAAAAACAGTGACAATGACGATGATGATGATATTATCAATTCTAAAAACACCTTATCCCTTGCAGTGCTCAGTCTCCTGCGGCGAAGGGGTTCAAGTCCGAGGAGTGGAGTGTACTCCAGCAGGTGGTGGATGTGACCCTCTCAACCGGCCTGAGATCTCCAGGTCTTGCTCCACCGGGATCAGCTGTCCAGCTTATCGGGAATCTGATGATAGTGATGTGAGTAAAATATATGTATTTTGTTTTAATGGAAATACCTGTTGCAGTATCAAATCATTCATATATTAAAGAGCCAGGCTCTTGTCGGTGGAGTAATCGCCATCTTTGCTTTTTTTGTCAACAAATCATTAGCATTGAAGAAATAACTTTTCGTTTTTAGAATATATTTTAAATTGATCTCTATTAAAGCTGCAGGTATATATCTACCAATGCAATAGGAGAGGCATATGTGTAGCAATGGACTACAATAGGCTGATGATGTGATGTGAATCATTGCTAATGGAATTTTAAAAACTTCTACATTGTTGGAAGTAGTTATGAAATATAGATGGTTTTAATGTCACAATATTTCTGCAACTTGCAAAATTAAGTCAAGATGCAAACCAGACACAAAAATATCCATGTCAGCCTATAGCTGCCCACAGCTGAGCATAGACCTCTCCAAATTGTTTTCCAGCGCAACTGGTTTGTTGCCACAGGCATCCGATGAGATTTTCACTAGTTCGTAAAAATGATTTCTTTTCCAAAATAAAACCCCTTTACCCCTCTCCAGGATGATATCGAAGACCTCCTTCCCGGCGTGGTCTACCACACGCAGCCGCTTATCCAACCGTATCCACCTCCTCAAGCCAGGGCCGAGAGATTAGTTGGAGAACCTGATGTACCAGTGGAAGCAACGTAAGTAGATAAACTTTTTTTGAAAGGTGTGGAGGTGATAGTATTTGTAGAGTGCGTTTCATGAAATGGATCCTATGCCGCCATGTTGGCAGCATTGAAAATTTGTACTGAGACATTAGAATTGATGACGTTTTCAGTGCTGCCAATATGGCGGCATAGGAACTATTTCATGAAATGTAATCTAGCTTGTTTTTGAAGAAATATATTAATCTAAGCGCCAAAACCCACGGTGAAACGCAACTGAAACTGCTAGTTACTTTTGAATTGCATCGAAGTTTCTGCTATCTTCCTTAGAAAACCACACACGATGCAACTAGTTTGAAACGTTTCAGATTAGTTGCATCGTCTATAGCAAGGAGTCCATAGCAGAAACTTAGATGCAACTCAAAAGTAACTAGCAGTTGCAGTTGCGTTTCCCCGTGTGTTCTGGATCTAAGTACTTAAAAATACCATTGGTGATACTCAAAGCTATTTTGAGGACTAAACTAAGCTAAAATTGGCTTTGGGATTGAAATCAACGTAATTATAAAAACTTGAGTTATTTTCTTTATTATTAATCTTTGAATGTTACATTCTGAGACTTAAGTTTGAAGATAAATAATATACAAGAGGAACTAATAAAGATAATTGATCTAAAACAAAGGTTGAAAAAAAAACTAAAATAATAAATGGCAAGTACCATTCTGGATACTGCCAATCTTAAGTCAAGATAGAGGGGTATTAAATAGGAATTGTAATCAAAACAACAAAGGGCTATTTATAATAATAATGAATGATTAACCCTTAATACAATTACACACTTTTATTCAAGACAAGGCAACGATAGGATTATGAAAAGTAATTCTTTTTTGAAACGCCTCCCTCCACACCTCTTAGCTTAATTAATTATTTGTTTTGTGATGTTACTTATATTGTTATAATTAAGATTTAATTATTTTCGTCTGAATACACGTTCTACGTAATACAATATTAGTGCATTTGAAACTTTATAAGAAAAAGGAAACCCATTTACTCCTACTCTTTTGACTTATTGTAGGTATTAAAATTGAGATTTAAGGTGCTTTTGATATCGCTGTTATTACTTTTATCTGTTAAGTTTAAAAATAATTTAATTATGTAGCCATTCTATTTTTCAAATATTTTTTTTCGTTATTACAATTTACATTGATCTAATTATTAAAAGTTAAAATTGTTACACTTCTTTTTACATTATTTTTTGTGTAAAACTACCGTTCCATCGCCTGTAAAAGCCGTTAGGAAAACATACATCAAGAAACTTTCATTTAAAAATATATCAACATTAAAATAACAGTACGGTAATTAGATAACAATGACTAGATGTGCTGAAACATTATTATAGTATGTACTTTAACATCTACTTACATGTACATTGGCGATGCAAAGATTATCCGCACGCCTCTAGCGGCGAAATTTAGAAACTGTCTAAGAACGACACTTTGTTTGTTTATTTGTTGAAGTTAAGTTAGATTATTCAGATGGATCACGATTATATACGGAAACCTGTTGCTAATAAAAGCAAAAATACGAAATATTGTTGCGTTCCTCAATGTAGTACTTACGGAGATACGGGAATAAGTTTTCATTTATTATTTTATATTTTGTGTATCCTGCAGACGCATTAATTACATCGACTATTGACAACATAATTATTGTCTTAAACAGCAAAATGCCACTTAAATCTGATTTGTATTTTATTATTTATGTTTTTCCCTGACGTTAATTGTAACGAAAACTGTCAAAGTGTCGTTCTTAGACAGCTTCACAATTTTGACACTAGAGGCGCTAGTTAGAATCTTTGCATCGCCAATAAAATGTTCTTTATCTTTATCTGGTATTACTAAAGTAACAACAAAACTTTTTAACAATAAATAAACATAATGCACTAATATTGTCACAAAAACCTTATACCTTCAAAAGCTCAGAGTATTTTGTTGTTGTCTCTTTCAGCAATTACAAAATATTCTTTGCGTGTGGCTGGTTGTATGTAAGGTATTGTACTCGAACTCAAATTCTAAGGTTTCACTTTTGATCAGTTACATCACACATTGTCCAATGAGGAATGACATGACCCCTCCCTTTCGAACTCTCCACTGATTGTTAGTCTTTTGTTTATTAGTTTTACTTTCATGATTGTATTTTTGAAGTCTTTCCAAAAATTGATTTTGATGCTACAGATATTGCAATTGCTGCTATAATTTTGATTGTGGCAGCAAATCAAAGCATAAAATCTTTATTATAGGTAGTTGAAAATGTATATTCAGGCATAACCTATACTGGGTATAACAGATAGGGGGCATAAAGCCGAAACACAGCGATAGTCCCCATGAAACTGAACAACTTTCCCCAAGGAACATGTCATGATATGTAGTCCCATGGGTCTACAGCCTTGAAACAATAATATTTATGATTTAGTCTATAAACTATTGGTTGTGCTATTGTATTAATAAAATAAAATATGTTGATAAGTAGGTAATATTATTTTGAGACTAAAGTTCGCAAAAGTAGCAGTTTTCGTCAGAAAGTTGGGTTACTCTGGGTTGCTGTTTTCGAGCAGTACGAAAATGTACGAAATGATTTGTGATGTAAAATGACGGATCCCCTTGATACATGGCCCCAAATGATGTCATCAAAAACCTCATACGCCTTTGTCTTACTATTTATTTATTGGAAAACCAACAGCTTCAATATACAAAATAGAAAATTATAATTTAACAAAGGAGCTAATTACAGGTTTTCACAAATAGAAACATAATAAAGTATTGACAAAGCACTTAAGCATTGATTATGTGAAGGATGAAGTGAAGATATTAAAGTAAACTTATTGAAATGGTCTTAACGGTACAAATTGTAGCCACTACATAACACCCTTTTTTTATTCTTATTTATTTAATAGTTTATTGTAAGAAAATAGTACACAGAAACAAAAAAAGAGAATCTAAACAGTTGCAATTATACATTCTTGTATTTTATTGTTTGCTAAAATAAATTAATATAACTAGAAGTTGCCGGAGCTAGGAAAAGGTGAACGGAAGCGGGAGCCTTTGCCCAGCAGAAGGACACAACAGGCAAATTAAATAGGTAGTTTAAAAAAACTAAAACACGCTCTAGCTCGCACTAAACATGCTCCATCATCAGATCAGTTGTATTAAAGTACCTTATTATTGTATTGCCATATGAACTTAGAGCGTGTGCAAAATTTCATCCTATTCGAAGACCGGGAAGTGGGTCAAATTAAGATTCCAAGATTTGTTTACATACATAGTTACTTACAAGTGAAGCTAATATAAAGTGTGTAAAAAAATAGGTAAAAAAACTTTTTAAGTTAAACGGTTTTATGTTAAACATATCTACATTGCAATGTTTAAGATAAATGTACTAAAAACCAAAAAATAATAAAATAGACACAGTCGTGGGAATTATAAACATATGCATAGACTAGACTAAAATAAAACCGTGGGGCACGTCAATTGTCTACAAATTATCGACTTAATGTGCGATAGAAGAATCGTTTAATTCGTCGTTAGGCAGTTGGCCCGCAGACGGTGAGGAAATTACTTACTATTTTCTTGCTCATGGAAATTCCAATAGTTATACACTCCATGTAAATAAAAGAGATGTTTCAACGAGTTTATCGTTGGACATTCACATCACACTGCTGGCTGGCGAAGAATCGTTTCACTGCTCGTAGTTTGTCTTTAATCGACAAAACATATGATAAAAGTACTACTCGCTCAACACTATGAAACCCTAAAACTCGCTTATAATCGAGCTTGCTAGCTTGTTTCCACATTCTAGCCCTACTTATCACACGTCCATCGTTGTCGGTTGAACAACTGCCTTATTATAGTGTAACATTACAAAACAAACATTTTAATCAACGATTGTAGACAATTGACGTGCCCCACGGTTTTATTTTAGTCTAGTCTATGCATATGTTTATAATTCCCACGACTGTGTCTATTTTATTATTTTTTGGTTTTTAGTACATTTATCTTAAACATTGCAATGTAGATATGTTTAACATAAAACCGTTTAACTTAAAAAGTTTTTTTACCTATTTTTATTTTCTAGTTTTTAGTTTTTATTTCGCATTCTGTTTAATTCATTTAGTGCTTCATTATTGCAAGGTTTCTTGCCCGTTAGTTTATTGCAGTCCAACTCCTCTATACGTAGTCCCTGCAAAGCTCTTACTCTACAAAGAGCCACGTAGGCTTGACCTTCTTCAAACAGTTTCGCACCTAAGTATACGATTGCGTGATCCACAGTGCTGCCCTGCATAAATCTTGACTTGGGTGGTGGATTCAGGCTGGATTAATCAGATACCTAAATTACAGATTCAATTTCTAAATTTAAATCTTATTATTATACGCCATTTAGTGGCTGCGCCCATCTAAAATATTGAGGTTGTATAGTGCACTGAATTCTTCTTGGCAAGCCCTTTTATTTGATACCCATATTGGTGGGATTGATAAAAAATTGTTATCAGCCATTTGGTAGCGGCGGCCATCTTAGATTTCAATTTTGCATAGTAAATTGTATTCTACTTGTTGAGACCTTTCATTTGATACCCATATTGATGGGATTGATAAAACCTAAGTTATCCGCCATTTTGTAGCGGCCGCCATCTTGGATTTTAATTTTATATAGTACATTGTATTCTACTGGTTGAGCACTTTCATTTGATACCCATATTGATGGGATTGATAAAACCTAAGTTATCCGCCATTTTGTAGCGGCCGCCATCTTGGATTTTAATTTTATATAGTACATTGTATTCTACTGGTTGAGCACTTTCATTTGATACCCATATTGATGGGATTGATAAAACCTACGTTATCCGCCATTTTGTAGCGGCCGCCATCTTGGATTTTAATTTTATATAGTACATTGTATTCTACTGGTTGAGCACTTTCATTTGATACCCATATTGATGGGATTGATAAAACCTACGTTATCCGCCATTTTGTAGCGGCCGCCATCTTGGATTTATAATGATAATGAATAAACATAATTGTATTGTCACCAAAATCCAAAGTGTATACAAAATTTCAGATTAATCGGTTGACAGGAAGAGGGTGAAATTTGAATTACTAAATTTGACCCAAGAAAACAAACGGGGTGAGCTAAATAAAACCGTTTAAAAATACATTTACGAGTATGTCTCAACTAAACTCATATTTTGAGATACTGAAAATTTCTGTAAAGAATATCGAAACGAGTTTGTAAATTAAGTCGTATTAAGAGAAATTAGAGGAGAGACATTTTAAAGACCATTGCTGAAAGGAGAGGAAAGATGCTGGGTCACCTGATACGACACGACAACTTTATAAAAAACATCTTGGAAGGAAAAGTAGAAGGAAAACAGAAGAGAGAGAGATCACGAAGAACTTACATAGATCAAATGAAAGAGGGGATAGAAGTTGTGTCGTATCAAGTGCTCAAAAGGACGTCAGAAAACAAAGCAGAGTGGCGTAAACTCCACCGACAAGAGCCAAGCTCTTGAATTTAATGTATGTATGTATTAAGGTTTTCAAAGAATTGATAACGTAATTAAACTATTTACCAATTTCAAAGTTAAATTACGTTTTTCAAATTGAATTAATCAAAATATAAATATTTTTGGAAAGACTTGAACCTTTTTTTTTTAAGTTTTAGTGACCAATTTAGATAAAAACCCGAGTGAATGTTCTTGTTGAATTAATAGAAACGTAGATTTATTGTAAATAATAGCATAGGGTGCCTACGCACTGTGCGGTTGTAGCGTAGTTTCGGTTTGAGGTTTGATAATGAAAAACGCGTACCGTCGACCTGCGGGTTTGTCGCGGTTTCATATCAAACGACAAACCGCTATCGCGATGGAACCGCATGTGCGTAAGTGCCTTTATATTAGTCATCTGTTTGTCTGTGTGACACTATTTAATGAGCAATATTACGAATTCAATAACATTGACGCACAATTTCAGATATTTCAATTTAATGTCTAAAATAATGTTTTCTTTTTGTCAATTTTCTTTGTACATAAGATAACGATGATACGAGTATTCAATGTGTTATATCTAAATTCTACGGACAGCAGACGACATCAAATGAATGCTAATAAAGTAAAAAACCGGCCAAGTGCGAGTCGGACTCGCGCAGGAAGGATTCCGTACCATTCGCTATTGATATCAAGCAAAAAGAGCAAAAAAATAAAACATGTTTGTTGTATGGGAGCCCCCTTAATAAAATTATTATTATTATTCTATTTCTAGTATTTTTTGTTATAGCGGCAATGATAATACATCATCTGTGAAAATTTCAACGCTCTAGCTATAACGGTTCATGAGATACAGCCTGGTGACAGACAGACAGACTGACAGCCAAGTCTCAGTAATAGGGTCCCGTTTTCACCCTTTGGGTACGGAACCCTAAAAATGGTTAATGGTGTCTTCACACCAATGCAATCATCTGTCAAACATGTCATCGAAAATGTTTGAAACTGGCGTTAGACGTCAGGCCGGCGGCTTTGATGTGTGGGTACCATTAGTAAAGAAAAAACAAAAATCAGCTATATTAACAGAAATATGAACAAACCACAAAAACAAAACCAATATTGGCGTGAGTACATTAAATTCAACAAATTAATAAACAACGAACTACCTAGGGCTTGCAAATATTCGAAAATTTCCGGTATTCGAATATTCGAATGCAAGCCCTAATCACAATGATATTTGCGAAAGTAAAAATAGACACCCAAATAAAACAAAATACTGAAAAATAATTCCAAAATAATATACAAAAACTGTCCATTTCCAATTTTCAACCCTCATACCACACTTTCACAATCATCTTTCTCTAAAACACTGACTTTTGTCTATTTCTTACTGCACTGCACATGTTTTTGAATCCTTGCACAGTCTTCGACACTTCCTTTTGTAGCTACAACACTCTTTTCCTTAACTTTACTCTGGACATTCTTGGCACACACAGCTACATGAAATACTTTTGTCACAGTTTCGATTAGCTTAGGTTGTGTATCATTGGAAGCTTATGTTGTTTGTGAGAATTATATAAATAACACATGATAAGTAAACATAGGGGATTTGTTAAAAGTCAAGTATGAAGTACCTACTTGAGTAGATAATGATTTGATTTCTGAATTACAATTGCTACATGATCCAGATAAATGTTAAAAGCCTTACAGATAAATCAGGCCCCCAAGTCTGCTAATTTAAAAAAGCCTCAGTTCTGTGTCGGCAGAGTGTCAAAGGCATTTTTGACACATTTGTTATCCTGCTCAACAATGACTTACACTGATTGCGACCAAATGTGTCAAAAAATTACATTGACACTCTCACTGACTCTCTACCGACACTCAACTTAAAATATGATAAATTAGCATAATTGGGCCCCTGTTTTAATAACCACAAAATTATTAAGTTAATATTTTTTCTTCTATTTGTAAAACAAGACCATAACAAACAAAAACAGATCTTTCACACAAACAACATAATCAAAATGATAGACAACAGAAACATTACAGATGATTGGTTGAAAGATACAGACATAAACACTGGTGCACATACTTCTACATAGATCAGCCAGAATGAAGAAATAGGTATAGATGTTACCCCTAAGCACCTCGCATGTGACAGACTGTGTGAATCTTCTAATAGAATACGGTTCTTTTAGTATTAACATTTTTAGTGCGTTCCATAGATGGTAAATACCTACTGAAATTTTCAAGTAGTGAAAATATAAACCCCTCACTACAAAACGAGTTTCAAAGACAGTTCTATGTTTAATGTAATTTTTTGCTGTAATGTTAAAAGATGACATTAGTCCTAGAACTATCTTTAAAACTCTTGTAATAAGGATGTTTGTGTTTAATGACTTAAAGCTGGTACTCACTAGCGAGCTATAACTGTAACTGTTGCTTGCACTGTAACCAGTGTGTACAGTCACGAGCAATAATAATTTTGTATACCTACAGTCTGACATTTTCAAAGTATCGTAGCTTGTGTCGTTTAAAAAATGTGTTTACATCAATTTGTTCAATGATTGTATAATTTTTGGTTGTATTATTGAACAAATTGATGTACACATATATTTAAAACAATAGAAGTTACGGTACTTTAAAAATGTGACCTATGTTTTCTGGTTACATTGCATTCTTCAGTTATGATTATAGCTTGCTAATGAGTACGCTCCTTAAACATCATATAAAGATGACAAAACACGACCAATGTATTTTTAAAATGAATCAAATATACAGAAATTCACAATCAAACTAGAGAACTTAAAATTTGAAAACGTATGGAATGTACTAACTCGATTTTTAATTTTAACTGTTGATGCTGAAAAATCTTCAAATCATTCCATATTTTGATCAAAACATGCTTTTTCATGCTACTTCTTGCATAATCGACAGACATTTTCATTCCAAACTCAAATATACTAACCATTTAAATTTTCCCTCAGCTACATTAAAGATGAAGATTGGGGTCCATGTAGCGTGACATGTGGAGAAGGATGGAGAAAGAAAGAAGTTCACTGCAAGATCTTTCTAGAATTTTCTAGAACAATCGCGAAGTTACCAGATAGTAAATGTTTGGGACCGAAACCCGCAGAAGAAACTGAAAGATGCGTTATGGAGCCTTGTTCTATGGCTTATGGCACTTCGTTTGGAGATTCTGGAAATGTTCCTGCTTATAGTGGGAGTGATCGGTAAGTTTTTGGACATTTTACTTTATTACTTAATAATATTAAGGGCAAAAAGTACCTGAGTAATTTATGAAAAGGGTTTCCAATATTATAGTCTAGAACCCAAGTCTACTAATATAGAATAACCTCAGTTGTCAATGGCATTTTTTGACACATTTGGTAATTTGCTAAACAATGGCTTACACTGATTGCGACCAAATGTGTCAAAAATGACATTAAAACTCTTCCGACACACAACTGAGTATATTGAAAATCAGCAGACTTGGGCCCCTGATTTCGTATGGTTTATTAAAATTCGTAGAAATAAGTTAACACGTTTTAAATGAAACATTTAATTTATACTAATTTGTGCAAAATCTTAATCACTTATTACAATTTATGAACTAGATATTTTTCAGGGTGTAATTTGGCCACGAATAGTAAACATTAATGTGTTTTTCAAAGAACTCATGTGTTTTTTTTACAAATTACAAAACTTCTAGAAGCTTAACAAGCACTCCATTTGCAACACTCTCTTCCACAACATCATTGATTCTCATTTGAAACAGTTTATCACTTCCTCTTTCATCATTAACTACCTCTTGTTCATTTTCATTCAAATGCATGAGAGAGGGATACGTTTGTAACACTCCTTCACTTTCTCTTTCTGTTGTAACAATTCTCATTTCTATTAGAGACATTACAAGACCAAAAGGTAATGCTTCTTGCAAATCAGTTTCATAATCATCCTTTGGATATATATCTTCAACGTTATAATTGTATAAATGTAGGAATTGTTTTAAGCTATCGTAATAGACTGTTTTAAGAGTATTAAAATATTCAGATCTAAATTCTGAGTCAGTGCAAAGGTATAAGAAGTAGACAATATCCAATGTTGGGTTTGCGTAGCGCATTGCTTGGAAGTCTAGGAAGCATATTTGGCTTTGTTTTGTGGGCTGAAAAACAAAAACAAGGTTATGTTAGATTGTTATAATTTCTGTTTGATGATATTAATGGAAAGTGGTATATTTTTGACTATCTTAAAATGTTGGTGTTATATAATTAGATAGGGATATTTTCAGAAGTAATCCTATTTGTAAATCATAATTATATTATTGTTGTTTTTTTATTAGCTTGTTATATCCTACTGTTGGGTAATGGCCTTCCCTGTATTCTTCCATTGTAGTTATCTTTAAGATCACTTTACTGTTTGTTGTATCTATAAAAATATATTTGTCGTCATTAAAATCTATGATTAGTTTTTATTTAAATAAACAATTAATTAGATAAGATACTTGTGAATAGTTACTTACCTCATATTTGAACAAAATATTATTAATCCAACAATCCCCATGACAGAGAACATTATGTTTCTTTGGTTGTACATAATTCTTCAATATGTTAAGTAGATTAATTTCAACTTTTTGCATCTTCTTCCTTGCTTCTTCATTTGTAATTACTTTTATAGACGCTGCAAATGAATCTATAAAATAATTCCTTAGTTTACTTTTGTTTAAAAAGTTATCTTGAAACAAAATATCGTGTAATTGTGTTGTCAGGTCCTTGAACCCAGCGCAATCTTTCTTTTCTAACACAAATGATAATGCGTGGAATTTAGCAAGTTCTGAAATGACTAGTCTTACTTGCATATAATCTAACCTCTCGAATTTGGCAAGCTTATCATCCATTTTATAACCATTTTCAGATAAATCGTCTAAAATTATAATTTCACGGTCATTTTCTGTGCTTGAGTAAACGCATTCTGGTAATTCAATTCGGTTCTTTGCTTCAATATCATTCTGTATTGCTTTAAACTTACTAATGACATCTTTGTAAACAAACACTTCCCTTTTATGTAGTTCTTTGAACAACTCCTGCCTTGTAGTATTAACAAGAGTTTTCACTATCACACTTGCCGTTTTCTCTTGCTCGTTTTCCTTGATAACCACTCTGAATATATTTGCAATAAAATTTTCATTTTTTTCACAAGCAAACTCTACTTGGTATTCGAATTCTTGGAATCCTTTTAATTTTGCTACATCTTCAATGCACTTATGGAGTTCAGCTGTGTTAAATTCTTCAGGCTCAATATTTACGTCTAAAGACATTTTCGTAACTAGTTTATTGTGAAACGATTTATTTTAAAGTGGGTTTCTTTAAACCTCATCAGGGCTGATAAGTGAAAAGGCGATAATAAACTGATAATCTTCTATCAGTGTTTGTATTTTAGATATTGTTGATGATAAATTAGTGTAGGTATATGTTAAGTAACTGTTATTATAGTAACGTATATTAGTACGATAATAGTAACATGATTCATGTGTTTATGGCATGCAATAAACGAATGCTTCTTGACAACAAAAAATTTAGATTGGTGGATGCAATAGTATCTTGGCTAGTCCACTTTCAGTTCAAGCCCGGTCGCTGTACAAGTTGGTGAAACTCGGCCTTAAGAATAGACCGTAATGTTTTCGCTGATTGTAGATATAATACTTGCTTAGTAATTATATTGTAGCCATTACGAGGATGGCATGGTCGCCTCTTTTTCGTGTACTAAATCCTTTTCAAATAAAGATAATAATAATAAAAGACAGCAAAAAATCTTATCTTCACCCATCCATGCCCTAGTTAAAGGCAAGGGTAATGATTTTGTCAGTCTATCTTTGTCAAGATCTGTATAATTTTAAAAATATTTACAGGTCATTAACCTTCGGTACATCAAGCAACATAAGAGTAGCGCCAGGATCTCCTGGAAAATCATACTCGTGGAAGGAAAAAGGATACACAAGTTGCAGTGCATCTTGTTTGAGTGGTGTACAGGTATAAAATGAATTAACTGGAGTTTTTTTTAGATTAGACAGAAATATACATATAAATGATTTAAAATAGGCAGATTCCAAAATTAAAGTGAATTATTATTATTTTTGTGTGAAAATATTATTTTCATGTGGTTTGAAATTCAATATACTTACCCATTTGTTTACATATTTTGGGACCTGATACTAACTTCCTCAGATAGTGTCTTCATCTATCTATTTATCTTCATACATCAATCAAATTATCACAAAAGTATTTATTGAAAGCAGATTCTAATAACAACTCATTTGTTTATCAGGAATTAATCATCCAATGTGTCCGAGATGAGGACGGTAAGAATGCATCACCATACATGTGTGATCCGTTAACCAAACCTGAAAACCGTGTGAGGACTTGCAACGATCATCCTTGTCCACCTAGGTAAGTTTTATATACAAATTATATTGCTAGAGGCTGCACGCGACTTCCTACGTATTTATCGTCATATCTTAAAAAAAAACATGCTGCCTTAAAATTATATAGCCTATTTGTTAAAATGGTGTATAAGCTACAATATTGCTAAATTTCATCGAAATCTATTCGGTAGTTTTTGTGTGAAAGAGTAACAAACATTCATTTATTCATCGGCATAAAGATTGGCATTTATAATATTAGTAGGATGTAAATTGTAGCCTCATACATGCACGTCGTTTAAGGTACCTAGATACTAAAAAAATCGATCAAATCTGGTACTTATTAAAGAAAGGCCAAATCAAGACTACCCTCTACCGCCGAACATGTATGAGGTGACTGATGAACGTGGATGGGCGAAAGAAGTGTGTTTGAATCATAGCAAGTGGAAGGAAGTTGTCTCTGCCTTCCCCTATGGGAGAGAGGCGTGACAAAAATACATAATACCTATGTACCTATTTAAAAATGGGTTTTAAAGTTGTCATTATGACTGTCACCTTAATCAAATAGCTTGCAAGGTTCTACTGTCTAATGATTATCAATTCTATTAGCAATATGCACAAACAAGAAAAGAAAACAAAAGAATGGACTCTACCAAAACTTTACTTCAATTTCAATTAACCCCAACCTTATAACAAAGCAATTAAAGGTGAAAGCATCTTGTAAATACTTGCAAAACTTACAGATGGAATTACACAGAGTTCTCCCAATGTACGAAGTCGTGTGGAATCGGGATCCAAACTCGAGAAGTCACTTGCATTCATGAGGTAAGTGATTGGCTGGCTCGTTGGCTTGTTTCTTGGGGTTGCGTGAGTTGGACCAAGTTTATTTGAAACGTGGGGTCATTGTGTGATGTGTTGGCTCTGAGTTACTTGGACCTTGAGTACAAGATATTTTTTAAACATCCTCATTGTAAGATTCTACCAAAAGTTTTTAATCTCGTCAGTAACATCATTATAAAAATTCTGAATTTTTGGAGGTTATTGCTGAGTTTTTTTTAAAATAGGTTTTGCCATAATTTGTCCGGGTCGTTATCCTTATGCTATCTACACACCAAAGCCGCCGGCATGCCGCCGGCCTAGGCCGTCAAACGAATGGCAGCTATCAAAAAAGCCGGCGGCTTTGGTGTGTAGATACCATTAGATACTGGTCGGTGAAGCATCCGCCGAGAAGCCAACATGACGCTAACATTGCACGGTTATAGCAAAAAAAAAGAATAATTAAACTAAGACGTAAACGAAATATCCCATGTTAAAAAACAGTATTAGAAACCAAAACATTATAAAAGGACCTTAGTATGTTATTGTACTACAACCCGATCACCAGCAGTTGAAGTAAGATCTTCTTCTTCATGAATTAGGAAAATAACAAACATCAAATCCCTAGGTAACCCGCGGCGGCACAAACACAGTAGTAGTACCAAACAGCATGTGTCCACAACCACCGCCACCAGATAGACAGTACTGCAACGTGTTGGACTGCCCCGTCCGATGGCACACTGGAGAGTGGTCTAAGTGCTCGAAGACTTGTGGCGGGGGCGTTAAACAAAGAGAGGTAAGGACTTTGTAATTAAAGGCGCATATTCATTAGCGAGCTGTAATTGTAACCGTTGCATGCAATGTAACAAAATAGTACAGTGTGAGCGTCTTAAGATTGTCACACACTATCCGTTGAAATAGATAAGTATTTGTTGAGTGTGGAAGAAAAGACAAGCCAGGCCAACACCAAGTAAATGAGATAAGGTTGAGGGATATGAAAGACACACTAACTGAACTGCTGACTATAATTTTAAAACCAATGAGACGCACCAAAAACAAACCAATCTTGTAGTCAATTATACTGCAAGTTTATGCTCATCATGTGTACTTTCATGCTCATTATCACCATATTTAAAGACATCGCTCTTGTTGATGGAGTCTACAATACACTGCTCTATTCTCTGACTGTATGAGCACCTAATACTTATTCATATACCTCTACATAATACCTGGACATAAAAATATTTCTTCCCAGGTGGAATGTAAGCAAGTAATGGCCCAATCTCACGTGGTGGAACGACCAGCAGCTATGTGCAGCTCTCCTCGGCCAGGGTCCACCAAAGCCTGCAACTCCAGACCCTGTCTCCTGGATACTTCATCACCGGAGATCTCGCTGGCGAATTCTTCTTACATTCAACACGATCCTAAGAAGAAAAAGGTAGGGATGACGATTAAGTTTTTGTGAATAAAGAAAAAGAAGTGTTGAAAAAGTTTTGAGAAATTGTTTTTACTATTGATGATAATAGTTGTATTGCAAATGTAAACCTAGATGTGACCTAGATAGATAATAAACCTTAAAAGTAGGAATGAAAAATTTAATTCATTGAAGCTTAAGAATGTTGGAAAAGAAGTCTTGCTAGAGATTTTTCCAAAGTGTTCTAGGTCATCAAAATGAGATCTTCATTTCAGGAATAAAATTATTCATATTAGTGAACTTTCCTAGTTTATAAAATATGTATATCTATTATTAATGTAATTTTTCTTGCAGGTCACAGTCAAAGTTGGTGGATCAGCGACAATTTTCTACGGGACCCAAGTGAAGATAAAATGCCCGGTGAAAGGATACAACAGGACTAAGATACAGTGGGCGAAGGATCATCAGATCATATCAAAGTCAAAGAAGTATAAGATTTCTAAAAAGGTGAGAACTAAAGTACCTTCACTAATAGAAACTAACAGCCATTTCGTGCGCATTTATCGTCATACTTTGTAAAAAATCACGATATCTTTGAATGATATAGTGAGACGTGACGGATAGGTATGTATATAACATAAGTATGTGTAATTCTGATGTGCAAGCTACAATATAGGAAAATTTCATCAAATTCTGTTCAGTAATTTTTGTGTGAAAGAGTAACAAACATCCATCCATCCATCGGCACAAAAATTTACATTTATAATATTATGTATTAGTAAGATATCATCATCAACATCATCATGGTATTCAAATTCAAATTCAAATTCAAAAATAATTTATTCGTAGGTAACATTAGAATATTGTATCATCTCTAAAACTCTTCAACCAAAATTACACAATTCACTCCTCTCTTTCCCACCCAGGGTGCTCTCCGCATCACATCCCTCTCGCTTCGAGACCACGGCGTGTACACTTGCGTGGCTGGTCGATCCAGTGCCAACCTGACTCTGCTGGTGAAGCCAAGACCTGGAGAGTTTCCTTCAAGTGAGGAGATTGAGAGGCATAAAGCGCTGGATGAGCCTTCGTCTCCTCTTGCTGATAGGTAAGGAGGAAACGAGAGTATTAAAAATCTGCTTATCTAAAATAGCCTCAGTTGTGTGTCGCCAGAGTATCAATGGCATTTTTTGAAACATTTGATACCTATTCTGCTAAACAATGGCTCTCACTGATTGCGACCAAATGTATCAAAAATGACATTGACACTCATCGACACTGACACGACGTTGATGCGGCGTAGGCTAATTTTAGGCCAATCTTCAGTGATAA
Source organism: Anarsia innoxiella (assembly GCA_947563765.1). Taxonomy (NCBI): domain Eukaryota; kingdom Metazoa; phylum Arthropoda; class Insecta; order Lepidoptera; family Gelechiidae; genus Anarsia; species Anarsia innoxiella. Next base: position 1,351,013 of record OX387413.1, read on the forward strand.
AATGTTACATATCTAGATAATTACTAAATTAAAATAATTTTAACATAGGTAAATATTCAAATCTGAATCAATCCAGAGAAAAACTTCATTATATTACTAGTGAGCAAGTTAAAAACATTTAATTTCCTACAGTCGAGCAGACGGCCGGTACCGAGCAATGGTCGGTGGAAGATCAGATGACCAGTCACATGAACAGCGTCCGGGGGACACCAGGAAGAGTTATAAGAGTCGGCAAAGAGGTAATATAAAACTAGAAAGGACAATTCAAGTTAAAACTATTTAGGCGAGTGTGGATAAAAATGTCGAGAAGGGAAACAAGGCCAAGGTAGAACTAACTCCTGGAAATAAGCGTTGGTTATGGGGATGGAATTTCATTATTTATTGTAGTAATCTGTCCAAGTAACTAAAAAAAAACGTTTCGCGAAAGGTTAAAAGTTGGAAATCAAGGCGCGTCTCTAGATTTAGAAAGCAAATGTTTGTCTATCGAATTCTTATTAAATTAATGTCTTATTTATGAATATTGTAGAAACCCAACTTTTAAGGACCATCCTATCAGGGTATAAACCATATCAAGAGAATAAAGAGCTTTCAGTTAAGTTTTTCAAGCCTCCTAGATCCAAACTTTATTCATAAAAGCCAGAACTTAAGCCGCAACAGCTTTAAGAGCAGATTGTGAAGTTACATGATATTAAGCACTAGATTTTTCTGGAAATAGGTAACCTAGTTTGATTGTATTGACTTTTAAGTGTTTTTTTTTTTCGTCATCATCATATTTAATAGTTAGACTCTTGTCGGAGGAGTATTCGCCATTTAGGCCATGTTTTTTTAACCGACGAAAAAAGAAAAGTAAGTTCTTAAATCGACGCGTAGGTATATATTATTTCCTCTTTTCAGTTTCAGAAAATATAATTTTAAGTATCAATTAAGTAATGTTCTGTCTCTTTCAAATTTTTTGCCAAGAAAAGAGTCTGCAATCTTTTTTGTCTGTGTGTAACTTAATTTGAAGATCAATATTTACACTTTGTTTACTTGTTTAGATCGTAGCAAATGGAGAGAAGTCTCTGCTTACTCCGATGGTGACAGAAATTATTCATTATTATATTTAAGAATCAGACTATTTTTGGTGGAGCATCGACCATATACCTATCTTCTGCTAGTGTTTAACTTCTTGATATATACATACATATCCGTCACGCCTCTCTCCCATTGAGGTAGGCAAAGAATTCCCTCCTTTCGCTCCACGCTTCCACTTGCTACGATCCAAACACATCTCTTTCGCTTCATCCACACTCATCAGTCGTGTCATACATGCCCGTCGGTTTCGAATACTCTTGACTTGGCCTTTCTTGAACAAATTCAAATGTTTATTAGCACACCTACATTACAGATGTTTTAAAGTAGGTATCCAGTACTAAGTATGGACCCTGAATAGGGCACGGCTATGTACAATTTATTGTACAGCTACGTTATTAACTTACTAGCTGTCCCGGTGAACATTGTTCCGCCAAAAAAAAAGCTTTTTTTGTTCAAAAGGGTTTTCCGACAATTATTCAATTTTTTCTCACCATAAAAACCATCCTTGGACTCACAATGAACATTAAAAAAAAAGAATTGATAAAATTGGTCCAGGCGTTGTTGAGTTATGCGCTTACCAACACATTTTGCGATTCATTTTTTATTATAGATATCTAGTCTATGTATCTAATGAGATCAATATTCTTGAAGTATAAAAAGAAAAAAAAAAGTATCACTTTCCTTTTAACCAGGTATAGTGTTAGTGATGTAGGAATACATGATCGGGCTCGCGGCGCGCTCGCTCTGTCTCTCTCGCTCTCTACGGACGGCGAGCGCTCCCGACCTGCTTACTCGCCGAGACTTTGCGAATGAAATTCTTGATTAAAAATGAGTTTAAAAAATTTTTTTTTTCGTTGTATTTGTTCTACATCACTAATACTATACCTGATCAAAAGGAAAGTGATACTTTTCCTTACATCCTGTATATATCGAGTTTTTTTTCTGTACAGGCAAATCAGAGAAACCCCGCGACCAATATGGCGTAGCTACAACTAGTACCAAAGCATCCCCAAGCTACAATTCCCAAGCGAGAGACCTATATGATGAGAACGAGGTAATATTGTACACCTTATTTATTATTTGCATTATTGTGTTTAATGATTGTTTGTCCGTTAATAAAACTGTTGTGGTTTGTATAAATGTGTGGGTATATCGTCTGGGTGATAAAAATTGTGGTTTTTGGATTTATTCATATGCAATGCAAGTTCATAATATAGCAAATGGAGCGAAGCGGTCTCTGTCTATCCCAATGATATGTCAAACTTATGGATATGAAATGCCGTCTGGATCTGCGTGCCTGGTCTGGTGCAAAATGGCTACTTTTCGTACGGTTGTCATATCATTTGACAGGACATCTACCTAGAAAAGTATGAGAAAACTTGGCGCAGCCTTGGCACACTGTCATAAACTCATTTGTATATGAAAAAAAAAACTCCAGTCTATATTCCTTCATCATTGGTCTACCCCTAGAAATGTGTACCTGCATATTATGTTGAATGAAGAACGGATGGCTAACCGCATTCCGGCTGGCCGCATAGTGCGTTGCCTTGCTAAACAAAACATTAACAAGGATCAATTTAAAACCAATGTAAAAATTCGAAGGTCTTTTACGCACAAGCGTTTGATGTTCATTATAAAAAAGGTGAACTGTGGTAGGCAGTTTAATTTGCGGTTTCATATCATATGTCAAATCGCTACAAAAATTAACCAAAGAAAATTACAATGACACTTAAAATGTGTCTAATATGTAGAATATGTCCAACAGATTTTTTTTTCAAACACTGCCCAAAAAGATAATAAATTTTGTCCACAAATAGATTCTAAGTAAAAAGTAATAACGAAAACATTGTGCGTAGGTAATATAATAAAAATAAATTCAAACTTTAGTCCGCGAACATCTAAAGAACGAGGAAAAAGATTATATCGTTGAAAATTTTGAGCAGGAAATTAATCTTTGGAGTTTATTTTTATCTTAAAACGCTTAGATCTGGTAAAAACTTCAGAAAGACTAGTTAACATGTAGGGATAAATCCTAAAATAATTGAAAAAATGCATAAGACACTGGATCTCTTGTGATAGTTATTGGAAACGCTAACCACAATCGGCGGTTAAATTTGCGTATTAAACTTTTATAACAAACTTCAAACCCTGAACCTGACTCAATCATTAACTCTCCACGTCTAGGACAGGTACCTTATCTTCAGCATTACCACTTTTTTACATGGGGAAATCCGTTATGCGGAATCACACCGACTAAAACCCCATGGTGTTCCTTCTCACCGCCAAGTGACAGGGAGAAGGGGGAGAAGGCGCAAGATTTGCGCATACGTCCGCGATTTAGAATTACCCTTAGAAAAAATGCTTTTAAAATTACTGCTATGCAATATACTTAGGTACATAACTCTCATAACAAAGTTAATAAAAGTATGAAATAAATTATATTCTAGTAAAAACAAAACATTACACGCCCAATAGCAATAGATACTCAACGCTTAGCTAAAACTGTAGTTATTTTTCAAGTCGATGTATCTATTTTTAATAGATCTAAGCTAAAACAGTGATGAGTAGGTTGAAAGTGAAAATGTGGGTGTTTAGAAGGAAATATCTTTATACTTGATTTGTCACACGCCGATGTCAAACGCGTGTGCGTAAGAGCCTTCGTTTCTTTTTACCCGACTACGGCAAAGCCAAAAGGAAGGGTAATGTTTTTGGCAGTCTATGTATGTTTGTATGTATGTATGTATGTTCCACCGTAGCGTCTAAACTACTGAACCGATTTTAATAAATGAGGTGTCAATAGATTCGTAATAATACGGCGGGTGACATAGGATACCTAGTTTTGCAATAAGTTCAATACTTTGCCCACTAGTGGGCAAAAAGTCACAAAGAAAAAAATAAAAGTTTGTAAATGGTGTTGTGTGAGGTATCAAATTCAAGAGCTCAGTGTGTACATTCCAAAAATATATATATCACTAGGGTTTGCGCACGGATTTGCTTATAAACTAGTGGACAAGAAGACGCGACGAAAAATATTTTTACAAAGGATAATGTGTGGGGTATCAAATGAAAGGGCTCAGTGAGTACATTCCAAATATAATATATATCACTAGGTTTAGCACGCAGTTTTACTTGTAAATATGTCTTTTAACGTCTTATCCTTTCTATCATAATTACTTCGAAACTATTGATTACTTACCTACAGCTTGCCAAATCAGGCCTTTTCAGAATTATGTTGACTGTTTTGGCTAGTTTTAAGCTAAATTACCTACAACTTGTACTATCTATGGAATCAATTTTGTTGGCATTTCAAACATTTTCGGTCCCTCAATAAGTACATTTTGCACACGTAAAATGTACGAAAAAGCAAACATTTTTAGACTCTGACAAAGATCCCATATTCAACGTTGTTTACTATCACGAGTTCAAGCAGTGATTTTAATTTGTAAAGCGTGTCTTAAAAGGGGGCTCTTTGGGGGCACAGCGCCCCGTCAAAATAAAATAAAAGGCATCTTTGATCCACACTCATACGTATCCGAAACGGATTACGCTACTTACTTTGGACCAGGAAAGCGTTGAGCATCTGCTCAAAAGTAGGTTCTACCTATCTAGGTACTTTTTGTGTAGTTTTTTTAGTGTTATGTACTCTATCAAAAAATTTGCAATATTGTAGGATTGTTACCCTATAATTATTATCTCGTTGCATTCTGTCCACTATGAAAAGTAACTGTGGTATAAATGACTATGAAGTCGCGGATGCCCGCTAGTACAATATGTTGAGATGAAAAGATAGATTGAAAGTGTAACATGGAGTTTAAATAGTTGTCATGTATGTGTTTGTATGAGTTCTGTAGTAGGTACGTAGTTATCACTGGTTTAACTAAAAAGTGTGAAATAAAAAATAAGTTCTAAAAACTAAAACCCGCCTACGGAAAACCTGCAATCTTAAAAGTAAGAAACAAGAAATAATTCTTGTCTTCTTAACTAGGTACCCCATAAATGCACAGACGTAGCGATTTTCAGAAGAAAGCCGTGGTCGTATGCCTCCATATAACTATAAATGGCTGCCTGCAAGCAATTGATACCTACTTATTACAAAGGTAAACAGGTTCCGACATTGCACGGTTATTAATATCAAGGCACAGAGGCATACGACCACGGCTTTCTTCTGAAAATCGCTACGTCTGTGCATTTATGGGGTACCTAGTTAAGTAGACAAGAATTATTTCTTGTTTCTTACTTTTAAGATTGCAGGTTTTCCGTAGGCGGGTTTTAGTTTTTAGAACTTATTTTTTTAAGATTGCAGGTTTTCCGTAGGCGGGTTTTAGTTTTTAGAACTTATTTTTTATTACTTACAAAATGTTGTTTATGAATAAAGCTGAGCGGAATCCGGATCGGAAGCAAAAGGATTTGTTGCTTTGTAATGAAATGAATTAAAATGAAAAATCATTTAATCCTGTAGGTTTAACAACACTTAGGACGGGTCATTTTTTAAAGTTAATGCTAGATTCGCAAGAGTGCAGTTTTCCCCAGAGAAGAACCTAGCAAGAAACTCTGTAGGGTTGCTCTTTTCAGTTTAAGTTTTACAAATCTCAGGCATAAACATAGAAACATACAATTTTATTAATAATAAACATACAATTTTACAACATACAATCATTTCTATGGTACTGCACTAGATCAACATTTCTGTACCATAGAAACAAATACAAAGCTTTCAAGACGGCTATTTAATGCTAAAACTGTGACAGCAACTGATAAGAAGTTTTGTAAGAAATTAGCAGTGGTAACACGCGCCTCATAAAATTGTCTCTTCGTCTAAAATTAACGGGTTTTCTGCGAACAATAAAATAGAATAAACAATAGATATCATTGTGCCCGAGTTAAAACAGTTGTAATGAATAAGGTAATAAAATAATTGATCTTATAACTATCCATACCAAATACTTTATTCACATTATAAAATTCCTAATTTTCACATTGTAATAACTATTATAAAATTCCAAATACTTTTTTTTTAATGCTATCTACTCACCAAAGCCGCCGGTATGCCGCCGAGCTAGGCCGGCGGCTTTACGTCATACGAAGGGCAGCTGTCAAAAAAGCCGGCGGCTTTGGTGTGTAGATACCATTACGCACTAGCGGTTTTGTTTCGAATTAACGATGGTTATGGAAAATGCAAACCACGGTAGACGGTCGACACGCGGTTTTAACGCGGTTTGATATCCAACAATCGCACAACCAACACAACACAGCCGTAGCGCAAAGACGTAGGTAATGACTAAAAAAGAAATTCTATTTTACTTTCATTTAAACAACCAATTTTATAAAATCATCCTAATCTAGCAACCGCAACACAAATATTAACGCCTTTTAATTTCAGATTTCATTAGATTTTTGTTCAGTTTTCGTCAGCAAATCCAATTTATTTAAACGTCAAAACCTTCATCTAGAATCAGGTGACCTAAAACAGAACTGAAATAAACGTCAACAAAGTTCTAACTTAAATTAGTTCCCTTGAATACTGACTAGATTCTCTTGAATATGATAAACGAGGGCTTGTCTTTTACACTTTCAGTCCAGTAACAATCTTACGGCTGCTCCCAATATTTTATCTATCTCTGGTTTTGCCCTACTGGAGATAGAAAATGAAAAATCATGTAATCCTGTAGGTTTTGACAACACTTAGGACGGGTAATTTTTTAAGGTTAATGCTAGATTCGCAAGAGTGCAGTTTTCCCCAGAGAAGAACCTAGCAAGAAACTCTGTAGGGTTGCTCTTTTCAATTTAAGTTTTACAAATCTCAGGCATAAACACAGAAACATACAATTTTATTAATAATAAACATACAATTTTACAACATACAATCATTTCTATGGTACTGCACTAGATCAACATTTCTGTACCATAGAACTATCTATAAATTTATAATAAAAATTTGACCCTGCAATATCCAGGACATAAAAATACGTAAATGGGAAACAGAAAAGTGAAAGGCTTAGTTTCATAGCATCCGCATGACATGACCGGCCAGTCATGCAGAAATAGTTATCTATCTTAGACTTTTTCGTCTCTACAAGCCTACCGGTGTCAAAAAAATTACATGATTCTTCTGAAGGATGAATTAAAAGTGACAGCTACGTAACAATTAAGTACTGTCACTCTCGGGTAGCTATCTCTCTTTGAATATTGGGAACGGCCACTTTCAGTCCGAGATGTTACAATCTTAGAAATAAATGGGATGCTTTGCTATCTGTATTGTTGAAGAAAAGCTTTTTGTATCTACTTTGAAAGGAAATGTTTGTTTTATGGATAAAATGGGTCAAGGTGTTTAGATGTGGTTTAAATAGGCAAGACGACAAAAAAAATGTTTTAGGCCCATCACATAGTTTATTTTTAAATATTCGACACGTATTTTTTCTTTTTTCTCTTAAACTAAAAATTACAAAGATACACTGGGTAAAAGTTGCTCGTGACGTCACGCTTACGTACGATTTTTACGTAGCAGTGACGTCAAAACCCCCCACTCTATAACTTTGATGCTCTGTATCTTTGTATTTATTTATGTATTTAATCAGGTAAAAATTGTGTTTCAAATATTTTTTAATAGCCTAAAAGACGGACTAATTATTTTTTGAATTTTTGAATGTAGTCGTCATCCTATTTACATGTGTTTAAATGTGGGTACTGGCATTATAAAAATATTAGTGTCCGTTTCACCATTTTCTGATAAAATACTGACAGATAAACCTTTGTCTGTTTCATAAACATGACGTTTTAGCCAGAGACAAGTATAAAATTATCTGACAGATAAATTTTATCTGTAGAAGGTGTAACAGGCCCTTAAAGTTGTAGATATTATAATGTGATTGATACTGACATTAAAACCCACTTCAAACTAAAAAACAATCAAAGAAAAACTGATGGTTCTCAATTAGGGTGATTTAAATAAAAAAGAAACACATAAAATAAATGATTAAAGTGAATAAATGATTTATCTATGTATCTACATTACCAAATGTGCCAAAAAATGCAATTGACACTCTGCCGATACACAACTAAGGCTATTTTAAATTAGCAGACTTGGGCCCCAGGCAGACAGTCTGACAAATTGGTAGGTTTTATTTTATATGCGATTAGAATATTCTTCCTATATCGAGACTTATAATTTTTAACGTTCGTAGCTTTATTATCAAAAAATATATATCCATACTATTACTACTAATATTATTAATGCGAAAGTAACTCTGTCTGTCTGTCCGTCTGTCTCGCTATCACGCTAAAACGGCTGCACCGATTAAAACGAATTTTGGCACACAGATAGGCTATAGCCTGAGAAAGGAAATAGGCTACTTTTGATTTAGATTACGATACTGATTTTCAGTATTCCACGCGGGCGAAGTCGCGGGTTCAGCTATTTTCCAATAAAAACCAAATCTAAAAACGTATATATTACATAATATATATCATGTAAATTAATCCAGCGACGCTGCAACCGCTAATAAAAGCGATATCGACTTTATTAGAGCTATAAAATCCGCTGTAAATTTTACTACGGACTATTGAACTAGATCAAGTAATTTCACTTGAAAATTGCTTTGTTTAATGAAAACTTTAAGATTGGCGTTTTATTAAGATTTCAGTGCCTTTTTTTTGATTATAGAATATATAAGGAGGTGCCACATTTTTTTTTCATATACAAATGAGTTTATGACAGCGTGCCGAGGTTGGCGCAAGCTTTTCATAATTTTCTTGGTAGATGACCTGTTAAACGATAAGAAATTCCATACAAAAAGGTAGCCATTTTGCGTCAGACCAGGCACGCAGATCCAGAAGGTATGGCACCTCCTTATATATTCTGTACTCAAAGGCCTTTTCTGTGTATTTTAAAGGAGATGTCTATTTTAGAGTTTTAGGAATAATGGTTTGTTTGAATGTTCATAATTGGCTTTAAAAGCTAGTATCAAAATCTGAAGTAGATATAAATCAATCAAAACAATAATTATTTTATTGACTGGGTTGGTGTTTTGTTTAAATAAAGGTTAATAAAGGACTATTTGAATATCAGTTTCAAAATGCGGTCTTCTATGAATTTTCATATTAATGTTATCAAAATTTTAACAACATGCTTCTTTCGTGTTTCGGTAAACAGAAACCACAAACCACCTCTTGCAGAAATTCGCAATGAATATGGCAATTTTCGCTTTAAATATGGTCATATTTTATCAGCAATATTGGTATCTACACACCAAAGCCGCTGGCTTTTTTGACAGCTGCCATTCAATTCAATTCAATTCAATTTTTTTTTTCATATGATATAAAACCGCCGGCGGCATGCCGGCGGCTTTGGTGTGTAGACAGCATCATATCTGAATTTCTTGAGGAACATTGAAAGAAAGGTTAAAAGTTTTCCTCTCTTGGAGAGGAAAACCACGGCGTAACGTCATGTCTTCTCAAGAAGTCAAAGCACTATAGTCACCATATTACAAACTCAGGACTGCCGCCTATTATTTTTCTATTTCTGTCTCGCTCGCGCTTATTGAACTTATATATGACGTATCTTCTCTGTTCCTAATGACAGTTACTCAGTTGGTAATGTTAGTACCTACTATAGTAGAAGATACGCTTAAATGGCAGATGCTCAACTGACAAAAATCTTACCCTTAAATACAATGATGATAACTTCATATCTTTTGAAAATGAAAATGAAATGTATTTTATTTAAAAATAGGCAAAATTGATTACAATTTTTCAATGTCACTTTTTTGATCTAAAACTACCAAACAAATCCGCCGATATATCCACACAATCACAACAAAACATCTAACAAGTTTGCCGATACCTTGCAATAAGTTTACCTAACAATTTGCACACGCTGCTTGGGATAGGACGCAGTACCCTCTCAGATGCTTCCCCCTAAGAAGAATGGGGCGGCAGGACTGGTGCCATGTCTGTATTACTTAGTTCTGCAAGTTCAGGTGAGGAGTTACCAGAATAGAGAATGCATGGGTAGATTCCATTGGGAAAATCACTTAATTTTTTAACCTGAAAAATAGCGTGGTTCCACTGATTTCACCACTTATGCTATCTAAAGACCAAAGCCGCCAACAAGCCGCCGGGCTAGGCCGGCGGCTTTTCGCCGTACGAATGGCAGCTGTCAAAAAAGCCGGCGGCTTTGGTGTGTAGATACCATTACAGATAAACTTTTATGACAGTTTCATAAAACATGACATTTTAGACAGTGACAGGTATAAAATATCTGTCAGATAAATTTTATCTGTAAGTGGTGAAATTGCCCCTATTTATCGATGCAAATATCGCTAAAATTAAATCTTCCAAAATAGTTCAATCAAGGATTTTAAACGGACGAAGCTTTTCAGAAAACAATAAAAAGAGTATAAAATAAAATTGAATTCCAGACAAAATGGATTCATAAAATACCATTCGTTATTCATACTAAGCAGGTTAGAGTTCAGTCACTTTTCAATTTAGCTTTCGCTGAAGAAAAGGGCATTAAACTTCATCATGTCAGCTTATGGACGTCCACTGCTGGACAAAAGCCCAAGGATCTCCACAACGACCGGCCTTGCGCTGCCCACATCTAATGGTTTCCAGCGACTTTAACCAAGTCGTCAGTCCACCTTGTTGGAGGCCTTCCCACACTGCGTCGTCCGGTGCGTGGTCGCCACTCGAGAACCTTTCTGCCCCATCGTCCATCAAGTTCATTAAACTCAATGGTTTATTAAACTGAAGCCGAAACACGGTGCGATGTTTAATGAATGATTCTAATGATCTTTTCGACAACTAGTTAGCAAGACAAAGAACTTTTTTAACATGAAAATGTTTCAGATTTTAAAAATTAAGCTCAGTTTTATAAATAGTAAAATCCTATACAGGGTGTAACAGTAAGGGTATATAAAGCCGAAACACAGCGATAGTCCTCATGAAACTGAACAACTTTCCCCAAGGAACATGGGTCGTAACTCGAAAAAAATTTTTGAATCGCCCATACTTACTCGATCAGCTGATCGGGCATTTTGCATGGGGAGGCGAAATTTTTTTTTCGAGTTACGACCCATGTTCTTTGGGGAAAGTTGTTCAGTTTCATGAGGACTATCACTGTGTTTCGGCTTTATATACCCTTTCTGTTACACCCTGTATAACGTTCCCGTTTCACTACCTACAGATAAAATTTAATTAACAGATAAACTTGTCTATTTTATGAAACATGACATTTTAGACAGAGACAGGTATAAAATATCTTTCACTGATATGACTGTCTTTCACTGATTTCACTGATATATATATCTTTCACTGACTTTCTCAATATCTTTCACTGATATATACCTAGATATAAAATATCTGTCAGATAAATTTTATCTTTAGATGGTAAAACAGGCCCTAAATCTAATGTTTGAGCTGATGAATGGATGGTGGAGATGTTTGTTACTTGTACATAGAATAAGCTGAATACAGACGTCTCTTTTGGTCTGTTTTATGAATAAATAAAATCTTTCTTATTAAGTAAATATTGTAAATTTAAATAATGGATGGATTTGAGGATGCAAACATCCTTAAATAAAGGCCTAGAACACACAGAGAAACGAAACTGCAACGCAACTGTAACTGCTAGTTACTTTTGAGTTGCATCTAAGTTTCTGGTATAAACTCTATATCAGAAACTTAGTTGCAACTAATCTGAAACGTTTCAAACTCGTTGCGTCGTGTGTGATTTTCTAAAGGAGTCTATACCAGAAACTTAAATGAAACTAATCTGAAACGTTTCAAACTAGTTGCGTCGTGTGTGGTTTTCTAAAGGAGTCTTTATCAGAAACTTAGTTACAACTAATCTGAAACGTTTCATACTAGTTGCGTCGTGTGTGATTTTCTATAGGAGTCTATACCAGAAACTTAGATGCAACTCAAAAGTAACTAGCAGTTGCAGTTGCGTTTCCCCGTGTGGTTCTGGGTCTAAGTGTAACAAATTACATGTACATAAAATGAGTGAAATACTCATACATTCCTCTCTATCTACCTTGATTGATCTATGAAATATTATTAACTAATACTAATAATTGTTGCATTTGGGTCAGTTTTGCATCTGCATGTTTTCTCTTTCAGACTTTAACTTTTACGTTTTAACACTCATTCTAATATTCCATCAAGATTTTTCACTAAGAAATGTATTCCATCTTATAAAATGGGTTTTTGATTTATATTTTTAATAAAATTTGATTTTTTTTTCTTTTTTATTAATAAAATAAGTTAAATTTTTCGCAATTTATTTGAATCGTTCAATGTCATATCAATAGCATTAAAATCATGATCATTAGAAACACAATATATATTTTATTTTATACAGGATGTTAGGAAAAGTATCACTTTTAACCTTTTAACCAGGTATAGTGTTAGTGATGTACCTGGTTAAAAGGAAAGTGATACTTTTCTTAACACCCTGTATGTACGTATATTTGAACATCAATGTTGCCAACTTCAAAAAGAACACATATAATTGATATGTTTAGTCTTTTTGGAAATTTCAGACCACTGGCAACTCTAGGGGTCAGCGAATGGTCGACCCAATAATCATGTATCAGAACTACGGAACCCATACGAAAACTAAAGTGATCAACCTTGATGATAAGCAAATTGTTTTCCCCGAAGATGATGATTCAGACATTATTATAGTTAATGAAGATTATAATAGGAATACTATTGAAGATGGAAGAATTAATCACTTGAAGGATTTTGAAGAATCTACTGAAGTTTCTTCTGGGAATAGGTAAGACTTGAAACTTAATTACTTTTACTTTTTAGGGTTCCGTACCCAAAGCGTTAAAACGGGACCCTATTACTGAGGCTCGGCTGTCCGTCTGTCACCAGGCTGTATCTCATGAACCGTTAGAGCTAGAGCGTTGAAATTCTCACAAATGATCACTGGTGCCGCTATAACAAAAATACTAAAAATAGAATAACAATAATTAAAGGGAGTTCCCATACCACAAACATGTTTTTTTGCCGAAACCAGCCTGGCGGATTACGGTTTAATCAGTCTCGCATAGTATATCCAAAAAAAGTAAAAATTAAAAAGTGGCAAAACTGTAATGTCGTCTCGTTTTTCTTAGATTGATTCGAAAGGGACGACGCTACTGTATATCCATTTTTTTAATTTCTACTCTTTTTAGGGCAGAATGTAGGTATGAGAGTAGGCTCGTGCCCCTATAGTGGGGACGTCAAAAGGGCTGATGATAATGATGTTAAATAAGATTATATTCTTTTCTCAGACTCATAGAAGCCTCGGACGCCAAGGAATACGTATGGATGACAACAGAATGGTCGCCTTGTACAGCTTTATGCGGTCAAGTCGGGCATCAAGTTAGGGGCGCTGTTTGTCAGGTAAGAATACTGCATGATTTTCATTTGTTACTTCTCACATACAGTCAGCATCATAAGTCGATTAACACATTCAGATTTTCAAAAGTAATATACATTATTACTAGATGTAAAACCCTTCTTATTTTCCTTATTTTGAACCTTATTGGATATTCATTTAACTCTGGAGTATTTTTGGTAAGCGATTTTTGTCTAATAATGATGTATTTTAGTTTTGAAAATCTGAAGGCGTGTATTTATCTGACATAATATGTCAGATAAACTTTAACTGCAGATATTAAATCAACTCTTACAATAAATTTCTTACTTACACAAATATATTATATTTTATACTTGTCTCCGTCTAAAACTTCAAGTTTAAAGAAATGGATATTTGATTTATCTGCTAGTTAAATTTTATCTATTGGTGGTGAAACGGTTACTTAATCTCGTTGGATGTTTCTAGTTTTTAATATTAATGTGCAGCGCAAATTAAAGGTCAATCTCCTAGACCATAATTGTTTCTATTCTTTCAATGAATTTGCAATTAATGAACCAAATTAAGTGTAACATAGTCCCGATTAATTAAATACTAATCCATTGGAGCTAAAGAATTCTCGTTTCGTATCTAGTTTTATTAATTGTTTAGCTTCTACAGTAACAAAGAATAATTGCTTCATTTATTTAGTTAATGAGAGTTGTTGAGTATTAGGTTTTTTAGGTTGTGGGTTGTCTTACTTGTGGCTAGGGTTCCTAATGGATTTTTTCATTGTTATTCGATTAAATTTAAAAGGTACTATTTATATTATAAATGTCAGTGCTTGTGCCGATGGGTGGATGTGTGAATGTGTGTGAGGTGAGGATGTTGGTTACTTTTTCATGCAACACGTAAATCTGGCCCCAAGTCTGCTAATTTAAAATAGCCTCAGTTATGTTTTGGCAGTGTCAATGGCGTTTTTGACACATTTGGTATTCTACTAAACAATGGCTTACACTGATTGCAATCAAATGTGTCAAAAAATGACATTGACATTTTCATTGACACTCTGCTGTCACACAACTGAGAATATTGTTAATTAGCATACTTGGCCCCTGACCCTAATTCTGAACAACTTTTCACAAGAGACATAGATGGAAATATTAAAAAAACTTACTTTTCATTAATTATTTGCAAAACATAAACTCAAATAAAATAAACCCTCAGCAAAACGTAAAAAATTTTAAATTACAAAATACATTACTTATCCAAGCTTTAAATTGTAAATAACAAACGAAAGTGTTTTATTAACAAAATGTTTTAATTTAAGCTTTAATCGACTTCAGCAGCAGCCGCAAAAAGCTTTTAAAAGCTTGACTTCGCACGTAGGATAAATAAATTAATGAGAAGCTTATTATTTTGATTAAAAGCTCCCGAATATATTAAAATCCATGCTTTATCCATTCTTGGTAATAACATACTTTAGTTTCGTGCATTTCGAAAATGAGTTTCGAAAATGAGAATACCTTATAATAGTGAACTTAAAAACCTAAATTATAATAAGTTGGCGATTTGAAAAAAACTACGTATATCTTCATACGCATGTGTCATATTTCATCAACAATATTGCCTCAGTAAGTCTATAAGTAGTAAGAATAAAACGTCAATAGGTATTTCTCCACCAGTACGCTTTCACGTTCACCTTGCGTTTTCATTCGAAGCATGCCCGATAAACCAAAGCGCACGCCTCAAAATCTGTCAAACAGTAGGGCACAGCGCTTGACGCAAAACGAACTGAAAACTGAATCGCAAGGTGAACATGAAAACGAAAACGAAAGGGCGCTGGTGGGGACATACCCATTTATAAAAAAGCATTAATCAAGACATTTTTTACAGCACAAGAAAAACAACAAAACAACGACAGTAGAAACAGATGAATGTCTGCTTCGAGGCGCTTCGCCACCAGAAGTGCTGCGGGATTGTCATGGAGAAACTTGTGCTACTTGGAGAGCCGCTGCTTGGTCTCCTGTTAGATGTTTAGCCAGTGGAGCTGGTAAGTGTTTTCTTCTACTAATATATGACAATACGAAGTTATGATAGACTTAAGCAATGTTTTTATAAGCACTGTTTTAAATATCAAATAGTAAAGTCTTTGTTAAGCCAACTTATATAAGTTGGATTAACTAAGTATTGGTATATACCAAGCGCAGCGTGAGACGGCCATCTGCCAGATGGACCGATGGCCTTGTGAAAGTCGCTGGATCTCGTTGGATGCAGGCGGTAATGAACCAGTAGCGTTGGAAAAACCATTGGAGAGGTCTATCCTCAGCAGTTGGCAGCTATAGGCTGAGATGATGATAATGAGTTTCCACGTAAGCCACTTATTCAACAGCTGTAACCCGTCGTCGAGTGGAATGCATCAGCGCGAACGGTACTTCGCTGCCAGATGCTTCCTGTGACTTGAGCATCAAGCCGGAGAAGACCAGACGGGAGCCAAGGCCTTGTAAGCCAGCTTGGGCGGTTGGACCTTGGAGTAAGGTGAGCTGATGTTTTATGCTATGTACACACCAAAGCTGCCAGCATGCCGCCGGGTTAGGCTGGCGGCTTTACGTCGTACGAATGGCAGCTGTCAAAAAAGCCGGCGGCTTTGGTGTGTAGATACCATTACGCTAGCGCTAGCGTCTAACTGGCGCCACACACCTTCAGTTTTTCCTAGCGATAAAACGGTGTAGTTTAAACTGTACAGTTTTATCGAAAGTCCAATCGACTGTTTAATTCTAAAAATCGTTAAACCTGCAGCGTTTTTATCACACACGCGTTCCGAAAAACCGTGCAATTAAAACTGCGCAGTTCGATCGTAACGATTTCTCATTACATGTATCTCGCATATAAGTTACTGACCAGGAGGCTTAGCATACGTGCCGCGACAATTATCTCACGTCATGCTGTCCTTATCACATTTAAAACTATGGACAGAGACGTAAGCGTGACAAACCCATGACAACGTCTTGTCACGGAGTGCATGCTAAGCTAGCTGTAGGTTAAATTCTTTCGTTTATAAAATTGGTCTTAAAGTGCAGTAATACTGTAATTTGCGACATGATATCTAAAACTCAAAGTTTACTTGTTAAAATTATATTTTAGTATACCAACGTATGAACCGTATAAACTCTAGAGCGTCACTGATGTTAGAGCTAGCTTTGTAAACCTAGATAACTAAACGTATAGCGCTCGTTATTAATAACCTATCCTGATCCGTTTTTACCAAATCGAGATTGAAAAAACAAAACACAATTGTGTTCTTGATATGTTTTTGGTACACAAGTGACAACAAAAACGGATCAGGATAGGTTATTAATAACGGGCGTAAGTTGTGTCAGGTTTTTCTGAAGTCTGTCACTTTCTCTGTTCTGTACTGTTCGACAACCGACAATAATAAAAACTGAATCTCTGCAAATCCCGTTTTGGCTCTTTTATTCGGTCCATAACCCATCAACTGGTTCATGAGTCGGTGTCACCAATTCATACTATTTGAAATCATGACGTACAATAAGTCACTCTCAAAAGTCAAAACCACTCAATTGCAAGACTATTTATAAAAATTTAATGTGTCATTAACATTAATGCCTTTTTTTTTTCTAACCAATAACAAAAGAAAAACAATTGTATCAGTAAATTGAAACGAAAATATTTGTGGCAACAATGAAAAACTCGTGGATCGCAAACGTTTTGTACCAAGCTAGTCTACGAAAGCAAAATCCATTAACAGATTTAAGGCATGATATTCTAAACGTTTCTCCCGGAGTTTATGTCCGTGATATTCCCAAATTAAATTCCTCTTCGATTTTAGGCAGTCTTTTGCTTTATTTGTAATTCTGTTTCTGTGCTCGTAGCGTCCGAGAAATTGTTTGCTTAAAATTCGAAGTTGCAGTGGCGATCAGTGTTATTTTGGAGTAAATTAGCAAAAGAACATTAAAAGTAGAATTCTCTTTTGAAGATAGTTTTAATAAAGTGATTTCCAAAAAATAAGGGCTCCCACACATAAACACGATACGACGTCACGTCGTAGAAATCTACGACACCACGTCAACACAACACTGTAGCGTTGTCCCTTTCAAATCAATCTAAAAAAACGGGATGACGCTACACTGTTGCCACTTTTTAATTCCTACTCTTTTTGGCCAGACTGTTTCTCATTTTACAACAATTACTTCCAACAAACAAAAGAACATCATCATTATGTTTCAATAGCTTTCCTAAATTTGTAACGTCCTTTCTCCTGTGTTTGGATCGTAGCAAGTGGAAGGAAGTGGTCTCTGCCTACCCCAATGGGAGAGAGGCGTGACGGATATGTATGTATTTACTTAAAAAAATATATTAACGCCACCAGTGCATCGGCCCCTGCAACGCCATAGGACGCCAACACCGCGCTCTCCGCTGCGTGTGGCGTTCCGGCGTCAAAGAGCGTCGACGTAAGCAACGCAGCGCCGGCGTAGCTTGTGAAGGGTTAACGCGGCCTGGCGTTGTAAGGCAGTGTCGCGTTGCTGGATGCGTCAATAAAGGTTAATATACGTAAGCGTTGTTTTTAAAATTTAGTTATTTATTTAAATTATATTGACGTGCATGTTTGAGGCGATACATGAATGTGGATGAAGCAAAAGTAGTGTGTTTGGATCGTAGCAAGTGGAGTAAAGTGGACTCTGCCTACCACGATCAGAGAGGCGAGGCAGATATGTATGTATGTCTAGATAACATGTGTAATTCTTGGAAAACTTCTTGAGCTTTAAGTAACATGGTGGGAGAAAGTTTGTGCATCTTCTGACCATTTAAATAAGGTTCCATTTCATTTGTACGCACTTTATTGTATTGCGGTTTTTGCCGTAACATATTTAACGAATAAAAGTCCTTAAAGACTTAATACGAAAGTTAAACTAACTGCTACCACTAGTTACTACTTACTTACTTAGATAGGGTGACTTTAAATTAGTGAACGAAAGAGAAGGATATGCATGTACTCGTGATAACTAATAACTTTTACTATGGGACCAAGTACGAAATCATAAGAAAAATGTTCCTCCATAGTACTATCAGCTGATGTATTTCGTATGGGGGGTTCAAAAAAATTTGAATGATTTCAACCTTGATCCCATAGTAAAAGTTGTTAGTTATCACGAGTACATGCATATCCTTTTCTATCGTTCACTAATTTAAAGTCATCCTGTTACTAACTTTCTTACTTTTTTTTTAACTTTTCAAAGTATCTATATGCGCCAAAACGCAACTAGCAGTTTCAGTTGCGTTGCATTTGCGTTTCACCGTGTGTTCTGGGTCTAATGAACAATATATTTTCTCTTTGTATGTGACTGTAGAAGAAAACTCGTACAAAAACACTTTAACCCTGCTGTTATGTAACAGTAAAAGCAGTGTGACAGTATTAAATTTCACAATAACGTTCCTTGTCACGTATAGAGCCGATGTCGTGATACAGCGAGTATCGAGCGAGAGGCATGTAATAATACCTATTCCATTTCACAGATGGTATCTGCAAGGATTCCTCCAGATTTTGCGAGAACGTTCGAGCAATGAACATGTGCGCCCTAAAACGATACAAAGAACAATGCTGCAAGACATGTGACGATTAAATGCGTGGAACGGAATGCGAACGGTATAAAACCTCCTTGCAGTGAAGTTTAAAAATAAAAAGTGCCGAGAAAGAAAACTTGGAATAGTGAATTCGAAAGTGGAACGCGGATTTGAAATTTAAATCTGACAGTTTGGATTTTTATAAAATAAAAAAGTGGTTGGTTCCTTGACTGCGGTTGAAAATAAACGGAATTGAAATTTCGAATAAAAATGACTTGAATGTACTGTTGCGTGGACAAGTGTTATAGTGAAATAAAATCTCTTTTACTTATTCATATCGAATGTTATTAAATACGTCACTACTGGTAGAAAGTAGCTTTATTTTGGCTCCAATATATCTAGGTACTTAAAATTATATTTTAAACAAATGTAACCAAATTTTCAAAAAGGCATTTTATGAACATGTGAAAAAGATAAAAAATACGAGTGAACATGATGTGTGAAAGAGAGAACTATTGTTGCTAGAAAATATTTGTCATGTTTGAGGACTAGTCTAATATCTTTGTGAAAAAGCTTATTGAAGAACCTTATTCTTTCTGAAAAAGCTTATTAACTCTGCCAAAATCTGATGTCATTGAAATTTTATTGGTTTACCTAAAAAATAACATTTTTTTTACTACCTCCGTTTTGAAATAATAAAAAAAACATGGCAAAGTTTAAAAGTTTTCTCATTATAATCAATGTATAAAATAAAACTATGAAATTAAAAAATGGGTAGAAAACGAAATATAACGAAAGGCGTGTTGAATGTTTTATACTACAATTATATTAATATAATTATACGAAGTATAATGTAAATATATAAACAAAATATTATATAAAATGTCTATCTACACAGACCTTGGCCGTGCCCGGGACGTGTCCGGGCCGTGGCCCGTCAGGAGGGAAATAATGCGTTGTCATGAGAACGTGTCCGGGACGTGTCAGGGAAAAATCTCATTTCATGCATTTTCTATGGATTTGTTCACACACGTTGTCATGACGAGGTAGCTTTCGATCTGTAACACCTACAAATGTATTCTTCCGGCTACAACTCTTTCTAAAGTCCTACTAAATCTTGGTTCGTATACAACTTACTTTTTACGATGTGGTCTCTCAAAGGGCACGCACACGTTTTGCTTCCTGACGGGCCACGGCCCGGACACGTCCCGGGCACGACCCGGGCACGTCCCGGATCTGTGTAGATAGACCTTAAAGCACAGTATGCTACGCTTAGCTCTCAATATATCATAATATTGTAAACTTTAATATTGCACAAAATTATATTTAACACAATTAATGTATAGAAAAATATACTGATGTAGTGAATTGCCAAAACGAAAATGCTACGATTGCATTTTTAAAGTGCAATCATGAAACTAATATTTATTATTATTATTATCTTACATATATTTTAAAATCGTGTGTATCTTATTTTAAATGGCATTTAAAAATATATATATTATATATTTAATTATATTATCTTTTTTTCACCACTTACGTATATTTTTTTCTGACAGATATTTTATACCTGTCTGTGTCTAAGATGTCATGTTATATGAAATAGACATAGGTTTATCTGTCAGATTAATTTTATCTGTGGATGGTGAAAAAGCTCCTTTTTTGTGTTTAGTTTATTTTTTCATATTCATTGATCAAGTTATATTTTTTTGTAAGTATTCTAAGTCCTATCTATAATTATAAAAAGAAAGCAATATGTTCGCTTAACAATTTGTAAATATAATGCTATAGCCTTGTTACTATGAATACTATTATCAACCTATTCATGGAATAGGCTAGTGAAATATTATATTATAAAAATAGGAAAAATAAATCTAATTCTAACATTTAATTAAAAAAAAAAAAAAAAATTGATTTTCAAAAGCTTTGTCAGTAAAAAAACCACTTCATTACTTTTCATTTAAAAAAAATATATAGAATAGTCAATTTGATTTAGGTGCTAGGCCAAAAACTATACGCAAGGTCTCAAAAAAGTAAAGCCAAGGTAATTTTATTTTCATCTTAATAATCTTAGATGTATGTGTTGTCAATTGTTAGACGCATTGTTCAATGTACATAAGAAACCAAATCATATATGAAATAGTTAACAAGATTTTGACAGCTAGAGTGCGTTTCATGAGATAGTTCCTATGCCGCCATGTTGGCAGCATTGAAAATTTGTACTGTGAAACACAATGAGAGCAATGTGGCAGTACACATTTTCAATGCTGCCAAAATGGCGGCATAGGAACTGTTTCATAAAACGCACTCTATAAATAATTGTTTTCTTTTTTTTAATATTTGCCGTGACAGCTAAGTCATGTCTCTATCATATTCAAACTTCGGACAGAGACAAAAGCATGGATAACGGTGACAGATTTTTTTTTTTGGTTTTCGGAATAAATATGGCTCAAATATGAAATTATTGTCCTATTACGATGAAAATTTAATTGAAAAAATGAATGCTGTTGAATTAAAATCCATTTCCCTTTTCTCATTATGATTGATTTTAGTTTAAAGTCGGTTATCATCTGCGTTACGAACCGCGCCGAAAATTCAGCGACTCGTGTAAATGTATGCGGTGTAATTTCAGCTGATGTGTCATAGGTGACTTGAAACACATTGCGAGCGTTAAACCGAATGTTCCGCGCGGTACGCTACGCAGATGTGACCGCACACTTAGGCCCGTCGCAAATAAGCCACCGACGGTCGCTGTCGCGCGCTACCGTCACAATGTCAAAAGCGAGCAAGTTTCGAGTGAGCGTGCGAGTGAGCGAGCGAGCACTACTGTAGCGAGTCGCCGCCACCGGCTAAACGTTTGCGGCGCCGACATATAATTCATATGAAAAAGCGTGTTAAGTCGCAGTCTCTGGCCACCGGTCGCTGTGGTCGGTAGCTCGTTTGCCCCGAGCCTTAAGCAATCGTAGTCAAATTACCTAAAATGACTTTTGTCTAAACACTTTTGTTATTGACAGTACTTTTTTTTGTTTTTACTTCAGTTCAAACAAACATTCCTCTAGTAATAACATAATAGCCAGTATTGTTAAATGAATTGAAATTTTAATTTTAAGACCCAGAGAATTAAGTCCAAAATTGTACATTGTACCAAGAATTTTCGAATATAAAAATATATTATACGAGTAAGTTACTGAAGTTATTGTTTTATTTACTTCATTCCCAGTTGTTCCATGTAAATAGTTCAAATCCATAATTCACACTTATCGGATCCGGCAAAATTCAGATCCGGCAAAAATGGGATCCAGCAAAAATCGGATTCTGCAAAAATCGGATCAAACAAAAATCGGATCCAACATACATAAAGATATAGCAAAATCGGATCCGGCAAAAATCTGATCCAGCAAAAATCGCATCCGGTAAGAATCGGATGAAACAAAAATCGGATCCAACATACATAAAGTAGGTACAGTGTGGTGGTGTGTCTACATTTGCTTTAAATATGAGCTGATTTCAACCCTTACCCCAGTTGCAGAAAGGCTTTAAGAGTTAATTATCTATTAAGGGCACGTTTCACCTCTTACAGATAAAAAATATCTGACAGATATATCTGTCTAAAACTCTCAGTGTCTAAAACGTCATGTTTTATGAAATAGACATAGATTTATCTGTTAGTTAAATTTTGTCTACAAGCGGTGAAACACGCCCTAAATATCGTTTCACTTCAACTGTTACTTTAATGGAAGTTTAAGTTTAAAGTCATTTTCTAAAACAGCCGTCCTACAACCTTAGTAGCTTACGATTTATAAACTTCAAGAATAAAACAAAAAACTATCGTTTTGAACTAACAAAACTAAACTGATTAAAGTTCTCTCAATTTCCAAATTCAAATAAGTCTGTTATAACTCGAGTCGTTGACGTCATGTAAATGGAACTCTCTGATTGGCTGTTGGCCGTCGCCGCTACGCTACGCTGAATCCGATTGGCCTAATGAACAATCGCACTGATTGGACCATAGAACAGAGAAATGCAGACACGATAATTCTGTTATCCTGGTACCTGGCTTGTTTGGTTTAATTATTAAGCTTTATATTTATACTGAAGTAAGTTGATTTTGGAAGAATTTGTGTTATTATAATAAAATTATTAATAATTTTATTGGGATAATAATAATTGATATTAATCGCTATTTTAATTTTTTTATTAGGCCAGTTTTAATAATTATAGTTTTTAACGTCAGAACTCATTTTACTGGTATCACAATCACTAGTAATTCATAACTACAACATTTATGCATAGTTTGTAGGTAGGTACATTTAGAAAAATATCTGAAAATAAAAAATCATTTTTTTTTAATTCTGAAACAAAACTGAAATCGAGAAAACAAAGTTAATCTAAAAATCTATTATTCCATTTCATAGACATAAAATTAATTCCAGGGGGCTTAGCATACGTGCCGCGACAATTATCTCACGTCATGCTGTCCTTATCACATTTAAAACTATGGACAGAGACGTAAGCGTGACAAACCCATGACAACGTCTTATATCACGGAGTGTATGCTATACTAGCAGGACGGAAAAGCTATGTCTTTTCCAAACCACTTCTTTCCTAAAACGATCAAAAACCTCATAAACAAAAACCCTCTAATCCTAACTGAATAAGCAATAAGCAAATACTCCTTTACTTTCCAGGTACAAACTGATTGAAACGTACACAGTGCCTTAGACACGTACTAATTTGTCTCTAGCTGTCTAAGTAAGCTTAGTCTCGAATTTAATTATCGCAGAGTAGTGTATCGTCTGTCGTAATGATATTCTGTGGATTTAGGGTTGAAGCGAATTGCATTACTTACACAGAAAGGATATGAAATGATTCTATGGTACCTACACACCTAGACCGCCGGCTTTTTTGACAGCTGCCATTCGTATGACGCAAAGCCGCTGGTCTAGCCCGGCGGCATGCCAGCGGCTTTGGTGTGTAGATAGCATTACATATAGGAAGGATGTTGGTATCTACACACCAAAGCCGCCGGCTTTTTTGACAGCTGCCATTCGTATGACGTAAAACCGCCGGCCTAGCCTAGCATGCCGGCGGCTTTGGTGTGTAGACAGCAGAGGCTGTCTGCGATTTTGTAAGCATTTTCAGTCATTTCTTGAAAAATAGTTAACTTAAAATGATAAAGCCTATGTGTTATACCGATACATTACAGTACAATATTGCTAAATTTCATCAAAATCTATTCAGTAGTTTTTACGTGAAAGAGTAACAATCACCCTCACTTTCATCTATTCTTCCATCCATCATGTATTATTAAAATATGCCCATAAAATAAAGATATTTTTGATTCATTACAACGGACTTTTTTATTACAAAATGAACCGATAAATTAAATCATTAATTAATATTGTTAATTGCATTGTTGAAGTGCCATCCCTGAAATTAGGATCTCTCTGTAGACTTGCACGGGTCAAACCAAACAATAAAGTCGTATGGTACAAAGAAACTGTAATTTTATTAAACTTTCATCATCTTTCTGTTCGCTAAAGATATTAGTACTTAATGTTGGTTTTAGGGCGTTTTCAGACCTAGCGTTTCATACGCGCGTATTCGGTCGTTTCCAGCATACGCGCGTATACGGGCATATACGCTCAAACCAGTGGTGTCGTGTAAGTATCAACATGGACTATACGAGCTTAAAAGCGCGTCAACGCTCGTACGAAGACGCGTGTACACGCGTTTTAAAAAACAAGGATCTTTTGGAGCGTGGCGAAAATAAAGATATCATCTTGTAAATTGTCATTATTTTGAATTATTTATTCACCACCACCCACGCCCTCGTAACAATGTCACTCAAGTGCCAATAGATCCTTGTAGCACTGTATAAAACGCTAGTTTGAAATCGCCTTAAGCAAAAGCTGAAGAAACCGTGACGAAGTTATATAACAGCTATCTCTTACACCTTAACCCATACTAAGGCTGTTTTAGAATACAAACGTGAAGTCTTTACTCTCCTGGGCCTTCAACGACCCTCCACAATGGAACCGACGTGTACCCAAACTATTATTCATCAACTTAGAATCATTGATCGGTCTATTAGTGTGGTATTCGTGAATTGGTTCATAGTTTGTTCTGATACACACATAAGGGGTCCAACCCAACACATAAACACGACACGACGCGTTGTGGAAATCTACGACACATATCGGTAGAATCTTAATAAATAGTTATTGTGTTTATTAAGATTCTTGTGTAATTATTTATTAATAATTTATTTTTACTTATTAATAAAAAGTTATGATGTTTATTTAAATTCTACCGATTTGTCGTAGAATTCACGATGCAGGTCTTTTCACAACACGACGTCGTGTCGTGTTTATGTATGGGAGCTCGCATATTGTCACGTTTCTTTCCCATCAGGATAGGCAGAGACTTTCCTCCACTTGCTACAATCCAAACACACTTTCTTCGATTCATTCACATTCATCAGTCACCTCATACCATTATGTTTAATGCTGTCTACACACCAAAGCCGCCGACATGCCGGCGGCTTTACGTCATACGAAAGGCAGCTATCAAAAAAGCCGGCGGCTTTGGTGTGTAAATACCATAAGGTAGTTCAGACTTGGCCTCTATATAACAGTGATCTGTGCCTACCCCGATGCGAAAGAGGCGTGCATATAGGTATGTATAATATTACTAGCAACAAAGTATGAACTGTTTGTTTTAACATTGACTCAAGCGTTAATTCCAGAAATAACAGATTTAGAAAAATGTAAATAAAAGTACTTTATTATTGAAACAATACTAGTAGGAATATTGACTAGTTTTATAAATGTTGTTTCAACAAATATTTGAAATTGGAATATCCTAACCTTCGCTAACGGCCGTTCCCAATATTCTATCTATCTCTGGTTTTGCCCTACTGGAGACAGAAATAGTTATATAACTTATGAAATAAAAAGTGTTTTATTCAAAAATAGGCAAATTCATTACACTTTTTTGATGTCACTTTTTTAATCTAAAACTACTGCCGGTTCACTACCTGAACCAGAATTTTTCGTCCCTATAAACTTACCGCTGTCAAAAACTATGAGATTTTTTTGAAGGATATATCAAAAGTGACAGTTACGTGGCTGTTCAGTACTGCCGCTGTCGGGTAGCTATCTGTCTTTTAATATTGGGACCGGCGGTTAGTCGAGTTAATGCTTTAGTTAGTGTATTTTTTTCTGCCGATGAGACTAGGCTCGTGCCCCTGTAATGATAAGGATTTGCAGCTTCGATTGTGAAATGTCAAGTGCAGTAGAAGCTCTAAATAGTCAAAGAGAATACAGAAAACAAAAGTAGGACAACACACATAGATAATGTTCATATATTTAAGAGTAAATTAAAGATATTATTATTAACCAAAAATTGTTATTCTGTTTCTGAATGTTAAGTTATTCAAAGTTTTGTAAGTACCTATTAAGCAACTGTTTTGATCTCATTATTTGTAATTGTTCTTTTATTGTTATTATTAAGTACCTATGATGATCCCCTTTAGACTTAAGTATTTTATTTAATTGTTACGGTGCGTACAGACCATGTAACATGTTATATAACTTGTGTTATATAACACGTCCACACTATGTAACCTTGTTATTCAACATTGCAACATAAAATAATACTGTACTCATTAGAATAACAATGCAATATAACAATGTTATATAACATTGTTATATTTTTATGTTGCAATGTTGAATCACAAGGTCATAGTGTGGACGTGTTATATAACACAAGTTATATAACATGTTACATGGTCTGTACGCATCAAAGTTATATAACATTGTTGTACATATCATTAACATTGTTTTATAACATTCAGTGTCCACATTATGTAAAACATGTTATATAACAATGTTAAATAACATGTTATGTTACATGGTCTGTACGCACTTTTATATTTTATAATTTAATTTTGATAAAATTTTCGCACACAGTGTAATGTACTGTTTTTAGAAAATAAACTACTTACTTTCATAACAATATATACATACCTACTTATGTAATAACAAGCCTGCGACTTCATACGCGTTTATCGACATATCTTGGAAAAAATCATGATAGGTATCGTAAAATAATAATATAAATAGCCTATGTGTTATTCTGATATAGAGGTATAAGCTAAAATATTGCCAAATTTTATCGAAACGTATTCAGTAGTTTGCGTGAAAGAGTAACAAACACTGACATTTATAATGAATGAATGAATAAATGAATCCGACCGATTTCGGTCACGGCGACCGCTTACGCCGAACTCTGCTGTCGTTGGTGTGCTCTCATGTGGCTGATGTAATCGATCTTTTTAGAAAATGTTCTACCACAGTGGGGGCATGTGAGCACACCATCGACAGTATTATAAGTTAATGCCACTGCTGCTAGCTTAGCATGGCACTCCGTGAGAAGACGTTGTCATGCGTTTGTCACGCTTACGTCTCTGTCTATAGTTTGAAATGTGATAAGGACAGCATGCGTGAGATAATTGTCGCGGCACGCCATGCTAAGCCCCGTCGGGCTTTTTGAGCGTCGCGCTTGGCATCAAGCTCAGCGCGCCGTTTATAATATAAGTAGGATGAATATGTTATTGAAGTGGTTTAAAACGAGACAAATTGACTCGCAGCTCAAAATTCAGAATACACACAAAATGCCTGCCACATTCAACTTTTCCGATGATGCATCCAAAAACGTATTCAGGGCAAATCTCGTGAAGAATTGAAAACATAAGTAGAGTACAGTGAAAACTCGATTCCTACATAGATACAAAGAAGTTATGTTCTTCCGTCTAGCGTCTTATAGGATAGCTGTCACACTGAAGTGTAATGGTATCTACACACCAAAGCCGCCGGCTTTTTTGGCAGCTACCATTCATATGACGTAAAACCGCCGGCCTAGCCCGGCGGCATGCCGGCGATTTTGTGTAGATAGAATAATATTATTTTTTTCTGGATGAACAATGAACTTAGCGGTATAGGTACATTTTTGATATACCTTTTAGAAAGCCTTTTACCTTTTTTTTTATCTAATCTAGCTATTTGTGTCCTAGGGTCCAAGTCTGCTAATAGCCTCAGTCGTGTGTCGGCAGAGTATCAATGGCATTTTTTGACACATTTAGTATTCTGCTAAACAATGGCTTACACTGATTGCGACAAAATGTGTCATCACATTAAAACTCTCATTGACACTCTGCCGACACACAAATGAGTAATATTGTAATTTAGCAAACTTGGGCCCTGGACAAAGGTCTTTCTCTCCTCATCTATGATTTTCGGTCTCCACCCAGGTATTTATAAAAGTTTCCAGCCCGTCTCGTCCACCATTTCCCTGTTCACTTGAGGATCATGGAGAGGAAGGAGAAAAGCCTTTGCCCATCATGACACTAATGGTTAAATAAGATAAATGATGTATATTTGGTAATTCACTGTTCATGTTAAGGTACCGTCGTTTTTAATAAATAATCAGTCTCGCATTACTAGTCGTTTGATTCAACATCGCTCCCTTCAATTAATTAGTGTTTCCTAGTAGATAAATTATTGGCGACGGGATGGGATACGAACCCACGCGTGCAAAGCACATTGGATAAATATAAAAAAATATAAAATAAAAAAGCGATATATTCACTATTTATCTTAATTAACCATCAGTGTCCTGATGGGCAAAGGCTTTTCTCCTCCCTCTCAGCGATCCTCACGTGACCAGAAAAAAGGTGGCGGGAGGAGTTGAACGCCTTTTTAAATAAAATCTGTCATCACATACGTCGGTGTAACAGACGCCCCGAAGCTTAAAACTATGCGAGTGCTTCAAGTAGAGTTTGTGGAGAGAATAAATTGTAGAGTTGCCAGCAATAACTATATTTTATTTTATGAACTAGTGTTGCCAGGTATTACACTTTCCACTATTCAAACTAAAGTTCGAGACGCTACTTTCGCGAGTTCTCCGACTGTATATCAAGTTTTTCATTTGAACACTTAGTTAGTTGTTCGTAACGGACAGACTTTTGAGTTTTATTATTTATTCTTCTTTTTATAAGCTGGGTTTTGTATGGCTCTTTTTATAATTTATTTTTGAAGGTTACTAGATTGAAAAGTAAAAAATGGTCCTGCCTATAATTAAATTACTTACTCTATTTTATAACGTTTAAGGTCTATCTACACATCAACAACAAAACGGACGCGGTATCATGACAACGTATTGTTTCCTGACGGGCCACGGCCCGGACACGTCCCGGGCACGGCTCGGATATGTGTAGACAGACCATTATTAGAAAATAACATTTAATAAAAAATATGAATATCAAAGTGATGGATGAATTTTAGGATGTCTGTTCTATCTCTTTTACACAAAAACTATTTTAATAAAACGATTTAATATTTTAGCTTTTTAAAAAAATATTGATTTACTTTATTATAACACAAAAAATAAGTACAATAAAATAAAATAAAAAATATTTACGCTTGCCTATAAACACACATAGGCTAACTATACTGTCAAGTTTTAAAGTACACGTAACGCCATCTATCGACACGACATAGAACTAAATTCTCTTTGACAGCAAACACGGGTACCTAAAGCTGGTCGTGTTTTATCTTCGTTAATTGATTCGATCTAAAGCTTTTCGAGAAACAGATTTAATCTTAAGTAGGGCAGTCTGTAAGGGTGATTAAAATAGATTGTTACATTATAGGCTTTAAATATTATTCATTTTTTGATCAAATATCGAACAAGGGCCTGTTTCGCCGTCTACAGATAAAATTTATCTGACAGATATTTTATACCTGTCAAAACATGACGTTTTACACAGTGACAGATATAAAATATCTGACAGAAATATCTTTGTTTTATGAAAAAGACATAGGTTTATATGTCAGTTAATTTTTATCTGGTGGTGAATTTTTACAAGGTGGTGACACTGGCGCTAAATGTTTAGTTTATTATATCTTAATCTTGATTTTAAAATTAAAAAGAATGAAACGAAGAGTAAACTTCTTCTACCAACATACCAAAGCCGCCGGCATACCGAAGGGCTAGGCCAGCTTTCCGTCATACGAATGGCAGCTGACAAAAAAGCCGGCGGCTTTGGTACGTAGATACCATTAAATAATATTTATTTCCTAGTCAAATATACATGCAGCATTACATAAAAATACAAAGTAATTCTTAAACCTAATTCTAGATTTCTACCTATACAGGGTGTAACAGAAAGGGGGTATAAAGCCGAAACACAGTGATAGTCTCCATGAAACTGAGCAACTTTCCCCAAGGAACATGGGTCGTAACTTGAAAAAAAATTTGGCTCGCCCATACTTAAGGCCAAAACACACCGGATGCGTATGCGTAGATGTATGCGTACCTCTGAGTTGTTATGTATGGAACTGTCACCGCTTGCGTAACGTAGACGTACACGTCGACGTGACGCGTAGCCCGGTGTCACATCGGGTTACACCGTAACTACGCGCGTGGCTACGCCGCCGCCGTGCTTACGTCTACGTTACTCATTCGCATCCGGTGTGTTTCAGCCTTTACTTGACATTTTGTATCTGGGGGCGAAATTTTTATTTCGAGTTACGACCATGTTCCTTGAGGAAAGTTGTTCAGTTTCATGAGGACTATCGCTGTGTTCCAGATTTATACCCAATTTCTGTTACACACTGTAGATAGCAGTTTTCCCTAAAGAAGTATTTTATTTTGAAATACTCAGTAGATATTCAAAGAATTA
Source organism: Anarsia innoxiella (assembly GCA_947563765.1). Lineage (NCBI taxonomy): Eukaryota > Metazoa > Arthropoda > Insecta > Lepidoptera > Gelechiidae > Anarsia > Anarsia innoxiella. The sequence continues at coordinate 1,381,762 of OX387413.1, forward strand.
CATATTTGTTGACATTTCTACAACACGTAAGAACTACTTGAATGAAGTATCTATACTATTTTCATTGTTATTATGCAAGCAAGTCGGTTTCTAGAGAATGATACTCGTTTGATGACAAGTCATAGGTAGGTATTGTATTATGAATGAAACAGAATGCAAAAAACAATAAACTTCTAAACTCATAACATAGTTGCTGCAGTTTGTATTTGAAATTCGAATTCGTGTTTTCGAATAAAAACCAGTATTTCCTTTTTCATAAATCGTTTTATAAACTCCTTTGTTATTAAATCTGTTTAAATAATTTAGTATTCGGTGAAAAGTTTAACGGCGTAGAACGTTATTTAAAGTTTAAAATGGAATCCTTAATTTGGTCGGGCGCCATTATGATTTCCGTTATTGAAATTATTCATTGTAAGTTTTTGGGTAACAAATTGTTTAAGTACGGTTCTTAATTTACTTTTCGATGCAAATTATTTTGTTTTAATGTGTTTTTGTGGCGTTATTTATGAAGAGTGTTTTTTTATTATTGTTTTAATTAAAGATTGTTTACTTATATGAGATGTGGAGGCTTAGCATACGTACCGCGACAATTATCTCACGTCATGCTGTCCTTATCACATTTAAAACTATGGAAGGAGACGTAAACGTGACAAAGCCATGACAACGTCTTGTCACGGAGTGTATGCTAAGCTAACTGATTTATCTAGCCGTTTCTGTAGCCCTTGATTGTTACATAAGTTTAATGTATGTACTATATATTTTCATCTAGTTTTCAGACAAACTAGCGTGCTAACTTAAAATAACCTCAGTTGTGTGTCAGCAGAGTGTTAATGGCATTTTTTGGCTTTGGTCTTCTGTTAAACAATGGTTCCAAATGTGTCAAAAAATGACATGGACATTCTAATTGACACATTGCCGACACATAACTAAGATTAATATAGTGATCATACGTTAAATCTAAAATGACTGAAATGACCATTTAAAAAAAAAACTTGCCTGCTATACTTATTAACATCTTAATCAAAGTTTCTCTTAGGCCGGCCTAAGAGGAGATGGCGCGACGATCTGGATGCATACTTGGCAAGCTGGCCAGAGGTTGCCGGAGATAGGGAGGCATGGAAAAATGCGAGGGAGGCCTTTGCCCAGCAGTTGGAAATATATAAAAAGATCTTGTTACAACAAAATAACTGTAAAAATAAACTGAAATTAAACTTTGTTTTATCAGGTTATATATCATTAGACCAAATATCATCGTGTGGAGTAGACAGGTCACCAATGACCGAAGTGTATGACGGATGGGCTGAGATTGAACATTACCCTTGGATGGGGTATTTAATTTATCCTTCAGGTACGTTTTACATTAATATACATACATACATATTCGTGACGCCTTTCTCCCATTGGGGTAGGCAGAGACCACTTCCTTCAACTTGCTACGATCCAAACACACTTCTTTCGCCCCATCCACACTCATCAGTCACCTCATGCCCGTGGGATTAGGGTACTCTTGACTTGGCCTAAATTTAATATACTACTTTTAAAATGCTTATTCGTGAGTAAATATTTTTCTACAAAGTGGCTTGACTTGTAAATTTTATTTAAAAAGAGTAACACACCAGGGTAATTTGAAGCTTAATTTGAAGTTAATTTGAAGTTAGTAGTTAGTTAAGTTAGTTAGTTAAGTTAGTTAAGTTAGTTAAGTTAGTTAAGTTAGTTAAGTTAGTTAAGTTAGTTAAGTTAGTTAAGTTAGTTAAGTTAGTTAAGTTAGTTAAGTTAGTTAAGTTAGTTAAGTTAGTTAAGTTAGTTAACTTAGTTAAGTTAGCTAACTTAGCTAAGTTAGTTAAGTTAGTTAAGTTAGTTAAGTTAGTTAAGTTAGTTAAGTTAGTTAAGTTAGTTAAGTTAGTTAAGTTAGTTAAGTTAGTTAAGTTAGTTAAGTTAGTTAAGTTAGTTAAGTTAGTTAACTTAGTTAAGTTAGCTAACTTAGCTAAGTTAGTTAAGTTAGTTAAGTTAGTTAAGTTAGTTAAGTTAGTTAAGTTAGTTAAGTTAGTTAAGTTAGTTAAGTTAGTTAAGTTAGTTAAGTTAGTTAAGTTAGTTAATTTAGTTAAGTTAGTTAAGTTAGTTAAGTTAGTTAAGTTAGTTAAGTTAGTTAAGTTAGTTAAGTTAGTTAAGTTAGTTAAGTTAGTTAAGTTAGTTAAGTTAGTTAAGTTAGTTAAGTTAGTTAAGTTAGTTAAGTTAGTTAAGTTAGTTAAGTTAGTTAAGTTAGTTAAGTTAGTTAAGTTAGTTAACTTAGTTAAGTTAGTTAAGTTAGTTAAGTTAATTTGAAGCATGCCCGAAAAATCATAGCGCATACAAATCCGTATACGGCCGCCCTTAGACCGAGACGTCTAGTCAGTTAATCATTCGAAATCATAGCCCTTTTCCACCACCTACAGATAAAATTTATCTAACAGATATTTTATACCTGTCTCAAGGTATAAGATATCTGTCTATTAGAGGCTGTTTCAAATGTTAACAAATGTTTTATACCTGTCACTGTCTAAAACGTTTATGTTTTATGAAATGAAATGAAATGAAAGTCATTTAATCCTGTAGGTTTTGACAACACTTAGGACGGGTAATTTTTTTAAAGTTAATGCTAGATTCGCAAGAGTGCAGTTTTCCCCAGAGAAGAACCTAGCAAGAAACTCTGTAGGGTTGCTCTTTTCAATTTAAGTTTTACAAATCTCAGGTATAAACACAGAAACATTTAATAAAATTAATATTTCAAAAGAGCTAATATGAAATAGACATAAGTTTATCCGTCAGTTAAATTTTAAAACGGTCACTTAGTGCCTGTTTTAACATCTACAGATAAAATTCATCTGACAGATAAACCTATGTCTATTTCGTTCGCCGTTTTAGATAGTGACAGGTAAAAAATATCTTTTAGATAAATTTTATCTTTAGATGGTGGAACTGACCCTTAGAATTGATATTTGATTCAGAATATTGACATTTGACCATTGTTATAAATAAAACAGATTTGTCTCGTCAATACACGACGGCTGTGGTATTGGTGACCAGACAAATAGTGATTGCAGCCGCCTCCGAGATCGATCGACTGCCTAAAACGGATTTTAGGTGAGAGTATGTAGGTTTTGAATTCACTAATATTCGCTTATTTTTATTAAAAATATATATGTAATGCTGTCTACATACCAAAGTCGCCGGCATGCCGCCGGGCTAGGCCAGCGGCTTAACGTCATACGAATGGCAGCTGTCAAAAAATCCGGCAGCTTTGGTGTGTATATACCATTACATAGTTAGAAAAATCGGGCCAAGTGCGAATCGGACTAATGATATTGGCCAAAAAAGGCAAAAAAATCACGTTTGTTGTATAGGAGGCCCCCTTAATTATTTTATATTATTCTATTTTTAGTATTTGTTGTTATAGCAGCAACGATAATACATAATTTGTGAAAATTGCAATGCTCTAGTTATAACAGTTCACGAGATATAAACTAGTGACAGACGGACAGTCGGACAGCCAAGTCTCAATAATCTCAATAATATTTCACCCTCTGTGTACGGAACCCTAAAAATTGGCAGAAGTTAAAAATACCTTCATTTATTGACCTCATCGTATTCATAATAACCAGAAACTAAGCAATCAGTAACAGACGCATACTAGAAATAAAATTTTCCAAATACATCCCCAGACTTGTCACAAAAGTGGTACTGGGGGGCAACTGCAGCGGTCCGCAGATAGGCATAAAGGAGTACACGTACCACCCTGAATACAGAACGAATATATTCAATGAACTGGCTCTAATACAGCTTGATGTAGACAACATTGAACAAGGTAAGTCCTGTTATGCTATTTATATAATAAATGTCAATGTTTCTGCCCATGGATTGATGGATGGACGTTTGTTACTTCTTCACGTAAAAACCACTGAATAGATATTTTAAGAAAATTTGGCAATAAAGTAGCTTATATACAGGGTGTAACAGAAAGGGTATATAAAGTTGAAACACAGCGATAGTCCTCATGAAACTGAACAACTTTCCCCAAGGAACATGGGTCGTAACTCGAAAAAAATTTTTGGATCGCCCATACCTACTCGATCAGCTGATCGGGCATTTTGTATGGGGAGGCGAATTTTTTTTTTCGAGTTACGTACGACCCATGTTCCTTGGGGAAAGTTTTTCAGTTTCATGAGGACTATCGCTGTGTTTCGGCTTTATATACCCTTTCTGTTACACCCTGTATATATCAGAATAACACATAGACTATATTATTTTGAGATATCATGATTTATTTCCAAGATATGACGATAAATGCGTACGGAGTCGCGGGCAGCCTCTATCCTACATAAATAAAATGATAATGAAATGTTGATTGTAATATTATTATAAACATTATTCTCATTAGAATAATATTTAAAATCAGTTGACACAACATTCGCATGTAGTCGCTTCGATGCTCATTTGTTGTGTCAACTGATTTTGAAGAATATTCTAAAGAGAACAATGTCGATAATAATATGACAATCAATAATGCTCTGCGCTGCTCTCCGTCAGATGTGCGCCGGCCGGCTTTTACGTGTTGATTTGGTCTCATCTTTGAGTACAGGAGCCAAACCGTCTGGATCTGCGTGCCTGGTCTGGCGCAAAATGGCAACTTTTTGTATGGTAGTACTTATCGTTTGACAGGTCATCTACCAAGAAAACTATGAAAAAACTTGGCGCAACCTTGGCACGCTGTCATAAACTCATTTGTACTATGAAAAAAAAAAATGGAGCCACTCCTTATATTCCTTCCTCATGGGGTCTCATGGTTGAATAATAATAAAAATGATAGAGATATTTTTTTCCGGTTATCAAATCGAGTTTTTTTATAACTTTCAGAACTGTCACCAATATGTCCGCCTCCAACCCATTTTACCAATAATCCGTCGTTTTACGCCATGAGTTTTGGTGAAGGTAAACATCATTCATTCATTTATTTAAGAGCCAGGCTCTTGTCGGTGGAGTAAACGCCATCTTTGCCTTTCTTTTGCCAGCAATTAGACTTCCTGATACGACATACTAAACAACATACTTACAAAAAACGTTCATACATATCCACCACGCCTCTCTTCCATTGAGGTAGGCAGAGACCACTTCCTTCCACTTGCTACAAAACACACTTCTTTTGCTTCATCCACAGTCATCAGCAAAATAAAAAAAGCAATAAAATCAACATCAATTTTATTATTATTTTGAAAACCTGTTATTGGCTCATTTTTTATTTTCTATTATGTACGATACGAGTACCTATATTGAAGTTGTTGGTTTCCCAATAAATAAATGGGTACGATAGTAAGAAAGTAAATAAGAAAGTAAGTAAGTACGTAAATAAATAAGAATAAATAAATAAAGGGCAATAAGGCCACCTGTTGCTTCTTATATTATTATATTCTTGTTTGTGTCTGTACCTTATATTTTTTGTGCAATAAAGAATATTTGTACAGTATTGTATAAATAAATAAATGAATATTCCATTTCAGATTGCAAAGATTCAAGAATACAGATACATAGAATGAATTACGTAAATATGAAAGAATGTAGAAGATTTTATCGACGAAATGGAGTAAGAACTTAGCTCTATTTTGCCTTCAATTAATTAATTTTAATTCTCGTAATATTTTATGAGTTTGTCCTGATGGTGGTTAGGATGTTTGTTTACTCTTTCACGCAAAATCACTGATCAGGCCCACAAGTCTGCTAATTTAAAATAGCCTCAGTTGTGTGTCAGCAGAGTGTCAATTGCATTTTTTGACATATTTTGTATTCTGCTAAACAATGGCTTAAACGGATAGCAATCAAATGTGTCAAGAAATGACATTGACACTTTCATTGCCACGCTGACGACACACAACTGAAAATATTGTAAATAAGCAGTTTAGGTCCCAGATTGTATTAAAACTTAATAATATTGTTGCTTATTACATTAAAATAACACATAGGCAATATTATTTTAAGATATTATGCTATCTACACACCAAAGCCGCCGGATTTTTTGACAGCTGTTATTCATATGACGTAAAGCCGCCAGCCTAGCCCGGCGGTATTCCGGCGGCTTTGGTGTGTAGACAGCATTACGTTCTTTTTCCAAGTTATGACGATGAATGCGTACGAAATCGCAAGTAACCCTTATTAATTAAAATTTTCCAGATAGACATGGACACTATGTGGCCAAAATACACAGCATGTGCAAAGGCTGTACACACTCAAAGCCAATGCGTCTGGAGGAGTGGGACTGCCTTAGTTATGAGACAGGGAGATCGATGGTTGCTGGTAAGTTCCTTAAATCATTTACAGAAAAAAGCCAAGGACCCAAGTCTGCTAATTTACAATATACTAAGTTGTGTGTCGGCAGTGTCAATGTCATTTTTGAAACATTTGGTCGCAATCAGTGTAAGCCATTGTTTAGCAGAATACCGAATGTGTCAAAAAATGCAATTAACGCTGCCGACACACAATTGAGGCTATTTTGAATTAGCAGACTTGGGCCCCAGATTACTCAAACCAACGTGCATGTTTGAGGCGCCTGAAAAATATATATGAAATGGCAGTGGTGTGTTTGGATCGAGGCAAGTGGAGGAAAGTGGTCTCTGCCTATCCCGATGGGAAAGAGACGTGACAGGTAAAGAGATGCCTCACTCCTGCATGTTTAGGGTACTCCTGACTTGGTTGTTCTTTAACAAGTCTCTGATTTAATCAAGATCTGTTCGAAAGCCTTTCCCTCCCAATATTTCCATCCACTCTTGCCTTGTATATCTCTTTTGGGATGATTGAAATAATATTTAATGGACCTTTTCTATAAAGTTTTAATGTAAAATGAGGGACTGCTTAGCCATTTTATCTTGATTTTATTAATTAATAATGAATATAACAGCTAGGTTTTGGTGTATATGGTCCCGGCTGCTCTTCGCCAGCAAGATTTGTGGATTACGGCATGTACCATGGCTGGGTAAAGAACTCTATATTAAGAATCGGACGGCCAGCCATCACTAGAATGGGCGCTTCAAATATCGTTATGAGGAAAAGTAAGTTTTAGGCCCAGTTTTTCAATAGTCAGATATAATTTTACAGACAGATAAGACAAAGTTATGTCTATTTCATAAAACATGAGTTGTAGACAGTCTTCATCAAAAATTTAAGAGCGTTGCTTTTGTCGGTGGAGTCTACGCCACTCTTTCTGCCGTCCGTTTGAGCATCTGATACGACACAACTTCTATTCCCTCTTTTAATTGGTCTGTGTAAGTCCTCTATGATGAGAGATCATTTCTGTTTTCTTCCTTCTACATTTTCTTCCAAGATGTTTTTCACAAAGTCGTCGTGTTGTATCAGGTGACCCAGCATTTTTCCTCTCCTTTCAGCTTAGACAGTGACGGATATAAAATATTCCTAGGATTTTTTTTCTGACAATTGAAAAATTTGGCTTTAGAAGAATAGTTGTGCTTAAATTTTTTTTAAGCTACGCGTCAACTGAAAAAAAATTTCGTCATATCTTGGAAAAAAAACCAGATAGCCTATGTGTTATTCTGATGCATAAGTCATAATATTGCCAAGTTTCATCCAAATCTGTTCAGTAGTTTTTACGTGAAAGTGTAACAAGCATCCGTCGACACAGACATTAACATTTATAACATTAGTAGGATTATCATGTTTGCAAATTCAAATCCTATTAATCATAATATAATATCTTTATTTGAATAGCGAAATCGTCGCTTCAAAGATTTGGACCTTGTGACGTAGAAGAGGTTAGGACAGAAATATACACAGATACAATGGATATTACCTTTCCGTATATAGAATACGGACATTGGAAGACAGCCATATATAATGTAAGTAGATTTTTTTTTATACAAGGTGTAACAGAAACACTAACACTAATTAAGACGAAACACAGCGATAGTCTTCATAAAACTGAACAACTTTCCCGAAGGAAAATGGATCATAACTCGAAAAAATTTTTTTGATCGTCCATACTTACTCGATCAGCCTATCGGACATTCTGTATACGGAAGCGAACTTTTTTTCTAGTTACGACCCATGTTCCTTAAATAAAGTTGTTCAGTTTCATGAGGACTATCGCTGTGTTTCAGCTTCATACCCCCTTTCTGTTACACCCAGTATAATAAGAATTTCAAGGTAACTATGTATTTTAGAAGAAAAAGCTAGCCAAAAATGGTGTCCTTGTTCAACGTATTGTCAATTCAAATAGTTAGAGAGGGATGCATGCTTTTTAAAACCATGTATGGGAATTTCTCGTTACAATTTCATTTACATCTAGTTGTTGACCTATTGGCACATATTACTAAATTGTTACTAACGACCGTTCCCAATTTTCAAAGACAGATAGCTATCCGATATCGGCAGTACTTAACGTCATGTAGCTGTCACTTCTGATCTATCCTTTAGAAGAATCCTATAGACTTTTTGACACCGGTAGGTTTATCGGGTCGAAGTTTTAACACAGATAACAATTTCTATCTCCAGTAGGACAAAATCAGAAATAGATTGAATATTGGGAACGGCCATAAGTTGGCGTCATTCAATGTTTTTCATAAAGGCCAAAACACACCGGATGTGTATGCGTAGATGTATGCGTACCTTTGACTTGTCATGTATGGAACTGTCACCGCTTGCGTAACGTAGACGTACACGTTGACGTGACGCGTAGCCCGGTGTCACATCGGGTTACACCGTAACTACGCCGTGCTTATGTCTACGTTACGCAAACGCATCCGGTGTGTTTCAGCTTTAAACCATTTTTGGTTTCAGGTAACCTTGTACACGCAAGTAGAATACTCTTGTATAATATTTAAAGCAAAATACTTAGGTGGAGCAATGCCAGTGAACTATCAAAAAATACCACCAAAAATACGCTTAAAGCGATGGTGTGCTGGTCCAACAGGAATGTGCTATGATTACCAACATTTAACTATAGACTTTTTCGTCGAAATCTCATTTGCACATTCCGTTCTTTTTAAAATGAGTGCATACGGACGCACACCGAGGATACTGGATCCGAGACGGGTTTATAAGCATCTAAATAAGTCTGTGAAACAATTCCCGGATTTACCTAATGTCGATCCAGCTCCATCTTCGTATGGGTAAACAACAAGTTGTTTATCATTTCGGTGGCAATTTTTATTTTATTATTTTCATTAGTTTTTGTAGGTCAAATTATACTTCTGACTTCAAAAGTACTGAAAGTTAACTAAGATATAGGAGATTGTTTTCTCAGTACCACCCAAATGATAATTCACCACTGGAATGAGAAAAATCATATTTTTTTCTTATTTATGAGAAAAATCATCTCTTTTTTCTCAATTTTTCAAAACCATAATTTTTTCTCATTTCAGTGGTTTTTCAATTTCATTACGGTGGCTGTTTCTCATTCAGGTATATCATTCCGATGGACGTGTGTATAATTCCGGTAAATTTGTTCACCAGAATGATACACCCGAATGAGGAACCGATGGCTTTTTTAAAATAAAAACTGAGTACTGTGATGAACAACAAATTAAATTAAAAATTTAAAAAACCCCCGACTATAAAAAGCAACAAATAAGTAGTATTTAACTTTCATACAAACTTCATAACGTCAAGGGACCGCATTCTATCTTCCATACAAATATATTAAACTTATCGATTCATTTAAAACTTTTCACAGGTATTTTTTAAATTTTGATATCACATTATGATTATTTATGATAGGTATTTTTGCGTACCCACCGAGCTACTAAGCGGTCCCCCGACAAAATGAAGTTTGTATGAAAGTTAAATACTACTTATTTGTTGCTTTTTATAGTCGGGGGTTTTTTAAATTTTTAATTTAATTTTTATTTCGAAGTTTTTAAACCTTTATTATATTATAATTATTATAAGCTCCTCCTGTTGTCAACATTGCATTATATTAAGAATTGGACACTGATCAAAACGAATCCAAACACGACATATCTGCTGTTACATTTTTCAAGAATGGTGGAAATTCTAACTCCATCATCAGCTCCTCATCTGTGGTCACCATTGCATTATATTAATAATTAAACGTTGATCAAAACGAATCCAAACACGACATATCTGCTGTAATATTGGATCTAGAATCCTACCACAGACGACAAAGGAGCTGATGACCTTGAAATGGCTGAACCGTTTTGCATATTATATATCTAAGAACACTCCCAGGAATACCAGCTTTAATTTAAAAAAAAAAGCGCATCTAAATCCGTCCACGCGTTTAGGAGCTACAGTGCCACAGACAGACAGACAGACAGACAACGACGTCAAACTTATAACACCCCTCTTTTGGCGTCGGGGGTTAATAAAAATGATACCTTTAAAACTTTTTATCATAAAACGTGGTAGTACAGATCTATACCCACGCTGGCATATTATGCTATCTACATACCAAAGCCACCGGCATGCCGCCGGGCTACGCCGGAAGCTTTACGTCATATGAATGGCAGCTGTCAAAAAAGCCGGCGGCTTTGGTGTATATGTTTAATTTATGTTTAATTTCTGTGCAGTGAGTTTTTTTAGACCTAGAAAAGTCTTAGGCTGAGTTGCATTGTCTTTTTGTATATGTATAAATATGTATAAAAAGTGAAACGGGATGTGCCCTTTCTTTTTTGTATTAACTATTGTTTATCTATTTGTATAAACCTGTTACGAAAGAGAATGTATTTATAAATAAAATTGTTATTTTTGTAGTTGCTCTTTTCTTTTAAATCCCGACACGATGTCGCAGCGTTGTACGACAAGAGGTCTTGTTTTGTTTATGTGTTGGAGCCTTGAGTCGTACACAAAATTAGGTTCAAAATTGCCTTTCCTGTTTCTGATGATTTAAGATACTGGAGCATCTAATCCTCAAAATTATAGGCCAAAACTACATCGGGTACAGATTATACGTATCAAGTTCAGAAATTAGTTTCCAGTGTCCTTTTTCGGGAACAGGAGGGACATGTTTTGTTTTCTATGTCTGTATGACCAATTTATAAGTAAAATCTCCATTTATTCAAAAATATGGTTCGTTTTTTCTAGCCTATATTGTTCCACGGCTGGGCAAAAGCCTCTCTCATGCTTCTCCACACATTTCTGTTGGTGGCGGTTTCCCACCAATCTTCCCTAAATGTGTTCAGGTCGTCGCGCCATCGTTTCTTCGGCCTATCTCAGCGGCGCTGGCCGTCTTCCAGCATCCATTCTGTGGCTATTCTTATATAAAAAAAACATAAGTAAAATAAAATCATTTATGTGGGAAGGAGGAAGGAGAAGGAAACGGAAGTGACGGAAGAAGGAAGCGGAAGTTACAGATGAATGAAAGGGATGCATGCTAAGGAGTAAGAGAGTGAGTGTTGTTGATTGGTGACTAAGCAACGGGGATGAATGGCGGATTTGGTTGTGGTTTAGGTCTTATTTCAAAATATAAATTTAAATAAATAAATCAACAGTATTTTTACTTTTACATTTATGTATTTTCGTTTCTCCTGACATTATAATATTTGACTACAGTAAATAAATCTTGACGTCCTTCAGACAGTACTTGCGTTTCACAAAGCAAATCATTTCCAATCTCAAAATTCACTTTGACAAAAGACTTCCAGCTTCCAAAGAGAAAAGAGTGCGGAAAGAACATAAATAAGTACAAAATGTAAAACAAAATACGAGAAAAAACCAAACAATCTGCTTTGAAAGACTTTCCCGCGAAAACGAGGCAAAGAGTTTTAGTGGGACGGGGTTATTCTCGCTTCAACTGTTTTATATTTTGTAACTATTAACACTTACGGCCAGAGGGATGATGACTACATTCAAAAATTCAACACATAATTAGTCCGTCTTTTAGGCTTTTAAAAAATATTTGAAACACATTTTTTACCTGATCAAATACATAAATAAATACAAAGATACAGAGCATCAAAGTTACGGAGTGGGGGTATTGACATCACTCCTAGATAAATATCGTACTTAGGCGTGACGTCACGAGCAACTTTAACCCAGTGTATCTTTGTCATTTTTAGTTTAAGAGAAAAAAGAAAAAATATGTGTCGAATGTTTTAAATAATCTATGTGATGGACTAAAAAATTTTTTTTGTCATCATGCCTATTTCTAGGGATATTTTATACCTATCACTATCTAAAACGACATGCTTTATAAAATATACATAGGTTTATCTGTCAGTTAAATTTTATCTGTAACTGGAGAAACTGGCTCTTAATAAGATATGTTTTGTAGGTGAAGCTAAAAAAAACAATATAAATACAAATTAAACTTGGCTCAAAGGTCTCTGTAACCAGGGCAAAATAATTGTTAAAAATAAATAAGATACATTATAATCTAACCCCAATCTAGCCAGGGGCCCAAGTCTGCTAATTTAAAATAGCCTCAGTTGTGTCGTATCAATGGCATTTTTTGACACATTTGGTATTCTGCTAAACAATGGCTTACACTGATTGCGACCAAATGTGTCAAAAATGACATTGACACTGTCGACACACAACTCAGAATATTGTAAATTATCAGAGTCTATACATCAGACGCCACTAATCAAATATTGAATTGAATTGTAAATTATCAGACTTTGATCCCTAGACGTTTTTAAGTTAATTCTTGACCAGTGATGTCAAAATATACACCTACATCTCCGATACGCCTTTCTCCCATCAAGGTAGGCAGAGACCACTTCCCTGCATCTGCTGCTTCTGCATATTTCCTAATTTTTAAGTAAAAACAAGAATCTACCTAAGTTACGTAGCTTCCGTCACCACAATCAGTCTTTTGTATGAAATACACAAGGCCTGCAGCCTTATACCTTATATCAAAGCTGCTAAAGTTCAATATGGTATTTCCGACGCCGAAAGGAAAAAACGTAACAAATATTTAAGGAATAAAAAGGCATATTGCCAAAGGCGGGAATCAAGGAGTCGACGCTTGTCGTCATTTCCTTTGTTTTTCAGTTGTCACCTTTTTGTGAAGGCGAGGAATGAAGTGCCTCTTGTATTTTAACGTACTAGATAGATACAAGACACAGTAACAAATATATTTAATGCTATCTACACACCAAAGCCGACGGCTTGCCGCCGGGCTAGGCCGGCGGTTTCACGTCATACAAATGGCAGCTGTCAAAAAAGCCGGCGGCTTTGGTATGTAGATACCATAAAATCCATAATTTTATGACCGTTTCGCCACTTCTTCTTATCTGCTTTTCAACGTCCCCACTACACGAGCCTACTCTCATACGCATTTTACCTACAGATAAATTCAAACTGAAAGATATACCTATGTTTATTCCATTAAACATGATGTTTTAGACAATGACAGGTATAAAATATCTGACAGTTAAATTTTAAATGATAAGTGGTAATACAGGCCCTAAAGGGTGTAACAGACACTTTGTTATAATCCAAAATTAAACTAGTGGCTGCCTGAGAATTAGATTATAAACACTTAACTGGTGGTATAAACATAAGAATAAGTAATTTTAAGTACTTAAATTAGTTTTTTTTCCCAAAATACGAGGATAAGTATGTACGAAGCCTCTAGTAAATAAAAATTTGGACTGAACACACGCCAACTTAACCTAATCTAACTAAACTTTTAGCACAGATAACTAAATACCTACATAGTTACTAATGTAACTTTTAGCTCGATTCTTCTTCTTAAGCTGCGTCTAGATATACCGCACGGGCTCGCGCGGCAGGCTCGCGAGCCAGATGCTCGGTCAGTGTGGACGTGTTCAGGGCCGTTCGGGCGCACGATGGCTCGCCCAAATGGCCGAGCGGCCGAGCCATCATGCGCCCGAACGGCGCGGCGCTCAGGGCTAAGGTGTGCGCTGTCAGATGAGTTTGGCACGCGAACGCGCATGCGCGGCAGCCTCGAGAGGCAAATGCTCGGTCAGTGTGGACGTGCTCTTAGTCGTTGAACTCTTGGCCGAGTATTCATGTTCGTCATTTCAGCTGTTAGTGACTCGCCTAACAATACGCCACCATTCTTGTCTGATGGCCGCCTTTCTGGTCCAGACGTGCAAGAAACTGTCCACAGCTGCTCTTATCTGGTCCGTCCACCTCATAGGCGATTTACCTCGTGCTCGAGTGCCTTCAACTTTGCCCAGCACTACTAGGCGCTCGATTACCGTAATTAAATAGGTATAATAAAACTTCACGATTGCTAGATTCCACTTTTTATTTTTATAAAAAATATTATAAAACATACAAATAAAGACAAAAACATCTTTAATGCAAATATAAATTAAAATTCTGTAATTGTATTTCAATATTAAGCTCCTTTACAACTTGTCGTTTCTACGTATTTTTATCATTAGCCAGTGGCAGAGCATTTTTTATGTAGCTATTCACACTTGTTGCGTGACGCTCATATAAAATTTTCGTCCGATAAAAACTGCACCAACATTTGATAAGTGGAAATGGCTTTACTACAGTTTTTTTTTAATGTTTAATAAAATTTTGTCCAATAATAACTTTAGAATATTGCTTTATGTTAAAAATACGAAAACCACAATTCCTAGGGCCCGTTCGTTTTACCACTTACAGATCAATTTATTCCTAGGAATATTTTATATCTGCCTCTGTCGTCATGTTTTATGAAATAGATTTAGGATTATCTGCTATACTAGATAAGGAGGTGCCATACCGTCTGGATCTGCGTGCCTGGTCTGACGCAAAATGGCTTCCTTTTTGTATGGAATTTCATATCGTTTGACAGGTCATCTACCAAGAAAACTAAAAAAAAAACTTGCGCCAACCTTGGCACGCTATCATAAACTCATTTGTATATGAAAAAAAATGGGGCCACTCCTTAAATTCCTTCCTCATTGATTATCTGTTGGTTTTTAATTTATAAGTGGTGTAACGGATCCTTGGTCAGCAAAACAATGATACATTCACCCAATAATTGGTACGAAAGGTATTGTAGGCATTTTCTTAGGTACCCAAGCCCACCACCATTCCTCCGGCGGGCCGCCTGTTTTCGGTGATTTTGTTGTCTTAGAAGTAGTATCGTTATACTCTGTCGTAGACCAAACATCGTAGTTTGGTACCCACACTTCTGGATCGAGTGGTTCGAAACTAAAAACAAAAATTATGAACAGTAACAAACAGCGGGTATGAAGCCGAAACACAGCGATAGTCCTCATGAAACTGAACAACTTTACCCAAGGAACATGGATCTCATATTTTCTTCTATCTTCCACTCTTGCCTTGTACCTATATCTATTTCGTTAATTTCTTTTTTTCAAAATTTTTAAATACGGAGTGATACTTTGTCTTTTTTTTGAGTAGATACTCACCATGATGCCTCTTAAAGAATCCTGAGTTCAAAACCCAGCTGAGCAGATATTGAGCAGTTAAATTATTTGTTTTTGGTTTGGAACAGTCTGCTAATTTACAAAAATTTTAGTTGTGTTTCGGCAAAATATCAGTGAGAGTGTCAATGTCATTTTTGACACATTTTGTCGTGCTCAGTGTAAGCCATTATTTAGCAGAATACCAAATGTGTCAAAAATGTTATTGACACACTGCTGACGTACAAATTAGGCTATTTTAAATTAGCAGACTTGGGCCCCTGGATATTTATGCGTGTCTACTGCATCCACAGCACAGGGAATCCTAGTATTGGAATAATCGCGGAACCTTGTGATCGTGAAACGTTTGTTCAATTTTGGAATGGAAGATAAAAGAACAACAAACTTACCCATAACCAGTCATGAAGTAATTGCCTCGGTACTCAGACCGTGACATATTAAAGTCTTCGTAAAAGGTACCCTCCTCCCACTTCCATTCCATAATATCCAATAAATACATTTCCTTTGGTTCGCCCCAGATGATAATTTCAAAACGACATTTGTCCGAGAACATTATGAGGATGGATATGTCAAGAAGAGATCCTAGAAAGAATATGTCAATGTTCAATGAAGTTATTGTATTGAGGTCCCTTTTAATTAATCTTTCACATCCCAGAAAAATAAAAGCAACAATAGAAAATCTATTGTGTCTGGGTTTATAATGAGTCAGTGGAATGTGAGAGGATAAGTAATGTACACGTAGTATGTACTAGAAAATTATTGAAAACGATATACTGGGTGTAACAGAAAGGGGGTACAATGCCGAAACACAGTGATAGTCCTCATGAAACTGAACAACTTTCCCCAAGGAACATGGGTCGTAACTCGAAAATATTTTTTGGATCGCCCATACTTACTCGATAAGCTGATCGGACATTTTGTATTTATTTATTTAATTTAAGAGTTAGACTCTTGTCGGTGGAGCATTCGCCACCCAGGCCTATCCTCTGCCAGTGCTTTGACTTCTTGATACGACATGACGTTAACTTTTGTATGGGGAGGCGAAATTTTTTTTACGACCCATGTTCCTTGGTAAAAGTTTTTCAGTTTCATGAGGACTCACTGTGTTTCGGCTTTATACCCCCTTTCTGTTACAACCTGTATATTACGTACGTACTTACTTTCAAAATGGTAACAAGCCGGGCCCCAATCTTTGCGGGGACAGTAGTGTCGCACTCTCATTTCGGCCGTAGATGTTGCATTCTGCAGTTCCATTGACAGACATGTCACTTCCAACATCTGCATAATTGACAACTGGAATAAATTAAAAATAAGGCCGACTATATACGGATCCACACGTCAACGTCACGTCAACATAGAATGAACCACTTCCTGGACACGATGAGGAAGGACTATGTTTTGACATTGCTTTGAGTATAGAATATATAAGGAATGGCCCCATATTTTTTCGAATACAAATGAGTTTATGACAGCGTGCCAAGGTTGGCGTAAGTTTTTCATAGTTTTCTTGGTCGATGACCTGTCAAACGATAAGAAATTCCACACAAAAAGGTAACTATTTTGCGCCAGACCAGGTAAGCAGATCCAGACGGTATGGCACCTCCTTATATATTCTAAACTTAAAGCGTGGACACCACCATAGATTTGATTGTTTCTACGCAAGATCCATTAGCATTCGTCAAATGACAAAAAAGTAAGTATGATGTGCGGTTCCATGGATAGTTATCCTGGGGCCCAAGTCTGCTTATTATACTAGCCTCAGTTGTGTTCCGATACACAACTGAGGCTAGTACCATTGTATTTTTTGATACATTTTGTTCTGCTAAATCTTAGCTTACACTGATTGTGCCATATGTGTCGAAAAAAGCCATTAACACTGCCAACACAACTGAGGCTATAATGCTGTCTACACATCAAAGCCGCAGGCTTGCCGCCGGGCTCGGCCGGCAGTTTTACGTCATACGAATGGCAGCTATCAAAAAAGCCGGCGGGTTTGGTGAGTAGATACCATTATAACAAGCAGACCTGAGCATTTCTACGCACGCAAGGCATGGTTGAGGTTTTGCGTTTC
Source organism: Anarsia innoxiella (assembly GCA_947563765.1). Taxonomy (NCBI): domain Eukaryota; kingdom Metazoa; phylum Arthropoda; class Insecta; order Lepidoptera; family Gelechiidae; genus Anarsia; species Anarsia innoxiella. The sequence goes on from OX387413.1 coordinate 1,399,186, forward strand.
ACTTGAAAGACGCGAACCGCGATAATTGTGGTTTGGCGTAGAATATTTGTTTAAATCTTATGTATTAGAAATTTTCATGCAGTTACATTATACTTAATTATTGAATTACGGGAAATTTCTAAAATTTTATGTTAATAACAGCATATATTAGGTATAAGTTTAATAGTAGGTATGTTAATTTTAATAACATACTGTAAAACGAGCCACACAAGCTAGGTTAAGCCTGACGATTATAATTGAACAGTTGAACTGTGCAAGCTAGCTGAACACGTGTACCTAAATTTTGCTTTCGCAAGCAAAAAAATATATCATACACACGCTCAGTTATGCTTGCACAGTTCAACTGTTCAAGCATAACCGTCAGGCATAACCTAGCGTGTGTCGCCCGCTTCTATGATAAAACTTACATTGTACGTCATAAACTGAAACTGCGAATTGTCAGTATCCAATCTTATGTAATCTCTGTACAGAATATTTTGTTTTTCTTCTCTGTCACAGTCTCCGAAACGAGAAACTTCATTATTACCTAAAATAAATTCAATCAAATCGTCATCATCAGCCTGATGCAATCCACTGCTGGATATAAGCTTGTCCTACACGTCACTGTAATCTCTTTTTCGCTCGCATCCAGCTCCTGCAAGCCATCTTGCGCAAATCATCACTCCACTGTGCCTGAGGATGTTCTATTCTACGCTTGCTAAAACGCAAACTCTGTTGTGTCCATCTTATATTAATGAATAAATAAATAATAAAAGTACCTATATGTTTGTAAGACATTGGAATATAAAAATTTCAAAATTGGCAATCACAGCAACCCAATAATGGCAAGGAACAGCCAAAAGACCTCGCGGCAGACCACGAAAAAGGTGGCTAGATGAGCTGGACATCTTCTTGGATGTCTGGGCAGAGGCGGCCCAGGATAGGAAATCGTGGAAGAAGAAGAGAGAGGCCTTTGCCCAACAGTGGGACACCGATGGCTAGATAAGATAAGAGATCGCTAAAATTTTATGGTTTTTAAATACAAAATTAAATATTTACTCCTCAATACGTATTTGTGCTGGTTGATCTTCGATATGGAAACTCTGGTGAACTTGTGAATGCTGTCTTTGATCCAGGGATAGTAGCTTAGCATGTCCAGGTAGCGGGATGGGCCCCCACATCCAGGGCCACGGACACCAAAACCTAACTGAAGAAAAAAAAATTGTTGAAGCAGTTAATAAAAAAAATGCCATTATGATTAATCTGTCTTTTAGATCGTTAAAAAATATTGGCCACACATTTTTTGCTTGATCAAGTACATAAATTATTACAAAGATATAGACGTTTTCACGTCCTCATGAAACTAAACAACTTTCCCAAAAGACAAATGTCCGATCAGCTGATCGAGTAAGTATGGGCGATCCAAAAAATTTTTTCGAGTTACGACCCATGTTCCTTGGGGCAAGTTGTTTAGTTTCATGAGGACTATCGCTGTGTTTCAGCTTTATACCCCCTTTCTGTTATACCCTGTATAGAAATGAAATAAAATGAAAAATCATTTAATCCTGTAGGTTTTGACAACACTTAGGACGGGTCATTTTTTAAAGTTAATGCTAGATTCGCAAGAGTGCAGTTTTCCCCAGAGAAGAGCCTAGCAAGAAACTCTGTAGGGTTGCTCTTTTCCATTTAATTTTAACAAATCTCAGGCATAAACAACTAGAACAAATGGGACCTACTCTAAGTAAGTATTAAGTATTGAAGATCTCATACCAACTGCCATCGCCCCCAAACATCTTTCGTGACCAACGCTGAGCCCGCCTCCCACACACACACGTTGTGATCTTCCACTGCGCTTGCGCATACTACGTGTGGAGGACGCATCTTTTTTGCGTAAAGCTGGAATTTCAATTTTATTTTTTTAAAGTTCAAGCTTCATTAAATCCCCCGAGAACGTTTAGGATACAGAAAGTAATGTTAAATATTTGCATGTATTTATGTTATGTTGTGTTGTATGGCGTTGCGTTGTGTTACGTTGCGTTATTTTGTGTTGTGTTGCGTTATGTTGCGTTGTGTTGTGTACTTGTGTTGCATCGTTTTATTTTGTATTCTTATATGTTATTGAACTTAGCCTGCTAGAAATAAATCTATCAAAAAAACCTGCAAGCAAATGACCGAAATAAGATATTTAAACAAAATAAAATATCTCACGTTAGCAGCAACATAGAAATCTTTGCATAGTCGCGCTGGGACATAATACATTGGCATTACTTCTTTCTTCAATACACTATAATCTGAAAACATAAATACTTAAATAGATACATAAACATAAATTCATAAAAATAAATCCTCCGTGACTTCACATTTCCTTATGGTATCTACACACCAAAGCCACCGGCGGCTTTACGTCATACGAATGGTAGCAGTCAAAAAAGCCGGCGGCTTTGGTGTGTAGATACCATAAGGAAATGTGAAGTCAACAATAGCTAGAAACGGATTGACCGAATGTACGCGATGTAACGAATGCATTATGAAATCTGCTCCATAGCAGTTTATTATAAATAGGAACACACTTGTCACACGCAACGTGGGACAGCGTTGCGTTTGATAAATGGTCTTTTTATGGTCTGTCTACACATGTCCGGGCCGTGCCCATGACGTGTCCGTCCAGTCTTGACAACAGTCCATGACAACGAGTCCGGTTGTCATGACGACAAATTGTTTACCCTCCTGACGGGCCGCCCGGACACGTCCCGGGCACGGCACGTCCTGTTGTCATGAGGACGAATTATTTTCTTCCCTTACGGGCCACTGCCCGGACACGTCCCGGGCACGACCCGGATATTATGTGTAGATAGATATTTATGCTTATTGGTTGCATCATTCATTTCATACGTTTTGGGTACCAGGGTCCCAAGTCTCCTAATTTGCAATAATCTCAGTTGTGTGTCGGCCAGAGTTTCAAAGACGTCAATGTAATTTTTTGACACGTTTGGTCACTATCAGTGTAAGCCACTTTTTAACAAAATAACAAATGTGTCAACAAATGCCATTGACACTCTGCCGACACACAACTGAGGTTTTTTTTTAAATTAGCAGACTTTGGCCCCAGTCTGTTTTTAACTTAAAGGCCAAATCACACCGGATGCGTATGCGTAGACGAATGCTCTTATAATCTGAGTTGTAATGTATGGGACGGTCACCGCTTGCGTAACGTAGACGTACACGTCGACGTGACGCGTAGCCCGGTGTCACATCGGGTTACACCGTAATTACGCGCGTGGCTACGACTTGCTTACGTCAACATACGCATCCGGTGTGTTTCAGCCTTTAAGCTGCAATTAATTAGAAAGCAGGCAGGTCCTTCGTCACGAGTTTTGTAAATACCTATTTGACGACCAAAATACAACCTAGATACTTAGATACCTTCATTAAATCTCACTACAAAGAATTCAGGGTCAGTCATCATTTCCGGAGGTGGACATAATGGGATAACGCTTCCTGTAATAAAAAAGTTTCATAAATACAAAATTCATTTTAAATAATTGGGCTTTCCAGACAATTCTTTTCGCTTACGTTTACTCATTCATAAACGCACTAGTTGGTTGATTTCAAAATGTCTTGTAGCTATGTGAGCGATCAGGATTGTAATTTAAGGGCCTGTTTCACATTCTACAGATAAAATTTATCCGTCAGATATTTTGAACTTATCACTTTTTTAAACTTTGTGTTTTATGAAATCGAAATAGTTTTATCTGTGTGCTAAATTTTATCTTTAGGTGGTGAAATGGGCACTAAGCCTTAAAACAAAGACTGAGAATTGCCATTTGGGTAAAATTTCTGGGGTGAAGCCACGCACTACCCACCCAGCGCAGCGTGGGACGGCCATCAGCCAGATGGACTGATGACCTGCTTAAAACTGCGGGTTTTCGTTGGATGCAGGAGGCAATGAACCGGTGGCATTGGAGAGATATTGGAGAGACCTAACAGCAGTGGGTATTTTAATTTAGCCTTTTATTTCGCTCTCTGACGCCAACGAACAGTCTATCCGCTACCCTCAGACAAGTTGCTGGCCTCAAGCCCAGCCAGTGACTCACTGTGGGTCAGCAAAATCAAAGCACGTGGTCTTCCCTCGAGAAACCACGTTACACAGCTATAGACGGAAATTATGATGATAATGATTAAATAGGTAGTTACCATCTCGAATAGGATTCTTTAAATGTATCAGCGCAACGGTATTCAAAGTCTCTCCGTACTGTGGATGCATCACGTAATCCGATACTCTTAAATGTTTACCGTCCCACTTTTGACCGAATAGCACTCTAGTGTTGAGTCTGAAACATACAATGGGCATGATGACTAAATATATTTTTTTATATACTCCTCCAAACCCTTCAGACACTACCTCATTACGATTCCAAACACATCAATATAGGATACATGCACCAATTGGCATGATGACTAAAAAGATTTTTTTAGTCCATCACATAGATTATTTTAAAATATTCGACACGTATTTTTCTTTTTTCACTTAAACTAAAAATAACAAAGATACACTGGGTTGAAGTTGCTCGTGACGTCACGCCTCAGTACGATTTTAACCGAGGAATGACGTCTATACCCCCCACTCCGTAACTTTGATGCTCTGTATCTTTGTATTTGATTAGGTAAAAAATGTGTTTCAAATATTTTTTAATAGCCTAAAAGACGGACTAATTATTTTTTGAATTTTTTGAATGTAGTCATCATCCCCATTCTGAAATTATTTGAGAACGCCCGCGACTTCTTACTTATCTCTCTTATAAGGCCCATTTAACGTCCCCACTACAGGGGCACTAGCCTACTTTCATACGAGAGTGATTTGGCCATGTTGCTGATTTCAAACTTGGTCCCATTGTAAAAGTTGTTTGTTATCACGAGTACATTACTAGAGACTGCTCGCGACTTCGCACGAATTTATCATCATACTTAAAAAAAAACATACTATCTTAAAAAATATATCCTATGTGTTATTCTGATATATAAGCTACCATATTGCAAAGTTTCATCAAAATCTGTTAAGTAGGTTTTGCGTGAAACAGTAACAAACATCCATCCATCCATCGGCACAAACATTGATATTTATCCTAATAGTAAGATCTATCGTTCACTAATTGAATGATACAGGTTTTAATTACCTAAAATGTGCCTTAGGAATCTCTCCAATTTCAGCAGCTGATGCTAAAGCAAACTCACTTTGTATAAGAGCCACGGGAGTTACGGATCTTACTCCATTCATCATTTCGTCTGGAATGTAAATATTAAATAGACACGATCGGAATGGAGCCCATGTCAGCTAATTTAACATGGTGGCGTGCGGTAATTTTCGTACTTTGGCAGTAGAAATCATCGATTCCGTACTGTTTATTTTATGATACATCAAAACACTACATAACACTAATAACAACTCTAACAGTAATCACAGCAACGACGCACTACTGGCGCACTCTTCTGATAAAATCCCATACATCTATAATTGTCATTTCTGTAGTGATGATATGTGAGTATAGGCTTATGGTTCAAAGAAACATACATTTTACTTAATTTTGACAGTAACAACAAAGGGTTCTCAAGAAAAGAAGTGAGCGTGACATAAGTGATTTTTTAATTGATTTTTTAATGGAAACTAAACAGCAGAGACCTTAGTAATGGTCATAAGCACTTCTACAACTACGGAAAGGACCGTACAATGCTATTTTGAGTCTCAATTTCACGGCTATAGCCGGTACCGCGCGCCCACGTGTTAAACTAGCTTCAGTTGTGTGCCAGCAGTGTGTCACTGGCATTGTTTGATACATTTGGTATTTTCTCTTATTCAGTGCCTCTAGTGACATATTCACACGTGATAGCCGCCATTAAGGTCTATCTACACATATCCGGGCCGTGCCCGGGATGTGTCCGGGCAGTTGCCCGTCAGGGGAGAAAACAATTCGTCGTCATGACAACCGGACGCGCCGTGCCCGGGACGTGTCCAGGCCGTGGCCCGTCAGGAGGGAAAACAATAGGTCGTCATGACAACCGGACTCGTTGTTTTCCCTCCTGACAGGCCACGGCCCTGATATGTGTAAACAAACAGACCATTATTTGGTAGACCCTTAACCAAAAATATATAAATACCTGTATAAAAAAGTATTCCAAGCCACGGATATGTTTCCACCTCGATATTCCCAATCATAACTTCATTGTGATTATCTATTCCACAGTCAACTTCGTCTATTTTTATACTCAATACCTTTGATACTGAAATAGATATTTTATTGATATGATTATTGAGTTACTCGTAATTCTATTCATATAAAATCACTGTGTAAAGGTCTATCTACACAGACCCGGGCCGTGCCCTGGACGTGTCCGGGCCGTGGCCGGTTAGGAGGGAAAACAATACGTCGTCATTACAACGTGTCCGAGACGTGTCAGGGAAAAAATATCATTCCATAAATTTTCTATGGATTCGTTCACACACGTTGTCATGACGACGTATTGTTTTACCTCCTGACGGGCCACGGCCCGGATTTGTGTGGATAGACCTTTAAAACCACTCAGCTGTATAATCCACCATTTGAACGCCTGTTAGTGTCGGCGCAAACGGGCCACAGAAAGTGGCTGTCGCACGCTACCGCCACAATGTCAGAAGCGAGCAAGTATCGAGCGAGCGAGCACTACTGTACCGAGAAGCGGCCAAGCTGCCTTGTTAGGCCACCGTCGCTGGCCACCAGTGGCTGTTGTCGGTGGTCCGTTTGCGCTGAGCCTTAACGTCACACCTTTTATGTTTTTATTTTTTATTGATTTATTTAGTCGGGTTATACAGGGGCCCAAGTCTGCTAATTTAAAATAACCTCAGTTGCGTGTCGGCCAACTGTCAATGTCATTTTGTCACTTTTTGACACATTTAGTTTTCTGCTAAAGAATGGCTCACACTGATTGCGACCAAAAATGTCAAAAAGTGCCAGTGACACTGCTAGAGTGCTAACACACAACTGAGAATATAGTAAGTCAGCAGGCTTGTGTGGTTTTTACAGTGATTTTGAAAAGGATTGAATATGTAATTATTTTTTAAAATCAGTTTTATAAACTCACCTTCAATTAACATAAAATATATATTTAGTTTACTTATTAACGCTGTCATTTTGGAATGTGTAAACACCTTCATTGTTCGAATACTAGATTCATAACATTTACATTTATTTATTATATTTTTTATATACTGACACTTTACTTTATTTAACTTTTTATGTACGTCAATGACACTGCATTTTTTATCAATTTATCTATTTAAACAATGTTATAAGTAGTTGTACATTTTTAAACAATTATGTCTCTAGGCACTGCTTATTCGTTAATATAAAATACTTTTTATATTTCGAATACCTTTTTTCAAAAATCGAATAGATAGTTCTAATATTTAAATAACGCATAGAAAAATCAATATTTGATTTTATTTTTAGATCGGCACAACGCCAACAAATAAGCTATTGACTGAACTGTATTTGCTATTATTCAATTTGAATTTTAGCCAAACTTTGTTTGTTTACACTATTTAGTTATGCGTAAACAAACGGAATATATTTGTTAAATATTATGAAATCTGCTACTAACTAATATTAGGGCGTTTTCAGAGTTAGCGTTTCATACGCGCGTATGCAGTCGTTTTCAGCATACGTGCGTACACGCGCGCTTTAAACGCGCTTCAAAAAACCGGCCTATACGCTCACATCGACGGTGTCGTGTCAGTATCAACATAAACTATATCCCCCGTATTACAAAACGAATTAGTTCGTTTAGTTTGACGTTTTGTCCATAGCCGAAACGTCAAAAGAAACGAACTAACGTCGGACTATCTTTAAATATCGTTTTGAAATAAGGGGGTATGAGCTTAGAAGCGCGTCAACGTTTGTACGAGCAAAAGACGGGGGTTTACGCGCGTACATGCGCGTATTAAACGCTAGCCTGAAAACGCCCTTACAAGTAATTTTTGTAGAAACATTTTATGCATTTTGTTATTGAAATGTTATATACCGGATTTGGAACACATATTTATCTAACTATACAAGGTGACTTTAAATTAGTGAACGATAGAAAAGGATATGCATGTACTCGTGATAACAAACAACTTTTACTATGGGACCAAGTTCCAGATCACTAAAAAAATTGTTCCCCCATATTATCAGCTGATGCATTTTGTATGGGGAGTTCAAAAAATGTTGAACGATTTCGACCTTGGTCCCATAGTAAAAGTTGTTTGTTATCACGAGTACATGCATATCCTTTTCTATCGTTCACTAATTTAAAGTCACCCTATATACAGTAAAGGGCGATAAAGAATGCTCATTGGCAATCATCGCATTTCCGAATACAAACTAATGCTAATTTCTATGTACATCATTAAATTATTAGATTAATCGTTCATCAGAATTTGAATTTAGAATTAAACAGGTACGAATTTGATTTTACAATTATTTTGACTGTTCGTTCATAATGTTACACTTATTTGTTACATAAAGTGCTACAAGCAACAAGGATCTATTGGCACTTGGGTGACATTGTCAGGAGGGCGTGTTTGTGCAATGAGGAAGGAATTTATGGAGTGGCTCTATTTTTTTTCATATACAAATGAGATTATGACAACGTGACAAGGTTGGCGCAAGTTTTTCATAGTTTTCTTGGTAGATGACCTGTCAAGCGATAAGAAATTCCATACAAAAATGTAGCCATTTTGCGCCGGACCAGGCACGCAGATCCAGACGGTATGGCACCTCCTTATTTATTCTATACTCAAAGTGGTTGTGAATAAATAATGACAAACTACAAGAAGATATCGTTAGTTCCGATTTCCGCCACGTGCCAAAAGATCCTAGTAGCACTGTACATACATATCTGTCACACCTTTTTAGGGTTCCTTACCCAATGGGTGAAAACGGGACCCTTTACTAAGACTCGGCTATCTGTCTGTCCATCCGTCCATCTGTCTCCAGGCTGTATCTGATGAACCATTATAGCTGGAGTATGTTACCGTTGTCGCAATAACAACAAAAACTAAAAACAGAACAATAATAATAAGTACGGTAAGTGGGGCTCCCCAATACAACAAACGTGATATTTTTGCTCGATATTAATAATACTATTGGTAGACATTATTATTAAGCTATAACTTAGGGAATCCTACGTGTGCAAGTCCGACTCACACTTGGCCGGTTTTCAGTTATCACTATTATTATTACTATTATTATTTACTACTATTATTACTACTATTATTACTACTATTAGTATCTTTACGACGATTATTTTCATAGTCTTAGCTATGTAATGTATATTTTCTGACCATGTATGTTTAATACAAATAAATATATGAATATGAATATTCTGTTACTCAATCTTGATTGATATACTACCATCTACGTCTGAGTACTTCAATAAACAATTAATGTATAAGCTATGGATAGGTGCATATTATTATTAGGCTATATAGTTACATAGTTAGCCTAGGGAACCCTACGTGCGCAAGTCCGACTCACACTTGGCCGGTTTTCAGTTATCACTATCCTGTTATCTACTCTATCTTGATTGATATTACCATCTACGTCCGAGTACTTCAATAAACAATTAATGTAAAAGCCTTGGATAGGCGCACTTTAGGCATTCTACTAACATGCCTATACAAAGGGTAATCAAGATCGAACTCTGTTGAATATTATGTCAAGGGACCCAAGTCTGCTTATTTACAAAATTCTCAGTTGTGTGCCGGCTGAGTGTCAATGAAACATAATTTTTGACACATTTGCTTGTAATCAGCGTAAGCCATTGTTTAGCAGAATACCAAATGTTTTAAAAAATACCATTGACATTCTGCCGACACACATCTGAGGCTATTTTACATTAGCAAACTTGGGCCCCCACAATACGTCGTCATGACTACGTGTCCGGGCCGTGTCCGGGACTTGTCATGGATAAAATATCATTCCATACATTTTCTATGGATTCGTTCACACACGTTGTCATGACGACGTATTGTTTTCCCTTCTGATGGGCCACGGCCCGGACACGTCCCGGGCACCGCCCGGATCTGTGTAGAAAGACCTTTGCTGTTGTCATAAACGTTTTATTAGCTTTTGAAGTTTTATTGAGTATTTTAGTATTCGTTATACGGTTCATAAAATATCTGGAATTAATTTTATCGTTTAAATTGGATTAAACGATTTTTAGTACTTGCTTTAGTCAGATATGTTGGCTTTTGACTTTAATTTGATTTTTATTTTTATTTTCATCTGTAAGTTTTTTTTTTACTGAAATAAGATTAATAATGTTAAGGTCCATCCACGATTAAAATCTTTAAGTACCTTTTGTTTTTGTTGTCAGAAACAGCAAAACAATTTAAAAAAATAATTCAAGCATTAAATAGGTATAATTATTAAACTAGTTTTTCTGAAACATGTTTTTTTAATAAATAATTTATATGGCGGCAATTTTGAAACAAAAACTAGGTGAAAATACCGAAAAATACAAATACTAGGTTCAAAAACCGTCTAAAAGTTGCCATTGTTTTTTCAACTTTGTTAGTGTCAGCGCAAACGGGCCAGTAACCACAGCCACCGGTGGCCTTAACAAACATTTTCATATATTTTGTATTGACGCGCCGCACACGTGTATCCGGTGGCGGCTACTCGCTACAGGAGTGTCCGCGATGAAAAAGTTTGTTAAGTCGCCGTCACTGGCCACCGGTGGCTGTGGTCGGTGGCTCGTTTGCGCCGAGTCTTATAGTATTTTTGTGTATTAGTTTACAGAGTTTATACTGAAGAAGACAGGTGTGATAAAGGCAATGAAATTACTAGAGAAGGCAACCTCGGTCAAGTCGCACCTTTTCCCTGGATTGGTGTTCTTAAAGTTCATATTCGTGAGTTTCATTATTTATTATATTATTATAAAATGTCACCGCTTTTCCTAGTTAACAAGATGTGTTGTAGATTTCCACGACGTGACGCGACGTCGTGTCTTGTTTAAGGCTGAAACACACCGGATGCGTATGCGTAACGTAGACGTAAGCACGGCGTAGCCATGCGCGTAGTTAAGGTGTAACCCAATGTGACACCGGGCTACGCGTCACGTCGACGTGTGCGTCTACGTTAGGCAAGCGGTGACTGTTACATGTATTACAACTCAGAGGTTCGCATACGTCTACGCATACGCATCCGGTGTGTTTTGGTCTTTATGTGTGAGAACCCTTATATTACTATATCATATGCAGGTCAAATCACCTATTTATGTACCCACAACATATTGATCTACCTAATTATTACTAAGCGATTTAATAATATTGCTTTTAGATGACGGGAAACTTGAAAGAATAGCCGCAAGCATCGTCGTGCTTGTTAAAGATGCGTTTGCTGTCATTAATGCTAATGAAATAGTTCGAATACCAAAGAATGTTTTGAAGTGAGTTATTTATTTATTCATTCGTTCATTCATTCATTCATTCATTCATTCATTCATTCATTCATTCATTCATTCATTCATTGATTCATTCATTCATTCATTCATTCATTCATTCATTCATTCATTCATTCATCCATTCATTCATTCATCCATCCATCCATTCATTCATTCATTCATCTATAGTTCCATTCAGTCATTCATTTATTTCGTGATAATTGATGTGTTTATGTCACTCTGTCTTTTGCCCGTGGCTTCATACAAACATACATATCTGTCACGTATCTTTCCCTGCCTACCTCTATAGGCAGAAATCACATCGTTCCACTTGATACGATCCAAACACACTACCTTCGCTTCATCTACATTCATCAGTCGCCTCATACATGCACGTTGGTTTACAGTACTCCTGACTTGGCTCTGCTCCATTTAAATTCAGGGTACCATCAACCATTTTGGGGAAGTGGGGAGTTAGAAGGAGCCAAGAAGTAGAGTAATTCACTCTCTATCCCTTCAAATATTTCCATTAAATAATCAAGTTAATTCGTCATTCCTTTTGGCCGTGAAAGACGTACACGATTAGAAATTTTACCGTGTCTGTGGCAAACAAGACAAATTCTTCGTGTACACGACAAGAATTTAGTCTGTTCTACAACTAAAAAAATAACACCGCTCCTCAACAACGTTCACCGCGTCGTGTTTTGCTCAGTTAAGATTTTTTCCATGCATCGCGCTGTGGGCAATGTACACAGTTATTTTCTTGGTACGAAACGAATTCTTGCGTAGGCCCGGCGTATTTTCTTGTCGTGCATACGCGCCATTATACTTAAAGCAACAAAATATTTCCATCCACCTATTATTCAATATTTATGTGGTATCTAGACATCAAAGCCGCCGGCTTTTTTGACAGCTGCCATTCGTATGACATAAAGCCGCCGGCCTAGCCCGGTGGCATATCGGCGGCTTTGGTGTGTAGATAGCATTATGTGTAAAATAATAAAAAGGGATGGTGAATTTGATTCAAAAGTCAATCTTTTCACAGAGGCGATAGCAAAGTAATGTTTATAATGGAAGAGGATACGCCATTATTCTATAGAGTGAAAGATTATATGGTGCATCCAGAGTTTGAAATATTGACTTACAATACTATAGCATTGATACAATTGTATGGTTATGGGTACAGTGAAGAAGATACTGACCGTAAGTTATGTGATTACCGCTTGTCTTGTTTCGCATACAGTTACAAAATAGACATGATGACTAAAAAATTTTTTTGGGTCCATCACATAGATTATTTTAAAATATTTGACACGTATTTTTTCTTTTTTCTCTTATACTAAAAATGACAAAGATACACTGGATTAAAGTTGCTCGTGACGTCACGCCTAAGTAAGATTTTTTACCTAAGGGTGACGTCAATACTTCCCACTCTGAAACTTTGATGCTCTGTATCATTGTATTTATTTATGCATTTGATCAGGTATAAAATGTATTTCAAATATTTTTGATAGCTGTTTTTAGATATTTTGATAGACGGACTAATTATTTTTTGAATTTTTGAATGTAGTCATCATCCCTATTGGATCCATCAAGCAAGTGTGAATAGTTTCATATAAAATGATCTACCACTGGAGCATTCATAAAGACGTATATTCAGTGTCGAGCTGTTATGGTATCTAGACACCAAAGCCGCCGGCTTTTTTGACAGCTGCCATTCGTATGACGTAAAGCCGCTCTCCTAGCCCGGCGGCATGCCGGCGGCTTTGGTGTGTAGATAGCATCACTGTATCTGAAAAGGGCCCCAAGCGTGCTAATTTACAATATTCCCAGTTGTGTGTCAGCAGAGTGTCAATGACATTTTTGACACAAATTTGGTCGCAATCAGTGTAAGCCATTGTTTAACAGAATACCAAATGTGTCAAAAATGCCATTGACACTGTCGACACATAACGGAGACTATTTTAAATTTGCAGATTTGGGCCCTAGATACAGTAAACGCCAAAACACACGGTGAAACGCAACTGCAACGCAACTGAAACTGCTGGTTACTTTTGAATTGCATCGCAGTTTCTGCTATAGACTTCCTTAGAAAACCACACACGATGCAACTAAATAGTTTGAAACGTTTCGTTTCAGTTGCGTCTGCGTTTCACCGTGTGTTCTGGGTCTAACATGGTACTAGTACCTATGTACCTACGCCTGTAAGATTATGAAATTAATATTTTTTTTCATTTATAAAAGATAACAATTTTCAATTGTAATTTGACTCAGTTTCAGTTATTCCTATATGTTGGCCGCCTCTAAACTTCAATACGAGCAATGAACTTTACTTGATTGGGTACACGGATGGTTAGTAATGTTTTTACATACATACATATGACGACGAGTCATCAGGAGGGGTGTTTATGAAGCTTGATGCTCGTCCATAACAAGGAGATTGTTAAAATAATACCGTGGGCGTGTACTGAACAAACTAGGTTTATTGCATAGTTTCTAAATCACGTTAGAAAATAATAAGATGTACGTGAAGTCTTCCGATATCTCTTCTTGACCGAAATCCCAAACAGAATCCATCGTACATGACAGCAACTCAAATATGAAAGCGCCAAACTGACATCCAGTCAGAAACAAGCCAGTTCGGGCATTTTAGCAGTAAAGAGTTTGCAAATGGTTCCAAAATAGCCTTCATGAACGTAATCTCAGATGTTCTCCGACACATACATATCCGTCACGCCTCTTTTCCATTAGGATAGACAGAGACCACTTCCTTCCACTTGCTACGATCCAAACACACCTCTTTCGTTTCATCCATACTCATCAGTCGCCTCATACATGCCCGTCGGTTTAGGGTACCCTTGATTTGGTCTTTCTTGAGCAAGTCCCCGATTTGATCGAGGTACGTTCGTCTTGGCCTTCTCTCCCAGCATTTTCATCCACCCTTGCCTTGTATATCTCTTTGCTCATTCTTTCTACATGCCCAAACCATCTAAGTATCCCTTTCCCTTCCTTTTAATGTTTCTATTATCAACAAAAGTAAGAAACTTGAAAACCAGCCAGCAATAACTTGGAGTTATGTTTCTGTGTTTGTCTTTGGGTTAATAGCGTCTTTAGCGTAATGAATTCTAGCGTAGAGCTATAAGTAATTTTTTTTAATGGTGTCTACACACCAAAGCCGCCGGCAAGACTTTTGAGTATAGAATATATAAGGAGGTGCTACCGTCTGGATCTGCGTGCCTGGTCTGGTGCAAAATGGCTACTGTGCGGACCTCGAGTACGTGATAGATAAGACAAGCCAGCGAGCGTGAAAATATTCCTGTATCGATATGGTTCCGCTGCATCAGCAATCACGTAGCCTATCACGTTCGCACATATCATTGCGCGGCCAGCACCTTAGTATATAATCGTAGCTCCTAGTCATTACTATTGTCCAGTTGTATTGTCCAGAACCTACTGTCCAGTAGTCCAGTTGCCTAGAGTCATATCACCATGTAACTCCAAATATAAGATCTACAACTACGCTGCGCCGTTATCATTGTCACCTTATTATTTTTGCCGGAACAGCTACCTTTTTGTATGGAATTTCTTTTCGTTTAACAGGTCATCTAAAGATCCCAAGAAAACTATGAAAAACTTGCGCCAACCTTGGCAAGTGATAAACTCATTAGGTAGTATATGAAAAAAAAGGGGCCACTCCTTATATTCCTTCATCATTGGGCAAATGGGCAAGGCCGCCGGCCTTCATTTGTCAAAAATGTCATCAAAATGTTTGAAAATTACTTAAGCCACCGGGCCGGTGGCGGCACTGGTGTGTGGATACCATTAGATGCTTATATTATGCTCACATTGAACTAAAATAACTAATTCATATTAAAATACTAAATACTTTGATAACAAGAATTTTTATTATAGAACACAAGCTATTAGAAAAAGAAATCTTCAAAATGCAATATGTTGAAAGATCAGTGTGTGACGAATTTTACACCAGATCAAATGTAAGTGAATTTAAACATTTTGATAGTAGTAACTTGGTCTTTTATCAAAAAATCGTAAAAACAATCAAGGTGAGACTTGATAAATAAATAAAAAACAAAAGACTGGTGTGTAAACGCAGGTGAAAAGTTTCCTAATTAGTTCAACTTGCATGTAGGTACTGATGAATGTGGATGAAGCGAAAGAAGTCTATTAAGATCGTAGCAAGTGGAGAGAATTCTCTGCCTACGAGCCTACGGAGGGAGGCGTGACGTATATGTATGTATGTATTTACCCATTTCAGATAAAATCAGGCGAACTTAAGCTGCCTCTACACTACCTATGTGCATTTGCAGTTAATAAGAAAGAGCAGTGTATGTGGGAAAACGGAATGGTAGTTGCTTCTAATGCTACGGGGACTTGGTTGCTGGTGAGTAAAGGCCTACGCAGGATGGCATGGCAAGGGATTTTAATATTCACTAATGGACATTCAACCGTACTTTCAATGATGCCGTGGCATTGAATGTAATTTTATCGTTTTTTTTAGTAGCCTATTGTGTCCCACTGCTGGGCAAAGGCCTCCCCCGCATTCTTTCATGCCTCCCTATCTCCGGCCGCATCTGGCCAGTTTGCCAAGTATGCATCCAGATCGTCGCGCCATCTCCTCTTAGGCAAACCTCTACCTCTGTGGCCGTCGAACGGCAACCAGTTAGTAGATATCTTGGCCCATTGATCAGGGTGCATACGGCAAACATGTCCAGACCAGTTCCATTTTAGTTTCGCGGTCTTCACCCCTACATCAGCGATGCCATTTTTTGAGCGCAGCGTTATGTTTGGCATTAAATAATGCGCCACAGGCTCCCGTGGCGGCGCTCTAGAGAAGTGGAGACCCCGTGGCATGCCGTGGAAAAGTGCTGGAATGCCGCGGTACGGAAGCGGCTGGTGTGCGCTGACTCACGGCAAATCCCTTGCTATGCCATCCCGGTTTGCGTAGGCTTTTAAGACGCGTATTCATTAGAGAGCTATAACTGTAACCGTTGCATGCACTGTAATAAAAAAACATAGTGTGTACGTGGTTCGCGAGTCTCCGATGAAAGCGATACGAGCGGTTCGCAGCGAGCCAACGATTGTCGGTTTTTGCCGCGTATTAAAACTGTAACATGCGTACACACTAGAACTTCTTTACTGTATCTGGGGCCCAAGTCTGCTAATTTACAATATTCTCAGGATTATGTCGGCTGAGTGTCAATGTAATTTTTTGACACATTTGGTCGCAATCAGTGTAAATGTTAGCAGAATACCAAATGTGCAAAAAAATGCCATTGACACTGCCGACACACAACTGAGGCTATTTTCTTTCAAATTAACAGACTTGGGCCCTCGTTTGGTTACCAGCAGCTCGAAAAAATAATAATCGACAAACAAATGTACTGTGTTTCAGATAGGAGTAACAATCGCAGGTCCAGGTTGTGCCGCGCCGGTACGTTTTATAGATTTGTTCTCTTACAAGCCCTGGGTCTTCACTGCGGCTACTCTTGATGCCAGCAATATCAACCAGATGCAAAGACGAAGAGGGAAAGCTTGAAGTGTAAAACTGTATAATTTTATATAAGGCTTCATATTATTTTATAATTCTATATAATTCTTTATTAATTTAATTATATAATTTTATATTATTATTATATAATTATATATTATATAACAATTATATAATTCTATATAATTTAAATAATTTTATATAAGGCTATATGTATAATATATATAACGTTCGGCGCAAACGGGCCACCGACCACAGCCACCGGTGGCCAGCCACGGCGACCTAACACGCCTTTTCATTTAAATTTTATGGTGGGCCGCACACGTGTAGCCGGTGGCGATCACTCGCTACGTGCTCGCTCGCTCACTTGCATATGAAAAGGCTTGTTAGGTCGCCGTCGCTGGCCACTGGTGGCTGTGGTCAGTGGCCCGTTTGCGCCGAGCTTAAGAGTAACGGCCGCCAGCCGTCCAGCTAACCGCAATCAAAAATTTGTACGATAAGTAGTTTTTATCCGCACTGTAATGCGGCTGCGGCTAAAACTGCAATTAACCGGACAGCTGACCGCATTCCGGCTAACCGCATAGTGCGGGAGGCGCTAATTTATTGATAGTATGTAGCTAATTGATTTAATAAAAATGTCTACAGTAAAAAATATAACTTTGTGTGTATTTTGTCAAGAAATAGTGTATGTTATGAGTATAAAAAACGGCAAATTTTTATCTTTTTTTAAATTTTGTTCTGAGGTCAAGTTTAATCAAGAGTCTCTTTTTAGTTTCAACATTTTTATTTCTCTTCTTTCTCTTTCTCTTTAATTTCAACAAGACTAAAACTTAAAAAAATCTCATTTTCATCCATCTCGCTTTTTTACGAGAACTTCATTATAAAAATCTTATAAGTATGCAGTGTTCTCTCTCACCTTTTAATTATTTAAGTAAACTAGAGTTTTTAAACGTGTTTAAAAAGTTAGTTTATGACTAAATTAGTATTCTTGGCGTACCACCGTTTAGAAGGGTGCTTTTGAACGAAAAATGTTGGAAAAACTACCCCGATGTAATACTTTTGTAATAGGTAATCTAAACGTGGGTACTTTGGCAGTAGTTCTCAAAATTTACATCATTATTGGTGTAGCGAAATGGCGTAGCGTAATTTACAATATTTCAGCCGTTCCCAATATTCAAAGACAGATAGCTACCCGAGAGCGGCAGTTCTTAATTGTCACGTAGCTATCACTTTTGATTTTTCCTTTAGGAGAATCAAAATGAGCCACGACGGTCGCTGTCACGCGCTACCGCCACAATGTCAGAAGCGAGTAAGTATCACTCAAGTGTGCGAATCAGTGAGCGAGCACTACTGTAGCGAGTCGCCGTCACTGGCTACACGTGTGCGGCACCGCCATACAATTCATATGAAAAAACGTGTTATATGCTATCTACACACTAAAGCCGCTGGCATGCCGCTGGGCTAGGCCGGCGGCTTTACGTCATACGGCGGCTTTGGTGTGTAGACACCATTAGGTGGCTGTTGTCGGTGGCTCGTTTGCGCCGAGCCTTTTTACATCCATAGAAAATGATTTAAGTCACCTGAAGGAATAAACAACTTAAGAAGTTTGAGAATCAGTATTTTCAGTTCAGAGGTAAAATCCGGAGATGTTTCTGAATATAAAGCAGCTTTCATAAAAGCAGTTTTTTAAAATTTTTATAAAATTGCTAAGGTTTTTTTTACCTTAGTCGAAGTTTTGTTGCTTTGCATATTTTGTTTCTTTTTAGAATAAAGTACTTTGAACTGGGTTGAGTAAACAACTCAAGTCTCGTCTTATCTCATCTTATCTCCATAACAGCCCTTTTAACGAAGGTACCTATTATAGGGGTCGTGTAGGGTCACTTGTCGAACAGTGGCTATACCAGAAACAGTGGCTCACCTACAGTATCTGGGAAAGAGGCAGAGATATCTATTCGTTATATTTACTTTTCGAAAGCGGTTGACATGTGTACAAGTTCATTCCAGTTAGTCGGCGAAAATGATGTGAAATTTTTGTGTTATTGGATTTTTATGTTTTTCGTAAAAAAAAAGTCGTGTTCAAGGTAAGAAACATTTTGTTCCAACTTTTTATTAATGTGTTATTATGGGTAGCTGTTATTTTCTGTAGATTCTATGTCTAATCAAGATTAAAATTAATACAGATTTCAGTGTCGTTTGTTGTTTATATTTTTCTTGGGACCGTTTTAAATTCAAAACGGCGTAAGCTTCCACAGTGGCTCAGTTTTGAAAGGTTAACAGTGGATCATGAACCACTGTGTACTTTTGATATATTTTTATAATTATTTACCTAACAATTTCTTTAAATTGTGAAGAAAATCACAATATAGTGACAGATTTATTTCTTTTAGAGTGCTTCAGACGAACAAGCCGCGGTTCACCGGGAGGGACCCATACTGACGCAAAGATGAAGAAAACTGTCGAATATATGAAATCTGGAATGAGTGCCAGAAAGGCATCGAAGACTTTCGGCATTGCTTTTATAACTTTGCGACGTTTTTATCTAAAGTCAAAAAAATTGCACCCTCATTGATACAGAGGTCGTTTCCGAATTATGAGGCACCTAAAAATCAAAGTTTTTAATGATGAAGACGAGAAAGAGTTGAATTTTTTTAAATACTATTGTATTTAATGGAATTATTCTGTGGGCTCTCAGAAAAAGAATGCCGAAAAGTCACATTTCAAATGGCGGAAGTTAATGACTTAAAAATGCCCGAAAACTGGAAAGCTCATCAATTAATGTGTAAGGAGTGTCTTAGAAGTTTTAGGCGAAGATATAGTGATCTCCGTTTACGCAGACCCGAACCATGCAGTCTAGCCAGAGCCACGGTTTTCATCAGGCATAATGTAGAAACAAGAACTAAGAAGATTTATTGTAGACACCCTGGATTCAAATGATTATGAGTACAATAATAAATGAGTGATTAAATAAGAATAAATTTGTTGCATTTATTGACAAAACTGAGTATATTTACGACCATGATCCATTGTGAACTACCCTGATCCACTGTGTATTTGCCCCCGAACCACTGTTTCGACCCCCTGGTACACAGTGGCTAATTTCTGTGTTTAAAAAAAAACTGCGATATCTTTTTTCCTATTAAGAATAACGACAAAAAGAATAATATTTATGAAACTAGAATGTTTACACCCTACGTTAGTCAGTATTGGTACATCCTAATATTGCTGAGAGCTGTGCTACAGCCTTCGGAAAAAAAGTGATCCACTGAGTACCAACTGACCCTATTTGTTATTATAGCGGCAATGGAAATACATCATTTGTGAAAATTTCGACGCTCTAGCTATAACGGTTCATGGGATACAGGTAATAGACGTAAAGACAGATGGACAGCCAAATCTTATGGTATCTACACACCAAAGCCGCCGGGCTAAGCCGACGGCTTTACGTCATACGAATGGCAGCTGTCAAAAAAGCCGGCGGCTTTGGTGTGTAGACAGCATAAGTAATGGGTTAAAACGCCCTTTGGGTACGAAAATCTAAAAACTATTCAATTACATAAAGTGAAAATACTAATTCTTTTTCTCCAACTTCAACCTTTTTATCCGAGCATTCGATGAAATCCAGTAAATACGAGTAATTTAATAAATTAAAAATCAAATTTTCCAATCCATTCAGCCGTTTCTGATGAATATAATATTGAAAGTCTGATGTAAATGCCTCTGAGGACCATATCGCTTGCACTCTGCCGTCCCTCATGTATGCATGGGCTGTGTTACGAGATTTTGCGGTTTGTGTAATGTAGAAATGATGACTTTATTTAAAGAATGGCATTATGTTTAGTCCGTCTTTTAGACTGTTGATAAATATAAGAATTTTTTGCCTGTTCAAATTAGTAATAAAAATAAACACGACATAACTCGGAAACCGTAAAAAATCGCGGAACATACATGGGGGTGATTCGGATACCCCATGACACGAGGAATCCAAATTTTCCTTTTAGACGTCAATCGACGGGCCACCCTATACCTACAGAGCATCAAAAATCCAGAGTGGGAGTTTTTGACGCTACTTCTAGGTAAAAATTGTATTTAGGCGTGACGTCACGAGTCGAGGACCCTGATCTTATGTATAGGTATGTATGAGACGACTGATTAATATGGATGACGAATAAGGTGTGGATCGCAGCAAGTGGACAGAAGTGGTCTCTGCCTACCCCTATAGGAAAGAAGCGTGACGGATATGTATTTTGTTGTCTGCTCCGCTCGTAACTTACACCGAGCCCCATCGTTTTGCTCGCTGTATTATGATTTTACTCGAATGCTCTTATTGAGAGCACTATCTCCCTCAGCGGAGGCTTGTTATTCGTACCAACAGACATAACATTTTGTTAAAGAAATTTAAAAAAAAGATCTTTTTGTCCCGAAAAAATGTAATCATTAGCAGGCTGTAGTTTTAACCGAATAAATACAGAGGTACGTGTATTTCAGTAAAGGTCTATCTACACAGATCCGGGCCGTGTCCGGGACGTGTCCGGGCCGTGGCCCGTCAGGAGGGAAAACAATACATCGTCATGACAACGTGTCCGTCCGGGCCGTGTCCAAGACTTAGACTTTCTTTACGAGAAAAATATCATTCCATACATTTTATATGGATTCGTTGACACACGTTGTCATGACGAGGTATTGTTTTCCCTCCTGACGGGCCACGGCCCGGATACGTCCAGGGCACGGCCCGGATCTGTGTAAATAGACCTTGACCATTTGATACGCGGTAAAAACCCCTGTAACGACAAACACTATAAATAGAATAATTAAGGGGGCTCCCATACAACAAACGTAATTTCTTTGCTCGATATCAATAGTGAATGGTACGGAACCCTTCCTGCGTGAGTAGGACTCGCTCTTGGCCGGTTTTTATCACGTATACCGACCTAAATAAGCAAAAATAAGAAGGGAATTTTTATTTAAAACAAGATTTTGCAAACCATACCCGATTGGTCAGATAGCCGGCCGCTGTCAAGAGCCGCCATTCTGAATCTCAGTATTTTTGACATCCATTCTCAATGTGACTCTTTAGTATAAAATTTTCAGCGTGATTTTTTTAGTGAGACCGATGAATGTGGATGAATCAAAAGAAGTGTGGATTGTAGCAAGTGGAAGAAGTGGCCTTTGTCTACTTTGATGAGAGAGAGGCGTGAAAGATATGTATGTAGAAAGAAAATATTTTTAAGTAAATTAAAGGCGATGGAAGTGTAAGGCCAGGAACGAGGCCTCCATCAACTTTCCACGGATTTTTACTGTGTGCTGCAAAACACATGAAAAGTGTGTACCTGGCCTTAAGAGAAATTGCAGTCGTAGTTCACCACGTTCCTTGGGGAAAGTTGTTCAGTTTCATGAGGACTATCGCTGTGTTTCGGCATTATACCCTCTTTCTGTTACACCCAGTATATCAATCCTTTTATATTGGTAAAGCATAAACTAATTAACGCAGTTCCATTAAATATTCAATAAAGTTTTTATGCTTTTAAACATAAAATACAGGATGTATTTATTATAGATGTTGTTAGAACCCGTCGCTTGCATTCGCAATAAGAAAACTGAGGCAAAGCAATTTCCGAGCACGCTGTATTTTCTAATAACTTGCAAAAAACACACTCTAGATGTTTGATGGTTTAATTTTGCAGATTTTTATCGAGAGCCAGTAATCCTATTTTTATCGAGAGCCAGTAAACCTATTTTTTTTAAAGAGACGTGTCAAAAAGTACTTAAGATACATTATACTTAGGTAATTATAGTGCATATGAGGAGTAATATAAATTAACGCAAGTTTAAAATATCAAATTATTTCATACATACAGGCTGCCCGCGACTTCGTACGCATTTATCGCCATTTATCTTTAAAAAAAAATAATGCCATCTTATAGCCTATGTGTTATTCTGATGTATAAGCTACAATATTGTAAAGTTTCATCAAAATCTGGTTAATATTTTTTCGTGAAAGAGTAACAAATATCCATCCATCCATCCATCGGCACAAACATTGTCATGCAAATATAATATTAATAGGATTGTGTTTGTAGAGACGGGTATAAAAAGTACTTAAAATATAAATATACCTACCTAGGTAATTATAGTGCACCCAAGGAGTAAGTATTCTTAATTGACGCAACTTTAACATAACAAATTATTTTATACATACATACTACTAGAGGCTGCCCGCGACTTTGTAGGTATTTAACGTCATGAAAAAATCATGATATCTCAAAATAATATAGCCTTTGTGTTATTCTGATACATAAACTACAATATTGTCAAATTTCATCAAAATCTGTTCAGTAGTTTTTACGTGATGAAGTAACAAACATCCATCCATCCATCGGCACAAACATTGACATTTTTAATATGATCCCCGTGTCGAGTCATTTTTGGTGCAACGTATTTCACTGGCCATCCAGCGTGGCAATGCTGCTAGCATTCTCGGTACTTTTCCACCAAATTTGACTCGAGATGGGGATATTTTTTACGATTGTGTGGCCTGATTTTGTATTTTTTTTCTCTTTTTAATATTATAATTATTATTAGGATTAGGATCTATCATGCCCGTCTCCCCTCGAGGTAGGAAGAGACACTATATCTACGATGCAAACACACTTCCTTCACTTCATCCACGCCCATTCATACCAGTTTCTGGAAAACCAGTTTCTTTGTCCTTACCTAAAGATGGTGGCAAAAGTATAGTGTTTAGACTTTCAGTGGTCTTACTAATATTATAAAAGTCAATGTTTGTGCCTATGGATGGATCGATGTTTGTTACTCTTTCACGCAAAAACCACTGAACAGATTCTGATAAACTTTGCAATATTGTAGCTTATTTAACAGATATACACATAGGCTATATTATATTTAGATATCATGATTTTCTTCCTAGATATGACTATAAATGCATACGAAGTCGCGGGCAGACTGTTGTAGTTACATACATAGTGAAGTTTTGTTCTTGACCTGGATCTAGGCGTGGGGACGCATAATGAGACCTAGCGTTACTCACTCCTTACGTAAATTAACACCGAGTTGCAGAAAGAATAAGGTTTTAACTCTCCTTTAATTTAACTGACTATTATGTTTTCAAGAAACAAAAGAAACTCAAATTCTGTTTATTTTTAAATTTAGAACTAAGTAGGTAGGGTCGGGTAATTAAAGGGGGTAAACTTTAAGCAATAAAAAAAGCTTCTTTTTAAGACGGAAATATTTTTTAAAAGTGATGATTTTTCTATTTTTTTTTCTTTTGTCTTATACACATACACAAGAATGCTCTGCACTGCACTCCGTCAGATATGCACCAGCCCTGAATTGTAGAAGTAAGCTCCTAAGATTAATTCAGCTTAAATAACCTTTTTGGTTCTATTACTCCTTTGACACTAGCCAACATAGTATACAAAAAGACCCGGTAAAGCAAGATGTAAAGTCACGTATCTTGAACGTTAAAACCTAGTAAGTGAAGCAGAACGTGCCTCTTACACATTGGCTTCACAAAGGGAAGAGCTCTTGCTATCTATCGGACATTGTTATAGGAACCCTGTACCAAGCCGAAACACCGAGTGTTTCAAACTGAATAAATTTTGCTAAGAACGGGTCGAAATTATGTTAAGCTAATCTTAGAAATTTTTAGGATACAAATTAGGTAAGGTTCTTTGCTATTTTTTCCTAGGGACCAAGTCTGCCAATTTAAAATAGCCTCAGTTGTGTGTCGGTAGTGTCAATGGCATTTTTTTTATTTGGTATTCTGCTAAGCAATGGCTTGCACTGATTGCGACCAAATGTGTCAAAAAATGATATTGACACCATCATTGACACCATCATTGACACTCTGCTGAGACACAACTGAGAATTTAGTAAATAAGCAGACTTGGGCCAATGTTTTCGTCCTTTTAAATTGTCATCGGCCCTTTCCCATCGGGGTAGTTAGACACGTCAATGGGAAAGAGGCGTGACAGATATATATGTTTACATACAGGGGTCCAAGACGTCTCCTAATTTACAATATTTTCAGTCGTGTGTCAGCAGAGTTTCAATGGTATTTTTGACAGATTTGGTTGCAATCAGTGTAAGCCATCGTTTAGAAGAATACCAAATGTGTCAAATAATGTCATTGACGCTCTGCCGACACACAACTGAAGCTATTTTAAATTAGCAGACTTGGGCCCGAGTTTACGTGAATATATTTCCCATACAATAGCTTATGTTACAATCCTGCAGAGCCTCAGTACAAAGTATCAAATTCGACGCGCTGTCTTTATCATAGTCCAACCAGCTATATGTTACAATCAGATACCTATGTACAGATTGCAAATTAATACATTAATTAATACATTAGTACCTATTTATATTATAATAAAAGAAAAAAATTCAAATAAATAAAATCTAATTTGTAACTACTTATTTGTATTCAAAAATGTATAAATTTTCGAAAAATACTTTAGGCACTTACTTTTACACTGTGGACTGTATTACAGCACCATAGAAATGATAATTTACGTACTTCACTGTGGTTATATGTATATTTATAATTTAATATAGCGTAAATAAATTATTATTATCTATTTAATAACTAGACGCTGCCCGCAACTTTTTATGTACTTCTCGTCATATCTTGGAAAATTTAGTTACCTAATTACAGCCTATGTGTTATTAAGATTTCGCAATCAGTGTCAGCCATTGTTTAGCAAAATATCAAAGGTGTCAAAAACTTAATTCCCTATCACTCTCAAAACCACTCTAAATTTTTTTTTATAACTTCCATTAAAAAAACTATCTTGCTTACTTACTTACTTAGCCATCGGTGTCCCACTGCTGGGCAAAAAGCTCTCTCTTCTTTAAAAAAACCTAGTTTCGTATGAAAATGACGATGTTTTCTGCTAACCCTCCAAGATCATCGACGTCATTGCTACCTGCACGAACCGGATCAAAACAGATTACCGGTGACGCGTCATCCGTCCGGCGAAACCTGTCAATCCGGTTGAAAACCGCCGGAAACCGGTTGACAGTGGATCAAAGTGATTTACAAAAGCATGCACAACGTATTGGCGAGATGTGTGAGCCTTCTCTGGGGTTTTAAAGGAATTCGGAGTAAAATGGCAGTTACTGAAATATGATTAAAATATTTTGATGTGTTTTTGTTTTATCAAATTGAAATGAGCCCTGCTATCAAGTTTGAAGTACGTTAATATTCGAATTTTAAAATTTTGAATTTTTTATAAAAATTGAAATCAAAATTGGTAACTAATCGATCATCGAGAAATCAAATAATCGAAATTACAATATTTTTTTATTTCGTAATTTGATTAAATGGAATTACAGTAGATAAATTTTATGTGTGCATTTAAATGACATTACTCCTGATGCTTAAGCTTAATGACTCGTTAAATTTAACGAGTATTTCTGAAACTAGCTGTAAGCAAGACATAGTTGGCGTACAGTACAGCACCGTTACATAAAATATTCTGTTAGTATCGATTTTGTCCTGAAACGGTCTTAAGTTACAAAGACTTGCTGATATTTTGGTGAAAATTTTGTTGTTACATAAGTTATTTATTATTATAACACGTTTTTAGGGTATTAAGGTCTATCTACATCCGTGGCCCGCCATCCGTGGCCCGTCATCCGTGGCCCGTCATCCGTGGCCCGTCATCCGTGGCCCGTCATCCGTGGCCCGTCATCCGTGGCCCGTCATCCGTGGCCCGTCATCCGTGGCCCGTCATCCGTGGCCCGTCAGGAGGGAAAACAAAACGTCGTCATGACAACCGGACACGTCCCAGGCACAGCCCGGATATGTGTAGACAGACCATTAAATGTAACTTTCATAAAAATATTTGATCGTCACTTGTTACTCGTGTGTGTCAGCCAAACAGGTTATTTCTATTTAGAATTATGTTTTCGTTTAAAATTACTATGAAAACTTAAAAATACAAATTAATGCAGAATGAAAATTATGGTCTGACAAGCGTTCATTGAAAGATTTGGGTTTCACAGTAGATTTTTACCGGAAATAAATATAATTAATCTAGAAAAAAATGGAGATGGTTCTCAATTCGGTTAATTTGTTTTTATTACCATTCACCAAGTAAATGCATTCATTTTTTGACAGCTGTCAATCGTATGACGTAGATCCGCCGGCCTAGCCCGGCGGCGGCATGCCGCTGGCATGCCGGCGGCTTTGGTGTGTAGATAGCATTATACTACATTAATAGTAAGCTAGATACTTAGTACGACGAGAAAAACTGTTTTTATTCTCTATTTCTGTATTTTGTTTCTTACAATAAACTATGAAATAAATATATTATTATGATATAATAAACAATAACTAAAATACACCACAATACCCGCACATCCAGAATTTGTACACGAATATGTCCCAAAACAAACCGATGTTGGCCGAAATGAAATTACCGCATTAGATAGGTATACACGAGCGGGCGGGTTGCATAACAAACACAGGATATCTTAGCTATAGTTAAAATTCAATAGAGAACAGCCAAATCTGCGCAAACATACTAGCTGTTATTTTGAGGAACGATTTTGGAACGGTAAAGAGATTTTAAAATAACGTCGTGTCGAATCAAGAAGTCAGAAAGGCAAAAATGGCGATTAATTCACTGGAACCTGGCCCTAACTAGTCATTGGCAAATAAATAAATGAAAGATATTTTAAAACTTATATTTTTTATAGAAAGTACATTATTTTTGGTGACTCTTTTTGACAATTTTTGAATTTGACCTATTCAAGGTCTATCTACACAGATCCGGGCCGTGGCCCGTCAGGAGGGAAAACAATACGTCGTCGTAACAACGTGTCCGGGCCGTGTCCGGGACGTGTCAGGGAAAAAATATCATTCCATACATTTTCTATGGATTCGTTCACACACGTTGTCATGATGACATATTGTTTTCCCTCCTGACGGGCCACGGCCTGGATCTGTGTAGATAGACCTTAAGTGCACATAAATCTCAATTTTTTATTCTACAAGCAAAACATCTCAATTTTAACATTAAATTATCTCGACTTATTGTCACCATTTCAATATCATCCCTCTCCCTCCGCCCATAGTATGGTCATCAATATTCCGCTGGCAGTTTATGCAAAACACGGCGTAGTTAGAGAGAGACTTTGTAGCGGGTACACCAACACTACCAGATGGCCTACACTATTTCGGCGTATAACATTGTTTGTGTTCATATTTTTTCGGTTTTGTAGGTATAATAGGCTTTTCTGAATGTTGTTTGGACATTGATTTCGACACTAGAGTTAACTGCGATCGGTTTTTTTTTCTCAGCCAGTCTAAATAGATGTTGTGCCAGAAGCAGTACAATTTGTATGGATCTGTTCACATCAGTCGTAATGTGAATAGTCGCGGCGTTTGCTAGAAGCCTTGCAGCTAGCATTAGCATAGCGTGATTGTGTATTTAATAACTCACGTCTTTTAAATAGGATTTCTCTAATTCCTGCCTACATGGCTTTAACATACTCTTTCCCGTCGGGGTATGCAGAGACCACTTCCTTCCACTTGCTACAATTAAAAAAATCTTCTTTCACTTCATCTACATTAATCAGTCGCCTAGTACGTGCAAGTCGGTTCAGGCTTATCTTGTATCTTGCCTTCTTTACTTTTAGTTCAAATTAAAGA
This sequence comes from Anarsia innoxiella, assembly GCA_947563765.1. Lineage (NCBI taxonomy): Eukaryota > Metazoa > Arthropoda > Insecta > Lepidoptera > Gelechiidae > Anarsia > Anarsia innoxiella. Next base: position 1,427,808 of record OX387413.1, read on the forward strand.
GCATCCAACCATAGTGGATATAGTGGTATAGTAAAAAAAATCTGTATCACTTAGGCTAAACATGCGAGGTGCAAGAAGGTGGTGATTTTTTTCATTTTCAAAGTCCTATATCTCGGAAAGTATATCACTTGACAATTATCCAAAATACTATCGTTTTATAATATTTTTTTCTATCTATTGACGTAAGTTTCATCAGTGGCCGCCAACTTTTTTTTCCATACTGACTCTAATAGGGGACTGACTCTAAATGTTTAGCCTAATTGATACCGTTTTTTTTACTATACCAGGCTCCTTACAAATATGTTAGATGCCATTTAGATTGAAAAATGGAACATTCACATTTTTACCCCCAAAAAAGTGCTTTATTACAACATCAATAACCGAAAAGAACACTAAAAAAACAATTCGCACGCAAAACGCTCGCGTTTACAAATAAAAATCAATAAAACCCGATTCCCGAGGCACTTCGCGAAAGTATGACAAATCGTTGGTAATTTCTCAAAACAGCCACCAAGTTGGATTCTTTGGTACCGAAGTAGCATGTGTTGGAATTTTCATCAATTTGTTACGTTAGATGGTCGTTGTAGAGCTGGAGTGTGGTGAGAATCTTTTGGGAAATGAGGATTACTTAGGTATATTTTATTTTTAAAATATTTAGGTATTTTTGATAATGACAAAGTGAAGATACTACTTAATTATATATTATAAATGGCAATGCTTGTGTCGATGGCTGGATGGATGTATGGAGTGATAGAGTGATGTGAGGTTGTTTCTTGGTTTTTCACCCAAAAACAACTGAACACTGAAAACTGTACTATATACAATATTGTTAGTGTGATGTAATTAGTACATCGGGTATTCTATTTTATAATATTGTACGAGTATAACTTTTCCAAGATTATGACGATTAATGTGTAGAAAGTCGCCAGCACACTTAATGGTATCTACACACCAAAGCCGCCATCTTTTTTGACAGCTGCCATTCGTATGACGTAAAGCCTTCGGCCTAGCCCAGCAGCATGCTGGCGGCTTTGGTGTGTAGATAGCATTAGCATTTTATTTTCAACTGTTATTATCGAATCGAATTGCATCTTCTACATCGTAAAACTAAATAAAATGATGTATAAAATACTCCCGGTCCACAACAGGCAAACAGTGTCCCAATGGCCCTAGTACACCGGCTCAGTGTGTCTGACAAATTCCACTTTGGCCCAACATCGTTACCGATTCAACAATATGGGCCATGTTTTATTGATGCATCATACTTTTCCATTGATATTCTTTTTGGAGTTGTTTCTAGGTTGAAGGAAGAATAATGAACGGATGGAAAATGATTGCGTATGATAATGAAGATGCAAACATCCCTGTCACAAGTAGGTAAGGTATCGAGTTTTAAGACCCAGACAGAACACACGGTGAAACGCAACTGCAACGCAACTGAAACTGCTAGTTACTTTTGAGTTTCATCGAAGTTTCTGCTATAGACTCCTTTAGAAAACCACACAAGACACAACTAGTTTGAAGCGTTTCGTTTCAATTCACCCAATATCATTGAACAAACATATTTTAATGAAATTTTATGGTATCTTCACACCAAAACCGCCGGCTTTTTTGACAGCTGCCATTCGTATGACGTAAAGTCGCCAGCCTAGCGTGGCGTCATGCCGGCGGCTTTGGTGTGTAGATAGCATTACGTTTACAATATTGTAGCTTGCACATCAGAATAACACATAGGCTAAAAAAATGACGGAGGACTTTGAGAAGGCTGGAGGTTCACGGTAAAAAGAAACAGACAATAATAAAATTTATCAAAAGACAAATTGAATTATTTTGGTACCTACTATAGACAAATGAAATACCAAATGAAATATTTGTACCCAAATTGTATAAATACAAGACTTAATTTAGCTATAGCCGAGCCCAAACAACAAAAAAAATCAAGAAATCTATTTAATAAAAACAAATCGCGAAAACGCCAAACCGTTTCGAGTTTATAAACCTAATTTCGCGTTCATCCAGAAAGGTATTCCGTCTAAAATAAAATAAAATACGACGTCACAGGGCGAAATGAATTCGTCCGTCAAAGCGCACAGTTGATTTAACAAGCATTTCGCATTCAGCTAATTTCACTGCGAGTCGTCTCCTTAGGGCGCTGATGTTTGAAGGTTTTGATGCGGTGGATTGATCTAATTTAAAATCGCGTAGTAGGATATCTATTCATTGGCGCGTTGTAACTGCACTGTAACAAAAAAACATAGTTTAACACGTCGGAAATATCTGCGGACCTGGCTTGATGACGTCATGCAACTCGTCACGGTACTGGATAGGCGAAAACGGGGGAAGCGCGGGGGAAAGCGCATTCCAGCGAGGTTCGCAGATATTTCCGACGTGTTATATGTAGGTACGTGGTTGCGAGCCTGCGATGAAAATGATACGGGCAGCTCGCAGCGGACCGACGCGACGATTGTCGTTTTTTGACGCGTATCAAGGGATAAATTACGTACACACTGGAACCTGGTTACTGTATCTGTTCAGTTACAGTTAATACACATCATTAAGTGTGGTCGTGACTAGTATCATGTGTTGTTACCTCATACCTAATAGGGTTATACCACAGATTACAAAATATATTCACGTTATACTTTTTAATGTTTTGGGAGCATAATATTTATCTATCATGAGTGAATATCCTCATACAAAAATAGGTAGAGAATTTTATATGGCCTGACCCTTCAGTAAATTACAGGATACATGTTATAACAATCGAAAAATATATTTACGAGGACTTGAGCAGCGGCGATGGACATGACAAAAAATTGAGCATCGTGTTTAAATCCATTATTACCATTTAGTTTTTAATTTGCTGCTCTTTGGAATTTGTTATGATTTTATTTAAATTTATAGAATAAAAATAAGATTATGTGCTGTAAAATAAATAATCCGCCACATCCACTCCCACTATAAGTATCGTACTCCGTGCCCTCTCACGGTCGCAGCTCTCGCCTCTTCTGATTGCCGTCTCGAATATTTATTAAATAAATATTGAATCGTTTCATTTGTCGAATTTTGTGGCATACGGTGAACTTTGCTAGATATACACGTGCTAAGATGACGTAGGAAGGTGAGGGTGAAAAATTATGTAGCGTCACTTAAGTCAAAGGCAAAGTCAAAGCATTTTCTTTTTAAAGGTAACGCTTGATTTGCATAAAAGATTTAAATGGTATTGATATACACGACATTATGTATATCAAATAAAGAAGAGAATAGAAGTCGTGTCGTATCAAGTGCTCAAACGGACGACGGCATAGAATAGAGCAAAAAAATCATGGCTTGGTCACATAGTTACCTAATATATTTAGAGACATTTTTTGTCTCTAAAGTCTTTGATGTGTTACACACGTAACCAGAAAACTTGCAATAAACAAATCAAACTTTAAATCTTTTTAAGTACTTACATACATACGTATCCGTCACGCCTCTCTCACATTGGGGTAGGCAGAGACCACTTGCTTCCACTTGCTTCGATCCAAACACACCTCTTTTGCTTCATCCACACTCATCAGTCGCCTCATACATGCTCGTCGGTTTAGGGTACTCTTGATTTGGCCTTTCTTTAGTAAGTCCCCGATTTGATCGAGGTACGTTCGTCTTGGCCTTCCCCTCCCAGCATTTCCATTTCAAGTACCTATCATGTTCAAAATAACGAACAAGCAGAAAAAAATAAGTATTCGTACTCGTACATTTTTCTTTTAGTATAAGCTGAAATACATTTTTGGACAAAAATTTCCAACTACAGAAAATAGCTAGTTAAAAAACTAATCTTTTTCAACCCTTGAACTAGCACTAACCTAATCCCAAATCACTTTACCAAGAACGTACGATGGAAACGTAAAACGCAGCAACCTATGACAGGTAATTATCCATTTACCCGACATTTTGACGAGACACCAAATTGGCAGAGCGGCTCAAGTGACTCGATACCAACTGACATAGCAGCTTAATTACAGACAGGGATGGATATATGTAGGTTGAAACACGGAGGAAAGGGAGAACAGGTTTTGAGATCGAATTTCAATTCCAGTTTGGAATTCTAGTTTGATTGATAGCTAGATGCTTTACGGAGACTTGTTTCAGAAGTTTAGGTTTAATTGGGGATGCTCTAAGATTTCATAGCTTGGTGAATACTGCAGAAATCCGTGAAAAGTCAGAAACACTAGTGCCTGTTTGACCCTTTGAGTATAGAATATATAAGGAGGTGCCATACCGTCTGGATCTGCGTGTCTGGTCTGGCGCAAAATGGCTACCTTTTTGTATGGAATTTCTTATCGTTTGACAGGTCATCTACGAAGAAAACTATGAAAAACTTGCGCCAACCTTGGCACGCTCTTATAAACTGATTTGTACCTATATGAAAAAAAATGTGGCATCTCATATATTCTATACTCAAAGGTTTCACCATCTTAAGATATTTCACTGACAGATAAACCTATTCCATTTCATAAATCATGTCGTTTTAGACAGAGACAGGTATAAAATAACTGTCAGTTAAATTTTTTTTGTAGTATTTTTTTTTTTTTCATTTTATGATTATAAGCGCCCGTTTTACCATTTATATCTGTCACTGTCTAAAATTTCATGTTTTATGAAATAGACATAGGTTTAACCGTCAGTTAATTTCTATCTGTTAGGGCCATTTTCACCATCCATAGATAAAATTTATCTGACAGATATATTATACCTGTCACCATCTAAAACTTCATGTTTTATGAAACAGACATAGGTTTATCTGTCGTTTACATTTTTATCTGTAGATGGAACGGGCACTTAATGAAATTGGTTTATCTGTCATTTAAATTTTATCTGTAAGTGAAACGTGCCTTAAAACCTACATTAGAAGCCGATACATGTGGATATGGTTATATGTAAAAATGGCGCAGCTGGCTCTGGATGGAATCCCTGTGGGTGTGGAGTTCACGTCACGCGACCAAACTTCTCTTCTGATATCGACAGGTATTCGAGTTGTGCCGTAAGTGGGGACTTGAGACAATTTTGAGGTTTTGGGGATGAATGATGGAATGAATTATGGAAAGCAACTAAAGAAAAGCGTCTGACAAACTGACAAATTAAAAGAAAGATTAGATTATATAACATTAGATTTACAAAATAACAATCAGGTAGTTACAATCACATTAGACCCAGAACACACGGTGAAACGCAAATGCAACGCAACTGAAATTGCTAGTTACTTTTGAGTTGTTTGAACGAAACGAACTATTGAACGAAACGTTTCAAACTAGTTGCGTTGTGTGTGGTTTTCTAAGGAAGTCTATAGCAGAAACTGCGATGCAACTCAAAAGTAACTAGCAGTTTCAGTTGCGTTGCTGTTGCGTTTCACCGTGTGTTTTGGCGCTTACAAATACAGTCTTAATGAAAGAGATTTGAGATTTTGGGGTATAAGTCTAGTGCACTTTTGATATCATATGATAACCATTTAATCGCATACCTCATTTGAAGCTCCATAGAAAGCTTACTTTGAAAAGTGTTAAATAGTAGCCCTTTTTGGGCATACAAATGCTATCTACACACCAAAGCCGCCGGCTTTTTTGACAGCTGCCATTCGTATGACTTAAAACCGCCAGCCTAGTCCGGCGGCATGCCAGCGGCTTTGGTGTGTAGATACCACAATTAATCAACTGGTAGTACCTATAGAAAAAATACACGTCATGTCAGATCCCATTAGTCCCGGTACAAAGATAGAAACAATTATTTTAGATATATTCCACAATACATTGTCCCAAGTTCCTAGTTTCCACACTAACCCATTGAAACCCAGTTCCCGAATACAGAATTTGTCCGGATCGTATCGTGTATTCCTGAAGGATCACAATTTGCACCTTTATTTATTTATGGCGGGAGAGAGCCGAGCGTTGGATTATGGTAGCGGAACTTTTTGAATTTGAAAACTGGTGTTGTTTTTAAAATTTCCAGCTGTTTCGTTGTAGTTTTGGTGTATTTGAAGGTAAGTCTTGAAATATTTCCCCGTTAATACAAAAAAATGTTTGTAGAATGCATCCAGATCGAAGGGCCAAAATAACTGAATGGGCGCCACTACCACCACGCCGAGGTAGACCTCGAAATAGATGGAGAGACGATCTGGATGCATTTTCATGGAAATGGCGGGTCGCTACCGGAGACCGTGTTAAATGGAAAGTCGCGGGGGAGGATCTTAATGACTAACAAAAAAAAATACAAAAACGAGTTTTAAATATAGTTTTAGGACTAATATAATTTTTTGACGTTTAGTCTAATAGCCGAAGCGACATTTAACTTAGTTCTAGAACTATAAAAAAAAACTCGTTTTTTAATAAAGGGGTTTGAGTTAAATTAGTAAAGACTTGTCCTACTAATATTATTAATGTCAATGTTTGTGTCTATGGATGGTTGTGAGGAGAGAATATATTTGTGTGATGTAGTTTGTTACTCTTTCACACAAAAACTACTGAACAGATTCTGAATAAACTGTAAAATAACTAAGTTTAGATACCAGAATAACACATAAGTTATTTGTATTAATATATAATATTAATAAATAATATTTAGAGACAAGTCTTATTAAATAGGAGTCGGTAACCAGAATCATAATGGTATCTACACGAAAGCCGGCGGCTTTTTTACCAACTGCCATTCGTATGACGTGAAGCTGCCAGGGCCCGGTGGCATGCCGGTGGCTTTGGTGAGCTGATAGCATAATAGAATAGAAAATAACTTGATTAATAATAATGTAATTACTTCATTTGTATCTCCTAAAACCAATAACGCTATTTTTGTGTTCTTTTCCAAGGTATTACGATAAATGCGTAAGAAACTATGAAGTCATGACTAGACTTGTATGTACGCCAACAAAATCATAAATTATCTCAAGAATTTTAAATCGTTTTGAACTAAGAGTAATGAGTAACGATATAGAGGGCAATAAACCGGAACCACAGTGAGTTTAAAAACCGCAAGGAGGGTAGTTCTGCAATTCCCGCGCGTCCGACAGAATGGCGCCGGCGGAGGACAGAGTAGTGATACAGTTCAGAGGCTGTTACGAAAAAGAAAATATTCATTATCTTTTGGGAAAAGGTGTGTTATACTCTGTTACAAAGTTCGTTACCTACATATTTGTTTAAAGTTACTAGTAGTGTTATTCTGATGTGTACGCCAAGTTTCTTCAATATCTATGCATAAAGTTATTGTTATTCTGATGTGTAATGGTATCTACACACCAAAGCCGCCGGCATGCCGCCGGGCTAGGACGGCGGCTTTACGTCATACGAATGACAGCTGGCAAAAAAGCCGGCGGCTTTGGTGTGTAGACAGCATAAGCGACAATTTAGGAAAGTTTTATTAAAATATGCTCTGTGTCGTTTTTGAATGAAAGAGTTACAAATATCCTCAAATAAATCCATTTATGCATCATGTCAAATCATGTTATGTATACTTATAGTTTAATATTAGTAAGGAAGTGGCCTCTGTCTGTCCTGATGGGAAAGAAGCGTGATAGATATGTATGTATATAGGATGAATTAATAGGAAGTAGGTATGATTACCTTATGCTAGATTCAATTGCCTACACCAAACAAAATTTCTCAATTAATTAACAAATAGTTCTCTCTTACAGCAAACCCTGCTCTGTCCAAAATAGGCAGAGTACAGAAAACGGCACTAAGTAACATATTTATTGTAATATCTCAAGCAAACATCTACATCGAATATATGCCTTCTTACAAGACATTACGATATGTTTTTGTGTGCCAAACGAGAGTTAGGAAAATTGGGGCTGTTATGGCAGAGTAGCGGTTCTGTTTACATTGTGATTTATTTATTGTAGATGTAAAGGGGGTTGCACACTGTCGATGGAGATGACTCAGTTGGTGTATTGGTCACCATGTCTGCCATTCAGAGGGTCCTGGGTTCGAATCTTGTCTAGATTGTACTTATTATGGATACCTAATTTTTTTTTTCCGTAACCTAACAGAGTTGCTAGATTCTTCTTTGGGAAAAACTGCTACCTTGTGAATCTAGCGTTACATACATACATATCCGTCACGCCTCTCTCCCATTGTGGTAGGCAGAGACCACTTTCTTCCACTTGCTACGATCCAAACAAACCTCTTTCGCTTCATCCACACTCATCAGTCGCCTCATACATGCCCGCCGGTTTAGGGTACTCTTGATTTGGCCTTTCTTGAGCAAGTCCCTGATTTGATCGAGGTACATTCGTCTTGGCCTTCCCCTCCCAGCATTTCCAAAGAATCAAACGTTAGCTTTAAAAAATGTACCTGTGTCAACGTTTTTAATCGCATTTTTACTTTGTTTCTTTCAATATTCGCAATATCATTCAAGAAATTAAAATAACGTTTACTTTTATGTGTATGCAAATATTTTTGTATATTTTATTTATTTTTATTCTTTCGGCGTAAAACAATTGAGTGGTTTTGAAAGTGATTTTAAATGAGATAAAATGGCAGGTTGAGCATTACATTAATAAGCCTAATATCTAGGCTAACAAACAGTCAGGAGTACCTTAAACTTTCGTGTATGTATGAGACGACTGATGAATGTGGATGAAGCGAAGGAAGTGTATTTGGATCGTAGGAAGTGGAAGAATGTGGTCTCTGCCTACCCCGATGGGAAAGAGGCATGTCAGATATGTATGTAGGTTACCTACTGACTCTACCTATATCATTTTCGAGTACAGTATGTTACTACTCACTTATGAAATACGAAAATGCTTCAAACCTATAATCATTCAGTCTAAACCCCTTCTTAAATATTGAGGTTACCCATAATTGGCTCGAACATGGAATACGCGATTCAATGTTACTTATGTATAGGCATATTATGTAACTTACCATCGTATTAGATCGCTATATGCCTTATGGTTGTTTTAATGCAAGGGACATAATCTGAACAACTTTCTTCAAGAAACGGAGATTGAAATATGAAATACAATATTGTAAAGTTTCATATAAATCTTTTCAGTAGTTTATGCGTGAAAGAGTTACAAACATATTCACATCTAGGAAACTTCCATAGACTATATAATTTGTTAGGTATTATGCAAGTTTTACGAGACACAAAGTTGCTGGCAGCCTAGGTAATCTATACAATAGTATGAGGTAAAAATTATCAAAACATTTTCTTCAATAAGTTTATCATTGACTGACGTTACCTATCTCTGTATCTGAATCGTCCGATTCGCCCTAATTACTGACAGTGAAAAACAAAATTGGGTCCAAATCGGGGGATTATGAGAAGCTGTTTACAATTTACGACCTTTTTGGCGATGATTTTGATACCAAAGGAAACGATTTTTATGGTACTACACACCAAAGCCGCCGGCTTTTTTGACAGCTGCCATTCGTATGACGTAAAGCCGCCGGCCTAGCCCAACGGTATGCCAGCGGCTTTGGTGTGTAGATAGTATTAAGTGCGATCTTGATCCGTACACGTACTTTATGAATTATAATTTAAAACTTTAAATGACCAAGCCGTTTTTTGTAATTTTAACTTATCTTGAAGCGGGAAACGGGACACTTTATTGCGATAGACTTAAGCGAAGATGACGAGCTCGACTCATTCAGCAAAGAATGACAAATGCTGGTACCCAGCATTGGGAAGAGAGTACGGTTATTTAGTCTGTTGTACCTGCCTTCGAGTAAAACTAAACGGAGTTATAGCTCCGTACTTGCATACGGTATCTCGATAGCTTTACTCAAAAAAAAAACAACTAATTTACGGACCCTAAAACTCGACCGACTCGACGACGTTTATTTTTACATAGCTGTGATGTAACTACAGTAGACGTAGAAAGATACCATTTTGTTCTACTTGGACCGATCTAAACACACTCCTTTCGCTACATGTACATTCGTCAGTCGCCTCATAAATACAACATACTACTCTTGGCTACAGTCAAGAGTACGCCAACATTGTAACGCATAACGCATGCGTTGTAACGCAGCAACGGGTACATATCTAAATGTCTAAAATTGATGAACACAATGTTGTCTACACACCAAAGCCTCCGGCATGCCGTCGGGCTAGGCCGGCAGCTTTACGTCATACGAATGGCAGCTGTCAAAAAAGCCGGCGGCTTTGGTGTGTAGATACCATAAAGTAAAATAGCACACAGTTGCAACACAACTAGAATCGCAGCTTATAAACCGACTCCTGCCCAATGTAATCTCCAAAAGATTGGCTATTAGCGTTCGAGGAATCAGCTATGTGAAATTGTGCTTACAAATCAAACATTGGCCGCCTAAACACTGATTAGGCGAAACATTGATTACGGTCAAACATGGATAATTACTACCGCAGCAAATTGTAATGTTTGTGAGTTTTTGTGGTTTCTATTTAGGTTTATATTTTGTGATGGATTACTGGATAATTTTCACCTTTTTCTTACGTTTGAAAGTCTCTAACCTTTTTACGAATACTCTTTATTGCAGTAATACTGTCTACACACTAAAGCCACCGGCATGACGCCGGGCAAGGCCGGCAGCTTTTTGTCATACGAATGGCAGCTGTCAAAAAAGCCGGCGGCTTTGGTGTGTAGATACCATAAGACATAAAACAGTAGGTAGAAAACAAGGTATAAAATAACAGGTTACCTTATTACTAGGTAGCAAAATCTTTGTTTTAGACTTAGTAATTTGTAAGTTAAAAAAAAATTATTTACTTTTTGTAACTACCTCCGTGGTTTGAAAAGTGCAACGTTAATCCGCCAGTGCATAATAACCTGTTTTTTTTCCACGCATCGTTTCCACAATAACATAATAAATAAATAAACTTTTACTGCCATGTTTTCAACAAAAATCTTCACACCACAAAAAAAACTACGAAAGAAAAAACTTCCACAAAACAGATCATATCACCACACAAGTTTTCCGCGTGAACACTCAAACCCATACAACTTTGCCAAGCCTAAAAACTTCACTGACACTGTGTGGTGACCTGTAAATGTCATTGCAATTGGGTTAAGACACGATTGATTGGATACTGTTTACTTTATCGCCCTGAGTAAACCGAGATGGGAATTATTAGATCTAGTAACAGCTGACCTCTATCAAAATAGTTTGGGTGTAACAGAAAGGGGGTTTAAAGCCTAAACATAGCGATAGTACTCATGAAACTGAACAACTTTCCCCAAGGAACATGGGAAGAACAACCCAAAAAAAAATTTTTTGATCGCCCATACTTACTCGATCAGCTGATCGGGCATTTTGTATTAGTGTATTGTCCCGAAATACGGATTCAATACACTAATCCAAGCATTTCACTTCGGTTTCATTATAAACTATCAAAGCACTACAGTTGCAGGAAGCCCCATTAAACTTAAATATCCATTAAATGTTACCTTCTTATACTATAATATGATAAAGAAAGTAGTAGACTTTTAATTAGTGAACGTTAGAAATGGATATGCATGTACTCGTGATGAGAAATAACCTTTACCATGGGACCAAGGTCAAAATCATTAAAAAAATCGGACTCCCCATACAAAATGCACCAGCTGATAGGCTGGGAAAACATTTTTTTTATGATTTCGAACTTGGTCCCAAAGTAAAAGTTGTTTGTTATCACAAGTACGGTCAGCATCATAAGTCGATGAATAAATTCAGATGTTCAAAAGTAAAATGCACCATCATTAGACGAAAATCGCTTAGCAAAAATACTCCAGAGTTAAATGAACATCCAATTAGGTTCAAAATAAAGGAAATAAGTAAGGTTTTACGTCTAATAGTGGTGTATATTACTTTTGAAAATCTGAATGTGTTAATCGACTTATGATGCTGACTGTACATACATATCCTTTTTTATCGTTCACTAATTGAAAGTCACCCTGTAGATTTAACTTCTTCTATTTGAAGAAAAAGTGATAAACATTTAATGAAGATCATCTAATGAGCGTCTGTGAAACGGCCTACAGGATCTAATTTCGAACGAAGAACGAATGAATGAAATAAACCGTTGAAATTAAATTCGTACACTGATTGAACTATATATCAACGTCTTATTTCCATTCATTAGATTGGAAACTCAAGTTTATTTTCGGGTCGTAAGGTAGAATTGAGGTTGAAAGCGGTGGTTCTAATTTTAATTGGAAGAAGGGTTGCCATGGTTTCTTAAAAATTTGGAACTATTGCTTTGGGATGAGCAAAGAGAAAGAGAGAGAGAGAGAGTTAACAAAAACATAAGTTCTAAAAACAAAAACCCGATTTTTTTTTTTTAATTGCTGGCTGATGTAAGGCGAAGATGGCGTTTACTCCACCGACAAGAGCCTGGCTCTTAAATAAATGATGATGATGATGACTTACCCCATATACAGACGAAGCGATTTTCAGACAAAAGCCATCATCATAGGCCATTTTCAATAGGGATGATGACTACATTCAAAAATTCAAAAAATAATTAGTCCGTCTTTTAGGCTATAAAAAAATATTTGAAACACATTTTTTACCTGATCAAATACACAAATAAATACAAGGATACAGAGCATCAAAGTTACGGAGTGGGGGGTATTGAAGTCACTCCTAGGTTAAAATCGTACTGAGGCGTGACGTCATGAGCAACTTTAACCCAGTGTATCTTTATCATTTTTAGTTTATGAGAAAAAAGAAATGGACTAAAAAAATTTTTTTAGTCATCATGCCCATTAATACATTTGTTAGGTGAATATGTTACATATACACCTAAGACAATTATTAACATGGCACGGTATGTAATTAATATCAGAGCACGGTGACTTCAGACCACGGCTATTCTCTGAACACCGCTTCGTCTATGCATTTATGGGGTCTTTGACGTCATTAAAAAAACAAAATCATACATACATACTCGTACAAACAATGAGTTATTGTCTACGCGACCAGATTGCGACTTGTTTGCCAACCGATTTACTAGTTTTAAGGATATTTGCATTGCAGAGCTTTTTGTGAATGTTTATAATTTTATGTATTTATGAAGAAGCATGGGAGAGGCTTTTGCCCAGCAGTGGGACAATATAGGCTAAAAAAAAATGTATTTATAGTACCTAGTTACCAGTGTTTTGGATTTATCTGTTGCTGCGTAAACTACATGGTATTTATATATATGACGGCGCGTTGATAAATATTGCGCTTGAAATTCATTTTTATTAATTTAGTTATTGATTCTCTTTTGTGAAATGTGTTATCTTTTTAAAATTAAAGAGCGGTTAACTCCGAATAGGGTAGTGGCGCCACTCCAAGGTGTCAGTTGTCAATGTTGTCATTCTTGGACAGTTGGTGACTGAAGGAGAGCTCGTACTAACCTATTGGCTCTTAATTTTATCCAATCTTTTCAATCAAGTGTTATTTTAAGTTCAAGCGAAACTAAATAAAAGCCTTGATTAGTACTAGTGATAACAGTGCACTTATTTCATTGTTCCCAACACCATCGACTCGCCATGAGCTCTGATAACGGAGATAGTCCCGCTGGGCCACCTGATGCTTCGTTATCAGAAGTGGGATTACCCCGAGCATCTCAGGAGCGACATGCAGCCCACTCCGGTCAGATGGAACAATTTTCTTTAGAAAAAGAGTGTGACCGTTGGAAATCGCTTTTTGAAATGCAACAACGAAGTTTGACTGATTTGATAAGTGCGATTCAAGAGCCTCGTTCAGCTGCGTCTAGCATTGCACTTCCCGAATTTAATCCTGATCTCCAGGACAGCGATGCTCGTGCGTGGTGTGATACAGTCGATCTATGTTTACAAGAAAAACCTCTTTCGGGTGGCGACTTAATAGTCACCATGAGTAAGGCACTCAAAGGAACCGCGGCATCATGGCTAGCACAATCTAGTTATCCTGGAATAACGTGGTCTCAATTGAAGGATCAATTTTTGGCCAGATTTGATTTTGTTGAAACGCCCGCAGCGAACTTATGGCGATTACTCAATGGAAATCCAAAAGAAGGAGAATGTTTATCGTCCTACGCCAATAGATTTATGAGCGCAATACTTGCAAGATGGAAATCTTTATCAACAGAGCAAATTGCTATTGCTGTTACACTAGCGCATGCCGCAAAAATTGATTCAAGATTGCAAAGATTAGCTTTTACAACGGAAATAGATAACCGTGTAAAATTACAACAAGAGCTTATGGCATTTACGTATAGGAAAAGAGGATCTACGACTCAGGAGGAGACTTTGGCTGTTGATGCGAAAAAGCCGCGTACTGACAACTCTCGTAATTGCTATAATTGCGGTAAATTCGGACATGTGGCAAGTGACTGTCGATTGAATGGTAATCGGGAGGAAATAAAAGCTCGTACTGAGATTTCTAACAACTCTCTGCCTCATTCTTCAAAAGAAGCCAATGGAACAAAGAAGACTATTACTCCAACCTGCTTCAACTGCGGTGAACAGGGTCACATTGCGACGCGTTGCCCCAGCAAGGAGACGACAGCCAACGAGACTCGAGTTGAACGACGAGTTGATATCTGCACCATCAAACCAGCGAGCGATTAGCTCATGGACGAATCCGGTGAGAAGTTTTCATTTTGTTTAGATTCCGGTGCCGAGTGCTCTTTGATAAAACAAAGCTTAGCAGAACGACTTGGCGGTAAAAGATTATACAGTGACTTTACTGGGTTTAGGTAATGCAAGTATAAATTGTAATAGGTACCCAAATTATGTCAACAGTCACGATCCAAGCTTATTCGGTGCAGTTGTTGTTTCATATAGTACCGGATAGTAGTATATCGCACGACATAATGATTGGTAGAGATCTGTTGGTGCTAGCTTTTAAGTGGGAATTTTTTTGAGAATAAGATTATGGTTAAAAAGGTCAAATTCTAATAAAACATACAAGTATACACATGATCGGGTGCGTGCTATGCCTGAGTGTTACGTTTCATTGGAATTAAGTGCAGAATTGGAAGCTCCTGCCAGTCAGGCCGAGTCAGAATGCGCCAGTGACGGCGATGGTGAGTTGATCGAGCATTTTCAGAGCCCATCTTCGTGTGGCCTTCATTAATTCGTATTGTAAAATAAGCCTGCGTGGCTCTTTTTGCTTAAGTATGTCGTATGTATTATGAGTGGCACCTAGCCTGTATGGCAACCAATGGCCTTTGTGGCAACCAGTGGCCTGTGTGGCAACCAATGGCCTGTGTGGCAACCAATGGCCTGTGTGGCAACCAATGGCCTGTGTGGCAACCAATAGCCTGTGTGGCAGTCAGCAGCCTGTGTGGCAGTCAATAGCCTGTGTGGCAACCAGTAGCCTGTGTGGCATCTAATAGCCTGTGTGGCAGTCAATAGCCTGTGTGGCAGTCAATAGCTTGTGTGGCAGTTATGGTTGTAATGGATCTGTGTGACTTGATTTGAGTGGTCAGGGTACCCGAGCGGTACATATGTAAACCGATCTTTGTTGTTTACAGATGCTGAAGATGAGCAAACTGACTTTACACACGAGGACGTGTGACAATGCAGGACGGCCGTGACGGCGCGTTGATAAATATTGCGCTTGAAATTCATTTTTATTAATTTAGTTATTGATTCTCTTTTGTGAAATGTGTTATCTTTTTAAAATTAAAGAGCGGTTAACTCCGAATAGGGTAGTGGCGCCACTCTAAGGTGTCAGTTGTCAATGTTGTCATTCTTGGACAGTTGGTGACTGAAGGAGAGCTCGTACTAACCTATTGGCTCTTAATTTTATCCAATCTTTTCAATCAAGTGTTATTTTAAGTTCAAGCGAAACTAAATAAAAGCCTTGATTAGTACTAGTGATAACAGTGCACTTATTTCATTGTTCCCAACACCATCGACTCGCCAAGAGCTCTGATAACGGAGATAGTCCCGCTGGGCCACCTGATGCTTCGTTATATAAATAAATACATAAATAAATCTTTCACGTCTCTCTATAATCGAGGTAGACAAAGATCACTTCGCTCTTGCTACGATCCAAACACACTTCTTCCACGTCATCCACATACATCAGTCGTCTAATACATGCACGTTGGTTTACCGATCAAGACCAAAACTATGTCACCCTATTCTTAAATATCTATCTTGTTTGTCACTGGCTACGAACTATTTTGGTTTGAATTTGAAGCTGTTAAATTTTGTTGCAGAAGCCCATTTAAGCTGAATAGCTTTCTATTGTTCAAGTTAATTACCTTTTTGGTTTCTAAACGTTAGAAAGGTTATTTTAAAAGTAAGTGATCTGGATTTTTTATAGACTGGACGTTTTCAAGAATGATTTTTTGTTTAATGGCAGCCATTATTGTGGATTCTACGGAAGTCAAGGGAAGTTAAGCTTTTAATTGTGTATTGTACTATCATTGTGTAGTTTAATATAAGTACATTGTAATTATACACACAAATTCAAACATCTCTGTTCATCACCGCACCTCTACGGCATGGCAAGCAGGGTTACTAACAATTGGGTTACATAGACCCAAATCCGGGACGCGTCTGACCTAACTTACAGTTAAATGGATAAAACCTTAGGTTCTCCATAGCATATTTTTATTAATTTATTATTGAGGCCGTTTCCAAAGATAGACAGCTAAGTACTGCCAATTACGGATAGCTATATGTCTTTTACTTGTAATATGTAACCTAAACAAAAGATAAAATATTAGCGAGCTACTTGATACCATCGTCGCCGGAAACTTGAATTCATTCGTTTTGTTTACAAAATTACAAATTTTACTTCATTTACAATAATTCGTAAACAATGTACAATATCCGTTATTTTGATTATTCAAATATTCTGTTTATTTTAGAACGATTGTTATGATAGACCATTCGGTAAAAACCTTTCATTGAGTGTGTGTCTTTCATTTGTTAATTATGCCTTTTTTTAAAGTGCAATAATTGTTTCTTTAATTAAGATAATGAGGTTTATGTTATATTTAATGTGTATTTTTATTTCATTATGTAAGTAATAGTTATTTGCTCTCACCGACTTTTAATTGTGGTTTTAAACGATTATTGATTTTTGTTTCTGCGTTGAGAATTTAAATCACATTTCAAATTCTTGTTAAGGAACAAAAAGAACAACGACAATAGTCTAAGCGCCTGTTTCACCACGTCGTAACCCACAAAAGTACAATTGTTCACCAGAGCAGAAAAACTTTTCGTATTTTTAAATTTTTGTCATATCTTCCGTATTTATGGACCTACAGTTACCATTTTTTGACACAATTTTTATATTTTTTTGATGTATAAATTGATTTAAATAGATTTTATCTAAAGTTTTTTTTAAACATTATAATGTTGGTTACGACAATTGACAATTTAAATTACGACCATTAAAACGTAGTAACTGAAGTCAATAAATGTATGGAAAGACGAAAACCGCTCTTTTTATTGGCAAGCAAAAATGTGGAAACCATCATTACTTTACGGATCCTCACCTACAAAAACATCGTAATAATTAGCAATCTGTGAAATTTTACCATCGATATAAAAATTGTATCTGACGGATATTTCATACCTGTCTCTGTCTAAAACGTCATGTTTTCTGAAATAGCCTTAGGTTTACCTGTCAGTAAAATGTTATCTTTAGCTGGTGAAATGGGGACTAACTCTTAAAATACATGATGATTGATTGATTGTTATTCTATTGCTGATTTTTTTAAGTGATTGTTAATTTTTTAAGATATATATATTTTTATCCCTGTAATGATCTCAAAAAAAGTTCCTACTTAATTTTTAGTTTGGAAGTTAGCTGTTACTAGCATTTTTTCGCACACAGTGTTTATTTGTACTGTTTTTGAAAATAAATGTCTTATGTGTCTTATGTCTTATGATAATGATGAGACCCATATGTAGAGTTTGGGATTTAATTGACATCTATCCTCAATTCAGAAACTGGACAATAGTGTATCTTCTTGAAAAAAAACAATTTATTTATTTACACATTTTAATTTTCAGGTAATCTAGCTCTTTGCGATTACACTTGTGATATAAATAATAAATTAGTACAAGAAGGGATATTAAGTAACAAACTTATACATACTTTTCCTTGGCTTGGTATCTTAGAGGTGCATTTACGTAAGTTTCAATTAAAAAAAATGTTTCTTTAGTATAGCTGATATTTGAGAGGCCTTTTCCCAGCAGTGGGACATCAACGGCTAGACAAGATAAGATAATATAAGCTGATATTAGTACACATGCCTTTTTCGATTTATATAACTTCATCAGTCACTTTTTTCTCGTTAATTTTTACCCAACTATGGATTAACCAAATGGTAAATGATTTCGGCAGTCTTTATATGTAATAATATTATTTTGTCTGGTGATATTTGGACTTTTTTTTCAGGGGAAATAAATAGAGAACAGATAGCTGTGAGTGGCCTTGTGCTTATTACTGATAAAGTCGCCATAGTTCACGCTAATGATATTGCTAAAGTACCAAAGAAAATTCTGCTGTAAGTTCTCCTACTTCCTACTTATAAATTCCTTCAATCATTCATTCATAATGGTATCTACACACCACAGCCGCCAGCTTTTTTGACAGCTGCCATTACTATGACGTAAAGCTGCCGGGCTAGCCCGACGACGGAATGCCGGCTTTGGTGTGTAGATAGCATTAGGTACATAAATAATAATTCATTATTTTGAAGTATAAGTCCCCTTGTGACTAACAGATGAAATTTAACTGACCGATAAACCTATGTCTATTTCATAAAACAAGCCGTTGTAAACAGAGACAGGTATAAAATATCTGTCAGGTATTTTATCTGTAAATGGTGTAAAAGGGCCAAAACATAAATTCACGACACGTAAAACGATACGACACGACATGACGCGATACGACGACGTCGTGGATTTTCACGGTGTGACGTCGTACGAAGCGTCGCGACGTCGTGTCTGCGACGTGAATTTATGTTTTAGCCCTTAAGTATCTTATGTTTTCAGGGACCACTCCACAGCAATGTTCATACCAAACTATGTTCCACAGTTCTATCGAGTAAAAGATTACATAACGCATCCAGAATACAAATTTCAATTTCACAATTCTATTGCATTAGTAGAGTTATATGACGAATACAATAAAGGTGGCAAACGTAAGGAAACTAATTCAATTTTCTTTGTTAATAATAAATTCGTAAATGCTATGGGCCGGTCATGTTTGTAAAATGCATCTAGACCGTCGGGCAAAAATAACAGCTAAATGGGCGCCACTTGATGGTCACAGATGCCGAGGTAGACCTCGAAAAAGATGGAGAGACGATCTGGATGCATTTTCACGGGAATGGCGGAACGTCACCGGAGACCGTGTTAATTGGAAAGTCGCGGGGGAGTTCTTTGCCCAGCAGAGAGATCTTAATGGCTAGAAAAAAGGTCTAAACAAACAAATTCAATATTTGCCTGTTTTTTAATGGCACCTTATTTATCAGCCACAAGGAGGGGAGGTTTTAACGTCCCCACTCCAGGGGCACGAGCCCTTTCTCATACGAGAGTAATTATTATCCACCACACTCGCCCAATAACTAAGGACACCAGTCAAAACCCCTTTTTGACTGGAAAAATCAGTCAAAAGTGGTTTTGACTGGCAAAATCAGTCAAAAGTGGTTTTGACCGACGTCTTAAAATAAAAAACAAAAAAAAACTAATTTTGAATGATTTTGGCAGTTTAAAGTGGTTTTGACTGGTTATGAGTTCTCTGGACACCTTTTTGGATGTCTGGGCTGAGGCGGCCCAGGATAGGGAATCGTGGAAGAAGAAAAGAGAGGCCTTTGTCCAGCAGTGGGACACCGATGGCTAGATAAGAAATGAAATGAAATGAAAAATCGTTTAATCCTGTAGGTTTTGACAACACTTAGGACGGGTCATTTTTTAAAGTTAATGCTAGACTCGCAAAAATGCAGTTTTCCCCAGGGAAGAACCTAGCAAGAAACTCTGTAGGGTTGCTATTTATATATGTGTGATAAGATGAGTTTGGACTATAACATTATGTATTTTTTCAGTCGATAACACACCCATTTGTTTGCCTGCACTCAACTTTAAAAATACAACTGAATTATATGCGATGGGGTATACTGATGGTATGTTACGTTAAATAGCTAGTTATTTCTCTAAGCCGGAAGCCAGAGAGCCCGCAGATCATAGATTTTTCAATCGGCCGATAGTTTAGTCGGTTCTTACGGCCGTTCTCAATAATCTCTGGTTTCTCTCTCAATAGTCTCTCTCAATAATCAAAAATCTCTGGTTTTGCCTTATTGAAAAAAAGAAATAGTTATCTTTCTTACAAATTTTTTGTTCCTATAAACCTACCGCTGTCAAAAAATCTATGGAATTCTTTCGAAGGATAAATCAGAAGTGACACCGTTAATGCTATTTACACACCAAAGCCGCTGGCATGCCGCCGGGCTAGACCGGCGGCTTATATGTATATACGTCATACGAATGGCAGCTGTCAGAAAAGCCGGCGGCTTTGGTGTGTACCATAAACAGTACGTCGATGTATGAAAGTGCGCACACTATGACGATTTGTACTAGCAGGCCAACTCAACTAACCTATCGGCCGATGGAAAAAAATGTGACCTCCGGGGGCTCTTCAAGTCTTCAAACTATTGTTTTTTTTTTCAGAAAACGAAATTTTAGAGAAAACTATCAACAAATTAAAATTCGTTGACAAAATACTGTGTCGGATGTTTTATGAAAAGCACAATGTGAGTTATTTTACTTATATGTCGAAGTATAATGAAAAATATAATATAAATGTCGAAGTTTCTGCACATATATGGATGATGTGAGAATGTTTGTCACTGTTTAACGCAAATACTACGGAACAGATTTTGATAAAACTACAAAATTGTAGCCTGCACATTAGAACACAGATGCCATATTATTTTACAATATTGTTAATGAAAGTAGGCTCGTGGCCCTGTAATGCTATCTACACACCAAGGCTGCCGGCATGCCGCCGGACTGGGTCGGCGGCTTTACGTCATACAAATGGCAGCTGTCAAAAAAGCCGGCGGCTTTGGTGTGTAGATCGCATAATAGGGTCATTAAAAGGGCTGATGATCATTATATTTTTAACCACACATTTCAGCTCACCAAAACTATAAAAGCTCCGTTAAATTACCAATGTGGTTATGCAGTAAACATGAAAGAATTGTGTATTTGGAGTAATGGTATGGTGGTGGCTTCCAATTCAACTGGATATTGGGTTCTGGTAAGGCAAAGTCCAAGAAAAATGAGGAACCCACCAGGGGTCCAAGTCTGCTAATATAAAATAGCCTCAGTTGTGGGTCGGCAGAGTATCAATGGCATTTTTGACACATATGGTATTCTGCTAAACAATGCTTACACTGATTGCGACCAAATGTGTCAAAAAATACATTGACAGTCTGCCACAACTGAGAATATTGTAAATCAGCGGACTTGGGCCCCTGTTGACCATTTTACGAATAAGTCTTTTATGTTTTGCAGGTAGGGTTCACAATCGAAGCCCCTGGCTGCTCAGCTCCCAACCTCTACATAGACATAATGCCGTATCTACCATGGATAAATGAAACAACGAGGACTAAGAAAACTAAAGTTGATTCAGATATTTCTCGCAGGACCGCATTTGGGACTGGTTTTAAATTAAAAGAACCTTATACTGACGGTTGGTATTTTATGAGACCCTGTCTACACGAGCGAGTGAATTGTGGCTATATTACCATGACTGCCACGTATTTCTACAGACTCTATCGCCGCGATGCGACGTATAAAAATATTTGGCACGACGATAATATCGCCACGATTCTATCACTCGTGGAGACAGCGTATAAGGAGTTTAAACTAAGTTTCTTGACTTGACTAAGGGCGGCCGTTCACTAACTGCTTCAAGCAGTTTAGAGCAACTGCTTGAAGCCGTGATCGCGCGGTAATCTGTTGAAGCGGTCTCGTGGCGTTTTTGGAAAGTATACCATAGTCGTTGCGTCGTGTAGCATTTGGAAAATATACCCGATCTGTCCGAAATGGTAACTCATCATCATCATCATAAATTTAAGAGCGTCGCTCTTGTCGGTGGAGTCTGCGCCACTCTTCTCTATTCTCTGACGTCCGTTTGAGCACCTGATACGACACAACTTCTATTCCCTCCTTTATTTGGTCTATGTAAGTCCTTCGTGGTCTCCCTCTCTTTCGTCTTCCTTCTACATTTCCTTCCAAGATTCCTTTCCAGACGCAATGTTAGAGTACGTCACTTGAAAATATACACGATTAGTGCGTACTAGCCTTGTATGTATAGTTTCCAACAAAATTCGTGCGTATTACAACTTAAAACTATACGCGAGCAGTCCCAACCTATGCGTTCTGACCTTGTTTATTTTCCATATATGCGGTCGCGGGTGTGTATGGCATCAAAAAGAAACAATTAAATAATTAAGTCTTTAAAATTTTTGAAGACGGTAACAAAGGGGGGGGGGGTACGTCATGAGTAACTTTAACCCAGGATATCTGTCATTTTTAGTTTAAGAGAAAAAATACGTGTCGAATATTTTAAAATAATCTATGTGATGGACTTAGAACATTTTTTTAAACGACTGCAAAAAAAAGGAGGAGTATTTTGTCATCACGCCCATTTTTAATCTTGTGATATGAAACCCATCCTACAGGATAAAATAAATTTTCATTAACATTTTCTTAAACTTTTATTCACTTTTCAGAAACAAATCAGTTAGAACCCCCCGTCCAAAGCATTCCAATCCACGAGCTGTTCCTACAAAATACAACTTCAAGAAGATGGCCCTTTGGCCCATATGTTAAGGAAGAGCCACATGAACAACAAGTACCTAAATTTATATCAACTTGGGATGATTATTATCAAAAAGCTGAAAAAATTTACGCTGAAAAACAAATGTTTGGTCCTTATTGGAAAACTATTAGTACACTCTATGGTAAGTGTGTCGAAAGGGCGGTACATGTCAGTAAAACTGGGGACCTAGTCTGGTAATTTAAAATAGCTTCAGTTGTGTGTCGGCGGAGCGTCAATGGCATTTTTTGACACATTTGGTATTCTGCTAAACAATGGCTCATCCTGATTGCGACCAAATGTGTCAAAAAATGCCATTGACACTCTGTCGGCACACAACTGAGGCTATTTTAAATTAGCAAACTTGGGCAGGACCCTGGTCTGTAGTACACTGTTTCATTAGCCTAAAGCAAGTTGGGTGCAACTGTTCCTACTGTTGATTAACTAGACTTGATTTTCACCGCTACTGCGCTCGGATAGGGGTATAGTTGACGTGTAAACAGTCCTTACTAAACGATTTCTGAGCAATTACAACCAGCCAATAGCAACCATCCGCTAAAAGGTCTCACAGTAGACCACGGAAAAGGTAACTGATGTGCAAGACACGGATGTCATTTCATGGCTCAAGATCGAGAATCGAGGAGAAAGGAAAGGTTTTTTCCCAGTAGTTGGACAAAGGCAGCAAGAAAGGCATTCATTTCCTGTATTCGTTTTGACCCTTCGCCGACGAACATGTAAGGCGATTGATGAATGTGGATGAAGCGAAAAAGGTATGCCTGGATGGTAGCAAGTGGAAGGAAGTGGTCTCTGTCTACTCCAACGGGAGAGGAACACGACGGATATGTATGTAGGTATTGGTTTGATATATTACCGCTGGTCAACCGGCAGCCGCGCTTCGCGTTATTCACTCAAACAGTAACCGTAACCGCAGATGCATACGGCGCTGTCTTCGCGAGCGAGAGAATCGCTTCGATATTATCGTCATGCCATGTATTTCTATATACTCTCTGTGGAGCTGTCTCCATGATGTGAAGTATAGAAATATGTCATCATCATCATGTCAGCTCATGGACGTCCACTGCTGGATAAAAGCCTCCCCAAGGGTCTCTACAACGACCGATCTTGCGCTGCCCACATCTAATGCTATCTACACACCAAAGCCGCCGGCATGCCGCCGGGTTAGGCCGGCGGCTTTACGTCATACGAATGGCAGCTGTCAAAAAGCCGGCGGCTTTGGTGTGTAGATACCATAACGGTTTCCAGCGACTTTAACCAAGTCGTCAGTCCACCTTGTTGGAGACCTTCCCCCACTGCGTCTTCCGGTACGTGGTTGCCACATTGAAAATACGGGGCATGACGATAATATCGCCGCAATTCTTTCACTCGTGGAGACAGCGCCTAAGAAGAATCATTTGTTTCAGAAAAAGGAAAAAAGGAAATACTCTTCGAATTTCTTCCCGATGATTGTAAATCTAGATCTCCTGATATAGCTTACAAAGAGAATACTATTGTTGGAGAAAATTCTGGGAAACTTTACGATGGTGTTTACTGGGTATGTTTTATCATTTTTATTTAAAAAGGCTTATTAAAAAAACTTGTACTGCGTAAGTTTGCCGATGCATTTATTTGCCTCAAAAAATTGTAATTACTTAAGCCGATTTGCGGAGTCCAATAAACCCGGAGTTAGCTGCTAGTACAGGGTTAAATCATACAAATGTGTTTAATTCTGTGCTGCGCAAGTGGGCCTTAGTGTGCTTGCAGACGTCTGTTTTTTTTTTTTCGGATTACACTACCGCTTGTTGAGAAGCCAAAGCCGCACCGTTTAGAGCTCTTGTAGATGCACCGGACATTCAACCGGCAAAAACCGACTGCCATATATTTTTGCCGGATGGATATCCGGTGCGTGTACACATGTAGGTAGGTATAAGTAGGTGCCTATTTAAAATTATCGATTCCTTTTTTTACTTCCAGGTCACAGTTAGTGATGACAGGTTTGTGTCTCTTACATGCATCGATGTAAAAGTAAGTTGTCGTTCCATTTTTTTTTTTTTTTATATCCTATATTGTCCCACTGCTGGGCAAAAGCCTCTCCCATGCTTATCCACACATTAAAAAAAAAGAAAAAAAAAATAGTATTAATTAATTTAAAATTATGTTCATTATTAAAAACTGTACATTAATAGTAAACCTTTTTTTTAAGATGGAAACTCTAATATTCGGCCCTGGAAAGGCTTGGGTTGATTTTAATGTGATTGTTAGTCCCCAAACACCACATCCGATGGCTGATTTAGTGAAACACATTCACATACCGAAATTTGGATTCCATAACAAGACTAGTCAAAATGATACTGATGAAACTGTAGAGGAACTAGAGGGTTCTTCAACAATTAGAGGAATTCCAACGGGCGTAGAATATCTAACTGATAGACCTTTACGTGAATTACCTTATACTATAAACATGTTAGTAAAATTCACTTTAATTGGTAGAGCAACACTTAACATCATAGTTTTTGGCGTATCAAAACGAACGAAACAATTGCAAGACCCTGATGTTAATTACTTTCCAAGATTAAACAAAACTGTCAAAAAACCTTTCGATTATAGAAAACGGATGTTCAAAAGTACCAAACCAAAATATATGACTTCTATTGAAAAGCTATTTTGGTTTGAAGAAGATGATAGTTTAGAGGTTGATCAAAGAAAAGCAAATAAAAAAAAGAAAAAGAAATTAAATCTAAAAAGCAATAAAAATATGCCAGACTATAAATCCATGAAGGATCAAGAACGGAGTGATACATCTGATAATAATAACATTATAAATAAATATAAAAACATTTTATCACATCACAAAAACAGAACACATAACAATGGAACAGTAAGTAAAATTGCTACAGGAAATTCTGCTCAAAGTTTACAATATTCTAGTTTAAACTACCAAATATTGTTAAATTGTATTGCAGTCAATCTATTGTCAATCAATGTTTTTATTTATTATTTGAAATACATTATAATATAAGGAATGATTTATTTTATTCTTTATTACTCAACACAAATTATTATAATAAAATACAAAAGTCAAAACTTATAATTAATCAAATAAACCCCCCCTGGTCGTTCCCGGTGCAAAGGTGCCCATGACGCTCGCCGCGTTTCCACGTTGAATGGCGATGGCCAACCCTTGCACCAAAAACGATGCCGAACGGGGGTCACCTGTTCTGTCACTTTATTTATTTTATTTAGACGATTTTTGTTTTATTAAACGTTTACGGTATTTTCTATCAACTTTCTTTATAGGTAGGTCCCCACTAGCGCGCTTTCTTTTTTGTTTTCAATTTTTAGTTTATTTTGTGTCAAGCGCTGCACCTTACTGTTTGACTTATTTCGAAGCGTGCGCTAATTGTATGCGTTTTTGTTTTTCGGGCATGTTTCAAATGAAAATGCAAGATGAACGTGAAAACGTACTGGTGGGGACATACCTTATGAGTATCAGATGTAACTAGAATACCCAAAAATATTTTACATTCATCATAAGCTCTGCATTACGAACCACAAACCACGTCCAAAATGGAATTCAGAAATTCAAAACTATAAAACAACTGACTGACGCAAATTCTAGAAAATCCCTCACGACAACCGCAGAATGAAAAATAAAAGCTAATCTCAAATAGAGTCAAGCGAAACAGGTTAGGATACCTAAAAGTCTAGACCGAGGTGTGTCGGTCTGAATTATACAGAAGTTCCACCGAGGTGCATTGTGGTATAAATAATTTAGTAACTCCAAGTTTGACTTTAAAAATTCCGTCGTAAATAGTGCATTTTGTAGTTTGATATATTGTTTTGTTGTAAGTAAGGCCAAGTAAGGAGTATCCTGTATATGGATAAAGCGAAG
This sequence comes from Anarsia innoxiella, assembly GCA_947563765.1. NCBI lineage: Eukaryota > Metazoa > Arthropoda > Insecta > Lepidoptera > Gelechiidae > Anarsia > Anarsia innoxiella. The sequence goes on from OX387413.1 coordinate 1,454,463, forward strand.
TCAAAATGTTTGAAGTGAAATGTTTACAAAAACATTTCGAGACCTGGACTCAAGTCTGCTAATTTACAATATTCTCAGTTGCATGTCAGCAGAGTGTCAGTGAGAGTGTCAGTGTCATTTTTAACCATTTAGTCGCAATCAGTGTAAGCCAGTTTAGCAGAATACCAAAATGTGTCAAAAATGGCATTGACACTTTGCCGACACACAACTAACTTGGGCATCCTGATCGTTCATAATTCGTACTTTTAATAGCCAGGCTCTTGTCGGTGGGGTAAACGCTATCTTTGCCTCTCTTTTGCTAACAATTTGACTTCATGAAAGAAAGAAATAACCTTTATTGATACGACACGACACACCAATGCCGCCGGCCCGGTGCTTTACGTTATTTTCAAATATTTTCGATGATATTTTTGACAGATAAATGCCGCGGGTCTTCCGGCGGCATTGGTGTGTAAATACCACAAAAGTTATTTTCAACAAACAAATGAATATCGAGTCTTGTTAGACTACAATCGACGTTTTACCAGACTACTCAACAAATTGAATCGATATGTTTACTGACAAGTCGCAGATGCAACATCGGAAGTAAACTCTGAAACTTGCAACTTGGAGATACGTAAACACTCAGGTTACAAAGTAAGGCTAAAGTGACAGCACTCGGGTCAGTATGCCAGATACATCGTAAAACGGGTTATGGACTTAGATAAGATAGATGCAGATACGACATTATTACTTTTTACTGTACTAAGGAGTTATTCGTCATTTTGCACCCAAAAAACTCGCATCCAGGTTTTTACCTTGCTTTTTTGCTTTGCTTTGCTTTGGTGCGAGATGACGAATAACTCGTACACTCGGACATTTTCAGAAAATAGCCGTAGAACAGAATAAAGGAGTGCGATATTTAATGGATTATTGACTTGACTAGATACATTTATCATCATATCTTAGAAAATTCACATGCTATCTCAAAATTATATAGCCTATGTGTTATTCTGACATATAAGCTACAATATTGCCAAATTTCACCAAAATCTATTCAGTAGTTTTTGCGTGAAAGAGTAACAATCATTCATCCATCGGCAAAAACTTTGACATTTATAATATTAGTAGGACCTATGTAAAACTAAACAATTCAGGTAACAAACCTCACAGAGACTTCAACAGGCAGGTAAATAACCATCTAATCAATGTCCAACATTCTCTATGCACTTTGTTGGCCACCTCGCTACCTCCGCGCCCGCAGAGTGATGACGTCATAATTTTGAAATACCCTCACTTCTGTTATTCATGGACGACACTCGAAATTTTACGAGCACGAAATGGAATCAGTGGAAATATCACCTAGCCAGCACTAGTGTCGACCGGGAAAATCTGGTTTTAACCGGATCGGGGTGGATTAATTTAGATTTTGGCGGTTGCGAAATGTTTTGCTTAGTTAAACGTAAGCGTGTGGTATTTAGACTGCAAGAAATATTGAATTAGAGAATTGTGTTTAGTTAATGAAATAGTTACATTTTTTTTATTTAGTTTAAGAAGCGTAAAATAGAAACTACTAATACCTACTTACATATTTTGAAAATTGTATTTTTATGTTAATAAACAAATAAGAGATGTAATTACTTTCGATTACCTTCGATAAAAATTTTGGTACCTAGTATAATGCGAATTTTTCAAACTCTTAAATAAAAAAAAAATGTTTAATAAAATAAGAATTTTCTCACACAAACACAAAACGACAGAATCTTTAAACATTTTCAAATCATTTCAATTAAATCTTTATCGACACCGCACATCCCTAGTCCATGATTTACAACGGCACCGACTGCGTCACAGCGTATAAAATATTCAGTAAAATGCTCTAGATTTAGTACTAGGCTTTGTAGTGCCGCCGCCGCTACGTCGATAGATTTTATAGTTTATTGCCCATCACTAGGATTGTTTTGGCCTAAATGTTTGTAATGACAACTGACATTGTTTTAAACATTTTAACTTGAGTAACTTCTTGAATACCTGGGCGGTGGTGGTGAATAAATAACTCAAAATAATGACAATTTACAAGATGATATCATTAGTTCCGATTTCTGCTACGTACCAAAAGATCCTTGTAGCACTGAAGAAGCCAGGATAGAAATAAAAAAAAACATATTTGTTTTAATTTTTATTAAATATTATATAAGTTTTAAAATAAGTAACATGACATCAGTAACAGAGTAACTAATTTAATACTCGTAGTTTCATTTAAACTGCAAGCTTTATCGATAATATACTCAGCTGATCTCCACACTAGAACATCACTATTATCATTTTTATCTTCTTTAACATGCTTAGCTAATCTTCTGTTTTTCATTCCAATTCTTGACTTCATCTTTTTCCGTCTTCTAGCTATTTCTTTAATCTTCTTCTTCATTTCAGCAGCGTCAAGACTCTCACGAGTTTGTATCAAATTTTCGTCTTTCGAAAATTCCTTTTTTACGTCACTTAGATCTTTTGGTTTGTTTTTAATATTATTTTGGTGACGTCGATGATTAATTTTGGACTTTGTTACGTTATTAATTACTGGTTTCATTAACCCATATACTTGTACAAATAGCTCTGCTCTACCAACCATTTTAAATTTCACAACAAGGTTTATAGTTTTCGTTAGTATTCTTCTAGGAGCTTCTTCAAGTACTGGTAACTTGTGATTTGGTATTTTAGTAGAATTAACACCATTTTCATCTGATGTATCGTTTAGAGTTTCAAAGCTCGTGAAAACTGCTTTTGTAGGTATTTTGAGTAGATGCCTCGGTTGTTCTACTTTGTTTGGGTAAACTTCGACGTCGAAATCTACCCAGGATTTTGCTGGACCAAATACTAGGGATTTCATCTGCAAAAATATGATTAATAATTTAAAACACAGGCCATATCTCCAGCAAGTAAACGAATCATTACGATCATTGATCATTAGGTAAGCGCCAAAACACACGGTGAAACGCAAATGCAACGCAACTGAAACTGTTAGTTACTTTTGGGACACAACTGAAACGAAACGTTTCAAACTAGTTGCGTCGTGTGTGGTTTTCTAAGGAAGTCTATAGCAGAAACTTCGCTGCAACTCAACAGTTTCAGCTGCGGTTCACCGTGTGTTTTGGGTCTTACTTGATTGATCAATGGTTCATATGTTTATTTTGCTGACAAAGCAAAAAAACGAATGAATGAACGATTGAGTGAGTGAATGAATGAATAAATAAATAATCACATACCTTTAATTTAATGCACGTAAATCTAGCCAAACGTTCGTCATTGACATTGATCTGAAAAAGAAGAAAATGACAGTACAAATGATGAGAAACTAATATTATTATGATGTTATCTTGGTTCCCACTTGTATGTCGGATTCTGTATTAAAACGGAGGCTCCAGAGACCCAAGTCTGCTAATTTACAAAATTTTCAGTGGTGTGTCGGCAGAATGTCGATGTCATTTTTTGACACATTTGGTCGCAATCAGTGTAAGCCATTGTTTAGCAGAATACCAAATGTGTCAAAAATGCCATTGATACTCTGCTGACACACAACTGAGGCTATTTTAAATAAGCAGACTTGGGCTCCAGTTTCTCTTACCATGTATTTGCCTTCATTTAATTTCGACGGAGTTTGTCCTACTATAGTTTTTTCACTATATACTAATTTGTTTGAATGGTTTTGACAATCTGAAGGCAGAAGTTCAAAGTCTGCTTTTAAGTTTTCTTTATCTGAAAATATATGAATTTTATATTAAAATCACATTTTTATAAAGAGCTGATATTATGAGGTCTATGTTTTGACATTGCAAGCGATCCAGTTGTTGGTAATCATTAAATCTTCAGAAATTGCCATTTCATATTCTAAATGCAAAATTGTGTGTATGTGTGATTTTTTCGTCTTTCACGACAAAACGTAGCGACAACTTGACGTATTTTTTTAAGTGGAGATAGTTGTAGGGTTGGAGGGTGACATGGACTACTTTTTGTCTCTTTCTGACCAACTTCTTTTCACTTGCTTCTACGACCCAAACACACCTCTTTCATTTCATCCACATATACATCATTTGCCTCATGCATGCACGATTTATAAATCTATGTTTATATCAAATGAAATTACCTAAATGTGTACTGATAAGCTGCCATTTACTAGTAGGTTTGCCAGTAAAACTACTAGTTTCAAACTCTGTGTAATTGTCATGGTAGTATGGGCTCCATACAATGTCGCCGTCGATTTGATTTCCTCGTAACACCGGTATTTCATTGAAGAGCTTATGTACAGGAATATTTTCTACAGATTCTGGAATTAGATTAATAAAAGAACTAAGTAGGCACCTAATTTTCGTAATTCCTTATATCTTTTCAGTTTCATGAGAACGTGACTAAGCTTGAAAATTTTACGAAAAACGAGAGTGATTAGGCCACAACCCATGCTGGCCAAATGCAGGTCAGCGGATTTCACATACACCTTTGAATTTCTTCTCCAGTGTATTCAGATTTCTTCACGACGTTTTCCTTAATAGCGAGTGGTACTCAATCCGTACAGAAAAAACCTAAAATATGTGTTCAAAAATCTTACCGGCTATTTTCTGTGGCTTCTCAATTTTGAATCCTTGCCCGAAAGCAGTTTTACGTGTCCCATTTTCAGTTTTGCTGTGAATGTTCCATGTTATAAGATTTTTGATCCAACTCAGGTAAGACTTTAAGTTGATGAAGCGAGTTGGAGCGGCACAACCAGGACCGCGAGTTGTGAGACCTATCTGGAAACATTAAATTTAAAATTTCATTGTAATCATTGATGGACATGAAATTCGACTGTGGAATTGAAATTGGACACTGCATACTGCATTGATATGTCTAACTTATGGATATGAAATACCGTCTGGTTCCGCGTGCCTCTATCTGGCGCAAAATGGCTACTTTTTGTAGGGTTGTCATATCATTTCACAGGACATTTACCAAGAAAACTATGAAAAAACTCGGCGCAACCTTGGCACGCTGTCATAAACTCATTTGTATATGAAAAAAAAAATGGGACCACTCCAGCCTATTCCTTCCTCGTTGGCATACTGATACAGTGTCATAGCGTGAATTGTGAAAGGTCTATATTGGAGACAAATTTTCGTCTTTCGTTTCATTCACATTCATCAGTTTCTACATTGATGACATTTTGATCGAATCGGGAACTTGCTAAGCCCAAGTACCGTAAACCAGCGTGTATGTATGTATACGGCTACTGATGAATGTGGATGAAGGAAAAAAAGTGTGTTTGCATCGTAGCTAGTAATGGTATCTACACACCAAAGCCGCCGGCTTTTTTGACAGCTGCCATTCGTATGACATAAAGCCACCGACCTAGCCCGGCGGCATGCCGGCGGCTTTGGTGTGTAGACAGCATAAAGGGTAGGCTTATCCCGATGGGAAGGTGGTGTGGCAGATGTGTATCTAGGAATATTTTCAAATCCTTTTCAAATTATATTTTACAGTTCTGAATATTTAAAACTTCGTGGACCATTGCAGATAACCGTATCAAATTTAACAATACGAGTATATAAAATGATTTCAATTGATGAAATAAGCGCATTGAAAAAAAATAACACATTCAATAATCAGATTGAAATTAAATTATTTAAAGAGCTATACAGATAGATCGCACGAATTAATTTGTGAAATAAAAGTGTTCATGAAATTCAATAATCATCATCATCATTTAAAAGAGCGTCGCTCTTGCCGGTGGAGCCTACGCCACTCTGCTCTATTCTTTGCCGTCCGTATGAGCACCTTTTATGATTTTTTTTTAGTAGCCTGTTGTGTTCCACTGCTAGGTAAAGGCCTCCCCCGCATTCTTCCATGCCTCCCTATCTCTGGCCGCCTCTGACCAGCTTGCCAAGTATACATCCAGATCGTCGCGCCATCTCCTCTTAGGCCGACCTCTACCTCTGTGGCCGTCGAGCGGTAACCAGTCGGTAGAAATCTTAGCCCATCGATCCGGAGGCATACGGCAAACATGTCCAGCCTAGTTCCATTTTAGTTTCGCGGTCTTTATGAAATAACCAAAAATAAATTAAGTATTACCACACTTACTATTTCCCAAACTCCAGTTGAATTAGAAGCTACCACCATACCGTTTTCCCAAACACAAGCTTTAACAAAATTTTCACCAACTGCACATTGGTAATCCACGGGCGGTTTTCTTATTTCTGTCAACTAGACAACAATATTAACTTTTTATTTGTGCTCTTACGTAAAAGATAGAAACAGACTGACCAACGCAACGCTGTTCTACGTTACGGATGACAAGTGTTCTTTCTCCTAATCATATTATTTCTATGAAGTAGATTTTCATTTCGATCGAACGGCGCTATAAACCTAGAAATACATTGATTCCACGTTTAAACGTATGTAATGATACGTTTAAACGTGGAATCAATGTATTTCTAGGTTTATAGCGCCGTTCGATCGAAACTGCGTGCCTACGTAGGCATTTAACTCGCAGTTTTGGCACGTAACAGTGTATCTGGGCCATTGCTATTTTTTTTACAATCATGCTTGTTTTGCTTATTAGAGTTTGTGTTTAGTTAGGTATTCTTCTCATCTTCTTTAGCCGTTTATGTTCCACTGTTGAGCAAAGATCTCTCTCTCTCTCCTCTTCCTCAACAATTCTCTATCCTAAGCCACCACTACCCAGACATCCATGAAGACTTGCTCATCCCTCTACCATTTTCGTGTTGCAAGGCCTTTTGGCAGATGATTGTTCAGTTATTATTAAACCAAAATATTCGTATTTCAACTCACATTGTACAGTTCATATGTATTATCACAGTCAGGTTTCTCGATTAATTTCAATTTGTAGATAGATTTTTGTAAAATTTCGTTTTCTGTAAAAAGATTTAAAGTCGCACTATATCACTAGTTTATTTAATAGATATCAAAGAAATGATAAAAATGATAAACATTATTTTAATACACGATTTTTTAAAATATTGCAAACTAGGTTCTTTTCACTACACTTCCATTCATCGTCCTTTTTATTTACATTTTTATCACCATTATCTAATTTTGAAAACTCAAGACTCTTTTTATTACACTTCCATTCATCATAATTTTCATTTTCATCATCATCAATATATTCCCTTATGAAACTGAATCAAATGACGTCATAGCATTTTTTTGAAATCAACATTCGCTTTTCACTGACACTTTCATCGCCATCATTTTCATTTTCATCGTCATCTATTCCCAAACAGAATCAAAATGACATCATGACGTTTTCAAAAAAATCTATATTTTTATAAACTTCCATTTTTGCAACAATGTACAGCAAAAACATTCAATTACATCCATGCGTTTTCCAAAACAAATACAATTGAAGTTGTGTCAATACAGATTGAATTTCACTCACCGTCGGTATATCCAATCACGTACAAATCAGTTCGGGTGTTGTGTTTTTTGTTCGGCCAGCAAATTGGCTGGGCTAAAACTGGAAATATTGACGGCTGTTACTAGTTGGCTATATGGACTGTAGGGCGTTTTCAGACCTAGCGTTTTACACGCGCGTTTACGGTCGTTTTCAACACACGCACGCTACATACGAGCTTCAAAAAACCGGACGCGCGTACATGGGCGTATATGCTCGAACCGGGGGTGTCGTGTCAGTATCAACATGGACTATAAGAGCTTAGACGCGCGGATCAAACGCTAGTCTGTAAACGTCCTTACAAAATACCATGATGTGTATGTATGAGGCGACTGATGAATGTGGATGAAGCGAAGGAAGTTTGTTTGGATCGTAGTAAGTGGTGGTCATCATTATCAAAGCTCGTGGACATCCAATGCTGGACGAAAGCCTGACGACCAGGGGCCTAAGTCTGCTAATATATATTAGTCTCAGTTCTGTGAGCATTGAGTGTCAATAGCATTTTTTGGCACATTTGGTATTCTGTTAAACAATGGCTTACACTGATTGCGGCCAAATGTGTCAAAAAACGACATTGACACTCTGCCAACACACTTGGGCTCTTGTACGAAAGCTAACCAAGGATTTCCACGACGACCAGTTCTATGCTGCATCTGCTGATGATGTACCAAATCAAAAAATGAATCCTACTTCTAAATAGTCTACTTACATGTATCTTCACTAGCAATTTCATCACTCCAAAACTTATGTAGTTCCAACACAACAATAGTATTGAGAGTTGAAACTTTATACTCTGGATGTACTACATAATCTTTGACTTTGCTGAACCATTGTACATCATTTTCAAGAATGAACATTACTTTGCTGTCTTCTCTGAAATTATTAAAACATGAGGCTAGCCCATCAATACATTGTAAGATTTTTATTAGTCATTTATCCCACTGTTGGATAAAATGTCTTTAGTAAAAACTTTTCCCCTGAAAAGGAATCCAGATTGTCTTTCCACCATTTTCTGAACAAAGGCCTCTCTTCTTGCTTTCTATCTTGTTCTACTGAGTTCATCTCCGTGGTTCATCTACATATCTCCGCCTAAGTATCTATGTATTAGAGATGGGCCGGGTACTCGGTTAATACTCGGTACTCGGCGTACTCGGCACTTTTTTCACTACTCGTAATCGGCCGAATAACTCGGTAAAAATGCCGAGTACTCGGTGCAAATAAATTTACTTTACGCATCGGATCTGCTTGGTATATCATAGTCTTATTTCTTTTAATGGTACATATTTAGGCCTTTACCCAGCTAGAGCAATGTAATAAGCTGCTAAAACAATAAACAATTATGGTTTTAGCAGCAGGAGAAAATTTCATAAACAGTGTTTTAACTTTTTTTTACCCCCTTGACCTTGCGGTTTATAATTTAATTCGAATAATAACCGGAGTGCGGAGGGAGGGTCGTAACACCGTTTGCTCCCGAACTTGTTAGCACGCAATTCTACCTACTTCAAGTATACCGAGTAACTCGGCCGAGTACTCGGCTCGGTAAATTTTAAACCGAGTAATACTCGGTACTCGGCCCACCACTACTATGTATATATGTATAAAGGATATGTCATAAATACTAAATTAACAAATATACTAGGGCCGAAGTCTGCTAATTAACAATATTCTCAATTGTGTGCCGGCAAAGTGTCAATGTAATTTTTTGACACATTTGGTCGCAATCAATGTGAGCCATTGATTAGCAGAATACCAAATGTGTCAAAAATGCCATTGACACTGCCGACACGCATCTGAGGCTATTATAAATTAGCAGACTTAGGCCCCTGGTACTTACAGTAAAACTTTCTTTGGTATTCCAACCACATCGTTGGCATGTGCAATACCAAATGTATCTTTGATTAAAACAAAATTGCTCACTGCTTCTACGTCTTCCTTTATTTCACCTGAAATAATAAAAAGTTCCTACTTGTCGTGCGTCGGTCCTGGGGCTCAAGTCTGCTTATTTAAAATAGCGTCAGTAGTGTGTTTGAAAAGTGTTAATAGCATTTTTTGACACATTCGATATTCTGCTAAACAATGGCTTACACTGATTGCGACCAAATGTGTCAAAAAATGACATTGACACTCTCATTGATACTCTACTGACACACAACTGAGAATTAGCAGACTTGGGCCCCTGTATTTTTTTTTTATCGGATGACAATTTCTTTATGACCACCGTTACCCAACAAGTGTAAACAGCTTCATACAAAATATTCTGCCACAGGAATTCACGATAAAAATTTGTGCAAAATTAAAACAAAAGAAATGAATGAAAGTGCCCTTAATTAATTGGAAATCCTTCTCCTACTAATATTATAAATGTCAATGTTACTCTTTCACGCTTTCACACAAAAACTACTGGATAGATTTTGATGAAATTTGGCAATATTGAAGCTTACATATCAGAATAACACAAAGGCTATATTATTTTGGGATGTTATGTTTTTTCTCAAAGATAAAATGCGAACGAAGTCGCCGGAAGTTTCTAGTATGAAATAACTTTGACATACTCACGGTATCGGACTCTGAGAATCCCCATCCAAGGAAACCCACTTTTACTCTCCTTAAATATACCTTCGTTCACTTTTATGTTAGCCTTCGTACAATCAGAAGGAAAGTAATCTAAAGCTGATATACCTGAAAATAGACAAATAATTTAAAATTTCTTCTAAATGGTGCTCAAAAATGGTAAAATTTTTGTAAAAATTTTTTTTACAAACTTTTAGTACTTATACAAAATGTTTACTAAAATTTTTGTATTTAAAAAGTTTGTTACAAAATGTTAGTTAACACTTTAAAACATGCAGTGTGAGAGCACCATAATAAATAGTTCTAATAAAGGTATATAGATGGCGTTACATGTACTTATAAACGCGGTATCGTTTTATGGGAGCTGGATTTATAGTCAAGGAAACAACATTAGGTATAGATTTCGCGACAAATCCAACATTATTCTTAATTATTAGCGGTCCAATGGGGCCCTAGTCTACTAACTTTAATAGTCTCAGTTGAGTGACTACTACGAGTGACGCAATTAGTGTAAGCCATTGTTTAGCAGAATACCAAAAGTCTCAAAAAATTTCATTGATACTCAATAGTTACAAAACTGAGAATATTTTAAATAAGTAGACTTGGGCTCCAGTTTCGCTGCTAATGACTGTGATAAAACCCACAAGATTTCTTAGCATACAGCCTTCAACTAACCTCTGGTCAACACGTTCGTAAAAAAATCGTTAAATAAATCAAAGAAAACATTTACTTACCAAATAAGTTTAAAACAAAATAACATAAATGTAATTTAAACATCATAAATAAACAATAAGTAATTATTTTCAATTAAATTAATTTGATTTAACACTTCTTTCAACTTTCAACCATTTCGATCTATAAATCTTTTGATACTGAATTCAAATCTGTATTTAAGACTAAATATATATCCGTGATTAAATAACAAGATGACTTTACTATATTATTTAAATAAATTAATGAATCATACGCTAATCATACGTCTAAATGTTTTCGTCTTAAGCTTATAAATAAATAAACTATCTATGACATACGTTAGTTACTATTTTGTAATATGTGCTATGATTATACTGGGTGTAACAGAAAGTGGGTATAAAGGTCTATATATACAGATCCGGGCCGTGCCCGGGACGTTTCCGGGCCGTGGCCCGACAGGAGGGAAAACAATACGTCGTCATGAAACATGTGTGAACAAATCCATAGAAAATTTATGGAATGATTTTTTTTCCCTGACACGTCCTGGCCACGGCCCGGATCTGTGTAGATAGACCATAAAGCCGAAAAACAGGGATAGTCGTCATGAAACTGTACAACATTACCCATAGAACATGGGTCGTAATTCGAAAAAAATTTTTGGATCTCCCATACTTACTCGATCAGCCGATCGGACATTTTATATGGGGAGGCAATTTTTTTTTCTAGTTACGACCCATGTTGCTTGGGGAAAGGTTGTTCAGTTTCATGAGGACTATCACTGTGTTTCGCTTTTACACCCACTTTCTGTTACACCCTGTATTGTATGTTTTATAGATTATGTATTAGACATAATCATGACATTGCTTTTGTTTTATTTGTAATTGTAATGTAATGTGTTTATTTTTGTTAAAACAAAATTACTAATATTATTATATATATTAGTAATTTTGTCTATAACTGTCTGAGATCGGCATGTCACGGATGTCACGTAGCTGTCACTTCCGATTTATCCTTCAGAAGAATCCCATAGACTTTTTGACAACTTTAGGTTTATAGGGACGAAAAATTCTAAGACAGATAACTAGATAACTATTTTTTTTCCAGTAGGGCAAAACCAGAGATAGATAGAATATTGGGAACGGCCGTGTAGTGGTCAAAACGAGTAAAACGCGGGTTCGGTATTAGTGTGTAGATACCATCTTATCTTATCTCATTCAGCCACTCGTGTCCCACTGCTGGGCAAAGGCTTTTCTCCTCATACGCCATGACTTTCTGTCTCGAGATACCTCCGCCCAGGTATTCAAGAAGGTATCCAGCTCGTTCCGACACCTTTTCCGTGGTTTGCCGCGACGCCGTTTGGCAGTTGGAGCCATTGGGTAGAAGTGTTTGCCTATAAGTAGGTACCATAACATAAAAAATATGTCACATCTCTTTCCCGTCGGGTTAGGCAGATACTGCTTCCCCCACTCAAGAAAGTAAAAAGATTTCTTATAAAATAAAATTATAAATATACAATTTACAGATTAACAAAAGAGATATACAAGGCAAGAGTGGATGGAAATGCTGGGAGGGGAAGGCCGACGAACGAATCTCGATCAAATCGGGGACTTACTAAAGAAAGGCCAAATCAAGGGTACCCTAAACCGACGGGCATGTATGAGACGACCGATGAGTGTGGATGAAGCGAAAGAGGTGTGTTTGGATCGAAGCAAGTGGAAGGAAGTGGTCTCTGCCTACCCCAATGGGAGAGAGGCGTGACGGATATGTCTGTATGTATTTGCAGCCCCACAGTCTCTCCTTTCTTATAAAATAAGGTAAAGATAAAAGTAAACCTCAATTCTTCAAGACTAATTTATTTAAGGGGGTGTTTCGTCAGACCGTCTGCGTCTTGGCGTCTCGGCTGCTTAGTGTGAAAGCAAAACCTGATACTGGAAGCTGCCTCTTTCGACGGTAACGCGCATTAATTCTTACAGGGTAAGAGAATACAGAGACTTACGTTTATTTTTTTGGTAACGTTACCAAAAAGTGCTACCTTGCGAATCTCGCGTTAGCAATAAAAAATACTCCGGACTCAATTCTTTATTGCACTTTAAACATATAAGGCTACAGGTTGTGATTCTATTATATAATATACTGTGGAATGTTAATCTTAAGTCTGGGTGTTTGTGTATAATGTGTATATGGTATACTTAAAGCAAAGTACGTATATAAATGAAATAAACTTTACTTGTCATTGGCAAAGTTCATTCGTTTTTATTTCTTTTAATTCTTGATACTCTTTTTTTTTCGATATTTGGAGACACGCTGGTCCGAAGTGGATGCAGTTGGCGAGGGACAGAAAGTCGTGGAAGGCTTTGTAGGAGGCCTTATGTCCGAACACGGACAACACAAGAGTTGGCCCTTTTTGTGTTATTATTATCATCCCAGGATGTTATTGATAAATTTTTGATGCCAGTTCAATATACAAAACACTCAAAGTCAAAGTCAAAGTCAAAAATATATTTATTTCATAGGCACAAAAAATGCTCTTGAAACCGTTACATTATTATATAGGTAACTTTTTTAAAGCTAGCGCTAGATTCGCAAGGTGCAGTTTCCCCCAGAGAAGAACCTAGCAAGAAACTCTGTGAGGTTGTGTGAATGTCACACAAAATTAAAGCCGCATTAACCTCTGTAAGTTTCATTACTCTGTACAAGCTTTCACATTTTAAAGTGAATAGGTGGAAGCTTTTGTATTGTTAAATGAGGTTTGAAACTCAATGAACCGCCTTTATTACGTCTTTATTATTATTATAATAAAGTTTATTATAATCTTATTATGTAACTTCTATTATGTATCTTCTTTAATTAAAATAGGGTTGGTTTGTTTCTGATTCATTTATTAATCTTTGAATTAAAGGTACACACACACCGTGCCCGGGACGTGACCGGGTCGTGGCCTGTCAGGAGGGAAAAAAATACGTCGTCGTGACAACGTGTGTGAACGAATCCATAGAAAATGTATAGAGTGATATTTTTTTCCCTGACACGTCTCGGACTCGGCCCGGACACGTTGTCATGACGACGTATTGTTTTCCCTCCTGACGGGCCACGACCCGGTCACGTCCCGGGCACGGCCCGGATCTGTGTAGATAGACCTATAATCTTCGAATTTAAAGTACCTATGTTATGGAGAAATATTTCGGATCAAAAATATGGATTTATTTCAATAAAAAAAAAGACTAATTAACCAGTTTGGTAACTCGTGAAAACTCAACTATAGGTATATCCTGAATAAAAACAAATACCTTTATAATATTTAGCTATAGATACGAAAATATTGAAATACCTAAATGAAAATACTAGGTTTAAATTTTTTGCCGCCATTTTTTAACGTGGCCTGATCAGTCTCTTTATGAGAGTAGGCTCGTGCCCTTCGGTGGGGACAATATAGGCTGATAAAGAAGAAGATGCGATTCGACGGCCCTTACACACCATCGGCTATTTAATCGTATCTACACACCAAAGCCGCCGGCTTTTTTGACAGCTGCCATTCGTATGACGTAAAGCCGTCGGCCTAGCCCGGCGGTATGCCGGCGGCTTTGGTGTGTAGATAGCATTAAGCCTATACCACTATATTTTCCTGACCTTTTTACCATTATCTAACAAGAAATTCTAATGTAATTTTCCAATTTCCCCGAAAACTTTTGGCTCTATTCCAAAATTAGACCTCAACACAAAACCTAAGTACATATAAATATGTTCAAGTGTGTGCCAAAAACGCCTAGGTCTTAGAGTGTTTTAACCTGAAACCCAGGTTTAAGTTCTTAAGCACTAGGTATTTTAAAGCTAGCTTTGTTTATAGTGCAGCTAGGTTTTGCACGCGGATTTGGTTGTGTAAATTCTAGACAGTGTTCAGATTCGAATTGTATGTTACAAATGCTACACTAGAACCTGCCTGCAATTTTGCACGCATTTTTATCGTCGTTCTTGGAAAATTTACACAATTTCTCAAAGTAAAATCACTTATGTGTTATTCTGATGTGCAGGCTTAAATATTGTAAACTTTCATTGAAATCTGTTCAGTAGTTCGTGAAATACTACAAATATCCATAATTTTTATATCATAGTTTTTTGGGTTAAATTAATAAATATAAGGCTTCATCTTACAATAATGATATTATGAAAAAGATAGAAGAAATGGATCGGATAGGGAGAAGGTGATCTCTGCCTACCCCGATGGGAACATGACAGATGTGTATGTATGTAATAAAATAGACCAGTTTAGGTATACTTATGTAACAGTCTAAAGTATTACATAATACAGGGGCGAACTCGAAGCATATTCTTCGTAGCTTGGGTGCACCACGCCAAATAGAATTTTTGGCAACACTTTTATTGAGCTGGTTTTACCATATTTGCTGTTTTTTAAATAATAATAATGTTAAAAATGAAGAATGAGACAGGCTTTTGCACAGCAGTGGGACACTAACGCCTAGATAAGAATATTTAATTTGTTTCTTTTTATTTTCCTTTCACATTAATACAACTACCAAGCATTAAGACTTTTTTAATAAAACGGAAAAAAGCAATGCAATTAACTGTAATTAAATTAATTTCATTATTAGAGTAGGTACCATTTTTTTTAATTTTCTTGTCTTCCCTTATAAATGCACAGACGTAGATAGCCTCTGTGCCATGATAATAATATTGATTGCCGTACAATTTCAGAAGCTATTCTACCTTCCTTCAATGATTACCAATAGTAGCATCAATAAGAAAAACGGGATGACACTACAGTGTTAATATCTACAATTTTTTGCCAGACTGTACATAAGGTGGTAATATCCCCTCTAGAGATATTTTTAAAAGCCCCCTAGGCTCGCAATGCACAGTGCAAGTAGATTTATATCCAGTGCCGACTCAGACTCTGCATAGCGACTGGCAATAGCAAGCTCTAGATATTTCCACAGTCCACCTTCATGTATAAAGTTATTATTTTAAAAATGATCGTATTTATCTACTTAAGAAAGAAGTTTTGAAACAAAGGAAGTAGATGCTTATTATTTCTTGATATTTTTAAAACTATAAAAAAAATCGTAAGTTGACCAATTTGTAAGTTTGACGTAAGTTGACCAAACGTTGACCAAAATCTAAATCCTACTAATATTATAAGTGTCAATGCTTGTGTCGATGGATGGATGGATGTTTCATACTCTTTCACGCAAAAACCACTGAACAAATTTTAATGAAACAATATTATCATCACATAGGCTATATTATTTTAAGATGTCTTTTTTTCCCAAGATCATCATGTCAGCCTATGGACGTCCACTGCTGGACAAAAGCCTCCCCCAAGGATCTCCACAACGACCGGTCTTGCGCTGCCCAAGATACGTATATATAAATACATCTGAAAACGCCGACAGTCTTTAGATATTTATCTATATAATATTTTAAAGAAAGACTGAGGTAGAGGACCTGTGATACCCGCGCCGGGTTTTTTCTGCTGCAGCGTTTGTCTATCGCTATCCAGCGTGGAAACGCAGCTGGGGTGATGGGCACGTTTGCACCAGGAGAGACATGGGGCGGATTATTCCCGGATTAGTGTTAGTTAGGTTAAGTTTAGTTTAGTTTAGTGGTTATATTTCATTTATTAGAGTGTAGTATTTTTAATAACATATTCACTTGTATAGTACTTCATAAGATATTAAAAAAAAATTTTTAAAGAAGACTTTTATCTTCAAGAAAAAATCTCAACCACGTTTTTCCTCACAACCACAATAAATCATAGTTTGTAGTTAAACCGCGGTAGGGTGTATATAAATCACTGTCTACAGCGGACAATCTGGAAACAATTACCGGACTACACGGATTCACGTCACGCGTCGACAGGGCCGGTTGAAGGGCATCAGGGACGGATTAGGGAAGTTATTGGTAAAATTAGTTTAGGTACAAATTGAATTGAATCAAATGGGTGTTGTATTTTCGGAGGTATATAAAAAAGGTTAAAAGTTATAGCTTGATTTGAAAAAACAGCAGATTTTCTTAAATAAATAAGCAATAGGCCTCCCACGACTTTGTGTATATTTATCGTCAAATCTTGGATAACTTACACAATATCTTAAAACACTTATGTGCTGCTAGCTACAATGGTAAAAGTTTTATTAAAATCTGTTCAGTGAATTTTGCGTGAATGAGTAACAATCACCCTCACATCCATACTAACATTCATCCGTCCGTCCGCCCGTCCATCCGTCCATCCATCCGTCCGTCCGTCCGTCCGTCCGTCCGTCCGTCCGTCCGTCCGTCCGTCCGTCCGTCCGTCCGTCCGTCCGTCCGTCCGTCCGTCCGTCCGTCCGTCCGTCCGTCCGTCCGTCCGTCCGTCCATCCGTCCATCCGTCCATCCGTCCATCCGTCCATCCGTCCATCCGTCCATCCGTCCATCCGTCCATCCGTCCATCCGTCCATCCGTCCATCCGTCCATCCGTCCATCCGTCCATCCGTCCATCCGTCCATCCGTCCATCCGTCCATCCGTCCATCCATCCATCCATCCATCCATCCGTCCATCCATCCATCCGTCCGTCCGTCCGTCCATCCGTCCATCCGTCCATCCGTCCATCCGTCCATCCGTCCATCCGTCCATCCGTCCATCCGTCCATCCGTCCATCCGTCCATCCGTCCATCCGTCCATCCGTCCATCCGTCCATCCGTCCATCCGTCCATCCGTCCATCCGTCCATCCGTCCATCCGTCCATCCGTCCATCCGTCCATCCGTCCATCCGTCCATCCGTCCATCCGTCCATCCGTCCATCCGTCCATCCGTCCATCCGTCCATCCGTCCATCCGTCCATCCGTCCATCCGTCCATCCGTCCATCCGTCCATCCGTCCATCCGTCCATCCGTCCATCCGTCCATCCGTCCATCCGTCCATCCGTCCATCCGTCCATCCGTCCATCCGTCCATCCGTCCATCCGTCCATCCGTCCATCCGTCCATCCGTCCATCCGTCCATCCGTCCATCCGTCCATCCGTCCATCCGTCCATCCGTCCATCCGTCCATCCGTCCATCCGTCCATCCGTCCATCCGTCCATCCGTCCATCCGTCCATCCGTCCATCCGTCCATCCGTCCATCCGTCCATCCGTCCATCCGTCCATCCGTCCATCCGTCCATCCGTCCATCCGTCCATCCGTCCATCCGTCCATCCGTCCATCCGTCCATCCGTCCATCCGTCCTTCCGTCCTTCCGTCCTTCCGTCCTTCCGTCCTTCCGTCCTTCCGTCCTTCCGTCCTTCCGTCCTTCCGTCCTTCCGTCCTTCCGTCCTTCCGTCCTTCCGTCCTTCCGTCCTTCCGTCCTTCCGTCCTTCCGTCCTTCCGTCCTTCCGTCCTTCCGTCCTTCCGTCCTTCCGTCCTTCCGTCCTTCCGTCCTTCCGTCCTTCCGTCCTTCCGTCCTTCCGTCCTTCCGTCCTTCCGTCCTTCCGTCCTTCCGTCCTTCCGTCCTTCCGTCCTTCCGTCCTTCCGTCCTTCCGTCCTTCCGTCCTTCCGTCCTTCCGTCCTTCCGTCCTTCCGTCCTTCCGTCCTTCCGTCCTTCCGTCCTTCCGTCCTTCCGTCCTTCCGTCCTTCCGTCCTTCCGTCCTTCCGTCCTTCCGTCCTTCCGTCCTTCCGTCCTTCCGTCCTTCCGTCCTTCCGTCCTTCCGTCCTTCCGTCCTTCCGTCCTTCCGTCCTTCCGTCCTTCCGTCCTTCCGTCCTTCCGTCCTTCCGTCCTTCCGTCCTTCCGTCCTTCCGTCCTTCCGTCCTTCCGTCCTTCCGTCCTTCCGTCCTTCCGTCCGTCCGTCCGTCCGTCCGTCTATCTATCTATCTATCCATCTATCTATCCATCTATCCATCCATCTAACAATTCATCCATCATCTATCTATCCATCTATTGCCACAAACATTGACATTTATAATATTAGAAGGATAACTGGCCCAACACTACAATATTCTCACTTCTGTCAGTGAGAGAGTCAATGTCATTTTTTGACACATTTGATCGCAATCAATATAAGCAATTCTTTAGCAGAATACCGAATGTGTCAAAAATTCCATTGACACTGTCGACACACAACTGAGGCTATTTTAAATTAGCAGACTTGGCCCTCTTGTCACTCCACTCTGGCTCCCAATTCTCGTCCTGTAAATATTGACAATGCTTTCTGAATTCCATCGCGCGTCCGTTAACGTTATCGCATTACACAATCAAGACAGAATGACAAGAACAAGACACGGGTTTAGTCAATTAGGAAGGAAAATAAGGAGTGGCCCCATTATTTTTTCACAAACAAATGAGTTTATGACAGCGTGCCAAGGTTGGCGCTAGTTTTTCATAGTTTTCTTGGTAGATGACCTGTCAAACGATAAGAAATTCCATACAAAAAGGTAGCCATTTTGCTGCAGACCAGGCACGCAGATCTAGACGGTATGGCACCTCCTTATATGTATATTCTATACTCAAAGGGTTTAGTTACTAAGTGCTTCAGTTCATATTGGCAGCATCGGGCAGAATCCAAAATGGTGTCGTTAAACATTTAAAAGTAGATTTAACATGATGTACAGAGATTTCTTATGCTATCTACACACCAAAGCCGCCAGCAATTCGTCATACTAGTGGAAGCTGTCAAAAAAGCCGGCGGCGGGTTTGGTATGTAGATACCATTACTCTCCTTATTACGAAACGAGTATTAAAGATACTTCTAGGACTAATGTCACTTTTAACGTTTTTTCCATAGCTTTGTAATAAAAAAGTTAAAATCTGAGTATTTGTATGCTCTTCCAGTAAACTATATTAAAATTTGAAGGTGTGGTGGATTACGGCCTAATCACTAATCACTCTCTTATGATAATAGGCTTGTGCCCCTATGGAGATGTTAAAAGGACTGATAAGGAGGCGGAGGAGGAACTATATCATAATTATTCATATTAATGAACATTAGTAAAATCCACAATCGGTAGTTGCCATAAAAAAATAACAATAATTATTGTCTTTGAAGATGGAATATACACTTGAGTTTGGCAGAATCTTTAATAGTAGTTGCCACATATACAAAAAAAGATGGAAAAGTACATTTACAGATCTACCGTTATCTGTGAAACGGCTGTTTTTGGAACTACGGCCACTAATATGGAAATGTCAAATTCAAGAACTGCTGCGATTGGTAGAAATACAATTTTGTATTACTACTAGCGCCGCCGTTCAGTTCACAGTTAAGTTGATATGCCTGAGAAAACTTCGTTAATATTATTTAGAATCATATTCGCCTTAGTCTATGGTACATACGTACATACGAAGATGATGATTTAGGTACATAGACGCACTAGCGGTGCCCTCTCAGCAAACAGCTTAAGCAATATGTCTAGAGGTCGAAAAAAATAATTATATTTACTCCTCATATGTTTTTATATTTATTCTATAAAAATACAAACATAATAAACCGTAATATTATTTTTAATAATAAACGCTAAAAAATAATAAAAAATAGTAGCAACAAATAATGAGATTTCTTGAATTAGGTAAGTACTAAATATATTTACAGCTACTATTTTTCATTGATTCCTAAAATATTATGTAGTATGTAGTAAAATCCTCATAACGACTAAACCGATTTCCATGCGATTCTAACCATAAGCATAGCCAGGTTTCTTCTTAGCATAAAACCGTACAATCATGTCACCATAAGATCTAACATCGAATTTAAACCAAAGTGTGTAAGTATCATGTTGTGTCGCATTTTCAGTTGGATCATACCTTACAGGTATTGTAAAAATCTGATACAATTCTTCATATAAATGAATTTTATCAGTTATCGGTATAGGTTTTACAAATTGTTGTATATCAACTAATTCGCCGAAGCCTTTCTGAACAATCATATGTGCTTTGCTTCTCTCCGCGGCGCTTACTTCTGAAGTTATACAAGTGAAGCTTTCGACAACCTCGTCGAAGATTGTTACCTGGAATTTAAAATATGTTAATTCATCATTTTCATCATCATCATCTTCTTCTTCATCATCATTATCATCATCTCGGCCTATAGCTGCTCACTGCTGAGCATAAGTCTAATTTAAGTAAAGTTTAATTTAAGTAGGTCAGTCCATCTGGCAGATGGCTGTCCCACGCTGCGCTTGGTAGTGTGTGGTCTCCGCTCCAGGGGCCCAAGTCTGCTAATTTAAAATAGACTCAGTTATGTGTCGGCAGAGTGTCAATGGCATTTTTTGACACATTTGGTCGCAAGCTGTGTAAGCCATTGTTAGCAGAATACCAAAAGTGTCAAAAAATTGCATTCACAGTCTGCCGACTCACAATTGAGGCTATTTTAAATTAGCAGACTTGGACCCCTGAACTTTTGCCCGTCGGCCTTCTGATATCATATATTCATTAAATATCTTTGAAGAAACTTAAAGTGATAACAATTATAGATGATCTGAAGAATTTTAGCCAAGATACCCATCTAGCCATCTACCCATCTGGATTTTTTAGAAAGCGCCAAAACACACGGTGAAACTCAACTGCAACGCAACTGAAACTAATCTGAAACGTTTCAAACTAGTTGCGTCGTGTGTGGTTTTCTAAGTAAGTCTATAGCAGAAACTTCGATGCAACTCAAAAGTAACTAGCAGTTGCAGTTGCGTTTCCCCGTGTGTTGGGTCTAAGAGGCACCCACTGAAAAAAGTCCAATTAATGACATGGTTCAAAAATAAATTTAAAAATACTCTATTGATTGCTTTATGGGTTTTCAGGCATTCTTCAAATTAAAATGCAAGATGAATTTGGAAGCGCACTGGCTGGAGACATCAAAAGTATGTCTCTGTCTATGTCTACTTACCGCATAATAAACTGAATAAGTGCCTGAAAACTTATCACGTTCACTGTATACTACTTCGGAATCTTGTCCACATTTACCTCCTTGTAGCCTTATCTGGTTAATGGTTGAATCTGAAAATTATATTTAATAATAATATTTGTTAAATACAAATGTGCAAATCGGGATTGGGCTGGCCACGTCTGCCAGATGCCAAACGATTTCTGGGCAATCACAACAACATAATGGCAACCAACCGCGCGGCAGACCAATGTCCCACTGCAGGGTAAAGGCCTCCCTCTCCACGATTTTCTAGCCTGAGTCGCCTCTACCCAGACTTCCATGAAGGTATTTAGCTCATCCCATGACCTTTTGCGTGGTCTGTCATGTGGCAGTTATAATGAATTATATATTTTTTTAAATGTAGTCAACATCTTAGTTTAAGGCTGTGTTGTGTGGGAGCGGTGTTGGAGCAGAGTCGTGTAACGGCTGTTCCCAATATTTAAAGACAGATAACTGTCTGAGATCGGCATGTCATGGATTTCACGCAGCTGTATTTTCTGATTTATCTTTCAGAAGAATCCCATAGACATTTTGACAGCGGGAGGTTTATAGGGACTAAAAGTTCTAAAACAGATAACTATTTTTATATCCAGTAGGGCAAAACCAGGCGGTAAGTGGTGTATGACCTTTAGACACAGCTTACCTAAATAAAGAGTAATAGTCTCATCAGTGAGCAAAACATAGAGTTTACGTTCAAATCCCTCTTCTATAGGACCCAAGTCCCAGTCGAATCTTCTAGAATAAATGATCTTTTTCTTTAAAGACTCAGTGTACATATCAATCCACTTTACGTACGGATATATTTCTATGAATCGAGAAGGCAGGCTACATCCTGGGCCGTATGTGCTAAGACCAATCTAAAAATATAGCTTGATTAAGTTGTCAGCGATTTCGTACGTATTTATCTTCATATCTTGGAAAATTTACGCCTACGTGGTTGTTCTGATGTGCAAGCAACAATATTGTAAAGTTTCATTAAAATCTGTTCAGTAGATTTTTCGGGAAAGAGTAATAAACATCCTCATATCCATCCATTCACCGAAACAAACATTGACATTTATAATAGTAAAATAAGATAAGATTAGTAAGATAGGTAAATAACAAAACACTATTTAATACTATTTATATAAAAAATATTACCAGTTCCCAATCATCGTCATTTTTTACAGCCAGAGCACTTCCAGCGTCGTAAACACACGATTCCAATTTTTGTGCACTTTTAAAACACATGCAATGCTGTGGCCAAAAAGATTTCGAATCCAACTGAAAATTAAAATTAGAAAGAAGTAGGTACGCAAACCTTTTATGTTATCTCATTAAATTGAGTGAAAGTCAAAAAAGTTTTTTTTTGTTAGCCATTAAGATCCCACTGCTGGGCAAAGGCCTCCGATAGTGACCCACCATTCCCGTGAAAATGCATCCAGATCGTCTCTCCATCTTTTTTGAGGTCTAACTCGGCGTCAAAGACCATTTAGTGGCGCCTATTCTGTTGTTAAGTATATTAAAGAAAAAATAAATATAACAGGGGCCCAAGTCTGCTTATTTACAATATTCTAAGTTGAGTGTCGGCAGAGTGTCAATGTAATTTATTGTTACATTTGGTCGCAATCAGTGTAAGCTTTTTTTTGCAGAATACCAAATGTGTCACAAAATGCCATTGACACTCTGCCGGCACACAACCGAAGCTATTTTAAATTAGCAGACTTGATCACCTGAAAAGTACTTACATCTGCCTCTCTGTAGAATTTCTTACAATCGTACATATTTACCGGCTGCAGAGTTTCAATATTTTGCTCTAATCTCTGCCTATCTGTAAGTTTTATAAAATGTTGTTTAATAAACATATTTTTTATAAATAAAATGTATTTTCATACAAGTTTCCTTATTGGGTACAAACACTTAAATAGGTAGACTCATGATCCCAAGCAACTTTTATTTAGGAATCTGTATACAAAACTAAAAAAGCCTACTATACATATAGTAACTTGCCTATTGATTTGTTTGAGGAGTCGAAATGTCTTTTTTTTTATATATATTTCTACTTTTATATAGGTACCATAGTAAAAGTTGTTGAAGTATTTGCGTATAAAAAAGGATAGATTTTATATATATTTTCACAAACTTACTTTCAATAAACCCGATGAAATAAAACTCTTTTTTACGCTGAATATATTTTGATTTTGTATAGGATATTGGTTTCCCTGTAAAAAAAAAATATATTTTAAAAAATATGTAGGGTGCTATCACACCATACATCAAAAACTAGCAAGCTTATTTTTGCGAAAAATATTTAAATATTTTTGAATCGGGGATTACAGAAAGGCAAAGTCAAGATTACCCTGAACTGACGTGCGTGTAAAGAGATAGAAGTGTGTTTAACATTGTAGCAAGATGAGGGAAGTGGTCTCTGTCTCTGTCTCGTGAGAAGACGTTGTCATGCGTTTGTCACGCTTACGTCTCTGTCTATAGTTTGAAATGTGATAAGGACCGCATGCGTGAGATAATTGTCGCGGCACGCCGTGCTAAGCCCCCTGTACGCGCGCGCGCGCGTGTGTGTGTGTGTGTGTGTGTATGTATGTGTGTGTGTGTGTGTGTGTGTTTATGTGTATTTTATGTGTATGTTATGTGTGTATATACGTGTTTGTATGCGTGTATGCGTGTGTGTGTATATTTGTATGTGTGTATGTGCGTGCGTGTGCGTGTTTGTATGTATGTTACTTACATAAAAGCTTAGATACGTTATGGTTTGTTCGAATGCTGACTAACGCTAAAGTATTGGCTGTGTTATGAATATACTCTGGGTGTATCACGTATCTTAACACCGCACACTCTACTGCAAACTTTCCTTTCACAAAGAACGTAACCTTGGTTCTTTGTCTGAAAAAAATGGTTTATATTATATTTATTTCATTACACTACTAGGCAAAAGCCTCATGCCTTTTCACAGATTTTTGTCGGTGGCTGCTTGCCACCAATCTTCCCTAAATGTGCTTAGGTAGTCGCGCCATCGTTTTTTGAGCCTACCTCAGTGGCGTAGATTTATATTATAATAAAATAAAAATAATATAATAAATTAGTTACTACATATTAAAATAAAGATTAGTTTAATACTAATTAAATTAAATAAAAAATACAATAAAAATGTATTTTTAATACAATAAAAATTACAATTGTAACAAAAGTACTATGTTTCAAATAATTTTCTATATTTTTGTCTAAATAATAAATTTTGGACCCTAGTGACTGGAAGTGGTCTCTGTCTACCCTGATTGGATACAGAGGCTTGACAGATATATATGTATAAATAAAAAAAAACTTACATAATTATTGGTTTATCAATAGGTACGATATCTCGCGCACTTGCTATAGACCAATTCGTTGCTATTAATATTGTACTAGTGATTGATTCTATTACGTTTAATCTATCTGAAAAAAAAAAGATTTAAAATATGAGGTCTTACATATTTTTTTATAACGACGAAACGAATATTAGGTATTTAATTTAGACGAATATTGTTTGTTATTATCTGTTTTTTTATATTTTATTTTCAAAAAAAGTACCTATTTACTATTTTTTTATAAATTACATCATTTTTTAGTTTTTTTTAACACTTTCACATTTTTTTTTATTCCCGCAAAGCTTTTAAAAAGCTTAGTAATAAACATTATTTATAGCAGAGATTTATTCGAGTATACGTTTATAGTTATTTGAATACATAGGGAAAAAAAACACGAATGTTCAAAAATACTACTTAAAAAAAAACTTTTTATTTATTTAATACCTACTTTATTGTAAGAAGAAAGCACACAGAAACAGAAAAAAAAGAGTAGTTACACAAAAAATATACTTTTTTTTTAAATAGCTATGAAACCAACCTCTAACTTCTAAAACGCCAAGCCACGGCTGAAGATCTTTTGATGCTCTCACGCGCATCCCACCGTCCGAAGATGGTATGTTGTAGTATTTGCTGTTTGAGGTAGCTGTTAATAGTGAAAACAAATACCTAATACTAATATAATTAAATAATAAAACTGTTAGTCATTATATAGGTACGTAATATTTAGTATAAAATTAAATAAAACTATTATTTATTAAATATTGATTTTTATTAAACAAATGAAAATCATACCTATGTAAACGTTATAAAATATATTTTTTTGTATATTATTAATTTTTTGTAGCCTGTTTTGTCCCACTGCTGGGCAAAAATAATTTTATAAAAATAAAATAAATACATTTTATGGAAAATAAATTGCACCCCCACTTTGTTAAAAAGTTTATAAAACTATTTTATTTTTTATATTTAAACATTTTTTTCGCTTTAACAAAACAGTGAAAACATAGAACTTACCTAACAAAAAGCAAATTAACAACAAGTAACACGTAAAATGCATTTCTATTTTAATTTTAAAAATATAATTAATTCGTAACTTGACTCGCGTCTAGGCTCTCACATTTCAAACTACAAATAATATATTGTATTTAAAATAGATTGTTATTAAAAAAACTATTCATAATTATATGACTGATAGAATAGTCAGTTGCAAGAATGATCAATTAAATTAATTCTCCATTAAATAAGTAGCTGTCTCTGTCATTGTCAACAATCAGAATAAGGGCCGACGCACACCTGCAATGAGGAAAAAATATAAAGAGTGGCCCCTTTTTTTTCATATACAAATGAGTTTGTGACAGCGTGCCAAGGTTGGCGCAAGTTTGTCATAGTTTTCTTGGTAGATGTCCTGTCAAACGATAAGAATGGAATACAAAAAGGTAGTCATTTTGCGCCAGACCAGGCACGCAGATCCAGACGGTATGGCACCTCCTAAGCACACCTGAAGAAGCGCAGCGCAGAGCATTTTTGATTGTCATATTATTATCGACATTGTTCTCATTAAAATACTATACAAAATCAGTTGACACAACATTCGCTTGTAGTCGCTTCGATGCTCCGATGCTCATTTGTTGTGTTAACTGATTTTTAATATTATTCTAATGATAACAATCATCATCATCATCATATTTAAGAGTTAGACTCTTGTCGGTGGAGTATTCGCCATATAGGCCTTTCCTCTGTCAGTGCTTTGACTTCTTGATACGACATGACGTTAACTTTCTCCTTCACTTGAGTGAAGTAGGTACGTCGCGGTCTTCCTCTGCTTCTCTTCCCCTCAACCTTTCCTTCAATGATGTTTCTCAAGAAACCGTCATATCGCATCAAGTGCCCTATCATCTTCCCTCTTCTATTTGTCGACAATAAATATGATAATCAAAAATGCTCTCCACTGTGCTCCGTCAGGTGTGCGCCGGCACTAAGACGGCATGACGTTTAATGACTCATTAGCTTAATGAGCGTTATAGCAACTGGGGATAATACAAACAAATCATATTTAATCGGAAAAGAATGTGACTCGTAGTAGATTTGTAAATATTAGTCTTTAAGTAGTGAGTTTGCCTGCTTTGTTATAAGTCGTAGGTTTGATTCCCAATAGAGACAGACATAGTGTGATGCAGAGATGTCTGTCTTATGCCCGTTTTCACAAACTAACCCCTAACGTAAGAGACCCCTTAGCTATGCAGGGTGTAACAGAAAAGGGGTATAATGCCCAAACACAGCGATAGTCCTCATGAAACTGAACAACTTTCCCCAAGGAACATTGGTTGTAACTCGAAAAAAAAATTTGGATCGCCCATACTTACTCGATCAGCTGATCGGCTATTTCGTATGGAGAGGCGAATTTTTTTTTTTCGAGTTACTTAGGACAAATTTGTTCAATTTCATGAAGACTTTCACTGTATTTCGGCATTATACCCCCATTCTGTTACACCCTTTACAACTGATGTTGACAGACGTTGTAAGGTTGTCCTGCTTAGGAGTCGTTAGGAGTCTCTTATGTTAGGAGTTAGATGATGAAAACAGGCAATAATCTTTCTATGTGAAGCTGTTTGTTACTTATTCAAGCAAAAATCACGGAACAGATTTTAATGAAACTTTACATAATTGTAGATTAGACATCAGGAAAAACACATAGGCTATTATTTTGAAATGAAACGAAATGAAAAATCATTTAATCCTGTAGGTTTTGACAACACATAGGACGGGTCAATTTTTAAAGTTAATATTAGATTTGCAAGAGTGCATAGTTTTCCCCAGAGAAGAACCTAGCAAGAAACTCTGTAGGGTTGCTCTTTTCAATTTAAGATAATGAGTAAGTTCTCCGGGATATGACTATAAATGCGCACGAAGTCGCGGGCAGCCACTAGTCTCTGATAAACGGATTACGCAAATTATCTTTTAAGATAAGATAAAGATAATCTATCACCTACTCTCATGTGTAAAGAACTATATTAAACTTTATTGCTTTAAAAATAAGGTTAAAATTCACTTACAAAAGTTTCAATGTTGACAGAAAAATATTGTCACGGTTATCTTACACAGATATTTTCTCAATTTTCATAAAATCATACAGCTGATTCGTTTATAACTCTTATTTAAAGTGAAATAAAGTTAACTTTTCAATATCAAACTTTAAATCGATAAATTGAATATGAATCGATTTAAAAAGTACTTTGGTTTTGTCGATAAAACAATAAAAATTGTATCTTTTCAATTTTTTAGGTTTATAATTGACTAGAATAGAATGATTTTGTTCTTCTTTTGTTTTTCATTTGACGTTTATTTTTCAGTGTTTTTTTAAAAAAGTTTGAGTGTTTTTTTTTTAATTTTGAAAATGTTTTTAACTCAAAAAGAGATTGTGTTTTTCTTTTTTGTTGTTACAATTCTTTTACTTGTTTTGGTTTATTTGCAAGTTTGTGACATTATTATCGGACAATATGCCTTCAGACTTTTCAGTAAGTACTTAACCTATATTTTTTGTTACCTATTGTAATTATACGTTGTTATAGTAATTTTTCTTTTTCAAAATAAATAACATAAATAACAGGAGTCTTTGGAGAAGCATGGGAGAGTCTTATGCCCAGCGTTGGGACGAAATAGGCTATATTTTATTGACTATAGGTACACAGCCAATAAATAGAAAAATAATATCCACATATTGCAATTCACATAATAACATATCACATAATCATAT
The DNA here is from genome assembly GCA_947563765.1 of Anarsia innoxiella. NCBI lineage: Eukaryota > Metazoa > Arthropoda > Insecta > Lepidoptera > Gelechiidae > Anarsia > Anarsia innoxiella. Next base: position 1,483,114 of record OX387413.1, read on the forward strand.
CATAATCATATCACATAATAACATAATAAATATAATCTTATAATTGCAATTCACATTGCAATATGTGGATATTTACCTAATATTTACCTAAGCTCTATATTCGCTGTAAAGAGAAAATTCTTAGTCGATTGAATTGACATATTAAGTTTTAAGTATAGCAAAGTATGAAAATTATTTGTAAATAAGTCATTTAAAAAAAAAATTGGAAAAATTTTGAACATTTTGTCTTTTTTTTTAAAGGACGCCATTATTTTAAATAAAAAACTAACCTACCGAAAGGGAATTCACGTATTTTTAATTATACACGTACTTTTTATCGTTGCCAAAGATACCATATCTACGATAATTTTTGTTTCGAATTTCTGATAAATCAACGCTCTATAGATAGTTATTAATTTAGTTTTCGTACAAAATGAGTGCCTATGTGCTATTTTTTCCGATTTTCGCATTAATTAGTATTTATTTTGTGACATGTATGTGTTTGCATATTTGGGAATGTATTGGTATGTATTTTTAATTGTATTTTTCGTGTTATTTCATAATTTTACCAAATAATTTAGAACAAAGAGGCGTATCATAAATATGGTTAAATGAAAAAAAAAATAGGACATAAAAACAAATGAAGCTACATATTTTGATTACCTACCTATTTCAATAAATTTAATAAGTAAAATTTATTTTGTTTTGTTTTTATAGAAAAGAAAACAAAACACGGTGTAATTTGAACGATTGTTTCACTACAATATTATAATTGTGGCAACTATTACAGAAATATAATGAAAATATCTTGATAACTTTCAATAACTATTTATTAATTATAATAGAAAACTAAGAACAAATTAAAGAAAATCGTAAATAAAACACAACAAATAGGTTGCTAATATAAATAAAATTTTCAGCGCCATCTATGATTATTAAGCTGAACTAATAAATCCCACCAAAAACATAAATGTGAAAAAGGGTGGCCAATTCAATATAAAAATTATGTTGAGAGCTTTGCCGTAAAAAGTATGGAGATCTAAATGAGTGCCAATTCATAGGTATGCAAAATCGAAATATGTATTTTTATAGGAAAAAAATAATGCCTATTATGCACAAGTATTAATAAACTCTATTTCTTTGCTTTGTGGATAACTTAAAACAATTGCTGTTATTAAAAAAAAATAAGATCTTATAGGAGGTTAGTTTATATTTGGCTAGTTTTCATTAAATCAGTCATTTTATTTATTATTCACAACTTTAATTCTGATGAAAACTGGCCAAATATAAACTAACCTCCTATAAGATCTTATTTTTTTTTAATAACAGCAATTGTTTTAAGTTATCCACAAAGCAAAGAAATAGAGTTTATTAATACTTGTGCATAATAGGCATTATTTTTTTCCTATAAAAATACATATTTCGATTTTGCATACCTATGAATTGGCACTCATTTAGATCTCCATACTTTTTACGGCAAAGCTCTCAACATAATTTTTATATTGAATTGGCCACCCTTTTTCACATTTATGTTTTTGGTGGGATATCATTACTTTTTGTACAGAGAACTAGGCAAGTAGTAAGATTTAGTTCTTTTTTTGCGTTTCCGCTGCGTCGTAGAGTGCATGCGTTTCATAGATATTCTTAAAAACGCACTATACAAGTACAACGTAAGTTTGCTGCTAATGACGTCAGTGTAGGGTTTACTCACTGGAACTAGGACTGAGTGAGTGAGACAACAGCGGCAAACTTATAGTGAACGGGTTGTATAAATACCTAAAGTAAGCAAATGTATTTTTCCTTTGCTTACTCGTAATTACCGAGCTGGATTCCAAAGGGGTTTGAATATAATGTCCTACCTAAACATGTGTATGGTACCTTTTTCCACAAAAATGGCGGCAGTCTAAGAAACACCTGCATTAATCGATAATTCAAGTCAATACAAATCGAAAATATAAGTAGATGAAAAATAATTGATAAAGCGTGACTTTTCCGAGATATAGTGTGCTTTTCCACCAGAGATGTGCTATGTTACGTTGCTACGGATGCGTTTGAAATTCACCAATCATATTCATTGTATTGTGGAAATGGATTCAGCTAAGCTATGTTTTTCACATAAAAGGATGCGTGCTATGGATGTGTGCTATAGATGCGGGATATGGATGCGTGCTATCGAGCAAAGCTATGTTTTTTTATATTATCGAGATACGTAGCATAGCTCGAGATGCGCATCTTCCTCGCACAGCCACATCCCGCCCTCTAGTACCCCATTTAGCACGTATGCAGAGCAGCGCAGTAACAAAATAAACGGTAGGGAGTACTTGAGGGGGCCATGCTTTTGGGAGTTGGTTGACATAGGTTGTTTCAAAAACTCTTATTTTTCAACAACTATAAATTCCCACCATATTTATACCTAAAATAAAAAAAATATAATCTGAGCATCTTGGGGGGAGGGAGGGGCGTTGCTAAAATAAGCCAGGATACTTTATTTAACTTCTAGTATCAATTTCAAATACAATATGTGCCATTTAATAACACCAAAACACAGTTTTTCATGTTCGAATAGTTACTGGCGCTACTAGTCTATTTTTGACAGCCTATATCTCGGAAACTTTTTTTTTTGTCATCTATTTTTCTATTTGTTTTGACCTGAACTATAGATTAGTGAAGGTTTGATTGACTGCCGCCACTTTCGGAAAATTAAAAAAAAATGTATTAGAGCACTCTCCACATTAAAATCTTCAAACCCCTTTCATCCTTCTAGGTCATTTCGAAGCAGGTTAAGATTAGCTACTTTAAATAGTCAGTCAATCAATACTAACTAGTTCTCAACTTCATGGGCATGGTATTAGCTGGCCTAATGGTAAGCGTCATGATAAAATGTTTCGTTCGATATTTTTAGGTCGGTGGTTCGACCCCATTTGAACGAATTAAATTTCTCAACTTTTTTCTTTTTTGTTAAATATAAATTGTGTCTCGATAACTGTTAATTTAATAAGTTTTAATTTTTTATTACTTTTCTGATACATTTACCACTATAAATCACTACCACGTAACGCCATCTATAAAATTTAAATCCGTACCAGTCTACGTTTCCGCGATAATATGTGGCATACATACAATGAACATACATATACTTAAAGTTTATAATTTAGATCAGAGTATCAAATAAGCAAATCTAAATTTCGTAATACTATCAACAATTATGGTTGGCGCAATAGTTAAGCGCCAAGTAAGAAAATACCTGAGGTCTTCGGGTCGGTGGTTCGATCCTACGTGGATACATTTTATTTCTTTTTTTTTTGTTCATTATAATCTATCTTCAAATAAATCTAATGAAAGATCGTATATCGCTTGTTTTTTGTTTGATTAGCTGGAGTGACAGATTAGCTACTTTGAATAAGCAGATCTAAATTTCGTAGTACTATCAACAGTTATGGTTGGCGCAATAGTTATGCGGTAAGTAAGAGGTCTTCGGGTCGGAGGTTCAATCCTACGAGGATACATTTTATTTCTTATTTTTATTTTATTTTTTTTATTTTTTTATTCTTTTTATTAATTATAACCTATCTTTATGTATCAAGTCATGCCCTTGTTATTAAATTAAATCAACAAGAATTGTATAATTTTTTATATCATTTTTAGTGTGTATTGCAAAATTTTTGTATGGGGATAAAAAAAAAAATTGACTTTTTTATCTTTTTGGATTTTTTCCTACGGTCAAATGTAATTATAGAGCTGAATTCGAAATCTCAACCTTCTAGGTCATCTGGAAGTAGGTTCAGTGGCGGTACGTCCATACAAGCCCAAAAGCCGGGCTTGCCTTACAAAAATATCACATACCTAATACAAATTCATTTCATAATTTACTCTTATAAAATATTCAAAGATTTTATATTTAAGACTCAAAGCCAAAAAAAAAGTAAAATCTGTACATTTTTATGAACCAAAAAAGCGCGCCATCTATGAATGAACATTACAACCCGGATTACGATTACGTCTATATTCTGTTTCGCTCGCACTCATTGGCTTCTTATGTGGCTTGCTGTTGTACTACTCTAATGTATGAGAAATTACCTAAAAACCATCATAATTTGGTCGGCTAATTACATCAGTTTGTATGAAAACCTAAGCCGGGTTTGCCTATGAGTATAGTCACGTACCTATAGTTATTTGCGAGACGGACGGACTGCGACCAACTTCAAGTTATTTATTTATTAGTGGCCGCCGCCGCCGGTCGGTAATTGTTGTTGTTTTTTTTTGTGTTTATGAAAAGTTTTGCTCGTTTTATAGTTTTATTGTAATAAATTGACTATCGTTACGAAAAAGAGCAGTGATAGTGAGGCCGTGGTGCCTTGTGAAGGTTTGAAATGTGTTAATAACTTTGATCAACGACGCAAAGTGAATTCATTGACTTTTATGAAAAGAAGCAGCTCATCGTTTTGGAAATGCTAACCCCGGATTTAAATATTTAGTTTTTCAGTAAGTCACCAACTTTTTACGATTACGTAATAAAATTTACGCACTTTCTTTCTTAGTGGTTTTCGTGCATTTCAAACCAGAGCAAGAGTGAGGTTATCTATTCATCCGCACAATCAAACAACGGTTTTGTCAATGACATGTATTTAATTCTGTCTAGCGAATTAGTATACTTTTCGTGTGCTTTGATATATCTACTCAACGTAATCGTATTTCCAACCCGACCGCCTAAAAAGAAAATAGTGCTAAAAAAAGATAGGACAAATGTTGAAAACGAAACTAAGTAGGTACGAAAACACTTTTTTACGATCGGTTATGAAGTCGAGTAAAAAAAGTACATTTTAGGATCTTTGGCTTGCCCTGTCCTTAGGTCCTAGGCACGCCACTGAGTAGGTTAGGTTTTGCTACTTTAATCAGTCAGTCAATAACATATTTTGCGATTTTTGGAACTCCATATCTTCATAACCGTTTGAGCTAGCTTCATGAAATTTGGGCTTCTTCGTGACGTTATGGATATGATTAACCATGCGTAGTTTTATGTCTTTACGTTAAAGAACTTTTGAGTTATGGAGGGGTGAAAAGTCGTACGAAGTGGTTCGTGTAAAGATACACTGTGGCGCTTTGTCTTTGAATTGGCCTGACACGCTGCCGGCGTGTCTAGATAAATGTCATAGTTTAGTTCATAGTGTCTCTATTAAATAATAGATAGCGCTATAGAAAAAATAAAAGAAAGAACAACCCAGGGCCCAAATCTACTAAATTAAAATAGCCTCAGTTGTGTGTCGGCAGTGTCAACGGCATTTTTTGACAAATTTAGTATTCTGCTAAACAATGGCTTACACTGATTGCGACCAATATGTGTCAAAAAATAACATTGACACCCTCGTTGACACTCTTCCGACACATAACTGAGAATATTGTAAATTAGCAGACTTGGGACCCAGAGTTTCTTGCTAGATTCTTCTCTGAGGAAAACTGCTACCTTACGAATCTAGCGTCAGCTTTTAAAAAATAACATTGACAAAATATTTCAAGTGCTATATATTTTTTCACAGAATAAAAATTATTTCAAAGAAATTATGTCAGATTGATTGAAAATTACGAAAATGGATGATGATCAAAAATATGTTTTTTTTTTTTAAAGGGTACTTAGTTGCATATTTATTACAAGTGATTTGTAAATATTTATTGGTGAAAAATTGATCTTATAAATTGTTGTAACACGTATGAAGGGTTTTTATTAGTGATGGGCCGAGTACCAGTTTTACCGAGTAACCGAGTACCGAGTATTACTCGGTTTAAAGTTTACCGAGCCGAGTACTCGGCCGAGTTACTCGGTATACTTGAAGAAGGTAGAATTGCACGCTAACAAGTTCGGAAGCAAACGGCATTACGACCCTCCCTCCGCACCCCGGTAATTATTCCAATGAAACTAATAAACCGCAAGGTCAAGAGAGGAAAAAATTAGATAAAACACTGTTTAAGAAATTTTCTCCTAAATTATTATGGTTTTAGCAGCTTATAACATTGCTCTAGCTGGGCAAAGGCCTAAATATGTACCATTTGAAGGAATGAGACTATGACCTACCAAGCAGATCCAATGCGCAAGGTAGATATATTTGCACCGAGTACTCTGCATTTTTACCGAGTTATTCGGCCGATTACGAGTAGTGAAAAAAGTGCCGAGTACGCCGAGTACCGAGTATTAACCGAGTACTCGGCCCACCTCTAGTTTTTATGCATTAATTAGTGTCAAAATAATCTTGGTATTTTTTTTACAAATTCAAAACCACATAAATTCTTGATAATTGAATTCCTACTTATTATGTATTGTGAGTCGCATTAGCGTAAAAAGGTACATAAATATTTTATTACAAATCATAAAAAATCACAAATGAAAGAAGAAGTATTAAGTAATAAACATTTATTACTGAGTTATTTTTAGTTATTACTTAGGTAAAATCTTGTATAAGTAGGTAGTACCTATTCGATACTAAGACGAGATTTTCTTGTATCGTTTTGTATTTAAAACCGGATCTGGGAAAAGGTATCAAACTCTTTTTATTATAATATTTTTTTATTTTAAAAATGGTACAATACAATACAATACAAATATTATTTTTTGTACACAAAGATATTAGGTACAGACACAAACAAGAATATAAGAAGCAACAGGCGGCATATGGTATTTTTATACACCTACTTACAAGGACCCAGTAGATTTTTTTTAAATACTTTTTTACTCGACATCTAAGATATACAATTACCTAGTTTTAGAGCAATAATAATATATAAGAGGCAAAAACAACAGACGCATAGTAAAGTAAGCTACATCAATCAATATTTTAGTTAAAATGCTTTTATTCATACTTGGGGCTCATTTCAATGTAGGTAAAAAAACACTTCAAATCGTAGGTTTCATACATAGCATAAAATTGATTTTTCAATTCAAATGTGATTTTATGCATAAATACTACATAAGAAGATAGATAGATTGTAATATATTTTTATGGATTTTTCATACATAGGTATGGTTAATTAAGATGTTACCTACCTATTTAATTAAATATGAAAATTAATAATGCGCAACAGAAACGATAAATAATCATATATTATTGATAAAATACCGTTACATATAATTTTATAATAATTAAAAATGCATTGATCAAAAATAAAAATAACTTTAAATAGATTTGACAGAGAGTCATAATCATCTTGTCTAATTGATGAATCAATTAATTTAATTCTTAGAGAGCATTATTTTGATTATTCTTTTAGGTACTTGTTCTTTATTTATTTAAAATATCAAAATGCTTATCTTTTTAAGTACTCAGTTCTTAATATTGTGTTCTAAAAGTAAGAAAAAAGTGGAAAAAAATTACAGTCAATTTTAAAAAAATATATTAAAACAAACAATACTTAAAATGTGTTTAAAAACAAGTATTGCGAGATTTTAGTGAAAAAATGTAAATTAAAAAAATCTAACATTAGTAATAAACCAGTCTAGAAAGGTAGGCAAAGTTGTTTTATAACAAACTGCTTAAATTATATTATTTTTAATTTGCTCTCAAACTAACATAAAAGTCGACTAATGACTTTAAAACGGGTTATACATCTCTACTGGCTTTAAAAAACAACGTCCTCGCGAGCACGTTTGCGAAAATTACGAAATATAGAGGTCAGGACTGGTAGGTTACACTATTTGAATTTAGAATTACATACATCGTGAGTACTGGCTGCGAGCAAATGTAGAAACATTTGCTCTGAGTGGCAGTGTTCAATTGTTTTTAAAAATAAAAAAGCGCGCGATTTTTGACATTTTGTTTTCAAGAATGTTCTTCTTGTTTAAAATTCGAAGTGTTTGTTTTTTAAAAAGTGGCTAGTGCTATGATTAATTATAGTTTTAATTAATGTTTTTTAAATATCAAACAGTGTATCTATGGAAAAAATATACTTATAAAAAGGTCATAAAAATAGTTATAAAATGATGACATAAAATTATAAATACCTTACCGTATAGGTTTTAATCAACAAGATTAACAAAAAGTGCAATCGATAAAAAATCCCGAATTAATCAATCACTAACCTAAGCTTCTTGGAAATCGTACATCAGCCGAGATTTCTACAATTTGTAACCTTATCTCCCAGACATAAACAATATTTATCAGTAAATATGGGACAAAATGACGTGTTGAGACAAGTAATAAAGTTCAGTAAAGAAGTAGTCTTGGAAAAGACGCCGCGTTTACCTTTTGTCGTCTTAAGCCGGAATAAATACTTTTTGAATTAAATCTTTTAGCTAAAAACATAAAATAAAATCTCATTGGTGAATTTGAGATAGTAATCCACTGCATAAAAACTTTTTAAACAGTGAGACTTGCGCTTATTTAAAAAGAAGTGTTTTTTATTTTTCAAATTAATTTTTTTCTTTTTATGCAAGTGATATTTTTTTTTGTCGTGTTAAGTGATACCTGTTTATCAACCCAATAATAACCAAATAAAGAAAATGCTGCAATAAAAAAATCTAATCTGCAACAAGTGTGTTTAAATATTTTTAAAAATTTATTAGTAAAATAAAAACAATCAAAATGGACGATCAAATATCAAGAGGAGTGAAAGAGGAGTACGTGCCAAGTGAAAAGAAATTAAATTACACTGGACTTATTCCTGTTTTTCTATTACTAGTCGTCGTCATTGCAAGAATATCATATGAAATCTACAAAAATAATAGTAAGTAGCTGATTTTAACTTATATTGTAAATATATATATTTTTATATATTTATTTTTGTTAAATACTATTAAAAAACGAAGTTTATTAGCTTTTATATTTATGTCATAAAAATACTATACTCTAATAAATAAAATATATTCACTAAACTAAACTAAAAACTAATAATTCAAATACCTATATCACAAAAAATATAAAAATGTGATAACGCTTTTGTAAAAGTAAGGACTTACTTACTTTTGTACTTACAAAATGTGTATAGGGCGCCATGTTATTATTTTCAAATCAATGCCAATTTTTTTTTGCCTTTGTTGTCCCAATACTGGGCAAAAACTGAAGGGGTTATGGGCAGAGCGTTAAATAATCACACGCAAATTAAGAGATATAGCAAAATATTGTTTAATAATAGAATATTCAAACGTTACACTTCAAGATCTTGTTGTCCAGTGTACGACAAGCAAGTCACGTCAAAACATAACAATCTAAATTTCATAACACAACATTCTAAATTCATAAGTTAGATACTTCGTGACGTCTTGTATGCCAATTAGTTTTATCTATATACAAACTTTTCTACAAAAACCTCTTCCATGCTTCTCTACAGATTTCTGTTGGTGGCGGCTTCCCACCAATCTTCTTTTATTAATATAATATTATTATTTAATTTTTACACCTAGCTACATAATGGTATTTACCTTTTTTATTTACAAACGAACAATAAACTTTATCTAAAACACAGATAAATAATAAAATATAAATCCTTAATTGAAGTGTAGATATGTATGTATATATTTACCAGTTATTAACATACTTATCGTAGTTTAAACAAACAATAATAACTATTATGTAGCTAAACAAAGTTATTTATAATCGGTTTTACCTACTTTAATATAAAGGTCATTGTCCCTTTTCTTTATTGTGAACTCGAGAAACTTTTGGAATGAGTTTATTTTTAACATCTTACGTGTATTTGGGTTAAAGAGTAATGTTCTGGTATAAGTAGGTTTGTTACTATTGACATGGGGCTTTAAAACATAGTTTTCAATGTGATGGTTGAGTGAATTTCACGAAAGAAGTCCCCCTGATATTTTTGGAACTAAATTTGACAGGTCTATTTTCCCTATTTTCAGATCTTTTCCCTGATAGTAGGTAGATAACTCTTTAGTTATTTTAATAAAAATATACTTATAACAAAACAGAAATATAGGTAAATAGATATTTTTATCAAAATGTATAGAACTTACTTATGGAATGACCAGTTCACTCGAAATATGCAGGAAATAGTATTATGATGTTTTATGACAAATTCAATATACATAGTATAGGTACATTTTGTACTCATAAATGGCAACATTGTCAATTTTGACATGCTATGCAGCGCCGCGGCTAGGGGACTTCTTTCGTGAAATGGACTCTATCTACACTAGCGTTGCCGAAAAATCGATAGTTTTACAATCGATTGTTAAACGTCATTCATTCATTCATTCATCGTTGTAAAAACATGTACCCTATCGATTGTGCTTTCGCTGCAATAGTATCGGTTAACAGAAATACTATCACAAAAAAGCACAAAAAAAAGCACAATCGATACATGTTTTTACAACGATGAATGAATGAATGAATGACGTTTAACAATCGATTGTAAAACTATCGATTTTTCGGAAACGCTAATCTACACACCAAAGCCGCCGGCTTTTTTGACAGCTGACATTCGTATAACGTAAAGCCGCCGGCCTAGCACGGCGGCATGCCGGCGGCTTTGGTGTGCAGACAGCATAAAAAGTGTTCTTATATTAGTGTTGTTTGCATGTATTATATATGTAATAAAAAGTAAGTTTTTAAAATATTAAGAAACATGATAGTAAACCTATTTTTTAAAAACATGTAAAGTAAAAAAATTAGATTTTGCAATGTGACACATTGTTTCAGAGAAAAAAAACTAAAAAGAACTTAAAAAAAAAATAAGTACTTAAATATTATAAAGATATCTATGAAGAAGCATAGGAGAGGCTTTTGCCCAGCAGTGGGACAAAACAGGCTATTAAAAAAAAGATTTAGTAATAACATTCAAAGTTTGATTTAAAACATTTGACTGTAAACAAAAACATTCTACAACAAAAAAATGATAATAAAAACTTGAAATAAAACGGAAACGTTAACAAAATGTCCAGTTACTTTTAGGTTATTCATATTGACAAATACAATAAAGTCAATTTGTGAAGAGATACGTAAAAGCACATACGACCTTTTTAGTTTATTAAACTTTAAACGCTCAAACTATTAGATCACGAGTGGAAAAGAACTAAAAACATATCCGTTTATACTTATAAATAAAATACAATTATTTAGGTATACTTACTGAGTAGTACCTATACAGGGTGTTAGGAAAAGTATCACTTTCCTTTAAACCAAAAAATGATTTGAACTCAATAACACTATACCTGATTAAAAGGAAAGTGATACTTTTACTAACACCCTGTATATTCATGTTGATGAAAAGTGAATATACATTTTATATATTGCATAAATATGATGACTTATGTGGTTTTGTTATCTGTTATCTAAGGTAATATTTCTTTTTGTGCAAAAAATGGCATTAATACCAAACCTTCTGAATCTTTTAGGCATAATATATCCGTCACGCCTCTTTCCCATTGGCGCAGGCAAACTTCCCTCCACATGCTACGATTGAAACACACTTCCTTCGCTTCATCCACATCCATCAGTTGCCTCATACATGCACGTCGGTTTAGGGTACTATACGCAAGTTTTCCCTTGACCCCGTCTTGAAGCGACAAGAAGGAACACCGTGGGGTTTTAGCTGGCGGGAGTCCGGCATAACCCTACGTCTTTCTCCGAGACAGAGGGTATCCATACTAGATTTCCCCACGTAAAAAAAGAGTACTCTTGACTAGGCCTTTCTTCAACAAGTCCCCGATTTGATCGAGATACATTCGCCATCATTTTAAGAGCGTCGCTTGTCGGTGGAGTCTACGCTACTCTTCTCTATTCTTTACCGTCTGTTTTATGACATTCGCCAAAGAAGAATCGGCAAACGATACCCAGACCCGACAGTCACGTGACATATTTCAATTTTTTTGTTATCATTTATATAGTAATATTACATATCTTTTTATTCAATTTCAGTGGCTAACACCAAAAAATTGCCTTATGTTTTTGTTATGTTTTCGTTGTTTTTGACTATATAAATGATAGTAAAAAAAACTGAGATAGGTCACGTGACTGTCGGGTCTGGGTATTTGTTCTATGGATTTTGACTGTTCTTCGTTTTTGAAACAAACCAAATTTATCATAACCTCTTATTGCAAACTGTTTGTCGACCGTGAACTATAATTTTCAGTGCGTGGTACTTACCGTTATAATGTGACAAGTGACTGAAATAACGTGAAGTATAAATAAAATTAGCTGTGAATTGATGTCTTGTGATTTGTGTTACCACTTGTCATGTGTTAAAGCCGATTAAGTAATGGACGACATAGTAGCAGAGATTTTTTTTATAGGCCTTACGTCTATTACAGACGATTTATGGTGCAAGCATGTTACATTTGTCAATATGTCAGAGTATTTAAGTGGCATTTATATAAGGACAAGCAATTTTTAATTAAAAACATATATGCTAGAGGTATTTGGAAACGTAAAAAGAAAACATTGTCAAGTATAAATTTTTATCATTATTAAAAAATGCATTTATTATAAAAATAGTCTTTTATTATTAATAAAAATGCCTTTTTAATTTTTATTAAAATAGTTTTGCCCAGCAGTGGGACGAAACAGGCTATTAATAAATAATAATAATATGTTTCATAAAAGTTGTTTATTACCATGAATTAAAAAAAAATATTTAAATATTTTCATTAAAAAGAAAAAGTACGTTACATAGGTAGGTACTTACTCATTTAATGTCATAGATAATTTTGATTATCATTAATTCTTATTTACTTAAATAATTTGGTTATAAATAGGAACGGGAACCTTTAACCCACAGATAACAGCACTTCAAGTTCAATAAATAAACTTTTATGATTATTCTAGAACTTAATACCTTCCTTTACTTTATCAGTCAGTTTTTGTTATTAAAATTTTATTGCGAAGGTGGATCAAAGTCTATAGCTATCATAGAGGGCATTGCTCTCGGTTTTTTTAAGTGTATGGTAAAGGGTGTATCTATACTCAATGCTCAATCATTTATTGCATTCCACGGGTCTTTTACAGATCTTATAAATACCTTAAAAGTACCAAATGTGGATCTTGATTAAGGCACAGCAATTTATGTAGCGTAGCTATGAACTTAAAACTAAAATGAGATCAGTTACAACAATATTGTAATTACTTAAACATAGTTATTTAAAAAACATAAACTAATTTAAGTTACTATTATTGTTAAAAAAAATAGATTTATTTGTAATACAGAAATCTAGCATTTATTTAGTTAATGTCAATTTTATTTAACTCAAACTATATCTGATCACAAATACTGGCTGAAGGTGTCTGCCGTCCTTTTGCCCTAATAGGTCTATCTGCACATAATCGGGCCGTGTCCGGGACGTGTCCGGGAAAGAATATCATTCCATACATTTTCTATGGATTCGTTGGCGCATGTCGTCATGACAACGTGTCCGGGAAAAAATCATTCCATACATTTCAACATGTGTGAACGAATCCATAGAAAATGTAAGGAACGATATTTTTTCCCGGACACGGCCCGGATGTCTGTAGAGAGACCTTCACACTTGAGCTATTTCCCTACAATAGCACTTGCCTATAACGGTGCGTACAGACCATGTAACATGTTATATAACTTGTGTTATATAACACGTCCACACTATGTAACCTTGTTATTCAACATTGCAACATAAAATAATACTGTACACATTAATAACAATACAATATAACAATGTTATATAACATTGTTATATAACGTTGTTATATTTTTATGTTGCAATGTTGAATCACAAGGTCATAGTGTGGACGTGTTATATAACACAAGTTATATAACATGTTACATGGTCTGTACGCATCAAAGTTATATAACATTGTTGTACATATCAATAACATTGTTTTATAACATTCAGTGTCCACATTATGTAAAACATGTTATATAACAATGTTATATAACATGTTATGTTACATGGTCTGTACGCACCTTTACACTTGTGACAAAATAAAATTTCTAGAATATTTCACTTAAAACTAAAACATTTAAGTGATAATTATCTTATCTTATTTAGCCGTCTGTATCGCACTGCTAAGCAAAGGCCTTTCTTCTTTCTCGACGATTCTCTATCCTGAGCCGTCTCTACCCAGTCTTCCAAGAAGGTGTCCAGCTCGTACTGACACCTTTTCCGTGGTCTGCCGCGAGGCCTTTTGGTAGCTGAATGCAGATATTATAGATAAAAAATAGCATAGTATTTACCTGGTAGACGCAGAAAAAAACATAATGAATAGTAGGAACATTGTTACACAACGGATGAAAGTTTTTTTTAAATATTTTATTTTATACATTTTTTATGGATGTTTTAAATCATAGCTATAAATGTATTAATTTTAATACTAATATAATAAGTACCTATACATAATTATGACATTTGCCCCTTTCAGTTCTACTTATAGTGCAAATTAGACTCATTTCCTGTTTATGCGTGACAAAATTAATATTTCCTAAACAACATGATTAGCATGCAATGCTCTGTGGTTACAGTTATCTAATTATTGATATCACACTACGTATACAATTTATCATTTTTCTATTTATTCAAAACAAATAGGTCAAAAAGTTAAAAACTTATAGATAAATCAATAGATAATGATAATATAAAGTCATATGCGCTTGTAATAACCAATAAATATGAAAATATAATTTAAATAATGCTTGAAAAGTGATATGCTCGTGCGCGAATATAGCATACTTTAACCCTTCATTAACAATGGGCTATTATTATATCATAAAGCGAAGTGAGGTTATGGTCTATATAATATATGTTTATATATATCAACTATAAAAATATACCAACATTTTATTGCATGAGATTAACCTATTAAAATTACCAGACAGTATTTTTTTTTTCTGAAGGAGGATTGATTAAAAACTGGTATTGAAAATTGATTTGCCTTAAATGAAAATGAAGAAAAAAATATATTATTGGTAAAAAATATAAAGGTCTAACCAAAATATGCCCCTCCAATGTTTTTATGGTCTTCAAATAAAATTTTTATAAAAAAAAATATTTTATCAAAAAAAAAACTGGGACATGGGAAAAGTAAATTTGAAAATTCTAAAAAGTCTAATAGTTTTTCCAGTAGGTACTCCCCGCCGAAACCTATAAATCGCCGATCAAATAAAAATCTAGATACATTATCTGAAGTCACGCCGCGACTTAAGTGAGCCAGTCATCATCTGTCAATTTGAATCACATGACAATAATCATATGACAATGATCATCTTATTGATGACAAGAGGCAAAAGCCTTATCGTTGGATAAAAATATTTATTTTATCTAAAAATAGAAGTTTTTCATTTAAAAAATAAATCGAAACATTTCTAGAAATACATTTGAAGATTTATCTAATGATAAATAGATATGTATAGGTAAGGCAGTTCCGATAGGAAGATTGTGAAATCAGTTTTTGATTAACTTATAAGATAACTTTTCGGAAGCTGCGTTTTTGAAATACTTATTAAGAAATATTATGAAATACTTATTTGAAAAATCTAAAATTGTATTTAAATAAATTTAGATGACTTTTTTGGAAAAAAGCTTAAAATTTAATAAAAAAATCAGTCGTAATTATTTTTAAGGGTTAAAAATATTATTACGTGTCTTTCATAAATTTATATTAAATACAATATAAATGAGAAAAAAATAGTCGTTAAAAATGAGTCACCCAGTTGTTTTCACGATAAAAATACATAAAGATAATAACTAATCACACTCTGCCATTAACTTTGACGTTAGCTTTTATCTAATTCGAACTTTGATGTGACTAACTTGTGGCAGTTTTTCCAAATACATTTTTAGTGTACTTACCTATCTATCTATAATATTTGATTTAAGTGTTTTTATTAAAGAAAACATAATATATAAATATAAATTAATAGTGTTTAAATTAATATCGACTGCTGCCAATTTTGTATATAAAAAATCTAGTTGTTAAAAAAAGTGTACTTATTAAAAAAATATTTAAATTATAGTATTTTAATTATTTATTTTTCTCGTGCTCCTGCTCGTGCCCCTCGGTGGGGACATTTAAAGGCTAACAACAATTTTTTTTCTATTATTTTAGTATTTTTTTCTTTTTTGTATTTAAAGTGTATAAAAGTGTATTTTATAAAAATGCGTTACTTTACCAACGAAATCGAAATAACTGAAGAAATGAGGATCGAAGCTTCAGTTATTTTCTTCAGTATTCTAATGCTACCAGTTATTATAGTCATTGTGTACATTATCTGTGTTTTTGTGAACTGCTATAAAAGTAACAAAAAAATGTAAGTTATACCTACTTATTATTTTTTATTTCTTATTATCAAATAACTACTTATTCGATATATTTTTTTAATGACAGTAAAATTATTCAAGTCAATGACCGTCATTTTTGAAACATGGTTTAAATAAGTTTAAGGAATATTATGAACTTAAGCGCCTAATTCTTATATAATGAATTTAATTTAAAAGTGCGACTGTTAATATAAAAAAAAACTGAATTGTCTATGAAACTATCTATGAAAAATAAAAACAATTTATTTATTTAAAAATTAAAACAGTGACTTGCTCCAACTAGACTATGACCCCACGAAGTGTTTTAAATGACAACTACCTCTGTAGATTCTGTCAATGTCAAGCGAAGTAATTATATCAATAGCTCACTATAATTATATATTTTCTTTTATGGTTACCAAAATTATTTATATTTCATTTGTAATTTATCCAATAATGTGACTTGTACAATATTATAATATTCATAAAAAATTAAAGCTGGTATTAAACATATCTAGTCAAACAAGCCGCCCCTTGTCATCCCCGGTGCAAAGGTACCCAACACTCCAGCAGCGTTCTCGCGCTGGAGTGTTGGGTATTATAGTACCAGTATATTAATTTACATTTACTAAGACTCAGACTTAACACAAACATCTCTATACAACACATCAATTTTAATCTCAAATGGGAATCGGACCCACGACTTGCAGCATGGCAAGCACATTAACCACGTCAATGGGGATGATGACTACATTCAAAAATTCAAAAAATAAATTAGTCCGCCTTTTAGGCTATTAAAAAATATTTGAAACACATTTTTTACCTGATCAAATAAATAAATACAAAGATACAGAGCATCAAAGTAACGGAGTAGGGGGTATTGACGTCACTCCTAGGTTAAAATCGTACTAAGACGTGACGTCACGAGCAACTTCAACCCGGTGTATTTGTGTCATTTTTAGTTTAAGAGAAAAAAGAAAAAAAATACGTGTCGAATATTTTAAAATAATCTATGTGATGTGATGGACTAAAAAATTTTTTTAGTCATCATGCATATTGGGCTTTATCTATATTTTTGCAGCTTTTCCTGTAACTTTTCTACGAAAGGTCGTAACGGTAAAAGCTTTAATGTTAGAGATAAGTAATAATGATAAAATCGAATTATCACGTTTAGATATTTTCGAATTAAGTGGTGTTTCATGTAGTTTGGACAGGCGTTAGCACTCTCTTTTTATTTTATTTGTTCATAACTTATGTGTGAAGTTTATTCGTAAATCTCAATTTTTTGTGACGAAAAATCTTTTAAAATATAAAAAAATATATATTTATTATTCTTAATAAAAACAAATTATAATTATTATTTAATTATTAATTAAAATTATTAATAATAAAAAATATATTATTAATTTGATTTATATATTTATTATTCTTTAATTATATTATTATGAAAAACAAATACATTTTGTCGAAGTAATTGAATATGGTACTGTAAATATAGTTTTAAATTTTTTAAAAGTGTGAAAAGTTAAAAAAATGAGTTCAGAAGATGAAATAGCAGAACCTGAAGAAGAAAGAGAAATTGCTATGATAACGGTGGTCGTACATATTGTAGTGTTGCCAATTTTAATAACAATAATCTTAGTAACTTATCTTTGCTGGCAATGTTACAAATCAAATAAAAAAATGTAAGTATTTTTAGAATTTGCTTATTTTTTATTGCCTAATCATTTAAGTACATTTTAATAATTATGAAAGTGATAATGCATTTTTTATGTCTGCGTTTGATTTTTTCGGCGTGTTTTGATGCTTTTTATTTTGTTTTGTGATTTTCTAAATATAGACTTTTTATGCATTATTCTCAAAATAAAGAAAATTCTGCAGGAAGAATAAAATTTCTTTTAGAAATATGCTGTACCTTTTGTATAACTTCTCTTTTTTTGTGTAAACTGTTTAATAATAATAAGAAAATATAGCCATAAAATTAAAAAAAAAATCCGAATTATTTAAAAAAAAAACTTTAAAAAGCTCCCACAATTTCTCGAAATCCATAAAGTATCGGCGGAAAACAAAAAGCGAACAAAACATAGCTTCTTCATTCTTTTGTTTTTCAAAGACAGTTTAAAAATACCAACAGTTCGTCAACTCTTACTAAAATAGAGATTTTCCGGAAATAACTAATGAGTTCGCATTTCAATACGGAAATGACCTATTAAAAAAAAATAGAATACAAAAAAGACTTAATTATTTAGGCTACAAAATTAACGTAGTTTTTACGAATTATTGGAACTAAAAAACTGTCATGTAATCGGATACCTATTCAGTTTTAAATTAAAAAGAATATTTTAAGTTGCATGTAGGTACGCAAAATCTTAGACTTTTCAAATACATTCAAATAGGTAACAAACAATTTATCTACTTACCTACCACAATAGTACCTAGTTGCCATTAAAAAAACAATTGCTTGTGCAACTCAAACGCGGAAAATTACGTATGTACCTACGTGAACCTTGCTTCATTAGAGTTATTAACATTATGATACGTTTACAGTATCTTTCGATTATGATTGACACATATCTGGAAGGATTTTCATCAATCTTTTACTTAACCTACCTATTCGAAGGTGTGGGTAAAATTACGGCCTTTTTTCACTCTCGTATGAGAGTAGGCTCGTGTGCCTGTAGTGGGGACGTTAAAAGGGCTGATGATGATGATGAATGATAATAATGTGTGAAGGAGCAAAAAATGTATTGTTTTTACTACAAACAAAACCAACCAACCAAAAAAAACAACAACCAACCGACCAACCTCTAATACAAATAAATTATGTTTGAAAAATAATATCATTCTAAAAAGGCCACTTTCTTATGTCCATCAAAAATAACCTAACCATTATAAATATACCCTAAAACAAAAAAACCCGACTGCGTTTAAAAAACGCAATTTTTTATTTTGGTATACCAGTGTTACTCTCATTGTAAATATGAATCTAACGACACCTCTCAAACTAAAATCCATCAAGCCGTTTAGGCTATAGCGCGTGTCAAAAAATTATAAATACAAACATACATAGTACATAATCTCGATAAACATCCTCCTTCTGGCGCAGTCGAGTAACAAATTTTGCTTAAAAGGGGCCGCAGTTCAACAGAAATAATACCAAGACGTACATATTGCATAACACAAATATGATTATATGCTTATAATTATGCAAATAAGATTAGAATGACGTTTCAAACATGTTTATAGCCCCCCGTAAAGATAACGAGTATCATTTCATTAACTAGTACCTATACTAGTTTCTCTTTCACTACCTGTGTGTGACAGCTTTTATTTTGAAAAAGAAAATGGCGATTGAGTTTTTCGAAATTGTGTGTGTAGTTTTCGCGCCAATTGCGCTTTATATTATTTATATATTGATGATTGGTATTGTACATTTGAAACAGAAGTATTTTCCAAGTAAGTTTTTTATTTTTATTTTTTATTGTTTTTCATTATAATCTTTAGTTATGTAGAGTTTGTTTGTCGTATTTATTCTGATTTTGAATTACGCAATCGTAGGCCTCAAAGATATTTAAAAAAAGATATAATTTCAAACTTTTCCTTGCTTGCCTTCTGAAAACGTTGTAGTAGGAATCATTCTTTAAATAAAAAAAGAGTTTTAGTTTCCTTACATTAAAATAATATTATATGTTAATAATACACAAATACACTCTAATAGAAATACTTTTAATTGCATAACAGAACGATACAGTACCTACTTATAAATAACAGTATAATAATATATAATCAACATACTTATGTACCTATTGCTTAATAGTTAATATTTCCTATGAAAAAGTAAGTAAAGATTATTTATTTCATAGTGGTATTAATGTATTAAGAGATAAGCTTGTTTATTTATTGCTTTATATCAATAACAAAAACAAACAATATTTTATAATTCTTTACTTTTTAGCTACTTACACCTTGTGGTTTCATTGAATGCTGCAGGGTCAAAATTAATTTTAGGGACAATAAATTTTATAATAATGAAAATATGTACCTTTATTTATTTATTTTATTTATTTATTTATTTATTTATTTATTTATTTATTTATTTATTTATTGGAAAACCAACAGCTTCAATATACAAAATAGAAAATTATAAATTAACAAAGGAGCCAATTACAGGTTTTCACAAATAGAAACATAATAAAGTATTGACAAAGCACTTATACATTGATTATGTGTGTAGTAACATAAACACGCACGCACCTACACGTCATAATTGCCATATTGTTGAATTTATATTTACAATCATCTTAAACTAATGCACTAAAATAGGTATTAAAATTATTAATAAATTACCAGCAAAAAAATAAAAAATATTTATACATACAAGATTTGCAAAAACGCATAGAAACAAGTTGTGAGTAAATAGGCAATAATTTAGCTGACTGCACAATTGATGGATTAAGGTTAAATACAAATAAAAATGCTATAATAACACTAATAACTAGGTGAAAAATCTGGGTCAAAAAGCAAATAACAGGTAGTAGGTAGGAGTTAGCAGTGAACGATTTTTTTTTCTACGCAATAATCCAATAAAATCTAAATTATTTTTCTTAAGTCATTGATAGAATTAATTATATACACTTTAGAACTGTCATCCTTACGCACGTGTATTTTACAAAACTTCACCCAGATGTATTGATAGTTTTTAGATTTAAGAGCAGTTTTCACTTCTGTGAGAAGTTTCTTATACACTGGCGTAAGATGGTCGTTCACGAAGATCTTTTGCTTAGAGTCCTTAAAACCCACGTCACTGGCCAACATGGTCTTCTTTGCTCGAGCGGCAGCTACAAAATCTTCCTTTACGAATCGGTTGGCAAAGGACACAATTATCGACTTTTCCTTAGAGTTGAAAGTTGGGACACGAGATATATAGTTAATTTGGGATTTCTCTACAGGAACATTGACTAATTTTCCAACGTCGTAAAAAATATTGAATAGATTTTCATTATTTTTTATAGGAATGCCTTTTATCTCGACATTATTTAAGCGTTGCCATTGTTCCCGACTGGCCAGTTCCCATTTAAGGTCTCCCACTTCATCACTGAGTAAGGTAACCTTTTCCTGCAGGCTACAGACTCCAGATATCTTCTCCTCGACCACGTCTAACCGGGATGAGTATTCGTCTAGTTTGGTGCTGGTAAAATTAGAGGTTTCCTGAATGTCCGCTACCTCTTTTCTAATATCCTTGATATCCTGGATCATATTCGGTATACAGGAGAGTGTATGCGCCATGTCCTGTAACTTCTTCATTATTAATTCTAAAGTAACAGGTTCACTTGATGATGGAGACGGACAGGTATCCTTTTTAGGTGCATGATGTGGACAGGTATCCTTTTTGCATTCCTGACACCTCCAGGCAGCTTTACGTTCAGCTCCCAGTTTTCTGTGGCCAATTTCGGAAATTCCAGCACAACAAAATCCGAAATGTTTCTTGCATAATCCACATTGCGCACTGTCAAATATAACATTTTCGCACACAGCACATTTCATGATGAATAGATAATTGAATAGATTTCACAATCAAGATGGCAAATATGCAGTCGATGCGTACGTGCTAGCTCGATCTGTGCTAAGACAAGACTGAACTTTATACCTGTGTAACTGTTTATAAGAATTGTAAAACTTTATTTGAAAAGAGCAACCTCACAGAGTTTCTTGCTAGGTTCTTCTCTGGGGGAAACTGCGCCTTGCGAATCTAGCGCTAGCTTTAAAAAAATTACCTATATAATAATGTAACGGTTTCAAGAGCATTTTTTGTGCCTATGAAACAAATATATTTTTGACTTTGGCTAGCTTAATGAAATATATTATTGTGTTTAATAGACATTTTCATACTCCTTCAATGTAAGTAATAACATTCATGAGTCACAACATTTTAATAACAGAATATTACGTAAAGAAAAAAACTGATGATCTAACTTTTAAACTAAAATGTTGAACAATATTTTTTTAAAGAAAGATAACCATTTTCATGAATTTTAACATTTCGCATTGCCTCCTCGTGCTTCCATTCGATATTTGGCACGCTATACACCAAAATCCGTAAACGATAATTTTATCGTTTTGACATAATTGTAGAAGTAATTCAGAAGTTTTATATTTTAATTTAACAAGTATTTATTGGTGTCTTAATTATTTCATAAGGCTAGGCATTCTTAGTTTACGAGATTTTTTAGTTTTTTATTTACCCGACCCGGATTCATTGCTCTCGAGTGTATAAAGCAGACAATTGTTTATAGTTTGGTTACCTACTTATATTTTTTTTAATGCCAACTATCATTGTGAATTATGCTAACGTCAAAGTGAAGTCAACTTTACTAATTCATAAAAAACCTTAAGATAAATATCTCTCTAGTCTCTCTACACCATAGTCTCTAGTGGGAATAGCTACGATGACAAAAACATTTTTTTTAGTCCATCACATAGATTATTTTAAAATATTCGACTCTTTTTTTTTTCCCGTAAACATGACAAAGATACACTGGATTGAAGTTGCTCGTGACGTCACGCCTCAGTACGATTTTAACCTAGGAGTGACGTCAATACCCCCCACAGTGGGGGGTACAAAGATACAGATCTTTGTATTTATTTATATATTTGATCTGGTAAAAAATGTGTTTCAAATATTTTTTATTAGCCTTAAAGCGGACTAATTATTTTTTGAATTTTTGAATGTCTTTTTTTTATTGTTATTATTATTTTTTTTTATTTTTGAAGTCATCATCCCCATCAAACCTATTGCTTAACAAATCGATCTATAAAGCTGGCTTCTCACTGCGCGTGTTAGCCCGCGCCGCGCCGCTCCACGCGCAAGGACGCGCCACGCGACACACCGCGCCACCCAACGGAAACTGGCGCGGCGCGGCGCGTGCCTTCTAGCTTCAAATCACTAAACTTCACTTTGATTCAGTCTGTTGAGAGCAGCGCACTATGTCTTGTGAGTCGAATTGCCACCTCCAGCCATGGAGCAATGCCACTGGAGAAGAAGGCATGGCTGTTGCATCAGCCGTTTTTGTCTTATTTTGTGGATATCGTATACTTAATAAAATTAACAAAAAGAAGAAGAAGAAGAGGCGTTGGTGGATGTCAACGTTCAATAAGAGCCGGTCAAGGTTATTGTTTCATTGTTTGTATTTTAGGATAATTACATAGGTACGTAATTTTTAAGAATCCTATCGATAAACACACGCCACGCCGCGCGCGCCCGCGCCGACACGCGCGAGCCCGCGCCGCGCCTTTGAAGTTACCGACTTTTAGCGGATAGGTCGCGCCGCGCCGCACCTGCCCGCGCCGCGCCGCGCCTAGCCGCCCGCCGCCCACACTGCGCGGGGCGCGTGCGGGCGCGGCGCGGCGCGGGCTACCACGCGCAGTGAGAAGCCAGCTTAACACGCGCAGTGAGAAGCCAGCTTAATATCTCTACCAACAACGGTCCAAGTTTGCTAATTTACAATATTCTTAGTTGTATGTCGACAGAGTGTCAATGCCATTTTTGACAGATTTGGTCGCAATCAATGTAAGCCATTGTTTAGCAGAATAACTAGCAAATGTATCAAAAACTGCCATTGATACAACACAACCGACGCTATTTTAGATCAGCAGATTTAAGCCCCATGCCGGTCTAAAAAGTATTTTGTGCAATAACAATAAGTTAGTAACTTTTTTAATCCACGAGAGTAAACAGATTAAAATAAAATAAATCTTTGATTGCTATTTGATATAGGTATACTTTGACTCAAAGTTACTGAGATTATCAAAAAATTACCTATTATTGCATTTAGGTACTTTATTATAGCGCAATCTTGTGTCTTGCAATATCTCAACGAATATGATACATACCAAAGTGAATCGCTTTGAAGAAATGCGTCTTGAAGATCTTGATGCTAAACGCCGAGTACGGAAAACCAAGCCAAAGCCCTCCTACTCATATACATATAACACCTCTGGTCAGCTGTATTGTACCCCCTGTGATCGCATTTTTAAGACCAAGTTCGGCTTTGCAAGCCACATCAGAGCCCACCACCCACTTCAACAACAATCGTAAATGTAAACCTTTCTGGAGTCGCCGTCGCCGGACACGGTGTGGACGACATGATTATTATGATTATAGCCTCTCTCTATCGGACATTATCCTAAATATTGTGAAAAAACAACATAGTGGGCGTTAAAAACTAAACATTTTTAGATAAGAATAAATTCTGTTACATGCTTTGATTCAATTTATCTAATCTTAGAAAAAAATCGATTAATGTAATTATTTTTGCGTCAGTTGCGTTTTAATAGGTGAAGGGAAATAAGGTTTTATTAAAAAAAAGAAATATTTTAAAAAATATATAAAATCATGTTTTTGTCTAGTAATATACAAGTAGTAGAGTTTTTGATAGTTTGTGTGCTTATAACTGGAGTTTTGATATTATTCTTGGATTGTTTAGTAAATAAATGTAAGTGACTGAAAATTTAAATTATTTTCTAAATTTTCACGCCTCCATGCCTTTGTTATTAGTTATGCTTCTAATTTTAGTTACATATTTCAGTTTTTTTCTTCAACCATATTTAAGTTTTTTTTTTCATAATATTCACACCTCCACACCTTTGCTTGAGTTTAGTCTTTTAATTTTAGGTACTTCTGTTTTTGCCTTCACTGTTTTTGTTTATTCATTTTACTTGTATATGTCATAATGTTTCAAATACAGATAGATATAACAAGATAAAACGTCAACGTTAAAACTTAAAGAAATATTTTTATGAAAGAGCCATCTAGCGGCGACAATCAGAACTTACACGGCTATGCTTGTCTTGTGAGTTCAATGGATAATACATAGATGGCGCTTTACGCAAAACAACAAATACCTGCGATAGGTGGCGTTTTTATCGAATGAAAAGATTTTCAATTTCCCAATTTGATATCATTCGTAATTTCCTTTAGATATTAATTATTCAGATAATAGATAGGTAGGTATATTCGCTTAGTAACATTTTGCTCCTTTATCCAAAGATTTATCATTATGACGTTGTAAGATTAGCCAGTTCGACATAGTTGGTAGTGACGTGGTAGTGGTAGTGACCCTGCTTGCCATACGTAGGTCGCAGATTCGATTTCCACTAGGGACATTACTCTGATGAGCAGATATGTTAATTTTGGGTTTTTGTATCCATATTCTACGTTGCCATTTAATTTATAATGCATAATTGAAAAAGCGAATAATAAAAATGAAAATTAAAAGAAAATGAAAATTCATTTAATCATGTAGGTTTGGTTTGACAACACATAGGACGGGTAATTTTTAAAGTTAATGCTAGATTCGCAAGAGTGCAGTTTTCCCCAGAGAAGAATCTAACTAGAAACTCTGTATGTATCTAAAGCCTAGAAACAATTATTTTGAAATTAAAAAAATGGACCTAAAAAGACCAACCTACCTAATACTTATGGTTAATACAAATCAAAAGTCATGTTTCCTTTATCATTCAGTTTGGAGAATTTTGGTGTCATTTTGGTGACGTGACAAAAAAAAACATATGACATAAATATAACGTCACTTAAACGACACAATTGGAACATAGAAAAACATAATATTCTTTTAAATCTTAGATTTTAATTAGCGGACTATTTAACATAAACCCAAAGTAAAAACCACTATCCTAAACCTAAAAGACAGAAAAATCAAAATACAAACCACTTGACCTTATATGATGTAACTCTGCAATATAGGGCAGGGAACCCACGCTCGAAGTCGTATGTCAATTGGTTAATTTGCATCCTGTATTGCAGACGTACAAGTGCATTCCTAGTTTGTTACCACAGAAAGATATACATAGTTGTTTTTAAACGGGATCTTGTATGTTAGGCTAGGTTAGGAATTAGGTAGGTAGGTATATTTTATTTTTCTTTAAAAAACCTTTTTTTAAGAGAATTTTTTTTATCTAAAACGTTTTCCATTCTTTTTCGTCGGTCGCATTTTAAGATTATTTCGCCATATTTCGCCATTTTAAAGAGTTTCTATGCAGTCAACAGTCAGTCAGTCCTTATTAATATTACCCTACCTATTAGATACCTATAGTCTTTTATACATAATTATTATGATTATTTTTTCAAATCGACGTTAATGGAGTTAATAAGTTAATTCATTTTGCAAAAAAATCATTCCAGTTGGAAAACGCTTCTTTGTCAATAATGTGGACTTTTATCTCATCTAGCACAGACACACAGATACACAGGCACACAGACACACTACTAGCTAGAGACAGACTGGTCCCACGTAAACATCTTACGCAATGCATTATGACATCTGTTCTGTAGAAAAAATACGATTGTCACACTTGTCACACGCAACGCTGTCCCAATTATCCCATGCTGCTTCTAAACATATTAAATCTATAAAGCAGACATCATAATCCAATGCATACGGTACAAACATACATATCCGTCACGCCTTTCTCCCATTGGGGTAGGCAGAGACCACTTCCATCCACTTGCTACGATCCAAACACACCTCTTTCGCTTTATCCACACTCATCAGTCGCCTCATACATGCCTGTCGGTTTAGGGTACTCTTGACTTTTTTCTCTCTGTTTCTATATTAATAGTAACTATCGCTTTATGCGCTTAATGCGCTTAGAAAATTGCACGCAATAATCGTATGATTTAAGGCTTAAGACGACAATTTTTACGTCACTATACGGAAATCATTTAGGGACCACGTGTCTCTTCTCATCACTGTTACAACGAATGATCGAACATCGCAACATACTTTAAAAGCGTGTAAAATTTATCAACCATTCGTCTAGACGGATTTGAAATATAGTATTAAATATCATTGATAATTGCTATAATCTCAATTTATTTTTAGATCAATATTTGACAAGCAATTGAGTATAAATAAAACACTTAACAGTTAAATGATTAATCTTTAATTGATCATGAAAGACTGTAGTCTTTGAAGTGGTTTTGAAAATTGATCTGATTTCTTTTTATTACCTAATTTAATTTTAGTGTGACAAAATGGAGTTTTTTGTTGTATCAGTCGGTGTAGCTTTTTTGTTGTTCATAGTTTTTAATGGTATTTTTGGAATTTTGTATCTCAGTTTTAACACGGGTAAGTTGTTTTTTGTATAAAATTAAGTTCATTCGATTATTTTCTATCTACATTATAAAGTTGAATTATGGCAAAGATGGCGTTTACTCCACCGACAAGAGCCCGGCTCTTAAATAAAAGAATCAATTAATTATAAAACTTACGGTTTTTTTTAAAAGCAACGCTAGTTTACATTCTTTTTTCAAAAAAATATATATAATTGTGTGTGAGCGTTTAATTTAATCGCACTTGCACATAAATAAACAAACGATAAAATGTGATGGCTGTAAAACTGAAAATATGGAAATACGATGTACCGTGGGCGCCATTGAACACAAACAGTTTTACTTATAAAGATAAAAAGTAATATTTTTTTAAAACTAGTACTCTATATATTATAATAGAATAAATACGATGCACAAATTATAACTTGTAAATTAAAATATTTTTATACAAACAATCTGTAAATGAGTAAAAATAATTTACTTATATCCTAAACGTGACGGTTGAAGTCTCGTGTCTTTTCAAGAAAGTAACTACAATTTAAAAAAAAGTTTAACATGAATGACAACACAAATTAAATCTTTATTTCTACACGACTGCGCCAGAGGGAGGGTTATGTTTTACGAGAGTATGTATGTATAATTCTTTGGCACGCCCTTCAGCCTAAACGAATTGATGTATTTTAGCTTGAGATGTATCGTTAGATTCGTATTTACAGTGAGAGTGAGCCTGGGTAAAATAAAAAAATGCGTTTTTTAAACACAGTCGGGTTTTTTTTTTAATAAAAAGGTTAGGTTATAAAGGTGGTATGATAAAGTTATTTTAATATTCTTATCAGCATAAAGATAAAGATAATAATCATGACTTTAAAGTCAAATTATTTTTATTATCTATCATAATATTCTGTGGTGTAGGTTCGAAGTACACCAAAATAAATCAATTTGTGTAATATTTTATGTTATAATTATGGATTTTGATATTTTTAAGTTTCACAAAATGAGTGAGTTTACTGATGTGGTCGCGTTGATTCTTATAACCACTATACCAGCTTTGATGATGTTGTTGTGTTTTGGTTGTGTAACGGGATGCGTAGGAGTTGTTTTTTGGTTGAGTAAGTTATTTTTTTTATTACTAAAGCTACCAGCCGGTATGTATGAAACGATTTACGTAATTAAAAAAAAATACTTTAAGCTTGGGATGTAGAAATATTGCATTAATCACAGTGGTAAATATGGCTTATCTTTTCAAATAAAAACTATGTTTTTATTTTTTTCTTTTCTATAATAGATTTCTATAACCTATAAGTTTACTTTTAAGAATAATATATTATGAATAAAAAATAATAAAACAATAAAAATAAACAATAGTATATTGTATATAAATTAATCATATATTATGTAATTAAATATTATATATTATTTAATAAATTACAAACGAAAATGAAAAATAAAATATAACCGCTAAACTAAACTAAACTTAACCTAACTAACACTAATCCGGGAATAATCCGCCCCTGGTCTCTCCTGACGCAAACGTGCCCATCACCCCAGCTGCGTTTATTATATAATTTAATTATTAATTTTCTTTTGTTCAATGTCACAAAATGGACAAAATGATGTCACAAAACGACATAATTATATTCAACAATTTGGCACACTTATTATCAAATATAGGAATTTTTCGATATTATTACGATTAATTAAATTGACATAACTTTGATAATATTGGTAAAATAGGCCGAGTTTCAACGAGGTCGCGTTTAAACAGGTGTAAATGTACTTAAGTACCTAACCTTATCAAATAACAATTTATAATAACCGATAAAATTGTTGATAAAACTAATTATCTATAACGAATTAATAGATTTAAAATTTTATACTTTTTTAATGGCATATTTAATGGCGTTTTTCTATACGTTCGATTACACACCAAAGCCGCTGGCATTGTCGGCTTTACGTCATACGAATGACAGCTGTCAAAAAAAGGCGGCGGCTTTGGTGTGTAGATACCATTACGCGACCGACAATACGCGACGGATCTTCGGTTAGTCGTTAGGGCAGCCGTACACGGACTGTTTTAAGCAGTTGATATCCGACTGCTTAAAGCCGCGACCGCGTAGTGATCTATAGACATACATTCGATTCCGTACACATTAATGCTCGATTAGTTCAACCGCTTCAATAGTTAACCGCGCGGTTGCGGCTTCAAGCAGTCTGGGGCCCAAGTCTGCTAATTTAAAATCGTCTCAGTTGTGTGTCGGTAGAGCGTCAATGACATTTTTTGACACATTTAGCATTCTGCTAAACATTGGCTTACATTGATTGAGACCAAATGTGTCAAAAAATGACATTGACACTCTCATTGTCTGACTGCCGACACACAACTGAGAATATTTTGAATTAGCAGACTTGGGGCCCTGGTCTCAACTGCTTGAAGCAGTCCGTGTACGACCGCCTTTAACCGAACCACTACCGAAGCCCTAATAAATATGTCATTACGATCTAGTCAATTCACGAGCTCGACGTACACTCGTTAAACTAAAAAATATGTCACGAATAGCAATCAATTTTAAAGATACGATAGGATAAGATAAAAAATATATATATATTTACTTCACTTTTCTTTTGTTTAGTGCTGTTTTGAAATAGCTTAACGTATTTAGTGTTTCAAAAATAAATTAAAAATGGATATAATATCAAGATTAATGATTTTTGTGATAGTTTTCATGTGTTTGTACTTGTTTTGGATGTGGTTCTGTTTTGGGAGCTGTATTAAAAGACGTAAGTGCACTTTAGATAACTAAATAAGAAATCGTACTAATTTATAATATATGTATGTTATAGTTTTTGACGATGGGCGATGGTTAAGAGAATCTTTGTGACTCTTTCACGCAAAAACCACTGAACAGATTTTAATGAAACTTTCCGAAATTACAGTATTGATATTACGTGTGCTTTTGAAGATATGACGATAAATGCGGGCAGCCTGATAGATATTGATCTATTATATTATTACTATTATTGATCTAAGAATATTGATTCTTAAAACACATATAAAAAACTATGAAAGAAACTTTTATATTTATGATGACGTATATAATTAATTTATAACATATTTTATCAACGCAGTTATCAAAAAAATTTCCGATTATTTTCATAACACATTTCATTACAACATTACAAGTTTTAGAATGGCTCGTGTCAAAATTCTTGAGCAAATTGGAACGTAAAAAATAATATATTTTTTTGTTTTGTTTAAGAAAAATGTCTCTTGTATTAATAGTTATATTTATTGTGTTCAATCTGACCTTTTTATGGATTATGTATGGAATTTTGATTCGCATTTTTGGTATGTCTATTTTTTATCACCATATTCCTATTAAAATTTTGTGGAAAAATATATTATATATTTTTATATTTATCCTGCGTAATAATATCTATCTATATTATCTATTTCTTAAGTATTTTCTTCTTCAGTTGACATAATTTTTTTAGTCGAAATTGTTGTCAGTGGCGCCATCTATCGACGCTTATATGTACTTTCAAAGTACTTAACAAACATTGAGTTTTTTTTTTTTAATTATCATAATATCAGTTTACAGTTGAGTCGAATTCATATCTCAAATGAAATGATAAAAAAGTACTTACATTTTATTTTATCAAATCTTAGATCCTTTAATTTAAATAATAAGTTGTTTTGATAGCTGTATATCGCGTTTTCATGCACAGTACAGTCTTTAAATTCAGATAAAAAACGTATTGTCAGTTGTTTTATAGAAACAATAAAATACTGTTTTAATTTTGAATATGGAAGATTTTTGGGGTTTACTATTGTTTTTGTTTTTCAATATATTATTGTTTTTAATACTGTATGGATTGATCGTGAAATTTATTGGTAAGCGTTTGTTTTATTTTTCGTTTAATTGATTAGTGTTTGTGTCGTAATTTTTGACGACAATGTTCCGTTTTTTCCAAAGGAAAATTTCTAAGTTCTTTTAAGTTATTTCGATCATAGTTTTCTTTTCGAAACAAAGTCTATAATTTCATGCTGCCTATTGAATAAGGCAGAGACAACTTGACACTACTTAATTTTTATTCGATTGCTTCACACAGTGAAAGCACAAAATTCGTTTTTGTATTTAAAAATCAGTTCGAAAGTATTATATTATTGTATTGTCATTAGAACTCAGAGCGTGTGCTTTCATCCTATTCTAAGACCCGAAGTGGCTCAAATTAAAATTCCAAGATTTTTTTTTTCGTACCTAATTAGTTACAAGTGAAGCTAATAAAGCGCGTGTTAAAATGAAAAAAAAACGCTACGTGACACAATGGAAAATGATTTTATTATCATGATAAAAATATATTTAATATTAAATCGCTTGATAAAAGCTTAATATACCTAGATATGATTATCTTTTTAATTTTTTTATCAAAGCTTATTTTAAAATGTCCATATCAGTATATGATTGAGCGCTTAAGTGTTATTGTCGAATTTTAATTAAAAAAAAAATGTTTCACGGATTCTTCTTTTGGGTTTTCTTCTTAGTGATTATTTTTATAATAGTGGCTTTGCAAGAATTATGTAAGTTTATCTTTCTTTTTTTACTTATAATATAAATATAAGTATTTACTGACTGTGTTAGGTACCATCGTTTCTGAAAATCATATTTCGATCTTGAAGGTCAATGACCTACGATATTTTGCCAATTCATACATAAGTACATACATATCCGTCACGCTTCTCTCCCATTGGGGTAGACAGAGACCACCTCCTTCCACTTGTTTCGATCCAAACACACTAACATTATACACTACGTGTTGTATGTGGATATATGTATTATACAGGATGTAACAGAAAGGAAGTATTAAGCCGAAACACAACGATAGTCCCCATGAAACTGAACAACTTTCCCCATGGAACATGAGTCGTACGTAACTCGAAAAAATTTTTGGATCGCCTATACTTACTCGATCATCTGATCGGACGTTTTGTACGAGGAGGCGAAATTTCTTATTCGAGTCACCACTCATGTTCCTTAGGGAAAGTTACACCCTGTATATATTTTACGGTTTCATATTTTTCTTCACTGTGTTTTTCTAAAGATATAAGGACATATTTTGTTTTTTTTTAAAACTCTAATTAAATCAATGTGATAAAAAAAATTGCTTAATTTATAAACAATAAAATGATGGTTTCTGTACCGAAACTGAATGTCCATCAACTACATATTTCTAGATTTTCTTATCTTTCGATAAAAAAGGACTTTATCGATATTTTATCAACAAAATACTTATTTTAATCGATTGTCTCACTTTTTTTTAAACAGTCTGTTAATATTTTTTTAATCGGTTATACGTTTTTTTTTAACAAAAATCTGATAAAAATGTCAAATCTATCTAACAATATTATGTTTTTATTTCTTTGTGTAGCTTGTTGCAGTTTTGTTATTTTGTGTCTTATGGTGACTAAAAGTAAGGATTTTTATTTATTTTTTTAACTATAAAAATTCATATTCTGCTATTAATATATAATACTACTAACGTGTAATTATATGAGGCGACTGATGAATGTGTATCAAGCGAAAGAAGTGTGTTTGGATTGTAGCAAGTGGAGGGAGGTCTCTGTCTACCTCGATGGGGAAGAAGTAAGTAAGTAAGTAAGTAAGTAAGTAAATCATTTATTCCCAGTTCAGTTACAGTAGGACATTAACAAAAACATAAAATAGCACCTTATGCTAAATTAAGTTAAAAAAACATTAAAACAAGGAACAGACAGAGATAGAACTGGGAAAAGGACTCCACTCAGCATATGTCATGTCACTATACAATGACATGACGCTGATTTACAGTGGAGCCAAGAAGTGGAAGGAATAAACTAAGGACATACATACAACATTACAAAATAAATTAATAAAGACTTAGATCAGGACATACTTAGAACATTTAAATAACAGAATAAAATAAATACAGCATGACAGATATGTGATATGTATAAGCGTGACAGATATGTATTAGCTACGATATTGTCCAGTTTCATTAAAAACTCTTGAGTATTTTTAGCGTAACATCCTCCCCTCCATCTATCAGCACAAACATTGATATTAATAATATTAGTACTTATAAATATACTGGAAAGAAGTGATCTCTGCCTACCCCAATAGAAAAGAGGCGTGACGGATACATATATTATATTATATTATATAAATATATTTGAATTATGTATACCTACATAGTATGATTTATAAAAATATTTAATCCTTTACATTTGGGTAAATAATATATTTTATCGGATGTGAATTTTTAAACACCCTGTGTGCCTTTCCACCAGAGATGTGCTATGCTACGTTGCTATGGATGTGTTTTATATCAACCAAGAATATGAGGACACCCTGAAAATGATTGGTGTATATCAAACGCAGCCATAGCAACATAGCATAGCACATCTCTGGTGGAAAGGCACCCTAATACTACAGAAAATTATTATTTTATAATGGTCACAGACACCGAGGTAAACCTCGAAAAAGATGGAGAGACGATCTGGATGCATTTTCACGGGAATGGCGAGACACTACCGGAGACCGTGTTAAATGGAAAGTCGCGGGGGAGGCCTTTGCCCAGCAGTGGGATCTTAATGCCTAATAAAAAAAATAATAAGATAAATAATTAAAGCCCAAAATATATCCGCTAAAAATGCGTCACATCAGATTATTTGGAACCCAAGTAATCTTTAAAGCATGTAACATTTTATCTAGTGATAGTTTATCGCGTCCATATTTAAGTTAATGTATTTTATTCGCGAACTTAGTCTTATTTATTCGTAGGTTTAGTCATTTATATCAATTTAATTGTTAAATTAAATAATATATTGTAGTGATAATTATAATTATCTATAAGTTATCTCAGTCTAATCGAATAATCGTGATAACAATTATCTGTGAAGTGAATTTAACAATTTTGTCAGTGGCAGAATATATATATTTTTTTAAATAATGGATACAGCAACAGTAAAAGCAGTGGGACTTGACATAGTTACTTACTTATGTATTACTATTGTTGGTTTATTTATTGTGATTTTTGTCTATTTATCACTAACAAGTGAGTATATTTTTTTCCCACCCTAGTGGTGGGAAATCTGGTTATATGTCAACGAGACAATGCGTTCCTGACACATGGTAGTTAGACATGACTAGTGATGTAACCTTACGTTACTGATATTTTTTATACTTATCGATATTTTTTGTCAATATTTTTTTGCTACAAAAAAGTTCCCATATAAGACTATTGTTTTTCTATATACATATTATTAAGGGGCTGTTAAAACTAATGCTCTACTAAACATCGAACTATTTATGCAATTAGGTATATAGTTTTTTTTTTAACTGCAAAAAATTTCAGATATGGTTGATTGACCTTTTTTGCTTTTTTTCATAGTCAAGATCTATTATTAACATTTAGTTTCAGTGGCGAAAGTTATCGCTATCTCACTGTCGCCGTCTCTGTCTAAAAGCCGTTAATGATAAGGACAGTGCACGCTCAAAAACACCTTTTCTGTTAATTATTATTATCTGACATTCAGGCTTTTTAACGACCTGATAATTTTTTTAAATACTAAATAAGCGATAATTTCATGATAATTCAATGATTATAAAATTGTACTTGTAATTTTTCCTTCGTGTTTGTATCAACCAGAATTTAAATGCGTCCTAATTGGCGAAGATCGTACGATGATACGATGCGTTTGCGTGAAAGAGTAAGAGCGTTTTCACACTAGCGTTTTAAACGCTCGTATACGGTTGTTTTCAGCATACGCGCGTACACGCACGTTACATACGGGCTTCGAAAAACAGAACGCGCGTTAACGGTCGTATTTTGGCGTCTCTGCTCGAATCGGTGGTATCGTGTCAGTATCAACATGGACTATACGAGCTTAGAAGCGCTTCAACGTTCGTACGAGCAGAAGACGCGCGTAAACGCGCCTACATACGACTACATACGCCCTAACAAACATTTGCACATCCATCTATCCATCCATAAGCACAAACGTATACATTTATAAAATTAGTAGAATAGGATAAGATGAAACCGTACCGTCATATATGTCTAAGTAACTGTGTTAAAGGGGGCCAAAATGCTAATGCGTGAAAAACCTGTCTGTATATAGGTCTATCTACACGTCCCGGGCACAGCGTGTCCGGTTATCATGACGACGAATTGTTTTCCCTCCTGACGGGCCACGGCCCGGCCACTTACCGGGCACGGCCCGGATCTGTGTAGACAGACCATAAACCAAAATTGTCATATCTACAAATATGAGTTACATACGTCTGTAGTACAAAAATAGCCTATTCCATTATATAATTATGTGATAATTATAGATAAAAAGCTTTTAAAAAAAAAACCTTTGATGTTAATCATATTTTAAAAAAATGACTCATCAAATTATCCGGGTCTTAGATTATATTGGTTATTGACTTACGGGCACTAAGTCTGGGTGTTTTTCCGTATAGTACCTACAGGCAGACCAACTTATCTGCGAAATAACTACGGAGAATATAGCAATGTCATTGTGTACAGTGCCTATTTGTTGCAATCATTAGTACCCATAAAAAATTAAAAAAATAAATATCAAAATCAAAACTATGTCAACAGCTTTACAGGCATACCAACTTATCTGTGACATGAACGGCGGCGCTAGTAGTAATACAAAATTGTATTTCTACCAATCGCAGCAGTTCTGGAATTTGACATTTACGTATTAGTGGCCGTAGTTCCATTAACGGCCGGGTCACAGATAACTTGGTAGCTTTGTATGTATTTATTTTGGACTAAAGATTTATGTAATTATAGTAAGCTTTACTTCACTTGACATTTAAAGAATTCAAAATGGTAGATGCCACTTTTTATTTGAAAACAAAATTAAGTTTTAAAAACATTGACACAAAATAAAGTTCTTATATAAACTCGTAAAAAAGCCAAATAAAAAAAGCTAATCAAAAGCAATAGCTTCCGTCATTATTCATAATTTCTTAGAAATAACATCATAGTAACGGTTGATAACATTCGTAAAAAAATCCCCTTGAACTTAAAAATATAATCGAATATAATCAATTTCATAGATAAGATAAATTAATTTACTTGTATTTAAATCTATAATAAAATTAATGTATGACAATGTAGTTCATTTTGTAACTTTTATGTGAAGATGAAGACAAGTGCATAAAATTTCGGACAAAAAAAATTTGGCCGCCATTTTTTTCGCAAAAAAAATATTCGTTAAATTAGTTAATTTTCATTTATCGATGTCGATTATTAACTAAAAACTTCAAGAATAAAAAAAATCAAAAAGTGTCATAGGTAGAATCTTTTTTTTTTTATTTAAAAATGAGAGGAGGTTATGATTTAGGAGAAGACATAGTTTATTATATATGTTTTCTTATTATTTTAATATTTATTGCCGTTGGCTTTTACATAGTATCAACACGAAAGTGAGTATTTAAATTGTATTATTATTGTAATGATTAAAAACTCGTTCCCCATACAAAATTAGTTTTAAATTAGTTCCATGACTAATGTAAATTTTTGACGTTTTGTCTATAGCCGAAACGTCATTTATCTCAGTTAGTTCTAGGATTATAAGAAACTCGTTTTGTAAAGCGGGCCCCACACGCTAGGTTATGCCTAACGGTTATGCTTGAACAGTTGAACTATGCAAGCATACCTGAACGTGTGTACCTAAATTTTGCTTGCGCAGGCTAAAAAAGATATCAAACACACGTTCAGTTCATTTCAGTTCAGTCAAAGCACAGTTCAACTGCACAAGCATAACCATCAGGCATAACCTAGTGTGTGTGGCCTGCTTAGAATCTAAATAATATAAAGACGTTTAAAAACTTAAGTACCTTAACTCAAATAGTAGTAGCTTTTCTTTAAAAAAAATGTCGAAAAAGTGTAAATTAGATGACCAATTAAAAAAAATATTTGTAATTTTCATTTTCAAATATTCTATTTATCTATCTACTTAATGTAGACAAGATCTTTATTAAAAAAAATCCCTTTGAACTAAAAAAAAAATACCGAAAAATGACTCATTTCACAGAATTTAATCAATTGATAAGATTGATATAATATCACCTTCTATTTATATTCAATTTATTATTTGAAAATATTTAGTTCATGTTCGGACTTTCAAGTGAAAACTAGTGCTTTTAGTAACAGATTAAAAGTGCAAATATATTTAGTACACCACTATTACAGTATATTTTATGAAGCAGATGTATATGTGACGAAATTTTTGGAACAGCATCTTAAAATTTCAATTATACTTCATAACCTCAAAGTACTTTAAAAAGAAAATATTTGAGCTAAAGTGAGATGGCACTATTTTTCGCTTTGTGTATTCCAATTGCGATTTTCATCTTTATTTGTATATTAGCGGGTATAAGGGATAAAAGTAAGTAATTTGTTAATCAGGGTGTTTTGCTCTATGAATAAAATCGAGTGACGTAATTTGAGATTTTTTTTCTATGAATCATGAGTTAATATTGTAAAATTAAGCTTACTTTTAATAGATATCCATCTACAAAGTGCTATAAGGTAATCGATAAACCTAATTGTGGAAAGATGAATGAATATTTTATAGTCAAATTTATGTCCTTCAATTGTTGTCATAGAATGTAACAATAGCTTATTATTTTCTTCAAACTACACAATATTTCAAACTTTATGAAATTGGTGCAAATAGACTAACGACTTTTCGAAAACTTTTCGAATAACTTTTGCGAAAAAAATTAAAACGTCAATTTTTTTAACTTTTTCACTCCTTTACTTAAAACTTATAATCATAATATGCAAATTCTATATTAAATACATTAAAAAAAAAACTTTATATTTCGTACGTCGCATTTGATATTTTATCAGTCACTGATAAATTATTAATTTCAGATTAACTTCCAATATCAGTTTTTTATCGATTTTTTATCCAACGATTCCTTTGTGTTTATTATTTAGTACATTAATCGAGTGTTTTATAGTGTTAGTGTTTTTTTTTATTTATCATTTAATGAAAAACATATTTAAAAATGCCAATGACAGTGGTCCTTGTTATTATATCAATTCATATTTTGATTATTATCGCTTGGGCGTATTATAGTTTACGTAAGTTTTACTTATAATATTACATACATATCTGTCACATCTTTTTCCCATTTGTGTAGGCAGAGACCACTTCCTTCCACTTGCTATGATCCAAACACACTCTTTTCGCTTCGCCTCATACATGCACGTCGGGTTTGTCGTTAGTTAAAATTCTAAATTAAAGGACCTTTCATTTACTTGGCACTCAAAATAGTCACTCGAAGCAAATATCAACTTTGCTCTCTTGTACAAATAACTATTTGTGCATCATAAATGCATAATGCTATCTACACACCAAAGCCGCTGGCATGCCGCCGGTCTAGGCCGACGGCTTTATGTCATACGAATGGCAGCTGTCAAAAAAGCCGCCGGCTTTGGTGTGTAGATAGCATTATACATGTAGTGCACAAAAGACTCTACTACATATAAAGCACGGCAAACAATTTTGGAGAGAGAAAAACCGATATGACTAACTTACTCTTAATTTGTTTTAAATAACGACCGATAGACGTTGGCTGTTCAATTCACTGATCTTGCATCTCACATAATAAGCTTTCTGTAAAGATACTTAAATAATTAACACTGTCTTAGATTTTCTGAATAGATAAACCAAAATAATTAAAATTAAACTCACGTACATTTTAATCGTTTTGTTTTCCATAAAAGTTGATAAACTCTTTTCAAACTACTACTTATAAAACATTATAAGCTATCATCCTCTTTGTTCCGATAAGCAATCATACAAAGATTAACTACCGTCTTCTATTTTTTAAAAGACTTTATTATTTGTTATTTATTTGTAGTGACAAAACGTGTGGTAGTATTTAATACATATAGCTAGGTCATAAAATTATATGATTTCTTATATAATATTTAACTATATTAAAAATGTTATCAGTTGGCATTACGTTTGTGTTATGTGTTGGAGTTGCCTCTATTTTAGTCATTTTTGCTACATTTTATAGTTTTCGTAAGTTATTTTTATTTGAATGTTTTACATTGTGCCATAAGCTAACAGGCCCCCAAGTCTGCTAATTTAAAATAGCCTTAGTTGTGTGTCGGCAGTGTGTCAATAGCATTTTTGATAGATTTGGTATTCTGCTAAACAATGGCTTACACTGATTGCGACCAAATGTGTCAAAAAATGACATTGACACTCTGCCGACACACAAATGCGAATATTGTAAATTTGCAGATTTGGGCCTCACATGTACTGAAATAACCTCGACCCCCAATTACATGACAGGCTCTCTATGTAAATAATACATTAAACATCGTGCCATCTTATTCTGATTTTTGATAATGACAGTGATAGCTATTAGGTGTAATAGAGCATTAGCATTGATCCTTCTTAACCAAAGCTACAAAAAAATATTGAAATATAAAATGGGTATTTTCTTAGACCGTGACATCCCTCCGGAGTTATCTGGCATTTATTTATATATTGTGTTTTAATTATAATGATATACATCTCATGACATAGGCATACTGTTGGCCACCGATCTATATATTTATTTATTTTCCAAATAATAAAATACACAAGGATTTTTTTCATAACTACTGAGAATATAGCAATGTCATTGTGTACAGTGCATATTTGTTGCAATCATTAGTACCCATAAACAAATTAAAAAAATAAATATCAAAATCAAAACTATGTCAACAGCTTTACAAGCATACCAACTTATCTGTGACATGAACGGCGGCGCTAGTAGTAATACAAAATTGTAATTCTACCAATCGCGGAAATTCTGGGTACCAATTCCGCTAAATTAAGTTAAGCGACAAACTATAGCCACCAGATTCACATTCTACAGCAATAGGTCACAAATTTGGTATTCTCTAAAGTGCCACGATTAATAGTCGATTAGTAGTCTCTAGAGGGCTTTGTCTTTGACGAGGGATTTAGTTGTCGATGTTGCCAATATTTAATAAAATTGTTGTTCAAAGAAATTGATCAACCGATTGATTGCTTTTTTCGACCTAGAATAAGCTTAGACATACTTTAAAATACAGAATATTTATTTGTATAAGATTTACATGCATTTTTTGCATAAATTGCACGTAAATTTTCGAAAAAACACCGAATTATTGTTTTGGTGACCGAACGACTGAACGACTGAACGCCGAACGACCGAACGAAATGCCATTAGAGAACAACTGTCAAATAGCGAAGAGAATACCGTTTGGAACTGCCACTCATGTGACATTACGGAGTAGAATACCGATTATAGCGTAAAGTAGTAAAATGTACGGCCGATCGTTGTCCACTGTCAACTTATCTGTTAAGAGAATACCAAAATGGGTCAAATCATACAATTCACATTCTAGAGAGACGCCATTTTTCATTTGGTAATTAGAAGAATACGGCCCCTGGGGCTACAATACGCTATAATCGGTATTCTACTCCGCAATGTCACATGAGTGGCAGTTCCAAACGGTATTCTCTTCGCTATTTGACAGTAGACAAAACCCTCTAGAGACAACTAATCGACTACTAATCGACTATTAATCGTGGCACTTAAGAGAATACCAAATTTGTGACATATTGCTGTCGAATGTTTATCTGTTGGCTATAGTTTGGTCGCATAACTTAATTTAGCGGAATTGCTACCCTGGATTAGTGGCCGTAGTTCCAATAATGGCCGTTCACCGATAACTTGGTAGCACTATCGAAATCATATTTTTGAGTATTTTTGGCAGTTGCTTTAAGAATATCAGATGGTTCACTTAAATAATTGTAGTTAATATTCAATAATATATAATTATAGTTAAGTTGTTAGGTATAGTTAAGATTCAATAATTGACGGGTTTCGTGCTCCTGTTTCAAAAAATTAAAGACGCAGATATTTAAACGATAGCGCAAAAATCTTAACACCGCGTTTCAGGAATACCTTAATAACGCTAACCAGAAGTACATACAAAATTTGTGATCGAATTTTGTAATCTCGACGATAGTGTCAAAGATATCAATCGATAAAATTACGATAAAAAAGATACAAAGCCCTATTTTTGACTTATCTTCAATATTTTTCGATATTTTACTGTGATCAGTGCAGTGTGGTGAAAAATCTAAAAAAAATGTCAGAAAACGAAGAGTTTTTGATATAATTTTAAATAGTGTAGTTACATTCAAATAGTTTGTGAAGCAAATTATTGTGAGTGATATTAATTTCGAGATCACTAAGCTATTTGGTAACAAATAGGCTTAAGTGTTTAAGAATATCGACGATAGATAAGAAGAAGTAATAAATAAAGTACATAACGTACAACTAGAAAAACCAAATACGATAACGTAAAGAAAAATTACTGATAACCGACGCATAAAAAAAGACATACTAATTCTATACGCAAGTGATTATATCAAGCATAAAACATAAAAACAAATTGAAAGGTTGAAAAACAATAAAAAACAAGTCAATGAATGATTAAAAGAACAAAATAAAAACAAAAGAATATAGTCTTAAAGCTTATAACTCGAAAGACGATCAAATCAATTGATAAATATTGCAAATAAATCAATTTTTTTTCAAAATAGAATACAAAATGGCACCTTTAATGAGCACTTCAATAGAATACTACGATTTTAGTATAGAGTCCGAAGAATTTGACGATGATACGACAAAATATGAAGATGACGGTATGAAACCAAGGGATTTGTCAGAAATGGCGTTTTGGTATATGATGATTCTAGTCGTCATGCTGCTTACTTGGCTGCTCGTCTTCTTCTGCCTGAGGATTTGTGCTTTACGTAATGACAATTTTATTATTTTTTAAATGAAATACAAAGCATTAACCAAGTATGACGAGAGTTCGGTGGATTTGTCGTAAGACTCTTAAATAATAAGGTTCATAATTATTTTGACGTTTGACTGAAAAGCATGAATCGAGTTTGACGATAGATCGGAGGATTTATCACAATTCTGGACTTTAAAAATAAAAATTTACTTGAAAAGAGCAATCAAGTCTTGTTAGATTCTTGTCTGGTAAAAACTGCACTCTTGCGAATCTAGCGTTAGCTTTTAAAATAACGCGGTTCAGGGGCCTATTTACAATATTTATTTACCTTACCTATATTACTTTATCACCTTTACCTATAATATTACCTATTTACAATATTTATTTACCTTACCTATATTACGTAATTACCTTTGCCTATACAGGCTGTAACAGAAAGGGTATATAAAGCCGAAACACAGCGATAGTCCTCATGAAACTGAACAACTTTCCCCAAAGAACATGGGTCGTAACTCGAAAAAAAAATTTCGCCTCCCCATACAAAATGCCCGATCACCTGATCGAGTAAGTATGGGCGATCCAAAATTTTTTTTCGAGTTACGACCCATGTTCCTTGGGGAAAGTTGTTCAGTTTCATGAGGACTATCGCTGTGTTTTGGCTTTATATACCCTTTCTGTTACACCCTGTATAACCTATTTAAAATATTCTCAGTTGTGTGTCGGCAGAGTGTCAATGACATTTTTGACACATATTGTCGCAATCAGTGTAAGCCATTGTTTAGGAGAAATGAGAATACCAAATGTGTCAAAAATGCAATTGACACTCTGCCGACACACAACTGAGGTTATTTTAAATTAGCAAACTTGATAGCTTATCTAATAGAATGTATTAGATTATAAAGATTGTCTTTCTAAGACAATCTTGTATTTACTAATATTTTCTTTATATTTTCCTTATTATGGTTGACAAGATAATCCTTTAATATTGATTTTGACCTATGTGCGTCAATGTTTTTATCCTAATCCTATAATATGTTTTATTGTTTAGATAAATAATGGATTAATCTGTTATCGGTTTTTTTGAATTGTTATTTTTCAAAAGCGTAACAGTGGTCTCTTAGAGCGATAGTGTGCTGTGCTGAGCCAGTTAAAAAA
The DNA here is from genome assembly GCA_947563765.1 of Anarsia innoxiella. Classification (NCBI taxonomy): domain Eukaryota; kingdom Metazoa; phylum Arthropoda; class Insecta; order Lepidoptera; family Gelechiidae; genus Anarsia; species Anarsia innoxiella. The sequence continues at coordinate 1,526,445 of OX387413.1, forward strand.
ATATTTGAGCCCTTTTTATTCGTTTCCATTTTTGTAATTTACTAATAGCATTTGTTTACTATATACTAAATAGCTGATTGATATAAATATATATTATTCAAAAAATAAAATAAGCTCAAAATATCAGTGAATTTCTTACCTTTTCTGGTTTCATATATATACGTATATTTTTTCATATATTTTAATTCAGTAAGAATTGATTCCATATTTTTCCATTAATCTTTTTATATTTTAATTTACCAAGTGTTTTAAATATATTAAAAATAAAAATGTATATATTCAAAATGGACTCAGAAAGTAGTGAAGAGGTTGAATCTATAGTACATAATTTTCCTTCTATAGTAGATTTAGTTTGGTGTATTATATTTTTCAGTAGCGTTGTTATGGTTATTATATTTTTAACGGCTTGTGTACGTATGATCAATATAGCAGGTGTGTGTTTAGGAATATTTTTTTTTATGTTTTCGATTATATTTGATATACAGGGTGACTTTAAATTAGTGATCGATAGAAAAGGATATGCATGTACTCGTGATAACAAACAACTTTAACTATGGAACCAAGATCGAAATCGTTCAAAAATTTTTGAACTCCCCATACAAAATGCACCAGCTGATAGTATGGGAGAACATTTTTTTGTGATTTCGAACCTGGGCCCATAGTAAAAGTTGTTTGTTATCACGAGTATATGCGTATCCTTTTCTATCGTTCACTAATTTAAGGTCACCTTGTATTAACATATTTTATAATCATTATTTTTAAGATTGTCGCTCTTGTCGGTGGAGTTTTCGCCCCTCAATTAGAGATATACGTACATTAACAAACAACATTGGTATTAAAATATTCAAAATATTATAGGAAGCATAGTTTTGTAAAAAAAATACAGACTTTTTTACTTGGAAATTTATATTTGCGTACAATAGATTTCATATTCGCAATTTCTTCATTTATTTAACCCATGATTTTAACGTTTCTTTACTCATTGATATTTCTTTAGATTTTACAACCTATACCTCATTTTAAAACTTTTGTCATCTTACCCCAATATCCTATTCTCTCAAAAACATATAATGTACCACCTGTCAACCAACTCACATCTCACTCTCTCCTACACATTAACTTATCTTACCTCTCTCTCTTTCCAGGGCAAAAGACGCGGAATCCGCAGGAGAGACGGGTATACGTCGGGTCTCGGTCGCGCCCAACGTCGTACGCACAGCAAGAACCGACTATATTCGTCAGCCCTTCCAATTTACCCCCACCCCCAAAATATGGTCAGTATATTCAACCCTACAGATGCTTCTATACCTCTAGTAAAGAAATTCGAATGTGTTGTTGTTGTTGTTGTTGTTATCAGCTCATATATGTCCCCACCGAGGGGCACGAGCCTACTCTCATACAGAGAGTGATTAGGCCGTAATCCACCACGCTGGCCACCAAGTGCGGGTTGGCGGATTTCACATACACCTTAGAATTTCTTCTTTGGTGTATGCAGGTTTCCTCACGAAATTCGAATGTGTACTTAAATGAAATCCACCAGCGTTGTGAATTACAGCCTAATCACTCTCTAAGAGAGTAGACTCGAGACCCTGTAGTGGGGAGGTTTAAAGGGCTGATGATGATGGTTATTCGATTCAGCTCGCGCAATGGTGTCCATGCCGGACCGCCACTTAAAGGGTCCTGGGTTCGAATCCCAAATGGGCAGATATGACGAATTTAAATATCTGCTTCACGTCTGATGTTATGTGCATAGTAATTAAAATAAGGCAGAATAGTTACTCATCCTACACTTAAGGCTTTAACGCTCTATAAGCCGCAACTGCGGTTTGACTTTAAAGAAATACACCCTTCATTATGATTGAATATGCGTCGATTTCCGTCAAATTGTGGAATCAGTTCAACCAACACGCAACATAACTTCCTTAAATCGCTAATAGGTACTATTTTTACTCCTATCGACCAAAGTCAGTCCAACAGAACTATTGAATATCAATAATTGTAATACTAACATAAACTTTTTTCAAATTACAGAAGCGATGGCTCCACCAAGCTACGAAGAAGTTGTAGGAATCCATTATCCAAACTATCCAGTACAAGTTCAACCGATCACGCAGCCAATCACAACAGCACTAGGCCAAACAACAGCTAATAACGTTACAAATAACGTAACTAACGCTACAAATAACGAACCGTCAACGGTTATAACTGTCACAGCAAACGAAAGAAGAACGTCGGTGACAGTTGCGACGTCTTCGTGATTTGAAAGTTTAGAATTTTAATTTCGAAGTTCTGTGTTGTGATTTTTTAAAGGAATTCTGAAAGGAGTATGTATATTTTTGTGTAAGGTTTTTCGAACAAAAAGGTGTTAATCTTTTTTATTTTTAAATTTTTAAAAGTAAAAAAGAAAATGATTATTTTTACATACAGTAAAATTGTTATCAAGCGTTAAAAATCGATACACAAACTACCTAACTAAATAAAAAAGTCACTTTTTTGTGTAAAACCTTACAATTTCACATTTCTTTTAAAAGAGTCGTATTATACTAGTCCAAAAACCTTGGTTGCTTTATACCTTTGTTATCAATGAGGTATTCATCAGCCGATAAAAAAAATGTCGATATAGGTACCTATTTATCTGAGATATATGTATAAATTGATACATAAGGTTTACAATCATACATTTTGATAACATTTTGTCTATGTACCTGTAGCAGGTGTTTTTATTACCTCTATGAAGCAAATATTGTGTGATATTTCTGTCTTCCACTAACCCAATATTATTGAAAAGAGATAGCTATAAATATTTATGTAAAACAAAACAACATTTTGTTTTCCGATGTTTTTAATATTTTCCAAAAACTAGTAAAACTTAACTTGATACCTCGGTTGTATGTGACCTCTAGTTAATTTTTGACGTTTAAGGCAGGACCTTTTTTGCGTCTTTTTTATCAGTCTTAAGAGGACGCTAGACTGATTTAAAAATCAAAATATGTAATTATTTTGAAGAAAAAAAATTGTAATATACAGGGTGTAACAGAAAGGGTATATAAAGCCGAAACACAGCGATAGTCCTCATGAAACTGAACAACTTTCCCCAAGGAACATGCGTCGTAACTCGAAAAAATTTTTTGGATCGCCCATACTTACTCGATCAGCTGATCGGGCATTTTGTATGGGGAGGCGAAATTTTTTTTTCGAGTTACGACCCATGTTCCTTGGGGAAAGTTATTCAGTTTCATGAGGACTATCGCTGTGTTTCGGCTTTTTATACCCTTTCTGTTACACCCTGTATAAATTATTTTTATACTTAACTGGGAGCTTAGCATGGCGAGCCGCGACAATTATCTCACGTATGCTGTCCTTATCACATTTAATACTATAGACAGAGACGTAAGCGTGACAAACGCACGACAACGTCTTGTCACAGAGTGCCATGCTAAGCTAGCTGTAGTATGTTAAGTAAATTGTAAATTATATACTTGTATATGCATTTTTAAAGTATTTACTTACAATTAAATTAGATTAAGGGCAATGTGTTATTTTATTTATCAAATTACTTACCTCCTAAAGGTTTATCCACACACATTTGCGCCGTGCCCAGGACGTGACCGGGCCGTGGCCAGCCGGAGGAAAAAAAAATACGTCGTCGTGACAACGTGTGTGAACGAATCCATAGAAAATGTATGGAATGATATTTTTTCCCTGACACGTCCCGGACACGGCCCGAATGTGTGTAGATAGACCATTAACTTAGCTACTTAATGTAGGTAGGTACCTATTACTTAATACTTTCCAGATAATCAGATTTTGTGACTCGTAAAAAGTAATCGATAAACTCGTAATATTAACTTGATAATAACTAAAAAAACCTGTCAATAGATTAATTTTTTCTTAGTTTTTTCTCTTTTCTTCTTTTGTTAGCCATTATGATCCCACTGCTGAGCAGAGCAAAGGCCTCCCCCGCGACTTTCCATTTAACACGGTCTCCGGTGACGTCCTACCATTCCCGTGAAAATGCATCCAGATCGTCTATCCATATTTTTCGAGGTCTACCTCGGTGTCTGTGACCATCTAGTGGCACCCATAATACTTAATACTTTTAAATTGCTATATCGAATAATTATATCATTATCATTATGATCATAATGCAATGCATAACTTTTATCATATTTTTTCGAAACGCCTGAACGTTTATGGTAAGCAAAGAGTTAGATAAAGAAATTGCTTTGGTATTATCCACATTTGATTTTCTTTTTTTTTGAGCGCGGTCACCCGACATGTGTGAATAGCTTCATATCACTAGAGCGCATGATAATAACCTGACCTTTTTATATTAAAAAACACGACTGCAAAAACCGCAAACATTTTTTTATTATTTTGATGAACCCAGTGTCACCCTCACTGTAAATACGAATCAAATGACACCTCTCAAGCTAAAATTCATCAAGCCGTTTAGGCTGTAGGGTGGGTCAAAGATACATATATACATACTCTCGAAAAACGTAACCCTCCTTCTGGCGCAGTTGGGTAAAAATCAGTGGATAATAATCTAGATGTAACTTTAGACCTTATAAACTAGGTAGATAGCCATTACCTACCTATTAAATGCTTAGTAACATACAGATCAAAGCAAAAATAAATTGAATTCCTATAAACGCTACTAATGATCTTTATATCACATAAATAGTATGAAAGATATTTCTGACATGCGCATGAGTGACTTTAATCATACATTTATACGCCTATGGGAGTATATATCTCAGGTCACACTGACAGCGGGTGGGACTAAAGCAAGTTAGAACCAAGTTCTGACACCAAAGTCTACACACCAATGCCACCGGCTTTTTGACAGCTCCCATTCGTATGACGCAAAGCCGCCGACCTAGCTCGACGGCATGCCGTCGGCTTTGGTGTGTAGATAGCAATCGTATGAAATAGTATCGGTTCAGTTATAACGGAGGATCCGTCGTGTTATTGTCGGTCGCCTAACGCCAGAATTAGCAAATGTATAGAAAAACACTCGACTATTCACACTAACCTGATGATACGTTAGGGTGACAGATGATACGCTTGACGGATTTTCCGTTAGATGTGAACCAACCCTAGCCAAATACGGTAGTACGTCTGTACACGCACCAATGTGTGCTTCAACAATGGCGGAAGCTCGGTATGACTTCCTCGTTGACTGCCTCGATTTTTGCCAGGGGAGCATCCCTGGCAAGATGATCTTACACATCATGATATGTGGCTTCAAGTTTGAGAGCAAGGGGCGTAGTAGATTTGTCCATGTCATTCATTATTTCATTCATTCATTCATTTATGTCGGCCGCAGTTTGTAGCCATTAATTCGATATTTTAATCACGACAACGATTGCGATTTGCGAAAGTTTCACCAAGGCTCTTTGTCCGAGAATGTATGACTTTCCAGCAAATCGTACCTTTTTACATAGGCACTTTCTTTCTTATACTCCGATCTACCGAACTATCAGCTTTGTCAGTGATTCTAGTAAGGTAAGTAAACGATGATTGCCCGCTGGCGTTGTGGCCATCCTTAAAGTATAAGGACATTTCGCAATTAGTAAGACTTTGCTATTATAGAATTCTTTTGAATAATCTTTGAAATGAGATTCTAGTGTAGCGATAAATATTGTTTATGGTAGATACCAATAGACCAATTACAATGTTTTTTTTTTTTTTTAATTTTACGGCCTGGAGCCCAAGTCTGCATAATATTCTTAGTTGTGTGTCGGCAGAGTGTCAATGTATTTTTTTGACACTTTTGGTCGCAATAATGTAAGCCATTAAGTATTTTGCAGAATACCAAATGTTTAAAAAATGTCACTGAAACTGCCGACACACAACTGAGGATATTTTAAATAAGCAGATTTGGGTCCCTACAATGGACTTGTCGGGCTATGGATTAAAAACACACATCGCTTTTGTTTAATCGATTTGATCTTAAATATCTAAGTAAAGTAAACTTGGAATTGGTTACATATGCCCTAGTTTCTAGATAAAGGTTCACTTAGGTAATTTATAGACCTAGGCACTTCATTTACTGCTTGTGACATAAGTGCTTAAGTATTTGAATGGTTTTGTTTTTATTTATTAGTGCAGGTAGATTTATTTGCAAAACCATATACCTAAAATATTTTTGAAACGAAATGTGGTGATAATAAAATTAAATAAATGTTATGAAACAAACGGATAGGTAAAACAAGTAAATATGTATAATACTTAGTCCTTTATTTAAAATCTTACAAAAAATAAACAATCTATGACCGATGTAATATTTGCTGCCACGGTTAGGTACTATTTCCAGCAAAAACTACTTGACATATTTTGATAAAACTATTACAGTATTGTAGCTTGCACATCAGAATAACTATGTTTAATTATTGACTTAAAATTACACAGTAAGTTTTTTAATATAATGACGAAAATGCGAGATACAAGATAAAATATAACTCATAATAAGCGATCATTTCTCCTCAGAACACGTTGTATATGCAAGTATGTATGTATGTATATTATCTAAGTACATAATGAGACAATATTATTCAAGGCAGCCCTACAATTTTCCAGTCACGTTTCGTATGTAGGTACACCACTTTGTTGCAATTTCTATGTAATCCTCTAATGAAAGATGAATTGCATTTCATTATTAAGGGGGTACTTTATTGTAGATTTAGTTGCGTAAAGTTTTATAGGAAAACTAGCTTTTATCCGCGGCTTTGCTTGCGATTAGAGAGCACTACATAGTGTACCACCCCCCTTTTAGAGAAATGGGGGGGGGGGGGTAGAAAGAAATTAAAAATTAGTCAATGTCGTTTTGCATATCCCTTTTTATTTACGATTATTTCTGGCATCTTAGGCCCAGAACACATGGTAAAACGCAACTGCAACGCAACTGAAACTTCTAGTTACTTTTGAGTTGCATCTAAGTTTCTGACTTCTTAAGAAAACCAACTAGTTTGAAACGTTTCGTTTCAGTTGCGTCGTGTGTGGGGTTTTTAAAGGAGTCTAGAGGGAGTCTTAACTTAGATGCAACTCAAAAGTAACTAGCAGTTTCAGTTGCGTTTCATCGTGTGTTCTAGGCCTTAAAGTCTACCTATTGATTACTTTTTAATCTTAAGAAGGTAAGGTAAGGTATTAGGTACTCACGGTATGTAATTTTCGTTACTTAGACCTTGATTTTAAAATGCCGATTAAGTACATAACCAGCTTAATGATTAATCAATATTTCGACGACAAATCGATTTGACCTACAGTATCGATAATCTGTATTGACAGTTAAAGGCGTCATGTGACTATTAGTCACAGCCTTGTTAGTTATTTAAAAAATAAACGTCAGCCGACAGTTGACAGTCAACACTCATTAGCTTTGAGTATATTTTGAGTATCTTATTAATCTACTATTCATCTATTAATCTACAGATCCAGACGGTATGCCGTCTGGATCTGTGTGCCTGGTCTGGCGCAAAATGGCTACCTTTTTGTATGGAATTTCTTATCGTGTGACAGGTCATCTACCAAGAAAACTATGAAAAACTTGCGCCAACCTTGGCACGCTGTCATAAACTCATTTGTATACATATATGACAAAAAAAATGTGGCACCTCCTTATATATTTCATACTCAAAGCTCATTAGTGATTTTGGCGCGAAGAGAAAATGGTGCACGAATAATTTCTTATTAGTGTTTATTTATTGACGCTATTAATGATTCTATGAAATTCTATAAAACAACTATGAAGGAAATATAAAAAAGTACATTCGCAAACCTGGGATATCCCAAATTTTAAACCAAATAAAGATTTTTTTATAAAAACATAATGTTTTCTTTACGATTTACTCTATCACACTATGCTAACATAAGATCTTCTTTTGTTATATAAAGGATCATTGAAATTATATTCTTTGAATGTTTACTTAATTAGGTAAAATGTAAACAATTAGATATTATTTTTATTTTCGTCATATTTATTTCTATTGGTGGAAATTTGACATTTCGTAATCGTGGGGCAAAACTACATAATTACCCATTTGGCAGATATGGCTTACGACGGGCCCAAGTCTTTTTATTTAAAATAGCCTCAGTTGCGTGTCCAATGCAGTCCGCAGTGTCAATGGCATTTTTTGATACATTTCGTATTCTGCTAAATAATGGCTTACACCGATTGCGACCAAATGTGTCAAAAGTGACATTGACACTCTCATTGAAACTCTGCTGGCACACAACTAAGAATTTTGTAAATTAGCAGACTTGGGCCCAGAAGATTGGACGTATGAAAAGAAATCCCCTTTGCCCAGCAGTGGGACTAGACAATTGTTCAGGCACATAATTATACTTTTGGCAAACCAATGACATATTTTTTCCGTAATTTTCCACAACACTGCTTCTAAAGTTCCGTCATAGTTTTAAGCACAATCCCACAGAGTTTACTAGAAACATAATGTCTATGAATACGCATATAACAGAAGTGTCAAATAAACTCTTGTAAGCAGTACAATGTCCGTAGATTTGTCTATGACGTGAAACATTAGCGTGAAGGACTTTAATTGTATGATACTTTGGTTCAATATCAAGGCTGGTTTCTTTTTTTTGCAATTTTTTTGTTATTCTCTTGGGATGAGTTAATCTTTGATGTTTTGTATGGATATTTTTAGATTTAATTGTCTGTTTATGTCTAGATGGTATTTTATGATGCCTGCTAAAGGTAAACCTGTATAATTGGCTTACCTACTCTAAAAATAACCTAAAAGAACGCATCATTTAGACCAGAGTTTTTGTGGAAATACCTATTAGTTAATCAGGGAGTCTAATTAATATGTACGTAGGTAATTATTTTAAAATTTACTTCACTTGACATTGGCAGAATCCATAATAGAAGATGCCATTAAAAAAAACAGGTTATTAACCCATCTAAACTAAAAAAAGTATTTAATAAAAAACCTTTTAAAAAATTACTAGTTCGATCAATCAAAACACCATATCAATCAGTGCTAATCTAAAAGTGTCATCTTATTAAAATCTTATCAACTCATTATCATATCTCACACTTAAACGACACTACAATTTAGTTCAATAAACCGCAAAAGATAACTTGACACCCCGATTGTATACACACTCTAACAAATAGGGATCCAATATAACTCTGTTGTGGTTATACAATCTAACAGTAAAATCTCTTTAGTTTATAACAAGCAATCGCGAGCGACGACCGTGTCGAAGTCGGTATCGAAAAATACCTAATTTAAAAAAGTTACTGTCAAAGTGACAAGTGAATATTTTTGGTGGGAAATTCAGTGTTTTTAACATTGTTTTGGATACCTATATTTTTTCAGTTGTTTTTAAAAAGGTTTGTAATTACATCATAATATTTCATTTTAACCAGATTTAAAGAAACTGCTTCGATAACTATTTATCAAAATACATACCTACCTATCAGAAATATTTTTTTGTAATGAATAGAAAAAAATCTTTAGAAAATATAGTAGCTAATAGGTAAGTGATAGCTGAGCTGGTGAAAATACGATTTTCCATAATCTTTATTACCTTTGACTTTGACATGACTTTTAAGGTTCTTCTGGTTATAAGAGCAGGGGCCCAAGTCTGCTAATTTAAGATTGCCTCAGTTTTGTGTCGGCAGAGTGTCAATGGCATTTTTTGAGACATTTGATTTTCCGTTAAACAATGGCTCACACTGATTGCGACCAAATCTGTCAATTATGACATTGACACTCTGACGACACACAACTGAGCCCCCACCATTATCATAGGTAAAATTTTAACCCGTTTTTGTCCACAAAAACATTTGTTTTCACAAAATTATTTTTATTGGTTTCGATATTTTTACAATAAATACCTACATATATTAATACATTATAACGTGAAAAAAGTAACCATTCTAAAAGTACTTAAAATAAATGACTCAAATACACAACATAATTATTATGTTTTTACTAAGTGACAATCACTATCACTACAGTATCATAGTATCTTGTTAGTATCCTAAGTATCTAAAGTGCAACCGTGATGCGGAAGTGCATCTAGCTTTCACTAGTTTCTCGATCGTGGTGCAATAAACAACATAAATGCACTGGTGCATGTGCAACTCGATGCATTGAGAGCTGGCATATTTGGTGTACAATATATTGAAGAAAGAGTTCTTGGTTTGAGGTGGTTATTGATTAAAACTCAGGAAATAAATATCGGAAAGGAAGAAGAAATATATGTGAAATATATATGTGTAGGTTTATACTTATATATTTATTGTTTATTGTAGGTTAAGTGACTATCCTGCCTTTATGCTATCACTTCTCTCTCTGTGGGGTTTGCAGGAACAAATTTCTTTTAGAAATATGTTGTACCCTTTGTATAACTTCTCTTTTTTTCTGTCTCTATGTACTTTCATCTTACAATAAACTGTTAAATAAATAAAAAAGAAATCTTACAATGTTGCCATACATCAAATGAATTGACATAAAATATTAATACCTAGTATTGCTACTTTGTTTGTATTGAAATTTACTAAAATTGTATGTTCTTAACATATATTTTGTAGATATAATTTTAATTCGACAATTTTTTGTAGTCGGATGAAATCAAAAAACCTTTACTTTGCGCAAAAATTATATTTTATAAACTCTAATGAAAATCAAGAAACGTAATCTATAATATATCGGCTCATGAAACCGAACAACATTTTTCAATCAGCATTGGTTAATGAACGTATTTTTTTTTGTGGTTTCATACTAAAAGTTAAATCGCATGTGTGAAAAAAGAAGATATCTGTCAGGAAAATCTTTGGTCAATATACCAAAGCACTAGCAACTTGGTACTGGATACTAATAAACAATTAAACAAGCAACAAGGCGCATACGCACTCAGTCAGCTGATCTAAATTATAGATGACATTGACTATCATCATAGCAAGACTCAATCATTGAAACAAATGAAACGCGCTACGATGACGTCAAAAATAGATTGGACGATGATTGGTTGGTTTCTCAATTGGTGATTGAAATGTTTTTGTTTTGAAACTTTTTATTAAAGCGTGTTGAAGAGGTTACTAGAGCGTTCTTTAAAATCTGTAACTTACACGTAATAAAACGCAAAAACCACTGAACAGATTTTAATGAAACTTTACATTAGTGTAGCTTGTACAGATTAATACATACGCTTTATTATTTTACGATATTGTGTAAGTTTTCTAGGTACCCAATTTACAATATTATCAGTTGTGTATCGGCTGAGTGTCAATGAGAGCGTCAATATCATTTTTGGACATATTTCGTTACAATCAGTGTAAGCCATTGTTTAGCAGAATACCAAATATGTCAAAAAATTCCATTGACACTCTGCCGACACAAAACCGAGGCTATGTTGAATAAGCAGACTTGGGCCCCAGGATATGACAATGACTGCGTACGAAGTCGCCGGCAGCCTCTAGTTTGATATAAAAACACAGCCATCCATACATCGGCACAAATATTGACATTTATAATGTTAGAAGTATTCCTGTGGCACACAAATATGAAACTTTATCTTTATAGTTAGTAAATACAGCATTATAATTTGATCTAATCTTTTAGTAAAATGTTAAGGCCAGTTGTAACAATGAGCACTTCATAATGGGTGTTATGTTAATATAGCCTTGCTTTGAGACTTGTGTCAATGGAATTTTAATGGGGGCGATCTTATGTTACTGTTTTTTAGGGTTCCGTACCCAAAGGGTGAAAACAGGACCCTGTTACTGAGAATTGGCTTGTCCGTCCGTCTTTCACCAGGCTGTATCTCAAAAAGCGTTATAGCTAGAGCGTTGAAATTTTCATAGATGATTGCCGCTATAACAACAAAAATACTAAAAATAGAATAATAATAATAATTAAGTCTGGCTCCCATACAGCAAACATGATTTTTTTGCTTGATATCAATAGTGAATGGTACAGGACCCTTCCTGCGCGAGTCCGACTCGCACTTGGCCGGTTTTTTAATAATTATATTAAAACTAGTGGCCGACCACGACTTCGTTCGCGTTTATTGTTATATTTCGAAAAAAACACAAAATATCTACAAATAATAAAGCCTAGATGTGTTATTTTGATGTGCATTGTGCATGCAAGCTACACTAATGTAAAGTTGTATTAAAATCTGTTCAGTGGTTTTTGCGTGAAAGAGTAACAAATATCCTCGACGCCATACTTAATAGCAAGAAAATGTCGTCAGAAATTAAAATAGCACTTCAATTAAGCACTTAAATGGCCGAGACCTTACAGATAACAGCTTTAACTGAGCTCTTATATCGTAAAGGCGGGTTCACACAGAGCGAGCAGCCTCGCGAGGCAACCGATTAGGCATGATGACTAAAAAAATATTTTTTAGTTCCATCACATAGATTATTTTAAAATATTTTCAGTAAAACTAAAAATGACAAAGATAAACTGGGTTAAAGTTGTTCGCGACGTCACACCTAAGTAGGATTTTTACCTAGGAGTGACTTCAATACCCCCCAACTCCGTAACTTTGATGCTCTGTATCTTTGTATTTAGTTATGCATTTGATCAGGTAAATAATGTGTTTCAAATATTTTTTAATAACCTAAAAGACGGACTAATTATTTTTTGAATGTAGTCATCATCCCTATTACAAGAGGCCCCTAAGAACTATCCAACTCAATAGGATAGCGAGGTCTTTCCTGAGCGGCCAAACAACTGCCTCGCGAGGCTGCTCGCTCTGTCTGGACCCGCCTTAACGTGTGACATATAATGTAAATTAAGGTAATGTATATGTTAATATTATAATTATAGATCATTCGTGTAGTCAGGCTATATTTATAGTGATTGCTATACTGATCTATGGATTAAGATTTCATTAAAAGGTCGATATTACTAGGTCAGATCTTTATTTAATTAAATAAGGCTGTAGTTAAATAGTGAATTTGTTTAAACCGATAAATATACCTACCATAGGAAACCTTTTTGGTACCTAGTAATAAAAAAAAAAAACTTTTCATTAGACTTATGCATCTGTAGATACCTTATAACTTAAATTATTTACTTGAAATTCATAATTTAAAAAGTTTTGTCTTAAAAATGGACAATATTTATTTTTGAAAAGATTTGCATAAAGGTAACTTAAAAATATATTTAACCCGAAAATAAAAACTGGCCAGTTCACTTTTAAAGAAAGCCATTAAATTGAAATTAAAAACGATAACAAACTTTTTCTTTCACTCTCCTTCATTCCCAAAAACAAGCTGCCAGCAAATTGTACAACGGAATTCACTCTCAATATTTTTTGTATTTTCTTACTTTAAGGCTTTGAGTATAGAATATAAATATGGAGGTGCCATACCGTCTGGATCTGCGTGCCTAGTCTGGCGCAAAATGGCTACCGTTTTGTATGGAATTTCTTATCGTTTGACAGGTCATCTACAAAGAAAACTATGAAAAACTTGGCCAACCTTGACACGCTATCATAAACTCATTTGTATATGAATAAAAAATGTGGCACCTCCTTATCATATTCTGTACTCAAAGCTTTAAGGTAATTTGACGTAATTTGCGTCAGTTTAATGAGTAATAATGACGATCGTATTACTATAATTACGACCGACGTTATGACAGGCTTATAATGTTGTTCTTATAGTAAATAAATAAAAAAAATATCCAGTTTCTTTTTAATAACGTGTTAAATGTTTTCCTGGTAGTTTGGAGTAATTTTTTAACAATTACTCGAAGCAATAAAGAGAGGTAATAAAAAAACTGATCATGTGTTACCTGGAAGTTTTGCACTTGGGGTTCCGTAGTATTTTTGAACCAGCCTTTTTTAAGTCTATCCTTAATCTTCGAGATTATACTCACTCTATGAAAAAAGGCATTTGACCCTACGTTTGTGCGCGGTTCCTTATCAAAGTCGAAGCGAAACTGAATTGCAACTAAAGGCCAAAACACACCGTATGCGTATGGAACTATCAATGTCATATCAACTGTCACCGCTAGCGTCTAACGTCTACGTTACACAAGCGGTGACAGTTCCATACATTACAACTCAGAGGTACACATATGTCTATGCATACACAACGCATACGCATCCGGTGTGCTTTGGCCTTAACTAATTTTGCGTAAAGGTCCTTTAGATTATTTACAATTAGGTATGCAATGGTCTCCAAATTATCAAAATGAGTACACAAAATATCTTGAATTCAAATAGAAAAAGGCTTTTCTATCTCCCCAAAAGGATACCAAAAAATCAATATAAATACATTCAAAATGTCATAGTGAACTTTCCATTGATTTTATTGAGGTCAGACATTTTAGTTCAGTGAAGTACCTTCCTGTATTTATGTTCCGGATATTTTTTTTTTACATTTCAAAAATAGAATCTTAAAATACTGGCCCTTACTAAAAAGTCCCGTTCGTCTGTAACAAACAATTCAATTGTTATTTATTAATGCGAGTGATTGCGCATCTTTATAAAGTAGCTCGATTCGAAGTTTGAATTTAAAATTCGAACAACAAGATGACAGATAAGAAAAGGCGGGTAAGGAGTGGCGGCGTGACATTTCGTTTCATTGTTAAACAGTTTTTTTGCGATACGATTGAGTTCAAATTGAATTGTCTGGTCAAAAAGTAGGTTATAAAAAGGTGTTTTGGATATTTTATAATGGGGTCGAACTTACTTGTCTATAACCTTAATGGCATCTACACACCAAAGCCGCCGGATTTTTTGACAGCTGCCATTCGTATAACGTAAAACCGCCAGCCTAGCCCAGTGGCATGCCGGCGGCGGCTTTTGGTGTGTAGATTGTATAATTTTGAATAAGACATTTTTGAATTTAAGGAATAGGGTACCTAGTTCATAAATTATGAAAGACTAGGAGGCTACCCGCGACTGTGTGCGTATTTATCATCAAATCTTGAAAAAAAAACATCATACACAAAAATAATATAGCCTATACGTCATTCTGTTAAATAAGCTATAACACTGCCAAATTTCATTAAAATCTACTCAGTAGTTTTTGCGAGAAATGGTAACAAACATCCATCCATCTATCTGTCCATCAGTGACTAACCTGCCTTAATATTATCCCTTCTCTCTCTGTGGGGTCTGCAGGAAGAAATTTCTTTTAGAAATATGCTGTACCTCTTGTATAACTTCTCTTTTTTTCTGTCTCTGTGTACTATCATCTTACAATAAACTGTTAAATAATAAATAAACATTGACATTTAAAATATTAGTAGGTTAAAAAAAGTAAATACAAAAGGTATTTCAACATTCTTCTAATGTCAAAAACAGCAAGAGAGTTTAAAAATGTAGCCTTAAATCGCCTCCATGTAATTCTTTATGCAGTTGCATGAGCCGTTAATGCATGAATGTAGATCATTGAATATGTAATAGATTATACATGGAATACATAAAAAAAACATTGTATTTACATTTAAGAACAATTAAACTTTGTTGTATCTACTGCTTAAAGATGACCAATATGACAATATGGTATTCATACTAAAGTTTAAATCGAGTTTAGCTAGGAGTACCCTAAACCGATAAGATTGATGAATTTAGATGAAGCGAAAGAAGTTTTTTTTTTATAGACAGATAATTTCCCTGGATTTTCGTGGATTGGGTACCTGTTTACGTGATTCAAAGATAGCTTTGCTACACAATTTGCCGTGCCCTAATCAGGGTCCACATTTGGTACTTAAAGTTGTTTATAAGATCGGTAAAAACCTGTGGGGTGCAATAAATGATTGAGTATTGAGTAAGATGTATGTAAAGTCCGCATACTCGCATGTAAGATCTAATGATGCTGATGATTGTTGTCAAATTCTTTTCCAATTTCGGTATTTCAACGCAATAGGAAACTCGTGACGCCCTTGAATTCCAATTTCTAAAGTAGGTACATGTTTCACGGTTACTAAGGCCATCGACACCTTATTCGATAGATTACGATATTTATAGACGGCGAAATATTACGCAAATCGACGCCCCCCCAGAATAATCCGGTAATAGGCTATTATGGAGTTATTCGTGTTATGCGTTTTTCTGAATCCTGAGACCGTATTACACCTTGTCAATTTTTTTCAGATTTTTCCTATTGTTATTTACGGAGATATAAAAACTTACGGGTTTATTCTATTCCAACAATGTAAACGATTTTTACACGAATAACAATATAATCGTATGTTACTATAACATCTTTACAAAGTTGAGGACAGTAAAAGTCATAACGATATTTTTCTAGTAAAAAGTTCAATGGGACTTGTACGGTAAACGCTAATTACGATATTATTCGTGTAAAAGTTTTATTAGTGGTGGCGAGTAATATAATATAACTATAATAAGAGCATAGAGGTTGTTTATGGTTGTAGTTAGTACCTACGCTTTTTAATTTTGATATTCAAACAGTTTTACTAATTAATCGATCTGTATTATTCTGTATCATCTTAATTTCATGTCATAAATATCATATCCTATTACAAAACAGTGTAATACGCCGGCTGGTGGCAAAGCTTGGTTGTTCTGCTATATGACAAACTTTTTTTATCCTGTGCAAGTTTTTTTGGCACACCACCGCGGGGATGCGAGGTCACTAGTCGTACGCATTGCGTGACGGGGATGTAATTATTAAAAAGACGTTAAAACGCATTTAATAGTGTGTGATAGTGTCGAGAGAGCCTTCGTCAACATTGACCGATGCGAGGGATATAATTCCTTTATCAAGCCCTTTTCTTGCAAAATATTACGTCTTCCTCACTATTGAGATCAAATTGCGTCTAGAGTTGGAGCACAGCAGGGAGATCATCTTGGGCGACTATTGTTCAGCTTAAATATTAACCAATTACTTAATATTATCTTCCTTGGAGGCGCCGATCAATGTGTCGTATTTGGATGATGGCACGACCTGTGGGCTCTCGAAGGTTGTTGCCAGAGACCATGAGAGATTGATTGGTGATTGGTGAGAGCCCAACTCCAGCAATCAAGGTTGCTGGAGTTGGGCTTGGTTATCAACAGCGCAAAGTATGGGTTGTACCCGTGTGGAAGCGGAACCGACCAGTACTTGTCATCTTCCCAGAATTTACTCTAGGATGTGAAAACCTTGGACCGGCGGGCCTTTTTGCCTTGGAGCAGAAAATATTGATGCTTACCCGGAGTCGTCAACGTCTACAGCAGTTGCCAGCTCATGTAGCTCTCACTCTTTTTCGCAATTGTTTCTCAGTCCCCAAGTTGACTTATACCACACACCTTGAGAACTTCTCCAACATGGTTGTTTCCTGAGAAGATAGGCCAGGTGGAAGTCAACATCACGACGACTTTGGTGATTATCTTGAACGTACGTCTTGATGAAGTGCAGTGGGTGCAAGCGTCGTTGCCGATACGTTATGGTAGACTAGATTTTAGGCGAACGGCGGACACTGGTGTATGGACGTTCTTGGCTTCTTCCAATGGGGCACACAGATTAGTTGCTAACATACTGAAACTTCATGATGATAATCTAGTGATCTCCTAAAGGCCTTGAGCGTCTGGTGTTCTATGTGCCCCGACTTCGTGCCCCGTGAAAGCAGAGCTTCGCAACACCAGTGGGACGATCCGAAGTGTAATGAGCGGCTGATTGAGGATGCTGTTGGAGGTGATGTCGCGCGGCTAAAAGCAGCATCTTCTCCTTGGAGCTTGGCTCCATGCCCTTTCGTCACCGCATATCGGGACTGCTTTAGATTACTCAACTATAAGAAGAGCTGTGATTCTGAGCCTCGGATGTGATGTTTGTGAGCCAAATATTTGTGTTAGTGGGGCACAGGCAGACGGCAAAGAATATCACGGACTGGGTTGCAGGAAATCAGCAGTACAGTTTCCGTGCCACCATTTGCTCAATGAAGTCATCAGACTGGCTTTGGTGTCTATCTCAGTGCCGTGTAATCTTGAGCCCCCAGGTCTGTCCCCCCTCTCGGGCCATGGGAAAGGTCACTTTGCTTGATATAGGAAGCTACATGTGTCAGCAGATTTGCTTTTTCCCACCTGTCAGACACTTTGCGAACGGCTGGGCCGGTAGGGGAGTGGACGGCATCCCAAAAACAAGCAAACAAAGTATGTGCTCCTTCTGCAGACCTATTCCTTTGTGCAATTCGCAGCGGAGGTCAGTGGTGTATGGTGTTCAGAGGCAAAAGGTTTCGTGCGTGGGTTTTGCGAACGCTCGATATAGTTATATAGTTATCCATTAGTATGGAGAAGATGGCCAACTCGCATCGTACCTGGTGCAACGCATTGCTTAACTTAAGGGGGGGAACAGCGAGGGAATGCTGCTAGCGTTTTGGGTACCTTCGTTTGCGCCAGGTGCTATGCGGGATGGTCTTTTGTCTGATTCTTTTATGGATTTTTTTTTGTATTATAGTTTAATAAGCTGTAATTTTAAAATATATATATTATTTTTTGTTTAAAATATGTTAGTATTGTACTAGTTAATAAAATAACACTTTTAGAGTTCAATATTATGACAACATAACAATACAGCAATACCTTAATACAAATTACATATTTTTATTAAACTACAGTAACAAGCAATGCTGAAAAATGAAATCTATCTAATCGAGACGAATAATGCTGTACTTGCGTATTACTAAATTTAATAAAACATAAAAAATCATGGAATAATCAAGTAATATAACATTATTGTTTAAAGCAAACATGTAAATTTACACGAATAATATCGTAAAGCATCATTACCGATCAGAGGAACTGCAGTTTAATATTGTAAAATCTTTGAAGCTAATTTATTAAAAAGCTGTTTTAGATAAGTACACGTGAATATTATAAACAGATAGCGACAAAAATTACCTTTAATTTGATGTATAAATATCTACGGAGACTTATTTTGTTATTGAGTTATTAACAAAAATTGGTATTTTGCTTCTCCTGTAAAATTTTGATTTTCCTATTACCGGATTATTCGCGGGGGGCGTCGAAATCTCTACGGAGTTACGATGGGCTGATTTGAACTGGTTTTTAATAAATTAAACTTAATATTAATTAATAATATCTACTTATAGTATAGTGTGCTATAGTAGGTAAAAAGGTAGAATTTATAATAAGTGTTTAAAAGTATAAAAATGACGCGACGATCTGGATGCGTAAGTATGCTTGGCACAAAATACGGTTCCAAATACGTATTCCGGGGATACGGAAAGATGGAATGATGCGGGGAGGCCTTTGCCCAGCAGTGGAAACAAGATAATTTAAAAAAATAGCATTACATTACTTTAAGGCCATCGAGGACATACCGTCTGGATGCAACTTGGCCAACTGGCCAGAAATTGCCGGGGATAGGGAAAAATGGAAAGTTGTTACCTATTTCCTACTATTGTTATACCTAAATGGAGTAAACGACGTTCGATATGCTATCTACACACCAAAGCCGCCGGCATGCCGCCGGGCTAGACCAGCGGCTTTACGTCATACGAGTGGCAGCTGTCAAAAAAGCCGGCGGCTTTGGTGTGTAGATAACATTACTCTTTCACGCAAAAACCACTAAACCGATTTAAAGGAAACTTTCCAGTATTTCAGCGTGACATTAGAACAACACATATTAAAGCTATTATTTTTTATTTATTTTTTCATAACCAAAATATTTTATTTACAACCCCATAAATTAATATACCTAACTTCACTTTAAATTAATAAAATATTATTTTAAAGTATTGTGTTAGTTTATAAATTGCGATATCAATATACATACATAGTCGCAGGCAGCCTCTAATCATTTTCTGTACCTAACTTTAATTTTCCCAGCAATCTGTATAATATTTTCCTCAATTTATTTTCCTTGTCAAAATTACGTATTTCCCAGATTCCTATTATATCACATCACATCATAATGACTTTGCTAAAACGACCTACTATATTCAAACAACTTAAAAATCATTTAATCTAAATAGTTTGGTGATAAACAGGTACTAAATAACCTTATATGTTGTAGAAAAATTCATTAGAATTAACGTGTCATTAACAACATTATATCTGTCACTTTTGTTCTTATACGAGATATATGCTATCTACACACCAAAGCCGCCGGCATTCCGCCGTCGGCTTTACTTTAGATACCATAAATGATTCAATAATTTAAACGATCTTAGGTGAGAATGTTCTAGGCCCCAATTAGTTTTGATACATGGACCCTTATTACAAAACGAGTTTTAAAGATGGTTCTAGGACTAATGTCATTTTTTGACGTTCCGTCTATAAACAACACGTCAAGAAACGATATTTAGTGCTAGAATTATCTTTCAAACTTCTTTTGTAATAAGGGGTATTTGGTCGCAATCAGTGTAAGCCATTGTAGGTATATCAGAATACCAAATGTAGGTATCAAAAAATGCCACTGACACTCTGCCGACACAAAACTGAGGTTTTTTAAATTAAAAGACTCGGGCCCCAGAAATAAATTTTTAATAACCAATTCTAGTTGTTTATTATTTAACTGCGGAAAAATTAACTAATTTATATTCTTAATATTTTGTGTGTAACGTCACGACTGGTTAATTTGCGGTTTAAGTTAAGGCGGTAGCGTTTAATTCCTACTAATGTTATAAATGTCAATGTTTGTGCCGATGGATGGATGGATGTCTCTTTCAAGCTAAAATCACTGAACAGATTTTAATACAACTTTACAAGGATGTAGCTTGCTCATCTTATAGTTATACCAATTTGTTATTCATCATCATATGCCCTTTTACGTCCCCACTGTAGGGGCACGAGCCTACTCTCATACGAGAGTGATTAGGCCGTAATCCACCACGCTGGCGGCGTTTGGCGGATTTCACATACACCTTCGAATTTCTTGTCTAGAATATGTCTTTAGTGTAAGGCTTGGCGCAAACGGGCCACCGACCACAGCCACCAGGTGGCTCTTGCACGCTAACGAAGAAGCGAGAGAGTGACGAGAGAGCGCACGAGTGTGAGGGAACACTAGCCACACATGTGCGGCGACGCCATACAATTTATATGAAAAAAAAAATGTGTTAAGTGGCCTTCGCTGGCCACCGGTAGCTGTGGTCGGTGGCTCGTCTGCGGCGACACTAAAGGTACGTTAAAAATTTTATGACACGTTTCGTGACCAACATTTTTCGCGTACACCGACTTATTTACGCACGAGACAAGTGCAAAGCGTTCCTTTTATTAAAGAAGGGTTCCGGCAGATTATATATTAGTACCATAATATTTTGTCCAAGATATTTCCCGCTAACCGCTAGCATCTTAAAACGTACCATACCGTCATGATTCACGAAGCAAGTCGTCACGTCCTCAGTTTCACTTGCCGTACCATTCAAGGCACGCGCCTACTGATCTTAGTAACTATGGTGCTATGTCGAGAAATAATATACAACCTATTTGGACGTATTTAAAAATAGTTTCGTATTTTTTTGCGTGTTTCTTTTGTGAAATGTTTAAAAATAACTTTTAATAGAGTTTATGGTTTGGTTATTGAGAAAAGCGATTTGTTAAACTTTTTTAAATTAATTCGGAATAGTCTTGTTTAGTTCCGTAATATGTTTTGTTAGTTTAGACGTTTTTTTTAATTTGGTGGTTATTTTAAGAAGTAAAACTTTTTTGTGTTTAAGTTTTTTGAGATCGTAAATGTGAGTGATTGATTATGGATGCCTTAAACATTATGTGGATAACAAAATAAACAGTTTTGTACTGAAATCTCTTTGTGGAAACTGTGAAATGGCATTTAAAAGTGGAAAATTGATTTAGATCGTTGTAAAAGTGACTATAATAAAAAAAATGTGTGAATAAACTGTTAAATTTTGGATATTGCTGTTTTTTGGATTGATTGCT
Source organism: Anarsia innoxiella (assembly GCA_947563765.1). Lineage (NCBI taxonomy): Eukaryota > Metazoa > Arthropoda > Insecta > Lepidoptera > Gelechiidae > Anarsia > Anarsia innoxiella. The sequence goes on from OX387413.1 coordinate 1,548,285, forward strand.
TATTTTTAAAAGGTAGGTCGAAAAAACGACTGCTAACCAACAAAAAAACTGGCCAAGTACGAGTCGGACTCGCGCACGTAGGGTCCCGTACCATTTATTAGGTTATTAGCCTAATAATAATGTCTAACAGTACCCATTACTAAAATCGAGCTAAAAAGGCAAAAAAATCGCGTTTGTTGTATGGGAGCACCCCTTAAAGGTCTATCTTCACAGATCCGGGACATGTCCGGGCCGTGGCCCGTCAGGAGGGAAAACAATATATCGTCATGACAACGCGTCCGGGCCGTGGCCCGTCGGGATTCAACGTGTCTGGTTGTCATGACAACGTATTGTTTTCCCTCCTGACGGGCCACGGCCCGGACACGTCCCACCACGGCCCGGATCAATGTAGATAGGTAGGTATACCTTACTTATTATTCTCTGTTTTTAGTATTTGTTGCTATAGCGGCAATGGTAATACATCATCTGTAAAAATTTTGGAATTTTCAGAAATTATTCTGTGTCATGAGATGAATCCTTTACATATCATACCGACGTCATATAATATTATTTTGTAATACAATGTAACAGTAATTCACTCATATACGTACTTAATATAAGTCTGCAAGTTTCCTTTAATGTTTAGGAAGTATAAACGGGGAAGTTCTATGATTCATTACAAATTATTAATCATGCTACGCTTTGTGTTTTTATAAAAATGTCAGACAAAAAGTCGCGTAATTACCAGTCGTATTTGACTTGTACATATCTTGTATAAGAAACGTAACAAATTCAGGGGCCCAAGTCTGCTTAATTACAATATATCCAGTTGTGTGTCGGCAGAGTGTCTATGGCATATTTTTTACACATTTGGTCGTAATCAGTGTAAGCCATTGTTTAGCAGAATACCAAATGTGTCAAAAAATGCCATTGTCACTTTGTCGACACACGACTGGGAATATAAGCAGACTTGAGCCTCAGGTCGTGGGTTCGATTTCCTTAGAGACAAATTGCTGTGATGTACAGAGACGTTTGTCTTAAAACTGGGTGTTTGTGTGTACACCCTAATCCTATAAATGTCAATGCATATGCCGTAGATAAAAGGATGTTTGTTACCCTTTCACGCGAAAACTGCTAAACCGATTATGATATAACTTTAATAGTAATAGCTCGCACATTAGAATAAATAAATAAATAAATATTGGGGGACATTTCACACACGGTCACCTGACCCCAAACTAGGGAAATCCTGTACTATGGGTATCAAGGACTGATAAACATACATAGATAAATATATTATAACACCCAGACACGGAACAAACATTTATGCTCATCACACAAATGTTTGGTAACCGGCGGGGATCGAACCTGCGACCCGTGCGTATGAGGCAGACTCACTACCGATTACGCTAACTGGCCTGCAGAATAACACATAGGTATTAATTTAAGATGCCTATTGCGTATATTTTCGAAGATATAACTTATAAATGCGTACGAAATCGCGGGCAGATTCTAGTAAAACCATAAATAATTATGAGTTATTGAAAATCTATTGTTTCTATTCAAGTAACCAACATTTCATTAACAATAATAGATTAGCGTATAAATCAATGCCTTCATTTACAAGAAAATATATTTTATGATCTTATTGTGTTTCTAAGAATTTGTAATACCAAATTTGAAAAGAGCAACCCAACAGAGTTTCTTGCTAGATTCTTCTCTGAGGAAAACTGCACTCTTGCCAATCTAGTATTAACTTTAAAAAATGAACCGTCTTATGTGATGTCTAACTCGTCCTACAAGATTAAATAAAATTTCATTTCATTTCTTTAATTAATTTCTAAGAATTTCAAGAATATTTTTAATGACGTAACTGACATCAATTTTGGCCTTGTTTTTATTATTTTCTCGAGTAAGTTTCGAGAAATTACCTGGAACCCAAGCCTGCCAATTTAAAATAGTCTCAGTTATGTAAATACTGAGTGTCAACGGAAATTTTTGACACATATTCTGCTAAACAATGGCTTACACTGATTGCGACCAAATGTGTTGTAAATTAGCAGACTAGTTGTGTTTATTATTAAGTTATATATATTAAGTTATATAAAATCAGTCTAACTTGACCTTTCTTTAAAAAAAGTAGCTTAATGCCTCTACTCTGTCTTAGTATTTTACTAGCATATTTTACAAGAGTATTCTTATCACTACGAAAGAAAAAATCGACGCAGTGTGGTACCAAGAAGTAAAATTGCTGGCAGAGGAAGGAAAGACAAAGATGGCGTTTACTCCACTGACAGGAGCCTGGCTCTTAACCTCTCACATCCCACTGACCTATTATAAACCCAGACACAATAGATTTTCTATTGTTCTTTTTTTTTTCTGGGATGTAAATATTTGAATGAATCCTTATCAAACAAGAACAACAGTTCTCAGTCAAGAGTAGGTACCTACCCTAAATAGACGTGCATGTATGAGGTGACTGATAAATATGGATGAAGCGAAAGAAGTGTGTTTGTTTCGTAGCAAGTGGAAGGAAGTAGTCTCTGTCTACCCCGATGGGAGAGAGGCGTGACGAATATGTAATCAAAACGCATAAGGGATGCAATCCAGCAGATACATTTCTGAACTTGAAAAAAAAACTAGCAGATTCAAAAACCATTAGCGAACAACGTTAACTCTGGTTACAGTGATAAAACGGTTCCGGTTACGGTTACAGCTCACTAATGAGTCATCGTCATCATGTCAGCTTATGGACGTCCACTGCTGGACAAAAGCCTCCACCAAGGATCTCCACAATGACCAGTCTTGCACTAATGAATACCCGCCTAAAACTTAAAGTAGTCCTTCAAAACCATAAGGGTTAGAAGTAGGGCAATTGACTTGTTTATGTGAATATAGTTAGTATCCTAATATAGAAAGATATTTACAGATTACATATCTTATCTTTATCAAGGTAATGCTTAATATGTAGTGATGAATGGACTAATTATAGGTTAAAATAAAAAAATACAATCTTATGCGATAAGGTAATATCGACACTCATAAATTCAATTGGCGTAAAGGACAAATCGCAGGTTTTCAGGACGAGCAAAAAACAAAATGAAAATTCAAACCACTGTATTTTTTAAATTATAATAGGTAAGTATTAGGTGTCTTAGACAAAAATGATGGAAATAATGCGCGCTTTCATCTTATAACACTTAAACTAACGTAGTGTCAAGGGATAAGGAGATAGTGTCCTTTACCCTAATTGGACAATGAACATTTGTCCTTAACCCTAAATTAGTGTTACATTTTTGTCCTTTACGCCTAAAGCATTTTTTTTGTGTACGGGTGTAAAGGTCTTTTTAGTTCTAGCTTGAAAAGTAGTAAGTGACATTGTTCACTAATAAAATATTTTTTAAAAGGGAGTAAAGGCTAAACGAGTATTTTATTGTATGGTGTAAGTGACATTTACTCAACAAAAACAATGTTAAAAGCGGTGTAAGTGACATGCACTCAAACAAATTATATTAAAAAAGGGAGTAAATAGTCAATGACTTATTGATTCTGGAATGAATTTATATTTTATGAGGAACAATAAATGTAAATAATAACCACTGTATGAAATGAAAATTCATTTTTATTTAAAATTTTAGCAAAATGTTAAAATTTAGTAAGAATTTTTGTTAAAATACTAGCTGACCCCGCGAACTTTGTTCCGCTTAGAGGCAAAAATGAGCAGAAAATATTCAATGTCCTTCTTTTAGTTCTTAGCCACCTCCCTAATACGTTCCAGCTAAATTAGTTCAGCCATTTTTGAGTTTTAAAATGTTTAACTAACATGACTTCCTTTTATTTTATTTAAGAAACCAACAGCATTACATTTTACCTGAATTTAGTTAATATGAAGATACATTCTTAAGTCAATTATCTACATACAGACAGCTGCCATTTTAAATTAGGCTACGATTCTTAGATCATAGTCTAATTCCTTTCCTAAAGGTAGATATTGGACCTTAGGGTCTGTTGCGTCAATGACGCCGCGTGACAGACACCGGTGACAAAGCGACAGATCGTGCGCTACGGAATAGTATGTGGCCACTTTCGAACTGAGCGTTTGCAACGCGGCGTCAGTCAACGCGTCAGTAACAAAAACGCTACAGACGCTTCGTCATTGATGCTAAACTGGCTTTGGTTAGGTATTAAGAATGTAAACAAGTAAAAAAAAAGTTTTTGTAGGTACCTACCAACAAAAGTCCTCGTGTTTGTATTTTAATTTCCGCTGCAAATAAATAGCAGATTTTTTAAAGTACTTAATATAGATTCTTTTACCCACAAATAAGTATTGTATACTTTATTATTGAATAAAAACAAATATGAAAATAAAATATTAGATCAATATCGAGAGAGTGCCTTATAAAATATCTATTTGATCAGTGATGGTTAAATTGGAACGCACTTGACAGGACTGGTAATACGACTAATTTAAAGAGGTTACTTTTACTTGCCGTTTTTTAAGAAAGAGTTTTAGTACCTACATAAATTCAGGGTTATGAGACTAGTTTGAGAACGCACAATTAACAACCTTTTTATTTGTTTACCATTTTTTACGGACTTTAAACACACAAAAATAGGTCCATCACATACCTACTAATAATAAAAAAGTGTGTTAATTGTAAAGCAATAAAATAATCTATCTGGCTAAAAACTAAGAACTTAATCTTGTTTTAACTTTTAGAGAAAGGTATCTATAAGCATAATGTTTTGTATATTCAGAACGCACTTAAACGATTGTGAACCAATGACGGCAAAGAAATTTTGGCGCGAAAACTGTTACTTCAAAATTAAGTTTGTGATTTCTTGTAGTTTGGGTAACTACTAACTAACTAGTTAGGTATCTACAACTTTACATTTTTATATTAATAGTTAACATTTTCATAGCACCAAAGTATTAAAAAATTAGATTCGTAATATGTTCAGAAATATTAAAAAATAATTTCTTGGTTATTTGATATTTTCAACTTAGAAATAATCTATAACTTAGGTAATTGACAAAACAAGATATCAATAAAGGATAAAATTAATAAATCTATTAATAAAGCTGTGGTTGTAAAGACTTACTTTACCTTTTATTAGGGTGTAAAGGGGACCCTTTTCTATGAGGTTGTAAAAGATTGCTAGTATGTTTTTAGGAGTAAAGAACTTCACATAATTTTGAATAAGGTAGTAAAAGACAACTCATATATATATTTTTTCGACGTAAAAAGCTGCCCATAATTTTTAATAAGGGGGTAAAGGACAGTTCACATTTTTCAAGAAGGTGGTAAAGGACAGTTATTTTAATTTTAAAGTTAAAGCGTAAAGTTCAAATAATTTCTTCAAGAGACTTTACAGCGTTGTTAGTAACATAAAATAGGTATTTACACCAAAAAAATTAATGTATATTTCAAGATGACGTCCTTTACTACAAAATTACTTGTTTTTATCTCCGTTATTAATGGAGATATCGCAATTTCGAATATACAGAAAGATAGAGCAGAAAAAGTTATATAGGATAGTGTAATAAAAAAAATAATCGCCAAATGTCCTTTACGCCAATTGAATTTATGAGTGTCGATATGACAATGAATCACTGATGTCGAGAGCAGCTAAACTGATTTCTTTAAGGGTCATACAGACACAAAAAACAAAAAATGTCTCTCCTGTTCCCGAAAGTTAAGGACACTGGGAGCTAATTCTCTCCTGTTCCCGAAAGTTAAGGACACTGGGAGCTAATTTCTCAACTTGATGCATATCCGCATAATCTGTGCCCGATGTAGTTTTGGCCTATATAAACATTTTGAGAATTAGATGCTTCAGTATCCTTAATCATCAGGAACAGGAAAGACAATTTTGAACCTAATTCTGTGTATGACTCTTAACACTTTTTTGTTGTGATTGCTATTATGATAAAGTTCTTATGAAGAAAAAAACCGGCCAAGTGCGAGTCGGACTCGCGCAGGAAGGTTTCCGTACCATTCACTATTGATATCCAGCAAAAAAAAGCAAAAATGTCATGTTTGTTGTATGGGATTTATTATTATTATTATTCTATTTTTAGCATTTGTTGTTATTGGCTATGTGCACGACAGTAGCGCCACCTAGCATGCGCAACTTTCCGGGATTATGTCAAATAATAACATATCAGTATTTTATTGCTTTCTAATAAATATAGTAAATAAAAGATAAATAGAAAGACGACAAGTGGTAATTTTAGAGGAATTTGTTAAAACAGTGCATAAAATAATGGACGTCATTATAAAAACTGGTTTTGAAAGTGTAAAACACAATATTAGGTTCCAACCTCAAACTTTGTTGAAAGGAAATAAATTAGTTTTAGCACAACATGTAAGAAATGTTGAAGAGTTACGAAAGAATGGCAATAGTTATTTAATAAGAGCCCACATCATTCGTCAAACATCGGTGACATTAACGCCCTATGTAACGAGTTTAAACGTAAGTACTCTGATAACCTTAAATAAGTAATTTTCAAACTGTCTCAAGGAAATGATAAAAGTTTATCATAGTAAATATTTTTTGACTCTTTATGCACTTGAAGGTCACGACGGTTCTCTTTCCGCACAGACTCTAGTATTTTATGATAGGTAACGTACCTATTTTAATTAACAATTATAATTTATTTATTACAGATCAATGATTCTCGTGTTGTCACTGGGGTAAAATGCAATTGTGTTTATAACCAGAGCGGCAAGTGCAAACATGTTGCTGCTATAATATGTTATATTAACAGCAAAGTAAGTGTTTCAAAAACAAGCAATGAACAACAATGGGGAAAACCCAGCATTCGTCAATTTGTTCAAAGTAAATATTCCAAGGGGAGGTACTTTCAAGACATGTTTCCACCAGTATCCAAGACTGAATGTTGTCAACCACAACCAATAACTCATAATGAATTATTGCAAGAGTCATCTTTAAAACAAGTACTAGTGGCATCAGTGCAGACTCAAGATATAAGTCTTATTACAGATGTAATATCTGAAGTGTTGGACATAGTTGAATCACTTATTGAGCGAGAAGACTGTTTTGCATGTTTAATTTCTTTAAATATAATCAGAAGCGAATTTGAATTATATCACAGTGATTACACACTAGGAGAAAATCTAAATGTATATTATGAGCAACATGTAGTTGTAACAGAGGAAGATATTAGTCACATTTGTTGTAACACAATCAAGCAATCGGCATGCCTGAACTGGTATGCAATTAGACATGTCAGGATAACTGCTAGTACAAATATACATAGCATAAAAACTCGTACATCCAAAACCATTCAATCTTTAGTGTCAAGTATTTTAAATCCAAAGAAAGTTGATTGTGCTGCAACTCGGTATGGCTTACGTAATGAACAAAAAGCTTTATTACTTTATGAAAAATTAAATTTCTGTCATGTAAAAAAAGTGGGTGCAATTATTAGCAAAGATCAACCTTGGCTGTGTGTTAGTATTGATGGTGTAGTGGTAGAGGATAGCTGTGTGACAAAGCTAGTCGAAGTTAAATGTCCAATTTCATGTGAGAAAAAACCTGTAGTTGATTTTGATAATCATCTGTGCAATGTTGCGTACTTAGAGTTTAGAAACAATTTTATAGAAGTTAAGAAAAGCCATCCATACTATACTCAAGTTCAATCACAGATGTATGTTACTGGAATGACAATGTGTGACCTTTTTGTCTATTCACCAATAAAAAATGCTAGTGTGACTGTACAAGTTAACCGAGATGAACAATTCATTCAAGAAATTATTTTGAAAAGTGAATATTTTTATTTTAAGCATTATTTACCAGCATTGTACACAGAATACATGCACAATAATAATTATTGTGATGATTTCCAGAAACGTTCTTTTACTGGAAAAGATATTTTAAACTCATTTTAATGACATATTTATATCATAAAACATATCTAAGCTAATTTAAGTAATTTAATATCAGTATAAGTTATTGCAACTAGATACATTTAAAAAAGTGCCATAATTGTTTTAAAAAATAAAAAAGATCTGATTTGAATATTTTTATTTTTAATTACCTCTTACAACAGTTCTACTCTTAGAGAAGATTGGAGGCTGTAAATTAACTAAAATACAACATATATGTACAATATCATCTATACAGTAGAATAAATTATGAGGAATTTTATCAAGAACCCGGTAAATTCTTAGTCTTTGCATAATTCTTTCGACATGGATTCTAACTCGAGCAATATCATATGTCTTTTGGGTTTCTTCTTGAGAGAATTCGTTCTTATTTTCTAAAAACGGTGGCATTACAATTTTAACTTCTTTGCCACTTTCATCTATAACTTTTTTTATTGCAGGAAAACCTTTATCAGCCAAAACTACATCTCCAGTTTCTAAAAGATCAACTAATCTAGATTCAACAGTCATTTGTGAGTCAGTTTTCCTTCCACCAGCTACTTTAGATCTGAAAGAAATAAATCCTCCAGGTGTAATTCCTATGAGGACTTTTGCAGTAAACCCTTTTTTATAATGTGAGTAACAAGCAACACGATCATCCACTGCTGTCGGTATTTCAATTCTGAATTCAGTACAGTCAATAATAACTCTTGTATTGATGTAAGCTGGACTGAAACACTCGGGCATTGTTGCTTGTACAGTAGCTCTATTCGGCCAAAAGATTAAATTAGCAGTTGCACAAGCTAGATTTTGTAAGATCAAATGAAATATTCGTGAGATTGTGGTTCTGTGTACACCAAATAATACACTCAATGCTGAAAATGTCAAGCCAGTTTTCATTTTTATCAAAAAAATTAGAAGCCGATCTTTAATGGAGACTGTAGATATTTTCGTAGTTAATTTTGTTAATAAAAACTCAAAATTTCTAAATGACACACCAGCAAGATCTAGGAGTTCTTGATCATTTTTTATTGATGAAATACCAACAAATTCTTGGCTTTTTGTTTCGGTAGATTGATCCTCATACGATTTTTTGGTAGTGGAACAGCTTTTATCTTTCTTTCTTGAATTATTTGTCGTTACAATTCTTGAAATTGTTGCTATATCCACTTGGATTTCAGCATCACAATAATCACTGTAAATGAATCTAATACAAATAAAGGTTGTATCCTTCAAGATCGATTCAGAAAACATATTGACTTGACATCCTTGATCGACCACAAAAGGTTGGGTTTGATTTAATTCACTTCCTTCTTCAATTATTATTTGACTTAATGTGGTATCTGAGACATTTGTGGTTCTTCGTTTCATCGAGCGTGTATATCTAGCTAGGACCTGTGAATGATTAACCTTCCTCTTCCGATATATTTCAGGGAATATCGTGGGAACATAACTCGGACTTTCTTCCTCGTCTGATTTTTTGTTTCCCATAAAATGTTCACTACAAACTGTGTCGTCAGGTTTGGGAGACCATGGCGACCCATCAACACTGAAATAATAAAGACAATAATAAATATCATATAAAATATAGCGCTAATAAAATTGATTTCTTAATATCATAATGTAAGGTTATATCGCTTACTTATTCCTTTTTATAGCATCTATCCATTTATTTCTTTGATTTAATTTCCAGCCCAATGTGGGAAATGTATAGAATTTACACCGACTATTTCTGCCGTTATTTTTGCAGTTCACAACACAACAACATCTGTTATTCGGCATTTTAAAATGTTTTATTTATCAAATACTCCGTGCAAATTGACTTGACTTTCCCGGATTGTTGTGCATTTCTACCACGGCAAGCGCTGCGATCGCTTTACTATACCTCCACCATGTACTTCGCACATAGCGAATAGCGGCAATGGTAATACCATCATCTGTGAAAATTTCAACGCTCAAGCTATAACGGTTCATGAGATACAGCCTGGTGACAGACGGACAGATGAACGGACAGACAGATGGACAGCCAAATCTCAGTAATAGTGTCCCGTTTTCACCCTTTGGGACGGAACCCTAAAAATAGACACTACAAAATGTTCATGTCATGGTATGGGTTCAAGTTGTTACAATGAGATACATTCTGAACTATGTTATTCGCTTACGCAGACGAAATCGCGGTTAAAAGCTAGTTGTTTATTTAATCTTGCACATCCTAGAAAAAAAGAACAATAGAAAATCTATTTTGTTTGGGCTTATAAAGGGTGAGTGGGATGTGAAAAACTTAAGAAATAGGTACATAACATATTAAAAAAATGTAATTCCCTATTTCATTTTCTCTTGATAGATAATAACAAAAAAAAAAGCCCGCGTTTGGCGTGCGTTTTGGCGTTTCTCATATCAAACGTAAAAAACGAGTAGGTATCTACTTAAAATAAACATTTTGTTTTAAGATAACGCTTATATAGGGTGACTTTAAATTAGTGAACGATAGAAAAGGATATGCATGTACTCGTGATAACAAACAACTTTTACTATGGAGCCAAGTTCGAAATCTTGAAAAAAAAAATTGTTCCCCCATACTATCAGCTGATACATTTTGTATTGCGAGTTTAAAATTTTTGAATGATTTCGACCTTGGACCCATAGTAAAAGTTGTTTGTACTCGTGATAACAAACAACTTTTACTATGGAGCCAAGTTCGAAATCTTGAAAAAAAAATTGTTCCCCCATACTATCAGCTGATACATTTTGTATTGGGAGTTCAAAATTTTTGAATGATTTCGAACTTGGTCCCATAGTAAAAGTTGTTTGTTATCACGAGTACATGCATATCCTTTTCTATCGTTCACTAATTAAAAGTCACTCTGTATACACATTAACCTACAATTGTATGTAAATACAAAAAGCCATAAGGCATAGTCTGTTTTTCGATCTCTCAAAGTGCAAGGCCAAATGCCTCTGTTAATCAGCTGCATTAGTTTACTAGACACTCGTTTTGTATAAGCCTTCATACTGCTCAAGTCTGAACTTAACTCTTGTGAATTATTAAAATTTGTATTTGGCTGCATGAGTTTACTAGATACTCATTTTGTATAAGCCTTCATACTTCTCAAGTCCGAACTTAACTCTTGTAAATTATTAAGTTTTGTATTTAGTTGCATGAGTTTACTAGAGACTTAATGTCAATAAGCCCACATGTTGCTCGAGTCTGAACTTAACTTGTGAATTTATTAAGTTGTGTATTTGGCTCCATGAGTGTACTAGAGACTCATTTTGTATAAGCCTTCATACTTCTCAAGTCTGAACTGTACTCTTGTGAATTATTAAGTTTTGTATTTGGCTCCATGAGTGTACTAGAGACTCATTTTGTATAAGCCTTCATACTTCTCAAGTCTGAACTTAACTCTTGTGAATTATTAAAATTTGTATAAAGGGTGCATGAGTTTACTAGAGACTTAATGTCAATAAGCCCACATGTTGCTCGAGTCTGAACTTAACTCTTGTGAATTTATTAAGTTGTGTATTTGGCTCCATGAGTTTACTAGAGACTCATTTTGTATAAGCCTTCATACTTTTCAAGTCTGAACTTAACTCTTGCGGGTTTACTAAGTTTATATTTAACAACATGAGTTTAGTAGAGACTTAATATTTATTAGCTCACATATAGCTCGAGTCGCAACTTTACTCAGGTGTAATTATAATTCACTTTCTTGTATTGCCGGAAGATAATTTCGTAAATGACTTTGCGTCTTTTGAAGATACATTTTTAATGAGGAAATGGTTTTAATGATAAGTGAAGTAAAGTTTATAATTAAAATAATTATAGGTGAGGGCAAAAAACTTGAGAAAGGTCATTGACCCCGAAATAATCCTATTGGTCGAAAAGATGATAATATAGTCGAACTTTTTATTTCACCTACTAGGGGCTGCCCGCGACTGGAAAAAAATCATGATATCTCAAAATATTATAGCTTATGTGTTATTCTGATATATAAGCTACAATATTGTCAAGTTTCATCAAAATGTATTCAGTAGTTTTCACGTGAAAGAGTAGGTCTAACTACACAGATCCGGGCCGTGGCCGGGCCGTGGCCCGTCAGGAGGGAAAACACTACGTCGTCATGACAACGTGTGTGAATAAATTTATAGAAAATATCTGGAATGATATTTTTTCCCTGACACGTCCTGGACACGGCCCAGACACGGCCCGGATGTGTGTAGGCAGACCATAACAAACATTCATCCATCCATCCATCGGCACAAACATTGACATTTATACGTAATATTAGTAGGATTTATTGCAAAAAAATACATTTACCATATTGTTACATCTTATTTAAGTACCTACTCGTATTATTTACTTGAGGGCTTAATAATATAAAAAAATTACTTTCCCTAAATTTTATTAATCCGTCCTTTTCTTTCCTTTCAGATTTCCTACAGACGTGAGTGAGAGAGAAGGAGGTGTTTGACTGAAAACGGCATTATGTGAACATTTCAAGATGTTGCTCAATCTTTGTAAATCTTGTCAATAGTAAGTATTAAATCAGTAATATTATATGTACCTAGGTATTTTTTATTACTCATACTCATAGTCATTTATTTGATAATTTTCATTACAATACATACATTCCATTTTTTTTTTTTTTTTTAATTATTATTAGCCTAATATGTCTCACTGCTGGACAAAGGCCTCTCCCGCATTCTTCCATGCCTCCCTATCTTCAGCAATCCCTGGCCAGCTTGCCAAGGTATTATAAATGTTAAAGTTTGTTCCGATGGATGGAAGGGAGGATGTTTGATACGCTTTCACTGAACAGATTTTAATGAAACTTTACAGTATTGTAGCTTATAATTTAAAATAACATAAAGGCTAAGTGCCTGTTTTACCACTTACAGATAAAATTTAAGTGGCAGATAAACCTATGTCCATTTCATAAAACATGACATTTTAGACAGAGACAGCTGTAAAATATCTATCAGATAAATTTTATCTATAGGGTAATTCCGGGGGAGATGGCCGTACGGGAGAGATGGCCTAGTCAAAAAAGTCCAATAAACGCATGTTAGATGATGCTGCTAATCCTTTAGCTTGCTTCGAATTGTGTGTTGTAACACCGGTAAGCAAAAACAATAGCGAAAATAAAAAGAAAAGTAAGTATAATCTACCTCTTTTGTTTTTAACTAGTGTGAAAATAAAATTGTGAGTTTACAAAATATAATGTGTTTGTGAAGTTTCCATCAAATTCAGAGTTTTTATGTTTTTTCGTGACTACTTATGAGCCGGTCTAAAATATAACTTTATAATAAAGACAATAAATCACAGGCATTATTACTTCTTTGGCGTGAATATCTCTCCCGAAAAAAAAGGGAGAGATGGCCACATTTCGTGTTACTATGAGAAAATTTTACGAAAATTCTTAGATAGTAGTAAAGATGAAGAAAAGCAATTTTTTACGAGTCTTCAGATGAAAAAGGTGGAGGACGATAAGAAGATAATAGTGTTGAGCGCGTTGATAATCATTGCGAAACACGCTTTGTCGAAGACTGGCTTCATTGCAATGTCAATCAGCTGTGAGTGCACAAAATTTTTAAATAATTCGACAATATGTGTTCAAAGTGTAGGCAGAGAAAGAAAAAGAAACTTAAGAACAGAAGATAAGTACTCGGTAAAAAATAAAAAGGCCAGATTGAGTACTGGCCGTCTCTCCCATACCACTAAGGCCATCTCTCCCGGGCACTACGGGAGAGATGGCCAGTTGTATTTTTTTTGTTTTGTCATTTTTAAGTATGATTTTATTAAAAATGACTCGTTTTATTTAAATAAATCAGTAGATTAATGTCCAAAGTTTAATTAAAAGCAATAATTGTAACTTACATCCTACATGGATGTATTATTTGCACATGGCTTTAAAAAAACTATGGCCAACTACCCCGGACTTCCCATAGATAGTGAAACAGCCCCTAAATAATTTTATGATAATTATTATGTAAACTCAAAATAATATGACAATAAATTATTAGAGGCATACATAAAGTTTGTACTTAACGAGCATGACTCTTCCACGCAAAAAACCACTAAACGGATTTTAATGAAACTACGTTGACAGGCCAGTTAGCGTAGTCGGTAGTGAGTCTGCCTCATACGCACGGGTCGCGGGTTCGATCCCCGCCGGTTAGCAAACATTTGTGTGATGAGCATAAAATGTTTGTTCCGTGTCTGGGTGTTATTTATTTATCTATGTATGTTTATCAGTCCCTGATACCCATAGTACAAGATTTGTCTAGTTTGGGGTTAGGTGACCGTGTGTGAAATGTACCTCAATGTTTATTTATTTTATTTATATTTCTTACGTTGATCTGTGGAGTTAACATACTCGTGAGTGATTTCCGTGTGGTTAATTTAAAACGAAGATAAAGGCATACGAAATCACTACTCTATTATAAATATAGGAAAAATCTTATGCCTGTTTCACACGAGGGCAGAACAGTGAGGCAGAACAGTGGACAGCACAGTACTGCTACTGTTTAAACGCACAGAATTTGTCAAGGCAGTTGAAGACAGTACTATTCTGTCCGTTTAAACAGTAGCAGTACTGTGCTGCCCACTGTTCTGCCCTCGTGTGAAACTGGCATTACTGACGCATGCGTTTTCCCAGACATTATGTTTTCCTTTACAATTAGAACATTTTATTTGATATTTATAGATGTTTGTACATATTTACAATGTACCTATTACATCAGATACTTCAAGTGTCCATCGCGATAACGTATAACAGTCATCTGTCAAGATAATATTGTAGAAAATTGCGAAAACGTGTCTCAGTATTTTGTGACGTGGGGGACTTGGCGGTTGTGGACTTGTGAATTTTATAATATAAAATAATATAGTTATATCTTAATATAATCTGTTTTAAATAAGAATACATTATATAAGTTTAAAGTATAAATACTTATGGAAAATAAAGAAAAATTGTGCTTTTATTCTGAAGATGCAATCGATGTTAATATTGAAAAGCCGAAGTCGAATGCTGATGAATCTTCTTGTAGGACTTGGTAAGAGCTAAAACCTTTGAGTATAGAATATATATATGACGGCGCGTTGATAAATATTGCGCTTGAAATTCATTTTTATTAATTTAGTTATTGATTCTCTTTTGTGAAATGTGTTATCTTTTTAAAATTAAAGAGCGGTTAACTCCGAATAGGGTAGTGGCGCCACTCCAAGGTTTCAGTTGTCAATGTTGTCATTCTTCGACAGTTGGTGACTGAAGGAGAGCTCGTACTAACCTATTGGCTCTTAATTTTATCCAATCTTTTCAATCAAGTGTTATTTTAAGTTCAAGCGAAACTAAATAAAAACCTTGATTAGTATTAGTGAAAACAGTGCACTTATTTCATTGTTCCCAACACCATCGACTCGCCATGAGCCCTGATAACGGAGATAGTCCCGCTGGGCCACCTGATGCTTCGTTATCAGAAGTGGGATTACCCCGAGCATCTCAGGAGCGACATGCAGCCCACTCCGATCAGATGGAACAATTTTCTTTAGAAAAAGAGTGTGACCGTTGGAAGTCGCTATTTGATACGTGCGATTCAAGAGCCTCGTTCAGCTGCGTCTAGCATTGCACTTCCCGAATTTAATCCTGATCTCCAGGACAGCGATGCTCGTGCGTGGTGCGATACAGTCGATCTATGTTTACAAGAAAAACCTCTTTCGGGTGGCGACTTAATAGTCACCATGAGTAAGGCACTCAAAGGAACTGCGGCATCATGGCTAGCACAATCTAGTTATCCTGGAATAACGCGGCTTCAATTGAAGGATCAATTTTTGGCTAGATTTGATTTTGTTGAAACGCCCGCAGCGAACTTATGGCGATTACTCAATGAAAATGCAAAAGAAGGAGAATGTTTATCGTCCTAAGCCAATAGATTTATGAGCGCAGTACTTGCAAGATGGAAATCTTTATCAACAGAGCAAATTGCTATTGCTGTTACACTAGCGCATGCCGCAAAAATTGATTCAAGATTGCAAAGACTAGCTTTTACAACGGAAATAGATAACCGTGTAAAATTACAACAAAGAAAAGAGGAAAAGAGGATCTACGACTCAGGAGGAGACTTTGGCTGTTGATGCGAAAAAGCCGCGTACTGACAACTCTCGTAATTGCTATAATTGCGGTAAATTCGGACATGTGGCAAGTGACTGTCGATTGAATGGTAATCGGGAGGAAATAAAAGCTCGTATTGAGATTTCTAACAACTCTCTGCCTCGTTCTTCAAAAGAAGCCAATGCAACAAAGAAGACTATTACTCCAACCTGCTTCAACTGCGGTGAACAGGGTCACATTGCGACGCGTTGCCCCAGCAAGGAGACGACAGCCAACGAGACTCGAGTTGTACGACGAGTTGATATCTGCACCATCAAACCAGCGAGCGATTAGCTCATGGACGAATCCGGTGAGAAGTTTTCATTTTGTTTAGATTCCGGTGCCGAGTGAGTGCTCTTTGATAAAACAAAGCTTAGCAGAACGACTTGGCGGTAAAAGATTATACAGTGACTTTACTGGGTTTAGGTAATGCAAGTATAAATTGTAATACCTACCCAAATTATGTCAACAGTCACGATCCAAGCTTATTCGGTGCAGTTATTGTTTCATAATTATAGTACCGGATAGTAGTATATCGCACGACATAATGATTGGTAGAGATCTGTTGGTGCTAGCTTTTAAGTGGGAATTTTTTTGAGAATAAGATTATGGTTAAAAAGGTCAAATTCTAATAGAACATACAAGTATACACATGATCGGGTGCGTGCTATGCCTGAGTGTTATGTTTCATTGGAATTAAGTGCAGAATTGGAAGCTCCTGCCAGTCAGGCCGAGTCAGAATGCGCCAGTGACGGCGATGGTGAGTAGATCGAGCATTTTTAGAGCCCATCTTCGTGTGGCCTTCATTAATTCGTATTGTAAAATAAGCCTGCGTGGCTCTTTTTGCTTAAGTATGCCGTATGTATTACGAGTGGCACCTAGCCTGTATGGCAACCAATGGCCGTTGTGGCAACCAGTGGCCTGTGTGGCAACCAATGGCCTGTGTGGCAACCAATGGCCTGTGTGGCAACCAATAGCCTGTGTGGCAGTCAGCAGCCTGTGTGGCAGACAATAGCCTGTGTGGCAGCCAGTAGCCTGTGTGGCATCTAATAGCCTGTGTGGCAGTCAATAGCCTGTGTGGCAGTCAATAGCTTGTGTGGCAGTTATGGTTGTAATGGATCTGTGTGACTTGATTTGAGTGGTCAGGGTACCCGAGCGGTACATATGTAAACCGATCTTTGTTGTTTACAGATGCTGAAGATTAGCAAACTGACTTTACACACGAGGACGTGTGACAATGCAGGACGGCCGTGACGGCGCGTTGATAAATATTGCGCTTGAAATTCATTTTTATTAATTTAGTTATTGATTCTCTTTTGTGAAATGTGTTATCTTTTTAAAATTAAATAGCGGTTAACTCCGAATAGGGTAGTGGCGCCACTCCAAGGTTTCAGTTGTCAATGTTGTCATTCTTCGACAGTTGGTGACTGAAGGAGAGCTCGTACTAACCTATTGGCTCTTAATTTTATCCAATCTTTTCAATCAAGTGTTATTTTAAGTTCAAGCGAAACTAAATAAAAACCTTGATTAGTATTAGTGAAAACAGTGCACTTATTTCATTGTTCCCAACACCATCGACTCGCCATGAGCCCTGATAACGGAGATAGTCCCGCTGGGCCACCTGATGCTTCGTTATATATAAGGAGCAGCCATACCGTCTGGATCTGTGTGCCTGGTGTGGCGCAAAATGGCTACCTTTTTGTATAGTATTTCTTATCGTTTGACAGGTCATCTACCAAGAAAACTATGAGAAAACTTGGCGCAACCTTGGCACGCTGTCATAAACTCATTTGTATATGAAAAAAAGGAATGGGGCTACTCCTTATATTCCTTCCTCATTGGCTAAAACGCCTTCCACCCTCCGCTATATGATAGAAATACAACTGTCAACACTTTGACAAATGTCAAACTGCGGACGTCCAACCGACTCGGGTCCCAGTCTGATAATTTAAAATAGCCTCAGTTGTGTGTCGGCAGAGTATCAATGGCACTTTTTCACACATTTGGTATTCTGCTAAACAATGGTTGATTGCGACCAAACGTGTCAAAGAATGACATTGACACTGTCATTGACACTTTGCCGACGCACAAATGAGAATATTTTAACAGATTTGGGCCCCTGATATTGTGCCAATTAAATAGTAAAAGAAAATCTAACGTATATTATTATTTATTCTACTAATTTTAAGAATGTCAAAGTTTCTGCCGATGGATGGTTGAATGGATGTTTGAAACTCTTTCATGCAAAACTTTAATGAAACTTTACGATACGCTTGCACATCAGTATAACACATTGACTATGTTATTTTGAGATATTGTGTACGTGAATCTAAAGTATAGGAGAAGGCCAAGGGGAACATGTTTCGATCAAATCGGAGACTTGTTAAGGCAACGTGAAGTCAGGAGTATTCTTAATTGACGTGCATGTTTGTGGCAACTGATGATTGTGGATGAAGGGAAGGAAATGTGTTTGGGTCGTAGCAAGTGGAAGTGGTCTCTGCTTACTTCAGTGGCAAAGAGTCGTGACAGATACCTATGTATGTATGTAAACTGCCATTTCTAATTGATTTTGTTTTCACGTTTCAGTTGCCTGGAGAGCCTTTACTGGTCATGTTGCGAAGAGAGGTTCTGTTTTGACAAGAAGATTGCTACTTATAAGTAAGTTAACTCTTTATGTTACGTGGATAAGTTTAAGACCCAGAACACACGGTGAAACGCAACTGCAACGCAACTGAAACTGCTAGTTACTTATGAGTTGCAGAAAACCACACACGACGCAACTGAAACGAAACGTTTCAAAGTAGTTGCGTCATGTGTGGTTTTCAAAGGAAGTCTATAGCAGAAAATGCGATGTAACTCAAAAGTAACTAGCTCAGTTTTAGTTGCGTTGCATTTGCGCACCGTGTGTTTTGGCGCTTATTGTCTTCTCTAGGGTATAAAACATTGTATTCTCAATCGAACACTACTATTATGTACCTACCCAGAAAGAAATAAAATAAAAGTAAATAAACAAGGTATAATATAATATTTAATTGAAGCCTTTTCTGTTAAGTCAAGCTTAAAAAACTAAATGTAGTTCAAAAAATCCGTAGAAAATTCACGACAAGCAGAAACCCAGAGTCATTATTGATTTTTCCTTAAAAACAATATCTTAGCAATCTAATAACATCTTAAAAAGGTCTATCTACACAGATCCGGACCGTGCCCGGGACGTGTCAGGGAAAAATATCATTCCATACATTCGTTCACACACGTTGTCAAGACGACGACGTATTGTTTACCCTCCTGACGGGCCACGGCCTGGACACGTCCCGGATCTGTGTAGATAAACTTTAAGCCTATAAAAATTCGCAAAGAATATTTCTACGCTCCGTCTTAGAAAATGCGTCTCATATTTACATAACAACAACGTTGGGCCGTATAACAATCAGTTAACAATAGAAAGAATTCAAATAATGATCTATTTACACGCATGGCACGTGAACTACAGTACTGTATATCTACTTTAATACCGGTACGTATGCTTCTAAAGATGCGTATTCATTGACGAGCTGTAACTGTAAAGGTCTATCTACACAGATCCAGGCCGTGCCCGGGACGTGTCCGGGCCGTGGTCCGTCAGAAAGGGCAACAATACGTCGTCATGACGACGTGTGTGAACGAATCCATAGAAAATGTATGGATTTTTTTTTCCCGGACACGTTGTCCTGACGATGTATTGTTTTCCCTCCTGACGGGCCACGGCCCGGACACGTCCTGGGCACGGTCCGGATCTGTGTAGATAGTTCTTTATACCGGTACGTATGCTTCTAAAGATGCGTATTCATTGGTGAGCTGTAACTGTAACCGAACAGGGGCCTAAGTCTGTTAATTTACAATTTTCTCAGTTGTGTGTCGGCAGCATGTCAATGTCATTTTTTGACAGATTTAGTTGCAATCACTGTAAGCCGTTAATTAGCAGAATACCAAATGTTTCAAAAAATTCCATTGACACTCTGCTCATTTTGTGTGTTGCACAAATGAGGCTATTTTAAATTAACAGACTAGGGTCCCAGCTCACACCAGATACAGTTCTGAGTTTCTAGTGTGTACTACTTACCCTTTGATACAAGGCAAAAACCGACAATCGTCGGCTCGCTGAGAGCCGCTCGTGTCGCGTTCGTCGCAGACTCGCGAACCACGTACACACTATGTTTTTTGTTACAGTGTATGCAACGGTTACAGTTACAGCACGCCAATGAATACGCGCCTTTATGATTCTAACGTTACTATGAGGGTACAATATAATTAGATACAAAGCAATTATCTTAGCGTAAATATTAAATTTTACATCCGTGAAGTGATTGTCAATATATTCTTCTAGAATTATAATGGTCTATCTACACAGATCCGGGCCGTGCCCGGCACGTTTCCGGGCCGTGGCCCGTCAGCAGGGAAAAAATACTCTTCATGACAACGTGTCCGGGCCGTGTCAGGGAAAAATATCATTCCATATATTTTCTATGAATTCGTTCACACACGTTGTCATCACAACGTATTGTTGTCCCTCCTGACGGGCCACGGCCCGGACACGTGCCGGGCACGGCCCGGATCTGTGTAGATAGATCTTAACCCTCCTTCTGGCGCAGTCGGGTAAATATTGATACCAAGTTAGTAAATAGGTAGTTAAGTTACTATGTCTTATTATAATTTTCTATTTCCTACACTAGCTACTCATAAAATAACCTCGTAAAACTTTAAATCGTACATTAACACTTAAACGAAAATAGCAATAATGTTCGCAATGAAAATTTAATGAATATTTATATGTACGCAATAAATATTTTATAACTGAGTACTTAAATGTTAATCTTATTTATCAGAATATACTTATCTGCTGGAGAAAACCCTTTGGTTATCTGTAGAAATGAATCAAACAAATACCTACATACATATCTGTCACGTCACGCCTCTTATGGTCTATCTACACATATCCGGGCCGTGTCTGGGACGAGTCCAGGACGTGTCAGGGAAAATATATCATTCCATATCGTTTCTATGGATTCCTTCACACACGTCGTATTGTTTTCCCTCCTGACACGCCACGGCCCGGACACGTCCCGGGCACGGCCCGGATGTGTGTAGATACACCCTTAACCCATAGAGATAAATAAAGACCACTTCTCTCCACTTGCCGTAGCAAGATACAAACATACCTTTTCGCATGGGAATTTAAACCGTGGGTCCAACAATTTTGTCTTTTTTTTTGTAATCAAGAAGATTTTAGTTTTTTTTTTTTTTTAATTTAGGGACAGATTTTTAAAAAGTGTGAAATTCTTTATCATCATCAGCTTAGATATTCTTCCACTACTAAAATAGACCTCTCCTATAACACGCTACTTATTGCGATTTTCAGTTGTTCAATCTTTTTATTAAAATGATCACGCTCAGCGAGCGAAAAATTGTTTTTCACGAAGACAGTGTTAGCAAAGGTTCAACAAGGGCCCAAGTCTGCTTATTTAAAATTGCCTCAGTTGTGTGTCGGCAGTGTCAATGGCATTGTTTGACACAATTTGGTAATCCGCTAAACAATGGCTTTTACGCTGCTGGCGACCAAATGTGTCAAAAAATTACGTTGACACTCTCATTGACACGCTGCCGACACACAACTGATAATATTGTATATTAGTAGACTTGAGCCCCGTAGCTTTACAAACAGCACCTGCAACTGACTATTCAATTTATAATAAAACATAAGAACATCACATCAAACCTACTATCAAACATTTTATCCAAACCAACAGGCATTTATTACTGATCCATCAATTTATCGAGAGACAAATCGCGTGACGATGATTACAGTTTTCACGATACGCTATCTGATTTTGATCGCAAAAAGTAAGGTCATTGTGAGATTTGTTGCTACTGACTACCTTTACACATTTTGCGATTAGCCTACTCTTTGCTTTGACGTTAAAGGAAATTATGCATTTACAGCATAGAATTAGGATAAAATCTAACTTTACAAATAAAGAACCTGATTATGGTATCTACACACCAAAGCCGCCGGCAGGCCGCCGGCTTGTCGACGGCTGCCATTCGTATGACGTAAAGCCGCCGGCCTAGCCCGGCGGCATGCCGGCGGCTTTGGTGTGTAGATAGCATTAGCCGATCGACATTAAAGCGTTTTCAGATTAGCGTTTTATACGCGCATGTATGGTCGTTTTCAGCATACGCGCTTCAAAAAACCGGACGCGCGTATATACGCTTGAACCGGCGGTGTCGTTTCAGTATCAAGATTGACTACGAGCGCAGCGTAGAATCGCGAAAACGCTCGTGCAAACAAAAGACGTGCGTATATAAAAAAACAGCGTATACGCGCACATAAAACGCTCATCTATAGAAGCACTCAAATAGGAAATTAAATTTTTGTTGTATTTCACCCATATTTCTTTAGTGAAAGTTGTTCCAGCAGAAGGTCTCAAACAACCTCCTATTCTTAGTTAGCTAAAGTTGAGCTTCAGTTAGTCCTATTTAAAGAATAACTCTAACACCAAATCCTCATCAATTCCAGACTAGAAGAAGACACGATCTATACAAATGGCTACGCTAATATGGGAGCAAGCCTCGACAGCGTGGTGACACAGCAGCCCGTGAACAACAATCATTTACCTCCGAGAGAGGTCTTTGGGAGGGAAATCAATGAGTTACCTCTGCACGCTGATAAGTTGTATGAGGTGAGAGATTATTTTAGTCATCCAATTCTTTATCATTAACATAATCAACTTCATCATCATTAAATCCATCACTATCAGCTCCTTCATCATTAACTCCTTCATCATCAAATCCATCATTTTCAGCTCCTTTTAATTAATTATTTCATTAAATATAATCATTACCTTTTGGAACGAGGATTGCGAGGTCATTCATAAAAATGAATTGTCATTGTCTTGTGTTATGTCTAAATATTTTCTTGTAACAAATTTCACAAAAGATCATGATCCTAAAGGAGTTTCTGTTATAAATTTTCAGGTCTTCTCCAAATCTCTAATCTTCCGCGATGAACACGAACTGAAAAATGGCAGCACAAACACTCTGGACGATATTGAAACGAAATCTGAACCTGATTACCTAGACAGACCGAATAGAACCAAAGTATACTTCGAAGATGAAGTGAACTCGCCAGTTACTGACTTTGAAATCATGTTCAAAGATGAGCTCCTTGCTTCACATGATATGTTCAAAATAGATGAAGAGGAAGAAAGCATCAAAAGTCAAGACACAGAAGAAGGATTAGTAATGAACGTATCTGTTAAGAAACAGGATGTCATTAAGCCTAGCACGATAACTATGAAAGATGAAACGAAAATTACTACGCAAGGTCCAATTTACAAGTATGACCCTGTGTCAGTAGTTGCTTTGCCTTCAAGTTTAACAATACCCAGAACAGAAAACGTAAAAGGAATTCTCAGACAAAAAGATTTACCTAGAAGTAACAGCGCGAGGACTCTTGAACGAATAGACAGTAACAGTAGACTTTCCAAACCTCAACTAAACAGAGTTGAAAGTTTGAAGATTATTGATCCCACAAAAATAAATAAGGTTTTAGCAAGAGTACCGCATAGAAGCGCTTCATTCTTGAACATTCCTGAACATTTGATTCCTGAGAAACCGCCATTAACTAAAAGCAAGTCTATGGTCGGAGTAGGATCCGCAATGGATAGCGAAGTAAGACTTAGCAGTCTACCAGATACTCCAATAATCAAAAGCACAAATCTACCAAGATTTTTCGCTGATAGCACATCGATTCCGGAATACAAAGGCGAATCAAGCCTACAAGCTATCAAACAACAAGAGGCTCGAATGGCGCAAGAAGATTTCAGTATGCCAAGGTACTATGGAGCAGCTAAGTCTATAGAGCCAGGCCCAGTCCATGAGAGTAAGTCTATGCCTGATTTAAGAAACCCTACTGCCACAGGAAAGGTGAGCAAGCGAATGGTGAAATTGAGGAGTAAATTGAAACCTTTAGTTATTAAGAAGAGTTCTGATGAAAGATTGTGAAGAAACTGTGTCATTTAAACTCTTGAACGTCACGGTGCTAGCAATCCGTACTATTTAAGATTCATGACGCAAAACAGTATTTTAATCAATATTTTATACACCAACCTGGCAGTATAGTTTTCGCGACTGATTTGTCACCTTCTCATTATTGCCGTCTCTATCTAAAGCCTAGTAGAGTGAAGGACAGAAGATACGAGATAGAGCGTTGTCGCATTTCAACCAGATGCACAGATATTGCGACCGGGTTTGAATTTTGCTATACCGTAAGCGTAACTTGTACTATTACTTTATGCCTTCTTTATTACTATTTTATGTCTTTATAAATAACTATTTCTTTCATTAATACTATTTAAAATCCTCTTTATATTTTTATCGAAGATTTTGTCTCAATTTCAAGTACTTACTTTAGGCCCAGAACACACGGGGAAACGCAACTGCAACTGCTAGTTAGGTACTTTTGAGTTACATTAAAGTTTCTGCTATAGATACCTTTACAAAACCATATACGACGCAACTAGTTTGAAACGTTTCACACTAGTTGCTTCGTGTGTGGTTTTAACAGTTTCAGTTGCGTTGCAGTTGCGTTTCATCGTTTGTTCTGGGCCCTAACTGTAACTTAGTCAGTATTATGCTATTAAGTCAAGATATATCTTTACTTACAATTAGTTTATCTTTTGTTTTTCCTTTTTTGTTACTTAAAATAATTATTGTTTTACCAACGATGTACCTAGTAATGTGATATATCAATATAAAATAGTAATAAGATTGTTCAATTTTTTTCTTGTTACATAACGATATACTTAATTTTAAAGTACTTATTTCATTTGTATTATTCTTATTAGCAGCCTAGTTAAGGGTGTCTTTTAAAATATATTTTATTTTGTTTTAAAATATATGGTAAAAATTGCCATATAAGCGCCACAGAAAGATTGATGGTTGCAAAAACATTATGAAATCAGCTACGTTTCAGGAAAAGTTATTTATGTTTACATCCCATTAAACCTGTATCTAACCCTTTCATTGACTCTAATTTAGTAAAAGACAGCCCTATACTTAATGGGTATTTTATTTTCAAGGTTTTCTCTGCAACTAGCTGCGTGTTTTAATAAGGGCCTAACCTAATGCAGCAATAAAATATTATTTAATTTAAAGTTACATAAAATAAACAATCTAGTCATTAGACAAAATTGTTGTCTACCAAAATTTATGAAAATATGAAAAAAAAATACAGGCTGACTTCAAATTAGTGAACGATAGAAAAGGATATGCATGAACTCGTGATAACAAATAACTTTTACTATGGGGCCAAGTTCGAAATCATACAAAAAAAATGTTCCCCCGTACTATCAGCTGATGCATGGGGAGTTAAACATTTTTTGAATGATTTCGACCTTGGACCCATACTAAACTTTCTTTGTTATCACGAGTACATGCATATCCTTTTCTATCGTTCACTAATTTGAAGTTACCCTATAGCTACTTAATTATTTTAATTTTTAAGATCTGCATAATAAAATGTAACAACATTTAAAGAACAATTTCGAATTATGCTTGTAATTTTTAAATGAATTACCAAATTACTGTAAAAATATGTAACGTTTCTAAAATAAACTGAATTTGAAAAAAATATGGTTTTATTGATGTTATTGAAAATTTTCAGTACCTTTTCCGTCAGTCGTCAGGTAACATTTCAAATGCATAAAAAATGTTTTATGTGGGTATTATAGTATTACTTATTATGTGTAATATACTTACAGTTAAAGTACTTATTTCTGAAATTCTAATGACATTTATGTCAAATCAAAATAAAAATAAAATCCTGATCCTGAAATCCTGTCAAAAATAGATTAAAACAAATGGGTGTTAAATCAATAGTTACTTATAGTATAAAAGTTAGGTATAAAAAAGATAAAAGAACGTTTTTAAAAAGCGCACAATTTATTATAGAATTTTACTATTTCATACATTTTTAGTGTACAATATTTAATATATAAATTTAAAACCTCAACAGTTTTATAGGAAATATTTTAATATTCAAAATTAAATTGTCGCTAACAATTTAAGAAATTTTCTAGAAAATTTGAAATTCTATATTTACTAAAATTAATTTACTAGGTTAAATAACTAGGTTTTTTAAATTAATTAGAATTTAACTTATAATTATTGACAAGGCGACAAATGTGTAATGTGGTCACCATAATGGCGTATATGAACAGTCTAAAATATTTTTAATACTAATGTTTTTAATATTTATCCGAGATTTTTTAGGAAAACATTATTTAATAACTAAATTGCCAAATTTATATTTAATTATTTTTGAAACATATAAATTTAACTTCTAAAGAAATAAATTATAATATTATGCTTGTTATATTTTTTAGAGAAGATTTCTTTTGCAATATGTACTTAATTGTGAATTTATGCATTAAATTCATATGCAAAAATAATGACATAAAATAATGCTATTTTTATTTAAATTTACACTAAATTAAAACGAATAACTTACACAAATATCTAATTATTTAATTTATTACATTTAATTTAAAATAAATGTAATATAATTAATTTATTAACAATTAATCACTCTCTACTGTTAGTAATATTTATTAAAATCGCTTATATAATACAATATCTATCACAAATGTTACTTATTCTAGCGAGACTGGATTTTATTAGAAATTACGTGATTTTTTAAAATAAATACAAATAAAATATCTACTTAGCAAATATAAAAATAATAAAGTATAATAATAAATAGATATTATAGATACTATAACGAATAAAATAATTAAATTGGAATGAAAATATATTGGAGAAAAATAACGACGTAAAAAAATATTCGCAAAAAAAATCTATCTACAAAATCTCATAAAAACTACAATAATTATTATAATAAAGTTTTTTTTTTTTAAGAAACGTCATAGGAAAACACACTTTTTACAATTTACAAGGTTTTTAGAATTATGCTACGCATTTTTTTTTTTATATATAAATCTAAGGTTCGTTTTAAGTGGCAGAGCGTGGACAAGTATTCATACTTAGAAATTATTATTTTAAATATTATTATTAATGCCCGTTTCACTACCAACAGATAAAATTTAACTGACAGATAAACCTATGTCTATTTCATAAAACATGACGTTCCAGACAGAGACAGGTATAAAATATTTGGCAGATAAATTTTATCTGTTGATGGCGACACAGGCCCTTAGAGTAGTACTGCAATAAATGCCACCCACTTTTATTTTTTTTAAATATTAGTATTATGTATCAGTGACAGAGTATAAAAGTCAATGATTTTTTTCCAATTAAAAGAACAGAATTGTATAATAAAGTTGAAACATTTATTTTCAATTACAATTTTTTTAAAGGTTATCCGAAACGTTTTTGATTTAAATAATTTTTTAAATTTCTTTTCACTAAATACCAAATAAGAATTTCTATAAAAAAATCTTTTTTAAAATAAATCACAAAAAATAAATAGATTAAAATATAATAATGTAGTTATCTATTAGAATTTTTTATTTATCAGCTACATGGTACAGTCAAGAGCTGATCAACCTTTACAGAATAGTTCTAATATCGCCCTTACGCTGTGTCACAATGAAATAACGGGGTCTGTGTAAAGCTTCATGTGCACTTGACTGTACATAAAGTTGGTACATACGTAAAATATAGGGTCACTTTAAATTAGTGAACGTTAGAAAAGGATATGCATGTACTCGTGATAACAAACAACTTTTACTATGAGACCAAGGTCGAAATCGTTCAATTTTTTTTTAACTCCCCATACAAAATGCACCAGCTAATAGTATGGGGGAATGATTTTTTTGTGATTTCGAACTTGGTCTCATTGTAAAAGTTGTTTGTTATCACGAGTACATGCATATCCTTTTCTAACATTCACTAATTTAAAGTCAACTTGTATTAAGTATGCTATAGTATTTTTTATAGCATCTAGGCGAAAAGCTTATCCTACCCTTGTTTCATTGTTCTAGCTTTCTAAATCGGCATTATTATATGAAATAAGATGCATTTTATAAACTAGATACAGTAAAGCTTTTTTTTTTTCAATTTATTGTAGAAAAAAAATTTAAAAAAATTGAGGAAAAAAAAATGTTTTAAAATTAAGATAAAAAAAAGCAAATAAAAAAAAATAAACAGTTGTATTTTTTTTGCAGCTTTACTTATGTTGTTTTTTTTTACAAATAAAATGGGACTAGATATTTTATTATTTTATTGTAATTCACTAAAATGAAGAGGTATTTGTTACAATATTATTGGAATCTCTGCATGATTAAATATTATTCTAATGTACCTAAAGACAAACAAAATAAATAGGGTGACTTTAAATTAGTGAACGATAGAAATGGATATGCATGTAGTCGTGATAACAAACTTTTCTTTTTTCTGTCTCTATGTACTATCATCTTACAATAAACTATTAAATAATAATAAATAATAAACTTTTACTATGGGTCCAAGGTAGAAATCATTCAAAAATTTTTAAACTCTCCATACAAAATGCACCAGCTGATAGTATGAGGGAACAATTTTTTTTTGTGGCCCCATAGTAAAAGTTGTTTGTTATCACGAGTACATATATATTCTTTTCTATCGTTCACTTATTTAAAGTCACTCTGTAGAATGCGTCATAAAATAGTTTAAAAAAAAATTGTTATTGGTAAAATATGACAAAAATAATAACATTTTTGCACTAGGTACCGATCTACTGAATAGCTATTTTATTCGTGGTTTGAAAAAAAAACTACGTAGATATTATTAGTGACTAATTTTAGTGCAATTACCTAAAAACAATTTAATGTTACAAAAAATAAATTTAAATATACTGGATGTAACAGAAAGGGGGTATAAAGCCGAAACAACGCGATAGTCCTCATGAAACTGAACAACTTTCCCCAAGGAACATAAAACACGAAAAAAATTTTTGGATCGCTCATACTTACTCGATCAGCTGATCGGACATTTTGTATGGGGAGCGAAATTTTTTTTCGAGTTACGACTCATGTTCCTTGTGGAAAGTTGTTAAGTTTCATGAGGAATAGTTCAGCGATAGCGCTGTGTTTCGGCTTTATACTGCCATTCTGTTATACCCAGTATAAATTAAAATTTTAAATTGACGCACTCTAAAACCTACAAAACCTAAATTTAAGTCTAAATTAAATACTGCTAAACCGTAGGGTTATCTCGGCCTAAATTAAGTAACATATTAACTAAGCTAAACTAAAAATCAGATCTTATAAATTATCAATACTGTACTCTTTGAATTTTAAGCTATTTTTTTTTTATTATGTTCGTACTTTTATGAGGTTATTTTTTTTTGCGGATTCTTATGTTTTATTAGCTAATTTTTTTTAATCGCCGATACAAAATCGTATACGGTAAATAAGAACAAGCAATTATTCTATTCACTAGATAGGGTGCAGAAAAAAAATTTACAATAAATAAAAATGGTTTCGAAATTGTTACAAAATTATTTTTGACATTGCACTAATACATTTTAATAATCGTCACTTTTGTTTAAGGTCAAATTATTTTGAAGATTTGTTCGTTATTTAGATACTATCACTATATTCATTTTTTTTAAATCAACATGGCTTAGGAAAAAAGTTTTTAAAACCAAAGAGCGTTTGTTGGGGCGAAAATATTTTTAAAAGGCTCAATTCCAAGTTTTTTTTTTTTATTTTAACGTTTTTTAACACATTTTGAAGTATTTATTGTCTGTTCACTTTTTTGCCATCCTTTGTTTAAAAAAAATCGATAGGTAGGTAACATTATTGAAAAAAAAAAGTTTTTTCAAAATCGGACACATTAAAATGGCGTCACCTCTACCGACAGGAGCAACGCTTCTTAATATAAGAGATAGACAGGATAAACTCTATAATTATGACATAATATTTTTAGAAAATAGCATTTATAAAAAAAACTATTATAAAAAAAAACACAAAAGGTAAAATTAACCTCTCACATCCCACTGACCCATTATAAACCTAGACACAATAGATTTTCTATTGTTCTTTTTTTCTGGGATGTGAAAGATTAATATCCATGGGAGGCAAAAACATTTATTAAATCTTTGTAAGCCACCAACCACACTCTTTTAAGGAAAGCACTTCATTATGTTATTTAAGATACAATTTTCATTAGTAGTAACAATTTGTCCACACTTTTTTGGTTTCACTTAATAATTGTTACTAACTTCGACTCACTAGGTATTTTGAATGGTATTTCTTGTAAGTTTTTGTTCGATAGTAAATATCTTTTAACATAAAATATAAGCTTTTGTAACTAGTGTAACATACAGGGTGACTTTAAATTAGTGAAGGACAGAAAAGTATATGCATGTACTCGTGACAACAAACAACTTTTAATAAGGGACCAAGTTCAAATTCATTAAAAAACAATTTCCCGCATACTGTCAGCTGGTGCATTTTGTATGGGGAGTTCAAAAATTTTGAATGATTTCGACCTTGGTCCCATAGTAAAAGTTGTTTGTTATCACGAGTACATTTATATTCTTTTCTATCGTGTACTAATTAAAAGTCACCCTATATAATTATTAGGTATATTTTTATTGTATTCGAGTAATTATTGCATTTCCGTTGTTGATTTGGATATGCCTATTAAAACAATGTTGTGTGCTTTCAATTGAATTGAATTGAATATTGAAACCAATTTTTCTAATAATGTTACATTGGCTAGTGGCTAAGAGAAAAGACGGTCGATGAACGAAAGCAGTCACAGAGTGGTGGCCGAGACAAGGACGTCGATCAGTGGGCCGACCACCCGCTCGCTGGGCAGATGACATCGACAGATCAATAGGGCCGCTATGGGTTGATCCACAGGACCGTAGTGAATGGCGCGAAAAAAGGGAAGCCTACCCAGCAGTGGGGAGAAACGGGCTGATTTGATTGATTGAATGTTACATTAAAAAAATATCAACGTAATACATACATACAAACATATCTGTCACACGTCTTTCCCATTGGAGTAAGCTTGCCCATCGCCCTCCACTTACTACGAACCAAACACAGTTCCTTCGCCATGAATTCAAATATAAACTCTCAAAATATACAGGGTGAATTTGAATTCGATCGACAAAATTAAAGGCAAGGTTATTTTTACTTCGGTAATTAAAAAAAAATTATGCGAAATTAATAAAAAATAGGAAAGTTCCGTAAAAGAAAAAAAAATTGAGTGACTTTTGGTTTGGTTTTAACTTTTCAACTTAATTTCACTTTTCTGACATTTAATAAAAAAAATCCAATATTTTTTTTTTTTAATTATTCACAATTATTATTCTAAATCGATATCATAACATCGCCTTAAATTTTGTCGATTGAATTCAAAGTGACCCTGCATATCCCAAAGGAACAGAAGCACTCGGTATTCCATATTAAAAACATAATTGAAACATAGGTATATGTGTATTACCTACATGCACATATACATATGCACGTATATGTGCATATGTAATATGTAACATGTAATATGTAACATGCATACGTAATATGTAACATGTTAGTGTTATGCCATCTACCATAAAAGTTTTATATAAAATTAGTCATTGTTTACATATTTTTGACATTGACTATTAACCATCAAACCAAAACCTTCAAGAAAATCCATTCTAAAAACCACTCCCCTAAACACATTACCTGACACATTTGAACCGTTTCACTTTAATTGCGACTTTGTTACCAACTAGCTTAAGTGTGGACGCTGCTGTGATGAAATCTGCTGCAGACATATCCTGGCCATCTATTGAGAGGAGGAAGTCACCTTTTTGGAGACGACCATCAATTTCTGCTGGCGTGCCTGGTAGCTGGAAAAGAGATAAAAAAATAAATAATTAGTTTTATCAAAAACAGAACTCTAGTCGAAAAGTCCTAGTTTGTATCGAGGATGCTCGTTACTATTTCACGCAAAAACCACTGAACAGATTTTAATGTAACTTTACAGTATTGTAGCTTGAACATCATGATAACACAAAGGCATTGTGTAATTTTTCCAAGATAACTATGACGATAAATGCGTACGAAATCTAGTAAAATATCACAAAAATGAAATACGTGACAGGATCTATGTATTTATCATGAGTATAATTAATTGCCTATTATTTGTATTTAAATAAGAAACACCCAGTAAATTTAATTGTTTAAGAATGTTATAATAAATAGCCTATCTTAGTTTTGCAAAATGAACCGATAACTTGTAAAAACCGCGTTGACACAGATGCAGGTGAATCATTCGAGAGGCCTCAGGAGTTTGCAGTTATATGCTGAAATAATGATGATGATCATCACTTACCAAGTCTCCAAGATAGACTCCAGACCCTTGCGCTGGTGATACCACAGTCAGACCAAGCACTCGTCCCGCCTTCCTGGACAGCTCCACTTCCACCTCATCATACTTTATCGGCTCCGGTCGGTGGACTGTCATTTTTAACTAGAATACAATTGAATTTTATGTTAGTGCTAGCTTTAAAATTAAAACTAATCAGGTAAATCAGGTTTTTTTCGAAATTCATGAGAATTATCCAAATTCGCGCGGATCAAAACTACGCATACATCGGAATCGAAGCGTACGTTATGCTGTCTACACCCAAAAGCCGCCGGCTTTTTTGACAGCTGCCATTCGTATGACGTAAAGCCGCCGGTCTAGCCCGGCGGCATGCCTGCGGCTTTGGTGTGTAGATAGTAAAACTGAAGGATTTGTTGTTTTGTATTCATTTCTATAGCGCAGAAATGTCGATCTACCACACGCAGTAATACAAAGAAACAAATCATTCCGCTCCGATTCGATTTCGATCCAGTGGAGCTTAAAGGTCCTTTATGTTAGGAATTGAACTTAGAAAGGCTAAAACGGCCGGTGGGTGACACACTGTTACGCACAAAGTTGCGTATTGCGAGTCATAAAGCACTTGGATGAATTAGCGTAGATGAGTTTTCATGTGTCTGTTTGTGCAAGTTTTCTATATCTACTAACATACTATAGGTAACTACCTCGCTGCGTAATACATGGCATCGTGTGTTAATCGCCTTGTATATCCTAACACTATCTTACCTTGTCAGTTTTCTGTTTAATAGTCAAACACCGCCGTTCGTGCGCCATATCTTTGGTGATCTTGACTCCGTTACACTCCAGGATCTGGTCTCCGACCTTCAGTCTTCCATCTTTGGCAACTGCACCGTTTTTATGGATATCTAGGACTATTGCTCCGGCACCCTAGAATTTGAGAAGATATTATAAGAACATTAAAGTTTAAAAAAAAAACATTGGAATGACATAAAGTTCTTTTAAAATGGCTAAGGGCTTATAAATAAACGTAAGTATCAGATACATATGAAAAAAGGGGTTTGAAAATGTAATTATACGTTGTGGTTGTGTCAGCTAAATGGACGTCCACAGCTGGACAAAAGCCCACCCCTAGGACCTCTACAACGACCGGTCTTGCGCTGCCCACACCCAACGATTTCTTGATGACTTTTACTAGGCCGTCGGTCCACCTTAAATACACGTAGAGTAGGTACCCCAAATCGACGTGCATGTATGAGGCCACTGATGAATTTGAGATGAAGTGAAACAAGTATGTTTGGATCGTATCTGTCACACTTCTCTCCCATTAAAGTAGATAGAGAACACTTCCCTCCACTTGCTACGATCCAAACACACCTCTCCTCTTCATCCACAATCATCAGTCGCCTCAATAGTTTAAAACTAAAAACACTTAACTTTATAGTAGCAATAATAAAGATACTTACATTAACCAAGGTATCACTGCCGCCAAGTAGCACAATGCCTAATATTTGGCTCGCTGTGTTAAGTTCTATAACGGTATCTTGATTCGGTACTATTGGGGCTGTCGCTGGATCTGGTGGTGGTTCCGCTAGAAAAATAAACAGTGATTTATGCAATTTTTTGTTTTCGTATTTAGGTTTAAACATTCGTCGAAGGGCATTATCGTCGACGATACTGCAAAACCGCTGATGTACCATATGCAATACCGGGTAAATACAAGAAGTAGCGAAATTCAAATTAGCGCGCCGCGGTTACATGGATGTCATTTTGCTCCCGCCCATACTGTCTCCTGTAAAATTTGTCAGGTTGTAGTTATGCAGTATTGCAAATTGTAGATTAGCGGTTTTGCAGTATCATCGACGTTATGTTGTTTTCATTAGGTTTTTTTAAGCAAAGCCTTCTCCTTACTTTATAAAGTAGGCACAATGTTTCCTCTGCCACGTATATGCTATGTTTTGAATGATTGCATCGATGAAAAAGTAAGTAATCACCATTAGGTCTAAGATTAGACAAATAAATGAAATAAACGATCCACACTCATAACCCCACATTAGAATTCCTTGTGCCGTGGATACCTACACAAAAAGACATCCAAACTTGAAACAGATACACCCATCATTTAAATATTTGTCCAACTGGGTTTCGAAGCCAGAACCCTCTACGTAGCACTCTGACACGGTGACGCACCAAATAGGTTAACTAAGACCTTTCTTTTGCCAAGTGATTTAACGAAGTTTGTGAGCTATATAAGCCTGTTTTACTACTTATAGATGAAATTCATCTGATGGATATTTTATACCTAAATTATTCTCTCTCTAAAACGTAATAATTTATGAAATACACTTATGTTAATCGTAGGTGGTGTAACAGGCACTTTTGGTTCCTACAACTACACTCTGGTAATAATAAAATGTTGTACCTCTAACAGGTGATGGTGCAGGTCTTGGAGTAGTAGGTCTTGAAGCTCCGGTCTTTGGATCTGGAGTCTGGTTTCTACTGGTTGGTCTTGATGCTCCACTTGCTGTAGATAGAGTTGTGAAAAATATTTATTAGGGAATTGTTAAAAGTTTATAAGTAAAAACTATTTGGTAAGTTTAGGAACAAATTTTTTTTCTAGACTTTGTTATTTGTGATTTAAATTGTGATTTAGATTATTGTTATTAAGCGCCAAAACACCGTGTGTTAGTTTTTGGCAACTAGTTTGAAACGTTTCGTTTCAGATGCGTCGTGTGTGGTTTTTTAAAGAAGTCTATAGCAGAAACTTCGATGCAACTCAAAAGTAACGAGCAGTTTCGGTTGCGTTGCATTTGCATTTCACCGTGTGTTCTGGGTCTTAGACTTTGTTATTAACTTAGACTTGTTCATCAATTTGCTGTAAATAGAGTTGTGGAAATATTCGTTAGGTGGTCCACACAGAGCCAGATCTCGGCCCGTTTCAGCAAGATTTTTGAGATCCTAGTTAAGTTAAAACAACTCCTTCGCTAAATTTTTGTTATTTCGAAGGAATCACAAGTTTTAGCCACAGTTAATGGCGATTTAAAATATCGCCAATCACCGCTTTTCCAAACGAATGCTAATTTCCAAGTTCATCAATTAGAAGATTAATCGTTTATCAGAATCCAGTGGGTCAGATCAGCGCTGGGTTTATGAGAATAGAGGTCTGGCTTATTAGATTGTCTCTTCTATTGGCCACGTGTAAAAGGACCATTCTTCTTTTTCTTTTTAACCTATAGCTGCCCACTGCTGAGCATAGGCCTCTCTAATGCGACCGGTTCAATGCCACCTGCATCCAACGAGACCCCGCGGTCTTCGCTATGTCATCGGTCCATCTGGTATGCCGTCCCACGCTTCGCTTGGTAGTCATCATGTCAGCTTATGTACGGCCACTGCTGGACAAAAGCCTCTCCCAAGGATCTCCACAACGACCGGTCTTGCGCTGCCTACATCCAACGGCTTCCAGCGGCTTTAACCTAGTTGTCGGTCCACCTTGGTAGTGCGTGGCGTTAAATGTCCTTCTTTTTCTTCTCCGTATTCTTCATTGCTGAAGGTCGTGTCCGTCTTGAAACGCCTAAAGGTAGCTAGGGAAAACAATACGTCGTCATGACAACAACCGTACACGTTGTCATGACGACGTATTGTTCTCCCTCCTGACGGGCCAAAGCCCGGCCACGGCCTGAATCTGTGTAGATAGGCCTTTAGTGGAGTCCTTGACGATCGTTTTCCATAATATTCTGTCTTCGGCTTGTCTCAGGGCAGGGTAACAGTCCAGTTATCGCTTTGATCTTGTCAGACCAACGGGTAGGTGACCATTACTGTGTAAATACTTACTGGCAGCCCCTGAGCTTCCAGCAGGGTCTTCTTTATCATCCTTCATGTTGGGGCTGCAAACTGTAAGGATGACCACGCCTTCAGTGTGCTTCAATTTGGCTGCAGCCTGAAAATTTCAGAATAATATAAGAGTTAGTGAATGATTTTTGCTAATGATATGAAGCTTTGATAAAGTAACTTGTTAAATGGAAGTTGGATATTTTTGTTTTGGAAAATATATTTTATGTATTTATTTTTAGTTAAAAAAACCAAAATTTTTGAATTAAATCTTGAAGAAGGCGGCAACAACGCCGCAACATACCAATTTTTCTCAATCTAATGAGAAAGTCAACGTCATCATGGCGTATTAAGAAATTGAAATTAGCAGAATAAATATATATCGTTATATTTAAGTAACATACCGCATCGTAAGGACAGCTAAGAAGTGAATCTCTATTGACTGCAAGAATCATATCACCAATTTGGAGGCCAGCCTGAAATTAAAAAAAAAAATATTAGTCGTTCAATCATTAGCGAAGAAGGTGTTTTTGGACCCCGATGGAAAAGAAGCGTGACAGATATCATGTAGGGTCATTTTCTAATATTTTTTTATTTAGTCTTGTATTTAGCCATATTTCATAATTACCCCCACTATACTTTCATAATTATGTATGTTAGTAAGTTAAATATATTCACATTATTACAACAAGACGAGTTTCAAATATACTTCTAGGACAATTAATGTCTTTTTTTCACGTTTTGTCTAAAGCCAAAACTTCATTTATCTGAGTTAGTTCTAGGACTGTAGGTAGAATAAAACTCGTTTTGTAAAGGTCTATTTATACAGATTCCGGACGTG
Organism: Anarsia innoxiella; assembly: GCA_947563765.1. NCBI lineage: Eukaryota > Metazoa > Arthropoda > Insecta > Lepidoptera > Gelechiidae > Anarsia > Anarsia innoxiella. Next base: position 1,585,334 of record OX387413.1, read on the forward strand.
TCAGGAAAAAAATATTATTCCATACATTTTCTATGGATTCGTTCACACACGTTGTCATGACGACATATTGTTTTCAGTCCTGACGGGCCACGGCCCGGACACATCCCGGGCACGGCCCAGATCTGTGTAGATAGACCCTAATATGGGGGTATAGGTTTAGGTACATATTAATTACTTAACTACATACCTGTTCAGCAGCACTGCCCTCTTGCAAATCCGAGACGAATATCCCACGACCTGCCTCCGTGTGACGTCCTTCTATGATCATGATGCCAAGACCAGATGGACCCTGAAATATATTAAAATCCTATTATTCAAGCCGTATTCATTGGCGTGCTGTAACTGTAATGCTATCTACACACCAAAGGCTAGGCCGGCGGCTTTACGTCATATGAATGGCAGCTGTCAAAAAAGCCGGCGGCTTTGGTGTGTAGATACTATAAGATACAGAAACGAAGTTCTAGTGTATATGCGTGTTGATAATGATTCATAGATGAGCTGTAACTGTAACCGAACAGATACAGTAACGAAGTTCTATTGTGAAAGCGTGTACACGATTAAAAAATACGCCAGGCCTACGCAAGAATTCTAGTCGTAACTAGAAAATAACTGTGTACACTAATCTTGTCTGCGAAAGACGCGTCGTCGCGGCGAACGTGGTTTTTCGCGTGTAGAACAAACACAATTCTTGTCGTGTACACGAAGAATTTGTCTGTATGGATACTCTTTGATATGCGGCAAAAACCGACAATCGTCGGCTCGCTCGCGAACCACGAACACACTATGTTTTTTGTTTTTCAACGGTTACAGTTATAGCTCGCTAATAAATACGCGCCTTAAATCAGTATAACTAGAGCTGATTAGAATTGATTCTCTAAAGAGATATAAACAACATGCCTACACTCATTTAAATGAGCAAGTAAATACCTTCGTCTATCTTTAACATAATAAACACATACAACTCACAACACTCAACTGAAAACTTGAAAACTACGAGCGCTCATAGAATTTAGGTGTCTAGTTAATAATTGCCGTATATAATAAAGTAATTTGTAATTCAAATTATATTTACTATAGACTGTTTATGTTAATTAGTTTAACTTGACAACAGTTATCAGTGGCTACCGGTAAACATTTTAATTTGTTAGGTTAATGCATGATGTGGTTGAAAAATTTAATCTGTAGTGTAGAGTATCAAATTATAATGCGTGTACGCTGTTTTTTGATTAGATATGTCTCTGAATGTTTCTATAGCAAAGTTACGCTAGACTAATCCCACGTACGCGACGATTTAAGACATGGGCCCAAGTCTGACAATCAATCAATCAAATCAGACCGTTTCTCCCCACTGCTGGGTATAGGCCTCCCTTTTTTTGCGCCATTCACTACGGTCCTGTGCCAATCTAACCCATAGCGGCCCTGTCCATCTGACGATGTCATCTGCCCAGCGAGCGGGTGGTCGGCCCACTGATCGACGTCCCTGTCTCTGTGACTGCTTTCTTCCATCGACCGTCTTTTCTCCTTTACAATACTTTCAGTTGTGTGTCGGCAGAGTGTAATTTTTTGACACATTTGGTCGCAATCAGTGTAAGCCATTGTTTAGCAGAATACCGTGTCAAAAAATGTCATTGATTCTCTGCCGTTACACAACTTAGGCTATTTTAAATTAGCAGACTTGGAGTATAGAAATATTAAGACAAGAAGCTCATTTGTCACACGCAACGTGGGACAGCATTATTCAAAATGTTACTTTAATTATTTGTAAAAGTAATTACAGTGTGTATGAATCTTTATCCAAACTGGTGTTCGCAAAAAATTTAAAACAAAACGATATGAGAACAAGTATTAAAGCGGTAGATAATTTTTTTATCACATGTCGAGGCTATCAAAAATGCCATCCGGATATATGTATTCTTCCTCGGATTTATACGTATAATGAGATATATAATTTAAGATACCTAACTCAAAAATATATTATACAGTTTTCTAAAAATTGATTTATAGGCGATTAAAATTTAAAGAAATACTGCACATGTGAATATGTTATTAAAAATACTACACTCTTATAATAAATAAAATATAACCACTAAACTAAACTTAACCTAACTAACACTAATCCGGGAATAATCCGCCCCTGGTCTCTCCTGGTGCAAACGTGCCCATCACCCCAGCTGCGTTTCCACGCTAAATAGATTTTCATTTTAAATAAATAATTTTGATTCATGATTTTAGACCACTTTTAAAATAGAACTTACAAAGTCTTCAAATGTAAAGTCATTTTTGAGTCTTCTTTTTGAACTTCTTAAAAAATGGCGGTAAAATGAGTATTACATAAAAACACATTTTCTCTTGTTATCATACCTTTCATCTTATATCTTTTAGTTTCACTTGTGCAGCCCAGAGTTAACGCAATAAACCCGGAGATAGCTACTAACACTGGGTTAAATCATGATTAATTAACAAAAAATATTTATTTAACCCTGTGTTAGCAGCTAACTCCGGATTTATTGGGCTGCGCAAGTGGGCCTAAGTTAATAAATAAAGAAGGTATTCACTCTATTAAAATATATGGACAGAGCCACATTGCACTGCGTCGCAATACACTTTGGTCTTAACCTAACCAACCACAGGTAGAACAAACAATGTAATTTAATATAAAACTAACCTTTTTGATGGTAATATCCCGTACACCCTTGTAGCCTGCAAACCGGTCTTCTGCCTGCAAATAATAATACATCATTATTACTACATTATATTATGTGGTCATTCCAACGCAAAGCAGAATTGTTTGTATTTTTGAATGTTTTTGTAACGTGCGAAACGTTCTTTGAGATTTTTTCACCAATTAGTCATTTATACAAATCTTAAGACATTTAGCTTGCTGGGTGTTTGTGTGTTACGAATGTACAGTCAGCATCATAAGTCGATAAACACATTCAGATTTTCAAAAGTAATATACACCATTTTTAAATATAAAACCTTAGTTATATTTCTTATTTTGAACTTCATCGGACGTTCATTTAACTCTGGAGTATTTTTTGTTAAGCAATTTTCATATAATAATGGTGTATTTTACTTTCAAAAATCTGAATGTGTTCATCGACTTATGATGCTGACCGTACTAATAGTAACCTGTTTTATAGGGCAATGTACAATTTAAAGTACAGATCTACCAAGTTATCTGTGAATTGGCCGTTATTGGAACTAAGACCACTGAAATGTCAAATTCCAGAACTGCTATAATTTGTAGAAATACATTTTTGTATTACTACTAACATTCAGTTCACAGATAAGTCAAAGTCAAAGTCAAAAATATATTTATTTCATAGGCGCAAAAAATGCTCTTGAAACCGTTACATTATTATATAGGTTATTTTTTTAAAGCTAGCGCTAGATTCGCAAGATGCAGTTTCCCCCAGAGAAGAACCTAGCAAGAAACTCTGTGAGGTTGCTCTTTTCAAATAAAGTTTTACAATTCTTATAAACAATTACACAGGTATAAAGGTACATATTTTCATCATTACAATTAAGTCTGTCTGTAGTCTTTATTTCACTATACATTGGCAAAATCCATAATGATAGTTACCATTTAAAAAAAATCTGTTTCTTAGCAAAACATGATACCTAGTAGTTGAAGAAGGTAGGTACTTTACCTTCTGTTCCTATGTGGTATCTACACACCAAAGCCGCCGGCGTTTTTGACAGCTGCCATTCGAATGACGTAAAGCCGCCGGTCCAGCCCGGCGGCATGCCGGCGGCTTTGGTGTAGCTAGCATATGGCGTTTTTTGACACCACCCTATGTAACACTACTGTGTTTATTTCAAATTAACCTGCCAGCCTACTAAACACTGCTCCAGACAGAAAACCCAACAAACAAAATTATTTAACAAATAAATTCCTCGTAGAAAATATTCAGGAGCGTTAAAACAAAAGATGTTTGCCCAAAAGTGAGCAAACACCGCGTGCCAAAGTTTGAACAATTGTTCAAATTGTTCTCCGTCAATTTGTTCAAATATTGTTCTGCGTCTGTTCTTTGTTTGGACAATTCTGTTTCTGACCCGAGCTTCTTGTCACATATTGCTGTTCGGCAGAAAATGGCGCGTGGTATTTATATCATTCTATTTTTGAAAATGTAAGCAGTTTGTAGACAATTCAAGACAAAGTGTGTTGAGTCAACCTTTTTAAAGTCCTTTTACAACCTTTTTTGTTAACCTTTTTTAAAATAAAATAAAAAAGTAACCAAAAATGAGAACCACCTCCTTTGTTGTTTCTTTGATCGTTTTTAGTTTGAAGTTGGTTAAATAAATAATATATATGAAAATAATTACCTACATACCAAAAGTACAAAAATCTTTCTGTCTGTGTTATCGTAAGTACCAAATGTGTGAAGCAATTTTGATTATTCTTTGTTTTGAAACGCGATTTAATCAAGCACGTTTTTATCTTTGTAACGATTAACTCAATTTGGGGTATAATTTCACAGAATAGATCGAGATTTTCTTTAATTTAAATGGCATCGAACATATTTGTATGGAGCCTGGTATAGTAAAAAAACGGTATCAATTAGACTCAACATCCCCTATTCGAGCTAGTATGGAGAAAAAAGTTGTAGAGAAAAATATTATAAAACGATAGTATTTTGGACAATTGTCGAAAGTGATATACTTTCGGAGATATAGAAGTTTGAAAATGAAAGAACTTTGAAGATTGTCACATGCGAACATTTACAAGTTCTATATCTCCGAAAGTATATCACTTTCGACAATTGTCCAAAATACTATCATTTTATAATATTTTTCTCTATCGATTTACGTAAGTTTCATCAGTGGCCGCCAACTTGTTTTTCTCCATACCAGCTATGTTGAGTGTAAGTGATACCGAAATTTTTTACTATAGGTACCAATTACGTTGGATGCTCTTTACAATCCTATTCCACCTTTAAAGTTCCTCTTTTCTAACTCACCTTTTGTTTCTTGAAAGACAGAGTACGTCTCCATATTGTTCTGAGTAGCACCGTCGGTTTGTATTGTTCTGTATCAATTCCTCTTCGGGATCTCACTTCGCTCATCACAGTCATTACTTTAGAAGCGACATTATTCACTTTGATTCAATATTGTTCACTTTGGAAGCGATCTTATTCACTTTGATTCAAAAATTGTTTACTTTTGAAGTGATATTATCCACTTTGATTTAAAATTGTTCACTTTGGAAGTGACATTTTACACTTTGGTTCAAATTGTTCACTTTGGATGTGACATTATTCACTTGTGTTTGTTATCGTTCACTTTGAAATTTAGAAGTGGCATTGTTTAATTTAGTTCGTCATCTATCACTAAAATATTTTTGTTTATGAAAATCAGTTGAGAAGTAGGTAGATACAATGTATTTTTATAAAATGTTTTGTTTAAAATCAAAATTAAAATACTGATTAAGTTTTTCTTGCTTTAACTATAAAAATAATATAGTAAAATGTTACTATGGATATAGTAAAATATAAATTCTAAATAGTAAAATCAATTTCAAACTAAACCCTCCTTTTACCTATTCATTTGAATACTTTAATAAAATCAAATGGGTTCCCTACACTTAACTAAAAAGGTTTTTATCTTTTTATCAGCAAATATGGTCACAGTGTTAACAAGTAGATAACACATAATACTAGGAGCCTAATTCTGATTACTCGCTACCTACTTGATTGTCGCAGTACGTTCTTTCACCCCCAATATTCCGTCTTTAGTTAATTATAGATCCACGGTCGGCAGTTATATAAATACAGTCAGCCCGTGTTCCACTGCTGGGAAAAAAAGTCAATAAGTCATAAATAAAAAAAAATAGGACAAACACTGTGTGCACAAATAAAAGTCAACTTAAACTTAGCAAGTTTTTTCAGTAAGGATTTTTTTATCGAAGATTTTAAAAAAAATTAAGATAATTATGTAAATCTACTAAGGTAAAACCAGAGATAGATTGAATTTTAAGGACGGCTGTGAATGAAAAAAAAATTAAAGTCATGTCGTATCAAGAACAAGTTGGCAGAACAGAGGCAAAGATGGCGTTTACTCCACTGACAAGAGCCTTTTAAATATATGAATGAATGAGTGATCGATCAGTAGGCATATGAATATGAAAAAACTTACAGCCAGCATCGGTTATGGAAGTAGGACCCGCGTAAAGGACCAGAATCGCTCCCCAGATTAACAATTCTGATATCGTTGTTAAAGGTAAACATAAAAGATTTATTGGTTAAGAGCTGTGGACTTTCAGAGATTGTTGTACTCTGTTATAATTACGAGTAAGTTCATATACTCGTATTATCGTCATCATCATCATGATGATGAATGGGCATGATGACTAAAAAAAATTTTTAAGTCCATCGCATAGATTATTTTAAAATATTCGACACGTATTTTTCCTTTTTTCTCTTAAACTAAAAATGACAAAGATACACTGGGTTAAAGTTGCTGGTGACGTCACTCCTCATTAGAATTTTTACCTAGGAGTGACGTCAATACCCCCACTCCGTAACTTTGATGCTCTGTATCTTTGTATTTATTTGTGTATTTGATCTGGTAAAAAACGTGTTTCAAATATTTTTTAATAGCCTAAAAGACGGACTAATTATTTTTTGAATTTTCGAATGAAGTCATCATCCCCATTACAAGTAAGTTCATACATCATCATCATGATGATGTCTTTATATGAATAAATCATCAGGTAACATACTCAAGAGTAACCTTAACCGACGTACATGTATGAGGCGAGTATTGAATGTGGATGAAGCGAGAGAGGTGTATTTTGACGTAACAAGTGGAGGGAAGTGGTCTCTACCTATACCGATGGGGAAGAGTGTTAGATATGTCTGTATGACCTATTTTTATCTTTCTTTCGTTTAAACTAGACTTTTGCTAAATTTTTTTTTTATATTAATTGGGCCCAAGTCTGGTAATTTACAATATTCTTAGTTGTGTGTCGGCAGAGTGTCAATGTCATTTTTTGACACATTTGGTCGCAATCAGTGTAAGCCACTAGAGATGAAACGGATAGTGATTTGGCCGGATACCGGATACCGAATATCCGGCAATCTTGTAGGCCGGAGCGCCGGATATCCGGCCGCCGAATATCCGGCCCTATTTTTGAATTCATTTAAGTATTCATCATAATTTGCCACTTATTAATTTTGACTATTAAAATTAAAACATTTACGTATTTGTCGTGTGATTATAAAAATAAAGGGTATCTATAAATCTATTGCTGTTTGATTTTCACTTCGTAAAATAATTTAAATTTTGTGAATTCTACTATCCGGCCTCCGCCGGATAGTGACCTACTATCCGGTATCCGGCCGGATAGTGAAAACTAGGCCGGATAGGCCGGATACCGGATAGTTACCGGATATCCGTTTCATCTCTATAAGCCACTGTTTAGCAAAATACAAAATTTGTCAAAAAATGCCGTTGACACTCTGCCGACACACAATTAAGGCTATTTTAAATTAGCAGACTTGGGCCCCTGGTCAATATTTTAATGAACTCGACTTAAACAAAGTCAGCAAATTCACATGATTCAAGTACATCTAATTAAAGTAACCCGCTAAGCTATTATTATAATTATTAATTAATGTTTTTTTGTCAACTAAACATAATTTTGCAATTAAAATTATTTGATTACACTGCAGGTAGGTAATTATAAATTGTAAATATATATAGTTTAAAATAAGTAGGTAATTTTAGAAGTTATTTTTAGTAAACGAAATGTTATAACAATAGAGTTTTCGTTAGAATATTGACAAAAAAGTTTTGCTTTTCATTTTATGTATTAAATAAGATTTTTATTATGTTATCTTATAAAATCAATATCTAAGTATTCTTGCAATAAACTAATAAAAATATATTTATCAAGCTTATTTACTGAATTTAATAGAATAAATATAATATACAAATATGCTTAAAATATGATATTTAATTTAAATTTTAAATATAACAAAAATAAATAAATGAATAAATATAATTTATAATAATAATTTATTAACTAGTTTTTAAGTTGTAACGACACAAGAATACTGTAGATATTAAAAAAACGTTTATAACAGGAAAATAATGAAAATTGTGCATCAAAATATATTATGGTTATTTATAATTCGATATATCCTTAATTAAGGTATATGTTTAGCAAATCATAAAACATAAATACAAAAAAAAAATATTTATAAAAAACTATCTATCAAATATATATATATATATATATATATATTTAGTTTATTTTATTTAATAGTTTATTGTAAGATGATACATAGAGACAGAAAAAAAGAGAAGTTATACAAAAGGTACAGCATATTTCTAAAATAATTTTTTTCCTGCAGACCCCACAGAGAGAGAAGTGATAGCATAAATGCAGGATAGTCAATTAACCTACAATATAATTTTCCTTTATATGTATATATTTTAATAGAGATTAATTAAAAAAGTTATGAAAAATAAAAAGAAAATATTTATTATATAGGTACCTAATTCATAAATAACACGATCACCATCATCATATTTAAAACCGTCGCTCTTGTCGGTAAAGTCTATGCCACTCTGCTCTATTCTCTGCCGTCCGTTTGAGCACCCAATAAGACAGAACTTCTGTCCCCTATTCGCTCTTAAATCAAAGTTTTGTTATCTTAGTCAGTATACTACTGCTAGGGAAATGCCACTCTCCTTGCTCTCCACGATTCTCTATCCTAAAAGTACCTTTCCACCAGAGATGTGCTATGCTACGTTGCTATGGATGCGTTTGATATCCACCAATCATATTCAGGGCGCCCTCATATTCAATGTATATGATTGGTGGATATGAAACGCATCCTCTGTGATAACAAGTTAAGTCAACATGTAATTGTATATAAGAGTCTCGATTTAAAAAAAAGATATATTGCACTGTGCCGAAGGTTTCTTGCCGTCTTCTTCCTCTCGGCTATACAGGTAGTGAACCGGCAGTAGTTTTATATTAAAAAAGTGACATCAAAAAAGTGTAATGAATTTTGCCTATTTTTGAATAAAACACTTTTCATTTTCATTTTTCATCCATAGCAACGTAGCATAGCACATCTCTGGTGGAAAGACACCCTAAACCGCATCTTCCCAGACATCCATGAAGGTGTCAAGAGGCCTAAGTCTGCTAATTAACAACATTTTCAGTTGTGTGTCGGTAGAGTGTCAATGGCATTTTGATGGTCGCAATCAATGTAAGCCATTGTTTAGCAGAATACCAAATACAAAACTGATACACAACTGAGGATATTGGAAACTAGAGGCTGCCCGCGACTTCGTACGCATTCATTATCATATCTAAGAATATAATCAGGATATCTTAAAATAATATAGCCTATGTGTTATCCTGATGTATAAGCTACAATATTGCCGATTTTCATAAAAATCTGTGCAGTGGTTTTTACGTGATCAAGTAACAAACATCCATCCATTCATCGGCACAAACATTGACATTTATAATAATAATAGGATTAAAAGAATTGGGCCCCAGCTCATCCCGCCTTTTCAAAGATTTTTAAATAAATAAACTTTAGAGGTTAGAATCCGTCTTAATATAGAATCTAAACTAAACATATTATTCATATATATAGGAAACGTACAGTTGTTTAGCGGTTAACTCCAAAACTGATTTTCTAATTAGAACAATTTAATGTGGCGTTTCGACGCAAGGCCGGCGTTTTCGTTATCGTTTTTAAACTGAGTTTTTCGTACTATTTTACCGTATTATTTTATTCCAATAATGCACACATTTGGTCACTATTTCAATTGTATTTTTTTAAAACACTAATCATCAAATTTTTCGTTCGAAAACACTTTTCACTTTTGACACTAAATTGATTAGGTTATTTGATAAAAAATTATAAGTTAACACATAAATACATTTTAGCACAATGTTTTAACATAAATCCACGTTTTATTAAAAAAGTTTTTAATAAAATTCACGCTAAACACGAGCGTGCTCATCACTTAACATCAACTGACTATAAAAGCGTTATGTTTGCAATATGACATTGCTAAATATGAGATAACATAGACGAAACCCACTTGTATATTCAAATAATATATACAAATCTACAACACGGTAAAAACTATCGTATTTCTTAACCACAAAACATAAATCTTTAAAACTACCTAACGGCTGTTACGACGTTTAAAATTTCGACTCAAAGATAAACACTGAAAAATATCGAAGCGTGTTTTAAATTGAATTTTAATTTAATATACTTAAAGTATATTTTTGTGTGTTATAAACCGTGTAGGAAAATTGTACGGAAATCGGTTGTGTATTTATTACACTTATGTTATACGTCTCGCACTTATGGTAATGTGGATAAGTTGAAGTGAGAGGGAAGATGTTAAGCCGGCAAGGTCAGTGTTAGCAGTAATAAACACTCGTACAGACCAACAATTTTATTAAGAGCTCTCACATATTAATCTTCGCTTTTTACCCGACTTAAACCAAGCCAAAAGAGAGGGTAATGTTTTTTTACGAAAATTGATCTGTTTAGCAAACTTAATAGTGCAATGTCCTTATTGTAAAATAGACCTTATTTGTATAGTCACTTGATCCTCAAGAAGTTATCCAGGACTAAAAAAATGCTTTTGAAAAACTCTTCTTAATATACTTACGGTCATTACTGATATTCTAAAACCCTACAGAGTTTCTTGCTAGGTTCTTTTCTGGGAAAAACTGCACTCTTGCGAATCTAGCATTAACTTTAAAAAATGACCCGTCCTAAGTGTTGTCAAAACCTACAGGATTAAATGATTTTTCATTTTCATTTTCTATCTATCTCTAATTTTTCCCTACTGGAGATAGAAATTGATCTTTATTAGAATTTTTCGTCCTTATAAATCTACTGCTTTAAAAAAATCTATGGGTTTCCATGAAGGATAAATCAAAAGTGATAGCTTCGTGACATTTAAGTACTGCCGATCTCGGATACTTTAGCTATCTGCCTTTGAATATTGGGAACAGCCGTTAATGGACTTTTAACTAGTTGCAGGAATCTTCATTAAATTTAAAGCTTCATTAATTATGCGACACCTATCGCTGATAATATATTCGTTTTCTAAAAAAAAACCACGACGGCAACATTATTTAATGCTTAATTAACTTTAACAGTCAATTAGGCACACTTGATGGTCTCAATTTCTAAATTATTTAAAAAAAATATTTCTTCTGTTAAAAATATTTTTGTAAAGAAACAATATTACAAAAGGCAGTTTTAAATTTTGAAAATAGAACTTACATAGTGCGAGTAACCTGTAAGATTTAACTTGGGTCATCATTTCTATGACAGCTCATACTGCTGAGGTCTCTACATAATATTGTAAGTTATAATTTTGATGTCAATGAACTCTGACAACCGTAACCTAACGCTAATTAACATTTTACATATTCTTAAATTAAAAGTTAAGTTAAAAAAATTACAATCAGTTCTAGCAAAAATTTTTTTTTAATGGAACCTACCATCTTTGAGTAGGTATAGAATATATAAGGAGGTGCCATACCGTCTGGATCTACGTGCCTGGTCTGGCGCAAAATGGCTACCTTTTTGTATGGTTATTTCTAATCATTTGACAGGTCATCTACGAAGAAAACTATGAAAAACTTGCGCCAACCTTGGCACGCTGTCATAAACTCATTTGTATATGAAAAAAAAAATGGGGCAACTTAAAAATATGAAATTAAACTGAATTTTATAACTTACAAAATTTTATATATTTTTTGTAATGTCAAAGCTCTATCAAAATCAGTCAAGTGGTTAACATTACTCGTAATGCTGTTTTTTATGTTAGATCAACTGGTTTTGGTCAGTTATGCAAGGAGATCGCTATCAAAAATACATTTTTGTTTATACTAATTACCTTAAGTCTGAGATTTTGCATATTTAGAAATCTGAATTTGTTATTATAAATATTTGTTATTTAGGTAAATTGTTGTCAGCCCATATTATGTCCCCACCGAGGGGCACGAGCCTACTCTCATACAGAGAGTGATTAGGCCGTAATCCACCACGCTGGCCAAGTGCGGGTTGGCGGATTTCACATACACCTTCAAATTTCTTCTTTGGTGTATGCGGGTTTCCTCACGATGTTTTCCTTCACCGTTAGCAAGTGGTAATCGAATAAATTGATCCGTACATGAGAAATAAACTCAGAGGTACGTGCCCGCGCCAGGATTCGAACCCGCGCCCTTGGAGTACGAGGCAAGCGTTCTACCAACTGGGCTACCACCGCTGATTTTTAAATAAAAAATGTGGTTATAATATTTATTTATTTTGTAAGTCATGCGATAAAAATATTAAAAATCTTATTTAGGTGCGTACGAGTACTTTAAAGGTCTAAACAGATCCGGGCCGTGCCCGGGACGTGTCCGGGCCGTGGCCTGACAGGAGGGAAAACAATACGTCGTTATGACAACGTGTGTGAACGAATCCATAGAAAATGTATGGAATGATATTTTTTCCCTACACGTCCCGGACACGTTGTCATGACGACGTATTGTTTTCCCTCCTGACGGGCCACGGCCTGGACACGTCCCGGGCACGGCCCGGATCTGTGTAGATAGACCTAAACATTACATGTAAATCACGGAAAACCCTCACAACCAATAATATAATGTTTGTATATAATACTAGCTGTCCCGGCGAACTTCGTCCCGCCTTAGAACGAACTTTATTGTGTAGGAATAAAGTTCAAATTGACTCTACATTTTAGTAAGAAAACATTTGTATGGGAAAAAGAAAAGGTCTGTTTTAGGGCTTTCCCGGCAATTATTCGAATTTTTCTTACCGTAAGAACCATCCTTGGACTTCAATGAACATTTTAAAAAAAGAATTAGCGAAATCGGTCCAGCCGTTCAGGCGTGATGCCGTGACAACGGAAAACGGGTTTCATTTTTATATATATAGATTAGAATGAGTAATCATTTACTTTACTATAAATAGTTGTTAATACTTGGCCAGCGTGGTGGATTACGGCCTAATCACTCTCTGTATGAGAGTAGGTTCGTGCCCCTCGGTGGAGACATATATGGGCTGATAAAGAAGAAGAAAGAAGTTGTGATGAATCTTAAATTATCTGTTAGTTTAACAACCACTTTAACCTTTTATTTATATTTAAGATTTAGGACTCGTTTCGTCATCTGTCAGATAAAATTTATCTGACAGATATTTTATACCTGTCTCTGTCTAAAACGTCATGTTTCATGAAATAGACATAGGTTTATCTGTCAGTTAAATTTTATCTTTGGTGGTGAAATAGGCACTTAGAGGCCTCTTTTAATTGGTCAAAAAGTTGTTTTTCTGTGTTGACCCGCCAATTGACTTTTAAGCTAATTTTTAAATTAGATAATAAAATATAATCTAATACTAATTACACCTAAAGCCGTCACTGTCACTGTCAAAAATAAGAATAAGACGACACGATGTTTAATTGATTATTAAGACCCAGAACACACGGTGAAACGCAAATGCAACGCCACTGAAATTGCTAGTTACTTTTGAGTTGCATCGAAGTTTCTGCTATAGACTTCTAACTAGTTTGAAACGTTTCGTTTCAGTTGCGTCGTATGTGGTCTATAGCAGAGACTTTGATGCAACTCAAAAGTAACTAGGAGTTTCAGTTGCGTTGCAGTTGCGTTTCACCCAACAGTTAGCGCTAAAACACACGTCTTTCACAGCCTTTCACACAACTGGAGGTATATAGAATAAATAATGGTCTTTATTTACATTTATAGTGTACCGCATTTTTTCCTAACATTTTTTAAATTAACTTGGCATGGTAAGTGTCATTTACTTGTCACAATTAATAATGCAACAATGTCATGAATTATTACTACACTCGAGAGCAATGAATCCAGGTCACTTAAGAATCTTTAAAACTTGCGATCCAAGAATGGAACCCATGCGATCCAAGAATGAAACCCATTTTATACTCCTTCAATGTAAGTAATAACATTTATGAGTTACAACATTTTAATAATAGAATATTACTACGTAAAGAAACAACTGATGCTCTAACTTTATAACTAAAATGTAATATAATATATTTTCTAAAACAACATAACCATTTTATTGAATTTTAACATTTCACATTGCCTCCTCCTCGATAAATGTAACTCAGAAGTTTTATATTTTCATTTAACAAGTATTTATTGGTCTCTCAAACAAACTTTATTTCATAAGGCTAGGATTCTTAGTTTTCGAGATTTTTTAGTTTTTTGTTTACCCGACCCGGATTCATTGCTCTCGAGTGTACTCATTAGAATTTTACGATGTCTTCTGAGTCATATTTGAAATTATAGTGTTTACTCAATATATTTATTAATATGACACATCGCGGTTTAATTTGGACTTTGGTCAATAGTTCTTTAGCTATAAGCTGTTCGAATGATGTGCAAGACTATCACCTCCGTTATACAAAACGAGTTTTAGGATAGTTTTAGGACTAATATAATGGCTATATTATATAGATAAAACGTCAAAAAATGACTGTTGTCTATAGAAAAAATGACAGTTGTCTACCTATAGACAACTGTCATTTCTGCTATAGCAGAAACGTCAAAAATTACATTAGTCTTAGAACTATCTTTAAAACTCCTTTTGTAATAAAGGGGTCTGGGCAATGATATTTTATAAGTATAGATATGTTACCTTAATAGTAATTGTCATTTTAAATATGTGCCGAAAAATGATTAAAATGACAGCTGATGACAGCACTTTAATATGCTTCAAAACTAATCTATGTCTCGCATCCTTATCGCTCTCGCGTCAAAATCAATCGCTCTTTCTCTCTTGTTGTTGTCATAGTTAGGTCAATTTACAGTCTTCAAAATACGTGCGCATACAACATATCTGCACCTAGTATAATGTAATATCATTGGGTCTGGGTATTTTTAACTGTATTTTAAACCGACTTCATACTAAAAACAATCAAAGAAATAGAGGAGGGTTCTTAATTCAGGTGTTTTTTAATTTTTTTTAGGTCATAGGACACGGCACAAATAGAGTGCGTTTTATGAAATAGTACGTATGCCGCCATGTTGGCAGCATTGAAAATTTGTACTGCCACATTACCTACCCTTGATGAAGTTTCGCAGAACAAATCAATGCTGCCAACATGGTGGCATAGGAACGATTTCATAAAACGCACTCTAGATCGAAACAAAATCGCAATTTTCCGATCAAAGCATCAAACGAATGCAACATTTCAAATACCTTTGAACTTCTAGCAGCTTCACCGCTGTATACAAATAAGCCGTTTAACCATAAACTACTAACCTCTTCCTCTAAAGCGACTGGAAACTGTGTCAGCGGTTTAACAGCGACATCCTCTAAAGCCGATTTCCGTCTGAAACAAACACAGAATATAGTTAGTGATGTGTTTGAAGCTGATAAAAGTAACTGGTATTGTAATAGCTTCAACTTGGCCTACTTTTTTAACCCAGAAAGAATCTTAAGATTATTTCTATTTTAGTCTCTCTTCTAACATTTACAATTTACATTAATATATTTTACGTCAAACAATGTGGCATTATCTGACATGTGGTTTGTTTAGGAAAATGACAATTTTACGGGCTTAAGTAAACTCTAGTGTGCACAGCTTAATGTATGTTCAGTATCCATATACCTAAATATTATTAGGTATTTTGTTTGATTCTTAACTGAACAATTTTTTCTATAAAATAATGTATACCAAATTATTTTCTCATTTTTCCAAGTTCAGTGATCAAACTCTATCTATCTCATCGGTGCGGCTTTTTTTTAATAGTCCATAAACATTTTGATAGTCATATAAAGTAACTTTGTTGCAATTAGGACTTTTTTGCACTTGCTGTTGTGGCGCACTTGCGGTTATACCTACCTTTAATAGAAACCGAGTCAAAACCGCGAGTGAACACGGTTCGCGTTTTTTATGGCAAACGTCAAATCACAACCCCTGCACTACCGCTCATGCATAAGGGTGTTACTAGAAAAAAGTGACTAGTATTTAATACTTTCGTTATGTCCCATCCCTATCACCTTTGAAACTGTATTTGTTCAAACGATTTAAAGGATACAAAGTTTTACGAAACCCGACCATGTGTGAATGTTCTGCTTGAGTGATTGTACATAAATAAACTGAGCGTTTTTTTTTATTTTGGTCGTATTGTTGAAAGTTCAGTACGACAAATAAAACTGCTTATTTATAATCTTGTTGACCTTCAGTTGCGTAAAAGTTCGTTAAAGTTAAAGCTTCATTAAACCAATTGAAAAAGAAATCAGAATGATCTCACAACTAAAGGACTACGTAAAGGAGTAACAGCCAGTTCAATAAAGGCCAATAAGGTAAGTAATTATTCACACTTTTTTACGTCTTTTTTATTTAAAACTACTAACGTTTTTTATATGTATAGCTGAGAGGAAGAATCGTCAAGATGCCTAACGGCACAGAGCTCAATATTCACTTACGTACAGTACCGAAACGTATAAGCTAATGTCCTATTACATCTGTAGCTGTCACTGTCATTGTCAAAAATCAGATAAAGTATTTTATTATCTTATAGAGCCTTTCATGTCAATATTTGTGTCTATGGATAGATGAGAAAATGTCTGCTACAGGAGTGTTAGACGTTCTCACACCACGCCAAAAAACAATGAACTCATTTTATTGAAAGCTTACATTGTTGAAGCTTGCATATCAGAATAACACAAAGGCTACATTACTTTAAGACATTAATTAGGTGCCTAATGCCTATGTAAATTTTGATAGATAATTATGACGATAAATGTGAGAGAAATTGCAAATAACCTCTTGTAGTAGGTATATAGGTATTACTCAAAGTTATCGCTAGATTTTCATTTTAATAGACCTCGAACAGGCCTCGAAAACCCGTTACATACAATTATCAGCTATCTTACGTTAAGAAAAAATACAATACCAAAGGATAAGGACCCCATTACCCGTTAAAAGACGACATCACAAAGGGGACATCCGTCACCAAATGCATCGGGTACTCGGCTCTCCTTTGAGACATTCAGGCCAGGAGCGTCGACGTTGCTAATAAGAATCGGTTACGGGATTCACGTGGGGTTTGTTCTACTGGATATGATTATGGAATTTAGAATTTAAATGGAACGAAATGAAAATGAAAATGAAAAGTGTTTTATTCAAAAATAGGCAAAATTCATTACACTTTTTTGATGTCACTTTTTTAATCTAAAACTACTGCCGGTTCACTACCTGTATAGCCGAGAGGAAGAAGACGGCAAGAAACCTTCGGCACAGGGCCCTACGTTATGTGCAATATATCTTTTTTTTTTAAATCGAGACTTATATACAATTACATGTTGACTTAACTTGTTATCACAGTAATTTACATGAATATCACAGTACGAGTAGTTTGTTTTACATAAATTTTTAACTCTGCAGCATCCAAAATAAACCAAAAGATGTTAATAGGCACTTAAAAAGTAAAAAGCTTAGCTTGATAAAAACCGCATAACATGACCAGCCACCACAGCAGCACCTTCACACAGGTCTCAACGCATGTGCCAGCCATCAACCCCTTCCACATATTTTAGGGAAGTAAGCGACCCGACACACAGCGCCACCACTGCAGTGGCGTAAGCAAGCATGACATGTCACACGTTTCGCCTAGTAAAAGGTTTAGTCAAATGCCGCAGACCTAAAGATTTTTACATTTATTATTTATATTATATCATTTATTATTTTAATTTAGTATAACATTTATTATTTATATTATATCATTCATTTATTTGCAAAATTTGTTATTTATTAGCTATTCCTGTGGAGCTGGTCAGTATGCCCCACACTCCATGCAAGGTGGTCATTCATATACTCGTCTAGTCTATAATAAGCCTTATTACATAAGTTTTTTTTAATGTAAGACTTAAACTTGTTTTCGGAGTATGCTAGAATTTCTTGGGGAATTTTATTGTAGTATTGCACGCAAAGCCCCATAAATGATTTATTAATTTTGGAAAGTCTAGAACCATTTGAAACTAATTTATTTCTATTCCTAGTGTTAAAGTTATGCAGCTGACTATTTGTTTGAAATAGATGCATATTCTGTCTGACATACATAATATTTGCATAAATGTATTGACATGGCACCGTCATAATATTAATTGTTTTGAACAGTTGCCTTAGGGATTCACGACAGCGGAGTCCATAGATTGATCTTATAGCTCTTTTTTGTAAAACAAATATTGAACCTATATCGGCGGCACGACCCCACAGCAGCAGGCCGTAGGACATAAGACTGTGAAAATAGCTGAAATAAACAAGTCT
Organism: Anarsia innoxiella; assembly: GCA_947563765.1. Taxonomy (NCBI): domain Eukaryota; kingdom Metazoa; phylum Arthropoda; class Insecta; order Lepidoptera; family Gelechiidae; genus Anarsia; species Anarsia innoxiella. Next base: position 1,603,667 of record OX387413.1, read on the forward strand.
TGCGGTAGGTATGTCCGTCAGTTCCTTAATTTTTTTGACGGCGTACGCTGCAGAGCTTAGCCTCCCCGATAGCGATCCAATATGGTGACCCCATTGTAACTTCTGGTCGATTGTAATCCCTAAGAAAACTGTCTGTTCCACAAAGTCTAGTTTTTCATTATTTAATATAACTTGACTATTATTACGCGATACTACGCCGGGTAATCTAAATTTAATGCATTTGGTTTTTTTCGCATTTAACACAAGGTTGTTGATTGTAAACCAATCATGAACCTGCCGAAGAACTTCATTTACATAGTCGTAGTTAAGGGCACGCCTGTCGACTTTAAAAATTAAGGATGTATCATCTGCAAATAATACAATCTTCGCCAGATTTTCAACCATGTGGGGTAGATCGTTAATATACACGAGAAATAAAAAAGGTCCTAATATTGATCCTTGTGGAACACCTATCTTTACCAAAGATCCTTGTGACTTCATACCGTTTACTTGAACAGATTGGAATCTGTTACTAAGATACGATTCCAACAAACAAAGACCTTTATTCCGAATACCATAATGATGTAGCTTTAGCAATAGAGTTTCATGATCTACACAATCAAATGCCTTCGACAAATCACAAAAGACCCCCACGGCATCCTGACGCTCCTCAAATGCCTCAAAGATATGTTTTATTAAGGCAACACCGGCGTCAGTTGTCGAGCGGCCCCTGGTGAAACCAAATTGCTGGCTATGTAAGATGTTATTAAAATTGAAATGTGAAAGCATTTGACTGAGCATAATCTTCTCAAAAACCTTACTCAGTACCGGCAATATTGACACAGGTCTGTAGTTACCAGGATCTTGGCGGTCGCCTGACTTGTGCAACGGTACGACTTTACTTAGTTTCATTAAATCCGGAAACTCACCATTATCTACAGCTAAGTTAAATGTATGTGCTAAATACGGTGCCATTACATCTATTAGTGAACCGCATACCTTAACAGACATTCCCCACAGATCTTCAGAGTTTTTTACCTTAAATTGTTTGAAGGTTTTAACAATTTCTTGTGGGGTAATGTGCCTAAACTCAAATTCAGCAATACAGGCTGGGATATACTTTTTTGCAAGATTTATAGATAGAACCGGTGAAGATTGTAGATTCTCTGTAGTTTTCAAAGGTATATTAATAAAAAAAGCATTGAACTCTTTAGCCACATCGGTGTTGCTTGACAGTATTTTATTATTACATTTAAGAGTTATATTATCAACGCGTAGTTTAGTTCGACCGGTCTCAGAGTTAATAACACTCCATACAGCTTTTGTTGTATTTTGAGCGCATTTTATTTTTTTGTTTATGAACAGTGATTTAGCTTTAACGCATACTGATTTAAAAATCTTACTATATCTTTTTACATATTCTTTAAAGTTGTTATCGTTAGATCTTAGCGCCCTATCTGCATATAATTGAAATAATTCATCCCTACTTTTCCTAATACCTAAAGTAGCCCAATCACTGAATTTAAATTTTGGATTAATTTCTTTAGTTACTAATTTGAAAATATTATTATATTGTTTTTCAACAGCATTGAAAAAAGTTCTATAAAAATTATTAGTATTATTAAAACTGCAATGCTGTAGTTGACGTGGTAGTTGAACGTTCAACGCGTCAATATATTTCTGAATCCGACCAGAAGTCACACAGCGCTTTGTGACTGTGATGCTCTGTACTTGGTGAGCGTGAGGGAAGTACGCGACTTGACCCCAGTGATCAGACGAAAATGACTTGTCAATCATTTTATTATTATATTCACAGTTGCAAAAGATGTTATCAATACACTTAGCAGATGTCGCAGTAACTCTAGTCGGTTCCAAAAACACATTTTCTAAATTAAATGACTTAAATACACTTAACAATCTAACCGTGGAGCTATCATTTATCAAAATATCTACATTAAAGTCACCACATATTAAAATACTTTTACTTTTCCTAGTCAATACTCTAAGAACTTCTTCTAGCGTTGATTCTACAGTATCAAGCAAAGCAGCAGGGGGGCAATACGCACAAACCACAATGTACTTTTCCAGCTCAACACAGGACAGCTCGATGTGTCTCTCAACCGACAGCCCACCGATATCCGTACGCTCATTACACTTAATACTGTTTTTAACCATTATTAAGGAGCCCCCGTGTATCGCAACCCGCCGGCTAAAAGAACTAACTATACGGTAATTATCATAATTAACAAATACTTGATAATCCTGCTGCCAATGTTCCGTTAAACATACAATGTCCAATTTATGTTTTTCTAAATACAATTCCAGCTCCAATACCTTTTTAGTGTTGAAACATTGTATATTGATGTGCAGCAAGGATAAAGAATTTAAAACGTTACTATTGGAGCTGTGAATTACCTGGCCATCGGGCTCAGGGTCGCCGCCAGGGCTGGGACCCCCCGCCGCCGCGTTCGACGACGCGGGGTCCAAGTCCTGACAGCTATCTAATCTAAAAAATGTAAAGGTATAATATTAGTACAATTACTAATAGCCGTCGGAAAAAAGTGTATATTGTAAGCTAGTAAACTAGCTAATCGTCGCCTAAAACTAAGTGACAAGTACATAGTACTTGCAGTTAAATAAAAATTAAAAATAAATTTATTTGTATCGAAATACATAACGTCGCTATAACTACTAATCGCCGTGTACAAACGCGAATTCAATTTATAAATGCGGTCGTTTTGTGCCTGAGAAAAATTAGTACAATACGGTAAGGCACACACAATGAATTTACACTTAGTCGTATTTGAAATATTTAAAATAATCTCGAGTCCTCTATTTATATCCGATTGACTAATTTTGAGAGAATCTCCAAATAAAATAACTACTGTACTATTGCAATCTAATTCCTCAACAAAAATATTATTTAGCAAATCATTAAAGCTACAATTTGGATAACAATTATTCCGGACTGATTGATTTAATTCATTGTGTAACAATGAGCCAAAGTTATAGCCTAACCTATCAGAGTAAACGACGGTTCTCGGGACGGGTTCCACCCGCTCCCCCGCCGCCGCCGCCGCCCCGCTCGCGCTGCCCGAGGTGTTATCACTATTATCAATGTCCTCCGACCGCTCGGGAACGGTCGGTGAGCGGGCCCGCGCAGCGGCAGCATCGCGCGCTGCCATCGACAGGCGCTTGCGGCGACGGCGGCGGCGCGACGAGCGGCTGGCCCCGCGCCCCACGGCTCCCCCGGGCTCCGCCGCGGACGCACCGCCGACACTCTCACAGCTAGAATTAAGCTGCGCGCGCGACGGCAGCGCATCCGCCGCCGAGTATTCGCTATTTTCCCTAGTGCCATCCTCACACACATTATCGCAATTCACTCGAGAGAATGAACTGGCCGTTACGTCACACGATGCTTGCATTGTTTCGCCGGTGTGTGCGGAACTCGACTCCGTACACACGGCCGATACGGTTATAGATGGACTACCTAAACTTGGTCTTAAACAGTCGCAAACGTGATTATCTACGAAAGATGTAAATCTTTCTTCGTTGTCTTTACTTAACTGTATTAAGTTGTCCATATCTAACTCGTAATCACAGATTAAATTTTTAGCATGATTATATTTACTTGTAATTTCATCTAATGATAGTTTTAATTGTTCAATTTCTAAATGCGCGGACTGCAAGCACCGTGTGTCACATTCACAATCAGCTGTGCCTTCGACCGTCGATTCAGTTCGTTCCGCGAGTGAGACAGCGGGAATGCTATTGCAACCGACCAGCTCCTGGTATAACGACTGCGTCTGCTGGCTCTTGAGGTCTTCATTCGCAGCCGTCAAGGTTGTTAGTTCGTCTCGCGCTTCACGGAGGGCCTCTTCTAATGACGTCACACGGCCCAAGGTGGTCTCGAAAATGTCGTGATCGCGAGTGTAGTTGTCCAGTTCCCGCTGGAGCTGTTCGTTTTGTTGCATAACGTCCATCAGTTGTTGATGCATTTCCGCCATCTCACATTTTAACGATTTATTTCTGGCGACTATCTCGATGATTTCATTCTCACTATCCTCTCTTTCCTCCAGCAACCGATCATTCATAGCCTTTGATGATTTTAGTTCGAGCAGTGTTTGCTGGAGTTGTTTCTCCAGCTCACTGAGATGTGCGGCTCGGCGGCTTGACATTGTTTAAAATGTTTGAAGCAAACAAAGGAATGAGCGGCGGCTACAGCAAAGTTGAGGTTATAATTGCGATTGTAAATGTAGTTATTGCAAAAAAAGGTGATAATCACGTCTGTAAAGGTTAGTCTAACGCAAGATAGATATATTAAAATTAAATGATACTTAGTATCTTTTCCTTTTATTGCATTAACACACTTTAAAAAAAATAACGGTCACAGCTGATCTTATGTACGAATATTTTTCTACTAAAGCTACTTACTTTTACTATTAAAATACTGTAAACACTTATAACTACACTTAGTTTTTGATGGCACTAGGTTTAACGCACTAAACTTATAAAAAAACACTTATTTGCTAATTAAATCTACGGAGCCGTTTAATTTACGTCCGTACGCGAATCGTACGCCTACCCTCATTCGATGTCGGGTTAAAGAGGATGTAGTAAAAGGAATTGAGAAAGGGATGCTAAGAAAAAATGAGCGATAGGGAATTAGCGAAAGAGATATATATACAAGGCGAGACTGGAAGGAAATGTTGGGAGGGGAAAGGCAAAGGCGATTGTCACGCCTCTTTCCTATCAGAGTAAGTGGAGACCACTTCCCTTCACTTGTTGCGATCCAAACACATTTCTCATAAATCTGTAACGCCATTTTTTTCATCGGGATAAGCAGAGACCACTTCCCTCTACTTGCTACGATTGAAATAAGTACAACTCTTCCAATTCATCTCATCATGCTTTGGTTTAGGATTCTCATGACCTTCTTGCTTACACTTCTTGAATGTGGACGAAGCTAAGGAAATGTTTTTGGACATGAAGTGGAGGACATACCTAGTGGTCTCTGTCTATCCCTATGGAGAGATGCGTGACAGATATGTATGTATGTACTAGAGACTGTCTGCGACTTCGTATGCATTTATTGTCGTATTTACTTAACATTTAAATGTCTATTAAATTGTTGTGATTGTTATTATATTAATTGAAAATGAGGGTAATCCTAAATACGATTCGTGGATGGATATCAAACGCATACATAGCAACGTAGCATACCAAATCTCTGGTGGAAAGGCACCCTAAATCCCAATGTCTCATCCAGCATCCCTACATCTCCAAACAGGACCTTGTTAGCGACCTTTTGTCCGTTTAATACGTTCTTTTATGTGTGTGTGACGTCATCAAAGTACTGCCATACGTTATACGGTCAGATCTTATCTTCCGTTGTTAAGAGAGTCGATGTAAGGAAAGGAAAGTAAGGATTTTCTTGGCTTTTCTATAATTGCTTAGTTTTTTTTATGATATCATCTCTATCTACCCCGATGGAAGAGAGGCATGTTTATGATATGGCAAACAAAGAATAGCTAAATTGAGAAAAAAAATTAAGCAGTATAAAGGTCTATCTACACATATCCGGGCCGTGCTCGGGACGTGTCCGGTTGTCATGACGACGAATTGTTTTCCCTCCTGACGGGCCACGGCTCGGACACGTCCCGGGCACGGCCCGGATAATGTGTAGACAGATCATAATAAAACTAGATTTCAATAAATATAAGGGAATGAAAGAAAATTAAACACAAAATTCGTACCGTACTTATCTAAAAATATCAAGATAATTATCTGTTTTCTCTGGCTCTACTTTGTACCTGACTTCGGTAGAATCCACAATTGTAGTTTTCCATTAAAAAACCAAACAAATTGAAACTATAATAGCCGCACCGCATCATATTTAATTTCCAAATAAATAAGAGAAAGAGTATTAAGTCAGAGTAGTTATAACCTATTTGATTTGTTAATTACTTGTAATTACGTATTAATTAACAATATATTTAATTTCATAAGAAAATGTAAATTTTGATGCAACGAAATGATGGGAAACTTTCACATATTAATCATAATTACATTTCGAACAATATCTGTGATTTCCAGCTCGTGAATTTATGTAGCTTCACCCTGACTTTGGAGCTATTTTGACTGCGCTATTATGTCACTTTTATAGAATTTGTAAAACAAGAATACCTACGGCAAACAGCTGTATAGCAAACTATAATTACTTTTATTTCACAATCCAACGTGAAAAACAAAACTCCCCATACACATACCAATAGCAATCCGAAGCTAAATAAAACAAACACTACATTACGCAATACAGGGTGTTCAGTGGACAAATAAGAAAGGATTTATGTAAGCCAACGCCCGCATTTCGATTTATATACCGGATTTTGAACATCCTGTATTAGAGCTTCAGATCTGTTATGTTTTTAGATGATATTCTTGTATTTGTAAGTTTCAAGGGGTTTAAAGAGAAATAACTTTATTTTGTCGCATTTGCCCAGCAGTGGGATCTTAATGGCTAACAAAAAAACTTCATATTACTAGCTGTATTGCTGATAGCTAATACCTACTATATTATGATTGTTTTGACAAAAGGTTGTTTGGAAGATTTTGCTATCTAAAATGGTATCTACACACCAAAGCCGCCGGCTTTTTTGACAGCTACCATTCGTATGACGTAAAGCCGCCAGCCTAGCCCGTCGGCATGCCGGCGGCTTTGGTGTGTAGATAGCATAAGGCTGCTTGATCATAGCTTCATTGCCTATATTCTGTCTCTATTCTTTGTGCAATGATTTATTAAAAAGTTTTTGGTTGTATTGATATTTTTTGATTACAAATATTTTTCGTGGTAATTGATTTTTAACAGACGACGCCTGACAAAGTTTGTTCCGCAATAAGTTAAGACAACCATCATGTGTTGAAATAAAAATGTTCTTACATACACGGGTAGGTACATTTTTGTCACGCCTCTCTCACATCGGGGTAAGCCGAAAGATGTAGCCAAAAAGGTGTGTTTAAATTGTAGCAAGTAAAGGTAAATGGTCTCTCCAGTTGCTCGATCGATGCTTGATTTTGCCACGATCCAAACACACTTCTTCCACTTCATTCACATTCATCATAAAAGTTCTATTTTTAGGTGTTCTTAGTTCTTACCTCAACAAAATGACTTTAAATATAGGCCCAACCAATCCTTTGATGATTGCCGACGCGTTCAGATGACATCGGCCGTGCAAAACTATTCCGTTCACCTGAAATAGAAAAATATTTGTTAGATAACAATAATATGTTTACCTAATTTTTGACGTGACAACGTTTTATAATTCGATGGAGCCGGCTGCACGTACGAAAAAACATGACTCATGCGGCGTTACCTCGCTCTGAGGCGTTCCATTTAAGGCTTGAAGTGCAAGCGAGAGCGCGGATCGGGCGACAAAGAGGCACAATCGGCCGCGTTCGGCAGCATTAATGACGTTGTCACGTTCAACTATCGTCAGTAAACCGACTTTACAGACAACCGATTTTTTTAATTGAAAAACGGGGTAAGAATACGGGGTATAACGGGGGGGGGGGGTAATCCTACTAATGGTCTGTCTACACATATCCGGGCCGTGGCCCGTCAGGAGGGAAAACGATTCGTCGTCATGACAATCGGACACGCCGTGCCCGGGACGTGTCAGGCATGGCCCGGGATATGTGTAGATAGGCCTTAATCCTTCTAAAGACTCGTATTCATTGACGAGCTGTAACTGTAACCGAATAGATACAGTAACGAGGTTCTAGTGTGTACGCGTGTTACAGTTACCCTTTGATACGCGGTAAAAACTAATTGTCTGTGAGCCGCTCGTGTTGTGTTCGTCACAGGCTCGCGAAACACGTACACACTATGTTTTTTGTTACAATACATGCAACGGTTACAGTTACAGCTCGCCAATGAATTACAGTTACAGCTCGCCAATGAATACGCGCCTCTGTGGTGGGCGGTTAAATTGCAGTTCGTTGGTTGGCGTGGTTTTATATTAAATGAAACCACACCGCAAGGTCCGCAAGCGAATCTAACGAACTGACAAAATATATATAAATAAAAAAATAATATAAATAAAAGATAAACATTTTGGATGCACAGCTGCTAACAGTGCACCCAAGATATAAAAGCCCAATAAAATATTTCATTTTCTCTCTTTTAAATGCCGGCGTTATAATTAATTCTCGTCATATAAATCTTTTGACGAAGCTATTTTGAATTTCTCTATCAAAGTCAAGATCAAAGCGTTCCGCTCATAAAATACGAAAACAAACAACAAAAATGTGTGATGTTTTATATTTTTTATGAATTAAGGTCGCTTAAATCAGGATTTCATCGTAATTATGAAAAGCAGCCGTTTCACACGTACCGGTTTTTGACTATCCGGCACCGGATAGCCGGCGGTAAAGTTTTGTATGTCCGATAGATTCATTCACATGGGATTGTGTTTTCATACATTTGGCAACAGAGAAATTTAGAATCGGCTTCATCTGTGTTGCGAACTCTTTTTATAATTAACCATTTTTTGTACAGATTGCCTTTTGATACGACAGATATTTGTATTTTACTTTTTTACATTCTATTTTTCATGGTCTTGTCAGTTTATATATATTGTCATTAGTATTGTTGTGATTCGTATTGTTGTCGTTGGTGTTACGTAGTAGTTTAGTCCGAATATTAAAGTAAATAAAGGAGATAAAAGCTAAGTATTTCATTATTATTATAGATTTAATACAGTCCACATCTTCCGTCCTTAACAATCTGTATCATTCTGATATTTAAGCTACAATATTGCAAAGTTTCATTAAAATCTGTTCAGTAGTGTTTGCGTGAAACATTCACTACCTACATCCTCACATTCATCCAATAATTGACACAAGCTTTGTTATAAAGTTTTTTTTTTTAGCCTTTATTGTCCCACTGCTGGGCAAAAGCCTCTCCCATGCTTCTCCACACATTTCTGTTGGTGGCGGCTTCCCACCAATTTTCTCGTTAGGATGGGATAAATAATTACTAATCATAGATACATCTACAATACAAATATTCTTTATTGCACACAAAGATATAAGGTACAGACACAAACAAGAATTTATGAAGCAACAGGCGGCCTTATTGCTAGGTAGCAATATCTTCCAGGCAACCTGAACCCTATCCATTATGTATCAATGGATTGTTAGTAAATATAGATACCTACTTACATCAACACAGGTATGTTACGAACCAAAGTAAACCTAAAACCCTGACCCAGCCCTGACTCCCGGATGAAGTGAGTTTACTCAGCAACAAGAATGAGTTGAGTTATGAGTCAATCAGCGCTCTAAACCGACCAGTTGCAAGTGGCTATATAGCAGGATGCAGCGATAAGGCACGTTTTAAATTGACTTATAGTTGTATTAGCTTCCAGCGACTTCGTACGCATTTAAGGTCTATCTACACAGATCCGGGCGTTGCCCGGGACGTGTCCGGTACGTGTCAGGAAAAAAACATCATACAATTTCCATGGATTCGTTCACACACGTTGTCATGACGACGTATTGTTTTCCCTCCTGACGGGCAACGGCCCGGACACGTCCCGGGCACGGCCCGGAACTGTGTAGGTAGACCTTTAAAGAAGAACGAAAAGGGTTTCTAGCTAGATTCTTCTCTGGGAAAAGTTGCTACTTAGCGAATCTAGCTTTAGGTTCAGAAATATGTTCCTTATTTTAAGCGCATGTAGGTAATTGCTTATGAAATTAAAGCTATTGTTGATTTTGATTTTATCGTCTTCACATACATACATAAATACCATCGGGGTAGACACATCCCTGCGCTCCTCTTTCACTTTATCCAAATTCATCAGTCGTCTCATACCATGCATGGGATGTGTAGTTTTAATATATGGGAAAAAGGAGTGAGTGACAACAGACACCGTTGTACGAAAGTACATACCTATTCAAAATTTGTAAGATTGCTATTGGGTTCAGAGACTCAAGACAGAGGTCTTACAGTCCAGCAAAAGGACCATTGCACACAAATATTATTTATTTATTATGGAAAACAAACAGAACTAACTTAAAACCTATGATTAGAATAACATAGAACGAGACATCCAAATATTACAAATCTTTTACCTCTTTCATCAGATTTTTACTCTAAAGGTAAGAAAGAACTATCTAAAAACACCAATAAATTAAAGACTGCAAACTTCCCGCTCCGCCTTTACTTTAACACATCACCTGGCAGTCATCCAACGTGAAATTTTAAATCAAGGCGGCAATTCTGATCACTTGAACTAGGTCTGATTTCAGAATCCGTGTTAGCTACGACTGCTTTTGTAAACTTAAATGGGCGGTTCAACACAGAGCGAGCAGCCTCGCAATGCATCGGATTGGCCAATTAAAAGAGGCCCCTTTATATTAGCAAACTCAATAGGATAGTGAGCCAAACGACTGCCTCGCGAGGCTGCTCGCTCTGTAGGTCCACACAGCAATCTGTGGTATAGCACCTGAAATACGTCTGCCGCGTGCCAGAGGACTTATGGGCTAAAACAGCTACCCAATGGCTACCAACTGACAAACGGCGTCGCGGCAGACCAAGGAAAAGGTGGTGGGACATTTTCTTAAGTACCTGGGCAGAGGAAGCTCGAGACAGAAAGTCATGGCGGATGAGGAGAGAGGCCTAGCCGTGGGACACAAATGGCTAGATTAGATAAGATTTCCCATTTATTATCTTCACAGTGTCTCGCCATCGGATTCGTACTTTCATGATTGACCCCGTATTCACCAGCCGAGCATCACAAGGCAGCATTCGACCATTCTAAGAAAACCTTGCTATACATTCATGTTAGGTAGCTTTTAGGACCTATTGTAATTGGTCAAGAGTTAATTGGTCAAGAGCACCCTAAACCGACGGGCATGTATGAGGCGACTGATGAGTGTGGATGAAGCGAAAGAGGGTGTGTTTGGATCAAAGCAAGTGGAGGGAAGTAGTCTCTGCTTACCCCAATGGGAGAGAGGCGTGACGGATACGAATGTATGTACTAGATGCTGCCCGCGACTTCGTACGCATTAATCGTCATATCTTGGAAAAAAGTCATGATATCTTAAAATAATATCGTCAGTGGAAAGGATAAAATGCTAAAGCGCCAAAATGGCATTTGTGGGAAATCGAGTTTAAAGTTTTTTTTTTACGAAAAAAAATTATATCTCTGATATTATTAGAGTTAGAGAGATGTTGTAAAGAGACAAAATATAATTTGATTTTTTGTCTAAATATTTATTCAGCATAACTTTGAGTGTCTATCTCTTTCCGTTACTAAAATAAGTGGCGCTTTAGCAAAAAGACGCTGAAAAGTAAGAAAAACATATTCAGGAAAAAAATGCTAAACTCTATCTACTTTGAAAAACCAATTCATCATAAAATGCTAATAAACAGTAAAAGTCTCTTATCCATCCAACGGAAAATACTAATCCACTTGATTTTATCAAATGATAATCATGAAACTTTTGCTAAACATTACCATATCCTAGAAAAAAGCTGCAGGAAAAAAATTCTAACAGTATGATTCAATCTGCATTTGTTTAAAACATTTGTTAAACAAAATGCTTATTCACCCATATATGAAAAAATCAATTTAAAAAATATAGCTAACCGTCTAATTTATTGATGTTGCTTAAAGGGAACTGTTATCAACTTTTATAACAAATGAAAAATATTTTTTTGGTCTACCTTTTTTTGTATAAGATTTATTTTCCTAATCGTACCTATTGCATTATAATGTTTGGCTAAAGTATCTTATAGCCGAAAATGGTAGATACCGCAGAATGCAATTTTTACTAAACTTATATCGTTTTATCTTGTACGTAAATTTTGATAGGGACTAATAATATGTTATACGTCTGTCGCAGACCTGTTTTCTGGGTTTTCATAAAATAAAATATCTAAATCAGGTTAGATTTTTCCGTGTCGGTGTGCCTGCATTTTGCTGTGTCGTCTGCCTAATTTTGGGTTCCTAGTCATAAAAAATAACCTATCAGAGACGGGGTGCCCCATTTCGGTGCTTATGAAAACACATTGTAAACATATTTTCGAAGAAATAAAACTTTGCGAGAAACTTAAAATTTTTTGAATAGAGTTTTAGACGAAATGAGTCATATGCCACGTAAATCTTTAGGCGATAAGTGTTATGTTTAATGAGTTTCGGACAACCCTTTTTCTTTTTGGAACTCACTAAACAAAAAATACTACTAACAAAATGTCTTCTCTTCTTAACTAATTGAAGTCAACTACGAATAAATATAATTTTGCTTAACCCGTATAGATGTTACGGGCAATTAGATAAGTCCGGTCACTAGATATTAATAATGGTCGGTGTGTATTAATAATGCCCGACTCAATTGGACAATGTAATTAATACTGCATGATTATCACTTTTCCCTATTGTGAATAATGCCCATGTCCAATATCATGGAAAAAGTAACAAAAAAGGTGAACTGAGTATTTTTGTTTATGAATCTAACCTTTTCGTGTCGGTTTTTCGGGTTGTCATAAAAAAAAGTTACCTGGACCTAATCTATCTGAGTTGGGGTGCCACATTTTGGTTAACTGGCTAGTTATTTTTGCATTTACATTTTCTACCATCATATACAATCAATTTTTGACAACGGCCGAGGTCCAATTTATCATATTGCACGGCTACAAGTAAGAAATTATTCATATTGCCCGGTCCAAGTCATAAGTTAAGTCAGTTTTCCCGTCGCTCTTGGGCGTTATTAATAATGATCGGACCCTACTTATAATGTCCGTTGTTAATCACGTTAATCACGTTGGAAGTGGAAAAAATAACGCGTACGCTCCGCAAACGCGCGTACGTCTTCAATGTCTCTTAATAATGCCCAGTTAATCATGTTGTTGATCACATAAAACAAAGCATTTTTGCTAACGTTGATAAATGGTAAGTATTGATAAGAGGAATAGTAAGTGATTTTTGCTAAAGCGACATCCATACTTATAATATTATTCAGCGAACTTTTGCTAAAACGCCATACAGTTTGAAATCATAGTGTTGGAAAATTGCTAATGAACAAAGTTATATAGAAAAACAAAAGGCATTTTTTGCTAACCGCTGCACAACTATCAAAAATAAAATCAACGAAAAAATGCTAACGTCACAGTAACAAAAAAAAAGCGTAAAAGAAAAAGTTCTTAAGCGACTTTTGTTAAAAAAAGCCCGAAAATGTGCCGCTTTAGTCATTTTGCCGGCTATGTTTTAAGGTTTTTATCAAAAATTCGGAATGCTAAAGCGCCAAAAAAGTGCTCAGATCGCTACGAAACCTAGCTAGATCGACGCAGAAAAAAAAATGCAGTCGAACTGTATATATAACTCAATATGGCCAAATTGGCGCTTTAGCATTTTATCCTTTCCACTGACGATATAGTCTATGTGTTATTCTGATGTATAACCTACAATATTGCCAAATTTCATCAAAATCTGTGTAATGGTTTTTACGTGATGAAGTTACCATCCATCCATCCATCGGCACAAATATTGACATTTATAATATTAATAGGAATAGGATGTAATTGGCCAAACTATTGCCTCGCGAGCTTCTCGATACAGCTATTAGAATTAGGAATCAGCTGTTAATACAAGAAACAATCATAATTGTTTGTTTGATCCGACTTGGCACCAATACCTCTAATGAATTTCTCGATGTAATCTTTGTTTATGAACGCTAGAATACGATGCCACGAAATTACCGTAAGTTTACATTCTAGTTTAGATATAGATTGATGGATTGATTGGGCCAGTTGATGATTTAATATGATGTTGGGGTTTTCGTGAAACCGGATTAAATTATCGCAACGATTTAGTAGCCAATGAATTTAAAAAAAAATTAGAAACTTCATGATTTATGTTACATAATAGTTTGATGAAACATAAGACGACGAAGTACATAAGAAGACTAAGTATATTAGACGACTAAGTACATAAGATGACGAAGTATATAAGATGACGAAGTATTTAAGACGACGAAGTAGTATATAAGACGACTAAGTATATAAGATGACGAAGTATAAAAGACGACGAAGTATATAAGATGACGAAGTATATAAGACGACGAAGTATATAAGGTGGCGAAGTATATAAGACGACGAAGTAGTATATAAGACGACGAAGTACCTACATAAGATGACGAAATACATAACAGGACGAAGTATATAAGGCGACGAAGTATATAAGATGACGAAGTAATATATAAGATGACGATGTATATAAGATGACGAAGTACATAAGATGACGATGTATATAAGGTGACTTTAAATTAGTGAACGATAGAAAAGGATATGCATGTACTCGTGATAACAAACTACTTTTCCTATGGGACCAAGGTCAAAATCACAAAAAATAAATGTTCCCCCCATACTATCAGCTGGTGCATTTTGTATGGTGAGTGTAAAAATTTTTAAAAGATTTCGGCCTTGGTCCCATAGTAAAAGTTGTTTGTTGTCACGAGTACATGTATATCCTTTTCTATCGTTCACTAATTTAAAGTCACCCTATATAAGATGACGAAGTATATAAGATGACGATGTATATAAGATGGCGAAGTATATAAGAAGACGATGTTCATAAAAAGACGAAGTATATGAATCGACGAAGTATATAAAACGACGACTTACATAAAACGACGAAGTATATGAGATGACGAAGTAACTATATGTCGTAGATTACGTTCATGAAGGCTATTTTGGAACCATTTGCAAACTCTTTACTGCTAAAATGCAAGAACTGGCATGTTTCGGACTGGTTGTCACTTCGTCCAGTGGGTCGGTTCGATCCCACTTCTGATGTCGGCGAGACATCGGAAGGGGCGTCGAGACTTCCTCGTTCGTCCATGTTGTATATTGGAAACAAGTAATAGAGTAAAGCTATGAGTTATTATTTTTATTGTTCTGTTATTTTCAACAAACACCAAACACCATCGCATCACACATCCTTTCTTATGACAGCTGCCCAAATTCCAATATACCAGCGCCAAAACTGACAACCCGTTAGAAAACGAGCCAGTTCTTGCATTTTAGCAGTAAAGAGTTTGCAAATGGTTCCAAAATAGCCTTCATGAACGTAATCTCCGACATATATAATATGACGAAGTTTAAAAGACGGCGAAGTAGGTATCCAAGAAGTACAAGTATATAAGATAACGAAGTATATAAGACAACGAAGTACATAAAAAGACGAATTATGTAAAAAGACGAACTATATAAGACGACGAAGTATATAAGATGACGAAGTACATAAGATGACGAAGTATATAACATGACGTAGTAGTATATAAGGTGGCGAAGTATATAAGATGGCGAAGTTTATAAAATGACGAAGAATATAAGACGAGGAAGTTTGTAAGATGACGAAGTATATAAGATGACGAAGTATATAAGATGACGAAGTATATAAGATGACGAAGTATATAAGATGACGAAGTATATAAGATGACGAAGTATATAAGATGACGAAGTAGTATATAAGGCGACGAAGTATATAAGACGACAAAGTAGTATATAAGACGACGAAGTATATAAGACGACGAAGTTTTTATATAAGAAGACGAAGTATATAAGAAGACGAAGTATATAAGATGACGAAGTATATAAGATGACGAAGTATATGAATCGACGAAGTATATAAAACGACGACTTCCATAAAACGACGAAGTATATGAGATGACGAAGTAACTACATAATATGACGAAGTATATAAGACGACAAAGTAGTATATAAGATGACGAAGTATATAAGATGACGAAGTATATAAGATGACGAAGTATATAAGATGACGAAGTATATAAGATGACGAAGTATATGAATCGACGAAGTATATAAAACGACGACTTCCATAAAACGACGAAGTATATGAGATGACGAAGTAACTACATAATATGACGAAGTATATAAGACAACAAAGTAGTATATAAGATGACGAAGTATATAAGATGACGAAGTATATAAGATGACGAAGTATATGAATCGACGAAGTATATAAAACGACGACTTCCATAAAACGACGAAGTATATGAGATGACGAAGTAACTACATAATATGACGAAGTATATAAGACGACAAAGTAGTATATAAGATGACGAAGTATATAAGATGACGAAGTATATAAGATGACGAAGTATATAAGATGACGAAGTATATAAGATGACGAAGTATATGAATCGACGAAGTATATAAAACGACGACTTCCATAAAACGACGAAGTATATGAGATGACGAAGTAACTACATAATATGACGAAGTATATAAGACGACAAAGTAGTATATAAGATGACGAAGTATATAAGATGACGAAGTATATAAGATGACGAAGTATATAAGATGACGAAGTATATGAATCGACGAAGTATATAAAACGACGACTTCCATAAAACGACGAAGTATATGAGATGACGAAGTAACTACATAATATGACGAAGTATATAAGACGACAAAGTAGTATATAAGATGACGAAGTATATAAGATGACGAAGTATATAAGATGACGAAGTATATAAGATGACGAAGTATATAAGATGACGAAGTATATAAGATGACGAAGTATATAAGATGACGAAGTATATAAGATGACGAAGTATATAAGATGACGAAGTATATAAGATGACGAAGTATATAAGATGACGAAGTAGTATATAAGGCGACGAAGTATATAAGACGACAAAGTAGTATATAAGACGACGAAGTATATAAGACGACGAAGTTTTTATATAAGAAGACGAAGTATATAAGAAGACGAAGTATATAAGATGACGATGTATATAAGACGACGAAGTAGTATATAAGGCGACGAAGTATATAAGACGACAAAGTAGTATATAAGACGACGAAGTTTTTATATAAGAAGACGAAGTATATAAGAAGACGAAGTATATAAGATGACGAAGTATATAAGATGACGAAGTATATGAATCGACGAAGTATATAAAACGACGACTTCCATAAAACGACGAAGTATATGAGATGACGAAGTAACTACATTGTAGTATATTAATGTTTGACACTTGTGGGTACTTGAAAATAAAGGAGTCTCAAGCTAGCTCTCGTCATTTTACTACATGGTGACAGCGGTGTCCCATTTAAATTGTTTTTAATTAGTAAATCGGTAGTTAAGACACGGTCGAATCTAGAAAAGTGTTTTTAGAGTGTGACTTAGTGTTTACCAAACAAAATGGAGCATGCTAGACCACCAGCCGAGCTCAATTTGGAAGGTGGGCCGGCGGCACGTGCCGATGCGTGGAGAAAATGGTACAGGCAATTTAAAATATTCCTCAAGGCTTCAGGAGTACACAAGGAAGCATCTGATGTACAGGCTAGCCTACTGGTGAACTTGATAGGCACCGAGGGATATGATATATATACCACCTTCAAGTTTGATAAGGAAGAGGATCGTGATGACATTGACAAGGTCATTAGCAAATTCGAGCAACTTTTCGCCACAAAACCCAACACGACTATGGCCCGATTCAAATTTTTCACAAGAAATCAGGAAACTGGCGAAAGTGTTGACGATTACGTAACGGCGTTACGATTATTGAGTCGGTACTGTGAATTTGAACACTTGGAAGACGGATTAATCAAAGATCGCATAGTATGTGGCGTAGTTAACCACTCAGTTCGGGATAGGCTGCTCAGGACGAACGATTTAACACTTGAAAAAGCAATAAAAATATGTCAGGCGAGCGAAATGTCATCAGAGGAAAGCAAGCAAATTGAAGTTGCGAAAACAAGCGGCGGCGGTGGTGAGACGGAGACGGCAGCGGCCGTGGACGCGCTATTCGGTGCAGGCGCACCGAGGCGCAGAGGGCTGCCGGGAGTGAGACGCGGGCGCGGGGTAGGCGCCGGGCGAGGCGGGAGCGCGAGAGGACTCGTGACGTCAGCATCAGCTGGTGCAAGGCAATGCAAAGCGTGCGGAAATATGCAGTGTTTTAGTGATACGAGTTGTGCGGCAAAAAATGCGCAGTGTTTTATTTGTTCTAAACGCGGGCATTACAAATCAATGTGCCCGTATAAAAATCAAAGAAAAGTGTATGAGCTGTGTGAACAAGAAGAGGACGAAGAAAACTTATTTTATGTGTCAACTATTGAGGACCGGGCGGTTAGTGGACTCAGCAAGTGGTATGAATCTTTATGTTTAGCTACTAACGGTAAAAATATAAATTTTAAATTGGACACTGGTTCAGATTTAAATGTTATATCAAAAAATCAGTTAGAAAAATTGGGATATGTTTGTGAAAGCATTGATGTGAGTAATATTAAAGCACAATCATTTTGTGGGAATTACATACCAATTTTGGGACAGAAGGAACTTCCGTTTATTTATAAAGGTAATATTTACAAAATTCTCTTCGTAGTCACACGAAATGATTGTCAGAATATTCTAGGTAAATATGCTTGCGAGGAATTAGGTATAATAAAACGAATTCTGTCCTTAAGCATAGATGAGTATGGGGATCTTTTTAATGGTTTAGGGAAAATACCCGGCAAATATAAAATCGTATTGGAAGATAATGCAAGTCCAGTTATTTGCCCTGTCAGGAAGATACCAATTGGTGTGAAGGATAAATTGCGTAAAGCACTGGAACAGATGATCGAAATGGGTGTAATCAGAAAGGTCAACCACCCAACATCTTGGGTCAATGCGATAGTAGTAGCTGCTAAAAAAAATGGCGAGATTCGCGTTTGTTTGGATCCCCGTCCATTGAATAAAGTAATAAAACGTGCACACTATCCACTACCTACTATCACTGATATTGCGACCAAATTACAAGGTGCTCGCTATTTTAGCAAACTTGATGCTAGATCGGGTTTTTGGATGGTGGAGATAGATGACAGGAGCGCTGACTTATGTACGTTTGGAACTCCTTTCGGGAGATATCAGTTCCTTAGATTACCATACGGAATCAATTCAGCGTCAGAAGTATTTCACGCAAAAGTTCGTCAATTATTGGAAGATTTGGAAGGCACAGACTCATTTATAGATGATATTATTGTGTGGGGTAGAACGGTTGACGAACACGATACTCGACTGAAACATTTGCTGGAAAGAGCAAGACAGGTAGGTATTAAGTTCAACCGAGAAAAATGCCAGTTTCGTGTAGAAGAGGTCACATATTTAGGGCACACCTTTAGTGCTAAGGGTATGCAAATTGATCAATCTAAAATAAAAGCAGTGAAAGACCTGCCGATACCGAAAGATAGAAGCTCGTTAGAAAGGTTTCTTGGAATGGTTACATACTTGTCAAAGTTTATTCAAAACTTTGCTGATATAGTTGCGCCGCTACGCAATTTATTAAAGAAAAATTCCGAATGGTCATGGGATAAAAATCACGATAATATCGTAGATCAGTTGAAAACAGCTCTGTGCAGCGCGCCGGTGCTAGCGCTGTACTCGAGTTTGGAGCCAGTGCTGCTGTCGGTGGACGCCAGCTCGGTGGCGTTGGGGGCGGTGCTGCTGCAGGCGGGTCGGCCGGTCGAGTTTGCGTCAGCGACACTCACCGACACGCAGACAAGATACGCGCAGATTGAAAAAGAGATGCTCGCTATCGTATTTTCTTTGGAGCGGTTTCATCAGTACGTGTTTGGACGAAGTGACATTACGATTGAAACTGACCATAAACCCCTAGAGGCTTTATTTAAGAAGTCTTTGGATTCAGTACCAGCTCGTTTGCAGAGAATGATGTTACGAACGCAAAGATATAATTTTCAGGTGATATATAAGCCGGGTAAGTATATGTACGTAGCGGACGCACTATCTCGAGCAGCATTACCGGAAATAATGAAGGATAATGTAACAGAAGAAATAGAAACGCAATCATGCTTCATTATAGATAACGTAAGATTCAGCAAAGACAGGTTACAAGAAGTAAGAGAAGAAACAGATATAGATAGTGAATGTCAAATACTGAAGAAATACATAAAAGACGGGTGGCCGAAGGAAAAATCAGAAATAGATCAACAAGTCCGACAGCACTGGGCACATAGAGAAACTCTCGAGTATATAGATGGAGTCATATTTAAGGACAATTTGGTATACATACCTATGAAGCTCAGGAAGAAGATGATAGCAAAGGTTCATGAAGGTCACCAGGGAATTGATCGCAGCAAGCGCCACGCGAGAGATGTAATGTTTTGGTGCGGGATGTCGCGTGAAGTGGAGCGCGCTGTACGTGCCTGTCGTGTATGTAGCGAACACGTAGCACGACAGCCACGCGAGCCCATGATCGTACATGAAGTACCGGATATTCCTTGGACTAAGGTAGGTAGTGATATTTGTGAGTATGCGAAAAAGTACTTCTTAATAATAGTAGACTATTATTCAAATTATATTGAAGTAAATAAACTAACGAATATGTCTTCGAAGACCGTCATTCAGGCAATTAAAGAACAATTCGGAAGGCATGGCATACCAATGGAGTTAGTGACGGACAATGGTCCAGCTTACGCGTCCAAGGAATTTAAGGAATTTAGCAAGGAATGGGGATTCAGCCATACTACTAGTTCACCACATTACGCACAGTCAAACGGGCTAAGTGAAAGAGCTGTAAGAACTGTCAAGGAGATATTGAAGAAAGGTGGAGATTTGAATTTGGGACTCTTGAATCATAGAACCACACCACGTGATGGTATACGCTCACCCTCACAATTGTTGATGGGCCGTAGATTGAATACAAAGTTGCCAATCAGTAAAGAAAAATTGCGCCCTGAAAGTTATACCTTAAAGGATTATGAAAATATAAATTACAAACGGCAACAAAGTAAACAGAACTACGATTTACGTTCACGGAAACTACCGGAGTTAAAGACAGGTGATAAGGTATTGGTAACAGACCCACTGGTAAGACGTAGGATGCAAGTGCAAAGTAAAACGGAAAACCCACGGTCATACTTTCTAACCGACACAACAGGAAAAGTTTATAGAAGAAACCGACGACATTTAATAAAGATAGAAGAAGTCAATGCACAAGTGAATGATCAAGAAAATAAACAACAACAAACAGTAGAATATAATATAGAAAAAGTGGAAAAGTATGAAACAGAAGAAGAGGAAATGGATACAAGTGAAGTTGAAAACTTTCCCCAGTCTCCCACTCACACCGGAACACTTGGTGTAAGTGAGGATGATGTGGAGGGGGAGTCGCCACAGCAGGGCATGCTGGCTTCAGTTTACAGAGCTGCTAAATTGAAGGCCAAGGCACGCATTGGCTTCCTCTATGATTCCGGGGCTTCTAAGAATTGATTTATTAAACTTAAGAGTTAAAAGATGGTTCGCATACTCATCTATCTATAAAAATAAGTAAAAAAAAAATGTTAATTAATGTAACTAAAGACACCGTTCATTAAACTCAAGTTAATAAGATATGTAGGTATAGTCACGAGTAAATAAATAAAAAATAAGTGTAAGATAAAGTTTAAAACTATGTAGCGATTAAGGATCTAAGATGTGATTGAACGAGGATAATTATTATTTCATACTTAGTTTATATTACAACATTAGTTTATTAACAGTTAGTGACCCATTCTGTGTGTTTATATTATACTCAAGTTAGCATGCTATTGTATTTACTTCTTACTAGTTATAAATAATATTAGTTGCGTTCTTATTTTATAAGGGAACATGTAGTATATTAATGTTTGACACTTGTGGGTACTTGAAAATAAAGGAGTCTCAAGCTAGCTCTCGTCATTTTACTACATACATAATATGACGAAGTATATAAAACGACGAAGTACGTATATAAGTCGTCCAAGTATATAAGATTACGAAGTATATAAGAGGACGACGTACATAAAAAGACGAAGTACCTTCCGAACAATAAAGCTACTAGAGGCTTTATTGTTTTTCACCCACCCATTTTCAAAAGTTTTCAAAAGCTCCCCAAGCTTTTATCCCGACTTAATAATTGCCATTAAGATATCTTAGACTTTATGTACCCTTTACCAAACTGCCACTACGGCCGTTCCCAATATTCAAAGACAATCTATCTAAGATCGGCAGTACTTAACTGTCACGTAGCTGTCACTTTTTATATATCCTTCAGAAGAAACCCATAGGTTTTTTGACAGCGATAGGTTTATAGGGACTAAAAATTTTTAAGAAAGATAACTATTTTATTATTATTCATTTATTTAACAGTTTATTTTAAGATGATTACATAGAGATGTACATAGAGACAGAAAAAAAGAGAAGTTATACAAAAGGTACAGCATATTTCTAAAAGAAATTTCTTCCTGCAGACCCCACAGAGAGAGAAGTGATAGCATGAAGGCAGGATAGTCACTTAACCATTTCATTTCTGTTTCCAGAAGGGCAAAATCAGAAATAGATTATTGGGAACGGGCGTTAGTCAGTTACTCATTATGATTTAACCACGATTTAACCCAATTATGTGACCTTGGGTCGTGTAAAAGGAGCCTCTCAGACCGTTGCAGAGAGGAAAATTAAAGATAACTAAAGGCTTCGCAACTTAGTTTTAATTTATTTATTTTTTTATTTTATTCTTGAGTACCTAACGATGATCCCCAATTTTTTGTTTAATTCATATATTCTACAGGGTGTTACAGAAAGAGGGTATAAAGCCGAAACACAGCGATAGTCCTCATGAATCTGAACAGCTTTCCCCAAGGAACTAGGGTCGTAACTCGAAAAAAAAAATCGCTCCCCTATACAAAATGTCCAATCTGCTGATTGAGTAAGTATGGGCGGTCCAAAATTTGTTTTCGAGTTACGATACGACCCATGTGTCTTGGGGGAAGTTGTTCAGTTTCATGAGGACTATCGCTATGTTTTGGGTTTATACCCCCTTTCTGTTACACCCTGTATAAGTAACTTAATTTTTATAATGTTTTCGCACACAGTGTGATGTACTGTTTTTAGAAAATAAACGAGGAACTTATAGGTACTTACTTACTTCGTTAGTATTTTTCGTCATTCTTGGAAAACTTACACAATATCTTAAAATAATATAGCCTTCTGATGTGCAATGCAAGCTACAATATGGTTAAGTTTCATTAAAATCTGTTCAGTGGTTTTTGCGTGAAAGAGTAAAAAAATCACATTATCCTTCTATCGGTACAAACATTGGCATTTATAATATTAGTAGTGAATTTTGGTTTTTTAACAACAAAAGTGGCTTTTACAATACAATACAATACAAATATTCTTTATTGCACAAAAGATATAAGGTACAGACACAAACAAGAATGTAAGAAGCAACAGGCGGCCTTATTGCTAGGTAGCAATATCTTCCAGGCAACCTTAGGGTAAGAAACTTTTCTACTTTTAGGGCCGGTTTCATCATCTTCAGATTAAATTTATCTGAGAACCTATGTCTATTTCATAAAACACAACGTTTTAGATAGAGACAGGTATAAAATATCTGTCGGATAAATTTTATCTGTAGAAGGTGTAACAGGCCCTTAGAATTGCGAAAAATTATGCAAAAAGTAAAATAAATACTATTTTATTTTTAATTTTTCCAAACACTCTGTATATCTCAAACCGCAAAACTACAGGATGTTCCTAAACTATAAGAATTGGACGTACTCGTAAAAATGTTTTACAACTGCGGTTTGGGTCGTTCTTTTCATGTCATTCACTCTCTCCGTATTGTCTTGGATCACGTCCAAGATGTAAGTACCTACATGTTTAGGATGAGCTCACACGGGCGGAATATGCTTTTGTTTTTATAACCTTTATCTTTCGTTTTATACGCGTTTTGTTGAACAGCCTGTATATAAGACAAGCGTGTTGTTTTATGAAGTTTCGTTTTGTTTTGATGAGATTGGATTCGGCCATGTTGTTTTTAGAAAAAAAATATTTTCGTATTTTTTTATTCCTAATGAAAACCGTGTGTAAGTAAGCCTCTGACAGAAATCTATGAAGAAGCATTGGAGAGGCTTTTGCCCAGCAGTGGAAAAAACCGTAGTAAAATTGCTAAAATTGTAAATGTCTCAACTTAAATGTTATATCATATATCATAAAAGTTATGTAAAAACATTCCTATTTTCTTTTTAATTAAAGTTTTTTTAAAGTTTATTTATTGAACAAAACTAAATTAGAGCCAACAGCAAACTTAATGGCCCCCTAATTTAAATGGACTATTAACTTTAAGTTCTTTTCCGCAAATAGTTGTTAGTATTTTCGTATTTTCAAACTTAGAATTGTCCAAAAGCAAGCACGTCCTCGCTTAAAAAGCATAACTTATGTCCTTTAGTAATTAGTTTTTTAATTACCAATTTTAGCGGGATAAACATTCGAATTGCTTTGTTATGCAAACAGAATTGTACTCTAAATGTAGGTTAAATATACATACACATACACAGACAAAAATAATTTAATTTTTACGTACATATATACATACATATCCGTCACGCCTCTCTCCCATTGGGGTAGGCAGAGACCACTTCCTTCCACTTGCTACAATCCAAACACACCTCTTTCGCTTCATCCACACTCATCAGTCGCCTCATACATGCCCGTCGGTTTAGGGTACTCTTGACTTGGCCTTTCTTGAGCAAGTCCCCGATTTTATCGAGGTACGTTCGTAGTGGTAGTGGTCTCTGCCTTCCCCAATGGGTGATAGGCGTGACGGATATTTTTAACCCAAAAAAAGCTAAATCCACTCACAAACGCATGAGTAATCTAGAACAGATGTAAACACAGCCTAATGATCGAAAGATTTTGGCTAGAGCTCATCTGCTTTGAAAAGTGATTCATCGATCTTAACATAACAATAGAAGCGAAGACGGGAAACGGATACTATAGTCTTTGACTTGATAATGTTTGTAGGAAAGGAATACATATAATCATCATCGTCATGTCGTCCACACCGTGTCCGACAGCGGCGACTCCAGAAAGGTTTACATTTACAAATGTTGTTGAAGTGGATGGTGGGCTCTGATGTGGCTTGCAAAGCCGAACTTGGTCTTAAAAATTCTATCACAGGGGGTACAATACAGCTGACCAGAGGTGTTATATATATATGAGTAGGAGGGCTTCGGCTTAGTTTTCCGTACTTGGCGTTTAGCATCAAGATTCACTTTGGTATGTATCATATGAACTGGGAACTACATTCAAGTTAGGTAGCTTTTAGGACCTATTGTAATTGGTCAAGAGTACCCTAAACCGACGGGCATATATGAGGCGACTGATGAGTGTGGATGAAGCGAAAGAGGTGTGTTTGGATCGAAGCAAGTGGAGGGAAGTGATCTCTAGCTACTCCAATGGGTAAGAGGCGTCACGGATATGTATATTTATATACTAGAGGCTGCACGCGACTTCGTACGTATTTAATCATATCTTGGAAAAAAATCAATATATCTCAAAATAATATAGCTTATGTGTTATTCTGATGTATAACCAACAATATAGCCAAGTTTCATTAAAATCTGTTCAGTGGTTTTTGTGTTAAAGAGCAACAAAGAACCTTACATCCATCCATTCATCGGTTTCATATCACTTATAGGACACTACTTGTAAACAAGGAGTTATTTTATTTAGGTATTTAAAAGCCAATTTAAGGTCACCCTAAACCGATAAATGTGGATAGAGCGAAATGAATACATATATTATATTAGAATTAGAATTTGTTTATTCCAAGTCACAGGTTGGGTAATGTGTTACAAAGTCATAATGTACATGTGACGCCATGCAAGGGCACAGCAAACAAGAGGGCAAGTAGTTGCCAGTTAAATATGAGTTTGGATAGAAGCTAGTGGACGGAAGTGATCTTTGACTAGACTACCTCGACGAGGCGAGACAGACATACTGGGTGTAACAGAAAGGGGGTATAATGCCGAAACACAGCGATAGTCCTCATGAAACTGAACAACTTTCCCCAAGGAACATGGGTCGTAACTCGAAAAAAAATTCGCCTCCCCATACCAAATGCCAGATCAGCTGATCGAGTAAGTACGGGCGATCCAAAAAAAAATTTTTTTGAGTCGCGATGGGTCGTGGTTCCTTGGAGAAAGTTGTTCAGTTTCATGAGGACTATCGCTGTGTTTCGTCATTATACCCCATTTTTGTTACACCCTGTATATAGGTACGTAATACATACATTATTAAAAAAAAACCGTTTTGGAACGTTTCTGCGAAATGTGCTAAAAAACGAGTTCATACAAAATAGAATTTTCATGAAACGTTCCAAACCGATTTTTCGTAAATATTATCAATTTAATTACTTTTACTCGAATAACGACCCCTTAAACAAATGCATTTTAGTAACATCTTTAAATTAATCAATCATTTACAACTCTACCTGCAGTGAAAAAAAAGTACACAGCTCAAACACAAAAATGCATTTTTCTCAGTTTCACCTCTCTGTCAGTTGGAACGTTTCTGCGTAAATAGGTCCATATTATGTATTTACTAATATTGAACCAAAAACCATTATCCTATTACTTCTATAAACTCTCTTAGAAGACCGTAATCCACCACATTGAGAATACTTGATTGATTGCGTTCTTACACTCTGAGGCATGGAGCTTGTATGCTATAGACATCGCATGTAAAGTATGTATTACTGCTGATTGGGTATTTTGGTCAAAAGTAAGTTTTTTTTTCATATTTCGACTTGAACGACTTTAAATTCCATAATAATGTTCCATATTTTTTTTTTTGTACTATTATCTATATTTGTACACTTTATTTATTTAATAAGTAGTAAATTACAGTATTTATTTATTGCCCTGCTCTACTCTACAGTCTTCCTAAACTAGTCCTACTCCAAAGGTTGTCTGGAAGAGATCACTTTTAGTGATAAGGCCGCCTTTGCGCACAATGTTTTAGTTTTAAGTTGTATTTGTATTTCTTTGTGTGCAATAAAGAATTTCTATCTATCTATCTATCTATAAAAGAATTTTCGTCTTTTAGTCCTAATCGTACTAATATTATAAATGACAATGATTGTGCCGATGGATTGATGGATGTATGTTACTTCATAATGTAAAACTGAACAGATTTTAATGAAATTTCACAATACCTTAGCTTGCACATCAGATTAACACATAGGCTATATTATTTTGAGATATCAATTTTTTTTCCAAGATATTATGACGATAAATGCATACGAAGTCACGGGAAGCCACTAAATAAAGCAGATATAAAACTATTTGCTTTTAAAATGGCAATAATATGTAGTATACGTACGTAGGTAATATAGTTTATTATAAATACACATACATAATATTTGATTTCATAAAACGTACTAAGGCACTAAGAATTTTCAGGCTAACTTTTTAGTTTTTTACGAACGTGTTGGTTTCGATATATTTATAAATTTTACATACTGTACTATTCACACATACGTTTTTAAGTATCTAGGAGTTATGAAGTCTATGTGTTATAGTGAATGAATACTTCTAACTTTTGTTCGTACCACATCAATCTCGTCATGTCTAAACAGTATGTAATTCTATACGGTGCAATCTTAAGAGCTTTTATCGATTATTTCTTTTTTTAGACCTTTAGTCTATATATTACCTAGTCAAATGATTTGGCCTTTCTTTTGTCTACAATTTGATGATCTTAAGGTGCGTACAGACCATGTAACATGTTATTTAACTTGTGTTTTATAACACGTCCACACTATGTAACCTTGTTATTCAACATTGCAACATTTAATAATACTGTACACATTAGAATAACAATGCAATATAACAATGTTATATAACCATTGTCGTTTGATGTTCTTCAGTACAATCCACGCGATCAAAGTTATAAAACATTGTTGTACATATCAATAACATGTCACTATACCATGTTTTATAACATTCAGTGTCCACATTATGTAAAACATGTCATATAGCAATGTTAAATAACATGTTATGTTACATGGTCTGTACGCACCTTTAGGCCTACTGGAATGAGTTAACTTATAATTTTAACCCCGTACGTCAAAACCACAAAGTTACTATGAATTTGACGTACCGGGGCCATAACACGAATTTCAAGTAGCAGGGTAGTTAAATGTGAAGTACGGAAATGTTAGAGACTCAATAGGGATGATGACTACAGTCAAAAATTCAAAAAAAAATTAGTCCGTCTTTTGAATTTTATTAGGCTATTAAAAAATGTTTGAAACACATTTTTACCTGATCAAATACATAAATAAATACAAAGACAAAGAACATCAAAGTTACGGAGTGGGGGTATTGATGTCACTCCTAGGTAAAAATTGTACCTAGGCGTGACGTCACGAGCAACTTCAACCCAATGTATCTTTGTCATTTTTAGTTTAAGAGAAAAAAGAAAAAAATCGAATATTTTAAAATAATCTGTGATGGACAAAAAAATTTTTTTAGTCGTCATGCTTATTCAAAAACAAGATAATTTATCAACACGCGTATTCATGATTGATCATCGAATTACAAATTACTAACCTCAAGAATCTCATCTCCAACTTTGACAGGGGGTTGGGCTTTAGCCGCGGCTCCAGCTGGATGCAGCCCACACACGAAGACCGCCATCCTCGACCGGTCTCTGTGGCCAGCCAGGCTGAGACCAAGCCCAGCCTTCGGTGACCTCTCCAGCTTGACTGCCAGCACACTGTCGCCAATATTCGCATATTTCTTGCGGATTTTGTCTGTGGAAGAATAAATTTGTTACTTGCCTTTTGTTTTTTATTACTTACTTTTGACATGTGTTTTTGACTACAGTACTACAAGGATCTATTGGCACTTGAGTTACAAAACTTATGTATAATGTGATTACCTACTTAAATAGTTTAATATTAGAATATTAGCCCTCAAGCAAATATACCTTTACAAGGTAGTTATTATTTTATACTGTAATGTATTAAAATGTAACTTTTTTGCAATAAATAAATACTAAATACTAAATACATTGTCAGGGGGGCGTTGGTGGTGAATAAATAACTCAAAATAATGTCAATTTACAAAATGATATCGTTTGTTCAGATTTCCGCCACGTGCCAAAACATCCTTGTAGCACTCTAAGTACCTACGTCACATTAATTTGATATCTGTGAACTTCACGTTAAAAGTAACATTCTGTTTAGTCCGTCTGTTAAACCCAAAACACACGGTGAAACGCAACTGCAACAAAACGTTTCAAACTAGTTGCGTCGTGTGTCGTTTTCTATAGAAGTCTATAGCAGAAACTTCGATGCTACTCAAAAGTAACTAGCAGTTTTAGTTGCGTTTTATCTTGCGTTCTGGGCTTTAGGGTGCTTATGCATCTGCGGCGGGCGGTTAAACCGCGGTTTTGTCACAGTTTACTAAATAGCAATACAACCGTGTCGCAAAAGCAAATGCTTTAAGTATAGAATATATAAGGAGATGCCATACCGTCTGGATCTGCGTGCCTAGTCTGGCGCAAAATGGCTACCTTTTTGTATGGAATTTCTTATCGTTTGACAGGTCATCTACCAAGAAAACTATGAAAAACTTACGCCAACCTTGGCACGCTGTCATAAACTCATCTATATCTATATCTATCTATATATATAAAAATGAAACCCGTTTTCCGTTGTCACGGCATCACGCCTGAACGGCAGGACCGATTTCGCTAATTCTTTTTTTAAAATGTTCATTGAAGTCCAAGGATGGTTCTTACGGTGAGAAAAATTCGAATAATTGCCGGGAAAGTCCTAAAACAGATCTTTTCTTTTTCCCATACAAATGTTTTCTTACTAAAATGTAGAGTCAATTTGAACTTTATTCCTACACAATAAAGTTCATTCTAAGGCGGGACGAAGTTCGCCGGGACAGCTAGTATATATATATAAAAATGAAACCCGTTTTCCGTTGTCACGGCATCACGCCTGAACGGCTGGACCGATTTCGCTAATTCTTTTTTTTAAATGTTCATTGAAGTCCAAGGATGGTTCTTACGGTGAGAAAAATTCGAATAATTGCCGGGAAAGCCCTAAAACAGACCTTTTCTTTTTCCCATACAAATGTTTTCTTACTATAATGTAGAGTCAATTTGAACTTTATTCCTACACAATAAAGTTCATTCTAAGGCGGGACGAAGTTCGCCGGGACAGCTAGTTATATATAAAAAAAAATGGGGCAACTCCAGCAAAAGTGACATCAGACTGTCCAAATAATAATATACTGAACATTTATTTTTCGCTTGATCAAATTATTAACAAAAGACAGAGACAAATAGATATTAAACAATAATTTTTATTTCGTATTCATTGATAAATCCATCACGATCACATGTAAACTGTTGAATGAAACAATTCTTATTGTCAAAACAAAAAGGTACCTACTAAAAAATATATTCACACTTCTAACAGAGTTACGTCTGCAGTAGCAATAAAGTATGTCCTTATAAATATTTCAACGAGCAACTTCACCTAACAAATGACTCGAAAACTATGTGTAATATTTTCTTTTAGGGTCTGGTTACACCAAATGTTCCACACTGACTGAAGCTCTTAAATATGATGATGTTGATAACACTAAACTAAACTGCATGTGACGATGACTTGGCGTTCATTATCTGGGGCCCAAGTCTACTGGTTAAGTACCAACATGTAATTGTATAAGTGTCTTAATTTAAACTAAACTGCATGTGACGATGACTTGGCGTTCATTATCTGGGGCCCAAGTCTACTGGTTAAGTACCAACATGTAATTGTATAAGTGTCTTAATTTAAACTAAACTGCATGTGACGATGACTTGGCGTTCATTATCTGGGGCCCAAGTCTACTGGTTAAGTACCAACATGTAATTGTATAAGTGTCTTAATTTAAACTAAACTGCATGTGACGATGACTTGGCGTTCATTATCTGGGGCCCAAGTCTACTGGTTAAGTACCAACATGTAATTGTATAAGTGTCTTAATTTAAACTAAACTGCATGTGACGATGACTTGGCGTTCATTATCTGGGGCCCAAGTCTACTGGTTAAGTACCAACATGTAATTGTATAAGTGTCTTAATTTAAACTAAACTGCATGTGACGATGACTTGGCGTTCATTATCTGGGGCCCAAGTCTACTGGTTAAGTACCAACATGTAATTGTATAAGTGTCTTAATTTAAACTAAACTGCATGTGACGATGACTTGGCGTTCATTATCTGGGGCCCAAGTCTACTGGTTAAGTACCAACATGTAATTGTATAAGTGTCTTAATTTAAACTAAACTGCATGTGACGATGACTTGGCGTTCATTATCTGGGGCCCAAGTCTACTGGTTAAGTACCAACATGTAATTGTATAAGTGTCTTAATTTAAACTAAACTGCATGTGACGATGACTTGGCGTTCATTATCTGGGGCCCAAGTCTACTGGTTAAGTACCAACATGTAATTGTATAAGTGTCTTAATTTAAACTAAACTGCATGTGACGATGACTTGGCGTTCATTATCTGGGGCCCAAGTCTACTGGTTAAGTACCAACATGTAATTGTATAAGTGTCTTAATTTAAACTAAACTGCATGTGACGATGACTTGGCGTTCATTATCTGGGGCCCAAGTCTACTGGTTAAGTACCAACATGTAATTGTATAAGTGTCTTAATTTAAACTAAACTGCATGTGACGATGACTTGGCGTTCATTATCTGGGGCCCAAGTCTACTGGTTAAGTACCAACATGTAATTGTATAAGTGTCTTAATTTAAACTAAACTGCATGTGACGATGACTTGGCGTTCATTATCTGGGGCCCAAGTCTACTGGTTAAGTACCAACATGTAATTGTATAAGTGTCTTAATTTAAACTAAACTGCATGTGACGATGACTTGGCGTTCATTATCTGGGGCCCAAGTCTACTGGTTAAGTACCAACATGTAATTGTATAAGTGTCTTAATTTAAACTAAACTGCATGTGACGATGACTTGGCGTTCATTATCTGGGGCCCAAGTCTACTGGTTAAGTACCAACATGTAATTGTATAAGTGTCTTAATTTAAACTAAACTGCATGTGACGATGACTTGGCGTTCATTATCTGGGGCCCAAGTCTACTGGTTAAGTACCAACATGTAATTGTATAAGTGTCTTAATTTAAACTAAACTGCATGTGACGATGACTTGGCGTTCATTATCTGGGGCCCAAGTCTACTGGTTAAGTACCAACATGTAATTGTATAAGTGTCTTAATTTAAACTAAACTGCATGTGACGATGACTTGGCGTTCATTATCTGGGGCCCAAGTCTACTGGTTAAGTACCAACATGTAATTGTATAAGTGTCTTAATTTAAACTAAACTGCATGTGACGATGACTTGGCGTTCATTATCTGGGGCCCAAGTCTACTGGTTAAGTACCAACATGTAATTGTATAAGTGTCTTAATTTAAACTAAACTGCATGTGACGATGACTTGGCGTTCATTATCTGGGGCCCAAGTCTACTGGTTAAGTACCAACATGTAATTGTATAAGTGTCTTAATTTAAACTAAACTGCATGTGACGATGACTTGGCGTTCATTATCTGGGGCCCAAGTCTACTGGTTAAGTACCAACATGTAATTGTATAAGTGTCTTAATTTAAACTAAACTGCATGTGACGATGACTTGGCGTTCATTATCTGGGGCCCAAGTCTACTGGTTAAGTACCAACATGTAATTGTATAAGTGTCTTAATTTAAACTAAACTGCATGTGACGATGACTTGGCGTTCATTATCTGGGGCCCAAGTCTACTGGTTAAGTACCAACATGTAATTGTATAAGTGTCTTAATTTAAACTAAACTGCATGTGACGATGACTTGGCGTTCATTATCTGGGGCCCAAGTCTACTGGTTAAGTACCAACATGTAATTGTATAAGTGTCTTAATTTAAACTAAACTGCATGTGACGATGACTTGGCGTTCATTATCTGGGGCCCAAGTCTACTGGTTAAGTACCAACATGTAATTGTATAAGTGTCTTAATTTAAACTAAACTGCATGTGACGATGACTTGGCGTTCATTATCTGGGGCCCAAGTCTACTGGTTAAGTACCAACATGTAATTGTATAAGTGTCTTAATTTAAACTAAACTGCATGTGACGATGACTTGGCGTTCATTATCTGGGGCCCAAGTCTACTGGTTAAGTACCAACATGTAATTGTATAAGTGTCTTAATTTAAACTAAACTGCATGTGACGATGACTTGGCGTTCATTATCTGGGGCCCAAGTCTACTGGTTAAGTACCAACATGTAATTGTATAAGTGTCTTAATTTAAACTAAACTGCATGTGACGATGACTTGGCGTTCATTATCTGGGGCCCAAGTCTACTGGTTAAGTACCAACATGTAATTGTATAAGTGTCTTAATTTAAACTAAACTGCATGTGACGATGACTTGGCGTTCATTATCTGGGGCCCAAGTCTACTGGTTAAGTACCAACATGTAATTGTATAAGTGTCTTAATTTAAAAAAAAAGATACATTGCACATAACGTGGGGCCCTGTGCCGAAGGTTTCTTGCCGTCTTCTTCCTCTCGGCTATACAGGTAGTGAACCGGCAGTAGTTTTAGATCAAAAAAGTGACATCAAAAAAGTGTAATGAATTTTGCCTATTTTTGAATAAATCACTTTTCATTTTCATTTTCATTACTAATTTACAATATTCTCAGTTGTGTGTCGGCAGAGTGTCAATGAAAATGTCAATGTAATTTTTGACACATTGTCATTTGGTCGCAATCAGTGTAAGCCATTGTTTAACAGAATACCATAGTCAAAAATTCCAATGACACTTGCCGACACACAACTGAGGCTATTTTAAATTAGCAGAGTTGGGCCCCTGCTCTATAGACAGTGTTATTTTGGTGAGTTGGATGTCACAATGGTCACTATTATACCGGATTATATATCGCGCAAAGACTTGGGTTCGAATCCTGATTAACCATAAGAACATTTATTAAGTTTACAATATAAATAATTCCACCATAAAGTTAACATTCCCATTTCTTGTCTTCCTTTTTATTTTTATTCTGTTTAATTTTCTAAGTTTTGTCATTTAGTCAATTTATTATTATATTTTTTTAATATTTTGACGGGTAATAAATATTTACTTACTTACTATATGTATGTCATGTATCAAACAAATGTCATGCTCAAAAATATCATACAATTATAAGCATTTTGAGTATTTCCGTCGCATCACTGTGACCACGCCTTTAAGGGTCAGCTCACACCATAACAATAAGTAGCTATAGCTGCATCTCGTCCTTAACTCATTTGTGACGAAATTGCCACGCTACCCGTCATTTTTCAAAGCAAACTCAATTTTGTTTCTATCCCACTTTAAGACCAACTTCTCTTAGCTCGTCGTGAGAGAGTACGAAATTAAATAATGCCTATTTTGCTACTTTTTTTTGCGTTTCGTTTATTTTTTTAAATGATGATTTCTTTTGATTAGGTGACTTTAGTAATGAGACTTTTTGAAGGCTAAAAAAAGGTGTTTAAATTAAAAAAAAAATCTTTGATTATTATTTTGTTTATGAATGACATTCCTACCTAACTTAGGTTGATTAAAAATATTATATTTAAAATTGAAACACTTGTTAGTACACTTATTTTTTATTTAAACTTAATCTTTTCTTTTTTTTTCTTTTCTCTTCTTCTTTTCTTTTTGATTGTTTTGACTTTTTTTGTAAAGAAAACTTTCACCTAGAATTAATTTAAGACTATCTTATTAACAGTGAAATAAACTAGTAGGTACCTACATAAGATTTTTTTGTCTAGATACGAATAAAATTCAGTTTTTATATTCCGACAGGATTTAACATTCTTAGAAAAAGTACACAAGCAATTTTTTATAACATAGAATCTTTTTTCTCGAAAAAATACTCCTAAACTAAAAACCTTACCAAATAAAAACGTACGTATAAACTTCAAATGAAACCACCATCTGCGTTACTTCTGAAAATAGTCGGATAACAAATTTAATAAAAGTAAAAGACGAGAGTTTGCCAAGTGTCGAAACTAGTAGTGACTCTGTAATGTCAGTTCTTTGTTAGTTGACAAAAGGTTGACAATGGCCGGGTCAAGTAGGCTGTAGTGTTAGCTTTCAGGGGCGGGCGTTCACGACAAATGTGAAGAGTTTTGGGCAATATAGGCTGGATATGTTTTTTGGACATATTCAGTAGGTATATAGGTATGTTACAATCAAAACTAATTGCCAGTCAAAACCACTTTTACTGCTAAAATCAGTTAAAAGTAGTTTTGACCGACGCCTTCAGTCAAAACCACTTTTGACTGATTTTAGCAGTTAAAAGTGGTTTTGACTGGATATGAGTTTTGACTGTAACATATAGATACTTATGTGGCTTCGTTGTGGTATAAAATCCGAAAAAATAACACGTGTAAATAAAGTGATAATTTTTCTTTTCAGCAGTTTTTTTTAAATTCTGCACTAATTTTTGTTTTTATTAAATTCGGAATTCAAATAGCACTAGCACACTATTTTGAGAGATACAAGTTATAAAATCTGGGGCTTAGCATACGTGCCGCGACAATTATCTTACGCCATGCTGTCCTTATCACATTTAAAACTATGGACAGAGACATAAGCATGACAAACCCATGACAACCTCTTGTCACGGAGTGCATGCTAAGCTAGCTGTTAAAACTTTTTTTTTCAATTCGGCTGTTGAGTACAACTTATAGAAAATGCCATCCGTATTTAACTTTTTTCATCATATTTTCTATAAATGACGATTCATTACATTTAATTTGTCGTCATTTATATATGATTCTTCATTAATATCTTGTTCAAGTGATTATTTCCTAAAAAAGTTAGGGCTAAAACATAAATTCACGACGTCGCACGACGTCGTGTCGCGTCGCGTCGTGTCGTGTCGTTTTACGACGCACAACGTCGTGTTGCGTCGTGTCGTGAATTTATGTTTTGCCTTAAGTATTAGCTATTTAAACAACATGTATAATTTTCATACTACAAGTAACGATTTATATTTAGCCGGTTTATAAAATTGAGTAAACGAGAGCCATTCAGATATAGATCTTAAAACATCAAATTAAGGACCAAGGTCCAACTAAATGAAAGATCGTGCTGTATCACAGTAAGCAAAGAACACGAAGGGTTTGCAAAGTCAATGCTAACTCGATGGATGCTTAACCTAGATTCTATGCTTGTATCGAGTGTGCTTCGCTTGCATGGTACCTATAAGAATGTATTTCATATGATTTTGTGTTTATTTTTTTATTATTTTATATAGTTTTGGCAATCATGCTAGTTGGTGATTTTGTGTTTTATGCTGCACACCGAAGTCACCGGCATGCCGCCGAGCTAGGCAGCTGTCAAAAAAGCCGGCGGCTTTGGTGTGTAGATACCATTAGGTGGGTACTTTTTTATCTATTTTTTTTGTTTTTATTTCTTCTTTTTTTGTTTATTGTGTTTGATTAGTTACTAAATTATTATTAAGTACTTATTCATTTGCCCGAGACTTATTTTTTTAAAATTCAAATCTTAATTTGCACAGCATAGGTTTTGAACAAATGTTTTTAAAAGTATAAAGTATTATGTATGGACCGTAAGTCCTAAAGAGGCATATGAAGGGATGTGGGATAGAGCCCTCAACCTGGGAAGCAAGTGCTTCTAAACACGCTGAATGGCGGCAGTTGATGCATAAAAAAGTATATGATTTTGAAGACAAGCGTAGGCAAGCAATAGATAACAGAAGGGAACAACTAAAAAACAAACCGCCTACAATCATACAATACAAAAAATAACAAAAAAAATAAATACTTTATTATGTTTCTATTTGTGAAAACCTGTAATTGGCTCCTTTGTTAATTTATAATTTTCTATTATGTATATTGAAGCTGTTGGTTTTCCAATAAATAAATAAATACAATTTTGTGAATGGAGTCCTCACATGTTGCCAGTGCTCCAAAACATTCGCGGCAAAAATAGGATACATCAGCCATGTGAGGTCCCACATCCGTGACTGACAAATAGATGTTGATGCTTAGCATGGCACTCCGTGACAAGACGTTGTCGTGCGTTTGTCACGCTTACGTCTCTGTCTATAGTATTAAATGTGATAAGGACAGCATGCGTGAGATAATTGTCGCAGCGCGCCATGCTAAGCCCCGTGGTCGCCGTTGCCGAAATCGGCATGGAATGAATATATGTATATAGGGCATGGCAATGAAGCGCATCTATATGCTTCATGTATTTATCGTCATATTTTGAAAAGCCTAAATAACTTTATATAATATAGCCTTTATTTTATTCTGTTTTGCAAACTCAATCTATCATTTATTTTTTAAAATATTTCATAAAAATGTCCCAAAACTCACCCTCCCTATTTATCATACAGGGTGTCAAACAAAAGTAACAAATAACTAGCGAAAACTCCCGACCTCGGCTCGTAGTAATTCATTTTCTGCCCAACCCAGTGACAGGGCGATGTCTACCACTAAGTAAGATGGAGAACGTGGTGAAAATTGCTGACTCTTTTTTATTTTAAACGACTGTTTTTGTTTATAAATAACTCTTTTTTATTGCGAAGTAATCCTACTAAAATTGTTAATGTCAATGTTTGTACGGATAGATGGATGAGGGTGATGTTTGTTGCTCTTTCACGCAAAAACAATTGAACAGATTTTAATATAACTTTACAATATTGTAGCTTGAACATTAGAAAAACCTACATTATTTATTACAAAAAATATAAAGAAATAACGGAAATTATTATTATTGTCTCTTAGTAGGTACTTATTTTATGTATTTATATTTAATCTATACGGTATTTATATTTTATTTAAAAAATACAAAATATAATAATAATATTAAAAACGCTGTATATTTTTAATGAATACAAACGCTATCATAAAAACAATAATTATAAAGGTAGCCTTTGAAAATTTTCACCGTCATCTTTAACCCTTTTTAGCCATCCTTACTTACTTCATCCCCTTATTTACCCAAACCCACTAATTTCCTAAACATTCCCCCTCTAAACATATGACTCGTCATTTTATGTCATCTCCAAGGCCTTATGTCAGGATAACGGCATTTTAAGTGCCCATCAAAACGGTTATCGCAGTTACCATGGCAACCAAATATCCGGATTTTTTGGAGCAAGATTTAAATTGATTCTTAAGGAGTATGCGAATGTTCAAAGGAAAGGAGGAATTCAATTTTGAACAACGGACAATAAATGACTCAATTCTCAATTTATTCATTTATCAATTGAGAATCGAGTCATTTATTAAATAGATAAAAGTATATAATTGAAAATTATTAAAAAGCACAGACATTTAATGTACCTACCTTCTGGCAAAAAGTTGCTAGTAACTATTCTTGCTTTAGAAAATATTAACGAGAATTAGAAAATATTCACGTCTATTGTATAAAGGCACTATAATAAATGCCTTATTTAATAAATACATTAAAAAAATATAAGTTCGAAATGAATTTATTTTTTTAAGTCGGTAAAAAAATAGGTGTTTTAATTCAGATTTTCGACACCCTGTCACAGATCAGAAAACACACCCTGTATAAACATAAGAATAGAAATTCTTTAATAGATTAAACACTAGACAGAGACAGATAATGCCATTAATCCCACAAACACATTAATTCACAAACAACTTTTTCTTTGAACCTGTTGTTTTCTGAAAACCTTTTAACCGAGAATTAATTCAGAATATCTTTGTTGCTTCATTCACGTTTGAGTTAATAACAATTTGTAGGCTATATATACAGGGTGGTTATGTAATTTGATGAACATTTAAAAAATGTAATCTGACCTTAAATTAAAACTGAACTTACATACATACATACATACATACATATATACATACATACATACATACATACATATCCCTAACGCCTCTCTCCCATTGGGGTAGGCATAGACCACTTCCTTCCACTTGCTACGATCCAAACTCACCTCTTTCGCTTCATCCACACTCATTAGTCGTCTCATACATGCACGTCGGTTTAGAGTACTCTTGACTTGGCCTTTCTTGAGCAAGTCCCCGATTTGATCGAGGTACGTTCGTCTTGGCCTGAACAACTTTTATTTATTTACTTATTTTTTGTAAGAAGATAGACTTTTATTAAGAAATATGGGTATGAAATAGGAAAAAAAGACATTTTATTTAGGTATCCTTTTTTTTGTTTTTATGTACTATGTATGTTTTTTAAAGTAAAGTATTAAATAAACTTTAATAACTATTAATATTAGTATGTTTGGATCGTAGATATTAAAGGAAAATGGTCTCTACCTACCTCAATGGGAGAGAGGCGTGACAGATATGTATGTATGTATTAAAATAAAACACATTTTAACTACCTACACCTATTATATATATATTAACTTTAATAAGAGTAGTAAGTAGCAGAATGGCGAACATTCCACTGACACGATGAAATATTATTACAAACTTTAAAAAAATATGCAAAGCGGCCAATAATGGACTATCTACATACATCCGGGCCGTGTCCGGGACATGTCAGGGAAAAAATATCATTCCATTCAATTTCTATGGATTCGTTCACACAAGTTGTCATGACGACATATTGTTTTCCCTTCTGACGGGCCACGGCCCAGACACGTCCCAAGAACGGCCCGGATCTGTGTAAATATACCTTTCCCTTGAAAACCTAACAAAAACTAAATTAACCTTAAAAATAAATGTGAATCAAATTAATAAAGCATAACAACAAGCTATTTATCCAACCCCTGTCTGTCTGTCTGTCATGAAATGTCTTTGGCGCAACTCCAGATCGTAGAGAAATTGATTATGCGAGCTGAAATGTATGAATAAAGATGGTTTTGTTACTGAGTGCTTTTATTTGGAACTAGTGGGTTTCTTTGGTTTTGCTTGGGATTATTTGTTTAAAAAAGCCATCCATATTTTTTTTGTTTGAGAATGAAGTATGTACGATTATTTTTTTTATTAATACTAACGCACTGGGCCATTGTGGTAGATTACGGCCTAATCACTCTCGTATGAGGGAAGACTCGTGACCCTGTAGTAGGGCCGACGTGTTTTTTTTTCTTGAATTCTTTTTATTTTTTCGGTGATAGGTACCTACTAGTAGAGAATATTGTAAAGTTTCATTGAAATCTATTCAGTGGTTTTTGCATGAAAGAGTAACAAATATCCTCACATCCATTCATTGGCACTTTTGACATTTATAATATTAATAGAATGTTGTATCAAGACCACATTTCTGAGATTCTTTTTCTCGTATTAATCAAGATGTTTCTTTCTTTCCATTTTATTTTTATTCAGGGTTAAGGCCATTTGAAATTATTCGAGTATTTTTATAAAACTTCAGTGAATCTGAAGAATTTGCCCGCATTTATGAGTTCCGGATACTTTTGTGTTTTATGAATTTCGTTTTGGTATTGAAAACTTATATTTATGAGTTGCTTTTACTTATTTAGTTACGTAACGGCGAGAGGTCGACTCATTAAGTAAAAATGGCAAATATTGAAGATGCAGAATTTAATAGAGAGCAAGCCCTTGCCCAGCTGTGGGACGTGACAGGCTAACTGTATCTATATATATCTGTTATGTGATGAACCCAAAGTAACACTTAATGAGACTTGAATATTTTTTAGTTTTTATTATACCCCGTATAGATAGGAGAGTCACAGTAATTTGTGTATGTGTGCATGTGTGTGCGCGTGTGTGTGCGCGTGTGTGTGCGTTTATGCGTGTGTAAGTGGGTGTATCTTGAGTTCCTTGATGTTTCTTCTCTGAGGAATCTGCCTTCCGATATATTTTTGACAAATTGCAACATATTCAAGTTTAATTGGCATGATGACTAAAAATGTTTTTTTGTCCATCATATAGATTATTTTAAAATATTAGACACGTATTTTTTCTTTTTTCTCTTAAACCAAAAATGACAAAGATACTCTGGGTTAAAGTTCCTCGTGACGTCACCTTCGAGTACGATTTTTTGATAGCCTAATACGGACTAGGTATAATTAAATTTTTTGAATGTAGTCATCATCCCAATTAATGTGTTACCCACGAATACATACTTTTTAATTAGTCAGTTGTGTGTGTACATCCTGCATATAAAATGGCAGCCATCACCCAAATCATAGCACGACGTAACAACTATGAATCAGACTGATATACCTCGACAGATAAGTCAATGGTCCTCGTTTATCTCGATTCCATTACTCGATGTAAAATGATACTGGCGGGAACACAAGTGTTATGACAGCTATTTTGCTAAGCATCTTTTTTTTTTTTGGACATAATCCTTGATATTTTGTTTCATTGTGACGATTTTTTAAATATTAAATATTAATGATTATTAAGACTAAACTGTATAAGTTAATGAGTCCTGTTTGCAAATGTATCAGGGGAACCACCATAAAAAAGCGAAAGAGGTGTGTTTGGATCGTAGCAAGTGGAAGGAAGTGGTCTTTGCCTACCCCAATAGGAGAGAGGCGTGATGGATATGTATGTATGTATTTATGTATCAGGGGAAAAAGTCTTCTAATTTTCAATATTATCAGTTGTGTGTCGGCAGTGCGTCAATAAGAGTATCAATGTCATTTTATGACACATTTGTTCGCAATCAGTGTAAGCCATTGTTTAGCAGAATATTAAATGTGTCTAAAAATGCCATCGACACTCTGCCGACACACAACTGAGGCTATGGTCGACTATTGTTTACTAGTCTATTAAAGACTTGGGCCCCTGGTTTGACATTAAAAATATTGTCCACTAACAAAACGAAATTTTTAATAAAACAATGCAATACAAGAATTTATTTAACAGAATTAACAAAATAAAATTCACGGAGCAAATAACATTTTCTTTTTTTTTTCATTATCTTGTACATTAACTGCTTTAACCGACTTTATTACGTTATTAAACCTATTACAACGAAAAAGAAGATCCTATCACCCAATTACAACTTTAATTAAACCATATAAACACTAGAGGTTGTCCGTGACTTTGTAAGCATTTAAAAAATATGATGTCTTTAAATAATATGTCGCTGGTAAGGCAAAATTACCTAAGCGCCAAAATGGTAATTTTGAGTTATACTATATGTTACAATAAAATATTACAATAAAATATTATAAGCTTATATCATTTAAAGGCATTAAGCTACAACATTGTAAAGTTTCATTAAAATCCGTTAAGTGGTTTTGCTAGCACAAACATAAACATTAAATGTTAATATAGATTATTAAAAAAATAATAATAATATAAAAAAGTAATATAATAAAAATAATTTGTGGCGAGAATAGCCACAAATTGGGTGCCAGACGGCCAACGTCGCCGAGGTAGGCCCAAAAAACGATGGAGTGACGACCTACGCTCATTCAGGGAAGATTGGTGGGAAGCAGCTTATAAGGAGTGTTTGGAGAGGCATGGGAGAGGCTTTTGCCCAGCAGTGGGACGAAAGAGGCTAGAAAAAATAGATTATTAATTTTATAATATCGATTAAGATTTAACAAAAAACATTTAAAACAATTCGTTCCACGAACAGAACAATGAAACGAAGTTTATTTGCATAGTGTTTTGTTTTACCTCCCTTTGTATCGCCATTAAAACTCTCTACTGAAGGTCGAAAGTATTAAGTTTGGTTTGGACACCGCAACCGCGAAAAGTTGCAGGTCGTCGGTTGAATCATGAAAAGGAGTAGGTACCTAAGTG
This sequence comes from Anarsia innoxiella, assembly GCA_947563765.1. Lineage (NCBI taxonomy): Eukaryota > Metazoa > Arthropoda > Insecta > Lepidoptera > Gelechiidae > Anarsia > Anarsia innoxiella. The sequence continues at coordinate 1,646,298 of OX387413.1, forward strand.
AGTGATTTTTTAAAGTTCACGGAAGAGAACACTTTTTTTAATTTCATTTTTTGTATTGCCTGTATTTCTTTGGGCGTTTTCTAATAATATGCGTTTTAAATTCGCGTATACCCACGTTTCGTGAAGGGAAGTGGGAGCTCGTCTGAAAATCAGCGCTGTGGCAATGCTGCAGCATATGCTGAGATGTAGCCACCCTGACATCGCGCTACAACACACACCCTACCTCTTTCTTCTGTTTATTTTAGTCTTTGTTTCTGTTATTTTAGGTATATTTTCTTTTATTTCTTTTTTTGTTTTTTCCCTTTTTTTGTGTGTACTGTGTGTAAATAAATATGCGTGTTATTTTAAAAATGTAATTGTGAACTGTTGAGTTTGTGTTGTATGTTGTACTGTGTTTGTAAGAAAATAAATGTCTATGTCTATGTTTCTTGAAGCGCATGTTCGCTCGTATGTTGAAAACGACAGGTCTGAAAATGCGCTTTATGTGCAATAAAATAATAAGTACCTAAATATTGCCCAGTAGTGGGACACAGTCTGCTAAATGAGATAAGATTTATTTAAATTAACAAGAATATTTTCACTTACAAATTCTTCGGGGACTTGATTAAGAAAGGCCAAATCAAGAGTACCCTAAACCTACGGGCATGTATGAGGCGACTGATGAGTGTGGATGAAGCGAAAGATGTGTGTTTGGATCGAAGCAAGTGGAAGGAAGTGGTCTCTGCCTACCCCAATGGGAGAGAGGCGTGACGGATATTTATGTAGGTATGTATGTACAAATTGTTGAAGAATAAATGGCACTTTATATTCGAAATAGAATCAAAAATAAAATAAAATGTAAACCCACTTTTCCACACACCAGTAACCACTTTCAATGCATCACTGAACATACCTTTAAACTGAAGTGCAGTGTTCTGATTCACTCATACAACTGAAAGGGCAACGACCTGACTCAAATCGAATATGTTTTATTGCTATAGTTTCAATTTCTTTTTGGTTAGAGACTTTTCGATATTATGGCTTATTTTATAGGCCAAAGCCTCGATTTTTACATTGGCAGAATGAAATGTAGTCTTTGGTATTGTAGAAAAAATGTTGCAGTTTTTACTTTATTTTCATTTATAGGTTAAGTCACGCTATTCGAAGCTAACATCGCATAACACAATTAATTACAGAACACATTTAGAATTAAAGAACACATTTAATCACATTTAATTACAGACTCGTCATAATAAAATTTTACAATATTTAAATCAAGAGAAGGAAGTATGTTTGAATCGTAGCACGTGGAGGAAAGTAGTATCTGCCTAACTAATGGGAAAGAGGCGTGACATACCATATCTTTAAATGTACGTATATGATATGTAGGTATATAGAAATCTCAAAAAAACGCAAAATCAATCTCTATCAAAAAAAAATCAATCTCTTAATCAATCTCTTAATCTCAATAATTTTCCGTACAAAATAAATCAGCTGATCGGCAAAAAACAACGAAATGACCATTTTTTCTTTGTTTTATTCATAGTTCTCGTAGCAAAATTATTTGTAAAGTACTCAATCTTAATTGAGAAATATTACAAATACCAATTTTCATTAAATAAACGTTTCTTGCTAATGAAAAACAATAAGAAACTACACAATTCTTTGACCTTGACTATCTGTTCATTCATCCGCCGGTCTTTGAACTAATAAAGCTGGATACTGTTTGAAGAAATCTTTCTTCAAGATAATATTTAATATTAACGCTACAATTTATAAGATGTTTATTTTGCGCCAAGAGTAGCCACCGACGGGCATGTATGAGGCGACTGATGAATGTGGATGAAGCGAAAGTGTGTTGGATTGGAACAAGAAGAATATTTTCACTTACAAATTCTTCGGGGACTAGCTCAAGAAAGGCCAAATTAAGAGTAGATAACCAAGACCGACGGGCATGTATGAGGCGACTGATGAGTGTGGATGAAGCGAAAGAGGTGTGTTTGGATCGTAGCAAGTGGAAGGAAGTGGTCTCTATCTACCCCGATGGGATAGAGGCGTGACAGATCCTACCAATATTAAACATGTCAGTGTTTGTGCCGATGGATGGACGGAGGAATGTATGTTTGTTACTCTTTCACGCAATAACGCATGAACAGATATTGATGAAATTTGGTAATCGTAGAATAACACTTAAGATTATTTTGGGATATGATGTCTTTTCTCTATGATATGACAATAAATGCGTACGAAGTCGCGGGCAGCCTCTAGTATTTATATAAAACTATCTGTCCCGGCGAACTTTGTTTCGCCTTAGAGAGGGCTTTTCCGGTAATTATTCCAATTATTATTTTTCTCGAAAACCATCCTTGGACTGCAATGAACATTTAAAAAAAAAGAATCGATAAAATTGGTCCACGCGTTGTTGAGTTATGCGCTTATCAACACATTTTGCGATTCATTTTTATACTATGTATAGATATAGATTGGCAAGTACATAATACTTTTTGACGTATTCTTGTATCTAAAACTACCCATTTCAACTTCAATACAAATATCAAACAGCAGAAACGATTCGGAGGGCTACCTAAATTACAGCGATAGCTTTTAATTTATTCACGAGAATTCTAAACCTTGTATAAACATTCGGAACCCTTTTTATAAAACATAACCTTCTTAATACCATAAACCGCACATTTAGCAATAAAAATATCCAAACGGGTCTTTTATCATTCGTTGCCAAATATTGACTGTACGTAATTGCTGGACAAATACAATGAATTATTATGCATAAAAGCAGTATACATACAGCATGTTTTTACGCTCTAAGAGAGTAAGACCCAGAACACACGGTGAAACGCAAATGCAACGCAACTGAAACTTCTTGTTACTTTTGAGTTGCATCGCAGTTTCTGCTATAGACTTCTAATTAGTAAATGGTATCACTTATTTCTAATAAATCACCACAACACTTGTCTATACAATTTTCAAAGTAAAAGATGTAGGTCTCTAGTTAAAACTACAATGTTCTGAAAGTAGAAGAAACATTTTTAATAGAAACATTTAAGTTATAAAATCATGGATCACAATGGCTATATCAGGTAAGTAAGTACGAAGAAGTGTATAACAGAAACTGCGATGCAACTCAAAAGTAACTAGCAGTTTCAGTTGCGTTTCACCGTGTGTTTTGGCGCTTAAGTAACGTTGGGGATGTCAATGAACGTTGATGAGTACGCTCTTCAGCGAGTTGTAACTGTAACCAAACATGTTTAGTAACAAGGTTCTAGTGTGTTCGCGTGTTACAATTACCTTTCGATGCGCATGTTTAAGGTCTAACTACACAGATCCGGGCCGTGCCCGGCACGTGACCGGGACGTGTCAGGGAAAAAATGTCATGTCATACATTTTCTATGGATTCGTTCACACACGTCCGTGCCCGTGCCGGCAACGAAGCTTCCGTGTCAGATCCGGGACGTGTCCGGGCCGTGGCCCGTCAGGAGGGTAAACAATTCGTCGTCATGACAACCGGACATGTTGTCATGACGACACGTATTGCTTTCTCTCCTGACGGGCCACGGCCCGGACACGTCCCGGGCACGGCCCGGACGTGTGTAGACAGACCATTATACGCTCTTAGAGAGTTAAGGAACGTTAGGGCGCGTACTCAACAGCGAGCTGTAACTGTAACTGAAAAGATACAGTAACGAGATTCTAGTGTGTACACGTGTTACAGTTACCCTTCGATACGCGGTAAAAACTGACAATCGTCGGCTTGCTGCAAGCCGCTCGTGTCGCGTTCGTCGCAGACTCGCGAACCACGTACACTCTACCCCCCTTATTAAAAAAGGGGCTTTATTTATAGTCCTAGAATTAACTTAGATAAATGATGTTTCGGCTATAGACAAAACATCAATAAATGACATTAGTCCTGGAACTAGATACCTATATTTAAAACTCGTTTTACAATAACGGGGTTCATGTTTTTGTGTTACAGTGCATGCAATGCGACCAGTGAAATTGAGCCATAAGATATAGAAAAACTAAACTAAAATTTACCAAGTTCCAACTCAGCCTCGGCATCTTCGGAAATAGTCTCCATGACCCTGTCAGCGCATGGCTCCAAGTCGCGTGCTAGCGTGCAACGCGCGCGCCCCGCACGCCGCACGCACTCGCTGCACGCAGCGGGCAACGTGCTGGGTTCGCGTGCGGTTTCACGGAGAGTCACTTTGGCATTTACGAGCGAATTCTGAGCGAGTGAAAACCGCATGCACTGCCGGCACACACTGACCGCACGCAATAACCGCATGCACTGCCCGGACGCTGGCTATGTGTTATATTTACGTGCGATTTCACAAAATCACTTAGGCATTTAAAATTTTAAGTTAGTTATTTATTTTCACTTATAATTTATTTTCTTGATTAATTCTACGAAAATTTCAAAACAAGTGCTAATTCAATATACGCATTTGGTCTCACTTTATAACTTGATAATGATACACTCTTTTTTTTTAACTGCCTTGCACGCCGCATGCCTCCAAAGCATGCGGCGCACGATCCTTCACTTTACAATTTGAACGATTAACGATCACTTTAAACGCATTGATGATCACTTCTCACTCATCACCTGTCACTTCTGTCTCATCACTTATCACTTCAAGCGAGTTTTATTTTAAAGTTTATATTGAAAATAGGCACTTTTTAATTGCTAATATTGTTGTTATTATTAGAATGAATTCATACGTATTTTTAAAATTTAATTGACATTTAAGTGTTTTTTTTTAATTGGCAACTATAATTTTAATTTGATAGGTAAGTTAAATATCAGCTTAATTTTTCGTGAATGTTATTATAATCTACTTGCTCATGCTCTTTTTGTTTGAGAAAATTAAAAAAAAATGTAAACATTTCTTTGACTACTCCTAACCACTTTTCGTACCTACCATAATGAATCCGTTTTTAATCCGAACTTCATTTTTATATGTAACAGAAAAACAAAAATTAATTTGACATAGTGTAAATAGCCTTCAATGAAATGCTGGTCCACTAAACAACCGTTTAATCACCAGATCCCAAAGGATCTCTAAAGGTTGTCTGGAAGAGATCACTTTTAGTGATAAGGTCGCCTTTGCGCACAATGTTATAGTTTTAAGTTTAGTCTGTATCTCTTTGTGTACAATAAAGTATTTATCTATCTATCTATCTTTCCCACAGAAAATATCTCTAATTACAACAGTAACAAATACGACCTTGTAGCTAATTGTACCAGGATATCATAACCTTCAAGGAGCCAAAGAAAAGTAAACTAACACAATGAATGACGCTAATTAATACCACTCGGAGTATACAGGGTGACTTTTTATTACTGAACGATGACAGAAAATGATATGCATGTAGACGTGATAACAAACAACTTTTACTTTGAGACCAAGATCGAAATCATTTAAAAAAAATTGTTCTTTCATAAATTTAACTTTATCAGCTGGTGCATTTTGTATGTGGAGTTCGAAAATTTCTGGATGATTTTGTACTTGGTCCCATAGTAAAAGTTGTTTGTCATCACGAGTACATGCATATCATTTTCTATCGTTTACTCATTAAAAGTCACCCTGTATGTGCTATCACGTCACTTGAATGAGGTAATTCTGTTTGTGACATGTGACGTTAGTGATGACATCACATTTCGTGACATTGTGACATCGTAATTAGTGCTTGATTAGTGCCGACTAAAGGTCTATCTACACAGGTCCAGGATGTGTCCGGGCCGTAACCCGTCAGGAAGGACAACAATACATCGTCATGACAACATGTGGGAACGAATCCATAGAAAATGTATAGAATGATATTTTTTCACTGCCACGGCCCGGACACGTTGTCATGACGACTATAATATAAAAGACGCAATACTATAAAAGTCTATTTTTATGCCGATGGATGGTTGGATGTTTGTTACTCTTCCACGCATAAACTACTGAGCAAATTTTGTATGTGATATGTATGTATTACTATGTATGTTTACTTCACTTGACATTGACAGAATCCACAATGGTAACATTAAAAAAAAACCTGACAACATACAAAATACAGCGTTTACTGTTAAAACAATGACGTTGCAGTAAGAGCCCTATTAGTGCACAGAAAGAATTCAAAATGAAGTGACATTTGTCTCAGGTCATACAAAATTATGATAATGACTGTATTTGCATAATACGCGGACGAATGTTCTTATTTACTTTGTATGTTGTCACAAGAAGTACTTTAGGATAAAAATAGATTTAGTTAAGGTTTAATAGAATACTTCATCATAAGGAAACGACGACTTTATAAAAACCATCTCGGAAGGAAAAGTAGAAGGAAAACGGAAGAGAGAGAACTTACATAGATTAAATGACAGAGGGGATAGAAGTTGTGTCGTATCAGGTGGACAAAAGGACGGTAGAAAACAGAGTAGAGTGGCGTAGACTCCACCGACGAGAGTGAAGCACTTAAATTTAATGATGATGAAGGAACTCTATTTTTCCACTTCCGGGCCCAAGTCTGCTAATTTATAATAGCCTCAGTTGTGTGTCGGCAGACTGTCAATTGCATTTTTTGACACATTTGGTATTCTATGAAACAATGGCTTACACTGATTGCGACCAAACGTGCCAAAAATGACATTGACAAATCATAAATTATTCTCACTTCGAAAGACATCACTTTCTTCTTTTTAATGTACCTATTTATATGTGTTGTAATCCTATTTTCTTTTCTTTTAAATTCAAATTCAATTATATCAATTGTGCCGGTACTTTATTATCCATTGTAAAGTAAATTTGTGCGTGTAAATTATAAATGTTGTGTACACCTGTAAGTGGTATATGTATCAGTACTGAACAGTGAAATCTTTGTATGGATTGTTTTATATATGTACTGTTGGTGTTCCTTATAAATAAATAAATAAATTGACACTCTGCCGACACACAACTGAGGCTATTATAAATTAACAGACTTAGGCCCCTGGTAAGATGTTAATGTTTGTTACTCTTTCACACAAAAATCACCGAATAGATTTTGTTGAAACTTTTCAATTTTTTAGCTTGCACTTTAGAATAAAGCAAAACCTATATCATTTTAAGATATTAAGACAAAAATTCAGGATATGATGCTAATGCGAACAAAGTCGCGGGCAGCCTCTAGCCTATTTGTACCTATATAAAAACAGCACTATATACATACAAAGGTACATTTCTTTGGTAAAGATAACATAGCCGTAACCTATCTTTAAAATTCATTTTTAGAGTACACACGCCGTTCAAAGAGTCAGAACCGCTCGAACGCTCGAACGCTCTAACGCTCTAACGCTCGAACGCTCGAACGCTCGAACGCTCGAACCGGCTCACTTTATTTTTATAATTGCTACTTTATTGAAGAGGTTCATAGAACTACAATCGATGTACATTCAGGTACATTCCTGTGGGATACGAGATATTCAAATCCCCCACATACACCCGCCCTTCTTACTCACATAAGTTTCTACATAAATATTACTTATACAAAGCGACACCAAGGTTTTAGAGAATTACAATGAATTCAATTAAGCAAATTAATTGGACGACCACAAACGTAACATAAAATAAACCCTTGGGGATATTTCTAACGTTTGTCACAAATTAATTCTATTGTAGTTTTTTCTTTGTTTAAGGAGGTTACTAATTATAAAATTTGTGACTTATTTGAATGTTTTTTTTTATCATTTTGCTACATACTTAATGAAAAAGAATATTTTTGTCTAATTCCCACAATTCGGCTATGGACAAAACGTCAAATTAAAAGAACTAACGTCGGACTATTTTTCAACCTCGTTTTGTAATAAGGAGGTTTGTGTTTTTTTTTAATGTACTTTTTTTCCAAAATTCAAATTCGTTTGTTAGTAATAACTCTCGCAGTAACTACGTTTCTGAAAAGGACATTAAAACTAATAGTCAATTAAAACCTTAGCTTAACCTTCTCTGTATTTGTAATTGAAATTATAGGTAAGTACTTAACTAAATAAATACAGAATTTTTTGTCACAATTAATCAATAAATTGGACTTTACAATCGTCATTAAAGGGTCAACACAAAAACTTCGTAATTATTTTAAGATGCAACGTGATCGACGGAAATAGCCGAAGTATTCGCAGGTGAATAACTTTTAATTTTGAAACTTTTAAAGGTTGATTTATTTTAAGAGCGGAAATATTGATGACTTCTAGCGTTTCAGGAAAGGTCATTAGTTAATAATCCGTTAAACTTAAGGCCTCGAAAGCCAAATAAAGTTCCTTGACATCTGTCTGCTAATTTACCTTCTTAATAATATTCTCATTGTGTGTCTGCAGTGTCAATGGCATTTTTTGACACATTTGGCCGCAATCAGTGTAAGCCATTTAGCAGAATGCCAAATGTGTCAAAAAATGCCATTGGCACTCTGCCGACACACAACTTAGAATATAACAAATTAGCAGATTTAATTCCCTGTTCGGTTATGTTATCTACACACCAAAACCGCCAGCTTTTCTGACAGCTGCCATTCCTATGACGTAAAGCCGCTGACCTAGCCCGGCGGCATGCCGGCGGCTTTGGTGTGTAAACAGCATTAAAGTTCATCATCATTATCATGTGAGCTTATAGACGTCCACTGCTGGACAAAAGCCTACCCCAAGGATCTCCACAACGACCGGTCTTGCGCTGCCCACATCCAACGGCTTTACACTTACATCTCGCCAATGAATATGTTCCGTAATTTATTATGATTAAGATTGATATTTCGATCACCTTCAACAGTAAATAAATAAATATGTTTTACACAATATTAATAGAAATATAACTCGTGTATGTAGAATATCCAATCGGATGAAAACGGCGATCAATCAAATCGTATTTACGATGCCAGTTGTATCCACGTATCCACGATCGTGTTTCGATAATGCTTGTGAACGGTTTGTGATTTTACTATACATATAATTCCCGCGACTTTGCGCGCTTTGCACGCTTTACAACTTGGAAAATATACATAATATTTTAAATTATTAGGCCTGTGCGTTATTCTAATTCGTAAGCTACAATATTGCGAGGTTTCATCGCAATTCGTTCAGTCATTTTCGTGTCAAAGAGTAGATAACAAACATCCATTTATCCATCCATCGGCACAAACATTGACATTTATAATATTAGTAGGACTAGCTAGAGAATGCCCGCGATTTTGTACGCTTGATCTTGGAAAATGTGCATAATATTTTAAAATACAGCCTACGCGCTTTTCTATTGTAAGGTTTCATTACAATCTTTTCTGTGGTTATAATTGTCGCAATTATTTTTGTCTGTGTCCCACTGCTGGACAAAGGACTTTTTCCTCTTTCCCCAAAATTCTCTACCCTGAGCCGCCTCTACCTAGACTAGACTAGAAATGTCTATCCATGAAGGTATCCAGCTCGTCCCACCACCTTTTCCGTAGTCTGCCACGACGCCGTTTGGCAGTTGGTAGCCATTGGGTTATTGTATTTTTCCAATTATTGTATATACGTACATAATGCATAAATTATTATTATATATCCCCATCAGGTAAAAACAATTTATAATAATAAGAATTTTATTTATTGGCCATTACATTATAATTAAAATTCGTACCCCTTTAGCTATTCAAAATGAGGGTGTTTTATTGCGAGTGTATGTCAATAATTCACTTTAAATGTAATTTCGTAGCAATATACTTTATTAAGATCCATACATACCCCTTTCGCTTCATTTACATTCATCAGTCGCCTCATACATGCACGTCATGTTTGGATCGTAGCAAGTGAAGGGTATTAGTCTCTATCTACACCGATGGGAAAGAGGCGTGATAGATATGTATGTATGTACCTAAACTTATAATTAATACTTATATTTATAAGTATAAATGTCCGATTAAAAACTTGCCGATAAAATTTAACTGACCAGTAAACCTTTGTTTATTCTGTCTATTTGACAAAACATGAAGTTTTGGACAGTGACGGTGATTATTTTTATTTTTATTAAGGACACCTCATCTGTGGCGCGGCCCACCACAGGACTTGACAGCTTACTGTCAAATATGCCCTATCTGTTGAAGTCCCATGACAGGACACTTGACAGATTTTTTTTTGCTTACTATGAATTTGTCGATTTTTAAAGCCCTATACTCACTAAGAGAAAACCATAAAGAGTGAATGACTCTATCAATCACTTTTAGAATGTAAAATTGTCTCTGATACAAAAAAAATCAAAAATTTGCATTTGCAAATTTGTTGCAATTTTCCGCCACAAATGCGCCAAATCCGCCATTTTGCAAATTTTGACAGTCCACAGATGACATAAAACAGTTGTAGAATGGTTAGAACTTAATGTGTTATAAAACTTAAAAATATGTAGTTACCTAAAGTACAACCAACCCCATTGTCCCCAGATTATAAAATATCTGTCAGTTAAATTTTATCTGTAAAATGGTGAAACGATCCCTAAACCTTTTGAATGTATACTTCAACACTATAATGCGTAAGAGAGTGGCTTCCTTGATGCGCAGGATGCGCGGCAGTAGCAATAGCCTCCTGACTGTATTGGCTGAGACAATGCAGGGTCCTTTAATAGGCATGACGACAAAAAAATGTTTTAGGCCCATCACATAGTTTATTTTTAAATATTTGACAGGTATTTTTTTCTTTTTTCTCTTAAACTAAAAATTACAAAGATACTGGGTTAAAGTTGCTCGTGACGTCACGCTTACGTACGATTTTTACGTAGGAGTGACGTCAAAACCCCCCACTCCATAACTTTGATGCTCTGTATCTTTGTATTTATTTATGTATTTAATCAGGTAAAAATTGTGTTTCAAATATTTTTAATAGCCTAAAAGACGGACTAATTATTTTTTGAATTTTTGAATGTAGTCGTCATCCCTATTGAGCGGTGGACACAGTTACTCGTGAATCCAAGGCCTAGCACATATTTGTAATTTTTTAAAACTTACATTAGGAATAAGGTTTTTGTATTACTAACACTAAATATGGATTATTGATCCGAAATAAAATTTATTACTAATATTATATAAGGGCTTTTACACATAAGCGGTTAGCCTCAGCGTTTCGACGTTTGATGTACTTATATTGAATAGCTCTATCAAGCTCATATTTCCCAAGAGGTTCGGTCGAAATAATAACCGTTAATATGGCAGCATTTATGATCTATTTCTTAAACAAACACCGAACATAGTAGTGCTTATTGGCACAAACATTTATAATATTAGTAGTGTTGTATACTATATGTTTGTGCCAATAGATCGATGTGCGAATGTTTGTTACTCTATCACGACAAAAAGTAGAGAACAGATTTTAATGAAAATTAACACTATAGAAAAAAAGAAAGAAGGAGAAGGAAGAAATTTCTTTAAAAAATATGCTGTACCTTTTGTATAACTTCTCTTTTTTTTACTCTATTTACTATCATCTTACAATAGACGATTAAATAAATATATTATTTTTGGTGGTAATGAACCGGTCGAGTTGGAGTCATTGGAGAGGCGTATCCTCAGCAGTGGGCACCTATAGGCTGAGATGACGATGATGATGATCACATTATTGTAGCTTATGTTCTCTATACACCAATGCCGCCAGCAAGACTGGCACACACACGTAGAATAATGGTCAGTATACACATATACTAATAATTGCATCGATTGTCCCCAGTTAGTTTATAAACTAAAGTTTAATATACCTCGTCCTAATAGTCGCGCAATTAATTATCGTCCATTCGTACTGGCATCGCATAGAACAAATCTTGGTTTTTACAGTATTATTAACAGAATATGTCGTGAATACAATAAAATTTACACTCAAGACAATGTCGACGTTTTTTCCAATTCCTTGTATACTTTCAAAAAACATATTGTACTCCTGTCAAACACCTTAGAACTGTAGCTATACTTAGTCCTTTTTTGCTAGTTTTTTGTTAACATAACTATTACCTAGTTTAAATTCTGTTATTGTTTTTTTCTATTATTTTTAATAATTTAATCTTACTTAGTTATAGTTTTTTATATGCAAGCTGTGTCTGCCTGTAATTGGGTAAGCATGTTGTCTCCTATATATTGTCACTTTTATTAGCAAGTAAGATGTTAACTACCTGTTGGCAAACCAAATAAATACGGGCCGTGCCCGGGACGTGGCCGGGCCGTAGCCCGGCCGTAGCCAGATACGTCCCGGGCACGGCGTGTCCGGTTGTCATGACGACTTAATTGTTTTCGCTCCTGACGGGCCACGGCCCAGCCACGTCCCGGGCACGGCCCGGATCTGTGGAGATAGACCTTAACACATAAGCTTTTGATATACTTAAGTACGTAAATTTTCCAAGATATGACGATAAATATGAACGAAGTCGCGGGCAACTATAGGCTGAAATGATGATGGTGATAACATTATTGCAGCTTACACATCAGAATTACGAAAAAGCTATTTTATTTGAAACTAGCTGTCCCGGCGAACTTTGTTCCGCCTTATAGCAATAAAGTTCAGATTGACTACATTTAGTATGGGAAAATAAAAGTGCTGTTTTTGGGCTTTCCCGGCAATTATTCGAATTTTTCTCACCGTAAAAACCATCCTTAGAATTCAGCGAACAATTTAAAAAAAAAATGTTAAAATTGGTCCACGCGTTGTTGAGTTATGCGCTTACCAACACATTTTGCGATTCATTTTTATATTATAGAAATACAGTGTAAGTTTTCCAAGATAGGACGACGAATGTAAACAAAGTCGCAGGCAGCCTCTAGTAGTGCAATAACTTTTATATAGCGTCTATTTTATGGGCAAATTCGTTGGGAGTGGAAACCGACGTAATAAACTATTATTTCGTATCTACATACTGCAGTAGAAACAAACTAACCTAACTCAAATAACAACTTTCCTTATAAAATATGGGTCATCACTTCTCATCACTTTTCATAATTTTTTATCATCAGACAAATGACGATCAACTCATCGAGTAAGTTTATTTCTTTCCTTACAAAATATGGGTCATCACTTTTCATCATTTTTCATCATCAGACAAATGACGATCAACTCATCGAATAAGTATTTATTTCTTTCCTTACAAAATATGGACCATCACTTTTCATCATCGTATAAAAATGATGATCAACCCATCGAGTACCTACCTAAGTATTTATTTATTTAATAGTTTATTGCAATATGAAAGTACACAAAAAAAATGTACCGTACCTAATACAAAAGGTACAGCATATTTCTAAAAGAATTTTTTTCATACAGACCTTAAGAATAGTTTTTTTTTCTTTCATATTTTAACTTTTGTTTCTTGAGGAAAGTTGTCATGACAACGTGTTCGGGCCGTGTGAGGAAAAAATATAATTTCATACATTTGGATTCGTTCACACACGTTGTCATGACGACGTATTATTTTTCCTCCTGACGGGCCACGGCCCGGACTCGTCCCGGGCACGACCCGGATCTGTGTAGATAGTCCTTCAAGATTCTTTCCCTTCCATCATTAACTTACTAACACCTGGTTGCAAGAAAACTCAATTAAGATAATGGTCCATTATTATTGCTGTCACTGTCATTGTCAAAAATCAGAGTAAGACAGCACGATGTATAATGGATAATTAACTTAATGGACCGTTTATGCAACTGGGGGCAAATGATTTGATACAGTATAATAGGTAATTTATCTAGGAACTAGAGGCTTCTCCCGACTCCGTACGCATTTATCGTCATATCTTGAACAAAAAAACATACTATCCAAAAACAATGTAGCCTATGTGTTATTCTGATGTATAAACTACAATATTGCCAAGTTTCATCAAAATCTGTTCAGTAGTTTTTACGTGAAAGAGTAACAAACATCGGCACAAACATTGACATTTATAATATTAGTAGAATAATGACTGTGTCATCAAAAGTGATTACATTGCTTCAAGGTCGATCATTTAATACGTTTATTGGTAGTAATTACTCGATGCAGTAAGGCTGGATTGCAAAAATATATTTTAAACACCATAACGCCATAAAATCTATGTTTCATGGGCTGGAAAGGTTGCCTGGAAGATATTGCTACCTAGCAATAAGGCCGCCTGTTGCTTCTTATATTCTTGTTTGTGTCTGTACCTTATATCTTTTTGTGCAATAAAGAATATTTGTATTGTATTGTATTGTTTCTGTAAAAAAATATTATATACCTAGGTACTGACTATTGACTTTTATAATGTAGGTACGTAATCATACGTTGGGACCCCGGCTTATAAAGTTTTTTTTTTTCAAATAGAAGTTGATTGAGAATATCACAGACCAAAGAAATCTGTTCACAATTTACGAAAGAAATTAATTCAATTAATGTGAAAGGTACTGTTCGGATTTACACTTAAGTGCAAAGTAAATGACTCATAATTAATTCTTGACAATTTTTAAAGAATGAAAGTGGAAATACATCGGAGAGTGTTACCATTCAAAATATTAAAAATGTGTCAATTTTTTTAGTGTATCTAATCTAAAAAAAAAACAAATAAATAAATAATTAAGTACTTTTAAACTTTAGATTGGTTAGTGAAATAAGATATGAATAATTTAAAGAAAAATTTGTTAGCTAAAAATAGTACCCGATTTGCTATAATTTAAGTCTGATTATGCAATAAATTTCCGGTAGATACCTAAATAAACTATTATTATCATAACAAACCTTCTTAAAGTAAACAATGTAAAAATTACGAATGTAAAACCAGCCACGGTACGCTTTTCAACACTAATTTGAACTGCTTCATACATAATTGGCACTATTTGTTGTCAACGTACGTGTAATAAGCCTTTATTGTGTGAAATCAACTCTGTCATACTTTTTTTTTAAACCAAAGAGAATTTATTCAAGACGAAAAGGCTGTATAGTTTATGATCTACAAAAAAAAGTAAAAAGAGCAAGCAAGTAAAATATAACAACTTTCATTAATCATAAAGAAAACAGATGTTATTTTTATGATAACAAATTACTCTTATTAGAAATCACAGATAATCATATCATTGGCCACTAATAATCCGTAAAACATCACAAACGTCAAACTTTTAAAATAACCGCGAAAATTCGCGAAATATTTTCAAAAGAATTCCAATTTTCTAATTTCAAATTGTCAAGAACGGAATCGTAAGAGCGGAAAAGCGCGCGAAAACACAACCGTCCGCTCGCTTACATTTTCATCGAGATACTGAAGGCACGTGCTTCGAAAATTATTCTGCCAAGTCTGTTCCGAAGCGTATCAGCGGTCAGTTTGGACAATACTGTGCTCTATTCTCAGTCTTGTATATTCTGGTTTCAGTTTTGCTTGGCGAGAAAAAAGGTGTAATATAAAGTACTGAATAAATTGGCTGTAACAGTATTTTAATTTGGTATCAAAATTGTAGCTGTATCAGATCAAACGTTGCATTCCAAAAAAATATATTTAATTAAGCTTAAATTACATTTTAAAACATTGGTTACTATTGTAGAACCATTATAGAACTGAAATAGAGAAGCATTTCTTCGTTGTAGAGCAAACAAACAATAGCCTTTCTTTATATCAAAGTAAAAATAAATTATTAACCAATGACACGTATTTATCAAAGTCACAGGGTCACACCAAGGCCAAATATTCAATATATTATCCCTAAAATATATCTAATAGTTTCTTAATAATAGGTCTTTCATATGACAATTTGTATTCGGGAAAAGTCGTAATTATTCGGTTATTTTCGTGCTCGTTAGTGAAGTTTGCCGTACGTAAACAAAAAGTGCGCTATACAGGATGGAAAGTTTTCTTTTGGGACTTTGCGAAAGGTGATTATTTTCAAAGTCTTTAAAAGGCGATTCAGGAATGAGAATCGCGGAGAAAAAGGAGAGAGGCCTTTGCCCAGCAGTGGCGCAACTGATGGCTAGATAAGATTCAAAGTTAAGATCTATACTGTTTTTTTATTTAATCATATGCGCCTGTGTCCAAGATTACTTATTTTGTTATTTTTTTGGTTTTCAAAAATTTACAAGTCTTTACCTTAACGTATCTACTTTAATATTTCGATCAGTTTTTCAATTAATTTGTAATTTTAAATCTTGCTTAAGAACCTCTACAAAATAGCGAGAAGAAAAAGAAAGCGAAAGAAGTGTGTTTGTATCGTAGCAAGTGGAGAGAAATGGTCTCTACCTACCTCTAGGGAGCGAAGCGTGACAGATACGTATAAAATACCAAGAATACCAACCTGTATAATTATTTACAGCTTTGAATACAAATACGAATAAAATAAAAGTACAACCATTTTTATTTTATACCGAATCGTTTTAAATTTCCTGTGAAATTTATTCCGACGTAGGAAAAAAGGTTTTTCGTATAATTACATCTGTGTTCAGGTATAACCGACCTTAACACTGATCTACAAGATAGATAATCGCTCGTCAGGATTATAATGACGGCAATATTATGTGTGTAATAGCGCAAGCGACGAAATAATTTAGGTAATGATGTGCGAAAACGTTCGTGCATCACAATTTTACAGTGGAGGACAAAGTTATGGGGGAACTTTTTGGTGGCGACCTTTTTTGTTCGTTTCAATGAACCTTCTTTTTATAAAACTTATTCTTTCTGGCTGGTTTCCTGTCATTGGCTATTCTTTATTGTTTCTGTTATAATGTTTTCATGTACTAGATGTGCCTTTATTCATTCATTCAACTCATCAATCTAAGCTGTCTCTCCTATTTTTAAGCCGGTAATAAGTACTTTACTAAACATACACTTGGTCTATCACACCTCTTTCTCATCAGGGTAGAAAGTGATCGATTCTCTCTATTTGCTACGACCCATACTTCCTTCGCTTCATCCGCATCAAAAAAAATCTTTTAAAAAAAATAGACAGCCAAAAAAAAATCCTTCTTGCATTACAAATGCTTTTCAATTAATGATAAAGGTGAAAAAAAAACACGTGAATCTCACAAAAAAATACAATCAAAACATTCTCGAACTATTGACATTTGTAATGAATCGATGGCAAACGAACGGTACCTATATACGTCAAGGCCGTATAAATTTTTTACTCGCTAATACGAGTACATTTAACGGCGTCACAAAGATTAACGCAAAGATGTAAATAAATATTACGTTATTCTCATAAATTTTAAATTATTTGTTTGTTTAAAAATAGTTTCATTTTAGGATGATACCTTGGACAAGATAGATGATCCCACAATCTGTTTTTTTTTTTCGTTTAAACATCTAGAATTTCTGAGCGATCTCATCATTCTAAAAAATAATTAATAAAATAAATAATAAGTACAAAAGTTAGTATTTACTTTTTTTCATTAAAGACGCATAAGTTACAAAAAGAATTCAAAATCAAATTTACCGATGCGTTTTCCTTGTCCGCAAGTGTAAGTGTGAAAATGATTGTCGGAGTAAACGTAGAGAGGGAAAATCTCCCCCTACTTACCCTTCTATTTAACGGTTAAGCGAAAAAGCTAGAGACCTTTTTTTGCTATACAGGGTGTAACAGAAAGGGTATATAAAGCCGAAACACAGCGATAGTCCTCATGAAACTGAACAACTTTCCCCAAGGAACATGGGTCGTAACTCGAAAAAAAAATTTCGCCTCCCCATACAAAATGCCCGATCAGCTGATCGAGTAAGTATGGGCGATCCTGAAACTGAATCAGAAAATTGTAACTATAGATACAGTTAGATTGTCATGTCCCACTGCTGGGCAAAGGTTTCCCTTACTGTTCATCCAGTTAAGGCCCGAGTCTGCTAATTTACATTACTCTCAGTTGTGTGTCGGCAGAATATCAATTAGAGTGTCAATGGCATTTTAGACACATTTGGTCGCAATCAGTGTATTCCATTGTTTAGCAGAATACCAAATGTGTCAAAAATGCCATTTTATACTCTGCCGACACAACTGAGGCTATTTTAAATTAGCAGACTTGGGCCCCTGCTTTGCGCCAAGACTTCTCTTCGCTGGAATTGTAACTACAAAACAATTAAATTGTAATAGTAATAGCTAAACTGTAATTTATTCACAATGTAACTATAATGTTTTGATTCAAGAGTTGATGAAAAACATCCGCAAATATCTAAAATAATTTGACTGCATTCAGGTGGAATTCGTCCAGTATACACCACAATGTTTGGACACACTGTCGAGTAGATTAGTCAGCTTAATTTTGGTAATTAAGGACTACGAGCCCAACTAATTTGGCATTGATGGGTTATTATTTTATTAAAGTTTCGCAACTAGATGACTCTATTTTTAAATGATCGATGATTTTAATACTATCAGAATTTTCAATTTATTTGGATGATTTTTGCCTTAACAATGTAAGTAATGCTCAAAGTATACCTAAATAACGAAAATTAAATGTTTATTTACCTTTATAGGCCTTAAGGCGCTGTCTCCTCGAGCGAGAGAATCGCGGTGTTATTTATCGTCGTGGCACGTATTTTTAAACACCTTCTGCGGAGGCGTCTCCACACAGCGATATTATTGTCGCGACTCTCTCGCTCATGGAGGCACCACCGCCTTACTTGGGAGGTATGATGATAAACATGAAATTGCAACAAATCCGTCGATTCAATCGTCTACCGTGGTTGCCAATTTCAGTTCAAATATCAAACCAACTGATTCAAAGGCTAACGCGCTTTGGCCTTACGAAAAAAGAGGTGTGTTCGAGTAAGTATAATATTGTATTTTGGTAAGCTTTCCAACCGCAAAGTCCACGAGTCTCGCTCAAAAATAGACCGAAGCGTTGTTGTTTAGATTTAACACCAGTCTTGAATTTTATGACCAATAAAATATGTTTCACGTATAATTCAAGATAATTCAGTGTCATGTCAGCGATTCAATGTTTCCGCTACGTTTCATGTTATTAATATGTTTTCTGAAACATTTCTATTCGTTATTGGCAGGTTTTATTGTCGGTGTAAATTCTTAGAATATTTTGGTGAAGGGTATTTCGTTGATTTAGTTGTTTCTTGTTTCAGAAATGTCAGTTTTGGATGGTTTAATTTTCAATGTGAGTGGTATGGTATAGTAATGCCCATTCTAATACCAAAGATTTTTAAATGGTCTCCGCGCGCGGCGAACCATTATTCATCTATGTCAAATACATTTTTGTGGTGCAGGGGTAACTCCTATTTCTGACATTTTAGTCCATAAAGTACATATTTAGAGGTCTGACACGAAACCCGGTTATAGCCAAAAGATAGTGTTACAAATTACCAGCCTTCTTTTCACGCTGTTTTCATAAAACTGATGTGCCCACAATATAAGTTAAAAGTAGGACATAGTAGCAACAAGGCCGTAAAATAATCTCCGTCGAAATATTAATACGCACCCTACACTAATACATATTCACAACTTGTTAAGACATGTGCGACACGGATCGATATGTAAGATTGATGACGTTGAGTTTGAGAGGTATCTACCCAGTGGCGGATTTACCAATAGGCTAAGTATGCTGGAGCCCAAGACAGATAATTTACATTATTCATGGTCGTGTGTCGGCAGAGTGTCAATGGCATTTTTGACACATTTGGTTTTTAAATTAGCAGACTTGGGCCCCAGGAGCCTAGGGTGGCAGATTTACAGGCACTAAAGGTCTATCTTCACAAATCCGAGCCGTGCCCGGGACGTGTTCGGGCCGAAAATGTATGGAATGATATTTTTTCCCTGACACGTCCCGGACACGTTGTCATGACGACGTATTGTTTTCCTTCCTGACGGCCCACGGCCCGGACACGTTGTCATGACGACGTATTGTTTTCCTTCCTGACGGCCCACGGCCCGGACACGTCCCGGCACGGCCCGGATCTATGTAGATAGACCTTTAACCAGTCATCTGATGAAACTGTGCCACGGTTCCCGTTTATCGGTATCACCACAACTGCATTAGAGATAGGAGTGCATAAGAGAGCTTACTCTCGAGAGCATTTCATTGAAAAAAATCTGAATCTACAAAAATCGACTCGACATTTATTTATTTATTTATTTATTTAGACAAGACATAACGACAGACAGATCCAAATGTTATGTTTAAGGAATATAAAATTAAGTATCTACAAAAGAAAACGAATAAAATAGAAATATAAAAAAAAAAACCATTACAAACTATTAACAACATTAAACATCTTAATAATTAAACATTACAAATATTCTCGGCGTAACTTAGACATTCACGGAGCACTGTACGCCAGTGGTCCGCGAAGATATCGAGGGACGGGGTCTGCTCCAGGAGTGCATTGAGATGGACGAGTGCATTTGGGATCGGAGAGTGGCGGTGGTGCGAGGTGCGCGCGGGGGGCACGGCTAGGAGACGGTGGGAGCGCGCGCGCGTGTACCGGTCGGGGACGTAGAGTCTACACGCTTGAGACATCAACTCTGGGCAGTCAGATTGTCCACGTAGTAGGCAACAAACAGTAGTGAGAGCCTGGAAATCGCGACGTGTTTGAAGTGAGTTGCATCCTATAGTTCCTTGTAAATATTTAGAAGGATAGAGAAAAGGATAGTATCCATATATTTTTTTATAAATGAACCGCAAGAAGGCTTTTTGAACTCGTTCTAGCAACAAGGAATAACTGGCTTCATGAGGACTCCAGACTATACAAGCTGATTCAAGTTTACTACGTACTAAGGCCATGTATACTAGTTTTATCGCGCCAGGATCTTTAAAGTCACGACAGTTTCTCATGACAAACCCTAACCTGCTGTAAGAGTCCTTCGCTAGCTGACGGATATGTTCGTTGAAGGTGAGTTTAGGATCGAATAACACACCAAGATCTTTTACTGACGTGACACGAGGAATTGGTTCCGAGCCTAAGAAGTAATTAGCTTCTATGGGATGGCGAGCACGGGAGAAAGACATGACACAACATTTAGAGGTATTGAAAAAGAGCTTATTTGTTATACTCCAATTAAAGACAGCGTTTACATCATTTTGAAGTAAATGTTGGTCATCAGGCGATTCAAGTACACGAATAATTTTGAGATCATCAGCGTATAATAAACTCTTACAGTCAGACAGAACAGGAGTAAGGTCATTTATCATTAAATTGAATAAAAGAGGACCCAAAATGGATCCTTGGCTAACACCAGATCGAGTAATGTACGTATTTGAGACAAATGAACCATACTGAACGAATTGTTGACGATTACGTAGATAATCAGCAAAGAGATTTAATAGTGTAGGACTGAAACCGATGACAGATAATTTGTGTAAGAGAATATCGTTATCAACAGTATCGAACGCCTTTTTGAAATCAAAGTAGATGACATCTACTTGTTGACCTTTATCCAAATGTTCAGAGATGATTCCGACTAGAGTTAGCAAATTAGTATCAACAGAGCGTCTAAATCTAAACCCATGTTGTGAATCAGATAGGTATGGAGCTAGTTGAGCGGACAGTTTGGAATGCAAAATAGATTCTAACAGTTTGGGGAGGGCTGAAAGGATGGCAATAGGCCTGAAATTATTAACTAAATGACTTTTACTGATTTTAGGTATAGGGGTGACACGGGATAGCTTCCAAGGAGTAGGATATTTACCAGTCTGAACAATCAGATTGAAAATGTGCTCAATTGGTTTCATTAGCTGCTTTTCACACGCTTTTAAGATATAAGCTGGAATACTATCAGGCCCAACTGAACATCTTGGTTTCAACCTTCCTAATGATTTAGAAATATCGGATTCTGTTATGCTATCAATGTGTATGTAATTAGCATTAGGTTGGCAATCGGTCTGTGAAGATAAAACAGGATTAAGTATAGGATCGAAAGGAAGAAAAACACTGGAGAAATAATCAGCAAAGGCATTAGCTGCATCTGGGCCTACATATTCATTATCACCAGAGTATAAAGTACCAACATTAACCCCAACAACTTCTAAAACAAATCCAATGACTAGTCGAGAAACCCTTCTAAGAATTTACCTTCTACATACGACCACGCTGAAAGTTTAACTGCCGATCGATGTGTAAGTTCGATTCTATTTCCGATGTTTGAAGGCCGGACGACGTAAACACGTACAACAGGTGTTCAGGCAAAGATTATTTGAGATAGATAGGGAACACTATTATCATGTAAATTGTAAGGTATTGTAAGTTATGAGGAGCTATAATAATATTATTATCCTTATGCTATCTACACACCAAAGCCGCCAGCATGCCGCCGGGCTAGGCAGACGGCTTTACGTCATACGAATGGCAGCTGTCAAAAAAGCCGGCGGGTATGGTGTGTAGATACCATTAGACCACCCTAACTAAACGGACGTGCATGTATGAGGCGAACGATGAATGTGGAAAACAGCAGTAACTTAAAAAATCTAATTTTTTTACTGATAAAATACAGACAATATAGACATTGTACTGTTGTGGATGCGTAGAAACTTTTCGAACGCATTGATCTCAAAAAAAAAACAAAATTAAAGAAAAAAAAGAAAAGAAAAAGTAAGTTCTTCGGTATTCGTGTATACTGTTATTAATTAGATATTTTAATTTGTCGACTAATAACAGGTCACAGAGAGGAAATAGAAGTTGTGTCGTATCAGGTGCTTAAACGGACGGCGGAGAATAGAGCAGAGTGGTGTAGACTCCACCGACAAGAGCGACGCTTTTAAATATGATAATGATGATCAAAGTCGACCTATACATACCAAAAAGCACAAAACACAGCAAATTTTTAAACTCCACACGAAACAATTTGTATACAGCCATAATGACCAATAACTGAAAACATTATTGCGTGTACGTGCCTCAAATCTCAAATACTATAGGACAATGGTCAGATACGTGACGGAACGACGCCACCCTCTCTGTCTCGACGTAGCAAACAATAATATGTTTTAAATTATGTATTTTTTGATGTTCAAGTTACTTGAACCCTTGACTGAATGTGTGCTGATAGTAATTGAGTCTCAGAATGACTAATACGAATAGACGGTAATTCTTAATTCAAAAGAGTTGCTTCTCCCATTTTGAAAACTCGTATTGGAATTAGGATTTAAGTTAAATGTTATAAAAAGAAATAACATAAAAATATATTTCTTATTTACAAAATCATAGTTCAAAATTCAAAGCAAAATTGTAAAAAGCAATAAAAATTAAAACAACACAATTACGTGAAAAGATACATTACAAATTGATAAATAATAGTTGAAAACGAATGAGAAGGGTGCAGATGCGATCAATTAATTTTTTTATCTACTCGACTCAAAAATGATAGACAAGTCTAGTGGATAAAAATGTATATTTTAAAAATATTAATAAAAATCAAAATGGCTGATTTTTGGCGCCAAATTAAATTGAGATAGATAGATTTTTTTTAAATTACACTCAAGACGCTATCGGATTTTAATCATCGTTTTTAAACCGAACCCATAAAAGTCGCAGCAAGAATTTCAAGAAAACGTCAAAAGAAACGTCAAAACTTAAGCAATCAATTAATTTAAATGATGAACCCCTACTCTACAACTTTGAGTATAGAATATATAAGGAAGTGCCATACCGTCTGGATCTGTGTGTCTGGTCTGGCGCAAAATGGCTACCTTCTTGTATGGAATTTCTTATCGTCTGACAGGTCATCTACCAAGAAAACCACGAAAAACTTGCGCCAACCTTGGCACGCTGTCATAAACTCATTTGTATATGAAAAAAAAAATGGGGCCACTCCTTATATTCCTTCCTCATTGCTCTCCAATATTCCAACTTTTTCTTACTTCCAAAGTAACTTTCTAAGTACCTAAAGGATTCCCCCACTTACGAACCGCAAAAGAAAAAGAACCTTCAAGATTCTACCCTTACTTATTCACGAAACCATTTTTCTTCTGCAAAATTACTTTTAATACTTCTGGTGTAATGTTCAAAGTGACTTGAAAAGAAAAGGTGTGAGTTAAGGCATTTTTGTTCGAGTGTGGAAGGTAAAAACTTTGTTGTTTTGCATGTCACTTCAAAAAGTAAGACTAAGAAGGGGTTTACAGGAAAAGTCTTTTAAGGTGTTCTCGGAACAAAGTAGTTGCGTTTTCTTCATCATTATTAACCAGGGGCCTAAGTCTGCTAATTTAAAATAGCATCAGTTGTTTGTCGGTAGAATGTCAATTGCATTTTTAGACACATTTGGTATTCTACTAAGCAATGGCGTACACTGATTGTGACCAAATGTGTCAAAAAATGCCATTGACACTCTATCGAAACACATCTGAGAATTTTGTAAATTAGTAGACTTGGGCCCCTATTGCAAGAAAGGTCAATTAAGCAAATGTTTCATTACCTATAGCCGTGACTGTCATTGTCAAAAATCAGATTAACGATGTTTAATGAATTAACCTTAGGAGATGCCACATTTTTTTTCTGTCAAACGATATGAAATTCCATACAAAAAGGTAGCCATTTTGCGCCAGACCAGGCACGCAGATCCAGACGGTATGGAAAGGAATTAACATAATGAGACTTTCATGTCACTGGGGATGAACTTACGTACAGTTTGTGTGCGATATCAAACGTCACACCGTGCGATGTGTAAAATATGTCTTAGATAAGCGAAATGTTAAAAGCACGATGTATTTAAAAAGTGTTCAGTGACATCTTTTATTTCGGTGCAAGTCTTTGATTTAATTAAATTGGAAAATCAGAAAAATATTTTTAGCTTCTGTGAAATATTCTTCCATAAAAACTTTGGAACTCGACGATTTTAAATAAAGGTCAATATTATCATAACGACGAGTGATGCCTTATAAAAACCCTTCCAAATTCAAAATCAAAGTTCAAACGGATTTAGAATTTCAAAGCCGTTACGCCCCAACGGTTTCTCACCAAGATCACGTTGACCGTTCTTTTTTCGAATTACAGATTCAAATATGGCCATTGAAATTTAAATATCAGCCAAACTGCTCTTTGCGCCCGAATTATATTTGAATCTATTTTCACTGTTTTTGCCTCTACTATCGACTACTGCGATTAAAACTGCATGAGTTTAGTTGAAACGTTTAAAATACGTATGTTGATATTGATCAGGTCTCCACTTATTTAGGTATCTATAAGTAAAGTCAGTGTAAAGTATCAAACAATTGAGAGTTATTTTTTGAGCGTTTGGTTGTTAAATATTTTTATTTAATAAATCATTTTGACAAAACTACCCAAATTATTACGCAACTTTTTTTAATGGTCACCTTTTTCATCGTCATGTTATTCATGCTATCTGCCTGCATTGGTATTTGCATTGATTACCAATACAGTGGTTTTGACAGTGATTTTAAACAAGATTGCCGAGCTATGGTAGAGTTTCTTCTCGAAAATTCTTTTAAGTTTTTGGAAGTTTCTCTCAAGTTGGATTTATTCCTAGTTATTATTTCTACTTCATGATTTCGAACGATTATTGCTCCGAATACGGCAGTCGGTTATTCATTTTTAGTGTCGTTTCATTTCGTATCAGTAGTCTTCCGAAAAGTAATTGTCATATTGACTTTACAAGAGATTAATGTTCATTTATAAACTTTGATTCTCTAAAAAATACGAGTCACTTATTTAAAGAAAGTTTTCAAATCAAAGGCCTGCTTATTAGAAAAATTAACGTAGTCGTGTCGTATCAAAAAGTCAAAGATAGAAGTGAGGCTAAGGGCGTTTTCAGATTAGCGTTTTAAAAGCGCGTATACGGTCGATTTTAAAGCGTGTTACGACACCACCGGTTCTAGCGAAAACGCCCGTATATTCACGTCCAGTTTTTTGAAGCGTGTGAGTACGCACGTATGTTAAAAACGACCATATACGAATAAAAACGCTAGTCTGGAAACGCTCTAAGATGGCGTTTGCTCCACTGACAAGAGCTATAGATAGATATAACGTTAAATAAATACCTAAATAGATAAAATTATCAAAATCACCTTCCCTTCTGGTCAATCAGTAGCAAACACGCATAGAAGTAAACATGAATGAGGTAAAAAGAGAAATTGATCAAAGTAAATAATGTATCTTTCCACTCACTTGTTGTGTAACCGAAGTCGTCTTCTTGTTCAGGATCAGCTTCCTTCTCATCTTTGCTGCGCTTTACTGCTCCTGCTGAGGCTCTGTCGATCTAGAAGAACAATTTACTTTTTAAGAAAGTGTATTATGTTGGAAAAATGCTTTCACTTGAAGGGGTTTTCCCGTATTCTGTTTAATGCCTAAGTTTAAAGGAGGAGTTTTAATAATAATCTTTATTTCAGATAGCAAAAGGATTCATATTGATGTTAGTATCTAACGTCCCTTTTTTTTAGTTTCGTTTCAATTTCGTTTTTAAAGCTTACTTAAATTCCGTAGCCCAGCTTTATTTATACTGACTGAGTTTAATCTGGCGCATTTTGCAATGTCTATCGATTTATTAAAACCACCATTTCATTTCCATATAATGTTCTCTGCCCTGTATTAGTTACCGTATATATATAATTAGAGAAACAAATCACTCGTCTTCTAACATTGTTTTCATAATCAGTTGGTACTAGATGCTACATGCGCGTGCTTTGATATTCTATCATTAAGAGCACTAACTATTTTACCCTCGCTGTGATCAAAATTAGGTTTATAGATAAGCTTTATAAAATCTAAATTTTCTGTCACCTCAACCCCTTTCTCCGAATAAGTCCTGCCACCAAGATCTCTTTCATCTTCCTCATCACTACTCTCAGAATCAGAGTAGACTGGTTTGGGAGGTGCTTCTGGTTCTGAAGTAGACTCCTTCTCCGTGTCTCCTGCTTCCTTCTCTGTATCTTCTGACTCTTTCTCGATGTCTGGTTCTGATGTTACTGTTATCTGTCGAAATAGAGAAAAATTATATTGGAATTCATGTGCAGTAAAAAAATGTATACAATGTCTTAATTGGTGCAAAGGTCTCTATGCTGGTCACCACTCGGGGGGTCCTGGGTTCAAATCTCAGCTGAGCAGATTTTTGGACAGTGCATTATTGATGACGTTGTAATTGGTGTAAAGGTCTCCATGCTACTGCGACGCCAGGGTCCTGGATTAAAATCCCAGCGGGGCAGATTTTTGGATGATGATTTTATTGACATTCAATAAACTATCACCATGTTTCAGATTTCAGATTGAATGTTTATGTGTTTTGTTTTTGTATTATGGCACCGTCAACAAGAGTAAACGTCTGTAGAGCTGATAAAAAGGAATATTTTGTATGTTTATCTTTTCGTGTTCACACTCAGCATATCGACGGTTAAGAACCAATTCCGTGTAACTCAGAAAATACTACTTTACAGGAGGCGAAAAAAACTTCTTATTTAAGATCGCAAAAGGGAAATAAAAAGTTAAATACTGTAAAGAGAAACTAAAAAAATTATGTTTTGAATACATATAGAGTGGTTTCTAATAGGCTACGTATTCACGAGTTTTTGTGACATAGACGAATTTGTTTCTAGCACTTGTTACTTTGCTTAAAAAAATAGTGACATAGATCAAATTGATATTAAAAACTTGTAGCTAAATCATAATGTTTCTACTTCTAAGCTTGTAATTTAATGATCCTAATCAAGACTTAAAATGGTGGGATCATCCACGTACAGAATTTGCAAAAACTACGTATTATTTTAATTTAATATCTGTTATTGGGCTGGGCTTCAACTTTAAAATAAGTAATTTTGACGATTATAGCTTTTTTTATTACGAACTTCACTGGTGTGGCAACGAATCGTAAAAATAATGACAATCTCTCTGCAACACCTATTTTAGTTCCTGCAGATGCTTAGATTTAGATGCAGTTTCCTGACAAGGGTCGTAGTCTTCATCGTTATGACGTCATCGCAGACAGTTTCATCATTGAATGAACCTGATGCTTTGTTAAAATTATGCGAAGCAATTAATAAAGAAGGACTCATAGAAATGTTCATAGTTTGTGTTACATTTAACTATCAAATTATCATCTTGCCGAAGCTGAGATCGTCATGGCTGGGAGTCTTGTTTTGAGTTTAGTCTAATTTCTAATGCAATGTTTTAATTGCAAGAAGCTAAAGAGTAGAAGTAATGAGTTGAAGGGGGAGCAGATCGAGATTTTCTATGCTTGGATATGGCACAAGCCATAGTTAGGTTCGATGTTGAAAGACACATGTATTTATATACTTTGATCGACTCTTGTTTTTCAGGTGTTAAAATTTTGTCGTAGTCATCCTTTTAATCTGTTTTCTAATCCAAATTCAGTTTTCAAAGGATCAAGAGCTTTTTTATAAAAATAAAATGATCCGACGTCGTCACCACGATCGTTTTGAGGTACAGACGACAAAGACTTGCTTCGTTTGCTGAGAGTCAATTTTAGTGTGTCTGTTATAAGGTCAGGGGGGCAAGTCTGCTAATTTAAGCGTTGCATTTGCTTTCCGTTTGCTTTCCGTTTGCGATCCATTTGCTTTTCTTTTGCGATTGACTTATATTGTGTCAAATTGGTCTTTTTACCAAAAGCAATCGCATCGCAGTCGAATCGCAGAAGCAAGGATTTATCGGGTTGCCTATTAAAACGTGACAAAACCTACCTAAGAAAAAGTGCTGTTAGTAAAAACTATAATTTATTTTCTAAGAAATAATACTGGTTTAATTAAGCTAGGATATCCTTTAAAATACAGAATATTTATTTCTACAACATTGAAATGCATTTATTTGCATAAATTTCATGAAAATTTTCGAAAAAAACAGTGAAAACTTCTTTGAAGCTGGCTGTTTATTAATAAAAAAATTGACATTGTCACTGTCAATATCATTGGTGAATGGTGTCACGATGGTGTCACGTCATGCCCGTTCCCTTTGAGTATATAATATATAAGGAGGAGCCATACCGTCTAGATCTACATACGTGGTCTGGCGCAAAATGGCTACTTTTTGTATGGTACTATTTAATGTTTGACAGGTCATCTACCAAGAAAACTATAAGAAAACTTGGCGCAACCTTGGCACGCTGTCATAAACTCATTTGTATATGAAAAAAAATGGGGCCACTCCTTATAATCGTTCCTCATTGCCTGTTCCTCATACATTACAATGTTTACAACTAAAATAAACAATGTAAAAAGTTATTTTAAAGGTAAAAAGTTATTTCATAGCTTGATACCTAGGGAGTTAATAGGCGACCGGTTTGCACATTTTGGCTGGTAAGTATCTAGTTATACCTAATTAATTTACTGAGATATTTAATTTTTATAAATACATATGTTTGTCGGTATTTTCTTATTTGTAACTGGTAATTTGCAGGTTGAATCTTCACTCCGAACCTCCAACCTTTAAAACGAGTGGCCGCAGCCTCGTAGACGAACACTTCCATGAGCCATTTATTTACTTATTTATTCTCCAATTCCCGAAGAAGTAAAAACACCCCGAGATAGAGACCCCGAGAGTAAGTACTTACTTACCTAGGCTGGGGTCTAGTAGATGAAATAAATACTCGATTAAGTATATTACATAATTACATTTATTACAAAAGCTAAATGAAAACTCGAAGTCTCAATACTCTCAATTCCTTGAAAACTTATGCGTTATGTATGTCCATCCCATCCGTAATCTGTAACAAGTAATTAATTATGATGATTATAATTTATCAATATTATAATATTTTCCTTGTAGGTACTTCATGTTATACATACAAACATATACCAACCATTTACTTCTTTTTTCTCCGCAGCCTTGCACTAAGAGTTCTTTGTACCACCTGGCCTCTTAGAAGCCTCTTAGAAGAGCAGCAGTTCAGCGAGTTCACTCCCTCTTCTGCTTCGAGTATAGGCTGTTCAACCTGAAATATAAAAATGTTAAAGCTAATCTTGTTCTTTTCATTTAAAGTTATTTTGTTGGTAATATGTACGTAATATTTTATGTTGAATGTTGAGATTGGGAATATTGGGATATATTATGTAACATTTTATGTGTTTATTATCAGTTAGGTACTGGTTTTCTTGAACATTAATAAAATAAATATTATATTAGTGTAGATACTTAAATGTGTTTTCACTCACTAGTAGCTTTTTTTGCTCGAGTATGATTTATTTACCTGATTTTGCCTTCCTCTTTCTGCATCCTCAGTTGTTAATGACATCTCAGGTATTCTGTGCCAATTTGCTATGTTATGCAGCACGCACACACATTCACTGTTGGTTCAGTAGAGATTGAGGCACAGGAGTGGACGAGCTGACAACAGACCTCTAAAAGAATTTAATTTAATCATAAAGGACTAATATGTCAAGCTACACAACACAACTAGAATATGATAATCTTGTGTGGCAGTATCGGTACCAACTCACAAAAAATACGCTTAGGTAGGTACTGTATAGGTACCTCGTCGTCATCATCAGCCCATATACGTCCCCACCGAGGGGCACGAGTGATAAGACCATATAGGTACCTACTTAATATAAATTACTTATACTGAGGTCCAAGTTTACTTGCCTTTAAGATATTCTATACCATCTCGACAGCGGCGGTAGCTGGAGGATGGGGGGTCAGCTCCTCACTTCGGGCTTTAGCCATACACTCGGACTTACGTCTCGAAACGCGTCGACGGGGCGCCTTGATAACGCACAAGTTTTGCGGCACTATCGCAACAGGCAACGTCTTTGGTCTGCTGCGTTAGCATTAGTCAAAATACGCCCGAGTATAATAGCACCTCAGGCCTCGTTATTGCAGAAACTGAACACGCACTGATACAGAAAGTGTCCTTGCTCAATCCCAAGAGAATAATATAAACTGGCTCAATCCTTCAACAGTCCAAGTTCTACTGAACTGCGTTTGACACATGTGTCAAATAACGCAAAATAGCGTTGAGAATACCCTCTTGGCAACTTATGTGCTTATGAACTGCTACTGAAGTTACAGAATACATCACAAGCAGTTCAAACGCAGTTCAAACGCAGTTCAAACGCAGTCCAAACGCTCTTAAAGCGTTAGCAGACTACCAAATATGTCAAATTAAGCGACTGAAGTGCGTTTGCTTTTCTTTTGCGTTTCTTTTGCGTTTCTTTTGGTGCATTTAGTAATTAGCAGACTTGCCCTCGTTAGTGATAGAGATTTTATTTTAATATTATTATTCTTACTGTATGAAAGCATATTGTCAAAAAAAAAACTTTTTTCATTGTTAAATTCAGTAGATTTGACCATTAACAAATTGCCAACTCTAGTTTCCGACCTAATGTCTGAATCATTTTCACTATTGTGCTTTTCTTTAACTTCTGTAGATACTAATTGATGGTTTTGATTTAGTTTTATATAGGTACCTAATTAAAACGAAATTACTGAAAGTCGAAAAACAAAGATAGATGAAAATTAAATTGTATTTTTTTATATCAGGAAAAAAGTGCTATGAACACACTATGAAAATAATTGCTATTATTGCAGAAATATTAAAAAAAAATTATAGCATCCAAGGCCTCACGACGACTTAATAAAAAAGTAATAAACTAGGTACCCAAATAAATAAAAATCCTAACTCATGAGTATATAGATTTAATTAGAACTGATTCTTCGTTTTAAGTTTCTGGAAATAGGCTCTATCTCATTATTTTACATACCTAGATTACCTCAACAAAAAATTTTATTGAGTTTCATTAAGTCTTTATCACCATTATAGTCTTTATTACTGTTACAGTAACTGCACCAGAAATATTTGAATATACCTAACTACTATTTTAGCAATTTTTGATAAAATTGTCAGGACTAAACAAGTGCATTTTTGATATCTGTCTTCTTCCTTGACTTACACGTTCGTTTAGTTTGGCATTTTTCTGTTGATGGAACGTACTATGAAATTGGCGCCACTTTCGCCGAAACTTACCCGGCTGAGCCGCTCGTTTGGGCTCATTCCGCAACGCGCAAAGGAAGAATAAACACGTCGACTACATGAGATAGACCATTTTGTCGGAAAGAAATACGCACATTGGTTTAGACGAAATTTCTACAGTTTAATATCTCCGCAAATATTGACATATGATATAAACTAAAAAGATATGTTATGCGAAATTGGTTTTTATATCCATCTGCATATAAAGGTCAATTTGCCCAAAAATTGAGATAGACTGAATTGGTTCTTAACCGTCGATATATAATCCTAATATTGATTTGTTAAATTTAAAAATTGATCATTAAAATCAATGTAAATCCCTCTCGTTTAAGAATAGACTCGTGCCCCTGTAGAGGGGACGTTAAGAGGGCTGATAAGGAAGGACTACACTCACCTTAATAGCATGTTCAGGAGTTCCATCTACCATTGGAGGTAACGGTGCGGGACTCTTTCGTGAGTGCATTGGAGTAGGAGGTGGGGATGAGGCTTCGGCATCTGATGAATCGGGGTTCTGAGAAATAAGATATAGATTAGATGTAAGCAGATTATTATGTCAATAGAAAATTGATACTCATTGTAAATGTATCTTCGTTATGACATAATGTTTTTAAAATTGGCACAGATGATGAATAAGATACTGTTATTTACAATGATATAAACTATCAGAAAGGAAAATACGCTGTTACCAGAATAAACAAAAATCTAAAGCTAACAAGGAAAATTGCAAATCCCACTGAACAGAGACCTGATGTAACTATGATTTCACATTTCGCCTCATTATTAGCATTTCCACTAATTGTCGCTATTTTATAGGTTCATCATATAAGTTCACGTGTAACATCACACTCAATCCCGAATGTACTCATTTAAGTATTACGTATATAATGTTAAATGCATACGAGTGTCATAAACTTTCAAATAAAGATTATATTTTAAACATATAAGTGATTATTCATTAAGCAGCATCAATCTCTTTGTATGAGACAGCAGCAGCCTGACCTGACAATTTTCAAAACAAATGAATCCTTGCCTCCTTACCCAAGCTAACAGACTCTGGACAGTAAGCGTGACTTTCTCCCCAGCTGCTTTGATAAGCTGCACCGCTCGTTCATGCTGTGCTGATCTCACACATACGCCATCTACTTCGAGGATCCTGTCGCCAGTCTGGTGAAAATATAATTGTGAATGAGGGGTTTGGTCTTATGAGAAAGAAATCCGGAAGATTATATTTTTTGGAAGATTTTTTTATTCTTGTCTTGAAATGGATAGTAGCAGTTGTTATGTGATTTGTTTCTCGAAGGTTATTAAGGATTACGTCTATGGTAGGTGTTTTATTCAGTAATATCATTCATTTCTTTTAGATATATGCTGTACCTTTTGTATAACTTCTCTTTTTTTCTGTCTCTATGTACTATCATCTTACAATAAATTGTTAAATAAAATAATAAATAAATAAATAATATTCAGTAGTTTTTGCATGAAAGAGCAACAAACATCGATCCATTAGCACAAACATTGACATTTTTAATATTAGTAAGATATATTATACTTACATGTAACTCTCCACAGTTACCAGCTGGACTATCAGGAACTACGTTTTTGATGAAAATACCGAAGATAGCTTTCTCTTCGCCATCTTCGCTGTCATTTGCTGATACTATGTCAACCTGCGCACCAAATATATCCTTATTATAAATGTTATGTTACTAATCAAAGTGCATTTGATTAATAACTTTCAAATCTAAGAAGTGGTTATCTATAGTACTGCCATTCTCCAAATCTTAATTTTTTTCTGCTGTTTAGCTACAATATTATAAAGTTTAATTATAATCTGTTCAGTAGTTTTTACGTGGAAAAGTAACAAACACCCTCGCATCCATTCATTGGCACAATCATTAACATTTAAAATATTAGTGGGATGGTGCTTTGAAAAAATTATAAAGGTTTTACATTCTAAAACCCACTTTAATAGAACAATTCAAAGTTTACAGTATTTATTTCTTACCTTCCCACCAACGATGCTGACTCCAAGAGGTCCCCCCGGGGCCCTCTTCAACGTGACCTTCCTCAAGGGCCCCCATCGTTGGGCCACGATGGAGTCTGCTCGACGATCCGGAGATACTGTTACCGTCATTGTCGATAGTGGGGCGAAGCTGTTGAAAACAAAAAAGGTAGAGTCAAATCTTTTAAAAATTCTTTTATTTTTCATCCACACGTGCCAGAAGCTCAATTTATCAAAATTAAAGTAGTATGGAGAAAAATAAATTAACAAAGTATGAAATATTTATTGTAGAACCTAGAAAATGATAGAGAATTTTCCTTGCTTGTTCCTATAATGTATTATTTTCATAATAATACATCTGTATTAGTTACGAAAATAGGTGGTCATAAAGAAAGTTATGAGACAAAGCTTTCAAAAAGCTAACTTCTTAACGATCTGTCAAGATTATAAAGCAATTAGTTTTAAGTTAGATTTAAGTAGGTATTTGTAATAATTTTTGTTTTCTCTCTGTATACATCTAAATTATTAAATTTTAAAACACGAATAAACAGTTGCCATTTAATTCCATTAAAAACGATTGTAATATTACTCTGTATATGATAAATATCATTACTCGGGAGGAGTGTAATAATAAGCATTCAAATCAACAAATATCTTTGCACCCAAATCATTGCATAAACGTACACAATGAAAATACGAGCATTCAGAACCCTATCTACACATTGCAGTATGTTTGTATGTTGTTCAATCAAGCTGGCAGACGATACAGGCCAGCGATCACGCCTTCTGTATGTCACTCAATAGGGATGTCAGTAATCCGGTACTAAACGGTTTAAAAACCGATATTTTATAAACCGATAAAGCAGCCGCTAACAGAAATCTGTGGAGAAGCATGCGAAAGGCTTTTGCCCAGCAATGGGACGAAACAGGCTTAAAAAAATTGTTTCTGAAACAATTTTTTTTAACCGGAACGTTTGAAGCAAGTGTTTCGGATGGAAGAAATGGAAAAATTTTGTTTTAGACTTTGCAAAATCTTGTCATTGATGTTTTTTTAAGAAACGATTTTTCTTAATGACTACTAAAAAGTTAGTGGTGTGCAGAAACTTTTTACTAAGATATTTGGGTATGCAATTTTTGAAATTAATATGTTGGACCTTTAAAATTGAATGAAATCTGAATGAATGGCAGTCTAATGCCTTTAAAAACAAAATACATTTAATTTTCACATTTCAATATTTTTTCCAGAAATTCTTTCTTTCTATTTTCCTCTGCGAAATTTCCATGGAAATCTTTTAAAAAATATATAAGTATTTATTCTGCTATTGAAAGTTAATCGCTATAAACAAGTAAATCAATAATTGGATGTTACTGAGAAAAGTGTAATAAATATTTCTATGATAAGAACATAATAGGATTTACCATCCCACGATATTGTTATAGAATTTACTTTTCTCAATTGATATTTACACCAACGCAAATGTCGTGGAGTGGTGGTTGATACTAGGGCTCAAATTCAAAATTCAAATTTTTATTAGCCTGCTTGTATTACAAAGTAGTTTAAAAGTAAGTATCCAGTACCAGGTATGGACCCTGAATAGGGCACGGCTATGTAGCGCAGCCACGATATAATATCAGTTAATACAATATCCATGCCCATTTCAATTAATTAACACGCATGCATGGATTAAGTTTTCCTAGCTCTCCTCAAATCTAAAAATGAATGAGAATGTAACCCTATCTATTTAGCAAGAAAATAATAATAAAAATAATTGAGAATGTTGTTGTCTATTTAGATAGAAATTATAATAATTTAAATATTAATAATGAATTTCCAAAAGCAATGTTCTTTTCCGTGTTTTTAATGCACTTACGGCCATTCGTAATAATCTATATCTATCTATGGTTTAGCGCTACTGGAGGTATAAATAGTTATATATCTTAGAATTTTTCGTTCCTATAAACTTACCGCTGACAAAAATATATGGGATTCTTCTGAAAGATAAATAAATCAAAAATTACAGTTACGTGACAGTTGAGTACTACCGATCTTGGATAGCTATCTGTCTTTGATTATAGGGAACCGCCGTTAATTGTAGAGTTGTAGGGGCAGACAGAGACCCTCACTCCACTTACTCAAAACATAAAATTCGTTCGTTCTCGAATCTGCTGACACTATTATCTCTTATTTATTTATTTATTTATTTAACAGTTTATTGTAAGATGATAGTACATAGAGACAGAAAAAAAGAGAAGTTATACAAAAGTAGGATAGTTAGTAGTAGGTTAGTTGTTTTTCTCTTTTTATAAAATATCGGTTAATTCAAAGAATCGATAACCGTAATCCCATCACTAGTGATTCACACGTGCTCTATTGTGTCTGGCAATATAAAACATCTAACAGCTAAATGTATTCTACGATTATTATTTATTGCTCTATTTTTATTTAGCTTTTGATTGATTGTGATTCTTTTCTGTGCAAACTTTGTGTCTGTAATCCGTAGTGTGGATATAATTAAAGTTATTTTGATCATAAATAAAGCTTGTTTTCTCTTTTCAAAACACGCATTAAGGTCTATCTACACAAATCCGGGCCGTGTCCGGGACGTGTCAGGGAAAAAATAGCATTCCATACATTTTCTATGGATTCGTTCACATAAGTTGTCACGACGACGACGTATGTCTTTCCCTCCTGACAAGCCGCGATCCGGGCACGGCCCGGATCTGTATAGATAGACCTTTACAACACTATTATTTTTCCCAAAGATTAGGGAAATAAACACGGAAGTAAATATTAGAATAAAATAAATCTATCAAAAATAAATAGTTAGGGGTCAAACTTATAACACCCCTCTTTTGGCGTAGGAGGTTAAAATCGCTCATTAACAGAAAATATTAAATGTCGTGCCAAGTTGTTATCATTTTCAACAAAAATTTCGGCTATTATATTAACGGAGCATTAATTTAAACACTATTTCTGCAACCAGCTGTTAACCTAACAAATTGTTATTAATTTTTAGAGTTCCCTAGTTATCGCGCTCCACCAAGCGTGAAATTCAATGAGTTGCATCAAATGCATGGTTCCGTACGGTGCAGTCACTTCACAAACTACCCTCTTTTGATATTGTCCTTCCAGTTTTATGAACTATCAATGATTTTAGTATTATTTAACTAGCGGTCGCCCGTGGCTTCGTACACCTTTATCGTCTTACATTGGTAAAATTACTCAATAACTTAAAATATTGCCTATGTGTTATTCTGATATGCAAGCTAGGTACATTGTAAAGTTTCATTGAAAGGCCAAAGCACACCGGATGCGTATGCGTTGCGTATGCGTAGACGTATGCGTACCTCTGAGTTGTAATGTATGGAACTGTTACCGCTTGCGTAACGTATATGTACACACCGATCGGTGTGTTTCAGCCTTAAATCTGTTCAGTATAGTTGTTTAAATCTTACATGATTAGAATGGCAGGTGTCACTAAAAGTAGCGAAGTAACTTTATACTAGCGGCCCTTAAGTGTCGTAATTTGCATCAGCAAAAGTCATAATCATTTTTACAACTAAAACCATTTTAAAATTATGAAATGTATTTATACATACAAAAAAATTAATGTTTTCGACATAAAACGTAAAGATACATAAAACTTAATATTAAATAACACACATAATACTTATTCAATAAAATGAGATTAAATATTTTTGCGTTCTAAGAAGGTTATATCATCATGAAAAAAAATTAAGGATGTGACCAATCGAGTTATTTAAGTCGATATTTTTTCATTATCATAAGGTCTATGAAAATAGTAATTATAAGTATTTTTTTGCGTTTAGTAGTTTTGGTAGGTTTTAGGAGCTTTTATAGTAGATTCATGAATTTAAAAATAATTATGCACGGTGTCACTACTATTTGGTTTTTTAGTACCTGCGAATATTTAACCGAGCGCGAAATGGAGAATTAATTACGTACTTAATTAGGCTATTTGGTAATTACTAGTTATTTTTAAAATATTTCTAGTAATAAGACCTTTTTACAAGCAAAATTTCGCTTACACCACGATTTAACATTTTCATCCCATCACTATTCAACGAGGATTGGCATGTGTCATTCTAATCATGTAAGATTTTAAGTACTATAGTTTTTGCGTGAAACTAACAACTTCCCATCCATCCCTTCCCATTCATCGGCACAAACATTGACATTTATAATCTAGTCTGTACGATGCCACTAGGTTTCCTCGGGACATTTTCCTTCACCGTAAACGCAATTGGAATAACGTATAATGTGATTTCTAATTAGTTTTTTAATAGCATAAGTATAATAATATCGGTAAATAGATTTAGCTATTTACTTTGATATTGACAAGCTATATCAGTAGAGCAGGGACCTAAGTCTGCTAATTTAAAATAGCCTCAGTTGTGTGTCGGCAGAATGTCAATGGCATCTTTTGACACATTTGGTATTCTGCTAAACAATGGCTTACACTGATTACGACCAAATGTATCAAAAAATTACATTGAAACTCTACCGACACTCAACTTAGAATATTGTTGTAAACTTTGAGTATAGAATATATAAGGAGGTGCCATACTGTCTGGATCTGCCTGCCTGGTCTGGCGAAAAATGGCTACCTTTTTGTATGGAATTTCTTATCGTTTGACAGGTCATCTACCAATAAAACTATGAAAAATTTGCGCCAACTTTGGCACGCTGTCATAAACTCATTTGTATATTATGAAAAAAAATGAAGCACCTCCTTATAGTATATTCTATACTCAAAGACTGATTGCGACCAAATGTGTCAAAAAATTACATTGACACTCAGCCGACACACAACTGAGAATATTGTTGTAAATTATCACTTGTTTTGAATTGTTATAATACTCGAAAATGACAGTGTTTTTGACATTAATATAAAAAAAAAACTCACCAATCAACTAGAGCTGCACCAAGTCATATCCTCGCAACGGATACGAAATTAATATCGATATTTAAATATCCGAAAAGACACGAAGCGTGATCCGAGCGCGCGATGTCAATACTCAGTGCGCGGCAGCCATTGAGGCCGTGGTCGTAATTCAATTACGGGTATTAGCAATTTTACTTAGTGACGTGGTGAAGTTAGGGTAAGATTTTATCGATGTTTTAGTGAGTGGCGAGTGGTGCGGTGTTTATAATAATAAGCTTCTAACTAATAGTTTTTTATCCGACTACGGAAAAAAGTAGGGTAATTTCTTTAAATAGGTACGATTTACGTAATGTTTTACAGTCCACTCAAGGTTTCAAAATATAATGTTTTTTTTTTTTTAAATAAAAATAACAAAAAAAACGCTTTAAAAAAAAGATACATAATAGAACAAAACTACTTGAAATCATTGCATTAAGTATTCTATTAATCCTAGTAATAAGAATAATGGTCTACACACATCCGGGCCGTGTCCGGGACGTGTCAGGGTAAAAATATCATTCCATACATTTTCTATGGATTCGCTTACACACGTTGTCATGACGATGTATTTTTTTCCCTCCTGGCAGGCCATGGCCCGGTCACGTCCCGGGCACGGCCAAGATTTGTAGATAGACCTTAAACGATGAAGGAGTAAAAAAATCTTCCTACAAAAGTAACGTTTCTGCTGCAATTTTGACTTGGCGGTGTTCTATCGATAATATTGACATATCAATATCATCTCTAGTTGTCATCGCTACGTTTTTTTAATCCGCATTGGCTTCAACTCGCCTCGGATTGTTTTTAATTATTTTCTTTTATATACAATACATACGACTTTTCAAACTTGAATTTTAATTATTGAAGTCAAGAAAAAACGTCTGTCAATTTTAACTACGATATTTTGCTTTTTATTTACTTTTGGGTAAATTTTTGATTTGCTTAATTACTTAATTTGATAAATGTTTTAGTCATCATGCCCATTGATTTACTTACTGTTTTTCATAAACATAAAAAAAAATCCAAGAAACATATTCAATATTTCTATAATCATTTATCATAAAGCATCTGTAAGTATTAATTTAAAAAAAACATTCATCTAATGATATATTTTGCTATTAACATATAAAACCTTTCGTCCTTACAACGTAAAAAATACACGTTTACACGTATTATTCACGTGATAACACAACGTGATCCCACAAGTGTTAGTAGTTTAGATACTAGTAGCTCTACCATAGATCGCTACAGATGTTTCATAAAATGTAGTAATAAGTATTGTCACAAGTAATAGAGCATTGAATTTTATATAGATTACAAAGAAAAAGGAAAGAGGCTCTTGTCTGGTGAAAACTGCTACATTACGAATATAGAATTAGATTTAAAAAATGTAATTATTTGTGTGATTGTAAATTATCCTACGAAATAAAGTAAGTAGGTATTTGATTTTAACTTTGACATAGGTTTTTCCTAACTGTGGGACATAGACGGCTATTTAATATAACTAAGACTAAATAGGTAGATATATTTTTTTATTTTTTAGAATGTCTATGGTCCGATTCATATCTTATTACTATATCCAACTTTAACATTCTCTCATACATGCCCGTCGGTTTAGTGTACTCTTGATTTGGCCTTTCTTGAGTCCCCGATTTGATCGAGGTACGTTCGTCTTGGCGTTCGTCGTTCGCCTAGTAAATAGTCTCATTATATCATAAACTATTCATCCTATAGTAGAGCACTCCAGTTACAATTCCCATCGCTACAATGAACACCAATTTGTTAGGAAATGGACATTGACACGCGATTGGATTTGCACTCATACCTTTGTACTTTTAGGGTACTTCTGCACTTGCGGGTAAGCCGTGTGTAGCGGTTAATTCGCGGGTGACCGCTTTTGACGGGTGTGGATCAACCGCGTGAATTATTAGAATTGTATATGTAAATTTGCGGCCATATTTGACTTTTGTCTTCTAATCTGCTTTAAAATTACTGTTAAGTTAAAACCACTCAAATGTACCTCACAATAAACAGACTACAAACAACATCCAAGAATTTAGGTACCACTAGTTTAATACTGCTACAAAGCTGTATGGTCTGTCTACATACATCCGGCCCGTGTCCGGGGCGTGTCAGGGAAAAAATATCATTCCATACATTTTCTATAGATTCGTTCACACACGTTGTCATGACGACGTATTTTTTTTCCTCCTGGCCCGGACACGTCTCGGACACGGCCCGGATGTGGGTAGATAGACCTCTACCGTTCGTTTAATAAAATAACTAAACTGTTTAACTAAAGACAAATCAATTCGGTACAATCTTTGAGTATAGAATATATAAGGAGGTGCCATACCGTTTGGATGTGCGTGCCTGGTCTGGCGCGAAAATGGCTACCTTTTTGGATGAAATTTTTTATCGTTTGACAGGTCTACCAAGAAAACTATGAAAAACTTGCGCCAATCTTGGCACGCTGTCTTAAACTCATTTGTATATGAAAAAAAAATGTGGCACCTCCGTATATATTCTATAGGTACTCAAAGGGTACCTACAATGAAAATGATGACGTTGACACTTCATTCAGAGAGTTGACTTATAGGTATTTTGTCATTGATGTAAAACGGGAAGAACTGACATGTTGCCTATGGATTTTCGTAACACATTTTTTATATGTGCCACAATATCTTCTCTCTGTCATCTCAAATCAACGCTTGATTAGGTAATGAAAAACAGTAACCATGAATCTATTAGGAAGTGGTCCCATTTTTTTTCATATACAAATGAGTTTATGACAGCGTGCCAAGGTTGCGCCGAGTTTTCTCATAGTTTTCTTGGTAGATGACCTTCAAACGATACGTAGTACCATACAAAAAGTAGCCATTTTGCGCCAGACCAGGCACGCAGATCAAGACGGTATAGCTCCTCCTTATATTATATTCTATACTCAAAGCCATCATCTATTTTTTATGCCACCTCCATCATTCCCAAACTCGTCGTCAGCTAATAAATACAATATTAAAAACGAAAGTGCATTTACCAAAATTACTTAAACCAACAAGCATTTGTTATTCATTGCTGGCTAATTTAGCTAAGTGGCCATTCCCATATGGGAAACAGGTAATGTAATTGAAACAAGCTATAAATGGATATAAGCTATACAATTCCTGTGGGATTATAAGACCTTCGTGGTTGGATGAAGTCATTTTTATAATTGAGGTAGGTTTTTTGGCCTAAATTGATGGTGGGTAGGTACCTACCGGAGGTATTTACGTAAAATTGCTTTTTTTCTAAGTTATTTTGGGGTTTTAAAAATTCAATGTTTTTTTTATAAATATCACATAAAATCCTTTTTATATGGCAATCACCAGTTTATTATTATGTTATTTTTCTGTTATCTCTTAAACTATACGGTCGAATTGAGAAACCTCCTTTTTTGAAGTCGGTTAAAAATGACAAGGTTACACTGTAATTAGGCCTCTTGTGATGTTACGCTTTCAACAATTTCACAAAATCATGACGTCAAAAGCCTCTAAAGAGCATTCATGCTCTTTATCTTTGTATAACTATTTGTTCCAGCAAAAAAATACTTATGTCCAACATTTTTGTACACTCTGTAGACGGACTAAAAGTATAATGTCATTTTTTTAATATACGTAGTCATCATCCATATTACATTCGAAAATCAAAAATAATTAGTACCTACCTACTTATATCTTTTGACTTTTTTATTTTTAAGTAGAAATGTGGTAAAATAATTTTTATTTCGTAGGATTTTTACAATCACCTGAACTATGTTAATTTCTAGAGGTGGGCCGAGTACACGGTTAATACTCGGTACTCGGCATACTCGGCACTTTTTTTACTACTCGTAATCGGCCGAATAACTCGGTTAAAATGCCGAGTACTCGGTGCAAATAAATCGACCTTGAGAGCACTTGTAAATAATAGTCTAATTCCTTCATTGAGGCTTTCGCCCAGCTGGAGCAATGTAATAAGCTGCTAATATCGTAATTATTTAGCAGAAAATTTCATAAACAGTGTTTTTTAAAAAAAATGCCAATTAATGCCTGCGGATTATTGTTTTCATCACGAATAATTAGCGAGGTGCGGAGGGAGGGTCTTAACACCATTAACACCACTCGCTCCCAAACTTATTTTCGTGCAATTCTACCTACTTCAAGTACACCGTGTAACTCGGCCGAGTACTCGGCTCGGTAAACTTTAAACCGAGTAATACTCGGTACTCGGTTACTCGGTAAAACTGGTACTCGGCCCACCACTATTAATTTCTAAAGCCAATGCTACATTCGCAAGATGCAGTTTTCCCAGAGAAGAATTAAAAACTTAAACCGTTTAAAACAAAGTAGAATAAAGCATAGAATGCATTAGCGACAAGATTTCAGTGTTCACGTGCCGCTAACACGATGAAACCCTATGTAAGGACGTACTTCTAATCCCTTTACTAAAACATCGATACTATCTATACAGGGTGTTAGTGATGTATGATCTACAGATTTTTTTTTTTCTATTTTCCACGAAAATTCCACGAAAAAAATGTGTTCTATATCACTAACACTATACCTACCTGGTTAAAAGGAAAATAACACTTTTCCTAATACCCTGTACAGAGTGTTGAAAAAAGGGTATATTATATAAGAAGTAGAAAAGGAAAGAAATATGAAATAAAAACAATGGATGCAATAGACTAAAGAAAAAAATAGGAAAATACCAAAA
Organism: Anarsia innoxiella; assembly: GCA_947563765.1. Lineage (NCBI taxonomy): Eukaryota > Metazoa > Arthropoda > Insecta > Lepidoptera > Gelechiidae > Anarsia > Anarsia innoxiella. Next base: position 1,689,772 of record OX387413.1, read on the forward strand.
ATAGCTTGAAAGCAAAATAAAAAGTCACCTGTACCAAAAAAATACAAGATGCTCATAAGTAAAAACAAACTCCAAGAAGGCAGCCTTAAAGAATGATTGTAGCATGACAAATTTTTCGATTTTCCGTACAAATAAATTTTTCAGTAAAATGTTTATTTATTTAAAGTATCATATTTGAGGTGACGTGGCACTCGACAAAACCAAGTTTTTCATTTAAATATAGGTACTTAAGTAAAATTAAAACATTTATTGGATTCTCATTACAGAATACGTGATCACGAAAGCAGTTTATGCCAGAGAAGTGATAAATTTTATGTATTTTTTTTGACATTTTTTTTAGAAAAAGTTACTTTTTGATCAATTTTGTATATTTGTGTCATTCGGTAAAAAATAACATTACACTCCGTATATTTTACAGTTTTACTTTATTCATATACATACATCTCTATTTGTGTCGCTTCAATACATACATATCCGTCACGCCTCTCCTATCATTTTATAGCAAATAACTACTCTATTCCATTAACTGAAAGACTTTTTTTCAATGCTTCAATAAAGCTTTTAATAATGTCATTTGGATTGAGAGATATTGAACTTTAACGTGAATAGTTTAAGGGTTATTTTGAATAGGATATGGAGTTAGGAAAGGAAATTGGTAGTCAGCGGATATACATGAATATTTCAAGTTCAAGTATTCTTAAGTTCATTGGATCGGGCGAAGGTTGAGGCAATAATATTGATGACTAGAGACTGCGCGTGACTTCGTATGCGTTTATCGTAATATCTTGAAAAATGTACCTATACGATATCCTAAAATATTACCTATGTGTTTTTCTGATGTATGCCTAGTTTCATTGAAATAACAAAAAAGATACAATATTGCCTAGTTTCATTGAAATCTGTTCAATAGTTTTTATGTGAAAGAGTAACAAACATACTTACTTCCAAGAGCTAAACATCCAAGAGAAAATTTCAAAAACACCAATGAGTACTTTTATCATGTCTCCGAGGGTAAAGGCCACCAACTTTTCCATCCAGGGTTACTTTCATCAAAATTAAGAACCTTCCTTTCGTAGAATAAAGAAACGAAACAATATTTTAAAAATACACTTACCTAGGTCTTCTCGAAGGCACAAGAAACTTCAACGGTCCGGCAGACTTCCTCCTATGCGTGCTTACAGGAACCATCAGAAGATCTTCATCATCAGTCGAAGAGCCTGGACTCTCCAAGTTCACCAGAGCTGGCGCTGACATCCTCCTATCAGGCATTGTCTTTGGAGTATCTAACATGTCACGTATCACTTCACAATATTTACAGGCACTAGCTTCTGCCATATATGCTTTAGTTATCTCATAAGCATAGTTTTCTAAGAAACATTTATGACAGCCCGGTACGTAATTCGTTTCGACGTCAGTCGATTCATCACTTGGCTGCTGTTTCTTCAACTGCAGTTTCTTCTCCATCGCAGCTAAGTTACTTTCTAGAATCTTCTTTTGTTCTTCTTTATGTTTCTGCTCTTCTTCTTCTAGCTTCTTCTTTCTAATTTCTTTCAAACATTCATCTTGGTCGTTGTAATATTCAACGCATTTGCGTTCTTTGGACGGTTTCGTTGGACTTCGTTTCTTTAGTTTCTTAGTTGCAATGTTTACATTTAAAGGTTCGATTCTAAGTGATTTCATTTGTTTTATAATGTGCTCTTGGACGTACGGATGTCCGTAACTCGTCTCGTCTGCACTAGGAATAAGTTTGGCACTTGCGTCGTTGTCTTTGTTTTTAAGAGCTATTTTGTCTTGTTTACAAACTTCTTTGATCTCGCGATCACCGTTTAGTTTACGGCCGTTTTTTATTGTACACTTTGAAGAGAAGTCGTCGTCGAGGCATGTTTCGTAGCCGTCGATTTCATGGTCGATGTAAAGTAATGAGCTATTTTCTTCCTGAACGGAAATTCTAGTTGGAGCATCATAGAAACTACTATCGTCTGTCGGTGAATTAAGGCATTCTTTCCAACTTTCATCACTCTTTACCTTTTCTAATTTTTTCTCAAGATTTTCGTCTTCTTTCCAATATTTATCAAAGCTTATCCTTTCTAAGCCTGTTGGTGTTACAGCAAAAACCATTTCGTCTGATGTGGATATATCTTTGCTCTGCTGTTTAGATAAAGTCCTATCTTCTTCACCTTTTCTATCAGCAGATTTACTTCTCGTATCAGGGAGTTCTCTTGGCACTATAAGAACATCGTCTTCAGTAATAGTCAATTCATCTTCTTGATCTAAAGACTCATCTGATTTTGATATTTTAATATACGTAACACCGTTTATTTCTTTTTCTGTTTCGTTTTTATCTATTTTTGATTTGTTTTTGTTTATGTCGTCGAAACTTAGGTCAGCTAGGGCGGATAGATCGTCTTTGATAGAAGAGTCTTCGGGTTCTAAGCATATCTGGACTACTTCCAAACCTTCTCCGTATTCTTGAAGGCACTCGTGAAATGAATCCATTCCGGTGTGATCGTCAGATGCCAGCGAATTTAAGCATTCCTGGGAAATAAAGACACATAATAAAATTGTAATATTAATTAAACACGTACCTAATAAAAACTGTTATTTTAAATGATATTCATGAATTTCGAAAAAAAAGGGTGACTTAAGTAATGAAGTCAAATCGGATGATCTTGTCAACCGAACTCTAACCACAAGCAAAACAGTCAATTAAATGCAGCTACCTTGAAAAATATTTCTTGTACCTACCTACTTTTTACGATGATCAAGTTGAGCAAAATTAATTTTACAAAACATTTTAGTAATTACTCAGGATTTTATACAAAAAGTTATGCCAATATTAGCCGAGGTATATAATTGCTTTTCGCGGTAGTAAGTATGCAAAAGTTTTCCCAGGGTTCCAAAGGTTTTAGCCGGTGGAAGTCCGACTTAACCCTCTGTCCTCTGGGCTCCGAGACGAAGGGTATCCATCCATAATGGGTTTCCTCACGAAAAAAGGTGTATAATTGCTATAAAAAATCTTTTTTTTTGCCTATTTCGTCCCACTGCTGGGCAAAAGCCTCTCCCATGCCTCTCCAAACACTCCTGTTATTAGCTGCTTCCCAAAAATCTTCCCTGAATGAGCATAGGTCAACACTCCAGCGCTGGGCGAGAATGACCACAAATTGGGTGCCAGACGGCCAACGTCACCGAGGTAGGCCCAAAAAACGATAAAAAATCTTAAGAAATAAAAATCTTTTAAAATTATTTTATAACTTTTATTTCGCAACACACATAACAAAGCATATTGAAACAACATTTAACACAGATCAGCTTAAAGCATCGGTAACATCTATTTTTTTATATAATCATTATAATTCACAACAATTTATTATTTCTAAGGGCCTGTTTCACTACTAACTGACAGATAAATCTATGTCTATTTCATAAAACGGAACGTTTTGGACAGTGACAGGTATAAAATATATGTCAGATAAATTTTATATATACGAGAACAGCCCCTAAGGGCCCGTTTCAATACTTACAGATAAAATTTAACTGACAGATAAACCTATGTCTATTTCATAAAACGGAACGTTTTGGACAGTGACTGGTGAATGAATGAATAAATCCGACCGATTTCGGTCACGGCGACCGCTTACGCCGAACTCTGCTGTCGTTGGTGTGCTCTCATGTGGCTGATGTAACCGATCTTTTTAGAAAATGTTCTACCACAATGGGGGCATGTGAGCACACCATCGACAGTATTATAAGTTAATGCCACTGCTGGTCGGGCTTTTTGAGCGTCGCGCTTGGCATCAAGCTCAGCGCGCCGTTTGACTTTAAAGTCGCGGACCTTGGTGACTGACAGTGACTGGTATATATTATTTGACAGTAAAATAATTATCTGTTAGTGGTGAAACAGCCCCGCTTCATTACTTACATAATATGAAATTTAACTGACAGATAAACCTATATCTATTTCTATGTATTTCATAAAACATGACGTTTTGGACAGTGTCTGGTTTAAAATATCTGTCAGTAAAATATCTTTAAATAGTGAAATGGGCCCAATATCTTATATTTTATACCTAAATAGTCTTTCGCATATTTGTATCTCTTTCGCCATTTTATTCCTGCAAATTTTGACACTGGTTTATGCGGTGCGCACTCTATCAATGCCCAATGGGGATGATGACTACATTCAAAAATTCAAAACCTAATTAGTCCTTCTTTTAGGCTATTAAAAAATATTTGAAACACATTTCTTACCTGATCAAATATATAAATAAATACAAAGATATAGAGCATCAAAGTTACGGAGTATTGACGGGGGGTATTATATTTGGGGGGTATTGACATCACTCCTCGGTTAAAATCGTACTTAGGCGTGACGTCACGAGCAACTTTAACCCAGTGTATCTTTGTCATTTTTAGTTTAAGAGAAAAAAGAAAAAATACGTCTCAAATATTTTAAAATAATCTATGTGATGGACTAAAAAAAATGTTTAGTCATCATGCCCATTAGCGCCAAAACACACGGTGAAACGCAACTGCAATGCGAATGAAACTGCTAGTTACTTTTGAGATGCATTGAAGTTTCTGCTATAGACTTCTTTAGAAAACTTTGTGTGTTTTGGGTCTTACTTACGCTAAAATTACTATTTATAGATAGAAAACATTTTCATACTTTTTTTTCTGCACTCTTTTCGGCTACATAATATACGCATTGAAATGAACCATTTTTAAAACACTTGTAATTACTAAAACTCTTTTTTTATTAAAATACTTTTTTTTATTTTATTTTTCTGATCTAATTATATATTTTTTAAAGTTTTTAGGTAGTTGTGAAATATTTATTTAAAATTAGGTAATATTAGGTTTAAGTCATAAAATAAAATCTTTTTTTTCTGTACCTAGTTAAATAAGAAAAAATCAGAAATATTTAATCAGCCATTTTCAAATAATTTTGTAGAAGATTTTACTTATTTTTGTTTTCTTTATCGCTCAAGCTTACAAACTATGATATGTTTTAAAAATTCCTGTAAACGGAATTAATTTGTTTATTTTTTTGTTTAAAATAGAACTATATAATTAGCATGTAACCTAAAACAAAATATAAAATTCATGAAACGTTCAATAAAATAAAATTGGCAACTTTTATTTTTAAAGTCTTAATTTGTATACTTTTAAATATACGATTTTTAGAGCAGAAAAATATAAATTCAATAATAAATATTCAACATTTTAATTTATATTTTATTTACTATAAATAAATAAAAGGCCCATAAATAATAGGCCATTTACTAAAAATAGGCCAACTTAACCGACTTAAAAATAACCAAATCAGATAACAAGTAGATGGTTCTCAATTTAGCTGATTTGTTTTTCATACGCAATATATTTTTCATTTGGTAGAGTTTAAAATAGTCTCAACTCGCTACCACCTAAATTCCAGTAACTACAAATTTATTAAATTGACTAATTTCCACTAATTTAATTATTCATAACCACTCTACACAACCCTATATAAATAGACATTGATTTAAATCACAATTTATCTACCTCTACTTTTTAATATTTTATATAGGGTGACTTTAAATTAGTGAACGATAGAAAAGGATATGCATGTACTCGTGATAACAAACAACTTTTACTATGGGACCAATTTCGAAATCATAAAAAAAATTGTTTCCCCATTCTATCATCTGGTGCATTTTGTATGGAGAGTTCAAAATTTTTTGTATAATTTCAACCTTGATCCCATAGTTAAAGTTGTTTGTTATCACGAATACATGCATATCCTTTTGTATCGTTCACTAATTTAAAGTCACCTTGTATATAGGTATATAAGATGGCCATTTCTGACTAGAATTTTTTTTTTTGAGCTTTTACTGCCCAAATAGGCCCAAAATGTGCTTCAACAAAAATTTGGTGTCGGTTTTTGCCTAGTGTAGCCAAACTATTGACATCGACATTAATGACATTGAAAAGGTAATAGTATAGATAGGTAAAATAACCAACAAAATACAAAAAATATTTACTTACACAGAAAATTGTAAAAAATTAAAGGCCAAAACACACCGGATGCGTATGTGTTGCGTAAGCGTAGACGTATGCGTACCTCTGAGTTGTAATGTATGGAACTGTCACCGCTTGCGTACCGCAGACGTAGACGCAAGCAGTGACAGTTCCACCACAGATTAGAAAACACTAGTTCCACACATTACAACTCAGAGGTACGCATACGTCTACGCATACGCATCCGGTGTGTTTTGGCCTTAAAACCGTAAAATAACATACAACATGTCTAGCTGCCATTTTCAGTCTTTTTTATGAAGAAAAATAAAATAGATGGATTTCAGAGATTTTTTTATTTTAAAAAGCAGCAAAACCGTTTTATATTTTTTGGCAGTTTATTTCCTAGTTTGTTTTCTCTAATCTAACATATAAAACATCGACCACATTTTCTATATCTTACTAATTACAATCAAGTATTACTACTAGCTAGAGTAGTGTTCACAAACTAACCCCTAACGTAAGGGACCCCTTAGTCATACAACTGACTTTGATAGACGTTGTCAGTTGTACTGCTAATACTGTCTACACACCAAAGCCGCCGGCATGCTGCCGTGCTAGGCCGGCGGCTTTACGTCATACGAATGGCAGCTGTCAAAAAAGCCGGCGGCTTTGGTGTGTAGATACCATAAGAGGTGATTAGGGATCTCTTACGTTAGGAGTTAGTTCCACGGAACCGTCCACGAAACTGCATGTTTTCATCAATTGACGATTACAAAACGAACGCTTGTATATTGCGTAAAAAAAGAATCAAAACTACGTCCACGAAGCGACTGACACGATGTTGACGCGACGTTACCGTGCGTTTGACGTGCGGTTTCGTGGACAATTGACCTTAGTTAAAATACCTACAAAAAAACAATGCCATCCAAAACTTCACATTTCATCAATTCGATACATTTCACAACCGATGGTATTCGAGTAAATATTTTAATCGACTCTTTTAACTTACATCCAAATAAATAATTTGACGATACATTTCAATTCCTTCAGACCACAGAATGTTTGGTATTTTCTTATTATTTATAAATACACTTTTTCCCTTTTCGTCTTTAATACAAAACTTACTCCTTGCCGAAATACAAGTGGCATACAATAAAGGGCTTTAAAGAATGCACAACAGCCCTTAAAAGATTTCATGACTTTTTGTCGACATGAAATGTCAATCTTGTGCACCTGCACACAGTACCATAAAGGTCTATCTACACACATCCGGGACGTGTCCGGGAAAAAATATCATTCCATACAATTTCGATGGATTTGTTCACAGACGTCCTCACGATATCAAAGCAACAAATCCTTCCGCTCCGTACGCTCCGACTCCGATCCAGTGGACGCTAGATATAGGGGTGAGATAACGGGTGCATATTACAATCCCTAAAATTAAAATTTATATCTTTATGAACTTAGTTAAAATGATCAATAAAAAAAAGTAGTTAAAATGATGATTCGATATTTTACAATTAAGATGTTTTGAATTTAAGTGAAAAAAACATTTAGTGATTGTAAATTTAGGGGTTTTAAGTGTTGATGATTTAATTTTAGGGATTGTAATGTGCACCTGAGATAACTATGACAAGTTTTGTCACGGCGTGTTTACTAACTCTATTTTTTGTTTTGTCTAAAGTTTCAACTGATCGCATTTCAGAGTACCCTCGTCTTGACAATTCCCAGATTCAGGCACCTCCACACTCACAGTATACTTTAGTTTATCCTCCTGTCATTTCATTGTGATCTCCGCCTTTATCTTAGGGGGGACCCTAAAGGGGGATTGTAGATGTGGTGGGGGGAGGTCTTGGTGGACACATTGTAACTGTAGCTCCATAATATCCCGATGTAATGACATTATGAGGCGAAGGATTTTCGTAAAGTATTCCAGTTTCTGAAAAAAAAGGGAATAAGTAATTTTTTTTTTGGTGAAGATGAAATTATTGCAATTTCTATAAAGCAGGTTGTTTTGTATTTCATTAAAATGTTAAAAAAAGAAGTCAAATTGTTGAAAGAAAGGCGAAGAAGGCAAATACTCCACCGACAAGAGCCTCGCTTAAATTTGAATGATAAAATTATTAATATTTTATGTTATGAAAGATATTTTTATGTAAAAAGCTAAGTACTACTTATATCCGTTTAGCATGCAAATAATATTGTACACTAAAGGGAAATGTGATCGAAAAAAATCTTTATATAAAATCAAATAAAATCCAAAATATCTTAGAGCGGTAATTTTTATTCCCTTTACTGTACAAAAAATATATTTAAAAAGTAAAAAATAAAATAAGGAAATGCATGCTATTATTTTTAATTAATTTAAAATAGAAATACTGCTCTAAGCGCAAATTTAAAGCTTAGTAAAATAAATACAAACTTACACTCTTTCCCTCAGTGTACAATATTATTTTCAAACTTTTCACATACAATTTTCATGACAAAAGTCACAGATTTTTCATTTTATAAATTAAATTACTTTTTAACCCTTCAAACGCCATTAAAATGTATATTTTACAATTTTTTATACCTAATTAAAAGCCTGTCGAAAAAAGACTTCTAATATATTAAAAAATCGAATTCATATTAATCAAAACATCAAAAATAAATCGAAAGGCGTTAAAAGAGCATTTTGTAAAACCGAAAAAAAATGGCGGCATATTTTTCGAAACAATTTTTTTTTTATTTCTAGAAAACCTAAGGTTATTTTTCTAAAATTTTATTTAAAAAAATATATAAATACCTGACTTCCATGCAAGCTTTGCGTGTTTGCTCTTTCACCCCCCACTACTGTACTACAAGGTAGAGGTTTCGCCACTCCTATAGTTACGATTCCTGTAAAAAAAAACACATTTCAAATCTATAGAACGATCATCCGATCCCAGATATTTAGTATGTATGGCTACCAGACAGACCCGAGAACTATTTCTTTATTAATAATCTCGGGTCGGATAAGAAACGGATGCAATGCGTAACCGTTCTACGCATAAAAAAAAATGTTTCTGGCAAAAATCTAAGAGTTAAACCCAGAACACACGATGAAACTCAACTACAGTTTCGTTTGCGTTTCACCGTGTGTTTTGGCGCTAATATGTAAAAAAAAATATGTTATACTATATTACCACAAACACGACACTTCTCCTTTGATATCAACAATAAAGTCATTATCAATGTTATATCTATAAATCTTGTCTTCATTTAATATTTGTTTTGCAACACAAATAAGAGATGTAACAATACGCGTAATATTTAAATAGTGATTATAATATAAAAATTATCTATCAGACAGATTGTACTTGGTTAGTATTAACTATCAAGCACTCGACTAAGAGCGTGTATTCATTTGTGAACTGTAACCGAACAGATACAGTAACGAGGTTCTAGTGTGTACGCGTGTTACAGTTACCCTACGTATAAGTTACCCCTACACGTACACACTATGTCTTTTTTACAGAGCAAGCAACGATTAAGGTCTATCTACACAGATACGGGCTGAGGACGGGACGAGGCCGGGACGAGCCCGGGACGTGTCCGGGCCGTGGCCCGTCAAGAGGACAAACAATACGTCGTCAAAACAACGTGTCCGGGCCGTGTCCGGAACTTGTCAGGGAAAAAATATCATTCCCTACATTTTCTATGGATTCGTTTACACTCGTTGTCATGACGACGTATTGTTTTCCCTCCTGACGAGCCACGGCCCGGAAACGTCCCAGGCACGGCCCGGATCTGTGTAGATAGACCTTTACTGGTTACAGCTTGCACAGGGGAACGTCTTAAGAAAGAATAACAGACATAGCTTGACGCAAATTATCATTCAGAGACTCCATTTGACGATAGCAATGTATACAGTGCTACAAGGATCTTTTGGCGCGTGGCGGAAATTGGAACTAACGATATCGTCTCGTAAATTTTCATTATTTTGAGTTATTTATTCACCTCCCGCGCCCTCCTGACAATGTCCCTCAAGTGCCAATAGATCCTTGTAGCACTGTAGCTCAACATATCCTCAGACTTCTTACCTTTAGGCGCACTCTTAATAGCACTAACAGCAGCTGCCAGAGGACTTCTGGACACATCCTGACCATTGACAGAGATGAGCCTATCTCCTGGAGCCAGTCTTCCATCAGCTGCTGCTGCTCCTCCTGACACCACTGAGCGGACTACGATCACTGAGCTGCCGGGTTCGGATGGATCCTGTGAGGGTAGATTGGGGTTGATAGGATTTTTTTGATTTAGGTATCTATTTTAGTCTTTAGGATAATATGAATTAAATGTGGATGAAGTAAAGAAAGTTTGTTTTGATCGCAGCAAGTGGAGGGAAGTGACTTCAGTCTACCCCGATGGGAAAAAGTCGTAACAGATATGTATGTTCGAGTTGAAATTAAAAGAGCAAATGGTAATAAAGCTTTATGCCTATTTATGCTAGTTTACGGTGTTTTTGCTTCTAGTGACTAGGTACTTGAATATCATTAGAGGTATGTACCAAGGTCTTCAGATTTCTTTTCCGTAATAGACTACACTATTTCTAGTTTACGAAAAAAGTGGAAACTAAACACTTCTATGCCACTTCAGCAAAATATTAGTGTGTACCTATCCTGCAGGAAAATTGCTGGAAAATCGATAAAGAATTATTTTTTTCAAATATCATCATAGCGGAAAAACCAGTGCCAATGCATCTAATTAAACATACCAAGTAATCCAAAATGGAGAACCCAAGTCCCCTCTCTTCCTTCAAAAGCTGAATGTATTCAATGTTGTCACTCCACATCGCTAAACCACTGAGAGGCTCCAAAGACCTGGATCTGTTTCTTTCAAGGTCATCTGTGCAGAATTCTGGAACAGAAATACAAAGATTTTTAGTTAATGCCCTTCAAGTGAGTGCCTATTGTAAAAAGGTGTGAGTTCCTATTGGATACTGTTTCCAGAAAAAAAGGACATATTTACCTTTTGCTTAGCAAATGAACAAGGGATTCGACGAATTTTTAAAGCATTCAAGACATTGCGAGGTATTGTGTATAGGAGGAAAACTTCCATGTCGTCATTGTTTAAGATGATACAAATAAAAAATTTAAGCTGTTACGTACTGTGATGAAGAGACTTATCTTACAAATATTTTACTGCTGAGCTTAGCCACCTGCATCCATCGAGACCCAGCGGCTTAAGTCGTCGGTTCATGTCCATTATTGTTCATGGTCCACGCTGCGCTTGATCTCCACCCCAGAACTTTTTTAGCTCATCGGCCGTCCAATATTTATTAGCCGTTTTATTTATAAAGTAAATTCTGAATTCTAGCCTCTTAGACTTACCATCATGATCATGTCCAGTAGACATTATGGTAGTAGCACTACACAGGGAAGCCACTGAGCTCTCCGATTTGGCTTTTATCAGTCTCTGTGGAGGTGTCAGCAAGTCTTGGAGACTTCCACCTAGGATGTTACTCTGTAATTAATGAAAAATATTCTTTAATTATGGTTATTCAAGGTTTAAAAAAAAGGTGTACCCATCTGGAGTCAAACTCAAATCATTTATTGCAATAGATGACTTATTAAGTCTTATTCATTTTTTATTTTTATATGACCAAAGATACGAAACCAAATCCCACAAGCATGAATAGCTACATATAAAATGCTCTGGCTCTTATCATCATCCTGGTGCAGTCCTTAGCTGGACATAGGTTTCTCCTATTATACGCCACTGAGATCCTTCAGCTACTCGCATCCACAGTTTGACTGTTTATTACATACCTACATATCTGTCACGCCATTCTCTTCGGTATAAGCAGATATCAATTCTATCCAATTCAATTAACAATTTTAGAAACACTCACAAAGAACAACTTCAGCTGAACTGACAATGTTGGCAAGTAACAATAACTAAATTTCAAAAGATTCACATCACGTAAACGTTCCTCAGCTAACAGATCTAATATCCAAAGACATAATCCCAGTAAACAATAAAGCAATAAATCTTAACAAATCAATGAAATAAGTAGCAGAATGTGGCACACAATCGACACTTCAGAATCCACGAATACGAATGAGAATGGGCAATAAACTTCTCAAAGTATTGACAAGTCATTTGGAACAATGCCAATGTTCTTAATACCGATGAAATGTTAGCTTTGGAACATTATTTGGGATTTGACGAAGATTGGCGTGTGATTATGGTTTTCGTTGGTTTTAGATGAATAGTTTTCTGTAATACATTCATCAAGGCTTTTACGTCTGTGTCAGACTTTGTAAGTGCAAGCCAAAGGAGATATAAATTCTGGGGAGTTAAAAAACCGAGGTTATGGCAAAAAAAAATAATTTAGCGTGCGTAATTACATTCTGCACGACTTTCTTCAATGAGGAATCATAGAATTTTATGTATTACCTATCTTTTTCTATGGTTTTCGGAAAGTTTAAAATTTAAAGTACATGTATGAACATTGGAGTTCTTTTACTCATTGTCATTTTTTATATATCAAAATAATTTCTTTCCAGTATGCCAGACAAACGGTCAAAACTTTTAACTCTCTTTTATGCTGTCTACACACCAAAGCCGCCGGCATGCCTCCAGGCTAGGCCGGTGGCTTTACGTCATACGAATGGCAGCTAACAAAAAAGCCGGCGGCTTTTGGTGTGTAGATAGCATTAATTATTTAATAATATGTATATAAACCCCCGCTGTACCGAAGATACTCAATTATTAGGATTAACTGGCGCGAAAATATCGATGTTTGCAAAATATAACCCAATTCTTTTATTGGGTTACGCATATAAACAATAAACCGCGTCTTGATTAACAACTGTGTAATCTTTTTTGACGGATTACGGCCATAGCATTTTAACCCTTCATGTGATCTATTTCCAATGTTTTTAAGTTGTTTTTCCAAAAGATACACTTATAAGTAGAGCACGTTACGGAAAAAAATCAAACAATGTCAAACAATATCAAGGTTTCAACATCAAATTCACACAATACTAGATGTACGACATATCAAACAGAATGCATATAATGGTATCAAAACACCAAAGAAGCCGGCTTTTTTGACAGCTGCCATTCGTATGACGTAAAGCCGCCGGCCTAGCTCGGCAGCATGTCGGCGGCTTTGGTGTGTAGATAAAATTACCATGCAACCTAACAAAAAACAAACTCGAATGCCTGTATATTTCCCTGACATTAACATCGCTCACAAGTGTTATGAAGAAGAGGGTGTTGGTTGTATCTTCACACGAAAATTCACTTTTCTACCTATCATTGTTGGCGGCAGGTGTCCTTGGCAATTTCTAATTTATTTTGATTTCAACAAATCCTGGATTAACCATTATTTTAATGCCTTTATGAATTCCATCCATGTTCTCCTCAACAATATTTAGTGCCCGTTTCACCATCTATAGATAAAATTTAACTGACAGATAAACCTATGTCCATTTCATTAAACATGACGTTTTACACAGAGACAGGAATAAAATATGAGTTAGATAAATGTTATCTATCAATGTTGAAACAGCCCCTTAGAATTGCAAAAACGAATTTCTTCCTAGATCTTCATAAAAAATTGGCTCTAAAACACACAAAACTATACACATCTCTTTCACTCACCCTGGTAAAGCTTCCCTCTTCGGGCTTGTTCTGCACAACGACGGGCGCTTCGTCCCTTTTCCTCACGACAATGAGTCTCACTGGTGACGTCACTGCTCGTAATCTTGTAACCACTTCAACATGATGTGATCCTAGTACTCTCCATCCGTTAACCTGAGGAAATATTTCAGGTAAATGTAGAAACCGATTGATCCCACGTATACAACGTACGCAACGCATTATGACAAACTGTCCCATAGATATATTATGATTAGAAACACACTTGTCGTGACGTGACATTTGCACACGTGAGATAGCTTTGCATGTGACCAGTGTGTTTCATTCTAATCATATTTCTATGGAGCAGTCGTCATAATGTGTTGCGTAAATTAATTTCTTACCTCTAACAACTCATCGCCGACTTTATAAATGCCTAATTTACAAACAGGACCATTTGGTGCAATAGCTCGGATGTAGTGTCTCGCTTGTACCTCCTTGCCTGCTACCACTCTGACTGTACCTTCTAAAGAGATACCTAGACCACTGTCTCTTTCTTTTATTATTGTGCCAACCTGAAAAGGAAAGGGACCAATGATATTTCTAAGCTTCGAGTTATCTCTATGTTGAGGGGTACCTATTTATCCCAACAATCATAATATTTGCACAAAAGTTGCTCAATAATGATCTCTGCTTAGTTCAATAATTCCAATCACTGGAAGACGCGTGATGAATATGCATTCAGATCAACTATAGTTTCTTCAATGATCTTCTAAATAACTACCAACTTTCCTAGCAATTTACTTACTTGCATACATACTCGTATCTGTCACGCCTGTTACATTGTGGTAGATAGAGACTACTTCCCTCCACTTTCTACGATCCAAACATAGTTACCTCCTTCGCTTCACACACATTCGCCAGTCGCATACAGCCTCATACATGATTGTAGGTAGTGAAACGGTAGGTAGTTATTTTGGATTAGAAAAACAGACGTCAAAAAATTGTGTTATTAATTATCAATTTTTGAATAAAAATCATTTTAATTTTCAAGCTACTTACTACTTTCTGTTTCTACTTACAATAATATCATATTCATATTGATTTCCCGGCCAATCCCGTTCGCCTTGTAAAATGTCCCGCCATTTATCCTGAATCCTTCTGACATCTCGATCGGCTGCTTCATCATCCCTCCCTATAACTATCTCTGCCTCTTCTGAGGGGGAAGTGGGGGAGGGGAGGTGTGGCTGGATCTCTGAATCTGGTTCAGCTTCTATAACTGTTGATTCGTCGTACTGGGGAAAGAAATTTAGATCATAGATGCTGCCTGCAAATTCGTATGTATTAAAGTAAGTTACTTGCAAAAAAAGTTGGCCCACACAATTCTGGGTACTGGTACTTTGAGTTAGCGGAAAGCTTTAATATGCTGCTCAATAATTATACCTATCATATAGTTACTTGAAAAATGTAGAATTTGAATTTAGTTCTTTATGTTTTGTTTTCTTAAAATATTTTTTAAACTCGCGCAAATTGAGCTTGAACTCAGTAGCAGTATCTGTAGCAGACAAAAAAGCAAGAGGATTGATAGTAGAATTTCAATTCCTGGCGCAAAAATCTTATTTTGTGACTTTTTTGGTTTCAAAAATATACCTATAGGTATCTCCCCAATACTTACCACACTAAAACTATATTTGGCGAGTGAAGTGACGGATGGACTGGGCGGTTGTATGGGTGACCGGCGGCCATCTTGTGCAGCCAGCGCCCTCTGGAGCTTTTCAAACCCCGCACCGCGAAGGTATCTAGAAAATTCATGATTTATATTGATTTTAATAGCACATAGGTACATTATCTTGGGGACTTGTTACGGAAAGGCCAAGTCAGGAGTAACCGAAAAAGACGAGCATGTGTAAGGCGATTGATGAATGTGGATGAAGCAAAAGAAGTATGTTTGAATCACAGCAAGTGGAAGGAAGTTTTCTCTGCCTACCTCTATAGGAGAGAGGCGTGACGGATGTGTATGTAGGTATATATACATTATCTATCACACCTCTCTCCAATCGGAGTTGACAGAGACCACGTCTCTCTACCTGCAACGATCCAAACACCTCCTTCGCTTTATCCACATTCGTCAGTCGCTTCATACATACACGGCGATTCTGGTTTAGGGTACTAAGGGTAAGGTTTAGGGTACTCCTAACTAGGCCTATCTTTAACAAGTCTAATATACAGATAACATTGGGAATAAAATAGTATACGATCACGAAATAAACTTGTGATACATTTAGAAAATGAATGACTTTTTGTTAAAATTCACCTCAAAGCCTTTAGTTTGACTGTAGGACCCTTAGCATCTCGTAGTAACGCAACTGCTTTGTGGTTTGTCACACCGTGCAATGATACTCCGTCAACCTGCAAACAAAACAATTTTATTTAGAAACAGTTGAATTATAGCAAGATTGGTAAAAAAAGTAAATGCTCTGTCACTTTTTGTTTTCATCTATTCATCGTGACAGTTTTTTCGCCTCATCCTGTCGTGAAAAAACCGTGAGAACGATTCATAATATTTAGCGTGTAAGCACCTTCTGTGGTCTGTGTTAAAACCCAACTTATTAAATAAACACTGGTCAATATCACAATTTTCATTCCTGCACAGTTATCTAAAATAACTTCGAAGATGCCAACACCACAAAATTGAATAACTGTTTACGCCTAAAACGCCTAAACTTTCCCTCTGAGACATCCACAAAATCAGCATAACGCAACTTTTTGTCTAAAATGAGTAATGCATAAAGCGCCAAATATTGCAGCCAACAATATAGAATAGACTGCACCGTGCAAGGCCGCGCGCTTGTGATGTAAATTGGCAGTAGAGATAGCAAAACAAATGGGTAATATTTCTACAATTAGTTGGTTATAGTAAGTTTTTGGAAGGTTGGCTAAGGTTGCCTGGAAGATATTGCTACCTAGCAATAAGGCCGCCTGTTGCTTCTTATATTCTTGTTTGTGACTGTACCTTATATTTTTTGTGCAATAAAGAATATTTGTATTGTATTGTATTGTTTTTTGTGGCTAGGTCTTCTCTGGTCTTTATTCAAAATCAATTGTTTGAGGAAAAAAATATTTTCAATGATAAAGAGAGATGTTTTTAACTGAATTAACCTCAGCAAAGAAATAAAGTGCATTTCAATAAAGTAATGGTGTCTACACACCAAAGCCGCCGGCTTTTTTAGAGCTGCCAATCGTATTACGTAAAGCCGCTAGCCTAGTCCGGCGGCATGTCAGCGGCTTTGGTGTGTGGATACCATTAAAGATATTGATTAAATACCTTAATAAAACATTTAGGTACCGTACAACTTTAGAGACCTAATACCAAAAAAAATCACTCACGTACAAAAGATAACTTGGAATCAAAATTCATATCTAAACCAAAACACAATCCGTGTAACATTAACAAAGACTAACAAACACCTACATGCAAACAAAAACAGACTTAAACAAAAAAGGATAGAACACAACCTCCAATTACAGTGGACAATCAAACTTTTAGAGCCACTAAAAGATTAAAAGATAAAACAACCCTTTAGGTTTACGAGACAATAAACCGCGCCTGTTTTGCTGTCCGTACCACACAGTGAGTGAGGGCTCTTAATTAAGAATTCAGATGCTGTGAGCAGTGCTATAGAGGTTATATAGGGGCTGTAGAGCAGAGTAGTGGCTGTATATAGGCTGTAAGGGTGAACATTGGCATATTTTGGGAAACAGGGGGCCAAGTCTGCCAATTTAAGCTAAGTATTTGCGATCTGTTTGATTGTCGATTGCGATTGATTTATATTGTGTCAAATTTGGTATTCTACTAAAAGTTTTACCAAACGCAATCGCATAGCACTCCAGATCTGCCGAAGACATGATAAGGCAATAAACTACTTTTAATATAATAATCATAGCGAAACTATTCTGATATTTGTCAATGACAGTGACAGCAGTAATGGATCTTTAGCTTAATTGTGCTTTCATGCTACTGGTTGTAAGCCTAAGTTAGCCATTAAAATCCCACTGCTGGACAAAGGCCTCTCCCGCGACTTTCCATTCAACGCGGTCTTCAGTAGCGTCCTACTATTCCCGAGAAAACGCATCCAGATCGTCTCTCCATCTTTTTCGAGGTCTACCTCGGAGTCTGTGATCATCTAGTGGCGCCCATTCCGTATGTCTTTACGATAGCAATTAAAAAAACAGAATTAGAAACAATTAAAACAACGTTTGTGTAACAAACGTTTCACAATTCTTTTGTTTTCTATTTCATTTATGATTGCAATAGCTGAGTAATGGCCGCGATGTAGCTTTTATACGAGTTTTATAGAACTTTTTTATTCGAGTAATAGACTGATGCCAGTTTGAAGTAGCTAATATCATTAATTTGGTCTAGGTCAGGTCAAAATACTTTGAATATTCTGATCATAGATGAAACATGATATGACGAGTTGAAGTACATACATACTTTTTTTATATAAAATGAAAATAGGATTGATAACAACTAATCTATTTAAGGCAGAAACACACCCGATGTGTATGCGTAACGTACACGTAAGCACGGCGTAGCCACGCGCGTAGTTACGGTGTAACCCAATGTGAGACCGGGCTACGCGTCACGTCGACGTGTACGTCTACGTTACGCAAGCGGTGATAGTTCCATACATTACAACTCAGAGGTATGCATACGTCTAAGCAAACGCAACGCATACGCATCCGGTGTGTTTTGGCCTTAATAGGTCACCAAAAACATAAATAATTATAAGTTTTGTAGATTTATTGCAAAAAACAAAGCTGTACTGTTTGAACTACGGAAAATGGCCACGATATACTTTGATAAAATAGTTGTAACGCATTATCTTAATAGGTATATATTAAGTTTACTAGTTTCAAATGCTATGTATATTTGCCTCAAGATTATTTGAGATTACTAATATAAAATACCATATTTTCCTAATAACAAAACCTTCACTTCTATACCTCTGTTATAAGATACTTATAAGAATACCTAAAGCTACGGCGGCTCCAACCAGACGGCTTACTTCGCCAAATCACCGTCCAGTTTATTTCTAGTTTAAGATATGGAAAACTTTGGATACTAAGATAAAAACACACTTACTGCAGTATAAACATTTTACGAACTCATAAAGACAATTTGTGGTGGGTGGTGAATAAATAACTCAAAATAATGACAATTTACGATATCGTTAGTTCCCATTTCCGCCACGGGCCCAAAAGATCCTTGTAGCACTTTACCTTGCAAATCTAGCATTAGGTTTAAAATGAGATATTTCAGTTGATTGCATAATATAGGTAATCTTACGAAATAAAGAGAAAGACTTTAGCAATTGACGTTAAAACTGACTTACCTCTACAATCCTATCGTTGACCTGTATCTTCCCGCACAGGTCAGCCGAGCTTCCTTCACTGATGCTCTTCACGAAGATACCGCTCAGTTCCTCTGAAACAAGATACGATAAATAAGTAAATAAATACCTAACCGGTTTGGTGTCACGCTTGTAAATAAAGGGTTTACCAACTTATTTCCTAGGCTTTTCATTCAGTTTTTTTTTCTTTCATGCTGTGAGGATATCAAATTTTTTGCTAAACAACCTCTTTTAACAGATTGCTGCCAGCTAAGTTGCAGCTAAGTATATCAAATTGATGTAATTTTTCTTAAATGCAATACTTATAATATATTTTTCATGCTCTTTTCTTTTTCTTTTTAAAATTAGAACCAATGTGTTGGAACACTTTTTGAACGTTATTCTTTCACCTGAAACTACTACAAACGTTCAACTAAAGTAAACAAAAACGCATCATTTAACACAATTCCGCAGTAAATTTCACCACAATAAAAGCAATAACGAACAAAGCTCATAAAGTAATAACTATGTCAATTGTAGCAAACAGCTTCCATGAAACGGGGAGGCTGGGGTAAGACGAACTTGTGGAGTCATTACTCAGACTTATTGTGTCCACAAACAAACCGATAGCATCTCGGATCACGTGGAGTGAAAGTTTGATGTTCACATGTTGGGAAATACGCTTTTCAAATTGATTTTATTTTAGATTCAAAAATTTTGAAATGTTTTCTGCGGCCATATTGATTTTGTTTTCTTAATTCTTATGAGTTTTTTCTTAGGTTTTATACAATGTTTCTGTTTAATTTTGTGAAAGGGGATGCTGCTCGACACTAAATATTTTATTAATTACCTATCTAAGTGCCTAGTTACATATAGAATAAATGTTTTTTTTTTCTTGTCCCTTAACTTTCGAAAATGTTAATTTCAAAAGCAAGTACTTAAAAGAGATTAAATACAAAGTGCTTAGGTGTAATAAAGTAGCAAGATAGCGTGATTTAATTTTTTACCCGGCTTCGGCGAAGCCAAAAATAAGCGTAATCATTTAAGGCTGAAACACACCGGATGGGTATGCATAACGTAGACGTAAGCACGGCGTAGCCACGTGCGTAGTTACGGTGTAACCCTATGTGACACCGGGCTACGCGTCACGTCGACGTGTACGTTTACGTTACGCAAGAGGTGACAGTTCCATACATTACAACTTAGACCCACAACACACGATGAAACGCAGCTGCAACGCAACTCAAAAGTTTCAGTTGCGTTGCAGTTGCGTTTCACCTTGTGTTTTGTGCGCTTAGATGTTTGCATACGCATCCGGTGTGTTTTAGCCTTTAATTTTCTTTCCTAAGATTTAGAGCTATTTTATGCAAAACATTAACAAACGCGTGGATAAACAGCCACGTTTTTACCCGATATTGTGAACCATTCTTTAGAAAACAATCTCGCTTTACCCGTAAGTCACATATTACCAACTTTCTCAATATGAAGTTGTACAATAAAGCGGCTGTAGAATTCTGATTTATTGCGATATTTGCTATTTCCTACTTTAAGCCGCAAGGATTAACTTGACACTTTTACTGTACGTGCTATCGTACAAATTTGGTGCCCAGTTAAGATTTTGACTTGCAAAATTGCTTTTATAGTCCGCAAGAATTACTTTAGGACTTCATTTATATGCGTAGAGGTATTAATCGGGTGTCAGGTTAAATATTGCGAGTTACATTTGTAAAGATAGGTCAGGGGCAGTTTTGCGCTGGATTCCTTTTGATTTAGCGGTGTTTTGTCCTAATGCGGTATTAGTTTTGGCGCGTTGAATTTAAACTTTATTTTATGCGATACTTAGCATTGATTTAGGATTTAAGAGCATAATTATGTACCTACTAGATTTAACATAAAAATATAAGTTTTATCGTAACATTTACAAAAAACCGGCCAAGTGCGAGTCGGACTCGAGCAGAAAGGGTTCCGTACAATTTACTATTGATATCGCGCAAAAAGGCAAAATATCACGTTTGTTGTATGGGAACCCCCCTTAATTATTATTATTATTCTTTTTTTAGTATTTGTAATGACAACGTATTCTTTCACATCATCTCTAAAAATTACTACGCTCTAGCTATAACGGTTCATGAGTACAGCATGGACGTCCGTCTGTCCAGACGGACAGACAGACGGACAACCAAGTCTCAGTAATAGGGTCCCGTTTTTACGCTTTGGGTACGGAACCCAAAAAAATACTATTATATCTATTCGATACCTATTTCATTGAACCTATAATAACCATATCTGGTAAACTTTCCAGTATTAATCAAATTACTGTTTAACACATAACTTTGTTCCATTTAATAATAAAGCTACCTATTTTAAAGCAATTTTTTTTATAAGCTAATTTTAGTTTATAAAAAAAATTTTTGAAATATGCTGTACCTTTTGTATAACTTCTCTTTTTTTCTGTCTCTATGTACTAACATCTTACAATAAACTGTTAAATAAATAAATAAAGCTGACTGTACCAGAGAGTAGAAACACAAATATGTAACACTCATAATTAATGTTGTATGGAAGTTTGCACCGCGTAAATATTAGACGAGCTAGAATATTGATGGTTCATACAGAATTCAACGCCTCTCTCGAAATAGACTTTCTTGTACATAGTGTTGTGAGTATAACCGTTTATAAAATACAGAAAATAATATAATCACTCTCTGTATGAGAGTAGGCTCGTGCCCCTCGGTGGGGACATATATGGGCTAACAACAATATAATATAAAAAAAAGAATACATATAGGGTGACTTTAAACAAGTGAAAGATAGAAAAGGATTTGCATGTACTCGTGATAACAAACAACTTATACTATGGGTCCAAGGTCGAAATCGTTCAAAATTTTTTTAACTCCCCATACGAAATGCACCAGCTGATAGTATGGGGGAACTATTTTTTTTTGTAATTTCGAACTTCGTCCTATAAGAGAAAAAAAAAGGACTATTCCTTTAGTCAGCTTAGGCCCAATTGCGCAGTTCTATTTCAGTTCGCTCACTGAATTTCATATGAAGGTGTATCTTTGTATTTTACCGTGTAACAAATAATGGGAGTCAGATATACGTCATTTAAACTACAGTGCTACAAAGATCTATTGCCACTTGAGTGACATTGTCAGGAGGCCGTAGGTGGTGAATAAATAAAATAATTACATTTTACAAGATGATTATAGTTAGTTCCGATTTCCACCACAGGCCAAGAGATCCTTATAACACTGTAAATTCACTGTCTTACTTATCTCAAAATAAAAAATCTAAGTTATAAACTAATCAAAATATATATATATTTTTTATGAAAAAAAACTAAAACCATTTTTAATAAAAATAAAAAGAAAAATATCTCAAACGCTTCCCCATCATCCCCGCTGTCCCCTCGGTTAGTTAATTTGACGTCAGACAGATCTCGGTCCAACTAACCCCACTCTCCTCACTGAAATTAGTTCCGTCATTTATAAATTGGCAGTCGATTATTAGGGGATTTTCTTTTTCCTTATAAGGTAAGTATGTTTTTTTTAATGGAACGGTTTGGAATTAGCACGATTTTTAGTTTTTACATCGTGGTGTTTAAAAATCTTTTTTTTTAATAGCTATTAAGATCCCACTGCTGGGCAAAGGCGGTCAAAGGCCTCCCACGCGACTTTCCATTTAACACAGCCATTCCCGTGAAAATGCATTAAAATCAAATAGGCCTACTTTTTTTTCTTAAGTCATTTTTTACCTACAACTGCGGGTCACTTTCTCTTATTTGAAAAATCACCGTGTAAATCACTCAACTGTATTACCCGACTAAAATAAAAAGCATTGCCACTAGTATGAAATAACAACAACGTTGACAGGTTTTATAAAAAGTTGGATTATACAGTAGGTAGGTAATTTCAAACGAGCGGAATTGCCAGCGTGCCCTACTAAGAAACATTAAGTGGACCCCTTGAGGAACCCTAAAAATCCAATCAAGAATGCCGCAGCTTATCGCTGTGGTTCCGTACTAGATTCCCCATTTATTTGCTCTCGACCTTTTCGGATTATTTCTTACATTTCTACGCGTCTTTGCTTTGATTGGTAAGTAAGATGGACCCGGAAAAAGAAAAAAGTGTAAAATAAGGCTCGGTTCCGACCAGTATCATACAGGGTGACTTTAAATTACAGAATGATAGAAAAGGATAAGCATGCAACATAATAAACAACTTTTACTATGGGACCAAAGTCGAAATTATTCAAAAACTTTTGTACTCCCCATACAGAATGCATCAGCTGATAGTATGGAGGAACAATTTCTTTTTATGATTTCGAACTTGGTCCCATAGTAAAAGTTGTTTGTTATCACGAGTGCATGCTTATCCTTTTCTATCGTTCACTAATTAAAAGTCATTCTATATATACATATCAGTCCAGTTTTTTATTGGACGTCAAGTTTATATACGAGCTGTCACCCGTAAAATAAAGTTGCTCTGTCTGATTCTCCCAGTGCAGTTTCGGTGGTGGAAAAGCAATAATGTCCCTCTTGTAGTTCTTGAAGCGAAGCATCCTTAATCCAACGCTATAGGAAAAGACCACTTTCCTCCAAAAAGTCCTAAACAAACTTCTTTCACTTCATCCACATTCATCAGTCGCCACATGAACGGCTGTTATAAGAAGTTATATGGCAGCCTTTATTTACTTATACGCACCTTGTTCACAAACGTATCCTGCCACAGTGATGCCCAGACCGAGGGCGGAGTCTTTGCTGAGCGAGACCTCGTAGCTTAGAGTTTCTGGTTCGCCTGTGCCACGGACTGCCATGTCCAGAGGTAACCTGTAGGTATAAAGACCATTGATTAATCCTTCTTTATGATAAAATGTCAATGACTGTGCCGATGGAGGGATGGATGGATGTTACTCTTTCACGCAAAAACTACTTACTCAACAGATTTCGATGACTCTTGGCAATATTGTAGCTTGCACGTCAGAGTAACATATTGAATATATTGTTTTGAAATATCATGTAAATCCAAGCTATGAAGACAAATTAATGTGTATTATCAGGACAATAAGACCTATGTATTATCAGGTAGATACTGAATAACTGTTAAATAAGTTAGACCTTATAAAAAACAATAATGCAAACTACAATATTGTAAAGTTTCATTATAATCTGTTTAGTAGTTTTTGCGTGAAAGAGTAATATTCATATCCATGCATTGCCGTGGTCTTTTTCGCGAGCGAAAGCACTAACTATAGTTTTAGTTTACAGGTCTTAAGATTTACTTTTACCTCCACTCAATAGTTTCTAAACAAGTTCTAGATTTTCTGTACATCTCTCACGCAATACAGAAATAATATTAACCTGATTGCATTTACACCAACAAGAGTTTACTTAAAACCTCAACTCTAAACCCACTCATACAATTTTGGTGCCTAGTTGACTATTACCGGTTTCATTTATCTGCAAGAATTATTTAGAATACTGATTTGTATAACTGCGGGTATAGCTTGAGTGTCTAGTTAATTCTTAAAGATGTAAATATTCTGAACAGTTCTATGTCTCACTTGCTATGCGCAAGGCAAAGGTTTCTAACCACTGATTTACTTTAGCTTCGTGATTTGAATATAGAAAAGGGTCTGTAAGCTAGTTTATTCGTGTTTTAGGTTTTTTAAGTAGGCTTTGATGGATTGGGAGCTTCGAATATCTAGGTAGCTATCAATTTACAAACATTTTAAAACTATAGTTTGAAATGAGCAGCCAAACAGAGCACCTTGGGGAAAACTTGTTTAAATGAACGGCAATGTGGCTTTATCATTAATTAAAAAAGGAGAGTTTCAACACATGCAATTTATATATGTAGGTATGATAGTAAGTATAGAATTAAAATTACACCAAAGATTTTGCATGTTAAATGTTGATTAAAGATCTTCTTAGTGTTGACTGAGAAATCTAATTATTTATGAATAGGTGTGTGTTCGAAATTATAAAGTTTTAAAGTTCAAAACTTTAAATCGAATGTTTACCTCATCGGCGGCGGCTGCGGGTCTGCGGGGAGTGGTATGAACAGCGGGGGGCGGGGGGAGGACGGCGCCAACGCTCCTCGAGGCACCACCGCCACTATTGATGCCACTGGCTGTAGAACGAATAGGAGATTAAAATCTGTTATATCTATGCATTATCACGAGAATGGCTACCGGAGACCATGCTAAATGGAACCTCGAGGGAGAGGTCTTTGCCCGGCAGTAAGATCCTAATGGCTAGCAAAAAAAAATATCCAGAGATATGTTGAGAGCAACCCTACAGAGTTTCTTGCTAGGTTCTTCTCTGGGGAAAGCTGCACTCTTGCTTATCTAGCATTAACTTTAAAAAATGACCCGTCCTAAGTGTTGTCAAAACCTACAGAATCAAATGATTTTTCATTTCATTTCATGTTGTAAAACTTTTTGGAAGATAGACTTTGCCTCCGGCTGTAATACAAATAGTGGGTTAAAATCTATTCGTTTATTATAAGGTAAATTCTTTGAGAAAATTTATCCAATTTCGTGGGCAGTTAACGTCTTTTGATATTCAAAATAGGCGCATACGCACTTTGACATTTGACAATCGAACCGCAGTAGACACACACAGTCAACACTTTCATCACAAAATATGTCAACAACATAACCCCACAAACATCTCACAACGTATTCTGATGTCACGGATGTCACCAAGTGCCTATCTGCGCAATAAACTGTCCCCATTAATTACGTCATCATAATGTCATATATACAGCCTTCGCGGACGACTGTATTGTACACTAATGATAGGGTAGTCTAGACGCGAGATTCGCAGATGATGTTTTGAGGACTTTACCCACATTGTGTATAAAAGGAAAAATAGATCACTTGACAACTTTCTAAAGATCATCGTTGAAGGAAAAATTATCGGGGAGTGGCTTCCCCGATTATTTTCTTATTTTCTTATAGATGAAGCAAAACAAATGAAGGAAAGAGCCAGAATCCTGTCGTATCAGGAAGTCAAGAAACTGGAGGACAGAACGGAATAAAAGAAGCTCAGCCGACAAGAGCCTGGCGATAATGCTATAACACCACTTGCATAACATCTGCATGAATTTGGAAAGGCATTTCTTAAAATTGGGTTATATAGTTGATTTGTTTTGAAAACCCGTCCACACTGGCCATAAGGCCGCACCGCGCTTTGGGAACACTAAGATTGTACGTTATATATGTACGCAAAATGACATTAGCTGTGGTACACACCGCATAACATTCACAACGCTCATGTGGACGGGCTCTAACTTTAAAAAACGCGTTTGCTTGTAAAAATCCTGTAAAATAAAGATGATTTTGATTAACCTAAAAAGGTGAAACCAACTCACCCGCTGATGCAATCTCTCCTCAATAATCGTAGGGGGCGGTGACGGCGCCGACGGCGTGGAGTCTTCACATAGGGCTCCAAAGCCATCATGACCAGCCTCTGCCAGCCGCCGCTCCAGGTCTATCGGATCAGCCAGCAGCCGGGAAGGGATGACTGGTGCTGGGGAGGCGCCTAGGGACTGTGAAGACATGGGGGAGATTAGCTTGATGCGAATGAAGTTTAAAGTATCAAGAGGTAGTACAGTCGAGGGCACGTTCAATTTTACACAGAGCCACCTTATTTTTTGCGACATAAGGGCGATATGAGAACTGTTTTGTAAAGGTTGATCTGCTCTTGACTGTACTTACTAATAGAGCCTTTCAACAAGGACGGTTCGTAGTGAAGATACTAATGAAATTTTGGTTTAATTTAAAAAAGGCATAATATATGTCATTTTAAATGGATTATAACATCGTTTTAATTATCCGCCGCAGCTTCAAATGGTGGCATAACGAGAGGTCCAGTTTTTAATTACTCTGCTGTATACAAGTAGATCCGGCTTGATGGCCACCAAGATCGTGTAATTATATTGATTACTATATGTATTTTATTTTCCTATTTTCGTTTCATATCTATCCTATAAAATATTTCTATTCTAAAAACTTAATATCAACGCTATAAACTGCAAAACAAAACCAATAACTTAACCCCTCGCGCGTCGTCAGCAACTTCCGTACCTAACAAGTACATCGGATGTGTGACGTCACACGTCGGAAACCTAATTACCCGTCGCTTTAATGGCCGTATATTTGACTCAATTTTCTAGCAATTATGTGATGGAAATATACTAGGTTAGGGGGAAAAGTTTTGTACTAAATTCGCTTGGGAATTTTAGTGTCGAATTAAATTTAGAGCAAAATTGGTAAGGTAGGAAACCTGGCTATTGAAGAACTAGCTAATGTGTGTTGCAAAAGTGTGGAACCCACATTAATATATTGTCATTTATGTTAAATTACTAATGTTGAAGATTTCGGGTCCAGTGGGAGGCGTACTGAGGCCGAAGCCAACTTGTAGAGGCCCATGGCTCGTTTAAGTATTGTTTAGTCTAAAATGTGAAATAATTATTATTCTAAATGCTTATAACCACAGTCCACGAAGAAAATATATAGTTATTAGTCCTAATTTAAAATAAACCTTTAATCGGCTCGCTTGTTAATGTAAGTATAATTTTCTAATATCTATGTATATTTAAGTTTTTAATTCAATAAATACCTAATTAAATAAATAAAATATTTATTCTAAAACATAAAACACTTATAAGCATTATTTACTATAGGTTCCTATTTCTTCGACATTCTCTAGTGACACCCTGTGTAATGAAAGACAATAAACACACACCCACGACTGTTTGCTATCACTTTAAATGTTGGAAGTTAACAACTATCATTATTGTCTATCTAGATGGTAAAGACAACTATGTACCTATTTAAGTTTCGTATTTCGTGTGTTTCGATCGTAGTTAAAGAGGGGTGACAGTTTTTAGGAATGTAGGAATTATTTTTAACGTTATTTTATCTAAAAGTGACAGGAAAAAAAGAAACAGCAAATTTTTTGACTACTTACCTACTACAAAAAGTTGTGGTAAATTAATACGCAATAAGAAGCTTCCAAAATGAACTTTCGAAAACAAAATTATTGAATTCAGAAGTACTTAGATAGTGAATAGAACTTTGCATCAGCATTGCGTCGATGTAGCGTTGTCGCTGCATCATTTGAGCACCTTTTCCCATTATGTTATCTACACACCAAAGCCGCCGGCTTTTTTGACAGCTGCCATTCGTATGACGTAAAGCCGCCGGTCTATCCCGGCGGCATGCCAGCGGCTTTGGTGTGTAGATAGCATTACGATACGCACGCAGGCGATTCAATTGTCCTGCCAGTCTCGAAGACTAGTCCGCGAAGTATCTTACATACATTCATTCAATACGATACCGGTATAAGCTAAGTGAGATACTTCGCGGTAACTACTCTTCTAGACTTGAATCGCCTGTGCGTATCGTAATGGGAGAAGGGGCGTACGTGCTTATAATCTTATACAGACTTATATACTCCAAGACTCCACCAAAATACATAACAAGAACCTCCCTAATAATGAAGGTAGATCCCAACAAAATATCATCCAAAGAATAGTCTCACTTCCGCGCGCTATCTTTAGATGACACTTAAGTTGCACTCGACTCACACCCGGGTATTTACGGGACCGGATTCAGGGATAAAGGTAGGTACTGTTTTTCATGTTTACAGCAATTTCCGATTGTAGTTCTGTTAGCGGAAAAAATTGTCCATTTGAGTAGGTACTGTAATTTTATTCGTAGGTAGGAGTTAAACCATCTAAAATCTAAAGCTATGGCTTAAAAAAATTGCGAGGCAACGCACTATGCGGCCAGCCGGAATGCGGTCAGCCGTCCGGCTGACCGCAATCCAAAATTTGTACGGTAAAGTAGTTTTCATCCGCACCGCGATGCGGTTGCGGCTAATACCTACTGTGGTTAACCGGACGGCTGACCGCATTCCGGCTGGCCGCATAGTGCGAAGAAGTGCAAATAATATTGTTTATATTGAGTTCCAAGTAAGAATATTTTTATGCTTTTATTCAAGTCATTTGTGTTACCTACTAACTTTACAGGTTATCAGCCCATTTTGTAACTTCCTAATCATCAAACACAAAATATTTCCCACGGGTAATTATTTTTTAAAATGACCATTGTGACAAAAATGAAACAAAAATGAAACTTGTTACAAAAAATAACAAAAATGAAATATTAGGGCTTACTCACAATGCACACTTTATCTTTTACTATTTTCTTTTACTCATGTATTAAATGTCATGCAATGAAATGAAACACAATACCAATAATCAACACAAATTGTATTTTTTTTTATTAATAATGAAATCAATGAAGTCACTATAATATATAATAACAACATAAAAGATTATTCTCTTTAACTTAAAATATAAGAAAACATAATTAAACAAAATATTTCATTGACATAATAAAATAGAATTAGTAAAAATTATATGTGGCTGAGGCTTTTTTTACTGCATTTGGGTGCGCATGCACAATCACGCTCCGATTATAATGTTTAAATTAGTGGTCCACATTATAGTCACCGATGTGATTACAGCTTTACTTCATTTTTGTAACGTCATATTTGTAACGTCATCAAAAATTGTTACAAAAATGAAGAAGCAACATTGTTTGAAAATAATCTCAAATAGTTTATGCCAACAGAAATCTCAATGAGTGAAATCACCGTGCATTTTTATAAAGATACATAAACTATTAAACTAAAACAAAACACAAAACTACATAAACTATTCCAATAAACAATTAATGAAAAAGGAGCCGCTTACCTGTGTATTTTGACAAACAACACAAAATGGATAAATTAAAACTGAAATTTTTCCGGTCGACAAAAAAACACGTGTCGTGCACTTTTTCACACAGTGAACGAAATGACCGATTCAAATTCGTTTCTGGCGTGCCATTGACTCGTTGAACTGCTAAGTGTTTCTTTTTCTAGTTTTCAATTATTACCAGATTTATTTGTTACAAAAATGATAAACAAAAATGAACAAAATTTCGGACGATGTTTTGTAAGTAAAAAATATATATTTAAAATTATTTAAATTCAACAATGTATACTGAAGAAATACGCTTTCACTGTTGTCTAGGCGATATATTCACTCATAATTAAATAAAGGTTCCAGTAACTTTTTTAGGTCAAATTTTGTAACGTATCTCGTGAAGAGGACAAATAATTTTAGAACCCACTGAGAAAAAATAAGTATTATTTTTTTAATTGTAATATTTAATACATAAAACTGTTTAATTCTACTAGACAATATAACATTGTACAATAATAGATACTTTTTTGATATTTAAAAGTATATTTAATAAAAAATATCGCGTATGGACAATTTTTTTCATCCAAATGGTCATTTAAAAAAATAATCACCCACTTATGACATGATTTAAGTTTAATTTACCCTCTCCCTAAATCCGATCCTGTGCCCGGTAGATGTTATAACCGGGTTTATCAGCGGCTATCCGGTTTTGATGAGATTATTTCGTTTTGCAAGGTAAGGCGGAGGCGGAAGATTGCCGGCTCAGTGACGACGCTTGTATCATAGACTATTGCTCGTTGTTTGCGGATAAAAAGACGTTTTATATTTACGTGGGAGTTGCAAATATGTTTGTTTTTTTTAATAGCGAGATAGCCGTCATTTTACGAATTTGTAATAACCTAGCCTTTTTCATAAAAAAACTCGTCTGCGTTTAAAAAAAGTTTTTTTTATTTACCTAGTTTCATTCTTACTGTAAATACGAATCTAATGACACCACTCAAGGTAAAATCCATCAAACCGTTTCGGCGTGCCAAGGAATTATACATACATACTCTCGAAAAACATAACCCTCCTTCTGGCGCAGTCGGGTAAAAAGTTACCCACCTACGTCAATAATACAAAGTTTGTCTATGGATACGTCGTGGGTTCGATTCTCACTAGAAACAATCAGAGGCGTAAGTCTGCTAATTTACAATATTCTCAGTTGTGTGTCGGCAGATTGTCAATGGCATTTTTTGACACATTTGGTATTCTACTAATTAACTATGTCTTACACTGATTGCGACCTGATTGTGTCAAATATGACATTGACACTCTTATTGAGACGCTGCCGACACATAATCTCACAACAAATTATATAGCAGATTTGGGCCTCAGACCTCTGTTTTTCTACGTATACCCTCATTTCAATCCTTTAAACTAGAAAAACTTTGAAACTTCATCATTTGGTACGGAAAATATATATTTTTAAACGTGTAATCACATTTAAATATTGTATTTGTTTCATTTTCGTCGGTCAGTTCAGTCAACCCATATCCTATTCATTGATCCATGTACCACTAAAACAATACCTACCACTATAAGCCTGACTAGTTCCGGAACAATCATTTTATACCCCCTTGTTTATTTCCCACCCCGAACTGTGAGTGAAATGGTTTTAAAATTGATCAAACAGCGCTACACGCGATGTATGTACAGGGTGATATTGTAACATTGTACGTACGTACAGTGAGGTAATTTGTTTGGTTTGAAATGAGCGTCGGGCGAGAACTATGCTTTTAAATAAATGCTGTAATTTTCACCATTTCAGTTTACAAAAGCTGGTTTGGTTAGATTCGGTTTGTGTGCCAATAAATACGTACTAAATATGTATTAGTTACCTAAATATGATGCTTGTTTACTATTTACTTTCTTCTATAACGATGGCGGCGACTATACATAATATCCTAAAACCATATTAGTGCGGAGTCTAGTAGTATCAATCGCACATTTGTTTAATACTGTCTTAAAACCTCCGCCGCTTAAGCGGGCCACACACCCTAGGTTTTGCCTGACGGTTATGCTTGAACAGTTGAACTGTACAGGCGTAACTACTATCTATCTATCTATCTATAGCAGCCCATATATGTCCCCACCGAGGGGCACGAGCCTACTCTCATACAGAGAGTGATTAGGCCGTAATCCACCACGCTGGCCAAGTGCGGGTTGGCGGATTTCACATACACCTTCGAATTTCTTCTCTGTTGTATGCAGGTTTCCTCACGATGTTTTCCTTCACCGTTAGCAAGTGGTAATCGAATAAATTGATCCGTACATGAGAAATAAACTCAGAGATACGTGCCCGCACCAGGATTCGAACCCGCGCCCTCGGAGTTCGAGGCAAGCGTTCTACCAACTGGGCTACCACCGCTTTTAACTACTACGACTAATAAAATATAGAAAGTGTATACCTGTAACGACGGCTGCCTAGAATACCCCGAAACAGGCGCCTGTGCGGGTCTTGCAACTAGCAACCGCACGCAGGCTCCGCACTGTCGTAACACCGCCGCTGCTTGCCGTGCGCACATCCCCACCACTGACACGGCGCCGATCCGGAGTAACATGTCACCACTTCTGAGGCGGCCATCCTGGTGGGAAAAAAATATGTTTTAATATTCTAAAACATAAAACTTTGATGATAGGAATTTAAGGTAGAATTGTGTGCATGCCTCTATTCGCAGTTGCATTTGATTGGCAAATGGCTTTGTGTGTGACTTGTGGTCAAGTGGTCGTGGTAAAACAAAAGAAGGTATTAGAACTTGAATTCGGAACAGTCTTTCCAATACCAATATGTGCCCATATTCTGACGAAGACAACCCCAGGTACCTGAGTGAGGTTAAGTTGACATCTGTCTTCTAAACTCAAAATGAAACTTATAATCTTTCTTTCGTAAGCAAATAGTAGCTATGTGGTAACTATACCCGCAAACAAATATTTAACCCCTTATATATTCTAAAAGAAATGATCCATAACAGCCATTGCCATAAACATATTTCGCCTCAAAATAAAATTTACAAAAGGTTTGGACCTTTTCGAACCTCGTTATCGTGAAATTGAAAACCACACCTTTTCCACGCATTATAACCTCAAATGTAAACAGTTTTGATACAAATGGGCCTACTCTGGACGCTCGATTGCAAGCATAAAGTATCTATAGAAAATATTATTAAAATGAGAATTTATAATTTACTTATTACAGAGCTGTAACCACCACTATTGAATGTAACCAAAGTGTTGTTCTCTAATAGTTCGCGAACCTGCTGCAGGCGCACTGTTCAAGACAGAACATAACAATTGTATCTTAATTTAACTATAACGTATAGCTAGCTTTAAATGTACTTTATATAGCAACACTCATGTTGAGTCTTAATATATTTTTACGTTCGACTTGGTTAAAAGTCGCTGGAAACCGTTGGATGTGGGCAGTGCAAGACCGGTCGTTCTGGAGATCCTTGGGGGAGGCTTTTGTCCAGCAGTGGACGTTCATAAGCTGACATGATGATGATATTTTTACTATAATAGCAACATTGCTCTCTTCTATTTTTCCTTCTTCTTCTTTATCAGCCCATATATATCCCCACCGAGGGGCACGACTCTACTCTCATACAGAAAGAGATTAGGCCGTAATCCACCACGCTGGCCAAGTGCGGTTTGGCGGATTTCACATACACCTTCGAATTTCTTCTCTGGTGTGTGTAGGTTTCCTCACGATGTTTTCCTTCACCGTTAGCAAGTGGTAATCGAATAAATTGATCCGTACATGAGAAATAAACTCAGAGGTACGCGCCCGCGCCAGGATTCGAACTCGCGCCCTTTTACCTTCTATAAGTGTATAATGTGAGCCGGTTTAAATAAATTGTTAAATTCAATACAAACAAAAACCTATTATTTTACACACACACTGTATTTTTTGGTTACAGTGCATGCAACGGTTACGGTTACAGCTCGCTTAAAAGTACTCGTCCTTAAGCAACTTTACAACATAAGGACTCATGTTTCTTGGATAAAGTTGTTTTGCTAGACAGATTTAGTAGGTACCTTGATTTAAGTCGTAGAATGAAACAACATCCTGTATAGTTAAGTAATTTAAGCTTAGAGTCAGTTGCAGAAATGCTAGTTAAGTTAACTATCCGTTAAATATCATAGATAGTATCTTCTTCAGATTTTGCTGAAAAGATGGTCAACTTTATCCCCAACAAAACGAGTTTTATTTATAGTCCTAGACCAAACTCAGATAAATGACGTTTCGGCGATAGAAAAAACGTCAAAAAGTTATATTAGTCCTGAAACTGAAGCCTTAGCACGTGTTCTTGCGAAAAAGTATTCGTATCGTCATCGTCGCCAATTTATATGAAAAAATGAGCAGCGCCTCTATCGGGCGTAAATGAAACTAAATATTGTAGCACAGTATTTAAAACGCGTTTTGTAAAAAGGAGGTCTTTGTCAATGTTTTAATAAGAGATCATTAATAATATCATTTAGTACTATTTATGCAGGCGTTGTCAGTAGCTACCATCTACTTCCGAAGTCAGAGTAAAGATACAGGCGTACACAACCAGTGGCACATAAATAACACCCTTTCCGTAACACACCGAAGATTTGTCACATAAATATTGGATAACGTCAAAGTCAGCGGTCGCAAACATTGGGTACAATTTACAGCGATACACGACTACACCATTAGGGAAGTAAGTAATTTGTACAAAGATTGTCGACATAATGGTAACGTATTAGCTGTAATATGTACAAAATGCGGTGTAAGATGTTTTGTAATTCGAATCTTGTTTTGTTTGTTTAATTCAGGTTTGGGATTAATTTGAGTAACAAATGAATACTTGCTACTCAATACTGCATCATTTATTGCACGCCACAGGTTTTTACAGATCTTATAAACAGCTTAAAGTACCAAATGTGGACCCTAATTAGGGCACGGCAATTTGTGTAGCAAAGGTACGAACTTAAAACTAAAATGAGATCAGTTACAACATACTTTACTACTTACTTAATACTTGATCAGGGTACTTGGGCAAACGAGCGAGCAAACCATAGACTATTTGCATACTTATGATATCTACACGCCAAAGCCACCGGCTTTTTTGACAAATGCCATTCGTAT
The DNA here is from genome assembly GCA_947563765.1 of Anarsia innoxiella. Classification (NCBI taxonomy): domain Eukaryota; kingdom Metazoa; phylum Arthropoda; class Insecta; order Lepidoptera; family Gelechiidae; genus Anarsia; species Anarsia innoxiella. The sequence goes on from OX387413.1 coordinate 1,724,688, forward strand.
GACGTAAAGCCGCTGGCCTAGCCCGGCTGCATGCCGGCGGCTTTGGTGTGTAGACAGCATTATGTTCACATCGTAAGGGATACAAATGTATAAAAGGATATTAAACACTAAATTACTTTACTTTACGAAACATTCTCGCGCGCTCGCTAGCTCTTTAGCAATGTGACTGTCCTTTCCTTTTTTTTTAGCCATTAAGATCCCACTGCTGGGCAAAGGACTCCCCCGCGACTTTCCATTTAACACGGTCTCCGGTAGTTTATATTATTTATTTTCTTATTTAAACTATATTTACTAATACCATAATAATTCATACAAAATCAATAAGCTTTAAGGAAAGTAGTTGTCAATAGGCAACCGCTTCCCGGAACTCTTGATTGGATAGCTTCCAACTAAGTAGATATCAATGGCTTAATGAAGGTCAATCAACGTCGCTAGGGACTGATCATTTTGAATTCTTGTTTGTGAGATTTAGGGTTTGTTTTATCTACAGATAAATTTTATCTGACAGATATTTTATACATGTCACTGTCTAAAAAGTCATGTTTATGAAATAGGCATACGTTTATCTGTCAGTTAAATTTTATCTATAAGTGGTGAAACGCGCACTTATTCTTGCAAAAACTTTCCTCTGTAATATCACTAAGGATTAAATTGCGCTAAATCCGAAAGCGCGTATTCTTTGGCGAGATGTAACTGTACCCGTACAGATACAGTAACGAGGTTCTAGTGTGTACGCGTGATACAGTTGTTTATCAGGACCATTTCCACCTCTTTAGATCGCACTGTTGTTTTAGGCGTTGCTCACAGTTGCTCGCAGCCGTCAATTTTGAATAAAAGATCGCATATCTGACGTTGCGCATAAAACAATACGCGTTTAAAACTTCCTTAAAAATACTCAACTGTATAGGAGGTATAACCCGACTTAACACAAATCAACGGCGGCATCACACTTGTAACATTGATATAGGCGTTCATTCAAAAAGTTACGTTACACATTTGACAGATGAAAACATCAATTTCAAATAAATTGAATCTCCAGCCAGGTATTTTATGGTACAAAGACGTAGCTCATCAAAATGCAAAAACAAATTCGATCGATTTACGTAAACAAACCTTCTAAATACAAGAGTAGGGAAACAAAGCAATGTAGGCCGTGGGTAACAAAGGGGTAATCTTCGTGGAGAAGAGCTCTGTCTTGACAGAGTGTTTCGTTTGAAAACGTTGTTTTGCTTGTTAACATTAAATTTTAATGATAAGATAACGAAGTAGAATCTTATAGAATTAAATCTTCAAGGCTGTAACAGTAACAGTTGCAGAATAAATCAATAAGTGCCCGTTTCACATCTGCAGATAAAATTTATCTGACAGATAAACCTATGTCTATTTCTTAAATTGACGTGACGATGTGAAAATTGACGTTTTAGGCAGAGACAAGTATAAAATATCAGTCAGATAAATTTTATCTGTATATTGTGAAACGAGATCTTAAGCTCTAAATTCCCTCAAATATACGTGTTACCTACTTAGCGGGTATTATCGTTTTCAAAATTTTGAGGAAACGTGTACCTAAATATTTATTGTGAGTAATTTTTACTGCATTTTTACAATAATTTTAAATAAGTAAATTGTTGATTTCATTTTCCTGATAAAATGTTTACTACCCCTGCCTTTTGATGGATTTTGACGCTTCCATTTCCTACCTAAAAGACGTCAACATTTGTTCTGTATTATTAATACCTATTTTTGATGCATTTATGCATTTGACACACATTTCGACTTTGTTTACAGTTGAATGTCAAAAATTTTAGGTTACAATTCAATAAAAAAAATTACGATAGCCATAAAATTGTACTGAAACTGTAATATTACGTACCATCATGTTTAATGTACTGTTTAATGGCGTTAGCCTTGTCTGTTTCTTACGCCTTTGTTAATGCTATCTTTTATTCCTTTCAGTTTTAAATAGCCGATAAAAGATGACTATCTGTTTGAAAGAATTGTTTTTAGATTTGAAGTGAAGTTTTTGAAAATTCGTGAATGAAGTTCTGCAACAATTTTCAATTTGTAAGCTATTGATTTAATTATCCTGATACCTAAAATGTTGTAATTAAAAAAGTAAGTCAAGAGGGAGCTCATTGTCATCATATGTATAATGTAATAAATACAAAGATACAGAGCATCAAAGTTACGGAGTGGGGGTATTGACGTCACTCCTAGGTAAAAATCTTAGTTAGGCGTGACGTTACGAGCAACTTTAACCGAGTGTATCTTTGTCATTTTTAGTTTAAGAGGAAAAAGAAAAAATACGTGTCGAATATTTTAAAATAATCTATGCGATGGACAAAAAAAATGTTTTTAGTCATCATGCCTATTATGGAATAGAGCAGAAAATATTGAGGAAGAAATTAGACTTACCCTATCAGCAACGCCCCCAGGCAGCACACTCTTCACGACGACCCCAGAGCTTCTCCCCCCCACGATCCCAAACGCCAGACCGGACCCATCGTTGACCAGTTCCACCACCTCCACTTGCGCCCATTCGCCGAATACCTGCTGTGATTAGGGGGGTTAATAGGTTGAAGAATGGACACCGTGTTTTTATTAGTCAGATACGGTTTTAAATCGGAAGGCACTTTGAGTAAGGGCTTTAAAAATAGACAAATTCATAGTAAGCAAAAACCGATCTGTTAAGTGTCCTGTGCTGGGACTCAACAGACACGGCATATTTGACAGTAAACTGTCAAGTCCTGTACTGGGATTCTCAACAGACAAGGGGTTATCCTACCACTCAATTTCTAACAACTCTTAGAGCGTTTATGCCTACATTATAACCGATTCTTATCCGATCGGAGATAATAAGTATAGAAATAGATCTCGGATCCAAATCGAACCGATCCGATCCGAAACATCTCGGATCGGATAAAAATCGGATGTAGTGCGTAGTATGAGGTATGACCTATCAAGACTATAAACAGAAGGTAGAATAAAATAGAGTCACATAGAGTCAACTACAAAGTTTGTTATCTCAGAATCGGAAGAAAGAATGTTTGTTTCATCCGATTATGAAACTTCCTGACTTATTTCATCATCACATCTGCATTGCCTTATTCAAGATTTCTCATAAATATGTTGACAATGGGTAACATCCTAGTTGAAGAGCTGAAGCGGAAGATCAGATTCACAAGAGGCTTAAGCTATAAGTATGCCGCAAAAATTGCCTTATCCAAGGTTTCCCACAAGCATGGTGGTTCCAGTGGGTAACATCCTGGCTTGAAATCCTCAAGCGGAAGATCAGATTCACAAGCTCAATCTAGCTATATACCGCAAAAAATCTCATTTTTGGCAATAAATACCACTTATTTCAATCATCTGACTTACCATGATGCGCTTGATACGACGTTTACTCGCAACGCGGCGCGGGGAGGTTTCCGATCAGCTGACCTTCTCCGCCATTTTGAATTCTCACTGCCAGCTGTCAAAATCACGCGCGAAACACAAAGATGGCAGCACTACGCACACTGACTCACACATGTTTTAGAAATTAGATTTTTTTTCGAGTTTTAACTCAGTTATTGATTTTCCATTGTTTTTCGAGAAAAATCTGAAACAAAAGAAAGTTTTATCAGATCTAATTAATTAAAGGTTAGGTACTCTTGTATATTTGCTCATTGAAAGAGATATACAAGGCAAGAGTGGATGGAAATGCTGGGAGGGGAAGGCCAAGACGAACGTACCTCGATCAAATCGGGGACTTTCTAAAGAAATGCCAAATCAAGAGTACCCCAAACCGACGGGCATGTATGAGGTATGTGGATGAAGCGAAAGAGGTGTGTTTGGATCGAAGCAAGTGGAAGGAAGTGGTCTCTGCCTACCCCAATGGGAGAGAGGCGCGACGGATATGTATGTATGAAATTGAGGTCACTGCTACGTAAGTATTTCCAAAAACTTTTCCCGCATTTACCCGTAAAAACTAAATGGCGGATCTCCCACTGAAAATTTCGTCGCGACGATACAAACTATCGCATAGAACAAAGACCAATAAATGTAGTCATAAATATCTAGATTTTATTTTACTGGAAGAGAGAAACGAAACTATTCTTTTATTTTCACACTCAATTCGCTTGGTGGAAAACTTTGTGTGATATGACCACTGTTTTAAGCTGAAATATTTTTAAGGTAATGAAAAATGTTGACTATCTCGAAATTATATGATATTAATACGGTTCCAATTAGGAACTGTAGAATCCTTAATAGGTAAGTATACGTTTAGTTCAATAAAGAATACACATATAGGTATACAGATTTTCTAGATACGTAATTTTAAAGTAGATACATTAACTTAATAGTTTTTCCTACGCCCTTTTCAAACGATCTAGTTGTGAAGTAGATAATTAGAAGCGATATGTAGGTATGTGAAAACAAAATCACATAAATATGCTATGCTATACATATTATAAATAAGACATCTTCTTCTTCTTTATCAGCCCATATATGTCCCCACCGAGGGGCACGAGCCTACTCTCATACAGAGAGTGATTAGGCCGTAATCCACAACGCTGGCCAAGTGCGGGTTGGCGGATTTCACATACACCTTTGAATTTCTTCTCTGGTGTATGCAGGTTTCCTCACGATGTTTTCCTTCACCGTTAGCAAGTGGTAATCGAATAAATTGATCCGTACATGAGAAATAAACTCAGAGGTACGGGCCCCCGCCAGGATTCGAACTCACGCCCTCAGAATTCGAGGCAAGCGTTCTACCAACTGGGCTACCACCGCTTCTTCTAAATAAGACATAAGACATTTATTTTCAAAAACAGTACAAATAAACACTGTGTGCGAAAAAATGCTAGTAACAGCTAACTTACAAACTAAGAATTAAGTAGGAACTTTAAAACAAGAAAAAAATAAATAAATAAATAAAAATAAAAAAAAATAATGAATACAAGATATATAAGCCAGATATAAGCTACACAGGTAAAGAAACAAGCAAATATTTCTGAAAATTATCTCCGGTGAAACTTTATGCGAAGCAAATTATTCGTACTTCCTCAAACGAACAAATCTTTCAGTCTTGTTTGAAGTTGCATGAACTCATTTTTGTTCTCCTTTCAACGTATACCAACTTGCGGGCTTGCGGTTAGAAAGTTTGCTTCAAAAGAGGGTGTGGGTTCGAATCCCGGTGGGGGCAATTATGTTTTAGTAGGAAACTCGCAGAAACAACATTAAAATTAAACTGGGTTCATAAGGAAGTAACCAACAATTGCATGAAATGCTGAAAGTTAATAATCCATTAAAACATCGTGCCGTCTTATTCTTAATTTTGACAATGACAGAGACAGCTATATGTGTAATTTCTTGCAACAGCAAATTTACAATATTCTCAGTTGTGTGTCAATGAGAGTGTCAGTGTTATTCTTTGACACATTTGGTCGCAATCAGTGTTAAGGTGCGTACAGACCATGTAACATAACATGTTATTTAACATTGTTATATAACATGTTTTACATAATGTGGACACTGAATGTTATAAAACAATGTTATTGATATGTACAACAATGTTATATAACTTTGATCGCGTGGAGGTGCGTACAGACCATGTAACATGTTATTTAACTTGTGTTATATAACACGTCCACACTATGGCCTTGTTAATCAACATTGCAACATAAAAATATAACAATGTTATATAACATTAACATTTGTTATATAACATTGTTATATAACATTGTTATATTGCATTGTTATTCTAAGGTGTACAGTATTATTTTATGTTGCAATGTTGAATAACAAGGTTACATAGTGTGGACGTGTTATATAACACAAGTTATATAACATGTTACATGGTCTGTACGCACCGTTAGCCATTGTTTAGCAGAATACCAAATGGGTCAAACAATGCCATTGACACTCCCGAAACACAACTTAGGCTATTTTAAATTAGCAGACTTGAGGCCCTGCTTGTAAATGCCGATCCCTCCACTTGCTACGATCCAAACGCACTTCTTTCGCTTCATCCACATTCATCAGTCGTCTCGTACATGCACGTCGGTTATTTCACCATCAACGAATAAAATTTAACTGACAGATAAAAAACTGGCGAGATGAACTGGACACCTTCACGAATGACTGGGCAGAGCCAGCTCTGGATAAAAAATGCGGTCTTTGCCCAGCACTGGGACACTGATGGCTAGATAATAATAAGAAATATAAAATATCTGTCAGATAAATTGTATCTGTAAATGATTAAACAGGCCCTAAACTGTACTAAACTCTACATCCCAGAGCACCACAGCGCTGTTTCAAACTCAATTAAGAGAGATTCATAATTTAGTTCATAAAGATTAGTCTGTAGAACTAACTAGCTTACACTTGAAGTGAAACTTTTAGTTTAAGTATAGAAAATAGAAAGAAAAGGTAGGTAAGTAAGTATGTCGGCGCAGCGTATCGATTTACGGGTTTTTGGACGAAGTATGTATTCAAAAATTCAAAATTCAAAAATAATTTATTCGTAGGTAACATTAAATTTACACTTGAATTCGTCACAAAGTAAAAATAAAAAAAAACATAATAATGAATTTAAAGAACCAAAAAAAAATAAAAACATTAAAGGAGGGAAGCTACGCTTACTTCGGAAGGCAGATTCCCCAGAGAAGAAGCCAGCAAGAAACTCTAGAGGTTGCTCTTTTTAAAAATATTGTTTACAATCATTTGTTTACAAAGAACAACTTATAAATATATTATGATCGTGTGGAGCTAGAGCATTTACACACCATGCCCTATTGTCATTAATAAAATCGTTAATACTATAATACGCTCTTTATAAAAGAGTCCTCTTGATACACCGTTTAAACTTAGTTTCCGTTAAAATTAGTACATTATCAGGCAGTTTGTAAGTTAAGTTGATTCCTAAACGTAACACTGAGCGTCAGAGACTTTCATAATGTCATGGGTGTCGTTATTTTTGGAATATTCATTGTTTTACCAGAATAAAATGAGTTGAACGTGTATATGATCAGTGGAACGCTGTGTTTGGAAAAGCTATTGCAGGGGCTGTAATTTTCAGTAGTTACTCAATACTCAATCATTTATTGCACTCCACAGGTTTTTACAGATCTTATAATTAACTTAAAGTACCAAATGTGGACCCTAATTAGGGCACGGCAAATTGTGTAGCAAAGCTACGAACTTAAAACTAGAATGAGATCAGTTACAACAATACTGTAATTACTTAAACTTAAACATTTTTTAAAATTTATATTCTAAGTTAAAATTCCTAATTGTTTAAATAGTTCATTTATATTTTAGAGTGAATTATATTTATGTTAATGTTTGTGTTAAGATCGGATTCTATATCAATCTCCTTGCCCAATAACCCACATCTACGAGTAACATGGATGTTATCTGACGACGACGGAGCACCCTCTGATAAAGGTTTTGTATCTTTAGTGCTTTAAAGTATATTTTTTATTTTTATCTAGGAGAACATTTATTGCTTTAACTACTTATTGTGTTTCTATTGTAGTTTATAAACGTCAATCTTTGTGTCAAAGGATTTGTCAAGGATGTTTGTAACTCTTTCAAGCGAAAACTACTTAACAGATTTTGATGAAACTTTTACTAAATTGTCTCGAGACAAATAGATTTATTACGCAGGCTGTGTTTGCCTGTTATTGGGTAAGCACTGTTGTTCTTTTTTCATTTTTGTTTTTGACCTGTTATGTAGGTAATTTTAGTTGCTTTATTACCTGTTGGCAAACCTTAATAAATAAATAAGGCATATTTTTATAATATGATTGTAATTGAAACAATAAATCATACAAGGTGACTTTAAATTAGTGAACGATAGAAAGGGATATGCATATACTCGTGACAACAAACAAGTTTTACTATGGGAGTTTTTTTAAGTTCGAAATCATAAAAAAAAATTGTTCCCCATACTATCAGCTAGTGCATATTGTATGGAGAGTTCAAAAATATTTTTACGATTTCAACCTTGGTGCCATAGTAAAAGTTGTTTGTTATCATGAGTACACGCATACCCTTTTCTATCGTTCACTAATTTAAAATCACCCTATAAAAAACAAAGGACATATTGATAACAAATGCGTAATGTCAATCGTCAAAACAAAATGGCACGAAGTTTAACAGACAATTAAATTAACGAACTTTTCTGCAATACAAAGACAATAGTTTATCTCTATCTACAACATTATTAACGAACATTCCGATCTCAGTTTATCACCGTATCTTTAGTTCGCTGTAAATCGATATTGCGATACGAAACGATAAAGGCTTTTGCTCACTGTGCATGTGCTATATGGAATTTCTTTTAAGGTCTATCTACACAGATCCGGGCCGTGCCCGGGACGTGTCCGGGCCGTGGCCCGTCAGGAGGGAAAACAATACGTCGTCATGACAACGTGTGTGAACGAATTTATAGAAAATGTATGGAATTATATTTTTTCCCGGACACGGCCTTGACACGTTGTCAAGACGACGTATTGTTTTCCCTCCTGACCGGCCACGGCCCGGACACGTCCCGGGCCCGGCTCGGATCTGTGTAGATAGACGTTTAGATTTCTTTATGTATTCGTGATCAAACCTATAGGTAACAATTAGGGCTCGTACACACCTACGATTGTTGCGTTATTGCAGTTTACATTTGATAATAATAACGCTATAGACAAATGTACCATTTGCGCAACATAAGTACTTTTGCAACATTATGTATGACATTTGCTCCATAGCATGTTTAGTAAGTAAGTAAGTAAATATTTATTTCCAGTCCAATAAAAAGTATACAAATACAAAACAAAATTATCAAAATTGAACAAAACAAAATAAAAAGGAACTTAGAATCTTAAAACTGATTTATGACTAGAAACTAACTTGTGCCCACGTCGCGTTGCATAGCGTTGCGCGTGTGCGTTGGTAGCATTTAATAACTTATGTCTATAGAACATACTTATTTTCATAATGCATTGAGTACGTTTGACCAATTTGGGTCATACAGACACAGAAAACAAAAAATGTCTCTCCTGTTCCTGAAAGTTAAGGACATTGGATGCTAATTTCTCAACTTAAATTATATCCGCATAATCTGTGTCCGATGTAGTTTTGGCCTGCATAAACATTTTGAGGATTAGATGCTCCTGTCCTTAATCATCTGGAACAGGAAAGACAATTTTGAACCTAATTATGTGTACATGACTCATTTATGAAAGGCGGTAGACAGTTGCCCGAACAAACGTTAAACATTAACCTCGCCGCAACCGCAAGTGCATAAACACCCTTATTTTTTCTAACTACAATTAATTTCATAACTTATATTTTTTTAGTAGAAACATAGCAATCTACATCAGCCCTTAGAATAATAAATTCTGAAGATAAGGCATCCATTGTGAAGATAAATAGGCCATTAGAAAGAAATAATCAATGCTGTTCAATGTAGGAAATGAGATACTTACGGAATGGGACGGGAAGGAGGTTTCAAATAAGACGCAGGCCTTCTTGTTTAGATTTGTATCGGCTATATTTAACTGATATAACCTAACCTTTTATTAAAAAAAACCCGACTGTGTTTAAAAAAAAACAGCTTTCATACGTCTGTGTAAAAAACTCTTTCTTTTATTTTGATGTACACAGTGTCACCCTCATTCTAAATATGAATCTAACGACACCTCATAAGCAAAAATCCATCAAGCCGTTTAGGCTGTAGTGCGTGCCAAAGAATAATACATAGGTACATACAAACATACATATATATATAATGACGAACGAAATGACGACGAGCCATCAGAAGGGTCGTTTATGAAGCTTGATGCTCGTCCATAACAAGGAGTTTCGTTAAAATAAGAGTGGGCGTGTTTTGAACAAACTGGGTTTATTGCGTAGTTTCCAAATCACGTTAGAAAATAATAAGATGTACGTGACGTCTTCCGATGTCTCTTCTTGACCGATACCCACTCTGTGCCGATACCAAATCCCTTTCCAAATCCATTATCAAACAGAATCCATCATACATGACAGCATCTCAAATATGAAAGCGCCAAACTGACAACCAGTTAGAAACAAGCCAGTTCTTGCATTTCAGCAGTAAAGAGTTTGCAAATGATTCCAAAATAGCCTTCATTAACGTAATCTCAGATGTTCTCCGACATATATTTAAAGATACTCTCGAAAAACATAACCCTCCTTCTGGCTTAGTCAGGTAATTAAAGTATTTTATAGTAGCCAATGACAGCATAACCAGCAAACATGACATGTTGATAGGTATAACATGATAATGTCATGTTCCTGGCATATAAGCGACCTACTAACCAAACTAGTTAGGTATATCTATCTACCTATACCTAAGACTCAGAACACACGGTGAAACGCAACTGAAACTGCTAGTTACTTTGAGTTGCATTGCAGTTTCTGCTATGCTATAGACTTCCTTAGAAAACCACACACGACGCAACTAGTTTGAAACGTTTCGTTTCAGTTTCACCGTGTGTGGTTTTCTTAGGAAGTCTAAGTAAGACGCAACTAGTTTGAAACGTTTCGTTTCAGTTTCACCGTGTGTGGTTTTCTAAGGAAGTCTAAGTAAGACGCAACTAGTTTGAAACGTTTCGTTTCAGTTTCACCGTGTGTGGTTTTCTTAGGAACTCTAAGTAAGACGCAACTAGTTTGAAACGTTTCGTTTCAGTTTCACCGTGTGTGGTTTTCTAAGGAAGTCAATAGCAGAAACTGCGATGCATCTCAAAAGTAACTAGCAGTTTCAGTTGCGTTGCAGTTGCGTTTCACTGTGTGTTTTGGCGCTAACGGGTCTGACCCAAGACATCCTATAAAAACAACCGTCCCATGACATTTGAAGGTACCTACTCGTAACGCTCAATTTTCCACTATGTTATCCTTTATCCTATAAGTAAAAGATATATTTTTCTTTGCGATAATATTATTAAACTCCTTTCCTTTTGATTTCCCTTGAGGAGATATCTGAATTTTCGTCGAATGTAAGCGTATTAACTTCGCCTTTGAATGAGTGTTACTACGTAAAGAGTATTTGGGTAAGAAAATATGCTTGTGTCATGCAAATTATATACTTACCTATTATATATTACCTATTAAATACCTACTTACTTATTTGCTTCAATCAATCAATTTTTGGTAGTATGGATTGATTGAAGCAATTAAGTAATGTTCGCATGTAACAATTTTCAAAGTTCTTTCATTTTCAAAGTTCTATATATCCGAAAGTATAGCACTTTCGACATTTGTACAAAATACTATCGATTTATAATATTTTTCTCTATTGATTGACGTGAGTTTCACCAGTGGCCGCCAACTTTTTTTTTCTCCATACTAGCTCGAATAGGGGATGTGTGTTGTAATTGATACCGAAAATGTTTACTATACTAATTAGGTTGGATGCTCTTTCACAAGTCTCTTAAATTTCAGTTAAAAGCTCCAAATACCGTAGGTACGTACCTACATATTAGCAACTAACTTTTGCCCGTGGAATCACCAGCGCGAATACGCTTTATCGCGGAAAACGCACATTTTCAAACGTCCTCCTTCACCGGGGTCAAAACTATGCCAAATTGCATTAAAAACGGTTCAATGGTTAAGGGGTAGCAGTAATATTGGTTAATTGGATGACCATGCATCCTACATAGGTAGGTAATAGTATTTCATAAACCAATATAAATATTGCTTTGGGTTTTTCATAGTAAAAGTGGGAAATATATATTTCAGGTTTTTTCTGGATAGTCGTTGTGTCTATGATACATAGTACAGCACAAGTAGCTTTAAGACTAATAAGTGTAGAATTTATACCTATATTATTTTAATTTTTTTTAACACACACAAAACACAAAGCACAGGGAATCCTACATAGTTTTGGAGCTACGCATAAACTGTATGGTAATTTATTCTTCTGTTAAAATAAACATTTTTTAATTAAATTTAAATCATGAGTGTGTAACATTCGTTTTAGAGTCTCGTTGCATTTACCCCATAAAAGCATAGCAACAGCAAAACTGACTAAGTGACTTACGCCGTTCCCAATATTCTCTAAATCCCTGGTTTTGCCCTACTGGACATAAAAATTGTTATCTGTCTAACGGTGCGTACAGACCATGTAACATGTTTATATAACTTGTGTTATATAACACGTCCACACTATGTAACCTTGTTATTCAACATTGCAACATAAAATAATACTGTACACATTAATAACAATGCAATATAACAATGTTATATAACATTGTTATATAACATTGTTATATTTTTATGTTGCAATGTTGAATCACAAGGTCATAGTGTGGACGTGTTATATAACACAAGTTATATAACATGTTACATGGTCTGTACGCATCAAAGTTATATAACATTGTTGTACATATCAATAACATTGTTTTATAACATTCAGTGTCCACATTATGTAAAACATGTTATTTAATAATGTTATATAACATGTTATGTTACATGGTCTGTACGCACCTTTAGAATGTTTCATTCCTATAATCTTACCGATGTCAAAAAACCTATGGAATTATTTTGAAGTATAGATCATAAATGACAGCTACGTGACAGTTATGTAATGCCGATCTCGGACAGCTATCCGTCTTTGAATATTGGGAACGGCCGTTAAAGAACACCTACAATATACCTCCACTTTCCCGAAAATGTTCTACGGACAATATCGGTCGCTACACGGAAATAAAGGAGCTTATACTAAACCCAAGGCTATGATTTATAAAAGAGCTTACCAAGATACCGGGCTTACCTGCCTATAGGGGATGATATAGACTAACTAAGATATACTATGTTTACTTAGACATAAATAAAGATCAATATTTAAATAATGTAAGCGGTGGTAGCTCAGTTGGTAGAACGCTTGCCTCGAACTCCGAGGGCGCGAGTTCGAATCCTGGTGCGGGCACGTATCTCTGAGTTTATTTCTCATGTACTTACGGATCAATTTATATGATTACCACTTGCTAGGTGAAGGAAAACATCGTGAGGAAACCTGCATACACCAGAGAAAAAAATCGAAGGTGTATGTGAAATCCGCCAACCCGCACTTGGCCAGCGTGTTGGATTACGGCCTAATCACTCTCTGTATGAGAGTAGGCTCGTGCCCCTCGGTGACGTGGGAGTTAGGTATACGAGGCTCTACAAAATGGGTTTAAAGTTAATTCTTGCAGGTTTTTAGCGTGAGGGTTGTTAATATTTATTAATCTTATTCGTCCCACAGCTGGGAAAAGCTTTTCCCACGCGTCTCCACAGATTCCTGTCAGTGGCTGCTTCCCACTTAACTTTCCTGAAATGTGAGTAGGTCGCCGCGCCATTGTTTCTTGGGCCTACCTTGGCGACGTTGGGTGATAATAATATTATGATAGGAAAATATCAGTGTATAAAAACTTGTTTAAAACAAACTTTTTACCCGACTGCGCCGGATGGGGAGGATTATGTTTTTACCCGACTGCGCCAGAAGGAGGGTTATGTTTTTCGAGAGTATGTATGGTTTGTATGTAAAATTATTTTGCTCGCCATACAGCTTAAACGGCTTGATGGATTTTAGCTTGAGAGGTGTCGTTAGATTTGTATTTACAATGAGAGTGACACTGGTTATATTATAATAAATAAAAATTATTTTTTTAAACGCAGTCCGGTTTTTTAAATAAAAAGGTTAAGTTATTATAAACTAAATTCGCTAAACAAGGGACAAAACTTGATTGTAATGCTGAAAAACTTAGAAGCTTTGATGTAACTTTAGTCAGTAATACAACAAAAGGATTTTAAACTTGTCTTAATTTTAAACGACGAAATTAAGTAGTTAGCTGAGTTTCAGATTAACAAAATACTTACGCAACTTCTTGTTTCAATTTTAAAGTGTACCTAACTTTAAACTTTAAGTCGAGCCTATTAGGGCGTTTTCAGAGTAACGTTTTGTACGCGCGTCTTTTGTTCATACGAGCGTTGACGCGACTCTTGTTTCTTTTGAGGTTTCGGCTATGGACAAAACGTCAAACTAAACGAACTAACGTCGGACTATCTTTAAACCTCGTTTTGTAATAAGGGGGCAAGAGGTTGTTTCTTTTGAGGTTTCGGCTATGGACAAAACGTCAAACTAAACGAACTAACGTCGGACTATCTTTAAACCTCGTTTTGTAATAAGGGGGGGTAAGAGGTTGTTTCTTTTGAGGTTTCGGCTATGGACAAAACGTCAAACTAAACGAACTAACGTCGGACTATCTTTAAACCTCGTTTTGTAATAAGAGGGTAAGAGATTGTTTCTTTTGAGGTTTCGGCTATGGACAAAACGTCAAACTAAACGAACTAACGTCGGACTATCTTTAAACCTGGTTTTGTAATTAGGAGGGTAATAGTCCATGTTGATACTGACACGACACCACCGGTTTTAGTGTTTACGCCAGTATACGCGCGTATGATAAGTACTCTAGGTCTGAAAAAGACCTTAGAATGTTTATTTGTTTTAATATACTACTTTTTTTTTTTGGTCACACTTTGTGATAGTTTATCTTTTACGTCCTCACAGTTTATAAAGTAATTAAAGAGCATCCAATCTAATTGGTATAGTAAAAATTTTCGGTATCACTTAGGCTAAACATCCCCTATTCGAGCTAGTATGGAAAAAAGTTGGCGGCCACTGATGATACTTCATCATCATCATGTCAGCTTATGGACGTCCACTGCTGGACAAAAGCCTCCCCCAAGGATCTCCACAACGACCGGTCTTGCGCTGCCCACATCCAACGGTTTCCAGCGACTTTAACCAAGTCGTCAGTCCACCTTGTTGGAGGCCTTACGTTAATCGATAGAGAAAAATATTATAAAACGATAGTATTTTGAATAATTGCCAAAAGTAATATACTTTCCGAGATATAGGACTTTGAAAATGAAAAATGTTTAGAGCCTAAGTGATACCATTTTTTTTACTATACCAGGCTCCCTACAAATATGTTAGATGCCATTTATAAAGTAAGGATTTTTCAATGTATTTCTTTTTTTTTTTATTAGCCATTAAGATCCCACTGCTGGGCAAAGGCCTCCCCCGCGACTTTCCATTTAACACGGTCCCCCCATTTCAACAATCCCCCCCCCATTTCAATAATACTGAAAATAAAAGTGCCATTTCTTTACAATACAAACGTATTTATATAGAAATGTAACAGCCAGTATAATCGTGAGTAATCCCATTCCAGTCTAATAACCTCTCGCCTACTTCAAACCACTTTTATATGTATGAATTTCATTACTGTAATACAGACCAAGTTTACAAAGACTCCATGAATCCTACTAATGTTATAAATGTCAATGTTTGTTATTCTATCACGCAAAAACTACACAACAGATTTTGATGTTTGGCAATGTTGTAGTTTATACACCAGAATAATACATTTGCCAAAATTAATTATGACAAGATATTGTGTAGAAATGCGTACGAAGTCGCGGGCAGCCTCTAGTGTTACAATAATTGGCGATAAAGAAATACACATCGGCAATCATCGTATTACCGAATATAAACGAATGTTAATTTCATGTGCGTCAATTATTAGATTAATCGTTTAACAGAATTTGAATATAGAATTAAGTAGTACTTTATTATTGCATCCTCTCTCGTATTTGAACCACAACTGACAAACCTAAACGTCATGGTGTGTGCGACACAGATATCGCTATTCGAATTGTTTCATAAAACCAGCCAAAGTGCGAGTCGGACTCGCGTTAGAAGGGTTCCGTACCATTCACTATTGATTTCGCGCAAAAAAGGCAAAAAAATCGCGCTTTTCGAATTGTTTCAAAAAACCAGCCAAGTGCGAGTCGGACCTGCGTTGGAAGGGTTCCGTTCCATTCACTATTGATTTCACGCAAAAAAGGCAAAAAAACATGTTTGTTGTATGGGATAATCAGAATTTGAGGTTAATTTAATAAAATCGCTAACTCATACATATCTAGTGCTGACTGTGTATAAACAAGCAGATTTGTAAGCAGATAAAATGACAAACAAATAAATGCGCGTGAAAATAATCGCAGAAAACAATAAACTTTATTGGTCTACGTATCGCACGAGACTCATTCCTTTCAGGACTCAGATTTAGCACTTTCTCTTACTTTCTTATGTAAATATTATATGTTTGTCTCTCTCGTTTAGGCTCTTTATGAATAATGTGAGAGGATTAGGTACCGGAATTAAGTTGGGTTTACACAATTAAGTATTGTTGGGCATCAAGTGTGGTTGGATGGAGTAATAGCCTAAGTGTTGAGCAGAGTGGGGCAAAAGACAACAGACACGGCATATTTGACACTAAACTGTCAAGTCCTGTACTGGGATTCTCAACAGACGAGGGGCTAATGATTGAATTAATAGAAGAAGAAGAAGGAATAGAAGTTGTGTCGTATCAGGTGCTCAAACGTACGGCAGAGAATAGAGAAGAGTGGCGTAGACTCCACCGACAAGAGCGACGCTATTTTTATGATGATGATGAATGATTGAATTCGTTCGGCAATCATGACTAATGATTTGGTAGTTTCAATCATGGCGAAGTGATTGATGATTGATTTAGTTTCAATCAATCATTAATCATGATTGAATAAGTTATGATTGATCAATTCATTGAAATAAGTAGCTTAATAACTTAGGTAATAAGTAGATTTGCCCCACTCTGGTGTTGTTTGTGAATTTAACAAAGTTGTGGTAAAATTATATGCAACTTTTTTACCTGATGCCTGCCTAAGGAACCACGATCCAAGTTTCATGGTTAGGGATCATTCTTACCTAGATTGGATACACATGGAAGAACTTTCAGCCTTCTCAACGTAGGGAAAGTCTAGCCCTCGCAGGCTCTTAGGATGTAATTTCTAAACTTCAACCAAGAAGTTTAAATATTAAAAAAAAAAAAACTTTAGGTTCTGATAAAGTCAACTCTTAGTTTAAGGAATACAGCTTTGATGACTTTTTTTGCAAAAAGGGGACTTGTCTCACGAAAAAATTTGTCTTCTAACCTTAAAGTAATAAGTATACGTCTGTGTTCCAGTCCATTCGAAGGATTCAAAGTCACCCTAAAAGATTTGCTACAGAATAAAAGTAAGTAATCAAATTAACTTAAAAGTAATTTAAATAAGTGTGCAATCCATTAAAATTTATTATTACTAATCAATTCCGGACGTTTCGTTTCAAATCAGAGTGCTTAAATGTAGATCTTTAATTTATTAACAGAGCCTTTGATTCAAATTTCAATTAATGTTTGTAAAGCCATATTGCATGAAGGACCATTAAAACTTCATTAAACTTATATCTGACTCTTTTATTTTCAAATATCAGAAAAAGACAGCGTGATATTTAATGGATAGGTACATTTAATGGGCCTTTTAGAAACTGGCTGTAAAGATAAGATTCTTCATTGATTCAGATCGGATAAATTGGCAGGTAATTAAATTGCAGATGAACAAATTGATTGAAGTGTGTTTGACGAAGAAACGAAAATGTTTTTTTGACTTGAGAGTCGATAGCAATTTATGTACTTAATTGGTTTTATATTTTGTTTTCCCGGTAAAAGATAGGGCGGCGCCGAACAGCAATCATTTAAGTACTTACGTAATAGTAATCGTTTAAGTACTTATACCCAGCTCAAAATATAAAACACAAAACATAAAATAACAGTTACCTTAACTGACACAAAAAGAATAGAAGAATTGAGAACTTCCTTTTTTGGTTTGTGTTTATTTTGAAATCGGTTTATCCTGCTTTCCTACACTAGGTAGGCAATAGGTACATACCTAGGTAGTTAGGTGCTATTATAAATAGCTATTATAAATAATAGGTAAATTGATGTTATAAATGTTTGTGCCGATGGGTGGATGTAAAGATGTTTGTGAGTCTTTCACACAAAAAAACACTCAACAGATTTTAATGAAACTCTGACTTAAATCTGATTTAGTCCTTTAAAACTCGTTTTATAATAACGCTGTAGGTAGGTATTTAGGTACTTATTTAGGTACTTTATTGGGTTTAGATATTCAGTGTCAGAAATAAATACTAAATAGGTAGGTACCTAATACATAGGTAATTTCCATATTATAAATACATTTAAATAAATAGTTCTGCTATACAATCGGATGTAGCATAGGATGTGATACTTATATTGTATTAATATTGTTAGCATGGTTAGATATGTATCTATGATTATAAGTAAATAAAAATATTATTAAGTACCTAACTGTGAATTATGTGATGTTTAACGTTATGCTTATTTCATTTAGGTATAGGTACTTTTTCTGTAGGGTATACTGGAGTACCTGACTATTTTTTTAAATTTTATTACTTATTCGACTACCTACGACTTTAAGTATCCATCGGCAATACTTTTCTTAGTTCTTTGTTACTCTGAAGCGCTGGTTAACATAAAGAGCTGGATATTTATTACGCAGGTAAATAGATCTATTTATTTGTGCTATCTATTTACCTACGCAAATAATTTAATATCGAAATATTTTGCTATCTATTTAGATACAAAAATAACTTAAACAGTTTAAAGACTTCAAATATGGAAGAAACATAAAAAAATACCTAATAAGTCAAGTAATTTATAATAGCCATTAATACGACAGTACCTACTTAATTGGAGAGGAACTCAACAAAAAATGCTAAAAATAGATACCTACCTTTCAAAATAAATTAAATGAATGAAGAAGAAAAAAATGTTCGATAGTGTTATCTTACATCTAAGTTTTACTGTATGTTACCCAGTAAACAGTGATAATAGTTTTTGCTTAACAGTGCCGTAGTATCGTTACAAAAAAATATATAATATAGTCTAGTTATAGTTACCTACTCCTATTTCTATGAACATACACGCGAAAAGGACACCAATAGGTGTCAGGCTAACAAAACCTGTTTACCGACTCCTTTGGGACCTAAATACATAATTATATCGATTTATAATAACAAGGGGAAGGAAAACGTACCCGAAACACTGGATATCATTCACTGTTCATTAGATAACTAAAGTCAACAAAGAAAACAACAATTTTATAACATTTACAACTGATAAATTCACTTGAGAGAATAAATTATTTATTTTTAATTCAATTTTTTTTTTATATTCATTGGCTGAATACGCGAGAGGCCACGCGCGTGTGTTTCTCGCAGCAATGGCGACGGGGCACTGTCGAAATGGCGGGAATTCTGACATGCGCTTTGGGAAATCGATGGAAAATTGCGAAAATGGCCGGGAGCGCGGAATGTTTGAAGTTTCGTCGGGAGTGTTGATAGTTTTGTAAATATTTTGGAAGATTCTGTTTCGTAAGTATTGTACTAAATACTTAGTGTATTTTTAGTTATATTGTAGAGTCACTGACCTGAAAAAATACCTTGTTGCATTTTGAAGAGATATAACCGAATAATTACGATACGCTCGGCTGCATGGAAGGAAACTTGCTGGGTTTTTAGGAACGCAATAGGAATATTGCATTACCTTTGCAAGGAAAAATTATTTATCTTGAATTTATACATTAAAGCTATGAAACAACTAGCTCGAATATCAACTAAAAAAGTTTATCTACAAGAGCATTTTTTCAATGACCTACCTGGTGATCAATCTTATTAAGACATCAGTGTATACGTATATTAATTCATGTTGTTTCAGTCAGCGATTAAGCCACATGAGACTCAGCCAATTAAAGCAGAACCTGCCAACCTATTAAGCTAATGAGTAACAAGGGACGTAATTAGTTAAACACTTTTTCGCTCTAAAAGCTTTTACTTTACTCAACATAACACTTTTTTAATAACGATGATGTTTAAACATGAAAGATTTAATTTGAAATCGGAACTATATGCGCATTCATATAAATTGGGTCATAAGTTATCTCTTGCCGATGACTGTCATAGAGTTTTTTCAAATGAAATACAAAATTAAATTCATATTAATTTATTTATTTATTATAATATATGCATATAGCTCACAGCGTCTACGTGGCTAGTGGAAGATACGCACACTTAGCGGCTGCGTTGCGTTTATATGAAAAAAAAAAAACTATTTATTAGGTACTTTAAATTTTTAAATCCTAAAAAAAATGGCCGAAGGTAAAATGACTTAGGTTTTAATTCAAACTTAATACAATGTTAAATGCATAAACTTCTTAAGGAAGTGGCTAAATATAAACATTTTAATGTATATTTAAAAATATATATAAAGTAAAAATAATGTGTTCACTTTCACAATTAACTGGGTTGATATATTCATTTTCATCCTATGAAGAAACGGTTATCAATCCTACCGTATGAAATTACAATGTGGTTAACCATGCTCTTAGATAAGCTTTAAAATACCACATTAGATATAATAGGCTCAGGAATTAATTTTAATTTAGAGTTATTGCTATGACAGAAATTTTTATTTCGACAATAATCTTTTGTGACATTTTAAAATACGGTTTTTCATTTAGCCTTTCTTAAAGCGATAGTAACATTAATATATTTCGTGAAAATTATATAAAATTAAAAAAGAAACAAGTATCTAACCGTAAGAACAAAACCACGCTGTATAATATAAGACAGAGATAGATTTATACATCAAATGATGAATCCAAAAGAGATAAAACAAACGCAACGCAGACGTACCATCAATATAATATTGAATATTACCTAGCAATGAGATTACAATACAACAACTCGTAGATCTGTAACCAACAACGGCGTAACTACACTAAGTGGAAATTAAGAGGAAACTTGGCACTCCTTTTAGGAAGTCGGTGGGTACTTGGGGCCTATTGTTGGATACGTTTCTGTTACATTTTGACACGGTTTAAAAACTGGTTTTGACAGAATTGTAGTTAAATTGTAAAGACGATTGTAAAAGCTTGATTTACTGGAGAATTCTAGCACATAGGATGTTTTTGTCAATTTATAACAAAAATCATGGGGCATGGGCTAGTAAGTAAAGACATATCTGCTCTTGAAACCGAACAACGTTTCAACTATCCTTCAACGACCCTTGATTTAACTTAAAAAATGACCCGTCTTATGTGATGTCAAACTCGTCCTACAAGATTAAATAAATTTTCATTTCATTTTTCATTTCATTTCATTTTATGTAGTAGAGTCAAAAAACCAATTTTTACATCGTGTTAGGTAATCGTATTTTTAAACGTTTTCTATGTATTTATATTGGAGGTAATGTAATTTATGTTCACTTTCATTGTCAAACATGCCGACAACACAAAAATACTTATTTTTATTGATTGCTTGCTTTTATAGGCACATAATTATGAAATCATGGCAGTAGTTGAGTGTTGTCGACACTTTTGACAATAAAAGTAACATCCTTAATTTTGACAGAAAAGGGTAACATTTAGATTTCTGACACAACTTGACAGAATTTGTCAAAACTTCTAAGAAATTTCACGTGAATAGGTATTGGTAAATATTGTAATCACACTTAACAGCAAACTGAAAGAAATTAACACTTAACATTTAAATTATGTATTTTTATATTACAATTTCTCAATAATTAACAGATCTTCGGTGTCTACTTAATTTTACTTATTATATATTGTACATTTTCGTAAATCTGTGGCATACAGGCTTGATAACTTTTCGTATAGACTTCTATGAAAAATGATCTACTACTATCCATGAAAAAAGATGACTCAAATAGTATAATGTACGAATTCTATTTTTACGAAGAAAACTTAAACTTTTACGTTATCGGTCTGGTCGATGTTTTGAAACGCACAAAGTTAAGTTTCGCTAACTTTATTATGCAATTTTGTACATTTTTGTGAGATAAAAATGGCGAAAAAACTCATCAAAAATAAAAATCCGACAACTTTTAGGTAAAATTAAAAATATAATAAAATTTCATAAATAAAATAAATCCCACAAATTAATTTCAAAATACGCACAATAAATATTACTTTATTTATTTATTTAAATACAGGACACCTGTATGCAAATTACGATAGATGAATAAATATATTTCATGTACAAATAAATAGCAAGTCCCTATAAAACATTTTGTCGTTCTATTTCTAAATACCGTTTTTGAAACATCTCTTAATATAAAATATTTCTGTTACATCCAAATGCGAATGATGCAGAACTAGCAGGGTTACCGTTGAGTAAAAATAAATGGAAATCAAATGGTGACTGTAAAAGCAAAAAATCGTAGCTGGCGTATTAAAATAAATTACTGAAATTAATAGATGTTCCAAAAACAGGCAGAATGTTAATTTTTATCTATATTTTAAATTAAATTGTTCATGTAGACTAATATTTTTAAATTAAGTTTATAATTATACAACAACTTTTATGTGAAAAATGTTTCTTACAATAATATCTCCAAGAAAAGTGGAGACGACTTTTATTATAGAATAGGCTACTATTCAAACCACATTTGCTATGAGATTCTAGAGACATTAAATTCTCGTCTTCATAGTAAAAGTTGTTTAATATTAGTAATAAAATCTGTTAAGGATTAGGCTTAGAAAAAACTAATTTCAAATGTAATTAATTAATATAGAGAGATAAAGAGAAGAGGAAATTTTTTGTAGCTGTTGTACTTATTAAATGAAAGTCATTTTAATTCCGAAATATTATTCATAAAGTCACTTGATCCACTTTTTAGGGTTTCGTACCCAGTAATTTGATTAATACTGGTAAGTTTACTAGATATGGTTATTATAGGTTCAATGAAATAAGTATCGAATAGATATAATAGTATTTTTTATGGTTCCGCACCCAAAGGGTGAAAACGGGACCCTATCACTGAGACTTGGCTGTCCGTCCGTCCGTCCGTCTGTCACCAGGCTGTATTTCACGAACCGTTATAGCTATAGCGTTGAAATTTTCACAGATGATGTATTACCATTGCCGCTATAGCAACAAATACTAAAAATAGAATAATATTAACTTGTCACAAAATTCTCCACAAAAAGTGTCTACTATTTTTCGTCTGAGTGTCATTTTTTTTCAAGTGGAATATTGTGACTTATGTCGTAATCGTAAGGTTTCATTTAAAAAAAAACTAATATTGGGTTAAAATTTACACGTTATTTTTTAAAGGATCCTCAAATAGAATTGTTTATTTAAGCTGTTTTTAAGGCAGTGTTGCAATTTGGAAGTGATAACGCATTTTTATGTGTTACTAAGTTATATGAATAAATGACTAAGAAATACGTAGAGGTAAATTATTTATTGAGGAAAAAGGTAAGTTTATATTTTAAAAACTAAAATATTTTAGAAAGCGTAATTAATTTATTTTAAGTTATTGTTTATTTTAGTACCTATCTTTCTTGATGCCTTGTTCATCATAAACTTTTTTGACCATAAGTTAAGCTAAAGCCCAATCACTCTCGTATGAGAGTAGGCTCGTGCCCCAGTAGTGGGGACGTTAAATGGACTGATAGGGATAAGTAAGATGGTCAGTATCCTTTCTCAAAATGACATAAAAGCGATAAATCACTTCCCAAATTGCACTTTTTTACCAGGTAGACAAGAGTAAAAATCGATCAACAACGTCTATTCGAAAATACACAACAGTAAATGAAATTACCCTGTTTAGAAGACATTGTATATCTTAAAAATTGTGTCCTCAGCCTTTTCCAATGATATCTTTTGTTTTAATTCTTTTTTTTTTCCACGACAGTGTTGCCACCTTAAAAAAAGGTGAGGTATTACAGCAAGGAATAAAAACTTTTATTAGTATGTACTTACGTCAAAATTATATTAATACAAGTGAAATATTTTAAAACTATTATTGTAAATAAAGTAGGTGACAAACTCTGTCGTTAAGTTTACACTAATTTGCTAAGGGTATCTATTCAATACAGGGTTTTTTTAAATAGAAAAAAATAAAAATACTCGAAAAACTTTTTTTTTCACTTACGGGTTTTTTAGACGGATATTGTGATGACTTTTCACTTAGGACTAGGATGGTTATTTAATACTTCAAAATTCTAATCTTTATAGAAATCGAATAAAATCGGATTTCCTTTTCTTTTATTTTATTCGAAAGACATCGACATCTATTTAAAGGGCTATCGGAAAGTCTATATTAATTAGTTATTGAAAATTTATTTTAGAAAATCTGTAAATGCAGAAACATCATTTTCGGCAATAGCTAATGAGATTAAACTAAGGCTTTTTCATTTGCAGCAAACTCTTTGTGGACATGCCATGTCATGTCAATTATGTCAAGACATAATTATGTCCATCTTTGTCAAGCTTAAGAAATAAGGTCCTGAAAATATTAATATTCTGTCAAAAAAAAATCCGCTTTCATAAAAATGTCTTAGCTAATGCATAAACGTTTCCGATAGACTTAGAAAGGGGGTACTTACAACACCTACACAGTAGGACAGTCAAAGTCAGCTAACAAACTACGAATTCACTCCATATTGGAAATCTATTTCCAGACCTATATCGCGTTTTAAGTTGAAGAACTAAAAAAATATACGGTCGATTTGAGAAACCTCCTCGTTTTTTTTTTAAGTCGTTTAGAAAACGGGATAAATGTCAGTTTTTCTCGTAAGTTCCATCCTTCAGTATAATTTTGTTGTGCGTCACGAATCTCAAAATACTATGGATTGCTGGCACCGACATGTGAACCAGTGACGCTCAAGAGTAAGGTACCTATAACACGTCGGAAATATCTGCGGACCTGGCTTGATGACGTCACGCAACTCGTACGTACTCGTCACGGTACTGGATAGGCGAAAACGGGGAAAGCGCATTCCAGCGAGGTCCGCAGATATTTCCGACGGGCTGTACATACATAACCTAAATGTCAAGTAGGTACCAACAAATAAGTCGCGGAAAGCCGTTGGATGTGGGCAGCGCAAGACCGGTCTTTATGGAATTCCTTGGAGGAGGCTTTTGTCCACCAGTAGACGTCAACAATCTGGCAAAACAACATCAACCTACAAAAGTACCTAATGATATTTCTAGACAGATTAAAAAAAGAAAAATACCTTAATTTTCTGACATACAAGGTCAAAACATTAGATTTCCAATATGAAGCGAGTAAAAAGCTAATAATCAGAATAACTATAGTATTCGAGAAAAAAGAAATGCAAAAAGATAAAATGCAAACAGATCAAAGTCAAAAAGGAATATAGAATACTGTAAAATGTAAATGTTTACCGAAATCATACCGAGGGGAATGAAAGAATTTTTAAATGGCATCTGACATATTTGTATGGAGCCTGGTATAGTAAAAAAAACGGTATCACTTAGGCTAAAAATTAGAGTTAGTATGGAAAAAATAAAAGTTGGCGGCCACTGATGAAACTAACGTCGATCGATAGAGAAAAATATTATAAAACGACAGTTTTTTTTTAATAATTGCCAAAAGTGATATTATGCTTTCGGAGATATAGGACTTTGAAAATGAAAAAAATCACCACCTGGCACCAGTTCGTCACTATAGTCTTTTCGTCATTTTCATAGTCTTATATCTCCGAAAGTATATCACTTTCGACATTTGTCTAAAATACTATCGTTTTATAATATGTATCTCTATCGATTGACGTAAGTTTTATCAGTGGTCGCCAACTTTTTTTACCATACTAGTTCAAATAGGGGGATGTTTATACCGATTTTTTTTATTATACCATTTAGGTTGGATGCTCTTTAGAATAGTACTTAACATGTGTCATTCTTTGTCAAATATATAATATTATGAATATTATACATTTGATAATGAATGACACATGTTAAGGGCTTTTCACGAGTAGTAGTAGGTAGCATTATCATCATTACATTTAAGAGTTAGACTCTTGTCGGTGGAGTATTCGCCATATAGGCCTATCCTCTGCCAGTGCCTTGACTTCTTGATACGACATGACGTTTACTTTCTCCTTCACTTGAGTGAAGTAGGTCGCGGTCTTCCTCTGCCTCTCTTCTCCTCAACCTTTCCTTCAATGATGTTTCTCAAGAAACCGTCATGTCGTATCAAGTGCCCTATCATCTTCCCTCTTAGTCCCTCCTAGTGGCATAAGGACGATTATTGAATATTTTTGCCAATGAGGAAGGATTATAAGGAGTGGCCCCATTTTTTTCATATACAAATGAGTTTATGATAGCGTGCCAAGGTTGCGCCAAGTTTTTCATAGATTTCGTGGTAGATGACCTGTCAAACGACAAGTAGTACCATACAAAAAGGAAGCCATTTTGCGCCAGACCAGGCAGGCAGATCCAGACGTTATGGCTCCTCCTTATATATTCTATAATCAAAGATTTTTGCCACAAATGTAACAAAATAAAATCTGACAGAAGTGACACAAAAACTAAAGCTTACACAGATTTCTATCATTCCCCTTGACAATAATTCTTTCATAACAATACATATGTAATACATAATTATAATTAAATGTAAAATCTTACTACTAATCAATATTCACTTATTTTTTATATTATAATATAATTATATAAATTTAATCGAAGCTTCTTTAAATTTTCATTGTTTTAATTTCCCTTTTTTATATGATTTTTGCCTACTTTTTGGGCCAAGGGCTTAAAATACTGGAATCACTTAAACCTTTACATAAATTAAATAATATTTTGTCCACTAGTGGGAATCAAAACGCTATTTAATTAAAACAGACTTTTTTTATTATTCGAGATGATAATACTTGAAATTTAGTATTTTAAAGAATAAGGGTGTCTTTCCACCAGAGATGTGCTATGCTACGTTGCTATGGATGCGTTTGATATCCACCAATCAAATTCAGGATGTCCTCATATTCAATGTATATGATTGGTTGATATCAAACACATCCATATCAACATAGCATAGCACATCTCTGATGGAAAGGCACCCTAAGCCTGGGCGCATACATACGGATTCCGGATCAGGTTTTCCGTATCAGGGTTTCAGATTCGGAAACCTGAATGCTCTGCGTGCATACAAAATGTTTGACAAGGCGCACACTTTTCTTATTTTTTCCGGACGAAAAAGTAAGAACCGTGTGTTTGCGCCCAGGCTTAGGTTTCCGAATGAAACCCTGATATGGAAACCTGATGCGGAATCAGAATGTATGCGCCCAGACTAAAGTTCTAAAATAAATAGGTACCTACATACTTTACAGTATTACGCTAAGTTATATGTATAGTAGTTATATTTTTAAGGTTTAAGTTGTATTCGAGTATTTTGGAAATTACATAAAAGAGCCTGGCTAGATAGATCAAAAACGAGAAAAATGAAACAAAATTCAATAATTATCCTATTTTTCTTCCGTTTGAAATAAAACTTTATAATATTTTAAAATAACTTTAGTTATACAGCAATGAAATGGCATCGAACATATTTGTATGGAGCCTGGTATATAAACTAACGTCAATTTGATGTTAGTTTCATCAGTGGCCGCCAACTTTTTTTCTCCATACTAGCTCAAATATGTTGAGTGTAATTGATACCGAAATTTTCTACCTATACCAAATAGGTTGAATGCTCTTTTTCTAAAAATTGTTTGATGTTTCTAACCAGGTCTTAATTTTTTTAAATAGTTTTTTTTTTAATAGATTAAGGAAGTTTTTTTTACACATACACTAAGACATGGCACAGCCTGTCGATTCCTACAAAATTTGACGAAGATTATTTATTTGGAAATACATTTTTCATTCGGTATTCCACCGTGCAGGCAGTTTTCGAAATTAATCCTTAAGAAACTACAAAATTTACATTAAAATTACAATAAAATATTCGATTTTTTGGCATATCAACATTGTTTTTTTTACAAATAAAGTTATTTACATGAAATAAGCGAAAGTATTTTAGTTTAAATGGCACAACAAATTAATTGTCATTCACGTATTTTCAAAATGGCGGACAATTTCTTTTTTGTAAAATTCTTTACGCATTACGTTATGTTGTCAAGACATCACAAGATTACTAACGGCCGTTCCCAATATTCTATCTACCTCTGGTTTTGACCTGCTGGAGATATAAATAGTTATCTATCTTACAGTTTTTCGTCTCCATAACCCTACCTGTGTCAAAAAATCTATGGGACACTTCTGAAGGATAGATCAAAAGTGACAGTTAGGTGACAGTTAAATACTGCCGATATCGGATAGCTTTGTCTTTGAATATTGGGAGCGGCCGTAAGTCTGAAATAGAAAATAATTCTGTTTTCATACGTATATTTTACGTAAATTTTTCTGCCATTTTGTTGTGCCATTACAATAAATAATGTCATAGGGTGGGATACGCACAATAATTTGAAAATTACTTTTTTAAATCATAGAAAAGTGAGTTTTTTTTTCGATTGGAAAATGTTTGGGAAGAGTGTGAGATTTGAAACCTACTTGACGTTGTCTATGGATTTAGTTAGACTTTAGTCGATGCAAGTTGAAGACAAATGTTTTTTTTTTCATATGGGTGATGCGATTATGTTTTTTAAACAAGTTAAAACAGCAAAATCGATTACTCGTTTTAACTTCAAATAAAATACATATTTACGTAGGTACCTAACCGAAAAGGTACCTTAATATTTCACTGAACATAAAAAATTCGAGTATTTATGTTTAAAACAATGTTAATTACGTTTTTAGGATTACATTTCTCCCCATACAAAATGTGCCATCGAAAATTTGTAGACTAATTTTTTTAAAAAAATTCCGCATGTCATTTTAATCATTCTCAACTTATTTTAACACTAAATTAACACATATCTATTGCTTCAATATATCACGAAAAATCGGCTTCAGAAAGCCTTTTACAAGAACACTCATAATATCAATATATTCAGCGAAGTTTTGGCGGCATGTTGGTGAAGTGAATTTTTACCGCGCGATTATTATTGCGTTTCTGTCAAATGTGGAACTGACAGTTTTACAATCGGGAATTCTGTCAAATGCTGTCAATCGTGTAATTTTGTGATTTCCGTTACATAAAGTAAGTTAGACCCAGAACACACGGTGAAACGCAAATGCAACGCAAATGAAACTGCTAGTCACTTTTGAGTTGCATCGAAGTTCTTTAGAAAACCTCACACGACGCAACTGAAGTGAAACGTTTCAAACTGCGTCGTGTGTGGTTTTCTAAAGAAGTCTATAGCAGAAACTTCGATGCAACTCAAAAGTGACTAGCAGTTTCAATTGCGTTGCATTTGCGGTTCACCGTGTGTTTTGGCGCTAACTCAGCACTTCAGACAAGCTAATGGCTTATGTTTTGATAATAACGTTGAATAAACACGCGATAAAGATTCCCTTCACATTTAAAACACGAGCCGTAAACCATTCATCCCACACACAAATAACACAATACGTACACAAACAAAAAGTCGCAAATTAGAGAAGAAAATTCAAAAAAACTCTTGCACTTTGCGAAATACCGAGAGCACTCTTCATTTCTTAGCTTTGACGGTGACGTAGGCGGGCTCGGGGGGGGCTCGCAGCAGGAGAGGTAGGGGAGTCCCACCCGCCGGCCGCCGCTCCTTGCGCACGCTGGCGTAGATCGGCGGCGGCTGGATGCACGCGCCTCATGTTTGCAGCGCCGTGTTTATCTCGCGGTGAATCGTTGTCTACAATAGGCATGATGACAAAAAAACATTTTTAGTCCATCACATAGATTATTTTTAAATATTCGACACGTATTTTTCTTTTTTCACTTAAACTAAAAATGACACAGATACACTGGGTTAAAGTTGCTCGTGACGTCACGGCTAAGTACGAATTTTACCTAGGAGTGACGTCATTATTACCCCCCCCCCCCACTCCGTAACTTTGGTGCTTTGTATCTTTGTATTTATTTATGTATTTGAACAGGTAAAAAATTCAAATATTTTTTAATGTAAACTTTATTTGAAAAGAGCAACCCCACAGAGTTTATTGATAGGTTGTTCTCTGGGGGAAACTGCACTCTTGTGAATCTAGCGTTAGCTTTAAAAAAATACCTAAAGATATAATAATGTAACGGTTTCAAGAGCATTTTTTGTGCCTATGAAAAAAATATATAAAATATATTTTTGAGTTTTGAGTCTTAATAGCCTAAAAGACGGACTAATAAGTCATCATCCATATTGCCAGAGTTATATACCAAATTAACTAAACTAAAATTATAAATTATCTAAAAAGGTTTAATATCTAAACGGACTGGAAGACTTGCTCACCCTTAGTATGGAATATCCTAGATTGGGGACCAGAAATTTAAAAAAGAGCAAATAGTAATAGTTAGGTATGGTCGATCTATAGTTGTCGTTGTCAATTTATCTGTTATTAGAATACCAAAATGGTAAAATCGTACAACTCGCATTCTAGAGACACACCATTTGTGCATTCAGTAATTAGCAGAATCGGCCCCCAGGTCATATCTAACCCAACCAACTTTCAACCTAGACTAAAATAGAGAGGTAGACTCACCAGCTCCTCAAGCTGCCGCGCCAGCTGATCGTTGAGGGCTTGGATGACCTGCCTCTGTCCGTCCTGGGCTGCTAAAGCTAGCTCCAGCTGGCTCTGAGCTAGCTTTGTCTCTGTGTCCTGGAAATCAAGAGTAATTTATGAAGGCCAATTGTTTTAACTGCTTACCAAATTTTTCGGTTTGTAAAAGGCGATCGATAAAAATGCTCTAACTAAAGAATAAGTATATCCAGCAGCGTTTCGCCATTCCCATGAAAATGCATCCAGGAGGCTTAGCATACACTCCGTGCCAAGATGTTGTCATGGGTTTGTCACGCTTACGTCTCTGTCCATAGTTTTAAATGTGATAAGGACAGCATGACGTGAGATAATAGTCGCGGTACGTATGCTAAGCCTGCAGATCGTGTCTCCATCTTTTTCGAGGTCTGCCTGGACGTCTAACCAAATACTATAGAAAAGTCCTCAGAATCCTGCCCTAAACCTGTACAAACCTGTTCACTCTTCTTAGTCTTCGTGATCTGTACCAACTCCTCGTTCTTCTGAGCCAACTCCGCCTCCAACTGAGCCACGCGCTGCCGAAGCTGCTCTACTTCGCTTGCGTCACCTCCTGAAACATCATCATGATGAATTATCACATGATGATGAAAATTATGAGATTATAACATGACTAGAGGACGCCTTATCATAACTTAGAAAAATATAAACAGTCGAATTGAGAAACGTCCTTTTTTTAAGTCGGTTAAAAGTTTACGCAATATTTTAAAATAATTTCGCCTACCGATGCACAAGGTACATTTTGAAGCTTATAGATCAGTATGACACATTGGCTATATTATTTTAAGATATCATGTTTTTTTTGTCTAGATATAACTATAAGTCGCAGGCAGCTTCTATTAGTAGTCTCAAAACCAGTCGTGACCATAAATCATTTCAGAAGATCTGTACGAGACAGAGGGAGAAAAAGATAAGAGTTGTGAACGAGAAACAATCGCTGCACCGCTTTCGTTTTATGGCCTAATTGCAGCCAGGTTTTGAGACTGCCATAGTACCTACTATTAAAAGAATAATTAGAATGAATAGTTTTTTATTTAGAATAGATTTTAACAGATTAATTTTCGTCGCGCGCGCACAGAGTCGTTCGAGAGAGAAGAGAGAGAGAGGGGGTATCAGTGGCGCCATCTTCGCGTCACTAGTGCTGCTCTTTTCACTGTTACTGGTAGAGATGCGCGTAGATATTTACCAGCTAACACTACCTAAGACAAATCCATAACAACTTGGCATATTTCCTGCACAAAAAGGACCTACCTTTCCCCTGCATATGCCTCGCCCGCGCTACCTCCTCCCTATACTGATGCAGCTGTCGCTTCCACTCGTCCACGTTGGAAGTGCTCTCTTGTAGCGCTGCCGTCAAACGCACGTTGTTGCTCTTCAATGTAGCTAGCTCTACCTCCCATTTCTTTGCGTTTGCTGAGCTGTTGGAGAGAAATAGAGGGAATTTATTACATACATGGAAGCAATTGGCTAGGTGTTAGAAGCAGCGGTAACCGCAAGGGCTTAGGTATATGGATGATGCCATTAAGAGCACGAGTTGCAATCGCACAGAGTCTAGTGAGAGTCTAGCGTAGCGTAACCATTTAAATCAATTATGGTCTATCTACACAAATCGGGGCCGTGTCCGGGATATGCAGGGAAAAAATATCATTCCATACATTTTCTATGGATTCGTTCACACACGTTGTCATGACGACGTATTGTTTTCCCTCCTGACGGGCACGGCCCGGACCTGTTTAGTACCTTTAAAAGTACCTAAGTGTTTAGAAGAAATAACGATATAGAGGAATAATGAGGACGATGATCTCGTTTTTATTATTAGTCATTATTCGCACAAAGTTGTGTTGCAAATACTTGTCTTTTTATCGTAAGTAAAATCGGTAGGTACCGATTTTACTCTTTAAAACCAGTAAAATGTAAACCAAAAATTGTCACAAAAAAAAATACAAACACTACCTACTCGACTGCTACGCCGTGAAATCTTCATAAGCTAATAGGCTAAACACCTACATAATCCAAACTAGCCTACTAATGAAATTCCTGAATCACAAATCCATCATAATAATATAATAAACCTTACCCAACGGATTGCAATTTAAAATAATGAGAACGAACATAATTGCATACATACTCATATCAATTGCTTAACCGAGTATTGGTGCATTTTCCTGATGTACCACCGTGAAGATTTGACTGATTCTTTTAATTATGAAGTATTTCTTGTTATATAAATGGGATTTCGTGTGTGACGGACAAGCGGCTTTTCTCTATTATTACTAAATTAGATTCTAAGCAATAACAATCTTAAGATTGATTAACAATCAGACTGTAAAGTATGAATGAACTCGATAAAATATATTTTTTTATTACGTGCCTTCAATATCCATACTATATTATTATAGAAATGAACAGAAGTATCAAATTATGGAAGTTTAAAATATAATCATATCTGCGTATTTTTAAAATCGTCTTATGAAAAAATTTAAACAATGTTAGATTGTTTACGCCATTTCTACTTTAAAAAATGTATTTTATTGGCTAACAAGATACAAATGAGATTTTACTAATTATTAAAAACTTGATCATCATCATCTTGATGATTCATGTTTACCTATTAATTTAAATAAATTCTTGTGTCTAATCAAAACTAGGCTGTGCAAACTTTCGATCACATCTCACGAGATTTACGATTGCATAATATCATAATATCGATGTTTTGTATCGATTCTAACCGAGTGCGTGTCCATCTCGAGTTTAGTTCTCGGTAACTAGTCTACACATTTATTTATCACTATAACGCACGGATAACCTCACTACCTATATTTTAAATACGGTAGCCATTTTGGATTTTTAAAGGGTTTCCGTGTTGCGTTATTTTAGAGAAAAAAATATGTGACTTACAAAAGTACCGTAAAACGGGGTGAAATTGTGTCAAAGCGCAATTTTTTTATTTTTACTATAAAAAGTTCTCAACTCTATCTATATATATAAAAATGAAACCCGTTTTCCGTTGTCACGACATCACGCCTGAACGGCTGGACCGATTTCGCTAATTCTTTTTTTAAAATGTTCATTGAACTCCAAGGATGGTTTTTACGGTGAGAAAAATTCGAATAATTGCCGGGAAAGCCCTAAAACAGACCTTTTCTTTTTCCCATACAAATGTTTTCTTACTAAAATGTAGAGTCAATTTGAACTTTATTCCTACACAATAAAGTTCATTCTAAGGCGGGACAAAGTTCGCCGGGACAGCTAGTTACCTATATTAACGAAAACGCGATGCGAAAATATTTGATCCATTAATTTACCAGTATTTAATAATAAAGACATTTATTCAACAAAGAAAAGTACAGCACATTATCATAATCAGTTTTTTTTTGTATTGGAAAGGAAAAAAATAAGTAGAAATACTTTTAATAAATAACATATCTCTTGATTAAAATCTATATTTTATTACACTAATAGATAAAATCGCAAAACCAACACGAAAACATTATAAATACGTAGTAAATTAAGTAAGTAAAGAAAATTTGCAAAATAGGAAACGTACCACATTGAATTATGCAACAATTTCTTGATAAATGGTGTAAATAATTGACGATACTTCACTCCACATTACAATTGTAAATCTGTTTGTAGGAAGCTGCCAAAATGAAGTATGGTTATAGCGTTTTAGCTATAAATATAGTGGTTGTATTGTTTATATACAAGTATACTATGTCCGGTAGGAAGGAATTAGTGTTCTATTTATTGTACTATAATCGTTATTTATTTATTATCCGTTTAAGTAATTTATAAATAAAATAATAACGTAGACTATAAGATACCAGCTTGGCAAAGGCCTTTTACTTGGCTGTACATAATATGCCACTGAAGAAATTAGAGCATAATCTATGCTTAAAATAAGTCTTCCTAAACTAGTCCTACTCCAAAGGTACTCTGGAAGAGATCACTTTTAGTGATAAGCCGCCTTTGCGCGCAATGTTTTAGTTTTAAGTTTTATTTGTATTTCTTTGTGTGCAATAAAGCATTTCTATCTATCTATCTAAAATAAATGAAAAAGTAATAAACAAGATTTTTCATTATAATTTGGTCTAGATCCTTAATAGAAAAGAAAAATAAATACTTAGCTAGTATTTTCCGTACAGTTTATTGATAAATTGGGCATTAAGTGAATATGTTCGTTGAAAAAAAAGCAAAGCTCTACTACGACCAAAATTATTGGTGAAAAGGGTTACGCTAATTCTCTGTTCTTTAATTTTTAAACCAAGTCACCAGCTACAAAACAACAAAGTTATAAAATTAACCTCGAAACGTAATGAATCAAAACTAATGCCACTTAAGCAGTACAAGTGTGTACAATATAATCGTGTGTTTGATTATTGGTTTCATTTAGACTTTTGCGGTCTGTTGCACTTCATTTGAATGACGGCTCGGATGATATACATTGATGAATTAATGTTGCTTTACTGGGAATCCCATAGGTGAAAAAGTATATTGATTGATGCTTGAATGCTCGTGAATCGTGGTGCTTTATGCAGTTTAAAAAGATCTTCAGTTTTGATAAAGTATTTAAATTGGATTTGTTTTTGAAGCATAATGTTGTTTGTAACCACATTCTTCTTTATTACAGGGGTGACTTGTTTCAGACTAAAACCCTTATTTTGTATAGCCAGATTAATAAAAAAAACATAATAAAAAAATATAGATACCATACATTTTATTTATGTGACACTTCAAAAAGGGAGAAAAAGCTATGTCGTCTATTTTTCTTTTTAATTTAAAAGAATTAATTGTAATCCGACCTACTTACTCTATCTCCTTAGTCAATATAATATAATCATGAACATGTAATGTAACATGCAATGTATTTGCCTATGAAGTAAAGTAATTTGAATTTATACCTATTATTTATCTTGCCCTGATGAATTACCCTTTTCTTTAAACGAACGCATTACCATCTTACTCTACATTTTATACGATTTTCTTTACATCTAACTAAGCCAACTTAAAGCACCTAACCAACCTACATACATCGCGAAACGATACCCATATACAACGCTAGTAAAATTACCGTAAAAGGGGGGAGATTATCAACTATTTCTCGGGTATAAGTGTGCGTACGCTCGAAATTATTTACATTTATTATTTCGACGGCGCTACAAAGAGCGTTAGTGTTTTTTTTTTGGATTTTTTTGTGTGAAACATGGCGTCTGTAATTGTGAGTAGATTTTTTAATAATGTCCGTTTTGGTGTCGTGTTCGAAAGTGGATCAGATCGTATTGTGACATAATTTTACTTTTTTTTTAATAATTTGTGATTTTAAGGTATAGCAAAATATTTAGGTATATTGAGTTTTTAGTTACGCATCACATTTTGTAATTTTAAAAAATACAACTGAAGCTGACTGCTAAAAAAAAAGAAAATTCCTAATAATACCTAAAAAGGTAAAACTTTTTTTTACAAAATAAGATAAAAATAAAATAAGATAAGTAGTAAATAATTTATTAAATTACAAATTCTGACATAGATATTTTCAGTGGTGTGTCCAGTCACGAGCAATAATATGCATACATTGTGACATTTTCAAAGTACCGTAACTTCTGTTATTTCAAAAATATGTTTTCGCCAATTTCTTCTACGATTGTATGATTATTGGTTGTGTTATTGAACAAATTGATAAACACATGTTTTAAATTACAAATTCTGACAAATATTTTACCGTGGTGTGTCCTTCATTGGAGGGTTTAGCCTACTGATGCCTGCGTTTTTTCCGTATCGGAACTAGCACAGTGAAAAGTGTAAGCGCGCAGTAATTGCTTAACTGATTTCAATCGAAAACAGTCCAACGGAACTAGATCGAGGGAGATAAAGCATAAGTTATAGTTTCCTAATACACTTTATCTTCCTGTTTGGTATCGCATCTCTTCCTAGTGAAATGTCTCGAAAGAAAAGGGTGTTTTGGCAAACAGCCAGGTTTTTTTAGGAGGATTATTCTCTTACTTTTGGCAAGTGTAAGCTAATATATGTTTATTTATTTTTTAATTTTTCTGATATTTAATTGAGTTTATTGACCTTTTTTTACACATGTCTATACTTACATATACCTATATTATTTTCATACGATGTCTATTTTGATTAAAATTTTAACAATTTTTATCACATTTAACAAATTTAATAAATTGTCACTTTTACTAAAAGCTCATTTTGGAAATAATTAATGCTTATTCTTATATTATTTTATTTATTTGTGTTTCCCTGCAATGTAAAGGCAGTGACATATGACAGTGTAGCTGTATCTATAATATGTAAGAAGTAGCGATATTTAAATCCTTCTAATATTATAAACAAAGTTTGTGCCGATGGATGCATGTTAGTATGTTTGTTATTATTTCACGTGGACTTTACAGATTTTATTAAAACTTTACAATATTGTAGCTTGCACATCAGAACACCACATATGCTACATTATTTTCTAGATTATTGTGTCACTTTTTTATAAAATACTAGCTGACCCGGCGCACTTTGTTCAGCCTTAGACGCCATAAATGGGCAGATTTTTGATTTTATTAAGTTAACAATTTCCTCAATTTTTTCTTTCATAAGAACCTTCTCCTGATAATAACGAACAGAACAAAAAAAGAATTAGCGAAATCGGTCCAGCCGTTCAGGCGTGATGCCGTGACCAAGGGAAATAGGGTTTCATTTTTATATATACAGGTTGTAACAGAAAGGGTATATAAAGCCGAAACACAGCGATACTCCTCATGAAACTGAACTACTTTCCCCAAGGAACATGGGTCGTAACTCGAAAAAATTTTTTGGATCGCCCATACTTACTCGATCAGCTGATCGGGCATTTTGTATGGGGAGGCGAAATTTTTTTTTCGAGTTACGACCCATGTTCCTTGGGGAAAGTTGTTCAGTTTCATGAGGACTATCGCTGTGTTTCGGCTTTATATACCCTTTCTGTTACACCCTGTATAGATAACTATAAATACGTACGAAATCGCAGACAGCCTTTAGTAGGCACATAAATATTATACACACTTAACAAACCGTTGAAAAGCGTTTCCTCATACCACAGATAACAGTTTTCCTGCCCAACTAATATATTCCACTAATATATTCTAGTTCCTACCGTTAAAAGTAAAAGGACAATTAGTGGCGTGCAAAAAACGCGACCACTGAATAGAAAATTGAAGATCGCGTGATTTTAAACACGCGAACATATGACTTTGCGATAGACTGCGTTAGAGGGAGATGGGGATATAAATAACAATAAAAATTGGTTATAAATAGAGGGAGGTTTGAAATGCAAAATTACTCCCGAGGAAACATTTGTGCCTAATAATAGTAATATTTTGTTGAACACTTTTGGCAATTAAAGTCATGAAATATTTAATTAAGTGTGTTTTTTTTTGTCATGTGTTTGTCTATGAATGACTGCTTAAAAATCCCTAAAAAACGAATGTAGGCAAGTTGATCCAAGTTAAGACTTAGGAAAAAAGCTTGTGTACATTACGGAAGTAAAAAAAGTACCGTAAAACTGGGTAATACTGATGGTATTTTAATTCATAATAATATGATGCAATTTTCACAGATCGAAATAGTAACCAACATATCATCATTAAAATTATTAATATTAAATGAATACATCGTTTTTTTTTTAATAGATTTATTACATCGATATTACATCACAACACATTGTATTACTACACGCACTTATGCTAAAATACCCACTCATTATGTCAAACTACACATTAAGCATTGACATAATATTTCGCGACTCATGTAATATTATTGGCACTACGTCCATTCATAAATAAGCACTTTCGTTTCACCTAAGCAGACATAGAGCAGGCAAACGCATATTATGAAAAGCAGATATTCAATTTGTTACCTACTTGATTACTGTTACGTAAGTTTACTGTAATTTTCTTTGATTCGCTATGATTTGTAGGTAAATGTTTTAAACTACGTAACGTGATTTTGTGATTATGTTATGGTTGTGAGATTACGAACTATAATTTTTATTTTTTTGCTAAACTTTTTGGACAACCATGTTCTCAAAGATAGTTTTCATTTAAAAATACGTTTTAGTTCAAAACCAATACATATTGAGGTTTGAACAATTTTTCGCACAATTAGCTGCAGTAAAAACACTGGCAGAAGATAGGCTTAAATGGCGGATGCTCCACCGACAGGAGTCTTAAATTATGATGATAGCTGTAGTGACGTAATATCAAATTGCTGAACAAAAAAAATACTGAAAATACTCTTAAATAGAATATGCTCTACTCTACAGTCTTCTTAAACGTATCCTACTCCAAAGGTTGTCTGGGAGAGATCACTTGTAGTGATAAGGCCGCCTTTGCGCACAATGTTATAGTTTTAAATTTTGTCTGTATCTATTTGTGTGCAATAAAGTATTTCCATCTATCTATCTATCTACGTATAATACCAAGTATTTCAAACAACACAACAGCACTAGTAAAGAGTTCAAAGCAATCACATTTGCCTGTGACTTCACTGATGTAACAGTTAACAGTAACAACTTAAAATTACAAGTGTAAGTATTAAGTTGTTAACAGCAAACTGGATGTAATTGGCTTTTTGTTTACCACATGTAATAGTTTGTTTTACAATGTTAGCGTTTAGCTTGAGTTTTTTTTTTTTTTAAATATGGTTTTATATACCTTTTTATTTTTATTTTTTTATTTGATTCACGCGGCTAGATTTCATTATTGTTATAATATTTTTTAAATAGGTATTATCAAAATAAATAAATATTTGT
This sequence comes from Anarsia innoxiella, assembly GCA_947563765.1. Lineage (NCBI taxonomy): Eukaryota > Metazoa > Arthropoda > Insecta > Lepidoptera > Gelechiidae > Anarsia > Anarsia innoxiella. The sequence goes on from OX387413.1 coordinate 1,763,909, forward strand.
TACACTGCAGACTGGACTGCAATAGCAAAAATATGGCAAAATTCAATCCCCTTTTTCTCTTTTAGCCCTAAAGCCAGACACCGAGTTTGCACTAATCATAAACTAAAACACATTTTTTGTTGTCCGTAAAAAATAACATTCTAAATTTAATATAGGTAGTAATAGAGTACTTTATTTATTTATTTCAGGTAACTAAGGCCCGTATTAATACATAATATGACTTAGTTGACTCTCTACTTTAACTGAAAATTATCTGTTTAATAAACCGATTATCATTTTGCGTGTAAATGTATAATAACTTAAATGAATGAATAAAGAAGTGAGCAAAAAAAAGCTTGTTTCCTAATAGAGTACTTATATGTAGATATAAAGCTGTGTAAAGATTGAACACATTGATATTCAAATGTATGCGCATACGATCAGCAAATGCATTGTACCGATGACAGTGAAATGCTATTAGAACCTTGTTTACATACAAACGCAATGTTTTTTTTTTAGCAAAATGGCGTATTCAGATTTTAGCATAGATACTGTTTCTTTCTTTGATGTGTCTTATCTTTACGTTAGTAAAAGTAGTTTCGATGTATTTCTTTATAAGGTAGTAAAGAAAAGCTTTAGACTGAGTAAAGTGGTTTAAAAAATAGAGAAGTAACATGTTGTGGTCAAAAGTAGTGGACTTTTACATTTAACTTATGTTAAGTATTTGGCCTCGTATTAAGGAGAACGTTACTTAACATAACAAAATAAAAATAAAATAAAGGCATTGAAAATTTTATAATGAATTAAATTGTATTCTATAGCGACTTAGCTGCCCCTTTTCTTTTAATTAGATTTTTAGTCAACATAAAGAAACATACAAGATTAATTTATTATATAATAATATCTACATATATAATAATAAAAGATTAATTCATTAAACAAAAACCATCCTCAAATCTTAATCCTCGTCAAAATTCTAAAAACAGATAAAATCATAACCTCCTAAATTACACCCGCTCTAAACTAATACGAAACGCAAACCACATCGTTTCGCGACGAGATTACGTCACGCGGAAACGTTACGATAATGACGTCACGTACGAGATCGCGCGGAAACCGCTGCTCCTCCAGATACGAATTAGATGGAATTTATGTGACTCTGGTTTTAAACGGGGACGTTAAGGAAGATTAGCCGCCATTTTTTTGTGAAAATTCAAAAAGTAGAGCAATTGTTAGAATATTCTTTAGATAAATAGGTGTACGTAATTTTACAAATTGCCCCTTAAAACATAGCTTTCTAATTTACACAAAGCTCAAATCTGTGAGCTTTATTGAAATTAATAGATGCATGGTACTTGTGAACAGTGGCTAACGCGAGTGGACATGTTTTAGGATTCACAATCAAAATATGATACCCTTATTCAGTAACATGAAGATACCCACTTTACGGTACTTAATTACCAAAAAACGGTATTTTGTTGCAGTATGCACCCATATACCTATTTAATCGGTCGTATTAATTCGTATAACTGTACTCTATTCCAGAAGTCCCTACTTCCACTCCTGCTGGTCTCCATAACCCTGGCCCAGCTGGAAGACTACCACGGCTACGAGGGTCACTTCCACGAGCCAATCCATCATCAGAGCTTGGACGAACACCATCATAGTGATGATTTTGATTTAGATTACCATGTAAGTATTCTTCAAAAGCGAAGGTTGGCCTCGATTGGCAGTTTCGAAAAAAGCGATTGTGAAGTGATGACACAGAAATGGTCAAAGTTACCCGTTTTCTTTATAGTTCAACATTTTAAAAGTCAAAGTTTGCATTTTTAATTCAAAATAGGAACATTGTTCGTTCTCTTTTTAAAAGTATTTCAACCGACTTCAAACTGAGAACAACCAAAAAAGAAAGCGATTTTTAATTCGGCTGATTTCTTATTTACAGTTACTTATAAGTATCCAATATTTAAAAATAAGAGACATGATAATGACAATTAAAGATCACAAAATAATAATAACACTTTTATTTTGTTCATTTCGGTGCTTGCTTCCGAATTACAACAACTCATTGCCGAAAACCTACAAATTATGTTAAATTTAGGTCCGGTTTTTCAATATTTTATACCTGTCACTGTCTAAAACGTCATGTTTTATGAAACAGACATAGGTTTATCTGTCAGTTAAACTGTATTTTACTATTGAAAAACCGGACCTTAGTAAAAAAACAAACATCTTTATGTAAATTTCAGGCGCACCCAAAATACTCCTTCGACTACTCCGTGAAGGACCCTCACACCGGTGATGATAAAGAGCATTGGGAGACCAGAGACGGGGACAAAGTTAAAGGTAACCATGATTCATAAAAATTATTCTTTGCATAGTTTATAATATTATTTTTTGCTTTTTTGGAGATAATTTTAGCTATGTTTACGTTTCTATTACAAAAGTGGTCAGTTTTTTGTTTTATGGCCTTATTACCTACTGGTGCCGATTTTGTTCATGTTTACGGTACCACTCAATTGAGGCGAAGCAATTCTTACTAAGCTTAATTTATAGATTGTAGCATAAACCGTTCTACACTTCCAAAACCAGATTTGAAACAGATATTTAAACTCATAAATATCTGCCAAGCCAGAACCCCTGTATAGTAAGCAAAATTTCAATTTTTCTAATCATTTTCCACCAACAATTTTCTGTCAACAGGCACATACACACTTACAGAAACGGATGGAACAAAACGCGTTGTGGAATACGAAGCCGACGACAAAAACGGTTTTAACGCTGTCGTACACAAAATAGGAACACCTAAGGAAGAACATAAACCGGTATTCGAACATAAACCCGTATACGAACACAAACCCGTATACGAACACAAACCCGTATACGAACACAAACCGGTGTTCGAACATAAACCGGTATTCGAACATAAACCCAGTTTCGAACATGCATCGTTCGAACATGCATCGTTCGAACATGAGTCACTCGAGCATGAGCATAAGCCACTGTTCGAGTCGCATCATCATGAGTTTCCTCAGTTTGACGAAGGGGGTTTTGTACCTATTGTAGGGGGATTCGAACATTAAGAGATAGAAGGAAAAGAGAAGATATTTAGGAAATTATCTTTGAGGACAATCTTGAGGTATTCTGTTGAGAAAATTTAAAATTAACATAAGATTAGGATCTATTAATTACAATTTCCTTGCTTGTGGTTACAGTTATGCATTTCATAACATTTCTAAAGAGAAAAAAAAAAACTTATTTATATCTAAAGTTGGAGAAATATTAACTCTTTAATTCGAAGCAATGGATTACAATACCTACTTTTAAAACTTCATACTGTCAATAGTACGCAGTTACTCATTCAAACTTTAGTACATTGTACGAAGCAGAGATTGCGTTACTTGTACTCTGAAACGCGGTGACGTAATTAAGAGTTTTTAGGACAAGCATTTTGCGATAGTATATTTACTAAAATTAGTCTCAAGATTGCTTCCAAAGATAAGTTCTTAGTATTTACATCCGAAATAATCTCATTTAGTTATTAAGTGTTTCCGCCATTTTGCTTTTACATAACTGCCTATTTCTTTGCGCTAAATGTACGTTTAAGGCTGGCTTCACACCAGTGAAAGTCGCGCGCGTCTGTCAGCTGTCAAATTCCATACTAAACTGTGACAGTCGCGCGGCAGTCGCACGGACTGCGACCTAATGTGAAGCCAGCCTAAGTGGACATCACACAGTATACGGATCTGTGCAGGTATACAGGGTGTAACAGAAAGGGTATATAAAGCCGAAACACAGCGATAGTCCTCACGAAACTGAACAACTTTCCCCTAGAAACATGGGTCGTAACTCGAAAAAAAATTTTGGATCGCCCTTACTTACTCGATCAGCTAATCGGGCATTTTGTATGGGGAGGCGAATTTTTTTTTTTCGAGTTACGACCCATGTTCCTTGGGGAAAGTTGTTCAGTTTCATGAGGACTATCGCTGTGTTTCGGCTTTATATACCCTTTCTGTTAAACCCTGTAGATACAATTCCGGTACAACCCCATAATTAATATACCATTTATTATTATAGTTAGAATTAGTATGGGCGTGTACACCTAACATATCTTTACACACATGAATGGCCGGCAAAGGTCTATCTACACACATCCGGGCCGTGCCCGGGACGTGTCCGGGACGTGGCCTGTCAGGAGGAAAAAAATAACGTCGTCATGACAACGTGTGTGAACGAATCCATAGAAAATGTATGGAATGATATTTTTTCCCGGACACGGCCCGGATGTGCGTAGATAGGCCAGTTGTGTAGTCCTTGCTTTATTAATTAGACTGGAGCAAATATTAGGTGAATGTTGTAAGAAAAAAATGGCGACTTGAAATTCTAGAATATTCTCTTATTTACTAAGTATTTTGTTATTTATTGGTTGTTATACTCGTTCATTTTATTTTGAACTCTATTGTTGACTTAAAATAGCTTAAAAGCTGTTAGCTTAAAGACTGTAATGTTACTAGATTGTTAGTTTGTAAGTATTGTACAAAATTCTTTTGTGGAAATATACTTTTTGATTTTGGAACTTCGTTTTAATTATTATTTAACTAAAGCTACTTTGTATAAACATAACTTTACGCTAGAGCTACGGTACCCTATTTAAACTCAGTTTAGAGCTGAAGCTACCCCATAAACACAAAGGTAAGAGCTAGAGCTAGCGAGTACACTTACCTCTGAGCCAGCGCGAGCTTGAGGCGGTCGTTCTCGTAGCGCAGCTGCTGATCGTTGAGGTCGGGCAGCGGCTCCGGCACCGCCGACGCCGACGGCAGCGGCGCGCGCGGCGAGCGGCCTACTGTCGCGTACCCGCCCTGGGAACAACGGAATAGTCTTAATAGCTGTTTCATCAGCTACAGATAAAATTTATCTTAGAGTCCATTTCACGAAAGAAGTCCCCTAGCCGCGGCGCTGTATTTCATGTCAAACTTGATAATGTTGCCATTTATGAGTACAACATCTACCTATATTATGTTTATTTCACTTGTAATTTATTAAATAATATTATTTCCTGCATATTTCGACTGTTCTTGTCATTCCATATGTATTTTGATAAAAATGTCTACTTAGCTATATTTCTGTTATGTAAAAAGTGTATTTTTATTAAGATAACTAAGGAGGTTTCTACCTACTATCAGGGAAAAGGTCAGAAAATAGGGAAAATAGACCTGTCAAATTTAGTTCCAAAAATATCCGGGGGATTTCTTTCGTGAAAAGCACTCTACAGATATTTTATACCTGTCTCTGTCTAAAACGTCATGTTTTATGAAATAGACATAGGTTTATCTGACAGATATTTTATACCTGTCTCTGTCTAAAACGTCATGTTTTATGAAATAGACATAGGTTTATCTGACAGATATTTTATACCTGTCTGTCTAAAACGTCATGTTTTATGAAATAGACATAGGTTTATCTGACAGATATTTTATACCTGTCTGTCTAAAACGTCATGTTTTATGAAATAGACATAGGTTTATCTGACAGATATTTTATACCTGTCTGTCTAAAACGTCATGTTTTATGAAATAGACATAGGTTTATCTGACAGATATTTTATACCTGTCTGTCTAAAACGTCATGTTTTATGAAATAGACATAGGTTTATCTGACAGATATTTTATACCTGTCTGTCTAAAACGTCATGTTTTATGAAATAGACATAGGTTTATCTGACAGATATTTTATACCTGTCTGTCTAAAACGTCATGTTTTATGAAATAGACATAGGTTTATCTGACAGATATTTTATACCTGTCTGTCTAAAACGTCATGTTTTATGAAATAGACATAGGTTTATCTGACAGATATTTTATACCTGTCTCTGTCTAAAACGTCATGTTTTATGAAATAGACATAGGTTTATCTGACAGATATTTTATACCTGTCTGTCTAAAACGTCATGTTTTATGAAATAGACATAGGTTTATCTGACAGATATTTTATACCTGTCTGTCTAAAACGTCATGTTTTATGAAATAGACATAGGTTTATCTGACAGATATTTTATACCTGTCTGTCTAAAACGTCATGTTTTATGAAATAGACATAGGTTTATCTGACAGATATTTTATACCTGTCACTGTCTAAAACGTCATGTTTTATGAAATAGACATAGGTTTATCTGACAGATATTTTATACCTGTCTGTCTAAAACGTCATGTTTTATGAAATAGACATAGGTTTATCTGACAGATATTTTATACCTGTCTGTCTAAAACGTCATGTTTTATGAAATAGACATAGGTTTATCTGACAGATATTTTATACCTGTCTGTCTAAAACGTCATGTTTTATGAAATAGACATAGGTTTATCTGACAGATATTTTATACCTGTCTGTCTAAAACGTCATGTTTTATGAAATAGACATAGGTTTATCTGACAGATATTTTATACCTGTCTGTCTAAAACGTCATGTTTTATGAAATAGACATAGGTTTATCTGACAGATATTTTATACCTGTCTGTCTAAAACGTCATGTTTTATGAAATAGACATAGGTTTATCTGACAGATATTTTATACCTGTCTGTCTAAAACGTCATGTTTTATGAAATAGACATAGGTTTATCTGACAGATATTTTATACCTGTCTGTCTAAAACGTCATGTTTTATGAAATAGACATAGGTTTATCTGACAGATATTTTATACCTGTCACTGTCTAAAACGTCATGTTTTATGAAATAGACATAGGTTTATCTGACAGATATTTTATACCTGTCTGTCTAAAACGTCATGTTTTATGAAATAGACATAGGTTTATCTGACAGATATTTTATACCTGTCTGTCTAAAACGTCATGTTTTATGAAATAGACATAGGTTTATCTGACAGATATTTTATACCTGTCACTGTCTAAAACGTCATGTTTTATGAAATAGACATAGGTTTATCTGTCAGATATTTTATACCTGTCTGTCTAAAACGTCATGTTTTATGAAATAGACATAGGTTTATCTGACAGATATTTTATACCTGTCTGTCTAAAACGTCATGTTTTATGAAATAGACATAGGTTTATCTGACAGATATTTTATACCTGTCACTGTCTAAAACGTCATGTTTTATGAAATAGACATAGGTTTATCTGACAGATATTTTATACCTGTCTGTCTAAAACGTCATGTTTTATGAAATAGACATAGGTTTATCTGACAGATATTTTATACCTGTCTGTCTAAAACGTCATGTTTTATGAAATAGACATAGGTTTATCTGACAGATATTTTATACCTGTCACTGTCTAAAACGTCATGTTTTATGAAATAGACATAGGTTTATCTGACAGATATTTTATACCTGTCTGTCTAAAACGTCATGTTTTATGAAATAGACATAGGTTTATCTGACAGATATTTTATACCTGTCTGTCTAAAACGTCATGTTTTATGAAATAGACATAGGTTTATCTGACAGATATTTTATACCTGTCACTGTCTAAAACGTCATGTTTTATGAAATAGACATAGGTTTATCTGACAGATATTTTATACCTGTCTGTCTAAAACGTCATGTTTTATGAAATAGACATAGGTTTATCTGACAGATATTTTATACCTGTCTGTCTAAAACGTCATGTTTTATGAAATAGACATAGGTTTATCTGACAGATATTTTATACCTGTCACTGTCTAAAACGTCATGTTTTATGAAATAGACATAGGTTTATCTGACAGATATTTTATACCTGTCTGTCTAAAACGTCATGTTTTATGAAATAGACATAGGTTTATCTGACAGATATTTTATACCTGTCTGTCTAAAACGTCATGTTTTATGAAATAGACATAGGTTTATCTGACAGATATTTTATACCTGTCTGTCTAAAACGTCATGTTTTATGAAATAGACATAGGTTTATCTGACAGATATTTTATACCTGTCTGTCTAAAACGTCATGTTTTATGAAATAGACATAGGTTTATCTGACAGATATTTTATACCTGTCACTGTCTAAAACGTCATGTTTTATGAAATAGACATAGGTTTATCTGACAGATATTTTATACCTGTCACTGTCTAAAACGTCATGTTTTATGAAATAGACATAGGTTTATCTGACAGATATTTTATACCTGTCTGTCTAAAACGTCATGTTTTATGAAATAGACATAGGTTTATCTGACAGATATTTTATACCTGTCTGTCTAAAACGTCATGTTTTATGAAATAGACATAGGTTTATCTGACAGATATTTTATACCTGTCTGTCTAAAACGTCATGTTTTATGAAATAGACATAGGTTTATCTGACAGATATTTTATACCTGTCTGTCTAAAACGTCATGTTTTATGAAATAGACATAGGTTTATCTGACAGATATTTTATACCTGTCTGTCTAAAACGTCATGTTTTATGAAATAGACATAGGTTTATCTGACAGATATTTTATACCTGTCACTGTCTAAAACGTCATGTTTTATGAAATAGACATAGGTTTATCTGACAGATATTTTATACCTGTCACTGTCTAAAACGTCATGTTTTATGAAATAGACATAGGTTTATCTGACAGATATTTTATACCTGTCTGTCTAAAACGTCATGTTTTATGAAATAGACATAGGTTTATCTGACAGATATTTTATACCTGTCTGTCTAAAACGTCATGTTTTATGAAATAGACATAGGTTTATCTGACAGATATTTTATACCTGTCTGTCTAAAACGTCATGTTTTATGAAATAGACATAGGTTTATCTGACAGATATTTTATACCTGTCTCTGTCTAAAACGTCATGTTTTATGAAATAGACATAGGTTTATCTGACAGATATTTTATACCTGTCTGTCTAAAACGTCATGTTTTATGAAATAGACATAGGTTTATCTGACAGATATTTTATACCTGTCTGTCTAAAACGTCATGTTTTATGAAATAGACATAGGTTTATCTGACAGATATTTTATACCTGTCACTGTCTAAAACGTCATGTTTTATGAAATAGACATAGGTTTATCTGACAGATATTTTATACCTGTCTGTCTAAAACGTCATGTTTTATGAAATAGACATAGGTTTATCTGACAGATATTTTATACCTGTCTGTCTAAAACGTCATGTTTTATGAAATAGACATAGGTTTATCTGACAGATATTTTATACCTGTCTGTCTAAAACGTCATGTTTTATGAAATAGACATAGGTTTATCTGACAGATATTTTATACCTGTCTGTCTAAAACGTCATGTTTTATGAAATAGACATAGGTTTATCTGACAGATATTTTATACCTGTCTGTCTAAAACGTCATGTTTTATGAAATAGACATAGGTTTATCTGACAGATATTTTATACCTGTCACTGTCTAAAACGTCATGTTTTATGAAATAGACATAGGTTTATCTGACAGATATTTTATACCTGTCACTGTCTAAAACGTCATGTTTTATGAAATAGACATAGGTTTATCTGACAGATATTTTATACCTGTCTGTCTAAAACGTCATGTTTTATGAAATAGACATAGGTTTATCTGACAGATATTTTATACCTGTCTGTCTAAAACGTCATGTTTTATGAAATAGACATAGGTTTATCTGACAGATATTTTATACCTGTCACTGTCTAAAACGTCATGTTTTATGAAATAGACATAGGTTTATCTGACAGATATTTTATACCTGTCACTGTCTAAAACGTCATGTTTTATGAAATAGACATAGGTTTATCTGACAGATATTTTATACCTGTCTGTCTAAAACGTCATGTTTTATGAAATAGACATAGGTTTATCTGACAGATATTTTATACCTGTCTGTCTAAAACGTCATGTTTTATGAAATAGACATAGGTTTATCTGACAGATATTTTATACCTGTCTGTCTAAAACGTCATGTTTTATGAAATAGACATAGGTTTATCTGACAGATATTTTATACCTGTCACTGTCTAAAACGTCATGTTTTATGAAATAGACATAGGTTTATCTGACAGATATTTTATACCTGTCACTGTCTAAAACGTCATGTTTTATGAAATAGACATAGGTTTATCTGACAGATATTTTATACCTGTCTGTCTAAAACGTCATGTTTTATGAAATAGACATAGGTTTATCTGACAGATATTTTATACCTGTCTGTCTAAAACGTCATGTTTTATGAAATAGACATAGGTTTATCTGACAGATATTTTATACCTGTCTGTCTAAAACGTCATGTTTTATGAAATAGACATAGGTTTATCTGACAGATATTTTATACCTGTCTGTCTAAAACGTCATGTTTTATGAAATAGACATAGGTTTATCTGACAGATATTTTATACCTGTCTGTCTAAAACGTCATGTTTTATGAAATAGACATAGGTTTATCTGACAGATATTTTATACCTGTCTGTCTAAAACGTCATGTTTTATGAAATAGACATAGGTTTATCTGACAGATATTTTATACCTGTCACTGTCTAAAACGTCATGTTTTATGAAATAGACATAGGTTTATCTGACAGATATTTTATACCTGTCTCTGTCTAAAACGTCATGTTTTATGAAATAGACATAGGTTTATCTGACAGATATTTTATACCTGTCTGTCTAAAACGTCATGTTTTATGAAATAGACATAGGTTTATCTGACAGATATTTTATACCTGTCTGTCTAAAACGTCATGTTTTATGAAATAGACATAGGTTTATCTGACAGATATTTTATACCTGTCACTGTCTAAAACGTCATGTTTTATGAAATAGACATAGGTTTATCTGACAGATATTTTATACCTGTCTCTGTCTAAAACGTCATGTTTTATGAAATAGACATAGGTTTATCTGACAGATATTTTATACCTGTCTGTCTAAAACGTCATGTTTTATGAAATAGACATAGGTTTATCTGACAGATATTTTATACCTGTCTGTCTAAAACGTCATGTTTTATGAAATAGACATAGGTTTATCTGACAGATATTTTATACCTGTCTGTCTAAAACGTCATGTTTTATGAAATAGACATAGGTTTATCTGACAGATATTTTATACCTGTCTGTCTAAAACGTCATGTTTTATGAAATAGACATAGGTTTATCTGACAGATATTTTATACCTGTCTGTCTAAAACGTCATGTTTTATGAAATAGACATAGGTTTATCTGACAGATATTTTATACCTGTCTCTGTCTAAAACGTCATGTTTTATGAAATAGACATAGGTTTATCTGACAGATATTTTATACCTGTCTGTCTAAAACGTCATGTTTTATGAAATAGACATAGGTTTATCTGACAGATATTTTATACCTGTCTGTCTAAAACGTCATGTTTTATGAAATAGACATAGGTTTATCTGACAGATATTTTATACCTGTCACTGTCTAAAACGTCATGTTTTATGAAATAGACATAGGTTTATCTGACAGATATTTTATACCTGTCTGTCTAAAACGTCATGTTTTATGAAATAGACATAGGTTTATCTGACAGATATTTTATACCTGTCTGTCTAAAACGTCATGTTTTATGAAATAGACATAGGTTTATCTGACAGATATTTTATACCTGTCACTGTCTAAAACGTCATGTTTTATGAAATAGACATAGGTTTATCTGACAGATATTTTATACCTGTCTGTCTAAAACGTCATGTTTTATGAAATAGACATAGGTTTATCTGACAGATATTTTATACCTGTCTGTCTAAAACGTCATGTTTTATGAAATAGACATAGGTTTATCTGACAGATATTTTATACCTGTCACTGTCTAAAACGTCATGTTTTATGAAATAGACATAGGTTTATCTGACAGATATTTTATACCTGTCTGTCTAAAACGTCATGTTTTATGAAATAGACATAGGTTTATCTGACAGATATTTTATACCTGTCTCTGTCTAAAACGTCATGTTTTATGAAATAGACATAGGTTTATCTGACAGATATTTTATACCTGTCTGTCTAAAACGTCATGTTTTATGAAATAGACATAGGTTTATCTGACAGATATTTTATACCTGTCACTGTCTAAAACGTCATGTTTTATGAAATAGACATAGGTTTATCTGACAGATATTTTATACCTGTCTGTCTAAAACGTCATGTTTTATGAAATAGACATAGGTTTATCTGACAGATATTTTATACCTGTCTGTCTAAAACGTCATGTTTTATGAAATAGACATAGGTTTATCTGACAGATATTTTATACCTGCCTGTCTAAAACGTCATGTTTTATGAAATAGACATAGGTTTATCTGACAGATATTTTATACCTGTCTGTCTAAAACGTCATGTTTTATGAAATAGACATAGGTTTATCTGACAGATATTTTATACCTGTCTGTCTAAAACGTCATGTTTTATGAAATAGACATAGGTTTATCTGACAGATATTTTATACCTGTCTCTGTCTAAAACGTCATGTTTTATGAAATAGACATAGGTTTATCTGACAGATATTTTATACCTGTCTGTCTAAAACGTCATGTTTTATGAAATAGACATAGGTTTATCTGACAGATATTTTATACCTGTCTGTCTAAAACGTCATGTTTTATGAAAAAGACATAGGTTTATCTGACAGATATTTTATACCTGTCTGTCTAAAACGTCATGTTTTATGAAATAGACATAGGTTTATCTGACAGATATTTTATACCTGTCTGTCTAAAACGTCATGTTTTATGAAAAAGACATAGGTTTATCTGACAGATATTTTATACCTGTCTGTCTAAAACGTCATGTTTTATGAAATAGACATAGGTTTATCTGACAGATATTTTATACCTGTCTGTCTAAAACGTCATGTTTTATGAAATAGACATAGGTTTATCTGACAGATATTTTATACCTGTCTGTCTAAAACGTCATGTTTTATGAAATAGACATAGGTTTATCTGACAGATATTTTATACCTGTCTGTCTAAAACGTCATGTTTTATGAAATAGACATAGGTTTATCTGTCAGATATTTTATACCTGTCTGTCTAAAACGTCATGTTTTATGAAATAGACATAGGTTTATCTGACAGATATTTTATACCTGTCTGTCTAAAACGTCATGTTTTATGAAATAGACATAGGTTTATCTGACAGATATTTTATACCTGTCTGTCTAAAACGTCATGTTTTATGAAATAGACATAGGTTTATCTGACAGATATTTTATACCTGTCTGTCTAAAACGTCATGTTTTATGAAATAGACATAGGTTTATCTGACAGATATTTTATACCTGTCTGTCTAAAACGTCATGTTTTATGAAATAGACATAGGTTTATCTGACAGATATTTTATACCTGTCTGTCTAAAACGTCATGTTTTATGAAATAGACATAGGTTTATCTGACAGATATTTTATACCTGTCTGTCTAAAACGTCATGTTTTATGAAATAGACATAGGTTTATCTGACAGATATTTTATACCTGTCTGTCTAAAACGTCATGTTTTATGAAATAGACATAGGTTTATCTGACAGATATTTTATACCTGTCTGTCTAAAACGTCATGTTTTATGAAATAGACATAGGTTTATCTGACAGATATTTTATACCTGTCTGTCTAAAACGTCATGTTTTATGAAATAGACATAGGTTTATCTGACAGATATTTTATACCTGTCACTGTCTAAAACGTCATGTTTTATGAAATAGACATAGGTTTATCTGACAGATATTTTATACCTGTCTGTCTAAAACGTCATGTTTTATGAAAAAGACATAGGTTTATCTGGCAGATATTTTATACCTGTCTCTATCTAAAACGTCATGTTTTATGAAATAGACATAGGTTTATCTGACAGATATTTTATACCTGTCTCTATCTAAAACGTCATGTTTTATGAAATAGACATAGGTTTATCTGACAGATATTTTATACCTGTCTGTCTAAAACGTCATGTTTTATGAAATAGACATAGGTTTATCTGACAGATATTTTATACCTGTCTGTCTAAAACGTCATGTTTTATGAAATAGACATAGGTTTATCTGACAGATATTTTATACCTGTCACTGTCTAAAACGTCATGTTTTATGAAATAGACATAGGTTTATCTGACAGATATTTTATACCTGTCTGTCTAAAACGTCATGTTTTATGAAAAAGACATAGGTTTATCTGGCAGATAAATTTTATCCGTTTTGAAACTGCCCCTTAGTCATAATATTTAATGCATTCATGGTTTACATTTGACGTTACAGATAGTTACCTACAGATAAATTTCACATGAAACCGGTTTGGGCACAGCAATATTTACACATATTATTATTATTATCTATACCAAGTGGGTAGTCGATTTGACATTGCGAATAACAAAATTTTATAAAAGTGTAATATGCCTAACATTAACTTATCAACGTTTCATTAAGTGTCTTTGTAAACCTAAAGGGTGCGTTCTTACTGAAAAAAAGTAGCGACCTGTGTTTAGTTAGAATATTTGATAAATCAGGATATATTCTCAAATTTTTTTCGTAAATTTGACAATGAAGAGAATATTATTTATGATACAAAATTTGGAGACCTATGATTGAAATTTATGAAAGAATCTATTAACATAACATATAAGTAGTTACATAATCTTACCTGTATGGTCGATGAAACGGAGTGAGCTCTTTGATGGACCATCATTTCATCATTCTCTGGTTTGGGTTGCTGTAACAAATAAAATCAATATTAACAAAATTTTATTCAAAATACGTGAATTAGGTATCTATGTTTGTATAGACTCCTTTCAGGTAAAATAGTAGCGTTGGCAGGATGAGGATGGATGGAGACAGCCACAAACAAAACCAAGTGTAACTATTCAAAACACGCACTCCGTATGTAAAAACGATTAGTTACAATTGTCTTTAAAATACAGCGATATAATTTTCTGATAAAATTGAATAACTTTCATAAGATACATGAGTCGAAGTATGACACAAAATTTTGTTTTCTTATTGAAAATGACAACTACCAAACGGCGTCGCGGCAGACCACGCAAAAGGTGGCAGGATGATCGGGACACCTTAAGTTCCTGGGCGGTGGGCTCGAGACAGAAAGTCATGGCAGATAAGGAGAGAGGCATTTGCCCAGCATTGGGACACAAGTGGCTAAATTAGATTAGATTGACAATGATGCTGTCGTATGTCGAAGTCGAAGAATCGCTCTCGTATGAGAGTGGGCTCGTGTCTCTGTAGTGGGGACGACGTGAAAAGGCCTGATGATGACATGTCGGGCGTAAATACCTACCTGTGCGGGCGATGCAGCAGGCGGCGCGATGTCCGGCTGCGCGCCCCGCGCGGCGAGCAGCGGCGACGCGGTGGCGCTGGCGACGGGGGTGGCGGCGCCGCTGTTACCGTTCACGCCGCCCTTACCGCCGCCGCACTGCTGCGTCTGGATCGCCTCTTTCACCTCTTGGAATTTCTCGATGAACTGAAAAAAAATAAAATAAAAAAAATCTATTAATTCTAATCCTACTACTTCTACTAATATTATAAATATCAATGTTTGTGCCTTTCAGATGCATGTAAGGTATGTTACTCTTTCCCGCAACCGATCGATAGATTTAAATAAAACTTCACAATATTGTAGCTTGCATATCAGAATAATACATAAATCTATATTATTTTACGATATTGCGTAAATTTTCCGTACGAAGTCTTTTCGATTAAGCTGCCGCCAATCAAAAATTCAATCAGCCAATAATTAATTCGAATTTTTAATAAGTACATACATTAATTTGTAATTGCGCACACTATGATTTCAATTTCAATTTATTTCAATACATACATACACGATATACATACATATCCGTCACGCCTCTCTCCCATTGGGGTAGGCAGAAACCACTTCCTTCCACTTGCTACAATATAAACACACCTCTTTCGCTTTATCCACACTCATCAGTCGCCTCATACATGCCGGTCGGTTTAGGGTACTCTTGACTTGGCCTTTCTTTTTCCTTTTTTCTTTTTTGTTTTTTTTTTAATGATAGACACAAATACATTGTTTTTACAAGCTGACTCAATTTAACAATGCAAACTTATTTAACTAATACAAGAAATAACATAATAATCTATGACGATTTGTACTAGCAGGCCAATCCAAGTAAACTATCGGCCGATTGAAAAATCTGTTATCTGCGGGGGCTCTCATAAATAAGACTATATTACGTAAAAAGACTTTATGTTAGGACCTAGATATCTTCCAGCCCATTTAACGTGCCCACTTCAGGCACACGGGCCTACTCTTATAAATCAGTGATTTTATGTTAAGTAAAAACTCATAATAGGCATGAAGACTAAAAAATTTTTTTTAGTCCATCACATAGATTATTTTAAAATATTCGACACGTATTTTTTCTTTTTTCTCTTAAACTAAAAATAACAAAGATACACTGGGTTAAAGTTGCTGGTGACGTTACTAAGGCTAAGTAAGATTTTTACCTAAAAACCCCACAGTGTCCCTTCTTGTCGCTTCAAGACGGGGTTACGGGAAAACTTGCGTATACTTCCGCGACCCCGTCGGCGATGTGTCCGAACCACGAACCCAACTCAGGTTTACACCTTTGCACTCTCTTCAATTGACGTGTCGGAAGGAACACGTTGACACGTCAATTGTTTCCCTCTCGAAGTAAGATTTTTACCTAGGAATGACGTCAATACCCCCCACTCCGTAACTTGATGCTCTGTATTTATTTATGTAGGTATTTGATCAGGTAAAAAATGTATTACAAATATTTTTAAATAGCCTAAAAGACGGACTAATTATTTGTTGAATTTTTGAATGTAGTCATCATCCTTATTACTTTAGTTTATCAACCCACCTTGCCAAGTTCAGCTTCGGAAGCGAATCCCAATCCATAGACGGTGTTAGCTCGTACGTCGCTCCACTGCCCGAACTTTTGAGAGGTCTTCGTGAACGTCATGTTGGCGGTTATTGTGCTGTTTATTACCGCCTGAAGACGAAATAATGTCGATAAATTAGTTTTAAGTACAAAAGAGTGGAATCAATCTGCAATTAACTTGAATGATGGATGGAATAAGCCTTAGACATTCGTAGCTTAAAACATAGATAGGTACCTACTTCGAATAAAAAAACTACTCAATTTAAATTACAACTTGTCCGTCCAAGTATGATGACGAACAATAGTAATTGCAAATGCCATCACAAGTGAGTCCGTAACAGACCCCTTGTACCACAACGTCTTGACTTTATTTACTTATCTGTGATCTTATTATCGGAGTACCGTCATTTTTCTAAATGTTACGCATAGATACCTATTTTGTTTTCTTTTGTTACTTATAAACTAGTGCTATTGTCTAATATTAATAGATGGCAACAAAAAACTATTATACTTACAATTAACACGACCTTCTTAAACTCGCTAGATTAAGGGCCACTTGTACTATTTTACATTTAAGTTCATCTTAAATGAAATTAGCTAAAACTAATTAACTCGCTAATTTTGATTACGCTAATTACGTTTAGGCCTTTCTTGTACCACACCATTTGAGATGATATTTATCTAATTTCGTTTATAATTTGTTGCTTTTTTCTGACACTTACAGATAAGTTAAAAGAGAGATAGCGCTCTAAGAAATACAGTCGTGCTGTCTCTTTTTATTTTTTTCCTACATCTAAAAATGCCCTAAAAATAGATCCTCTCTGTCAATGTCATTGTCAGTTCGATTGTTTTTGAAATAAATCTTCATCCATTTTGCGGCAGATAGAAATGAATGACAATAGCTGAGTCAGCTGATGACATTCCGCCATTTTGAACTAGCTAATTATGATTAGGCTATCCTAATTGGCCATCAAGGAGCATTTAAGTTTGACAGCTTACTAATCACGATTAACGCTTGGAACAAGACAAGTTTTACGCTTAAATAAAAAGTTGTATTTAAACACATTTTTAATTTTGATTAGCCCGATGGTACAAGTGGCCCTAAGTTACACTAACATGAAATTCTAAGAAACTACCCTGTATTTCTCTAATAAGTGAATTTGTAATTCTTTCTGAGAAATAAACTTATTAAACCGTAAACCGTAATATATTTCAAGGGATAATCGAATCCTACTAATGTTATAAATTTAAATATTTGTGCTTACAGATGGAAATGAGGAAGTTTGAAATATTATAAGATTTTTTTGCCAATAGATAGATGGATGTGAGGATATTTGTCTTTCACACAAAAACCACTGAACCGATTTATATGAAACTTTACAATATTGTAGCTTGCAAACTTATGTAATGTAGCGTTAGGTCGTATACAGAAAGAAAGCTGGAAACTTATAAGAGCTTACAAGCACTTGTCAGCGCTGGTCCGTTCTACACAAAGAAAGCAGGTTGGAGCACAACAAGCCAAATATCGGATTCAACTGGAAGAAATTTTAAATGACAGCGCCCTGTGCTGACCAGCGCGTGTTAAAGCTTGTTGGAACTTGTCAGCACCGTTCAGTGCTTATCGGCGCGCCGTAACCCTCACCTTAGTACCCTCAACGCTGATGATGCGGTAGAGGTTCCTCGAGGAGTCGTAGAAGAAGGAGACGGAGACGGCGGCCGTTGATGCAGACATCCATGATCTCTTCGTCTTCGGGTCTATGTGGAACACATGGGCTTTGCAAGTGAAGATCGGTTGTTCACTGGAAATTTATATAGTTTTGGGTAATGGTATTAGGTAAATAAAATGTAAACGCCGCAAGTATCATGGGTACGTTTGCATCGGGTACTTTCAGATGGGGTCTTTTAGATTAAGTAAGTAGGGATTTAAGTTTAGTTTATAAGAATTTATTGTAAATAGTTTTAAGTTTTTTGGGTAATTCAGTGACAATTTAATAAGTGAATCAGCGTTTTTCTGCAACTAAAATAACAAAAACGAAATCAAGTGCGAGTCGAGCTCGCACGCGGAGAGTTCCGTACTCATTATTGATATAAAAAAGGCAAAAAGTTATATTTGTCGCAACAGTGACCCCTTTTGTTACTCTATTTTTAATACTTATTTGTTTGTTATTGTGCCAACGGTAATACATCATTTATGAAAATCTCAATGCTCTAGCTATAACGGTTCATGAGATACAGCCTGGTGTCAGACGGACGGATGGAATGCCGAGTATGCACGTCTTATTAGCCGGGTACCGTTTCCACCCTTTGGGCGAACCCTAATAACGACATTTTTTCATGTTAGTAAGTACCTAAATATTTATTTATGTAGCATAACATCATTTTTTTAAACATTTTTCTACTTTTCATTGGCGTTTAATCTACATTTTGTAACACTCCAAGCTTCGTAACATTGAGTATTGAGTATAACATTTTACTGTAAACAGTTACCGTTTTATGACGACACGACATTTAAATAATAGGATAATAGAATATTGCAAACAAAAGAGGTATTGGACCCTAGTAACATATCTCCCTACATCATATACCTAGCTAGATGACTACAACCAGTCTAACAAGACACCTAACTACTAAGCTAGCTCATATAAATGGGATCTCTTAACTATCAGGTGACGATACCTATATTAAATGGGGCATATTTGATAAGATAATATCCCTTCACTTTACAAGTGTCAATTTTGTATGAGAATGTTTGATAGCATTTTTATAGATAGATAGATAGAAATTCTTTATTGCACACAAAGAAATACAAATACAACTTAAAACTAAAACATTGTGCGCAAAGGCGGCCTTATCACTAAAAGTGATCTCTTCCAGACAACCTTTGGAGTAGGACTAGTTTAGGAAGACTGTAGAGTAGAGCAGGGCAATAAATAAATACTGTAATTTACTACTTATTAAATAAATAAAGTGTACAAATATAGATAATAATACAAAATATATATATATATAAATAGTATACATATATATATAAAATACACATAGAAGCGACCTAATGTATTAGTTGCCATAAGCCTTAGAGAGGAGATGTGAATGCAATCTTCTCTTGAAGACTGCCAGCGACTCCGAGCCACGAACTTCAGCTGGGAGGTCATTCCAGAGAGAGATGGAGCGCACGGTGAAGGAGTGAAAGTAATAGCCAGATCTTGTAAATGGAGCCAACAGTTTATTGTCCGAGTCGGAGCGAAGGTGACGGTGACATTTTTATGTGATAGTTTTGCATTGAGAATTTTTATCTTAGATTTTTGTGGTTGATAGCTTACAAAGATCAAATAAAAGAGGGAATAGACATTGTGTGGTATCAGGTGCTCAAACGTACAGCAGAAAAAAGAGCAGAATGGTGTAGACTCCACCGACAAGAGGGACGCTCTTAATTATAATGAATGAAATGGTTTATGAATAGATAGATAGAAACTTATAAGCAATAGGTGGATTTATTGCAATTTATCTTTTACTTTAACTTATTTGTTACATACTAATTTCACTGAATGATTCGCAAGTCTTTTTGCCAGTTCTTAATAAACATGACTATAGGTAATTTCTTAAGTTACGATTTTGTTTTTAATACCTAGTATCTAGACTTCATGAGGACCAAAATAACTGAAAATACATTAAATGATGTAAAAAAAGAAAAATATTTTTCAATGATTATTATATAATGGCCCTGTTTAGACTACATAGGTATTAGAACATCCTATTGTCATGACAGTAACAATAAAACATTCATAAGACTCAAGGTTACAAAACAGAATGTATTCACACATTGTTAGTTGCTCTTATTTTAAAGAATTGTGAGAGTAATTCACACATTTATATAGCATAAGATTTCACACAAAACTATTACAACACAATGTTATTCTAAATATTGTCAAATAGGGTAAAATTAACCGACAAAGGTTTTGAAGAAAGAAAACAAAAACTGGCCAAGTGCGAGTCGGACTCGCGTGGGAAGGATTCCGTACCATTAACTATGTTAACAATAGCCCAATAATAAAGTTTACGGGTAGCCATTATTGATATCGAGCAACAAAAGGCAAAATAATCACGTTTGTTGTATAGGAGCCCCTCTTAATTATTATTATTATTCGGTTTTTAGTATTTGTTGTTATAGCGGCAATGGTAATACAGCATCTGTGAAAATTTCAACACCCTAGCTATAACGGTTCGTGAGATACAGCCTGGTGGCAGACAGACAACCAAGTCTTAGTAATTGAGTCCCGTTTTCACCCTTTGGGTACGGAGCAAAGTAGTTACCCTGTTAAGTTTTTAAAAATGCATCACTAAAGAGTTTACATTCCAAATACAAATTATCACTCAGACTTGTACTTAATAGATGCAATTAAACCAATTTACAGAGGCCCATTGAACTGTGTAAATTGATTCCTAAGGCTGATTCTTGTTTAATTGGTCAACAAGGTTTTGTAAAGATATTGTTATGTACTCCTAGTTGCATAAGGCTGCAAGTATTTGGTGCAATCAATAAAACAGCATTATGTTAGGTAGATGCTAAAAATATGAATGGTCAGAGTAAACATCCTAATAATATTATAAATGTCAATGTTTGTGCCGATGGATGGATGGATGTTTGTTAATTTATCACGTAAAAACCACTGAACAGACTTTAATAACACATAGGCTATATTAATTTAAGATATATTTTCCAAGATATGATAATAAATGCATATGAAGTCGCCAGCAGCCTCTCGTAATATCAAATAATAATGATTTTTTTTAAATTACTACCTACCTAACTTCAAGTACCTAAGTAATGTTATCTCATCCTAAATCATTCTAACAATTAATTTAGTTTGTTTTTGTTAGGTACCTCTTTAGATAGGCCCTAAAATCAAGTTATAGTGGTCTTTGAAAGATTACCCATGTTAAAATGTTTAATTTAAGAATTATGAAGTTTTTTTCAAGTAAAATCATGTAGGTATTTATAGGATAGAGAGATGAGAATCAGCTGCATTATTTTATCTTCAAAGATAAGTAGAAATATTCTCTAGAATGAGATATGATAGTTATCAGGTAGCTTATCAAGATTCTTAAATTTTTTGGCGAATTTCTAACTATTTTTAGGCACTTAAGTTAAAAGTTTATAGCAATTTAAATAATTTAGTAAGTAATTAGGGTTTTCAGTTAACTATTCAATTTATTTTGTAAAAAATTTGTTGATATGAACGAACAATATTATTTTCTGTAAGAAAATCACTTGTAATAATTAAATTAACAAAAAACGTTAAGTTTGAAAAGACTTGATTATCACATTTATTTTTAAGGAATAACCCTGCATAACTTAAAAGAACCGAAGAAATGGTTAAAGCTAATTATAAATAAGGTTTTTAAAAATAGCTGGAGTGTAATCCGAACGACCCACCGGTGAGGTAAAATCATTCAATCGGCTGCATCCAATGTGCAATTGCTCAGTTAGGCGTGATTGCAAATACTACCTATAGTCACACATAAAAACATAAATATCGACGTAATTCCTCAGATTTCTATCATCAACGAATAATCCTTTAACTCAACTTTATTTACGAATATGAAATCCCACAAATATCAACCAAGAAGCCTAAAATATCCCTTGCTTTGGTAAAATACACCCTTCATAAAAATAACAAGTGATTTTCCCTAAGGAGATTTCTCATAACCCGCACCGTTCCGGATCATTTTTGTTCGCCATAATAAGAAATAATAAGTTTAGGAATAGGACTCACCCCATTGTTTCTTTGCCAGCAGTCATTTAACGAGATAATTTTAGAAAATATTATTCCACATAATTTTCTCGATTCAACACTCACGAACTGTCATTTGCGGCGATCTATTTACCATAGACTAAAGAAAACAGTTTCAGTGTTGCCAATAGTAAAAAATTGTCTATGGCTTTACAGCGCCCTCTGTTACATTATTTTAGAACTTCTAAGCTTGATTCACGTTCTTAGTAGTTTTGCTACTCGACGCTAGATGGCAGAATATAATTTAGTTTTACTACTCAACACTAGATGGCGCTAAATATAAATTTAGTTCTTAGCTTATCAGGCAGAGGGCGTTGCTTTTTAGTTCCCCTTTGCTATTTACAAATTGAATAAAGCCTCATGTCTCACATTTTAGTAACTACGCGGTAACTACACACAATGAACAATTAAAAATTAAAGCATAAGGAAAAGAAATGGTACACACACCGACAAAATTACATTTTGTAATGTGTTTAATGACAGCTTATCTTGATTCTTATAATAATTAAGTACTTACACGCGCATTTATAGTTAATTCACACGCAATAAACTCAAATAGCATGGAATTATTATGGAAGCTAGAAATTAAGTACTCAGTATACGATTGCAAGTCCGTAGGTACCTACTTAGAACTTACAACCAAAATTTACTAGATAGGTGAAAACTAGAGAAGCGTATTCCTGCGAGGTGCGCAGTAATTTCCGACGGACCATTGTAACCACCTTTTTTTACGTGGGGAAATCTATTATGGATACCCACCGTCTCGGAGAAAGACAGAGGGTTATGTCGGACTCCCACCGGCTAAAACCCCACGGTGTTCCTTCTTGTCGCTTCAAGAGGGGTCACGGGAACCATTGTAACCATCTAATATTACCTACGTTGAATGATAAGATTATTCTCAATAGAAACACTGCGACTGCGTCCATGTTAACAAATTAAAATCATTGTCTCCCTAAACTAGATCAACGTATCGTTTTCGTATCGTATTCGGTGCGTCAGTGAAAGTACACGTTATGTAAAAACTCGTACAATCTCAATAAGTTTTTGTTAAGGGTATCATGTTTGCTACTGCATTTAGATGATTATAATCGATACCTACTAACTCCATTTTTAATGTGATTAACATTAGTAAGGATTAACATTTCTAAAAGCACATAGAAGGACAATTAATGTTTTCATCAGCTCACCGTATTTCTTTCTCGCATTTTTTGCTTAAATAGATACTAAGTACTAACCCATTATAAAAAAATATATTATCTTTATGGCTTGTCCATTCATCATCATCATCATCATCAGCCCTTTGCAGTCCACTACTGGACCGACATAGGCCTCTCTTATTGCACGCCACTGTGCTCTATCTTCGGCTGTCCTTTAATACCATAAAATGTTCAATCTACTTACGTACAAACCTACCTACTTACCCAGTCAAATCTACAAAATACATTATATAAAATAAAAGCATTTAAAGACACACAAAAATGCAATCTAACCATCTTCGCCTTAACCAATGTAAGATCAATTTGTATCGGTCGAAATTTTGCCGAATAAAACGAACGTAGCCGTAGGTAAGTTCCCCGTAAAGAGAGGTCATTGAACCGTTCACATAACAGATGATAAATAACAATACATTTGGAGCTGCTCCACTTTTATTCAGTAGTAGGTAAATAGTTATATTATGATGTAGATATATCTTCTATTGTATCTATTCTATACAATTACCTGCTACCTATATGATATGTATATCTATAGGTACCCACTACATAGAAATAGAATAAAAAGTATAGTACCTATGTACTTACCTAAGTACATTGAGGTTCTATTTTTAATTAAAAATATATTTTTTGAGGAACAATTCCTTTGCCTAAAAGTTGCTTTCAACTTTTTCTCACAGACGTATGACTGCTGCACGACTGCTGTAACGTTGTAATTGCATTGCTTTTTCTACGTTTTAATTTTTTTACTTTCGTTCTTCGTTCTTTCGAACTTTTTCGCACTACTTTCGCACAAAAAAAGACAAATGACAATTCTTTGACATGAATTTGTCAAAAAAGTGTTTGCAAAATCAAAGCATAATCATGCAAAATACTTATATTTAATTATTTATTAATTTTTCTGAGATCAATCACAATATAGTATTAAAATTTAGATTTATTTAGCTTTAGTCAGTTATAGTTATTTATTTTAAAGATTATTTTTAAGAATGGGGGAGAGAAGGTAAAAACAACTTTACATTCTTGATTCAAAGTCTTGATCATTTTTAGCAAGAGTAATTTGGATTCCAATCAGATGGCGAACGCTCCACCGACAAGAGTCTAACTCTTAAATTAGATGATGATGAATTTGGATTAGCAATACTTAGTGATCAAAATAATGTTAAAAAATCAATGAAGCCGCTTCTTGCGCTGCAATTAGAGCACTTAGACCCAGAACACACGATGAAACACGTTACGTTTCATCGTGTGTTCTGGGCCTTAGTGATCAATATAGCAAAGCAATCGCAGTTTGGGTTTTTTTTGGAAACAACCACAGCTGCAGTGATGTAAATGATGATTTTCCCTGGAGCAACTTCCTCTTTCCTCCTGTCCAAGCTTTTCACTATATGACACATTTTATCTGTCTTGTTATGTCAGCTTATGGACGTCCACTGCTGGACGTGGGATGCTTACGGGATGCCCAAGGATCTCCACAACGACCGGTCTGTCGCTGCCCTATCGTAGGATATACCTATCCTAAATAAATTATCCTTTTTTACAGCAAGAAATATTTCCTCTTGGGGGACAGCCTGGAAGTTACCGATCTCAAAAAACCCGGATTTATAGTTTACCAATATAAATACAACGTGGGAATGGTAAGCGCATACAACCGAACTGTAGATAGTGATTTGAATTACTTTTAAGTCTATTCGAAGTTGTCTCATAACAGACCCAATTTAACCACCAACGATGCAATCTTCTTCTTCTTCTTTATCAGCCCATATATGTCCGCACCGAGGAGCACGAGCCTACTCATACAATAAGTTATTAAAATTACTAAATTAATATGTGTTAATAGATAAGGCTCGTCTCTTGTATTTTTGTAGTGCCCTACAACAGGGTCCACGGTGTTTTACAACATACTCGTAGCTGGAAGCTCATTCATGTAACATTGTGGCGCAATTAATTTATGACTGTTGAAAATGTAATCTTTTCAATTCATAATGAATTGCTGTATTTGTTCCACTACTTACCAGTATTATTGTTTTACATTTACACAGATATCCGGATGCCCATGTAAAAGCGGCGACGAGAATGTGATCACAGGACCAACGAAGAATATCTTCATAATTATGAAATCCGGGAGCTTACCAGACCTATCACATCTTTCTGATGATGGTAAAATTATTAAACACAACTTTTTATTCCCTTTTTGAAACACTAGTGAAGGTTATCATAGGAAAGAGAGATTTTTGTAACATGTTACTTTTACGAAACATTCGCAACCATTCGTTTCAAAAAGATAAAACCGATTATGTAGACACGCTTCAAACCCAAGTGCAAAAGACAGCGCCAATTGTTTCATTTCACGAACCATTTGGTTCCACTTTTCGCTATTCTATAAAATTCACTAAATCATTGCCAGTTTCAGCAACACCCAAACCCAGATGTCAAAGATGCAAGTACCTAGCGATACACGCAGAGCAACAATTGGCACTCGCAAGGGCAGCAGGACGAAACGATTTTGCAGGAATTTGTGATCATTGTAGAGCTAAGAAATACTCAGAACAACCCCAACTTCAAGATCTACGTACTTTGTGTAATCACATTATAAAAGAACATTTATTGAGTAGGATTCGTCAAAAGATAGTTCTGGAAGAAATCCCTACAGACGCTACAATACCTTGGACTTACTTCAAAGAGTCCAGAAGCTTATTGCATAAAGGATTCAAGCAATCTCTTCCGTTACCTCACAAAGAAAGGCCGCCACCAAGAAGATTTACCTCTGATGACTTCATCAAACATTTGTCCCCGACCACAGAAGCCCCAAAAAATAAATATTTCTATCCAAAATCGACCAAAACTGAACAACATGCTGAGTTTGTACCTGGTACTAGAATAAAAGTCGATGAATATGAAATGCCTCGTACCATATCCGACCTTCTATCGGCAGGATGTCGTCGTCAAGAATCTGAAAAAATTGTCGTCTTACATCGTGGGTTCGAGAATGAAATTGAAAGAAAGGACAAGGAAAGCTATGATGAAATTACGGCAACAAAATTAAACGAACTTATAGAAAATACACCTTTTATGAAGTGGGGAAGAGATCCGAGAAGAGAACAAATACATAAAAAAGATACTGAAGGAAAAGAGCGGCGGAAATTGGTTTATGATGAAAAAATTAGGTCTAAAGTTTATGACGAGGACGATTACGAATCACGATTCCCATCAAGAAAAAAACTTAGAAGTAGATCTTTAGATGAAACAGATAGAAAAAGTAGTCATGGAGTTCAGCGCAGGCTATCTGATGAAATAAATTGGCAAAAAGATAAACAAAAACTTGTAACTATACCTCAGGGTACATTAGAAAGCGAAATGAATAAAAAAATTGTAGATAAAATAGCCCAATCTAAATATTTGGAACAAATTGTCAGGCAAGGTCGAGAACAACATGTTACTGGAAGATTTTCTGCTAAAGAGCTGCGTAAAAAGGAAAAAGAAATGAAATCGAAGGAAACATCAGAAGGAGATGGTACTTTACCCAAAATCAAAAGTACAAAATCATTAACAGGAGATCTTGGAGGTGAATCAAAAACCGATGCAGCACAAAAAAAAGTGAAATAGATATACAGGGTGTAACAGAAAGGGTATATAAAGCCAAAACACAGCGATAGTCCTCATGAAACTGAACAACTTTCCCCAAGGAACATGGGTCGTAACTCGAAAAAAATTTTTGGATCGCCCATACTTACTCGATCAGCTGATCGGGCATTTTGTATGGGGAGGCGAAATTTTTTTTTCGAGTTACGACCCATGTTCCTTGGGGAAAGTTGTTCAGTTTCATGAGGACTATCGCTGTGTTTCGGCTGTATATACCCTTTCTGTTACACCCTGTAGATGGAAACCTAATATCAGAAAAAAAGGGACTGAAAGTGAAATCTGAAGGAGATATGATCTCTGGAGCTTTAAAAAAAAGAAAAGAGCACAGAGACCAAGTAAAACCAAAGGCCAAAGAACAAGTAGTTGAGGATATTTCATCGAAAGGTTCAAAAAAATCCAAACGTCGAGGTTTAAAATCGAAACGAGACATTAAAAGTCAGGAAAAAGCAATACCGACTTTAGAAGACGAAGTTTTAGAGATAGATATACAAGAACTTCCTAAAGAAGATATACGTCAAAAAGGTCTGTTGAAATCACATTTGAAATCTTTAAAGAAGTGTGCACAGGCTGGGAATAGAGATGCTGCTGCTATAGCTAAAGCAGAAAAATTGCTTAAAATTCATGAATTAGAAGTACGGGCACAATTGGCTAAAGCCGAGTATATACGCGACAAATTGCCTCCAATACCAAAAAAATATGATCTTTTTCAAATAATGCAATCAACGACTACCACAAGATATGTGGACAAGGATCCAAAATTAAGTAATTCTGACGAAGAATTGGATAAGGAAAGCCTGATGAATATAATTAGTAAACCAGCACCTAAAATGATTAAAAACACAGAGATCATAAACTACAGTCATTCAAAGTATATTACTGGCGCAGTTCAACGTGGACCTCGTTTTTATGAGACAGATTTTACAAAATTCCCGACAATAGATCTTATTGATAAATCGTCATCTTCTGAAATAGTTACAGAGATGAAACCAAAGAAAGAACTGGCAAGTATTCGTTCATTTTATTAACTGGCAATTATAAAGACATGAAAATAACTAATGGAAATAATTCTTTAATTGTGCGGTAGGCTTATTGTAGCCTACCCACATTAGGCGAGAGCGTGGTGGAACTCTCATACATATGAGAGTATATATTATTATAGTGGGGAAGTTAAAAGGGCTAATAAAATAAACTAAGTGTAAGTGGTGTAATGACGGACTAAAACAAACTTCACTTTAATATTAATCAATTAACTTTTCAGGACGAAAATGACAAACAAATAATGCGGTATAAATTATCTTCTCGTGACTTTATTGATAAAGGTTGGACAATTCTTCCGACAGAAAAAGTTATTCGTAAGGTAAATAGATTTTGCACAGGTGATACTGATACAAAACATTTAGAAACCATTTTCAATACTCAATACTTATTGCACTCCACAGGTTTTTACAGATTTTATAAACAACTTAAAGTACCAAATGTGGACCCTAATTAGGGCACGGCAAATTGTATAGCAGAGCTACTTACGAATTTGAAACTTTCTTTACATTTGATTTTTATTTATATTTTTGTTTGATTGTCTTTTTTTTCTAGCTAAACGTTTACCGTATGCGTCCAACGAATCCAAAAAACAATTGGTTCAAACGCAACCAAGATAAAGGTTTAATGTTCTATGACACAGGGGAGAAGTTGGCAGATTTTGAAAAAGATGGAACCGGTCGATGCTATTACAAGAATGGACGTATTGCACTCGATTATTATTCTGCTGAAGGTTTTGATGAATTTTGCAGTTTTCAGTCCATAATTAGATAGATTTTATTTTAAAGTTATTTATCAGAAAAGATTAGATCATAGTTGAAACTAACTTAAAACTGTCCTTCCTTCACAACCGGTTGCAAAAAGTTTAGTTAAATGATTAATTATCATTTTTTTATGGAGATTGCCTTTTCTGCAACAGCTAAAATGTCAGTGTTAGATCTTCTTCTACCTGTCTTAAACACCACAGAAAGGAGCTGAAGCGCCTCTGCCTCTTTCACTGTGTACCACTTTATGCAAACTACACGACTACAACTACCACATAAGTAAATTACTAGAGGCAGAATTACTTACCTACTAATTTATACCGAACTAACAAATTATTGTTTGTTTTCACAGAACCAAACGCAGGTAAAAGATATGTAGTGTACAGTAGTGGCAATCCAGATAGTAGAGGACGCCCGCGACCTATCACTGTACTTGCTATGTTTGACCACGCTGGGAATGGCATTGTATTTGATCACGATGGAAACACACGGTAATAGAACGAAGATATGGGCAAACCACCAAATGATGGATTTCATAAGTTGAATCTACTAAATTGTACTATAAATCATTGCGTGGTGGATTACGGCCCAATCACTCTCTGTATGAGAGTAGGCTCGTGCCACTGGGTGGGGACATATATATGGGCTGATAACGACGATGACTATTCACCATATTTACCAATAAAGTATTGCATTTTGTTGACAGGCTAAAGTACAATCAAAATGATGGGGTGGTTCTAGATCCCACTTTAGTATCATCAAAATGGAAATGGCATTCTCTTAACGAACCTCCAGTGCTACAAAAAGTAATGCACGAGTCACAACTAGCTCGTAAAGATCCAGAAATACTGAAACTGGGTAATGAGGAGGAGGATCACAAAACAACAAAACCTGTCAAAGACAAAACTGTAGATGAGATCGAATTCGAAAACTTCGTTAAAGAGAGATTGAAAAAATTATCGCTTAAATTCAATCCTTTCGAAATTAAAATGAAAGCGTTGCGGATCAACGAAGAATTTTCTTTGAAAATCGTGAACCAAAAGACGATACATTTGAATTTCCAAGATGGTTCTACACATATTAAGTTTAATTTAGGAATGGAGCTAGACAACAAAAAGATTGTAGACATAGAAAATGAGGAACTTGGCGTTATTGGAAATTCTTTAGAAAAGTTCCCAGCTAGAACGTGTAGTATAGAAAATCTACAGAAAATATTAGAAAGTGCTCAGAGGAAGAAACAACAGAGAGTTGATAAAGAAAACCGTTTGATTCCACCGATACCTAAAACCGTGGAAAGTGCTGATAAAATGACAGCGGCATTGTCGCGTCCACTCCGCTCTATTGGGAATTTCCCGGCTTGTTCACCCTGCCCTACAATCATTCGGAGAAATATTTGCCAATCAAACCAATAATCAAACATTTTATTTATCTTATTGTATGTTTTAGTTTTAATTTTAGTTTAGTCATATTTTATTAAATTAGTAATTGTTACTCAAAAATTTCATTCTCCTCCATTTAAAAACTTATTTGATGCTATATTATCTTTGAGCTAGCCTTTGAGGCTTCGAGCCACGAGCTAACGCAATGCACCAGTCTCGACCTATCTAGATTTCTCCTAATCTGATACACAAAGCAAGAGACCGTCTATTCTAGAATGAGTCTAGACATTCTAGGCCGAGTCTAGGACTTTCCGCGGTCCGAATCCCTGTAAGAGGACTAAAGCGGAGGACAAACAGCCAAAGGGGCAAGTAAGGCTTTTTCCGCACTGACAGGCGGTTTGCTATGCGCCTTAGAGCCAAGCGACTCACCTTTTCTTTACATGGGGAAATCTTGGGCAAATCCATTATGGACCTTTCGTTTCGGAGAAAGACAAAGTTTTATATCGGACTAAATAGTGTGTAGTGTAGCTAAGTAAAACGAACGTTCTGAAATGTACGCGACTGACCGCACTAGGCACCAAGCATGCAAAGCGCCAAGCGTGCAGGGCGGCCCGTCGCTAGCAAGCCGCCTGCCAATGCGGACCAAAGACGTATAAAAAGCTGCTGTAACTTGCAGTTGTGCGGAAAAAGCTTTAGAGCGAGCCTTCCATTCCGCCCCTTTTAACCCTAAAATCCCTTAATCTAAAGAGGGCTAATATAGCCATAGCCTGTACTCTTTAGGGCCTTTAACCACTGTGCGAAAGTAACATATAAACATTTTGTCTATTGCTCTAGTGCTGATATAATATCGATTTTCAATAACTCTTATTTGCTTTCTCGAATACTTATCAATTAAGACCTTTTGGATTTCTATTTGCAATGAGATGTTGAATTTTACACAGAATTTTAATCTGATTTTCTTTTAACGATTTAAAACAAAAAGTTTTAATTTTTTTTATCTGCGTCACTGAATCCACAGGCTGAATGTGAGCTAAATCAATTTATCAGCCGCAAGAGCCGCATAGATAATAAAAAAAATAGACGTATTAATTGATAAACATGCTATCGATTATTCAGAAACTTTTCAGAAACATGTAACAACACTAATCAAAAATGACTGACTGATTAGACCAAAAGCCCAAAATTTTTGCAAAAATAACTTTACTTCATAAAAAATAAGATGATTTAAGTCAACATAATTTATAAATATTTAAGTTGTTTATATTTAGTTAATAGATAAATGTTATTATTTTAAGTTATTTATAGGTTTAATAGAAAATAAAAATGGAGAAGAGAAGGTAAGTGGCGATGTGGTTTATGAAATCAGTTACTAGAAATAATCAAAGCTAGTACCTATGCACCTAAAATAATAACAATATCAATTGAAGTAACGACCGGTGGTAGCCCAGTTGGTAGAACGCTTGCTTCGAACTCCAAAGGCGCGGGTTCGAATCCTGCCGCGGGCCCGTACGTCTGAGTTTATTTCTCATGAACGGATCAATTTATTCGATTACCACTTCCTAACGGTGAAGGAAAACATCGTGAGGAAACCTTCATACACCAGAGAAGAAATTCGAAGATGTATGTGAAATCCGGAAAGCCGCACTTGGCCAGCGTGGTAGATTACGGCCTAATCATTCTCTGTATGAGAGTAGGTTCGTGCCCCTCGCTGAAGACATATATGGGCTGATAACATATAAATTGAAGTTTCGAAGATTGAAATCTACCTTTCATTATTAAAAAGAGCGCCGCTCTTGTCGGTGGAGTCTTTGCCAATCTGCTCGGTTTTATACCGTCCTTTTGAGCACCTGATCTACCCATATGCGACCGCAAAATATTAGATGCACAACTCCACAACTCAGTATTTTTATACAACAGAAGGATACAAAAGAATTTCATGAAGATAGGGATCGTCTTGCTAGTATTTTAGTAGGATAAGTTAAACTCGAATTATCAATATTTCTGACAAACATAGCAATTGAAATATGTCTATGTTATTTATTACACGCTTTATATTATCTTCACTTGTAAGTAACTATGTATGTAAACAAATCTTGGAAGCTTAATTTGACCCATTTTCCATTCTTCGAATAGGATGAAATTTTGCACACGCTCTGAGTTCTGATGACAATACAATAATATAGTACTTTAGAACTGATCTGATGATGGAGCATGTTAAGTGCGGACTAAAGCGTGTTTTAGTTTTTTAAACTAGCTATTTTAAAGTTCTAGACTAGCTTCGCAAGAGTGCAGTTTTCCCCACAGAAGAATCTAGCAAGAAACTCTCCTGGTTGCTGTTTTCAAATAAATATTTACAATTATCATACTTACAGTATTGTTCACAATTTCAGGAATAAATGTTTATGCATCAGCGATGAGTGCGAGGAAGTAAAAGAGCTCCAGCCAACTGGAATTACAATTTATAAATTCAAAATTCACGTTGGAACTGTAAGTTGGGGACAGAATTTCAAATGAAGAAATAATTTTTCAGGCTTCATAACCGCGAAATCGTTTTTCTATTATCTTTTAATACTAAGATTTATCATTAACTAGAGGCTGCCCGCGACTTTGTACGCATTTCTCGTCATATCTTGGAAAATAAACACAATACCTGCAAATAATATAGCTATGTGTTGTTCTGATGTATAAGCTAAGTTATTGTAAAGTTTCATTAAAATGTATTCAGTGGTTTTTACGTGACGAAGTAACAAACATCCATCCATCAACACAAACATTGACATTTATAATATTAATAGTATAATTTTTACTATCCACCTTTGGTCGGAACCTTCTCTTTGCCCTCGTATTTAAGCTAATAAGCTTGTAATAAGCTTGTAAGCTATTAATGCCGTTGGTCGTGGGCTCGATTCCTTTAAGAAACTGTATTACACTCTCTGCTTTGATTCCGAGTTGAATAAAACTTAGCGATCATATCTTCATACTATTTTGCTTGTAAACTGAAATGTTTACGTACTTAAATATAATATATCTTTAAAAAATATTTAAAAAAATTAAGGTATCTCCAAATCCAACGAAGACCGTTGTGGAAATTACTCCAGGACCTGAAGACGATATTTACCTTGTAATGAATACAAGCGGCTTGCCGGATTTGTCAAAATATTCTGATCATGGTAAATTAGGTAAATTAAATACTACTTATTTAAATTCGAACAATAATTAAATCGTGGCTATGTTCAACCGTTTTTCCAAATTTCAGCAACAGACGAGATACCTTGTAAAAGATGTCTGTACATACAGAAGTACGCTCAAAGGCATTTAGAGCAAGAAAAAAATATACAACAAAACGATATTGTTGGTATTTGTAATCACTGCAAGGCAAGTAAAAAAGCTTTGGACATGCGCGCCCTCTGCACTCAGGCCATAGCAAAACATTTCTTCAAAAATTTAAAACAGAACAAGGAAAAACAGAAAAGCAAAGACACGAAAGGGATCGACGACATCCCTTCAGAGGCAACCATACCTTGGACTTACTTTAGAGAATCCAGGACCATGTTGCATAAAGGATTTAAACCCCCACCTCCTTTTCCTGGTGATATAGAAGCAAAAAAGCACATAACACAAAGATATTTCTCGGATGAGTTTATAACTCATATTCCGTTTTTAACATCAGAACAACAGTATGGAGTAAACCATTATTTTTATCCAAAATGTATTTCGGAAGCAGAAAAGATTGAATATATACCTGGTACAAGAATTAAAACGACTCCTAGGGATGTACCTGTTACTATATCAGATGTTGTAATAGAGGAGCGTAAAGAAGATGAGCCTTCAAGAAGTAAGGCTAAAAAACTAGAGGGTTTCAGTATTTTGCATCATCGGTTCAAGAATGAAGTTAGAAGAAAAGAAATGAGAGAACAAGGTGACAAGATACAAGTACGACCGAAAGGATTTCACTTTCATATAGGCCAAGATGGAGACGAACACAGAATTCAAACGTACAAAGAAAGAAGGGAGAGACAGAAAATGTTTTATGACAAAACATATGACCCTGAGAGACCTATGTATCCAATTCCAAGAAGAAGATATAGAACTAGATCATTCGAAAAATTCCCATTTAGAAAGTTAATTGAAGTACCACGTCGACCTTCAGATCTTATTGTTTGGAAAAAAGACAAACAAAAGTACATCAAAGAAGAATTAATGCCACAAAAAGAACCTGAAAGTGAAATAGAGATCAAAACGTTAGAGAAAAGTAAGAGCAGATTGAAGAGCAGATCAAGGAGCCGAACTAGACAGAGGAGTAGATCTTTAAGTATGACTAGACGAAGAAGTGCAAGTAGAAATGAAGAGAAAACACCTGAGTCATCTGCAATAAGTGACGTTACCACAACTACTGCAAAATCTGAAGTACAGAAACCTAAACCTGAAAAACAAAAAACTGAAGCAGAAAAACAAACTAAAGAGAAAGTGGAAGAAGAAGAACCAGTGGAACGAAAGCTGCCGCCGCCTCCACCACCTCCAGTTATAATGAAGAAAAGTTCAAAAAATTTACATGAACCAGTTAAAGAATCTAAGTCCGTATCTACACATAATTTGATTCAACCAAAGTCAGTTTCACAATACAGAATGTCAAAGAAATCATTAGTTGCCATACTCCCGCCAGCGTTAAAAAAACTTAAAGAAGAAAGAGAAAAAATGATCGCTGCTGAATCGAAACCTTTACTGAGATCAGAGTCAGACCTTATAACAAAAGCTTTGAAAGGCAAACTCAAATTACGAGATTTACCTAGGCCGCCTAAACTAGAACATAAGTCTGAACAAGCAAATTTGTCGAAGCGATCAAAACAGTTCAAATCACAAATTCCTAAACTGAAACCTCGTGAGGGAGAACTGGAGAAAAGGGAAGTGGAGGTAAAAGTGGTTGATGTAAGTACTGATACAAAAGATTTAATTCCACGGCGATCTCTTCTACAAGAACATTTGAAACACATGAAAAAAGCTCAGAAAGCTGGCCAAAGAGATCCTCAAGCTGTGGCTAAAGCAGAAAAAGAATTAGAAATGAATCAAATTAAAATGCAATCTGAAGAAAAGAAGTTAAATTATCTTGTACCAAAACATAAAGTTGCGCCCGTTGAATTACCTCCATTACCAAAAAGAAGTATAATTTTTACAATATCTGCTTTAAGTCCTAGAATTAAAAAAGAGCGAGGGCTTGATTCTGGTGAAGCTGAAATTGATTCTGATGAAGAGCTCGATAAAGAAAGCCTGTTAAATAAGGGCAAAGTCACAATTCCACCGCAAATTATTAAAAACACAGGTATCAGAAGATTTAACAAAAACCAATATATTAAAGAGGCCAAAGAAGTAGAGCCCAAGTTTTATAAGATACCTTTTACTAGATTTCCGAGCATAGACTTGAGTGTGAAGTCATCGTCTTCTGAAGACATAGTTCAAAAAAAGCCAAGTGTAAGGATGATGGTAAGTTTGTCTTAATTCTCTTTTATAAAAAATTACAAGAGTACCAACTCAAAGCGACGTGCATGTATGAAGCGAGATGAATGTGAATGATGCGAAAGAAGTGTGTTTGGATCGTAGCAATTGGAGGGAAGTGGTCTCTGCCTATGAATGGTTGGTTTTATCTGTTGCCAATTCGCATACCTATGTCAATGGCAACTTCTTTCTACAATTCCTTCTATAATATGAGATTTTCTAAACATGTAGCATGTTTTTCTTGACTTTCAAGGGGTTTTCCCAAACAATAAATCATATTAAGTGTTATCAGCTCAATAGAAAATATAGTTTACTTTCAGGACGCTAAGAACAAAAATATATTGCGTTACTCACTGTCCAATCATACCTTCATCGATAAAGGATGGACTAAGCTACCCACAGAAAAAGTACTGCGTAAGGTAAACTTAATTTTTAATTAGCCATTACATTCCACCTTTTACAGGTTTAATTGGACTTTAGTTTAATAACGTGTTAATGAATGACCTAAATAAAAGTTTCTTTATTTTTTATGTTTATTTGATCTGGTGGAGAGACGAGCTGGACACCTTCTTAAGTACCTGGGCGGTGGAAGCTCGAGAGAGAAAGTCATGGCGGATGATTTCCCAGCAGTGGGACACAAGTGACAAGATTAGATTAGATTTGATCAGAAAAATGTCTCTAATATTATCGGTTTTGACGTATTTTTAGATGAATGTTTACCCAATGCGACCCACTCACCCAGAATATGATTTTTTCAAACGCAACTATAAGAAAGGATCGTTGCAGTATGATACAGGGGAAACACTGGCACAATTCAAAAATGATAACGACGCAGTAATCTATTACAGAAATGGAAAGGTGGCTCTCAAATATTATACAGCAAAAGGTTAGTTGCTCGCTAAGAAGGAAAACATAGTTATGAAACTTATGCAAGTTTCCTTAAGATCATACACTTGATATGCACACTAGAGAAGAAATTCGAAGGTGTGTGAAATCTGCCAACTTGCATTGGGCCAGCATCGTGGCAGATACAGCCTAATCATTCAGAGAATAGGTTCGTGCCCCTGTAGTGGGGACGTAAGGGCTGAAGATGATGATGAAAGGTTAGTTAGGTCATTTTATATGCAGTAACCAGCCACATTCTTGTGAGAGCCTGGTGTAAGCAAGTTACTAAATTACTGAATGATTGTACTTCAAATGGAAAATTTATAAGCTATAACAATCGTAAAATATTATAATAATATAAATCGTAGGTATATCAATCATTTCTGTGGAGAAGCAGGGGAGAGGCTTTTTCCCAGCAGTGGGACAACATAGGCTAAAAAACAATCACAAAGTTTTATTCACAGTCCAAAACATATAAAAACAAAACATTTAACAAGAAAGAAAATGAAACTGCACTTATGCTAACTTATAGGTAATCGTTTCAATTTCTCATATAAGTATTTATGTTTACAGAACCAAACGCAGGCCAAAGATACGTTGTGTACAGTAGTGGTAATCCAGATAATAGAGGAAACCCTCGGCCTGTCACTGTACTTGCTATGTTTGACCATTCAGGGAGCGGCATTGTATTTGATCACGAAGGAAAAACTCGGTAAGGCATTACTAACATCTTCGTTTCAACCATAAAATCTATCGAAATTCATGAGAAAGTGAAAATATTGACAGCTAATAGTATAGCTACTAAAGTTTTATAAAAGAGGTAATTAATAATTTTAATGTAACTATAATAAAGTACTGATGAATTGTTGACAGTCTCAAATACAATCAAACGGAAGGAGTAGTGCTTGATCCCAATATGATATCAACAAAATGGAATTGGCACACCTTAAATGATCCCCCAGTATTGCAGAAAGTGATGATAGAAAACCAATTGCCTCATAAAGATCCTCAAATATTAAAGCTAGGAAAATCAGTAGAAAACCACAGAGAGTCTGGATATTGCTACGACAAGACAGTTATTGAAACCGAATTCCACAACTTCGTGAAAGAAAGATTAAAGAAACAGTCACTCGATTTCAAGCCATTTCAGATTAAAATGAAAGCGATCAAAATCAATGACGAATTCTCTTTAAAAATTCTGGATCAAAAGACGATTTTTCTGAATTTTCAAGAAGGTTCTACTCACATAACGTTTAATTTAGGATTGGTGTTGGACAACACAAATATCATTGACACGGAGACGAGCGAACTAGGTGTAGTTGGGAATTCTTTAGAAAAGTTTCCAGCTAAAACTGATAGTATTGAAGATTTACAAAAAATCTTGTTGGAAACACAGAATAAGAGACATAAGAAGGTAGACAAGGAGAACCGTGTGTATCTTCGGATACCAAGGACCGTGGAGAGTGCGGACAAGATGGAAGCTGCTTTGTCGCGTCCATTACGCACTATAGGGAAAGTGCCAACGTTACAAATAAGACCATCCGCCCAAACAAACACATCTTACTGTATGTTTTAGTCATTCAATTGATTTTCTTCTCCTCATCAGCCCTTTTAACTACCCCTGTAGTGGGGACGCCCCTGCACGAGTCTTCTCTCTTACGAGAGTGATTAGGTCGTAAATAATTTTCTAATTCAATGCTATAACATTGATTTTCTAATTCTCCATTTTTATAATTTAATTTATTTTAAGTTAAATTTAAGTTGTTTCATTA
This sequence comes from Anarsia innoxiella, assembly GCA_947563765.1. Taxonomy (NCBI): domain Eukaryota; kingdom Metazoa; phylum Arthropoda; class Insecta; order Lepidoptera; family Gelechiidae; genus Anarsia; species Anarsia innoxiella. The sequence goes on from OX387413.1 coordinate 1,802,675, forward strand.
TGATTTAAGTTTATTAAGATATATTTAAGTTGCGATTATTTTATTATTTATTTTATTAGGTTGGGAGAGACCTACACAATTTAAAGGTACTTCGAGTTTTTACAGCTGTCCTTTTTATTATTTTAAGTTTTTAAATTATTAAGTAAGTACCTAAAATTTTTATTTCTTGGAATAAGGAGTAAGTTTTTTTTTACAATGAAAGTTTTTTTTTTGTTTATTTTCCTATTCTATTTTAAGTTAATTTAAGTTGAGTTATTAACTAAGTTTTCAATTGTTTTAAGTTTTCCATTTAGTTATAGTTAAAATTATAGGACTAACTTAATAAACTTGAATTCCTTAATTTTGTTTTTTTTTTTCAATATTGGTAGCAACTTAAGTAAATAAAAAACCATCATTATCATCACACAATAATGTTTTATTTCAGAAAAAAACCATCATTATCATCACACAATAATGTTTTATTTCAGAAAAAAAATTCAAAGGCTAGGTCTATATCACAGAAGTATACTTTGTGAGATATAGGTAAGTATATCAATTTTCTCTTGATAATGTTATCCTTATTTATTTATTTAACAGTTTATTGTAAGATGATAGTACATAGAGACAGAAAAAAAGAGAAGTTACTAAAGTACTAAGTTACTTAAGTTCCTTATATCTAGAAAGGCAGTAGGTACGAGAAATTTGGAGAAATTACTCATTGGGCAGTAGATAGGTACTACCCATAGGCACAGATAAATAAATACTTAATAACGTCCATAGATTTGGTTCACAGGTTGATAGGCCACGTTGATACAAAGTTACAGCAGCTTTTTTATATACTAATACATACATACATACATATCCGTCACGCCTCTCTCCCATTGGGGTAGGCACAGACCACTTCCTTCGACTTTCCGACGCTCCGATCCAAACACACCTCTTCCGCTTCATCCACACTCATCAGTCGCCTCATACATGCCCGTCGGTGTAGGGACTGCAAGTTACAGCAACTTTTTAAACGTCTGTGGTTTAGGGTACTCTTGATTTGGCCTTTCTTGAGCAAGTCCCCGATTTGATCGAGGTACGTGCATCTTGGCCTTCCCCCTCCCAATATTTCCATCCACTCTTTTGTATATCTCTTTTGTTAATCTCCTTTCGCTCATACCAATACCAATAAAAACAGACCTAGAACACACGGTGAGACGCAAATGTGAAATTGCGTCGTGTGTAAAAAGTTAACACGACGCAACTGCAACGAAAAGTTTCAAACTAGTTGCGTCGTGTGTGGTTTTCTAAGGAAGTCTATAGCAGAAACTGCGATGTAACTCAAAAGTAACTAGCAGTTTCAGTTGCGTTGCATTTGCGTTTCACCTTGTGTTCTGGATCTAAAGATAAATTATTATGCAGAATCTTGGCAGAACCTGTGTACGTCAAACCCTTTTCTTCTTATCCGTTTAAAAAGGAATAATGTCAAAACTTTAAAACATAAACATAGATAAACATTCTATCAAAATATCAAAACAAATAACAAATCATTCCGTTTGCGCCTTGGCCACAATTGTAGCCCCCACTTCTTAGCGAAGATAAGGGTCAGGGATCACTCCCTGTGTGAATGCGGACTTGAGGAAGGCACCCCCGATCACATCTTCTTTAGCTGCCCACGATCCCCTGTTTCTTTGTATGATATCCTCCCTCCCTCTCTCCCTCGCCCTCTTAATATGTCTTGTATTCTCTCCTCTTTGTCTCCACCCGTCTTATCTACTTTATGCATGTATATTAATAGATTTAAAGTTTATTTATAATTATAATTTCTTTTCTAATACTATATTTTTTCATTTTATATTTTAATGCCTGTATAATTATGATATTCTGTTTTATTTGTGATAATTTACCTAGCAACACCGACCATTTTTTCCTTTTTACCGATATCGTGTATTTCCAAACCCTGACACTGGCAAAATTGTCCTCGATGACAGAAGCCATGTTATGAAATAATAATAATAATAAATCATCAAAACTGTGAATACTGTGATGTGATCAAAAGATCGAAATCAATGATCAACAAAACAGTATTTTTATGCAATTTACAGTTATTTTATAAAAACAAGTTTAAGATCAGCTTTAAAGTTGATTTTATGTCCCTAATTAGTTTTAGATAGATATATTTTATAAGTAATTTTATAAGAATGGAAACTTTATTAAAAACGGGGTGAGTTCATTATTAATCTTTTTTCATCAATATCATTAAATCTAAGAGCTTCGCTCTTGTCGGTGGAGTCTACGCTACTCTGCTCTATCTTCTGCCGTCCTTTTGAGCACCTGATACGATACAACTTCTATCCCCTCTTTCATTTGATCTATTCTTCTTTAGTGAGCTAATATTTAGTACTGTTTTATTTTTAACTGATTCTAGAATTCCTAAACTTATTTCCTTTCTAAAAGTACGTCTGAAAAATGATCGAATAAGCAGGAGATACTCACTGTATACACATAGTGTTTATGACATAAACTTAATCAATCCAAAATATATTTTAAAGTTACCGCTATTATTATAAAAAATGTACTCTAAACAATAAGTAACTTTTCATTTTTACATGAACTTTCATAAATGGCATCGAACATATTTGTATGGAATCTGGTATACAGGCTCCATACAAATATGTTTGATGCCATTTGATTACCGTACGTATCAAAATGAAATGTACCTACTTAATATCGCACTATGACTTGTAACGAAATTTTATTTATTAATAAATTATCTGTATCTTTATGTATTTAACAGAGAGTCAGCTGCTCCCCTTTGTAGAGATTATTTAGAAGTAACAGAAAGTAGTGCAAATGGACTCAAGATATATCGGCACAAGATCAACATTGGGGATGTAAGTAAGACCCAAAACACACGGTGAAACGCAACTGAAACTGCTAGTTACTTTTGAGAAACTAGTTTGAAACGTTTCAATTTAGTTGCATCGTGTGTGGTTTTCTAAGGAAGTCTATAGCAGAAACTGCGATGCAACTCCAGTTTCAGTTGCGTTTCATTTGCGTTTCACTGTGTGTTTGGGCGCTTAATGAAAACTTATTATTATTTTCTTGTTTGTCTACTGGGCTTGTCTACTTTTGTTGTACCTAAATATTGGAACAATTTTCATATCGTTATGTCTATCGTTTTGTAGATCAGGAGGTCCCAATTTTTTTTTAGCCAATGATCCCTATTGATTATATACTTCCCTACTTTGATAAGGGGAACGTTTTGCACCTCTCTCGTGCTTAAACAAGTCGATGCGCGCGAAAAACGTTGGTCACGAAACGTGTGATAAGATTTTTTACGGAACCCTTTCGGCCTTTCCACGGAACCCCAGGGTCCCGCGGACCACCATTTGAGAACCACTCTACATTGTAAATATTCGTATTATATCACTAACGAAGTTTGAGTACAATAATCAAACTTTATTTTTAAAAATGATAATATTAAAGCCATGTTTACTAGAAATTAGTGTTACATACATACATACATACATACATACATACATACATACATACATACATACATACATACATACATACATACATACATACATACATACATACATACATACATACATACATACATACATACATACATACATACATACATACATACATACATACATACATACATACATACATACATACATACATACATACATACATACATACATACATACATACATACATACATACATACATACATACATACATACATACATACATACATACATACATACATACATACATACATACATACATACATACATACATACATACATACATACATACATACATACATACATACATACATACATACATACATACATACATACATACATACATACATACATACATACATACATACATACATACATACATACATACATACATACATACATACATACATACATACATACATACATACATACATACATACATACATACATACATACATACATACATACATACATACATACATACATACATACATACATACATACATACATACATACATACATACATACATACATACATACATACATACATACATACATACATACATACATACATACATACATACATACATACATACATACATACATACATACATACATACATACATACATACATACATACATACATACATACATACATACATACATACATACATACATACATACATACATACATACATACATACATACATACATACATACATACATACATACATACATACATACATACATACATACATACATACATACATACATACATACATACATACATACATACATACATACATACATACATACATACATACATACATACATACATACATACATACATACATACATACATACATACATACATACATACATACATACATACATACATACATACATACATACATACATACATACATACATACATACATACATACATACATACATACATACATACATACATACATACATACATACATACATACATACATACATACATACATACATACATACATACATACATACATACATACATACATACATACATACATACATACATACATACATACATACATACATACATACATACATACATACATACATACATACATACATACATACATACATACATACATACATACATACATACATACATACATACATACATACATACATACATACATACATACATACATACATACATACATACATACATACATACATACATACATACATACATACATACATACATACATACATACATACATACATACATACATACATACATACATACATACATACATACATACATACATACATACATACATACATACATACATACATACATACATACATACATACATACATACATACATACATACATACATACATACATACATACATACATACATACATACATACATACATACATACATACATACATACATACATACATACATACATACATACATACATACATACATACATACATACATACATACATACATACATACATACATACATACATACATACATACATACATACATACATACATACATACATACATACATACATACATACATACATACATACATACATACATACATACATACATACATACATACATACATACATACATACATACATACATACATACATACATACATACATACATACATACATACATACATACATACATACATACATACATACATACATACATACATACATACATACATACATACATACATACATACATACATACATACATACATACATACATACATACATACATACATACATACATACATACATACATACATACATACATACATACATACATACATACATACATACATACATACATACATACATACATACATACATACATACATACATACATACATACATACATACATACATACATACATACATACATACATACATACATACATACATACATACATACATACATACATACATACATACATACATACATACATACATACATACATACATACATACATACATACATACATACATACATACATACATACATACATACATACATACATACATATATATCCGTCACGCCTCTCTCCCATTGGGGTAGACAGAGTCCACTTCCTTCCACTTGCTACGATCCAAACACACCTCTTTCGCTTCATCAACACTCATCAGTCGCCTCATACATGCCCGTCAGTTTAGGGTACTCTTGATTTGGCCTTTCTTGAGTAAGTAAGTAGTAGTTTTAATTAATGTAAAATTTTAGATAATAAGAGAGCAAACTTCAATCAAGTTGGGACCAGATGAAGATCCAATGAAAGATATCTATATAGCAGTAAACACTGGTAGCATACCTGACCTAACCTTTTACCCCGAAGATGTTAGTCTACCTGATTTAACCTACTACCCCGATGAAGGTAAGAATTAAAGCTAGGAGAAAAATCACGTTAAAAACTTTTAATTTGTGAAATTGGGTGACTCTTAATTAGTGAAAGATAGAAAAGAATATGCATGTACTCGTGATAACAAAAAACTTTTACTATGGAACCAAGTTTGAAGTCATTCAAAATCTTTCGAACTCCCGTACAATAAACAAGCTGATAGTCTTAAAATGTATCGGAGAACATTTTTTTTAAATGATTTCGAACTGCGTCCCATAGTAAAAGTTTTTTATTACCACGAATTCTGGCGTTTTTCTATCATTCTATAGTTCATTTATAAAAGTCAGTATATTACTTAATTATTAGGAAAGTAATATTTAGCATACAAGTTACATACTTAGAACAGATGGTAGTTTGAAACAAAGTGAATAAGAGGTTATGAAGTGACATTATAAGAAATTTAATTTGAGGAAATTGATAGTCATACTCGTCAGGTCACCAAAATAGATTCATCAAACACTGTCTTAAGTATATTTTTGTATATTTTTCTTAAATTATAAATTCTATTCCAGTAACAAGCAGAATTAAATGTAAACGATGTCAATACATAGCAAAACGCGCCTTAAAGTATTTGGAACGCGACCGACGCATCAAATTAGGAGATATTACTGGAATCTGCGAGCACTGTAGAAGCAAACTAAAAGCGGAAGATATACGAACACTATGTAATAATATGATAAACAAATATTTCACTGAGGAAGTCGAAAAAGAAAAGCTTAAACAAAATATAGCTACTGTTTTTCCGCCACTGTCTCAACCATCTTTGCAACGTCAACGTTCAGATCCATATAAAACGTCACGTAAGCGACCCGAGGGAGCTTCCCGAAGCTACATTCAATTGAAGAAACAAACTCCAAAAAGGGTAATTTCAGAAGGATCCACTACCAATTTTCCAAAAATAATGAAGCTGGATACAGTGACTCCGAAAAGAGAGCTGAACGTAACAACTTTTTCAGATATGATAATGGCGGTACATGAAAAGGACTATAAAGGTTTTGCATATGAAAAGGACCATAAAGGTTTTGCACATGAAAAGGATCATAAAGACATTGCAAAATCTAAAACGGAGGACGAAAAAAAAACGGACGTTGAATTAAAAGACGCAGAGATGTTGGAAAAATATAAAGCATCGGAAAGGGAAGTATATCATAAACTTATGGATAGAGATCTTGCAACCAGTGTTAGTGATACCGCTAACGAATATAAGAGAATGAGAAAAGTTTTGAAGATGAAAGGGTATGAAGGGTCGTTTGATACAAAGGTTTATAAAGAATACGATGCTCTTTTAAGACAAGGTTATGAAAGATTCAAAGGTAAAGGTACAAGAGAAGACACTGATGGGCGAAAGTACAAACAAAAATTTGTTCCAAAGAAAGATAGTAGTACGATCAAAAAGAAGGAAACAAAGCAAGGTCCATCCCCAAGTGAACATTATATGATTAAAAGTACAAATGTAGTACAAATTGTCAAGCGAAGTGAAAAACCAATGGTAAGACAGAAAAAAAGTATCACTGAAATGTACACCCGTAATAAAGGCACACAACATGAAGGTGCCCGAGACTATGCAAGACAAGGGAAAGAATCGAAAGGGAAAAAAGGAGTGACGATCGGTGGCGACCTTAAAAAAAAGCACGCCAGAACTTTTTCACCCGATAAAGAAGGGAAAAGAAAAGCCACTAAAGCAACTGATAAATTGAGAACTAAAAGTGGAAAAATCTTAACAGCTAAAGGATATACGGACGATAAAGATAGGAAACAAGGTAATTGCATGGAACATATTTGTATGGAGCCTGGTATAGTAAAAAAAAAGGGTATCAATTAGGCTAAACATCCCCTATTCGAGTTAGTACGGAAAAAAAAAAGTTGGCGGCCACTGATGAAACTTACGTCAATCGATAGAGAAAAATATTATAAAACGTTATTATTTTGGATAGTTGTCAAAAGTGATATACTTTCCGAGATATAGGACTTTGAAAATGAAAAAAATCACCACCTTCTTGCACCAGTTCATTGCACCAATAAATTTTTCATTACCTACTTTGAAGAGGTATGCATGACACGGAAATCAGAGCTGTCACGAACATCATCGGAAAACGAAAAGACTATAGTGACGAACTGGTGCTAAAAAGATGGTGTTTTTTTTCATTTTCAAAGTCCTATATCTCCGAAAGTATATCACTTTTTGCAACTATCCAAAATACTATCGTTTTATAATATTTTTCTCTATCGATTGACGTAAGTTTCATCAGTGGCCGCCAACTTTTTTTTCCTTACTAGCTCGAAAAGGGGATGTGTAGCCTAAGTGATACCGAAAATTTTTACTATACCAATTAGGTTCGATGCTCTTTAGTACTTTCAGCCAAAGTAGGTAAAGAGTGAAAAGAAAAATTTCTACGGAAATTGATAAATTGATTACTAAAACTCTTTGCCTACTACAACGTATAATAACCATGACCATTGACCGTGTTAGGAACTTGAACATGGTATGATGCGGTGTAGTGGGTAAAGAGCTTAAAAGTGGAAAAAACTTGAATGCTAAAGAAATTAAATTATATAAAGGAATGGCAAGGGGTGAGGAAGATAAAGAAATGAAACAAGATAAAGAAAGCATACGACTTTCAAGCAAAGGGTCAACCGGCAAAACTGGTACTAGTCAAACAGGCAGTAAAAAAGATGAAACCACAGATGACGAAACCGAAGATGAACCAAGTAGAACTGGGGAAACAAATAATAAAAATCTAAAAAAAAAAGATACAGAAAAACGAGGCACATCCTCTGATGATAAAAGTAAAGCTAAGCAAGAAAAACAAACTCAAACAAAAGAACCTGGTCATAAAGACAAAAAACAAAAATCAGATAAAGAAGGTGTAGGAAAAAAAACAAAGACCAAATCCGTGACAACTAGAGATGGATTCAGTAAAAGCAAGAGCGACTTGAAGAAAAAATCAAAAGGAATAAGTTTACCTGATTTGAAAGTACAAAAACTTGACAAGCAAACCAGTGTAGATATGAAAATAGGAGGAAATGAATTTTCAGAACCCGACTTAATAAGACAGGCTTTGGCAGGGAGAAATAAATTAAGGGATCTAGTAAGGCCAATAATTGAAGTTCCAGAAAAAAAACCAAATACAAAACACAAACCAAAAAAGAAACCCAAACCAAAACCTCCAACACCAAAGTCAAGTCTCGAAGAAACCCGTAGAAGATATGAAGAATATATAAATTTAGAAAACTATGCTCCTCCAGAACCACTTCCTCCACCAAAATCTCTTTTAGAGTCTCATTTAAGAGCTATGAAACTATCTGAAAAAGCTGGAAGGAGAGATCCTGATGCTATGGCCAGAGCAGAGAAAGCATTTAACGTAAACGTTATAACAATGATACCTGAAAAAGCTAATAACGTACTTTTTGCTATATACAGTACAAAGCCTACATCTAAACCCCCAGAACTACCTGAAATACCAAAAAGATATAAACTTTTGAAACTAACTGCTACTGCGATTCCCAGGGGAGAAGAACAAGAGCAAAAAAAAACAGCTGATTTAGATATAGAGCTAGATAAAGAAAGTGAATTACGTAAACTTAGAAAAAGGAGAACGCGAAAGATGATCAAGAAATGGTCAATAATAGATTTTAAACCCTCTGAGTACGCAAAAGATGAAGTAAAAACGAAGCCCTTGTTATATAGTATCGATAATACGACATTTCCAGACGTAGACATGTCCTTACGATCTTCGTCAAGTGGTAAAAAAGATACAGGGAAACCATTGGTAAGTGACGTTTCATCTCTTACGATTCTGGTGGTATAGGCACATGAGCATAACATACATACATCTCTTTTAAGTTCTTGCTAACCGCCTTTAAAAAAAAGGAGGAGGTTTGTCAATTTGAGTGAATATTTTGTTGCTTTATACTACGTGATTATTTTGTGTATTTCAGGACGATAAGGAGAAAAATGTTTTTCGATTTGCATTATCTGATCGCACTTATATAGATAAAGGATGGACTATGTTACCAACTGAAAAAGTACTCCGAAAGGTAAACGTTTTCATTTTTATGTGCATTTATGCGATAATTTAAATTTAATTTAATTTTTCTTATAAGCCATCAGTATCTTACTGCTAGGCAAAGACCTCTTTCATCTTTCTTTGCGATTCTCTATCCTGTGCCGCCTCTGCCCAGATATAAAGAAAGAAAGCAATAAAATAATAAAACTCTTGAAAGATATCGATAAGTAACACTAAAATATTATTTTAGATGAACATATACCGCATGCGGCCTTCGCACCCGGAATATGATTGGTTTAAACGTAACAGCAGTAAAGGTTACATGCACTATGACACAGGAGAGATACTTGCAGTGTTTGAAAGTGATAGCCGTGGTCGATGCTATTACAGGAATAATCGTATTGCACTCACTTACAGTGACGCTGAAGGTTTCTTTTATTTATTTAAAGTAGACTGAAAGAAGAATACCTAAAGATAAATGTGATACAGCAACTACGTCAGCAGCTTCAATGAATTGCCAATAGTTATCACTCCAATAGTCATCGCAGCTTATAATTCTTGTGAAGAGCAAGATCAATCTCTTTTATTTTTCTAGTTGATAACACAAAGCAAAAATTGAGGTTAAACATTTATTATTACAGAACCAAACGCAGGTAAAAGATATGTAGTGTACAGTAGTGGTAAACCAGATAGTCGAGGACGCCCGCGACCTATCACTGTACTTGCTATGTTTGACCACGCTGGGAATGGCATTGTATTTGATCACGATGGAAACATTCGGTAAGTTGATCAATTACTATATGGAAATGTCATAATAGATCGTTACACCGCTAGAATTACGATTTCAATCATCAAAGTATTTTTACAGACTTAAATACAACCAAACTGAAGGAGAAGTACTTGATCCAACCTTGGGCTCAACGAAATGGAAATGGCACTCCCTCAACGACCCTCCCGATCTCCAAAACGTCATGATAGACACTTACAATCATTACAAAGATCCTAAAATATCACAAATTGGATTGAAAGATGTAGAGCACAGACTGCCAAGACATATTGATGAACAAATGGTTGCAATCGAATTTGAAAACTTTGTAAAAGCGAAATCAAAGAAACTCAGCGAGGAATTCACTCCATTTCAAATCAAAATGAAAGCTTTGCATATAAATGAAGAGTTTTCTTTGAAAATTTTAGATCAAAAAACAATCTACTTGTTATTTCAAGACGGTAAAACGCATATAACATTCAATTTGGGGATGATACTGGACAACAAAGAGATTATAGATACGGAGACATGGGAACTTGGTGAGGTAAGTAATTCTTTGGAGAAGTTCCCGGCGAGATCTACAAGCCTGGAGTGCATGCAATGGATATTGAAAAGGTGTGAGAGGAAGAAAGAGCATAGAGTAGCCAAAGAGAATTCGATAACCCATCCAGTGGCACGGACAGTGGAAAGTTCAGATAAGATGGCTGCGGCGTTGTCTCGCCCAATACCTGCTATAATACATCCAACTGAATATTGGAATTGCTGATTTTGGATACCATTATTAAACTGCTTGATTATGCAATAATAAGGTGATTTTTTTGTTTATTAACTGAATTACGTTTGAAGTCCCTTATAATGTGTGTTATTTTTTTAGAGTAGTTAATAATAAATCGAATTGTTTGGATATGTTTAGTTTTAGTTATTTTTTACGTTGCTAGACAACCTGATTCGTAAGTATTTTTAATTTTACTTTGTAATGACCAATTTATTCTTATATATTAAAAAACATTATTTAATTTTAAGTTGCTTATTCTTGTATGAAAATATTTATCTTTTCGACTATTAACTGATTATAGGCATAGCACACGGCGTTTTCTAGACGCACAGAAGACGCGCGTTTCAGTAAAACGTGTTTACGGAGCAGTAGACGCTGATTGTTGCATTAGCGTTGATGATAAATCCACGCGTTTTGATTGCCCCGTGTGCTTAGGTAACAAGGTTGCGTTCGAATCACGTATACGCGCGTAGTCCGCGGGCACCCGGGCGACTTCTAAACGTTTTATAAACGACGCCGCCGCGCCGCGCCGTGTGCTTTGGCTTGACTGGCTCATAGTACGAGATCCGGCCGCTAAAAACCGTACCTATCGCGTTTTCTCTTGAAACCAAGTCTTTACACTTATTTATGATTAGGAGAATTCATATTAACTAGGTTGCCTATTAAAATGTGGCCGCAAGTACTTTTAAAAAATATATGAAAAATTCATACTTGGAAAGAAACTTCACCTACTTGCTTTTTCAATAAAATGTTATCCACCTTACGGCGATATCCTTAAGGACTCTGAAAAACCATGGTTGCCGCTGCTGAGCTGGCCGCACCTCTTCGCAGCCAGGTTTAAAGAGGTACGATTCTGTTGCATCTTTACACCCATAACGTACAATCATGAGTTATATACCAAATTAATTTGATAGGTATAGGTCGCGCCACGTAAAAAGAACTTTAGAAACAAATGAAAATCACGTGTTCGCACATGGGTACACTTACGCTCGAAAGTACTAGGGCTATTTATCGTTTCATTCTTGTAAGTCTTTCGCACGCGGTTACGTATGTTGACTTATAGACTACTAGCTTTTACCCGCGACTTCGTCCGCATAAGTTTTTTTGTTTTCTCCCGGCTGTAAGTCCCCCTGCAACAATGTCCCACTATCGTGTTCCGGTCCTCAACTTCACATCAATAATAACAAAATAAAGTTTGTATGAAAGTTATCAATTTGTATGAAATATTAAACGATGTTCAGTTGATAAAAGACTACTTATTTTATTTGTTACTTTTTATAGTCGGGGGTTTTTAAATTTTTAATTTAATTTTTTTTAGTTTAAAACCTGCTTTAAACTAAAAAAAACCGCATCCAAATCCGTCCACGCGTTTAAGAGCTATAGTGCCACAGACAGACACACACACACACACACACACAGACAGACATCGACGTCAAACTTATAACACCCCTCTTTTGGCGTCGGGGGTTAAAAATGGCCACTTCTGGCATCAACACCGTGTCCTCATCTGGTTTTCGCGCAACCCATGAAGACTTAATGGAAGAACAATATGTTTCTTTTTAAATTTTTACATTTTTACACATTTTACACCAAATCCAATATTGATTGGTAGATAGTTGTGTATTTTTTTTATTTATATTCCACCTTACTAATACTACTAATAATATTTTTATTGCCTTTGTGGGTAAAACCATGACTGTAATTAAACACTTTTGTGCGCGATGGTATTTTAAAACAAATGTTAAACGTCAGACTCAAAAATCGTCTAATGCGCATCAGTCAGCTAGGGTTCATTTTTCGTGGTGCGACCTATAACCTGGTAAATATGAATTCTCCAAATCATAAATAAGTCTAAAATTAGGTTGCAAGCAAAACCTCGATGGGTATTCTGCAGCCGGTTTTCGTACTACATTTAACAGCTGGTAACCCTCATTTGTGGCCAGATTTCGTTAGGCAACCCCTATATCAAAATAAACAAAAAAAAAGCTTTAATTTGGTATATAACTCATGATTGTACGTTATGGGTGTAAAGATGTAACAGAATCGTACCTCTTTAAACCTGGCTGCGATGAGGTGCGGCCAGCTGAACAGCGGCAACCATGGTTTTTTAGAGTCGTTAAGGATATCGCCGTAAGGTGGATAACATTTTATTGAAAAAGCAAGTTAGTGAAGTTTTTTTCCCAGTATGAATTTTTCTTTTTTTTTTTTTTTAATACTTGCTGCCACATTTTAATAGGCAACCTAGTCAATATTAATTCTCCTAATCATAAATAAGTTTAAAGACTTGGTTTCAAGCGAAAACGCGATAGGTACGGTTTTTAGCTACCGGATCTTAGACTATCAGATCAAGGACTGGAAACCACAGCCCAAGCCTAGCCAGAAATTAAACTTTGATTTATTTTGATTTAAGTTTCTTTCAACCACAGATTCAATAAAAACAAGTCCAGCCCAAGTCAAGCCTGTGAGCCCGTGTGAACCTGTGAGTCAAGCAAGGAGTTACTTTTTAAATTTTTAACAATGATATTAATTACTTTTAAAAGAATAAAATGACCATAGATTTGCCTTCACAGAGTTCACAACTCCCTCGAACTCCTAATGAAAACCATAAACCAAGCAAAACGGGCAGCACCTTAGATTAATAATATTACATAGATTAAATGTCAAATAACAAGTGAGATGCATATGTTCTATTTCCTTTTACATACGATGTTATCAGTGCGCTAGAAAGAGACATATATTACAATGCCGTTTCGCCATGTAGAAGGTTGTCACAAGTTTGTGTTTGGCTAGTGATGTGCTGATTATCGGTATTAGTGGATGTCGATCATCAAAGCCATTAGAAAATTTCTTCTCAAGACCTCTATTAGCCTAACCTATTTTCGAAAATATCCGCATATAAAAACAACACGGGTAGTTATGACCCAACCTAGAGTGCATTCCATGAAATAATGCCTATTTTCGGAATGTTGGTACATGGAAATTAGTGTGGCGAGATCTGTCATTGCCATACAAATTACCAACTGCCAACATTCCGAAAAAAAGGCATTATTTCATGGAATGCACTCTAGCTGACGCCGGGTTTATAGACGTCAGTGTTTAAGTTAAATATAATAATCTTTTAATGTTATATACATGTTTTTTTTATTTCGACATTGGTAAAAAATGAAACCAAAATTTTTTCGCTTTTAACTGCACATTAAAATATAAATAAAAATAAAAATCTTCATTATTGGCCTTTAAAAATAATAGTTTTTGTCAAGTGGCTGCGAATTTTTTCAGTGTGTAAACAAATATTTTTTGTAATATAATGAATCCTAATTTTTAGATAATCTGTATCTTTCGCTATGTTTAGTGACGGAATTGCATCACTATTGAGGCGTCTGAACTTTGTATTATCCGTTGTCGTGAAAGCAGCGTCCGGAAAATGTTTAGAACAAAGTTTGGCGTGTTTCGATGGTATCCAGTTCGGCCTGATTGTAAATTTTATCCATTGATTTTTTCTTTCAACGTCCTTTTCAGGAAATCTAAAAAATCGTAGATATTAATAATCATATCGATAACAATTTTGATATCACTAGTAACCTAAAATCGCCAATTTTGTTTATCTGAAAAATCGTCACAAATACAACAAATATGTGTAGTATATAAATCGATAGTGAAAGAGTACTATTTATTCTTACCATCTATCAATATCATTCATCAATATTAATACAATAATGAAAAATATCTCAACAAAATTACCTGTGGAATATTATCAGTTCATTTTCGTTTTCTTTTCTTGAACTGTGGGATTTGCATCCTTTTACAGCACACGACATCAGCACCTATAATTGATAAAAGCTTCTCGATGCTTTCTAACACGTTTTTACGCAGATATTTATCCAATTTTAATTAAAAAATAGAAAAAACATCAACAATCTGACAACTTTCTGACAACTAAGAATAATAGTACAAAATTAAGTTGACAGGTTATGAGAACTTTTTTGACTTCTCGTAGTATTGAATGGGACCGAAGGAAACTCGACTTCTTAATTTGTTAGCATGGTTTGGGACCAAAATGGGACCATTTCATAAATTTTAGTGACACGTTGAAAAATAATAAAAACAAACAGTATTGTTTGTTTCACTTACACTCATTGATATGCTAATAAGGATTAAAGAGTTAGATATAGGAGCTTTGGTTTGTCTCTTTATTCGCCATCTATGACTATATTATTAATCTAAGGGCAGCACTGACATGTCAAACTTATGGATATGAAATACCGTCTGGATTTGCGTGCCTGGTCTGGCGCAAAATGGCTACCTTTTTGTATGGAATTTCTTATCGTTTGACAGGTCATCTACCAAGAAAACAATGAGAAAACTTGGCGCAACCTTGGCACGCTGTCATAAACTCATTTTGTATATGAAAAAGTAATGGGGCCACTCCAGTCTATAGGTATCCCATCCACGGGCAGAATAAAGATGACAACTTGCTTTGACGCATTCTTTGACGGATCGTTGTTTTCGCCAAGTTATCATGCTTTATACTTTATGAGATATTTTTAATATTGAATACAATATTACAAGATCAAGTTAGATATTATTGTTATTTTCCTAATAAGATTTAATGTTAGATTTTATTTTGTAAGCTATTTTACTTTTAATAATGAAGCCGATTCCGGAGACCAGGTTGGTGTCTTTCACATTAAACTCTTGAAGCATGGGAGGTCCTGGTGCACAGCAGGACTGGATGGAGAGCAAAGAGGCCTTTGCCCAGCAGCTAGAAGTGATAGGCTGACTGTATCTGTATTATATCTTGAGTGTCACTGGTTCCTAAATCCGTTCCAACAATCCATAGTATTTGAGATTTGAAACGCACTTCTTAAGTAGGTATGTAGGTATAGTTGAGAAGGAACACCATGGGGTTTTAGTCGGTGCGAGTCCGACATAACTCTTCGTCTTTCTCCGAGATGAAGGGTATCCATAACGGATTTCCCCATGAAAAAAAAAGGTAAAGTTATCAAATGGTTTTAAATTCAGAGATTAAATTACATTCTTTATAGCTTGATCTGCTTTGTTTTATCCCCCATTTGACTCTGAACTGCACTTACAAGCCTGATAAACTTAAGCAGTTGTTATTATAAACTATAAAATGTAACTAATATTTTTCATTGTAATAACTTTTAGTGTCCTACAAAACTTCACTTGCAAGGATTGTAAAGAAATAGCCGAAATAAAAGGCAGTGGAATAAAGATTTATCAATACGAAATTGATAGAAAAAATGTAAGTTGTTATAAACGGGCATGATGACTAAAAAAATGTTGTTAGTCCATCACATAAATTATTTCAAAATATTCGACACGTATTCTTTCTTTTTTCTCTTAAACTAAAAATGACAAAGATACACTGGGTTGAAGTTGCTCGTGACGTCACGCCTCAGTACGATTTTAATCGAGGAGTGACGTCAATACCCCCCACTCCGTAACTTTGATGCTCTGTATCTTTGTATTTATTTATGTATTTGATTATGTAAAAAATGTGTTTCAAATATTTTTAATAGCCTAAAAGACAAAAGGGGGTATCCCAAGGGTGGTCCCATGGTAAGGAAACCAGGATCTGATGGTGGAATCCTGGAGAAATCGAGGGAAACTCCCGAAAAAACTGTATTTTCGACTAGTCTGTTTCTTATGTTTCTTCACACAACTTCGTCGTCCATGAACCGATTTGGATGATTCTTTTTTTGTTGGAAAGGGGGTATCCCAAGAGTGGTCCCATGGTAAGGAAACCAGGACCTGATGGTGGAAACCTGGAGATATCGAGGGAAACACTCGAAAAAATTGCATCGTGACTAGTGTGTTTCTTAATATTATGCAATAATAAGAATTTTAAAGCCCTAATATTTAATGAGGGTCTGACGTTGACCTGATGATGGAGCGGAAGGGCAGTCGAAGGAACTCGACAACGGTTTACAGCAAGTACTTTGTGTTTGGGCTTGATTAACTTATATTATTGAGACCTTTCATCTAAATGGGTTGTGACTGTTATTAGGGGTCTGATAATGAAAATGAAGGACAGTCAAGGGAAACTAAAAAATGTGAAAAAAAAAAAAATCCCAAAAAAGAAACAACTTCAAAACGGAAACTAAAAAGTATGAAAAAAATTAACTTGTATAGAAAATTTCGAGTTTATAAGTGATTAAAAGAAACATAAACAATTAAATAAAATAATTATGTCATTAAAATTTTTGAAGACGGTGCCACCTGTTTCCTTGAGATGTAAAAAAGATTGATTATAAGTACCTATATTACCTATATCTAGTTATTGTTTTACTTGGCACCGTCTTCAAAATTTTTAAAGCCATAATTATTTAATTGTTTACGTTTCTTTTAATCACTTATAAACTCGAAATTTTCTATAGAAGTTAATTTATTTCATACTTTTTAGTTTCCGTTTTGAAGTTGTTTCTTTTTTGGCAAATTTTTTTTTTATTTTAAATAGGTAATGGCAGAGACACAAATCGAAAAATCTGGTACAGTGGAGATCACAAAAAATATCTTTATTGTCATAAATTTAAGAAACTTACCAGACTTACCGATGTTCTTGGAAGATGGTAAGAAATTTCATTTTAATTATAGATAGGTACCTATGTAGTATGGACGTACGGGGATACTTCGGTTCAGTGGGAAATACATCGTTTCGCTTAAACTCTTGTTTTTGTAAGTTTTATCAATGATGATATTACATAATCAAAAATTTGGTGCTTTTTTATTTAAAATTAAGTATACTGATGACGATTACACTTTTAAGTAAAGAAAAAACCGGCCATGTGCGTGTCGGACTCGCGCGTAAAACGTTCCATACTGTTCACTAGGTTAACAATAGCCTAATAATGTCTGCCAGTTGCCATTATTGATATCGAGCAAAAAAAGACAAAAAAATACGTTTGTTGTATGGGAGCCCCCCTTTATTATTATTATTTTCTTTTTAGTAGTTCCTGTCATAGTGGCAACGGTAATACCTCATCTGTGAAAATTTTAATAGTCTAGCTATAACTGTTCATGAAATACTACATCCTGGTGACAGACGGACGGACAGACGGACAGCCAAATCTCAGTAATATTTTCATTTTCACCCTTTGGGTACGGAACTCTAAGAACGAAACGACATATTTTCCTCTATGGCAAGAAGCTCCGCTCGACTTCAACTAATAGATAATTTGCGTTGTTACTTAATTAATGTCTTAATAATGCATTTCAGTCAAACAACAAATCGATTGTAAAAGATGCCAATACATAGCAAAACGTGCTCAGACATATTTAGAGCGCGATAGACGTGTCGAAAAAGATGATATATATAGTATATGTGATCATTGCAGAAGAAAACTTCAACCGTGTGATGACATCCGTTCACTGTGTGATAAGATCATTGAAAAAATTGACAGTGACAAGTTTCTTAAAGAAAAGACTAAAGATTTTGCTCCTAAAACCAGATTATGGCCTTTAGGACAACCCTATTTTGGAGACTATCTTCCCAAAACAGACCACAAAAAATTTGAAGCATTTAAACAAAAGCCCACTGCAGGTGATGAAATGAAAGTAATTCAAGGACCAACCAGGAGTTTCCAAGACTCTTCTGAATCAGTGATGAATTTGTTTCCTCAGTCGGATTTCTTAAAGATGAACAAATTTTTATTTCCAAAAGAAAAAGGTGCTTCCTACAAACAACAACAATGGATGACGACAACTTCAGATGAAATCATAGAGGGCATCCGAGAAAGAGACATGATTCGAACCAAAGGAAGAGATAAAACTTTTGAGGGAAAAGAACAAGGGCAACAAGGTAGAAAACATGAACTTTCAGATGACATGATGGATTGGGAAAGTAAAGAACAAAGAAAAAAATATCTAGAAAAGAGAGGAAAATATCCAGATAGAGAAATGATGAGCAGGTCATCTGAAATTTATAAACCGGGTAGAATTAAAGACACAACAGGGATCAAAACTAAATCTTCAGATGAAATTCAAAGGGCAGGAAAGAAAATGAAAAGAAAGTCTGACAGGCAGCAAAGTGACGAATATATGCAGACAGGAAAAACAGAACCACAAAGAGATAGTAAGGGCAATTTGTTACCAGCAGACAAACAGTATA
Organism: Anarsia innoxiella; assembly: GCA_947563765.1. NCBI lineage: Eukaryota > Metazoa > Arthropoda > Insecta > Lepidoptera > Gelechiidae > Anarsia > Anarsia innoxiella. The sequence continues at coordinate 1,822,311 of OX387413.1, forward strand.
AACAAGGCAAAGATAAAAAACAAGGTGAATATAAAATGGCAAGAGATGACGGAGATGTGAAGAGAGTAAAAATAGAACCACGAAGAGATAGTAAGGGCAATTTGTTACCAGCAGACAAACAGTATAAACAAGGCAAAGATAAAAAACAAGGTGAATATAAAATGGCAAGAGATGACGGAGATGTGAAGAGAGAAAAAATAGAACCACGAAGAGAAAGTAAGAGCAATTTGTTACCAGCAGACAAACAGTATAAACAAGGCAAAGATAAAAAACAAGGTGAATATAAAATGGCAAGAGATGACGGAGATGTGAAGAGAGAAAAAATAGAACCACGAAGAGAAAGTAAGAGCAATTTGTTACCAGCAGACAAACAGTATAAACAAGGCAAAGATAAAAAACAAGGTGAATATAAAATGGCAAGAGATGACGGAGATGTGAAGAGAGAAAAAATAGAACCACGAAGAGAAAGTAAGAGCAATTTGTTACCAGCAGACAAACAGTATAAACAAGGCAAAGATAAAAAAACACCTGGTTCACCTGATGAGGAAAAGCAAATAAAAAATACTCAAGAAAAACAACTTGGAAAAGGTAGAGATGAACGAACGAAGAAAGAAGATAAAGGTAAATCAAAGCAATTGGAAGGTGTAGCTGATAGTATGGGAAGGAAAACTGAATCTAAAGGGACCAGGAAAAAAGAAAAATTCAAAAAAGACGACGAATCCATTTCCTCTTCTGAAAAAAAAGAGGAATCAATAGTGTCAAAAGAAAAGGGCAAAGATAAAAAAAAAGGCTTAAAAGAAACTTCCGGAAAAAAAGGAAAACCCTTCGAGGAAGATATGATGACACGTTTAACGAATAAAGGTGATATACATAGAAAAGAAAAACCTGAGAAACCAGAGAAAGATATTAAAATAGTCGTTCCCAAGGAGAAAAAGCGTAAAAAGTTACCAAAACAAGTAAAAAGAGGTAAAGGTGACAGAGAAGCTTACGATGAAATGGTCAAGACGGAAAGAGGAATGGTCTCAAAAGATGTTAAAATTATTGCCGAAGATGTAGTACAACCATCACTGCTAACAGCACATATGAAGGGCATAGCAAGATCTCTGATAGCCGGCAGAAGGGATGCCACAGCTGTAGCAAGAGCAGAATTAGAATTAAAAGTGAATCAAGTTGTGATGGAAAATAAGGGACTAGACGTTATATATTCTTTGTCCCAAAAGAAAAAACGTAGTTCATGTCCTGAGGAATTGCCTGAGATCCCAAAAAAATACAAGTTATTTAAAATACATAAAACTCCATCATTTAGACATGAAGTTGACGCAAAGGGTCAAAAACTTCTTTTAACTCTATTAGGAGAACAAAAACAACTCATAGATTCTGATATCGAACTTGATATAGAAAGTTTATTTAATGAAATGAAAAGAAAGAAGCGGAGTACTAAAATGATTAAAACCACGCAGATTGTTGATTATAATCCAGCACATTACATCAAGGAAGCATCCGAACCGGCAGCCTTGTTTTTTCACTCATCTTCTAGTACACGATTTCCAGCCATAGACACATCAATCAAATCTGAACCCTCTGACGCTGATATATCGAAGAAAACGATTGTAAGTAAAAGCAATTAAATAAACTCAAGAGCAATGAATCCGGGTCACTTAAGATTCCAAAAATCTCGCGATCCAAGAATGCTAGCTTAATGAAATAAAATGTTTATAAAAGATAAATACTTGTTAAATGAAAGTATAAAAAAAAAATCAAAGGTTAATGGGACCCTTACTATAGAACGGCGAACACTGATGAGTCGTACCTTATTTTAAGGCTCGAGACGTCTAGATGTACTGGCGTAATGGGCGTTACAGTGGGTTATGGGAAAAAAGTTGTCAAAAAAATGAAAATATATTAATAAGTAAGTGACCCGGATTCTTTGCTCCCGAGTGTATAAGGCCCTAAATATCGATTAAAATTCCCATAATTTTAAGAAAATTGTAGCGGTATCAAAATATAGGTAAAAGACATTTCATTTTATACAGGAGGATGACACCAAAAAAGTGATGCGGTATGCGTTATCCGATCGCTCTTGTATAGATAAAGGGTGGACCATGTTGCCGACTGAAAAAATATTACGGAGGGTAAGCTTGTTAACAACAGGTTGTTAATAACCCTTTAAAGTACCTACTCGCTTTTGGGTATATTACTTCTAGATGGGGGCGGCTTGTTCGAATCTTGTTAATTAAGTAACAGCAATTGATTAATTATTAAATTTGATATTTATTTTAATATTCTATGCCTCTTTATAAATAATTGAATACAATAAAATTACCACTTCTAGATATAATCTCTATCCAAACGTTTATTAGGCATGATGACAAATAAAAATATTTAAGTCCATCTTAAGATTATTTTAAAATATTCGACACGTATTTTTTCTTTTTCTCTTAAACTAAAAATGACAAAGATACACTGGGTTAAAGTTGCTCATGACGTCACGCCTTGGTACGATTTTTACCTAGGAGTGACGTCAATACCGTAAAAAATGTGTTTTAAATATTTTTTAATAGCTTAAAAGACGGACTAATTATTTTTTGAATTTAGTCATCATCCCTATTAGTGGCAAAAGATTGTGGAATGTCCAAGCTTTCAAAATCTACTAACATTTTTTTTTAATTTTAGATGAACGTATATCGCATGAGACCATCCCATCCAGAGTTTGACTGGATAAAGCGTAACAAAAGTAAAGGTTTTATGCAATACGACACAGGCGAGAGGCTAGCTGTGTTTGAGAACGACGGACGAACTCAATGTTATTATAAAAATGGTCGGATAGCTCTAAATTACTATGACGCCGAAGGTAATATTAATTATGATTCTACTCCTACTTATAAAAATAGTACTGCTAATAATAAAAGGTATGCAAAAGTATTGGAAAAAGATAAAGAAACATGTCTCAAATAGATAAATAGTCTCTTTTATCACTCAGATAAAAAATATATTTCAGAAAAGTCGGTAAAAGATACTAATCTGACCCATATTTTGCAACTTTTAAATTTCATGAAACATTTGATGCTGCGTTTCCTATGCTATTCCTTGTTTTGCAGCAACTGGCTAAATTATAACAAGCGTTATTCTGCATGTTTTCAGAAGCCAATGCGAAACAACGTTTTGTGGTGTATAGCGATGGTGAGCCGGATAATTGGGGCCGACCTCAGCCTGTCACAGTTCTTGCAATGTTTGACTACGTGGGCAATGGGATTGTATTGGATCATGCTGGAAAAACGCGGTGAGACTTTTTTTCTCTACTTTGATTGTAAATCCGTCCTACTTATATTTTAAATGTTAAAGTTTGTGCCGATGGATGGACGTGAAGAACCTAATGAGTACCAAAATTTTAATGAAACTACAATATTGCATCTAATTTTGGCTAACCCTTTAACAGTGGTCTTTTTTACTTTATATTCCAAATTGTTAGTAACCAGAAGAACACCAGGAAATAGGAGCTATTAAGATTTTAAAATATTAATATAAAATAAATTATTGACAGGCTTAAGTACAACCAAACAGAAGGCGTAGTCCTCGACCCAACTTTGGGCTCAACGCAATGGAAGTGGCACTCTCTGAACGATCCTCCAGTACTACAACAAGTCATGATAGACACACACATGCATTACAAAGATCCTGAAATAGTAAGACTAGGCGAAGCTCTTGGAGAACTCAAAAAAGAAAAACCTAATGATGAGCAAATGCTAACAATCGAACTAGACAACTTTGTTAAGGAGAAAACCAAGAAACTGGATGCAGATTTTACTCCCTATCAAATCAAAATGAAAGCGTTAAAAATAAACAATCAGTTTTCGTTAAAAATTATAGATCAAAGGACGATATATCTTTTATTTCAAGATGGAAAAACACATATAACTTTAAACTTGGGAATGGTATTGGATAATAAAGAGATAGTGGATACGGAGACTGTGGAGCTTGGTATTGTACATAATGCGTTGGAAAGGTTCCCGGCAAAGACAGATAGCATACAAGATTTGCAGGTGGGCTTAGAACATGCACGTAAGAGGGAGAAAATTAGATTGGAGAAGGAAAACAGGCTTCGTCCGCATGCTCCGAGGACTGTGGAGAGTTCCGACCAACTGAATGCTGCCTTGTCTCGTCCTCTGCGTACTTTAGGGCGACTCAACGCACTTTCACCCTGGAATACGCAGTGCCATCAAAGCACTTGCAATTTTGGTTAGACCGCTGTATCAAATACCTGTTTTTTTTTTAAGTAGCTTGTTGTGTCTCACTGCTGGCAAAGGCCTCTATCTGCCCAAAGCCAACATTGCCTAGGTAAAATTCATTTTTAAACCGAATGCATCGAGATATTTTTTATACAATTATATGAAGTTTTTAGCAACTACAGTCTTTCACAAAGACTGCCCTTGGTCTCCAAAGCTCAACAATATAATTAAATACAAATGTTACGTATGTGATTAATTTAGTATTGTATTATCTTATTATATATTATTTAGTATCGTTAAAAATCATATTTGACAATTATGATTTTTAACGATTATGTATTCAAGAGTAATCACTGCATTTGTATAAATTTTAGGATAGCTTATTTTGCGTACCTAATTTTAGTTTTTGTTTTAATTTTGTAGTTTTAATTTCTTCAGTTAATAAATATTTTATGATAAATAAATGAAAATGAAAATGAAAAGTGTTTTATTCAAAAATATTTTTTTCTGTATAGCCGAGAGGAAGAAAACTGCAAGAAACCTTCGACACAGGGCCCTACGTTATGTGAAATTTATCTTTTTTTACATATTTTAAATAGTTTTTTATTTTGTAACTTTATCAATGAAGTAGGACTGGGCTGTCCCGAGATCTATTTACACACATCCGGGCCGTGTCCGGGACGTGTTCGGTCGTCATGACGACGTGTGTGAACGTATCCATAGAAAATGTATGGAATGCTTTGATGGAATGATACTTTTTTCCCAGACACGTCCCGGACACGGCCCGGGTGTGTGTAGATAGACCATTTACTCGAACGACCATTAGTTATTTTGAAATTAGGCCTTCTAATCGTAGACCATTTAAATTTTAGTCCGTAGCTCTTACAACTTTAGGAACTGTAATACGTAACCAGGTTAGCATGACCATCAAATGATCACCCACCAAGATACCATCTTCCGCATCTACCAAGTAAAACAAAATTAGTCTTTCGACTGTTTAAGCCCCTTCTATAGCACCATTGACCATTGATAGCGCCCAAATAGCACCCATATGCGATTACTGGTTGATTTTCCATTTTTCACTACTTTTTTAATTGCACTCAGGGCCGGTGCACATCTAGCGGAGCGCAGACACAGACGTATGAAAGCTGCTGTGAGCGCAGAGCATATTTGTGCTGGCCCTAATATCACATCCACACCATTCCTCTGAGTCCACACCACACTGAAACCATTGACTAAAACTAAACCTGTAACTAAGCTCAATATATTTGATATCCAAACCAAAAACTAGACAAGAAGAAATAAGAAATGCTCATAAATTATTGACATTTAATTTTGATTTTGATTTGTAATGATATTTTCGTCATATTTTCTAGGATGCAGCACATTTTGTATTTTTGATAGAGATTTATCTGTAATATGTATTTTGGGGTGTTACATTAATATTATTTATAGATTAATTTGTCTTGGAAGTTATTTACATTTGATATGGCGTCTCGAGTCAGGTGAGTAAAATTTTGTATGATGACAGCGCATGGTTCAACTGCAGACCAAAGCTGCAGACACGTTTCTTGGAAATAAACTTTATTTCTTTGATAAAATCAAAATTAATAAACTTCATGCTGATAATGTGGTCTTACAGAAGGGAAACAATATATATGAGAGGATTTTTTAAATTACATCTCCAGATTTTTCTTTAAAAGATTACATGCAGCACCTAAACTTATTTTTTTAAAGTTGAAAGTTTTTAATACGCCTAAATCTTTAACACCGGATTGATAATTTAACTTTCAGTGATAAAAAAATTTGCAAGGATAATCCAGAAAAAACTGAACTAAAAGATGTCGGTGTTTCAATATATCGATATAAAATTAACGTCGGTGATGTAAGTCAGAAGTTGATAGCCTTTATTCCCGTCGAAGAAGATTCAGAAGTTGATAGCCTTTATTCCCGTCGAAGAAGATAAATTTTACCTAAAGTTATTTTCTTTCGTCTCTATAAATTGCTCTATTTGCGTCAATATTTGGAATTCCTTTCTAGTTCCCATCTTATTATCCAAATATTTATAGCTCCTCAGGCCGTAATTTTAAATTCACTTCCCGATAAAAACAATTAGATAAATAAAATAGGAATATTGAAATTGTTGATGCATATTTTCTCTTTGTCTGTTTCGAAGTTTAAGTTGACTTCTGCAGTTTGATCGATTATTACAATTTTGATAAATTTAGGTTGAAGAGAAGACCAAAAACACGGGAAAACAGTCGGTAAATGCAGCGAATATATTTTTGGTTGTTGATAAAAAAGAAAATGATGGAAGACCTGACCAAGAACATGGTAATTTGGCACTGATTTTAATCGATGTTCAATTTTGGATTACTGAATCAAGTTCCAATAAACGCTAGTCATTTGTTGCAGACAAAGGAAATTCAACTTGCAAAAGATGTCAATTTGCAATACAAGAGCGACTCCTTGAAAGCAACAAAGACATTTTGTCTGGAATTTGTGATCATTGTAGAGCAAAATTAAAAATTGAAGCAGATGTCCAAACTGTATGGGATAAAGTGTTATCAAAGATTCAGAAAGGCCGTCATGAAAAAGAGAAAACTCCAGATATACCATCATGGTATAGACCAACTATGGAAAAAACCGATGAAACCTTTAAAAAGAAGATACACGAGCACCTTAGAGCTCAAAGAAGATTGGAGGATGAAGATCCTAGACGATTACGAACTAAATATTTTTCAGAGGATTCACTTATAGTACCATTTCCTCATTTAAGGGAATTGTCGGAGGATGAGTCTTTTGATTTAGAGCAAGGTGACGTAAGAGGTATAACTTGGTCAAAAAGAGAACCTGTCAAACGAACATCTTCTGGATCATTACCGTCCAGAGAAACATCATACGAAAAGGATATTTCAGATGGGAAACAGCGGGCAGGAAGAAGAATGGCTCGGCAGTTTGGAATAGAAGACCGTCAAATAGATGAAGTCATTATTGATAAAGATGGAAAGAAGGTTGTTCAAAGTTGTATTGGTTCTACACAAACCAAACAGGATGGTGATTTTGATCTTACGTCATTAGCTGAGTCAAAGCAGAAAGATAAACGCCGTGGACATAAAAGTGCTCATGAAATTCGTTTATCTGATACGAAAGTACGCGCAGATAAAGAATCCCGTCAAGATAAAGGCGTTAGTCAAGATAAGTTGATTAAAACACAAACTTCTCCAAGAGAAGCTACTGAAATAAAAAGTAAAGCAAAAGTTGAAAAAGAAACCACAGATGAAAAACAAAAAGCATCACAAACTACTCCAAGAGAAGCTGCTGAAACAAAAAGTAAACCAAAAGTTGAAAAAGAAACCATGGATGAAAAACAAAAAATATCAGGTTCACCAAAAGGATCATTGGAAAGTAGAAGTAAAGCCAAAGAGGAAAAGCAAGAACAAGTATCAAAATCACAAACTTTGCCAAAACCATCAGCGCCAAAAGAATCTGCAACAAAATCTGCAACTATGTCGAAATCTCCATCGGTGTCAAAAGTTAAAGCAGAAGGTAAAATTAAAACACAAGATGAAAAGCAAGGGAAACAAGAACAGCCTGGCAAATCAACTGCATTATCAAAGCCTGAGCCGAAAACTCCAGTGGAAGGAAAAATAAAGCAACAAGATGAAAAAGAAACCAAACATGAAAAAGTAGAAAAACCTTATGTTCCATCTAAAGAAGCACCTGAAGCAAAAGCTAAACCACAAACAGAAGAAAAAATGAAACATGATCTACCAAAAGGTGAAGCAGAAAAGCCAGGAAAAACAAAAGACATGGATGGTTCTAAAGATACAAAGGCTGAAAAAGCAAAAGGAACAGAAGTATCCGAAAAACTTAAACATGACAAATCCAAAACAGAACAACACGAAAAACCATCAACTCAAAAGGAATCAGACAAGTCTGGAAAGGGTATAGATGATAAATCAGGAAAAACAGATATTTCGAAACAAAAAGACATAGAAACAAAAACACAAGAAAAAAAAGAAACAAACGTGAAAGAAACAAAAGCACAAGAAAAAGAAAAAAACGTGAAACCTCCTGGGAAAGGCAAAAGCGATTCGAAATTTGAAAAGGAAGATGAAATGAAATCAGAAAGAGGAAAGCAGTTGCAAAAAGGAGACAATGCCGAATCACAACAAAAAACTAAAGATGGAAAACCTGAAAAAGGATTAACAAAAGATCAAAAACATGTGGACAAAACTGAAGAAACTTTAAAGAAAAAGCAATCAAAAGAAAAAGAAATGAAAATCGTTATGGAAAAAAATGAAAGTAAACAAATGGACATAAAAGTTCGTAAAGGCGATGACGAGAAGAGAACAATTGAAGTAAAGTCCGTTGGAGCTGCTCCAGCTGATAAAGATCTTCCACCTGCAAATATAGCACAACAGCGAAAAATTTCAGAAGACAAGGGAAAAAAGAAAGTCACTGATGACAAAAGCGAAGAAACAGGAAAGAAAAAGGAACCAAAAGAAAAAGAAATGAAAATCGTTATGGAAAAAACTGATGTCAAAGAAATGGGCATGAAAATTCGCAAAGGCGAAGAGGAGAAGAGAATAATAGAAGTAAAGTCCGTTGGAGCTGCTCCAGCTGCTAAAGATCTTCCACCTGCAAATATAGCACAACAACTAAAAGATTTAGAAGAGAAGGCAAAAAAGAAAGCCGCTGATGATACTGAAAAACGGCCAAAGCATCCTGAACGAGAACTCAAAATGAATGAAGTCATAATGGCGGCTGAGGTGGACACTTTAAGATTCGCTATTCCTAAACAAGACAAAAAACCTACTGCAGTCATACCAGAGCTGCCTCCGATCCCAGGCCAGTATGCTCTTAAGGAAGTTATGGGTGGACTTCCAGAAGATCCAGCAGCTTTTCAGTCAAAAATAGACCGGCATAAAGCCAAATCAGTTAGCCGTCTGACGATTCGTGACGAAGCTATTTTAAAAAAGTATATAAGTTCAGATCGTGATAAAGCTACATTAAAAAAACTAACACCAGTAATGGTCGATTCTGAGTTAGCGTTGGACCTTGAAAGCTTACTGAACGCTAGTGAAAAAGAACCATCTTGGACGAATCAAATGATCAAAGGAACGCAAATTGTCCCCAGAGATGAGAAAGCGTTAGAGGAAGACAAGCGAGTAAATCCACCAATGCTCTTCCATATGAAGAAACTGCCTGAGGAATCCTTAGCTACGTCACGGGACACCTCTAGTAAAAAAGCGGAATCAGATCAGGTAAAAAAATATATTACTTCGCATAATTTCAGTCTTTTAAAATTTCTGGTTATTTGTATCTTTACGGCGCTTGTACACGATAAGAAATATTACCGTGTCTGCGGCAGACAAGACAAATTCTTCTTGTACACGACAAGAATTTTGTCTGTTCTACGAAAAAACACGGCTCTTCAACAACATTCGCCGCATCGTGTCTTGCGCAGACAAGATTTTTTTCGTGGACGGCTGCGGGCAGTGTACACAGTTTTTTTCTAGTTACGACATGAATAAGTAGGCCCGGCGTATTTTCTGATCGTATACAAGGGCCTGTATTCCTAAACTATCAAGTTTAGCAATCATTTACATTGACTGAAAATAAATACGTGATAATGAATAAAAATGTAATTAATCTAATTTGCTTCAGGGTGATAGACAGCCACTTTCTTACGCTCTATCCGATCGCACGTTTATTGAAAAAGGATGGACTGTGCTTCCGACAGAAAAGGTTCTAAGAAAAGTAAGTACCTAGCCTACCACACCTACCTACCACAGCGTTATTTTTAATATTGTAATTACCCATTCTTTTAATTGAAATAAGTCAAAATGAAATTAAAAAAAAAATAAAGTTAGCTTTAGCCTGAAACATTAACCCAAATTGAACAAAACAATCACAATTCCAGATGAACATATACCGCATGAGACCATCACGACCAAAATTCGATTGGTTCCAAAACAACAAGAATAAAGGTGTTATAAAATACGACACGGGAGAAAAACTAGCAGAGTTTGACGATGATGGTCGAGCTAGATGTTATTATAAGAACGGACGTCTTGCACTTAATTATTACGATACTGAAGGTAAATAGGAAGTTTTCAGGTTGATATGAATGTCTGATAGGAAAGAGAATACAGAACGATGTAAAACAACGATGTCTGTAGTTTTAAACATATAAACTCTCTTATTACAAAACGAGTTTTAAAGATAGTTCGACGTTAGTTTAGTTTGACGTTTTGTCCATAACCGAAACATCAAACTTAACGAACTATGTCGAACTATCTTTAAAACTCGTTTTGTAATAAGTTATTAGTTTATATAAGTTTGACGAATTTGATGAATATTAGTTTGACGTTTTGTCCATAGCCGAAACATCAAACTAAACGAACTAAAATCGAACTATCTTTAAAACTCATTTTGTAATAAGGGGGATGGAATCTTCGCCATTCATCATCTTATTAACTAGAAAATCATGGACGCTTAAATATCATTTTCACTGAAATGCCCTTTTTCTCAATGATTATATCTGTTGCAAATATCATAAATTGTATTGTCATCAACAGAAACTAATGCCCAGCAAAGATACGTAGTGTATAGCAGTGGCGAACAGGATAGCAAAGGCCGTTCCCGACCTGTCACTATATTAGCCATGTTTGACTATAGCGGGAACGGCATTGTTTTCGATCACAATGGGAAAATTCGGTAAGAAACACTATTTTATTAGGTAATTTCGATCCAGAAGTTAGTAGATACGATACATTTAGGTACTTGCATATACATACTCAATATTTGAACTTCTAACATCTTTTAAACTCCATCATTACCAGCTAGATTCTCATAATTTAGTTTTATATTATGTAGTCGCAAATTCCCTTGCCACAAATTCTTGAATGAAAGTGTTAAACAGTGACTATTTTCAACAGGTTAAAATATAATCAATCAGAAGGCGTAGTTCTAGACAGGAGCCTAGGTCCAGTAACGCACTGGAAATGGCATTCTTTGAACGATCCCCCAGTTCTACAGCAAGTAATGATCGATACACACATGATGTTCAAAGACCCAGAAATCGTCAAACTCGGTGAGAATCAGGAGGACCATAAGCAGAGACCGGCAGATGATGAAGCAATGTTAGCTATAGAGTTTGAGAATTTTGTGAAAGAGAAAACAAAGAAACTCTCTGCAAAGTTTTTACCGTATCAGATAAAGATGAAAGCTTTGGAAATAAACGAGCAGTTTTCATTGAAAATTTTAGATCAAGCGACGATATACTTGCTCTACAGAGATGGTAATACGCATTTAAAATTGAATTTAGGGATGACGTTGGACCATCACGAGATTGTAGATACTGAAACGGTAGAATTGGGCGAAGTGTCCAGTAGCTTAGAGAAGTATCCAGCTAAGAGTACTAGTTTGGAACAATTGCAGTTGTGTTTAATGAATACTAAGAGAACGCATAGAGTGCGAACGGAGAGGGATAGTAAGATAAATCGTCCTGTTGGGAGGACCGTAGAGAGTGCTGACGAGCTGGAAGCGGCGAGGACCAAACCTTTGCATCCAGCTAATGTAAGACTAGCTACAGGTGACCATCAATGTCGTTACAGGAGAAAAGAACCTACTACTGTCCTCTATTATAATACTGGACTCATTTAGATGAAGTAAATTCTGAATCCCGACTGCCAACTATTGTTTTCGACTCTTATTTTTATTTTAGATTTTATTTAAAAAGTATTTTTAATGAACTTACTTGTATTGATTTTTATCGTTGTTAATAAACGAAAGATTTTAGATTATATTACTTGTTATATATCATGTTTGTGTGATATTATGATGTTTTTTATATATTTATCGACCCTAATCCTATCCTACAAATATTATAAATGTCAATGTTGGTGCCAATGGATGTTTATTACTTTATCAAATAAAAACACTGAACAGATTTTTATGAAATTTTACAATAACTTAGCTTGGACATTACGTATAATAAGGGTGAATCTTCAGAATCGAGAATTTTGATGTCCGGGGGCTTAAATCCTACGTTTCAAATTATAAAGTCAATAAAATATGTTTTAAACTATAGATTAAGGTGTTATCTACTTGGGAAAATAAAAATAATACATGAATTCAAATCGAAAGGTATTTAAAAAATAGTTCAAAGCCCTAAAAATTGATTCCACTGACGTGTCCGCTCTCCCGATTTATTCAGAAAACCTTAAAAATCTTTTTATCATATATACTTAAAGATTCATACATGTTTTTATTTTATTAAAGAATAGTTAATTATTACGCTACATAATAAATTTTACACGTATTTTACAATTAACTGAATTTCTCGAGTCATCTTAATTTTGTCCGGCACTAAAGTGTGATTACCTTGGCACGTCACTAAATCGCGCATACGACCCTAGTCGAGCCATTTGGATAGGCGCTGCCTATTTTCACGCGAACTGTGAGATGCATTTTATGTATCGAGGGGGTAGATTATGCGTGAAGTTGTACCCTTCACGAAATACAAAGATAAGTATCTGATTCCCCTGGCTTTGTTCTGTACGATCATTGATTACTATGTTCATGTTTTCTTATTAATTTTGTACTACAAGACTAGCTTGATATAGCTATGAATAAGCGCATGGGTGCCCATTATATAGCCTGGAAACATCATTACGCTAGTTAAATCCAATTTATGTAAAACGACAAAAAACCGATATTTCTTGCTTCCACTGGCTTGATTCCACTGGTTTAATGACCAAACCATACTAATAAAATCATACAGTTTGCTTAAATAACGGTTTATGTTGATTTCTAAAAATAGCGTTATGTGTAATAATGTTTGATGTTATTAAAAAACAGTTTCCCACTTTAAGGGAGGACGTTTCAAAGCTCGGTCACCTATTTAAAGATTTTGAATTAGCAACTTCACAGCAACTTGTATTAATACCCAATAACATTTTAAAGCCTAAATTCGAAGGTACGTTAACTGTTTTTAATTTTATTTAACAAAATTGAAACGTTTTTATACTTTATATTGCATTATTATTGATTCCCCTGGGCGTAAATTTTTAACATCAAATATCTTTAGATCCATATACATAAGAAATGAGTGCCTATTCAAAATATTTGTTTATTGACCTCTCTAATTTGTAATTTTATTCTCAATTTAAAAATAAAATAATATTTAAATTTTACCAGTGGAATCAACTAAAGAATCCCAAATCGAAGAAACACCCATAACATATAAGGCTATATTACTTGCAGATATTTCGCGTTTTTTTTAAAGATATGACGATAAATGTGTACGAAGTCGCAGGCAGCATCTATCTTACATAAATCATGAAAAACTGCAATTGGATTGCTTTTATACGTGACTGCTTGGCTTCAAAGAACAGTTGAGCAGTTAAGAATTAAGAAGAAACATAATATTATGAACTTATTATGTCATCATACGAAATGTATGAGGAGGTTGGTCTCATATTAACATTTCGTATATCGATATAACGATTCGTATTTATAAATAGAGTCAGGAACTTCAATGTGGTCACTGATGTAAAAGTCGTTGTGTGATTCCCATTATAGCGAAATGTTTATTATTTTGAGCTATTTAATAAGTTACCTTTTATTTACATCTCACAAACTCTCACGAAATAGGTTTTCATGTTACCTGTTTGTCGTTTGTCAACTAATATCTAAAAAAGAAATTAATATTCTTAATTTAAAACTCTATTCCGGTACTTGTAAAGTGCATATTACCAGACCTTGACACTTACCTTGACTTCGAACCGCCCGTGACCTCAACTTAGTAGATATCTCTAATTATAGTCGCTGTTATTGATAAATTGCAACCATTTATATATCTATAATAAATGCCTATAAAAATTGATTTATTGGATTCTTCTTAACCCCTTACTGCATAGCATGCCATATCGGTCATCAAAGGTTTTTGTCAACTCATTTAAATTTGGGTATGTTTTTTTAAATATGGTGACGCTAAAACCATAGGCCGGAAGTGTATTTTGACATTGGGTGATATACTTGGTGTCCAGCTTTAGTAAAAAAAAAGAAAATACCTGTTTATGGTCAACGGTCGAGAGGAGGGAAGTAGCCCCAATTCTCATGGGATTTTTTCATGGTTTTAGCCATAATTATGCTGAAATTTTTATACTATATCCTTCGGTATTCTTTTGGGAAGCTAATTACAAAAAAAAAACTAAAATAGCACGAGTAATTTCTGAGATATTGAGTGTTGAGTGAAGTGGCCTGATTTGGGTTAACATGCAGCGGTGGAAGTTTACGTGTGGCATATTTGGCATTGTATGCAATTTGTCAAAAATTCATAAAGAATCAAATATGGCATTCCATGCTATTGGTGAGAATTTTGCCCAGCATAGCGATCCGGACTAATAATTACTTATAATAATAAATACGTATCTAACACGCAACCACATTCGCAGGATGATACTGAATGAATTGTGTCAGCTAAATTACCTAATTAATTTATTTATATTTAATTTTACTTTAATATTCAATAATTATTAAACTAAGAATTACTTTTATTTTTAAAATTGTGAAACGTCGAACAAACTAACGGAAGTGACGGTTATAGCGCCATCTAGTAGTGAATAGCAGAACTATGCGAGAAGGGTATTTAAATTGAAAATCGGCGTCATTCTGGCAGTCTTGTTCGAGCGTTCGTGTAGTAAGGAAGTTGAAATCTATTGGTATGTACTTTAACTAATTCCTATATTGCTATTGATTGGTGTAACGTTCTATTTATTGCTTATTTATTTAATTGCTAAAACATGTTCGTATATTACTGATTAACCTTCTGTTAATGTTGACTGAATAAATATTATTTGGAACTATGTCGGCTTTATTAATTTTAAAACCCGTTTGGAGTCTGATTTGTACTAAATATCGTACAAGTCAGAAGTGGGATAAAAAAATCCACACCAACCCACAAAAGTGGAGTGTTTGTTCTTGCTTAAAATTATTATCATATTTACGACTACCTGCTTGCCAATTAATCACTAACTACCTACCCGCATTTTTGCTAAAAAATTGTTTTAAGGTTAAAATAAAACGTGTTTTTTTTTTGTAATTGTCAAGGATATTGCCGTTTTCTATTTTTATTATAGCATACGACAAGAATAATGAGCGATGCGATGAATTACTCCCCTGTTGTGGGGCCAGCACAGCCACCCTCTTACCAGGGCAACGCACAACGTGAAGATACGCAGCATACCCCGAGCAGCCGTCGGTCGCAACAGCGACAATTGCCGCATCAGCGGCAACGGCATGGTCGTTCGCCACGACGCCTCTTTACTCCTATGCGTGAGCGGTCGCGCAGCCAGCGCCTACCAAGAGCCGGTCACGCAGTGCTGGGGGGCGCAGATCAAGGCGCCGGTCACGAAGCCCATCCCGCCGGAGGATTAGTATGCGGGCTCCTCGCAGCCGGTCCCGCCGGGCGGATACAGAACGTCGTGGCTCCCGCAGCTTTCGATCACGCAGCACATTACGACTTCACAATGTGGATGACGGTTCCCGCGGGTCTCGTGGCCATAGCAGCCGGGGTCACAGTGGTCAGCGCTGTAGCAGTCGACACCGCAGCAGCCGGCGCAGCAGCGGCCGGCGTTGTCGGCGCCAGGGCAGCCAGCGCCGTAGCAGCCAGCGCCGCAACAGCCAGCGCCGCAGCCGTAAGCGTGACAGCAATCAACAGCAGACGACTTCACATGACACCACACAAGGTGCAGGTGAGATCCACACATTATTAGGCATAGATAACACTATGTTGTTAAATAATAATAATCCCAGCAACAACGGATTGCAACTATTAATAGACGCTTTGAAATCGATTATTCCTGACCCTGATAGAGTAGGATCGCATAATAATACCATCCCAGAGTTCGATCCCTCAAGAAAGGAGCAAACGATGACAATGTGGTTGCATAAGGTAAACGAGTGCGCCACAATTTATAATTGGTCGGAGAAGCAGGTAGTGCACTATGCTCTGCCTAAATTGAATTGAAGGGTGTAGCCAAACGATGGTATGAAGGATTGCCATCGATGCTCTTTTCTTGGGAGGATTGGCAGGCAAAGCTTTTGGCGACATTCCCGCCAGAAGAGAACTATGGGCAAATGCTGGCGGACATGCTTGCCAAACGCGCGCGCTTTGGTGACTCCTTAGAAGACTACTTTTATGACAAGATTGCGCTTATCCACCGATGTGGAATCGAGGGTAAACGGGCAGTAGAGTGTGTACTTCACGGTATAGACGATAGATCGGTTAGGCTTGGCGCAGAGGCAGCACAATTCACGGATTTAGACAAACTGTTAACTTATTTAAGAAATGCTAAACCTTTTAAACCGAACACTGACCGTAGGACAGCCAAAACTCATTTACCTAAAAATAATACTGAAAATAACAGTAAAAACGCAAATAAGGTTTTACGGTGCCTTAACTGTAAAGAAGAGGGTCACTTTTTCAGTCAGTGCAGTCTGCCATTAAAGAAGTGTAGTAAATGTTTGAAAGTTGGCCATGAGGCAGAGAATTGTTACTCTAAAAATGTTGTCAACAATAAAATCGAAAAATCAGTTAATGTAATTACTAATGGATTAAGTAACAACAAGTACTTTAAAACTGTAAAACTTAATGGCGTTACTTTGGACTCTTTCATAGATTTGGGAAGTGAGTGTTCTATAGTCAAATCCAGCGTACTGTCTAAACTAAATAATATAGACATTAATTATGATAATTTACCGGTACTTAGAGGCTTCGGTAACTCCATGGTGAATACATTGGGTAGATTCCGTGCTGAGTTAGAAGTTGATGCCATCAAAAATGAAACTGACATTCTTATCGTACCTGATGATGCGATGCAAATACCTATTATGATAGGACAAACATTTACTGAGCAACCCCACATACTTATAAAGAAAACTAGTGATGCTTTTGAGATTTCGCATATCCATGATGATATTATAGTCCCATGCAGTAAAATAAAAATATTTGTTACTAACGATATCTCTATTTCAAAAAGTAATATAGTAGATGTTTACACGGAACCAGCTTTTGAAGGCGAGTTGTTTATTGAAGGTGGTATACATTATAAAGTTAATAATTTGTATCAGGTTTTGGCAGGAATCTATAGTTTTGATAAAAGTGGGAAGGGACAAATTATGGTTAATGGTGTAAACTCTCATTGTTTTGTACTGGGTAAAAATATTTTGATTGCGCGTGGAATCATCGCTAGTAAAATTGATAATGTTTTTAATGTTACAAAATTTAGTAATATAGCCTGTACGAACCATGGAGCAATCGAAGTTTCGAATATAAAGTTTTCGAAAGACTTAGATTCAGCTTCGATAGACAGAGTTTTAGGACTGTTAAATAGATACCGTAAATGTTTTGCATTTTCATTATCCGAGCTAGGAAAGACTGACGTGGCTGAAATGTCTATTGATTTGCATAATAGTGACCCTGTTGTTTACAGACCTTACAGGTTAGCCATTAAAGAAAAGGAAATTGTTAGAACCATGATTGACGAACTTTTGCAAAACGGAATTGTGCGGCCTTCGGTCTCGCCCTATGCAAGTCCAATAGTCCTTGTAACTAAGAAAACCGGTGATCACAGGCTATGTATCGATTTTCGTGCTCTCAACAAGAAAACTGTGCGCGAAACTTACCCAATGCCCTTAATAGATGATCAAATAGACGCGCTAGCTGGTAATGACTATTTTACAACTCTCGACTTGGCTTCTGGTTATTACCAGATACCGATTAAGGAACAAGATAAACATAAAACAGCATTTGTGACGCCGGAGGGTCATTATGAGTTTAACAGAATGCCCTTCGGCTTAGCTAATGCTCCAGCTACTTTCCAACGCGTAATGCACCAGGTATTGGGTAATTTACGTCACAAAGAGGCATTAACATATTTGGATGACATAATTATTCCATCGAAGGACGTTGCAGAGGGTATGATGCGTTTAGAATCGGTTTTAGTATTATTATCAGAGGCTGGATTGACCCTGAACCTGTCGAAGTGTTGTTTTTTTGGACGTTCCGTAGATTATTTGGGGTTTGAAATTTCAGGCAAGGGTATCCGTCCAGGATCTAAAAAGATAGAAGCAGTAAAAGATTTTCCGACACCATCTAATGTGCACACAGTTCGACAATTTTTAGGGCTAGCCAGCTTCTTTAGACGCTTTGTGAAGGGATTTGCAGTAGTCGCGAAACCGCTAACACAGCTGCTGAAAAAGGATGCAGCGTGGGTGTGGGACTCTGAGCAGCAAAAGGCCTTTGATACGCTTAAACAGAACCTTGTAATAAAACCAATCTTGGCACTTTATAATCCTAACGCTGTTACAGAGCTCCACACTGACGCATGCAAAGTTGGTGTAGCCGGCATTCTGCTTCAACGAGATGAGCAAGGTATCCTTAAACCAGTCGCGTATTACAGCAAGCAAACTAGTCCCGAGGAACAAAACTATTGCTCATACGATCTTGAAACTTTGGCAGTTATAGCATCTTTACAAAGATTTAGGGTGTATTTGATAGGCCTTCATTTTAAAATAATCACAGATTGCAACTCTCTCAAAGCTACCTTCTTAAAACGTGACATGTTACCACGTGTAGCGAGATGGTGGACACAAATGCAAGAATTTGATTTTGAAATCGAGTATAGGGCTGGTATATCAATGGCACACGTGGATGCTTTGAGTCGCAACCCATCTACCAGTAATGATCAAAGTCAATTAGATGTTCGAGTAGTTACCGAAACGGACTGGCTTGTGACAGTACAGAGTGCCGATTCTGATGTACAGCGCATAGTGGGAATTCTAAGCGATTCTCAGTATGATAACATCTTAGATATCAAAAATAATTATAAACTTAAAAGTGGTAAACTATTTCGTATAACTAGCGACGGCGATAGATGGGTTGTGCCAAAGGGTGTACGTTGGCAAATCGTCAAACAAAATCATGACGATTTAGGGCACTTTGCGCTGGATAAAACTTTGGAAAGAATTAAGTCCCGTTATTGGTTCCCTCACATGCGGAAATTTATCACTAAATATATATCTTCATGTTTGGAATGCGCGTATTCAAAATCGTCTGGTGGTAAGAAACCTGGTTTTCTCCACCCTATAGAAAAGGTGGACACACCATTTGATACTATCCACATAGATCACGCAGGACCGTTTGTACGAAGCGCTAAAGGTAATACGCACATTCTTGTCATAATAGACTCCTTTACACGTTTTATATACATTAAACCAGTTAAAAATACCAAGTCAAACTCCACTATCAAAGTCTTGCGTGAATTCATAAGTAATTTTGGAGTACCGCGGCGGATCATTTCCGATCGCGGCACATCTTTTACTAGCAGTAGTTTTAAAAACTTTATAGGAGAAAAAGGCATTAAACACGTGTTAAATGCTGTTGCTACACCTCGGGCTAACGGGCAGGTGGAAAGATTTAACAAAGTAATAGTAGAGTCGTTAACTGCGAAATGTATTGGTACTACAGATAATAAATGGGATGAGCACCTGCCCGATATCCAGTGGGGTATCAACAATACATTTAATAAAGGTATAAACAAAACACCCGCTGAAGCTTTATTTGGTTTTCGACCAAAAGGTCCTTCTGAAAATAAGATTGTTTCAGTCATTGAAGACGATTTAGATTTACCTAACACTAGTATTGAAGAAATAAGGAACGACATAAATTCCCATGTCAAAGTAACACAAGAAGCCCAAAAATCTAGATATGATAAAACTCGGTGTAAGCCTATTCAATACAAAATAGGAGATTTGGTAAGAATAGAACGTCACATCCCTGCTACAGGTAATAGCAAAAAATTGATTCCTAAATATCAGGGCCCATACAAGATTGTAAAAGTATTTGAGCACGATCGTTACCAAGTAGAAGATACACCAATAACTAAAAAAGGAAATAAGAAATATTCAACCGTTGTTGCTGTGGACAAAATAAAACCGTGGCTTAGTTTTTGTAGACCACACGATGATGATTTATCTTCCAGTGAAGAATCAGATAACAGTAGTTAATTAGTGTGAGTCTTGATTGTTATACTAATTATTTGTAAGTATTCATTTCTTATTAAATTGTTGTGTTATAGTAATAAGTATAATATTTATAATTATGGCCAAATGGGCCAAAAGTAAGATAGTTTGACCGATTGGGTTGAAGTTGATGACCAAATGGGTCAAAATGAATAGTTTACGCAAAATGATCAAATGGATCGTTTATGGACTAATTAGATCGAATGGATCTGCAAAAGATATTTTTTTTTCTTTACAGCTGATTAGAAAAAAATAAGTTTATTTTTTTTAGATTATTATTTATTTAAATTTAATAAATTGTACCTTATAAGTGCCAGGAGACACTTGTGTGGTCGAATGGCCGAATCTGTCAGCTAAATTACCTAATTAATTTATTTATATTTAATTTTACTTTAATATTCAATAATTATTAAACTAAGAATTACTTTTATTTTTAAAATTGTGAAACGTCGAACAAACTAACGGAAGTGACGGTTATAGCGCCATCTAGTAGTGAATAGCAGAACTATGCGAGAAGGGTATTTAAATTGAAAATCGGCGTCATTCTGGCAGTCTTGTTCGAGCGTTCGTGTAGTAAGGAAGTTGAAATCTATTGGTATGTACTTTAACTAATTCCTATATTGCTATTGATTGGTGTAACGTTCTATTTATTGCTTATTTATTTAATTGCTAAAACATGTTCGTATATTACTGATTAACCTTCTGTTAATGTTGACTGAATAAATATTATTTGGAACTATGTCGGCTTTATTAATTTTAAAACCCGTTTGGAGTCTGATTTGTACTAAATATCGTACAATTGAATCTAACAGGTATGCTACTGAAAAAGGCAAAGTAGGAAACATCATAGAATTAGATCTAAGACAGTTTATAGTAGTTGTAATATATTTTATAATCAACATTTTGTCATTTACTTACCTTCTTCTGTTTTATTTAAGGGTACTTACCTAAAAATATCATCATATTGATGCTACTGCATACAATACCATATTTATCTTACTTCTTCTGCATGCTATGACATATGGATTATTCTTACATCTGCATACTATGCCAAATATGGCATTGGCAGTTTTTGGCTAATATTTCCTAAAATTCTTGACTATGATTTTTTTAAATATTTTTTACGGATTGTAATCCTCTCATTCTAAGCCATATATTTTTTTCAACTGATTTGAAAAATCCATGCAGTAAGGGGTTAATGTGTATTATTGTTAAGAATAGTTATTTTAATGTGTGTGTGTTAAGAATAGTTATTTATTATTGTAAATGTGAAATCCGTGCAGTGCAGATAATTTAGGATATAAGTTTGGTCGCCATTTTTTTTACCCACTCTTCCACTACACATTGCATTGAGTCAGTCGTAATTCCATTGAGACACAGTATACTAAACGTGCATACATAATTCAAAGGAGAAATTCCAAGTGTTCCTAGACGCCAGACTATAATACAAATGAAACTGAGACGGTAACTTTGGCCCAAGTCTGCTAATTTACAATATTCTCAGTTGTGTGTCGGCAGAGTGTCAATTGCATTTTTGGACAGATTTTGTCGCAATCAGTGTAAGCCAATTGTTTACCAAATGTGTCAAAAAATGCCATTGACACTCTGCCGACACAGAACTGAGGCTAATTTAAATTAGCAGACCATACACACGTGGCTTAGCATGGCGTGCCGCGACAATTATCTCACGCATGCTGTCCTTATCACATTTCAAACTATAGACAGAGACGTAAGCGTAACAAACGCATGACAACGTCTTCTCACGGAGTGCCATGCTAAGCTAGCAGTTATGCTTGCACAGTTCAACTGTTCGAGTATAACTGTCAGGCATAACCTAGCGCAGGGCTTCCCAAACTTATTTACACTATGACGCCCTACAGAATTGATATTTTTTTGGCGACGCCCCCCCCCCCCTCCTCTATAATCTAAACTACCTACTGTAGGTACTGGAAATAAAAACAGTAATCGTTTTAGGGCATGTTTCACCATTTGCTGATAACGCTATTCACCAGTTGGCATTATTGCTAACACTATTATTTCAAAGGTTTTGACAGTGATAGCTATAACGCTAACTAGTGTTAGACACATTATGAGGTTATCAGATAAACTCCAGAATATATACGTATTTAATATGTTTTTTAATCAAGAGGCATATTAATAATTATTAATAAGTACACTTTTATATGGTTTGTGGTTAGTAAAAGGAAGAATGCTAATGAGAAGGATGTGCTTGCTTTGCAGAGCATAGCTTCTGAAATCGAGGCTCAATTGTGGAAATTGCAACTCTCATCTCCTTTTCAAGATTTATTTTCAACCTATACTTATTCTTAATTACAGCAACTGCAGAAAAGCCTGTTTCGCATAAGTATGATGTCGCAAATGGCAACAAAACTCTCAATGCTGCCGTGCTGATGTTACAATATTCGTCAGAAACTGAGATCCAAAATTCAAGTAGTTTATCTTTATCATATTGAAGCTTAAGGCTGGAGTCACAGAACAATTCTATCAGTTGTTCTTCTTTTCTCTCATAGAGCATGGTTGTATCTACACAGACAGCGAATGTATACCGATCGCCTCGCGACGCCCTTAGGATATTGCCGCGACGCCCCAGGGCGTCGCGACGCACAGTTTGGGAAGCCCTGACCTAGCGTGTGAGGCCCGCTTTAGATGTTATAATGCATTGCATACGTGGCGTACGTGGGACCTGTCTGGCTCTAAGTTAAGATCGTTTCACAGTTACCCTAGCATAAGAACCGATTATAAATACCTCGTTGAGTCCATCAAAACGATTATCCAATGAATTATTTAACCGATTACTCTACGCCACGGTCTAGTAATTGCAACTAGTTTATTTTTAATTGTTCAGATGTTTTGCCGGTGTGTTCTCAGCCTTATGTAACAGTGTAACTTATGTTTATCTGAAAGTACCTAAATCTAAGCGTTATCTAGAATCTTAATTTCAGTTAGGTTATAGGTTAGGTTACCTAACTTCACCCTAACTTAATTCATTTAGGTTATAAGTTAGGTTACCTAACTTCACCCTAACTTAATTCATTTAGGTTAAAAATACATTCAAATAGGTTAAAAAATATATATATTTATATACAGGATGTAACAGAAAGGGTATATAAAGCCGAAACACAGCGATAGTCCTCATAAAATTGAACAACTTTCCCCAAGGAACATGGGTCGTAACTCGAAAAAAAAAATCGCCTCCCCATACAAAATGCCCGATCAGCTGATCGAGTAAGTATGGGCGATCCAAAAATTTTTTTCGAATTACGACCCATGTTCCTTGGGGAAAGTTGTTCAGTTTCATGAGGACTATCGCTGTGTTTCGGCTTTATATACCCTTTCTGTTACACCCTGTATATATATTTTCAAGTTTAAGCGGTCTCGGACAGGAAATCCTATTACGATGAACATTGACATTACGTAAGTAGTTGCCAGTTTACTTAAATACGTACATAAAATTATACTTTACCTCTACATACATGTTATACTTATGTTTTGGTAAATGTTACATATTTGGTAATATTACAGTATAAGCCAAAGAGCATCCAACCTAATTGGTATAGTAAAAATTTTAGGTATCAATTACACTCAACATCTCCTATTCGAGCTAGTATGGAGAAAAAAAAGTTGGCGGCCACTGATGAAACTTACGTCATCGATAGAGAAAAATATTATAAAACGATAGTATTTTGGACAAATGTCGAAAGTGATATACTTTCGGAGATATAGAACTTTGAAAATGAAAGAACTTTGAAAGTTGTTACATGCGAACATGTTCGATGCCATTTCAAACTCCTCCAGCTTTAGACAATGACTGCACTAAATGATTAATTGATGTGATTTTTGATAAAACTACATGTTTTTTTTATTAAAAGTAATGATTTACGTCAACTCAACGCTTAACGTTTACGAGAAGAATCCCTGTACATGATGTTTCAAAAGTAATTTTTGAGATTTCAATATAAGTATTACCTGTTACCTGTTTCTGTTGTCCATTACCTGTTAAAGTATTTGAATCTCTTAAAACGGGACCAACTCTGGGTCTCTGGGAAAATTGCACTCTTGCGAATCTGGCATTAACTTTAAAAAATGACCCGTCCTAAGTATTTTCAAACCTAACCTACAGGATTAAATGATTTTTCATTTTCAACTCGTTCATCGTCACCACACAATACAAAATCTTTTATAAGCCTGTTAAATCCCACTGCTGGGCGAAGGATTTCCATCTTTCGCTATCCCCGGCAACGTAACCAGTTACAAAAAAATCTTAACTAGATTATATCAGATTATATTTAAATATGCATATAGTTGCGTATGCCAACGTAAAAGCAGTTTTGACCCATGTAGGGACGAGGTCATCCAATCGGAAGGTAGGACCGCAAGTTTTTCAGCTTCGCAAGGTAACCCACACTTAACATTGGCGACTCCAAAACTCAAAGTTGATGACCTTTGTGGTACATATCACATACGTGTAAGGTGACCCACATATTACTTATCGATGGATTTTTATACAATTAATATTGCCAGAAAGATTTGGCATTTTAATTTGATTCTACAGCTATTTATTACTCCTCAAATGACCTAGGTTTTTAAGGCTTTATTTCAGTAGTCTACGATAAAACTACGTAACTGATAATTAACGTAACTGGTAAAAAATTTGTATCAATATTTAGATAACTCCTTGCAGATAAAAGTAATATCATGCTGTTTGTTCCCAAACTTTTAACCTCTACAATTTCAAATCGAAAATATAACGAGCACCGTTTAGATTCCTTTTCCGTTTACCAAAACCCGCTAAAAACTTTTCTTTCTAAAATGAAAGAAGAAAATCAGTCACAGACAAATCAACAGGCTTGTGGAAAAAATATACTTTTTTTACTTTGGTTTCTACATTAATTTAACTAGCAAATTAATATATTTTATTGGTATTGTAATCGAGGATAAGTTCCTTGGAGCTCTCCCATATTTTGTGCCTTTGCAAGCACGCGTACCTGTCTATGCTATCTGAAAATTTGTAGTTTCACAATTCGATAATAATTCAGTTTTGTAGACATATTTTGGTACATTAACATTACTTGCAAATTTATGGGACTTTATATAATTTCGAATGGCAATTTTTAATTTATTCTTGCAATTCTGTGGCCATGTGTTTATGGTCTAATTTAACCATTAGTGTAATAAAGACAAGTAAGATATTACAAGCTCCGAATATTAATTGAATTTATTACTTAAATATATTAAAGGAAGTGTTTATTTCTGATAAACATCCTTTAAAATCGCTTCCGAAAACACGCCATTTGTTTTCCGTAAACGATGACTCAAAAGTTGATGTTATATTTTTATGCGTCGTAAAAACTGACATAATTATTATGCTAAATCGGTTATTAAAGTTTAAGTTACATAAACACTTTGATTTGGATTTCCTTTGCCGCCTTTTTTTTAAATTGGGTAACTTTGTCGTGAATAATATTGATTAGATTTGGTCTTGGCCATGTCTGTAGATTTGGCACTTTTGATGATAAGTCAGGGTCGAAGCGAACTAGCTTTCCATTTACAAAGGTTGCTAATTAAAAAAATCGGGTTTCTCCAAATCTTATAATTAGAATATCTTTTTACATTATTATTACATCAGTAAGTACCGAAATGGTTCGGTGTTTACATATTATATCGCAATGAGAGATGCTTAGGAATTGAGATATTTAACTGGCAACTATGAGATTTTATTTACGTAAAAAGATGTTATAAATAACCAATTTTCGAAGTAATCAGAATTCACATGAAAATATAGGTTATCCAAATTAGAAAACGGTCGCAAAACTATAAAAATACATAAACATTATTTTGGCAATTTAAATGTAACATTTTAAGTAATACCTATCTAATGGTCCCTAGGAAATCTAGTCGCTATAATTATACAAATAAATAATTAGTTTTGCTTCCGTTTTGTAGATCTTATATAGTTTGAAAGTATGTACCTACTTCTTACAGCTTCTCAAATCTCACAGCTAGCCAGTTCTAAAGTAATATAAGAAGTAATAAATTATTAATATCGTACTCAAGACGCAAAAGCAGTTGCGTAACTCAAGCACAATCTTTCTATGCTACATCACAACAAAACCTTAACTTATTAACTTTATAAAAACTTAACTCTAAAAAATGACATGGCGCGACTGACTTAAGTTAATTAGTGACTTATTTTAGTAGAAAATGTATTTGAAGTGTTAGTGTCGCCATTACGCACCGTGATCTGTTTACATTTACACAATTATTTGTTGTATTTGTCGAGTGGCGGAACCTGCGGCGGCGGTGGCAGTAGAATCGCGTGATACTATCGCCGTTTTACTCCAATTTTCAGAACACTTGTACATTATACTAGTACATTCGTTTCATCGCAATTTACTTGCGTAACGTTAATTTCGTCTCGGTCTGTTTTCCGCCGCATAATTCCGCCAGATCTCTTCGCATTCCAGATGACAGAGTCTACATTCCCTTCGAATGTCGATTTTGTTATTTCATTTTGTGCACACAACTCGGACATAGCTCGGACGAAAACTCCACCACGGCGCGTGCGCGCTCATCGTAATAATTTACGCGAATTAACCAATAAATAACTCTAATAAATTACAATATAACACAAATTACACTAGACACAGCTGTGTATCTTATAATCTAGCGAGCCGATCACATTGTTCAAAATTATATAAGTAAAAAAGTATATGTAATCGAAAGTGCCGTTAACTTCATAACGGACGGACCAATTTTCGTTTTACGAAACGGACGGCGAAAGTGTTGCAAACAATTTTATAATACACCAATAATAAAAATAAATACAAATCGGCGGAACGCGATCACGTAAACAATGAGCAACGTCGTCGTTTCCTCGTACGAAATAGATTAAAAAACGGCGGCTAGCGTGAAAGGCAGTTATCCAACGTGATTAGAAAGGAGTTACGCTTCGCGAACACTTTCTAGCGAGAATAGAGTGCGAGGTCCGAGATTCTGCGCTGGCGGGCTGCGGCGTGGAAGCCGCGCGTGCCGTCCGGGCCTTGGGGCGCTCGCGGCTCGAACCGCGGCGCGCACGACAGCCGGCGCCCGCCGCCGCCGCACTCCGTGCCCGACAGCGAGCAGCCCGACAGGCGCCGCGACAGCCAGCCCTCCGCGCTGCTGTTGCTCACCGTGCTCGCCTGCGACGCCCGTCTGGAGTTGCAATAGAACGACACTCCGGAGTCGGAGCTGTGGCTGCAGGTGGACGGCCGCCGCGGCAACCACGTCTGGATCTCCGGCGCCCGCGGTGTGAAGAACCCGCTCGAGCTCCTTCTGTAGAATGGGTTGCCGTATCTGTAGTCGTACTCCGCCTCCGATCCGCTGCAGCATGACGAATATTCACACTCGTGACGTCGCGGCGGCGCGCGTCTTATCGGAGCCTTCCTCTTCGGCTCTTTAGGCACTCCGTTCAATTCGTACACTTTCATCCCTTCGTCATCGTTGCTCTGTAAACGCAAGGCTTCCCTCGCCGCCTCTGACTCGGTAAATTCAACTAATGCACATACACAGTTAACTAAACTCGGATTTTTATTGAGGAACTGTCGAACGTCCGCCGGCACCGGATTGCCCGGTCTCAACACACGAACTAACGCGATCTCTCCACAACTTGCGAATAAACGGGACACGTTTTCCACTGAGGGCTTGTCGATGGGCATCCTCACGGCGACCACAGTCCTGGACGGGGTGGTCTCGTCGTACGGGGGGAGAGGTTCCATTCTCCTCAGTTTGGTGCCGGCATCGTTGATTTCCAGCTTGGTCGACCTCTTCAGCACCTCGGCTACCACCCTCCAATCTTTCGTCAAATGTTTCACCCTCTTGAAGCTGGAGATAAGTTTGAGCGACACGTATCCCTCCTTGTTCCTCCTGACGTGTTTGAGCAGAAAGGCATCCTTGGTGATGTTGGCGTCTGAGAAGTAGAACTCGACCTGCGAGACGATGCGGTTGGCGAGCTCGTCGTCGGGAGGTGTGTAGGGTGGCTCCTGTGCGTCGGCGGCGACTTCGCAGCCGGAGTCCTTGCCGCCGACGGAGGCCTCGGACGCGGTGTCGGAGGAGTCGGCGTGGTCGTCGGTGGAGGGCCTGCGGTCGGGGGCGATCCCTTCGTCTTCGTGCATGGTGCCCTCCATGTTACGGCTGCGACGTGCGTGCGTGCGACTCAGTGGCGCGCGTCAGACTGCGGCCGCGCGCGCCTCTCCGCTCGTTTTATAATATCGGTCTGCTATGAAAGTGGTCGGAAGAAATGACATTGCACACAGTGTGACGCGAACACGCGTAACGAAGTTCACTGCTACCGTACTCGAATCGTATCAAAACTAGGTGCGATCTCACGCGCCGATTAGAATTGTAATGGTAAATGTTTCTAAGTAAAGCTAATTACGCGAATCTGTGTTAAAGACACAAAAAATGTGTGCTATTGCTCGTTGTGCATGATAAGAGCGCGTTTGGGCGTGTTGCGTTCTCAAGGTGGAATTAATTGATAATATCTACTTGATTTGAATGCGCATAATTTAAAACGTTTGGTTTTCAGAAGAGCCGTGTTCTCCTAACTTACATTACAAAGGCAGTGAACTCGTTATTATTCTCGTTTGATTCATTGTGAATCAAGGGAGAGCTACTTGTGATTTGATGATTGATTACGGTACTTATAACTGTGATTGGTCCATACGTAATTTTAAAATCAAACGATACCTTTTACAATGAATAGGTATGGCGTAAATATACTTAATATAAAGAAAAAGGCGATCGTTTTTATTGGCCTAGAAATCTCTAAACAATTTCTGTCTATTCTAATCATTTAGACAATGTACATTTATCCTAAGGAAAGTAGGTATCTACCTAAATCGATTGTCATAAGCACAGCTGTTAAACGTTAAATAATGACGAACATCTCTCGATAGAAGCTAAACAAAAGTGCATTTTTTTTATTAATAACATTCTGCATAATTATTTGATAATTATAATAATCATTTTGAAAACATTTAATAATTATAGTTTAGCACATTAATGTAGAAAAATAAAGTCCGATAATAATATGTATACATCGATAATTATTATTACATTTAGACATTGCGATTATGTTTTTACGAGATAATTGAATAACAAATTAGAAATTATTACACCTTAGATAATGACATCAAATTTTTTGGTATAATTTTACTCTACTAAGAAAATACATCGCAATGTTCCATTTTGGGAGAGACCCCATAGAATTCTTTATCACTTGAGTAATTTTTCCTCTTTTTAAACTACTAAACCAATTTTAACAAGAACTAGTGTACTTAGTAGTGGACTTTGTTTAGGATCTCAAACAATACGTAGGTACCTACTTATACGAGCAACTTACAATAAAACTATTCAAGAAAAACATTTTCTCGCGTGAAAAACTTGCATATAATTATTACATTGTTACACACGTGTTAACCAAGACAATGAATTCCAAGTATCACTTATAAATCATAAAATATACCTGCAAGTGTTAACTCGGAACCTCATACGTATGCGTGTTGAAACAAACGAGGCCTGTAGTTAACTAATACGGGTTAAAAAAGTAGTCGAATTGAAAACTAGGGTAATACCAGACCTTCATATCTACCTATAAGTTAACCTTACTATTATTGCTTCTAGTTTTTTATTAGGATCGATATATTCGTACTAGACACAATTAGATACCATATAGGGTATACACTTAAAGTACTTAATTATTGCAAAGACGTACATGTTTAGAAAAGTCATTGAAACAGAGCACAAATATTATTTACGCACAGGCTGGACTAACCATAATATTAAATACTAAAATCAGTATCAAACAACATATTTATATCCTGCTTTTCATAATATGTAAAGCATACATAATATTTAAAGCATTATGTTAGACTACTTGATCGTCGCGGAAGGCAGAGACAATTCCTTCCATTGTTCTACGTACGATCCAAACAAACCCTTTTCGCTCCTTTTACATACATATCCGTCACGCCTCTCTCTCTCTCTTTTCTTTTTCTTTCTTTCTCTTTTTTTGACTCCTCTTTCCTGTTTTTATTTTGGTAAACGTACCTGAAAAGGTCAGGTCAGTAAAGATTATATTAGCAAATGTGTTGCAAAATAGCTTTAATTACACTTGAACTACATATGTCCCAACCCAACTTTTAATCTGATTAAGACATTTTAATTTTCGCCTAAATTTCTGTTAAGGAATTCTTCCTTATCAAAACTACCGTACCTACCCACGTAGGTATGTAAATAATCGGTCCTGTAGTGTTGAGTTCAGAGGTTTAGAAAAGAGTGGTGTTGCCAGGAATATGAAGTTCCTTTCTTTCATTCGACATTAACAACTTGCGCAAGTATACCATACATGCGGACATATCCGTCACGCCTCTCTCCCATTGGGGTAGCCAGAGACCACTTCCTTCCACTCGCTACGATCCAAACACACTACCTTCGCTTCATCCACATTCATCAGTCGCCTCATACATGCCCGTCGGTTACGAGTACTCTTGACGTGGTCTTTCTTGAGCAAGTCCCCGATTTGATCGAGTTTACCAGCTTTAAAATATCAACTTATCTAAAAAAAAATAAACTTACTTGATTTTAACTAAAAGGTGCACCTTAAAAGACATTGCTTAATGATGGCACTTTACTATGAATCATTTCTCTTTTGTAATTTTAAACTCTTACTCAGTTGTTTTAAGTCCTGTTTTAACTGGAAATCACCTGGCTCTTACACAATGACCCTTTGACGTTTCGTCACAAGTTTTAAAGGCGTGGACAATGGACATCTTATTTGTAATCCTACTAATAATATACTGTTAGCAGTATATTATTAGTAGGATTACAAATAACTAATACTAATATTAGTATTAGTTAGACACGACGACTTTGTAAAAAACATCATATAAATACATATAAGATTTAGGATCTCAATTAGGTATTAAGTTAATTTTTAGTGTTTTTTTTATTATTTTGTGTAAAAATATTAGCAATGTAATGCCATCGATTTGGGATAGTCTCCCGTAATGGTGGTGTTTTTTGGCTGATTGAAATAAATAAATAAATCTTGGAAGGAAAAGAAGACTAAAGAGAGGAAGACCACGAAGGACTTACATAGACCAAATAAAAGAGGGAATAGAAGTTGTGTCGTATCAGGGGCTCAAACGTACGGCAGAGAATAGGGAAGAGTAGCGCAGACTCCACCGACAAGAGCGACGCTCTTTTTATGATGATGATGATTAGTTAAAGTCTATGCCTATGGACTGATGTGAAAATATTTCTCTTTCACGCAAAAACTACTGCACAGATTTGAATGTAAACAATAATGTTAATTGCATCAAATCTCGTGCAGTTACTGACGAAGTTTTAGCTTTTGTTTGTTTTATTAATTTTTTTTGTACTTAACCTGTACCTAAGCCGTCCGTGGATGTAGATAGTGAATAAATATATTACTTACTTACTTATTCAATTTGTCGACAGATTTCAAAGTTATCTATATTTTGCACGCGAACGGAAAATAATTCTCAGTAGGTGAGTAATTAATTACAAAATACTAGTACTGAATAATTAGGAGTATTAAAAGTTAACGAGTATGATACGCTCCGGCGCGGCGGCGCAGGCGCATCGTTAATTGATATAAATCCAGTCGGTGTTTTACGCGGATGCGTATTTTTTACAACAAACTTTATCTTCGTGGAAAATCTTTGTAGAGTTTTGTAACTTTATTTGCTATTTTTCCAGCAAAAAAACTTTTGTGTTTTCCAAATAAGTTATAAAATATACAGGGTGTCTATGCACTTTCAGACAAAAAGAAATTACCAAAGTAATTTGCCCATGGAACTGAGCTATACTTTTCCTAAGGGAAAATATCCCTAACATAGGAAAAAGTCTATCAACAGTTGATCAGTTACTGATCAGCTGGTCAGCTTGTTTACGTTGTGTGAAACGTAAGAAATATAATTTCATACTCTGACTCTCGTTTCTTGGGAAAAAAATAGTTTTTATGTACAATTTTAAATCTCAATTTTAATTATTTATTTTAATAAAGAATTAAAAGTGAAAAAAACACACAGATAAATAAATTGTTTTATTTTAATACCATTTTAAATATAATTTACAAATAGGTATTTTTTTCATTGGCTACGATTCATTTTTTAACCGACTCTAAACTAAAAACAATCAAAGAAAAAAAGGTTCTTAATTCGGCTGACATTTCTATTTATTTTTTTGAATTCTGACTCCAGCTATATAGCTTAGCATACACTCTGTGACAAGACGTTGTCATGGGTTTGTCACGCTTACGTCTCCGTCCATAGTTTTAAATGTGATAAGGACAGCATGACGTGAGATAATTGTCGCGGCACGTATGCCAAGCCTCGTTGAATAACCTACTCAAACCCGATGATACTTTTTACATAACTCAATAAAACCACAAGTTTCATCAATTTCGCGTTGTAACATGAGTCAAGTCAGGTCATTACTTTACGTCACTGAATCGCTGAAACTAACCAGCTTAGGCTGGTCACCCCATTGTATAACTACAATATACTAATTAGATTTTATTAAGAAGTCGGTTGTTTCACCGTCTAGTCATTCTTATTATTCAACATTTGTTTTTAGTTTGTTTATAGGATTGATTGTGGTTATTTAACGCGACTGTTATTAATTGACTTTTGATTGAAATTGGTAATTGAGTTTTATTATCGTTTTGCTGACACTTTCTGTAGCTTGTACTTACAGATTGCTTCGCAAATACCCAAACTCTTAAACTCAAATTACTTCATCATCATCATAAATTTAAGAGCGTCGCTCTTGTCGGTGGAGTCTGCGCTACTCTTCCCTATTCTCTGCCGTACGTTTGAGCACCTGATACGACACAACTTCTATTCCCTCTTTTATTTGGTCTATGTAAGTCCTTCGTTCTTTCGTCTTTCTTCTACTTTTCCTTCCAAGATGTTTTTAATAAAGTCGTCGTGTCGTATCAGGTGACCCAGCATCTTATTACTACTTACCTTTATTTCATACGCAAAATATACGTAGCACTTAAAATATGACAATGTATTTTTTTTTAACGCTGACACTACTCGTAGATTCGCAAGTAACTACCTAATACAAAACTACCTACACAATGTAGAGTGGTCTTTTTCTAACATGAAATTATCCTTCCTATCTTGAACCTATTAGGTATACCCACTTGTTTATCATCTTGTAGGTACGCGTATGTCTGTCACAACACAATACTTATAGTATGTACTTACCCATCTTGGTTGATAGGGATTAGGGAACTATTATCTACTTTTTTTAATAGCCTATTGTATCTCTATTACTATCACTGATAATTTCATCTACTTAAACCTATAGGTAACTCTTTCTCTTCATGTAACTCGATTTCCTTACCTAACGAAGTGTACGAGAATAGAACAGATGAAGTAAATAATACAATTCTTTAGTAACACCTACAGACAATCGTCATAGGAAGCTACAAGCGTAGCGTGATTTCTTAAGAAACTGATGTATTGATTGCATTATTGTAGCGGATCACGCGATTCTTAAAGGGTATTACTATGAGAGAAGACTTACGAGACGAGTATGGTCTTGTTAGGTACTTAGAAGTCTAAATTTATACCTAACTTACTTGTAAGGACTAGTTAGCACTTAGCAGCCTTTTTAACCGACTTATAACTAAAAATAAACGACCAAATAAACAGTGGTTCTCGATTCGGCTTTCTCTTTTTATTTTAATTCCCCACTACAGGGGCCTGAGGCTACTCCCGTTACATAACATGAGTGGGTCGAAATCCAATTGGCTAATAGGTATAATCGGCTACGTTTAACACCACAGTATAGACCAGAGCTATTTTTATAGTTTATTGTTTGCGTAATAATTAGGTATCTAAGTAATAAAATGAAGTCAGAACAAAATTTGTGATAAGTCTGACGATTTTAGCATATTCTTAATAGTCTGTCTGTCTAACGGAAAGCTGGTGAAAATGAGTTATTCGTCATCGCGCACCAAAGCAAAGCAAAGCAAAAAAGCAAGGTAAGAACCTGGGTGCGAGATGACGAATAACTCGAAAGATGTTTGTAGGTGCGTCTTTTTAAGTACCTTTTTATAAGGCTCTACCACAGCTCTACAATCTATCCAGTTACCAAATATCGGCTAGTAACAGTTCAGGAAGCCACACATTTGACGTAACCTAGATACAGGGGCCGAATTATGTCAGATTAAATTAAAGGCGTGGGTCGGGCTTAAGGCTAAAATGCTGACGAAAAACCTGACACTCTAACTTTCGATATAGTGCATAAGTACCTATGTATAGACATGATTATTATTTACGAGTAGGTACCTTTGTAGGCAATGATCCCATTTGACATATAGGGTGACTTTGAATTAGTGAAGGATAGAAAAGGATAGGCATGTACTCGTGATAACAAACAACTTTGACTATGGGACCAAAGTCGAAATCTTAAAAAAAAATTATACCCCATACTATCAGCTGATGTGTGTTGTTGTAGATACTGGGAGTTCAATTTTTTTTGAATGATTTCGACCTTGGTCCCATAGTAAAAGTTGCTTGTATCCTTTTCTATCTTCCACTAATTTAAAGTCATCCTGTATGATATAAGTATTATAAAAGTTAGTCTTCGTACCTATCTACTCAAGAAAAGTTTGATCTAGATGTTTTTCGGAAAATATGGATTGAAAAAACCTAACAGCATGGTACTTAGATTACAAAAAAGAAAACTTGAAACAAAACATAATCCCCCTTATTACAAAACGAGTTTTATTGATAGTTCTAGAACTAACTCAGATAAATGCACGATAAATAAAACATTTCGGCTATGGACAAAACGTCAAAAAATGATATTATTCCTAGAACTATACTGTCGTGGAATAGGTACTTACCAAGTACTTACCTACCAAAACAAAACACTATCTCCCAGTTAAAAATAATTCCAAGATGGCATCTGTTCCCCCACTACTAAAGACTAGTGTAATTTGGGATGCCACGTCAACAGCCTCGGTAGCGCAGTAGGCAGCGCGTAAGTCTCATAATCTTAAGGTCGTGAGTTCGATCCTCACCCGGGGCATATCTTTTGCATTTTAAAATAGTAAAACGCAATTCCATTTTCTTATTTTATTTTTTTAACAAAAGTTCGCTAAAAAAATAAATATATTTTATTTTTTATTCTTACGATTTTCGCACATCAAAAAAACCTTGAATGGTCCAAGCCTCTAATACATTTAATTCCTTACGACGTGCTAAAACGAAATAGCTATTGATAGCAAACAATTTGATGTTATTCTGATAAATGGAGTTTCAAAGTTCATTGACAATATCACAATTAGCCATAATTGCCGGCCTTCATCTGTCGCGAAGCGGAAGATAATTATAATATATTTAACATTAAAAACGTAGTAAACAAAACCTTAGGTAATATATAAAAACATAATTCTTTACATTAATCAGAATTTATTAGCATTAAAATAAATAAAGT
This sequence comes from Anarsia innoxiella, assembly GCA_947563765.1. Taxonomy (NCBI): domain Eukaryota; kingdom Metazoa; phylum Arthropoda; class Insecta; order Lepidoptera; family Gelechiidae; genus Anarsia; species Anarsia innoxiella. The sequence continues at coordinate 1,858,175 of OX387413.1, forward strand.
ACCGTAGTTACTTTTAATAAGTTACTGTTTTATTTAAAAAATAATAGTCACAAAAACTATGTTTATTTGTAGAAAAATATACAAAACCCAGAGATACAGGAAGAAAATAACAGACATCCAGTCATGAAGGCATAAGACTTAACTATTGTTCCGGCCCATTGGCTAAATTGTATTATAAAATAAAGTACAGAGAGGGCATGTATGAGGACACTGATGAGTGTAGATGAAGCGAAAGAGGTGTGTTTGGATCGTAGCAAGTGGAAGGAAGTCTCTGCCTACCCCAATGGGAGAGAGGCGTAACGGATATGTATTTATGTATGTACAGAGAGTAGTAGAGAAAAATAACAGAGAAGAGAAGCAGATCAGATCAGAGCAGTAGTAGAAAGCTTATCCCCAGATACAAAATAGTCTGTTTAAATTTAAAACATCAGGTTTTCATCACTGACAGTGTCAGCTGTTCGTTTAATGAAGCATTAGCATAATGACCTTTTGTGCAACTGACTGTCATTATAATGGTGACTAAATCAAAAGTACGATCATAATATATAAGTTTTGTAAGCAAATGATTGTAAACAATATTTTTAAAAAGAGCAACCTCTAGTGTGTCTTGCTGGCTTCTTCTCTGGGGAATCTGCCTTCCGAAGTAAGCGTAGCTTCCCTCCTTTAATGTTTTTCTTTCTTTTTTTTGGTTCTTTAAATTCATTATTATGTTTTTTTTAATTTTTACTTTGTGACGAATTCAAATGTAAATTTAATGTTACCTACGAATAAATTATTTTTGAATTGAATTGAAAAAGTACAGTCAACACTCCAGAAGCCAGACAACCCCAGTAATCCAGCCAGGAAGTTACTAACTAAGATCCAGTCACGAAGGTTAGGTTAGGACACTTGTTTTGGCCCAATGACCTACATAAAGGCGACCTCGCACGCTTGATTCCGCTGTTTGCTTTGCGCATGCGTCGAGGAAATTTTTTGGCAAACCGGAAACTGATTGGGGATAAAAATGTTTTAATTTTTAATTGTAAGTGGCTTGGAAGTTATTTATTTACGTTAGTTTTTATGCACATTTCTTGTAAATTGCTTGTTTATTTTATTTAATTATTATTTCTATTTTTCGTAATTATTGTAAAGTGCAGGTAAGTAAAAGGAGAGTGTTGAATGTGGATGAAGCGGAAGAAGTATATTTGGATCGTAGCAAGTGGAGGGAAGTGCTCTCTACCTACTCCGGCGTAAAAAGGTATGACAGATATGTATGTATGTAAGTAAAAACAAAATGTCAACCATATAGTCTAAGATCCCATCATACATTGGTCTCCATAGGTATTAACCAAACTTGAAATTATTTTTAATACGAAAATATGTTCCCAAAACATCACAATTCCGGACATTATACCCCAACGTCAGAAAAATAAAATAATAGGACGCTCGCGTTGCATTGTTGCTCAAAACCCAAAACTTTATAAATTATCATTTATTTTTAGTTACGTATTCCACGAACCGCGCAAATAAAAGTTCATGCAATTATTTTCCTTTCAAATACATAGAATTGCATATTTCTTCTTTTTTTAGATATCTATCTGAATAATTACAGCTACTAGCTATAAGGATTACGTAGACTGCCGTTCGAATTTCAAATTAGATTGTATTCATGCAAAAATAGAAGTGCTTAGTACTTAGTCGCAGAAAAATGTATTAAAATTAATGCTCAATTAACTTTACAGCTGTCTCTATCATTGTCAAAAATCAGAAGAAGTCGGCACGATGTTTAATAGATAAATAACTTTAATGGACTTCCGCGCAACCTGATTTATTTAAAAAGTAGATACAATGCAGAATGTAACCAAAAATAAATTTAGTATCTATTATTATAACAAACAAGAACAGTATCACTAGTATTAAACAATAAAAGTATTTTAATAAGTAAGTAATGAACAGTAGAACAAATACGTTTTAAATTAAATTCTAACAACTCGAATCAATCCGACAATTTTCTTTCTCTCAATTTTCTTACAAATCCCGCCACCCCTCCTTTTTTTTTATTCTCTCACTGTGTTGCCACTCCAATTCATAATAATACCTATTTTAATTGATTGACTACCCAATATTTGAGCTTTGAAATTACAGAGTGACAACACATTGTGAGAAACTATTATAAATAATCAAGCGACAACACTAGTTTATAATACGTCTGTGCAAAAGATCAAGAAGTAATATTGAAAGAGACACTCAATGGATCACGAGATGATCACGAGGTTTATACGTCCATTCAAAGGTTCCATTTAGTTAGACGTGAGTTAGACAACAATTCCCAATACAATTATCATTGACAGTGAAATAAAGAGATGTACAAGTCTACTTATCGCAATAAGGAAGGTATATAAGGAGTGACCCCATTTCTTTTTCATATACAAATGAGTTTATGACAGCGTGCCAGATTGCACCAAGTTTTCGATAGTTTTCTTAGTAGATGACCTGTCAAACGATAACAAATTCCATACAAAAAGGTAGCCATTTTGCGCCAGACCAGGCACTCAGATCCAGACGGTATGGCACCTCCTACTCAAAGTGTTCAAGTCTACATACCTACACACAGCCAGCACAAGAGATGAGAAAGTGTCATAAATTGACAGTTTAAAGAAGGTATTATTCTTCAAATATTTACCTATTAATGAACTAATATAAATATTTATGAATCGTTATCTACAGGCTGTTTAAACTTTATTAACTTCGAGGAATCGTGAATATAATTAAAATGAAATAAATCTCTTTTTTCGTTGTCACGGCAGTAAAGCTTACTTGGAAATGGCTATACGTACCTGTACATCAATCTTTTCGTATTTCTTAGTCGAAAGATTTTAAAAAAATATGCATGCGGAAAAAGTAGCATGATCAAACTAAAAATGTAATCGGTTAACAAATATCAATATTTTTAGCTATTTAGCAATAGGTTTGTATAAAGAAAAAATATGGTAACCAAAGATGGTAACATTTAAAATTACTATCGGCATGAGCAAAATATGTCATGTCAGAAAACGTCACGTTTTTCGACATGACTTTTCATTTACTTATGCAAATCACAATTTTGGGAATGACATAACTGAAAATAAAAATAGGTAGTTTAAATAACTAAAACACGCTTTAGCTCGCACTAAACATGCTCCATCATCAGATCAGTTCGAAAGTACCATATTAATGTACTAGGCCGCCTTTGCGCACAATGTTTTAGTTTTAAGTTGTATTTGTATTTCTTTGTGTGCAATAAAGAATTTCTATCTATCTATCTATCTATCTCAGAGCGTGTGCAAAATTTCATCCTATTCGAAGACCGGGAAGTGGGTCAAATTAAGATTCCAAGATTTGTTTACATACATAGTTAGTTACAAGTGAAGCTAATATAAAGCGTGTAATGAAACAATGGGTAATTTTGTTGATACATACATGATATGATATAATATATGATACATATATACATACATATACATATGATACATATACATGATACATGATTGATACATGCTACATACATGATACATACATACATGTTGATACAAAGTTATCCTAGTCTAGAAAACTCTCTCAACGCCTATACCTACTTAGGTCTATTTATAGGTCGTGTGTAAACGACCTAGAAGCCTAGGAAGCGCCTTGACAACGTTGTGAGCTGAAAGGAAAACGATAACACTAATACATTTGTAATTATCGCCATTTATGTACTTGATGAGATGCCTTGACTCGGAACAAATTGTGTTTTTAATTAAATGAAATTAATTTATTTGCATGTAAAGAAAATCTGTCATTTATCTGTCAAATTCTGTCAATTTAATCTGTCATACCTGTTGGCCTGTTGGAATGCGCAGGATTTTAATCAGAAACGTATTTTATTTTACTACATTACATGAAATTCTAGTTACTGCCAAATATGCCTTTATTTGAATAAGATTTAATGTTACCTTCTGCAAATCTTATAAGGGAAAAAATCGTGATAAATATAATTTTATTTTTTGTCAATCTCAAAATGTTGGCAACACCACATGAAGAGCCCTTGCGCTTTGAAGGAGGTGCCATACCGTCTGGATCTGCGTGCCTGGTCTGGCCTTTTTGTATGGAATTTCTTTTCGTTTGACAGGTCATCTAACAAGAAAACTATGAAAAACTTGCGCCAACCTTGGCACGCTGTCATAAACTCATTTGTATATGAAAAAAAAATGTGGCACCTCCTTATCCCTTGCGCAGCTGCCATTGTATCCTTTTGACAAAGACATCTAGATACCTATATTTTTAAAATAGAAACCGTAGGAACTCGTCCTCAAACATCCAACCGAAAAGGCGGTAAAGCCGCAAGTGCATGCCAGCCCAAAGTAGACCACAACAATCTGCCCTTCCATCCTTTAAATACCATAGAGCATACCCTTGTCGAGTTCTTAGCAACATAACCTCGGCAATACTCGTGATCATTCACATATCTCTTACGGAAAGTACGTTTACAAACATCGCTAACAACCGGCTACATTAAATAAGCAATTCATACACCTTACTACATTGAAACACGGCATATTTTTTAATTTGTAACTTTTATCAGTGGTATTACGCAGAGTGGTTTTCGAACACTACCTTTTGCGATAGCCAATGTCACTAAAGGAAGGAAGAGAGGTCAAATGATATTCATTTATCAATTAAACTTATGTTGTGTTTGTCTTTTTATGGTTTGGATATTATGTTTTATTGTTAACATGAGTTATATTGCCTTCCCACGCATTGTAGAGGGTTATAGTGTTGGATTTATTGGTTGTATTTTGAAGTAATCGGTAATTTTGGTATATATATTTATGTTATGTATGTATTCTGTATTATTTGCACAACCCGCAACCATTATTAGCAATTTCTCGCTATTTCTTACCCTAAGGTTGCCTGGAAGATATTGCTACCTAGCAATAAGGCCGCCTGTTACTTCTTATATTCTTGTTTTTGTCTGTACCTTATATCTTTTTGTGCAATAAAGAATATTTGTATTGTATTGTATTGTAATCGAACACCCTCTATAATAGAATTCCACAGAATCTTTTGCATGTTTGAGACTCAAAATAGTCACTCGAAAAAATTTTTAACTTTACTCTCGTTGCACCAAATAACTATTTCAAAAAATAAATTTAATGGCCACTATTAAAAGGCAGGCAAAAAAATAAAAAAAAGCTCTATCCTATCACAACTCTAAGTTCTATAAAATTCTAGAACATTCGATTCAATTCAAACTTCGACCAATCACAGTTCATTTAACACTTCAATCGTTGACCACTCAACCTATGTACAGCCACGAGCATTAATATACATATTATACATACACTGTCACATTTTCAAAGTATCATAACTTCTGTCATTTCAAAAATGTGTTTTCGACAATTTTTTCAATGATTGTATAATTTAAAGATGATCAAATTGATGAACACATATTTTGCAACAACATAACTTACGATACTTTAAAAATGTGGTAGGTAGTATAGATACATTATTGCTCGTGATTGTACAGCCAGCAGCAAGGATATCCGGATCCTCAGAACGGCGTAAAGGGGCTCTCTCGATGTGTCACTCACACACGATACTTTCAATGCCAAAATAAATAGGGTCAAGAGTACGACACATGTTGTGTACTTACCTTCTTAATGTAAAGGCTTTTTAGGGGTTAAGGGATAGGAGTGAGCGGGTTAACTAATTAAAAAATGTCATATACAGGGTGTTAGGAAAAGTATCACTTTCCTTTTAACCAGGTATAGTGTTAGTGATGAAGAATACATTCCACGAAAAAAATATTTTCGAACTCATTTTTAATTAACAATTTCATTATTAATCGCACGCTTTTACGCAAAGGTCATTCAACTCTCGGCGAGTAAGTAGGTCGGGCGCGCTCGATCTCTCACTCGCTCACTATGGGTAGAGAGAACGTAAAAAAAATATATTAATAGGTAATAAATATTCATACTAACTATCTATATTTATTTATCTTATAACTAGGCAACAGGTTTTAATTTTTAATTATGACATAGAAAAATTACATTAAATATGAAATTCGAAGTTTGCGTCCACTTACATTGAAAGCACAATGAAGAGGAAGAAGAATACAATAGAAAACAATGAAGTAGAAAAACAATTAAAATTAGAACTGAATTAAATATAATTCAAATAAAATTAAAAAAATAAAATTAAAATAATAATTAATTAATAAACATTAAATTAATAATTTTAATTTGAATCAAAATTAATTCGCAAAACTATTGTTTAGTTTAGATCATAACTCAAAACATAAATAAGTAAGTAGGTATACAAATAAAAAAAAGATGTGGAAATGTAGAATCAGACTCGGAAAATCTACTTTTCATCACACATTCCCTTCCACTTTCTTTTCTTTTTTCTTTTACATCTTTTTTTTCATTTTTTTTTTGACACCCGCTACAGCCTAAAACTCAAACCACACTGTTTACAATCAAGTAATACCAATATCGAATAATCGTGTGCGATATAATCAACTCCTGCGCATGTTCTCAGCTCGATGCATTTATTTCTACGTTCATATTTTAATTTATGCTAATCTTCACGTCTTGAGGTAACGCTGGTCTTTTATTGGGTAATGTTTGCTAGTTATATTAAGTATAAGACACTCTTTTCAACAGCTTTAAATATGTAAGTACCTATTAAAAAACGGAATCTTATTTTTTTTGTTAGCCATTAAGATCCCACTGCTGGGCAAAGGCCCCCCGCGCGACTTTCCGGTAGCGACCCGCCATTCCCGTGAAAATGCATCCAGATCGTCTCTCCATCTTTTTCGTAAATAAAGAAACTTTATGTACTTTAAAATTAGTATAAGTAAAAAAAAGTAATTAGTAGGAGTAAGAAGTATTATAAAATTAGTGTTTTATTTAAAAAAAAAATTAAACTACAAAAAAAAATCTATTTCTTAAATTAAAAAGTTTCTACTAAGTTTACTTTCAAGTCATACATTCAATCAATTTAAAATACTTAATTAGGTAGGTACCTACTCATGTTTAGTTCTATTTACCTTTTTGAAAAAAATCCTGTCTTTGTATTTTTAAATAAAGATCTAATTCCCTCTGCTTTAATAACACCTTATATACCCTAATACTTAAATAATAAGCCATAATTTTTAAATACTAACATTAAACATATTTGCATTGATCTATGTCAGTTTACATATAATTCGACCTCTGGCTCTACCTCGTTGGAATCGTGACTTTTTAAATTTATAACTCTGAAATTATCTTATAGCAGTTCAATGAGCATTTTTCATAATGGCCGTTCGTAGATTGTTATCTAATACAGACCAATTTGTTAGACAAATTATGTTAATAAAATAAGTAAGCGTTGCTTAGTTTGATTTTGATTTGTTTTTTCTGCACCTTTTGGTAATTTTGTTTTACTATGTCTTCATTTTCAATACATTTTCAACGTGTTAAAAAATCATCATATAATTTATACAGGATGTTAGGAAAAGTATCACTTTCCTTTTAACCAGGTATAATATCAGTGATGAATGACCTTTGCGTTAGAGCGCGCTATTAATAATGAAATTCTTGATTAAAAATGAGTCAAAAAAAATTTTTTTTTCACGGAATGTGTTCTACATCACTAACACTATACCTGGTTAAAAGGAAAGTGATACTTTTAATTACACCCTGTATAATATAAAGACTAGAGGATGCCCGCGACTTCGTCCGCATTTATTGATGTAACTCACACATAACATACCTTGAAAAACACACAACATCTCAAAAGAATATAGTCTATGTGTTATCCTTATATGCAAGCTACAATATTGTAAAGTTTCGTTCAAATCTGTTCAGTGGTCTTTGTCTCAAAGAGATTAGCTACAAATTTGCAAAGTTTCATCAAAATCTGTTCAGTCACTGGTTTGTGCCTAAAAGAGTAACAAACATCCTTACATCCATCTACATATAGACATTTAAAATATACATTATCAGGATTTAAATTGATTTACTTTATAAGCATTACTTTACAAAAAGGGAAAACAGTCCCTACAAACCGCATAATACATAATTTCGTAATAGAGAAATGTGTATTACATAGGTATTTCATTTTCACCGCAGAAGGGGAAGTGAGATTGTAATTTCATACCGCATTCGTACATTACAACATTACCATGTGACGGTCAACCACAAAGCACACTAAACTATTGAATATTATAATTTAGAAAGGAAATTGCAGAAAAGATAGTTAAGTTAATTACCCGTTAAATATAAACACTATTTATTTAACAGTTTATTGTAAGATGATAGTACAAAGATACAGAAAAAAGAGAAGTTATACAAAAGGTACAGCATATTTCTAAAAGAAATTTCTTCCTGCAGACCCCACAGAGAGAGAAGTGATAGCATGAAGGCACTATATTTTTCTCCTATCACTATCATCCCTATTAGACTCAGATCCGGGACGTGTCTGACCTAACTTACAGTAAAATGGATAAGAGCTTAGGTTCTCCATAGCTTCTCATGTGCGTTGAACACCTGCGAATTTGTGTAACTGTAACTGGGGACGTTTGGCAGGTATCGGATGACGAAGGTTACAAAAAGTTAGAGTAACTTTACTATATAGGGTGACTTTAAATTAGTGAACGATAGAAAAGGATATGCATCTACTCGTAATAACAAACAACTTTTACTATGGGACCAAGGTCGAAATCATAAAAAAAATATTGTTCCCCAATACTATAAGCTGGTGCATTTTGTATGGGGAGTTCAAAAATTTTTGAATGATTTCGACCTTGGTCCCATAATAAAAGTTGTTTGTTATCATGAGTACATGCATATCCTTTTCTATCGTTCACTAATTTAAAGTCACCCTGTATATCTAATATATTTTCGTATACTTAAATGGAGGTTCATTAATTTATACTCGTACGTAGATGGGTACATAAAGTAGTATATTTACTGTTAGTTTTGACTGTCTTGCCTTAGTATATTAATTAATTCTCTTTATGTGGTCAACAGGAAGAAAGTTTACAAGAAATATGCTGCATTGGTTTTGTATTTTTGTATAGTCTATGCTTTATTATCTGCAAAGTCTCTTCTCGCAATAAACTATTAGATAGGTATCTATAGAATATATAAGGAGGGGCCATACCGTCTGGATCTGCGTGCCTGGTCTGGCGCAAAATGGCTACCTTTTTGTATGGAATTTCTTATCGTTTGACAGGTCTTCTACCAAGAAAACTATGAAAAACTTGCTCCAACCTTAGCACGCTGTCATAAACTCATTTGTATATGAAAAAAAAATGGGGCCACTCCTTATATTCCTTCGTCATTGGATACCTACTTATTATCTTGCGATCTTCTTCTATTCTTGCCAACAAAAGTGTCAGATGTATGTTTAAAGGAGCGTTATTTCCATTATTTTTAATTTACTTTCCGGCAACTGATTATAACTGTCATAAGTGACTATTCAAATAAAAACTATAATTTGCATACAATGATAAATTATAGTTATACAATTAAGTTATTTAATATTTATAAGTTTCTATCATTCGTCTTGTTTGTTTTAATGGTTTCTTTGTCTTGACTTTTGTTTGAAAAAGTTAAGTTCAAAAAACGAAGTCTGAATCAATGAAATATAATTTTGTATTTTCGAAGTATCGTAGCCTTTTTTTTTTAATATACTTACAGTATTTTGGATAAGAAATCGTAGCTATCACGTAAAAGATAATATATTTTTTGTCAGCCAAGATTTATACCTATCCCCTTATGCTTAGTGGATAAGATGCCATCCTAGATTTGGAGAAAACAACCTTATTCTCTCTACCTAAGTACATCATATTAAAACTTAAAAATATAAGTATTTTTTTTTATATATACAGTAAAGATAATATTTATTTCAATTAACAACTTAACTACACGCAATTTAATCCAAAAATATTCCGGAAATTTCCGATTCCGTTCAAGTAAAGGTTGCATTAAGGAAAACCCATTCATTCGCGAAACATCTGACGATCTGACACACATTCATTGCGGTTTTGCTTTAACCTTCGTCTTATTATGTTTTTTTTTTAAATATAAAAACGCTTACGTAACCTATTCCGACCAAGTGCGAGTCGGACGCGTGCGCGAATAGTTCCGTACTCATTATTGATATCGAGCAAAAAAAGGTAAAAAAACGGCCAAGTGCGAGTTGGGCTCGTACTTGAAGTGTTCCATTCAATAATGTTAACAATATATAATGTCTACCAGTAGCCATATAGCGAGCAAAAATCTCGTTTATAGTAAGGGAGCTCCCCTTAATTTATTATTATTATTCTGATTTAAGTTTTCGTTATAGCGGCAACGTTAATACATCAGGTGTGAAAATTTCAATGCCCTAACTGTAACGGTTCATGAGATAAAGCCTGGTGACAGATATTCGGACAGACGGACAGCCGCGCCGTGTCTTAGAAATAGGGTCCCGTTTTCACCCAACAAGGTACGGAACTCTAAAAAACTATTGTGAATTCATAAAGATGATTATTATATTCACGTGTTTTAGTACAGTTTTTTTGCTTGTTTACGATTTTAACTTCTTGCAAATTGTAAACAAAACTCAGCTTCTTGTGTTTTTACTCGACTACCGACAAAGCTAAAAGAAGTAGGTAGGTACCTATTCTTTGAACATCGCTTCGTCTGTGCATTTATATAGGGTTTCTTTTTTCTGTCTTTTAAGAACTTTTAGTTTTTAGAACTATTTTTTATTATGTTTCAGGTTTTGTTAACAAACATAGGTACCTACCTAAATTATTTAACTCTTTTTATTACTCTGATCATGTAAAATAACATGACATTGTCGCAAATGTCATTTTCCTATGCAAATTAATTTTAAATATTACTCAGATATTTTTTGTTTATTGATATAAGTATACAGTAAAATAAGTAAAAATATAGTAAAACCGTTTTTACCAATGAGGAAGGAATATAAGGAGTGGTCCCATTTTTTTTTCATATACAAATAAGTTTATGACAGCGTGCCAAGGTTGGCGCAAGTTTTTCATAGTTTTCTTGGTAGATGACCTGTCAAACGATAAGAAATTCCATACAAAAAGGTAGCCATTTTGCGCCAGACCAGGCACGCAGACGGTATGGCATCTCCTTATATATTATATACTCATTTTACATACACATATAAACTTATAAGTACAAGTCGGCTCTTTCCCATTGGGGAAATTCATTCCTTTTTCTTTTCAATCTTTTTGACAGAATTTAAAAAAGCCAACAATGGTTCTATTTTCAAACCCAACATTAAAAAAAACAATAAGTAGTTTATTTTTAAAACAGGTTATAATGAGACTATTTATCACATTGCCATAGATTAAAGATTAACTACATTATTATTACAAAGAGGAAGTACTTAGTATTTGTTTCCCTATCTATGGTGTTTTGCAATGCCTATACATCTGTAGCCTTCAGGTCTTCCGCGTTACTTCCTAGGTTACCTACGTTTATGTTTCTAAAGGGCTATTATTAGATATTTTACTAGTTAGGTTGTATGTACCTACTGTCGTAATTTCATAATTTCAATTTACGCATGAAAATGTTGCTTTAGTTTCTTTTGAACTTTTTAAAACTTTTTTACATTCTCTGACACGTGTCTGACACATTTCTTTCTAATAAACTATTTCAAAACAAATTGCATTTTACTAATTCAAAAAAAAGAACGTAAATATTGGCACAACGTTTACATTTTCTTTCTACGAATTCATCAAATGTAATTTTTAGTGCATCCAGCTTTACGAATTCGAAAAAAGAAAATCAATTTTTACGTTACATAATTACAAATTCGTAAATAAAAAGAATTTTTGGTGCAACTGGCTGAAAAATTATTCGAAATAAAATCTCCTTTAAAATAAAAACCAACAGAATATCCGTTTCCATAATACATATAAAGTGTAAGCAAGTTATTTATACCCTACTCTAGGTCGTGTTCGCCTTGCAATTGCATAGTGATATCATTAGGAAGCACACGTTTATAATTAGATGTGCAATGTCACTTGCATTTAATGCGACGTGTGCAACAGCTTTATTTCCATCGAGAAGGGCGTTTTTCCAAGAAGTTTGCATGAAAATATTTTTTTATCAACCTGATACCGCACTGCTGGGCAAAGGGCTCCTTCGTATTATTCCATCTTACCCTTTTCTTCTTCTTCATTTATTTTTCGAGAGAAATAAAAATATATTGCCACACGTTTTCAAAATGTACTTAATAAATATTTCGAGGTACAGTCAGCATCATAAGTCGATGAACACGTCCATATTTTCAAAAATGATATACACCATTATTAGATGAAAAACCTTACTTATTTTCCTTATTCTGAACCTTATTGAATGTTCATTCATTTAACTCTGGAGTATATTTTGCTAAGCGATTTTCTTATATTAATAAAGTATTTAACTTTTGAAAATCTGGATGTGGTAATCGACTTATGATGCTGACCGTACCTATTCTAGCCATCAATCCATCAGCAAAAGCATTTAACATTTAAGTGTACATAATATTAGTAAAATTACACTTACATATCCCTAACGCCTCTCTCCCATTGGGGTAGACAGAGACCACTTCCCTACACTTGCTACGATATAAACACACCTCTTTTGCTCCATCCACACTCATCAGTCAATGAAGAATTAAAGAAAAGAATCATGCCAGGCTCATTCGTAGAATTATAACAAATCATTAAGAAAACAAAACAAAAAACACCACAAGCATAACCTTTACCTTGAACGGGTCGCATACAAAGTACGGACAGCAAAACAGGAAGCAGGACAACGCGAGTATCCTTGCGAAAGTACCATCTGTCGTATCGTACACGCTATGCACGTAGCGACGGGTTGCGTCACTTGTATGTAAGTATCTGTTGCGGACTAGAGATTGCTTTTATAAATATTAAAAATTACTATTAACAATTTTTTTATTTACTTTTTATAATTATTTTATAAATTTTTGACATTATTCGTTGGTTAACTTAGAATTAAACTTGTATATGACAAAAATTAAAAATTTCATAATATATTTGTTTAATAGTTTATAAGAAGATAGTAATTTCATAAACACAGAAAAAGAGAGAAGTCCAGAGAGTCATTTATCCTACTAATATTATAAATGTCTATGTTTGTACCGATGGATGTGAAGAAGTTTGTTACTTTCTCACGCAAAAACCGCAGAACAGATTTTGATGAAACTTTGCAATAATTGTAGCTTGCACATCAAAATAACACACAGGCCATATCATTTTAAAATATTATTTAAATTTTCTAAGCTATGGCGATGAAATTGTAGAAAGTCGAGGCAGCCGCTAAGTAGTTAAAAAATAAAAATAATGTAAGTAGGTACCTACATACCTATTCTAAAATATTTTTTAAGAATTAAACAAACAATGTATTTGGTTATCTACAGGTGTCAACATAATTGACACACTAGGGACGTACTACCGGTAACCTGTGACAGATAACAGGTACAGTCAGCAAATTAAGTAGTTCAATGCCATATGTGGGAAAAACTTGGAAAACAATAAGTATTTATTTAACTGAATTAAGTTTAAAATAAATAAAGTGTTTTTACTCTGCTTTCATCAATATGGATGTCAATAAAAATTTGTATTTTAGTGTTTTTTTATGCTGGAACAAACCGCGAAAAAACGCTGGCAAACATAAAAATTTTAGCTCAACTTTAAAGTATTTGGCCTGCAAAATAAAATATTTATTTGAATTGTGTCTAGAGTTATATTACCTACTTACATTAACATTACCAAAAAAAAGTGTACCTACCTTAGTAAAAGTAATTTTCAATAACCTTGATCCAATACAATAACTATTCGATATCACATAATCGCTTTATTCAATGATTTTTAGTGAAATAATTTATTTATCAACCGTGACATTTAACTTAATTTACTTAATTTTTACAAAAAACCGGAAGTTTCCGCTTTTTCTGCTATCTCTACTTACGGAAGCTGACCTTAAAACTGTCACAGTTTACAACAATGGCCGCCTTTCACATTACCAATTTAAATCTTCCATTTCAAACACTCATATCTCTAACAACTTACGGTCTCTATTCCCTTGTAACAACTGTTTTAATATTTTGTTTTAGTTTTCCTAACCAAATTATTTTTGCAGTTGTAATGTTTCACACTTCATACATGTCTTGAGGAAAGAAAATTTTTGTGAACGCAAAAAACGTGTGGTTTTCTAACAAAGAAATATTTTCTGTTACCAAAATGATTTGTTGAGTAAACTCGCTAGGAAATTGTATTTAACAACTGCATTGTTATGTTTGTAATTCTTATCGCGTAGTACAATTTGTTTAGTTTATTTATCTGCTCCATCTTGAAGTACTCGTAATACTTTCAGGGGCAACACTAATTTTGATTATTTGATTATGACTTTATTACCTATTAGTAGAGTTGGGATTTATTCAAGTAAAAATATTTATTTAATTTAAAAATAAGGACAATTCATCAGCATCGAGAGCTGGCAGCGTTCTCGGCCAAAGGATAAGCATTGCAATCCATAGAGGTAATGCTGCCAGCTTGTTGGGTACTTTGCCTCGTGGGGACGCGTTGGAAGATATATTTTTCCTGTAAATATTTAATTCTATGTTTGTATTGTTTTTTTTAAATAAAGATCTAGGTATACATCAGCATCACTTTTTCTAGATATTATGTTGTGGTAGGTATACCTATGAGCAAAGTAAGTACCTACCTAGGTAATTATGTACCTACGAGTAAAATTGCAGTGGCCGTTTAAAAAAAGCATCTACTTATTAACTAAATTTTGTTTTTATTTCTACAGCTTAAATAATATAAGTACTTATGAAATGCCAAACAATGACCATGTAGTTAAATATTAAGTATTTAATAGTAATTATGTGTATGTACCCTGCGACCTATAGGTACATAATGTCAAATTACTTAAACATTAATTCTTAAATGTGAAATCTTTTAGGAAATTTAATCTATAACAACGTGATAATTAATCCGTGATACATGTAAAATAAATCCGTCGATATTTATTCTAGTATAAAATACTCGAGTATTTACTAAGTTACAAAATACTAGTACGTTCCCATCTCTAGCATCTAAATTCACGAGCAATTCTCAAATAGTGATCATATGATTACGATTTATAATTAGAAGCAGTTTATTAAGGTGTTACTAGTCAATAACATTTAATAAGGTTATAGCTGATATGAATATTATCTTTGTGAACCAAACAAATAATTATCAAGGTATTGTGAAGTTTATTTTTCAGCTACGTTGCATTTAACAGGGTTTTATTCAGCCTATTCACAATTTAAAAACAAACTTAATAAAGATATCATTGGCATTTTAAAATTAAAATACTTAGAGATTGTTTTTTCTAAGTTACTGATTAAGATCACCATCTTGGCTATTGAGTCTTGTATACGTTTATAAAAATTGCCAGGCTCTGTACATAGAACACAGTGAAAGTGGCATAATCTTACGACGATTTAGAGGTTTCGATAAGCGGCTAAAATGTGAAGTCAAAAAAAAACTTTTACACACCATACGAAAGCGCACGGTTAGCTAGATTTTTTATGCTTAAAGCTGATTCGTAGATACAAGGTTTAAAGAACGTCAAAAAAAATGACAGTATTTTTTGAAAAAGTATTTTACGTAAAATGTAACTGTGAAGCAACCAGCGCTGAATTTGTTGAAATTGATGGAAATGTTGAGTTTGCTGAAAATGTTCAACACTTTTACATAAATTATATTTAAATAAAAACTATCGACCATAAACTCAACCACACTAACCTTCAACCTTAAATTCTACATTAGCGATCTAAAAGATGCCTAATGTTGCACAACCCAAGGTCACATGTCGCAGACAAATAGACAAATAAGCCCACACTCGTGCGCCAGCGACAAAAGCTGTAACTAATTCATGTTACGGTGAAAGTTTCAAATAGGGTGTATTAGGAAAATGCTAGCGTAAAGTATGAAAAGTACGTTTTATGTTGGTTTGTTGTGAGTTGTTAAACAAGCTTGCATGTCATTTAGAAGAATTCTCTCTGCCTAAGGGCTAAAACATAAATTCTCGACGTCGTGTCGTGTCGCGTCGCGTCGCGTCGCGTCGTGTCCTGACGTGTCCTGTCGTGTCGTGTCGTGTCGTTTCGCGTCGAGTCGTGATGACCGCATTCCGGTTGACTACATAGTGCGGGCGGCCGCTACGACGCTTCATTCAACCGAAAAACCGTTAAGCCCTATGACACTTGCGTAAAAATTTGAAGTTACTAAGTATACCTACTTATAATCACAATAGCTACTATGCACTTATTAAAGAAAAGACCTGAAAATGTTCTTGTTTACCTGGATAATAAGAAACATAGTTAATAAGTTAGTTAGTTAACATAGTTAGTTTGTTATTATAATATTTATGTAGGTATGTGTAAGTATTTATCGAATATAATATATGTGTAGGTTTATACTTATATATTTATTGTTTATTGTAGGTTAAGTGACTAATGACTATCCTGCCTTCTTGCTATCACTTCTCTCTCTGTGGGCTCTGCAGGAAGATATTTCTTTTAGAAATAAGCTGTACCTTCTGTATAACTTCTCTTTTTTTCTGTCTCTAAGTACTATCATCTTACAATAAACTGCTAAATAATAATAAATATAGTTTTAGACATAATGAAAGTTCTCCCAATTGTAATACTGCCTGCGACACACGCATCCTTTGATTGTACCTAATGATAATTGTCGCACGAAGTATGTACTTGCCTATTTACAAACTATTCAATGGCGGTCAGGTGATTTTATGTTATTCATGTGTTCTTATAATTACTAAATGCCAATGACACACCTGGGGCCCAAGTCTGATAATTTAAAATAAATATACGGTCGAATTGAGAAACCTCCTCCTTTTTTTGAAGTCGGTTAGTAATAGCCTCAGTGTGCCGGCAGAGTGTCAATGGTATTTTTTGACACATTTGGGATTACACTGATTGCGAGCAAATGTGTCAAAAAATTACATTGACACACTCATTGACACTCTGCCGACACACAACTGAGAATATTGTAAATTAGCAGACTTGGACCCCCTGGTGTATCAGGTCGACGAGTAACGAGTGTTGAGGCTTGACTAAAATGTAAAATAATAATAATAATATATATCTTTATTTCTTTCTCCATTATTGTGTTATTACAGAGTATAGGTACTTAGGTATAGGGAACAATATAAGAGGATGACACAAGTGGAGACTGGTGCCTGAAATAGACGGTGGTCTGTGCTTCGTCAAAGTAAAAAAAAAAAAAAACAAAAAAAAAAACAAAAAAAATCTTACAAAACCTTGCTCATGAAGTGTTATGAAACTTCCGGTTTGTCACGGGTTTTTATTGGCTGATCACGCAGAGAAACTCTTCTTTCTAAAAGAGTTTTCTTTAAAAAATCACAATAGCATTACTCTTAATCCGTACTAATCTAATGCTACCTACACACCAAAGCCGCCGGCATACCGCCGGGCTAAGCCAGCGGCTTTTCCTCATACGAATGGCAGCAGTCAAAAAAGCCGGCAGCTTTGGTGTGTAGATACCATAAAAGACTTTATTTATTAACATCTTCTTCCAAAAAACCTGGTACATAATCATTAAAGCAGCTCCACGAAATAATTGCTGAGAGTAAAAAATAAGTCAACACATGTGACCTCAACTACCTATTGTATGTAAATATAAAACATGTTTTTAGATAATGTGAACTAGATACATTCGTTAGTTTAAGTTAAATGTTATGTCTTGTGTCGTCAGGTTATACTTAAGTGTTACAAAATATAACCGCTAAACTAAACTAAACTAAACTTAACCTAACTAACACTAATCCGGGAATAATCCGCCCCTGGTCTCTCCTGGTGCAAACGTGCCCATCACCCCAGCTGCGTTTCCACGCTGGATAGCGATAGACAACCGCTGCAGCAGAAAAGACTCGGCGCGGGGATCACAGGTCCTCTCCCTCAGTCTACCAGCTAGCTCTTTGGTAAACATAGTGTTACAAAATGTATTTATACATACATACATATATATCTGTCATGCCTCTTTCCCAACGGGAAATCAGAGACCACTTCCACTTGCTACGATCTAACACACATCTTTCCCTCCATCCACATTCATCAGTCGCCTTATGCATGCACGTCGCTGGTAAAATGTATTTATACCTAAGTATATGTATTTACTATTTTATCTTGGGTCATTTAAATATCTGACCAGATGGTATTCGAACTCAAGACCCTCTAACTGGCAGACCAGGATTGTGACCATTGAATCAACAAGGTCAAATAAGAAATTAGAAGATCCCATAGCGATCTAATATATAACTAAATAGAGAAAAAAAACACAATTTTAATCAGTAAGAGTAATTTAATCCGCTCAAAAAATACATCCACCTAAAAACGAGCGAATATGCTACTTGACAGCTCTCAAAGTAGAGATGGGACGCGACTGTCAATGGTTACGCTAGAGTTGTTCAAAAATCGATTATCTTCTTATTAGTGCATAGGTACTTAGGTAGTTAGATTTACATAGTTACCATCTCGAATCGAATAAGAATCGCATGTATTACTTAACACCATAAAGACTATAAATAACCACAGTCCTTGATGATCACATAAACAAGTTTTACAAAAATGTAATCCATTTATTTAACGACCACACTTAGTTATATAAAAAATTGTTTACCTCTAATAAATATTTTAATTGCTTGATACCGCGTTATTTGGGACAAAAAATGTACATGAATGTAATTTGTCAATGATATTAATTAAGCTTTGCCTAAAGGTACTTACTAATTTACTATCTATTAATTTATCAACCATTGTGGATTCTGCCAATGTTAAATGAAGTAAACTTACTAGAATTATATATATAGTATTGTTTTTTTTATTAGCCTAATGTGTCCCACTGCTGGGCAAAGGCCTCCCCCGCATTCTTCCATGCCTCTCTACCACCGGCAACCTCCGGCCAGCTTGCATACTTTACAGTATCCGTACATCCATCGATATAGATCGTGCATCCAGATCGTCGCGCCATCTCCTCTTAGGCCGACCTCTACTTCTGTGGCCGTCGAGCTGCAATCAGTTGGTAGATATGTTGGCCCATCGATCCGGGTGTAAATTGTAGATACTATAAAATTATAAAACCATTTCTGTAACTTTGTGGAAGCGCAATAAAGATATAAGATTATGATTATGTAAGTAGTTTGCTATAAGTACAGACAAACATCTCTGTTTATCACAACAAAGTGTGTCTCTAGAGAGAATCGAATCCACGACCTGCGACATGGCAAGCAGAGTGATTACCAACCACGCCAACTATCCAATCTTCATTCCGATTTTTCGATTACACCCAGTATTAAAAAATAAACTGTCAAACTCGGCAATAAACAACCAAATTATTAAACCATAAACAACCAAAACCGTTAAATAGTTAATTATTTTTATAGCTCTCATTACAACAAGTCAATTTTTCAAAATGGTGGATGTATTACGCAACTTCCCTTTCCTTTGCCGTTATTTATTAATATTTAAGTTCAAGTATGTATGAGCAAGAATTAAATGGACACCTGGGACCCAAGTCTGATAATTTACAACAATCTCAGTCGTGTGTCGTCAGAGTGTCAATGTCATTTTTGACACATTTGGTCGCAATCAGTGTAAGTCATTGTTTAGTAGAAAACCAAATGTGTCAAAAATACTATCATTGACACTCTGCCGTTATACAACTGAGGCTATTTTAAATCAGCAGACCTGGGCCCGGGGCCTAATGAAAGTGGTCTCTAAATAAATAGGTATTTGGTACTAAATTGAAAACTATAGTTTCACGTCAACATTTAAAAATGCGTCATTACAATTCGTACTCATACTAGACCTATCAGGTGTCAAGTAAACTATTACCTATGTTATACTAATAAATTAATAGTAAATACGGTACCTACTTCAAAATCTTGCTCACCCTGTCAGTTTTTCGGAAATATGAGGCGTGTACGTGTTTGGATTAAGCGGTTGGGTTCCGTAGCTTTTGACGTAATTATCAGGGATTTTTACGCGTAGGTATTTGAGTAGATAGGTATACTTATAATAAAATGTTATAATATAGGGTAGATATTTCTAAGCTTGCAAGCTGCAATGATTTTGCTTCTCGAATATGGTATAAATCGATATTATGGTCTAAATCGACGTAAATATAAAGACTATGTTTAGAAAATTTAAGATTGCCTTTCTAAAAAATATATAATCAAACAATCATGTAAACATTACCTATAGTTTAAAATTTGAAATAAAAGTTATAAAATACCATAATTCATAATGTATTTAATTTAAATTAAATGTTATTACATTGGCCAAGAGAACCCTAAAGCTCCAGGCGTAAAGCTCACAAACTGATTTATTTCAAACCATGAAAACCAGCTTAGAACCTTGTCAAAATAGCAAACTTGAATCACCAATCTTTTTTATTGGCTAGATCAAAATATTGTAATGTGACAAGGTTGTATTTTGGTAGTGCGAATCGATCGAATTGTTTTTTTCTTTTAAAAATCAGTGGTGGGCCTTGACATGGATTTTGGCCGTTGTTGTACATATACTATACATATATACCTACACATGTGGTCATGTGTGGAGGGCTCCGGTGAATGAGACAGTTATGGGCATACCGGTTTTAAAAATCGAAAGTTTTTTTTGCTGTCAATTCATTCTTAAATGAGTTTTAATAATAATATATTTGGTACTTTTTATCTAGGGTTTTTTTCTGCAAGAATTAAGTAATGTTTTTTTTACTTTCTTTACTCTAAAAAGTTGATCACAGGACTTTTTTTTCTACAACGATTAGGGTTATTGACTTGGTTAAAGTCGCTGGAAGCCGTTGGATGTGGGCAGCGCAAGACCAGTCGTTGTCGAGATCCTTGGTAGGCTTTTGTCCAGCAATGGACGTCCATAAGCTGACATGATTAGGGTTATTGTGACTGTCTTTTCCGATAAAACATAATTATTTTTTCTTTATTACAAAGTAAAAAGGCACGAGAGAGAAAGCATTTAACTTTATTTTTTTAATATATTAAACATATTATATTCAATTAAAAATATTACATACATTCAGATTATTTTAATATTCCGATAACTGATTTTCCTGTTACTAAAATAATGATCGAAAATAGACCTCTATACCTCATTGAAAAGTCAAAAAAATATACCTACATAATTCATTAAGCAAGTATTTTGATTGTATGTAGTACCTATTAACTTGCATCTAAATATTAGCATTGACTTTTAAAACATTTGAATTGATTGATCAATGGCTCGCATCAATCACTTTGGCAAATTGATTGAAAAGTAAAATAATAATACTGGTTGATTAATTTATTTTTAAAGTGGAGTCTTAAAGCTGGTACTTAATGGTTAGGTAATGGCTGCTCTTTAATGATTTAAAGATTTTAAAGATATTTTCAGCGTTTCACCACTTACAGACTAAATTTATCTGATAGATATTTAACGGTGGTAGCCCAGTTGGTAGAACGCTTGCCTCGCACTCCAAGGGCGCGAGTTCGAATCCTGGCGCGGGCACGTACCTCTGAGTTTATTTCTCATGTACGGATCAATTTATTCGAATACCACTTGCTAACGGTGAAGGAAAACATCGTGAGGAAACCTTCATACACCAAAGAAGAAATTCGAAGGTGTATGTGAAATCCGCCAACCCGCACTTGGCCAGCGTGGTGGATTACGGCCTAATCACTCTCTGTATGAGAGTAGGCTCGTGCCCCTCGGTGGGGACATATACTAATGGGCTGATAAAGAAAAAAAGATATTAAACACCTGTCTCTTTCTTAAACGTCATGTTTTATGAAATAGACACACGCTTCATCATGTCAGCTTATGGACGTCCACTGCTGGACAAAAGCCAAGACATACGTTTACCTGACAGATAAATTTTATCCGTAGGTATAAGTGTTGAAATGGGCCCAAAGTATTTTCTTTAGTTTTTGATCAACTGAAATACAATTTAATTTTCCCATAGAAAAGGCGCTTAGGCATCGACTTTGACGTTTGACATAAAACCGCCCCCGAAGTTTTGATGAACTTGACATGCTGTTGGTCGTGGGTTCGATTCCCACTGGAAACAAACATTGTTGAGATGAATTTGATGAGATGTTTGTATTGAGTCTAGGTATCTGTATGTAAGTATTATAATATGTAGGTACCTATGTATTTATGGTAAACTACCTACATAAAGTAAATTAAGCTAGCAATGAGGCCGCCTGTTGCTTCTTATATTCTTGTTTGTGTCTGTACCTTATATCTTTGTGTGCAATAAAGAATATTTGTTTTGTATTGTATTGTATTGTAAGCTTTGTACTCTACATTGGCAGAATACATAATGCTAGTTATCTTTAAAAAAACACATATTTATCATTTACTAACATCGTTTACTTAATAATACCGACATCGCATACCTTATACCTACTTAAAACCCTAGGACATCCGCCATCATGAATTTTCCGTTTCGGCCACTTTCGAAACCAAGTTTAGAAACCAGTTTCGAAATAAGAATTTTTTCTTTATTCGAAACATTTTCAGCACAACAACAAACAAAACTGCAGCAAATCTCCTCTGAAGGAAACAAGATTAAATGTGCAAGGTGCATTATGCAACCGCGTGCATCGCCACGTTGCACCAGGAAACTGCACTTATTGGATTAAAGGGGTGTTGTGTGTAAGCTGATTACTGTGTCTGGTCTTTGCCTGCTTGATACTGGGTTTTTTTTATCTGAGGAACTATACTAAGTAGATTATGTAATTGGTTGGTATAAAAAATGAGTTAAGATAATATAATTTTTTTTCGAATACGAAAATATTGTTTATTTCACACTGAAAAAAAACAGACTCTGTTAAAGGCAACAAAAACAAAGTTTATTTACTCTAAATACGAAATGATACTCGAAAAAAAAAATTCGCATCCACGTACAATATGTCCGATCAGCTGATCGAGAAAGTATGGGCGATCCAAAAATGTTTTTCGTGTTACGACCCATGTTCTTTGGGGAAAGTTGTTCAGTCTCATGAGGACTATATCGCTGTGTTTCGGTTTTATACCCCCTTGCTGTTACACCCTGCGTAAAATAGGATGTGCACAGGCTTTCGTAGACAAATTAAGTAATTACTTTTGATAGGTAAGTTCAAATGCTCTCCATATTAAACACTGTAATATTTATATCCCATACCTAGTTAATTTAATACAACTACTTCAACAATATATCAACGAAATAATTTGATAAACACAGCAGTATACCATATAATGTAGAACTGGTAGAACGTAGATTAAATCAAGCTACAATAATGTATATAATGTGTGATTTGCTAATCTGCACCCGGTTTTGACAGTCGCCGATATATCGGACCACTGCTACATGACGTACGGTCAGCAAATACATTACGACCTTTCTATTTATAAAGGATAAATATATTTTCTTTATAAAATATACGAACTTACAGAGTACAATTTCAATCATACAGGGTGACTTTAAATTAGTGAACTATAGAAAAGAGTATGCATGTACTCGTGATAACAAACAACTTTTACTATGGGACCAAGGTCGAAATCGTTCAAAAAATTTTAAACCCCCATACAAAATGCACCAGCTGATAGTAATGGGGGAACAATTTTTTTTTGTGATTTCGAACTTGGTCCCATAGTAAAAGTTGTTTGTTATCACGAGTACATGGATATCTAAAAATATCGTTTACTAATTTAAAGTCACATTGTATATTAAGAAAAAGAAAATGAAAAGTGTTTCATTCCAAAATAGGCAAAATTCATTACACTTTTTTGATGTCACTTTTTTGATTTGATCTTAAACTACTGCCGGTTCACTTATTATTATATTAAGGACTCTATCCACTATAACATATCATACTATGACCGTGCTAGGAACGTGTCAGGATAGGAAAGCAAAGCGATACGGTCTTCTATGCCCACCAGAACGTTCCGTCCCCGTCAGCACCGATTTCAATTATATTCTCGCAGACAATTCTTGATGGTCCGGGCATGGTACGGCCGGCACGCTACTTATCGGTGACGGAACGGTCATGGAACGGTCTAGCTAGTGGGTACAGTCTCATTCTTTTCAATATAAACTTTTTTTTTGCCTGACACGTTCCTTGCAAAGTCCATCCCTACAACCACTGGTTATAGTATGATTTGTTGAAGTGGGTAGACTGGTTGGTTTTTAGGGATTTCTAAAATTTTGAATAAAACAAAATCTTTTAATCTTTTATTATAATACAAATCTTTTACTTGAATGAAGAAACTACTGTGTTTGCAAATACCTAATCAACACCTAACTTACACTACACAATTATTTTAAACGGATGATGCCGTGGTTAAATCCAACTTTTAAAAAAAAATTAAGAAAAAAAAACCTTTTTAAAAACAAGCTTTTATTATTTGTTTATAAAATGAACTAAAAAGTTAAAAATAAATTAACTCTAAAAAGAAATATAACACTTTGTAACTTGATTGTAACCTTTAACGACAAATAAGCGTCTTCGTCTAGGACAAAATAATTCCATATTGTACAAATTTATTTAATTTTAACACTAAAACTTTTCACCATACATAATTATTCAATCTCGTCCCCCCTCTTTATCATAGTCCCCATTTATAAATGAAAGCGTGTTACATTGTGATAGCTTGAGGAAAATGAGTATTTAATTAATACATCACAACATTTTCCTCAGGCTATCACAATGTAACACGCTTTCATTTATAAATGGGGACTATGATAAAGAGGGGGGACGAGATTGAATAATTATGTATGGTGAAAAGTTTTAGTGTTAAAATTAAATAAATTTGTACAATATGGAATTATTTTGTCCTAGACGAAGACGCTTATTTGTCGTTAAAGGTTACAATCAAGTTACAAAGTGTTATATTTCTTTTTAGAGTTAATTTATTTTTAACTTTTTAGTTCATTTTATAAACAAATAATAAAAGCTTGTTTTTAAAAAGGTTTTTTTTTCTTTAATTTTATTTTTAACTTTTTAGTACCTCTATTTTTAATTCGAGATTTACTACGACGTAGTTCGCAGCGCGTAGCAGCGTTATTCCGTTATGAAGTCCGTAGTTGAGGTTGCGTCGTTTAATTACGGAGTTCCTATGGCCACCTTCCGGCTCCAACATCAGACCCTGGTTACCATATAGTATCAAAGTACTCGTCAAGACTAATCCAATGAGCCCAAACTAGATGGGGTTGCGTCGTTTAATTACGGAGTTCCTATTTCTACCTTCCGGCTCCATCATCAGACCCTGGTTACCATATAGTATCAAAGTACTCTACAAGAGTAAACCAATGAGCCCAAACTCGATAGGGTTGCATCGTTTAATTACGGAGTTCCTATGGCCACCTTCCAGTTTCATCATCAGACCCTGGTTACCATATAGTATCAAAGTACTCGTCAAGACTAATCCAATGAGCCCAAACTCGATAGGGTTGCATCGTTTAATTACGGAGTTCCTATGGCCACCTTCCAGTTCCATCATCAGACCCTGGTTACCATATAGTATCAAAGTACTCGTCAAGACTAATCCAATGAGCCCAAACTCGATAGGGTTGCATCGTTTAATTACGGAGTTCCTATGGCCACCTTCCGGCTCCATCATCAGACCCTGGTTACCATATAGTATCAAAGTACTCGTCAAGACTAATCCAATGAGCCCAAACTCGATAGGGTTGCATCGTTTAATTACGGAGTTCCTATGGCCACCTTCCAGTTCCATCATCAGACCCTGGTTACCATATAGTATCAAAGTACTCGTCAAGACTAATCCAATGAGCCCAAACTCGATAGGGTTGCATCGTTTAATTACGGAGTTCCTATGGCCACCTTCCGGCTCCATCATCAGACCCTGGTTACCATACAGTATCAAAGTACTTGTCAAGACGAATCTAATGAGCCCAAACTCGATAGGGTTGCATCATTTAATTACGGAGTTCCTATGGCCACCTTCCAGCTCCATCATCAGATCAGCTCCATGTTACCATAATATTGCATTGTCACGCGATATACATAAGCATGCAAAATTTCAGCTCAATCGGAAACCGGGAAGTGGATCAAATTTAAGTTGCAAGATTTGATTACAGAACGACAGACAACGGGACAGGTGAAAGTAAATAAAAGCTTGTAAAAAGGTAAAAAATCTGAAAGCATTCTTATCAGTATCAAAAATCACTTAATTTTATCCTTTCATTGCCAAATCAACTTAACTAATTGGAAGTACCTATAAAAATACAGCGTGCGTACAAAGTATCACCTGTATTGTTATGCTGACGGTACAGCTGTAGTAAACTACATGTGTGGTAGGGTGTACATGTGACAGTGTGATTGCAAGGCAAACGGCCGCACCCAAACAGTATCTGACCAGTGGGTGTAGGGATGTGCTTTGTCGATGTCGATAAAATAAAATAATGATATTTGTTTTGTACATTTTGCATACAAATATATTCATTTAACGGATTTTAAGAATGTGTGTTGCCTTATTTTTTAGTAGTTTTGATATGAATAGATTAATGGGTTTTTAATGGGTTTCAGTAAAGTTTTAAAGTTTTTCAGTAAAGTTTCAGTAAAGTTTTAAGTAAAGTTTCAGTAAAGACTTCAATAGTAAGCTTTAGTTAAAGACATTGTAACTCAATTAGGTACTTAGTGATGTAATAGTGTCTACAACATCTACTTGTGTACCTTTATGAAACTTACAAATTGTTAAAAGTCTAAAACTTGACGAATTACTTACAGTAATAAAATTAATAGAAAACAAACACTTATCTAATTTTACTAAGTCTCCCTATTAGTTATAGACTGATACTTATTGTTCGATACATATAACTATCCGAACACAAGTGTTTATATTAGTCTATTTCCGGTAAAATAGTTGTGTCCGGTAGCATCAATATGGCTGTCTAATAATATGACTCAAGTATTTAAAAATACAAGTTAAAGTACAGAATAAAGTGCTTTTTTATGTTTCCCACACCCTAAAACCAGCGCAATCTAAACTAGGACTTATAATTTGTGTGTGGAACACTCATTTAGGCCTTTCTTCCGCCACTATACGTAATTTAACTTCTATAATAATAAAAGCATTAACAATTTATTATTTTGTATTTTATCGATAACCTTTCCTACTTTTCCCATCCCTATTAGTTAACAATCCCGCGACACCCCACATGTGGAAACACGAGTGTTGCAACCACTCACTGCAACGTGCACCTATGCACTTTTACTGCACTTTTATTTACAGTAAGTACTTGAAAACTGAAGCACATGTGAGTTATCTATTAAATAGGTATTAAGTAAGTAATATGAGATCGGTAAGTTAAATACCGATATTTTCTATAAGAGTTAATTAAAATATCTTCATATTGCGTTAATCTAATAAATATTTTGACGCATTTGAGGCCCTTACACTTTCCATTACTTTTACTAAAACTAACTAATCAATCAATGCAATCATCAGAGTCCTAAATATGAAAAAAATGCGCACTGTTATGTATGTGTTAAGTACGTAATTAATTGTATGGTATGGGGTAAACTACCCACATTAAACTCTTGAGAAAAGACTGTTTAAAAAAACATTTAGTCTCAAACCACATAGACGAACTTAAATTGAACATAACTTTACCAAAATTTTTAGTGCAATCTGCATTGATTGTCTTTTGTTTGTTTCGTATAGGACTCAAAACTACTGAACCGATTTGGTTAAAAAAATCTTTAATATTGAATACCTACCTTATCTTAGTTCAAAACAATTTTATCTTAAGCAAAGTTAAATAACATGTAAAGTACAGAGTGCAGATAAAATGTAAGCTATGCGTCACATAGGTGCGGGTAGGGTCAGCAACACACGGATCTCGCACGCAATTGCCGACACACATTCGGTTTAGGTAGAGTCTGCAAAATCAACACGCAATTACGCACTTTTAATTTTCGGCTATAGTTTTGATTTTAAAATATTTTGGGGTGTAGGTATTAGTTAAGACTTATAATTGTGTAGGTATTTGTAGGTGACCCAATGTAAATTACAAAAATATTATATTAAATTTTAATTGTCACTAAGGCGCAGAACACACGGTGAAACGCAACTGCAACGCAATTGAAACTAGTTGCATCGTGTGTGGTTTTCTAAGGAAGTCTATAGCAGAAACTTCAATGCAAGTCGAAAGTAACTAGCAGTTTCAGTTGCGTTGCAATTGTGTTTCATGTTAGGTATTTAGAAATATTTTAGTTTCCATATATATTCGTTATCGGTATAACGTAAATAGGTTCTTCTATAAAGTGACGGTTGTAGAATCATTTGTACATATTTTCTAAAAATCTATAACGTTTTTACTTTTTAACCGCCTTCTATTTTAAAATGTATTTCTGTTTTGCCAACGCTCCTCGTATTGCTAAATAAACCTGCATGAGATTGATTCTGTCTGCAATAGACATGTGAACTACTTGATTGGGTACCCTTAAGTACCTATACCTAGGTACTGTATGGTATAATCAGTCTATGCTATGCGTACTGAAATACTTCGAAGATAAGAAACTTTTAGAGACAATTTTGCAATTATTATGAAGTAATAAAGGGAGGCACTTACGCACTTGCTGTTGCGATGAAGTTACGGTTTGACCTTTGATATAAAACTGCGTCAAAACCACGAGTCACCGCTTCGCGCGGTTCGAGTTATTCAAAAAATACCTTCAAACTGCAACCGTCAGTGCGTAATGGCCCTAAATAATTGGGAAATGCTTTAGTATTTTTTGTAATTGTAATTGTAACCTGCAGATTTAGAAGCCAGAGAAATATTTGCTATTCATTGACATCGATGGCATGAGAAGTATATTTTCATGCCATCGATGCATGGATAGCAATACGCTAACATGATACACCTTTTCCCCGCACTTTCTAATGCGCCCTATCAAAAACGGTTAGCTAATTTGTGAACAGCAGCCTTTCCGTTAATGGCGCACATATGAGACGTCCTTAGCACCAAGAAGACCGGCCTAATACAAGCCCTTGCAATCATAATAAGAAGGCAAAAGGGCAGTGACATCTTAACCCTGAGAGCAGTGAAAAAGTACCTGTTACCTAATACAGTAACTCGTGACAACTTTGACATTGACTATGTTTACCAGCTGTCTTTTCTAATGCAGTTGCTTCAAGACTAATGCTTCGTAAGTACCTACTTGGGTTTTTTGAATTGGTTTTCTAGCTCGTTCCAATGCTGTCGGGTTATGAGAATGTTACGAGATATAGGGTTCGGTATTCTCATGGTAAACGTTAAACATAAAATATTAAGTGTTTTAAGTTCAAAGATTTTCAAATTAAAGTACTTACTTAGGTACTTAAGTAAGTTAAATAATGCAAAAGCAAAATTTATTTATTTTTTAGGAAAAAATGTTATGCTCAAATGAACACACGCTGCATAACAATATCCACGGTGGTGTAGGTACCTTGTGAAAGTATGGATTCAAATAATAAGGAAATCCATTTTCTTAGAGTTTACCTGTTCTTTAAAAATCTAATCAAAATTATTTCTATTTGAGTTACCTATTAGCGTTTGTCCTAGCTATATCCTAACATTGAAACCTAACGCAACAGTTCTAGCAAATCGTAGGATGTCCACAAAAGCTTTGATACTTGCATGACCAATGGTAACCTACGCACACTCGCACGCATGTAACATAGGTACCTATATGTAGCATGTATGTATGTATGAATGTAGGTAGTGTAGACAGAAAGCACAGAACTAGGCCAAGTGCAACTACTCGTCGACATGTGTGTAAAGCGTGTTGCATATCGGAGGGATAAAGAAATTTTAAATCGGATGCTGACAGACAGATTGTTGGTACATTTTTGTACTATCTGTCACGTCTCTCTCACATCAAAGCAGAGACCACTTCTCTCTACTTGCTATTTCTGCTCTGCGGAAAACTGCACTCTTGCGAATCTAACTTTAACTTTAAAAAATGACCCGTCCTAAGTGTTGTCAAAACCTACAGGATTTAATGATTTTAATTTTAATTTTCATTAGCAATATTAGATTGAAAATACTATTATCAGTGCTATTGTCAGATTTAAAGGAACTGTTTCTAAATAACTCTCGTATGAGTGTAGGCTCGTGTCCCTATAGTGGGGACGTTAAAAGGGCTGATGATAAAGATTTCTAAATAAATAATTAGATGTTCCACATACATATGCTAACACTAGGATTCCTTCTTGACTGCCGTGGACTTACACAAACATCCATACCTGAACCAAATATTTATACCTACTAATCATTTAAATATCTGCCCAGCTAGAAATCAAACTTAGGAACTTTGCGTGGCAGTGGCGCATCATGACCATTGTGCCACGTGGGTCGTAAACTCGTAACTATTGATTTGATAGATGTAAAACGCTTAAATTATACTTCACGCCCTCTTCTCTCCAAATAAGGTAGATCCTTTAAAATCTTTTAGTTTAGTCTAACTGCAGTTTGTAAAGCACTTAGGCCCTCTTGCGCAGCCGAATAAACCTGGAGTTAGCTGCTAACACAGGGCTAAATAAATAATCTGTATTGATTTATCTTGATTTAACCGTGTGTTAGCAACTCCGGGTTTATTGCGTTAACTCTGGGCTGCGCAAGTGGACCTTAGTGAGTAATATTAGCAAAGAAATCCAACCGTCCAAATAACGTAGCTATGAAAAGAAAATGCGAACGTTTCAAAAGAAAACACGGACATCAAAAGTATCTGAAAACGATTTTAAATCTCTTTTTATAAATAATATGTAGCTTTATTGAGAAAAATGTAACATACAACTCTTCTTCAATCGAAAGTGAGAAAAGTTGTGATATTTACACATAATATTTGTTAGTTATGATGTGAAAATGGATTTACCTTTAAATCGAACTGTCATACAGCTATAATAATGTCTGTATTAGTATTTATCTTAGTACCTAGGTCCTAGATATACCTAAGTGGTAACAACATCACCTCAGCATTTAAAAGTCGACGTATGGAGGCTAACTTGTCTCGGCCACATACTCGATATACCTACGTCTTGCTTTTATTTATAAATATTTAATTGAAAACCTACACGCTTCAACTGTTATAACTTATAGATAAGTTGTAATCACGTTGTAATGACGAATAGGACGGATAAATGGTTATTGGTTATTTTGTTGGCTATACTTATTGGGTTGTCAAAGTTAGAGTTCGAACCTGTCCGTCGTAGTAGGTATGTTGGTTTAAGTAAGCTGAGGCTTCAGTGGCGGAGCATTTAATATAAAGCTATTAACACTCGTCGAAGCTAGCAAAGCTAACTGAATCTGGAGCTACGCAGCGATTCTCGCAGCTTGTATTCGAAAGAGTTTTTATGCAGCTTGAAAAAGAAGGAAGATGGAAGAATGCAGGGAAGGCCTTTGCCCGGCAGTAAGCTACTAAAAAAGGTGAGCAGCTCAAAGATGAGTTATTAAACCAAATCAATCGCTACGACACTTTCATTTTCAACGGGCTAATGACAAGACAAACTAATCATAGAATATTTAACAACGTGTAAGCATTTTCGTATGCACAAAACATACAATATCGCAAAGTTACGTCACACTAAATAGTTTTGACGGTCAACAACCGGCGGTCGCGGTCGCCGCGCACATTTTCCATTAAACCTTATACACTTTCACTTTTTATTCAACCATCAATTCCAATCTGTGATTCCAATTTATTGTAAAGTTTGAACTGCTAGCGCCATCTTTGTGTTGTTCATTGAACTTGAGTTCGTACAGCGCCCTCTTGTGTCGAGTAGCGCAACTATACTGAACAATTTAATAAATTTTGAAAGTGCTCATTTTTTTAATTAAAATGTAACAACTACAAGAAGTTCTTTTAATTCTTAACAAAAAATAATACTTAGGTAATTGCAGGATGTCCTAAGAAATCTTATTTATCTATCCATTATTGTCTCATCGCTGGGCAAAGGCCCTCTTTCTTTCTTTACCTATCTATTTCTTTGCCCGTACTTTTTATGTAAAACTTTATTGTAATTCACGGATCAAATTTTATATCAGTGCTCAAAGATAAGAGGTTTTCCGTTAAAAAAAAACCGGATCTTAAGCTCAATAAGAGGAAACATGATGTGATTAGATCTTTGGGAGGCCTAAAGAAGGTGATATACAAGTGACAAAGTTCAAAATACATACCTACTTTTAAATCTTATACCTATAAGGCCCTGCATTCCGTTCCGTAAACACCATCGTCTGGGAATCTGTTTGTCATTGAACTAACGACCGCCCGCGACTTCGCATGCATCGTCACATCTTGAAAAACTTACTTTCTTATATCCTATATTGAAGAAAGTTGGGATGATCCTTATGTTCGGTGTAGCAAATAAAACACGAGATTCACATACTGCTTGCTTGCATTGTTACACAGAAGAAGGAAGTATTGCCATGCTTACACTTTTAGTAACTAATGGGGATGATGACTACATTCGAAAATTCAAAAAATAATTAGTCCGTCTCTTAGGCTACCTATTAAATAATATTTGAAACACGTTTTTTACCAGATCAAATACATAAATAAATACAAAGATACAGAGCATCAAAGTTACGGAGTGGCTGGTATTCACGTCACTCCTCGGTAAAAATCGTACTACGGCGTGACGTCATGAGCAACTTTAACCCAGTGTATCTGTGTCATTTTTAGTTTAAGAGAAAAAATAAAAAATACGTGTCGAATATTTAAAAATAATCTATGTGATAGACTAAAAAAAATTTCTTAGTCATCATGCCCATTATTGCCAGTATATTAAAAACATAGGTACACTTTATGTTTTCAACATATAAGTATGTTTTTCTGGTATTTAAGCTACACTAATGTAAAGTTTTATCAAAATCAATTCAATGGTTTTTGCATGAAAGAGCAAGCGAACTTACGCACAAGCTATTTCATCCGAGCATCAAATTTCAATCCCTCGTCACATTCATCCATTCACACAAACATTGACGTTTATAATATTATTATTATTTAAGTTAAGTAGGTACCTACTTAATTATGATGGCCCCATATAACCTTGACCAAAGGACCATTGTATTTACAATTTTAAACCCACGCAGTTTTATCGCTTTCAAGTAAATGTACTTAATGTAACAAGAAAGTATAGATTTGTAGGTATTTAATTATTTATCATAAACTTCAGCTGAAAATGGCATCTAACTTATTTGTATGGAGCCCGGTATAGTAAAAAAAACGGTATCAATTAGGCTAAACATATTAGAGTTAGTATAGAAAAAAAAAGTTGGCGGCCACTGATGAAACTTACGTCAATCGATAGAGAAAAATATTATGAAACGATAGTATTTTGAATAATTGACAAAAGTGATATACTTTCCGAGATATAGGACTTTGAAAATAAGTGATACCGAAAATTTTTATTATATCAATTACGTAGTTGGGTGCTCTTTACAACACGCACAACAAAATCATTATATTATTCCTACAGTTACCTGGAAGTTATTGCTATCGAGCAATAAGATCGCCCATTGAATCTTTTTGCTGGTATGTTATTGACACAAAAACCACTGAACAGATTTCAATAAAACTTTTCAATATTCTAGCTTAGATATTTTGAATGTCATGTAGGCTACATTATAAAAGGACATTATGTAAGTTTCTTAGAATAACGATAAGTTGCGGGCGGCTACGATTGATGTATAAATATAATTAAGTATAAATAAACTAGCTCTATTAATTTACATTACAGAGAAATAATACTATTAATATTATAAATGTCAATGTTTGTGCCGATGGATGGATGGATGTTTGTTACTTCATCACGTAAAAACCACTGAACAGATTTTAATGAAACTTTACAATAACTTAGCTTGGACATCAGAATAACACATAGGCTATATTATTTTATGATATCATGATTTTTTACCAAGATATGACGATAAATGCGTACGAACTTACGAAGTCGCCGACAGCCTTTAGTAATAGAATAAGAAACTCATTTAGGTAAATTAGATAGTCATTTGTTTTTAAGCATCTTTTATTATATCTTAAAATCTATTTATACTGAAATTCAATAGGGTAATTAGTAGGTATATTAAACAAAGATACCTACTTATACTTACGAAGATACTCTGTGCATTCTACCATTCCTATCACACGAAGGCATCAAATCCCGACTCAATGACGCATAAGTATATTTTATGTATGTGTAGAGCTTTTGATGCGATGAATGAAAACAAGAGACGGCGAGAGTGAACCGCATGGCGTTCCCGCCGGCAGGACGTGTGCATTGTTTGTGGACCATTTCGTGATTATAATGTTGATTAATTATAAGAAATTATAAAATTGTACGTAAAGTACTAATGGATGATGGATTTATGAAACAACTTTCGGGAATTTTGAAGTAAGTAACGCTTAATTTTAATCTTTTTGGGGTATGACGTTGTTTACAAACAAAGAGTGATGCTATGTGGTGCAAGCCGTGCGATATGCAAACTTTTTGAAGTTATAAAAAATATTTGCTGCAGAATGAAAACTTTTTGGTCAATTAAATCACATGTCATGTGGTAGTGTTTTGTTTTTGTTTCGCGCTCTCTCGGAAAATGCAAATTTGAATTTGTTCCAAATTCTATTTCCTCTGCGTTCTGTTGTGGATTTCGGAAATTAACTGAAAGAAAGTATTTTGATTTTGAAGCGGTAGGTAATAATATATTTTTTGAAATATTTACCTAAGTATCACGTAAGTATCACTAGTAACGAAATCCTATGATTGTTGTATAAGTGTTGCAGTAAACCCCTTCAATTTTAAAGTCTACTTCCAGTTTATAACATTACAGTGTCAGCTATACGTTTCATGGAGCTTTAAGTTTAATGAGCTTTTATACGACAAGTTTCGTTACTGATTTAATTAAAGTAGCCTATATTAAGTTTTGGAAGTTGTAGGTACCTAATCTGCACAAGCTCGTTTTGATAATAGAACTGCGGGCCGTCGAATGTAGATATGTGACCACAAAGTGACTCATTTCCTTTAAAATTTACATATCAGTCGAAAAAAACAACAGCTCGCCAGTTGTATTCGATTATTTCCTTTGTTCCATTAATTATTTATTTAAAATAACATATGAATATTCTAAATATGTGTTGTAATTTTTATATAGATATTCTCGTGTTTTTTATACCTACTATATGCCTATTGCCTACCTACCGAAAGGTATTTATAACTTTTACAGAAATTACGTAATGGGTGTCGTAAGTGTAGGATAATAAGGAAGAGGAAGTTTTTTTTTTTTTTTTTGTGATTTCATTCTAAATTTAACTATAACAAACCGTTATTTCGTTCTTTACAGATTTATCAAACTCGTTCGTCTGTCCGGTTGTCTGCTCAGAAGCTTATATCAGGAAGTAATTTTGAAAAGACTTCCCTGTTCATTGGAAAATAAGGTATTAATTCCCATTACTCTTCTAATCTACAGCTGTTAGTTGAAGTTAAGGAAAAGACATCTAGACCAACAAATCCATCGATTAGTTGTGCAGTTCCGACATCAACTAAGAAGCTAGAAAATATGGACTCAAATATTTTAACTATGAACTCACCTTCAAAAAAGGAAGGCATTATTATCCATGAAAATATATTATTAAGTTCACATAGTGTTGTAGATACTAGTAATGATAATGACCTAGATAATGCATTTGAAAGAGAACAACAAGAAATAGATGAATCAGTATACGTACCAGACTCAGATGAAGAAAGTGTAGAAATTACAATAAAAGAAGAGATAGTTACACCACCACCTGATGTTATAATACCATTTTTAAACGATGATTTACCAACTCAAGCAACTGAGGCACGTATCACACCTGTCCCGATTAATAAACTATTAGAGAATCCCAATGAAACACTCAATGATGTTTCTAATACAGCAGTTAGTATAACAGGGACAGTGTTGATTGCAGAACAAGACACATATATAAACCAAAGCTATGTTAATCCAGGAAATGATTCCCAGAATGTCGATCACCTATCTGAGCTAGCTCAGCTTTTACAAGCAAAAACAACGATACCCGATGACAAAGGTTCATGTAATGAAATAGAATCTGAAATGAATTTGGGAAATTGGACCTTAACAACAGATTCTTCAAAAGATAATGACGATAATCGAGCTGAAAAACACACGGGTCTCAATGATATATCAGCAAATCAAACACCTCCACAAGAACCACCACAGATACCAAAATTCAATCACAATAATTCTGTTGAAGTAAAAAGGTTGCATCAGAAAAGTAAAGATGAAACTTTGACAAATGTTCCTCAGAGTATGACGGCCATAGCAAATCTATTCCGTCCATATTCACAACAAAACAATACGCCAATTCAACACACAACAGAAGCTGACAACCCTTATAATATAGGAGATATTATTAACAAAAGCATTGAAAAATTTCATCAGGAACCTCCAAAAAAATTAAATAACATGTCCACAGTTTCACAACATATGAGTTGTGAGAGAGGAGGTGTTACTCTGACAGGGTATACAGCTCGAGATCCAAGAAGATTTATACAAATCACAAATCATACTGTCAGACCAAACTATAATGATCCAAGATTGAATTTTCAACGCTTCATTCATAATAATACTATTCCTAATGTTTCTACACCTACAATACCATATTATTCAAATACTCATAGCAATCTATTGGGTAACAAAAATCACAGTTTATTGCAACCAAACCAAAATAATGTGCAACAAATTAAAGAACCACCAAAAAAACGAGGTAGGCCTATTGGAGTGAAAAACAAAAGACATCAAACGATGGTCACTAAAAACGTGGCAACTGTCGCACAAAGTACTTATAATGAAGCATCACTTCACCAAAGAGCAGTTAATGAAAACTTTTACAAATTAGCTTCCAAATATCACGCAAAACTGGCCGAGGCACAAAATTCCGGACAACCAACAGTTAATTCAAGCCAAATTTTTTATCAGAGTAACGCGCCACAAACACCTCAATATATAATAGAGATAAAACATGCTGCTTTTCAAAATACTTCGACACAACATTTTACAGTTAATAATAATATTGGGGTACCATTTACAAGTGCTCAAACAGGGCAAGAACAAAGAGCTCCTAATCAAAATGTTATTTATCCCACTGCAACAGCATTTCAAAACGACACAGACATACGAAATCCACAGAGTGCTCAAATGCAGCTATTTGCTGGATATCCATCGGTTAATAGCAATAATTTAAACACAAATCCTTGTACTCAAACATCTGGCAATCAGATTCAACAGCAATCTTACGCGAAACCTGCGTGTCCACAATTTTCCACAAACGCAAACAGATATGTGCACTTATCAATAAATCGACCAACGTCAACGCAAAATCGTGCAACAAATCAACAAACTCACAATCATGTAGTGTGGACACCACCGACTCAACACAGCTGCGCCCAACAGGTTTCTGCATCAGTTTCCATAGATGATTCAAGAAAAAGAGTTCATACACAGGCGACTAAAAACAAAAACAACCAGGCGAAACAACCGATCAATAGTATGCCAAATACGTCGATACAGTCTTCATGTTCTCGTAACTGCGCTCAGCTTCCTGAACTAAATGTTAGAGAAACTTGTAGAACTGCACAAAGAATGGAGCCAAGGTTCATGGATACTACTGCTGCTTCGCAATGCCATACAACATCGTCCAACGACATGCCAGATGTATCAACACTATATACATGTTCAGGTAACTGCGCTCAGCATCAAACTGTACCAAATGTTAAAGAAAGTAATGTATTTGCACAGGGAAACGCACAAACAATGGAGCCAGGGTTCATTCATTCAACTGATGCTTTGCAACATCAAAACACTGCAACTAGCGGTGTGACAAGTGTACAAACAAACTGCTCTTGTAAATACGCTGAAAATCAACCAATATCAAATGCGAATGGAACTCGTATACTAGATCCTCGACTGCAAAAACCAAATGCCAATGATGCTGCAGTCAACCAACAGAATTCCTCTCAATCGAGTTTAAATCATAAAGTTTTCAATAATAAGGAAACAAACGTGGCTAATCAAAAACAAACATCTACGGGACATCATTGTTGCCAAAAACAACAGAAATTGGTAACTTATTCGTCATCATCAGATTCATCATCATCATCAGATGACACGTCCAGTTCTGATTCCTATGATGAAGCTTTTCAGAGGAATAATAAAGAAAACGCAAAAGCTAAACAAGATTCAGCACAAGTAGAAAACGCCAAACTTGCATTAGAAGAAGAAATACTGAATGAGCTAACTTCTGTGTTTTGCCGACTAAAGTCAAGTCTTGCAAACTCATGTGATTTGATCAATAAGTTCAATACGAACTTGTGCAAAAGTGCTGGCGCTCTAATAGAAATAGGAGATGTGATTGTCAATCATAACGATTCTTTAAAGGTAAATAATGAAAAAGAAAGCGATGATACCCAAAAACAAGAATCAAGAAAAAGAGAGTATGCTGCTGAAAAAGTTGAAAGCACTCTTCCTAATTGGAAGTCTCTTCTACCACCAGAATATAACCCGAGAGATTCAAAATGGACTTTAAAATATAGAAAACGAGGTCCAGGATTAATCGAACTTAAACCTCACTCTGGTGTTTATGTGAATGCTGAAGAACTTGCAAATTGCAAAGCCAAATCTAATAATTGCACAATATTAGCACGTAAATTACTACCACTGGTATTCAGTGAGGATGCTTTAGCCATATGCTCGTTAACAGGGAAAAAGGCACAAACTTTCAAAGGCAAACTTGAAGACGTGAGACCAGGTTTAGATAAATCTGCAATGATGGTACTGCTATTGTATGTTGAAGAACAAGCTATTATAAACAAATGGGGCAAATTCGATTGTAGAAATGTCAGAATTGGTTTAGGAAATAGAATTGTAAAGATAAGAAAGAAACAGAGGACGACAATTACCTAGTTTGGGTAAGTAAGAACTAGAGGTATTAAAGATTAGGCGAAATTGTGTAGTGATTGTATTTATCTTGCCTGTTTGTATAGAAAAAGATAATTATTCCCCAAATTCTGACCACTCTGTTACATTTAGTGCAATTTGATCATCAATCAGAATTGCCCCACACAATTTTAAATTCGGAACAGTCACAAAACCGTCTGTTTACCAAAAGTGCATTTATTTACTAGAAATAATTGAGTTGTAATTATATAAGTCTAATTTTGAGATAATTGTATCCCTATTAATTTTATAAGTGAATTTATGTCTGAATTTATTGTGATTCGGTGTTTAGCATTTAAATACGTATGTATATTACTTATACCTAGGTACTTAGGTATATAAATTGCATTAAGTTAAAGTAAATCAACGTAAGTACTTAATAGAAACAATAAGTGTTTACTTAAATAATGATTAAGTATTTTTTATTTAATAACTTTGTTTGTATGTTTTATTATTTTGAATAAATTCTGATTCTTATTTTGTTTTTCTTTAAAGAATATCAAAGTAATTAGTCCGGGTTGCCATTTGCCCTGTCGTAGTATTTTTATCGGACATCCATTTATAATTTGTAATTGATAAAAATTACTGCATAAAAAAACTCTAAACTAAATAAATTCATAGCATAAAGACTTCCTTGTTTCAAACTATGCCTACCAAACGACAATAACACTTCCAAAAGCAATATTGATAAGCCTGTTTCGGATTTTTTAAAACAAAATGCCTACATTATAATAAAATAAAGTCTACAGACAGACTTGAATTTAATTATGAACGTTTGCTTTCCTGTTCCATGAAAATTTTGACTTGAATCAATTATAAATTACAATCTTGTTCTCATGTCCTTGATGTGCTCATGAAAAGCTTCATCATAGGAATCAGAACTCTGGACGTGTCGTCTGATGATGATGACGAATAACTTACCGTTTTTTTTTTTTGTTTTGGCAAATCTTACTGCCAGTTGTAAAAACGGTGGAATCAAAAACCTTTAAATACCACCTACTTAGTTTAAAACATCTCTAGATATTTAGGTAAGTAAGTCATAAACCGGCTCGCCAGATAACCTTTTTGTTTCTCTTTCAAACCGAATAACAGTCTGAGTAGGTATTGGGACCAAATACTCGGAAATAATTTGAATAAGAATCTACTTTAGGTATAAACCCTGAAAATTAACTAGATACTTTGGAAATATCGGCAGTTATAACCCAAAAGTCTCAAGTTTACAGGTACAACCTTGGAATCTGGTGGCGAGACATCCCGCTATTAAGGTATTTGCACTCGTTTATACTCACAAAAGTTTTCTCGACATCTCATATGTATGAGCGTGCATTTGCATAAGTCCCGAGTTAGATATTGCTCGTTATATATTTTTAAAATGAATGATTACTTGGCGACCTATTTTTTAACCTTATTCAAGGTTGAATTTGTAAACACTATGACCTAAACCTACCTACCATGGCGACATGGCGAGACAAACGTAAGACTTACAGGGTCAGTCTGGCTCTAAAAAGAACTAAATTGAAGCCTTTGTCTTGCTGTGGTAGTTGGTACCTACATGAAGTCTAGCTAAATCTGTACATATTAGGTAGGTAGGTACTTCATTAAACTCCACATCGTACCTACCACGTACCTAGGTAGGTACTTAAGAGTCAACTTTTGTCCTCTTAAAAAGCTAACTCTTTTCCAAAGGGCTAAAAGCACCTAAGTATGTTTTAAAACTATTTATTTTAGTCGATGATAGAAAAGTCGATGAGTTCCCCGAATTACCTATTAACCTCTCACATCCCACTGACCCATTATAATCCCAGACACAATAGATTTACTAATGTTCTTTTTTTCTGGGATGTGAAAGATTAATGCTCTTTCTAAAGGAAAGGCAGGCATTTTCACTCTGTTGTTTTGATATGTTGGCTTCTCTCACCAGACATGAGCCATATATTTTTCGCATGAAGAAATATTACCTGAGATTGCTCAACCCGTAAGGGATAACGCATAGTCCCGTTATAATACCTATAGTAGAGTTAGTAAGTAAGTAATCATTTATTCCCAGTTCAGTTACAAAATTAAAATAAACAAAACATCAAACAAAAAGAAAATAAAATATCACCTTATGCTAAAAAAAAGAGCAATAATACAAGAAACTAGGAAAATACAGGACAGAGATAGAAGGTACCAATTCTCTTAAATTAAGTTAAGCGACCTAACTATAGCCAACAGATTAACATTCTACAGCAATAGGTCACAAATTTGGTATTCTCTTAGGTGCCACGAAATAGTCGATTAGTAGTCGATTAGTAGTCTCTAGAGGGCTTTGTCATTCATTTGTCTTTGCGAATGATTTAGTTGTCGATGTTGCCAATATTTAATAAAATTATTGTTCGAAGAAATTGATCAACCGATTGATAGATTTTTTTTCGACCTAGAATAAGCTTAGACATACTTTAAAATACAG
The DNA here is from genome assembly GCA_947563765.1 of Anarsia innoxiella. Classification (NCBI taxonomy): domain Eukaryota; kingdom Metazoa; phylum Arthropoda; class Insecta; order Lepidoptera; family Gelechiidae; genus Anarsia; species Anarsia innoxiella. The sequence continues at coordinate 1,899,706 of OX387413.1, forward strand.
AATATTTATTTCTATAAGATTTACATGCATTTTTTGCATAAATTGCACGTTAATTTTCGAAAAAATACCGAAATAGTGTTTGGATGACCGAACGACTGAACGACTGAACGACGGACGACCGAACGAAATGCCATTAGAGAACAACTGTCAAATAGCGAAGAGAATACCGTTTGGAACTGCCACTCATGTGACATTGCGGAGTAGAATACCAAATAAAGCGTAAAGTAATAAAATGTACGGCCGATCGCTGTCCACTGTCAACTTATCAGGGTACCAATTCTCTTAAATTAAGTTAAGCGACCATACTATAGCCAACAGATAAATATTCTACAGCAATAGGTCACAAATTTGGTATTCTCTTATGTGCCACGAAATAGTCGATTAGTAGTCTCTAGAGGGCTTTGTCATTCATTTGTCTTTGCGAATGATTTAGTTGTCGATGTTGCCAATATTTAATAAAATTATTGTTCGAAGAAATTGATCAACCGATTGATAGATTTTTTCGACCTAGAATAAGCTTAGACATACTTTAAAATACAGAATATTTATTTCTATAAGATTTACATGCATTTTTTGCATAAATTGCACGTTAATTTTCGAAAAAACACCGAAATAGTGTTTGGGTGACCGAACGACTGAACGACGGACGACCGAACGAAATGCCATTAGAGAACAACTGTCAAATAGCGAAGAGAATACCGTTTGGAACTGCCACTCATGTGACATTGCGGAGTAGAATACCAAATAAAGCGTAAAGTAATAAAATGGATTCTTGTCAACGTCAAGTTGGTAAACGCATGTTTTGAGGTTAATTTTTCGAAATAAAACTGCATTAGTGAGATAAACTTACGATTTATTACCTGTTATTTGTGCTGTGGTGTTGTTTTGTGTTGTTACTGTGAGTGTTTTTATTTTTCTGAAGTAAATAAGTAGTCTTCAGTGTAATATGGAGCCTCCGGCTCCTGATCCGGACCCTCCTCCCGATCTTTCGCCCCCTCTGTTTGCACAGATATTAGGGTCTTCTTCCCGCCCTCCCAAGCGTACTCTGGATTCTCCAGATGTCGGGACTCCTAAAAAACCTTACAACGATTCCCAATCAAAGTCTCCCACTTATATCCACCCTAGTCTGAACCCGGAGTGTAGGGTTTACGAAGAGAATGACTCAGGTCCCTTCTTAATCCATGTGTCTAAGAAGGAAATTGACTCCTCTGCTGGAACCACCCTCAGACCTATCAGGTTTGGATACTTTCTGCATCAAAACAAAGTCCAGGACGTTATTCCAGGTAGTGTTAAGAGCGTAGGTAGGAACAGGGTCGCTTTAGAGTTTAAAAATGCTCAAGCAGCAAATCGTTTCCAAATTTTACCTGCCCTGGATGAAGCCGGATACTCTGCTTCAATCCCAACCTTTAATATTACCCGCATGGGTATTGTAAGGACCATCCCTGTGGAGTGGTCCATGGAAGAGTTGGTTGACTCTATCCAAATTCCATCAGGTTTCGGACGAATTTTAAAGGCTAGGCGGATTAACCGCAAGGACAATAAAGATGGGGTTACAAAGTGGATACCAACACAGTCTGTTGTTTTAACATTTTCTGGACAGTCTCTCCCAGAAAGAATCTTCTGCTTTTACACTTCACTGCCCATTGAGACCTACGTGCTCCCTACGATCCAGTGTTTCAAATGCTGCCGCTTTGGACATGTTGCTGCCCAATGCAGGTCTAAACCTCGCTGTGCTCGTTGTGCTCAACCTCACACTTCTGATGAGTGTGAAAAATCACCTACCTGCTTGTATTGTTCAGGTCCGCACTTGGCTGTAGACTCTAACTGTCTAGAACATCACAGACAGCGCAATATTAAGATTCTTATGTCAAAGGAGAACATCTCCTTCCAGGAAGCTTCTCAAAAAGTACCGCGAGTACGGCGTTCCTATGCTGATGCATCCCGCCCTACTAGACCTGGTCCTTCCAGACCTCCTAGTCCGTCTAAGTCCCCTAGCTCTCCTACACAGTCTCATCGTAAGACAGTTACGATTCCTAGGAAACCGAGACCCACCCTATCCCCTGGTTATGATTCCCAAGCTCACATAAATTTGACCCAGACTCCCACATCTTCCCTTCCTAACGGCTGTGCCTTTTCTCACCCTTCGGCCAGCTTATCTCTTAAAGACTTGTTTAACGCTAACTGCGAATTTATTTTATACTATCTTAATACCTTTAGTGATGTTCCTATACCGTCCGACGCTGCCGAATACCTCAACAAATTCACCCGTTTTATTCCTCATGGCTCAGCCTCCCCATCCTCAGCTCCTTCAGATCCTTCAATGGAATTGTAGGAGTGTAAACTCCAAAAAGACAGATTTAATATTTCTAATTAATAAATACAAATTATCTGTCTGTGCTCTCTCGGAGACTTGGTTACGTCCTGGTTCTCGTTTTCGCGTTCCCGGGTTCCATTGTCTCCGTGAGGACAAAGACGATGTTAATGTCCATGCAGGTGTTGCCCTCCTTATAAGGCGTGGCATCACTTTCACACAACTTCCTCTGCCCTCACATAGTGATGGTTTTAATATTGTTGCTGCTAAGATGTTTAATGTTACCTTTTTGTCTGTCTATATTCCATACCCTAATTCGTCCCTTATTGCAGAGTTGGGTAGCATTATTGGCTCTATCTCTGGTCCTGTTTTAATTCTTGGAGACTTTAATTGTCACAATACCATTTGGGGCTCGCACTCCAATGATTCTATTTCTTTTGATCTACTCGACGTAATGGATGTCCACAACTTGTGCATTCTAAATGATGGTTCCCCAACGCGTAGAGCCTACGTTGGGCAAGATCAACGGACCGCTCCTGACTTATCCCTATCGTCTTTCTGTTTGACTTCTTCTTTATCCTGGATGGCCTTGAACTCCACTTTTGGTAGTGATCACTTTCCTATCCTTATTTCTTTTCCCCAACAATTTAGTCCTCCTCGTAGGTCTCACTCTCCTCTGCTTAAATTTAAAACCTCAAAGGCGGACTGGGGCAAGTTTGCCTCTCTGACAGATCAAGCTATAACATCCCTTCCAACTGTCACTTCTGAAAATTTTCTTACACTGTACCCCCTTTTTACTGATGTTTTACTTTCTGCTGCCAATGCATGTATCCCTTTAAAAAAGGCCCCTCCATTTAACATCCTCCCTCCACCTTGGTGGGACTCTGAATGCACTGAGTCAGTAGAGAAACGGAAGGCTGCCGAACTTCTTTATAGTAATGATATGAGTACAGCTAACTTTTTAGAATATCAGAGAATTGCTGCAGAAACTAAAAGGACTCTGGCTCTTAAAAAGAAAAGAGGCTGGACTACCTTTTGTGAAAACCTTTCTCCACGTTCAGCTCCATCAGTAGTTTGGCAAAATATTAAAAGATTTCGCGGCTCTCTAGTTTCTAGTGACATCTCCTCTTCAGATCCTTCGGCCTGGCTGGAGGATTTCGCTAATAAACTTGCTCCACCAACGGTTCCTTCAGAAGACAGTTTCCCAACCTCTCCTAAGTCCTCCAGATCGTTCTCTATTCTTGACGCAGAATTTTCTTTCGAAGAGTTATTGTCTGTTTTAAATAACCTCCAAGACTCCTCGCCTGGGATTGATGGTATTCCATACTCTTTCCTGAAACATTCAGGGAACTTCACTAAACAATATTTTTTAAATTTAATAAACTTTTATTTTGTATTTGGATACTCACCTGAAGAGTGGAAAACTCAAGTAGTAATTCCAATATTAAAACCGAATAAAAATCCAGTCGATCCAAATTCATATAGGCCAATAGCACTCTCTTCCACACTGGCTAAAACTATGGAACATCTGGTCAAAAACAGGCTGGATTGGCTTGTGGAGAACAGTGGCATCTTAGATGAAAGCCAATTTGGCTTTAGAAAGGGTAGAGGTACCATGGATAGCCTCAGCATTTTTACAACTGACATTCGTCTTGCATTCTCCAATAATGATTCTGTGGTTGGTGTTTTCCTTGATGTCTCTTCTGCTTATGACAATGTCTTACTTCCCCTACTCAGGCAAAAGATGCTTTATCTGAGTATTCCTGTGAGGTTCGTGAATTTCATATGCAATTATTTGATGTCTCGCAATATCCAAATTCGGTATCAAGGGATAACTCTGCCTACCAGGTTAGTCTGGAGAGGGCTTCCCCAGGGCTCAGTATTAAGTCCACTTTTGTATAACTTGTACACTCATGATCTCCATACTACCGTCTCATGCTTCTGTAACATCCTTCAATATGCGGACGATATTGCGCTGTACCATTCTCATAGATCCCCTTTGGAAGCCTCTCATCGTATCTCATTGGCTTTAGAATATTTGGAAGATTGGCTCTGTACCCATGGTCTTTCCTTGTCAGTTGCCAAGAGCTCTGCTATTGTATTTTCCAGGAGGCGTACTATTCCTAGTATTTCTATCTCTATTCATGACCAAATTATCCCTATGGTAGACTCCACAAAATTTTTAGGTATATTTTTAGACTCCAAAATGAATGGATCGGCTCATTTAAAACATATTATAGAAAAGGTGGAAAAGGGAATAAACATCTTGAGATGTTTGGCTGGTGTATGGTGGGGCGCTCACCAGTTTACTCAAAAAATGCTTTATAATGCTTTGGTTCGTAGCCACTTTGATTACGGTTCTTTTCTTCTGGAACCTTGTAGTAAAATTTCTTTAAGTGTCTTGGATAAATTACAATACAAAGCTCTTCGCATAGTCTTAGGGGCCATGAGGTCTACTCCAACCAATGCTCTCCTTGTTGAAGCGGGTGATCCACCTCTTAACCTTCGTAGACAATATCTAGCTGACAGATTCTACTTAAGATCATCTCAACTTTCTTGTCACCCATTAAATTCTAAATTAGATAGTTTAGCTTCCTCTATTCGATCAGGGGCTTACTGGTCCCACAAGGATCCTCCTCGTCTACACAATAGTTTTTTAAAATTCCAGTTTACTAATTCAACGTTTAAATTCAACAAATATCCAATCTTTGACACCCCTTTTAAGGCTCTAACTCATATCCCTAATGTTATCTTGGACTTAGGGTTATCTAAGGACACCCCGGAGGCTAATTGCATTTTTAACTTTAAAATAGCCAAACATTGGAGTGATAGTACCCTTATATTCACTGACGCCTCTAAACTTTCTGATACAGAGCATGTGGGATCTGCTGTGTGGATTCCCAAATACAGAATCATTTTAAATTTCAAGTCACCTCCACAAGCGTCTGTTTTCACTGGTGAAGCCATAGCAATTTTGGAAGCCATACTTTATATAGAGTCTCATTATAATATAATTAAGAAGGCCCTTATTTTATCAGACTCATGTAGTTGCCTGCAGGCTATTTCAAACTGTAACATTCGGTCTATCATAAAAGCTCCACTTATCTACCAGATTAAGCATGCCATTTATAGATGTTATACAAAAAACATTGAAATTGCTCTTGCATGGATACCTGGTCACTCAGGCATTGTAGGTAATGAGACTGTTGACTCTCTGGCCAAACAGGCAGTGTCTCTGGGGTCCGTTTGTTATCCCATCTTTGGCAATGACCTTCTGTCTCTTCCGAAATCTGACCTCATTGACTCTTGGAACTCTCTCTGGAATGAGTCCTGCAAGATTAAAGGTAAGTATTATGGCTCCATCCAGAGTAGTATACCGGCTAAACCTTGGTTTTACTTTTATAAGGAAGCTGATCGTCATACCACTTCCACAATTTGTCGCCTGCGCCTTGGTCATTCCTGCACTCCAGTTCATCTTATGAAACTTAGAATCAAAGATAATTCCCTTTGTGAGTGTGGTCTTGCAGAGGGGTCTCCAGACCATATTTTCTTTGATTGCCCTCTTTTACAATCTTCGTTATATAACTTTTTACCCTCCTTTATCTCCCGTCCTGTCAACTTCCAATATCTTTTGTCTCTGGTCTACTCCCCATTCATTCGTGTTCTTTGTGATTTTATTAAAACTAACAAAATAAAGTTATAATGTGTTTCTGTTCTGCTTTACTAACATTATCTATTATTATTTATTTATTTGTGTTGTCTTATTTTCAGGTATTTCAAATCCACGTAGACTCACCTTGGAGCTAGTAAACTTTTCATTACTTGACATTGGCAGAATCCTTCGTGGCCGTTGCCAAAATTGAAAAAAAAAAAAAAAAAAAAAAAAAAAAAAAAAAAAAAAAAAAAAAAAAAAAAAAAAAAAAAAAAAAAAAAAAAAAAAAAAAAAAAAAAAAAAAAAAAAAAAAGTAATAAAATGTACGGCCGATCGCTGTCCACTGTCAACTTATCTGTTAAGAGAATACCAAAATGTGTCATTTCATACAATTCACATTCTAGAGAGACACCATTTTTCATTTGGTAATTAGAAGAATACGGGCCCTGGGAAAAGGACCACTCAGCATATGTCATGTCACTATACAATGACATGACGTTGATTTTCAGTGGAGCCAGGAGTTAGAGTAGAGTTTTTTTATGTACTTATCAGTGAATCCATTGCGATTTTACTTTACTTTACTGACACTTCAAATCGCAAAGGTGCTTCAAACTCTTGCGCTGTTGTTGGATGAAAATGCTTTAACTGATGACTTCACTTCACGATAGGTACATCTTTAAACATTAACAACTTTTACTATGGAACCACATGGTACTTACGTATACATAGGTATCGCAATCTTTGAAAGAAATGACTTCTATGAGGTATCTAAAGGCTAAGAGCAATTAAGGTAAATGCATTTTTTTAGACTTGGACAATTTTTTAGACTTTGGACAATTTGTTATCAACACAAAACCACATTAAATTAGGTATTTGTTATCAATAACCACATTTAATGCGGTTTATTCCATTGTGTTTTGGTTCCTTCAATTCAAAACAAACATCATCGTGAAGCCGTTTTTATTTTTAGCAGACGGTCATTTCAATCAAATCTATAGGTAGGGTCAGTTGGTACTCAGTGGCTCACTTTTTTTCCGAAGGCTGTAGCACAGCTCTCAGCAGTATTAGGATGTACCAATACTGACTAACGTAGGGTGTAAACATTCTAGTTTCATAAATATTATTCTTTTTGTCGTTATTCTTAATAGGAAAAAAGATATCGCAGTTTTTTTTAAAACACAGAAATTACCAGGGGTACCAGGGGGTCGAAACAGTGGTTCGGGGGCAAATACACAGTGGATCAGGGTAGTTCACAATGGATCATGGTCGTAAATATATTCAGTTTTGTCAATAAATGCAACAAATTCATTCTTATTTAATCACTCATTTATTATTGTACTCATAATCATTTGAATCCAGGGTGTCTACAATAAATCTTCTTAGTTCTTGTTTCTACATTATGCCTGATGAAAACCGTGGCTCTGGCTAGACTGCATGGTTCGGGTCTGCGTAAACGGAGATCACTATATCTTCGCCTAAAACATCTAAGACACTCCTTACACATTAATTGATGAGCTTTCCAGTTTTCGGGCATTATTAAGTCATTAACTTCCGCCATTTGAAATGCGACTTTTCGGCATTCTTTTTCTGAGAGCCCACAGAATAATTCCATTAAATACAATAGTATTAAAAAAAAAATCAACTCTTTCTCGTCTTCATCATTAAAAACTTTGATTTTTAGGTGCCTCATAATTCGGAAACGACCTCTGTATCAATGACGGTGCAATTTTTTTTGACTTTAGATAAAAACGTCGCAAAGTTATAAAAGCAATGCCGAATGTCTTCGATGCCTTTCTAGCACTCATTCCAGATTTCATATATTCGACAGTTTTCTTCATCTTTGCGTCAGTATGGGTCCCTCCCGGTGAACCGCGGCTTGTTCGTCTGAAGCACTTTTTTTTTGATTTTTTGATTTTCTTCACAATTTAAAGAAATTGTTAGGTAAATAATTATAAAAATATATCAAAAGTACACAGTGGTTCATGATCCACTGTTAACCTTTCAAAACTGAGCCACTGTGGAAGCTTACGCCGTTTTGAATTTAAAACGGTCCCAAGAAAAATATAAACAACAAACGACACTGAAATCTGTATTAATTTAATCTTGATTAGACATAGAATCTACAGAAAATAACAGCTACCCATAATAACACATTAATAAAAAGTTGGAACAAAATGTTTCTTACCTTAAAGACGACTTTTGTTTTAAGAAAAACATAAAAATCCAATAACACAAAAATTTCACATAATTTTCGCCGACTAACTGGAATGAACTTGTACACATGTCAACCGCTTTCGAAAAGTAAATATAACGAATAGATATCTCTGCCTCTTTCCCGGATACTGTAGGTGAGCCACTGTTTCTGGTATAGCCACTGTTCGACAAGTGACCCTACACTAAAAAGTACTAAGCAGTACCTAGCTATATAAAATGACGTGAAGTCTGGCTTTTAAATTCGGTCGATCAACTTCGCCCTTGTCGTTGAATTTATTCTTGTGTGGAAAAAACCACATTTTGGTGATTTTACTAACTACGCAGTTCGAATGTGGACACTGCAACGACGCTTTGGATTTTCAGTCTTTCTGTCGTTTCTGCTGTTCTACTTTGCTCGTTTAGATCGGTAGGTAGGTAGGTAAGCTTACTTATTTAGAATAAAATCTCCAACAGTGACATTACGTAATATACCTAAATACTTATAGGAACTTTATAACGTAGGTACCTAACAGATAGCTTATACCTATTTATGCCTTAGTCAGGAGATGATTACGTAAGTAGCTCCTTACAAAGTTTTTTAGTGTTTTCAGTCTTAAAATCTTCAACCTACGTATATCAATGCCACTTTTTGAAATGTCCCGCTAGACTCTACTCATTCCAAGTCATAAATCCAACACCCTTGCCGGGTCACATTGCTTTATCCTTCAAGAGTAAAGTTGAAGGAACGCCAAATGTAGGTACCTACCTACCTTATATTTATATGCTGCCCACTATGCTGCACATTCCATTCCACAGACAGCTCGAGATGAGTTATATGGTGCCTACCTAGCAATTATATTTTGATGAACGCTTATTAGAGAGAGACTATCGGTACCTAGGTAGGCATAAGGAAGATGGGTTAGGCTATTATCTTTATTAGGTGTCCAGAATAAAATAGTTTAAGTTATCTACCTACTTAAGGACTAAGCAGGTAGTTGAGTAGGTAGGTACAATAAAAGCGCACTAGGTAGGTAGGTTTCCTGCCTAATATTGGTACATGAAACATTATAATTGGAACAGGCTCGCTTTTTCCTGATGCAAGGTTCGCGCAATAGGTTAATTTCGTTTATTTTTATCAGATTTTCTCCAAGAAAACTACAATTTTCATACATAAAGAGTTGTAATCTGTAAATTCGATGTTCAGTTTCAAGTCAGGATGGCCGAGCGGTCTAAGGCGCTGCGTTCAGGTCGCAGTCCACTTCTGTGGGCGTGGGTTCGAATCCCACTTCTGACAGATATTTTTTTAACTCGAGCATCAAATTGAATAATATGAAAATGTTAAATATATTTTTTGCAGTTACCTAATAATTTGAAGGGACATTGAACTTTGCTAAAGTTTACGAGTTTTTCTGGAAACATTTTTGTGACAGTTTATTTTATTGGAAATATCTCTTCAAAAAATACTTAAACAAATTCAAAGAAACCAAAGACCAAAGTAACAGTAAATTAAGACAAATATGCGCAATGTAAAAGTACTATTAAACAGAACAACTTGTAAAAAGTAATTAATAATAAATAACACTACTAATTTGACCAGAAAAGTTGCCAAAAAAGCGCGTTATCGGTCAGTCACATCTTTATCTTTTTTTTTCAATTTGACATTAGTGACCTTGCGTCTTCATTTCTTTTATTTCTCGTGTAATTTTTGTTTTAATTTAATAATTTATTAGCAAAATGACGATCATAAAGGTAGCAGATGAAAGTGAAATAATAAATAAGTTGGCTTCTTACGTAGAAAAGATTTCCAACGATGCCATACATAATAGGGGAAAGTTTTTTGTCGGTTTATCCGGTAAGTAGGTACAGACTTTGTTAATTACTTAAAGTAAATTTTACTTATAAGTTTTTGTTACATCAATTAAAATTAGTACCTATTTTAGTGATAAATAAAAAATTATAGGTCGGTTAATACGTTGTTCTAACGGTTTAAGATAGGTTAGAATTTGGGACCTGTCTGAGAAAAACAAAATCTTTATAAGTACTAATTAAGTCTCCTACCTTATGTTAAAGCAATTTTATTACCAATCCAGTTGTTAGATATAGGTAATTTCTTATTTCAATTAACAATTCCCTACTATTTTTAACCTAATAAGCACACACAATCATTTTTCTGTTTCAAGTACATTTGAAGTCGGTTCTTTTTTATATAAAAGGTTTTTTAAGTAATTTATTCTAATAAAAATCTGTATATTTCATACTTACAGGTGGCTCAGTCTTAAAATACCTGTGTGAAGGCCTACCAAAAATAAAAACGAATTGGTCTAAATGGGTGCTTGCTTTCTGTGACGAGAGAGTTGTACCAGAGGACGATGCTGATTCCACATTTGGAGTGTACAAGAGAGATTTGATACCTAAGACTAAACTTACTGAAGAACAGTTTGTTGTATTGAAACAGGGGGTATCTGGTAAGCTTATGTTAACAGTATTTTCTTTTTTAGGTTCCACCTCTCTTGAGTAAAGTCAAAGTCAAATAATCTTCATTTCATAGGATTTTTCCAGTTACCTGATACATTATTTTTTTAAAGCTAATGCTAGATTGATACGGATGCAGTTTTCCCCAGAAAAAATCTAGAAAGAAACTCTGAAGGGTTGCTCTTATCAAATAGTTATAATGTTTATTAACACATAGTAAACTAAAGCTAACTAAACCCTTCTTGGCTTGTTCATTAATTATTTATTTATATTTCTTTCTGTTTACAGTGGAGGAAGCAGCAAAAGACTACACACAGCAGTTAAAGGACAGATTCAACAACGATGAATTCCAATTCGACCTGCTTCTCCTTGGAATGGGACCCGACGGACACACTTGCTCTCTCTTTCCTGGACACGCTTTGTTAGATGAAGTGGAACTGAAGGTAAGAAAAACAGATAAGAAACATTTTAATGTAAAATTGCATTTGATTTGGATATTTTAGAACCCTTGTCAGATTCTCAAATAGGCGAATTTTCCTATTCGCAAAATGTCTCATTCGCGAAAAGTCCAAGTCGCAATATGATTCATTCGCAAAATGTCTTATTCGCGAAATGTCCAAATCGCAAAAACACCAATTCGCAAAATGACAAATACACCAAAAATGATAATACTAAGTTTCGCAACTTGATTATAAATTAATGCTTACATTTCAGGTTGCCCCTATATCAGACTCGCCCAAGCCGCCTCCATGTAGAATCACATTAACATACCCAGTTATAAACAACGCTAGGAACTGTATATTTGCTATCAGCGGCGCGGGGAAAGCTGATATGGTAAAGGTACGTATTAGAATACATGTAGTTTTAATTTATTTCACTAAGGTAAGGACTTCCCAAAAACAAAAAGGGATCAATGAGGATTCGGTTAATATTAAATGAGCACTACAAGTTTAATTTCAACATTTTGCGTATTCTTATACGCGAAACGTCTAATTCAATGACTACTTTGGTTTAATTTTGACATTTCACGTATCTATATTCGCAGAACGTCTAATTTATTAATAGATAACTTTTGCTTGTCTATCAACTAGGATAACTTTTACTTACTTTGTGGTTTATAAAGTACAAATTAACCTTTCGGCGCATAATGTCACATTTAGCTATTTTACCTAAAAGCATCTACTTTATAACTTTATTTTAATTAACTTTCTTCTAATTTAAACTCTACCTATAAATATCTACTTTATTTTGCCCACTTTATCTACTTCTAATTAAAATCTTTCATTCCAGCGTATTCTAAAAGACAAAGAAGACTTACCAGCAGCCCGAGTGAACCCTACAGGCTCTTTATATTGGATCGTGGATGACGCCGCGGCCATACACTTGTGATTGTGATAATTTTTTGAGTTAAGGTTATGATGGGCTAAGGTTTTGATGGAACAAATAATTATATTTTTACATTCCTATTTTTTAATGAATGTTGAAGTTATATTTTTGTCTTTTATTTGTCTTCTTTAAAGTTAATTTAAATCGTAAAAAAAACAAATTTCAATTCAGGTAAACATGACAAACACTTGATTGGATATAAAAATTTAGTGTGCGGTCACGTCTGCGTAACGTACCGCGCGGTACATTCAGCTAAATATGCTCGCAATGTGTTTCAAGTCATCTAAGTTATATTATAATAAGTACGCAAGAAAAAGTGTGATTGAATTAGGAATGAATGGAACAATCAGCGAATGAAACGAATAAAGAAGTTCCAATATGTGTAATTCCTCATACGTTCAGGATTCCACGAGATCAACTGTTTTCTTCACATAAAAAAAGACCTCGACTAAACGGTAGTGTTACATTACATTAATCGCCCTACAACATTCTCAATAATAATTAATAATATTGTAATTACAAAGTTTGTTAACTAAATACAAAATATTCAGCGCGCATGGCGTACTGAACGCTTACATATACATACACCGACGCCATCGCATCCATTTTTTAATATAAAACAGAGATATACATAGTACTACAGTTAATTTGTTTAAACTATCGGAGCGGTGTAGGTGAGAGACGCGCGATGGGGCGGCGACTTGCCGTATTAGAACGAAATAGATACATACGTATAGAACGTGCGCGAGAGAGATAGCTGTACTTCTACCGCATCTGTCTACCTCGTCCGTTTATATAGCACAGTTACAACTAAGTTTAATCTCGACCTTACAATGATTTAAAACCGAATTATACAAAATGGCCGCCCCCGCCGCCATTACAAAATACACTACAATTTAAAAAAAAACATTATTAACAGTTCCCATTCAATTTCTTCATTTTATTTTACAATAAATCAGTAATTAAAATAGGTAGACGCAACAGCCGGTTCAGTTTTACATTTAGACATTTAATATATTGAGTTGCAAGTAACTTTGATTTGAGCCACATTTGCTTGCAAAGAACTTTGACATCCCTATCCCTTTTTACCACATAAAATCATAATTTGCGGAAGCGAGAACAAACAGCACATGGAATCAACATGAGACAAATAATCACTCGTTATCTCGCTTCAACAAACGAAATTTACTAACGATAGAAAGGGACGGAGCTACGTAAAAAGCTCCTGCATACAGATATGTCTTAAATCTTAGAGAATAACATTTGTCACAATTGTTAACTCACGATACAAAACATTTTTATTTTCCTATACCAAAAAACTATACAGTGTGAATAATTTTGTTCGCAGAATTCTCAATCGTAACAATGTGATTCATTAAAAATACTGGCACATTACTTAAATTTTGAGTTCCGCGTTTTGTGAGCGTGTTTCTTATAAAAAATTTACTTCTAATCGAATCCTAGAGCGGCAGGTCTCAATACTTAAGTTATATTAGAGTATTCGCCAGTTACTTTTGAGAGTAACAGACTGTATACTTATTTTATGGAACTGGAGGTAGATTCGAACAACTTTTACTATAGGGACAACTCACCTGAGACTTAAAAAAAAAAGGCTTTTTTCACCGCAGGTAAATGCCGTAGTGAAAGTTTTGTATGGAAATCCAGTACCATACAATAAGTATTTTTCCATACACTAGCTCTTAACTCAGGCCGCCACTGTACTATATTGTCGGTCAAAGTCAGTCTTTTTATAATTAGCCGCGGCCGACGTAATGCGGTCCCAATTTTTAATAGACGCAAACATTGAGAAACTAACAATTATACCCTAATTTCTAATAAATATGTTTGAAAATTGCACAGCACAAATCAAATCGTTGTGGAATGATAATTTGAACCATATTTCTTAGACATTAAGGTATTTACGAAATAGTTTTATGAATCTCAACAATTATGCGTAGGACCAAATTTCAGAAGGGTTAGGCAGACTGAATGTATAATCCATTGCTAGTTTCAAATAATATTTCATCATACAAATTAATCATAGTTTACAAAGACTTAATATTCAATCTGCCTTGACCCTTCATTTAAAAAAAAACACGTATCAAATTCAACATGGCTTCTCGAACATTCGAAATTCAAATCAAACAACAAGGTAACTAAAACTCGGATACACACAACATGGTTTTTCATCAAAACGAACTTCTAGAGGAACATTTAGCAGTCGAAGGTTTTATTATCCTTATAACAACTAAACTTCTATCAGAAATAAATTGTGAGTTAGTGAAAAATCGCGTAGTGTGTATCGACTATCGAGTTAACGCTGAGGTATGAAGATTGGTAAAAATCAGTTTTTAAAGTTTTAAGTACATCGAAAAATATTTGTTTTATTTAATTGAACGAAAGGGCCAGCCTCGAATATTCAGTATAATACTGGTGTAACTTTTTATCTATCAAACATATGATTGTGGGTGTGTTCCCAAACTTAGTTTTATTAACTTACTGCAATGAGATGTAACATTCAAATATCTCTTAAAATCAGATCTAATAACTTAATTTAAGCGCATAGTTGTTATTTTCTGTCTTTGCAAGTTATCCATTTCAATTACTAACAAATTAAAACTAAACAAACGCGTGTCTCTAAAAAACTCTTTCCCGACACCTAAAACCAACTAAATTTTGAAACACACCTAAGAAACATCTTTTTACTTCACTTCATACCAAAGACCTATCGCTTAGCATTACAAAAAAAAACGCGATATCTAAAAAACTGACTAAGGAGATCCCCTATTTGACAAAATTAGTTGCAAACCCGCAATAATTATCTAGCTACTTCATCACTATGCGGGTTAATACGGTTTGGGTTTCGAGTCAATTATTGCGAGTGTACAGTTGGTGAAGGAATAGTGTTGCGGTGACGGCCTGTAGTGGATGAGAGCAGGTACAGGAGCTGGCGGCAATTGACTGACTGAGGTACAGTCTTTACTATGTACATGTGTCTAGCGACTGGTAGGTGCCTGCAAATAAATTACAATTTCATTTTATAATAGTCGAATTTTATACCTTTTCTGTTGATAGTGTCAGAATAATAAGAAAAAGTCCTTTCATTGTCAAGCTATTAATTTAATTGCGATCTGGCAAGATATAATAAACTGAGCATTTAAGTACAGTAAAAATCATGAAGGTAAAAATACATCATTCATGATGATGATCACGAGGGCAATCATTCGTGGTTGTTGATAATCACGCGTGAATACACGCAGCAATGTTGTTGTGTCAGCTTATGACCATGCACTGCTGGCCAAAAGCCTCCCCCAAGGATCTCCACAACGACCGCTCTTAGGTTGCCCGCATCCAATGACTTCCCGTGATGTTCACGTGGGGCCCAAGTCGAATTTACAATAGTCTCAGTTGTGTTTCTGCAGAAAATAAATGGCATTTTTGAGAGTTTTGGTCACAATCAGTGTAAGCCGTTGTTTATCAGAATACCAAATATGTCAAAAAATGCCATTGACACTCTGCCGAAAAACAACTGAGGCTTTTGTAAACTAGCAGATTAGGGCCTCAGGTCATCGGTCAACTTTGTTGCGGGCAGCTATGTTAAAAGACGATGATATATACCTGTGCGGAGTTAGTTGGGCGCCCAGTAGCTCTGCGAGTACGTGGGTTTGCTGGCCGGCGGCTTAGCCGCGCCCGACCGACCGCCGCCGCCGCCGCTCTCCTATCAATACATAAATGAATTAGCATGCTTGTGTTATAGGTTATGTTGGTTGTTTTTGTATGTTTGAGCGGTCAAAATTAAAAACGACTTGACAAAGATTATCCTGAAAATTAAAAACATTACCCTTTTTTCTGGCTTCGCCATAGTCGGGTAAAAAAGTTAATCTTCTTGCAGTAATAAGAGACAATCAAATCTTTCGGATTCGAAAGCAAGTCCAATGGATCATCAAATAACTTTTTTTAATTCTACAGAACCTTGAATAGAAAGCTTGTTCCAAACTATCATCAGATACTTAAAAATCGCGTGCCATTTAAAACATTTTATAATTAACTGAAGTGTGTTTAACTCTTTAGCGTCACTGGTTCATACGTCAATGCCAGCAATACACACTATTTAAAATTCGTGACGCACAACAATAAAAACTATTTTTCTATCATTTTGACCGCACAAACATACAGAATACATAAAAATTATTTCAAGAAAAGTTGCCATGGTATTTGAATTCAAGCATGCTTAGTAAAAAAAAAACGCAAAGCCACAGAAAAAATATAAAATGAGAAATTAACACATACATGCATAAATAACTGAAAAAGGCGGGTAATACATATGAATATTAAGTATAAATAAATATAAAAATGTTAATAATAAATAGTTAAATTAAATTCGAGATGTGGATTTTTCGTTTTCGATATTTTCTGAGTACAATAGTATAGGATGTTACTTTAAGTATAAGAATACCTAGCTTTGCAAGTCTTGTATAAAAATAACCCATTTTATACTAAAACATGCAAAGCTAGGTATTAGCCCAAGGAATATTAATATTATAAAAATATTGCATAAATAGTTATAAGTTAATTTATTTATTTCTGTATATTTTTTAATTGGCATTAAAGCGTTAGGGGCAAGCTTAGGATCAGAAAGGTAGAAATCAAATTGATACTTTAAAAAATCCACATCCCTTATATTTATAGAACGATCAAAACTAAGTAAACTCATTCATATAAGCTGTTTTCCTAATTCGATGCAAATACTGGAATAGATGAGTAGACTCATGAAAACAAACCACTTTTAATAACGAACCTATAACGAAATCTCAAAAAAAAAAAACTTTCCGTACGAAATCAATCGGCAAGTAACTATGGATAGGGGAAAACGTAACCAACACATATAGTAGGTTTTTTAGATTCAAAAATGGATTCTGTAAAAAAAGTTGTTTGTTACCACGAGTTTAAACACCTATTTAAATATTGTTGTATCTATTTAGGAAACAGCTTATATTTTCTAGTGCATAAAACGTCGTAATATCTAAACTAAATGAACACATATATACGGTCAACTTACCCGCCTACTATGACTACTGTTCACCCTCCCATCCATCTACAAACGAAAGCAAACTCTAAGAATAATAAAATAATAATCAAAATATACAAACTATGTTTCAATTGTACGGATTTTTTGGTGGTATTGCGTTGATTCTATGAAAATATACACACATAGATAACTGTTAAGTCTCTTTCCCATCTGGGTAGGCAGAGACCACTTCGTTCGACAATATAAACCAAAATACGACGATAAAGAGCCCTTGCAATTATGGTATTAACCTATAAAATATTAGGTTAAACCCAAAGAAATATATCATGTTCGAAAAAAACATTAAAATCAGGGCATCATCATCATTTAAGAGTTAGACTCTTGTCGGTGGAGTGTTCGCCATTTAGGCCTATCCTCTGCCAGTGCTTTAACTTCTTCTTAACTAAATCAGGGCAGTTCATGGGCAGTTCTTGTAATTTATTTGTGTTTGTGACTGATATCAATTTTTATAGAGCTAACTTTCTTAGACAATTTATCTTATGAGCTGGTACAAATGTATAGCATAGTCATTCGGATATGTAAAACAAGTTGAAATACCCCACAGCATTTGTATGAATTTGATATCTTCGCTCTATGTTAATGGAAAGGCACCGTTATGACGATATGAATATTATTCGATACATTCAAAATGAAGGAAACTTTGAAAGCCTAATAAACATTTGCTGCACAAAACAATATTCGATACGAATACCACCAAACCTATCCATTCCAATTGAAACTCATGCAATGGCGTAAACAAGACGTGAACTATTACTCAACGAATCAATTTCGTATGTTCTGATATTGATAAATGTTTATAAATCTATTTGAATTGCACAATAAACTGGAATAAGAATCCTTGCCGTTTCGGAAAGCAATTTAATTGCATTTTTTAAAGGAACACAAAATAGTAAACAAGTTTTTTATAAGATACAAGTGTTTAACATAGTTTTATACAAAATGTATGGGAGAGTTCAAGATTAAAGATCATGATTCGATCCCATAGGAAAATCAGTTCGGTATTTTTTAAGTATGTGAAATATTTATGAGGAATTCTCATACTAAAATTCTAAATATATTTTGTTATCAGAACTTTAAGAACTCTTTATTTATAATATTTCAACTATTATCAATTTCAGAACAAAGATGCACTGCTAATTTAATCGATATATAGATTTGTTTGCATGCCAATTCCAAATCGTATACTTGAATTTGCTTATTAACTAAATGATTCTAGTGAACTCTATTTCTGTTTCAAAATACATGCTAACACTAGACTGTAGATAGACAATATTGTGTAAATCTTTATGTGGTGTGTGTATGTGTAATTTTGTTTTTGTGGGATAGTTGTATAATTGTTGTATATTTTTGTGTTCCTATTTATGTAATAAGTTATGTGTGTTTATGTGACTTGTGTATGTGTTTTCTGTATTTATATGCGAAGTTATACGATATACGAATATGAATATTGAAGATTTGCGTGGTCATGAGTATTTTTGTGTGTTAATATTATGTGTGTAGTTTTGCGTGTCTCATGTGTGTTACGTGTATATTTATGTGTGTGATATCACTAGTCTCATGTGTGTTATGTCTGTGTTATTGTATGTGTGTGTTTATGTGTGTAATTTCTCGTGTAACATGTGTGTAGTATCGCGTGTGTACCTGATGCTGCTGGTGGTGATGCGGATGATGATGCGGCGGCGCGGGTATGTATAGATGCGAGCCGGCCCCGAACGGCGGCGGCGTGCCGCTGTGGAACGCCGCCTTCTCATAGCTCTGTGGGGAAAACAAGATGTTATTTACACATTTTATCCTTTGTATCACTTCTCTTTGTATTAAAGACAAAGCTGAGATTCAGTCGGTCAAGAGTTAATCCAAAGTTACCTGGAATGACTGCTGCTACCTTCACTTGTTAAATGTACAACTTAAAACTTTCCTATAAGTGTCTGTTTCACCACTAACAGATAAAATTCAACTGACAGATAAATCTATCTATTTCATAAAGCATGATGTTTTAGACAGTGACAGGTATAAAATATCGCTTGGAATACATTTTATCTGTAAGAGTGAAACGGATCCTAAGCTATTTATAATCAAAGTTATCTATTATTTATTTATTTAGGTTTGCCGGCAATTTGCACGTATGTACTCACATTGACCTTGTTGAGCGCCACATGCGTCTTGGCGTACATGGCGTTGGTGAGATCAGCCGCCGCGCCCCCTGCAGTCTTGTTCGCGTTGCCTGTGTATGGGCCGCCTACAGTACAAGTTTTTATGAGCTATTTGTATGGTTTTTTATTTTAGTATATTTGCGAAAAATAACATAATACCCAAATATTTTTATCCCGTTTTCATTTGCCTCTGTGTGCGGTCACACCGGCGTAACGTACTACGCGGAAGCGTTCGGTTACTAATTAATTAGTTAATCAATCGCAATGTATTTCAAATCACCTATGATACACCAGCTCAAATAACGTCGCATACATTTACTCCAGCCGCTGAACGTTACACGCGGTACGTTATGCAGATGTAACGCGACCCTAAGGCGGAACAAAGTTCGCGGGGTTAGCTAATAGAGGGATAAATAATACTGGCTATATTATTGAAATAATTCGTCCGTACCAGGTTTGTATGAGTCCTGCGCGTCGTAGGGCTGCTGCGGCGCGTAGGTGGACAGCTTGCCGCCGCCGCCCGTCGACACGCCGCCCACGCCGCCCACGTTCGAGCCGCCGCCGTACTGCTGGCGGGGGGGCACGTTACAACATATATACTCACTTTGGTTATTTACTACGTGTAAAGGTGATCACTAGGTGCATTTCCGTGTAATGTAACGTTACAGATTTGAGCATAACATCAGTGAAGAAGAACCGAGCATTACAATGCGCACTCTAATGTAATGCTTCGTCTGATATTATGGAATCGACTGAGTCGAATCTATATCATATCTTAAATCTGGGTCCACGCTTCACGAACCGAGCACGAGCACAATTAGTCAAGAGTGGACCGCCTTACAAACCTCGAACGAGCCCTCTCCGAAAGTTTCGCTCGTGTTCGGTTGCGTTCCGCCAGTTGTCGGTTTTTTTACAAACACAAAAGTATTTGAGGAAAGTACTCGTTGTAGGTTCGTTGTACGTTCATGCTTGACATTACGAAAGACGAACCAAAACGGTTCGAATGTATTTAGTGAGGGAGTACCTTTACGATTATATAATGTAAAATGTTGATTTAGCCTTAAGTAATGTATATCGTGTACTTACCGGATAGACGCCGTACTGGTAGCTGGTAGGCGGCGGCTGGTAGAAGTATGCGTACCCGGGCGGCAGCGCGGCCGGCACCTGCTGCGGCGACGCGGCGTCCGAGCGACCGAAGCGCTCCGCTGCCGGCAGACCGAACGACTCGCGCGCGCCGCCCACGCCCACGCCCACGCCCACGCCGCCGTAGCCCACCTCGTAGTACCCGCCCTACACACACACATCCATTAATCATTTATCGGAACTAACCAACAACGTAGTAGATACAAAACAGCCAATTACAGATTCTCTCAGGTAAAAATACACAAGCTAAACAAAAATTCATTACAGAACAAGTCATGTAGAACGTTGGCATCGAATACCACGTCAGCCACGGCAAGAATTTCGCTATTCTCTATGATCGTTACAACGCATCGTGCGCGTTTTCATTAGGGCCATAACACGCGATGTGAAATAATTTCACGATGTGGATGTTTCACTGTGACCGCAACGCGTCGTGAGCTATTCTTTCGTTCGATGAGCTTTTCGATCTTCGAGCGTAACATACACAGCAACATCTTTCAATAAAACTCGATTAAGGCAGCAAGGCAGAGAGGTATACGCACCATGTGATGCGGTAGCGTGGACCTCATGATCTGCGCCTCGTCGTAGGCGTAGGTAGCGGCGCCGGCCGCCCCGTACAGCAAGATAGAGAGGTATACGCACCATGTGATGCGGTAGCGTGGACCTCATGATCTGCGCCTCGTCGTAGGCGTAGGTAGCGGCGCCGGCCGCCCCGTACAGCAAGATAGAGAGGTATACGCACCATGTGATGCGGTAGCGTGGACCTCATGATCTGCGCCTCGTCGTAGGCGTAGGTAGCGGCGCCGGCCGCCCCGTACAGCAAGATAGAGAGGTATACGCACCATGTGATGCGGTAGCGTGGACCTCATGATCTGCGCCTCGTCGTAGGCGTAGGTAGCGGCGCCGGCCGCCCCGTACAGCAAGATAGAGAGGTATACGCACCATGTGATGCGGTAGCGTGGACCTCATGATCTGCGCCTCGTCGTAGGCGTAGGTAGCGGCGCCGGCCGCCCCGTACAGCAAGATAGAGAGGTATACGCACCATGTGATGCGGTAGCGTGGACCTCATGATCTGCGCCTCGTCGTAGGCGTAGGTAGCGGCGCCGGCCGCCCCGTACAGCAAGATAGAGAGGTATACGCACCATGTGATGCGGTAGCGTGGACCTCATGATCTGCGCCTCGTCGTAGGCGTAGGTAGCGGCGCCGGCCGCCCCGTACAGCAAGATAGAGAGGTATACGCACCATGTGATGCGGTAGCGTGGACCTCATGATCTGCGCCTCGTCGTAGGCGTAGGTAGCGGCGCCGGCCGCCCCGTACAGCAAGATAGAGAGGTATACGCACCATGTGATGCGGTAGCGTGGACCTCATGATCTGCGCCTCGTCGTAGGCGTAGGTAGCGGCGCCGGCCGCCCCGTACAGCAAGATAGAGAGGTATACGCACCATGTGATGCGGTAGCGTGGACCTCATGATCTGCGCCTCGTCGTAGGCGTAGGTAGCGGCGCCGGCCGCCCCGTACAGCAAGATAGAGAGGTATACGCACCATGTGATGCGGTAGCGTGGACCTCATGATCTGCGCCTCGTCGTAGGCGTAGGTAGCGGCGCCGGCCGCCCCGTACAGCAAGATAGAGAGGTATACGCACCATGTGATGCGGTAGCGTGGACCTCATGATCTGCGCCTCGTCGTAGGCGTAGGTAGCGGCGCCGGCCGCCCCGTACAGCAAGATAGAGAGGTATACGCACCATGTGATGCGGTAGCGTGGACCTCATGATCTGCGCCTCGTCGTAGGCGTAGGTAGCGGCGCCGGCCGCCCCGTACAGCAAGATAGAGAGGTATACGCACCATGTGATGCGGTAGCGTGGACCTCATGATCTGCGCCTCGTCGTAGGCGTAGGTAGCGGCGCCGGCCGCCCCGTACAGCAAGATAGAGAGGTATACGCACCATGTGATGCGGTAGCGTGGACCTCATGATCTGCGCCTCGTCGTAGGCGTAGGTAGCGGCGCCGGCCGCCCCGTACAGCAAGATAGAGAGGTATACGCACCATGTGATGCGGTAGCGTGGACCTCATGATCTGCGCCTCGTCGTAGGCGTAGGTAGCGGCGCCGGCCGCCCCGTACAGCAAGATAGAGAGGTATACGCACCATGTGATGCGGTAGCGTGGACCTCATGATCTGCGCCTCGTCGTAGGCGTAGGTAGCGGCGCCGGCCGCCCCGTACAGCAAGATAGAGAGGTATACGCACCATGTGATGCGGTAGCGTGGACCTCATGATCTGCGCCTCGTCGTAGGCGTAGGTAGCGGCGCCGGCCGCCCCGTACAGCAAGATAGAGAGGTATACGCACCATGTGATGCGGTAGCGTGGACCTCATGATCTGCGCCTCGTCGTAGGCGTAGGTAGCGGCGCCGGCCGCCCCGTACAGCAAGATAGAGAGGTATACGCACCATGTGATGCGGTAGCGTGGACCTCATGATCTGCGCCTCGTCGTAGGCGTAGGTAGCGGCGCCGGCCGCCCCGTACAGCAAGATAGAGAGGTATACGCACCATGTGATGCGGTAGCGTGGACCTCATGATCTGCGCCTCGTCGTAGGCGTAGGTAGCGGCGCCGGCCGCCCCGTACAGCAAGATAGAGAGGTATACGCACCATGTGATGCGGTAGCGTGGACCTCATGATCTGCGCCTCGTCGTAGGCGTAGGTAGCGGCGCCGGCCGCCCCGTACAGCAAGATAGAGAGGTATACGCACCATGTGATGCGGTAGCGTGGACCTCATGATCTGCGCCTCGTCGTAGGCGTAGGTAGCGGCGCCGGCCGCCCCGTACAGCAAGATAGAGAGGTATACGCACCATGTGATGCGGTAGCGTGGACCTCATGATCTGCGCCTCGTCGTAGGCGTAGGTAGCGGCGCCGGCCGCCCCGTACAGCAAGATAGAGAGGTATACGCACCATGTGATGCGGTAGCGTGGACCTCATGATCTGCGCCTCGTCGTAGGCGTAGGTAGCGGCGCCGGCCGCCCCGTACAGCAAGATAGAGAGGTATACGCACCATGTGATGCGGTAGCGTGGACCTCATGATCTGCGCCTCGTCGTAGGCGTAGGTAGCGGCGCCGGCCGCCCCGTACAGCAAGATAGAGAGGTATACGCACCATGTGATGCGGTAGCGTGGACCTCATGATCTGCGCCTCGTCGTAGGCGTAGGTAGCGGCGCCGGCCGCCCCGTACAGCAAGATAGAGAGGTATACGCACCATGTGATGCGGTAGCGTGGACCTCATGATCTGCGCCTCGTCGTAGGCGTAGGTAGCGGCGCCGGCCGCCCCGTACAGCAAGATAGAGAGGTATACGCACCATGTGATGCGGTAGCGTGGACCTCATGATCTGCGCCTCGTCGTAGGCGTAGGTAGCGGCGCCGGCCGCCCCGTACAGCAAGATAGAGAGGTATACGCACCATGTGATGCGGTAGCGTGGACCTCATGATCTGCGCCTCGTCGTAGGCGTAGGTAGCGGCGCCGGCCGCCCCGTACAGCAAGATAGAGAGGTATACGCACCATGTGATGCGGTAGCGTGGACCTCATGATCTGCGCCTCGTCGTAGGCGTAGGTAGCGGCGCCGGCCGCCCCGTACAGCAAGATAGAGAGGTATACGCACCATGTGATGCGGTAGCGTGGACCTCATGATCTGCGCCTCGTCGTAGGCGTAGGTAGCGGCGCCGGCCGCCCCGTACAGCAAGATAGAGAGGTATACGCACCATGTGATGCGGTAGCGTGGACCTCATGATCTGCGCCTCGTCGTAGGCGTAGGTAGCGGCGCCGGCCGCCCCGTACAGCAAGATAGAGAGGTATACGCACCATGTGATGCGGTAGCGTGGACCTCATGATCTGCGCCTCGTCGTAGGCGTAGGTAGCGGCGCCGGCCGCCCCGTACAGCAAGATAGAGAGGTATACGCACCATGTGATGCGGTAGCGTGGACCTCATGATCTGCGCCTCGTCGTAGGCGTAGGTAGCGGCGCCGGCCGCCCCGTACAGCAAGATAGAGAGGTATACGCACCATGTGATGCGGTAGCGTGGACCTCATGATCTGCGCCTCGTCGTAGGCGTAGGTAGCGGCGCCGGCCGCCCCGTACAGCAAGATAGAGAGGTATACGCACCATGTGATGCGGTAGCGTGGACCTCATGATCTGCGCCTCGTCGTAGGCGTAGGTAGCGGCGCCGGCCGCCCCGTACAGCAAGATAGAGAGGTATACGCACCATGTGATGCGGTAGCGTGGACCTCATGATCTGCGCCTCGTCGTAGGCGTAGGTAGCGGCGCCGGCCGCCCCGTACAGCAAGATAGAGAGGTATACGCACCATGTGATGCGGTAGCGTGGACCTCATGATCTGCGCCTCGTCGTAGGCGTAGGTAGCGGCGCCGGCCGCCCCGTACAGCAAGATAGAGAGGTATACGCACCATGTGATGCGGTAGCGTGGACCTCATGATCTGCGCCTCGTCGTAGGCGTAGGTAGCGGCGCCGGCCGCCCCGTACAGCAAGATAGAGAGGTATACGCACCATGTGATGCGGTAGCGTGGACCTCATGATCTGCGCCTCGTCGTAGGCGTAGGTAGCGGCGCCGGCCGCCCCGTACAGCAAGATAGAGAGGTATACGCACCATGTGATGCGGTAGCGTGGACCTCATGATCTGCGCCTCGTCGTAGGCGTAGGTAGCGGCGCCGGCCGCCCCGTACAGCAAGATAGAGAGGTATACGCACCATGTGATGCGGTAGCGTGGACCTCATGATCTGCGCCTCGTCGTAGGCGTAGGTAGCGGCGCCGGCCGCCCCGTACAGCAAGATAGAGAGGTATACGCACCATGTGATGCGGTAGCGTGGACCTCATGATCTGCGCCTCGTCGTAGGCGTAGGTAGCGGCGCCGGCCGCCCCGTACAGCAAGATAGAGAGGTATACGCACCATGTGATGCGGTAGCGTGGACCTCATGATCTGCGCCTCGTCGTAGGCGTAGGTAGCGGCGCCGGCCGCCCCGTACAGCAAGATAGAGAGGTATACGCACCATGTGATGCGGTAGCGTGGACCTCATGATCTGCGCCTCGTCGTAGGCGTAGGTAGCGGCGCCGGCCGCCCCGTACAGCAAGATAGAGAGGTATACGCACCATGTGATGCGGTAGCGTGGACCTCATGATCTGCGCCTCGTCGTAGGCGTAGGTAGCGGCGCCGGCCGCCCCGTACAGCAAGATAGAGAGGTATACGCACCATGTGATGCGGTAGCGTGGACCTCATGATCTGCGCCTCGTCGTAGGCGTAGGTAGCGGCGCCGGCCGCCCCGTACAGCAAGATAGAGAGGTATACGCACCATGTGATGCGGTAGCGTGGACCTCATGATCTGCGCCTCGTCGTAGGCGTAGGTAGCGGCGCCGGCCGCCCCGTACAGCAAGATAGAGAGGTATACGCACCATGTGATGCGGTAGCGTGGACCTCATGATCTGCGCCTCGTCGTAGGCGTAGGTAGCGGCGCCGGCCGCCCCGTACAGCAAGATAGAGAGGTATACGCACCATGTGATGCGGTAGCGTGGACCTCATGATCTGCGCCTCGTCGTAGGCGTAGGTAGCGGCGCCGGCCGCCCCGTACAGCAAGATAGAGAGGTATACGCACCATGTGATGCGGTAGCGTGGACCTCATGATCTGCGCCTCGTCGTAGGCGTAGGTAGCGGCGCCGGCCGCCCCGTACAGCAAGATAGAGAGGTATACGCACCATGTGATGCGGTAGCGTGGACCTCATGATCTGCGCCTCGTCGTAGGCGTAGGTAGCGGCGCCGGCCGCCCCGTACAGCAAGATAGAGAGGTATACGCACCATGTGATGCGGTAGCGTGGACCTCATGATCTGCGCCTCGTCGTAGGCGTAGGTAGCGGCGCCGGCCGCCCCGTACAGCAAGATAGAGAGGTATACGCACCATGTGATGCGGTAGCGTGGACCTCATGATCTGCGCCTCGTCGTAGGCGTAGGTAGCGGCGCCGGCCGCCCCGTACAGCGCGGTGCCGGCCGCGTACCCCGCGCCGCCGCTGCCCGCGCCCGACACGCCGCCGGAGCTCGCGCCCGACACTGCGCCAACAAAACATACACATTTAGATCGTACAAAAAAGTAAGCACGCGTAGCGAGCAAACCGGTCGAGGCATACGGTTTCACCTCTTTACATATTTTGAGGTCGATCGATTCGTTCCTTCTTTGGTTGCCAGACTCGCTTCGCTCAAAACTCAAAACTCGACCCGTTTTCGCCACTTACAAATAAAATTTCACTCGTCGCAAAGTATGTAAGAAGGTGAAACGATTACAAGACCCATTGCCCGCAAGCTTGACTATATTTAAATGATAATATACAGAATAGACGCCATAAAAGATAATTGTTGCATAACCTAAAAAACATAACTTAAAAAAACATAACATAACCTAAAAAAACATAACATAACCTAAAAACATAACCTAAAAAAAGATAATTGTTGCATAACCTAAAGCAAATCATGCTTAAATTAAACTTCTTTATTCGAATATCAAGATAAAAATGTACGACTCATTCCTAGCCGACCGTTTAATAAGACAACGGTCGGTTTCAAACATACAGCCTTCCTTCTCTTGCACGGTAGACTACGCGATCACAACATTGATTTGAAGCATCGCTCTAGCACCTTGCTAATAATATACCGACCAACTTGCTAATTTATCTGCCAGATGTTTTATACCTGTCTCTGTCTAAAACGTCATGTTTTATGAAATAACCATAGGTTTATCTGTCATTTAAATATTATCTCTAGATGGCGAAACAGACAAAGAATAGGATTAGCATTCAATTGGCAGATCTATAAAAATATTTTTGTATAAAAGTTATACGAATACGAGCATAAAATAATGATATCTTATTTTTGTATGTGTTATGCAGGGGTTCCAAAACTTATTTTGTCTTCTTTCCACTTTGAAATTAAATTATTTTGCGCTTTTTTTGGGGGGCGTTATCGGCTACTTTAGGAAACATTGCGTTATAGTAACGTAGGAGTTACAGAATAGTGAGATAGAAAAGGACATAGGAATTATTATATTACCGTACTGCTCAGAATAGTAGATTTATACAGGGTCTGTTCATTTTCAATGTAATAAATAGTTATATCAGTTTATAAAACTAATTAATATAAGAAATATCTTACCTGTGGTAGTAGTAACTTTGGCAGTGGAGGTTTGTGTCGTGGACGTACTCGTTAAACTATTACTTGACGCTACTGAGCTATCGTACTGTGGATAAAAACATACAGTTCATATATCTTTCTAGACAAAGTCATTTCAGATCTTATTATGTTATTATAGTGTCCTAACTGAATCAATGCGTAAATAACTTGTGTTTGTAACTATTCTATTGGAGTGCGACTATTTGTAGTCAATAGTATGGTATGGTTTTTGCCGAAAACCGTTATGGCGGCTGTAAACACTCGTCGAGACAAGCCGAGCTCGAGTGTGCACAGGGCGCTTTCGTTTCGTCTCGCTCTGTCGTACTCATCTTGGTCTCTTACGGCGGCTTGTTGGTTTTTGCGCCCGATTCAAAGGCATTCGAAAGGAACCATGAGTTACGCCGAAATATGAACCTACGGCCGATGCTCTCAACGAGATGCTGTCCACCAGTGTGTAAAGCCACCATAAAAATAGCCTTTTTTGTTTTTGTTATTTTTACTAACGACGGAGTCGCAGTAATTTCCCACAACGATGACGTCAGAGTCGCAAAAAAATGTTATGTGTTTGGAAGTAGGTGTTCGTTTAGAGTGCTATACCTGCTGCGAGTCCTTGGGCGTGAGCTTGGGCTGCGGCGTGGGCTGGTAGGCGGTGTAGGGCGCCGCCGTGTACAGCGCGCTGCCACCGTACACCGTGGCCGACGACGACGTCTGCTGCTGCGATAACACACGGTGGTGCATTACATATACTATGCTATTTTCATACGCTAAACGTTAGAGGAAACTATGGCGAGGATATACACTGATGAATAAATAGGCCTTTAATGAGTTCAATTAAATTAAAATAAATTAATTTATTTTAATTGCTCACATAGTCACACTATAGAGGTGACAATAGAAGAGAACAAGGTTGCTATAGCAAAAATATAAATAAACTCAACATGAGTGTTGCTATTACAGTACAAATAAAGCAAGCTATTCACTAGAGATAAAATAAATTATTATGTTCTGCCTTGAACCCTGAACACACACATACACATGATTGATCAAGAATTATTAAATGTGCCTACGGTCTACCAAAGTAGAGTAAGATCTTCTTAAGGATATGTTGTTGTATTTTTTATTAGTTCAAACATGTGATATTATGTTTAATATTTCTGTTGCGGTATCAAGGTCAGACCAAATAGACGCGCAAATGGGACAAAATAACTTAGTAATAACTATGTAGATACCTGGTAGGAGTTCATGATAGGCTGGTACTGTGTGAGCGTGACGCTTGAAGGGTACGTGCCTGCCATACCTGAGCCGCCGGTTAGAGACGCGTTTGTTGAGTTCACCTGCAACACACGTTACAGATATAGATACAGTCAGCGCGTCGTGTCCCACTGTTGGGCAAAGACGTCTCTACTTGCAAAACACATTAATATTCAAAAAAATACAGCAAAACAAAGTTTATATTAACGTTGTGTATGCTTGTAATTGGCAGACATATATAGCCAATACTCACTAAATGTTTTTAAGTTAAAGTTAATCAGATGTATTTTCTGTAACTAAGCGTACCATAAATAAATAAATACTTTTCACCTTGTTGTTTTTACAAATCGGAAATATACAAGGCGTGTGAGTTAAACTCTTTTTAAATATGGGTATCACATTCCATAAAATCTAGTCTTTAAAAATCTAATTTTTAACCTAGATAAACGTATTTACCTGTGGCGCATAAACGTTAGCCCCGTATACAGGCGGATGATGTGACACTGCGTGATGTGCGTATACGTTTTGTTGACCCACCGTCTGAAACAAAAACAAAGTTAGGTTTTGTTGTGACGGTAATAAAATGAAATTAAATGTTTATTTAATCTTGTAGGACGAGTTTGACATCACATAAGACGGGTCATTTTTTAAAGTTAATGCTATATTCGCAAGAGTGCAGTTTTCCCCAGAGAAGAATCTAGCAAGAAACTCTGTTGGGTTGCTCTTTTCAAATTTGGTATTACAAATTCTAAGATAAAAACACTTAGATACAAACATTAAAATTAACTTTTCAATAATTATGCTACTTAGAGACAGCTTGACAGAAGAGCAGGTCAATCCCATGGATTTGAGTCATCTAGATAATCGTTGATTTTATAATAACCTTCTTTACTAAGTTTTTGTTTAACAATAATCTTTAATTTATTGGGGGTTAGTTCACGTATGCTAGCAGGGATCTTGGTACTAAAATACAACGAACTGAGCATAGGCCTTTTCAATGATTCTCCAGCGCGACCGGTTCATTGCCACCAAACTAACGAGACTCTGCTGTTTTCACAAGGTAAAGACAACCATTCAATTGACGATATGCACCATGCGGAGACCAGTGAAAATCAAGTAGTCCCCGCGTTCTGTATTAATATTTGATCAATGCATGCCAAATGGCATGCGTTAAGGCTCAATTTCGGAAATCTCTCGCATCCCGAATGCGGGGTATATCAATCTGTGAATTTCCTCGAATGCGGGCCCTATGGTAGACCCAGCTGCTTCGCGCGGCGGGTCTCGAGCGAGACTGCTGGGTCTATGTGGACCCGCCTATTCGTTTAGGAAATCTCCCGCACCCCGCATGCAGCTATCGTCCAATGAAATTGAGCCATGAAAGGCCGCAATGCCAGGCCTCCGTCACTCTATGTACTTGCACGCTATAAATACCTACCGCTCAGCGGGCCGCTTGCGGACCAAGCGAAGCGCGGCTGTCAAAACGAAGCGCTCGCACGTTGTTCAAATTTTGATAGTTCCATTCGTTTTTTTGTTTGTTTTGAATGTTTTATAATTTTTAATAATTACGTTTTTTAATGAAAAACATAATAATAACCGAGAATTAAGAAAGATAAAAAATCATTAAAAATTAAAAATAAAAACATGTTAAAAATATATATATTAAAAACCATACAATTTTAAACTGCCCCTATAAGTCGGAACATATTCATTCATAGTTCTCAATAACATAGTCACAAAACGTTTTGTTAATTTAATTTTATCGAAGAGGCAGCCCCGCGATTTTTACGGATTCGCGCGGTGCGAAGGAATCACAACTATACGCTTGAGTATTTAGGCACATTTTAGCATGTAGTGGTATCTGACGTGACAGTAGGGCTAATGCGCACTGTTAAAGCGGTAGGTATTGGACATTTTTTTCTGAGTGAAGTATCTGTTACGTAGTAACTATTAAGTAATCTGTGGCAATGCTCTAAGCGGGTGTTACCTTAGGCCGATGATGCTGCGTGTATGTCGCGGCGGGCGGGGCGCTGTGCTCCGCCGACGACGACACGCCCACCGCCGACACGCTCGACACGCCTGTACGGAACAGATACAGTACTGTATGAGGGTAGGTGCTCCAGTTTCACAATGCTAGAGGTCAAGTTGTACTGGTTAGTGTAAGTATTTCTTATACACTGTATTATCAGCTTTAGGTTTAAAAAAGCTTTGAATTGACCTTTTCTACAACTGACAGACATTCTCATGTTTTTCTTAAATTATAACCCTTATGCCCACCTGCGCAGCCCAATCATGATTTAACCCTGTGTTAGCAGTTAACTCCGGATTTATTGCGTATTTATTGCGCAAGTGGGCCTTAGTTATAGGTAATAAATACTTAACAATATAACCCTGGTTCATACGATAGAAATATTACATACATATCCGTCACTCCGTCACGCCGTCACGCCTCTTCCCTATAGAAGTAGGCAGAGAACACTTCCCTTCACTTACTAATCCAAACACACTTCCTTCGCTTCATCCACTTTCATCAGTCGCCTCATACATGACCGTCGGTTTAAGGTACTCCTGACTTGGTCTTTGATTAACAAGTGCCCAAATCTAAAGATGCGTTATCACCAAACAAGTGTCATTATTTGAAACAATCATACCTGAGACTCCCGAGACCCCGCTAACTCCCGTCACAGCCGACACCGCCGACACACCAGACACTCCCAACTTCTGCATACCCGCTGATAGCTGCTTCTCTAGGGACGCTGTATGAGGAATACATCATCAGTATTATTACACTCGTATGTAAAAAAAATAATTAATAGTTAATAATGACGAAAAAAAATGCTCATCGGCAATCATTGCATTAGGTGCGTCCACACAAGCCCACCGCGCGAGGCATTTGGCGCAGCGAGGCACTTCCGCACAGACTGAACTCGCGCGGCAGGCCTCGGGCGTGGCTAGCGGTCTCGGTTTTTCCGAATACAAACGTTTTCTAATATATGTCCATGTACTGTATCAATTATAAGATTGTTCATCAGAATTTGAATTTTAATTAAGTACTTTATTGTTGCACTCTGTCGCATTTAAACCGCGACTGACAAAACGAATGACATGGTGTGTGTGACATAGATGTTGCTATACGAAGTCGAAATTAGCCGATTGCATTCTAAAGATCGATGGGCATTCTTTATCGCACTTTACTGTAATTGGCTAGAAACGTGCCACTTTCAGTCTTAAATTCACAGAAGATTAGACTCATTTATGAGTGATGAAAATATTAAATGCCGGTTCATCACCTACAGATAAAATTTAATTGACAGATATACCTATGTCTATATCATAAAACATAACGTTTTAGACAGAGACAGGGATAAAATATCTGTCAGATAAATTTTATCTGTAGCTGGTAAAACAGCCCTTAAATATATTAACTTACATGTATTATTGGTGACAATGCTCTCCGTGGTAACGGGCTGACTAGTTGGCGTAGTGTCCACTACGGATAAGCTCTCACTTAACTGTAAACAACAAATTAACATTAATAAATTTCATTTCAATTGAAATTTCAATAAAAATAAATTTCAATGAAGACAAATGATTACTGGTACTGTTTAGATAAAATGAAAAAAAGGTTGAGAATTTTTCATCTCGTCACCGCGAAGTATCTCACAATTGAATGCAGGGGGCTTAGCACGGCGTGCCGCGACAATTATTTCACGTCATGCTGTCCTTATCACATTTAAAACTATAGACAGAGACGTAAGCGTGACAAACGCATGACAACGAGTGAGTGCATGCTAAGCTAGCAGCTCGCATACTACGATGTCGGTATAATGCACTTAATGATGAAAGAGGTACTTCGCGGTGACTAGTCTTCGAGACTTTAATCGCCTGTGCATATCGGCTAGCAAGTCCCCGAGTCAAATAGTGAAAAAGTTGTTGTTGTGTCATCTTATGGACGTCCACTTCTGGACAAAAGCCTTCCCCAAGGATTTCCTTGAAGCTTCCCGCGACTTTAACCAAGTCGTCAGTCCACCTTGTTGGCGGCCTTCCCACACTGCGTCGTCCGGTGCGTGATCGCCACTCAAGAACCTTTCTGTCCCATCGTCCATTAGGTCTGCGACCAATGTGCGCAGCCCATTGCCACTTAAGGTTTGCAATTCTAGTGAAATAGTATAATCACTATAACTTACCATACTATTAGTGTTAGGGTAGCTACTACTGGGCGCTTCAGTCGTCGTGTCGTGAGCGCTCGACACGTTTGGTTGAGTCTCCGCTTGTGACGTCACCTGTGAATAAAAGACATGGGTTAGAGTGAGACAGCTAATATTATCAACAGGATCTGAAACTAATTAATTTAAAACTTTCACAGCAACTTGAAATTCTAGAAAGAAAGCCTTTTCCTTGAGAATAGACGAGACAGTCCAGCGGGCCGGGCCAGAGTTGGCTTTGTGAGATTAGAGCCAATCATTGGCCTGGCTCTATTCTCCCGAAGCCAATCGTTGTCTTGGCTCTAATCTTACGAAGCCAATCATTGTCTTGGCTCTATTCTCGCGAAGCCTATCATTGGCCTGACTCTATTTTGACGAAGCCAATCATTGGCCTGACTCTATTTTGACGAAGCCAATCATTGGCCTGGCTCTATTCTCGCGAAGCCAATCATTGTCTTGACTCTATTCTCGCGAAGCCAATCATTGCCTTGGCTCTATTCTCGCGAAGCCAATCATTGGCCTGGCTCTATTCTCGCGAAGCCAATCATTGTCTTGGCTCTATTCTCGCGAAGTCAATCATTGGCCTGGCTCTATTCTCACGAAGCCAATCATTGGCCTGGCTCTATTCTCGCGAAGCCAATCATTGTCTTGGCTCTATTCTCGCGAAGCCAATCATTGGCCTGGCTCTATTCTCACGAAGCCAATCATTGGCCTGGCTCTATTCTCGCGAAGCCAATCATTGTCTTGGCTCTATTCTCACGAAGCCAATCATTGTCTTGGCTCTATTCTCGCGAAGCCAATCATTGTCTTGGCTCTATTCTCGCGAAGCCAATCATGGGCCTGGCTCTATTTTTGCGAAGCCAATCATTGGCCTGGCTCTATTCTCGCGAAGCCAATCATTGCCTTGGCTCTATTCTCGCGAAGCCAATCATTGGCCTAGCTCTATTCTCGCGAAGCCAATCATTGTCTTGGCTCTATTCTCGCGAAGCCAATCATTGGCCTGGCTCTATTCTCGCGAAGCCAATCATTGTCTTGGCTCTATTCTCGCGAAGCCAATCATTGTCTTGGCTCTATTCTCGCGAAGCCAATCATTGTCTTAGCTCTATTCTCACGAAGCCAATCATTGGCCTGGCTCTATTCTCACGAAGCCAATTATTGTCTTGGCTCTATTCTCGCGAAGCCAATCATTGTCTTGGCTCTATTCTCACGAAGCCAGTAATTGGTTTGGCTCTAAACGCACGAAGCCAATCATTGGCTTGGCTCTAAACGCACGAAGCCAATCATTGGCTTGGCTCTAATCTCACGAAGTCATAGGTGTGGCTTAATAGATTTTCTCGTGTATTGGCGTCGTGTAGTAGGCTATGTATCCTCACCAAAGGCTGCGGCTGCGCGTGGTTGTGCTGGTGCGGCTCGTCGAGCGCGCTGACGTCGAGCGCCCCGAACTGCACGTCCAGGAACACCGCGCCACCGCTCTCGCACTCGCCGCCCGGCATCTCCACCGCTGACATCGGGATCTGGGGGGACAGTACGTATTATAAGGCGACTAGTTAAATAAAAGATGACCTTCGATACCCAGAGAGGTGCGTTATTAAGCTACTAACAAATTATCGGACGCGTTGGCTTATGGACGCGGCTTTCTTTAATTTTATTCTGGATAGTACAAAAATACTAAACTACGTAAACTATCAGTCGTAGTGTAAGTCGCAGACTTCACAGACGATGAGGCACCGACCACAGCCACCGGTGGCCAGCGACGGCCACTTAACAGATTTTTTCATATAAATTGTATGGCGTCGCCGCACGTGTGGCTGGGTCAGCCACTCGCTACAGTAGTGCTCACTCCCTCACTCGTGCGCTCTCTCGCCACTCTATCGCTTCTTCGTGAGCGCGCGACAACCGCCGGTAGCTGTGTCTGTAGCCTGTATGCGCCGAACCTTAGCCGCCACGTGTAGTCCCAGATGTCCCGTTACGGGACTAATGGGATTCTTATGCCAAAAGTCTCGGTTGATTGCCCCGCCTACTGTGGTTGTTATTTCGCGGAACCATTTTTTTTTATTCAGTTACGTTTCTATAGTATTGTTATTGCTAGTTCCATACCTTAGAAGGCGGCGGCACCCTCGCCCGCTGCGGCTTCCTCTGCGCCTCTGGCTGGTGGTGTGCGTAGGAGTACGTCTGCCCGTGCGCATGCGTGCCGTGGTGCGCGTACTCCGGGTTGGCGCGCGCCGCCGCCGTCAGCTGCGACAGGTACTGCGTCTGCGCCGCCGACAGGCTGCCCGACATGCCCATTGGCTGTTGGAATAACGTGGATTTATTAGAGACAGAGTTAATCAATCAATGAAGAAAAAACCTAAAATTAAATGGTTTACTACTCAAAATTATACGCATTTGATCAGCGTGGTAGAAAGTGAGTACTTAATAAAGGTTATAAGGAAATGGAGCGAAGTGTTCTCTGCATACCCCAGTGGGAGAGAGGCGTGATAGATATGTATGTATGTACTAGAGGCTGCCCGCGACTTCGTACGCATTTATCGTTATATCTTGGAAAAATAACATGATATCGTAAAATAATATAGCCTATGTGTTATTCTGATGTCTAAGCTAAGTTATTGTAAAGTTTCATTAAAATCTGTTCAGTGGTTTTTACGCGATGAAGTAACAAAAAACCATCGGCACAAACTTTGACATTTATAATATTAATAGGATGTACGTACCTGATGGTGCGTGCGGTATGAGTCTGGCGGCGCGTCCGCGAGCGGCGGCGTGGAGTGCGCGTGACTGTTGCCGCTGCTCATTTGCTGTAATTAACATTGATGTATTGCTATAGTACAGCTAGCTTTTTCACATTAACTTAACACAAAAACTAAATAACGAATAGATCAGATTACAGGGTGACTGTAAACGGACATAAAATTTATTTATTTTGCAATTTAGAGCTTACTTTCAAAACAATTTACTTACTTCTTAATTCAAAGTTTTTCATGAAATCAAAATAGATATAATCTACGTAAGCAACCCCAACATTTTAGTAATAAAAATGTAAGTTTTAAATAAAGTTTTCTTTTATGCTGAATACACACAAACTTTATGTTCTTTAGTCCAGACTTTTTTTTAATCAGCCCCTTTCAATATTTATTACACAATTTTAAATAATGATCCTTCGAGCCGGATATCATCGACCTATGCATTGATTCAGTCGATTGCAACATCAAAACCAACCAAACGTCAAAATTATTATCAACTACGTCATACCTCAATCAGCTTCAAATGATGATGATGCGAGTCAAGGACGGGCTGCTGCGCGGCGGTGTGCGCGGGCGCAGGCTGCGCGGGTAGAGAGGGGAGAGTGGGCAGCGGCAGCGCCGGGTTGTGGTACGTGTACGACGCCACCGCACCCTCCACGCCGTTCGTCTCCGCGTCCCAATCCTCCTACACATTTTTTTTTGTTATTAAGATCCTACTGATACTCGGATTTCCATTCAACACAGTTTCGACAATAACGAGAAAGATAAGTAAAAAAAAAATTGCATACGAATAAATAAAATCTGTCAATGGCAGAATATGTAAATAGCACGAGCGCCAAAAAGAAAAAAAAAACACTCTTAAAATGGTCATCGACATAGTAACATCAGACATGCTGAGCACATTGTCATTGATCTTTAAAAATAATAACTTGCTCACATTCTGCAAGGTATTAAAAACAATTCAAAAATGACGTAACAGACATAAATTCATTCATTCATATATTTAAGAGCTTGGCTCTTGTCGTTGGGGTAAACGCCATATTTGCCTCTATTCTGCCAACAATTAGACTTTTTAATACGACAATACATATTTTTTCCTTCACTTGAGTGAAGTAAGTACGTCTCGGTCTTCCTCTTCCTCTCTTCCCCTCAATCTTTCCTTCAACTATGTTCTTTAAAAGTTCGTCGTGTCGAATCAAGTGCCCATCATCCTTCCACTTCTATTTTCTATTGTAGACATATAAATATTAAAAACAAATGATCTTTTACCTGCGCATTACTGGCCGCGGCAGGATCAGTGTCCGGCACGGCGTTCTGTGCGCTAGCACTAGGCGTGAACACCTGCAATAATAATATTCTAAAATTATTATTATTATCCATACTAATATTATAAATGCGAAAGTAACTCTGTCTGTCTGTCTGTTACGCTTTCACGCCTAAACTACTGAACCGATTTCAATGAAATTTGGTAGAGAGGTTGTCTAGACCTTGAGAAAGGACATAGGCTATATTTTGTCGCGAAAAAAGGCTTAAGGGGGTGGTAATAAGGGATGAAAGTTAGTATGGGAGATCGTCATTATTCAAAGATAAAACCATGAAACTTTATATTTAGGCACTTAATACTAAATCCATACTTCCATACTATCTATATCCATACTAATATTATAAATGCGAAAGTAACTCTGTCTGTCTGTCTGTCTGTTACTCTTTCACGCCTAAACGGCTGAACGGATTTTGATGAAATTTGGTATGGTGATGGATGATAACCTAGAAATGGTCCTAGGCTATAAATAATCACGCCATCGTTCTTAGGGGGTAGGCAGTAGGTAGATAACTAAATTGAGTTAGTGATTTTTAGTCGTTTTTATTGGGACTTTGGCTCTTTCACGTCTAAACGGATGAACGGATTTTGATGAAATTTAGTAAGGTAATAGATGGTTACCTAAAAACGGATATAAGATCAAAATGATCACGTCATCGTACTTAGGGGGTAGGAAGTAGGCAGAAAACTGAATTGAGTTAGTGATTTTTAATCGTTTGTTTTAAAAGTTTACCTCATTTACGCCTTAACGTCTGAACGGATTTTTATAAGACTTAGGTTGCTTTTGAACAAATTTTGATGTGAAGTTGAGGACCGGAACACGATAGAGGGACATTGTTGCAGGGGGACTTACAGCCGGGAGAAAACAAAAAAACTTATGCGAACGAAGTTGCGGGTAAAAGCTAGTTACAAATATAAAAGAAGAAATTTCCTAAAATGCTACACTATAAAAGAGGAGGTAAAAAAAAGAAGAAGAGGAGGAAAGAGACAAATCTTAGGGCCTATCATGCGTGTTTCGATCCGCATGCGCGGTTTCAATTTCCTATCTTTCCAAACATGCTTTCCTGTCATGCGGGCGGCACGCGTGTGGCCAGTAGCGTGCTATCACCTGCTTGCGGACCAGATTCGCATGCGGATCATGCGCTTGTATTATATTAGTGACATAAAAAAAGCGTTTTCGATATGTTGGTATCGTTGATTCAGCCAATTCACTGAATAAAAATTATGTAACATTTCACATCTATGAAAGTACTATCCAGAATCCAGATAGTGAGATTATAATGGTGTAAAATATAAAGTATAGTTTTACCTTGGTGTCGGATAGAGAGCCAGACCACTCTTCATTGTCCCAGTCTTCTGTCGTGGGGAAGTTATCTCCCGTTTGGCCACCTGCTTACATAAAACGAATTTAGTAAAGATATACAATTTTGATCTGCTATTTTTGATCTCAATTTAGATGTTACAGTCAAAATTCATAGACAAACAAAGTGGTTTTAACTGGTTAAAGTTAAAAAGTGGTTTTAACTGGTATCTTAGGTGAAAAAATCTTTTAACTACAATAACTATCAGTCAACAATTTCAGGTAGGTACATAAAAAGTTAAGGTGGTAAAAATTATAAGGAATTTCATCAAAATCTAAAATAATGTTATAAAGTTATCAGTTTTTACTGTAACATATACACAAGACATATTTGGTGAAGGTAAGTCGAAAACTTAAAGGAATCATTATATGAAAGAATATGAATTTTCAAACTTAAAGGAAGGAATCCAGGGGGCTCAGTACGGCGTGCCGCGACAATTATCTCACGTCATGCTGTCCTTATCACATTTAAAACTATAGACAGAGACGTAAGCGCGACAAACGCATGACAACGTCTTGTCACGGAGTGCACGCTAAGCTAGCTGCATAGGAAGTCCAAGTCAGACAATCAGTAGTCGTGTTTTGTTTTTTTTGTGTACGAAGCAGGACATAAAATGTGTTAGGCTGTAAAGGCATGCACTGCTACTGACCAGTGTCGCTGTCGCCCCCCCACTCCCCCCGGCGCCCC
The DNA here is from genome assembly GCA_947563765.1 of Anarsia innoxiella. NCBI lineage: Eukaryota > Metazoa > Arthropoda > Insecta > Lepidoptera > Gelechiidae > Anarsia > Anarsia innoxiella. The sequence goes on from OX387413.1 coordinate 1,938,869, forward strand.
AGCCGCCGGCCGACGCCGCGCCGCCCCCCGCGCCCCCGCGCCGCGCCCCGCGCCCCGCCCCGGCCCCGCGCCGCGCCGCGACCGCGACCGCCCTCGCCCTCGCCGCGACCTGCAATAGGGACATGCAAGACGCTTTAAGGATCCGTCTATTACTTAGCTATATTCGAGACAAAGTACAAATTACACTTCAAAGACGGTAAGTCTAACTTAATCAGAAAAACTAAACGACTGAAACAAAAGAATCCATTTATAACTACGCGTCGACCGGATCGTAAATTTGAAGCGTACGACACTTCCGTGTCGTACGCTTCAAATTTACGTTTGTAACTTTGTAATAATTTCTTAGTTTCAAAAATGACTATCTAGTACACATAATACCATATAAAGAAATCAGTACGATTTCAATCCAGTCTTCGAAAAAACCTTCGAAAATAAACACATTCATATGTGGGTCATACAGACATAGAAAACAAAAAATGTCACTCCTGTTCCCGAAAGTTAATTTCTGAACATAATGAATATAATCTATGCCCGATGTAGTTTCGACCTGTATAAAGATTTTGAGGATTAGATGCTCCTATCCTTAATCATCAGAAATAGGAAAGACAATTTTGAACCCAATTCTGTATATGAATCATGTAAGTTAGATAAACTCACGTGGTCTGGGCCCGGAGCGACTGCGCTCGGTGTCGCGCGGCGGCTCAGCCTCGCCGTTACCGGCCGCCGCCGCCGGCTTCTTTTTCTTTTTCTCCCGGGTCTGCCACTCGCCCTACGCACACATACACATACTTATGTGACGTCCAAATAAAAAAAAAACAATTATAATTTATCGATCTCATCTATAAACATGAAAAGGAAGCAGTTTACAATTGTTCCAAAATTTATTAACAAATTCGTTATTTAAGACAACATAGATCAACACCCTATAAAAGAACTTTCTTTGAATTTTCTTCCTTCTAGCTATGAAATAATTTTCTGGCTTTAAAACTGTGACCAAGATTACACTTAGTATATCTCCCTACCACAAGTACATCAAAGTTTAAAAAGTTCGGCTACATCAATCACATGAGAGCACACCAAAGACAACAGAGTTCAACGTAAGCTGCCGCTGTGACCAAAGTTAGTCGAAGTTAGGTAGTGTACCTGTATACGATGAGTGTCCTCCAGCAGTAGGTTGCAGGCGGCCACCATGTCGTTGTCAGAGTCGTGCAGCGCTGAGCACACCTCCTCCTCAGTGCGGCATGTCATCTCCATTAACTCCAGCACCTAGGGTGATCAAATAAGGAAATTTGTTTTGTGTCACAAATCTCAAGGTCATTGCTGGCACCGACATATGAAGCAGTGGAGCTCAAGCTATTAAAGAAGGACATTTAATCCTCAGTTTAATATGATAACTTTAGAAATAGTTATATAAAATGTCTGAACTGTCGACAGTGCCCGTTTGCTAAAAGTAGACAAGAAGATGCTTTCAAACACAACCCTTTTCAATATTTAAAGTGTTAGAAAAAGTCCTGTAAACATTACTAAACTTTATAACAAATAAATAAAATGAATGAGTACGAAACTATGAAGTCGTCATGTTGATTGAAATTGGCTGAAAAGTGGCTTTAAAATCGCTAAGAAAGAGCGAGAGAAATTTCGAACTAGCGTACATTCGTACTTTTGCACAAACATAAATCGAAATACCATAATTCGAAATTCAATTACAGAGCCCTGAAAAGAACAAAGTATGAACTCACCATGCGCCGAACATCGCTCGCGTCTTCATTTTTGCGGTCGATCATGTGTGCCATACGGAGTTGTTCTGTAGTTGCCTGCACAAACACATCAATCAATTTTTCAGCGATGAGACTATTTTTAGACACATTACAGAGGGTTGGAATAAAGGAAAGAAAATATCAATAGTTTTGTCTAGTTGGAAGATTTGGGGATACTCAAATTTTATCTTTGAGCTACTATTCCAATTTATGAATAGTTTGGTGAACAAAAAAGGAAAACTTCAAAAGTTCAAACATAAGCAGGCCTCCGTCACTCTATGCAACTTGCGCGCTATAAATACCTACCGCTCAGCGGGCCGCTTGCGGACCAAGCGAAGCGCGGTTGTGAAAGCGAAGCGCACGCTCGTTGTTCAAATTTTGATAGTTCCATTCGTTTTTTTATTTGTTTTTAATGTTTTAGTTTTGTAATAATTAAGTTTATTTATTGAAAAAATAATATTATCCGATAATTTAGAAAGATAAAAAAGCATTAAAAATAAAACATGTTAAAAATAAATATATTTAAAAAAAACGATACAATTTTAAACTGCCCCACATAAGTCGGAACATATTCATAGTTCTAAATAACATAGTCACAAAACGTTTTGTTAATTTAATTTTATCGAAGCGGCAGCCCCGCGATTTTTACGGGATCGCACGGTGCGAAGTAATCACAACTATTCGCTTGAGTATTTAGGCACATTGTAGCATGCAGTGGTTTCTGACGTGACAGTTGGGCTATTACGCACTGTTAAAGCGGTAGGTATTGGACATTTTCTTCTGAGTGAAGTATCTGTTACGTAGTAACTATTAAGTAATCTGTGACATAAGCCTTTGTAATATCACAATATATCGTGAAATAACTTGATTTATACAAAGTCTAAGTTATTCAAGTTTATCAAGCATTGCGTAGTTCACCCTGATGAAAAAGCAAAATACGTGATACCCCGCAGTTTCTTGGCATTGCGTGTTTGTTGCAAAAAGTTTGAAAAAACAAGAAAACTTACAAAAAAAAGGTCAAGGAAACACTAAAAAGAAAAAGAAAAGTTTTATACAAAGTAGGTACAGTGCCACGAGGATCTTTAGGCACGTGGCGGAAATCGGAACTAACGATATCATCTTATAAATTGTCATTATTCTGTGTAATTTATTCACCCACCCACGCCCTCCTGACAACGTCACTCAAGTGCGAATAAATCCTTGTAGCACTGTATCAACACTGTATATTAATATTACCTGTGGTTTGACTTTTTCCTTAGGCTGGGGTTTCTCTGTCTTGCCCTTGTCGGGCGCCTTCCCGTCTTTGCCGGTCTTTGCACCACCCTTGGTGGCGCGCGCACCCAAACTCATCTTTACTCTCTATGTTATATTTACAGCCTCTATTTACAAGCAGCTGGAACAATACAACATCATTGTTTTTTTTTTAAACTATTTATTTAATAGTTTATTGCAAGAAAACTCAAAGGGTACAGTAGAATAAATATTCAGATTTTTTTTTATGTAGACAGAAAACTTTTCAATCAATATTAAATTTGTATGAACATATTTGTATGGAGCCTGGTATAGTAAAATTATCGGTATCAATTAGACTCAACATCCCCATTTGAGTTAGTATGCAGAAAAAAAAAGTTGGCGGCCACTGATGAAACTGACGTCAATCGATGGGTCGGTCCCACTATACCCATTACCCATTGCAATGGTGATTCTGGGATTTCACTTTTTTAGTCAAAACAGTCCCACTATAACCATTGATTAAAGAATTGGCCAGTGGGTATAGTGGAAATTATTTTTCATACAATCGTGTCCTAGAATAACCATTTGCGGCGTTTAATAAACGCATGACGGCGGTTACTATACTGGCCACAAAGCTATAATACCTCTTTTGACAGTGTGACATTAGATACATTAAAGTTACTATCCAAATTACCTACATGTTTTCAATATAGGTAGGTACACGCAGCGCGTGACTTCGGCATGCCAGCGCGTCAAAAAAACGTCCTTAAAACGTAATGGTGATTGTGGAAAAGTAAGTGCCACTATCACCATTAATGGGTATTCGCAATGGGGATAGTGGGATCGACCCCAATCGATAGAGAATAGTTTCATCAGTGGCCGCCAACTTTTTTTTTCTCCGTACTAGCTCAAATGTTGTTGAGTCTAATTGATACCGAAAATTTTTACTATACCAATTAGGTTGGATGCTCTTTGGAGTTAATTGCTGGTAGAAATTAAATCAAAGAAGTAGACGAAATTTGAATAGTAGAGCTATTTTCAACTCTGCGCTTAAGAGTTAAGAAAGTTTGAACTGGTGTTGAATACTCGTGTTTTTTTATCCCTTAAACTTTATATCGATTCAAACACAATTGATATAATATTGCCGCAGGTGTGGTACGGGAGATACAAATGGGTCGAGTGGGTGGCATTGACGTCTAGTCACGTTCTCCACTGATTCTTCGCGTCAATTGACGTAAATACACATCTCTAGTGTCATTTAAGCACTAAAGCTATATTGTGATGGTTAATATTTAGTGACCAAGACACATAAAAGAAAATCAAACCACGAAGTGAAGTCCCACAACTAGAATCACGATAGGTAGATAAAACCATTCTCTTTCACTCGTACCTACGTTTCTAAAAACCTTAAAAAAATCTATTAATAAATATTTTACAAACAAAAATAGGCTAAAATGAAATAAAATAATGAAGAAAATATACGATTGCAATCTCATCTACCAAGCATTCATCTGTATGCCATCCAGACAAACAAAATCAGAGAGAAGCATGATTTGTGAAAATTAAATCAATGACCTAAGTAAACTCGGACTCCCCTGCACTTATTTTGCATAGAATTGCTGAATATCTTGAACATCGAGTCAAGCTAAGATAGCGATCATTTCTGCTGTAAGTATTTGTTATTTCAGATCTGTTCACTTGAACAAAAGAGGGAATAACTTTAATAAAAAGTTTGTTACAAATTTTGTCACACCTCTTTCCCATAAAGATAGGCAAAAACCACTACCCTCCACTTGCTACGATCCAAACACACATCCTTCAGTTTCTTTCGCTTCATCCACATCCATCAGTCGCCTTATACTATACATGTACGTCAGTTTAGGGCACTCTTGAGTTAGCCTTTCTTTACAAGTTCCTGATTTGATCGAGATACGTTCGACTTGGCCTTCCCCTAACAATATTTTCAACTACTCTCGCCTTTAGTTTGAGTAAATTTAGTATTTTAATAAAATCTATTAAAATTGTTGTCATTTAATATGGAAACACCTAAGGGCTCATTTTAACACACTAGTACAAATACAATACAATACAAATATTCTTTATTGCACAAAAGATATAAGGTACAGACACAAACAAGAATATAAGAAGCAACAGGCGGCCTTATTGCTAGGTAGCAATATCTTCCAGGCAACCTTACCTAGTACTTTTTTTTAAACTAGCAGTTGAATCGTCAATTGCGAAAAAGCTCTAATACTTATAAATATCCTATCTTATCTAGCTATTTCTAACCCACTGCTGGGCAAAGGCCTCTCCTAATCCACCATAACTTTCAATCTCGATATAGCTCGAGACTCATAAACAAAAAGCTTTGAAAACATGTAGTTAATCAGTTATTTAATGAGAAAGTATATAAAAACATTATGCAATGACTCTCCAAGTATTGATTGAGCAATGTTTATCATTGTTTGTAAAACAATACAATACATTGTTAATCAATTACTGCATCTTTAATGCTTCTCAGGTTATGTCTTTGGGAGTAAAGTGAAATCAATGACTACTCTATGGAGTCATGATCTATGCCTTTTCTCATTGTGGTGAGAAAAGACCACTATTTTCTCACTCTCTTTATTTATTTATTTAAAAGTTTATTGTAAGATGATAGTACATAGAGACAGAAAAATGTTGTACAAAAGGTACAGCATATTTCTAAAGAAATTTCTGCCTGCAGACCCCACAGAGTGAGAAGTGAAAATAAGAAGGCAGGATAGTCACTAAGTAGTTATAAGACTTCTTATAACTTCAAATCATTACAGAAAGTACAAGAGATATAAGGGAAAGACCCCATGTTATAGTCTACTAGCAGCTAGTTGAACAAAAGGACAATTAAGCAAACTCCCTTTGCAAACTCCCTATTAGGCTTAGAACACATGGGGAAACGCAACTGCAACTGCTAGTTACTTTTGAGTAGCATCTAAGTTTCTGCTAAAGACTTCCTTAGAAAACCACACACGACGGAACTAGTTTGAAACGTTTCAGATTCAGATCCTAAAGCTGACACTGTCATTATCAAAAATTTGAATAAGATGGCTCTATGTTAAATGGATAAATAGCTTAATAAGGTAATACAGTTGACCCCAGCTGTCGAAAAGGCAGTAAAATTAACCATATTTTTTATCTTTGAATTTGTAACTTTTTTTATTGAGATTAGGCTGAATCCATTCCTCTGAATTAGGAATATTTAACATGATGCTCTCCCAACCCTTAACAATAATGCTCATGTAATCCATTGACACGCCCCAAAATGAAAACAAGGACAATGTTATAAAGAGGGGAAAAAAGCTGAATTTATAGTAAGTTCTACAAATCACAGATCTAAAAAAGTTTTTCCAATAAGAAACTTAAAAAAGAAAATAGTTATCAAAACTTATTATATTAACTTATATTATAGGTGTGCTCCTTATTGGTGCTAAATGATAGGTGACATGGCATCAAAATGTAATAAATACTTAATTAATATTATGGTCTTAAAGTTATTATAGGAATCTAAATCGTAACCATACACATAAGATTCAAGGATCATCAAGGAGTCATTGAGTAATACAATATTTATCAGTTATGATAAGAATTAATGATGAGAACTTTGATAAATAATTAGGTAATTAATAAATTTGTACCTCAGAATAGTTCATACAAAAAATAAACATGAAACTATGATAATACCTTCAAATAAAAAAGGCAAGTTTTTGTATTCAGATTCAAATACTGTTCTGTTAAGCAAACAGAGATAGATTTAAGAAAGAATTGAACCAATTTTCAGAGATAGCAATATTGTATAGAGGTTAATATGGGTGGGGTAGGTCACACCAATGAGGGAAAGTAATCTAAAAAGATAAATTATCTAAGGAAAAACACCGATATCAACAGAAAACAAAAGTTTGCAAAGATAAAACATGTCTCTGACGCCACCGCTTCACACAACACGTAGTAAAAAGCGGTAAATTGGTAAACAAAACACCCAGTCACAAATCCGCCCAAATTCATCATATTTTACATTCCAAACCGTAAATATCCTTGCAAAACCGTCAAGTATAACTTCCAGACTCTACAAAGTGGCGAAATAAAGGAAATAAATCGCTACTTTTCGTAGAAATCGGGACAATGATTCACTGTAAGTGGACCGCAAGGGCGATATGGAATAGACGAAGTTTATCGGCGATTTACGCCGGATTTCCCGGCAAAACCGCCACAATCGCACTATTTCGCCTATTCAGCGAGCTCACGTCATCAGATCTTTGCACCTCCAAGACGAAACTCAATAGGCAGCGGCACATGTGGGGACGCCATTCTTTCGGAGCACCATTCTTGGTATCAAAATGACAGTCTTTGTTGAGGAAATAACCACCCACGACACCAATTTAAACACCATTTGCACGCACAACAACACGGATATAAAGCTAAACTTTCGTTTTTACCTTATTTCTACAGCAATTATTAGGAAATAACTTGATTTCTAATAAATTTACTAATTTTCATACCTGTGAATGCGCTCTCAAACGCAAGCTGGTCACGTGACTTGCTAGTGATGTAGTTTCAAGTATTTAGTAACGATACCAACGGCTCGAAAGTAACGGTTAAGGTTTAAATAAATTATGATTCTTTAGTTAGGAGATTGCACATAGTCGGAATCCTAGCGAATGAATAGATACTTTATTACGCGAAACTTTATTTCTATCTTTCTACGCGAGCAATACCTTCTAGTTCTATATCGTATTATATTAAGCTAACAGCGGCACAGCGCATTTAGCGTGTTACGTATTTTGCTGTAAGTATAAGTTATTTTAGGTCAAAGGCTTTTTTATTTACTTATGTATATTTTTTATATACATTTTAGTTGTATAAATTGCACAACAGTTTACTACAAGTATTATAAAAGCGGTTAGGTGGGTAGTGGTTAATTTCAGCTAAGTCTTTCCATTAGCCAAATGTGCGTAATATTGTGATGCGAACAACGGCATGCAATAAAAAAAGATAGCAACATTTTATTAGGTCAACCTATAAGGTATCAGGTTGGCCTGGGAGGTAGGTGGGCACACCTTAATTCAATAATTTATAACTTTTTAGATCTATCGTGACTATCGTGAGAAAATCTGCACATAATAGAAAATTTGAAGGTTTATGTTAAATGCGCCAACCCGCATTGGGCCAGCGTTTATTACTCGTGGCTCGCGTCGTACCCCTGTGGGCACGAGTCTACTCCTCAAGCTGTGAAGGAATAATTTAATATAGTCGTGCTCAACCAACCCAAGACTAACGACATATAGAACGTTACATATGACTCGTTACCATATGTAGCAGTTAGTTATTAGGCATCACTATAAAAACGGAAATGGAATTGTTTATGAACGAAATAACGTTTCCGAACGAAAAAGGTTATGACCTTTTTGCGACAGTTTCAATTGTTACGTTCGAATGAGATAACGATATAAATTTTGTCCTTGTTGTATTTTTCTGGTCGCATTTGGTTTGAGTATGAGAAACGCATTAATGTCAGATGCGTTCTTAAGATAAACTAACTTAAAATGAAATATTGAGTAGTGCAATTTTTTAAATAAATTAGAATAAAAATATGCTTTTAATATTTGAAAAACGTGAAATTTAAAAAAAAATATGTAAATTATTAACTTGTCTGAGAAAAAAGTTTAATTAATCTATTTATTGATGTTCAAGCATTAGTAAATTGATTTCGAACGTACCTGTCAAACTACGCAATTCCCGCTCAAAATCTAAAAAATGACATGTTGTAATACTGATAAATCTTGTTAATTTTAGTTCTTTACCTTAATTTCTGGTTTATAATGTCGTTGCTAGAAGATGTGTTTCTCCAAGACGAAGCCGACGAGGCTCAGGAATTGGAGCGTATTATCGAAGGGGACGATGACAATGAAAGACCGCGCAACGACGACAATAGTGATAGTAACAGCGAAAAGGAAGATGAAGCAGGTAAAATAGTTAAGAAATATCAATCTTCAACTGTTTCCAAACCCATTTACTAATTTAGAAAATCAATTTTTAGTTTTTAGAAGCTTTCATTTGGTTTGTAAAACTTAACCTGAAAATCTTTCAAAGTGTATACTTACTTACTTTGTCTTCGAATTTAAGCTAATTGTTAGTGTTTAAACCCTTGTATTAATTCGATTACCTATCTATATTTGTCGCTACCTCTTTTACAAAAGTATTAAATAGATTTATCTATTTAATATTCATTCTCAGTTTAAGTCTTATCATTTAATTGTTTTGCAGAAGAAGACAAAAGACGAGTGGACCCCACTACAACGAAGGCTACACGAGTTGTAAAGAATCCACGGTTTGTTCTAAATCCCGCTAGATTGACTGGACCTAGAGGGATACAGGTCATTCCGGAACATTTCAAGGATTTCAAATTCAAAGGTAATTTAGCTGTTCAATGACCTGGATGGATCCTGTATGAAATAGATTTATAAGACTTCTATCTTCATTAGAAATATATAACTTACCTATATCTAGGTACCTATTTTCAAATTAACCTTTTTAGAATTTCCAAGTCACAATGGCACAGCTTGGTGGATTATAATTTACAGCCTAATCACTCTAGCTCTGTTATGAGAGTAGGCTTGTAGTTTAGTGGGGACATCAAAAAGTCTGATAGTTTGTTAAAATCATTCCTATATTCTTCTCTAGGTAAAGGCCACGAGAGAGAAGACCTAGATCTAGTTCTAAAGAAGTTAGAGCATTGGGCTTACAGACTATACCCGAAATTCCAGTTTGAAGACTGTCTTAAGAAGATTGAGAGCTTGGGGAAGAAGAGACCTGTTATGGTAAGTATATCACTCATAGGGTTTAAGTGACTAGAAACAATAAGAAAAGTGCCAGTGGACACATTTTTTATTTTTAGAACATTGTAGCAGGTTAAGTTAGATTTAAATTACTTTATTAGCAATTAAAAGCTAGATTGTAATATTATAGAGAAAGTAACAATTTATCTACTTTATAAATAAATAAAAAAACAACTTATAGGGTGCCTTTGCACCAGAGTTGTAGCACAACTACTTTGCTATAGATTCATTTGATATCCACCAATCATAATATGATTAAGGGTTATTAAGGGTGCCCACATATTCAATAAATGCTTGGTGAATATTTAACACATCCATAGCAATGTAGCATAGCACATCTCTTGTGGAAAGACACCCTTATAGTTGCAGAAATGACCATTAACGTTAATTGTCCATTAAGTCCTGGTAAACTTCAGCATAAATTAATATGGTGTGTATCAGATTGTCATATGTATAAGTAAAGTCCATTTAATCAAAATTATGTATAGGTACAAATAGAACACATTTTTAGAAAATTATAAATACAGAAAGTACAAAGACAATGTTTATAATACTTATAACAAACTAATCTCATCTAGCTATTTGTGTCCCACTGCTGAGCAAAGGCCTCTCTCATCTGCCATGACTTTCGATTTCAAGCTACCTCCAGCAACCAAATTAATAATACAATCTTCCCCCCCTTTCAAGGTACACCTCCACAAAATCCGTTCAGACCAGTTCGAATCCGAGGAGACCGTCGTCCAGAAGGACTCCAGTGATGAAGAAGATGCAGCGGTTCCAGAACTGGACGAGTTTGACAAGTTGTTGCAGCAACAGATTGAGTTGGCTCGAACTCCTGGACCTGATAGGACACCTGGGTTCAATAATCCTGCGTTTAGTACTCCTTTAGTTGATAAGAGGTGAGAAATCTTTTTTTTTTGTAGATTTGTGTTATAAGACACTTTTTTTCGACTTATACATTCATCAGTCGCCTTTATTGGCTTAGGTTACTCTAGACCTAACTCCACGATTAGTTCGAGTTACAGTCGCCTTGGCCTTCTCCAAACAAGTGGAGGGAAGTGGTTTTCTTAATTAATATTTTATTAGTAATGCAGCATAGTAAAAACTTTAGTTACTAAAATATGCAGATTATGAGAATTTGAAAGTTATGAGATTTTGGCAGAAAAAGATTTTTTTTTTTCAGCTTGCTTTATACCAACTGTTGTTATTCAAGCCTTCTTAAAATTTTAGAATTCAACAAAGTCTCAACAAATAATTTATTTTCGCCTTTCCAGATCATCAATTATAATGCCGAAAGCTACATCGTCACCATCCATAAGCGATGAGCAAAGGGAACGTATGTTACGAAACAAACGCCTGGCTGAAGAACGGAGACTCGCTAAACTTAAAACCACACATAATGGTGAAAACACTATTAATTTAACTACAAATGTCACTGACAATCAAACAAATGAAAGCTTAAAAACACATGAAGTAACAATCAATGATGATGATAATCTAAATAAAAAAAGAAGACTTAATGTACTAGACTCAGATGAAGAATCAGATGATGACATAGTAAATAAACATACAAGTAAAGATCTAACTGATGAAATAAACGATAGAGAGTTTAATAGACATGATGAAAACAATGCTAAGAAAAGACGGTCGCAGGTGCTTGACAGTTCTGATGATGAAGATATTTCAAATAAACATATTGCAGTAGATGTCCAAATATAGTAGATGTCCAATAGATCTTACAGAAATCCATAGCAAAGAACCTATTAATCATAGCAACAAAAAGAGAGCTAATATACTTGATTCAGATTCTGAAGACGATGGCCTTTTAGTTGTAAATGAAAATATTACAGTTGATATACATAAAAATAGTTCTAATAAAAATAAAGAACAGAATTTTGACAAAGATACGGAGGTAGATGAGGAAAATTCTGCAGAAATGCAACTTAGTAGACCTAATGATATAGCCAGTGATAATGCCACAATAGATAAAGAAACAGAAATTAATGAAGTTATTAATTCTGATAATATGACAAATGAAGATAGAGATAAAACTGAATCTGCCAAAAATCATGATAAAGAAGATGAAGTACAAACATTTGATTCAAATTCTAAAGAAGATATTAACAATGAAACAGAACAGACTGAAGGAATTAAAACTAAAGATGGCATACTTGTTAATGAAGCCAATGATAATCTGGAAGTCATAGACAAAGGAAAGGATAGTGCCATAGAGAAAGACAAAGATATTTCTAAAGAAGATGGTATAGCTATTGAAGAAATAATGGATGTTATAGGGAAAGACAAAGATATTTCTAAAGAAGATGGTATAGCTATTGAAGAAATAATGGATGTTGATTTTAGTGATGATTTCTAATTTGTCTTTATACAAATTATTCTGAAAGGCTTGAACAGTTCTCGCGTGTTTTTCCTTATAAGTATCTATCTAAATGTCGGCAATGTTAAGGATAGAGTGAATACATGAGATAATACATAAGAAATATCTCATAAATGAGAAAGCGACATGTCTGCGTTCGTAGTGCTGCCTGCTAGATTTCATTACTTTAGGTCTGCAGGACAGATATGTAGTATGTGTATGTATTTTATATTTTTTGATAATGTGTACTTTGTTATAGTTTTAATGTTATTTTATGGAAAATAAACTGTTTTCCTTCATTGTACTTTATTTTTCTATATTTTCAATAATAGAGAATAGGAGAATAAAATAAAAAGCTCGCATACCAATCCAAAATTTATTTCAGAAGGGTGCAAATGAAACCTTATCACAGAACTCAAAATAATCTATAGAATAATATCAGTAAATGTTATACCTCAATCTTAACGCTTACAAATGCATATGATCTTTGTATTTCATTGCGAATAACGTAAAATCTATATCATATAGCCAAAATAAAACAAAAAATAAATAAAAAACTAGGCAAGGATTCTTTAAGCCCCAGAACACACGATGAAATGCAACTGAAACTGCTTTCTTTACAAAACCACACACGACGCAACTAGTTTGAAACGTTTCGTTTCAGTTGCGTCGTGTGTGGTTTTAAAGGAGTCTGTAGCAGAAACTTAGATGTAACTCAAAAGTAACTAGCAGTTTAAGTTGCGTTTCACCGTGTGTTCTGTGTCTAATACAAAATTACAGTAGTACTTGAAAAATAAGTTACTTCGTGTTATGGCTTAGTACAATCTTGTTCAAAACACCGCATTTTTCTGTTGCATTTTGCTTTTCTGTCGCTTTAGACTGCCATTTACTAGAGCGACAAAATGCAACTGAAAGCGCGTTATTGTGTGAAAGTAATTTTAATAAGTTTATTGCTTTCTTAAATTTTAGTTACAATATAGGTAATCTTAATTCGAGATCTGCCTAGTTATACCATAGATACTTGTGACAGGAGACTCCGCTCTTCAATTATGAGTTTTACACACAAAATAATATTAACGTGGCCAGTTAAGTATCGTTGTAACTTATTTTTATAGTACTACTGTAAATAGTACAATTTGCATGACAAATTCCTTGGGGAAAGATGTTCAGTTTCATGGGGACTATCGCTGTGTTTCGGCTTTATACCCCCTTTCTGTTACACCCTGTATAGGTTTTGTCTGAAATTGTGGTCTTAAAAATCCTTTCTACCGACTGATTACCTAAAATTAACAAGTTTTTTGCATTCTTTAATTAATTTACATCACCAATTACTATTAATGAATGGCGGTGAATGATATTTATTTAAAAATAAATGAGTTAAATTATCACAAAACTGATGTAGGACGGATGAGCCAAACAATTATTAACCTCTCGTCTCCCACTGATCCATTCTTCCCAGGCACAATAGATTTTCTATTGTTCTAGGATTCCTGGGATGTGACAGGTTAGCAGTCAATACAAGTGAACGCCAAAAGACGTCCTTGCATCAAAGTCAGTTACGTCAAGTGACGTAAACACATCACTCTGCACCCGTGCTTATACAGGTGTTAGGAAAAGTATCACTTTCCTTTTAACCAGGTATAGTGTTAGTGATGTAGAACACATGCATTGAAAAAAATAATATTTTTTGAACTCATTTTTAATTAAGAATTTTATTTTTAATCGCGCGCTCTAACGCAAAAATCATTCAACTCGCGGCGAGTAAGTAGGTCGAGCGTTAAAAGGAAAGTGATACTTTTCCTAACAACCCGTATAGGTACTAAGTAAATCGTTATTCTTGTAAAAGTATCTTTGACAAATACTACATGGCCTAAAAGAGTAGAAATTAAAAAATGTTAGCACCGTAGCGTCGTCGTCCCTTTCAAATCAATCTGAAAACGATCGAGACAACACTACAGTGTTGCCATTTATTAATTTCTACTCTTTTTGGCCAGACTAGTTATTTTGTTTGGCCCAATCGCAAATAACATCATTTCAACCAACAATTAAAAAGTATTAAGGAAGCCAAACCGTGAATATAATAACGTTTTTTTTTGTTATCGAGACCAATTTAAATTAGTAGGCAACTTGCGTAAAAGCTTATCAATGGCCCAATTACAAGAAATAGTTTATTTTTAAAACGTTTTTATTATTTAAAGGCAGAACTGATTGATGCCATTGCCTATCATTAGTGGACTGACCTTATGATTGTCTATGTCACAAGGTAAAAGCATCGGATCTATTTGTTGCTTTGAGACACTATTAATAGAGTCTAAAATACAACGTCCATCTATATGATCGCTCGCTACCTAGATTTTTTTAGGTTAGGAAGTTTAAAGCATTTGCATTGCAATAAGATCCTTATTGTTGTTTACTTTAAAGTCCCATTTACCTAACAATGTAAATTGATCTCATTTCTCAGATGACCTAAAAACCAATGAAATTTAATATCTAAGTAATAATTTAAACATTACAATATCATACAGCTAATTTTATAATTATGTACATTAATTAATTTATGTTTTGTCTATCTGACATAGTGGGGTAGCGACATTCTGTGTTAACTAGGCAGAATGTGACATTAGAATAGAATGTGTTGGACGTGTCAATTGACGTCAAATGTCGATACTTCGTTCCACCTTCAAGAATGAAAGAGAGGTCTCAATTTTCACTTACACCCAATGACATTTTCCAAGGACTTCTCATGTATGAACCGCGGCTTATTTGATAATTTTTTTGCTAAGTTGCATTGTCACTGAGCTGTCAGAATATTAAAATGTACGGGAAAACGTGCCATATTTCGTAAGTAATATTTTATAGTGCGATAAGTCCATGGTAATTGCAATATCATTGTTTACTGCAGTGTATGCGTACTTTTTAATTTCACTTTTACGTAATAAAGTTTTTTTAATTGTGCAGTTTTTTTTTATAATTCGTCCATTCAGAACAGGCAAAGATCAGAGACCATACAGCCTAATTATTTTAATTGAAGTTCGGCTTCCCCCATCAGATAGAACAGATGTGAATAAGGTCTTTATGTTTAGGCAAAATTCTATTTCAATATAGTTATAAAAATCCCCAAATTGTAATTCTATATCCCGATTTTTAATATCAAAGTTTGACATTGGAAAAGTTAAATATTTAGGCATTTATATTCTATCTATACGTTTAAATATTTTAATACGTTTAAAATTATCTAATAGAAATTAAAAAGCTTCTTTCTTAATGATTTTGTTAAAAAATCTCCTAGCCTTTAAGGCCGTTCTTTAAAATAACAACAAATAGCTTGAAATAGCAACTTTCCGATATTTTACAAAGTTCAAACTATTATACATTAACTAAAACCTAAAATGGATATAATTTATATACAATTAGTATTTGGTTTTATGATCAGTTCACGAAAAGTTTCAAAATGAAACTTGTTGCCATAAACTCAAGATTTGTTTTTATAAAGCTTTAGTATTTACATAAGGTTTATTTGCATGCCAAGTCAAACCAACATTCATTAAATTGGCATGCCAAACCAACATTGATTAAATCAAGATGCCAAAGCAATTCATCTCTTTATAGAAAACATGTTTTAGATTGGCAAGGACGCGTTTCTCTTACAATTCATGTAAGGAGTCATATTTATAAATATTTTGCAAAATAAGAGGTCAAATCTAGCTAAAAAGCCAAAATGTACTTGTACTTTACATAAATATGAGCCAAAGTTGGTAAAATCTATGTCAGCTAAAAAACCGATTTTATTCTACGTAACTTATACACTGGTTTTAAATAGAACTGTCCCACTATTATTTTTTCTTTTGTAAAAATTGATTGATTATGTATGAATAAACCACAATATTGTTTTGGTTCGATATAAAAAGACAAAATACACATATTATAAAGCGTGCATGATGCTTTAAAAATGTGGGTAGACGTACATTTTCGCTCTTTGCGAACTACCCACGAAAATTTCGTTAAATTGTATTGTCGAAAAATCGAGAACACAAATGTGGCCATGTTTTGTAGCGAATGGTTTGAAACTGATAAAATATAAAATTCTATCAAAAATGTGACGAAAGGTATAAATATATCTGATTCAATATTAAATTGCCAAACGCACTCTCTTAAGTGCAGTTGCCAATTCAAAATTAAACTATTTTTGAACAATGCTTTTCTTACTTTTTGAACGAAATAAAAAACTGTAAAGTACCACAGACTAAACACTACCACTCGAAACATCTTCTAAACGCTTAGAAAAGACTTACTATTTGTT
Source organism: Anarsia innoxiella (assembly GCA_947563765.1). NCBI lineage: Eukaryota > Metazoa > Arthropoda > Insecta > Lepidoptera > Gelechiidae > Anarsia > Anarsia innoxiella. The sequence continues at coordinate 1,955,405 of OX387413.1, forward strand.
CGTCGATAGAGTCAGAATCTATGGCAATTCAACTTAATTTGTATCCGGTATTAACGAGGAAAAGAAAGTCGTGAAGATCATCCAGGTGACGGCTAGAAGCGACTGTTGGTTATCGTCTCTTACGTCGTTTGGCGTTGCGTTCGCCGGGTTGGCGTTTGCATTGGCATTGGGCTGGCCATTGGCAGGGGCATTGCCATTGGCATTGGCATTTGCGTTAGCGTTATTAGCCTCGTTTTGTGGGCGCGGAGGTTCAGCCTCTTGTTGGTTGGCTTGTAAGTCGCGGAAGAAGCCGATTTGGTGACTGGAAAATAATTAAGGATGAGTACAATCTACAAAAGAACATACAAAGAACACTACACAGTAGTAAATAATGCCATAGTGCCAAATGTAGGCATTTAATAACTAAAATGTATTTAAAAGAGAACAGTGAACTTTTCGTAGCTCGCTTCTCTTGATACGTTACTTAACTTTAAATTTGTTAAACCTACTTTGTACTGATTCGACTTGGTCAACTCAACGACCAGAGCCCAACAATAAAAAAAAATACCCAGAAGTTAAAATTTCCACCTATCCTCTTTCACATTCATATGTCAGAAAGAGACATAAATACCTCTCAATGTGCGAAATAAACACTCACAGATAACCAGCGGCACAGAGTAGCAAGACGAGCAAGAGACGTGCGGGGCTCCCGTATAGGTATACGAGAGAGAAGAGAACAGCAAGTCTGGAAGCGGCGTAGAGGTGGTCCAGCCAGTCGCGCGGGGGGTCCTCGTCTTCTACCGCCGGCGCGGGGGGGGTCTCCGCGGGGGGCGCGGCCGGGGCTGGCGCGGGGGCCGCACCCTGCCACCTGTGGGGGGCAGGATATGAGTAATGGCACACACAAACTGGATGTATAAAATATGCAGTAGCTTGGAACTTCGTAGGTAGTTATTCATTTATCGACATATCTTGGAAAAAGTATACAAAATAGCTTACAAAATTTGACCTATGTATTCTAATTTGCAAGCTACAATATTGTCAAGTTTCATCAAAATGTGTCCAGTGGTTTTTGCGTGAAAGAGTAACAAATATCCTCACAACCATCCATCACATGTAGTTAATTAAATTATGCTTCACATTCATCTATTCATATCATCATAGTTATAAGTTGGTTTAGTTAGGGAGAAGCTTATGTTCAGCAGCTATAGGCTGAGAAGACGAAACAATAAAATTGTAAAAAACTTACATATTAGCATACTGCTGCATATACTGTAGATACGCTTGTTGCATCATCATCATATGATTAGCTAACGCAGCGGGATCATTCGTCCCTGGCAAGTACCCTTCAGGCATATTGTAATTAGGATACGGCGGCACCCTTCCGTAGTTGTTAACAAACGAACTTAAATAGTTCTGCATTTCCACGGTGTGATTTTGATCATTCTGCCTCGTCTCCGGTCTATTCTCCACCGGTCTTTCCTCAGGGACTTGTCTCTGTCGAAGACCGTCGTTGTTTGGTTCCGGAGTAGGTTCTTTATCAGCCATTCTTCTTTTCTGCGCGCAGACTAGGTGCATAGTATGTACTATCGGGGACTCATAAGTCCGCAGAATATCTTTTAAAACGGCATTGTCATCTAGTAATTGACCGGAATATATGATTTTTTGTTCGTCTGTGCTCTGCGAAATAAAAAATTACAGTTAATAAATTAGATATAATTACTAAGTTTTTGTGTCTATGATTAATTATCCACTTACAAGTTTTTAAACTGGTTTTTTATTATGTAAAATTGCTGTTTTATTTTATGGTTACGTTTAAAAATAAAACTACCTACTTTCTATACCTACTAGTTAAAGAAGTGTGCAGTAAAAACTGAAATGCAACTATGCAATTAAATTGTGAAAATATACTTTGATTGGTGTTTGCACATAGGTACACTGCTTATCAACTGCATAATTGGAATACGATAACAATGCAAAAATATCTAGAGTGCTATTTATTTAATTTTCTTGTAAAATAAGTTTTAAATAAAGTCATAAATAATTCCTAAATGACACACGGCGAGGCATATTGTTTTTAAAATGTTTTTGACAAGGTTTTTATTACAAGTAGACAACAGTTAAGTTGGAACCGAAGTGTGTCAAAACCAAAATGTAAAATCAATCGGCCACAATTTAGAAACCTCATGAAGTGACTACCAATTGATTACTGGCCCATGACACTCCAATATCAAACGTAACTTATGAAGCCGTTTGATTTGTTTGTGGCCTCTAGTCAGGTTTCAAAACTTGGTCACAAAATTAAGCATTAAGTATTGGCCTATAATAATAAGTAGGACGTTAAAACTTGGTCACAAAACTGTTAAGCAATATATTTTTTTATGATTTATTTACGGATATCTCTATTGAAATGTTAATTTTAGTGTATGTTTCTGTGTTTATGCCTAGAATTTGTAAAACTTACATTAAGTAAAAGATATAAGAATTTCTGGAGGTTTACTGTATCCCCCTTATTACAAAATGAGGTTTAAAGATAGTCCGACGTTAGTTCGTTTAGTTTGATGTTTTGTCCATAGCCGAAACGTTAAAACGTTTGGTTTTAACGTTTCGGCTTACAGGATTAAATAAATTTTCATTTTTATGTTATCATTATTTTAGTAAGGATGAAGCATTTACATTCCAAGACCTGACACCTACATTGTTTGTATTAAAAAAAAAAACAAATATATTATTTACAAACAATATTACTGGATGTTATGGCTTTTCTTTCCTCTAGACCATGAATCAAAGAATTCTTATATTTATGACCTGTGTCACATTGTAAACAGGATGCTTATAATATGACTATTTCTTTTTTACAAAGTTGCATAGATCTTTTGATATTACTTTTTTTTATTAGCCTATTTTATCCCACTGCTGGGCAAAAGCCTGTCCCATGCTTCTCCAAAGACTCCTGTTGTTGGCTGATTCCCACCAGTCTTCCCTTGATATTATATTTTTAAATACATTTTAATATAATTAGATCTAGAAAGAAATATAGCACATAAATCTATTTGGGTAAAATTCGAAAATGGCTAAACTGATTTGATTAATTCTTCCACCATTATTTTTGTACAAGCTCAGAGGTTCCGACCTCTGAGCTTGTACAAAAATAATGGTGGGAAATTTTGGAAAACCGGAAAGTAAGGGCAGGAGAATATCTGCCCCAGCCACTAGTAAGAGATAAAATTAGCAGCTAAATGATAAAAAAATTGCACGGCGATTTAGATGCATATTTGGCAAAGTTGCCAAAGATAGAGAAACATGGAAGAATGCGAGGGAGGCCTTTGCCCAGCAGTGGGACACAATAGGCTTCTAAAAAGAAAAGTGATATTTTTGTTCATTAAAACAATAGCTACTTTCATATCCTCATAATTAAACATAAAACTTAATTATATGTGAAAAAAAACAGATTTGCCACAGCTTATCAAATAATGTTGTGATTACCGAATAGAACTGTTATCATTGACAATGTTCTGATAACACAAATCAGATATTAAGATAAGAGATGTTGTACTTTCTAATCAAATCCAGTAATTAAGTATACTGATATAGGTAGACTGTGGTGTTCCTCTGAGCAAGGTCTTTGAACAATGTAATCTTAGATTAGTTCAATCTAATTAGATTTCATACATAGGTATATAAAAAACAAGGGAGTGACCAACAAGCTATAGAAATAGTAGGTACCCACCCACATATTCAGAAAATTTATATTTATTTAAACTAATAATGTTTACTTAAACTAATAATAGCCTAGCTAGAATATCATTTGGTCTATCTAGTAGGTTTTTAAAACTTCAACTATTATTTAATTAAAACATTTTTTATCTTAAATGCAGGAAATTATTGTAACTGGTAACTACAAATGAGAAATTACTCGAATTAAGGGTATTTGAGCAAACGCTTTACGGTTAAATACCGATACTTACGGTTCTACGTTAAGACTACAATTGAAATAATACGAAATTGATAAAATGTAGTTGATAATATGAAAATCTCACAGGTTTGCTCGGGTACACCTCCGAAAGGTGCCCCTTCAGCTGTCTCACAGTCCATGATGATTGACATTCTATGCTTTGGTCCTCAATCTGCTGGTTAGGGGCCTTCACAACCACGGTCACGTTATCTGGTATCATTTTCAACCATAAAATTTACAAACACAAGTTAGATAATACCACTCAGAATTTTTTATCACACAACCAAAATTATAGCTGTATTTTCAGTCTCAACGCATATCAACGCCCAATTTTAACTGATGCAATAAAGAATTGTGTACTTATTTGAACTATATTACAGTTACTCGGTTGTTAAGCTTGTAAATGGCTAAACTAATTGGTTTTTACGTAAATAAATACTCCGTAAAATGATGGACAAGGCCCCCACACCTGTCAAATTTACCAAATTATCTGTCGAAGTCTGATTGGTCCAGCTAATGACATGTGACAGCAAAGGAAAATCAAGTCTGTTCTCATTGTAGTCAAATACGCAATGTTAATTGGCTAGAAAGAGGTTCAGCTATGTGTATTGCTCTGTGATTGGATATTTTTCGTACTACAACGTATCTCATTGGTTTAATAAGTATTATTATTTAATTATTTTTGAAATGCGAGAGGAAAGGACAATTTTTGTGCAATTTCCACATTTCATTGGGAATTTAATATATTCAGTAAAATTATGGTAATTTTGTCGTCGTCGTTAACTAACTACAATGTAAAATTAATAATCGTTATTTTTTAATCAACAGGCTGTAAACGGGATGTCAAGCTAGTCAATCATTTTTAACTGTCACTGTCAATCGTCAATGTCAATCAAATCATTTTAGCTTCGTTTTGTCAGAATTGATTGATTGTTGTAGTGTCGGTCGTTTTGGTTAGCGTTTATCTCATTAATAAATAAATATTATTATATAACTAAAACATTTTTTAAAAGAGCTAACGGGCCTAAATTCAGGGCGTCATCAAACAGTTTTTGAATTTTTCGATATTCATGAAATAATCAAGAAATGGGAGTAACGGTGTAAGTATTCGGATTTCTGCTTATTTTCGTATATTTCTCCTGTGTGTGAGTTCTAAGGGAGTTCATAGTTGTTAGCCTGTTATTACAAAAGCGTCATAAGCCCAGTATCAAGAACGGAACCTCAATGTTAAAGAAATTAACGATTTAAAAATGTAACCTATAAATTGTACATTCATATGTAATACTGCAACCTTATACTCTTTGTCAAAGACCTGAACTACATTTTGCCACTATCACCACCCTACAAACAATAATTTAAACAACCAAACTCCTTTCAGATTACAGCAATACCCAGTACCAGAAAACAAGAACGGTACATATGTGATAGAGTTACTAACTAAAAGGTTGCTTGCATTGGGAGCATCACAGCAAGGGCAGTTCCTGGTGGACTGTGAGAGTTATCTATCTCCACCACAGATGGGTAAGACTTTTGTTAATTCTTTTTTTTTCTAAAATAATGAATTGAATAGCTATAAGTCCCTACTACAGGGGCACGATCCTGCTCTCTTACAAGAGTGATTAGGTCGTAACCCACCACGCTGGCCCAATGCTGGTTGATGGATTTCATTTATAAATATTTGCCATGCAGCAACAACAGAAGCAACTACATAATGATACTGAGCTATATTTAGCAAGCATGGACATACCCTATTATACCTTGGCAACAATAAAATTATAAAAATAACTAAAATTAAAAAGTTTGTAACTTTTTTTTCAGGCACAATAAAAACAGTGCACATCCTCCACAATTCCGAACAGCCAGCATCAGTGTTCTCAATACTAGAAAGTGGTACTAAAAACATTCACGTCATCGCTGATGGGTTATTCGACCTCCTTATGATGAAACTCTCTCAACATTACACGTCCAAGAAACAAACGAAGATCGAGAGTAAAGGGCCAAGGTTTGAGCTTGGCGATTTCTGTGTTAAACTTGGCTCTGTTACTATGAATCAGAATTTTAAAGGGATTTTGATTGAAGTGAGTATTTTTTGCTTTTCAAAATTTTCAAAAGCCCTCTTTTACACTTTGGTGTGAAGAATAAACATTTTAAAAAAACACACAGTAAAGTAAAGTGCATTTAACTAATGAGACCGTAATAAAATAAGTTATTTATTGTTTATTTGAAAAATAGTAAATTTTATTATATTTGATTTCTAATTGTTTTTTGTGGCTCCTCAGCTTATGACTTGAATGATAGAAATCAGATTAAAGTTTTAAGAATCAATCAATAAATCATCAATCAGTAAATCAACTAATCAAAAAATAGTTCCTAATCAAACTAATTAAATAGGTACCTACCTAATCAAAAAATCATTAATTTCAGGTGGAATACAGACCATGTGTAATGGCGAACGCAGTTTGGGGTCTCCTACGAGAATTCTTACAAGGTTTACTAGGACCAACTGTACCAGTTCAGCCCCCACAACATCTACTAGGCAGAATGAACGAAATATACACACCTATAGACACAATATACCAATACTTAGAACATTTTAGTGCGTACAGAAAAGTTACGGGGATGAGAGCTGCGTAATTTTTTTTAAATTTAGTTTTTAAGTGTCTAAAATAAGGTTTTAAATGTAAGTGTGACAAAATAGGATTAATGCGGTACATTCAGTGAATTAAAGATATTTTATATATGTAATTGGTCTTTCCTTTCTTTATGCCAGTTTCTAAAAGACTCGACAGTTCTAGTACTCCATGGGAATACTTAATCATGAGATCAAAGATGCTGAAACAAAACAAAGTATAGGCAGCAATGTATATCTGCTCATTTACATTATATTCCACTTAAATAAATAAAAACTGTGTATCAAACAGTATCAAATCAACTGTGTATGAAAAGTAGACGATTAGTCTACTTTCCTAAAAATATTGTATCTTATGACCAAAAATATAAGATTTTTTATAATATCGTGATTTTTTTTATTCAGACGTCTCGTCAGCAGAACGTGGCAGAATACAGTTCCACTCTACTTTTAGAATTATTCAAATAAATATCTCTCTTTATACAATATACTATACTTTGTTTTAATTCTTTATCTATTTAATATTTCTACTGAAGTTTTAAACAGATAAGTCTGTAAAGTCTTTTTTATTTATTTGATTTTATTTATTGTTTCGTTCCATGTAGATGCTTGATGTTAAAACCAGCAATGTATATCAAAAAACCAGAATTGCTCCCTTACACGTTTGACAGCTTGACGTGGCTATAGTGCGACCAAATTTAAAAGTGCAAAACATTCATAATGAGTTTTGAATTGTGTAGTATTTTTAATTCAGTCGAGTTTAGTAAACAAGTGTTATTTTGGTAGGTATAAAAAGAGCCGCAATTATTTAATTTCATTGAAATTACTTGTTTCCTTGCTGTGATTTCAAGATAGAATAACAGTTTAACATCTGAGCGACCGGTAAGTGTAGTTTATTCAGTTTTTTAGTCACTAAAATCGATAAAAAATCATTCAAATATATCGCATAGTTTTTAGTTTTTACTTCAAAATACGCTGCAACTTCTACAAGTTTGAGCATAATACTTAAATCAAGAAGAATTTAAATAGTTCATCCTTGAGAGCATCCGTGAGAGCTGACGTAACTTATAAAAAGTATTCTTTTTTATTTTCGTAGGTTTTTAACCTGTAGGTAGGTACTTCATAGTTTTACCAGTGATTTTAGTATTGTAAACAATTTGAAAAGATTATTAATAAAAAAAATATAATTTCAGGTTTAAAGAACATCATGTTTACCGGCGACGATTTCATTACGTTAACAAACGTCTCACCGGTGTTAACAAATGAAAGGCTATCTAAATCACTGTCCAATTGGTTTGGGAAAAATATCAATTTCACTAATTGGGAGGTAATTTATACTTACTTTGTTATATAAGAATAACAAGCCTATCATGTCCCCACTACTGGGCAAAGGCTTTGATATCGAAACAGTTATTTAAGTACATAACAGAAAATATTTTTTTACCAAAATAAGTATAATAATTTTATATTTTTTTTACCAATTATGGTTTTCTTAAAATAAGACTCTCTAGCAATTATTATACTCTGCATCATAAGTAGACATGTGGGGCAGGTAGAAATACGTAAATATGTCCATTTTACAATTATTAAAAAATGGCGTGATGTATTCCATAATTATTTGTTCCAGTACGTAAGTGACACAGGCAAAGGCGATTCTTATCTAAGCGAGTTGATTCGTATAAGAATATACGGTACAAATGAAGAGGGCAATTCACAACACGTTCAAGTGATACTTAAAAACATACCAAAGAATGTTTGCAGGCGTCTTACATTCCGAAGCGACGAGTTCTTTAGAAACGAAATTAACTTTTACAACATTTGTTTAGCTAGTTTACTCAAATTCAGAGGAAATAAAATTACAGAACCGAGTACAAAATTCGTTAAATTATTTCTAAGTTACTGTGACGGTTTGAACGATGTAATTTGTCTCGAAGATGCGTCGTTAGAGAATTATACCAGTGCAGTAAGACAAGAAGGAATAGACTACCAACATTGCAAAGTGACTTTTGAGGCTCTAGCTGAGTTCCATGCACTATCATTCGCAATGAAAGACCAAGAGCCCGAACAATTTGACAAAATCCGAAACGCTATCTTTGAAACATACTATGATGAACGTTTATGGAGCTGGTATGAGAGATTTTGGAAACGCGTTTGTGGGATTGCTATCGACGCTGTAGAAAAAGAATACCCCAACTCAATATACGTTGATAAAGTAAAGGAATTTGCTGTACCAGAACGGTACAAAGATATGATTAGAGCTGTTAAAACTCATGAAACCGGTGTGATTTCCCACGGAGACTCGTGGACTAATAATTTTTTGTACAAGTATCAATATGGTAAACCGATAGATGCAAAGATAATAGATTTTCAACTATCAAGATGCGCTAGTCCGGTTTTAGATATATGTTTTGTTGTTTATGCTTGTACGAGTCAAGAATTGAGATTGAAGTATTATGATGAGTTGATAACGCATTATTATAAAGTATTATCTACAAATATAATGAAGTTAGGTAGTGATCCAAATAAAATATATCCTAGAGAGCTATTTATGGATGAAATTAAAAATTATTCCTTCTTCGGTCTAGCATTTAGTTTTGAATCGACACCGTTCATTGTTTTGGCGCCTGAAGATGCTGTTAATATGGATAAGGAGGTATGTAGCAAGATGTCACTTAGAACCCTAGAAGTATGCCTCCTCAAATAAATGGAGTGCCAAGAAAACTCTTGCGATTTGAAACTGAGTTTAACTTTTCTGTTATTGACATTTACGACAATGAAGTGTTGTACAGTAGTACTAGTATAATAAGTTAAGTAATGAAATTGAATTTATATTCAGTAAAACTAAAGTCTTATATCTAATTATTTTAAAACGTTTATGTACAACCCAATAAATAAATATACATAATTTCACCTCAAATAAATAGGTGCAATGTAATGAATAATTTTAAGTACTTAGGTACTTACGTACACTCAAAGTTTTAATACAAAATTGTTACTTTTGAAAAGCAGACTTTCATATTGAGGTTGTAAAGTAACTTATTTACCTAGTACTACTGTAATGATATTTATAGACTCTACAAAGACGTAAGTTTTCAGTATGTTTAGGTATTAATTTAATATTTATTATTAAAACAAGATAATAATAAATAAGCACTATCTTATCTATCACTTAGGTAATTAAATAGTTGATATTCTTGTCTAGATATAGGTATTGTACCTAAGTACGTACTTATTATTTATCTATCATAATTAAACATTAATTTTATTCTTTGTGAAGTTGTGCAAAGATAATTGGCCTAGCTACATTTAATTTATATTTTTACTCATACTATCAAACAAATAGCAACTCTATTGTGATGTAATAATAAAGTGCAGTTTATTTCGCATCTAATGTTGCCCTTTATAATGCCATTTGTTTTAGCTTTCTCTTTCTAGCATATAAGTTTATCTCTTTCTACTTTCACATCAAGACAATTTGCTTAGTTTTTTTTGTTAGCCGTTGAGATCCCACTGCTGGGCAAAGGCGTTCCCCGCTTAGTAAATTCATTAAAATCTTTTTACTTACTTAGCTTTGATTCACAACTTTGTCTAACTACTTACATGATTTCTTTCTAACATGTAACTCTGTCTCTTTTTCACAGGGCGAAGAAAAACTGAACATAGAAGACTTTTGGCCTATACCACCTTTTAAAACTAAAGAAGGGAGATTAAGAGAAGCCAATAATGTTGTATTCTGTGTTGATAGAGGGTATATATAAATAACTAGAGGCTGCCCGCTACTTCGTACGCAAAGAAAAAACATGATATTTCAAAATAATATAGCCTATGTGTTATTCTGATATAGGTACCTTAAGGTACAGTATCGCCAAGTTTCATCAAAATCCGTTCAGTAGTTTTTGCTTAAAACCCATCAGCACAAACATTTACATTTATAATATTAGTAGGATTATTTTATAATATGTACTAATTCGTAATTCGAGTTACGACCCATGTTCCTTGGGGAAAGTTGTTCAGTTTCATGAGGACTATCACTGTGTTTCGGCTTTATACCCCCCTTTCTGTTACACCCTGTATAGTGAATTGTCTATGAATTTAGTAAGATTTTACTTAGCTCTATAGCTACGTGTATAAGCTTAAACTTATTTACTTTAGAGTAGGTACCTATATTATAGTACTCATAACATATGGCAATACAATATTCTAAATTCAGTATTAGTATTAGTTACTAGTTTTAAATAAGAATACTTATTGTTAATTGTATTTGTAGTTATAACGTTTAAATTGAATAAAATAAACATAATATGTAATTTACCTACCTATAAGTATTATTTATTATTTTTTACCTAGTGAACCTACCTACATCGTATATTACGTTAAAAAATAGGATTTAATTATTTTTTATTATTGGGAAACATAATGCAAGACGATAACTTAGACCCAGAACAAACGGTGAAACGCGACTGCAACGCAATTGCAATTGCTAGTTACTTTTGAGTGGCATCGTAAACTGCTATAGACTCCTTTAGAAAACCACACACGACGCAACTGAAACGAAACGTTTCAGATTAGTTGCATGCGTTGCAGTTGCGTTTCCCCGCGTATTCTGGGTCTTATAGTTGGCAATTTTTTTAAAGTTTTTCTTATGAAGGGTACTAACGAATGTTGCCTATTTGGGTAGATACTAAACTTAAAAACATTGCTTCACAAAAAGAAACTGCGATGTAGATATAACTTAACTAGGAACTTTAATCTTTAAGGTCATATATCCGCCTCGAGTGGGTGAATTCCCATGATCAAGACAATAATAATCTTGAAACCTCATTTACACGAGTACGCGAACTGGGGGCCGATTCTGATAATTACTAAATGCACAAATAGGGTAGGGTAGGTAGAGAAACCCTTACTTATCTTAATAAAAATATACTTTTTACATATCAAAAATGTCGGTAAATAGATGTTTTTATCAAAATGTATACCAACCTTCTCATGGAATGGCTAGGACACTCGAAGTATGCAATAATTAGTTATATTTGATAAATTACAACTGAAATATAAATAATATTGGTTTAATGAACAAATGGTGTCTCTCTAGAATGTTTGTGTACAAACGGATAAATTGACAACGACAACTATAGACGATACATACACCATACCTAACTACTACTATTTGCTCTATTCGGTAGTCTACTCCACAGTGTCACGAAACTGGAAGTTCCAAACGGTATTCTCTTCGCTATTTGACGTTCATCCAGTCATCGGATAGTCAAAAATTTGCAAAATGGCGGATTTGGCGCATCCGTCGCGGAACTTAGCAGACTACCTTTGTCACCTATCGCAATACTATGTCAATGTGTTGACAATAGTTGCTTGCTTAACTTAATTTAGTAGAATTGGCCTTCTTGTCACGTCTCAAGGAAACTGTTACAGCTTGAAGGTATGGAGTGCGGACAGTAATTCGACGTAATCTTGTATGATTATGACAATAAATTGTGGTAATAATGCGAATGGGGTGTGTTTGGATCGTAGCAAGTGGAGGGAAGTGGTCTCTGCCTACCTAGATGGGAAAGAGGCGTGGTAGATATGTATGTATGTATAATGGGGTTGTGTCGCAGTTATAGGTACTTTTTCTAGTTAGAATGTGAATTTAAAAAGTTTTAATGAATATGTAAAACGCCTGATGAAAAATAATAGCAATTTTTTTATCATTTTCCTTGCAGTTATTGTAATTTAAATTAAGTACCGTACCTATTTACTTGTAGTAGAAAATGAAAAGTAGGTCTATATCTATTACCTACTTATTCCTTTTCTCACAACCTGCTTAATCTTACTTATATTATAAATGTCAATGTTTGTGCCGATATGGATGGATGTTTGTTACTCTTTCACGCAAAAACTACTGAATAGATTTTGACGAAACTTGGCAATATTGCAGCTTATACATCAGAATAACATATAGGCTATATTATTTTGAGATATCATGTTTTTTTTTCAAGATATGACGATAAATGCGTACGAAGTCACGGGCAGCGTCTAATCCTCTATAATTCCGTAAATAAATACATTTATTTATTCTACAGCTCAAATATTTATATAAAGAACTATGAATCAAATGAATCATAAAGGCTTATGCCAATAGATGTATCTTAAATGTCCATCGTGTATCACTTGTAACGTATTGCGATTGCCATCTGCTGTCATAAATACTACTCGCGATCGTGACATGGAATATGCATTTCGTATCGATTTTAAATAAAGGTGGACAATAGAGTTGATATTTATTTTGTTTTATGTTGTTAGGTTTTACCTATTAAGGAAGTTATCCAAAAATGTTTTAAGGTCTATCTACACAGATCCGGGCCGTGCCCGGGACGTGTCCGGGCCGTGGCCCGTCAGGAGGAAAAACAATACGTTGTCGTCATGACATGGATCTGGGTAGTTAGACCTTTATTCAAAATTGGTACTTACACTTTTAGGTAGGTACACTTATTGACGTAGTTAAAGGGAACGAATGTTTTGAACATACCTTACTTGCAACTGTAGGTACATAAAAAGTCGCTTTTTGGTGTACACCTCTGAGATCAGTGCCAATCGATAGAGAAACTAATTACAAACAACAAATATTGATTGCAAAAAAGTCGTAAACGATATACTTTTTGAGATAATTCAGTTTGAAGTATCTTATCTAGATACTACCGTTTTACTACCTGTGTAGCCGAGAGGAAGAAACGGCTAGAAACCTAACGGCACAGGCCCCTACGTACAAAGTGTCTGTTTATGAATGAGAAAGGGAAAATGAGTTGATACATTCTTCTAATTAGGTAACATTTATTTATGTTACTGTTCGATATGTTACGGGCAATGTGATTAATGCGGGCAGTATGAATAATGCCCGGGCATTATGAATAATGCCCAGCTGTTTCGGGCAATGTGATTAATTACTATCAAAACTGTGCTATTTATCACATTGCCCGGGCATTATGAATAATGCCCAAAGACCATCGGGCAATTTGATTTTAATAGTCCGTTAACTTGAGAATTGTAGGTTCTGATAATTCTAAAGTCGGCAAATTTTTGAAACATTGTCAGAGACTTATTGGTGGACAATTTTTTTTTAATTCAGAAATTTTAGGTCATTGCTATAGGTAGATTTTAGGTTTTTGCATTTTTTGCAACTAAGATTATTGAACTAGCGTAGAAAAATAATTTGGCATCTCGTATGATATGTTATGAAGTACTTCAATACAATAAAGTTTTTAGAAACTTTACGTATGTGCTGCTGCATACCTAAAGGAAAAAATTCACAATTCGCATTATAAGATTATAAGTTTCTGATTTTAATTAAGATGATGTAAAACGTATTACTTATGACCTACTCAATCTTCCTGTAAAAGGTTAGAAAATTTAACAAAGTGCCTTTTTAATAATAAATAAGGCACCTACCCTTTTTGTTATTACTTGGGTTAATACTTTTTTTTTACTAATCAATTTCATAATAAAAGTGTAAAAACAACTGTACCAAAAATTTGAACTCAAATTTACGGCAACAAACCGGCGGCGGCGCAGAGGGCGCACGTAAATTTGGGACGAAGCAAATGTCCAAAGTTTATAAAAACTATGAAATGAAAATAGGTTAGGTTTGACAACACTTTGGACGGGTCATTTTTTAAAGTTAATGCTAGATTCGCAAGAGTGCCCCCAGAGAAGAACCTAGCAAGAAACTCTATTGGGTTGCACTTTTCAATTTAAGTTTTACAAATTCTTAGGCTGAAACACAGAAACAAACATTAAAATTTACATTTAAATAGAGCTTAAACAAATAATAATAAAAATCCACTGCAATATCCAGAACAAGGTATAGGTAAGTAAATGAAAGCGAAAGGCTTATTAGCTTGATAGAACCTACATAGGTACATGACCGGCCATCACAACAACACCTTCACACAGGTCTCAACGCATGTGCCAGCTATCAACCCTTTCCACATATTTTAGGGAAGTAGTATTTTAGGGATTTAGAAAGTATTTTAGGAAAACCAGCGCATGTCACCTTTTGACCAATCAAGAGTCCGAAATGGCCTAGAACCTAAACTAAAACCCAACTTAACCTATGAAGAAATGATGATAATTTTAAGTTTCATAATACCTACACATTTCTTTGACTACTGAAAGGTTTAGGTGAGATAAGGTTTCATTGTAAAATAAAAAAAGTACTGAAACAAGTTTATTATCACTCTGCCCAATAGGTGACGGGCATTATGCATAATGCCCGGGCAATTTGATTAATGGCAAAGTATTTATCACATTGCCCGCTTATATTGGGCATTATTTATAATGCCCGGGCATTATGCATAATGCCCAATTAATCACATTGCCCGTAACAGATACATATAACTATCTGAACACAAGTGTTTATATTAGTGTATTTCCGGTAAAATTGTCTTAATAATATGACAGTACCTATTGTGCTCAAGTATTTAAAAATATCTATAAGAATTATAGTGCTTTTTTATGTTTCCCACATCCTAGAACCAGCGCAATATAAACTAGGACTTAATTTGTGTGTGGAACAGCGAGTATCGCTTCTAGCGACTTTACCAACCATGTGCACTTCTTTCTCCTTCTTATCAGCTCTTTAACATACCCACTACAGGGTTACGACCCTATTTTCATATGAGAGTGATTAGGCTGTAATCTAAGCTGGCTAGTCCGCTCAGCAAGCAAACCAAGTCAAAGTCAAAATCGTTTTATTTCATAAAAACGTGGACATACCTACCTAGGTATTTTTTTTAAAGCTAACGCTAGCTAGCGTGGTGGATTACGGCCTAACCATTCTCTGTATGAGAGTAGGCTCGTGCCCCTCGGTGGGGACATATATGGGCTAACGACAACAACGCTAGATTCGCAAGGTAGCGGTTTTCCCAAGAGAGGAATCTAGCAAGATTCTCGCT
Organism: Anarsia innoxiella; assembly: GCA_947563765.1. Classification (NCBI taxonomy): domain Eukaryota; kingdom Metazoa; phylum Arthropoda; class Insecta; order Lepidoptera; family Gelechiidae; genus Anarsia; species Anarsia innoxiella. The sequence goes on from OX387413.1 coordinate 1,970,910, forward strand.
TAGTCACACCACTCGATATCAACACTGTATCAACTTCAAAAAAGAAAGATCCATATGAGTGTGTCTTACCCATCGACTCCTAGCTACAATATTTATATTCAAATCCAATAATACCCATACAAACATGAGTAGAGTATGTTTACCTATTCATTAGTTTTTCAATAACAATGCACAGAGCTATTAAAAGTATCCTTGCTTCCTTCTTAAGGATTACGGAAGTATGATGCTATTGTTTGGGTACTTGGAGCATATCTTAGACTTAAATAATAGGTGGTTTAAAAAACTAAAACACGCTTAAGGGCTCGCGTCGTGTCGCGTCGCGTCGTCGTGTCGCGACGCGTCGTGTCGCGTCGTGTCGTGTATTTATGTTTTAGCCCGCTCGCACTAAACATGCTCCGTCGTCAGATCAGTTCGAAAGTAAGTACCATATTATTGTATTGTCATCAGAACTCAGAGCATGTGCAAAATTACATCCTATTCGAAGACCGGGAAGTGAGTCAAATTAAGATTCTAAGATTTGTTTAACACATAGTTACTTACAAATGAAGCTAATATAAAGCGTGTAAATACAGGAGGGGTCCTATCAAAATTTAACCATAAGTAAGTAGGTACTTTTTTATGGCCACTAGCGTTGTGGATTCTCCTAATGTCAAGTGAAGCTTAAATACTTTTAATTTAAGTATTTTGTAGGTGCTATATTCACCACTCGCTAACGGTGAAGGAAAACATCGTGAGGAAACCTGTATTCACTAGAGAAGAAACCTGAAGGGGCAGCGCGGTGGGGACGTTAAAAGGGCTGGTAAGGATGGTGTTTTATTTTAAGTACACAAACACCGAAAATCTATACAAACACCTCTGTTCTCTTATCATTTGTTTAGTGGGAATCGAACCTACAACCTGCGGCATGGCAAGCAAACTTTTCCCCCATTATTACAAAACTAGTTTTAAACAGTTCTAGAACTAATTAAGTTAAATGACGTTTTTGGCTACAGACAAAACGGGGTTTACGAAGTTTCGCATCCCAAAAATACTAGGTACCTTACAAACTTTTTACCACTCCACCTTTGGCCAATATTACACAGTAATTAATTACTTTAAAATTAGTTATTCCGTCGATTAGCGGTCATAATTCACAGCATAGTTAGTCTAATGGCGGCGTGGACGTGAGTATAAAACATCGTTTACATGTGATTTATTGATGTACGGAAAGGGTGTCAAGTCAATATTTAAATGTTGTTGGTGAATAGGTTATTTGAGCTTAATTGCAGGTATAGATAAAGATAAAAGATAGATATTTATTTGCGTTAAATATCTTTATTTACGTATTTTAGTATTAGTTGTAAGTACGAGTAGTATGATTTTTATTAAGTTTTATTATTGAGTATTATTTTGTACTGAGAGAAGTTCTCCTATAGGTAAAATGAGGCTTTTCATTTGTCTCTAGTGCGGATCGCATCCACGACCTGCGGAGTGGCTAGCTGGGTCATTACTAACCATGCCATCTGACCAGTCAAATAGGTAAGTACTCGTAGTAGGTAGATTAGATTACGCAGTGCTTTGCTAAAGTAACGTTTAAGCTAAACAAAACACGTGTTAAATGTCGTTTATTCTGTTTTGAAGAACCCATAAAACCTTTAGGTACTTCGTCTATAATAAAATACCAGACGACTCTATTTTTTTCGAAATTCAAAAAATATAATATTTAAATTATAGCGTAATAAACATAACAACAACAATAACACCCAATAAACTCCAAATAGGACGTCAATAAACGACTTATTACTATTTATATGGGTTCATAATACACGTCCTTTTGCCTTAGATTTTTTGTATAAAAATATGTAACCTCAAAGGTTGGACTCATAAAGATGTCATCGGACCGATTGTGGTCTGGTTATGGTCTATAACAACAGTACGGTCCTGTCGGTCCTGTTCACATTGTCAATTCTAAATTATATTCCATTCTTGTTATGATTTATAAATGGTTGAATTTCTTGTGATCGTTTGGAAGGTTTTGTTGAATCGACAGGTTTATGGTATTAAGAATTTAAAGTAGGACACTTTATGACTCGAGATCTTACTATTCGGTAAAACAGAAGTTTTAAGGCCCTGTTTCACGATCTACAGATAAAATTTATCTGACAGATATTTTATACCTGTCTCTGTCTAAAACGTGATGTTTTATGAAATAGACATAGGTTTATCTGTCAGTTAAATTTTTTCTGTAGGTAGTGGAAACGGGCACTTAAGCTCGTAAAAAGAACTAATTTTTAACCGACTTCAAAAAAGGAGGAGGTTCTCAATTCGTCTGTAGGTATGTATAATATTTTTTTTTTACAACTTTTAAGTATGTTTTAAATACGAATTTGTAAAAAGTTGGTCTTGAAGCCGTAGAGACTGGAGAAGCAAAGTGGAGAAGTAGACTTTTTTGTTTCATATTTCGACTCGTATTCCTTGTGACAATTCGTTTTAGTTTTACTAAAACCTAAAACTATCGCTATTAAAGTAAAGATCTATCTATACACATCCGGAACGTAGCCCGTTAGGGAAAACAATACGTCATCATGACAACGTGTGTGAACGAATCCATAGAAAATGTATGGAATGATATTTTTTCCCTGACACGTCCCGGACACGGCCCGGATGTGTGTAGATAGACTATTACCTACTGATTATTCTCCGTCAAAGGGTCAGCGCAGACAGAACGGAGCGCAGCGGAGAGGATTTTATTACCGCACTTGAAAATAAACCTTAAATTTTTACAATTAAGTGCATAAATGCTCGAACCTGACAAAAAATGCTCGCACGTCCTCGAGGATGCGCGGGAATGCCGGTTTGCACTTAATTGTAAAAATTTTAAGGTTTATTTTCAAGTGCGGTAATAAAATCCTCTCCGCTGCGCTCCGTTCTGTCTGCGCTGACCCAAAGACTTGACACCGTTTCAAAACACCTGCTTATAACACGTCGGAAATATCTGCGGACCTCGCTGGAATGCGCTTTCCCCCGCGCTTCCCCCGTTTTCGCCCATTCAGTACCGTGACGAGTACGTACGAGTTGCATGACGTCATCAAGCCAGGTCCGCAGATATTTCCGACGTGTTATACCAAACTACACAACACATTCCAATTTTCCTCCAGCTAAACCAATAAATACGATGTTAGTTTAAACACAACAATTCAGCAGTTAGCCCTAATAATTCTAAGCTAGTTTTATAAGCATTATGTACAATTACAGTCGTTATAGATCAAGAATTATCTCTGATTTGAATAATATAACGGGCCGTCGAAGAAATCAATTATGTGGGTAGTTGCCGTGAAATGTTTGGTGGGGCACGCCTTCAGGGTTTGCTGTTTCATTTTCATGATTAAGAAATTAGAAATTAATCCTACTAATATTATAAATGTCAATGTTTATGCCGATGGATTTGAGAATGTTTGTTACTACCGAACTGATTTTAATGAAACTTTACAATATTGTAGCTTGAACTTCAGAATATCACAGATTCTTTACAAAATGCTTGGAAGATTTTTCTAAAATCACTTTGAGTGCTCTAAACTAAATCGACGTGCATATGAGGCGACTGATGATTGTAGAGGAAGGGAAAGCTGTGTTTGTATCGTGGCAAGTGGAAGGAAGTATTTTTTCCCTACCCCGATGGGAAATAGATATGACAGATATGTAAGTATGTACCTTGAGTTTTCCAAAGTTGAAAGATGCTTAACAGCTCAAACGATCCAAAATTAAATGATCGCTGTGTTCATAGCTTTTTTCTCAAGCTTTTTGAAAAGGTCTTTGTATTTATTCCTAGTACATAATCTATAGCAAATTGGCGTTGCTCAATTTAACCCTCCACTCTTCTAATCACTTAACTAAATTGCCAACCCTAATATAGCCTAGGACGCTTCACACTTAGCCGTTTCTGTCACTTTCACTAAACTGTCATTTGTGTTTTATTGGTTTTTGTATTCAGCTAGTTAAATAACCCGTTTAGGTGTCAATGGTGTTTCTTGGCAGGTGGACTAGGTTGTGGCTAGGTATGCTATTAGTTGTTTATTAATAGGTTAGGTACAGTCAGCATTATAAGTCGATTATCACATTCAAATTTTCAAAAGTAATATACACCACTATTAGACGTAAAACCTTACTTAATTCCCTTATTTTGAACCTTATTGGATGTTCATTTAACTCTGGAGTATTTTTGCTAAGCGATTTTTATCTAATAATGATGTATTTTACTTTTGAAAATCTGAATGTGTTCATCGACTTTTGATGCTGACCGTACTAAGCAAGTACTAAGTGTTTGTCTGTTCTTGTTACTTATTTATTGTTTACTGAGTGAAAACTATTGTAGCAAAGTTGTTCTGTAATATGTGGTTGTAGCCACAAATATCAAGATAAGAACGGATGTGTTGGTATTTGTGATTACTCTTTGTGAAGATTTAGATTTTAATCTTTGTGGAGGCTAATTTGTTTTGTTTCTATCTTTGGTATGTACGTAAGTACTTCATGGGGTCTAAAGAAAGGCCAAGTCAAGAATACCCTAAACCGATGTGCATGTATGAGATGACTGATGAATGTGGATGAAGCGAAAAATATGTGTTTGGATTTTAGTAAGTGAAGGGTTTATGATATACCTACTTACATTTGTGCTTGTGCCTCGAACAAATAAATTCCTTGCTTTCAGATTACTAGAAGTGTCAAAAACGAAATCTATTCAAATATAGAATTATTTTCATTTCGTAAGTTATAAATTTCAATTGCAACCAGCCAGAAACTTGTAAATAAATAAATAACATGTTTCGCTACCGACCAGTTCAGGAATTAAACTAAAAACTATTTGTTACTTGTAATAAATATACGCCATTATAAACTTATGATAATAAACAACGATTTAACGAGATTTAATGGAAATAGCGTTTATTTTGATAGGAGACATTTTGCAAATACTTATAAGGCTGTGGGCACACTGAGAGCGCGTTGGATAGAGTCGTTAAAAAAATATTTATAGCTTAAAGAGTGGATGTAGAAATAAATATATTCAGATATTTACAGTCTGAGCCTATAAGTATATTTTGTGCAAACAATGCCACTCTCTACTAAAATATTTCCAAGGCATAATCGCCACCCTAAAAAACTAACTACAGATTAGATTAGAGAGTTAGGAAAAAAAATGTAATATTGTTTTTTATACAGAGACATAGGTATATTTCTCTTTTTCTCTGCAATGTCGCATGGCGGCTGTTGGATATGAAAACTCCAGTCGCTCTACATGGTTCTTTACTGAAATGCTACTTAAGAAAACCTGGTATATTTATGATAAACTATAAAATGCATTTTTATTTTATCCTACCACCATTGTAAACCAACCCTAACGCTAAGCTCAAGTCTCGTAAAGTCAAATCAATCCATACAAATGATCATAAAATATTAAAACACTTTATTAACCTCCCACGTTGCGAAGTTAGATATCGTACTACAGTAGCTTACAATTAAGTGACTTTTACAGTTGTCTGGATTATCCTAGCAATCAGGATAATAAAAAACAGTTAGTGTTATCCTGGATTGGATTATATAGGGTGACTTTAAATTAGTGAACGATCGAAAAGGATATGCATTTACTCGTAATAGCAAACAACTTTAACTATAGGGCCAAGTCCGAAATAAAAAACAAATGTTCCCCCATACTATCAGCTGATGCATTTTGTATGGGGAGATCAATTTTTTTTGAATAATTTCGACCTTGGTCCCATAGTAAAAGTTGTTTGTTATCACGAGTACATGCATATCCTTTTCTATCGTTCACTAATTAAAAGTCACCCTATATACAGGATATTTTTTGACACGACAAAGGAAAATGAGACTTTATGCAAAAAGGATTTTGTCAATTAAAATTATAACATTAAAATTATGACAATTAAAATTATGAAAATATTTTTTGAATCCCATACCTACCGAAGTCACGTTTGAATTTTTGTTGGTCTCCCCAGTCTAATATTTGGTCAACTCAAAAGGTAAAACATCTTCAAGTATTTACATATACCTACTTACCCTCTTAATTTGAATACTTTTGTTTATATTTCCGACAATGATTTACTGACAGCTATGCAGATGATTTGACAATAACAATTATAAGGCGTTGACGAGTATGACAGGTTAAAGTGGCGTTTCCTTAAGTATTGCCCACGGACCAAGAGTGCACGGGTAGATATGTAGGTATATGTAAAAATTTTATATCTATGTGATTAGACTGGTCTAGCATTGGCCAGTATGTAGTCTTAGTAGTGACCCTACACATGCCATACCATAGGTCGTAGGTTTGATTCCCACTGGCGACAAACATTACTGTTGAACAGAGATGTTTGCCTTTAGTATTTTAGAAATAAATTTTTTTGTAATAATTTAATATTAACACCCTACTTTTTTCGACGGTGGTTAAAAATAAATAAGTATATGAAATGAAATTAAATGAATAATCATTTAATCTTGTAGGTTTTGACAACACTTAGGACGGGTCATTTTTTAAAGTTAATGCTAGATTCGCAAGAATGCAGTTTTCCCCAGAGAAGAACCTAGCAGGAAACTCTGTAGTATTGCTCTTTTCAATTTAAGTTTTACAAATCTCAGGCATATCATATAAAAACTATATCACAAACATTCCTTTTTTGCTGTCCGTGCCCATACAGCGTTCATATTATGTTCGAACTCCGAATGTGAAAGGTTGTTGTAAAATCGTGCATCCCCTTTATTGGATATTTTTTTACATACTTACTTCTGTGTCCTTGCTTTTGTTCTTTTCTTTTTGATTGTCTTTTGTTTGCAAGTTTGTTTTTTATGCAAGAGTAGGTACGCGTACCTACTACTACTTATAGGTACTTACTTCACAAGTACGTCGGTACCTACTACATAAAATTGTCTTAAAGCATCACCAACACACCAAAGCCGCCGGCTTTTTTGACAGCTGCCATTCGTATGACGTAAAGCAGCCGGCCTAGCCCGGTGTCAAGCCGGCTGCTTTGGTATGTAGATAGCATTATGTATAAGTACATTTATTTAGATTATACTCGTATTTCTGAGTTGATGTTCATAAAAATAATATAAGTCAGACCAAAAATTAAATTTTGAAATTTGAAAAATACTTTTTCAAAAAATGCCTCCAAATGTCACGTACCTTTGTCCACATTCTTATACTTAATCAAAGTTTTTTAGCACCGAAACCCGTTCCGCCATTAACCTATGAAAATAAACAAAACATTATCATTATCGGCTAAAAATGGCATTAGTAATTAATGGTTTTCGGCACCCTATTAAAATTGCATAATGTAGACATGCATCAAGGTAAGGTAGCGAACACAACATAGGGGCAGCGTTTTTACGTATGTTCGTCTAGGAAGGACACAAAGGTATAAAAGTTTTATGGTTGGATTGAACACGGCGTAATTTCGGCTGATGTATGTTATACTGGGTGTAACAGAAAGTGTGTATAATGCCGAAATACAGCGATAGTCCTCATGAAACTGAACTTTCCTCAAGGAACATGGGTCGTAACTCGAAAAAAAAATGTTTGGATCGCCCATAGTAAGTATGATCAGCTGATCGGACATTTTGTATGGGGAAGCGAATTTTTTTTTCGAGTTACGACCCATGTTCCTTGGGGAAAGTTGTTCAGTTTCGAAATGAAATGAAATGAAATGAAATGAAATGAAATGAAATGAAATGTTTATTTAATCTTGTAGGACGAGTTTGACATCACATAAGACGGGTCATTTTTTTAAAGTTAATGCTAGATTCGCAAGAGTGCAGTTTCATGAGGACTATCACTGTGTTTCGGCGTTTTGCCTCCTTTCTGTTACACCCTTTATAGGATTTGAAACACATAGTGTGCGTATTTAACCGAACGTTTGGTGCCGTATTCCGCAGATGCGTAGCGACGCATCTTATAGGTTTCATCTTATAGTACTCTTATAGGCTTGCGATTTTGTCCGCATTTATCGTCATATCTAAGAAAATTTACGTAATATCAAATGAATAATACGATTTACACACACACACATGATTTTATTTTTTATTAGCCTATGTGTTATTCTGATGTGTAAGCTGACAACGGTGTAAAGTTTCAACAAAGTGTAGGTATTTGAGTGGTTTTAGCCATTATAAAACTTTGGAACTTTCCTAATAAGTTTCCTACTTAAGGTCTATCTATACAGATTCGGACGTGTCCGGGCCGTGGCCCGTCAGGAGGGAAAACAATACGTCGTCATGACAACGTGTGTGAACGAATTCATAGAAAGTGTATGGAATGATATTTTTTCCCTGACACGTCCCGGACACGGCCCGGATGTGTGTAAATAGACCATTATTCCATCCGCATCCGCTAAACACTTCCACCATAGACACAACTTTACAAAAAAGTCATTGTTACAAAAAAAGTTCTCCTTTTTGTACAAAAAAAGTTTGTCACCTTTTAAAAGTAGAATTAGCGATATCGTCGCGCCAGGTCGATATAACCGTCACGTCTCATATCTGAGACAATAAACTGTGTGACGGATCGTCACCGCCGGCAGTGTAGACTCACCTTTTTAGGGTTGCTAGTGAAAAAAATTGTAACACGCATTTAGATTAAGATTTTCTATACTGGGTGGAGTTTTTAATGTAGAGATAGGTATTTTTGGACAAATTAAGAAATCGTAAAAGTTTAAGGTCTTGATCAAGACTATTGCATTAAATAACTTAATAAACATTAAAAAACTCAAAAAAGTAATTTAAATTAAAACCTAATTTTTTCAGTTTTAATTTAATAACAGTAAAGAGACTTTTCTAAAACGTCTATTATTCAAATAGCATACATACTTAGCTCTATTTTTTTTAAATAATTGTAATTATAATTAAAGTTCAAATTTTGTTTAATATTTTTCGTAAAACACAACTTAAAATACATACAACACGTATGAATAGTGTCACCTTGTATATATTAAGAACAACAGTTTGCTCTCACTTGGATGTTTCCGTAATTAATACAGGGTATAAAATTCCGGTCCATTTACTTAAAAAAAAAAGTGCCCGTTTCACTTTTTTTTTCACTTTCGGTTTACTTCGATTGTTTTTTGGAAGCTATTTGTTAACGAATTAATTGGGACGGCTTCTTTTTTATTGTTTTTAAATTGTTTGAAAAACAAAATGGATTCCTTTCTGTCGACACTTTTGTTATCTTTTATTTAGTTGGGGAATACGAGGAAATGTTTGAGAGTAGTAAAAATAAATTACAATGTTTTTAAAAATACGTCCTATGAATGTGATGATGTTTGTTACTCATTCACACAAAAACTACTGCTCAACGACGAGGCGCTAGTATCGTAAATTAGTGTCGAATGAAAATTAGAGAATACGAATAAAGACGAGTCACGTGATTCGACGCTGTCTCAGCGCTTCAGCTTAGCATGCACTCCGTGACAAGACGTTGTCATGGGTTTGTCACGCTTGCGTCTCTGTCTATAGTTTTAAATGTGATAAGGACAGCATGACGTAAGATAAGAGTCGCGGCACGCCGTGCTAAGCCCCGTTTTTTCGGGAATCGCAAAGCAGATTTTAATGAAACTTTACAACACTGTAGCTAATATCAGAATAACACATAATACCTATGTACTGAGCTGGATGACCCTCTCAGTATCGATCGAGACCATCTAGCGTTAAGTCCCTTAGGCCCACTTGCGTAGCCCAGAGTTAACGCAATAAATCCGGAGTTAGCTGCTAACACAGGGTTAAGTCAAGATAAATCAATACAATTTGAGTTAACGCAATGAACCCGGAGTTAGCTGCTAACGCAGGGTTAAGTTAAGTCAAGATAAATCAACAAAAAATATTAATTTAACCCCGTGTTAGCAGCTAACTCCGGGTTTATTTGGCTGCACAAGTGGGCCTTGATGTACTACTTATAACCTCTCTTGATTGGTACTAAATAAAATATTTTCTATTCTATTCTACATGCTATAGGTGTTCTATAGGTGTTAGACCCAGAAAACACAGTGAAACACAACTGCAATGCAACTGAAACTGCTAGTTACTTTTGAGTTGCATTGCATCGAAGTTTCTGCTATAGACTTATTTCGTTTCGTTTCAGTTATTTCAGTTAGTATATAGTAGAAACTTCGATGCAACTCAAAAGTAACTAGCAGTTTCAGTTGCGATGCAGTTGCGTTTCACCGTGTGTTCTCGGCCTTATTCTAAGATGTCGTGTAAGTTTTCGACTTATTTTCTTAGGAAAAGTTGTTCAGTTTCATGAACAAATCAAGAAGCTTACGTTTCTTGATTTGCGAAATTAAGTGAAAAAACCTCAATGTCCAGAAACAAGCCTCAATTTAGAATAGTTGTCCCCAATGAGAATCGAACCAACACTCTCTAGGCTTAAAACTTGATTTGCTAACTAAACCAAAGCGACCTTTTTAAAATATATTAACTGTTAGATATTAATGAAAACCATTCAACTGGAACATACAAGTAATTTGTCCAGTGTTTAATATTTCCATTAACCTAAATACTAGGTAATAGAAATCACGTCTAAAGGTCTACCTACACAGATCCGGGCCGTGCCCGGGACGTGTCCGGGCCGTGGCCCATCAGGAGGGAAAACAATACGTCGTCATGACAACGTGTCCGGGCCGTGTCAGGGAAAAAATATCATTCCATATATTTTCTATGGATTCGTTCACACACGGTCTATGTATACGGTTTCTACGGTCATGACGACGTATCGTTTTCCCTCCTGACGGGCCACGGCCCGGACACGTCCCGGGCACGGCCCGGATCTGTGTAGATAGACCTTAAGTCTTAAGTCTTTGATGGTATTTAGTAATTGACTTAAAACCTACGTATTTGATCTATAAAGGTTAAAGACTTTTGCAGTAATTGTGAAATTCTCAGGTGTAGACGGAGAAATAAAAAAAAAAACTGGCCAAGTGCGAGTCGGACTCACACGCTTAAGGGTTCCGTGCCAAAAAAGGCACAAAAATCACGTTTGTTGTATAGAAGTGTTCAAACATAAATGATGTACTTATAACCGATGAGGCTATAACTAAAAATAGAATAATAATAATTAAGAGAAAATAGAATAATAATAATTAATAATTAAGGGCTCACATACAACAAACGTAGGTAGTTTTTTAAACTTTTTTGCTCAATATTATTAATGGGTACTGGTAGACATTTTTATTAGGCTATTGTTAACCTAGTGAATGAGTACGGATCCCTGCGCGAGTCCGACTCGCACTTGGCCAGTTTTTTCAAATTTAAGTAAGTCAATAAGTTTAAAAGGTCAGTAAGTTTAATGAAGCATTAACTTAATTCTCTTTTGTGCAACTAAATGTAAATCTAACTTAGCCTTTACTTGGACCACCCATAAGCTAACTTAGACAAATACAGAAACTGTTCATCTTTTTGCATAATATCAGCCCCCGGCATCTCTCGGTGCCTCATTACTGGCCCATTACGTTGTCATTTTGTCTGTCTGTCTGTTCGTACTGGTTTTATTGTAGCTACGTCGTTGCTGACAAATTGACGGTAAATATTAATACGAAATGCTTTTTTGTATTGTATTTCAGATTTGTTGTGATAAAAAAGTTAATTGGATTATGATTGAGATTTCTAGAGATAAATATTGCTGTACTATGAAACCTTTTAAATAAAAGATTTTTTTTAAATAGCAGCTCAGCTACCATTGTGAATTCTGCCAATGTTAAAGTGAAGTAGCTGTCCGTACAAGAGCTTACAAATCCATGAGAATGCAGGTATTCCGAACAAAAATTGCTATAAAAAAATTATGGTCCTATTTAGGACTACACTAGGTACCTACATATTTTGTGGACGTGTTTAATGTATTTCTTGGTAGGTCATTGGATTGCTGATCTGTAAATTTTTAAAGTAAAAAAAGGCCCTTATTTTTCAGCAATATTTCATGTAATGATAAGTCACGAAGAATAGAAGGGGATAGAAGTTGTGTCGTATCAGGTGCTCAAAAGGACGGCTGAAAACAGAGCAGAGTGGCGTAGACTCCACCGACAAGAGCGACGCTCTTAAATTATGATAATCATGAGTCCATGTAAAAAAGTCATTGGTTCAAACCAACTTTAGAAACGGGAATTCATTCATTTCTAAGACCCGTTTTCCTTGTACAAGCGTTCATTAATTTAAAACAAACTGAGCAAAGCCGCGTAAAACAACTAGTGCGACGGCGTTCCGGTCCGAAAAGCTCATGTTATTCACACCTTACGAAATAGGTACCTACTCGTAAAGTTTACTATTGGTTCTATAGTAAATCTCGGTCGTAACTGGAACATAAATTCTGTCATTTGAAACGACTGTATTTTGAGGTTTGGCCTGAATTTTCTCACCTGTTACGCTGTTATTAATATACGACTTGCTAACATAATAATACAAAAAATATACAGTTTTTTTTTAAATACGGCCTTACCGTGGTGTATTCTGCCAATAAATCTTTACTATACCTACAAACATATTAGGTAAGTAGGTAACATATTATACATAATAGTATTAAGAGTGACTTTTAAATAGTGAACGACAAAAAAGAATAGGTATGCATGTGTAATCGTGATAACAAACAACTTTTACTATGGGACCGAGGTCGCAATCATTCAAAAATTTTATCTTATTTATATTATATCTTATGGTATGGGAGACCAATTTGTTTTTATGATTTCGAACTTGGTCCCATAGTAAAAGTTGTTTGTTATCACGAGTACATGCATATCCTTTTCTATCGTTCACTAGTTTAAAGTCACCCTGTATAGAATCAAGACAAAGACTCAAAATTATGGGATTGGTTAGAGGACAGATTTTATTTAGATTTCCTAGTGTTCTGTGACCTGGGGGCTTAGCACGGCACGCCGCGACAATTATCTCACGTATGCTGTCCTTATCACATTTAAAACTATAGACAGAGACGTAAGCGTGACAAACGCATGACAACGTCTTGTCACGGAGTGCCATGCTAAGCTAGCTGGAAATACATTTTTCATATTTTTAGTGTTGGACTCAAATGTAAGATTTCTTCTCAAATCTAGTACTAAAACTAAGTACCGTAGATATACCTACATTAAGAGCTAGGTACGCTAACATAGCGTGGGTCGAGCAGATCGATACGCGCCGCCATTCATCATACTCTATCGTAAACTCTTGCGCAGGTCATGTGGAGGTGCGGACTTAGGAATTGGCACGGAATATTAATAATTATGCCGTTCATTTATTTTGTACTAGGAGAGAGGCTTTTGCCCACCAGTGGGATACCAATGGACGTCGGCGATTTCGTAGGTTTTTTTATCATGTTTTTCCAAATCTTAGAAAACTTACACAGTAAAATAATATTATTGGTACTTATGTGTGAGTACCTAGTTTTTAAAAAGATATATTAAAAGCTCAAAACTCAAGTAGGCACTTAGGTATTTTCCACGGAATTTAATACTTTCTCAGTCTTTCACGCATTTTTAAAGACCGCACTTCCACAATTTGTCCTTTGAAATGAAAAACGCGAACCGCCGCCGTTTAGCAAACAGTTTAAAGGTCTGTCTACACAGATCCGGGCCGTGGCCGGGACGTGTCCGGGCCGTGGCCCGTCAGGAGGGTAAACGATTCGTCGTCATGACAACCGGATACGTTGTCATGATACGGATATACGGCCCGGACACGTCCCGGGCACGGCCCGGATCTGTGTAGATAGACCTTCAGCGCGTTCCCGGACCGGATTTTTAATTTAATAATTAACATTTATACTAATTACAAGCCCTAAATACGTCCCTGGTGGCGCCATAACGGAGGCTGTTGAGGGATGGGGCGATTATCTCGCGGCGCTCAGGAAATGTGCTCGTGTACCTCACTGGGAGTATGCTGCGGACCTGTTACTGGATGTTTGAAGTAAGTTGTATAAATGGATTATTTAGTTTGTTTAAAGATAAGAAACAAATAACTGATCGTGTCCTTTACGAGTACGAAGCAAAGGCCGCTAGCCATCAATATTTGGTTAGCTTAGACAATAGGGTATAATGGGGATTTGCTTATACTAACTTAGAATAACTATTTAGTTGTTCTTAGAAATCTTAGAATAATTACCTATTTAGTTTGAATTAGTATGGGTAAATCCCTGTACCGTTGCGTAGGGCTCTTTAAAAATCGTGCCGTCTTAGCGCCGAAACACACAGTGAAACGCAACTGCAACGCAACTGAAACTGCTAGTTACTTTTGAGTTGCATCTAAGTTTCTGCTATAGACTTTCTTAGAAAACCACATATGATGCAACTAGTTTGAAACGTTTTAGTTGCGTTGCAGTTGCGTTTCACCGTGTGTTATGGTCCTTATTCTGATCTTTGACAATGACAGTGACGGCTATAGGTGTAATAGAGCATAGAGCATTAGCTTTATTTACTTTTTTTTTGCAACTGGCTGCATGCTAAAACGTGTTCAATAAGCACAAGATCTGCCAAAAGCTTGGAAGCTTGGACAATCTAGATTGTTATATAAAACTGAGTTAGATTTATAACAAACGTAGGGAATATCTAATGAAATTAACAATTGCGCTATCTCATTCATTGCTATTCATGAATACCGTTAGCAGTAGCCCTACCATAGATCAACTCAGTAATTTATATTTACAAGTACCAACGATAATATACATATTTTTGTAAGTAAATTACAGTATTTATTTATTGCCTTGCTCTACTCTACAGTTTTCCTAAACTAGTCCTACGCTCAAAGGTTGTCTGGAAGATATCACTTTTAGTGATAAGGCCGCCTTTGCGCACAATGTTTTAGTTTTAAGTTTTATTTGTATTTCTTTGTGTGCAATAAAGTATTTCTGTGTATCTATTTAAATTATTTACTAATTACTAATTGATATTCTGTGCTAAGATGTTACTTGTATTTGCAATATAAGTGAGTACTTAGTACTTACATAATAATATCTACAATGATCAACTTGGCTTTTTATAGTGTAAATTTCACATCTTTTGGGTTCCGTACAAAGGTAAAAAAGGGGACCGTAAAACGCTAAAATTGAACCACTATTTATTGGTATGTTATAAATTGTAATAGCTTGCTACAAATACAGCCCATTTTATCCCATTGCTGGACAAATGCCTACCTCCTTGATCTTCATTTATTTCTAGAGATATTGCTAGAGTCAATTTTTAAATGTCTAGTTAGCTATTTGTTTATCTATGCCCCCCTATGGTAGAGGCACTCGGGGATCCGTTTCAGCCGCAACCGCAGCTTTCCCTAATATCTGGTAGCGTCAGCAAATAACTTCATTACATTACTTCGGTTGGGTTTTTAGTGAGCTTTTACATGTAGTTGAAGAGAGAACATCCTACTATAAACCTTATTGTTTGTGCTGATGGATGGATAATAATAAGAGATGCGCCGAATATTCGTTTACTATTCGGTATTCGGCATATTCGGCACCTCAACCGAATATTCGTATTCGGCCGAATATTCGGTTAAAATGACCATTTATTCGTTTATTTTGTTTAGTAATAATATGCTTGATAAAACGAGATATTAACCTCATATTCAATTATTTTGAACCAAGGAGCAGTCAATCTTATAACCTCATTTTCACATCTAGGTATTACAAGAGTTATTAGGAGATAATAAAATAAAGATAAGTTAATAAGTGACACTTAAAGATTGTATTAAGAAACCTAGACATTCTGCTCTATCTAGTGACAGTCAAAGGCGCTTTTCTTTATAAACTTTACCTATTTGTTGTATCAAAATTAGTGTGAAAGAACAACCGAATAGTTCGGCCGAACCATTCGGTTTGGTAGGGTTTCAAACCGAATATTATTCGGTATTCGTTATTCGGCAAAACCCATATTCGGCGCATCTCTAAATTAATAATGGATATGAGGTGGTTTATGTTACTCTTTCACGCCAAACCACTGAACGGATTTTAATGAAACTTTACAATATTGTAGCTTGCATCAAAATAACACATACGCTATATTTATTTAAAAAATACTGTAAGTTTTACAAGATATGGCGATAAATGAGTACGACGACGTCGCGGTCAGCTTCTAGTATCATCTAAATATCAAAGTGTGGATGGATATTTGTTACTCATTCACACGAAAACCACTGAACATACTTTAATGAAATATCCACCCATAAATCCACGAAGAAATTTTGACATTTATAATATTAGTCCACGGAAAAGGTGGTGGGAAGAGCTGGATACCTTCTTGAGTACCTGGGCGGAGGAAGCTCGAGACTGAAAGTCATGGCGGATGAGGAGAGAGCCCTTTGCCCAGCAGTGGGACACGAGTGGCTAAAGTAGAATTATAATAAGAATTAGAATAATATTAGTAGTATTATTAAGAATGGAATTGCTGTATTGACGGTTGACAACTAACTAACTTTTGACTAACTTTTAACTTAGATAATGCTTTAGCTGTTTTATGTATTATTATTTTTCTGTATTATTATGAGGATTAGTAAAGTATTATAAGAAATTCTATCGATCCCTAAACCCGAATAGCAACATAACCGCGACTGCTACCGCTACCAAATCCAAAGTGTAATGTAACACCACATACAGCCTCCACTCATGTTCACTATTACACAATTACTAATACACTGATATTTTCATATTGCAACACACATGTTACGAGAATAATACGTAGGTATTTAAGTATTATTTATATAATAGTTAATTCCAAGTAGAGACAAAGAGACAGAGAAGAAAAGAGAAGTTATACAAAAGGTACAGCATATACAGGGTGGCTTTAAATTAGTGAACGATAGAATAGGATATACATGTATTCGTGATAACAAACAACTTTTACTATGGGACCAAGGTCGAAATCGTTCAAAAAACTTTGAACTTGCCATACGAAATGCACCAGCTGATAGTACGGGGAAACAATTTTTTTTTTGTGATTTCGACCTTGGTCCCATAGTAAAAGTTGTTTGTTATCACGAGTATATGCATGTCTTTTTCTATCGTTCACTTATTTAAAGTCACCTTATATTTGAGCATATAGGTAGGTCGTCATTTGTTTTTATAATTCAAAGGGTCCGTTTTACCGTCTACAGATAACATTTAATTGACAGATAAACCTATGTCTATTTCACAAAACTTGACGTTTTAGACAGAGACAGGTATAAAGTATCTGTCAGATACATTTTATCTGTACATAGATGCTGAAACAGGCCATTATCTAGTTTCAGAAAAGTTTATTGGGGGGGGGGGGGGGGGGCATTTCACACACGGTCACCTCACCCCAAACTAGGCAAATCCTGTACTATGGGTATCTTCTCTTCTTTATCTTTATCAGCCCATATATGTCCCCACCGAGGGGCACGAGCCTACTCTCATACAGAGAGTGATTAGGCCGTAATCCACCACGCTGGCCAAGTGCGGGTTGGCGGATTTCACATACACCTTCAAATTTCTTCTCTAGTGTATGCAGGTTTCCTCACGATGTTTTCCTTCACCGTTAGCAAGTGGTAATCGAATAAATTGATCCGTACATGAGAAATAAACTCAGAGGTACGTGCCCGCACCAGGATTCGAACCCGCGCTCTCGGAGTCCGAGGCAAGCGTTCTACCAACTGGGCTACCACCGCTTCACTATGGGTATCAGGGACTGATAAACATACATAGATAAATATATAACACCCAGACACGGAACAAACATTTATACTCATCACACAAATGTTAACCGGCGGGGATCGAACCCGCGACCCGTGCGTATGAGGCAGACTCACTACCGACTACGCTAACTGGCCTGTCAAAAAGTCTTTACTTTTTGACTCTTGTCGGTGGAGCTTCTTCCATTCCGTTCTATCCTCTATTCTCCTCTTGACTTCTTGATACGACTGACCGGCTCTTTCCTTTACTTACTCCATACAATGATCTACGAAGCCTTCCTCGATTTCCTTTTCTTTTTACTTTTAAGGCTTCTGTAAATCTATATGGTGGACAGTAGCTATTTCGCTCTATAATAAAAAACAATTGACATAAATAGTAATCTAGCCGTGAAAATAATTAAAAAACATTTTTCAAGGAATATAGACCAAAATATATAAATAATTTACTTTTCAGCTACCTTTTCAACCAACTATGAAACTAATGTGAACGCGTTGATGTCTTTTGTATGAAATGTACGAGTACATAATGAAGTATATAAGTTGCTTATATTATATTTTTATATACAAGTTTCTTCCAAAGGGCTGATTACAAAAAGTTAAAATAAAAATTAAACTTCAAATTATTAACAGTTTTAATACTCCATTAAATCAAAAAACTTTATCAAAATCAGGCGATAATGGTGGCATGATTTTTTATTTACTAGATAATTTTTTTTTCTTATCTTATCTAACAGTCACTGTCCCACTGCTGGGCAAAGGCCTCTCTCCTTTTTTCCACGATTCTTTATCCCTTGCCCACGCATCCACAAAGATGCCTAGCTCATCCCGCCACCTATTTTATTTGCTAGACTATAATAAAAAAGATAATGATAAAATAGAAGTGTTTACCTAATTACCTTGTTAATATACTACCCTATTATTCCCCACTGCTGGGCAAAATTCCCACACTCCATTCAACTTTGGGAGGCACTCGAGTACTTAACTTATTATGTTCTTTTTTACTTTCACATCGAAACACCGTGTTTTTGAAATTAAATTTTAAAGGCTGCACGCAACATCATCATTGCTTGTAAAAAATGGACAGTGGAGGCTACTGATTTTATATTTTGGGTTCCGTAGAGATTTTTTAAGAAATTAGTAAGAAAGTGAATGTCAGTGAAGCGAAAGAAGTGTGTTTGGATCGTAGCAAGTTGGAGGAAGTGGTTTCTTACTACCCCGATGGGAGAGAGGCGTAACAGATATGTATGTAGTGAGAAAGTTTGCCAGTTGAAGAGTCTTTTTTTATGTGAGTATTTGTTATTAAGTTATATTCAGATTTAGAGAACATTTAACTAATAATTTGATAATTTTCTCCTTTTTCTTCAGGATTATCTATCTTGAGCCTCCTCTACCAAGACATCCATGAAGGTATCCAGCTCATCCCGCCTTTTCCGTGTATCATCCGTACATTTTTTAAACCCCCAACCCAAGGATCTCTAAACCATAATAATCAGCAAACCAGAGGCCGGTTGGAGCACTTTCCTGCTATCGACATATTAGTAAACGTAGCTGCCAATGTGCGCGGACGAAGGAGAAAAACATGTCAAACTATACGCTGTATTTGGACACTCTTGCGCATGTTATGTTGAGTTGGAATTTAAAATGTTCTGTTTGTGATTAAGTCTAAGAACTGATGGGTTTCATTAGTTAGGTAATTAATGGATAGAATTGAGGTTATAAAAATCTTGAGTGATTTAAAGATAGGCTATTAAGTGATTCTGTCAAGTATTTTGCGAAAACAAGGGTTTTTATTTTAGTTTGAAGTTAGATATTTGACATTTGTTTAAAAGCGCGGGAAAACTGCTTTATATGGAGTGTCAAACTACAGGTACAGTTCTATTTTCAAAAAAATAAGCCATTTAGCGGATTTCCCAGTAAAATCAAGTTGTCAAATTAATACAAATGAGGAAGACTTTTGAACTTGTATGTTTTTCTATGGATAAGTTAAGTATTCAGTATTTCTTTAAGTAGGCAGTTAATTTAAATATTGAGTGACAGTGATGTGTTTTGATTTTTTGTCCATCATCTATTTATTTTATTAAATAAGGTTAGATTCAAAAATATTTCCCAAAACTGATGCAACATTAATTATCTCCACATTGGCTCTACATAAACAGACAGAATAAAGAATTAAAATACAGATTAAACGAATAGTAAATAGTAAAGAAACTGGCCGGTAATAAAATAAAATGCAGTCGGCAGAATGTGGCCGGTCCATTCCATTCCATCGGCTAACGTTAGTGGATGCTGGGACCTTAAGCGGAACGCACGCGTTAAAATACCGCGAATTTATTCACCGGGATCGCGTTCGAAATACAAACTTTTAAATTCGAAAAAGATTTGTTAAATTACAGTTTCAGTTGTTTTTTTTTTGCGTCAGTGATTTTAAGTGTCAGTGACTGATTTGGAATTTTAAAAAGTGAATTAAGAAAAAAGTTTTTAACTATGTAGGTTTTATTTTGAAAAGGTAACTTTTTAATTAGATATTAAATTTAAGGTTGCGAGCGACTTCCTATTTGAGCATTTTCCTAAAAAATACCTAATTAATTGCCACTTTTGAAAATGTTTTCCCAATAACACTTTATTAATTCAAATAGCTGCATAATGGTGGAAAAGTAGCGTCGTCGACTAATTTATAAGTTATTTATAAAACTACTTATTTATAATTCGAACATCAAATTAAAATAAATTAATCGAAATCGTCTGTTTAGTAAAAAACTCACACATAATTTTGTAGATGTTAATGTAAGATAGATTAATTGATTTTAATTTATTTACTTTACAACTTAAGTGTTTTTCTTCGGTAGAATTTTATTTGTTCCTATAAATATTTAGCTAGTTAATGGACCTTTCATAAACATTTTATGACTTTCATTAATTAAGAAATAAAGACATAAACAGCCATATTACATGTACCTACCTATTGAATATTTTATGGTCACTATAATTTTTTTGGCCAAAAGTTTAATACAAAATTGTAAACTTAAAGTCTCATAATTATTCCAATTATGGTTTATAAATTTAAAAAGCGATAGCTAAATATTATCTTTTTAAATTATATAACTACAATTAGAAGATATATTATAAACTAGAGGCTGCCCGTGACTTCCTACGCATTTATCGTCATATCTTTGAAAAAAAACATCATAAACAAAAATAATATAGCCTATGTGTTAAACTGTTAAATAAGCTACAATATTGCCAAATTTCATCAAAATATATTCAGTAGTTTTAGCGCGAAAGACTTACAAACATCCATCCATCGGCACAAACATTGACATTTATAATATTAGTAGGATAAATTCGTAAAAAAAAAAACTAAAAAACCTGAACATAATCCCAAACACATGCCAAACATTAACGACATCCAAAAATCATTGACCATCAAAGCTCAAAAGCTCGAGCTTTACAAAAGCTCGTAAATAAAATAAAATTAACGTTTCACACTTGAAAAAGTCCGAAATATTTGCAATAAAATGTAAATTTAGTCGCGTTTTACGACTAACTTTATTAGTTAGTTATAAAACTGCAAATTAATTTATATCCTACAAGTTTTTACATTTATTGGAGTTTAAGTGGGGCCGTTAAATGATGGTTCAGGTCAGAGCTGATTAAGTTAGTTAAGAAGTGGGTCGCATTTTCTATAGTACATAATCAGAGCTTGTTAAACATGTGATAAATTATAATTTTGATATTGCGTAAACGGATTATAAAAATGTACTGTTTTATTGCATCATATTTTTTTCCTTTTCTTCAGTTTTTAAAATTAATATTTTACAATATTTCCTTTATTTCTTGTAAAACTTGTTCCTTTTAATAATAAGTAGGTATTACAATCTTTTCAGATTTTTCTAATTCATTAAAAATATGTCTTTCTTTTAATCTTGTAAAACTAGTTTTTTTTTTATTTCAACAATATTATATCATAAATAAACCAAAAAACCAAGATATTTTTTAAGAAATGCTTTGCGGCCTTCAACCATCTCCGGTTGGTCAGCCCTGCTCCTGTTTCTTAGTTGAGATAGCAAAAACGTTAACGAGATTAAAGTGCACTTAGTTCATTAATTAACGAAGGTTTTTATTTCTTTATGATTACTATAGGCTGCCCCCGACTTTGTACGGATTAATTGACATACCTTAAAAAACTTATCCGGTCTAACTTTAACTACGGAAGCTAGGAAAAGCGAAGGAATTTAGATATAAAAAAATATATATTCCTCATCTTATCCTACAAACACTATTAAATGGATGGATGTGAGAATATTTGTTATTCTTTCACGCAAAAACCACTGAACAGTTTTTCATGAAAACAAAATTTTAGCTTAGCTAGTACATCAGGATACCACATAGGCTTTTATTAATGAGTAAGTAATGAGTGTTTTTTTAAGGATATGACGATAAACGCGTACGAAGTCGCGGGCAGTCTCTAGTACAAAATAAATTAGCTGATCGTCCAGGGTACCAATTCCGCTAAATTAAGTTAAGTGACAAACTATAGCCACCAGAGTCACATTCTACAGCAATAGATCACAAATTTGGTATTCTCTTAAGTGCCACGATTAATAGTCGATTAGTAGTCTCTAGAGGGCTTTGTCTTTGACGAGGGATTTAGTTGTCGATGTTGCCAATATTTAATAAAATTGTTGTTCAAAGAAATTGATCAACCGATTGCCGCTGAGACATACTTTAAAATACAGAATATTTATTTGTATAAGATTTACATGCATTTTTTGCATAAATTGCACGTAAATTTTCGAAATAGTGTTTGGGTGACCGAACGACTAAACGCCGAACGACCGAACGAAATGCCATTAGAGAACAACTGTCAAATAGCGAAGAGAATACCGTTTGGAACTGCCGCTCATGTGACATTGCGGAGTAGAATACCGATTATAGCGTAAAGTAGTAAAATGTACGGCCGATCGTTGTCCACTGTCAACTTATCTGTTAGGAGAATACCAAAATGGGTCAAATCATACAATTCACATTCTAGAGAGACACCATTTTTCATTTGGTAATTAGTAGAATACGGCCCCAGTTCGCATTTTAATATAGGTTCAATAATAAAAATTGATTTTTACTAGTGTAAGAATTAGTAACTAGGTAATAGTGGCTGCCCGCGACTTCGTACACATTTATCGTCATATCTTGGAAGACAATCATGATATCTCAAAATAATATAGCCTATGTGTTATTCTGATACATAAGCTACAATATTGCCAAGTTTCATCAAAATCTGTTCAGTAGTTTTTACGTGATGAAGTAACAAACATCCATCCATCCATTGGCACAAAGATTGTCATTTATAATATTTATAGGATTAAGAAACACCCTGTACAAAAAAGTTTACCCGTCAAATCCTTAAAACTGCAACGAAATGCTCTAAAACCATAGAGTACTCTCGCATACAGAGACAATGCGACAATTTTCGTAACCGTCACCCGTCACGTAGAGAACAAATAAAATATAATGAGACGAGCTGGATCTTCTGAGTCAGAGACGTGCGTGAGAGCAGGTTAGAGTAGTGTTCAAACAGAAACTATTTAAAAAAAATACAGCATTATTACAAATATATAGTTCTAGAAATAACTCAGGTAAATGTTATGTCCATGATATTAGTTCTAGAACAGTATTTATATCGTTTTATAATAACAGGGTTAAAGATTAGAAAAAAGAATCTTTTATATTAAAATGAATCGCTGAACGTGTTGCTAAGCGCAAATTTCGAGAACAGCTGAACCGATTTCTATAATTTTTTGTTGTTGTTTTTGTTATTGTCAGGAGAAGATTCTTATAATAGAAAAAAAAAGAAAATTGTATCGAAAATGTCAGAATACTTAACTATCCTATAAATTATAAAATGTTCATGACTTCAAGTAGATACCGTGGGATACATTCTAAACTATACGCGGACAAAGTCGCGGGGCAAAGCTATTTTTAATAAAAATATTTGCAAGTACCGTAAGATCAGGTACTACTTCTTATATTGCATTATAAAGTTCTAATTATAAGACTGGTCTCTTTCCTAGCTTACTTAAGGCCAAAATACACCGGATGCCTATACGTAGACGTATGCGTACCTCTGAGTTATAATGTATGGAACTGTCACCGCTTGCGTAACGTAGACGTACACGTCGACGTGACGCGTAGCTCGGTGTCACATCGGGTTACACCGGTGCCGGGCTACGTCTACGTTACGCATACGCATCCGGTGTGTTCAGCCTTAAACCATATTAATTTTACTAGATGTTTTTTGTAACAAAATAGATTAAAAAGTAATCCAAAGATTGATCCGTTACTTGCAAAAGCAAGCAAAACTTTCGCAAGTAATATAAATATTTAATTAAAGACATATTTCAAGCTTAGTTAAACCGAATAAAATATTTAAAGCTGGTTAATTAAAATATTTTCCGCTGGCAACTCTTAAAGCACACTACTCTAGCAACAGACAGAAGCAACTATTTTCGTCTAATTGGCAATAAAATTCTACCAATTCGTCGCTCGTTTTCGTAATTACACCCAAAACGGTAGAGCAACACAGTTTATTTAATTAATTAATAATTTATTTTTATAACTAATTAAATACCTATTTGGTTTTATTGTTATTTTATTCAAAAAACGCTATTGTTTGATTTTGTTGTAATTTGTTTTATGGGAATAGTTTTACTACTTTTTTATTTGTTTTACAAATAGCAGACTTGTAAAAAGTAAATAGGTAGTCCTTGAAGCTAAAAAAATAGAATAAAATTAAGTAATTAATAAATGTTACCTATTTCTAAAAAGGTTAAGTACCTACATAAAAAAATAAAAATTAACAACGATCTCTGCATTAAGCAAGCTTGTATCGCAAAGACCTGAACTCATTTTTAGGGTTCCGTACCCAAAGGGTGAAAACGGGACCCTATTAAAGAGACTTAGCTGTCGTCTGTCTGTCCGTCCGCCCGTCCGTCTGTCACCAGGCTGTATCTCATGAACCGTTACAGCTAGAGCGTTGAAATTTTGACAAATAATGTATTACTGTTGCCGCTACAACATCAAATACTAAAAGTAGAATAATAATAATAATTAAGGGGGGGATTCCATACAACCAACGCGATTTTTTTATCAATAGTGAATGGCACGGAACCCTTCCGCGCGAGTCCGACTCGCACTTGGCCGGTTTTTTCCAGATATTATTCTGTCTGCGTCTTACCCATCACGATCGGCAAAGACGACTCCTACACTTGCTACGATTGACAAATACGTCTGTAACACCTCATAAATTCTCGGGAAATCTTTACGAAAGTCAATTTAAACTTTAAAGCATTGAATGGTCAATAGAACCAATAATAGGCCATGCATTTACCAAGCCAGGTGGTCTGTTGCGTAACTCATAGAAATATTTGTGAATGCTTACTCACTTGGACAAAAACAGCTAATTGATCGATTTTGAACGGTGCAAGCTAAACCGCAGCCAATCGATAGTTTTTGCTTAACCTTAACGGGATTTACATTACTTAATCGGTAGGAAGAAAAAATGCTAAGTGGAGATGGTAAAAAAGTAACAAAATGGTATTTCATGTGCCACAATTTGGTTAGATCTTTGATCAGCCAAAAAGAAGGACCTTTCCTTCAAGGCAAGGAGAGCCTTTCATTGCCCAGCTGTGGGACGTTACAGGCTAACTGTATGAGCCTTTGTCCAGCACTAGGACTTTGCTGGCTAACTATACCATATTTGTATCTCATAATCATATTTAAGAGCGTCGTTCTTGTCGATGGAGTCTACACCACTCTGCTGTATTTTCTGCCGTCCATTTGAGCACCTGATACGACACAACTTGTGTCTGTAAGTTAAGAATCCATGTCATTGTTAGATAGGTAGGTAACTGTCTTTATCAGTGAAACAATTTTTCCTAAAGAACAAGTTTAGTGGTCCTCCTTAATTCGAAATGCAAAAAGAAAAATTCTGCCCAATTGAGAACCTCTTCTTTTTTTAGTCGGTTGTTTTTAATTTGAAATCGGTTAAAAAGACTAGACATTATTAAAATTCTTGATCAAAATGTCATCGCTATAGCTAGACTTTTTTCTCTATGGTACGGATTAAAGCAATGAGGAAGAAATATAAGGAGTGGCCCCATTTTTTTCATATACAAATGAGTTTATGACAGCATGCCAAGGTTGCGCCAATTTTTTCATAGTTTTCTTGGTAGATGACCTGTCAAACGATAAGAAATACCATACAAAAAGGTAGCCATTTTGCGCCAGACCAGGCACGCAGATCCAGATGGTATGGCACCTCCTTATATATTCTATACTCAAAGGATTAAAGTATAAATTCATCTGTTTCTGTGGCATATTAATTAGTTATGCACCCGCAGGCAAATAAATAAATACAGATGTAGACTGGTGTTTAAATAGACACTAGTTTTTAACGATTTCCAATAAATTAAACATATTTTATGTGATCGTGATGAAGTGTAGTTTATAGCAGTTTATAGTACAATTGTTATTCTGAAAACAGCAGGTGTCGGCTCTTATAATTTGTGCAATTTTATATGAATGTTATTCACAAAATGACATACGTCAATATCATTAATCTGTTAACAGGGTAATGACCTGCAAAAAATTCATTATTCAAAATAAATATCGTTGTATTCAAATTGTACTTATTCTATGGATAAAATAATAATTTTGTATCTGCTGATTGATTAAGGGTTTGATCACTTTTAATGAATTTATTAAACAAAAGACTACTTATGAGTAGCTTTAAAAGAAGAACAGTCACAGTCCATTATAAAACACAGACCCAGCAGTCACGTGAAATATCTCAGTTTTCTCAGGAAGTGCCCCATTTTTTTTCATATACAAATGAGTTTATGACAGCGTGCCGAGGTTGGCGCAAGTTTTTCTTAATTTTCTTGGTAGATGACCTGTCAAACGACAAGAAATTCCATACAAAAAGGTAGCCATTTTGCGCCAGACCATGCACGCAGATCCAGACAGTATGGTTTTTCTCATTATCATTTATGTAGTCATATTAGTTTTTATGTTCAAAATCGACAGAATCGGGTCTGGGTATTTTAAGCCGTTTATTCCTCTACTCCATTATCGTAACCTCAATAAATCGCAATTTCACGTCAGTTTGAATTAGCAGAATTATCAATATTTTATATTTAAATTGAAAACGTGGAAACAGTTCAAACGCTAATAGATATTATGTTTGTAATTATCAATTTCCGACTATCATATCCTAGCCATACAGTATCATCTGTATAATGAGTCAGAGATCGCCAACAAGCCCAGGAGCGTACGATATTAAGTTTTATGTGTATTTACGACGGCAGTTATATTATATCCAGTTGTAAAACGTTCCTCAGCTAACAACCTCTGACTGTGAATCACGGTAAAGGAACTAGAAGATGATTGTTTAAAAGATAGAAAAAATAGCGAAAAGGTGTGTCAAAGGTTAGGTTAGAGTATGAAAGATTGATGAGTGTGTAGTTAGTATTTATTTAACATATAATATACTTAGATTTACCTATCTTTCTGGATTTTCTAATAAATATGTCTATATAAGTATTGGAATATACTATTTTATACGGAATACATTTCCTATACAATAAAATCTTCAAAAAAAAAAAATAAGAAAATTTAAAATATTTTTATTCAAAATTGATAATTACTACAGGTAGTTACTTAAGTAAACCTTTTGATAATATATTTTAATGTAACTACTGGGTTTACCTAAAATTTTATTGAGTTGCGAAATATTGCCAGCCCATCTTATAAAAAGCGCAGCTTATAAACACTTTACTTATAATAAT
Source organism: Anarsia innoxiella (assembly GCA_947563765.1). Taxonomy (NCBI): domain Eukaryota; kingdom Metazoa; phylum Arthropoda; class Insecta; order Lepidoptera; family Gelechiidae; genus Anarsia; species Anarsia innoxiella. The sequence continues at coordinate 1,998,401 of OX387413.1, forward strand.
TTGAAGCTTAAAAATCGCTCGAGTTTTAATAATAGCTTCAAGGCAAAGGCAAAGTTTCATTCTGCGAAAAATCAATTAAGAAAATAACAGCTATTTATTTATATTTAAAAATGATTTATGTACTCGTTACATAAAAAAAATTACATAAAAAACTTAAAGATCTACTTACCGGTTGGCCGATTATTAAAACATAAGTTGTTAGCATCCCATCATAAGGGGCAAATGTCATTTTTTGTGGGACTTATACTTGTTTGCTATTTAGCGTAGATAGGATTTAAGTTATAAGATGATAAGGATTTAATATTTAAAAAGGTTATTGGCACAGTTACCATTTCAAAAATGTATTATTTTTTAATCCCGGACTGATCAAATGTAAAAAAAGTAAAAACAAATAAAAGAAAAATATTTTTAACATCGTAGCGCTTACCATACTGTTGAATTTGCTTGTATAAATCCAAAAAGACCTAATTAGAATTTCATTCAATAAACACAAGCAGTACGGACATGACTTAAATCCGAATAAGTTCTAGAACGGCTATATTTAAACTTCATTTTGGGATAACGCTGCAAGTGTTTAATGTACTGTTAGCCCTAATCATCTTTTCTGCAATACGCTGAGAGAGAGGCTACCATTCAACATGCACACAATTTTGTCTTCATGTTATCTTGTAGGAATTGTTTTGTACTCTCTTGCGATCTGGCAGAACAATACGACAAGACGCCAACATTTAGTCTTGAACATGATAGCTTAGTACAGACCGTACAGACTAGACAGGGGCCCAAGTCTGCTAATTTACAATATTCCCTGTTGTGTGTCGACAGAGTGCCAATGTAATTTTTTGACACATTTGACACAATACTAAATGTGTCAAAAAATATCTTTGACACTGCCGACATACAACTGAGGTTGTTTTAAATAAGCAGATTGGACTACCTAGGACTACCTTTTGAGTATAGAATATATAAGGACGTGCCATATTTTTCATATACAAATGAGTTTATGACAGCGTGCCAAGGTTACGCCAAGTTTTTCATAGTTTTCTTGGTAGATGACCTGCCAAACGATAAGAAATTGCATACAAAAGGGTAGCCATTTTGCGCCAGACCAGGCACGCAGATCCAGATGGTATGGCACCTCCTTATATTTTCTATACTCAAAGGGACTACCTCCCTTCCCATAGACCATACATAGACTACCTAGTGATTACTAATAACTACATAATGACCTAGGAGCGCGATTTAATTTGATAATCATAGGTAACAGCGTGCACTTCACACCGCATACATTTAGCTTAGGTTTTTAACCCTTATTTAAATGCCCGCAAAATGGTTTCTAATAACTTTTCAACCGGCTTTCAATTAAGTGGAGGTTCTTAATTTGTTGTTAAGTGTGAGCTCTTGTTTTTAGGGTTACGTAACCAAAGGGTGAAAACGGGACCCTAAGTATTACTAATAATTTGCGCGCGAGTTCGACTCGCACTTGGTCGGTTTTTTTCAAGGAAATCGGTTTATACTTTAAACCTACCTGGATCATTAAGTAAACTCCAATGTTTTATGATTTTGTTTAAGTACTTCAGTTCAGTACTTCTAGATACATCAAATGTACTTACGTCAGTACTTCTGATATAAATATTACCTATACATCTACCTACTACAATATTCAAACACATGAATGATATTTATTTCCAAACGGTTAGTAAAGACATTAGTTATCTGAGGTAAAGATTAATATCTGAAGATTAGTATTGGTTTATGGTAGAAATGGTATTTCGAGATATACGACTTTATTAATTAGCTATTTGAAGATTAGAGGCAAATTGCTATTTTAAACTATCATTATTTTAATAGGTTAGCCGTCATTTCCCAGAGCAAAGGTCTCTCTCAATGCTCTCCATTCAGTTCTAGAAACAAACGAAACTTTGATTCAGTTTACGCAGATTTATAATATTTATTAACTGTTATAAACAATAATTGTTTAATTGTTTAAACTAATAATTAGTCATTCCACTTAATTATTTATTAGAATTATGCGGTCAGGTTTTCCTTTTCGCAGGTAGATCTATGAGTAATAGCCAATTTCTGAAAATACAATATTAGGGATGATGACAGATTAGTCCGTCTTTTATGCTATTAAAAATATTTGCAACACATTTTTTACCTGGTCAAATACATAAATAAATAAAAAGATACAGAGCATTAAAGTCACAGAGTGGGGGTATTGACTCCTAGGTAAAAATCGTACTTAGGCGTGACGTCACGAGCAACTTTGTGTGTCTGTGTCATTTTTAGTTTAAGAGAAAAATATACGGTCGAATTGAGAAACTCCTCCTTTTTTTTGAAGTCGTTTAAAAAAGAAAAAATACGTGTCGAATATTTTAAAATAATCTATGTGATGGACTAAAAATTTTTTTTGTCATCATGCCTAAAGATGCGCGTTGACTATTTTTGAGTAACGATGAAATTGGCAAGTAAAAAAAATAATTGATCAAAAACACCTACCATACCTACTCTTACACATGTAAATAATGAATAAACAGTAGATATTTTAAAGTCAAAGTTTTTGGGAAATATTATTATAATTTTTGGATTGCATAATTATATTGCATTATATGGATTGCATAATAAAATTGCATAATTACGTAATTTCGGCTAATGAATAAAGAATTAGAAAACTGGGAGCATATATGTACCTATTTAACCAAATTTTCGGTGCGGTACGTCCCGCAGATATATCGCGACACTAATGACAAAACTAGAGATATAAACATAATTCACAATATAGCAAGATATCAATCGAAGCGAATATACAGCGTAGCAACAGTAATCAATAACGCAACGAGATTTACAACCGGTCGCGGATAAAGTGCGGTTTTGAAAACTTTACTCCCAAAGAAAGGTTGTAAAAGTTTCTAACAAGATGTTTATCTATACTTCGGACGCTATAAGATGTCTCTATTGAGTTATAGATACCTATGCGAGAAATGTGCTTATGTCAGAAAAAAAAAAGATATAAGTATTCATTTAAAATTGTAACTGTGTCTGTTAATATTATTTTAACTTCATATTGCGCTTATTTCTCATGGATGTTTAGGACTATAATACAGATATTTATTTAATGCTGTGCTTAAATAGTGTCACAAATGTACGCTTTGTTTTTTTAACAATAAATGTAATTCAACCACTTATCTATCATTTCCGGGAACTATCAAATGACAATCAATTTAATTACTGCAAATGTAGAGTCACGATCAAAATATTAGGTTACGCATCTTGTACATTTTAAACTCAGATGTTGCTAAGAAAATGCATGTTAAAGTCCATCCTATAGCAGCCGAAGTACAATAGTCCGTTGGTGATAGATTCATACTGTGTGGCGGTTATAAAACAAACATGAAATACGGTTGTGTGGATGCGGATAGATTGACGTATTCGAGGCGTCCGAGCTGATTTAGTTGTCAGGCTGTTGAGATGTTGGCCGCACACAATGAAGTATCTATTAAACTGAATACATAAAGCTTTGCTAATTTAATATTTGTTTTGATGTTTATAAAGTAGTGTATTAGGGCGCTAATGCACATGCTGTAGCGGTTTGGAGTGTCACCCTCAAATGAAAGTTTTATATGCAACCGCCCACTAACGATAATTTGCCTCGCAGTCTCAGGTATTTATTTAACAGTTTATTGTAAGATGAAAGTACATAGAGACAGATAAAAAAGAGAATTTTTTGTATACGAGATGTACAATCCATATTATTGCCGAGGATGAGCTTCCTACCACTATAATATCATCGAATTTATACATACATACCTATCTGTCGCACCCCTTTCTTACCCCCCCCTACAAGCCAAACATACTTCCTTCGCTTCATCCACATTCATCAGTCGCCTCATACATGCAATCAACACTCATAGAAATCCCGTAATACAATAAAAACAAATAAACCAAAGATTAGTTATCAAATAAACGATAAATTGAGAATAAACAAGCGTGGAAACGAATGTAGGTACATATTTATTGATAGTTTGTGTGAATTATGAATAGATTGCCGTTCTACAAATATTCTGTGGCCATCCATTATGTTGGGAGGTAATCATTGACCAGTCATTTGTTTTTGTTAAGGAGAATATTGTACCTACAGTTCATTAGTTTAAAGAGCTTTTTAAAGAGGTTCAATTTACCGTGGTATTAAATGGAGATTCCAATTAAAGAGCGTTTGTATGAAGGTATTCTCCTTTATCGGGTCCGATTTTGTGCCGTCTATAGTACCTAATTAATTGTATTGTGTCCCTAATCGATGATACAAAAAAACCTTGATCGACACAAGACAAGTGGGAACACAGTGTAACGATAAGCATAGAACCAATTTAACTTTAATAAATGTTCACAAAACCAACATCACCTTAACACAAAATAAACTTAACCCAACGAGCTGTATAAAATATTAATTGATTCCATCGAACCAAAAACTTGTATAGTCGATGCATAAATAAATATATCGAGTAACATAATGCTTTGACCCACCGAAAGATCTATACAGAGTTGTTAAAACCCTATAATTAACTACTAGACCCACCCACGTAAAATGATTCGTTTCCTCTTCTTTGTCATATTTTGTTAACGGTTTTACAATTGGCTGAGGAGTTATGTTATGATGGTGGATAAAAAGGAGTTTTTTTTAGCTTTTTTGTATCAGTTTCGGTAAATTGAATGAATTTTATGCTTTATTCATCTAATAGTGTAATATAAAAGTTTACGAGCTAATAGATATAAATATATAAGAAAATTATAAGGTAATAAAGTATCTGATATCATTTTTTACCATTATAATAATAGAAGTGTGCTTATTTGATATTTTGTGTTTCGTATTCGGCGTGGAGACACTGCACGACACAAGTTTTTTTCTTTAAAAGATTAAATTATTTTTTAAATACCGAAAAAAAAAACGTCTGTCTCTGATTTCTATTTAATTAATTTAGCAATAAATCAAGGATTTATCAGAAATATAAATAAGTAGGTAGTATTAATTTCAAAATAGCTTTTTAAGTTGATACCAAGAAAGGAACAAGTTTTATGCCATTTGTTGCGCGCGCATCTTAGCAAAGACAAAAATAGGATCGCAAGCCGGATGCAAAACTATAAAAATTAATTCTAGGGGTATTTTATTCTCATACTAGCTGTACCCGCGACTTCGTCCGCGTGGAATACTGAGTTTGGCGGCGCTCGCGTCGCGTTTGCTTAACCTGCGCTATTGAAATCAAAAGTAGCCTATGTCCTTTCTCAGGCTATAGCCTATCTGTGTGCCAAATTTAGTTTTAATCGGTTCTGCCGTTTTAGCGTGAAAGCGAGACAGACAGACAGACAGACAGAGTTACTTTCACATTTATAATATTAGTATGGATTTATGATTTATCGTTGTCATAAAATAAGATTTCAAAAGCTACCTAAATGTTTTAAACCTAATCTGTTTTAATGATTAACTTATACCTAATCACGATTGGGCAATAATATTGGTCAGTAGCATTAAACATTTATAGGTTAATAATAAAATTTAACTCCGTTGCAGAAATATCTCATTAATTTAATCAATCATTAAACATCGTGCTATATAACTCTGTGATTTGACAATGACAGTGACAGCTATAGGTGTAATGGAGCATTAGTTTAAATGACGTTTCTTGCAATTGGTTGACGTAATAAAGTTTCCGATATTTACTGATTATTGTTTCAATAAAATAAACTTTATATTAAATACTAGGTAATAAAATCCTTTTTGAATATAGATATCACGACTTTAAGTAAATGATGACATAAACAGGGGTAATACAACACCTTTGCCACGACGATATGTAATTTATTTACTTAAATGGTAATTGAATCAATAGTCACGTAATTAATCAGTGAGTACATTCTTTGTTTAAAATCACTGTTAAAATGACGCAACTGTAAAACCCTGTCAATGAACACCTTTGAGTATAGAATATACGTATATATATAAGGAGGTGCCGTACCGTCTGGATCTGCGTGCCGGGTCTGGCGCAAAATGGCTTCCTTTTTGTATGGAATTTCTTATCGTTTGACAGGTCATCTACCAAGAAAACCATGAAAAACTTGCGCCAACCTTAGCACGCTGTCATATTCTCATTTGTATATGAAAAAAAAATGTGGCATCTCCTTATATATTCTATACTCAAAGATTAACACAATAAACGCATGTCAATGTTTTATTTCTCTTACAACTACGTAGGTACTTTATTTGTATTTAATCGGGTTATAAAGTTGAGTGATTTTGATGGTGATTTTCAACAGGAAAAATTGACATGGTCTGTAATGTTATTACTGCAGCTTTATCGATGTAGCATCATTATCAAGTTGATTAGCACAGTAGCTATTATATTGCACTGAAAGTCCCAAGTCCAAAACAAAACAAAACCCCGAAAAACTAGCATTTCATCCCACCTCTTACGATCACAGCAACATTGTTAAATATCATGTCATACAATAACAGTATTAACTCCCAGTGCCTCACATTCACATCAGATGTAACATACATACATACATACTTACAAAAAATCCGTGAATTTTCAATAAACATAGCAATTTCGGGACAAAGTTAAAGTGATTGTTCACGGTTATCGTGTTAAAGATAGAAAACAACTTGAACAACGTCATTGACTGCGCATGAATGTAATTGGACTTAACTATAAACAGACTGATCCCACGTATGAAATGTATTATGCCATTCTCATTCAGTCGGTGGAGCCTTCACCACTCTTCTCTTTGTCTTCTGTCTGAGTACGACCCAACTTATGACGAGAGCACCGTGTTGTCTAAACTCCAACATCAAAATTATAGGCACTCAAATATAACGCGAAGATTGTTTTAATAAGCACCAAAATCTAAATGTTGATCTTGTTACGCAGTCCAAATATTTTCTCTACTTGTTTCAAGTTTAGTTTAAACTTACTAAAAGATTTTCTTAACCCAAAACGTACTTAGTAGGTTTTTAGTACTAACTTTTACTTTTTAAAACGTGTACGAGTTCGGAATGTACATAAAACTAAAAAAATAATAGTTTATACAAGTAGAGGCGCGTGAACTTGACATTAAGTCTTCGTTAATAGCATTTCCATGTAAGAGAACACACTTATACATAAATATAAGAAATACTATGAGTATTTCTACGTTTATGACCGATTTACTTATACTTAGGTACTTATAGTGGTTAACTATACTTGATATTGTCTAGAAAAAATAAAAACTACATGGAAATGATCTTGAAATTGTAAATTTGTTTCCACTGGCACTGTTAGACCCAGAACACACGGTGAAACGCAAATGCAACGCAACTGAAACTGCTAGTTACTTTTGAGTTGCATCGAAGTTTCTGCTATAGACTTCCTTAGAAAACAACACACAACGCAACTGAAACGAAACGTTTCAAACAATTTGCGTTTCATCGTGTGTTTTGGCGCTTAGGAGTTAACTCCACGAGCAAGAGAATCGCGGCGATAATATTGCTGTGTAGAGACGGCTCCACAGAGAGAGTATCGAAATACGTGGCACGACCATAATATCGCCGCGATTCTCTCGCTCGTGAAGACAGCGCCTTACCTTTCGTTACTTTTAGCCATCTTTTAGCTCTCTTTGTGATTACATATCGCGATTGTCATTTGACGTTTGATATGACACCGCGCCGAAATTCTTATCAAGCTAAGATACAGATTCAGTCAACCTGTCACGCCCCACTGCTGGGCAAAGACTTCTTTGCTCTCCATCCAGGTCTGCTTCAAGTTATATCTCTTAAAGATGTCTATGCTCGGCAATAGATAGCCTCTTCAAGAAGAGTTCTTTACAAAAAAACGAGATACGAGATAACGAATTTAACATAATGCATTGTTTTCAACGTTCTTTGGCAACTTATAAACATAGATAGCCCTTCAGACTTTACAATAAAGGTCTATCTACACAGATCCGGGCCATGGCCCGTCACGTTGTCATGACGACGTATAGTTTTCCCTCATGACGGGCCACGGCCCGGACACGTCCCGGGCACGGCGTGTTCGGTTGTCATGACGACGGCGACGATTTGTTTTCCCTCCTGCCGGGCTACGGCTCAGACACGTCCCAGGCTCGGCCCGGGTCTGTGTAACATATGTTTTTTAACATATGTTTTGTAATTTTTAAAAAATACTATCATGTTAATTTTTACCTTCACATCGCAAAATCAGCGAAGAGCAATGTAAAATGCAATACCTACTTACACTATAGTAATGTTTATGTATTTTATTAGTCATTACTCATTTGTTAGTTTTATGTCAAGTTGCGTCTACGCAAGACAGGTAACAAACAGAGGCAGTAAAATGGACTTTAATCCATGCGTTTTAGAGTTGAAAAGTTTTGATAGGTATCAGCTGTGGGGAAACTTAGGTACGCTAAGTTTGTAGTGTTATTGTAGCGTTTGGTAAATGCTAATCGCGTGAGAAATGTTAAAAGCGTTTATTGATGCATCAAGTAAAGAGGTTTTAAGTTATTGATCAGCAGTAATGCGTTAGTAAAGTCAGCGCAAATTATGTTGTATATCTTCGCTCTCAAAGTAAGCTAACAGTAAAGAATATTAAGACCCAGAACACACGGTGAAACGCAACTGCAACGCAACTGAAACTGCCAGTTACTTTTGAGTTGCATCGAAGTTTCTGCTATAGACTTCCTTAGAAAACCACACACGACGCAAATGAAACGTTTCAGTTGCGTCATGTGTACAACTCTAAAGTTTCAGTTGCGTTTCACCGTGTGTTTTGGCGCTCAGATAGTTTATTTATTGCTAAGGCAAATCTAAACTTTTAAAATGTAAAAGGAATGGAATGAATTAGCTCCTTCCTTGGATTAAAATGAAAATCACCACAAAACCGCTGATTTCATGGATAGTTTTCATATCAAACTACAAGCCTTGGTTCAAATTATATACTTACGCACTATTTATTTACAAATATCCCACTACATAATATGGTTAATGTGGATGAAGCGAAAGAAGTGTGTTTGGATCTTAGCAAGTGGAGAGAAGTGGTATCTACCTACCCCGATAGTAAAGAGACGTGACTGATGTACCTACATAATATGTATACAGAGGCACGAGCCTCATTTTTTAAATTCTGGACCTTATTATCGAAATGAAACCCCACCAAACTAGTTTAAACCAACTGCATTCTATAATAGGTATTTCCGAAGGTCTATTCGTATCGTATGTGACGTAAATTGACCACAAAAGGCCACAAAAGGCAAGTGATAATTATTGTAACAACATATTATTCGTTGTATAATGTGACGTCGGCCTACTGTGACAATTCAGACACGTTTTCATGATTGTCGAAGTGTTGTAGGTTCACTGGGAGGTGTACTGAGATTTAGTGCAAAAGTAGCGATCAGGACCCCAATGCCCCAAGTCTTATTATTTAAAAAACAATATTCTCAATTGAGTGTCGGCAGAATGTCAATGGCATTTTTGACACATTTGGTCGCAATCAATGTAAGCCATTGTTTAGCAGAATACCGAATCTGTCAAAACAAAACAACACAATATTTTTGTTAGAATTGACGTTAAGTTAAAAAAACGTGATTGATTTGTTTGAATTTTGTTTTGTCACAAAACGTAGGGATACGAGTACTCAAAAATCTAATTCGTTAGTTAAAACACACGTGAAACGCAACTGAAACTGCTAGTTACTGCTGGTTTAAAACGTTTCGTTTCAGTTGTGTCGTGTGTGGTTTTCTAAGGAGGTCTATAGCAGAAACTTCGATGCAACTCAAAAGTAACTAGCAGTTTCAGTTGCGTTGCAGTTGCGTTTCTCCGTGTGTTCTGGGTCTTAGAACTAACTAAGCTAGGTACCATAAGGAGGTGCCATACCGTCTGGATCAGCGTGCCTGGTCTGGCGCAAAATGGCTACCTTTTTGTATGGAATTTCTTATCTTTTGACAGGTCATCTACCAAGAAAATTATGAAAAACTTGCGCCAACCTTGGCACGCAAAAAAAATGGGGCCACTCCTTATATTCCTTCCTCATTGATTAAAGCTAATAGCTGACAGTGTTATTGTCAAAGCCACGTCAAAGCCATAAAATGTCAACGTATCTTGATTTCTAAACGTAAAACTATACTTAAATATAGACTACAGACTATTATTATAAATCATTATACAGGGTGTAACAGAAAGGGGGTATAATGCCGAAACATAGCGATAGCCCTCATCAATCTAAACAACTTTCCCCAAGGAAAATGGGTCGTAACTCGCAAAAAAAAAATTGCCTCCCCATACAAAATGACAAATCAGCTGATCGAGTAAGTTTCGGCTTGATACCCTCATTCTGTTACACCCTGTATACTTTAATATACATAATCAAGATCCAACGATACTTAAATGCGGACAGACACGGGCTGTTAGTCTTTCATATACCTACTTAAGTAAGTATTGGCTTCTAGACAGTACTCATAGTACCTCAACTTAACTTCTCGTCACGACAACGTGTATTTGATCAACAAAGCGAAACTGTTACCTAATTTCAGTGTAATCTTGTCTAACTGTACTGCGCATGTGCACATGTAATATTGAAGATATTTTACGTAAATATTGGTAAATAGTTTGACATAATCATCTGTGTAGTCATATGTTATTTGCTATTTACATAGACTTTGCTTCATTCTATGATAAAAATCTGTAGATGTAATCTGCTGACTAAGAAAACATATTATTTGAGATAGAAAAGCAGCCTTTTTGCACATTAAGTATCTATTTATTCAGGAAATACATTTTCTAAAGTACGTTTAAGTAAATTTTAGAAAAATGCTCAGAATATTGGTACATTTTAATGTCATTCAATTAACAATTAAAAAGTTATCTATCCCAAAACCATAATATATCAATCGACCATATAGCTAATAGACACTACATCAAAATTACACACGAGAGCAAGCGACAGAAAACTCAGATAAAACATACGGACATCGGACAAAAACAAGTGACAGTGAAAATGTGTTTTAAAAGATAAAAATCTCAATTAATTAGGATGTGAAACAATGTTGGAATGTACGCGTCGCGCGGGCACTGTGGTACGCGCGGCGTTGCACCGACAACGTCAGGGGACCATTGTTTTGTTATTTGTTCAACTGTTCGTGTTGATGTGCATCGGGTGAGTATTTTTTTTTTAATTTTTTTTTTAATCCTCCCAGTTTAAGCCAAAGTGCGATTAAGTACTATTACGGATTCTGTCAATGTCAAATGAACTAAATCTTACTACGACTGTATAGTATAAGTACTAATTATGTAGTTTACTATATGTATATTAGACACACAACACAGCAATATTTAGCTCTAGAGGAAACTGAACCCACGACCTGCGGCATGCCAGTCCCTTTTATAAAAGTTAACCTACACTGAAAGCCTTCTATAACATGCCTTTTTCAGTTTATCTTTTTTTTAATTTGACTGCTTAAGCCCTCTTGAAACCCAATTCAGAAAATATAATTGATTCATTTTCTAGAACATCCTAATTAAATGCTTGCCAATAAATTACAAAGCATGTAGGTGTCAGACGGCAAACTTTACATTCAACATTCGATCTACAATAAACGCAACTATCATTCGTCTGCGAACACCCTAATGGTAGCTACACACCAAAGCCGCCGGCGCGCAACACCCGCCGGGCTAGGCTTGTGGCTTTTGACAGCTGCCATTTGTATAGCGCTAAGAAGCCGGCATGATTGTTTAAGCCGCCGCCGGCCTAGCCCGGCGGCATGCCGGCGGCCTTGTTGTGTAGACAGCCTAATCCGACCTCGAAACAGACCAATTATAAATACAATAACTACGCCCATAAAGCCATAAAACGGAAGCCACCATAACCATCTGTCATAAAAACATCATCAAATTATAACCCGACCAATTTGAACAGAATTCAACATGATTCACGTGGTTACGAAATCACTTTTTTTATTTCCATACAATTTTAAACTAATGTGGAATTTGCACCGAGAATGGCCGCACGAAATCATCGCTCATAAAAATTTATAACATAACTTTATATGTTAAGTTTATATTGGATGAAAATTATAGGGTTCTGTAGTTTTTTGATAGTAATAAAGTGAGGATAAAACGAAGGAAAGGTTGGCATGTTTAAATATAAGTAAGATAAAAAATAGTCGCTATAGTATTTCGCAATTAAAAAAATATTTTGGCTAGAATAGATAAGAATACGAGACCCCGGTAGTTAGAAATGTCTCTGAAATTGATTTTTCGCTTTTTCACTTCGTAATTACAGTAAATTATAACTTTAATCTTAAATAAAATGATGCGTCTACCATTGTCCTTTGATACTAATCATCGCCGACTTTTATTATTTTTGATTTAAAAATTTATTTGAATAGTACATACTGTAAAGTTCCAAAATACTTTCCACACACATTTCGGCACAGTTTTTCTATGACAGTAAATACATTTTGGGTTTTAACCATTATTTTCCAACCAAAGCACCCCTAAAAAACACCATATTAGCGTTCCCATACATCATGGCGTGATGACAAGAGATTGAGGCAAAAACTAGCGAAAAGATTGTATAATACCAAATACAACATATTCATGCAGCCAGCCAATACAGTAACCCATAATTACGTTCAATAAATAAAAACGGCCAATTTTGTACAAAAACGAACAAACATTATGAGACATGAATAGAAATTCACATTATATGAAGTTACATTGATATGATAAAGCTGTAGATGGTTTTTGGGCAGCGACAAAAAAATCTTTTCACAATTTTTACAACCACATGGACAAGTGTATTTTTTACGTGTTTTGACTATAGAAGGTTAAAAGGAAGAAGAAGAAGGTTACACGCAAAAATACTATGAAGATAGAGATATTTATTTTGTACACAGTAAAATTCCTATTAATTACTTTCACATTATTAATTAATTTCATTATTATAAAATTATTAAGTAGTTACTTATATTACATTAATTTATTACATTTTTAGTACCTAAGTATAGATTTTTAGTTTTTTTAAATAAATTTTATTAATTTTTAAGCCACATAAATCACATTACATAATACGAATAATATTTTCCGTAACGTATTTAAATAGCTAAGTATTGAATTCCGAATAAATTTTCTCTTCTTGAAGTTTCAAGAGCGCGTTTATGTCGTTTCTATGGCCGTCCTATATCAATGAGTACTTCTTTATAAGGAGACAAGGCGCGGACATAATATGAGATGTTTCGGATCCGATGCTTTAGGGTTCCTTAGGGCAAATTATAATTGAGGAGTTTTATGAATAATTATTATTGCCAATTTATTTCATGAGAAGTTTTTGCTTTGTATTAAAAAGTTGAGGAAAATGGTCTCTGGTATCAAATAGAGGCATGGATATTATGTACCTACGTATATTGCTTTATAATACTAAGTTCGGCCGCTGAGACTTTCATTCTCGAGTTAGGTAGATTTTAATATCATAGGACAAGTTTGGTATGTCATAGCTTATATTAGATCACTAACTTAAGATATGTCTTAATTCCTCATTCGGTTTTTTTTTACTTTAATTTTTACTTATCAACCTGTAACCATCTTTTTATAATTAATTTTAATAATCCTACAGAACCACCCCAAACAAAACCACGGACAAGTTTCCTAAAAATAACAATACAAAACACCTCCGGGGGCGAACGTAAACCAGTGCGTTAACGTTCGACATACAGAGTATACAAGAGAGACCAATTACTGTTTTTGTTTTGGTATAATATGTATAATAACATCTTGTTAGTCTTGGGTTTACTGCGAGCGTGATTTGAGTTTCAATTGAGAAATTAAGGGCTGTCACGCATTAGCGAGGTTGAACGAAACGCTACTAGACAATAACCTAATAAATAATACTTTATAGAGCGTACAGTGGCTGTTTGTTACTATTTGTTGTTTGTTTGTTTGTTACATTGGGGATCACAGTCTAATAATTTAATTAATATTTGAATGTTTAAAGAGAATTAAGGGGAACTAATTAATAAGTCTTCAATCGAGACACGCCGGCAGCGTGTCAGGCCAATTCAAAGACAAAGCGCCACAGTGTATCTTTACACGAACCACTTGGTACTACTTTTCACCCTCCCATAACTCAAAAGTTCTTTAACGTAAAGACATAAAACTACGCATGTTCAATCTTATCCATAACGACACAAAGAAGCCCAAATTTCATGAAGATAGCTCAAACGGTTATGAAGATATGAAGGTCCAAAAATCGCAAAATAGGGTATTGACTGACTGATTAAAGTAGCAAAACCTAACCTACTTCCAGATGACCTAGAAGGTTGAAATTTGGAATTCAGCTCTATAATAACATTTGACCGTAGGAAAAAATCCAAAACTTTAAAAAAGTCAATTTTTTTTTGTTATCCCCATACAAAAAACTTGCAATATACACTAAAAGTGGTATAAAAAATTATACAATTCTTTTAGATTTAATTTAATAACAAGGACATGACTTGATACATAAAGATAGATTATAATGAACAAAAAAAAAATAAAAAATAATAATAATAAGAAATAAAATGTATTTACGTAGGATCGAACCTCCGACCCGAAGACCTTTTACCTACTGTATAACTATTGCGCCAACCATAACTGTTGAAAGTACTACGAAATTTAGATCTGCTTATTCAAAGTATCTAATCTGTCACTCCAGCCAATCAAACAAAAAACAAGCGATATACGATTTAAAATGCGAACGAACCAAAGTATGCTCTTTATTATTTTTTTCGTTAAGTGGTTTTTTCGTTTCGTTATGCCCGGTTGTCTAGAAAAAACTCGCCTATTAGATTGCGTTTTATGCTGCGTCTTTCATTAGATTTATTTGAAGATAGATTATAAAAATAAAAATAAGAAGTAAAATGTATCCACGTAGGATCGAACCACCGACCCGAAGACCTCAGGTATCTTCTTACTTGGCGCTTAACTATTGCGCCGACCATAACTGTTGATAGTATTACGAAATTTAAATCTGCTTATTTGATACTCTGATCTAAATTATAAACGTTAAGTGTATGTATATTCATTGTATGTATGTAATGACGATTCCAGCTACGGAGGAGTAGGATTCCTGATAAACAAGAGGCTATCTTCCAATATTAAAAACGTTACAAGTATTTCGACGCGCGTTTGTTATGTCATCTTAACGCTAAAAGGAAGATATGCTCTGAAGGTGATCCAAGTATATGCCCCTACCTCAGATCATTCCGATGAAGAGATAGAAACTTTCTATGAGCAGGTTGAGACAGCTTATAATGATGGTCCATGTCATTTCACCGTAATAATGGGTGACTTCAATTGTAAGATTGGCCCAAACAAAGATGATGAAACTTCAGTGGGAAAGTATGAACTTGGTAATCGAAATTCGCGAGGCCAGACACTAGTAAATTTCCTTGAGCTCCAACATCTGTATGCTATGAATACATTTTTCAAAAAGCGCCCCTCAAGGAAATGGACATGGGCTAGCCCCGATGGGCAAACGAGAAATGAGATCGATTACATTATCAGCCCACATAAATCAAACATAACAGATGTAGAAGTCCTGAATCGCTTAAAGACCAGCAGTGACCATCGTCTTGTAAGAGCCACATTTAGATATAACCTAAACAAAGAAAGAACCAAGTTAGTCAACAAAAGGAACACCGTTTATGAAAAAGAAGCCTTCGCCTTATTGGGGAAGGAATTTCAATTAAACCTCAAAAATATATTTGATGGGCTTCAAGAACAGAACCTGGATGTGGATACATTGAATAATGCTCTCTGTCAGACCCTGCAAGATGCCGCAAAAGATATTATTTCCGTACGCAAAACCAAGGAACTAAAACTAACACCAAATACGCTGGCTTTGCTTGCTCAAAGAAGGGAAATGAAGAACAATACAAGCACAGATCAGAAACAAATACAAAAATTAAATAAAACTATTAACAAGGCAATAAAAACAGATACCAGAAATTACAATACTCGGATTATCGAAGAAACCATAAGACAAAATAGAGGACCTAAAGTTTTTAAAAGGAAAATAAATAAAAGTAAATCCGAATTACACAAACTTTCAGATAAAACAGGAAACATTACAACAGATCGTGACAAAATCTTACAAATAGTTGAAGAGTTCTACGGGGAATTATACGCATCTAAATCACAGGAACCCAGAGAACCAGACGCTTACGACGATAGAGCAAACCCATCGGAACGCTTGGATGAGGACGATATTCCCCCAATAATAGCGGATGAGATAGGATTTGCTCTGTCAAAAATGAAGCGAGGTAAAGCGCCTGTTGAAGACGGTATATATGTGGAGATGCTGCAAGCGGGGGGAGCTCCTGTTCTTCAGATCCTCGTCAAACTCTTCAACATGGTGCTAGTACAGCAAACCACGCCACGTTCATGGAAGAACGCGATTGTCACGATCCTCCACAAGAAGGGAGACCACACCAGTCTCTCTAACTACCGCTCCATCAGCCTACTCTCACAGATTTATAAGCTTTTTGCCAAGGTGTTATGCAATAGACTCACTCGCCCCTTGGACGAATACCAACCTGTAGAACAAGCCAGCTTCCGAAGGGGATATTCTACGTTAGACCACATCCAAGCCGTTAAGCAGTTGATGGAGAAGTGTAAGGAGTATAATCGGCCCCTGTGTATTGCTTTCATCGATTATGAAAAAGCCTTTGATAGTGTCGAACACTGGGCCGTGTTTAACTCTCTTCATCGCTGCAACATTGACAAGCGCTATGTTGATATCCTTCGGGAACTGTACAGGACTGCTACGATGCAGGTGCGCATGCATACGCTCACTCGCCCCGTGCCTTTACATAGAGGAGTGCGCCAAGGAGATACCATCTCTCCCAAATTATTCACCAACGTTCTAGAGGACACGATGAAGACGTTGGATTGGAATCAAAAGGGCGTCAACATCAACGGCGAATGCATTTCACATTTGCGCTTTGCAGACGACCTCGTCCTTTTTTCCGAAAATGTCTTAGATCTCCAGAAGATGTTAGAAGACCTACAAACAGCGTCCCTCAAAATAGGTCTAAGGATGAACATGTCTAAGACAAAGATCATGACGAATCATTTGGTACAGATATCCAACATAACCGTGGGTAATTGCCAGGTAGAACTGGTAAATGATTACGTCTATCTTGGGCATCGTTTATCCTTCGACAGTGGTTCGCAAATAGCGGAGATAGAAAGGCGAATACGACTGGGGTGGGCTGCTTTTGGGAAATAAGACGACGTCTTCAAGTCCAAACTCCCTCAATACCTTAAGACGAAGGTTTACAATCAATGTGTTCTGCCAATACTAACTTACGCATCCGAAACATGGACGCTCACAAAGCAAAATATGAATAAAATACAAGTCGCACAACGTGCTATGGAGCGTGCCATGCTAGGAATTTCGCTGATGGACCGCGTACCAAACATTGAAATTCGCCGGAAAACTAAGGTCGAAGATGTCGGTTCGCGGATCTTGTCACTAAAATGGCAATGGGCAGGACACCTAGCTAGGAGAAAAGACGGTCGATGGACGAAAGCAGTCACAGAGTGGTGGCCGAGACAGGGACGTCGATCAGTGGGCCGACCACCCGCTCGCTGGGCAGATGACATCGTCAGATCAACAGGGCCGCTATGGGTTAGACTGGCACAGGTCCGTAGTGAATGGCGCGAAAAAAGGGAGGCCTATACCCAGCAGTGGGGAGAAACGGGCTGATTGATTGATTGATGTAATGTAACATATCGCCACATATTATCGCAGAAACGTAGACTGGTACGGATTTAAATGTTATAGATGGCGTTACGTGGTAGTGATTTATAGTGGTAAATGTATCAGAAAAGTAATAAAAAATTAAAACTCGTTAAATTAACAGTTATCGAGACACATTTTATATTTAACAAAAAAGAAAAAAGTTGAAAAATTAAATTCGTTCATGTGGGATCGAACCACGGACCTAAAAATATCGAAAGAAACATTTTACCATGACGCTTACCATTAGGCCAGCTAACACTATGCCCATGGAGTTGAAATTTAGAACTAGTTAGTATTGATTGACTGACTATTTAAAGTAGCTAATCTTAACCTACTTCGAAATGACCTAGAAGGATGAAAGGGTTTGAAGATTTTAGTGTGGAGAGTGCTCTACAACTTTTTTAAGCTATTGCATAGCTTCTATCGGGGGCCTTGAGCGCGGTGACCGAATCCAGAAATTCCGTAACGAAAACACCTCACGCTCCCCACTCCGACGGGCACGGAGGTGTGGCTTGAAGGCCGTGCATCGTCTAACGTCGACAACGTCGTTTCAGTTCGGCAGTCTTCGACACGGCAGCGTTGTGTGCGTGCGATTAGACGTATTGTACGACTCTACGAAACTCGCACGAATCGAGACGAGCTGCTCCGAAATTTTACTATTATATTAAAATTTCGGATATGTTTTATTTTTTAATATTCATAGTAAGAATTAAAACGATAATATTTTAAACAATATTAACTTTTTATTTATTTAATAAAAGAAAAATTTGTTTTCTTATCGGTCACCACGCTCAAAAAGTGTAATGCTCAAATATCAAAGAAAAAGAAATACTGCATAAATAAAATAAATAAATAATTATAATTGCATAAGTTGATACAAAATGCTATGCAATAGCTTTACCGCGGCAGTCCCCGAGTGCCACACACAGGTCTTTTTTTTTTAATTTTCCGAAAGTGGCGGCAGTCAATGAAACCTTCACTAATCTATAGTTCAGTTCAAAACAAATAGAAAAAATAGATGAAAAAGAAAATGATAAAGCGTCACGTTTCCGAGATATAGGCTGTAAAAGATAGACTAGTGGCGCCAGTAACTATTGGAACATGAAAACTGTGTTTTGGTGTTATTAAATGGCACATATTGTATTGGAAATTGATACTAGCAGTTAAATAAAGTATCCTGGCTTATTTTAGCAACGCCCCTCCCTCCCACCAAGATGCTCAGACTGCTTATAATTTTTATTATTTTAGGTATAAATATGGTGGGAATTTATAGTGGTTGAAAAATAAGAGTTTTTGAAGCAACCTATGTCAACCAACTCCCAAAAGCATGGCCCCCTCAATACTCCTTACCGTTTTGTTACTGCACTGCTCTGCATACGTGCTAAATGGAGTACTGAAGGGCGGGACGTGGCTGTGCGAGGAAGATGCGCATCTCGAGCTATGCTACGTATCTCGATAATATAAAAAACATAGCTTTGCTCGAAAGCACGCATCCATAGCCCGCATCTATAGCACGAATCCATAGCACACATCTATAGCACGCATCCATAGCACACATCCATAGCACGCATCCTTCTATGTGAAAAACATAGCTTAGCTGAATCCATTTCCACAAAACAATGAATATGATTGGTGGATTTCAAACGCATTCGTAGCAACGTAGCATAGCACATCTCTGGTGGAAAAGCACACTATATCTCGGAAACGTGACGCTTTATCAATTTTTTTTCATCTACTTATATTTTCGATTTGTATTGACTTGAACTATCGATTAATGCAGGTTTCTTAGACTGCCGCCATTTTTGTGGAAAAAGTTACCATACACATGTTTAGGTAGGACATTATATTCAAACTCCTTTGGAATCCAGCTCGGTAATTACGAGTAAGCAAAGGAAAAAAACATTTGCTTACTTTAGGTATTTATACAACCCGTTCACTATAAGTTTGCCGCTGTTGTCTCACTCACTCAGTCCTAGATCCAGTGAGAAAACGCTACGCTGACGTCATTAGCAGCAAACTTACGTTGTACTTGTATAGTGCGTTTTTAAGAATATCTATGAAACGCATGCACTCTACGACGCAGCGGAAACGCAAAAAAAGAACTAAATCTTACTACTTGCCTAGTTCTCTGTACAAAAAGTAATGATATCCCACCAAAAACATAAATGTGAAAAAGGGTGGCCAATTCAATATGAAAATTATGTTGAGAGCTTTGCCGTAAAAAGTATGGAGATCTAAATGAGTGCCAATTCATAGGTATGCAAAATAGAAATATGTATTTTTATAGGAAAAAAATAATGCCTATTATGCACAAGTATTAATAAACTCTATTTCTTTGCTTTGTTGGATAACTTAAAACAATTGCTGTTATTAAAAAAATATAAGATCTTAAAGGAGGTTAGTTTTATTTGGCCAGTTTTCATCAGAATTAAAATATTGAATAAGTTTATAAATAAAATGACTGATTTAATGAAAACTGGCCAAATAAAACTAACCTCCTTTAAGATCTTATATTTTTTTTAATAACAGCAATTGTTTTTAGTTATCCAACAAAGCAAAGAAATAGAGTTTATTAATACTTGTGCATAATAGGCATTATTTTTTTCCTATAAAAATACATATTTCTATTTTGCATACCTATGAATTGGCACTCATTTAGATCTCCATACTTTTTACGGCAAAGCTCTCAACATAATTTTCATATTGAATTGGCCACCCTTTTTCACATTTATGTTTTTGGTGGGATACAATACAATACAAATATTCTTTATTGCACAAAAAGATATAAGGTACAGACACAAACAAAAATATAAGAAACAACAGGCGGCCTTATTGCTAGGTAGCAATATCTTCCAGGCAACCTTAGGGTAAGAAAAAAGGGGGTCTTCCTACATAAAATGTAACGATACAGCAACAGATGTATCTAATTTGAAAAATACTCCTCAATAAATTACGTACTCACAACAGTTTAAACAGCCTTAATAGATTAAAAGCAATATAAAAAAGGGGTATAATTAATTGCAGAGCAAATAAATAATCGCTTATCAAATGATTCTCATCATTTAAACTATTTTTTACATCAAATAAATTACTTCAATACAATTAAATTAAATGTTTAACGAAACTAAAACTGCGAATTCGATAATATACATCTACATGACATTACTTTTTTTCTGACAATGCTAAACAATGCTAAACGAAAATAGTAAAGGAGCAAATTACAAAAATACCAACCAAGTGGTGTAAACGCAAATTGCAGCAACGAACAACCTCTTAAACTTTATATCATAGTAATGATGACAGATATAGTCAACTCGCCTATTTATACGAGATTTATGATTACAAGAAAATTTAACTTTATTACTTTACCCGTGTGAAACGGAACGCAAAGTTCCAAGTAAATGCAATAATGTTTACAGAATCGTTGACCAGTGGGCGGGGTTGTTAACAACAACAGCTATCTAGACACCACGTTTGTATGCCCGAGTAAACTACCTAAAGCTCAAGTTACGAATTGCAGGTTACAAATTCGAAACTCGAAATGATGGCCTGTCATAATGACCTCAGTGTCCAAAGGAATTTCAACTTTAAATAATATGTTTAACGTGTGAATTGAATTGATGTTAGAAGGTAGTGATTTTCGACTAGAGATGGCGGGACTTGCGGCTGAGTTATTTTTTTTAAATAGCGGGACACAGAAATAAAAGCACATTGCGGAATTAGGTAGGTAATATTATTGAAAATAATTCAAGGCTTAAACTGTGCTATCATGATATGAAACTCGACATAATTGGCACAATTTTCTGAAGCACGTTGATAAATTTTAATGTCATTGAAACCATTACAGTAATCTTTGTTTTCGTAGTGTTAATCGAAGCCACGACCTATGGCATGACAAGGTCACTCCCAAATCAACTGGTTAGTTCACCATGGTGACGCCACTAATAAGACAAAAGCATGGCTATTCTAAAGTATCCGTGGTGGATTAAGTCCTACCTAATCAGTTTCGTATGAGAGTAGGCTCGTGCCCTGTAGTGGGGACGTTAAAGAGCTGATAAGGACGGCTATTCAGGGGCCCAAGTCTACTAATTTACAATATTCAGTTGTGTGTCGGCAGAGTGTCATGTAATTTTTTGACACATTAGGTCGCTATCAGAGTAAGTATGTAGTTATGTATGTATTCTGTATTGTTTGCACAACCCGCAACCGTTATTACCTATTTCTAGCTATTTCTTACCCTAAGGTTTTGCCTGGAAGATATTGCTACCTAGCAATAAGGCCGCCTGTTGCTTCTTACATTCTTGTTTGTGTCTGTATCCTATATCTTTGTGTGCAATAAAGAATATTTGTATTGTATTGTAAGCCATTGCGTTTAGCAGAATACCCTATTTTGTCCCGGTTACATACATCTAGGTATTTCATACAACCCTAGTACCTAAACATCCCACTTCAATACTCGTGGAAAGGATTGCTGGTAATGACGGGTTGTTGCGTTTGGTAATGATGGGGTCCTACAGCGATGACGTATAAATATGTGCCGTGAATGACGGCCGCTGATGGCTGTTAGGCCCAGAACAAACGGTATAACGCAACTGCAACGCAACTGAAACTGCTAGTTACTTTTGAGTTGCTTTCCAAGTTTCAGCTATAGACTTCCTTAGAAAACCACACGCAACTGACGCAACTGAAATGAAACGTTTCAAACTAATTGCGTCTTGTGTTGTTTTCTAAGGAAGTCTATACCTAGCTGAAACTTCGATGCAACTCAATAATTTCAGTTGCGTTTCATCGGGTGCTTTGGCGTTTAGGCGCTGCCTCCACGAACGAGAGAATCGCGGCGATATTATCGTCGTGCCATGTATGTCTATACACTCTCTATGGAGCCGTCTCCACAGGGCGATATTATCGCCGTGATGCGACGTATAGAAATATATGGCACTAGGATAATATCGCCGCGATTCTCTTGCTCGTGGAGACAGCGCCTTTGAGCACTAGGTAAGGCTGGAAGTACGTTCTATTTCGTAGTTCACTTGAGGAAATTTCTTGTAAAATGAGTATAATTTGCTCATAAGTTTTATAAGTTATTAGCACTCGAGTCCTACTAATCCTATCATATTATAAATGTCAATATTTGTGCCGATGGATGTATGTGAGGGAGGATGATTATTACTCTTTCACGCAAAACCCACTGAACATATTTTTATGAAACTTTATAGTTTTGTAACCTATACATCAGAATAACAAATAAGCTAGGCTATATTATAATATCTTGAAAAACTTACACAACATATGACGAAAAATGCGTGCGAGGCCCTAGTTTTTTACAGTTTAATTTCAGACGGAATTTCGAATAGTACAAATCTAATCTTCAAAAGCATGTGTTGAAACGGACTTGTTCAAACTTTTTTATTCAGAACATTCTTTCATATGCCATATATCATAATTTTTTTTTCATATGAAGATCATATAAAAAATAGTTCAGTTAAATACCCACGCAAATACCAAACGATTAAACATTTATGTAGAGTTTTATGTCGTAGTTTATGAATCGTTAAATACGTACAGAGGTGTTGTAAAGTGCTAAATCAAAACGACATCTAAATGCTAAACTACAATTATCATCACAACAACACTACAACACAATCACTATACAAGTAAATATTTTTATACTAATTTATGGTAAGACTAGAGGCTGCCCGCGGCTTCGTACGCATTTATCGACATATATTTGAAAAAACACGAAACATCTGCAAATAATATAGCCTATGTGTTATTCTGATGTCCAAGCTAAGTTGTTGCAAAATTTCATTACGATCTGTTCAGTGGTTTTAACGTGATGAAGTAACAAACAACCATACAGCCATCGGCACAAACATTGACATTTATAATAAGGATAGTACACAAGTAAATATTTTTATAATTTATGTTAAGATAAAAAAACTTCCTAAATGCATAGTAACCACTACGAGTTAATTTTTCTTTAAAATCACTCCTTATACTATATAACCCAATATTTTTATAATAGTTTATCCCTAACTAGAAACTGCCTGTGACTTCGTATCGTTATATCTTGTTAAACTTACATGTTATCTTAAAATTATATAGCCTATGTGTTATTCTGATGTATCAGCTACAATATTGGTAAGTTTCATCAAAATCTGTTCAGTAGTTTTTGCGTGAAAGAGTAACAAACATCCATCTATCGATACTAACATTGACATTTATAATACTAGAGGCTGCCCGCGACTTCGTACGCATTAATCGTCATATCTTGTAAAACTTACATGATGTCTTAAAATTATATAGCCTTTGTGCTATTCTAAGGTATAAGCTACAATATTGCCAAGTTTCATCAAAATCTATTTAGTAGTTTTTGCGTGAGTCAAACATCCATCCATCCATCGGCACAAACATTGACATTTATAATATTAATAGGATAAGTAGGATTCATTTATCCATAATATTACAGAAATTTTCTTGAAAATGAGTAGATAGAGTTTCTCTCAGGTAATACCACGTTATTAAGGTAATAGTTGAGAGACGTAATCAGGCAATAAATGTCTATATTCAAGGGATAATACCAATGGATATTATAAATTGTTAATGGTCGATAGTTTGAACGTAATTCTATGAATTATGGCGTTAGTTTTGTCGGTGTTAAGGAAATTGTCTAGGTGTTTAAGTTTTAGAGTTTTGTTAAAGAGATTGTATAATGTGTGTAGAAAGTTTTTTTCTTATTACTAAATAAATATTAAATGTACACGCTATTCTATTTTTCTCTATTTTTGTATAAAAAAATGTGTTTAAGAAAAAAGTAGAGCAGCAATACGAAAAAGGAACTTTTAACGACTGAATAAAAAAATATATTCGTTTCATTTTATATACTCGATTTTTCATTCCAAATTCAAATCGAAAAAATACCGTAAAGGTCTATCTACATACCTACATCCGGGCCGTGTCCGGGACGTGTCCGAGCCGTGGCCTGTCAGGAGGGAAAAATATACGTCGTCATGACAATGTGTGTGAACGAATCCCTAGAAAATATATGGAATGATATTTTTTGCCTGACACGTCCCGGACACGCCACGTACACGGCCCGGATGTGTGTAGACAATAGACATAAACAAACAAGTATAGAGTTTCACATAAATATTTTTCCAATTCCCATTACCACATTATAAAATTAAAATTAAACAAAGTAACGAAAGTACCTCATTAAATATACGCATAACGCATAATAAAATTATGCGAATTACCGCAGTTTAATGGAATCTACGCATTAAGAGGGACATATAAGTGTAAAACTTGAAGGCTGTTGAATATAATTATTATTTACTGCAACTTACAGGTTGTAAACAAAACTAAGTAAAATGAGAGTTGTGTCATTGAGTAGTAAAAGTTATTCAAGCTTGCTTTAAGTCTTCTTATTAAATAACTTAGAGATAAGTAATGTAAGTTACATAGACATAGATCAAATAAAAGAAGGAATGGAAGTTGTGTCGGCCCAAGTCTGCATTTACAGTTATTCTCTATTGTGTGTCGGCAGCGTGTCAATGAGAGTGTCAATGTAATTTTTTGACACATTTGGTCGCAATCAGTTTATTCCATCATCGTTTACTAAAATACCAAATGTGTCAAAAATACCATTGACACTCTGCCGACACACAAGCACAGATTACCTAATAGTTACGAGGCTATTTTAAATTAGCAGACTTTCAGAAGAATTTTCAGAAATTGGCAGAGAATAAAGCAGAGTGGCGTAGACTACACCGACAAGAGAGACACTCTTTTTGATGATGAATATTTAAGCCTTGTACCCACTTGCCTTAAATCATAAATTGCTCATAAATTAGATGTTAAACCCTCATGAATTATATAAACAATTAAAAATCCTAATTGACCGTAGCGATTATCAAATAAACCAACATTTATAATGTCCGTCTGTCCCATACAAACTTGGATGAGTTTTTGTATGAGAGCCGCAGACCGTGTCACGCATTGTATCTTTGTATCCGGTCGCGTGGCCTATCTCTGTAATTATATACTTTGTATTGAATTTCGGGGCTTTTTTTGGCTTGTTAACTAGCTTTGATGGTTTATGTACTTATACGATGTAGGTTTAAAAACAATGTGATAATTTTTTTAAGTTTTCAGTTTTTGTTTGGAGAGAAATCTTTGGGAATTTATAAATTCATCATCTATCGCTTTACTTAGCTAGTTTAAAATAATTTTAATTGACAATTTGTGTTTTCACTTGCTTCTTAAATGATCTAAGAGGCGTTCCCGTTTTCTTTTTCCATGAAGAAGGTAGGGCTAGTTAAGTACCTTGTTTATCCATAGATTACATAATTGAAGATAATCCAATAATTTATTTTACTTTTTAGGGTTCCGTACCTCAAAAGGAAAAAACGGAACCCTTATAGGATCACTTTGTTGTCCGTCTGTCCGTCCGTCCGTCCGTCTGTCAAGACCCTTTTTCTCAGGAACGCGTAGAAGTATGAAGCTGAAATTTATATCAATTACTCAGGTCTACTGTCCCTTGAAGCTGTGAAAAAATCAAACTTCTAAGCCAACGCAATCAAAAGATACAGCCATTTATGCCGCAAATTTTCGACACTTGCAAGGGAATCAAAACCTACAGGGTGCTTCCCGTGAACTCAGAATCTTGAAATTTGGTACGAAGCAGCGTCTTATAGCATAGATAAAGGAAAAATTACGAAAACCATAAATTTTTAGTTACATCACAAAATATATTTTTTTTTAATAATCTTAAACTTACTACCCATTTCCTCATAAACGCGTAGAGGTATTAAATTGAAATTCATACCAAATACTCAGGTCTATAATACCTTTAAGCTGTAGCAAAATCAAACTTCTATGTCAACGCAATCAAAAGAAACAGCAATTTAAGCTGCATATTTTGAAACTCGCAAGTACTTGCAAGGGAATCAAAACCTAAAGGGTACTTCCAGTCGACCTTGAATCTTGAAATTTGGCATGAAGCAACGTTTTATACCACACATAAAGGAAAAATTCCGAAAACCTTAAATTTTTAGTTACATTACAAAATATATATTTTTTAATAAATATAAACTTATTACTTTTTTCCTCATGAACGCGTAGAGCTATCAAGTTGAAATTCATATCAAATACTTAGATCTAATTGCCTTTAACCCGTGAAAAAAAAAAATTATAAGTCAACCCGAAAACGCAAAACGCAAAAGTACAACCATTGATACCGCATATTTTGAAACTCGCAACTACACGCAAGGGAATTAAAACCTAAAGACCACTTCCCGTTGACATAGAATCTCGAAATTTGGTAAGAAGCAATAGCTTACAGCACAGGTAACAGAAAAATTCCGAAAAGCTTAAAATTTTAAGTAGTTATACCACCAAAAAAATTGTGATTGTAAACATAATTGTAGTTACAGCAATGACCGCGAGTTATTATACTATGTATGGGGAGGGCAACATTTTTCAAACGGCAAAGACGACCTCACTCATCGTCATTCAATCCCGATGTTTTGGTGAATGTAGCTGTATAATCTAAATGCGTCCTAACTGCTTAAAGTGTTATACTTATAATTAAATTCAATGACATTATTATATTTCTTATTGTTGGTTATTATCAGACAGCTTGCTTGTATTGTTTCTACTGGCGAAGTTTGATGGGACGCTGGTGGCACGGGTGGCACGCGGGGCTATTCACACCTTTTTCAGTCACCATTTACAGGTCTGGTTCAAATTTAATACTTAATTAATATTTTTGAACCAGATTTCTAAATAGTGACTAAAAAACTTAGTAAATAAATAACTTTAATAAAAGAACTTTCGCAAGTCTGCTGCAAGGCTAGTATAAGTGTTTCAGTTATATTATAGATAAATGATATGTGTTAATATAAAATAAAGGATTACTTAAACGATAAAGAGATCTTTGTCTTAAATTTATGCTCCTCCATCTTTCCCCATTGTAATATTATGAATTTCATTTTGCAATAAAAATACCATAGTTATGACTCGATTGTCGTAATGAACGAACTTTGTAAACCTTGCAGGTTTGTACGGAACCCTCGGTGCGCGAGTCCGACTCGCACTTGGCCGGTTTTTTTATTTTTAAAATATATTACAAAAACTCTTCTCATCTCAATTAACTACCAATTCCACGTCACAAGCTCCTCTACTATTACCATAAGACGTATAAACTAAGAGTTTTACAATTCATTACTTACACTTCCACAAATTAACGTTATTACACGGAATAAAGCGTATAGTGTAAGAGCCTGAGCCGAATTATCATATCGTGTGGTTGACGTACGGTTATTTGTTGTATATTGCTTGTAGTTTACACAGGGGCGGAGTTAGGGAGGTCGAGGGGGTCGGTTAATTTAGTTAGTGGTATAGCGATGGTTTTTATTACATAAACTATAAAATAAATGTAAGTTTAATAAATTAAATAAAACATAGAAATAAGGAACTTAAAAGGCAGCTATATTATTCTGCGACGTGTAATTTTACAATGTTACTGTACGCTACTTGCTTTAAGTACTAACTAACACATGTTTTAAGTATGATAATGTCACTTTTTTTGTATGATTGCCTAGAAGCTTTTCTCCTCATAACCGCAGTTTTTTTGGCATATGATTTTTTTTTATATAAAAACTTCGGCCATTTCTTTTCCACTTACCTATCCATTCAATATACCGTCTTACATTTGTCTTTACCTAGCCTTTCTATTTCTAATTCCATCCCTGTTTGAAACGGATAGAGGCGGCCGCCGTAAATCACGGGCGGTATGTTAATGAGACACGATTATTTGGAATATATCGACTAATGATAATATATGGAGAGCCCTGAATATTTGATACGCTTCTGCTCAAATAGTTTAGTTCTTTATTTTATTAATTTTATAGGTATTCTAACTTTTTAATGGAGACAAAAATTTCAAGCCTCGATTGAAGTTTACCGATGTGTTTGGTAATCTTGGAATGTTTGAATTTAAGTCATTGTAATCTAGTGATTACAAAAATACGAAAGAAATAAGTACCTACTTATTATAAAAGCAATTTTTTTTTTTAATATTCTGTGATAGTTTTCTCATCGCATTTCTTTTTCTGTTTTAAACCTACTAATTCCTAATAAACCCCCTATTAAAATATAACAACAACTTATACCCGAGTTGGAAAAAAATCTCGACCGAAATGCAGTTGAAAATCAGCAGTAGCTATGTTTGAAAAGAGACTACAGAAAAACTTTTTTCAAAACTTTCTTTGAACCCTTATCTTAAATATCTCTATGACAATATACAATATAAAATTGATCAATAATCCAATAAGGTTCGTGTGTTTACCAAACTTCGCAGAATCCACGAACGACAAAAAGGCTACATTAAAAAAAAGAAAACGCAAAGATGTCGTCGTTTTAAACTAACAATAAGGAAATAACATCCCAGATTCCTCAAAGACCACCACAGTAGTCCTTTGTTTTAAATCGGTTACCTCATTTTCTGGTAGCATTTCCGAGTATTTGGATTTATTAAAATTGTAGAAATAACTGTATCGAATAGCTGAACCTTGTTTTTGATAGAATGGTATTTTGTTTTTATTATGGAGTAGTGTTTTATTTAAACTACGAGTATATAGGTAATAGCATTAGGCCAGCAGCGTGGTGGATTATGGCTTCTCGTATGAGAGTAAGCTCGTGCCCCTGTAGTGGGGACGTTAAAAGGGCTGATAAGGATTTAAGTAATAGTGTAAGTGTAGGTACTAGGATAACATGAGACAAAGGAACTGTGTCACTCCTAAAGATGTCATACGGAAGTAGGCTATACAATGATTTACAAATTCATACAAAATATGCTAATGAATGCTGTTATCTGTTTCATGATAGTCTGCTAAAAGATTTAAGTTTTGGTTCGATGACGCTGTGTTGTCATTTGTTTTTATGATAATAAATACTTTTTGGTTTTGTTTACTGTGTGGTGCCATACAGCCTGCAGAAATTGTAGCCTATCATGTTCGTTCTAATAGAGCTTTTAGGGTGCTTTTCCTCCAGAGATGTGCTATGCTGTTTTGCTATGGATGCGTTTGATATTCACCAATCTCATTCATTGAATATAATTAATGTGATTGGTGGATATCAAACGCATTCATCAACGTAGGATAGCGTACCTACCTCTAGAAGAAGCACACCTTATGCGCCAGCGGCAAGATGGTTAGTGTAATTTGGCTTAAAGAACTGCCGATATGTACTCGATTGTTTTTTTTTTTGTACTTACCCAACCATTCAGAAAATAAAACTATATCTTCAAAGATATATATACCGTTATAACCATAAACTACTATTTAAAACACCGGCGCCGTAAAACAAAATGAATTAGTTTTAACTCTAGTAAACAAATAAACGATATCTCAAATTGTCCAACTTTACAGTTCTCACAGTTAAATAACAATAAAACCGTTCGTACCTGCTTGTTTAATAATAAACTATAATTTATTAGTTTGTAATGGATTTTGTTTGATTAAATGGAAGCAAACTATATTTTTTTTATAAAAAACATTCTTTGTAGTTATCCGCAATTTGAAATCTCATTCTAATTAATAAAAAAAAATAAAAAAAAATCTTTTTTTTCGGACTGTGTCCATAGATGTTAGTAGATATACAACTTAAAAAAACTATGTTAGTAAAACATGTAAAAGCTAATTTATGTCATAAACATTTAACTGTATTTTTTTCTTTATTTTTTCACAGTTGTCTTTCCCTAAATAAACTTAGCTCTTTAATAAGTACGAATAATAAAATGGCGTAAAATAATTACAGCAGCGTAAAATCCACACTTATGAAAAGTAGGGGCGCAAAACCTTATATTCACGTAACATCAAACAACTACTTTTAAAAAGTTGTTAGTTTTAACTAAGTAACCATTTTAAAAACTTATAAAAATAGACTCCAAAACAAATAACTTCAACAATCCCGTTACAAACTTAATACCAACTTATCTTACTTATTAAGTACGAGTTGTTAAAATTAATCGCTCTTATAATTCAACTTACATTGATAAGTCTACAATAATGTATGTAACAACCAAGTTAAGATATGTCGAGTGTAACATATTTACTTGCTTATGACTTAGATAAGGAACGATCGTTTGTAGGTTGTTTATTTAGTACTAGCTGTACCCGCGACTTCGTCCGCGTGGAATACTGAGTTTGGAAGCACTAGCGTCGCGTTTGCTTAACCTGCGCTATTGAAATCAAAAGTAGCATATGTCCTTTCTCAGGCTATAGCCTATCTGTGTGCCAAATTTCGTTTTAATCGGTTCAGCCGTTTTAGCGTGAAAGCGAGACAGACAGACAGACAGAGTTACTTTCGCATTTATAATATTAGTATGGATATGGATTTATTGACTGCCTTGGTTTTAAAAGGTACTGTGAAAATTTAAATAGAGTCATTTACACATTAAAGAATTTAGTTTTAAAATTGGAATAGGGTTGTTCGTAATTCTTCGATTAAAATGAGGTGTTCATTTAGTCCCAGGTATATGCTGAAAAAAAATGACGTTTGGAACACGAAATAATTATGAAGGATTTTTTTTCATTTGATTCAAGCAATTTTGCGAAAATATTTGAATAAACTGAATGACAATTTTTTTTTTTTTTCACAACACTATTTTAAACTTTGTTTTTGGTTTAACTTTATTAATTCTAAGTAAATCCCTTTCCTTAAATGCAATACCTACACAATTTAATATTATAAATCGCCACGACTAATTTCAGCCATCTAAATCATCCATCAACAAACATGTCCAAAAAAACGGGTCCCTAATTTTCCAAATTCGCCCCTGTCTACCTTATAAAGATCAAACCACTCTCATTACAGCGGTCTATGACCCCGGAACCGCATTAACCACTACAAAGCCGATATCGTCCCGATGTGATAGCAATCTAATACTGTACAATACTTCAACCTTGACCCGAGAAAGTTAACCCGATTTCTATTGACTCTCCTTGTCTTAGGCGCACTTGCGCAGCCCAGAGTTAACGCAATAAATCCGGAGTTAGCTGCTCAACACAGGGTTAAATCAAGATAAATCAATACAAATTATTTATTTAACCCTGTGTTAGCAGCTAACTCCGCGCAAGTGGGCCTTAGAAGTACATTACCTTAGGTAATGGCCCGTTTCACCATCTAACTGACAGATAAACCTACATCGATTTCATAAAACATGACAGAGGCAGGTATAAAACATCTGTCAGATAAATTTTATCTGTAGAAGGTGTAACTGCCCCTTACAGATTCAAATCTCACGATCGAAATCGATAGGCTATTGTTTTTAGATGTAATGTGGTTAAGAAACATCTGTTTAAAAGATATTGACGCAATTCGTAGATTGTGTTTACCAATGAGGAAGGAATATAAGGAGTTGTCCTAATTTTTTTTCATATACAATACAAATGAGTTTATGACAGCGTGCCAAGGTTGCGCCAAGATTTTCATAGTTTTCCTATCAACTGACATGTTAAACGTTTAGAAATACCATACAAAAAGGTAGCCATTTGGCGCCAGACCAGGCACGCTGATTCAGCAATATGGCTTCTCCTTATATATTCTATACTCAAAGGTGTTTACATTATTTTGCTGACAGCTGCCAGTTTTGAGTTTTGTTTCAAGGCTCAAAAATAGAACAGCAAAAATAGAAACAAAAATAGAATAAAGTTAAGTTATTAGTTCCCTATAAGGGACATTGTAAAGGACATTATATTATAAAAATAGCTTATTAATAATAAACAAGTTTTTCTCGTACAACACGGATAGAAGTCGTTGATCAGTTTTCTTTAGTTATTTTGAGAGTAAAGATTTTGCATGCTATTTTCAATTACTAACGCACATCCTCTATAAAAAGTTTACAAACAAATGTGCACAAAATCCTAGGTGAAAAGAAGATTTTATGAAAGAAAAATAGGACAATAAAAGAGCTGCCACGATAGATTTCACTTATTCCTAGACTAGCACTCAAGAAGTTTTGACATTTGACTTATTTTGATTTCACTGTTCCTCTAAAGATGAAATGATAGGTCGTGCATCAGCAAAATCACGATTTTACCGCAAAGTAGCCACTTCTAGTAATCAACCTAGTTTTAACCACTTACAACCTGTAATTTCGTATTTTGAAGTTAATATTTTGCTACGATTGAAAGCACTACAAGGATTTTGTTTTTGATAAAAATATTTTAATGGGGGCGCTTATTTGTCTTTCCGGGGCGCAAAAGTCCAGGCCTGGCGAAAATTAAAAACAAAAGAAAATCTCCTGACATACTCAGAATCCCTTATCAAAAAGAACCAATCAAAATACATTCCTTTTTAACCGACTTCAAAAAAAGGAGGAGGTTTCTCAATTCGACCGTTACTTATATTTTTAATTAAAAATTTCAAATCCTTTTCAAACTATCTCAAACATAGCAATGTCCGTAAAAGCTATAGCGCCACCGGGACAATAAATCAGAATTTAATTGGACCACATTGTCGCGCGTGGGATGCAATGAGCACAGGTGGACATAACTCTCTTAATATTCTATTGTAATGCAATATATTATATTAAATAATGCACGAAATTGTTTAGGGCTTTGGTAGAGTAAAGTCCCTAAATATGGACTACCATATTGAATAAAACTCAAAATATTGAAGCTCAGTTAGTCATTTTAATTGAAATCGATCAAGAAACTAATTAGTAATAATAATATCAAGTAAAATCTTATAATGGAACGATCATTTTTAAAATTTTAATATTTTTATAAAGTTATGCCAAATTCCACATCTCAAAAATGGTAGTTCAATTTGGACCACGGGGTTTTTAATATGGACTAGGGGTATTTAATATGGACCATTTCATATTATTTGGTTATTACTATGGTTAATCGCTGGCATCAAAACTAGAAGAAATTATTGTTGTTCCGCCAGATTCTTTTTCTTTTGGATGGCATTTTTAGTTGGTTATTTTAAAGTTCTATATTCTATCTTGGTCTACGATTTAAATTTCTTCAATCTATTGTTTTTCCTTGGAACTTCTTTTATTCTATGCCATTTGTAAAACAAATAAGTTACGGTTTATTAAATGAAAACCGCGTGGTCATAATATGGACCGGTAGTTCATATTTAGAACCTAGTCATAGGTCCATATTCAGATCCTACTACTTCTTAAATATTTTATTCGCGCAAAAAATATTCTTACTAGATGGAGATATGCGTTAGACACACAATAATATAGAACATATTAACGAATCTAAGCTAAAGATAAAAAACTTGAAATAATAATAACAAAAACAGTAAAATCATTACAAAACCCACCAAAAAATTACATCGACCTTTGCTAAAATCTCAAAATGGTTGCTGCTGACACATGCACACTGGTATTTTCGCTGTTTCCAAATGGTGGGGTAGCGAGGGGTAGGAGCATCGAATACTACCTACGTCGCCGCGATTATAGTGCCCTCTTTTGAATTATTGCAGTAGTCCATATTATGAGACTGGTCCACATTTAGAGAACTTACTCTATTTGTTAGGATAATGGTCTGGCTACACAAATGGATAGATAGATAGAAATACTTTATTGCACACAAAGATATACAAATAAAACTTAAAACTAAAACCTTGTGCGCTAAGGCGGCCTTTCTGGATTGTAATAAATGTTTTGAATATTATCAAAAGACAGTTAGAACGTACCTACTTATAATAGTGGCTTATCTGACTGACTGACTGACTGACTTATCGTCATATCTTGGAAAATAATCAAGATATCTCAAAATAATATAGCCGATGTGTTATTCTGATGTGCAAGCTACAATATTGCCAAGTTTCATCAAAATCTGTTCAGTGGTTTTTACGTGTTGCAGTAACAAACATCCATCCATCCATCGGCACAAACATTGACATTGATAAATTTATAAATAACATAATAGGTCACGCACGCCTCTCTCCCATCGGAGTATAGTGTGCAGAGGCAGAAATTACTTATTTATTTCCACTTGCTGCGATCCAAACACACTTCTTTCGCTTCATCCTCTTCGTTATAGTTTACATTTGATTATATTTTGCTATGTGTAAATTATTAAAATTAATCGATTTTACAATACTTAATTGTGACGCAAGCAAGTAAGAAAATGAAAATGAAAAGGGTTTATTCAAAAATAGGCAAAATTCATTACACTTTTTTGATATCATTTTTTTGATCTAAAACTACTGCCCGTTCACTACCTCAAAACGGCTAAGATCCGATGTGCCGTTTAAATTTAAAAAATCATTCAATGAACATTTAAAAGTATTTTTAATATAAATATCTCGTAGATATAACAATAAACACTTAAATAAACGAGCCATACGTATCTAATTATACAGCAATTAATTAATATAAATCTATATAGCTCGCTTTCACCGCGCCGTGGGAGTCTTGAAAAGCAATATTTGTTCATTTCAATGAATATTAATTTATAAATGAATGTTTAATTAAAATATACCATTAGTACTCGTTTAATTACAAAATGTGGTTTTGGAAATATGAAAGCTTAAGTTTTTGAGGTTTTACCTACCGCAGTGTTAAGAGGAAAGGATATAAAATTGATAATTTTCTTACTTGAGTATTGCATACCATTTTACTTTCTATGGCGATATTATTTACTTTTTTTTTCTTTAGCCTATTTCGTCCCACTGCTGGGCAAAAACCTTTCCCATGCCTTCTCCAAACACTCCTGTTATTAGCTGTTATTTTTTTTTATTTACTTTACTATGGAGAATACTAAAAAGTAATTTTAGTAGGTATAGTAAAGACTCCGAACTAAGGAAGATTTCTTTCATAGATTTGTTACCTTTAATTTTTCTTGGTGGGAAGCAACCATTGAATCTATGCTGAAGCATAGGAGAGTCTTTTGCCCAGGAGTTGGACAAAACAGGCCAAAAAAATATGTATTTCTTGCAAACATACAATATTCATAATTATGCAATAATGCAATTATACATAATAATGCAATACTTGCAGCACGGCCTGATTTACTGTGATATGAGTACGAATTAAAATATCACTATTTTTTTAGCATACCTACCTATTTAATTCATATTATCTATTTATTTTTAGGACTTAGACTCTTGTAGTTGAAGTTTCCACCATTTAGAGCTATTTTCTGCTAATACCTAGACTATTAAATAAAACAAATATAAAATTGATATTCAAAATTAATTTCTTAGATAGATACGGGATTAATGAGTAAAATATTCAAGTAAAAGTTAGTGTAAATAGTGTCTAGTGTTGAAGTAATAATCTAGACTAAACCTAGGTCTTGTGGCGCTGATAGCTGTCTGTTATCAATTTCAACACTAACTTTTCATCAAATTAAATACTGGAGCTAGAACAGACTACTGTGAGTTTATTTTTATTGAAAGGACGTTTAAGTTTCTGTTATTTTGAGGATTTTTCATTGATTTGTATATTTTTGTGATGGAATTATATAAGCGCAACAAGTTTTCGCGAATAATTATTTGTAAGTACTTTAATATCTAGAAAGTTTATATTTGAATCAAGTTTACAATAAGAGATATCACATAATAATATTTTATGTTTGCAAGAAAAAAAAATACACAGCATTTTTTTAAACGCAAGGTCCGCTGGCCATTATAATCTCTTTCTCTGTTTTTTTTTTTTGCACAAATCCCGTCTAAAGTGACGGGATTTGTGCTCAAACTCATGGTAGGTAAAGATCCAGGAAACATAATTTCCCGTAATCACAGACGCAAATCTTTCAATATATAAAACCGGTGTTACCCACTCACAAAGCCTGTCCGTCTGTCTGTCTATTGCCAATAATTATATGATTTATGGCCCCCTGCCTAGATACGATCCTGGCTAAAGTGGTTAGGTAGGTTCTACTTACGTTTGAATCTAATTTTGAGTCGATCCTTATCGTTTTGACAAGGCTTTCGTCAATTTGTTAAATTAGTCATACTTGTCTAGTCACTGCTCCGGGTTTACTTGACTGGAAAGTTGAGTTGTTGCTGAAAATTTTACGTTAAGCGCGGAGCTTATTTCGAAACAGACAAGCACTGAGCTTAAATTAAATTGCTGTGATGTCATGTAAAAATTCGGTGAATATAATGTAAAAAGTGGCCTAATAACATAATCTAATTACCTTATTCATATGACAGTAATCATACATTTCACGCAGTTTTAAGAAAATAAACAGTAGTCCGAAATTGTAAAAAAATCTTTTTTTAAAGTTGCTTACCTATTTAGACAAGAACACTTTCTACCAGAGCCCGTAGCGACAACCAATGCCATACACACATACACAGAGCCGTTGATTTCTAGTCTGTCAAGAGACCATTAAAAAAATACCTACCAGCTGTCAATGTTGGCCATACCGACGTGGGCGCAGTGTGAATTGCCCGCAGTCTGTCACAGCCCCGTTAATAGGCAGCTCATTATACCCGACGTAGTAATGAATACCGCGGACAACTGTGCTATGGTACCTACTGTGGGAACACAGGGAAAACGTAACAGTTTGCTAGCTATTTGAATGGAAATGAAAAGTTTCAGTATTGTATTTACAAGCTACTCCTGTGAATCTAGCGTAACTATTCAGTTATCTGTGATCTGACGTAAGCTTTAAAAAAAATAACATATTTCAAATGCTATGTATGTATATTTGCCTACGAAATTAGGATTATTTGATTGATTGATGTTCAGATAAAAAGTACGTTTAAAACATTTAATGATTGTGTTGAACAAAAAATGACTCTCCTGTTCCCGAAAGTAAAAGAATAAGCCTGATATAAGTAGTCTCGGTCATTATAATTATAAGAATTACAATTCATTATCAAAATTGACTTGATGATTATCTACGACTATACGTCTACTTAATTGTCTACTCTACGACATAGTTATGGATTATGGATAACATGTTTTTAACAAGCTTTCTTAAATTTTCCTTGTATAAAAATGTCCACGAAATCTATTAGAAAAGTACATTTCCGGAAAACCAAACAAAATCCGCAAATACCACATAGAATGGTCCCATCACCTCATATCCGCTGGCCGTTGTTCACACGCGGTACAATTTGTACGGCTGACAATGACCATCCTGCCGTAAATTGCACTCAAATCATGAGAACACAATACGTCGCGTCTGTTTGTTTGTTTAACTAACGGATTTACTGATACAATGGCTTTTTAATGACGTTTTAAGTATTAGGTTTGTGTTGGGATATGCTTTTTGTGTGTTGCTCCTAACATGTTATAGTTTTTTGACAGATCCAGGTACTATTTGGTCCACAGATCATAGCATCGTTGCTCACTATATGTTTACAAATTGTACTGTCGGTTATCTACCTTTGAAATTTATCTGACATGCGTTAACTAGTGGGTAACTGCGATCTTCTGAGTTTAATATAAGAGCAAAGCTAAAGTTCTTAAGAAGCTTTTCTTTATAAAAAAAACTAGCTGACCCAACCAACTTTGTTCCGCCTTAGAGGTAATAAATGAGCAGATTTTTCATTTTTTAGATTAGGGTAATCCTTTTCCAGGTTCTTAGCTACCTCGCCACCAATCTTCAGTAATAAATAGTAACTAACACGACTTCAAAGTATTATAAACGTCTCCTTTTTCCACAGAAGCAGCACAGGAGGTGGCGTGCCTCTGGGCGCGCACCTAGTCTGCGCAAGAGTGCTCGGTCTGACAGACAAACAGCGCGCCATGTGTCGGACCTCACCGGCCGCCATTGCTGCCGTTGGGGACGGACTTAGGTAGGTGGAGTATCTAACATACATCGAGATAGAAACCACTTCCCTCCACTTGCTACGATCTAAATAAAAAGAAGAAGAACGAGAACTAGTCCATCAAATTATCCAAGACCGATAAGAAAAAGACTGCACAGATTCTATTTGTTTAAAATCTCTTTTCTTATTCATTAACACGGCGTGGACGACATAATAATGATCTTTATTCAATTGTAAAATTAAATTAATTACAATATAGTTTTGAGACTGTACCACGACGATGAAAATGAAAATGAAAACGGACTCAATCCCCATGCGTTAATGTAATCCATTAAGATCGTTCGTACCGTCCTATTCTGATGTTTTGATAATATCAGTGACATAAATATGTTTGCACACAGGATGGCGTACGCAGAGTGTCGATCTCAGCTGAAAGGCTACCGGTGGAACTGCTCAGGAGTCGGAGACGGCAACAACTTTGGCCATGTGATGCCTTTGGGTACGTAACGTAGCCTAGTATCTACACACCAAAGCCGCCGGCTTTTTTGACAGCTGCCATTCGTATGACGTAAAGCATGCCGGCGGCTTTGGTGTGTAGCTATAGCATAACGTATAGAGTAGCCGCATACATACGTTTTCCGAATTTGATTTTCGAATTTGTTTTCCGTATTCGCACACCCAGTGGTCGAACTGCCGAAACGGTTTGACATTTAATACGAAACGTGACAAATCCGCCGATCAATCGTGTTGAGGCGGTTGACAAGTCGTTCGGCGTAAATATCGATTTTAATTTATTTTTACACGTTTATATTTTTGTTTATTAGCTAGGCTAATAATAAGTTACTAGGTACCTACTTAATAATCTTTCTTCTTCATCATAATTCCCTCACATTTTACCTAACTAAATTACGAACTAAATTCAATTCAAGCTAAACACCATACCTACCATTCTTACTAATAACTTT
This sequence comes from Anarsia innoxiella, assembly GCA_947563765.1. Classification (NCBI taxonomy): domain Eukaryota; kingdom Metazoa; phylum Arthropoda; class Insecta; order Lepidoptera; family Gelechiidae; genus Anarsia; species Anarsia innoxiella. Next base: position 2,037,930 of record OX387413.1, read on the forward strand.
AATATTAAACATCTAGAATATAATAGCTATCTTGTATCCATGTTGAATTTTGCTATAAAAACAAAACAATTTACAAATGTCCATAAGTTATAATTTATACTTACCAACAAACATAAACAACAATCATTTATTTAACATTCGCATTAAATTGTTACTGCAGGTAACAAAGATATTACTCATTTAAGAGAAATAAATCATTATTTACCTACAAGAAGATACAATAATATTCTACAATAAATGTCCATTGAAGTAATATTTACAAGACCTCCTTCACTTAATAAAAGTTAGAGGAATTTAGTGATACCTACTTATTTCAAACATATCTATCAGACACTTCTCTTTTTCATTGGGGGCAGATACCTACATTACCGACAAAAATGGTATCCGAAGGTACTTAAATGAAAAGGTACTTGAAAATCTTAGATAGTTATTCGCTTTTTCTTTTCATAGAAGTATTTTTGTAGCAATAGAGACTAAAGGTCTATCTACACAGATCCGGGCCATGGCCCGTCAGGAGAGAAAGCAATAATTCGTCATGACAACGTGTCCGGGACGTGCCAGGGAAAAAATATAGTTCCATACATTTTCTATGGATTCGTTCACAAACGTTGTCATGACGACGTATTGTTTTCCCTCCTGACGGGCCACGGCCCGGACAGGTCCCGGGCACGGCCTGGATCTGTGTAGATAGACCTTAAGTTTATGAAACTCAATTATAAGTATTGTCAGAACTCTACCAAAAGGTGTATAAATAATCCTCGGTCATTTTGTCAAATCAATGGTTTTCCAAACCCTATTCGTCCTTAAATTAAAATAACTACACATTTGTTGAAGAAGACTGTGCGTCTTGTATATTTACGTCAATAGATAATGCAGTAAAATAATGCCTAGGTTTTACAAATTATTCAGTCGTGAGTGCCCACGCCCTCACATCGTGAGTAAATTGAAATTTATGATCGTCTCTTTACAGTTTTATTTTATGTACTTACTTACTGATTTTTTTTTTACAAATCTAGGCTTATTGAGTTGGCACTCTAATTCGATATGGTCGATAAAATAGGTAGTTTAAAAAACTAAAACATGCTTTAGCGCGCACTAAACATGCTCCTGGATCAGTTTGAAAGTACCATATTATAGTATTGTCATCAGAACTCAGAGCGTGTGCAAAATTTCATCCTATTCGAAGACCGGGAAGTGGGTCAAATTAAGATTCCAAGATTTGTTTACATACATAGTTATTTACAAGTGAAGCTAATATAAAGCGTGTAAAAAAGTAGGTAACCTATATTTTACGTTAGTAACTACATATTTAGTAATCTATGCCTATAAAGAGGTTTCATTAACTTTGGTTTGGTCAGATCAGAGAATTTCTTGCATAAAAACTTTTTGCATTAAAGCTCCTTTATGGATCTAAAAGTATTTGTGCATATTTTTTGTGTGATTTGGAAAGCTAAACCTTCCATGTAGGTACCTAATATTAAGATTAAAACAATCAGCCGAATTAAGAACCACCTCCTTTATTTATTTATTCTTTGATTACAATTAAATATAACTATTAGATAGATGTAGGTCTCTACCAGTCTATACTGTTTTGTTTTAACAATATTTAAATAAATTAATATTTCACATTTCAAAACGTCTTCAATTCAACACTTTAACCAATTGGAAAACAAAACACAAAATAAACCAAACGAAACCTAGAATGTATTGTATATCTTCAATTCCCGCGAGAGTGGCCGGCAATTCTATTAAAAAGCTACAAAGCGGAGTAGTAAAGGTGAAACAGTATCCGATATACGCCCACTAGTGATTTATATGGCCCGGCTAATTGACTTCGCGTAGACATCTGGGCCCGTATTCTTCTAATTACCAAATGAAAAATGGTGTCTCTCTAGAATGTGAATTGTATGAAATGACACATTTTGGTATTCTCTTAACAGATAAGTTGACAGTGGACAGCGATCGGCCGTACATTTTATTACTTTACGCTTTATTTGGTATTCTACTCCGCAATGTCACATGAGTGGCAGTTCCAAACGGTATTCTCTTCGCTATTTGACAGTTGTTCTCTAATGGCATTTCGTTCGGTCGTCCGTCGTTCAGTCGTTCAGTCGTTCGGTCACCCAAACACTATTTCGGTGTTTTTTCGAAAATTAACGTGCAATTTATGCAAAAAATGCATGTAAATCTTATAGAAATAAATATTCTGTATTTTAAAGTATGTCTAAGCTTATTCTAGGTCGAAAAAATCTATCAATCGGTTGATCAATTTCTTCGAACAATAATTTTATTAAATATTGGCAACATCGACAACTAAATCATTCGCAAAGACAAATGAATGACAAAGCCCTCTAGAGACTACTAATCGACTACTAATCGACTATTTCGTGGCACCTAAGAGAATACCAAATTTGTGACCTATTGCTGTAGAATGTTAATCTGTTGGCTATAGTTAGGTCGCTTAACTTAATTTAAGAGAATTGGTACCCTGATTGGAAGGCAGGTTTACACGGGACGATGCGACGACGGGATAGGATTGTGTGAATTTGCTTTTCATTTAACTTTGCGTAGAAATAGAGATTTTTAGGTTTAGAATTAAAAAATGTAAGATACGAACTTAATATAAGTAAATTAATTAGGTTAGTACCTACACAAGTACCTACTTAATTATAGTTTTGAAAATGACATGGTTGAGGTATGAAACGTCTGCTAATATTGCCACGTTGACATTATGGGAATTTTAGACATAAGGAATCGACGAATGGCAATTTATCCGTTTTAAAGAAGAACATAAAATCTAATAGACATCCATTGTGATCGAAGTTGTTTAACAATAGCTAAATTCTACATTGCATTACACTAAAGTACTTACACATTGTTATGAAAACATATTGACAGATCAAACTTTCCACGACACGAAACATAACCCTATTTAACTCCGTAGTCGGGTAACTCATCAGCCTCAATCGTCAGCAATAAAAATCATCTCGAACTGTCATGTCAATTTCTTTGTTTGTTTACAAAATTGAAGTGCTAATTGAGAGACGAAAGCCTCCTATCGCATCGTTTGTTTGTTTTCATTCCAATGACAGAATTGTTTGTTTAATAAATTAATCCGACTGTAAAAAGCTGTTTGGATTTATGTTTATGTTAATCCGAATTGACAGGTAGTGTAAACTGTTAAAGTAGCCCGACTATGCGTCGGATATGTCTACCAACTTGTTGGGGGATAGATGTGTTTGTTAGACTGCAGGTTTTAAGTTCTTTTCCGTTTTTTGTTAGTTAAAAAACTTCTCTATACCGATTTTCAGGTTTTAGTCGCATTTACCCATTGATCTATTCCTTAATCAAAGTATATATTATCTAATTTAATATGAAGCTGTAAGTTGTCGTATTGATGTTCATTTAAAAATGTTTTCCGAAGAAAGTCTGACTTTTGGCAATGAAATTGGTATTTTACTTACTAATAACACATGACTACAAAACATAGATTATACTAATTGTCGCAGATTACTAAATACTTTTTTAATTTTGCGTAATTTTTTTCTAAAAATCTTAATAAGGGTATTTTTGGGAATACAGAAACTTACAGTGTCAAATTTGACAGCATTGTGAAACACAAGAGACTTATTTGTATCAGCGTGCATACTTCTCAGGTGTCACGTTAAGTATTTTGGTTTATGTTGAGCATTTTTATGGCCCTACCCGTTTTTATGACAGAGTGTGACGTGTTTATGAAGTGGCATTGTAAAAGTTAATTTTATTGTTTGGAACTGTTTGTAGTTTATGTTTTGGGGTGTCAGAAGTTTTTTGAGACCCTATATGAATATAATAAAGATATTATTTCCTTTTAACCGAAACTAAATTTTTGATAGGCAACACACTAAAGAAAGGCTGAGGAATAGAAGTTGTGTCGTATCATGCATGTGCTACAGACGGCAGAGAAATGAGCAGAGTGACGAAGACTCTACCGACAAGAGCGATGACGACGCTCTTAAATAGAACGATGATGAACATCGTAACAAATCCACTTAATCAATCTTCTTTATTTATATGTTCATTGAATGTGGATAGAACTATTTTAATCACATTACATTATTATTATTTATTCATTCTTTTTGAAAAAAAAACAGCTTCAAAGTTAACTTAGCAATAGAGTACGAAATTTCACAGCCAATTACAGTCATTTTATATTTGTTATCATCATGATCGTGTGGGAATCGAACCAACGACCTACGACATGGTTATCACAACTACCAACCACGTCAGCTGGCTAGCCAAGTCATTAGTCCATCAGTTTATACCACATTAAACTTCACATTATACAAAATAGCACATCAAGTTGTATGCTTGAATTTAATGCCTGAGGAAGTTTGTATCAGTGAGTGAAGTAAGCGATTCAGATACAATTTATCTATGCACTAAGTGCTTACTAATTGACTCGTCAAACCTAGTGTTTAGATAAAGCAAGCTAGGTTATAATTATATCTTAGAGGTTATGCTTAGGGTACAGTCACGAGCAATAATATATCTACACAGTCACATTTTCAAAGTATTCTAACTTCTGCTGTTTCAAAAATATGTGTTCATCAATTTGTTTAATAATACAACCAACAATCATACAATCATTGAACAAACTGACGAAAATATATTTTTGAAATGACAGAAGTTATGATACTTTGAAAATATCTTAATGTACATATTATTGGTCGTGACTGTACACGAATGTCCTTAGTTACCTAGGTAATATAATGGGATATTAGTAAACAAATAGTGAAACAAGCGTACCTAACAATGTGTTTTCATTTGTATTTTTTTATAGGTAAATTAATTTAAGTGACTTAAATAATTAAATTTTTAAATATAAACGCTTTTCAAAGTTATTATTTTACTCTACCGGCATTGTTTTGTGTTTTGTACATTTGTACTTTGAGTATAGAATATATCAGGAGGTGCCACATTTTTTTTTCATATACAAATGAGTTTATGACAGCGTGCCAAGGTTGGCGCAAGTTTTTCATAGTTATCTTGGTAAATGACCTGTCAAACGATAAGAAATTCCATACAAAAAGGTAGCCATTTTGCGCCAGACCAGGCACGCAGATCCAGACGGTATAGCACCTCCTTATATGTATATTCTATATTATACTCAAAGCATTTGTATTTAAGTAGGTACTTGATTTTGACAGTGGCATTTAAAGTTAAAGTTTACAACTGGAATATTTATAAATTGAATTGAATTTAGAATGACCCCGCTGGTACCTCAAAAATGAAGGAAACTCTTCTCTGTTAGCGACGGATCCCCAAAAGCGTACAGAAATTAAAACGCTTGTTTGCAAACCGGTAACAGGCAAGGAGGCGCGAAATTTTACATAAAATGAAGTCGTCAAAGGGACAACTAACATATAAATCAACCTCGTACGTTCTTTTGTTTGGCAATTTTGTTTAAAATTAACTTAAGGTGTGACCACATTGCGTTTACTTGCTTTTTATAAAAAAAAAATATCAAGGTTTATATAGCTGGTTTTAGCGGTTTGGTTTATTAGCTTTCCATCAAGCAACTTCCGTCAATTAGGTACCAAAAAATATATTTCAGCAGCCGTAAAAGTTGAAGAATTGTTTTGTTGCAGTCTGCTAACTTTACTTAAAGTACCTTATTGCGGTATGGATAATCTGCAGCCAAGGACCTTTTAAAAAACTGAAAAATTAAAGTCTCAATAATGTACAAACGTGTGTACTACCTTTAATCTGCTCGTATTCTTGTTAATTGTCAACCTTAAGTAGATTTACTATAAAATCAAACTATAGTATAACGAAGTACTAGCTTTCCAAGTAACTCTTACCATACGAATAAGTATAAAACCTTCATAGAACACTATACACATCTTGCAAGGATTTGTGATACAAAGTTGTCAAGACGAATGGTGATAGAGGATCATCTGTTTAGATGGCCATCATCTCGGCCAACACTATGTCATAGTCATCTTTTATGGTATACTCTCCATCTTAATACATATTATCCCTCATATAGCCTGAGAACTATAATGCAAGGGTGACAACATGCTAAAATTATTATTATAGGATGCTAAATGACCAAAATTATAAAATTATCCGTATCTAAAAAAGAAGGTATCTCTAATGCTATCTACACACCAAAGCCGCCGGGCTAGGCCGGCAGCTTTTCGTCATACGAATGGCAGCTGTCAAAAAATCCGGCGGCTTTGGTGTGTGGATACCATAAGAGTTTAAAAGCAAAACATTATCTTACGGTATCTTGGTCATATAAAAAAATCCTTTTCGTCGAGCTTTTATCTAAGTTATTAATATGTAGGTACTTAAGTATGTAGGTATTGTTTTGTGCCAAAACTTCAGAAATTACTTTCATTTTTAGGAAATTAAAAGTCAGTTGCATTACAGGATAGGTGTTTAAACTATGTTTAAATTGACCCCTTTTGCTACTAAAAAGGAACGACTTAAATATTGAATTAATAAAAAAAATACAAATGTAATTAGGTAGGTACACTCTACTGACTATCGATAGAGTATTGCATCATCCATCACGCAGAGCGGTAATAGTTTTATTCAATTTTGAAATAAAACATTTCTGAATGTTTGCTTTTTTAACATTTTCTTTCACTATAAACCATCCCTAAACTTGACTCACTAATCCGTAGGCTTAACATATTTATATATTCAGCATCATTTACATCAGCTGTCGACACCACATCGTACCTTCATTTATAACATGTAAATACTGCGATGGGACCACTTTGGACCACTTCGGACCACTTTGCAGCCAATTTGTAAGGACTATTAAATGCCTGGATGAAGTGACGACACGAAGGGATGAATCTATCAATATTTTTAATAGATACCTACGATGTGTATTTCTTTTTATTTTATGTTGTTTAGGCTTTGTATAAAATCCTATGGCGAAATGATAACAAAGTTGTTAGTTTTAGGCCCAAAACACACTGAATTTTAAATAAAACGATACCTGTGCCTATACCTGCAGCTGTGTAACAACAGCAGGTACAAGTTCAAAAGCACGAAATACGTCTTTTTTATGCTTATACGAGATTCGCTAGGTAGGTAGCAGTTTTCCCCAGAGCTAATTCTAATTCGCAAGGTAGCAGTTTTCTCTAGAGAAGAATCTAGCAAGAAACTTTGTTGGGTTGCTGTTTTCAAATAACTGCAGTTGGGTAGACCTTTACATGTGTATCTACTTATTTTGAATACTGACAGCTTTTTATTATGTTTATTATGAGTATGTACTAGAGAGAGAGAGACTATGTACCAAAAATAAGGAGGTGGACCGGCAAATCTGCAATTTTAACTCGGTTTAAAAAAAAAAGACAAACCGCAATGCTTTTTTTTTCTAAGCTGTATCAAAAAGCGTAACTAATATTCCAGGAACCAAGGAAGCTGCATACACCTACGCTATCACATCAGCCGGTGTCACACACGCGCTCAGCACCGCCTGCGCTAAGGGCGACCTGCCTGCTTGTAGCTGTTCTGCTAATAGGTAAATAAAGTTCCGTCAGTTACTTGTACTAATTGGTATTCTGTGGTTCTATTTGTTTGGACACTTTTTTATGCAATGTAGAATCTCGATGTCGTATGAGAGTAGGCTCGAGCCCTTTTAGTGGGGACGTTAAAAGGGCTAATAAGGATTTTTTTTGTTAATGTCAAGAGTATTTTAATAGACATAAGAAAATCAGTAAATGTACCTATTTAATTATATTACTTAAATATAAAGGATAAGTTCACCCTGGCTATAATAGCAAAAACATAATGTTAAAAAGTTTTTATAAGTTTAGTTAATGAAAACTCTACATTTACCTTTTTTGTTTATAATAACACAGTGCTGCAGACAGTACCTAACCTATTTGTACTCCAAATATACTTGTTTATGAATCGATCGAAATAGCCATAGGTTTATACTTAGTTTATGTATGGATAGTTTAATGTTAGCTAATTCCATACCGCAGCAATCAAAAGCCTTAAGCAAAATAATTTATTTTTATTCCCTTCAGAATTTCAAGGAGCAAATCAATAACAAGCCGCTGGCTCTAGGCGCAAACTCCTGCGCCGATCCACAGTCGATAACTTATCCCTCTCTATCTAATTATAATGTAATATTCATGAACAGAGATAGAGATGTTAAACGCGACGCCTCTGGCTACTAAATGTAATTGAAAAATTAAAATGTTGCATTTAGAATATGACTTGCTTATGTGACATGTGGCTGGTAACTGCAAAGTGGATTTCTTATATCGTTTTGAGGGCAATTTAGAAGTTTGAGTGACATTTCAATCAACGGTTTAGAAGTTGCAGTAGCGACATTTTATATCCGACGTTCCTACTTTCTTTTGATCCGTATTTATACAAACCACACAAATAAAAAACATTACCTAGATATTAAATTCTCCTTACAATGAAGTGGTCAATTATGATTTTGGGCTTTTGTATAGGTCTTATCTTGCTGCATTTTCTATTCTTGCAAAGCATTCCGAATTATTTTTTTGGGATAGACCCTCTTGTAAGAACGTTTGGCGCTAAACTTATCAAAGTCCCATTTTACCATTTGAACTAGGACCACAGACTATGACCGTATAAACATTTAAAAAAGTGTATATTGCGAAGTAAAACAGAGCAGAGTGGCGTAGACTCCACCGAAAGAGCGACGCTCTTAAATTATGATGATGATGAGTTACTAATGCTTCGAAGACTGTGCTCTCAGCCACTACATCTTCAAAACATGGATCAAAGCTCCCTTTCCACCAACAGAAGAAGACCAGCGAACCCAGCCGAGCAGTTCGAATGGGGCGGTTGCGGCGACGCGGCTTACGGGCCGAGGTTCGCGCGGCGGTTCTTGGACGCGAGGGAACTTGAGGCGGATGCGCGAGCGCTGATGAATCTACACAACAACCGACTCGGACGGAAGGTGAGCGAGGTATAGGATTTTTTTAATAAGTAGATGTTTTTGGAATGTTTATATGAGTTTGGGTTATAGTTTTTATTCTCTGTTGTATCTGTTATGTATGTTGAAGGAATAAGTGTTCCCATTAGAAAGTAACGTTGTTTCATAAAAGCTAAGAAACTCCTGAAGTGTTCTACCTCTAGGTAAATGCCTTACACAGCTTTTCCAGTAGTGAGAGTTCCTGACTCTCTTCATCTTTAGGTATAGCAATTGCAAAAATGCAGATCACGCTAAAAATCAGACAGCAACATTAAAATTAGTCGCTCTATCATCAAGGATACGGTTCCTTAATTAAAGGGTGTGATTTTCCACAAAAAAAAAACTATTTTGTTACATCACGACGATGTATTTAATATGTGATACGAGTACCTAGTCTTGGTGAAAAGCAATAGATACAAAGATTTCTACTAAAAAGCAACTCTCCTGCATACCTACTTCTCTTACTTGTATTTAAAAGTAGGTACATACTTACATCTGCGCTTACACGTCTCACAACCAAGCATTAAAGAATATAAAACCCCGAGGATTCAATTCAATGCTACTGATCAGTGTACATCCGATTACTATCAAATAGATACTCAGCCACTGCGCTCTAAACAGACCTTAGCATTTGTACTCATAAACGCTGGGAAATATCTATGTAAGCTGTAATCATTTACAAACGTTTCAATCATACACTTGTTGCTGAGAATACGAATGCTACACTGAAATTAGTAACAGATCTGCGGATGCATTGTAACTGTTCTGAAATTAATATGTACTTAGATAGATACTTACCTACTTCGTGAAGATATTATTATGAGGAGATCAAGAGACACAATGCATGAATGTAGCGAATTTTAAATCTGGTTCTACTTATCCAACTTTATTATTTACCTATGCGAAATCCTTTACAAGCTAACAATGTGCTTTTTAAATGAGGTGGCGAAACATTAAAGTTTAATGCATTTTAAACACTTTTTTAATCCGAAATGAGCGCTTGAAGGTGGCTTGAAGCTTTCTTTGAAGGTTCTTTGAAAATTCCAATCAAAAAGATCTTACTTACTAAAATAATCTCTAATAAAGCTATAAAGCTCTAATATCACCTAGTTTTACCATAATAAACACAAACTGCTTATTACTTAAACAATAATTACTTATGCAAAAATCTAAAACCTAGTAGTAGGTAGGTACCTAATTATGCAAATATCTAAAAGTCTAGAGCATTCATACAAAAACAACGGCATTCCTTAGAAACTGAGCCCTGTATATTTAAGGTTGGTAGCCCCGGGGGCTAATTACGTGTGGGGCAATGAGGGGCTATAGCGGGAGCGTACCTATGGCTGGGGGCGGTCGGCGCGGGAGGTATATCGTGATTCGGATGGGGGCCTTTTGGTTGATGGGGAAGCTGCATTTATGAAGTTTATGATCTTTTGGAGAGGCCCATGCTCAGCAGTGGACAGCTATAAGCTGAAATGATGACTGATGATAAAACCTCTTAACTGTTAAACACCTAAACAATCGTCGAACTGAGGTAGTAGGTACTTCTATCCAAAAACATTACCCTTCCTTTTGGCTTTGCCGTAGTCGGGTAAAAAAAAACAAACAATATGGCGTAAACTTGCTTCTCTATTTTCTTTTGCTTTTCGAGATTTTCCTGTCATTTGAGATAATATGAGGTTAATGAGATGTTTAAAATGGAATTAACTTACCTACTTACCTATTTCAATATTTATCAATGGTTAAATGTACGTACCTTATATCTTGGAAAACAGCTAGGAAACAAAGAGTACCTAATTAGTTTTTTAACTGTGTTATAAGTACATAAGGCAAACTGTAGTTATCGTAGGTGCCTTAATACAAACATAATCCGCAGAACCCACAACCCTTTACGCACTATACACACACTTATTTTAAAATTCAAGTCACGAACCATCAGTTAAGAGATATATTAGCGCTCTTGGTGAGAACTCATCTCAACATCTTATTACTGAACCAAGCTGCCATATTAGCATTTTATTTTACTCTTTCCCGCCTAAAAATATGCGCCATTTTGTTCTTTGCTTTTTTAATTTTTACTTTTTTTCATAAACAGCCAGTCTGCGCGCGAACGTGTAGACAGATAAAAAATAGTTGTTGTTAAAATTATTAATTGTATTTTAGTTTATGATTATTGGTTTTGGTTTTTTAATAATTCGACGTTCAATTTTGTTTGGATAATGAAGTGGTCGGTTAAGGCGAGAAACCTTTATTTGTTTACAGATATTTTGATTAAGGTCAGATTATTTATGAGCAATTAAATGTGTGAATCGATGAGTTTTTGTTAAATAAACAACAATAACGTGTTTACCCTTAAGTAATTAAGTTTAAGGTGGCATCATTGCAAGAATACAAGATTCCAGCATTTAAATGGGCTTCTTTTCAATAAGTACCTAAGGGGACATAATTCATAACGGATAACTATAATTAGACTAATGACATAAACTGAGTACTAACAGGCTGTTAATATCTCGCTGAGAAAACGATTAAATGAAGAAATGTCTGTTTTATTGGCATTTGTCAAAAAATTCCTAGTTTCACGAAACCCGGTGGTTTATATGGTTTATACAACTACCCCCTTACAAAACGAGTTTTAAAGAGAGTTCGACGTTAGTTCGTTTAGTTTGACGTTTCGGCTATGGACGTTTTGTAATAAGGGGGCTAGTGTGCTAAATATAAAATCGTCTCAATTTTTTTTTTTTTTGGCTGAAGACAGCAAGCTATAAAACCTTCTTTCTCTCCAACAGATGGTAAAAGACCTAATCCGCCACGAGTGCAAATGCCACGGTGTGTCGGGATCCTGCTCCGTAAGGACCTGCTGGCGAGCCCTGCCTCATTTCCCTGAAGTGGCCAGGGCTCTGACAGAGAAGTACCGAAGAGCCAGGAGTGTCGCTACCAAGCCGGGGCAGGCGAATCTACATGTTGTTCTTAGGTTGGTTTTATTTGTTAAGCTAATGCTAGTGTTGCTATATCCATTTGTAGTAAATGGTGGTAAAGGCTTGTTGTTTGTAACTTTGTACCTACATTAAAAATAGTGCCATTTTATTCAGATTTTTCAATGTCAGTTGCAGCTATAAATGTAATTGAGTTTACCTTTGCTACAACTGATAACGTATAGGTATAGATATATAATATAACAAGTTAATAGGTTAGCGAAGCAGCAGAATTTATAAGGTTGAAAGAAAGGCTCTCCCCTAATGGACGCCATTTTGTTTTTTCATAAAAACACGTTCATTTTTGAGCGATGAATTGGCCCTATAGGTATTGAAAAAAGTGCATATCAACTACCTCCCTTAAACCTGTGATAAACAAATTATTGTTATTTACCACACAGACCGCTAGCGAACCCTCGGCTAGGCCGTCAGCCGCGTAAATCCGAGATGGTGTTCTTAGAGCCGTCACCGACGTACTGCGAGCCGGACCCCACCACCGGCTCCTTGGGGACCCACGGACGACACTGTAATAGGACCTCTAGAGGTAACTGATTCTGGTCGGAAGTTGTATTTACAGTTGGTTTTGATGCTCATACAAAATTTCATAAGTATAATAGGTACATATCTATCACGTCTCTCATTGTGGTAGGCAGAGACAATTTCCCTTCACTTGCTACAATCACAAACACACTCTTTTCGCTTCATCCACATTCATGTTGAGAAAAAACCGAATCCGATCGACTACAAGTCAGAATGTGGTGTAAAATGCTGCACGAATTGTTTATTTAGGCTTATTTCTTTGTAAAAAAATTAGCCTTCGATTCTTTTTCGGGCAACTTTCAATTAGTCCACAGAAGTAGTCAAACCGTCTTCGCGTTTGAAGTGTTATAACCCTACAGAGTTTCTTGCTAGGTTGTTCTCTGGGGAAAACTGCACTCTTGCGAATAGCTCTAGCATTAACTTTAAAAAATTACCCGCCCTAAGTTTTGTCAAAACCTGCAGGATTAAATGATTTTTTATTTTCATTTTTCATATATGGATAACCTGAAAAATGTTAGACAATCCTACAGTGGATTTCCGCAATTACATACTTACTTACTAAAATTAACCCCCCCCCCCCCTTACTTAAAAAGCCACCCTTCGAGTGTCTTACAATGCTAACCCTTTCCTAAATTTTCAGGAGAAGGCAGCTGCGAAACCCTTTGCTGCGGCCGAGGATACAACACGGTGCGAACTGTTGAGGTCACTCAGTGTAAGTGTCAGTTTCACTGGTGCTGCCGAGTCACTTGCGAGACTTGTAAAGCGGTTAATGAGGTGCATGTCTGCAAGTGATGATGAAGGGATCTTTTTGTGAAAGGGTTTTTTAAAAAATACGCGTAGGTATGTCGATTGAAGGCTGAAACACACCGGATGCGTATGCGTAGACGTAGACGTACACATCGACGTGACGCAAGCGGTGACAGTTCCATACATTACAACTCAGAGGTACGCATATGTCTACGCATACGCAACGCATACGCATCCGGTGTGTTTTGGCCTTGAGGGATTACAGTAGTTATCTGTATATGCACGTATTTCCCAAATTGCTAGTTTAGCTGTTGTAAGTTGTGGTTGTAAGGCCCAGAACACACGGGGAAACGCAACTGCAAAGAAACTGCAACTGCTATAGTTACTTTAGAGTTGCGTCGTGTGTGGTTTTCTAAAGGAGTTTATAACAGAAACTTAGATGCAACTCAAAAGTAACTAGCAGTTGCATTTTCGTTTTCCCGTGTGTTCTGGGTCTAAGTATTGGGACCTATCGATAAATCGCGTAAACATATAAAAATAAAATACATACATACATACATATCTGTCACGCCCCTTTGATTGTTCGCTCTCTATTCCTATTGATACCCTATGGTGGAGCAAGCAAATGTAAATCCTAAGAAATTACGACTAACAGTACAATTAGGTACATTTTAAAACCCTTTTTTCTTTTAGTTAGAATCTGTTGAGAATTACAAAGTTACGAAAGTCGCAACGATATGAATTATATGTACTTATTTAATTTCCTCTTTCCTGTTTTGACTATTTTTTTTACATCTTCATTGATATCAAGAAGTTGGTGGCACATCATAGGCTTAGAGCCTGTCCACAAGACGCGTTTTACGCGCGTTTGCACTGGCGCGTACTCGAGATACTTGAGCTACATATGTCGCGTCTGATGCTTACGCGTGTTTCTTCAATCGCGCGTAAAACGCGTGAGCTAATAAGTTTCTAAATAATATGTATATAGCATGTACCCAGTGATACCTATAGTCTATAGTCACTGTCTTTACCTCATCTAAATAAAATAAAAAGTGTACCTATCTACCTATTAACCAACATATCTATTGCATTAATGTCTATATATTCTTCAGTCCTTTAAGGCCTCATTTAAACATAAAAAAGCGACATAAACTTAAAAACACCAAGTTCTTTAATATTAAGAATTTCAATTGTACTTAAAAACAAAGTATTTCGTAAATTGTATTAATTTTACATTCCATTGTTTTTTGTACTTAATTTATATTAGTTTTAAATTAATAAATAATAGTATTATTATAAATATGCTTTAAAAACGATAAATAATTTGCCGTTAACTATTAGCAAAGTTTTGTGGCAGATAGAGCAATTGAAAACGTGCCAATACGATGCCACAGACGTATGAAAACTGCTGTAACTTGCACATTCTCTCTCAATATAACTTTTTGACCGATATTTCGTTTTCTCCATGGTCTAGACAAAGCCTAGGTCTGAACAAAGAAGTGGCGACTTTTTCGCCCCGAAACATTCCGGGCAGTTTTCGATAATTGGTCATATCCGCCACGAATCGTTGCCAATAGTATAAAAATAACTGTATTTTACTGATATTCCCTTAATAAATTATCAATTAGGCATCTAGGTACTTATTTAAATAAAAAGAACATTTTGTAAATAGACCATTCAACCTACCAGTGTTTTATATCTATGCATTTAAATGTAAGACTCAACGGCTTTAAAATTGTTATTTTAATTATAAATAATCATGTTTCGAGTACTTGTAATCATTCCAATGAGGGTCCGATTTCATAAGCACGTTTAAACAACAAGTCTAATTAGTTCTTTTTATAAAAGAAACTTGACTGACGTTGTAGAAAATATCGTTAATTTTTATTCATTATGCATCGTGCTGTCTTCTTCTGATTCATAACAATGACAGTGTTAGATAGACGTTTAATGGAGTTGTTAACAAATGACCTTTTCTGCAACATACAGCTGAATAAACGTGTTATGGAAATCGGACATAGGCTAAGTTTTAACTTATTCACAGTAACACTTATACAATTTTGGAATAAAATTTTTGTCACTGAAACTTTAACTTTTTTTACCTAATCAAAAAAGAATCAGATACTTTTCCTCGCTGCTTTTTTTTAAGCTGAAAAGTCTACGAAAAAGCTCTCAAAAGAAAAGCACGCCTGTTAAAAGTTCATTTCAGTCGTTAAAAGTTCATTTTCAAAGTGTCACAACTCGCGAGACGCTTTGTAAGCTCATATGAGCTTTTCAGAGCTTTCCCAACTTTTAATTGGCTGGAAGCTTTAGCCAATTAGATGCAACTTACAATTTGAAAGCAGACCTCGCTTACAAATCTTTTTGAAAAAGTGCTTAGCAACTTTTCTTTGGATCTTTTGCCTTGTTAAAATTCGCAGGAAATGAAACGCACTGTATGAAATATGAAACAACTTTCATAGAATTACCTTCTGTGCCCTTGCTCGCACAGAACGTAGGTAAGTACATAATAAATATCCAATTAATTAATTGATCAAAAATCAAACATGAGTACCTTATGTACTTCCTCACTACTTAGCAGCTTTTAAACGTTCACTAAAGGCGAGGGAAAGCGCCTACTTATCATAGGATAATGATTAGGACTGACTAATTAATCCGTAATGATAATGAATTACGCTGGCTCAATGCATATTGGTGGAATTCACATATTCCTTCGAATTTCATATGAAGATCGAAACTATTAAGTAAGTAAGTGATATTACAGGAAGAGTAACTAACTTAGGTTCTTGCTTGAATCAGAAATTACTAAGAGTACCGTGTAAATATGCATAGCTTTTCTACTAAAGATACCTGCAGTGACTTACTGCAACCTGACCGCAAATTTATACATCTCTATTTAGCATGAATAAAATCAGCGGCCTTATCGAACAAATATATTTAGCTCGTAATAAATTAAACTCGATTTTCGTAGCCATAAACATGGTTGTAAAGCAAACATGCCCGACGCGCAATCAGATATCGGCTATAACTCACGAAAACTGGTATTCCATGCAAATTCGCCGGTTTCAAAATGATTGATACAGTAGTTCTAGTGTTTACCACAATTTGTAGCCTCTGATACCACTGTGATTTGCATATTTATCGTATTTAGCAGTATTTTCAAAGGACTATTTAGTATTTTTTACATCGACAGTTGTTGGCGGCAAGTTTTCGGTTTTTTAAATATTAATATTGCTACTCGACAACAGATGGCAGTAGCGACTATGAACGTTTCTTTCTAAGTATTTACGTTGACTAAAAGTAAATTTTTAAATAACAGTAAATTTTCAATAACATTCATCGCCTTGATTTTATGAAACATTTAATAAATAAATGACTATGTTTTCTTTTTCATGTATCATTTCTTTTAAATGTAAGATGACAATTTCTGTCCTTTCTTTATAAGAGTACGTGCTTACGTGTAACGAAACTCATCTGTCAAAGTGGCGTCCGACTACTTTGTTTTGCGATTATGTTTTTGAATTAAAAATCTCTCTTTTCTTGAAATTAGCGATAATATAACTCTAAACATGCCAAAACCAACGTGTGTTCAATGCGGCAACAACGATTCTCTGTTATGGAGGAACGCAGAGAACGGCCAAATTTGCAATGAATGTTACATATCGAATAGCGTAACTAAAGAAGTAAAAGTCGAGCTTACGGCTATTTCTATTGAAAAAGAGGAGGACAAACATGATACTGAGGAAAAGGGTGGGAAGGAGGGTGAGTCTACGCCTGCTAAAGCGACCGGGAAGGGGACTAGAAAGAGTACGAGAGCTACGAGGTATAAAGCTAAGACTCCGGCCCCAACACCTGCCAAGACATCGGCACCACGCGGGAGAGGCCGCAGGAGTCTTTTTAAACGCCAGCCATTGAAAGCGCCGACAGCTACAGCCACTGTTGTGACCAGTGATTCAATATTTTATAAGGTAAGTTATGAATTCTTCTATACCTATGCAATAATTTAAAATGGCTTATTAGAAATTAATGAGTGTGGTTCATGTAAGCATCAAAGAGGAAAGACATTCCTAAATCTACATAAAGTAGTATCAGATATTTATGTTTAATATATTGTAGTTTAAATGGACTCTCTGTAATCAAACTACGTCAATTCTTATTTGAAACACATACCCCCAGTTGCATAAAGGTCTATCTGCACACATCCGAGCCATGTCCAGGAAAGATATCATTCATAAAAATTTTTATAGATTTGTCCACACACTTTGTCATGACTGCCTGTCCCGGACATGGCCCAGATGTGTGTAGATAGACATAATACACTATCAAAGTTATCTATCTATCCATTAAATATAGTACTGTCTTCTTCTAATTTTAGCACGTAACCGAAATCGGAACTAACAATATCATCTTGTAAATTGTCGTTATTTTGAGTTATTTATTCACCACCCATGCCCTCCTGACAATGTCACTCAAGTGCCAATAGATCCTTGTAGTACTGTACATACCCTTTGCAATTGGCATTTATTATATTCCACTAATTAATACTTACATAAAACTTATCTTCTCAGGGTAGCTACATGCAAATAGGAGATATAGTGTCAATGACTGATGTGGAAGGGGGTACGTACTACGCACAGATCAGAGGTTTCATGACGGACGAGTACTGCGAGAAGAGTGCCGTTGTAACTTGGCTGTTACCGACTAAAGCCAGTCCACCTCCAGAGAAGGGATTTGATCCTGCTACTTATATTATTGGTAATTTTTTAAACTTCTTGATTATTTTTTGGTTATAATAACTTATAAGATGTTATTTGAGTATCTGCTTACCAAAGATAGGTGTCTTATAAAATATGTTTATGGAAAAGATATCCCTTTAGACCTAAAACACTATGTAAATATTAACGTAGGTCACTATTTACCTTAACAATACATAATTATGTTGTGGCTAGGACAAGAACCGTAGAAAAGAGGAAGTGAATTATTCTCTGTAACTAAATTCTCAGCATCTTTCAATATTTGATCCTCAAACTCAGTGTCCTTTTTAGTTCAAGAGACACTCCTTTTAAATAAAATCTATTTAACATTTAAAATACAACAACTAATCAGCTTGTTTCTTTTAGGACCAGAAGAAGAGCTGCCACGAAAATTAGATGTAATGGAATTTGTAATGCACGCTCCTTCGGACTACTACAAGGCTAGCAACAGTCCATACCCACTAGTGGACAATGAACTGAACAACTATAATGGATACATTTGGACTTCTCTAGAGCCTAAAGAGAGAACGTAACACAGTTTAGTTTAATTATGTACTTAGATTTAATTAATAAAGTAAGATTTTAATGACTTTTTGTTTGATGATATTATGAGTTTTATTAATCTCTTGTATTTTCCCTGTTTCGAAAGGCTGTCCTTAACAGCGCAAATGATAAGAACAAACTATTTATGAAACCGAAACTTGGCAGTATGGTTATAAAACCCCTTGCTTAAATTGATATTGCAAAAACGAAACGCAACTGTCACTGTCAAGTCAACTTTTGCTTTGAGGTTATATTTCAGTAGCGGGCGGCGGCGTTCCTTTTATTTTACAAAAACATTCGTTATAAAACAAAGAAAAATCACATAATTTACAAAAATGAGTCGTAAAGAAGCTCTTTCATCATTTATTCAGCAAATCCACGGACGCCCTGTTGTTGTTAAACTGAATAGCGGCGTCGATTACAGAGGTACGTTACTTCCGTGTTTTATACTCGTGTATCTGATTTCATGGTTTATTTGCTTTGATAAACTTTTGAATATCCATAAAATTAACTCCTTGTGTCCACTAGATTGTATAAGTAGCTGAAATTGTATTATTTATTATGTTCAATTCATTGTCAGCTTACATAGTGTTGACCTCCAACACATAAACATTTACATAGGCACTTACCTTTGTTTCTGGTGCCGTGTGTTGACTAATCAAACGGTCGAGCATATAAATAAGTATTCTGGTCATGTACTTGTGCCTAAGTCTACTAAATAACCAATAAAACTCCTCTTATGATGCAATTCGTATTCTGTCAACATTTTTCATTTTATTTACGTACATCATGTACTTTTTTGTTTGAATCTTTGAGAGTATTGAAGTCGCATTAACTTGTGGATTATAATTAAAAAATTATGGGCTTAGGAAGGTATTTCTTGTCAACAACACCTTTACTTTACTATAAAACACAAACTCACCACAGTAGTACCTATACTAATACATACATACATATTCGTCACGCCTTTCTCCTATTGGGGTAGGCAGAGACCACTTCCACCCACTTGCTACGATCCAGACATACTAGTACTAGTAAAATAATTAGGTATATTATAATATTGTTTTTTTTTTGTTCTAGGTGTCCTAGCCTGCCTAGATGGCTACATGAACATAGCTCTGGAGCAAACTGAAGAGTATGTAAATGGACAACTAAAGAACAAGTACGGAGATGCATTTATTAGAGGCAACAATGTCTTGTACATTAGCACTCAGAAGAGAAGAATATAATGTTTATGTAAGTTAGGTTATAATTTAATTAAGATAATAAAGTAAGAGTTTTGCAGTTTTTTAATATTTTTTTCATAAAATACGAAAGATATTTTAATTATTCTGACATCATAATACAATACAAGTAATATAAATAGTTAAAAAATATGATTTCTATTAAATACAATACCTGATTTAAAGAAACTAAAATTTAAAATTGGTTTATCTTACTTACAATACAATACAAATATTCTTTATTGCACAAAAGATATAAGGTACATCCACAAACAAGAATATAAGAAGCAACAGGCGACCTTATTGCTAGGTAGCAATATCTTCCAGGCAACCTTAACTACTTACTTACTTTGAAATATTTAAACTTTAAATAATGGCTACTATTACTATTCTATTTAACTTCATTTTCATGTTCTGCTCCTGGATAAGTGTAGTAAAACTTAACTTCTTCATTGTTTTGGTCCTGAAAAAAAATTATTTAACAAATTAAGCTATGCTGTTGTGACTACCTTGTTCAAAATATTGTATATTTTAATCAAATCACTTAGCTCTGACTAAATAGAGAGAGATGGAGGTAATATGAGCTAGCAACAAACCCTATGTACTTTAAACTCATTTTAGTTTTTTTTTTTTAAATGAAGATATGAAGAATTGTTATATCTCATACCTTATTCTGATAAGAAGCTGGCCCCTTTCCATTACCCAAATCAGCAATTAAATTCTCTCCTCTATAACCATACATTTTTTCATACAATCCTCGGTTATTCTTCCCAGCATCAGGTTCGAATTTCAAATCCACACGATAATTCAAAATCCTCGGATTAAATAATGGCGCCCAAAAACTCGAATACACATAAACACCACATGCAAATTGTAAACACAATGTTGCCAACACAAAAATACCAATTTTTAAAAACATTTTGAAGACTGTATTATGCAAAAGGCTGAATGGAAATGATTTCTGGCGGGAAATAAACGAGAACAGATGATGCTTCTTTAGTAAATAAAGCAAGGAAAACCAGCTTATTTTGCAGGCCTCAAAATCTCAATTTAATGGACATTCAATGGATGCTTGATTTATCCAACTGCATTTTAAGTTGGTGTTGTAAATGTACGTATTCTAATGTAAAATATGAATAAACATGGTTTGTTTGATGAGTTAACATGTTTCAAGGTTCTGAAGATGTCTTTATGTTAAGGAGAAGGATTTATAATGAAAGATAGACCTTATTACTTAAATCTTGGTGTAATGTATTACATTTGTAATGTAGTACATCTATCAATGATACTTATTCCTACCAAAACTTCCATTGATTAGAGTACGTATCATCGAACACTTCCTATGCCGCCGTGTAAAATTTTCAATGCTGCCAACATGGCGGCATAGGAAGTATTCTATGAAACGCACTATGAATAAATATATCTTTTAATAGCCTTTTGTGTCCCTTTGGCTGGGCAAAGGCCTCCCTCGCATTCTTCCATGCTTTATCTCAGGAACCTTCCGAATATCTTTGTATTTAAAACATTTACCTAGCCTTAACAAAATGGAAGTTACTGGTAAGTATGGTCATTCAAACAAAAGAGCAATTGGTTTTTTATAGCACTTCACACAGTGACGACTTATGGTGCGATGCGGACACGGTACGGACAAGCAAATAAAACTTGAAATAAATAAAACATAAAATTCTGCCTTTTAGACTTAAAAATCTCAGATATTGTGGTGTGGGGTCAATTCTGAGTACACAGATTACTTAACAGTAGCACAGAATACCAAATACATATCTACATATCCGTCGCGCCTCTCGCGTCTCTTCGTTAGGGAAAGAAGTGTGTTTGGGTCGTAGGAAGTGGTCTCTGCCTACCCCAGTGGGAATACCAAATAATAGTAAAAAGGTACCAATAAAAAAAACATGCTCACTTTTAACCATTTATTAAATTAAATAATACAAAAAAACATCACTAGAATTTCAATAAAGTATCTCAATAACTCTTTGAAAGTTTTTTCGAGTATTGCAATGGTATAGGTAGGTAGTACTTCATTTTATATTTTTTTAAACCCAATTAAATTTAGACTAAGCATATAGGAGCGCTCTTTTGGCTTTATTAAAAAAAACTATTTCATACTAATGAATGCCTTCCAAAGGCGAAAATGATTTGTATTGATAAAGTTCAGGTCCCCCATAGCCGTACAGAAGTTTCCCTTTGCCATTCTCATCGTAGTACGGGTATCGGTATTTTGGCCTGGAAATTGCAGAATTTAACATTAATTAGGAATTAAGGAAATCAATATGAACGCTAATTAAAAACAGGTACGTTTGTAAAGTACATACAGAGTCAGTACAGTACAAAAAAGGTTTGATTGGCCTTAAAAACCTTGATTTGTACCTAATTAGGTAACATGTATAAAATCTTTACGCTCATTCAAATGTTCCTATTTTTACGAAATTTGCAAAATTTTATATCAACTTGGCTGTTACTGCATAAGTACTAGAAGCCGGGCCGATATATTTAAAAGTTTCTAAAAATATTAAATCATTAAAACAAAAGTACATACCTCTCAAAGTACTGGAAATTAGGTGCTCTTGGTTGAGGACCTGTTGCCTGTACGACGATTAGTGAGCAAACCATTGCTATGAGCTGAAATAATAATTAAATACTAATTTAATTCGAGAAAAAGAGAATAAATAATTTTAGCTTGTAGGTATTATCTTTATCAAAGTTTATTTTGGTTCACAAACGCCATCTTTGGGGTACTTTGTTTCACAAACAATGAATGGCAAATTACGACATCTATTGTCGAGTAGTGGAACTAGAATTTTATTTATTTTCTTTGATTTGATTCTTGTTTCAATAAAATGGTTATTTAATCTGCAAGTGAACCTAAATAAAGTTACGGTAGAAAGGTCAGAAACAGTTATGATTTTGTATTTTTATTGATATACCTTCCTAACTTATTGATAGTACCTACCTATTATTCTTTTTAAAATCAATACCTATTAACAAAAATAGGTTTAAAATAAAACCTGTGTCTACACAAAAAGTGCGTTTGCAGTTTTGTAGACGACACCTACACGATTATGTACTTATGTAAATATAAAGAAAAGATGAATTATTTTTACCTACGTAATTAATTAACACACAGTTCATAAGCACCTGCGCGCGACCGCAATGTGGAAACTCATAAATCAAGGCCATAACCCATCCTTTAACCCTAACATCACCGAAAACACATAACGAAACATTTCATAACAAATTACTTAATAGAAAAAACATTAAAAACTCACCACTAAAAGAAAACAATTGAAAATCTTTGCCATTTTCCTTTACGCACTTTCACAACTTTTCCCGCTAAAATTGAACTGTCAAAAAACTTTTTTTCTGGAAATAACTTTAGGAGCACTGGCACGGAGTTGTATACGGTCGACGTGCGTGTGTCTTTGAGCAAGGAGGTTACAAAACTGAGAGGTGTTGTGGTGGTGGAAAGCGTGCATAGAATGTTAATTATCCTAGTTACCTACTTAACAAAGTTGTCACACGTTAAATAATGAGGTCCTGCAGTTACTTAACTGATAGATAATTTACTAAAGAATTTTTAAACTAACTTCAAAATTCCTAAATCACTGTATCTTTTATAAAGTATAGGAGGATTAAACTGTCTTGATACTTGAAGAAATCTTTGCATCGTTAGTTACTGCGTCAATAGAAAGCTATCTAAGCACTGGATGATATTGTAATGCTGTTCAATTTGCATTAAATTAAAACATGCAAGTAACTAAGAAATTACTTGAGAACTCAATTTAATTTATAAAATAATACTTTACTTATAGGTTATTTCGGGAGCACTATAGTAGATTCATTTATGTTAAAAAAAGTCCAATACCTACAAATTCAAATAAGAAGGTATTACCAATAAAGTTCCCATAGCATAGCCATAAATTAAATGAATAAAACAAAACTCCAAAAGTATCAAAACCTCTTCACTAAACTACAATCATAAGGCCAGAAGTGAAAGTTGCCGTAATGTACCGTAATACCCCGCTATGATCTCGCATCTCTCTCGCACATACACAACTGAGTAGGACAGCCTTGTCTATCTGACCTGACGCAAGTTTTCCTCTGTCGGTGATGCGTAACCCTGCTCCATGACGGAAGTCGTGGGTTCGATTCCCATTGGAGACAAACATTACTGTGATGTATAGATATTTCATTCGCAACGCAATACAAACGTCTGAAACTACTAGAGGCTGCCCGCCACTTCGTCTTCATTTATAGACATGTATTGAAAAACTTACACAATATCTTTAAATTTATTCTAATGTTTAAAGTTTAAGCTATTTTATTGTAAGTTTCATTAAAATCTGTTCAGTGGTTGTTTTTGCGTAAAAGTTTTTTTTGTTTGATCAAGGCATTGAGTAATTAAGTTTTTTAATACAAGGGAGGTTCCAATTAAAATGTCATATAAATTTTCCATTTTATTTATTATTATTTGAACTAACCAAATGACTAGAAATACGTAACAAATAAATTATAATCTAACACTTGGTAATAAATATCAGAGTACAGCGAGCAACAAAAACATTTTACAAATCTACACAGATTTGGTACAAACTTAATCATTATCACAGGTGATTAATTACTAATTTTTTTAAATAATTTTACTACTTTATGTAGACAGTGGAGTTTCTTTGTTGACTGTACCTACAATGATATAAATGGCATGCAATCTTTTTTTTTGTGTAAACTTTTCAAGGCGTGATGGATGAATGAGTCAATTTCTTTAGCCAAAAGAAAGTACCAAGTAAGGAGGATTTCATGAAATAGTTCCTATACCGCCATGTTGGCAGCATTGAAAATTTGACGTTACACAATGAGGGTAATGTGGCAGTGCTTTCAATGCTGCCAACATGGCGGCATAGGAACTATTTCATGAAACGCACTCTACTTATCTATTTTAGCTGAATATTATATCATAGATGTACACATATAGGTAGCTATTATATGTGTAAATGAATATATCTACTGTACAATTTTATATTCTATTTATAAATATCTACTTAAGCAACTATGTAGACGATAATAAATCTACGGAATAACATTGCAAACAATATTTTTTTGCAATTTGGTCAACAATCTTGATTTTTTTTAAAATATTTCCTATGCAGCCTTCTCATTCTTGCAGGCACCAAATTAATACCTAGTTGATTGAATAGACAGATAAAATTAAACTGAAAGATATTTTATACCTGTCTCTGTCTAAAACATCATGTTTTATGAAATAGACATAAGTTTATGTGACGGTGAAGCGGGCACTTATCACGCCCCTGACAGAACATGGCAATCGGTTACGTACAAATTGTATGAACTTGTTCACACAGCTCCGTGTCAGGCGTGTATACTGGAACGGACAACTCTGAACACGGGTAGCCATGTCCGGAAATGTGTGGATAGCCCGTATGCGAAATTAGACCGCATTAGTGATTCGATGTGAAATGTGAACACTTTGGTATTAATTCGTATGTTTCATTTTTCGTGACCGCGTGTCAAAGTGACGAAGCACTTAGGTCTTGTTTGATTGATACAAAGAAGTCTTTTGTAAAAGCCCAAATTGCTAATATTGTTTAAATTAAAATTACAAAATGCAATGAAACGTTTTGCCAACAAAAACATGACAATTTGATGTATATTTTCATGTTCAACAATGTTTCGCTCTTAACTCCTAGTTAAAGATATGCATTAAAATTAGGTATTTATTGCAAACATTCGATAAATTTTTAAATTACTATTTTTGTAGCAAATATACAAAAACAAAGCTTACAAAAGTTGTTTTTGTGTAAAAGTACAAAGATGGAAATGTATTGTCGTTAAAATGTAACATTTTTTTTTTGGCGCTTTGTAAAAAGTTTTATGAAAACTTTACATAATTTAAATGTTTTTTTTTTTACTTATTCTAATATTCTTATATTTTATATTTGCCATAGTTGTTTTTATTGCTCTTCTTTATATTGCTATTGAAGCATTCCAAGTTAAGCTAAGCTTTAGAACATGATTGGATTTTGTTCGTCAAAAACTTGCAACACTCATACACTTTGTTGCCAATTAAGTCATCTTAATTTTCAACGCTTATAAAAATTTTTAAAGATCTAATTTAAAGTCAATTTTACTGAAATCTAGACTACCATTTAAACACATTTTTATTTTTTATTTTATGGCCTGGTTGCTAATTATTTTACGGCTATTTTCAGAACTTTCAACTTGGCATACTACTTTTTCGCTACTTTTGGCCTGACAGCGTTAACCTTTGAACCAAGATGGCCGCTACAGAAGCACATTTCATGGCAATACTTTACCAAACTAGTTATCTCAGCAAGCTTCTTCTTCTTGCTGTTTCTTTAACCGTCAGTTAGTTTGAACCACGCCCATAATTTGGCTCTGATAACTAATATAGTCCATAACTTTTTGTGTGACTGTTCGTGGCCTAGTTAACCTTGCCGCTGCCTCTTCGAATTTTTGCTTATTCCGTCTGATGTATGCATGAGTGTCTGTTACTAGATTATTTAGTTTTTCCGGGCTAATTTCGTCCATTGCGCATTCTTGCATTAAAGGCGGGTTGAATCTGAAATAGCTGTTTGGTGGTAATAAGTCGTTTAGGACTAAGTGGGTACCTGAAACAACAACAAAAAAAGGATTTACTAAAAAATATATTTGTCTGAATGTATGGCAGTATGTTAGAAATATCTCCACTTAAGTACTACGACTATTTAAGGATGCCTGTCGTTATTCGTAGCTAAGATAAACAAAATCGCTAAATAAAAATAAAACTGTTTGTTTAGACGGTGTGCCAAAATAGCTGAAGTACCTATGTCTAAATCAATTTAGAAGAGTATTGCTAAAATGCCATGGTCATGCCAAAAATGCCATAGTTATGCCAAAAATGCCATAGTTATGCCAAAAATGCCATAGTTATGCCAAAAATGCCATGTTATGCGAAAAAATGCCATGGTCATGCGAAAAATACTATGGTCATACGAAAAATGCTATTGTTATGCCAAAAATGCCATGGTTATGCCATAGATGTGCCAAAATTTCTTTTTACCTTCAGTATCAGTAGCAGAATCAAGTATCTTGTTGAATTTATCCTTCCAGCTTGTTCCAGAAGTATCTTTGCTGAGACCCTTGCTCAGCAGTTGGTAATCCAAGTGCTTGTTGAGCGCCTGCCCCGTGCCCACTGAGATCACTGTGCCGTTCTTCAGGGAGTTCGCCCCGAAGAGGAGCTTCGCCTCGTGGAGCCCTACGCTGGTCGGGTTGTTTACCATTATGCCGCCGTCCTGTTGAAGATTAATGTTTCTTTGTAGATTAGAAGCACTCTTTGTTACTACCAATGGACGAGTCAAAATTGGCATATGTGTGTATACCGAACATAATTGAAATGCAATTGCCAAAATCACATAGGTGTGGTCTTTTATTAGGAATACCAAAACTATGAGTATGCCAAAATTGCCATTTGCATACCAAAATTTCAATGAATATGCCAAAATTGCCATTATTTATTGGTATAGTAACATTTCTATGAGTATGTCAAAATTTCCACTAATATGTCTAAAATAGCCACATGATATGCCAAAACCTAGGCCAAATCCAAATTGTATTTGTATCAGGGTTATTTGTCTATAGTATTGTTATTCGTAGTCAAAACCACATAAACCTATCAATCTATCATACAGCACCACCAACCTGATGCAACAGCCCGTCCAGCTTAAACTCATTGAAGTAAGTAGGCGCGGCGGCGGACGCTCTGACGGCGTGCCACACCCGCGCACGCGCAGTGCCCGGGAACACCGAGCGCACGCGGAACCCGCACTCGTACGAGCGGAACAGGAACGGGGTCAGCCGGGAACCGGCGTTCACTACGCAGGACACTAGCGCCATCTAGGGACGAAATTATGATTTTGTTTATAATTAATTAATTAAACTAACTTTAAAAAACTAAAACACGCTTTAGCTCGCACTAAACATGCTCATCATCAGATCAGTTCGAAAATACCATATTATTTTATTGTCATCAGTACTCAGAGCGTGTGCAAAATTTCATCCTATTCGAAGACCGAGAAGCGATCTTATACATACTTATATTCTTTCTCCGGTGCGTAAACACACGTTCATTATAAACCTTACACCACCGAGTTACGGACGTCTAGAAGCGCTCCGATGGAACATAAGCTTCTTTTCTACTAGTCGTATCACATTATTAGCGATTACCACTACATTTTTTTGTTAGCCATATGATCCCGCTGGGCAAAGGCCTCCCACGCGACTTTCCATTTAACACGGTCTCCGGTAGCGTCCCGCAATTCCCTTGAAAATGCATCCAGATCGTTTCTCTATCTTTTTTGAGGCTTCTGCCTCGGCGTACATTACCCAACAAAATTAAAAAGTCTCATAGACACTCACTTTAGGCGTATTATATCTGTTGCACTCAGTCAACGTACAATCCTTTAAGTTCTCTTGCAACAACTTTTCCCAAGCGTCAGTGTCGTAGTAGGAATGCGTCCACACCAGTCTTGAAGTACCCCCTATTAGGGAGGTGTTACCGAACATTTTCTTTGATAACGTCATGTACATTTGATTCGCTGTGTCGAGTGTGCCTACGCCGCTTCCTGAGAGAAAAAAGAAAAGCGTAAATTAAAAAAAAAAACGATTAGTTGCATATAAGTATGAGGTGACTAATAAATGTGGATGAAGCGAAAGAAGTGTGTTTGGATCGTAGCAAGTGGAGAGAAGTGGTCTCTGTCTACCCTTTTGGGAGTAGGGCGTGACAGATATGTATGTATGTGTATGTTCAGTCGGTTTTCCATAGAGCGATTCAATACTATAGTTCTTAAAATCTTACATGATTAGAATGAGACATGCCAATACTCGCCGAATAGTGTTGGGATGAAAATGTTAAATCGAGGTTTAAGCGAAATTTTTGTCGACTAAGTTCTTATTACTAGAAATATTTTTAAAATAACTAGTAATTACGAAATAGCCTAATTAAGTACGTAATTAATTCTCCATTTCGAGCTCGGTTAAATACTCGCAGGTACTAAAAAACCAAAGAGTAGTGACACCGTGCGTCAATTTTTAAAAACAATGAATCTACTAACAAAGCTCTTAAAACCTACCAAAACAACTAAACGCAAAAAAAAACTTATAATTACTATTTTCATAGACTTTATGATAATGAAAAATATCGACTTAAAGAACTCGATTGGTCACATCCTTAATTTTTTTCCCGATGATATAACCTTTTTAGAACGTAAAAATATTGAATCTTATATTATTGGATAAGTAATAAGTGTGTTATTAAGTATTATGTTTTACGTATCTTTACGTTTTATGTCGTAAACATAAATTTTCTTGTAAGTATGTATAAATACAATTCATAATTTTAAAATGGTTTTTTGAAAAATGATTATGATTTTTGCTGATGCAAATTACGACACTGATGGGCCGCTTGTATAAAGTTACTTCGCTACTTTTAGTGACACCTGCCATTCTAATCATGTAAGATTTTAACAACTATAGAGGTCATGTTGAGTTCCTGAGTTGTTGTGTCAAACTGTTCCGATTACTTGATTCGATTGCAAATAATTAATGTTGTATTTCATATTGAGTTTTTTTTTTCTGGACTACAAAAAAATATAATTTTTATTGAGACCGAATTGATATACTTAAACGATTTGCTTACGTCAGTTTACGAGAGTGAACGAGGCATCAGTCAATTGACGTCAAAACGAACTTAATCTAACTTAACCTAAAAACTATAAATATTAATTACTATTACTACACATACCTATAACAGCAGCAATAATAGCACCAGTACTGACACCAATAATATAATCGAAGAGGTCGTTGACCCTCCGTCCGGTGAGCTTCTCCAAATGTCTGAGCACTTCAATCGCTATGATACCTCTAATACCGCCACCGTCTATGGACAGAATGTTCGGCCCGGGGCCTTTTGTTGGCCCTGTGTAACCCATTAGAGCTAGAGCCTGGAAAAAATATAATTTATTTTATTGTAAATCCTACAAATATTATAAATGTTAATATTTGTGCCGAAGAATCATGGATAGATGTTTGTCACTCTTTCACGCAAAGACTACTGACGCACAAATTTTGATGCCGATATGGATCATGGATGTTGATCACTCATTCACGCAAAAACTACTGAATTTTGATGAAACTTTATACTGATCGTATGTGTTATTCTTAAGCTGATTTATAAAATTAGAATAACATATAGGCTAACTATATTAAGATATTGCGTAAGTTATCCAAGATATGACGATAAATGCTTACTAAATCGCTGACAGGCTCTAGTATTATAAAATTCAATATTTTTGCTGATGGATGGATGTTTGTTACTCTTTCACGCAAAAACCACTGAACAGATTTCATAATTATTTTAAACTTATCTTATACATAGAATACATATCTATTAGAGTGCGTTTCATGAAATAGTTCCTATGCCGCCATGTTGGCAGAATTGAAAATTTGTACTGCGAAACGTCATCAAGGGTAATATGGCAGTACAAATGGTCAATGCTGCCAACATGGAGGCATAGGAACTATTTCATAAAACGCACTGTATACGTAATAAGTGTAATGACCACATTATGACTTCTATGTATATTCCTTAAAAAAAACTAGACCAGTCATTGTGTAAAACTTGGCCTATATCCAAGCAGTCTATTAGCTGATATGATATTATTTATAAATCATACCTCATTTACAATGCCCTGTACAGTCTTCGTAATAGGTTTGTCATCTTTTAGCCGTTTTTGTACCCTGAGTAGTGCTCGCACTGCTCCTTCCTGTAAAAAATGTAAAAAAAAATATTTTCAAAGTAGTAAAAGAATCATGCTAAGGGCTTATTTCACCAGTTACCTACAGATAAAAATTTTCTGACAGGGTTCAAATGGGGTTTTTCATTAAAGTTCACTTGAAAATTGAAGACTTGAAGAGTAGACAGAATTACACTTTTTATTAAATTTTTTGATCAATCCTACTTAATTATGAATGTCAATGTTTGTGCTGACTGATGTGAGGATGTTTGATACTCTGTCGCAAAAACCACTGAACAGATTTCAATGAAACTTCACAATATTGTAGCTTGCACATCAAAATGACACATAGGCTTCTTTAATAGGCTTTTTTTTCTTATAGCATTGTGTAAGTTTTTATGACGATAAATGCGTACATAATCGCAGAGTTTTTAATATGTATTATAACAAAATAATAGCCATCTTGGCCAACGTTGCCGAGGTAGGCCCAAAAACGATGGGGTGACGACTTACGGTCATTCAGGGAAGATTGGCGGGAAGCAGCTAATAACAGGAGTGTTTGGAGAAGCATGGGAGAGGCTTTTGCCCAGCCGTGGGTCGAAATGTACTAATAAAAAAATTGCAATTCATACCTTTATAGCATAATCTCTAGCTTCAGGATATTGTTGTAAATGATCAATAAGATGTTCCGTTCGTTTCAACAAACATTCAGTAGTTTCAGCCGTTACTATTGCAGATATCACATATGCTGTCCTAGAGTGTATTGATGTCTGAAACGACAAAGATGGAAGATTAAGGTGTTTTATGTGAGTGATAAAGATAGGTAG
This sequence comes from Anarsia innoxiella, assembly GCA_947563765.1. Lineage (NCBI taxonomy): Eukaryota > Metazoa > Arthropoda > Insecta > Lepidoptera > Gelechiidae > Anarsia > Anarsia innoxiella. The sequence goes on from OX387413.1 coordinate 2,069,321, forward strand.
GTTTTTGGTAAATAAATGTGCAGGTTGAGTTGTTTTGTATGAAGAAAAATGTTGTTATTGTCTATGAAATTGAATGATTTATCATATTATTGGATTGAGGTGTATTCAATGATATTATATTATACTAGGTGCAGATATGTTATATGCGCACCTATTTTGAAGACTGTAAATTGACCTAACTATGACTACAACAAGAGAGAAAGAGCGATTGATTTTGACGCGAGAGCGATAAGGATGCGGATGATAAGGATGGTTAGTTTTGAAGCATATTAAAGTGCTGTCATCAGCTGTCATTTTAATCATTTTTCGGCACATATATAAAATGTCAATTACTATGAAGGTAACATATCTATACCTATAAAATATCATTGGGTGTATTGTTATGTTTCTATTTGTGAAAACCTGTAATTGGCTTGCTTGTTAATTTTTAATTTTCTATTATTGTTTAAAGCTGTTGGTTTTCCAATAAATAAATAAATTGTATTGTGTACATATGTCAATAAAATATAATATTTTTTCTCATATTTTGTTTTTCATTGTCATGTAAATTGTGTATTTTTTTTTATAGATCTAAAATTAAATTACAAATCATCCTGTATAGGTAGTCAATTAAACTATGATTTTTATACTTAATCGAGATATGAAACATACTTATGTTTACGGATATCTACTTTTCAAAAAAATAAAAAATAAATAGGTGCCTACTTTTCAATTATACCTAAGTACCTACTTCTTATTTTTAAAAAGTACTTATACTACCTACTTAATATAAGTACTGAAATTAAAGTCATAAAAAATAAGCCAAGTTGAGAACACCCTCCTTTTTTAAGTAGGTAAAAAATACGCATAAAAATTATATAACGCCAACTTTCTCTATAAACATAAAAAATAGACATAACACATTGATATGACATGCACAAATACATTGATAACATTGTTTACTTTCAACTCGTGCGCACTTGCGCCTTTCTGCGCGTTTTATCATGTTTTTGTCAAACCTGTCAGATAAATATTTGACCCTGTTTTTTATAATGTTTGGACATTTAAATGTGGGTGATTTTTGTTGTTTTAAATGAACTCTTTCTAGATCAATAGGTACCTTATCTTTAAAAGATAGGCACTGCTCGACAAAAGATTTCTACTAAATTAGGTATTATAAATTAAGTATTTCCTAAATTGCTAGTGAGTACAAATAAAAATGACTTTCGAATTTATTTTCTACAATTTCTAATTACTTAATCACATTCTATTAAAATACCAATTGGCCTGATGTGATAGAGGCGTGACAGATATGTATGTATGTATGTTTCATTTTCATTTAGAAGACATGTTTCAAACACTGCAAACAAATGAACATCTCACCTTAGTAATAATAGGTTTATTGGATTTCCAACTTTGTTCAGAAATCTTTCCGAAATGCAAATCTTTTTTTAATTTCAACCCTTGAAGGAATCCCTCTATGGTAATCTCTTTGGCCTCAGATCCAACAGTTAAACCTTCTTGGTCTTTCTTCTCTACTTTGTCTTTGGTCTGAGTTTGTGTCTCGTTCTTTGAATCAGCTTCTAATGCGGTCATCTTTACCTCTTTTGTGTTCTCTATCGCTTTTACATCTTGCGTTATTCTTGTTGTTACTGCTTTCTCGAATCTTCTGATTAAATCTGCAGCAAAATAACATGTTAATTTTCAAAATATGTTCTCAATAAACATGGTTGCAATTTAAATAGCATAAAATCAATACCTATCCTTTTATTATTATAATGTCAATGTTTGTGCCAATGGATGGATGGATGTTTGTTACTTTTTAATGCAAAAACTACTGAACAGATTTTGATGAAACTTGGCAATATTGTAGCCTATACATCAGAATAACATATACGCTATATTATTTTGAGATATCATGATTTTTTTCCAAGATATGAGGATGCGTACGAAGCGCGGGTAGCCCCTCGTATGTTATATTCTATCTGTATCATGGGCATGTGTGACTAAGCTAGACTTGTTACTTATTATTGTGACTAGTTAAAGGAATTAATTTATTTATTTAACAGTTTATTGTAAGATGATAGTACATAGAGACAGAAAAAAAGAGAAGTTATACAAAAGGTACAGCATATTTCTTAACGAAATTTCTTCCTGCAGACCCCACATATGATTAACAGTAACATATTTTCAGTTAGGTACATATAATTGCTTACGAAATAAACATTATTTAATTGATTGGATGGTTAGATAATTATTTAATTAATTACTGTAGTAATTGATTATTAATTACTTATTCAAATAAGGCTTTGAGCAATTGATTAAAATATATTTGTCTATTTGTAAAGAGATACAGAAGATTTCAGTAAGCTTTAAAAGTTTTTCAATTTAAGTTAGTCCTTTTATTTTTTATTCCTTGTTTTGTAGTCTCATATCAAAGCAGTCACCTTAGTAACAAACGTTTAACAACCTACTTTCAGTTTATTGACTCTAATTGAGCTGATCTACACAATTGAGAGGCCCAATTTTAAAACTTAGGATATATGTATTTAAACACTCAAGATATTCTAGATTTTAAAATATATTGTAAGCTGAATGACTACAGAAGTTTTAGAAATAGATTTATTAGTAAAAAGTTTAAATGCTAAGTCATAAAATAAAATTTTATGAGGTGTACAAGTAAATTGCTTCATCAGTGATGAGCAGTCCCTTTTCTCTAGGGTTTTCTTATGAATAATATAAAATTAAGTTACTAGACTTACTGTCCCATTGTTCAGGCGTCGCTGGTTTCAATTTCTGCACCAATTTCTCAACTTCAGCGTGCAAATTACTAAGCGAAAGATAATGTCGGATGACTCGCCACTGGCCTCCAAGAGAAGACATTTTCATCACTTCTCTTTACTTTTTTTATACAAAAAGTAAATAAAAGTCTTCTATTTAAAGCAGAAAACACGTATTATACACTTGTAAACTTGTTTAACCTTCACTAATGCGTAAAATACGCAATACAAATGCTGAAGTCACGTACACCAATTTCTTAGCATTTATGTCACAGCGCGCACATAGAAATGTCTAGATCTTCTCGCTATCTCTAGAGAAAATCTTCACGACGAGTCTCTGCCGCACCAACTGATTATTTGCGTTAAAAATCCTTGGCTAATGTAATCAGAAAAAAATATAAATAAATCAATGACGGACGACGACTTGCGTGACGTCAAATCGCGCGATCAGTTCTACCAACCTAAGCGCACCAAAACAAACTATTTCGGGGTATGTTTGACCTCCTTTCTCACTATCACTATCACTTAGTATCAAAATCACTTCCTTGAGCTATAGTTTTTTTTTTATGTTCACTTTACAAGAGTAGATTAAGTACTGGCCGCAGTGTTAATTTTCGAACTAGTTTTATAGTAACATCAAAACATGTTTGCGAAGACTCATATTCGCGATAAACAAGCACGACTGCGCAGTGCATGTGCGGGTATGGCAAGATATGACGCCACAACCACACCTCCACGCGGGCCATTCAAAGCGCTGCATTTGTAAATAAACATCGTATGATCCTGTTTTGAAACTGTTCCAACTTTTTCACTTCCGCGTACAATTAATGACGAAGCTCGCAAATTATATTGCAATACTTTTCTAGCGAGTTGGGTAGAATGTGTAGGTTTAAAAAAAAGTTATTTGGAACGGAAGTTTTTTCATTGTCCAGCAGTGGGATTAGCCACTCCTCAAATCCATTGTTTGGATCGAACACCGCTACATAGGTACCATCGTTACACAAATTACTTACTTACCTACCTTTTTTTTCTTAATAATTCACATGGATATTCACCTAAGTTATACCCCCCTTACCAGAGTAGGTAGGTACCAAACTACCTTAATCTTTTACGAAATCCTTTAGATATGTACCTACTGAGATAAAAGAGAGTGTGTGTGTACCTACTAGGAAGTAAAGTTCGCCATAAAAAGAAGCCAATAATGACCCCCAGTAAGTTTTATCATATTTCCGTATTAATTTAATTCAGATAGCCTTGAGCTTCAGATAGCGATATATGCAATGTTTCTTAAGCAAACAACAGTATTCTAAATTCTACATACCGTTTACAAGTTAGATAGTAGTTCTTAGGTACCTATGCATGGCTCCTACTATAAAGTTTTATCATAAGAAAAATTATCGTGTACCTAGGTATCTATATCGAAAATAGTACCCAATACCTAACTAGGAAAGTTTATTGTGTTTCTAGCAAAAGGACAAGTGGTCATTTCTATAACATTCCGCTACGATAACAATCTTTTTAATCTTTAGTTATTACGCTTAGATAATCTAGCTTTGCGATAGGTGTTGCATAACGGCCTTGGCTTGCAAATGGCTAAACATGACATAAGCATCTAGAATTAAAAATAAAACGATAGACTTTAGCAGCTGGCTGAATCTATCCATGGATTCAGAAAACCAGATTTCGCGTTCTGCAGTTGAGTAGGTACATATTCAAAATAAAAAAGAAGTATTTTGCAACACAAAGACACTATTTATGAATCATAATTGTTTGTTTATAAACTGCTGTATTGCAAACAAACAGATAGGTATTTTGGCAGCATGTTACCAAAACAAAACTAAGTCGAAGTTTCGCACGTGAGAATTATTTATCATTGCATTAGTTACTACTACAGGGTACTGAAAAAACATGTAATATGCGCATTTAATATGGCAAATACTTAGTTTTAAAAACGTCACGTATTTTTATGGTACCGGTTGTTTTTAACTTCGTAGTTTCATAGCGCTAATTTTAACAATTATATTTTTTATTGACTAGGTACCTATCTAAGTTACCTATATGTGTTATGTGCCTGGGTAATTAAAAAAAACAAACTGGGTCAACAAAGTAGCAAAGCATTAGACGATTTTTGGCAACTTGCTAATGGAAATGTAACAAAAAATAATTAATGGATTAAAATCTTTAAAATCCACGTACCTACCTACTTTGATCAATGTGAACATTAATGAATATTTTTTTGTTAAGTAGGTGAAGTAAATAAAAAAATATTAAAAGTATCAAGTTTAAACTATCGCGGTATTCCTGCGTTTACTTTTGTAATGTTGGTACGCTTGTTAAAAAGCATTCCGTACAACGCATATAAATAGTTAAATAGCGAGGTTGTCTATTCTGCAAGGACGACGTTTTACTCTATTGCTAGCTTAGACTGCTAGTAAAAGTAATACGGATTAATCAATGGCTTAATTATCGAATAATACAAAATAATAAGACCGGGCGTAAAAGAAAGAAGCCTCTCGGCGCATAATGTCACACTAGCGAAGTGTCCCTCTCGCTAAATGTTGCACTCTTTCTCGAGGGGACATGCAGCGAGTGTCTTAACGGGACATTTCGCTAGTGCGACATTATGCGACTCTGCTAATGGGCCTAGTTAGTTATTTAGAGAGCAATATATACGATTGTATAATTCCATAACGAATTATAAATAAAAAAACTTCAATGGTTTTGAATCTTTGAACTGTAATAATAATGAAAAAAAAAACAAGAAGCTGACTTGACAATTTGAACTAAGAAATTACAAAAGAGTTTATAAACAAAAATATAGAAAAAGAGTTTGAACATGCCGCCCGCCATGGACTAAGTCCATAAAAAAAAAACAAATAGATAATAATTAAAAAAAAATAAAAATTCTAACCTTAAAGCACAAAATAAAAACAAAACAAGTCTTCTGTCCAATTAACAATAAAAAAAAATAAAAAAAAAAACAAAACATCTTTATTATAATGTTATCTAAACTAAGGTTAAAAAACTAAAAGCCATTTGTTAATTATTACTTTATTAAGCACAGATCTATTTGGGCAATAAGATTAATTTTGAAATAGAACGCTTTATGACACGATCTTTGCATTTAAGGCTAACTACACGAGTTAACCCGTCTGCTCCGGGATGTTTGGTTTCAATGATACCAAGCAACCATCGTGCTGGCGGCAAACCGTCTTCCTTGACGAGTACAACATCCCCTATCTGAGGTTCAGGTGTGATATTAGACCATTTGTATCTATGTTGTAATTGTGTAAGGTATTCTTGCGATCATCTACGCCAAAAGTCTTGGGTCATTTTTTGTATAAGATGCCATCGCTTCAAACTTGTTACATTTGATGTTTCGTAATTTTGATCAGGTACAAGTATCAAAGGTTCACCTACCAGAAAATGTCCTGGAGTTAAAGGACCTACGTCGTTTGGTTCATTCGACAACTGTGATAACGGTCTCGAATTAAGAACAGCTTCAATTTGAGCAAGTGTCGTAGTCATTTCTTCAAAAGTTAAAGTACTTGCTCCAATGACTCTCATGAGGTGAAACTTTGTGGATTTGACCGCGGCTTCCCACAATCCACCGAAATTCGGTGAATAAGGTGGAATAAAATGCCACTCGGTTCCGTTAGATGTTAGCCATCCCTTTATTTCCTCGGAAATGTTGGATCTTTCTGCGTTGAATAATGTTACAAGTTGACGCGCAGCTCCTACAAAAGTGGTGCCATTATCGCTCCAGATTTCCGCTACATGGCCTCGCCTGGCAACAAAGCGTTTAAAAGCAGCTAAAAATGCTTCTGCAGTCAGGTCGCTTACCAATTCAATATGCACAGCCTTTGTTGCCATGCAGACAAATAGACAGATATACCCTTTAGTAGCACGATAACCTCTGCCCTTTGCAATTCTTATGCTGATTGGTCCTGCATAGTCTACTCCAGTTTTAAGAAAAGGACGATGTTGTGTGACTCGTGCTACTGGTAATTGCCCCATCATCTGTTGATTGATTTGGCTTGAATAACGCACACAAATAGCACATTTATGAACAAACTGACGGACTAAACCTTTAGCTCGAATCACCCAATATTTTGACCGCAGGTAATTTAACATTAACTGAGGTCCTCCGTGCAATGTGCGCTGATGAGCTTCATCCACTAATAAATAAGTGAAATGGGAATTGTGAGGAATTATGATTGGATGCTTGATGTCTTCTTTAATGAAAGCGTTATGTAAACGTCCGCCAACCCTAAGAACCTTATTTTCGTCGAGGTACGGTTTCAACGTGGCAAGCTTACTTTTTTTATTAATTGTTCCATTTGTCTCAAGTTCTTTAATTTCTTCTTGAAATTTATTCCTTTGGCATATTTTTACGCATGAAAGTAGAGACTCCTTTATTTCTTTTACTGTTAATTGTTTCCCTAATCTAGTACGGCTCGATTCTTCAGATTTTTTCCAGAGTAATACACGACGGCAGAAAGAAACAACATGAGTAAGTTTTCGCATAGAAGAATAGCGCGAAAAAAACCTTTCACCTTCACTAGATTCATCATCAACAACAACATGACAAAGTGGTCTAGCTTTCTTTTCTTCTAAATGAGTGTCCCCTGTATTAGCCTTAACATATTCAATTTTTAAATTATGTAACCATTGAGGTCCGTATTTCCATAAATTATTTTTGACACATTCTTCTGGGAGTAGTCCTCGAGACGCACAATCAGCTGGATTGTCCGCACTTACAACATGCGACCATTGATTACTATCAGTGATAGTAAGAATAGTAGAAACGCGGTTACCGACAAACGTATTCCATCTGCTCGGGTGACTACTCAACCAAGCAAGTACTATGGTGGAATCTGACCAGGCGTGAATGTTTCGTCTCGGTACATTCAATACATGAGCTACTTCAGTTAAAAGTTTCGCCAGTAAAGTAGCGCCACAAAGTTCTAAGCGCGGAATAGATACCTGTTTTATAGGTGCCACTCGTGTTTTAGAAGTTATCAGATGAACAAACACTTTCTTATCACTATCTACAACGCGACCATAAACAACAGCAGCGTACGCAAGATTAGATGCATCACAAAATCCGTGTAACTCCAAACCATCTAAACAATTCATCCAACGAGGAATAACAAACGATTCTAACTTTGGTAATTCACTTCTAAAACCTACCCACTCTGCAAGCAACTCAGGTGGTAGTTGACTATCCCAACCAATACCGGACAACCAAAGTTTTTGTATAAAAATCTTAGCCTTTACTATTGATGGAGCTAACCAACCTAGTGGGTCATAGAGCTTAGCTATGTCCGATATTACCTGTCGTTTAGTCACCAAATTTTCAGATAACGATGGCAGTTTCACTTTAACATGAAACTCGTCTGATTCACGTCTCCATGTTAAACCTAAAATTTTTATCACATCGTCAGTTTTAATGTCCAAACCTTGACTAAAACCCTTTGAATTAATTATCTCAATTAACTCCTTATTACTACTCGTCCACTTCTGTAGTGGAAAGCCTGTTTTTCTCAACATCTCTGTTATTGTTTCATATAAATCTACACCCTCCGCCACCGAATGACAACCTGTCATTAAATCATCTACATAAAAATCGGAAAGCACTCTCTGTGCTGCTTCGGCCAGGAGAAGGGTCTCGTTGACAAATAGACAGATATACCCTTTAGTAGCACGATAACCTCTGCCCTTTGCTGAAAACTCTTCAAGATATTTATACTTTGGTAATTCCTCCAACATCTCAGATAGTTTATCTTCCCATTTACCTCTTGACACTGAATCCAATTTTTGACTTATCACGTAAACTAATATCAAATCCCACGACTTAACGTCCACTCCTAAATTTTGCAAAGATTGCAGACATTCCCTTGTTGTGTCTAACAGTTGTCGAATTGCTGTAGCTGACTCTCCCGATAGAGGACGCTGACTCATTAAACGCCTAATAAGAGAGTTTGCCATCGATCTCTTATTTTGATACCGTGATACCAATCGATCCCAGCAAATTTTGTAATTATCGGCTGTGATAACAATAGACCTTACAAGCGCTTCAGCGTCACCAACAAGGGAGCTTTTTAGATAATGTAACCTTTGAACGTTGTCAAGCGTTTCATTGTTGTGAATTAGGGAAGTAAACAGATCTTTGAAATTAATCCACTCGGAATACTTACCCGAAAACTTAGGTAGAACTATTTCGGGTAACTTAACAAATGGCTTTCGTTTTTCCGAGTAGGTCTTTGAAACCTCAGCGTTAGAAGGCTTGGGAGTGATTTTAATTAATGTGTCCATAAGCAACGCTTTGTAGCTCATGTAATCTTCTTCGGTGTTTTCGTACATGTTGGCTGTTGCATACTCGGTAAGTTGCAAAGTTTCGCGTTTGAATTCGAACACTATCTTGTTGTGATTGCTCATGAACACATTCCACATTGACTCCAAACTCTCTAACCGAGTTTGTACATAAGATATTGTTATGCGTTCTTTTAGAGATTTTTTAAAATTCACCCAAGAGCTTTGTATACGCCCAGAGATGTCTTCCTGGTTTTTTAATAAACCCTCAGCCATTTTGCCAACAAGGGAACAAGAAGAACTTAACTTTCAAAAATCCACACGCTGATGAGCCCGCTGGTCATCTAATGTGGTTGAAGAAGGCACGACGTCTGCTGGACGAGTCAACGAGACCCTTCTCCTGCCCGCAGCAGCACGTGTGATGGTCTTTCCTCTTCGGTGCCTGCAAGGGCGTAGCCCCCGCACTGGTTACCAGGGCTGCCTTCTGGCAGCTGAACTAACTAGTACGCACTGGTGATGTTTTTTCATGCCAAAACCGGCTCCGATAAAGGACCATTGTATAATTCCATAACGAATTATAAATAAAAAAACTTCAATGGTTTTGAATCTTTGAACTGTAATAATAATGAAAAAAAAAACAAGAAGCTGACTTGACAATTTGAACTAAGAAATTACAAAAGAGTTTATAAACAAAAATATAGAAAAAGAGTTTGAACAACGATTGAATAAATAAAACATAATAAATTAGACATAAAACTGCACTTTATTAAAGAACAGTGGACAAGGCAACGTTTAGTTATCAATAGGTAGGTAAGGTATCACCAATTGACTAAACAATTACTTCTCGTAAATATAGTCAATTGGTGATCCGCTGGCACCTACTTCTAACAATTCTTTAAAAAAATATTTTGCAAGCGAAACAATGAAAGCAATACAAGTAACGGCAACCAACAGCATATAGTACAAAGTGTTATGGCCAGGATTTTGAGATTAGATAATTCTTAAGCAGGCGTCATGCAGGGGTGGCGTCACCCCGAATTGGGGAAGCTTCATGAATTGCTGGGGTAGCGTCATGGCTTGTTGACCATCAACAAACCATGGCGCCACCTCAGCAATCCATGAAGCCATAACACCTTGCCAACACACCATGGCGCCTTGTCAACATACCATGACGCTTCATGCATTTTTGGGGTGGTTTCGGGGTTTGTTGACCCTTGCCAACAAACCATGAGGCCACCCCAAATCATGAAGCGTCATGGTATGTTGACAAGGCGACATGGTATATTGACAAGGCATCGTGGATTGTTGAGCAGGCGTCGTGGATGGCATGTACATTGAGGGTGGCGTTATTATTGCTTGTGACAGGCGTCGTGGATGGCATGTACATTGGAGAAGTCTGTATTATTGGTTGTGGCAGGCGTCGTGGACGGCATGTACATTGCAGGAGGCAGTATTATTGTTTGTTCACCGACACGCATGTCGAGGAAGCGATCCCTTTCTAGAGTCCTTCTCCTTTCTGAAGACCTTTGAGGTCCGAGATTAGTTTGTCGCCAAACTCCCAAAATTCCTGCGCAGGTACATCGAAACGCATTTTGCGATCACTTGCTAAAGGACGCCTGAAATAAAAAGCCATTTATTAACATGTTAGTGGAATTACCAGGAAGCCAGTACCAGAAAGTACCAGGAAGCCAGAACTTTGCAAGAAAGCGGCACACTGTCCGCATGGCCAACTATGACACGCGTTCAGCTCCCCACAGTTCAATTGAGAAGATACAGCCGCAGTTTACACAGGATTCTGTCTTGAGACTCAAGCTAGCATCCTTACCTCTCAAGCTGCCAAACGGTGCGTCCTTTCAATTTGGTTTATATCCCAAAACATTCTCAGCTAACATTTTCAGCTAGAGGCTAGAGGGACATGTTTTTATGCTATGAATTGTTAGGAATAACATATCTTGTCTATGACATATTCCATGTCATTCCTTGTATTTTATGCTATTGACACTGTTGACTTGACAACAGACTTTTGTTAAAACAATAAAAGGAAAATATATTTTGCAACAATACAATTAAATATCATTTCGATCCTTTACAAATATTCTAATTTGTTAAAGTGAATAACCTAACTATACTTTTAATTGAGAAACTGAAAAACACCAAAAATCTACAACCACAACTGTTATTACTGCTTCTACTATCTTCAACTCAAAAATCTTTAATCTCACTCGTATTATTACAAAAAAATAAAAAAAATTACTTACTTCTAGGACGCCACTAATCATGTCAAAACAAAAAATAAAATGACGCGATTGATTTGATTGACTGCTGCTCAAATAAAAGTTGAAAAGATTTTTACGTTCCTTTTTCAAACGTGGCGTAGTAAAATGGTAGATTTCAGATTTCTACATGATTTCATTTTGAGCTTTGGCAACCCTTCACTTTGCATTTTGTCATAATAGGTAGGTACTTGGTCACTTTCAAATTTTAATATTAGACAGAGACAGCAATACATCTACCTCAATATATCTCATGTATAATTCTGTTTCATTTACTCTAAACAATGATAAAAAATTATAACGTCAGCTGTCAATCAGCTGTTTATTTGCGAACGTCAGCTGATTATCAAACAAAGTTTCGCGAGAATTTTAATGATTTTCCAATTTTGTGAATTTCTTCTTAAAACTAACCCTGTATCTGATAAAGTCTAATGAGTGTAATAAAATTTTTGTCTTTTACTTTAGTCTTTCAGAGAAATATTTCCGTGAGTATTTGTTGTTTATAATTTAGCTGTACAAGTGCTGTCTACCTACTCAACACAGGAGTTTTTAATAACTTTTTTTTATGTAAATAATTTAAATACGTATTGCTAAAAGCTTTTCGGTCATATACCGTGCTAGCAAATGCAATCTTACGTTATAATTGCTATATAGACATCGATTAGCGTGCACCCCCCGGCGGCGCGGCGACGACACCGTTTTGGGACCCATTCCGTCTAGGGGGTAGGGGTCGCAAACCGGGATACCGAATTTCGAAAATACCGAATTATCTACCATTGGCTCCAGAACAATAACGAAAATACCGTTTTTGCTAAAATGATTCGGTAGGTATTGCGACCACTAATCCCGTCGCCGGCCAGTGGAAAAGCGAGCCATAGCGCTTCATACATTTCCGCTTTCAAGGTCGCCGTTGCCGTGTCGTTGTAGTGAAAAAACGCCCATTGATTTCATCTTTTTCTATTAAGTACCTACCTACCTATATTTTTTGGTGTTTATGTATATTTTATATGTATATTTTTCCTTATGCTGCAACATCTTTGTAACGTAGGTATTCCCTAATGAAACCAGATTAAAGAAGCGACTTAGTTATTTAATTAGGTACAACTTTATTTTTTTTCCTTATTGCTAAAATAATTTGTATGTTGCATCGTTTGCTTTGCAAGTTCTGGTAGAGTTGTGCATACAGTAAACAAAAATCGATATTGATAATACTACTACAGTTTCATAAAAACTGCTATTTGAGTCTTTTTATTGAGCTAGTTTTATTACTATATTTAGCAACAGAAAAGTAAAAAAAAAAAATATTAGGTAGGTACTTTAGTTGTGAAAATTTTTCAACACTTGGTGACTTAGAAAATATTATGATGATATTAATGATTTTTCTTAACAACAGGGTACCAATTCTCTTAAATTAAGTTAAGCGACCATACTATAGCCAACAGATAAATATTCTACAGCAATAAGTCACAAATTTGGTATTCTCTTATGTGCCACGAAATAGTCGATTAGTAGTCTCTAGAGGGCTTTGTCATTCATTTGTCTTTGCGAATGATTTAGTTGTCGATGTTGCCAATATTTAATAAAATTATTGTTCGAAGAAATTGATCAACCGATTGATAGATTTTTTTCGACCTAGAATAAGCTTAGACATACTTTAAAATACAGAATATTTATTTCTTTAAGATTTACATGCATTTTTTGCATAAATTGCACGTTAATTTTCGAAAAAACACCGAAATAGTGTTTGGGTGACCGAACGACTGAACGACTGAACGACGGACGACCGAACGAAATGCCATTAGAGAACAACTGTCAAATAGCGAAGAGAATACCGTTTGGAACTGCCACTCATGTGACATTGCGGAGTAGAATACCAAATAAAGCGTAAAGTAATAAAATGTACGGTCGATCGCTGTCCACTGTCAACTTATCTGTTAAGAGAATACCAAAATGTGTCATTTCATACAATTCACATTCTAGAGAGACACCATTTTTCATTTGGTAATTAAGAGAATACGGGCCCAGGCAATGTCACAGAACAAAGACGTAATGAAGAACTTTTATAACGCGCCTTGGTAAGTATTTCATGCATTCAGCCTAAAATAACAAAAAAGCGCTATTGCAAAATTCTATGCTTATTTTATTTTATTAACGCATTTCAGGTGTAAATTAAACTGGTGCATACCTAGTATCACAAATGAAACAAGTAACTTATTGAAACAATGTTCTGAGTTGCCTCAGTTAAATTTTAATGACAATGGGGATGATATCATTAGAAAGAGCAAAGAGTTTCCGATATCATTCCCTGTTGAGAGTATAAGGTAAATAGAAGCCATTTGTTTTTCATGACTTTTGTTTTCATATCAACAATTTTGGATACCCTAAGTTACCTACTAATATTTATAAATGTTATACGATATATGTTGATAAATAAATAACTAAACACGCGGGTGGCAAACCTAATAATTTTCGAACTTTTTTCTAGAATGCAAAACTTAAAATCAAGAAAACCTATAGATAAACTAAACAAAAACATAAAATCAACATACCCTATTCTACACGAGAGAGTACTACTTCTTATGGCACAATTTTTGGTTTATAAAAGGTAAGCACTTATATTTCCTACCAATTTTAAGAACATTGCCTCTACATTGACTCTGCTCTCTATTTATATTACTATAAAATAAAGAATCCTACAGTCCTACAGCACAGCATTGACGGATATCCATTAACACAATGGACAGATGTCTTAATTACGGCTGCAGACAAATTCTTTAAAAGAAGTCTACGTTCGGCAGTGATGATTTGATGTTATAAATAATTTACAGGCAATTCGGCACAAGTATTGAAAAAGGATTATACAAAGAGATGACTATACCACAGCTGATTGATAGAATATTAAAGAAAAGAGCAGTTACCTTTATGAATTCGGAAGACAGTTATTTACTGCTTAATAAAAAGACTGGGTATGTTTTTAGATAAACAAGTTTTGACAATTAAGTTGTTAAGCTTTTATTATGAAAGTTGATTGAAATAAAATTAGTCATCTTTTGCTTTATCTTCTCTTTTTCAAATATAATATGTTACCAACGTTTAATTTTTTTATTAATATCGGGTTTGGCTTTGTTAAGTACCTAAGTAGGTATAATCGAAAAACAAGACCTTCTGCCTACTCCAAAGGTTGTCTGGAAGATATTATTTTAAGTGATAATGCCGCCTTTGCGCACAATGTTATAGTTTTAAGTTTTCTCTTTGTCTCATTGTGTTAAATATTTCTATCTTTTAGTTTAGTTTATCTTTTAGTTATAGTTTTAAGTTTTCTCTTTGTCTCATTGTGTTAAATATTTCTATCTAACTATAATCTTGATAAGGCTGATAGTTGTCTTTCAAACGGTTTTAGAGTAGGCGGTTGGGATTCAATAGGAACTGTCCAAGAACATCCCCCACTAGTTCTAGAAGACTGTCTGAGTTACGATGAGATGAAGCTGTCCTCCATGGTTTACGTGAGCGGTCGAACTGTATGCATCAATTCTGGCTCCCGACATAATCGCGCGGTTGTTGCTGAGGATGATGCTGAAACCGATGCTGTTATTATTGGTATTTTTACGATTATTCTCTCTTTATACATAAAATTTTATGATTTGTTAATGGGCAGCTTCGCCCGATATGCCGTCATCATTAAGATCCTAGCCCTTGTATCATCCGCCTTCCGATATAGGCCTCCATCAAGGCGTGCAGCCCTACAGGACTTCCTTTGTTCCTATCCTTCACCACTTGCATCCACGACCGGCGTGTCTCCAAATATTGTTGACCCATCTTTCAGGTGGGCGATGCCTCGAGTGTTTTCCATGAGCTTCTACTTTACATGCGATCAAATGAACTTCGTTTTAAGGTATTGTCGGACCCCGATTTGAGCGTGAATCCCGAATGGAATACGAAGACATTCTTGTTACTGAACGCCAGAATACTTTACAAAACGGTTATGGAGAAGCGTCTATAGATTCAGCAAAGAACCAGTCGTTAAATATGTGGAGGAAGATATGGGCTGACTTTTATCAAGTAGGTATTTTTTTCTGCCCAGGATTTTTATTTTATTTGCTAGCCTATTGAGAAGCCTTTGGCCTTTAAACAAAATATTTAATTTCAACTAAGTAGAGGTGAAGACCGCAAGAGGAGATGGCGCGACGATGTCGATCCATACTTGGCAAACTGGCCAGAAGATGCCGAAGATAGGAAAGCCTCGAAGTATGCGGGGGAGGTCTTTTCCCAGCAGTGGGGCACAAAGGCTACTAAAAAAGTAGGTAGGTACTTATAAATTCTTTGTATTAACTTGCAGGTTCAAAGTTACACTTACGATGAGATGACATCGAAGAAAAACGTCAAAGAAGATTCGTTGGAGCAATATGTAAGAACAAAAAATGGAATATTTTGTAACGACGTGTATTTCAAGAGACTCGCTGTTACTGCAGAAACTACGCTTTTGGAAGCTGAAGCGCGTGCAGCCAGTCAAAGAAAACAGGCTTTCTTAAATGTTATTGGAGCTGGTGAGAGTTTACACTGGGTGACTTAAATTTAATTACTTGACATTAACTTATTTATATCATTAAACTTGTTCTAGGTCTCGGTGTCTGGAAGATATCACCACATCAAAACGACGTGTACATCTTGACTTTCTTGCAAAGTATCCGTGATCTACTATCACAAAATTTACTCAACCACGTTACTGATGTTAATTTCGCGTATATCAGGATAACGGATAAAATATCACGTGAGTCTAATTATATTTGTTATTATTAATATATGTCTCATATATGGTAATGTGGGTAATTGTAATTTAATGTGATTGTAATATCTTGTTCGCAGCGTTATTCAAAAATATTACAAATTCTGGTCTTCAAAATGAAAAGAAGATGCTTTTACTAGAGAGCAGTGAACATCCTAAAGGTAATTTTTTTTCTTATTTTAACTATAAAGATTAGGTACCTACAATTGTATTCATCGGTTTTTAAAAACGATCCCCGTTATTACAAAACGAGTTTTAAATATAGTTCTAGATCTAAGTAACGTAATTTTTGCGACGTTTTGTCTATAACCAAAACGTCATTTATCTGAGATAGTTCTAGAATTATAAATAAAACTCGTTTTGTAATATGGGGGGATATGTTTATTTAATTATTACCTACGATTAAATAACCGCCCATATACATAACTCAGTATTTACATACACTTTCGACAGGTGGTATAAATGTATGGCTAGAAAACCGCGAGCCATCAGCTAAATTAACCGGCGAGCATGAAGGCAAGCTACTTGTGATGACGTATCCTTGGGACGGTAACGCACATCCAGGGAATGAGTTTTGGTAAGCACCTAACTATAAGTCTTGTGGGTTTGAAAGCTTCGTAAGGCTACGGGTGATAGATTAAGGGTTTTATGGAAGACAAAGTGAAGATGTTTTATCTGTGTTTTATTAGTCTGTTCTGGTTCTTATGCCTAAAAGAGTTTTAACCGTTTTAGTTTTAGTCAACACATCTTTGATTATTAGATTTTGACTTTTGATCAATTGCTATAAGTAGGTACCTAAATCCCAAATCCCAATGCTATCCATATCATCATATTTTTATATTAAAGTATTATTTATAATAAACCTTACCAAAATCTTCATATTAAGCAAAATGCTTTTTTTTTCAGGCTTGGTAGTTTAGGCGGATCAGGGGACCCGGCTGCAGCATGCTCCACACAAGTGGCAGAGCTACATAACGCCCATATTAACTCAGCCGTTACCGGGTTCAATACGAAGATTGTTGGGAGATTTGGTTTAAATTCGATACAGCAATATTGCTCTAAGCTTTCTTTGTAATTTGCATTTCTTTGTTACTTATAATATAGTCTGGCTGGCATTTATAATTAAGTACCTAGTAAAGTTCGTTGAACTGTATAATGATCAAAATAAATATTTTTGTAAATTGTATTTTTTGTCAATTTTATTATGAGAGTAATTTTAACACTTTTATACCTGTGTTAAACAATTATTTTTACAGGTGTAAATTGAAATAGACAACTGAATCGCACTGAACCCCCCCGAACCGACATATTTTATCGTAGTATTTTATCCATGGAATTTTATCGATATTGCTATCATCGGTACTTAACATCACTATTTTAAAAAAGATAGCCGTTTTCTAAAGCTATCTTCGTAAACTTAAAACCATTGTAGCGAGCGATGCACCAAAATTACGTTCCGTTTTATTACTTACGTTTATTAATTGTTTTGTCTCATATTTTCTCTGTGATTTTCGCCTACAATTTTTTCATGATTGCTATGAGATTGCTATAGATTTTTGCATTAGGTACCTATTTGTATTTTGTTGTTATACCTACGCATAAAAAATTACAACGAAAACAACAATGCATTTTTTATACAATCTGCAAATCGGAACGTTATTTTCCAATGTCAATTTGTCACGTAAATTCCTTGCATAGTGCACCCATTTATTTGCCGTTTCCTATAATACTAATTAAAAGTGTTTCCCTACGAAATTGTGTATAAAAGTGAAGAAAACTTTTGTCTTATACATTCAGCCTTTAAGTATTAGCAACTGTAAGTATGAAATGTGTTTAATTTGTCTTTTATCATTGTTTCAAAATAAACCATTTAGCGATCTTTATTTTTGCAAATTTTGCAGAACTTAAGGACTTCTTGCATTCTGAAAGAGTTACACAAACTTAACTAATTTGTAACATGATTGTTGTCAGCTTTTACTCAATGATTACGGCTTTAAAAGCGCATTTTCGTAACATTTTTTCCCGTTACTCTCGCGATGGTTTCTCTAGGGGTACTTAACAGTGAGTCATTGATGCCGGCTCGTGAACTCATTTATAAAACGTGTCTTACTTACTATCTATTCATTTCCAATAGCGAAAGTCTTGCATCAGCATTAATATTTTCATTTGTCTTATTTTGCTTATAACAATATTATTGGCTGTTGATTATTAAAAGGTACACATACTATTGTTTATACTAGTTTAATAGCATTCTGGTGACAGACTTAGCATTTTCCCAGTGCATAATTTTTTATACATAAAGAAAAATTAAATTCAGTTGGAAGATTTACAAATTGTAGCTTTTAATTTTATTTACCTTTTCCTTTATTACAGATAACACAAGAGTCATGGAGATGTTACGGCACTTTCAAAATATATCTTGGTGAGTAACATTCAGTTCTCTTTCAAATTCAAATTCAGCAAACACCCTCTACAACATTAAACTTGACTTGGCCTTTTTTTTAAGAAGTCCTCAATTTGATAAAATAATGTTTTCCTTGGCCTTCTCCTCCCAATATTTCCATACAATCTCTTCACCTTTTGGGATAAGATTTAGTGATAAGGGTGAAAGAGGATGTAGTGACAATGATAAAAATTGAGAAAGGGATGCTTAGATGGTTTGGACATGTAGAACAAATGAGTGAATGGAGATTAACAAAAGATATACATACATACATATCAGTCACGCCTCTCTTCCATTGGGCTAGGCAGAGACCACTTCCTTCCACTTGCTACGATCCAAACATACCTCTTTCGCTTCATCCACACTCATCAGTCGCCTCATACATGCCCTTCGGTTTAGGGCACTCTTGATTTGTCCTTTCTTGAGTAAAAAAAAAGGTATTGTTTATATCTTTTGTTAATCTCCAAGTAATAATGGTATATTATTTCCTAGGTGTAAGCCAGACTGGTGTTTCCCAAGCATGGGCAAGGAGACCAATGACCTCCTGAAGCAATGCACAGACTTGCCACAGTTAGAGCTGAGTGATGACATAGAGGAAATTATTAGGAAGAGCAAGGAGTTCCCTGTGCCTATTCCTATTGACACTATTAAGTAAGTTTAAACTGTATTTTTTTAATCTGTGGTTTGAGTATAAAACTAACTCTTCTTTATTAATCTTTCACATCCCAGAAAAAAAGAACAATAAAAAATCTACTGTGTCTGGGTTTATAATGGGTCAGTGGAGTGTGGAAGAATAAAAATTTTTAATTTTTAAATTATATTAACAAAATTAGAATCAAAAATAGTTTATTTCATAGGCAATTACATGCGCTTGAAAACGTTAACACAGGTACATTTTTTCAAGCTACTGCTATCACAAGGTAGCAATTTTCCCCAAAGAAGAATCTAGCAAGAAACTCTGTTGGGTTGCTCTTTTCAAATAAAGTTTTACAATTCTTATAAAATGATACATATTTTGAATATTTCAATTGTATTTAAATATTTCTTTTTACAGACTAGAAACTTTAAAAGAAAGGAGGCCTATAGATAAGCTGCAAAAGAACATTATATCAACATATCCTATTATACATGAGAGGGTATTGTTTCTTATGACACATTACCTTATTTATAAAAGGTAAGAATTTGCCCTATTTATAGTATTTTTAAAGCTATTTTACAGAGGCCTGGAAACATTCATTGTTATAACTTATTGAACTTGTTATTTACTTATTCTGTGAAATACTTTTGCCCTCTCGCATGTAAGGGTCATTAAGTTTATCAATAAATAAAATATTGTGCTGCTTTCTTCTGATTTTCGACAATAACAGTGACAGCAATATGGATAATGGAGCATTAGGGCCGGCGCACACCTGAAGGAGCGCAGCGCAGACCATTTTTGATTGTCATATTATTATCGACATTTGTTTTCATTAGAATAGTTGACACAACATTCGCAAATAGTCGCTTCGATACTTCGATGCTCATTTGTTGTGTTACCTGATTTTAAATATTACAGTAATGAAGACATGTCGACAAAAATATGACAATCAAAAATGCTCTGTGCTGCGCTCCGTCAGGTGTGCGCCGGCCCTTAGTTAATTGACCTTTCTTGCCTATTTCTAATTAGTTATAATGTTTCTTACAGGGAATTTGGATCAAGTATAGAGAAGGCATTCTACAAAGATATGTCAGTGCCAGAATTAATTGATAGGATATTAAAGAAGAGGGCGGTCATGTTTGTGGGTCCTTCTGATAAATATAAACTGTTGTCTGGGGAACAGGGGTGAGTAAAACAATTGTTCGATTCAGCCACTTTCGAAAGAAGAAACATACAATACAAAACAACAATACAAATATTCTTTATTGCATACAAAGATATGAGGTAGGTACAGACACAAAGAATATAAGAAGCAACAGGCAGCCTTTTTGCTACGTAGCAATATCTTCCAGGCAACCTCATAATAAAATATTCTTTTTCCGAAACCAGTTTCGAAAGAAATTTTTTTTCTTACGAAACTGGTTTTGAGACTTGATTTCGAAAGTGCCCAAAATGAAATTGTTCTGTTAATGTGTCGTCATTCAGGCTCAGGCTTTTTTCCCACCAGCGGTTTGTCGCTACTACTGTCGGAACGCACGCACTACAAAATGAAAACCGTTCATGAATTTTACAGTTTGAAGATGTATTTCAAGAAGACAATGTGTGTTGTTGCTATAACTATACTCAAACGTTCGTGGCAGACGCGGTCATGGGGAATGCGACAGCGCACATCAGTATCTCGCTCACACTTACACTGTTTATGGGTGACGTCAAAATGATGTAGAGATGCGCGTCATTTGGTTTCGAGTTTATGTCGATGGTTTTAAGTGAGGCATATTTAATGTAAACAAAGTATTTGATTTTTTTAAATTACGAATTTATTGCTAACTAGCATTAGCGATCATTAGTTAATAGAAATGTGGTGATTTACTCGAGTGTGCAGCGATGACTCACCCGGTTTGAAATTTATCGACTTTTCTGCAAGTCTGCGTGTGCGCATCTCTATTACAAAAGTGATTTATGTCCTCGTCTGCCACGAGTCTTTGCGTTTAGTATAGGAAGAAAGACCTTGCCGCGATTTTATGGTGGCAACACTATAGTGTCGTCCCTTTTTCTTAGATTCATTTGAAAGGGACGACGCTACATACAGTATTGCAACTTTAATTTCTACTCTTCTCGGCCAGTCTGTACATAATAGGTACTGTTTTCAGTTGCAACGGCTGGGAAACAATAGGTACCCTCCAACAACGACCGCCACTAGTGTTAGAAGATTGTTTGAGTTATGATGAACTGAAGCTATCCTCCATGGTGTATGTAAGTGGTCACACTGAGTGTATTAATGCAGGGGAACGGAAGAACTCTGGTAAAGTTAATGAGGATGACGCTGAGTTGCATGGAGTTATTATTGGTATGTTTTTTATTTAGCCGCATATTATTATTCTAATGATCTATACAATATAATATACATACATACGTATCTCATATATGCTGAATGTGGATGAAGCGAAAGAAGTATGTTTCGATTACTCTGCCTACTCTGATGACAAAGAGGCGTATAAGTATCTATGTGTAGGATAGGTATGAAGACTAAAATATTACTTGTTTCTTACTTCTAAGACTCCGTTTTCTCTCTCTCTCTCTCTCCGTTTTAATAGTTTTACTAGTTACTCCGATTTACCTCTATTGTCTCTTTCCCATAAAGGTAAATCGAAGACCACTTCCATCTACTTGCTACGATCCAAACACACTTCCTTCGCTTCATATACAATCTTCATTTATCAGTCTATACATGTCCGTCGGTACCTTAAACCGACTTGCATTGGTAATACCAACACTCGTATATGCTAATTTAAAACATACTTACATACCTGTTACGCCTATCTCCCATCGTGGTAGGCAGAGACCACTGATCTGTAATAATTTCCAGGTATAATAGGCCCTCGATTCAAACGCGACTCTAAAATGGAATACGAAGACGTAATCATATCTGAACATCAGAACTGTTTAGAGAATGGATACGGGGAAGAAGTGACGCCTACTACCTGTCTGAATGTTCTAAAGACAACGTATGTAAGGAACAATCAATCGGCTAAGCATATGTGGAGGCAAATGTGGGCGGAGTTCTATCAGGTAAGTTCTTGATTTTGTTTCTATCTGTGGAGACTGTGATAGATATGACATTTAGTTTATAAATACGACGTGAATCATATCATCGTTTTTGTACATCAAGCTTTACACAACCACCTTATAACCACATACTTTAATTAAGATAATTTAAAGGTAAATCTCTAAATATAATTATGTTTACAGGTCCACAGTTACACGTATGAAGAATTAACGTCTTACGTGAATATAGAAGAGAAACCGGAGGAAGCGAGGTATAGCGAGAGATATGTGAAGGTAAGCAAACTCCTTTAGGGTGTGTATTCATTAACGTGCTGTAACTGTTGCATGCACTGTCAATGAGTAGGTACACGCCCTTAGATTTTTCCAATAAAAGGTAGCTCGAGACTGAAAGTCGCGGCGGTAGAGGAGAGAGGCCTTAGCCCAGCAATGGGACACAAGTCGCTAGATTAGATTAGTATTTAAATTCATACTGCAGTTTCCCTAGAAAATAATATGGTGCTCCCAAATTGCATTTTAAACATTTTATAACAAAAAATTGTTTACTAAAAGTTTGTTATAAAATGTTTACAAACATTTTATAACTTGCAGTGTTGGACCATTGGAAACAAAATGTCACACGTTCAAGAATTATATAGGTACTTTTTGAAAATATACTTGTCTTAACATTTTCTGTCTTGTCATACATTATTATTTAACCCTCAGGTACCATTGTCAAACAGCGTATTCGACAATGAAGTTTATTACAAACGTATAGCGGTGACTGCGGAGTGTGCGCTGCTTGAAGCAGAGGCGCGAGCGGCGAGCGAAGACAAACATGCATTCCTTAATGTTATTGGCGCTGGTAAATACATTTCATTGAATGATTTAATAGAATAGGGATGATTTAAGAAATGCCGTTATGTTTTGTTCGTCATATAGACAATTCAAAAATATTGCGAAATTCTTTTTTGCTATCTCAAATACATAAATAAATACATAGATATAGATAGAGCATCAAAGTAACGGAGTGGGGGCGTTTTACGTCACTCCTAGGTAAAAATTGTACTTAGGTGTGATGTAACGAGGAACTTTAACTCAGTGTATCGTCGTGATTTGCAGGAGGTTGTTAATAAAGCTTTAAAATAATATTTAGATATTATGTCCCTATTACAGGTCTAGGTGTATGGCGGATATCTCCGCATCAGAACGACGTGTACATCCTGACGTTTCTAGAAAGAATCCGCGCGTTGTTAAAGAAGGATATGTTGAACCACCTCGCTGATGTTAACTTCGCCTACATTACACCCAGTAGCGGGATAGTGGGTGAGATTTATTATTTTGTTATTAATTATTAATCTTATCTAGCCATTTGTTTCCTACTGCTGGACTAAAGCCTCTCCTCGTCCTCTATGACTTTAGGTCTCGAGCTACCACCGTCCAAGTACTTAAGAAGGTGGACTGCCGCGACGCCGTTTGGCAGTTGGTAGTAATTAGATGGCTGTTTTAGTCCATAAGTAAAAAAAAATGGAATTCTACTCATAGTCCTTTGTTTTCATTAAAAAAAAACCTTTAAAGTTTTCGAATCATACTCCTATGGATTTATAATATTTCACGTTTTTGAGAAACAAATGAAATCGCCCACATACTTGTGAAAGCGTCATTTGTTTTATTCTTTAAAAGTTATCGCGGCTTATATAGTAATTCTATTTACCTACTCGTACCTACTCGTGAAGTAAACAATAATTATGAAGTAGTCATTATTATTGTTTACTTCAATAACAATAATTTTATTTGTAGCATTATTCACGAACACGACGAGTCCTGACGGAGAGCCGACTGATGAGAAAAGGATATTCTTTGAAAGTAAACGACATCCCAGAGGTAAATATTATTTTATTTTATTATTTAAGTTATTCAAGATTTATTATATCTTCAAATGCGTAAATCATGCGTAAAACCTAATCTACTAATACAATAAACGTCAATGTCCGTACCAATGTATTTAATGACGGATATTTGTTATACATAAAAACCACTCAACAGATTTCAATAAAACTTTACAATAGCATTACAACAAATATGTACTTGTAGGTGGTATAAACGTGCAGCTAGAAAACAGAGAGCCATCAGCTAAATTAACCGGCGAACATGAAGGCAAGCTACTTGTGATGACTTATCCTTGGGACGGTAACGCACATCCGGGGAATGAGTTCTGGTAAGTCATTTAGTAATTATTTGAAATAAAAAGACCAACGGGCATGTATGAGGCGACTAATGAATGTGGATGAAGCGAAAGAAGTGTGTTTGGATCGTAGCAAGTGGAGGGAAGTGGTCTCTGCTTACCGCGATGGGATAGAGGCGTGACAGATATGTATGTGAATGTGTATAATTTATTTATAATAAAAAAAGAAATCAAGATGGGTGACAGAGAGAAAGACAGATAAACATTAGACTGTTATTAAAGCTACGCGTCCACTGGATCGGAATCGGAGCGTACGGAGCGGAAGGATTTGTTGCTTTGTATTGATTTATATGGCACACAAATGTCGATGTAGTCTAGTGCACGCAGTATTATAGAAATCAGTACAAAGCATCAAATCTTTTTCCGGTCCAGTGGAGGCGTATCTGAAACAACCTGCTTCATTTTTTTTTAAATAAGATACATGCATTGGTTATCCAGGTTAGGCAGCCTAAACACATCAGGCGACCCGGCAGCGGCTTGTTCGACACAAGTGGCCGAATTACACAACGCACACATAAACAAAGCAGTAAGTGGATTAAATACGAGAGTCGTAGGCAGGTTGGGAGTGCAAACCTTACAGTATTACTGTGAACGGTTGACGCAGGGGAATGTTGCTGAGAAGTAAAAAAAAAAAATGTCAGCCATGTTGATTGTTACTTGCCAAAATGGCGTCGCTTAGCCGCCATGTTGATAAATGAAGTCGATGTTGCTGTAAAGCAAAATAATACATGTGAGTAATTTTCAAAAACAGCCATCTTGAATTTTTATTTTTCAAAATGGCTTCGAAGTCAATGTTGCTGTAAAGAAAAATAATTTATAATGGTTTCAAAAACAGGCATGTCGATTTTTAATTTTTCAAAATGGCGCATGGCGTAGCGATGCCATGTTGATAAAATCTTTTTTAAGTGAATTTTAAAATGTAAACTGCTATAGCTTTCACGCCATAACGTTTATTGAAATAAAAAGTTAATATTCCCGATTAAAAAAATCGTCTATTTGGTTTTTACTATAAGTATTACTATGGCACAAATTATTTAATTATACTTTATGAAAAAGTCATAATATTGAATAGCACTACATTGCAATTATTTATGGAACAATTACTATGAAAATTATAATAAATTATTAAAATAAAACTGGATAAGCTTTTTTAACTTTGTATGAATGTCAATTATGTATGAAATAATGACTGTGTATTAATTAATCTTTTATGTTGTTTCATATGAAATAATAAATAGTATTATGCCTACATATTATATATTGAATATTGTATTAGAAAAGTAATATTGTAATTTATAAATACTAATATTCGATGGGCCAAGATATCTACCAACTGGTTGCCGCTCGACGGCCTCAGACTATATGGTCTCAGGCCACAGAGGTAGAGGTTGGCCTAAGCGGAGATGGCGCGACGATCTGGATGCATACTTGGCAAGCTGGCCAAGGGTAGGGAGGCATGGAAGAATGCGGGGGAAGCTTTTGCCAAGCAGTTGGAAATATTAGGCTAATAAAAAAAATAAAATGTGTATACTCAATGTGTATTTGAAATTTGAATGTAGTATTGCCAATAGATTTATCGATCAATATAATAGCATGAAAATCGATTTTATTGTTAAAATCATTGATTCATTTATTTATTCAATATTTTTTTTGCTAAACATAAACTTCCAATAGTCAGTAAATAATAATAAAAAAACAAAGAAAAACTTTTTCTCGATTATAAGTTGTATGTTGGCAGCATTGTTTTATTTTAAAACTTTTTATTTGTCTTTATTTTGTTACAAGTTAAGAAATAATATTATAGGATATATTGTATGGTAAAACATTCATAAATGTATAGAATGTAGAAGTATATTATTGTAACTGTGATAGTAACAAAACTATAGTAATTACATGTTTGTACTTAGAAATTTTGTTATTTTTAATTAATGTATTCTTTTTAAATATTTGCAAAGACATACCGCTGTATAGGTATAGGCGTAGTAAGGGAAATCGCCCAATCTAATTGGGACTGTTTGTATATAAATGAATAGTAGAATTAGTATGGGCGAATTCTCGTACATTAACTTTGCCTGCACGGAGCCTTGTGCTGTGTGAACTTCGCTTAAAAATGTTCTTTTTTTTCTGTTTGTATGTGGAAGGACGTCTTTTTAAATTATTCTTGGGTTACAATTTAAAACTATTTTACATTATAAGACACATAACTTTAAGAAAACAATAAGACAATATTTATTATCGGAATGTAATGTGCCTCTCTTGCTTTTGTAAAGATTTTATTTTATTATGTATTGTGGATATGGTGTAGATTTAAAAAAAATATAGTAGTGTCTATGGAAATCAAAATACAATATGTAGAAAAGTAGTGTTTGTAATATGTATTAAGTTTATGGAGCTTTTTATGCTTTTCTTAAAAGCAGGAAAATATAATGCATCTACAATTTTTACTAAGTGTGCGGTCACATCTGCGTAACGTTCGGTTCAATACGCTCGCAATGTGTTTCAAGTCACCTATGACACATCAGCCGAAATTA
Organism: Anarsia innoxiella; assembly: GCA_947563765.1. Classification (NCBI taxonomy): domain Eukaryota; kingdom Metazoa; phylum Arthropoda; class Insecta; order Lepidoptera; family Gelechiidae; genus Anarsia; species Anarsia innoxiella. The sequence goes on from OX387413.1 coordinate 2,096,349, forward strand.
CGTCGCATATATTTACTCCAGCCGCTGAACGTTCGGTTCAATACGCTCGCAATGTGTTTCAAGTCACCTATGACACATCAGCCGAAATTACGTCGCATATATTTACTCCAGCCGCTGAACGTTCGGTTCAATACGCTCGCAATGTGTTTCAAGTCACCTATGACACATCAGCCGAAATTACGTCGCATATATTTACTCCAGCCGCTGAACGTTCCGCGTGGTACGTTACGCAGGTGTGTCGCGACACTTAAATAGCAACGTACTCGCTGGGTAGGCAGCCACGCGAATTACCTAAACGTCCAGGCAAATGAGGTCTCTAAGAACTAGCTACCTCAATAAATTAGCAAGGTCCTATCGGGTTGGATACCTCGCGAGTTTGCATGTCTGGTGAATACGCTGCCAATGCCAAAAAGCGCTTAGCTTCTATTGTTGATAAGATATTGCTCATACTTCTGAATCCAATTATACTATACCTATCAGACTTGACATTTTATTAGCATTTTAATTGTAACATAACAAATGGAACAATATTTTAGAATCGTAAATAATATAGCTTCAATGTAGAGTTTATTATTTTGTTACTGTATGTAGGTATTCATTTTTGTAATTTTAAAAATATATCCAGCTGTTTTTATACTATACCGTTGTAATTTATTTTTGTCTAAGTCCGCACAATACACTAGTATTGTACCACTAGGTAATATGTACTTATAAGAATTGCATTACTTTCTTGACTGTGTAATCAAGAATATTTGAGCAAGTATGATGCAGATAGTTGGTTTTCGAACTATATAGGCTGTACGTAAACCATGCTCCATAAACGCTCAGCTGTCTGACATTGGCTTTTGACAGTGACGTTTATTTTATAGGTTATGTTTGTCCACTATTTTCGCGGGTTTTTCTATTTACAATATTTTGAAGCTAAATTAAGTGAAAATAATACTGTTTTCTAAAGAATTTATACGCAAATTGAACTAATAATAATGGGTGACCTACAGCAAATACGAACTGAAGTGAACAGTGCGTTTAAATTAAGTGGCTTTACAATAAGAAGAGACGCGAGTACTTTCGTTGCTGAACAAGTTTGTGGGCTATCTCCTATTGAAAGACAAAAGATTTTGGACAAATTAATAGCTCATCTTCTTCACCAGTGTATATCCCAGCCTGTATTAGAGAAAGAACATATAGAAGTTGCTTATAGAGAGTGCTCATCGTTAGGGCTTGAAGAAAGCGAAACTGTTTTAAATGTAATCGACGCGTTTAGTGTACCGAAACTATGCTACGACAATGAACGTAAAAGGTTCACAAAAGACGTTAACACTAAGAATAATCTGTACCCCGATCCCAAATGGAAAGCACAGTTCCTGATTGACCGATACATGGTTATATGGCAAAGGACTGTTAGGAATAAACTCTTTGCGCAAGATATACTGCCGTCTTTGGAGAATGAAAAGAGGTTTCAGCTGCGAAAAATCGAGGTACTTTTAAGCTCATCTAGTAGAATTGATGAGGTTATAGTATTAGGCCTTCTAACTCAGCTGACTGAAGGCAAATATTACTTAGAAGATCCAACTGGAAGCATCCAATTAGATCTAAGTCAAACGAGGTACCATTCAGGCTTGTTTACTGAAAATAGCATAGTTTTAGCTGAAGGATATTATGATGACAAAACTCTATACGTTATGGGCCTAGTTTTACCACCATCAGAAAGCCGAGTGACTTCTTTACCTTACTTCGGTAATCTGAATACCTTCGGAGGAAAATCTAAGACTCTATTGAAAAACTCTCAAAGTTTACTCAAAACAGAAAAAGAAAATGAAGATGGAATGATAATTTTCTTGTCGGACGTTTGGTTTGATAATTTAAAAGTTATGGAGAATTTGAAAACTTTGTTTTCTGGTTATAATGACTTTCCACCGATTGCAATGGTCTTTATCGGAGAGTTTCTCTCTTGTCCTTACGGAGCTGAACATAGTACACAGTTAAAAGCAGCTTTAATGAACTTAGCAGAAATTATAACAACATTTACAAAGTTGAAAGAATCTTGTAAATTCATTTTTGTGCCGGGACACGGTGATCCTGCTGCAGCTAATATCTTACCACGACCAGCAATTCCCAATTCAATAACTTCAGACATAAAGAACAAATTAGGGGATTCCGTGATCTTTACAACTAACCCTTGTAGAATACAGTATTGCACTCAAGAAATTGTTGTCTTCAGACAAGACTTAGTGACGAAAATGTGTAGAAACTCAATACATTTTCCAGAGACCGGAGACATACCGGATCACCTAACTAAGACTTTATTAAGTCAGTGTACTTTATCTCCTTTAACATTAGGAGTTCAGCCTGTTTTTTGGAAACACGCAGATGCTTTAAGCTTGTACCCTATGCCGGATTTAGTGGTCATCGCTGATCATTTCCAACCCTACACAAGGTCTTATCAAGATTGTCAAGTGGTGAATCCAGGATCGTTTCCTCGTACAGAATATTCTTTTAAAGTGTACATACCTGCTTCAAGAACTGTAGAGGACTCGCAAATACCTAAAGAGGACTTTTGATTTGTGATGAAGACGTAATATGTATAAATGTTTTGGTACTGAATATCATCGTTATCATTTCATTTAACAGTTAGACTTTTGTCGGTGGAGCATTTGCTATGCAACATGCCATGTATTGCTTGCATGGTACTGAATAATGTAATTAAATAAATCAAACCTTTTAATGTATGAAAAAATCGGAATTTTTGAAATATTTAATGCTGGTCACATTTATAGCTGGTAATCTTGATACTTGATACAAACAAATATGGAACACTCAAACCTTTAAATAACTAATACTATGTAACTATAATTTTTAAAATGTATGTAGAATAAATGAAAACATAAAATTCAAGTTCATATTTTCTTTTATTTTTCTATACATGAATAGAGATAGGTAGGTACCTAATATTTACATTAGATGGAAAATTTTAATTATAATGAAGTAAATCAATCTTATTATTAGTGTGGACTTGTTTTAATACACTTGACAGCATTGAAATATGATAATTTAAAGTTCGTCTAAATCAATATTTTTAAATACAAAAACGGTAATAAACAGTCATAATTAATTTACAATATGTTGAATAAGATTTTTGATAAGTAATTAATTATATGTATATTTATTTATTTTATTTGACAGTTTATTGTAGTTCATAGAGACAGAAAAAAAGAGAAGTAGGTACCTATATTTGGTTTAAGTACCTAATTAGTTTTTATATATTGTTATATTTTTTTGCTTCAAGTGTACTAAGTAGATCTAAAATACTTAATCTAAAAAATAAAAATGTACAATTCTTAATTAATTACTTAGATAATTGTGATTAGGACGGACGTTAATAATTTATTCCAACAATCTTATATGTATTTATTTATATTTAGTAAGTATACACTAAAACACAACACTTCGAAATACTTAGATACTATAAAAATGATACAAAGATTAAATAAGGTAAGAATAAAATAAAATATACTAATTTCATATAGACTGCTAGTTCTTATAAAATCTCATTTTAAAAAATGTATAAAATCAGATCTCATGTTATGAATAATTAATTTGTTTAGGCAAAGTGGTACCTTTGTATAAAAGTCAAAAACAATAGATAACATTTAAAAATACGTTGGTGCATACATTAATATATTTTATATTATTATCTTATATGAAATTCATGGAGGCAGATAAACATTGGCAGTTTAATAAAAAAAAACACTGAGCACATAAAAAATAAATTAAAAACGAATAAAACATACATACTTATATCAAAAAGAATCCTTATAAACAATTAAATTAAGCACCCATAATATTATTATAGGTAGTAGCGATAGGCGCTAATGTAACGAGACAGATCATTGCAATGGCGAACAAGGCAGTCACTGGTAGGTGCAACGATAACAGGAGCTTTCTGAAGCCCGAGAACTGAAAAAAAAAACAAGTTAGGTAAAAAAATCTTTATAAAAAAAACTATGTTAACATGGTACCTACATCTTGAGTACCTACCTAAAGAAGAAATATTCGTAGGTAGTAAGTTAGAAAAGCAGATTAGTGCACGCACAAATAACGTTAGATCCGAGTGCAGTTTCAAGATTTATGTAGGTAGTTAGATTGCGATCTAGGTATTACAGAACAAAAGCTAAAAGCAAAGCCAAACCACTAAAAACATCGACCAATTTATGAACGGTAAAAAGAGATCCTAAGACAAAATTAAAGAAAAAACCACTAGATTGTGCTAGAAACATTTTGATTAAACTATTTATGGTTTAGGAAGGTTAGAAAACAAGAATTTGACATAAAACCCAGTTAGGTAGGTATGCCATTTGAAAAGAACAACCCAGCAACCCCTTGGAGCAACCCAAAGGGTTGCTGGGTTGACTCTGGGGAAAACTGCACTCTTGCGAATCTAATAAACTTTCAAAAATCCGTCTTAGGTGATGTCAAACCCATTATACATTCATTCATTCATATCTTTAAGAGCCAGGCTCTTGTCGGTGGAGTAGACGCCAACAAGCAAGTTTAAATAAATATTTCATTTCATTAACCCTCGCATACGTAAAGCCAGAAGCATAAAAAAGAAGCAAAGCGAACAAAGCCTTTAAAGCAAAGAGTATAAATTACCGGTGCATCAACACTGCGGTCGATTTGAGTGGTCTGCCGCGGCTGGCCCAGCATGTCTTTCATTGGGAACGAGTTCACGCGACCGTTGCTCACTCTGCCTTCAGACACGCATACCGTCAGCTGTGGATTGGTTAGACTTTTGTAGAATATGTTTTTTACGGCGTTTTTAAAACTACAATTATTTGACGTGGTTTTACGAAAAAAATCAGTAGGTACCTTTTCAATTTAACAGTTTACAATAATTGTGCGAAGGTCTCATAAAGTAAGTTTTAATTTTAATGAATAAGAAGGCGTGATTTGCTAAGGTCATTTTCAATAACCAATAACAACAACATATCCTTCACGTTTCTTTCCCATACTTTCTCTCCACTTGTTACGATCCACACCTCTTTCGCTTCATTCACATTCATCTCTTTATACGTACACGCTGTTCGGTTTAGTACTTACTTGACCTTACCTTTCTATAGTAGATACCTACGTCATCGATTTGACGAATTTACCAGTTATTAGGTAAATAAAGCACCCACCTACTTATAATGATACCTTACCTACATTAAAGTTTATGTTGCTTCTAGTTATTTGCGCGTGCACATACCTATTGACTGAATATTTTCAATCTACAAAAGTGCGCAATTTAGCTCCCATAGCAGCCTACCAACCAGCGCGGTAAGCAACCGCCCCAAATATGCACGTTTTAAATACCTAGGTATCTTTAGGTTCTGCCCATTCAATATAACATCTGCTTACTTACATCTTTGTAGTTATAACACCTATACAGGGTGTAACAGAAAGGGGGTATAATGCCGAAACACAGCGATAGTCCTCATGAAACTGAACAACTTTCCCCAAGGAACATGGGTCGTAAATCGAAAAAAAATTTTGTGTCGCCCATACATACTCGATCAGCTGATCGGGCATTTTGTATGGGGAGGCGAATTTCTTTTTTTCGAGTTACGACCCATGTTCCTTGGGGAAAGTTGTTCAGTTTCATGAGGACTATCGCTGTGTTTTGGCATTATACCGCCTTTCTGTTACACCCTGTATACAATTAGATATGATTACCTAGGTGCGACTAGCTATATCATGATACATACAACCCGACGAAAATATCTGTGCAATTAGGCTAGTGACGTCAACTCGTAAGTACTCGTCACGGAACTGAATATACCAAGGGGATATACCAAAAAAGGAGGAAGCGCATTCCATGTGCGCAAATATTCCCGACGGGTTGTAGAGCAAAACATGTAACTTGCAAAAGCATAAAAAGGTAATACTTACAGATAAAACTACATGCATGATGACATGGAAGGCTACGAAGGCAGCTAGGATGTAGACCGACCAGGATGGAAGCTCAGCCTTCTGCAGGTATACCGCTAGGAAGATTGTTGCGACTGGAAACGAATATAATGTATATAAATTAGGATAAATAACTATGGTATTTTACAGTAGGTATAAATACTTATTTAAAATAATAATATTGTTTAAATAAACACATATCAATTTAAGTAGATGCTAGTTAACTGAATTAAGATTTGAAAATTGAATCTTTATTACATATTATGGCCTAAAACCACCTCAAACTGTCCTTAAAAGCCTTACTGTCGGGACGTCTTTCTTCTATGAGCAAATGATTTCCCGTACTAATTTTTTTCCGAACAAAAGACATCAACGCGCGCTAATCTTAATTTATCATTCAAAATTTTTTATGGGTACGTTTTTCTTTAATTTAATTGTGATTTATACTTACTTCCAAGGATATGAGCTACGTTACCACCGAGCCAGTGCATCCAGTTGAAGATCGGCCGCTTCTTGGTGCCCGGGTGGGGTCTGAAGTAGGCTCCTATGAAATAATATTGACGAGCATATAGATAAAATCTACTTAACAGATAAACTTATGACTATCTCATAAAACGACATATTTTAGCCAGTGACAGGTATATCTGTCAGTTAAATTTTATCTGTAAGTGGTGAAAAGGGTCCGAAATCATAAAAAAAACTTCATAATTTAGTTGGTATGTAGTAGAGGTGGGCCGAGTACTCGGTTAATACTCGGTACTCGGCATACTCAGCACTTTTTTTACTATTCGTAATCGGCCGAATAACTCGGTTAAAATACCGAGTACTCGGTGCAAATAAATGTACCTTGAGAGCACTTGGTATGCTTGGTAAATCATAGTCTAATTCCTTCATTGAGGCCTTCGCCCAGCTGGAGCAATGTAACAAGCTGCTAATATCGTAATTATTTAGGAGAAAATTTCATAAAAAGTGTTTTAAAAAAAAATGCCAATTAATGCCTGCGGATTATTGTTTTCATTACGAATAATTAGCGAGGTACGGAGGGAGGGTCTTAACACCATTAACACCACCCGCTCCCAAACTTGTTTGCGTGCAATTCTACCTACTTCAAGTACACCGAGTAACTCGGCCGAGTACTCGGCTCGGTAAACTTTAAACCGAGTAATACTCGGTACTCGGTTACTCGGTAAAACTGGTACTCGGCCCACCACTAGATGTAGGTACCTACCTATCTAATACTACCTATCTAAATTAAACATGACAACTTCCAAAGACTCCTTAACTTACCAATAGGCTGAATAAAGGCTAATATGACAGTAATAATCCCGGTGATGGCGTGAGGATTGTCTCCCGTGGTAGACCAACCACCGACTTCCACCAGGATCAGGATGAACCCGGCCACTGTCAGCAGCCAGGTAAGCACCATCAGGATTCTGTGACCCTGAGGATGAAGTGGAAAAGTAAGTACTTATTGTATTTTTTTAATGCTTCTTATTTATTGTTGAGAGATTTAGCCGAACTAATGTTTGGACCCTTTTAAATGAATATAGGTATCTACACGATATATGAAAGTAGGTAGGTAAAAAAACATCGATAAGTAGGTACCTATATCTAATTCAATCAATTGCAGCTAAATAAAGTAAAACAGTAGAAACTTACCGCAAACCAGACATCCTTTCCACCAATTTGTTTTCCAACCCAAGTTTGTTTGAAGTATCTGGAAAAGTAAACATCAATAAGTCAGTAAAAAATATTTTAATAAAACCTTCTTTTTAACGTACAAGTTTTTACAACATTGTAAGAATAAGGGTGCCTTTCCACCAGAGATGTGCTGTGCTACGTTGCTATAGATGCGTTTGATATCAACCAATCACATTCATTGAATATGAGCACACCCGGAATATGATTGGTGGATATCAAACGCATCCATAGCAACGTAGCATAGCACATCTCTGGTGGAAAGGCACCTTAAAATACAAAGGTATGAAAGCTGCTGCAAACTTGCAGTTGAATAAACCAAGTTACAGCAGCTTTATTTATTTTTTTATTTAACAGTTTATTGTAAGATGATAGTACATAGAGACAGAAAAAAAGAGAAGTTATACAAAAGGTACAGCAGCAGCAGAAGCTTTCTTACGTCTGTGGAATAAACAGAGGTAAAATTGTCATTTCGCCCCATGTTCCTTGGAGAAGTCTAAATACAAGTAACTATGACTAGATTTCGGCTTGATATACGCTTGCTATTACATCCTGTACCTATGCATTAAAATGTAACATTAACATACCTAGCTAGCACAATACCCAGCGACGCCGTCCCAAGCCAAGCCGCTAACATGAAGGAGCCGTGCAGCTTCAGCAGGAGCTTGGAGCCAGCGCCCGCTGTCCCCACACTAGACAGCGCTAGCGGCGACCCGGTCGACTCATACGCAGCGTTGTGGAAACCAACACGGTCCGTGTCTGGGGGGTGGAACAGGTTAGTGAGGGGAGGGAGAAATTTCTAATAGAAGTTCAAAAATAGTTCCTATCCGTTGTTTGTAAGTTAGTTATTATTATTACCAGTATAATATTATTTTCGCATACTGTGTTTGTAATGTTTTTTGAAAAAACTTATACCTAACTTGTCCAAAAAGGAACTTTCAAATCGTGGTTCGAGCGCAGACTACTAAATAGAGGTTCAGGATAATTTATTGCAATTGGAAACACATTATTTCAAAACAGAAGAAGGTTGAGAACAAAAAAAGTTTAATTATCTAGTTATTTTACGATGTAGAATGGCTTCTAAAGAACTTTGGAGGTTTTGGGCTTTAACCATTCTAAAAAAACACTTAAGTTATAGGTACATGAACAAAAATATCTTACCTTTCATGCTATCTCCAGAAACAATCATCAAATTGTACATATTATTCGCCAAATCGAAAGTCTGTCCCATAACCGTAGACACCGTATCCCTTCTAAACTTACAATACAATTTCCCATCAATAATCGAGGACTCTTGCAGCTGCACTATATCTTGGGGAGAGTCAGACCTGCGCACATAAGGTTCTACTTTTGGGTAAGTCCAAGAAGTATATATCCTAACCCTTCCGCTGTCCATTCTGACACATTCCATGGCGCTGTCATCTCCCATTTTGTTGTCAAGACTGAGTCCTGCTGCTACGTATTTAGGGTTGTCACTCCCTTGTAGTTCGAAGGTGTATTGGTCGCCGGCTACGAAGACTGCAACGATAGCTTTGCAGTTGCCTGCTTGGATGCAGTTGGCTGGAACACCGAAACATAGTTTGTTGTCGTCGCAACCTTGGTAGATTACGTCGCGGGGCGCGTCTACTGGTCTCGGCTGAAATGTTAAAAAGAAATTGTACAATTTAATGATTTTCTTAAGTTACCTAAATACCTACTTATTAGAGCTGACGAAAAGGTTCAATATGTTTGAAATAGAAATAAACGATAATTATGATCTGTAGAGACATGTGCGTAACTTAAAGACTGTATCTACTCCAATTTATCCATTCTTTTATGACATTATTCAGTTAACGAGCAGCTGACTAATTTCCTTTAGGATGCCATATTTATTCATGAGATAAAATGCCATCTGCATTATTTCTTCGGCAAGGGCCTTCCCTCCCAACATTCTTAATAGTCTGTTTTTGGATTTGAACGCTGATGGAAAAAAAGTGTAAAATATCCTTAACCGTTACCTAACTTTCTTTTCCACGAAATCCGATATCACCTAGCTATGCCTACACCCTTAAAACTGATTATTATGGACACATTACCTTAACCTCAGCGATAACTGGTGGGCCAACAGTAGTACCGAGAGTAGGTACAGCAGTGGCTGGTGTAGTGATCACAGTATCATTGGTCACCACTTCCACGAGAGACGATTCCACGCCCTTCCAAAAGGTCGCGTAGCTTTGGGCTACTGTTGCTCTGAAAAAGGAGGTTTTAGGTTCCGAAAATTGATTGAAAATATTTAAAAAATAAAGACAGTGTAAAATAAAAGATCACCACAAAACTGTTAGGTAATCAAATTACCTAACAGACCCTTGTCCCCGAAGCAATCTAGACGTGTGGTCTGATGATTTGCAAAAACCTTTAATATTTATTTTCATCGAAGAACCAATTCCATCGACAGTTCATTAACATTTTGAGGAACTGAGTCAGAATAAAGTGACTTGTGAACTTGTGGTTTACTCTGATAAGTAAGTAAGTAGGTAAGTATTCTGTTGTTTCCTGACGCATAATGAGAACGCAGAATGAAAATAACAAAAATACCTGTTTTAATTCTTAACGTTTCCTTAATGATTTGTCTGTCACCTTCCTGTCTGACTCTTAATTAAGTGACTCATCGTTAGCATGTCTCCCATTTAAAGGCATAAATAAATGTTAAGTATAATTAATATTACCTATAAATCTTTAAATAAAACATTGTTGTTTTTGTTTTGTGTGTGTATGTTTCGCCCTTCTAAAACACATTCAAAATGTTTGATTCCGTTTAACGCAATGGTCATCTTGAACAACACCCTAGATTTTGACAATTGGTTTATGAGAGTCTTCCTATTTTTACCTAAACGAAAAATGCCTTCCTTCCTATTCTTACCTAACCCAAAAATGCCTTCCTACTCTTACCTAAACTCAATACTGCCAAGGAAGTCAGTGGGCGCTCTCCACTGGAAGCTCAGAGCAGGTTTGTCGTCAGGGTTGGAGTGGGTTACGGTGTCGTTGTCTCCACGGCAGCTGATGATCTGTGTACTGGCGGGGTCCGGGACTGATATGAATTTGCCGATTATTGTGTCTGGGTTCTGAAAAGTTTTGTAGTTTTGCTTAACAGGTGCGATGTCTAGGCCGGCAAAAAAAGGGTAACCTCGATAAGAGATGTCAGTTTAAATGTAAATGGTAGTAGGGTGTATGAATGTAGTCCTGGTCTGCTTTCGTGCATTGATTTTATGTATGGTAAGCAACATGGTAAGTAAAATAATAAAGGTAAGTAAAGTAAAATAAATTACAATAAAAACAAATGAGGTACGCCCAAAGTACGTCCAACAGTTTTGTTGAGCTTGCTTGTAACTTGTAAAGAACTTTTACGTATAAAACTCCAAAACTACCAACCTGAACTTGCCTAGCTTGCAAAATAAACCCGCCAATAGGAATGGGCGCTCCTGCAGGACTGCCAACTGTGACATTCAACACGTCACCCTGACGTACTTGCGATGATGACGTCACGATCAAATATGGCGGCGGTGACGTCTGAGGTACTATGGTTGAATGGCGGGGAAGCTGGTCTAAGCATGCCTGGAATAAGAAAATTAATGTTTGATTTCCAAGGATCAAAAAATTTTTATGGTTCGTATTTTGTTCGATGTTAAAGATGTTAATCTCTTATCTTCTCAAAAAAAAATAGACAGATAAATACAACACTACCTATTGATGACATATTGTATAAAAAACAGGAAGAATATTCTTCATTAAGGTCTATTTACGACTAAGAATAGTTAATTCGCCTCTTGAATAGATATGAAATAATTATGATAGATAATGTTCCTTACCCCAGGTGGTGCTCCTGATCCATGTTGTTCAGAGTATTTGACTAGAAGTAACAACGCGAGGATCGTCCCCGCACTTCTTTTTCGCGGCAACATTCTGACTCTGTATCTGCAACAAACATTTAAACTTTTAAACTTATGCTTCAGATATTTAAACGTCTTTAAGTCTTCATATCTTCATTGAAAAAAAAAGTGCTTATTTTTTTTATTAGCCATTATAATCCCACCCAATGCTGGGCTTTTGCCTTCCCCTCGACTTTCCTTTTAACATGGTCTCCGGTAGTGACCAGCCATTCCCGTGAAAATGCATCCAGATTGTATCTCTATCTTTTTAGAGGTAGGTATTTATTTTAAAATTATTGGTAAAAAATCTATAATTATTTACAATGATCCTCAAATTGTACTTCATCATGTCAGCCCGTGGACGTCTACTGCTGGACAAAAGCCTCCCCTTCAGGATCTCCAAAACGAATCAACCGCTTTCCGCGACTTTCACCTTTATATTGACGAATGAATACATAAATGATAAGACTATAGGTAGGCATCTACTTACATTTGCGCCAATTAAGTATTTAATTTAACCTTTTCTAAAGGACAAATTCAAAATAAGCTGATAGCAGAACCATTTTCCATAAATTACTTGTATTCTTATCAAGTTACCGCGTGCGTGTAAAATATGTATCTTTATTGCATTTTTTGTTCTCACAATTACACGAAGGTTAACACCACAATTAGCCTTCATATAAACGACTTTATTTTATCTATTTGATATTATAGTACGCTTGTTGATATTTGGATAGACCCTGACAAATTTAGAAGGACGTTTAGATAGATAGATAGATAGAAAGAATTTATTGCAAACAAAGAGATACAGACAAAACTTAAAACAGTAACATTGTGCGCAAAAGCGGCCTTATCACTAAAAGTGATATCTTCCAGACAACCTTTGGTACAGGACGTTTCTGTGTTTCTTATTATTTTTAACGCTACATTATGCTGTCTACACACTAAAGCCGCCGGCATGCCGCCGGGCTAGGCCGGCGGCTTTACGTCATACAAATAGCAGCTGTCAAAAAAGCCGGCGGCTTTGATGTGTAGATACCATTACAGAAATAAATACGTAGGTAGTTACCTCACTAATGTTTATAGGAGCGACGTAGGTACTCAGTCACATCCAATCTCAAATGCATATTAAATTACAAATGAAAATTCCAAAGACATTGACCCAAAGACATACCAGAATCACCCAACCAAAACTATACTTTAACACTTAACAATAAAGCTTGTAATATAAAATCCTATCTTTGTGATAAGACGCCTATCTTCATAACAATTGTGGTGGTGATTACTCGACCGTGTCGCGACGACTTTGCACGTAATTTTGCGTAATTTTACCTAAGGTACCTTTATACTTGACATCGATTTGTTGGTAGATAAGTTGTTGGACTTTTGGGTAAATAATAAAATTCGATTAACTTCCTTATGGTATCCACACACCAAAGCCGCCAGCTTTTTTGACAGCTGCCATTCGTATGACGTAAAGCCAGCATGCCGACGGCTTTGGTGTGTAGACAGCATTACGATTTACAAAGACCAATATTCGTGCCATGTGTGTTTGTATATTAGGTAATTGTTAATTTTATAAAAACCACTAAAATGGTCACTTCCATTTATTGTTCCACAATAATACAATGTTAATGTTAAGAATGCACCCAATCGAGACAGTAGTTAAATGTGCACTGAAATGATGAGTCTTAAAATTATAATAAGCGGGTGCGAGGGGCGCTGCATTTACGTAAATTAGTTAACGCATAAAAGTCAATTTAAAGGCCGATTTATATTATCTTAATGTTTAGCAGAGCGGTGATAGTACTTTTGTTGAAACATGTAAACCCTACTTGCTTTATTGACAAAGAACTTGCCTTTCAAGTTGTACTAAAATACTCTCTTTAAACTTGTTTAGAAAACCACACTAGACGCAACGAGTTTGAAACGTTTCGTTTCAGTTGCGTCGTGTGTGGTTTTCTAAAGGAGTCTATAGCAAAAACTTAGATGCAACTCAAAAGTAACTAGCAGTTTCAGTTGCGTTGCAGTTGCGTTTCATTGTGTGTTCTGGGTCTTAGATAATGTAAATCAGCCCTTATTTTGCCTATATCGGAAAGTGCATTTTTTATTAGCCTATTGTTAGGCACTACTGGGCAAAGGCCTCCCCCGCTTTCTTCCATGCTTCCCTATCTCCGGTAGCTTCTGGCCAGTTTGTCAAGTGCATTAGTCATTGATATTTTATTTTTATCCCAGACAGACATTTCCTTATAAATGTAAGGAAATGTTAAATCCTTGGACTAAAGCGACAAGAGACCGAAACAAACATACAAAAACAGCGTAAGAAGGAAAAAGACAGAACTCATTGAACTTTACTAGGAAGTGAAGTGAAGGGAAGCATGACTCAAGATTGAGGTTCTACCGGGTTAGATTTACTTTTTTATTTTTGCTGATACACTTTAATTTACTTATCGATAGTTGCTTAAGGTTTGTTCCCACAGAATTTGAAAGGGCAGCCTGTATATTGCTTGCTTAGAAACTCAGACAATGTCTACGTTCCCAATATTCTATCTCTGGTTTTGCCCTACTGGATATAGAAATAATATCTATCTTAGAATTTTTCGTCTCTATAAGCCTACCGCTGTCAAAAAATCTATGGGATTCCTCTGTAGGATAAATCAAAAGTGACAGCTACGTGACGGTTAAGTACTGCCGCTCTCGGGTATATAGCTATCTGTCTTTGAACATTGGTAACGTTAGTTGGAGCCTTTGAGTATAGAACATATAATAGGTGCCATACCGTCCGGATCTGCGTGCCTGGTCTGGCGCAAAATGGCTACCTTTTTGTATGGAATTTCTTATCGTTTGACAGGTCATCTACCATGAAAACTATGAAAAAACTTGCGCCAACCTTGGCACGCTGTCATAAACTCATTTGTATATGGAAAAAAAATGTGGCAACTCCTTATATATTCTATACTCAAAGCTCTCGGGTATATAGCTATTTGTCTTTGAATATTGGGAACGACCGTTAGTTGGAGCAATGGTCACCATGCCGGACTACCACTTCAGATCCCAGTTAGATTGATAATTAAAATATTTAAATACCTTTTAGTTTCTGGTCAGGATATTATTTTATAAGTGTCCATGGCACCTACTGCATTGAATCCTAGTGTGGAACATTCTAATACCTACTCCCGCAGAACAAAGTACCTATCTTTAAAGATACTTACAATTATCTGAATATTTTAAACGAGTATCACGTTATTCCTTCGTTCTTAAACACATTAATGTCATCAACAAAGCAATTAAAATGCAATGTAACGTTTGTTCGTAACGATGACGTCAATTAAAATCTCTTGTTTTTTTTAAGTTTTTTAATTTTAAGATACTTTGTTTTTTGTCATTTATTTGTATCACTAAGTACCTACCTAGCCGACCTATCTGGATGTGTCATACATTGTCATAATCTTATGTAGTAACTAAGTATTTTATAGTATTTCTTCTCATGTTCGACAGATCGATTTCTTTATTCTTTCTTTTCTTTTTTCTTTCTTTAAATTCTTTATTCTTTATTTAAATCACTGTCAAAATCACTCAACTGCAAAACCCGAATAAATACCAATAGAAGTAAGTAGAATGAAAATTGTTACGTTGACAGATCAATTAAAAATTTGGATTACAGAGTTGAGTACTCAATACTCAATCATTTATTGCACTCCACAGGTTTTTACAGATCTTATAAACAACATAAAGTAGGTACCAAATGTGGACCCTGATTAGGGCACGGCAATTTGTATAGTGTGGGAAGGCCTCCAACAAGGTGGACTGACGACTTGGTTAAAGTCGCTGGAAACCGTTCGATCAGGGCAGCGCAAGACCGGTTGTTGTGGAGATCCTTGGTTGACAGATCAATTAAAAATTTGGATTACAGAGTTGAGTACTCAATACTCAATCATTTATTGCACTCCACAGGTTTTTACAGATCTTATAAACAACATAAAGTAGGTACCAAATGTGGACCCTGATTAGGGCACGGCAATTTGTATAGTGTGGGAAGGCCTCCAACAAGGTGGACTGACGACTTGGTTAAAGTCGCTGGAAACCGTTCGATCAGGGCAGCGCAAGACCGGTTGTTGTGAGGCTTTTGCCCAGCAGTGGACGTCCATAAGATGACATGATGACGATGACGAATTTGTATAGCAAAGCTAAGTAGTTCATCATCATCATTTAGTTCAGCCTATAGCTGCCCACTGCTAAGTATAACCCTCTTCAATGATTTTCCAGTGCGACTGATTCATTGGCAGGCTGATCTAAGTATATTTATATACTCATAGTAAAGTAAAGACCTATTCATTGTTCTTCATTGTAAACGTTATTATTTGTACCGAATTGATGTGAAGATGTTGGCACGATTGGATGTTTGTTACTTTAAACGGAAATATAAACAAATCTTACTTCAAGTATAGACCATAAGTCACAACACGTACAAAGTCTAATCTATAGGAATTTGTGTCCCACTGCGGGGCAAGGGCCTCTCTCCTCATCCACCATGACTTTCGGTCTCGAGCTACTTTCTCCCAGGTAGGTACTGTAGAATGTGTCCAGCTCGTCCCGCCACGTTTTCCATGGTCTGCCACAACCGCAACGCCGTTTGGCATCTGGTAACCATTGGGTTGCTGTTTTACCAGTCATCTTACGAACAAATGTACGAAATCAAGAGCAGAAATCTAGATAGAACATTATGTGATAGATAAATCTGCTTGCAATGTCATAGGTACTGATCTGACATTGCTTTGCTTCCCAAGGTTGACAACGCGCTGACCTCTCGATGATCAATCACTTGTATATCTAACAACGAACTAGAGACCTCAGTAGTATTTCTGTCTACAAAAAAAATAAGTTCTAAAAACTAAAACCCGCCTACGGAAAACCTGCGATCTTAAAAGTAAGAAACAAGAAATAATTCTTGTCTTCTTAACTAGGTACCCCATAAATGCACAGACGTAGCGATTTTCAGAGGAAAGCCGTGGTCGTATGCCTCTGTGCCTTGATCTTAATAACCGTGCAATGTCGGAACCTGTTTAACGTACCTTTGTAATAAGGTAGGTATCAATTGCTTGCAGGCAGCCATTTATAGTTATATGGAGGCATACGACCACGGCTTTCCTCTGAAAATCGCTACGTCTGTGCATTTATGGGGTACCTAGTTAAGAAGACAAGAATTATTTCTTGTTTCTTACTTTTAAGATCGCAGGTTTTCCGTAGGCGGGTTTTAGTTTTTAGAACTTATTTTTTATTTCACACTTTTTGGTTAAACCAGTGATATCTACGTACATACTACAGAACTCATACAAACACATACATGACAACTATTCAAACTCCATGTTTCACTTTCAATCTATCTTTTCATCTCAACATATTGTACTAGCGGGCATCCGCGACTTCATAGTCATCTACACCACAGTTACTTTTCAAAGTGGATAATAATTATAGGGTAACAATCCTAAAATATTGCAAATTTTTTGATAGAGTACATAACACTAAAAAAAACCGGCCAAGTGCGAGTCGGACTCGCGCACCGAGGGTTCCGTACAAACCTGCAAGGTTTACAAAGTTCGTTCATTACGACAATCGAGTCATAACTATGGTATTTTTATTGCAAAATGAAATTCATAACATTACAATGGGGAAAGATGGAGGAGCATAAATTTAAGACAAAGATCTCTTTATCGTTTAAGTAATCCTTTATTTTATATTAACACATATCATTTATCTATAATATAACTGAAACACTTATACTAGCCTTGCAGCAGACTTGCGAAAGTTCTTTTATTAAAGTTATTTATTTACTAAGTTTTTTAGTCACTATTTAGAAATCTGGTTCAAAAATATTAATTAAGTATTAAATTTGAACCAGACCTGTAAATGGTGACTGAAAAAGGTGTGAATAGCCCCGCGTGCCACCCGTGCCACCAGCGTCCCATCAAACTTCGCCAGTAGAAACAATACAAGCAAGCTGTCTGATAATAACCAACAATAAGAAATATAATAATGTCATTGAATTTAATTATAAGTATAACACTTTAAGCAGTTAGGACGCATTTAGATTATACAGCTACATTCACCAAAACATCGGGATTGAATGACGATGAGTGAGGTCGTCTTTGCCGTTTGAAAAATGTTGCCCTCCCCATACATAGTATAATAACTCGCGGTCATTGCTGTAACTACAATTATGTTTACAATCACAATTTTTTTGGTGGTATAACTACTTAAAATTTTAAGCTTTTCGGAATTTTTCTGTTACCTGTGCTGTAAGCTATTGCTTCTTACCAAATTTCGAGATTCTATGTCAACGGGAAGTGGTCTTTAGGTTTTAATTCCCTTGCGTGTAGTTGCGAGTTTCAAAATATGCGGTATCAATGGTTGTACTTTTGCGTTTTGCGTTTTCGGGTTGACTTATAATTTTTTTTTTCACGGGTTAAAGGCAATTAGATCTAAGTATTTGATATGAATTTCAACTTGATAGCTCTACGCGTTCATGAGGAAAAAAGTAATAAGTTTATATTTATTAAAAAATATATATTTTGTAATGTAACTAAAAATTTAAGGTTTTCGGAATTTTTCCTTTATGTGTGGTATAAAACGTTGCTTCGTGCCAAATTTCAAGATTCAAGGTCGACTGGAAGTACCCTTTAGGTTTTGATTCCCTTGCAAGTACTTGCGAGTTTCAAAATATGCAGCTTAAATTGCTGTTTCTTTTGATTGCGTTGACATAGAAGTTTGATTTTGCTACAGCTTAAAGGTATTATAGACCTGAGTATTTGGTATGAATTTCAATTTAATACCTCTACGCGTTTATGAGGAAATGGGTAGTAAGTTTAAGATTATTAAAAAAAAAATATTTTGTGATGTAACTAAAAATTTATGGTTTTCGTAATTTTTCCTTTATCTATGCTATAAGACGTTGCTTCGTACCAAATTTCAAGATTCTGAGTTCACGGGAAGCACCCTGTAGGTTTTGATTCCCTTGCAAGTGTCGAAAATTTGCGGCATAAATGGCTGTATCTTTTGATTGCGTTGGCTTGGAAGTTTGATTTTTTCACAGCTTCAAGGGACAGTAGACTTGAGTAATTGATATAAATTTCAGCTTCATACCTTTACGCGTTCCTGAGAAAAAGGGTCTTGACAGACGGACAGACGGACAACAAAGTGATCCTATAAGGGTTCCGTTTTTTCCTTTTGAGGTACGGAACCCTAAAAACTACACAAAAAGTACCCAGATACCTACTTTTGAGCAGAGATGCTCAACGCTTTCCTGGTCCAAAGTAAGTAGCGTAATCCGTTTCGGATAGGTATGAGTGTGGATCAAAGATGCCTTTTCTTTTATTTTGACGGGGCGCTGCGCCCCCAAAGCCTGATAATCACACACTGATAATCTATCCATAGTACGAGTATATGTAAAAAGTATCTATTTCCTTCTTGCAGCGGGGGGCTGCGTCCCCCCAAACTGACACAATGACTTCTTTGTCCACAGTAGAATTCAAGAAGTGTTTTGTTTATTTTAGCGGGGGGCTGCGCCCCCCTAAACCCCCCCACACAGTGACAACTTTGTCCAGTATAGTTCAAGAAGGTTTTGTTTCATTTTGACGAGGGTCTGCGCCCCCCAAACCCCCCTACACAGTGACTTCTTTATCCATAGTAGAGTTCAAGATGTGTTTCGTGTCTTTTGGCGGGGGGCTACGCCCCCCAAACCCCCCCATACAGTGACAGCTTTGTCTAATAGAATTCAAGAAGTGTTTTGTTTAATTTTGGCGGGGGGCTGCGCCCCCCAAACCCTCCTACACTGTGACTACTTTATCCATAGTAGAGTTCAAGAAGTGTTTCGTTTCTTTTGGCGGGGGGCTGCGCCCCCCAAACCCCCCCACACAGTGACAACTTTGTTCAGTATAGTTCACGAAGGTTTTGTTTCATTTTGGCGAGGGTCTGCGCCCCCCAAACCTCCCTACACAGTGACTACTTTATCCATAGTAGAGTTCAAGAAGAGTTTCGTGTCTTTTGGCGGGGGGCTACGCCCCCCAAACCCCCCCACACAATGACAACTTTATCTAGTAGAGTTCAAGAAGTGTTTTGTTTAATTTTGGCGGGGGGCTGTGCCCCCAAACCGCCTTACACTGTGACTACTTTATCCATAGTAGAGTTCAAGAAGTGTTTCGTTTCTTTTGGCGGGGGCTACGCCCCCCAAACTTTCCTACACACTTTGTTCATAGTATGAATGTGAAGTTCAAGAAGTCTTGTAGTTTATTTCAAACTTCCCTTTTAAGACACGCTTTACAAATTAAAATCACTGCTTGAACTCATGATAATAAACAACTTTGAATATGGGATCTTTGTCAGAGTCTAAAAATGTTTGCTTCTTCGTACACGTTACGTGGGCAAAATGTACCTATTGAGGGACCGAAAATGTTTGAATGCCAACAAAGTTGATTCCATAGGTAGTACAAGTTGTAGGTAATTTAGCTTAAAACTAGCCAAAACAGTCAACATAATTCTGAAAAGGCCTGATTTGGCAAGCTGTAGGTAAGTAATCAGTAGTTTCGAAGTAATTATGATAGAAAAGACAAGACGTTAAAAGACATATTTACAAGTAAAACCGCGTGCTAAACCTAGTAATATATATAATATTTGGAATTTACTTGCTGAGCCCTTTCATTTGATACCCCACACATTATCCTTTGTAAAATTTAATATTTTTCGTCGCGACTTCTTGTCCACTAGTTTACAAGCAAATCCGTGCGCAAAACATAGTGATATATATATTTTTGGAATGTACTCGCTGAGCTCTTGAATTTGATACCCCACACAATACCATTTACAAACTTTTATTTTTTTCTTCGTGACTTTTTGCCCACTAGTGGGCAAAGTATTGAACTTATTGCAAAACTAGGTACCCTATGTCACCCGCCGTATTATTACGAATCTTTTGACACCTCATTCATCAAAATCGGTTCAGTAGTTTACACGCTACGGTGGAACATACATACATACATACATACAAACATACATACATACATACATACATACATAGACTGCCAAAAACATTACCCTTCCTTTTGGCTTTGCCGTAGTCGGGTAAAAATGAGGTTCCAAGATATCTTACTTCATGCAAAAAGCTGTCAGTATCGCTCGCTTGATCTACATTTAGAAATAATATAGTATTTGACATTGAGGTGTTTTGTTTGGGACGAAAATGGTAGTAAAACGAAGTCAATTAATATTTAAACTGTACCATTTGTATAAAATTCCTATAACTAAATTAATTAATTACTTACTTGGGTAGGTTATTAGGTTAAAATTTGAACACATATTTCAGTTCTTACATAGGGACTGTTTTCAAGTTTTTAATCCTAATTTTTTAAAGTCTGCTTGAGAAATCGTTACACGGGTAGGGAACGAAATAAAATGAAATTTTTAATTTCATAAGATGGATGCTAAATAACCTGAAGAGTTAATTTTTTTAGCTTAATCTAAATTCGCAAGGGTGCAGTTTTCCCCTGAGAACTATAGTCTGTGACCTTAGTATCTAAGAGGTTATCCACATATTTCAGGGTCAGGGCTATCCGTGTTCAGAGTAGTCTGTTTCACTATAGACGCTCTGACACGGAGTTATGTGAACAACTACATATAATTTGTATCTAACCGATATTTGCCGTATTCCGTCAGGGATGTGTGTGTGATTAGACCTTGCGAATTTTCACAAACTGCCTCATCATCGTGGCCCTTTCAATGTGAGGACCCAAATCCCACTATGACAGTCAGTTTCTTAACCTATTTAAAGGCCGATTACTCAAAGCGATAACAATAAGAACCCCCTCATAAGAAATGTATCGGGAACGTAAGGGCCACGCCACACTGACCCGGTTAAGGGCTAAGGACTATTAACTTGATAGCTAATCATTTATTTAAAGAAATATTTCTTTAGGGTCTGCCCTAGTTAAGTCTTTGATTAGGTAGTGTTATGTTTTTCGTGCTTAAACAACAGTAGGTAATGATTGGTAGTGTTATTATGCCTTTAAGTACCTATTGACAAAAAAATAAGTAATACATAGTTAATAGACAAAAAATTAAGTACAGTAGATACCTAAGTAATTGCAAAAAAAAGTTTTTATGTAAGTTTACTTATGTTCCATTTTATTTAAACTCTACCTATAGGTAGGTAGGTACTTACATTAATGGCATAATAAAAAACTTAATAAAAAAAAGTAATTAACGAGTAGAAAAGTTTTCTACTCGTTAAACAAAAATTGTCCTTCGAACTAGCGATAGCAATTTATACCTGTCTTTAATCGCTTAGAAAAATAAAAAAGTTAAACAAAATAAAACGTGTATTTTTTAAGTTTCATAAAAGTTTATCTCAAAACGTAATCTGACGAAATCACGAAAGTCGATTGGAATCAGTCACGTCATTTAACGTCACCTCAATAACTTAACGTCAAGTAACGACCTTGTGTCAAATAACTTAACAAGTTCTACTTAAGTAACCTGCAAGAGTCGACTTGAGCACCGATTTGAATGACCGCGTATGTAGCTCAAGATTCAAGTTAATTTGCATTGTGATATGTAGGTTATGTTGTCGGCGCCATTTTTGGAACACTTGTCAAATGCCAACTTTGATTAATTTACAAGTTTGATGGAGACTTTTAATTAGTTAAGGTTGGTACAAAACACGGATGAAGGATAATAACAGGACCTATCAAAGAATACCAACCTATAAGACCCAGAACACACGGGGAAACGCAAGTGCAACGCAACTGCAACTGCTAGTTACTTTTGAGTTGCATCTAACTTTCTGCTATAGACTCCATTAGAAAACCACACACGACACGCTAGTTTGAAACGTTTCAGATTAGTCGCATCGTTGCAGTTGCGTTTCCCCGTGTGTTCTAGGACTTACTATGTACTTATGTATCCTCTATTTACCTAATTATATCACGAGAAAAAAAGTTACGAATGTGGCGGTGGTGAGGCTATTTTCTTATGTTGTGTGTGCCTCGATGCCTTGCCTCTTGGTATGTTTTCATACCATCTTGTCTAACTTAAGCGGCAGTGTCACTTATAGGCTATAAATTATAATGCCTGACAAACATCTTGAGGTGGAGAAATCTGACAAACGGAAGATTTGTTTATACGAAACATACGTATCATTTAAAACATTTAATGATGTAGTTTTTTATTAAACTATTGAGTAGACTATTACTGAGTCTAATTCACACTTAAGTACCTTATTTACGAACCAGTCAAATAAAAACTAGCCTCAAAACAACCACAGACATGTCAAGGAAAAATGCATCAAAAGTGCATTGACTCTTGTAACTATAGCAACTAAAGAAATCCACAATATATACCTTATTGCGTGATGATAAGTCCTAATAAAGTAGAAAGGGCACCTTCGTGTGTATATTTAATAGATTATAGTTCATTGGTATTTAAAGGTTAGGTATATATTTTTAAAATTTTAGGGTCTTTTATGGGCTTGTGATCAGCCTTGTGATATATTTTGACATTTGATGTCGAAACAGACCTTCATGCCTTGGAGTGGTAAGTCGTATAATTTAATGTACCTAAGTATGCGGATTGGAATCTTTATGGGCTTGTGTTCAGCTATGTCATGTAGGTATTATGACATTTTGATGTTGATTCAGACTGTCAGCCAATCTTTTGGGTATGCGGATTAGGAGCGGTTATGCGGAAAACCGCAACACGTTGATGCGTTAAAGCCTAAAGCCTAAGCTAAAGCCATATATTTACCTAAGTACACTGCTTGGGCGCTGTTGTATTAAAGCCCTATGTTTATACATTTTAATTATTCGCTAAGAAATACGCATTGATAATTTTGATGTTGTTTCATTTTTCTTTTCTTATAAAGTGTAGCTTTAAAAACCGTTTTCCAATTAGTAGTCAAGTCAATTAACTCAAGACCATTTTAGCTGTCTTGTCATGTTATTATTTTCCTCAAAGACACAAATAAGTACCAATAAATACACCTGACGTCAATTGCATCCCACAGTAATCCATTTCGGCCACTCACGCGCATCAAACCGGTACCTATGCGGTAGTTAAAGCTATACTTGTATTGGGGTTTTCCCAATCGCAGGAGGAAAGATCTTATATTTTTTATTAAAATGAAATTGATTGAAACGTGATGTAATAGGTACATGATTATTTGAGGTAAATTGTAACATTTAAAGTTTTGAAAAAATACTTAATAAGATAGATACTTAATGTAGTTATTTATTTAATAAAGAAAATAGTTTTTTCATTCATAGGTTTAAAAATTCTGCCGAGGCGACGTAAAAAAGACTTCCCTGCATAAACCTCCAATTATTGTTTGTTTTAATTTAGTTTCATTATTATTATAAAAGTACCTATTTTCTTATAACTAAGTTTCATATAAGTATTTTTAAATTTTACTACAATGAGATTGCAAATTCGTTTCGTAAGACAAATAATCAATAATTACATAGGTATAGCGTGTAGGCAGACACCTTCAATTTAGCATTACTTGCCAAGTTTACTGACAATGATTCATCCCAAAGGTCGGCGTAGCAAAAAATAAGCTCATTGATGTACCTAATACAATATAATAGATGTTGTAATTTGTAAATTATCAAGGTTGAGTGGATACTTTATAAAAACTAAGACGTGAGAAGACCTACTGACGCGGAAAAGGACGCCGTTCGTGTGAAAATATAGAAAAGGTAGTCATTCGGATTTTTAAAATTATTTTCCTATTACTTAGGCCCGGTTGTGCAATAGACAGATACAATTTATCTAACAGCTAAACCATAAAACAAAAAAAAAAAAAAAACATGACAGGGACAGGCAGGTATTAAATATTTTTAATAAAATATTTTTAATTAAGACTTTTATAACTGACAATTGAAAAACCGGGCCTTTGTTGTATTAACAGTGGGCTATAGCCGGCTATAGACACAGCAAAGACTGATTTCTGTGTCCGAAATTATATCAATAATATAATGGATATTGTTTTAATACCAAGAATCAAGTACCTACCTTAACTATAGGAAAAATCATAAGTAAGACCAAATAGGCGCGGACAAGGTTTAGACGCAATTAATGGCGTAATACAACATTTCGTAGAGTATGATTAATATGTATCTAAGTAATAAGTATGGTAATGTACGCATTGAATGTCCCATAAATCCGGTATGTAAGGTTAAATACCAATATAGTGCCGGAAATAAAAACTATTCGTCAAGAATCGAACCTTGAATGGTTGGGTGAATGTATGACATTGTAACTTTTGATTACTTTTTACTATTCTCAGAAATAGAATGGAAGTTCTTAGAAAGTAGGTTTTATAGTTTTCGGCAAATACTAAATGTGTCCCATGTCTAATTTCATGTACCAATTTGTCCGATTTATCGGTCCTAATAAAACACAATAAAGCAGATACTGAAAAAAGACAAGCGTCTCTCTATCCTACATCCTACACACCCAATTCATATACATAGGTGCATCATGCAGTATCGGCATTTTTCATTTATAAAGGGGAAACATTTTCCAAAAAGTTGATATACTTACTTATGGGAAATTCTTCAGACCTTTTTAAAGTTTTTTTAAAGGAATTGTATTATGAATAAACGCTCTCAAAAATTGCCTAAAATCTAACATCTTAAAATCAAGCAACTTTAAAAAAAAAACTATTAATAAAACACGTTGTCAATCAATTTTGCACTGACAGATTACGATATACAAAATCTAAAATAAAGTTTACTCGATACGTGAACTGTATGTGTGCTCCTAAAAATAAAGTTCCAAGTTGACACATGAACAACTTAAATAAGTTAAACTTACACGCAATCCGCAAGAGTTCACTCGAGTCATAAAAAGTATCTGCGCTCAGAAAAATGAGGTTCCAATCCAACTTAACACTTGAGCAAGTACACACAATCCACAACAGAAAACTAAAGTCGCGAGTTGTATGTGCGGTTATACAATTGGGGTCTCAAGATGTAAATTGCGAGTGTGACTATAGTCTATAGTCAATCCACAATAGAAAACTAGAGCTGTGAGCTGTATGTGCGGTTATACAAATGAAGTCGCTAGATGTAAATTGCGAATGTGACTATAGTCAATCCACAATAGAAAACTAGAGCTGTGAGCTGTATGTGCGGTTATACAAATGGGGTCTCAAGATGTAAATTGCGAGTAAGAACTCACATATCTTATGTGTAACGAAGTGGTAGGCCTTGAACCGGCCGGTTTCATGTTATTGTTATATGCAATCGGTATTTAGCACTAGAGTTGTTTCATACGAGTATTATGGAATCGGATATTTTTTTCAACTTGTTTAAAATATGGTTAATTAATTTCATGCGATTATTGTTTGAGGAATGAGAAATAAAATCGGACAGAACTAGTCCATTTCTATACACTTTTGGGCAAAAAAGACCTTCCAAAATAAAGAAATAAAATTATTTAAGTATGTTGGTAACTAGGTACCCATCTAATGTTAAAGAAAGTATTTTTTTAAATTTTTAAAGTTGCTTTGTTTTAGTGTACTATAGGTAGGTACATAAATGTTTACTACCTACCTACTTATCTTCCTAAAATAGAACTCTAGTAGGTATGACTTACAAAGATATTACGAATAAGATATTTTAATACTTTTCATCATACTTATCGCCAATTTCTAAATTAACGGTTATAAACACGTAAGCCGGCATTAAGTTACGCACTCACATTACTTACAATAAATTAACTAGCAACCGTAACAGTATGGTCGCTCATACAGATGTGGTACCTAGTTTATACTTGCGGGTTATACTTACTTATCACTTACGAGACAGTTTGTATGCATGAGCTGAGGAGAAAGTTGAACAGTAGCCGAGTGAGTGATGTCTTGTTTATACACTCGTGAGATATTTGAACAAGTAATCTAAGAGAGGAAAGTTAAATAAACCCCAAGGTTTTAAAAAAATGAGGGATTTTCTTAAAGATTTTAAAAAAATACAAAAAAAAACTAATTCTCTTGTTCTCGATAGGTAGATATGGCATTTTCAGACAATGTGGAAGCCTAATTAAGCCTAATTGGTAATTTATTGATAATTCTGCCAGTGCCGGGGTTTTGATATAGAGATAAGTAAGGAGAGAAAACATAAATTTAAGTTACATTAGCCATTATTTGTAAAATTCACAGAAAAGCTTAACTAAATATAACCATCTCAATAAAATAATAAATAGGCACTTTCAGTTTACTTATAAGATCTGTAAAAAACCTGTGGATTGCAAATAGTGCAATAAATGTTAGAGTACCTACATATTGAGAAAAGCGTTACTAAATAAAACCGTCTCAATTATACAAGGTGTAACAGAAAGGGTATATAAAGCCAAAACACAGCGATAGTCCTCATAAAACTGAACAACTTTCCCCAAGGAACATGGGTCGTAACTCGAAAAAAAAAATTTCGCCTCCCCATACAAAATGCCCGATCAGCTGATCGAGTAAGTATGGGCGATCCAAAAATTTTTTTCGAGTTACGACCCATGTTCCTTGGGGAAAGTTGTTCAGTTTCATGAGGACTATCGCTGTGTTTCGGCATTATACCCCCTTTCTGTTACACCTGTATAGTAAATAGCGACGTGATTCATAACTCCAAAGAATGCGGTACCCATGCGGAGTGTGGAACGAATCCATGGTGAGACGGGAAGAAAAGTGTTACCACGGGTGCTCCGTAGTCCTAATAAATGCCAATTTTTGTGCAAATAGATGGATAGATTGATGAGTGGTTGTAAGGATGTTTGTTACCCTTTGACGCAAAAACTATTGAACAGATTTTAACGCAACTTTACAATATTATAGCTTGGACATCAGAATAACACATAGGCTATATCATTTTAAGAAATCATGTTTTTATTTCAACATATGACGTATTTAAATAAAAGAGAAATATGAAATTCTTATTACCTAATTGTGAAAGTGAATTTTTTAAATAAAATAACTCCTAAAACCTATGTCTCCCGAACAAAATGAGCCATAAAATAATAATGTTTTTATTACTTAGTAATTTTAAGTATTACATACCGAAAACTAAGCGTGTCATAAAAACTAATAAGTAACACATAAGTATTTACATAATTTCATACAATTAGCATACATCTCCCCGCGACTATCATCTTAACTGTTACAAGGTTGTTTAACACAATCATTTCATAATTGATTTGTAAAGTATCCTATATTGATTTCTAATAGGTTTATTATGTATTTGACAACTAGAAAAAAGGTGCTATCGTTTGTTATGGATATGATTAACTGAGATTGTTTCTACAGTCCTAGTACCTACAGTTCTGGCGATAATACTTATATCTCATTCTCGCATCATCTGTCTGTTATAATCCCGGGGAAGATGCAAATACAATATTTATGAAAATTTTGTTATTAAAATGTTAAAAATGTATAAAAGAAGGGCCACTGCAAGGTTTATATTTTATATAATGTTGTTTTTCAACAATAATTACGAATTAAAAGTAGCTTGAAACGGAACGGATTTAAAAAACCCATCAGCGTTCAGTGACGTCACTCCTGTTATGACAACGTATTTGAGGTTATAGTTGTAGTAAAAAAGTGAACATTAAAACGAGAATTAATTGCGTTTTTTGAATAAAAATGGAAGTTGGGTTTGTCAAAGCAGACTCCAGGAATCTACCAAAAGTTAGTGTTGACATGGTAGTGACTTTTTTTGTCGAAAGTGCAGTTTTCAAGTGTAGAAATGAAAGGGACTAAACTACTACGGTATGTGTAAATCATTAGTTAAATTTGTATTTCATTCATTCAAAAGTCATTGACAAGTTTGGATAAGTAATTAGGTAGGTATAATAACTATGTTTCTTTTGCATACAAGCAGATTAAACTAAGCTTTTATCAAATATATCCGCCGACTTACGTCAAAGTGGTCTTCACAGCATCGAATGATGGTCTTTGGGGAATAATTGTCATTCCTCTTCACAGCTTGAAACCACTTTTTTCGCAGTTTTGGGTCAGAAGGTCCAGTCAAAAACAATTTATTTGGAAACTGCTTTGAAGTAGATGGACACATTGCCACAAAACATACGTCAACACGGCTTTTTTTCGGAGTATCTATAGTATAGTTATGATCGCCTGATGTTGATGGATAGTCCATTTTAAATTATTACAAAAAAATGTCTCGTTAGTCGAGAAAAATGCAAAAGTATAAAATACATAGAGGATGTACAGTACGTGGGCCAGTGAGTGACAGACAGGAGTGACGTCATATGAACTATAGATCCGTTTTCGCGCGAAAATTCAAATTGACAATTTTAAACCCCATTTTTTGCAGTAAATTACAGTCTTTTAATTTTTTAATATACTTGTTGTCTATTCTACATGGAGTTCTTTGAAATAAACACAAAAATAAAAATATCGCATCTTCCCCACTTTAACCTTTGTCCCATGAATTTTATGAAGATCGCAAAGAACAGATCAGAGTTGCATAGACTTCACCGACAAGAGCCACTTAAACTAAATACGGAGAAGAAGATTTCTGACTGTTAGACGTTTATAACCATAGCGCTATAACTTATAACCATCGGGATCATCATCGGGATAGGCAAAGGTTATCTACTACATTTAGCAATCCACCCCTTTCATCCACATTGATCTCTTCATACCCGCACGTGAATTTCAGCATGTCTTTATTGATATACCTACCTAATATTATTCATGTATTTATTGATTTAATATTAGCCGTTTGTAAGAGTATTGTCGCCGCCTGTACGTATGTTTGCACAAGTCCAGCCTCTCAAACAATAGCGTGGTGTCATCGACTTCCCGCGAGTTATGTTACTGTACGTCTACCGTAGATAGTAAGTACTCTTGTACTAGTAAGATAGGTAAACATAAAAACTGTATGGCTGTTTTTGTTTAGAGTTTATTTATACTTACTTACCTGTATGTCAATTTGCATATTTTAGAGAGCGCTAAATTATTTTTATTAGTTTCTCTAATTTAAAAACAAAATTCCAGAAAGTAGTTGATAGTGCAAATATTTTATAGTGTGAGCTGTAGTGGCAGAACATTTAAAATGAAGCTATTCACACTTGTCGGGCTACAGACAGCGTTCAAATCAAAA
Organism: Anarsia innoxiella; assembly: GCA_947563765.1. NCBI lineage: Eukaryota > Metazoa > Arthropoda > Insecta > Lepidoptera > Gelechiidae > Anarsia > Anarsia innoxiella. The sequence continues at coordinate 2,126,056 of OX387413.1, forward strand.
CCAGACCAAAACACTTTAAGTAGGAACCCAAACTAATAAACAAAACTAATCCCGCAGGGTTTCTTTAAAAAAAAAAAGCTCTGACTAAGGAAGCGTGACCTGCAAACAAAAACAACTGACTGACAGCCGGAAGTATCTCACGAAGACAAAAAAACTTTTCAATGTTACTCGTAAACGCTTCAAGACAATACTAAGAAATGTTAACTATTTAATAGTAGCCTGAGAACGTAACTACGCATCTCAACCTGATATAATTGCATTTTTTTATCGAAATAATGACTGTGGTAGTAAATATCTGAATACTTCGATAGATATTTGCTTTGTGGCTTGTTTTTTAATCAGTTTGCGTGTGTTTTCGCTATATTGTATCTGTAACGGTGTTGTTAAGAGGCTATAAAGTGAATTTAAGTCATGCTAAAGGCCTTACACACGAGCAGTTATACAGCCTACGCTCTTTAAGATATCGCACAATGCTCGCCGAATCCATACCATGACCGAAAACGTGAATCCATGGGCGGTGGGCCAACTACCACTTTTTGCTGATTACGACTGATATCCAGTTGCATTACTCTAATTTTATGAATTTGTAAAACGAACGACTACCTACTTATATTTTGACTTTATGTTCGTTTTAAATAAATTCGTAAAATGCAATCTATGGCGCAACTAACTGTAAATATCAGGGACATCCAGTCATCATTTTCTAGGTACATACGTATTTATTCTTTTTCATAATACTTGATTAAATTATAGATAGGTACCTAGGTAGGTACGGTACCTATATAAATGAGACTTACCTATGTGAAGTTATGACTGGAATGTTATTTATTTACCTACTGATTCAAATATTCAGCTGAGCACACAGTTTAACTTGCTCAGTTGTGAGTATAATGATGCATAAACATTGTTTTCTTTATTAAATTGGAAAAACGAGTAGGTAGGTATCTACCTAAGTATTTTTTGTTTTCAATTTAAATAGATATATCTATGTACTTACCTATGTACTTTATACTTTAGATATACTAGATACTTTTAACATCTAACTTAGGTTAACTACTTATTTTATTAGTTTTAGAATCTCTTTTAGAAAATAAAACCTTTAGTAGGATCTCACTAAAATATTGACCGACGAAGAACACAATAAAAATGCAGTTCACTATTTTGTCGCCACAAAAATTAGGTCCGGTCCGCAAAAAAGCAACAATCAAAACGCACAAAACAAGACACAAGGTTGCACTTGTCACGGTTGTGTGACGTCACGCGACACGTGTCAATGACACAGATTTGGGCGCGAGCGCACGGGCGAGACCTTCTTGCAGTTAACGGATGCATGCGATCGCTTGAGGTTTGAGAGTCGTGTATAGGTAGTTTTTTTTTTAGTAGATTTTGATTTAACAGTGGCAGTGGTCCATTTCTGCCTTCTCTTTTACATCTTGATACAACATAACACCCGCCTTTTCCTTCACCTGTTCTAGGAACGAAGGCAGAAAATAGAGAGGGATGGAAGAGGCTCCACCGACAGGAGCTAAGCAAATAAGAAGTGGTCCATTTAGGTTATCCTATGGAGGCTCAGTGGAAATAGACTGATCTATTTAAAAAAATACAAATACCTACAGATACAGTCAGCCTTTCACGTCCCACTGCTGGACAAAGCCTCCTTGCTATCCATCCTGTGCGCCAGGATTTGCCGTTATTACTTAGATACGTTATAAAAAAGCTCATTGAAATGATTAAATCGAAGCCCCGGTCAACTTCAACCGCGTTATACATAATTATTGCCACAGATAATATAGATAGTAATTTGAATAAGTAGGTATACTCTTTATAAAATAATACATCTTCGTGGCGAGATCCATCATCTTTACCTTTTCCTTTATCATGTTTTTTTAACTCTTCAGTCACAAAGTGGTCACAAACAGGAAACATATTTCACTCAAGTTAGTAAACCTACTTATTACCGGTTACTCTTGCGTTGTAATTTACGAAATTATGAATTTAAAGATTTAAGTTAGTAATTAATTACTCATTTTACTTATAACATAACTGCTCTGAATTAAACGGTCTATTTGAGGTAACTTTTACTGTTTCAATTATTATGTTTATTTGTTTTTATTGTTAAGTGAACGGGATGCAATTTTTGCGACTCTGTTTTATGCGTTTTTAGGTTAATAAAATCATTTATTTCATAAATGATTTTATTAACCTCATCTAGTGCGTTATTTACAAAGTCATTCATTCATTTAATTTTTTTTTAATGAGAGAGGGATAATTAAGACATTATCATCTTATTAGTAAGCTAGCTAAAAAAAAAAACTTATTGAATACTTGTATTATACGTATTATAAAAAAATAGGAAACATAAAGTTAGTTTCCGGATTACGTTTATTATTCTGCATTGTTGGCAGGTTTTTTTTAACTTATTGCATAATTATGTAAATGCAGTGCATTAAGAGTTTATGAGACATTAAAATGTTATAGTTTGTACCTAAGCAATGAAGTCTCTACAGTTTTGGAGATTGCGTAATCGAAAATTTACTCTTAAATCCGGAAAATAAGTATAAGTAAATATAGGTATGAAGTACTTAATAAAATAAACAAACTTTAACCTTTTATAGATCATCTAATAGTGTTTATTGATCTAACAAAAGTAGGTATTTACTAACTCAAGAATATACTTATATCAATGAGGAAGGAATTTATGGAGTGGCACCTTTTTTTTCATATACAAATGAGTTTATGACAGCGTGCCAAGTTGCGCCAAGTTTTTCATAGTTTTCTTGGTAGATGACCTGTCAAACGATAAGAAATACCATACAAAAAGGTAGCCATTTTGCGCCAGACCAGGCACGCAGATCCAGACGGTATGGCACCTCCTAAGACTTTAATGTACCTTAGTACAAGGCTTTTCTCGTATAGGCGTGAGTTACGAGCGATTTGTATCTTTACTACAATAGTTTGTACACAAATATTTTTAAATACCTAAAATATTTATCTAAACTGCCAATAAAACCATTGTAGTTGCCAAAATTGATTATGGATTGTAATAAAAATATATGTAGCGTAACGCAGTAACGGACACTCATCTTTGTAAGAAATTAGTGACGGTAATTACTTCTCTGCTTACTTTAAAGCTAGTGGGAGATGGTTGTTAGCGAGAAATTAAAAAATTGTTATTTTAGGAGAATCTTTAAGATACTGGTAATTTCGTGATGTATATTTGTTTGTTTGAAGTTGTGTCGTATCAGGTGCTCAAAAGGATGACAGAAAACAGAGCAGAGTGGCGAAGACTCCACCGACAAGAGCGACCCTCTTAAATTATGATGATGATTCGTAGGTTTCCTAAAAATATATGCAGCTGTAATGATAACAATCATACCTAAACATTATATAAGAGTTTGTGTGGTCTTTAAAACCACACATTAAGTATATGACCACTATTTCTTATAACATAATACTAAGCCTCAGCTGCAATAAACATTTTTTTATTTATTAAACGTCGTGCCTATTTCTTTTTAATTTTTGACAAAGACTGTGTCAGCTATAAGTTTAAATGATCGTTATTTTTAATAACCTTTTCTGAAACTCTATACACGTTATCTCAACACCTTATTTAAAATCCCTTTACCAAACTTGTTTACAAATCCCGCTCAAGTAACGAGAAACAGTTACTTAATAAAATATTCTAAGCACATGCTCTAAGAATGCCGACTTTTACTTTCAATACTTACGAAAAAACCGGTCGGGTAGCCTTGAAGGGATCTCTAAACAATCCAATTCAATATACTATCGTTTACAAACACTATTGAATGTTTTAAAACTAATTTAAACACTAAAACATAAGAATTCACACGATACACTGCGCACTGTTTTTGTAAGTTCGCAAAAACTTAAATAAAAACTTATTGGAATGAGGAGTTTCTATTCCAATTTCGAAAAACGAAAAAGTTTGAATATCACTCGCAAAACTATACTCCTTTGAACACTGCTACTTTAAACTTATTTTTTACTTTTTAAAATTTATAATTCGAATTGTGAAAAGCGGACAGCGACACGCACATCGCTTTCCGCCTCTACTGAGTGACTGAACGGCAAGTTGTTTGGCGGCGTCATGGCGTCATCAAGAGCGGTGACAGGTGAACGAATGGAATGACTTCTTAATAAATGCGGTTCGGGGTTTACCGGCAAAAAAGGAGTTAAAAGTAAATGGAGGTATCTGATTCATAATAATTGGTTTTTGATCTCAGGGGATTTTCATTTCCTTAATAATGCATTGTGATAGTTAGAAGTGCCTATTAAGTGTCTGTTTCACCATCTACGGATAAAATGTATCTGCCAGATATTTTATATCTGTTACCGTCTAAAACGTCATGTTTAATTAAATAGACATAGGTTTATCTGTCAGTTAAATTTTATCTGTACCTAGGTGGTGAAACGCTTAGTATTATGTTATTATTGCACAATTTCATCAACAGACTTAAGCAAAATTTTTTTTGAAAAATATAATTGCTGATAGATTGAAATATTTAACATAATCACTCAATTATTTTATTATTAAAATTAAAATGAAAGAAATAATTTTTTTACTATGATTTTATTGATATAATTTTGTACAAATAACGGCGTATAATACAAACGGACAGGTTTCACATACAAAACTAACGCTAGTCAAGCTATTCGTATTTCACATGTAGAACTACGTTATTTATTTAGATTTAACCAACAAAGGACCGAAAATTGCGTTTAAAAATCGAATTTTTAAAAAACATACATATTATCTATTTATGTCAATTATTAATTAAACATAAAACAGAAAGGTAAAGTAAATTATTATTTTACCATAAATTACCATAAAAACATACCATACATTATTATTTTACCATTATAATAATTTTGTATTAATTATTTTAATAAATAAATATTTCTAATAAAATGTGCACGTGCAGAATAAAATCAGCAGTTTTCAATTTTTAAACGCGCCTTTATAATATTTTAGTTTATTTAAAGTTATTACATTAGCAGTCGAAGTTCAAGGTACGTATGTTTTATTTTAATTTAAAATAAAAATATAAGATAAATTGATTTAACTTAAAACAATTTCTCAATAAAATAATATAATGAGGAGTTAATAATAATAATAATAAAAGTATTTTTTTTAATTCAACGTAAAGAGATTTATAAACATTTTATTTTTTGCACTTAAGATTATTAGATAAATAAATATAAAATGATATGCGTCAAAATATTGCCCGTCGTAAACATGTTAACATTTTAAACATATAAACGCATTTATTCCTGAATTAATTTAATTGTAATAATTTGGACACGCCAACATAATAAATTGCATTGTTTAAAATGAACATCAAAGTATTATAATTATGTAAATAAACTTCACACCCTGTGAAATATTAAATATATTATTTAATTGACAGAAATTATTGGTGAAAATGAAGTCCTATTACAGGATTCATAAGGTTGAAAATATAATATATTTTTTCAATGAAATGAATGCTATTTTTTTACAACCATCCTCTTTGAAGGTACCTACTTACAACGAGGAAGTTGTCTTATTTCCTTAATTATTGAATGTACGAATATTTAATTTTTTATTCGAACATTATTGACTGGTACCGTAAACACGGGCTACTTTGAACACTGCCTCTTTTGAATACAGAGTGTACTAAGTCTTTCTTATAGATTTTCATTTAAAAAGCATTCATTTCACCGATAATTAAATATTCACTTTATACATAAAGCGCATTTAAATTTATCTACCAGATAAATATAATTCTATGATTATTGACTAGAGTGGTGCTATATTTATCAATCACCGATTCTTTAAGCAAAGCATGTGTAAAACAAAGGCTGTATTGTTCTTTATTTGTCGCGACCTACTTTTTTAAATGTCAATTTAATTTGAAATACGAAGGGAAACAGTTTTTGATGGATTTTTTAAAATTATTGTATCATTTTTTAGCAATTTTCGGGAAAATATTTCAGTTAACAGTGATTTTTTAAAACTATTTGACATTAGATAAAACTTGTCAAAACATGAATCTATCTGTTTTTATTTTTTACCGCTAGTCTCTATGTTTTGTATTTATAAAAAAAAAGGAGATTGCGACAAATAAAAAAAAATGAGCCTAACAGATCGCTTATAATGGGGAAGATGCAAATACAATATTTATGAAAATTTTGTTATTAAAATGTTAAAAATATATAAAAGAAGGGCCACTGCAAGGTTTATATTTTATATAATGTTGTTTTTCAACAATAATTACGAATTAAAAGTAGCTTGAAACGGAACGGATTTAAAACACCAATCAGCGTTCAGTGACGTCACTCCTGTTATGACAACGTATTTGAGGTTATAGTTGTAGTAAAAAAGTGAACATTATAACGAGAATTAATTGCGTTTTTCGAATAAAAATGGAAGTTGGGTTTGTCAAAGCAGACGCCAGGAATCTACCAAAAGTTAGTGTTGACATGATAGTGACTTTTTTTGTCGAAAGTGCAGAGTTTTCAAGTGTAGAAATGAAAGGGACTAAACTACTACGGTATGTGTAAATCATTAGTTAAATTTGTATTTCATTCAGCGGATTCAACATATAGCACTTATTTCAGCTCAACAAGAGAATCTTACGGTGATAATGCAATCGGCTATGTCCAAATTAAAAGAGATGGAGAATTATGTACCGTAAAAAGTCGAATTACTCCGGAACATAAAGTACGCAAAGAAGGTTATCGTGTTACAGTTATTATAAATGAGATGCAAGGCTCGGTTCAGTCCTGCAAATGCGAAGACTGTGCAGCTTCTGAAGGTAAAAAAAAAATAGGTTCATTTTTAAATATTAAACTGGCACGGATTATTGCAATTAAAATCTAAATTAAAAACGTCAAAGTGGTCTTCACAGCAACGAATGATGGTCTTTGGGGAATAATTATCATTCCTCTTCACAGCTTGAAACCACTTTTTTCGCAGTTTTGGGTCAGAAGGTCCAGTCAAAAACAATTTATTTGGAAACTGCTTTGAAGTAGATGGACACATTGGCACAAAACATACGTCAACACGGCTTTTTTTCGGAGTATCTATAGTATAGCTATGATCGCCTGATGTTGATGGATAGTCCATTTTAATTTTTTACAAAAAAATGTCTCGTTAGTCGAGAAAAATGCAAAAGTATAAAATACATAGAGGACGTACAGTACGTGGGCCAGTGAGTGACAGACGGGAGTGACGTCATACGAACTATAGATCCGTTTTCGCGCGAAAATTCAAATTGACAATTTTAAACCCCATTTTTTGCAGTAAATTACAGTTTTTTCATTTTTTAATATACTTGTGGTCTATTCTACATGGAGTTCTTTGAAATAAACACAAAAATAAAAATATCGCATCTTCCCCAAAGCTCAATGAACAAACTATGGTATCATGAACTAACTACATTTATATTATTTTCTAAACCACTGTTTTATGAAAACTGTTGATATACAAATTCTATTTTAATGTTATATTTTGTTTTTTCGGAGAGGGTAATATTTCCAGTTAATCGTTCTTTTTCATATACATTTTAGTAAATTACTGCGGTCTTTGTGGACAATGTTAACTTGCCAATCTAAATAAGGTGTGTTAGGAGCTGTTTCACCATCTTCGGATAAAACTTATCTGACGGATATTTTATACCTGTCTTTGTTTAAGACGTCATGTTTTATGAAATAGACATAGGTTTATCTGTCAGTTAAAATATATCTGAAGTTGGTGAAACAGGCACTTAAGGTAATTTTATAATAGTAGGTAAATATGCCGCCAAAAGACCTCGCTGCAGACTATAAAAAAGGTGGCGAGATGAGCTGGTCACCTACATGGATGATGGGGCAGAGGCGGCTCAGGATAGAGAATCGTGAAGAGGGAGGAGAGCCTTCGTCCAGCAGTAGGACACTGATGGCTAGTTACGATTAAGTTAAGATAAGGTAAATATGACAACACTGACTTTTTTATGTTTATCTTCTATTTTTGTAGCTATAGAAATTTGTTTTTGTATTGGCAATATTGTACCCTAACACGACGGGCATGTATGAGGCGACTGATGAGTCTGGATGAAGCGAAAGAGGTGTGTTTGGATCGTAGCAAGTGGAAGTCGTCTCTGCCTACCCCAATGGGAAAGAGGCGTGACGGATATGTATGTATGTATGTATTTATTGGCAATAAAGTCTAAGTACAACTGCAATTACTCCAACTTTCCTTATTTACAAAATATATTTTGGCGAATATACGAATTAATTTCCTTTACTATTTTAACCTGCTCCTTATTTACCCTCTCCGAAGAGATCTTATTGAACTATTTTATAAAATACACCCACGCACGATGGTAACAAATTGTGATTAGCTAAGTAGTAACTTTACATGAAATGAAATGAAAATGAAATGACGTGCAAACCACTCGTACAACTAGAATTTAATTTTAATATAACATTACAAATAGGTTTTTTTTCATATCTACTAGATAGTAAAGCACTTTGAAAAGTTATTCCATTGTTCGTACAAAAACTAAGAGTAGAAAATTCATTTATAATTAAATTATATAGAAGAAATTAATAAGGTGAGAAGAGTTAGTAAGAAATGTACAGTTTGTTTCACAGTGACTTAACACTAAATTGACTAGAGTATTCATATGTTTCATATTATGTAAAATGAAAACAATCGTTGGTTTCCTTATTATTGGCAATTAATATTATAAAAAGTGTAAAATTTTCGTTATATTGTTATTTTATTGCCTCCGATATTATAATTTTTACATTGATATGTAGGTACGGAGTTTATAAATTAATTGGTCATCCATTATTACGAAATAAAACTGTTTAATAATTTAAAGAAATTAATTAATGAATGATATTAATTAATAATAAAACCACACCCTAATTCTACTCGCTTGTAATGCTCCAGTTCATTTTAATCAGCCAAGTTATTATCATTCCGATTATAGCGATCAAGGTTCTTCTGTATTGGGTAATTGCGCCACATTTTTGGTATTCTAACACGTCCGTGATTCAAATATTTTTAACATCGATCTTTGTTATTAAACTGCTAAATATTGAACACCAACTCCACATACCAAATACAGTTTAAATCAATAACAGCAAATTGAAAGCAATTTTGAATATCCCATCTTATAACGAATTTCATAAGAGACATTTTAAAATGAACTGGCGTTTTTAGCTTCAACAACGATATTCATTATTCACTTAAATGAACTCATACTATTCCTAACCACACCAAAATGTACACTTTTGAATTTATACCGCGAACACTTTCATAATGCGACAAAATTCAAAAGTGGTATAAAAGCGTGGGTTATAAGGAACAGTATTTACCCACCAGGTTTAGGTTCATTTAAATGAATGGCCCGCTTTTATGGAGTGCACCTGCCTACGTTGTTGGTGATTGTGTGGGGTAATTTGGACAGGGAGAGGGGTATGTCGTAGTCTCCGCTGAGGGATATTTGCGACACACATCCCACGAGGCCACTCTTGTATTTGCCCATCGTGTTTACTTCTATTGATGGGAGGCCACCTGTAAGAAGCAGGAGTCGTTAATTTTTGATCTGTTTATATTTAAAAAAAGAAGAAAAAATGTCCCGTAAAATACAAATTAAGCATAGAAAGTGTTAAAGATAGTAAATAGTATTTATTAATATAAAATGCTATTAAATCTTGTATGTAACTGCTTTTAAATTTATTTGTAGTGTTGACTTAGTTACTGGATTAAATATTTTTCCAACTATGCTACAAATAGATATAATCTTATAAAGACATTTTTTGATTTTAAATAGGTACTAGGTATAAATAAAAAAATGGTTACCTACCTATATACAGCCCATTCTCTGTATTCAGCTGTTTTAATTTTCCCGGCGATATTTTACCGACGGAACCTTTGCCGTCTACTTCCAAAACTCCCGCTTGTCTGTTTCTGTAATAAAAAAAAAAAAAACTTATAGTTCGTCTTAAAAGAGAAAAAAAATATAAACTTAGTAAAAAGGTTTAATTAATCATGAAAATATCTAATAAAACATATTTTTTGTTTAAATCTTTCTGCGTTCAAAAATATAAAACGCGCTTTTGTTAAAAATATTCAACAATGACGCATTGTTTTACGATACAGTTAGTAAGTATATTTTGCGTTACCTTGTAGCCCGTGCTCTGTGCCACAATCCATCATCAACTTTCGAATGATTTGCTATGATCACCACCTCGCCGCTGCCTAAATCATATCTGAAAGGTATGAAAAGGAAATGATGGATTTTATTTTGGGAATTGTATTGCTGGTAAAGGAAACCGACAAATAGGCAAGTAGGTAAATAAAAAAAAACAGCCGAATTGAGAACCACCTCTTTCTTTGGTAAGATTGGTTGAAGTCCGTTAGCAAAAATTTTGAAATATGTTTCAAATGTAACAATGAAGCACCTGACAGAAACATCATAGTGAATTTATAGATACGATATTTCTCTTGCTTTTGCAAAAAAACTAAATACCTATTAATTTTACTAGTTGGGTACTTAAATGATTTGGTGTATTAACCTTTTCTCATAACTAAAATTATATTAAAATAATATTTTTGTTTTGCTTTAAGCGTTCATTTGAAAATATTTTTGGTACCGTAAACTCGGGCAACTTTCCCCAGCACTTACCTAAACACAACGACGGAGTTCTCGATGGCGATGGAGAGGAAGTCGTTGGGCGCGGTGGGGGTGGTACGGGGGGCGCGCCCGCTCCATACTAACAGACCGTCGGACGACGTCGAACGGAAACGGATGTTTATGTCCAGGCTGTAGCTTACCAGTCTGGAATAGGTAATTTAAAGTTAAGGTAAGTTAAAGTCATTTTAGGTAAAGGTACGTTAAGGTAATTTAAAATAAAGTTAAATAGAGAAATAAACATTCTGAGAAAATAAATAAATATGAAGTTTCAGATTTTGTGGATGAAGCGGAAAAATGTGTTTGAATCGTAGCAAGTGGAGGGACACTGGTCACTGGTCACTGGTTACAGGACACTGGTTAGGGTAGACACTGGTCTTTGTCTACCCTAAAAGAAAAGAGATGTGACAGATGTGTACGACAATTGCTCTTATAGAAAAAGTCTCTTACTCTTACATAACACACGATAAATTAATAATGTTTTACAATTAAAAACAAAATGTTATCTATGAAAATAGCGATCTGCTTCACCTTCCAATTACAAAATCTAACAAAAAACTTCAAAAACTCACTTTTTTACAGTCTCCTCATCATCAATATGAATGAAACTATCCTTTCCGGTGAAACTCGGATAAATATAATCCACCCAATTTACGTCGTTCTTATTCAAATACTTCACTTGCATATACGTTTGTCCATCGTACGGGCCATTTGTAGCATCATTCATTGCCATATCAGCGTAATATAGATGCTTCTTAGTAGCATAATACTTCTTTTTCTTGTATTTATCTGTGTGAAGGTGTTGAGAGTGTTTTTTCTGTTTGTTCTTGTAGTATTTCGGTTTGAAGCCCTTCTTTGCTACGATGTTGTGATGCATTTCGTTGTCAGATATGTTGTGTGGGTAAATTGGGATCGGTTCGATTGTTTCTTTGCAGATTTTGTCTCTGGAAAAGAAATTTGTAAATTTTATTTATTAAATACTGGTCTTAAAAATAAATTATACTGAAAGTGTTGTTTCAGATTATTTTCCAAAGCTTCATAATTTAAGTAATAATTTTGCGCACTTGTTTTTATATCTGTTATTTTGCGTTGTTTTTCAGAAAGTTTTCTGCGAGAAATATTTTAAAGACCGCTATTCTTTTACCTGCACGTATTATTTAGAGGTTCGTCGCAGTTGTCAACATTAACACCACCCAGAGCTGAAGATACCACTGCCAGTTCTTCATCATTGATCACCAACTGGAAACAAAAAGTATTTTTTTTTACTTTTAAACCTTTCTAGGGCAAGTAGCACAGAGATAAATAATCTGCTCTATGTCTTACAGATCATTGTCATACTTAATACCTTTATCATCATTTAAATTAGCCTTTATCCCCGTTGTCGTTTAAGATTGAGTGAAGTCAATACAAAGTAATATCTATCTATACAATAAAAAAATTGTAAATGACCAACCTGTCCAACACATCCACTAAACGAGGTCCTCAAAGCCAACCTTGGCGGCAACGGATGAGGAGCACCACCCAACATCATTGGCTGTTTCAAGGTCAGATGTCTGGCCGACCCTCGCGACACGACCGATCGCGTCGTATCCGACACAGCTCCAGTTGGGTCGGCTTGGTCAGAGTTGGATCGTACTCTAAGGGACGCTCGTCGGCCTGAACGGTTTACTGAGATTCTGTGCCATGCGTTTGGCGTGAGAGGATAGGCTGATCTGGAAATGGGAGACGGTGGAAATTTGATAAAGATTCTTTCTTGAACGTCTATTATTGACACAGTTTCATCAGATTCCGTTTCATTTATTTAAATTTTATTCCATTGGACGGTACATACAGTTTAAAAAAATAGTAAAAACTGTACATTTTTTCACCACACGTTTCAATTATCGGTGCAGTGTAAACGATACAATACTTATTAGTTTGCGGTCTGGTTATTTTTTACTACTCTGTGTACTACTCTGTGTAGCATAAAAATGATGTGATTTTCCAGATGGTAAATATGGACATGCTAAGTTTACCTATACTACCCGTATAACTCTCTATTAACTCTTAATTGTAGGTACTTTTGATTCATCTAACTTCAAAATATCACGCCATATCCTTAATAGCTAGTTGACCTATATAACTGACCCAAATTTAAAATATGGGTCAAAGTTAAAATTCACGAAGGCAAACTGCTATTTAAGTCAATAAATCTTCCCAACTACTAGTTCATATAATACCTCCTTTCAAATAAAGCTCGCAAGAACACATGCTTAGGTCATAAATAAGCCGCTCTGTTAGGCAAATGCTTCTTTCGTAGTGGTGGGGTGTAACGTAATTTCTATACTCGAATCATTCGAATAAGTTTCGTTTTATATCAAAATTAATGACATGCATATAATAAATGACTTACACAATATAACACATACAATTATGCAAAAATAATATGAAGTTTATAAGTATCTATCTTTAAATTTTTTATAACAAGACACAACTTGTTCGAAATTTAAAAACCATAAATAATTTAATTAAGAGGTCTAAAACTATTTACAACAAATTTTAGAACACTATTCAGAACTATAATTCTATTGAAAACTTATAGGATTTAAAAAATAAATAAATCGAATTAATCGAATAATATTTCTTGGATATTCGAACAATTAAGGCAAAGATGGCGTTTACTCCACCGAAAAGAGCCTGGCTTTTAAATAAATGAATGAAAAGAATTCGAACAATTAAAATGTTCCGAATAAAAAATTCACATACGCCCATCTCTAGCATCTAGCCTGGATATAAAGCCTGGATGCTCTCACCCAGACAGAGCGGGGTGTAAGTGGTATTTATATAATCTGTGCGGAGTTGGCTTCGCGCCATCAACTCTACATGAACTCTTACATTTTGTATTAAGCTAAGGATTCTGTTTTGTGCCAACAAGATACGCGGTTTTAATAAACTGATTTCATTAAAACATCGAATATCTTGTTACCTTTTAGTATTTTAAATGAGTTCCAAATTGGTTTCACAGAGGAAAACATACCGTTTTAATTAGGATGGGACTTGATTACGCAATACAGAAGACCGTTTTAGGTGGCAACTGGAAGGACTAGTAAAAAGCTACATTCATGCCTTTAAAAGGTAGGCCAATTTCTGGTTTCGCCAAAAATATCGAAAATGAAAAATATTTACTTATTTTAATATCGAGAAAACATCCCAAAACTGTAAGTTATTTTTTTACCTCACAAGAGCGATTCCAGATCCAAGATCGAAGGCAAATTCAACGAAGTATTCCCGAAGGTGTAGCGAGAAGAAATCGCCGTCTCCACTCGCGTGTTCAGCGTTGTACAGCACTAGGCCGTCTCCACTTGTGGGTTTTAAGGTTATCTGGAAATAAGAAATAAAATTTTGGGGTCAATACCTAATTTGCAGCATTATAAAAGTTGGACATTTAAAAAAAAAAATTTTTATGTTTATAATTGTTTACATATTTTTTAAAATATTTTTATAATTTAAATATACACTAGAAATATGCGATTTTTTAGGATCAATTTTACCCAACTTCACGGTATTTTTATTTGAAAAATCATATCTTGTACACGTAATTTTATTTTAACTTTGACTCTTTAAAACAACCTTTTTTTTAGTTAAGTATGTTTGGATCGTAGCAAGTGGAGGGAAGTATTTTCTGTCTACCTCCTCGACGGGAAGGAGGCGTGATTGTATGTACCTCTAAGTGTATGTACGTATATACCCTTTATACAGCCAAAGGCACCTTTATCTCCACCCACAGAGTAAAATCATACGAGTAAAATCCCTTTACTCTCAGACCGTTCGAAAACAATAGAGAAAAGTTACCCACTCAATCATTTAACGGTCAGATTAACCTTTGTTTTCACCCCCGGGGTGCACTTAAAGCTAAGTCAGTGACGGATTTAGAAGTCTGCAGGCCTGGGGCGACAAAGGAATTAAGGATCCCAGTGGCCGCAATTTGTCTAATATAGCGATGTATTGTTTTGTCTTGTTTTCCAATAAAATTGTGGAAAGTATTGAGTATTGAAATTTAAAACGGTCACCTGCCAGATGGATCAACGACGTAGTAAAAACCGCGGGGTCTCATTGGAAGCTGGTGGCAATGAACCGGTCGTGTTGGAGAGCCATTGAAGAGGCCTATGCTCAGCAGTGGGCAGCTTTTAACTGATATTATGATGATAATAATATGGGAAATGAAATGAAAAATCATTTAATCCTGTTGGTTTTGACAACACTTAGGACGGGTCATTTTTTAAAGTTAATGATTCGCAAGAGTTCAGTTTTCCCCAGAGAAGAACCTAGCAAGAAACTCTGTAGGGTTGCTCTTTTCAATTTAAGTTTTACAAATCTCAGGCATAAACACAGAAACATATAATAAAATTAATATTTCAAAAGAGCTATCTATAAATAAATAATAAAAATTTGACCCCGCAATATCCAGGAAAAAGTACCTAAGGTAAGTAAATGGGAAACAGAGAAGTGAAAGGCTTAGTTTGATAGGATCCGCATGACATGACCGGCCATCACAGCAGCACCTTCACACAGGTCTCAACGCATGTGCCAGCCATCAACCCCTTCCACATATTTTAGGGAAGTAGGAGACCCGACACACAGCGCCACGAGCATGACAAGTTACACGTTTCGCCTTATTCATAAAAAAAGCTTAGCTATTACAGTAACCGAAGTTTTCAAGATTTTCTTGCTGACAAACCAATTTTTTTCGAAGTACCTACCTATTGCTCTACTATTGTAGGATTCAGGACAGTTGCTCCGTTTGTATCCTAAATCCGGCACTCTAACCCAAAATTGAAGTTTCTTGCACATGGATAGCAGGTAGGGTTTTGTTTGACCATCCGAGATGGGTAAAAGTGATAAGAAATGCCTTAAAT
This sequence comes from Anarsia innoxiella, assembly GCA_947563765.1. NCBI lineage: Eukaryota > Metazoa > Arthropoda > Insecta > Lepidoptera > Gelechiidae > Anarsia > Anarsia innoxiella. The sequence goes on from OX387413.1 coordinate 2,141,639, forward strand.
CACAACATGTGTTTGTTATAGGGTTCATTAATTTTGTTTTGGTTCCGGTAGCTGTTTGTATGACTATATTAAAAGAGATTATCCTTCGAGCAACGCGACTTCATGGTAATGCCTTTTCTGTGTGTCTTTGAGGTTATGTTAACATAACTTTTGAATAAAATTAAATATTCTAAGGAATAAGTCACATAAATTATTGAGAAAAACATAGTGAAACGCAAAGGTATGCTTTGTACCTATCTAAAAAATTAAATAATTAACATTTATTAAAGTTTTCAGACAGATGTGAACGGTGTCTTGAGACCCCGCCATTTTTAAAGCTGTCATAAATAATAATGGCCGCCTGTCAAGTTACAAAATAAATTTAAAACGTAACTTTTTATGTTTATCTTAATAAGAAGACAGATGTTTTTGATATTAAAAGCGAGATAGGTACTTAAACTTGCTTAAAACTTTTAGCTTAAACCTACAAAATTTGGAACAACCATGCACTGACAATTTTATTTGCCTATTTAAGTTAGAATTTGGTAGAAATGGAATCTTAATAACTAATAGCACTGCATTTGTGCTATTAAATTCTCAATGGTGACACGAAAAAGACTAAAAATATTGAATAATGGGCTTACTTACTTGTATGTCAAGCCATGACTGCGCAGTATTGCCAAGACCAGGCAGTCGGAGATACGAGGATCCATTGAAACGTGGTACCTGTGGACATCGGAAATGTTTATAACTAACATTCTAGATGATAAAGTTAAAAACAAAATTCATAGAAATGACTTCGTACCTTCAAATCCAAAGTAATTTCACATTTAACGCCAGCGTAACCAAGCGGACATAAACATACTTTTCCCACACACCCGCCGCCATGTTGGCATTCACACTTGCCATCTAAATCCGAAATCATCGCCTTCGTGTCATCACTTTTTAAATCATTTTCATCACCATTACTTCCAGAAACCACCTTATTTTTATCATCTGTTTGTATTTTCTTGATATCAGTAAAAACTTTGAATTGATCAACGGAATTGTCGAGTGTATTTCTGTCGTGTTTGTTTCTTGCGTCTCTCATGACAATGTCGTTGTCTTCGAAGTGGACGATGTCGTTTATGTCATAAATTGCGTGGGTGTTTATGTCGTTGGGGTGTATTGGGATTGTTTCGCTTGTGGTCACTTCGTTTGATGGTTTCCATGGGGCGAGAGTTGGGGCGCATTCACCTGGGGAAAGAAAATGGGTGGTTAAAATTGAAGACAAACAGACATTAGTTAAATAACTAGAATATGTGGAATCCTTATTTTCTGCACAAAAAAAGAGAAACAAGTTCCATGGGATAAAAATCTTGTTGGGTTTAGATTTCCGAGATGATAAATTGAAAAACTTATGAAAAGGATAGTCCTTTCTTTATCGAAAGGAGAGTAAATAGAGAGGCGTTTTTTAACCGAATGTTTCAATACTTCATTAGTTTTCCCATTATATATACCTTAACAAGCATTTACCCTCATTACAAGCAATAAAACCATCATGATCACAGTAAAATACAGGGTGTAACGACATCAAACACTAACCATAAAGCACATACAAGTAGTGACTACATTACGTCGTACACAGTATGTGACAAATGATCATGGATTCACAGCGTGTCCCGGAATTTCATTATTCCTGTGTTATTCGCAATGTATGTGTAGGGGGAGTATAGTTTTAGTTGTTATTGGGATAGTTGTGTTCATTTGTTTGACTAGAGTTTTATTATTATCTTTTTTTATTGGCGTCACGCAGCGTGCGTTTTTATATCTAGTAACATTGAAGTTTTTTTTAAATATTTTTCATTAATCGTTATACCTTTAACATAGAAATAAAGATTAAGGGAATATCACCACAAAGGTACCCATAAGTACATTAAACTTAGGAAAGGGGGAAAAACAAAAAAATGTAGCTAAAAACGGCGAAAAAATTCTAATCATTAAATCACAATAATTTACTTTTACACGCAACAAACAAACAAAACGAAAGCCAAAAACAATAAAATCTTTTTAAAATATTTTCCGTGTCTATTGTCCCAACTTTTCCCTAAAACAATAGTCACAGTACATACAGGGTGTATTAGATTCCGAAATGCGAATCCGTTGTGAATAGCCGAGACAATGGGATATCACGATTTCATGAGATAGAAATCGAATTGTATTTGTTGTTCGAGAGTTATAATGGTTTACAGTACCGCACCTACTCAGCTTGTTATAAGAGATAACAAAATGACCATTTGATGTCATACGATACGAACGTTTTCTTTTTCTTTAATTAAAGAAAATTTACCGACTGCTGGGAAAAGGCCTCTCCCATGACTCTCCAAACACTTCTATTACTAGCTGCTTCCCACCAATCTTCCCTGAATGAGCGTCTGGCACCCAATTTGAGGCTATTGTCGTCCAACACTTCGTATACAGCGCAATTATAAAAAAAAATGGATATCTAATAAAAGTTCACCAATAAGATGTACAGTTGAATACGAGTTGGTTCCAATCTATACGAGTGGAAATCTTTAAGGCAGGCCTATGTCCAGCAGTAGACGTCCTACGGCTGATAATGTGTTTCTTACCTTACTTAAATAAATTGTAAATTAAATTAATTGTATAGACTCGACACTTTATTAAAATAAATAATACAAACATAGAATTAAATAATTACAGGAAAAATATATCGTATCTTGTATTGAATTAAGATTGAAAACATTTTAGGCTACATTAAAACACATTATTCAACTGAAAACAAACAAAAACCTAATTACAATAAAAACAACACATTACAATAACAATTTACTTGATTACATATTGATGAAAAAGGGACATTTTAATAAAATAACCTAAACGGATGAATAAACGTAATAAAAATGCACCCTCGTCCACAAAATCAATTTTATACAGCTTTTATATCGCCATTTTCTTTATTAGGTTCTCTATAAAAACAAAAGAAGATAGCATCAACAGACTATTTACGTTATAAAAATATTCCTAAAATTTGACCTCAGTGGCTCCTGAATCCCGAATCTTTTTTTTTTCAGTACCCTTTCACGCCAAATAAAATTTTAAAAGACGTACTTATCTGCAAAAATTTTTCACACATATCTGTGATAAAAACTTACTACCCCTTTTCGAATGTCCCGTGAGCCTTTTCCAGAGTCTCAGGGTGACAAAATTCAACGATATGTTAATCTGAGGACGTTTTCATGAAATCTATCCGATCCCTCAGAACGTTTGACCTTTTATACATTGGTCTTTTTGGAACGAGAAATATGTCCTTTTTTGAACGAGAAAAATGTGGTAGGTACCCTTTTGTTTACCGATATTTTTTTTTGTTTATTTTTATCAAATTTTCTGTGCTGTTGTGTTGAATGTTTTTGTAGATTTTGAATTTTGATCAACTTTTTCAGATTAAAGTATTCTTTTTTCAAATTTTCAAACACAGACTATACACAAAAAAGCAATAATTATGATAAATGTTTACATTGTATAACCGACTTCAAACTACTTAAACAAAAACCAAGCAAAAAAAAGGAAACAGATTTTTAAAATTCATAAGTACCATACCTATCTATGTATGTATACATGCGGCAGTATTTCCTATGTATCGGGAAATCTTGCTAAATTGACATGTTGATTGACAGACAGGTAACACATACATATCAATCACGCCGACTTTTCTTTCCCGTGGGAGTAACGATTTTAACTTACGAGTAATACCAACTGAACATACCTTTTTCACTCCCCCACATTTAGCAGCCTATTAAGTAGGATTTTTTATTTTATATGCGTTTTTATTCTTTGAAAAAGTCGTTGCTGTTTTGTAAGAATATAAATGAATTCCATCTTTCTAGATAAATAATTATTTTGATTGAAAAGCAGTTACCATTAGAGAAGGTCATAGCCAAGTCATAGCAAAACGGATTGCTCATTTTAATACAATTTGAATACTCTTTCTTATAGAAACTCACAAAAACGATACCGTACGAAGTAAGCAAAGAAAATAATCTAATAGTAACAGGCTGTGTCATTGCTAGGTAGCAACATCTCTAAATATAATATTTTTCTTTTTTGGATAAACCTCGTGCACCTGCTACGTTAAAATGCAATTCAGTCAAATTTCCGAAAACAACTTCACGCACCCTGTATAATTTAGTTAGCGCGAAGGATTTATATAGAGTTGTTATCGCCACCAAACTTTAGAACGGTTTCTGCCAAACACAGATTTCGATTTCGCAGAGTTGTCGGATTTCGGAGTCGCGCCAACTTCATTTTATAGTAAATGGAGGCGATTTTATCTTGAAACGGGACGTCGCGCGTCGGGTTGAAAAGATGAAAGGATGGAATGTTGTCAACAAACATTATCATTTAGTTAGATCATACTTGATTCTAAGGTTCTATATTTTGAAACAAAACACAAGTATCTCTCTGACTAGCTTTTCTATCTTGTCTGCTTGGAAATTATTCGTAGAAATGTCTATGCCGATGGGTTAACCTACAAAATAGTCAATAAGTAGGTAATACCATGTTATACAAGAAAGTTGAGCACACAGACTAGAAAAGTGACCCAGTGACAAGCTACATTACTAATAATATTGTTTACACTGTACAAATCAAGTACTAATTAAGTGACTGATGCCCATTTTCACCAACACTCCTAAATAAGGTTCTTGGGAAATTCTTTCACCATCACTCCTAACATATGGATCCTTTCTTGGGATCCCTTATCAGTACAACTAACAACGTCTGTCAATAATAAAAATAAAAGATTTGTCTGCAAGTCGCTGTTTAATTTCATTTAAAAAATCGAATCAAGAATGAAAAACAACAATAGGTATAAACCTACATATAATAAATTATGTACAATTTCCCGATGCGGAAAGTTTAGTGGGCAATTGAGAGATGTCGTTACGATCGAATCAACTTTTTTTTATGTAGTGATTTTTCTTCTCGCGTAGAGTTTATATTCCAAATTCAAATTGTTTATTCCAATTGGTCCCTTACATTAGGAGTTATAGTTGGTGAAAACGGGCATTAATGTTTAAATAATTCTGATATCTTATTATTCTTCTTCTTCTTATTTAAGAGCTAAGCTCTCGTCGGTGGAGCCTCTTCCGTCCCTCCCTATTTTATTAATTTTATTTTATTAATTTTTCTGATATCTTATTAATGTAATATTTACTTATGTACGAATATATAATGTGTAGGTTTATACTTATATATTTATTGTAGGTTAAGTGACTATCCTGCCTTTTTGCTTTCATTTCTCTCGCTGTGGGATCTGCAGGAAGAAATTTCTTTTAGAAGTATGCTGTACCTTTTGTATAATTTCTCTTTTTTTTTCTGACTCTTTGTACTATCATCTTACAATAAACTGTTAAATAAATAAATACCTAAATAGCTGTTAGTTGGTACCTATACCCCCAAATAATCCACCACAACATTCTCAACTAGACTTGCCACTTAATTTCCAACTCTGTTTTAGACGTTATTTAAGGTACTAAGTTTAATCTCTGTCAGTGCGACAGACAAATTGCGAGCACAGAACTAGTTTCAACAAGTTGCATCGCTCTCATTAACGCCCGTTATTAATAACCTATCCTGATCCGTTTTTACCAAATCGAGATTGAAAAAACAAAACACAATTGTCACTTGTGTACCAAAAACATGTCAAGAACACAATTGTGTTTTGTTTTTTCAATCTCGATTTGGTAAAAAACGGATCAGGATAGGTTATTAATAACGGGCGTAAGACAAAGTTCCCGACTGCGATTTAATATAGTGAATTGATAGAAGTTGTCTTTAGTAGGACGGTGGCGTAGTTAACTTCTAGTTGCAGAAACGGACAATAAGTTAATTAGGCGTTAAATGTCGTGTGTTTTTTTGTGATTTTTGGTAGTGAATGGGTGAAATATAAATTTGGTTAGTTTCAGCAACGGGTAGTTATTTCTATCAACCTCTGCATCAATAAAGGTAGAAAAGAAACAGTCTGGACACACGTACGCAACGTACGCTATATGGCATCTGCTCTATAGAATTAATATGATTAGAAGCAAATTTGTCACACGCAACGCTGCCCCACGTTGCCAGTGTGCTTCTTATAATATTTTTATATGTAAAGCAGATGTCATAAGACATTGTATACATGGGGCCAGTCTGTTTCTAGATTAAACACACAACCCAACAGTTTCATTCGTTCCTATTCTATATTGCAAAGGTATTTATCCTTTACAATATAGCTGTAAGTTGTTGTATGTTAAGTTTATTCTAATCTAGCCATGTGTCCCACTGCTGGGCGAAGGCATCTCTCCTCATCCGCCACGACTTTCTGTCTCGAGCTTCCTTCGAGAAAGATAATTAAGGTGCAATAAAAAATTGAGTATCGAATATTACATTTCTCATTTCCTCAAAAATATCCAGCCAGCCAAGCAGGGTTTAAATAGAAAAGGCATGGCTAGACTATTCCGCTGTGCAGAATCCTGCTGTCATCGGGGTGAAATTTCAAGGCCTCATCACTGGTAACGCGCGCCATCATTCATCGAGACCCATACGCTCTCTGACTAATAACCAGGGGTGGGTTGTGGACTGAAGGGAGAGAGGTAGCGGGTAGGGCAAGAGAATTATTTGATTTAGAAGCTATTTCAGTTGTTTTTTTAATTTCATGTTTCATCTGTGTATTTAGATGGCTACAAAGACATTTTTATTTGTCATTTATCGTACCTAGGATAACTATGTATTTATCCTTAGCCTAGCAATTCCACTGGTTGAAAATCACTGTAAAAGCCACTTAACTGTTAACTTGACTTCATACAAATAATGCAGGCTATATACATAAAGTACTTATGAACTTAGGTGTAAAGGCAATCGTGTTTGTATTCCAAAAACTTTCGTTCCTATTTTCATTCTCATGGTTCAATTAGATAGTGATTGTTTTCTCCAGCTTAAACCAAAAATCCTCATAAATTCATCACTCTCCTGTAACCTACCCCACACTCGAAACGAACCTTACAAAGATGTGTAGTATAAATCAGCGGTACCGCACGCCGCCGCCGCCGCCACAACACATATATAACAGGCCTCTGTTTAACAATTTTGTAGGAATATTAAAAGTTAACGCGAACTACTGGGGTGATTTATTGGCAGCAAACATTCTGTTTTGTGTAGGCTGAGTGTTGGGTTGAAGGAAATGCTTATATTCGTATATTATTAGAAGTTGTGTTGTGTCGAGAGAAAAAACTGCACTAAAACCCTAATCTGCGGTGAAGTGGTGGAGAAGGATTCAATTGGAATGGGTAGGTAGATATACTTACATACTCATAATACTAATTACTACGTATATTATATTTCTCTGCGGTTCACTTTATTTTTGTAATTGCTCCTTTATTAAAGAGATACATTAAACTTCAATCGAGGTACATTCAGGTACATTGAAGGTACATTCCTGTGAGATACGAGATATTCAAATCCCCCACATACACCCGCCATTCTTACTTACAAACTACTACGTATATTATATTTCTCCGCGGTTTAGGGTAGAGATGGTAGAGACATCAGTAAACTGCTATTTTTGAAGAAGAATCACCACTTCTTTTTGATATTTTAACGAAAAACTTATTTAGAACCTTAAAATAATAATTATTAGATATTTTTAAAAGAAAGTACCTCTACCTCTAATATCTGCGTATATAAGTGTTTGCCAGAAGGAGAGCTTAGATTACGATTATCCCTACTTCGAGCTTAATTTTGGCAAATCTAGTTACGTAAAAAATCCACACTTTATGTATTGAAAATCCCTCACTTTATAGGGCAACCATTCCCCGATTTCCTTACCATTATCCGTCAATTTATCGGGTAAATTGAGGCTATCCGGGACGCGAGAAAAACCGGACACTTTGCATACTTTACTCATTGTGTTGATGGGGAAAGTATATGATAGGATTTCCATTTGATAAATATAATTTACGGTAAAGGTTCGTACTTATTATAATGTGAATAAAACTATCTTTTTTAGGTTTTTATAAACTCGCATTACTGATGTAGGGGCGAAGACTACGAAGCTCAAATGGAGCTAGGCAGGACATGTTGTCCGTATGCATCCGGATCGATGAGCCAAGATATCTACGAACTTGCCGCTCGACGATATGGATGCTACTTGGCCAACTGGCTAGAAGTTGCCGGGAATTATGGAAGATGGAAGGATGTGGAGGAGGATGGCCAGCAGTGGGATCTAACAAGATCATAAAAAGAAGGTTATTTTATCGTGCTAGTAACACTTTTCAATAATAAATTAAGCAATCCTTTCATTGGTATATTGTTAATGATGTAAGTATTTATTGCTAATGTGTTTCGATTGTTTTCTTGATTTCAAACAAAAGAGAACTAAACAAAATTCAAGGCTACAATAACAAAATCTTGTTTATGTTATATCAGTATAAAATAAACACAAACTCAAAGCCTCAAACTTTCGTAAATAAATGAATCATTTTAGGATTGTAAGCTAATCACAGGACATGAATTATATTCCCATCGCTCAAAGGCCTCGCAACCATCTGCTCCGAGCCGACCAAATGCGTATTTTAATTATCGCCCTCAAAGCCCGTACCTCGAATTAATCTTAATCCTTATGGGAAATACCATAAAACACATATTTGGTTTATCAAAGCAGATTTCGACCGTTCTAATCTATTTTTGGTTTCGTGTTTTTGGACTATGATGTGGCATTGATATAAATAGTGCAAGCTTTTTTACTTGGTAAGAACAAAACGTATTTTTTATGGAACTGGTGATATAGTAAGCGTTAACTTAAGAAACATGCATTATTTTTTAAGTTTTTTGTATATAAGTACTTGCCATATTATATTATAGTCTGAGGGATCATTATGTCAAAAATAGATTCGTTGGAGATGGTTTTATCCCTTCTAACCATTCTACAGCTTTTATTTCCGTAATTTATTTATTTATTAGGCTTACCAACAGTCCACATACACAATACAGTCACAATGAACAAACACAATTATTAGATAGGTGTAGTGATACTTAAAGGTAAACACAGCCTGCACTAAAGTATAGATATATCGCATTATTAGTTACCTAATTTGATAACTACTTTTAGTTCTCTATAATCCCAATTGCACATTTCAAAATTAATATTAACTAAAAGGTAGCCGTCGGTAACTATCTACAAGTGTTACAGTCAACTAGAGCTATAAGTTTGAGCACCAAGTTGGATATTGAACGCCTGCGTGCTCGCCGATAAAATCTTGGCGGCGAAGTTTTAATTCCTGATCCTTGCGAGTTTTCTGTCGTATTTTAGTGTTCAAGGTGATATTTTTGGTTACATTTATTTAATACCTACTAGGAGGCTTACGATCGCGTACACATTCAGGTATCTTGGAAAAAAGTAATGATATCTTCATGGTATATGTTATTATGATGTATAGGCCATAATACAGCCAAGTTTCATTAAAATCTGTTCAGAAGTTTTTGCGTGAAAGAGTAACAAACATCCTCACATTCATATATCCTATCCATCCATCAGCACAAACAAAGTGTGGAGTCTTCTAGAGTTGATATTGTGAGTAATTAACTAGAGCTGCTACTGAGTCATTTACTAAAGTTGGTAAAGCAGAATAAAGAAAAAACGCAATGCGCTTATTCAATGAAGTCAGGTGAGTCGAGTTATGATTATATATCTGTTATTGATTGCATTTATCTCTTATTTATACAGGGTGTAACAGAAAGGGTATATAATGACGAAACACAGTGATAGTCCTAATGAAACTGAACAACTTTCCCCAAGGAACATGGGTCGTAACTCGAAAGAAAATTTTGGTTCGCCCATACTTACTCGATCAGCTGATCGGACATTTGGAGGCGATTTTTTTTTTCGAGTTACGACCCATGTTCCTTGGGGAAATTTGTTCAGTTTCATGAGGACTATCACTGTGTTTCGGCATTATATACCCTTTCTGTTACAGCCTGTATAACAATTCAGTATTTTTATCATAGGATTTTTACTTTTTGAAAGCCAACACCCGCTGTGATTTTCAAAACAAGGATTTAGTCAGCAACGTGCCACACCACGAGCTATTGAACAATGAATTCAATGCACCCACCAAACAAATATTGTCACAGGTATCCAGTCGAGATAAATGTTTGTTTTTCTAATATCAAACACCTCTATTTTCGTTCCACGTATTTTCTAACTGGAATCCGAAAGCCTTTCTAAAAATATTCTATTTTTGACACACAATTTTTCCCTTTGATAAAAAGATATTTGTAACTTTAAGAAATATTTGATTAACGAAATTTGAGTATTTAATTAGAAACAAATTGAAGAGGCATGTCATTAGTAGATTTGTAATTGACACTCAAAAAAGGTTCATTAATTTATTTGTTCATTTATTAATTTCTATATCTATGTAATAGCCATCTCTACGTATATATCAGTGGGACATAATACAGTCTCATATCTTATTTTATAGATCTATGAAGTCAATTATACCGGATAATGTTAGCTTACCTATATATATAGGATTATGATGCATTTTCTTATAGTCAATTATCTTGGATCCAATATATGTTCATTTAAATGATCCAAGAAAAAATATAGTGTAAATGATACCCCTATGTAACGAATATACAAACTCGCAAAAGAATAAATAAAACACAGTTCAAAATGCTAGTCATTGTAACAAAGATCAAATATCATAACAGCCACAATCTAAAATGGAATGTCACCACAAATATTTTTCCCAAAGCAAAATCACGTCAGCTACGACAGTGCTACGAAACGTTAAATTCGCTACGAAGGTTGCTACGACACGGTAAATGTAAGCTACGAGACGCTACGAGAGGCTAGGAAAGGCATGGCGGCGAAGTCCCGGTACAGATAGAATTGGATCTTCAACACAATCACGTCACAAATACTGGCACATTCTGGTGACAGCTTTACGATTAGGGTTGCCAGATGTATAGACGTTTTGGCACACGTTTTGGCCTGTTTTATTCTATTGATTTTTACGTATTTTATGTACCTATTATTACATGTATTGTACGGTGGGTTTTTATCTGAATAAAAACATCAATATTGTATTTAAAGGCTTAAGTTGTTGTTTCATTACTTAACAATATTTACACAAATTAAACAACTTGTACAGCCACTAGACGAATAAAAAAAATCAGGAACATTTTTTTTAATAATCTCTTGATCTGGCGAAAGGAATTTATTTATTTATTATTTATTTAACAGTTTTTTGGCGCAGACTCCACCGACAAGAGCGACGCTCTTAAATTTATGATGATGATGAACAGTATATTGTAAGATGATATTTGTTTGAAGGTATTTGTTTCCATTCGTATAGTAACATGTGATAATATCGGTACCTAAACAAAAGCCTATATGTACAATCACTATGTATTTCTACAAACTACTGGTTCTTTTCCTTATCCTTACTAGTTAAGACAAAGTGGGTACTATGTTTTGTTACCAAGTAGTTTTAAATTTTCAGTTTCTTTTATTTTCTAGAACTTTATACTAATGTAATAGTAATTTTAAACATCAGGTTCTAAATAAAATCATATCAAAAATACAAATGAATCTAAATAAATATTTGATGACCAACCCTGCGCCACGCGAGTCTATTTGTCGTGTCAAATGGAACGATTTAAATCGTTCTAAATCGAATCCGAGCTACGTCTCGATTCAGTAAAAATTGTCTAAACGAAGTGTCGTGTTTATGTGACGTGTGCTCGTGTGTACTTGGCTTAAAGATTTGGGAAGATAGAGAACAGATAAGTGTTGAGTTATTAATTAGTTTATAACAAGAGTTATAAAATATCTTTGTAACGAATTTCCAAAATAAATTATGAACATTCATTCATCACGAGTACAAACTCGTAAGTAGATAAATAAACAATTGAAATGCAAATAGGTACATATATTTTTAAAGAGACATTTTTTATATAAACAATCTTGTTTCAAAACCCTGCTATTATTACCACAATAAAGAAAGATTGCCTTTAATTGATAAATTAATATTTCTATTCGTATACTTATATTTTCGATAGATATACCTAAATAATTAAAAAATCCGTTTACAAAAACCGTTAGCCACAAACACACCTAAGTTTTTAAAACAAACATTGACTTACTCTTAGATAAACGCTTATTAACAGACTCCCTTTCAAATATTAACCCAAGCCTACGGTACCTTTTATGAAAAAAAAGTAATTAAAAATTAAATTAAAAACATCAAAGCGTTCCCTACCGTATTGAAATGAAAATTGGATATTTCATTAATTTTATATTAAAACTACCAACTGTAAATGTGCAGACTTTGTGGATAATGTAGGTACAGGAGAAAGTAGATCAAACTCATCATCATTATGTCAGCTTATGGACGTCCACTGCTGGACAAAAGCCTCCCCCAAGGATCTCCACAACGACCGGTCTTGCGCTGCCCACATCCAACGGTTTCCAGCGACTTTAACCAAATCGTCAGCACGACGAGGACGACGCAGTGTGGGAAGGCCTCCAACAAGATCAAACTACAACGACTTTAATCTGTTATTAAACAATAAATTCATTTAATCAAACACAAAGAAAGCATACAAAATACAAAAAAAAATACAAATACATATTACAAATAAAAAATTGAATCCAGCGCGTCACCGCGAGGCATCGTCCCCAACAAGCTGGCCGCATTACCCCTTTATATGGCAACACTAATACGTTGCGCCAAAAAGCTGCCAGCTCTCGGGTCACCGGATGCCTCGCGGAGACGCGACGACAGATCCAACAAAAAGGACTTCGCCTCTGTTATTTAATAAATAAATAAGTAAATTATCACCCTAATGGCGAACCCACACGGCATGTTATCAAATGTTTGTAAATATTTTCTAACAAACTTTTAGTAGGTATACAAAATGTTTTACAAACATTTTTGTATGATGTGGGAGTACAATTATGCTAACATTTACATGAAATAATGTCATCGAGTCATATAAATGAAAGACTAGACGCTTCCCGCGATGATCTCACGTAAAAATACACAATATCTCAAAATAATGTAGCCTATGACGTACAAGCTATATTATTGTAAACTTTCATTAAAATCTTTTCAGTGAATTTTGCGGCAAAGAGTAACAAATATCCTTATATCCATCCATCAATCCATCGGCACAAACATTGACATCCATAAATATTAGGAAGTAGGATTATCACTTCAATCATAAGAATGATTTAATTTACAAAATCAAATCGACAGACCTTAAAATAGACACATCTGCAGAAACCTACGCATGCTCAGTTACACCCCAGTTACCAATTTATCTTAATTATCAACACATATCCGGTTTCCAGTGGACATACCCGGATAACAGGGTCTGTCAGATCCGGATTTGGTGTGGAGCTATTAATTAGTAGTCAAAGTAATCTGATTGTATCAGATATAATTTGTGGAATATTGTAAATGGGTAGAGAGGGTGTAATATAATATTGTTTTCGGAATTATTGTGTTGTAGTTGTGAGTAAGCGGAAGAGGATATTAATTAGGTAGGTACTACTCATGTTGAAGAAAATGTTTTAGATTCTTCTTTAATAAATCTAAATTGATGCTGGCTGGCTGTGTGTTACTTTTTGTTAAAGAACATACGTCATCTTCAAGTATGCTTTGATAAACAAACAAAACGAGTCAGTTGTGTTTTGAACTGCAAGTGTAATGTAACGTTTTATAAAATATACCTTTATTTGATCTTATATACTACTATTTATTTACCAGGTAGCTCCGCGCGTATGGAACTCTGCCCCATAACCCATAAACTCAATAGTTTATTGCGCCATAATGTTATATGAATGAGCTTACAGCTATGTTGTAAAACACCGTGGACCCTGTTATAGGGCACTGCAAAAATACAAGAAAGGAGCCTTATTTTCTTATACATTAATATCTGTTTATCATCTTATACCAGTATTACTAGTGTCCGCCTTCGACTTTGTTCTCATTTACCGTTATTATCTTGGAAAACTAAGCGCTCTTATGCACTATGGTTGTGGTAAGATTGGAAAGAATAAATAACAAATACCTATCAAAAAATGTGTTATTCTGAAGTGCAAGTTACAATACGGTAAAGTTTCATTAAAATGTGTTAAGTAGTTTTTGCGTGGATAAGTAACAAACATTCTCGTATCCATCCATAGGCACAAATATTGACATTTATAGTATAATAATTAGTAGGATAGGATTTGCGTACTTTACCTTTTTAACCACTGTACTGCAGAACAAACAATATTGTGTTAACACAAATCTATGACCTCACCAAACAAATAAATTATCAAAATAAAACCCCTAAATCCACTACGTTTGCAATTATCAGCTGAATTTAATTGTATCGTCAGTGAATCACGGTTTGTAGCAATGTGTTGTATCAGTAATTGGCAGGGGAATTCCAATTTTAATTATAATTAATTTTTCAACACTGCAATGTTATGAAACAAAATAATTATGATTGGGGTCAGGACATACCTACATGGGCCCAAGTGTACTAATTTAAAATAGCCTCAGTTGTATTTCGGCAGAGTTTCAATGGCAGCTTTCGACACCTTTGGTATTCTGCTAAACAATGGCTTACACTGATTGCGACCAAATGTGTCAAAAAATGACGTTAACTCTCTCATTGACACTTTGCTGACACTAAGAATATTATAAATAAGAAGACTTGGGCCCTTATGTCTCTTATCCATCGGGGTAGGTAGATACCTTCCTCTTTACTTTGCAGTAATCACGATGTAGTGGCTTAAGTATAGTAATGATATAACTATCTAGTGTTTTTTTTGTTATTCAAAGTCAAAGTCAAAAGTCAAAAATATATTTATTTCATAGGCACAAAAAATGCTCTTGAAACCGTTACATTATTATATAGGTAATTTTTTTAAAGCTAGCGCTAGATTCGCAAGGTGCAGTTTCCCCCAGAGAAGAACCTAGCAAGAAACTCTGTGAGGTTGCTCTTTTCGAATAAAGTTTTACAATTCTTATAAACAGTTACACAGGTATAAAGGTACATATTTTCTGTATTATAATTATTGTCCCTAAAAATTATGATGAATACTCTTTGTCGTAGAGCGGTCAAGACTTGACATAATAAAATTATTCAATCACCCTATCTTTTTCGGCTCATTGCTACTTTGTATTAAAGCGAGGTAACCTAAGAACACTTTATAATACAGAAATGAAATAAACAAAAGACAAAATAAATACACTTTCATCTAAGTACGCAATTACTTGTATATCAGTAGGTACTTAAATTTGTTTTTCGAAGTTCAAAAAACATTACCCTTCCCTTTGGCTCCGCTGTAGTCGGGTAAAAAACCAGTCCAAAAATACTTTCACGATTCCCAAAAAAATCTCATTGGAAAAAGCTCAGAAACCGCCATCAGAGCATAATTCCATAAAACCTACTAATTTCACTCAAAGCTTTGAATCCTTTGCGTTCCTTTGATAAAATCAAATCCCTTTTGGTCGAAAAGGTATTAATTCGTCGCGAGGGAACCAAAGACGGAATTAATGAGATGTCTTCTGCAGCTAATAATGAAATGAAATGTAGTGGTTTGATTGAAAGTCTTGTAATATTTGAATCTAATTAGGTTTACAAAGTTTATTTTTGGTTCTAAAGAGTTAAATTAAGGTTTTACATTGATTTAAGTAAAATAGTTAATCAAGATATAACCAACACTTCGATATTTCAATTTAAGAGTTAGGCTCTTGTCGGTGGAGCATTCGCCATTTAGGCCTAGAGAATAGGCCAAATGGCGAGTATTTAGTACTTAAATACTCATTATAGTATAAATACTCCCTCTTTGTTTTAACCCTTTACATGGCAAGCCCTTTTTTCCAAGGCTTATGTGACCGATTACCCTAATTAATTAAAGTCATATAGGTGATAGAGGTTTCGTTTCGCCTACCTTGCTAATGAAATTTCAATCAGAGGGCGCAGATATATAAACGATAGCGCAAAAATTTTAACACCGCGTTTTTGGAATTTGGTAGTTCTGGTTTCCTGGTAGCTCTGGTTTAGTAACTATTACAGTAAATAGGTACTTACCAACATCTAATGTAGCTACAGCATCTTTAACCAATCGGTAGGTGTCTCCGTTGATGCGTAGAAAGTCCACGCAGCCCAGTAGACCGTCAGATAGACCAAGCTTGGTCTGCAGCCCCGTGGTGTTGCCGGCGCCACCTACCCAGACCGGCTCACGGAATGTCATTCGGGAGAAGAGACCCTGTGGGAGAATAAGTAATACTTAATTTAATATTTACTCATTTTTAAATCACTTATAGATATTCATTTTTCATGATCAATGGATATTAATCACTTTTTGATTATCCAATACCAACGTAGAACTTTTTTGTCATCAAAAATTCAATATCGCGTCGAAATGTAGTAAGAGAGTGTATTGTTAAAATAATGTTTTGTAGAATATCCATACCAACTTGATTCTAAAGAATCTGGGCCTGTTTTTGAATCCAAGCTAGAACATGAAAGTACTTTAAAAAAGCTTGTTATTAATCTGTTTAGACTATTTTCTACATCAAGTTTCTTTGTACTGACTTCTTTCATCTCTAAAGTCGTAAATAACCACGGAACATAGAGTGTAAATAAGCATAAAAAGTAGCTACCAACAGTACCAACCTAAAACCTCTCTGTAAAAACAATTTACGCAACGAACCATCAAAATGAATTCCGAAACCCGAAAGCTTGGTTTAAACAAGGCGTCGCCATCTTGTGCCGTGTGGTGCAAATTGTTTGGCAAAACGTGACCAGCTTCAAATCCTTTGAATGCTACGTTTAGTTAGTACCTACTGTAATTTCTGGGTACAGTTGTAATTGGGGCAGGGAATACGTCTACAGGATTTCTGAGTATTTGTAACGTAAATTACATATTAACTACTTAGATTTTTAGGACCCCAAACCGACGAGCATGTATCGAGCGATTGATAAATATGGATGAAGCGAAAGAAGTATGTTTGAATCGTAGGAAGTGGAAGGAGGTCTCTGCCTACTCCAATGGGAGAGAGACGTGACAGATATGTAGGTATGTATGTATTTTTAGGAAACTTTATCCCCCAAGGTAGAGACCTTCTCGTAGTGAGTCGTAGAGACGAGTGAGAGAATCGCTGATGATGTAAATATCGTAAATAGTCTAGTATACGCAAATTGGCTAACGTAAAATAGGCTTCAATATGCAAAAAACCTTACAGACTTTTCATTTTACTTGTTTTTTCGGAATTTTTAGTTGTTTATTCATCCAATAGGTACCTATCTAAAGTTTACTTCTGCTGTGGTTCCAAAATCAAAATCAATATTTGCATTATACTGTGAACACAGGATACCTAAAATCCTACAGAGTTAATACCCCTCTTTTGCCTAAATTACCCAAATTTCACCCCCCTTTAGGCCTTTTCCATCCCTCCCCAAAAGTTTCTCTTCTAATGGTTGACCAATCGAATTGCTTATTGTAAAACTTTTCCTTTTATTTAAATAAATTCGACGGAAAATTTTCATTTCCTTTTCGGTGTAAATTTTCCATTTGATACTGAATTGGATTTAACAAGATGGTTTTCAAATTTGAAACGTTTTGGAATATCTTTGAACGTTTTGTTTTGTAATTGTAATTCAATAAATGTAAATGTTTGACAATTTTGTTATCGTTTTTGAGAGGCAGAATTTATTTGCGTTATGAGCCATTTAGGAAGAGGTAAAAAATAATATGGTTCTTTAAAGGTACGTACCTACTCATTAGCGAGCTGTAACCGTAACCATTGCATATACCGTAACCAAAAAAACATAGCGTGTACATTGTTCACTAAGACCCAGAACACACGGGGAAACGCAACTGCAACTGCTAATTACTGTTAAGTTGCATCTAAGTTTCTGGTATAGACTCCTTTAGAAAACCACACACGACGCAACTAGTTTGAAATATTTTCTAAAGTTTTCTAAAGGAGTCTATAGCATAAACTTAGATGCAACTCAAAAGTAACTAGCAGTTGCAGTTGCGTTTCCCCGTGTGTTTTAGGCCGAATGGTTCGTGAACCTGCTGCAAGCGCACACCCTATGTTGTAGGTTACACTGCATGCAACGGTTACGGTTACAGTTCGCTAATGAGTACACGCTCTTAGCGGGGCGATTACGGTAGGTAAGTATGTCTTTTGATATGAAAGTGATCAACTGCAGATTTACATCATCATAGAGTAAAACAACATTCTGTGTGTGTTGGCCCATATATATATGTCCCCACCGAGGGGCACGAGCCTACTCTCATACAGAGAGTGATTAGGGCACCACGCTGGCCAAGTGCGACTTGGCGGATTTCACTTATACCTTCGAATTTCTTCTGTGCTGTATGCAGCAACAACATCCTGTACAAAAGCAAAAGTTTTCCGATAAGAATACCAACTAAGGACCTTCCAACTTCAAAGATTAAAACGTGACAATCTTTTACGAACTTACACAAGTATTGGGTATTCCATATAGCGCGGTAGACGGGACAGAAGAGGGTCAACAACAAACTACGGACAAGTGCCGCGGGAAGTTCGGCACATGTTTGTTTGAGTGTTGTTCCTACTTCGTCGATAGGAGTTGGACAGCGACTTGAGAAGGATTGACGTAGGTATTTATATGCGCTAGATTTTGAAGGAGGTTTAGGCAGCTAGGGATTGTATAATCCATTAATTTATATTAAAAAATGTTATACATACGTAATTAAAAAAAAAAGAAAATTTCCCACATCAGAATTTTACCAACCCTAAGAATAATTTCAATATTGTTCTATTAGGTGAATAAGTAAGCAGTACATGGCACAGCAAAAGTGTAAGTAAAGAAATCAACTCTTTTTGAAAATCATCAATTAAAACATCAATAAAAAAAAACATTAAATATTCGCTTTTCTACCCTGATTAGACCGCAATTTTTAAACGTGTTTTCTTTTACATCGCTTGACCAATATCACAACCTTAATTAACAAAATATGTACACAACATTAAATGATATTAAACCTCATTTTCCCATAATGATAATCTAAGATGGCCGCCGGTGTGAAATCAAATAATAATCATTTTTCCATCTGCCCCGACTCTAATACGTGTCCTCAATCGACCTGCGTCATTCCAACACTTATTTGTATTTGATAGCCTCGCCTTGCTTTGTGTATATTTATGAAAGTGTACGTATTTAGGCCGAAAGGGTGAGGCAACGTCAATGTAGTGGGTTAACTTGTATTTTGTTGTCTTGCAATGATAAAGATATTGATGGCAATATAGATTTTGGAAGTTAACTGATTGCACTTTAATAGCTTTTAACTAATTAAGTACAGTTTTCATAATTTACATTTTACTCGTAGGTTGGCACCTACCATCTCTTCCGTTGTAAACAATAAGATACGTACCTACCAATTGGAACATAATGTTGGCAATACGAACCAACATTAAATTAAGTTACTTGGCTTAAAGGTCATAGGTACCAGGCCATAAAATTTAAAAAAAAAGTTACTTTTGAAGTTTTTTGTGTGGCAACACTTTTACTCCACCCTTCTAATTTCCTGTCGGCATCCGAGTGTACCAAATTAATAAGAAAAAAAATAGTTTTATTGCCATAACACAAACTTTCTCGCAAGCAATCGGCCCTACTTACCTATAATTACAATATGTGCAAACACATATCGCTTTAGCATCACTAACATTCGGCAGTCTTTTCCTCTATTTCTTTTCCATAATATTATATCAAAACAAAACGGGGCATACTAACATACATAGAAATACTATATCTACATAAAAGAGGCCCAAATTATGACGCATAGGTAACTCAATCCGGACAAAATTAGAGCGCGTCTCTCGGGATTATGAATTTGTGTCTGTGTCATGTCAGTATAATTAATTAACCATATCATATTTCTGTATGAAAGCATTGTTTATTATGCTAGTGGAGGCTAAAAAGCTATTATATTAGTGGTATACATAAATGGGAGTTTTTAAGCGAGGAATAGTTTGATGTCGAGTGTTTTGGTGACGCTAACATATGTATGTATAGTCGAATACAGATAAAGATTAGAAAAGGCCTTTATAGCAACACATTAAGGGCCCGTCATCACTTACATCACTTACGCCTGTTATCAATAACCTATCCTGATCCGTTTTTACCAAATCGAGATTGAAAAAACAAAACACAATTGTCACTTGTGTACCAAAAATATGTCAAGAACACAATTGTGTTTTGTTTTTTCAATCTCGATTTGGTAAAAAACGGATCAGGATAGGTTATTAATAACGGGTGTTACACTTACAGATACATCACTTACAGATAAAAAACGAACAGATATTAAACGTGTCTTACGCCCGTTATTAATAACCTATCCTGATCCGTTTTTTACCAAATCGAGATTGAAAAAACAAAACACAATTGTGTTCTTGACATGTTTTTGTTACACAAGTGACAATTGTGTTTTGTTTTTTCAATCTCGATTTGGTAAAAACGGATCAGGATAGGTTATTAATAACGGGCGTAAAACGACATGTTTTAGTGAAATATACATAGGTTTATCTGTCAGTTAAATATTTGTAAGCAGTGAAAATGGTCACAAGACAAGTATCAGGATTCTTTATTCTGACTTTTATACAATCATAGATTTGTATTCAAAATTCGAACGTTGGCAATTCGAACGTTATTTTTATCTGCAACTTTACGTAAACCCAATGGGCATGATGACTAAAAAAAAATTGGTTGTCTGTAAAGTCGGTTTACTGACGACAGTTGAACGTGACAACGGATGTCGAACGCTGCCGAACGCATAGGCCGATTGTGCTTCTTTGTCGCTCGTTCCGCGCTCTCGCTTGCACTTCAAGCCTTACATGGAACGCCTCAGAGCGAGGTAACGCCGCATGAGTCATGTTTTTTCGTGCGTGCAGCCGGCTCTATCGAATTATAAGACGTTGTCACGTCAAAGATTTTTTAGTCCATCACATAGATTATTTTAAAATATTCGACACGTATTTTTTCTTTTTTCTCTTAAACTAAAAATGACAAAGATATACTGGGTTGAAGTTGCTCGTGATGTCACGCCTCATTACGATTTTAACCGAGGAGTGACGTTAATACCCCCCACTCCGTAACTTTGATGCTCTGTATCTTTGTATTTATTTTTATGTATTTGATCAGGTAAAAAATGTGTTTCAAATATTTTTTAATAGCCTAAAAGACGGACTAATTATTTTTTGGATTTTTGAATGTAGTCATCATCCTCATTAAATGCTTTAGTCTACAATTACCATCTAAAATCTATGACAAACGCACTGTATCAGAATGCTGATTCATTAGTAAGACGACGTTGCTATGGCAACGGTCTAGTCGACCTCTGTGCCCCCCCTTTGATCCCACCTCAACACCTGTGCCCTATTATACCCCCTACATCCTGCCCAATTAATGAGAGCATTACACGTCATTATGTACAATGATATGACAAGAAAGGGTATCTTACGGGATAGGAGAGTCAGGAGCGTCGAACTATATGTACCTATTTCAGATTTTCAACGAGGCAAAATGCCTTAATATTACAGTATAGGAAAGTCAGGAGCACCGAACTACTATATATTAGATTATTCGAAGAGTTAAAATACCCTAATAGCTTTTGTATATAATTTTTGTTTCTTCGGCAACCTTTCGAGGCAAATATTTCAAATCTTGTTCAAATTAGTACTATTGTCTAATACATAAACAATGATAGAATGATTTAGCTATTATTTCAAAATATGGGTATTTAGTTAATGACTGAACTTTAGTACTACCTAAAGTCTACTTTTTTTGAATAAAGTTAAGTTGAGTTTAGAAATTGGAGTTACATTAATTTAGAAATTAATTTTTAATTACTAGATCGTACCTAAAACAATTTAGGTCCTCAGTTTCTAATTAAATAACAATCTAGAAAGTAGTACCAACCTCTAAAATTATTCCCAACTGTAATAAGAATAAATTATTTAAATTTTAGAATACCTACGCGAAGTTTAAGTAAAAAACATTCCCTCAGACCATTTACAATGAAAAAAGCGTGCGAATGGAATGAAAAGAATTTCTTTAAAAACAAGGACAGATGGAAAGTTTTAATTGTATCTCGCTCACCACTGCGTTCAGGAAAATTGGGATTTTAAAACATTTTAACTTTTTCTTTTCGGCTGCAATTCGTCGTGTTATTTTTGTTGCGAATTTTTTAAGTAGTTTGAGGATTTTGGTGTGTGTTTTTTTTTATTTCTTTTTACTTTCATTGGTTAAATAAAAGAGCAAACACAGGTTTTAGAATAGTGAAGCGTTTGATAATCTAGCTTCTAGTGACAACTGGCCAGGGGGCATCGTTTTACCTCTTTAAACACTTCGACACTGCGAAAGGTTTTTTAGGTAAGTTAGCGCGTAACACAGGAGCGTTATAACTGCCCAGAATTTTCCGCGGATAGGGATGGAAGAATACGGGGGAGGCATTTGCCCAGTGATATATAGCAGGCTATTAAAAAAAAAGCGTGATTACGTACCTTAGATCGACCCCGAACTCTCTTTCCATTGTTAAGCCGCAGCCAGGCGTCCCAACGGTGGCGGTAGACGGAGATAGTGTTCCAGTGGCCAAGACGGACTGGTTCAGGGGAGCGAAGCACTCCCGCACCGCTGCCGCAGTCGAATCTGGTGGGGAAATAGTGGGTTTAGTGATAGTAATACTTTAGTAGTCCTTTCTCTGGGGAAAACTGACACCTTGCGAATCTAGCGTTATCTAAAAAATATACATAAAACTAACTATACCTATATTATCAACATGTTCAAGTGCTATGAAATAAAGATACTTTGACTTTAAGACTTTTGAAAGACGGATAATTATGTTGTTGACCTACAATATTTGAAACAGCTTTGAAGGACTATCATCGTGCAGTGACCGAGTTTGGAGCGGTAACATATATCGAATAATAAGATATCTATCGAGCAGTCGACGGCGATTGCGTAAGAACTTGGTATGAAATGAATCTTTAGTGGTACGGTAACTAAATAAAATTATTCCAATAATTGCATGACTTAAAATAAATACCAAACTTAAAATATCCTATATGGGTCATAAAGACACAGAAAACAAAAAATGTCTCTCCTGTTCCTGAAAGTTAAGGACTTTGGATGCTAATTATTGTACTGAGTTTATATCCGCATAACTTGTGCCCGATGTAGTTTTGGTCTGCATAAACATTTTGAGAGACTTTTTCATTTATCGAATCAGCTAAAATATACTTACTCATAGCCAAATATAAGATAAGTACTTATCCCTTTACGGTTCCTTGATACACGCACTTAAGCTATCCACATTTCTACTTCCATCTTTCGAGGCACAAACTAACACACCCTAATCCTTGACATTCGCTCTGTTATCCAATATAGGTACCTAATCCGGCACTGTACGTGATCGAGTAATTATTTCATTACGGATGAAGCCAGATCGAACTAGTGAGAAGTGACTTAGTATTAGCTTATATGGATTTTGAACTCAATTTGAGAATATTGATTTAAAGACGATGTAATTTTACTTACATGTACGTTTAAGATCATAGGGAATAGAACTTATTTCGGGCCCAAGTCCGGTAATTTACAATACTCAGTTGTGTGTCAATGAGAGTGTTAATGCCATTTTTTGACGGATTTGGTCGCAATAAGTGTAATGTTTCGCAGAATAACAAATGTGTCAAAAACTGCCATTGACACTGTGCCGACACACAACCAAGGTTATTTTAAATTAGCCAAAAGCCAAGCCCAAAGTCCAAAGAATATAGAAGAGTGGCGAAGACTTTACCGACAAGAGCGACGCTCTTAAATAGCATGATGATGAAGATCCTAAGTATGAGTTATTTAGTTCATATATCGCTATGTGCATTGCATCGCTATGTGCATTGCATCGCTATGTGCGATGCATTCGCATTTATGTTATAGTTTTAAGTTTTATCTGTATCTCTGTGTGCAATAAATTATTTCTCTATCTATCTATCTATCGCACTTAAGAGCAGTTTATACTGGCTACTCTATTCGTTTTTGAATCCAACTGAAATTTTAATCATGACTAAATAACTTTACGGTTTTATAAAATTACATTCTGGTTCATTCTTTTCAATTATTCCTCTCTAATACACACCCGAGCCGCTAGATGGCGTTGTTTATTGTATAATCCCCAACAATTGTCGGATTTAACAGTGTTTTTATACCAAACACCCGAGTCACAATGTAATTGGGTTGGTTATATGTTGTTTGCTGTTAGGTCGCGAGTTTTATAGACCATTTGCAAAATAAAGTATTTGCTGGAATTTGACAGGGGTGGAAAAAGGCCGTGGCGACCTTTTTTGAAAAATTTAACTTCGGGTTATCGTTATAAATTCTGTTTAATTAATGTAAATGATGGCGAGACGAGCAATAAGGATAAAATTAACTATATTTTAATTATATAACTTTGAAATAAATAATTGCGTTATCATGAAATCGAATATGCTGTCTCAACCTATCTTTACTTTTTAGCTATTTACACCTTGTGGTTTCTTTGAATGCTGCAGGATCAAAATTAATTTTTAGGGATAATAATTATAATATAGAAAATATGTACCTTTATACATGTGTAACTGTTTATAAGAATTGTAAAACTTTATTTGAAAAGAGCAACCTCACAGAGTTTCTTGCTAGGTTCTTCTCTGGGGGAAACTGCACCTTGCGAATCTAGCGCTAGCTTTAAAAAAAATTACCTTTATAATAATGTAACGGTTTCAAGAGCATTTTTTGTGCCTATGAAATAAATATATTTTTGACTTTGACTTTGACTTTGAATAGACTTCATTATAAGAATTGTTTTATATTTAATTAATTACGTGCGCTAGTTAGATTTCGGCGTATTTCATGTGCGAAAATTACGTGGATGACTTTTTCAAGCATACTAGTGTACCTAGCATATCTATCAAAGGAAAACTACTAAAAACCTAATCCCGTATAAATCCTCGGGCCGCCCCTGCCAAAGACATTTAGTTACAAACTTTTTAATGGCCGCCGTTTAGAAGTTAAAGGCAACGAGCGGATTTATTACACAGATTATAACAGAGGCGTTCGCGCTGTAAAGAAGCTGTAAAGATGATAATTTCACGGCTAAGTGATGATCTTACTGAACAAGTTGCTTTTTGATTGGTCCGGCAATTAACAAAGTTTATAGCGGTAGCTTTGTTTCAAAGTAATAAGGTTTTAATTTGTTGCTTTCAGTTTAAGTACTGAATATAGAGTTGTTTTTTATTTCTTTAAACGAAACTTGATAGCAGAGAGAGAGACTATTTCGGGCTACGGCGAATCAGTAGCCAAGCAGTAAAATTCATGAAGGAATTAACTGAACAGCCTAGAGCGCCGTCGTCGTTGGTGTTTGCTTATCAAATATCAAACTACCTCTATTGGCCACGGGTAACATTCCAACCCAAATAATCACAGTACCCTAAACCTATCAAAGACTATGCATATAAGAGATGAACAATTTTAAAGTATCACATTTTGTTATAGGTATATTAATAGGTTAGTATAGATTATTTATTTCATGATAGATTAGAATACTTATCGTCACATAACTGCTTACCTCTTGGGTACTGATTCAGAAGTATACAAAACAAACATCAAAGACATCACTCACCTAAGTTCAACATGTCCATTTCTAAGCAGCAAAGCGAGATAGTCTCCAGATAGGTCATCGTGCTCTCCCGTCAGCAGCAGCACGCCGCGAGCGCGTTCAGGTCGCACGCGCAGCCGGAGCCGCACGCGCTTGTACGCGCCCCTGAGCGCGCGGAGTGCCAGCCACGACGTGCCCGAGAACCGGGGGGTGGTGACTTTTGGATCTGTAGGGGGAGGGAAAGATTGATTATACATAAGTAGAAAGACATCAGTCACGCGTTTTCCGTCGGGGTAGGCATAGACCACTATCATCATCAGCTTTTTTAACGTCCCCACAACAGGGACACAAGCCTACACTCATACGAGAGTGATTAGGCCGTAAGCAAGCGTGCTGGCTCGCTCATAATCTCGCTCGATCATCTATAGCTTTATCAAATTTAAAAAAGAGTTTTTACATTTTAAATTTGTAAATGCCTTTAAGTAATTAGAGAATATTCTTTTAGACTAACGAGTTGTTAGTATCCTATTTCAAAGCGATGTAATAACAGTTTCCACAAAAACTAAATAAAGGTGCTAAAGAAACGCTAATTACACGTTAAAGTCTATAAAGTCTACAATTTTCTTTAAGTAAATAATATTTAATGAAGAAAATTTCACTCAATAGTGGCAAGTTTCATGTTAAAACTACGTCGTAGCAATTTGCTACGATCTTAGCTATGGCGTAGCTTATTGTTTTATTTTATAATTAGGTTGCTTAACATTGAGTACCTCTCGAGTCATTGTTATAAGTTTTTAAAAGAATGATTCAACTTAGTAATAAAGTTGAAACCTGTTGAAATAATCTTGGTAATCTTCTCTCTAACTGCAGGAAAGGCTGTTAGACTTATCCATCCATTAAACATCGCGCCGTCTTCTTTTGATTTGAAAAAACTGACGCTATAGGTTTGCAGAGTATTCTAGTCTCCTTAATTTTCGATATTAGTTCATTATAAATGTACCTATATAAGTTCATGTAAGTTATATAAGTTCATCATAAATTAAATACCTAAAATAAAATAATATAAGTTAAACCCCAGAGAAACAACAAAAAATCTTCAAACGCTCAAAATTTCACATTCGCCTCCCATACACATTTTAATTCAAGATAAGTGATTGTGAAGTGTCATTCCATCGGGGACTGGATTTGTTTGATACTCGAGATGACGTCACAGGGCGGCCATTTTGGAAATTAAATACATTTACGATATTACGAGACGGTTACCTGCGAGTTGAGGGGCACTTTATTATAATCAGTGGCGTGCACAGACTTTTCAGTCAGGGTAGGCAAAAACAAAATCATGATTTCTTGATTATCGTTAAAAGATAATTTACAAAACCCCAGGGAATAAGTACCTACCTACTACCACCATCACCATCATCACAAGTCACAACTCAAATACATTTCACAATCTATACTTATACATTTTAAAAATCAATTAATACTAAATCCGCGATAACGCACAACAACAAAAATACATTTTAAGGTTACGTAACAAAAAACAATAATACATAATATTTGTCTAATTACTTTGAAACTAACCTACTCTTCATAATCATCATTCATTCTTCGCGTATGTCAAAATATAATAGCACAAAAAATAATGGTCATGAATTGCCTCACAACTGCATGAAATAATGCGTACTCCTTAAAATGGTCGCATAATCACCATACAAAACCGAAAAGGCACTGCCTACCTTGGACGCTTGTGTGCGTGATTTTCTTAAAGTGTGCCTGCGTATTTACAAGCACGCACACTACCAAACGAGCTGTAGTTTACGAGGCAAGAAAGACAAAATTAGTTTGTGCCTTTCCCGCAATCAGAAGGAAGCGGCGCTAGGTGCGCGATCAATCGAAGATGGCTCGATGGAATAATAACCCGCTCGCTTAAAGGCTTAGTAGTACTATGATCAATAGATAGGTGGCGCTGTTAGTGTAATTAATTTTTTTGTAATTTTCTACCAAGGTTATTTCGATTGATTCGTATTATTTTATTTACGATTTGATTCAATATTGTAGGGTAGGCAATGTCTTTTTGCCTTTATGGAGTGCACGCCACTGATTATAATAAAGGAGCACGTATTTGAGACTGAAAGCGTAATTTTATTATTTGGTAATAAAAGGGGTAAGTACAGTCTGATTTTATAATTTTGGTAAGGTAAGGTAAAGTCTTTGGTAATATTTAAATTGAAGAAGTATGGTTGTATTTCTTGTAAGAAGCATTTATTTTGGTTTCAGGAATTTCTTCTTCAAAATATAAAATAAATCATAATTACGACAATATTTATGTTGAAAATGATTGTTATTACGGTGAGGTTTGCTGTAAAATTTGATAGAAACGGCGACAAGATTGAAATATCGAATGTCGTAACTGGGAATATCGCAAAAATCTGTAGATGGAAGGGTCGTCTCATTAAAAATAAGCAGGTAGGTAAAATTAACGAACACATATGGTAACAAGAGTTATTACCTATCTTCTTTTATCTACACACCAAAGCCGCCGGCTTTTTTGACAGCTGCCATTTGTATGACGAAAAACCGCTGGCCTAGCCCGGCGGCATGCCGGCGGTTTTGGTGTGTAAATAGCATTAAATACCTATATGTATGTATGTATGTATTTATAGACTTAGCACTAAAACCTACCAGGCTAGCATAAAGCAAACTAAGTGCAACGCAGACTACAATTAAAATGTAAAACGCATCATCGCATCAAATGGAATTACCTCGCCGTCTACTCTCAGCCAGTAAATAGAGTTTCGTATCTCAGTAGTGCAACCCCCTTGACTGAATGGAGGGTGTAATTGGATATGCAAGACCCTCCAACCCGTATATACTCATTGAGGCTATGGTTATGCGCCTTTTGTACTGAGCCTTGCAATTCTGGAGTTTGGTAGATAGAATGTTGGGCTTTGATTACGGCTATAGGTACTAAAAACTGCATGCACAACATACCTACATACAAACATAACTGTCACGCCTCTATCCCATTGGAATAGGCAGAGAACAATCTCCATTTGCTACGATCCAAATACACTTCCTTCTTTTTCTTCTTCTTAAATTATCTGACTTAGTTATACTTTTCAAACATTTCTTGACGGCATTTTGCCGATATATTTTATATTAACGATATAAGTTATTGATTTAATTAAGATGAGTTTTCAATGGCCGTTATACTCAAAAAATTAAACTACAAAAATCTATTAAAGAAACAAAATGTTCAAATCCATTTTAATCACTTACTAAACCCGATATAAAATCGAAAAAGGAACAAAAAACCACTCGAACGAAATAAACCCCCAATATCACAGCAGGCTATAAGGGTCGTAACACACACACATGGAGTGAAAAGATTGATATAGTAGCAAATTTCATCAGTCGGTCCCCTACCGGTTTATTTCTTTGTCAACGGCCCTCGACGTTTTCACGCGAGGAAATAACTTGTTGAGATTTTGTATCGGTGCAGTGTTCATAAAATTTATTTTCGATTTTTGCGTTTTGTGTTTCGTGACACAAAAAGCGGTAATAGGTACACCTTGTATAATTTCTATTAATTTAAGGATATCCACAGCTTAATCAGAAATCAGATAACATATTTTTTTGTTAGCCATTAGGATCCCACTGCTGGGTAAAGGCCTCCCCCACGACTTTCCATTTAACACGGTCTCCGGTAGCGTCTTCCCGTGGATCGTCTCTCTATCTTTTTCTCTACCTCGGCGTCTGTGACCATCTCGTGACGCCCATTCAGTTGTAGGTAATAATAATATATATACCTTCTCCAATTATGGCTCAAGGACAACTTATTCAAGATGATTTAGTAAGATTATATCACTTAATTTTCGTGAGTATCTATGTGATATTTTAGTCTAGCTTGAGAATAAAAGGTAGGTAAGATATAAAGCCAACAAGAATGAGCTCATATTTACACCTGCACCAGCTGTAGAAAATTTGCCTTCATCTCCGTGATCGATTTCGCAAACAAAAACCTTAATAGGTTCACCTCTCACTGACCCTAACTATAAAATATGTAAAAAACCTTATCGCCCCTTGGTCTCTACCTGAGATCGAAACCCATAGATCAGCGCCCCCTGGTGCCACTTAATACATACCCTGCATTCTTGGGGGGCGATTAAGCGACCCTTCGTAATAGAAAACGCTGGCATTGCCGCGCCTTATTTTATTACGTAATACGAAACGTGTTTTGGATAACTTGAAGGTATATAAAAAGAGCAGTGACTATTTCTAACTACTAAATAAACAATAGGTACAGTGCTACAAGGATCTATTTGTACTTGAGTAACATTGTCAGGAGGGCGTTGGTGGTGAATAAGTAAATAACTCTAAATAATGACAATTTACAACATGATATCGTTAATTCCGATTTCCGCCACATGCCAAAAGATCCTTGAAGCACTGTAGTACCTATTTCAAAAAATGTTTTGGCATTTTATAAAGAATACTAACCCAAATAATAAGTAAGTATATTAAGAAAATTGGCCATTTCACATTTTTGTTACAGAATCGCATTTAAAAATATCAAATATCAACTTTATCAACATTTTTCAATAGCCCACACAATTCACGGACGACAAAAAATAATAATTTGAAGCAACAATTTTGTAATAAAAAAAATACCTATTCATTTTCTGAATGGTCTATCATATAACAATGGACCCTCTAGGGTATTTCAAACATTAAACATTCATTGCGAAACGCAATGAAATTTCGTTGTTATTTTCTTAGAGCCAATATCTTTTATGATGGGAAAAAGAATGTGTTTTGTTATTTACATTTTAGATAGGTATACTTATCTCGAAAGATGATACCTATCTTTTGTGTATTTTTCGATTAATTGTGTCTTTTCACGGGAGAAACTACATTTTTATACGACGATAATTGTCTCCCTTCTTTGAAACCTCTTGCGAACTTAGTGACACTGCGGAACATATTTTAGACTTGACTGATACATAAATATCCGTCACGTCTCTTTCTAATCGGAGCAGGCAGAGACCGCTTCCTTCCACTTGCTACCATCCAAACACACTTCTATCACTTCATTCACATTCATTAATCGCCTCATGCCTATGTGTAAGTATAAGACAATCATGTCAGCTTATGGACGTCCACTGCAGGACAAAAGTATAAGACTATACGTGAGGCAAAATGCATAAATGTAACGAAATAAGGTAACGACAGTCACAATAACTAGATTTAGTATCCAATTTTAACAGAACATATTATTCAGCTGTACAGCACTGCCGTCCGTTGGCTAAAATGCCGTTAACCGACATTTTTCCGAAATTGACTTATTAATACCAATCGAATCAGAAAAAAATGCTCTATCGACCCATCTGACTCATATTTTTCTATCTGTTATAGTTTCTGATTTACGAAAATAAAGAATGCCGCTAAGTGACATATTTCATAATGCATGCAAATCTATAATGCGGTTTAAGTACAATTACTTAACTAAAATGCGGTTATCACATTAAATTTGGTAACTTACATGAATTTTATCATCAATTGCTTAGCTTAATAGCCGTTATTTGATTTCTGTACTCTATAATGCCGTTAAAGTCCATTAGCCATCTTGTAGTCAAGTAATATTAATTAATTAGGTATGATAAATCCAAATCTATAAAGCCGTTATGCATAAATACAACACTTAAATGTGGTTAAAGGTGTTTAACGGCATTTTAGGGTTTTATTTTATACGTAGTAATTTGAACTTTACAACTATGTATACGTCATTAACGGCATTATCTATTTATAAGTAAAATTATTTTGTATTCGATCCTAGACTAAAATGCGGTTATCTCACATTCCTACGCTAAAATGCGGCTATATGATCTCGCTTTACGTACCTACCCCAGGATTATCGCGGTTTAGGATTTTTGTGTAAGTGCGG
This sequence comes from Anarsia innoxiella, assembly GCA_947563765.1. NCBI lineage: Eukaryota > Metazoa > Arthropoda > Insecta > Lepidoptera > Gelechiidae > Anarsia > Anarsia innoxiella. Next base: position 2,173,288 of record OX387413.1, read on the forward strand.
CGCAGGACATCGCGCAAGACGGATGCACGCCTGTCGTATCTAGGCCAGCTTTGGCGCCTAAACTTACGTGAGTATTTTGATTCGGTTTTCTTTTGGTCTGCATCTTAATAAAATGTATATTTTTGTTAAATTTTTATCAATTACTAGCTATCCCGGCGAACTTCGTCCCGCCTTAGAATGAACTTTATTGTGTAGGAATAAAGTTCAAATTGACTCTACATTTTAGTAAGAAAACATTTGTATGGGAAAAAGAAAAGGTCTGTTTTAGGGCTTTCCCGGCAATTATTTGAATTTTTCTCACCGTAAGAACCATCCTTGGACTTCAATGAACATTTTAAAAAAAGAATTGGCGAAATCGGTCCAGCCGTTCAGGCGTGATGCCGTGACAACGGAAAACGGGTTTCATTTTTATATATATATATTGAATTTTTCTCACCGTATGAACCATCCTTGGACTTCAATGAACATTTTAAAAAAAGAATTGGCGAAATCGGTCCAGCCGTTCAGGCGTGATGCCGCCGTGACAACGGAAAACGGGTTTCATTTTTATATATATAGATATAAGCTTTTATTTTTAACCCCCGACGCCAAAAGAGGGGTGTAATGTTATAAGTTTGACGTCGATGTCTGTGTGTCTGTCTGTCTGTGGCACTGTAGCTCCTAAACGCGTGGACGGATTAGGATACGGTTTTTTTAATTGAAAGCTGGTATTCCTGGGAGTGTTCTTAGATATATAATATGGAAATCGATTCAGCTATTTCAAGGTCATCAGCTCTTTTGTCGGCTGTGATAGGGTTGCAGATCCAATATAACAGCAGATAGGTCGTGTTTGGATTCATTTTGATCAGGGTTTAATTCTTATTATAATGCAATGGTGACAACAGATGACGAACTGATGATGGAGTCAGAAATTCCAGCACTCCATCCATTCTTGAAAAATTTAGCAGCAGATATAATATCGTGTTTGGAGTCGTTTTGATCAGTGTTTAATTCTTAATATAATGCAATAGTGGCAACAGATGAGGAGCTGATGATGGAGCCTGAATTTCTAGCATTCGATCCATTCTCGAAAAATATAGCAGCAGATATGTCGTGTTTGGATTCGTTTTGATCAGTGTTTAATCCTTAATATAATGCAATGCTGACAACAGGACAGGAGGAGCTTATAATAGTTATTTAATAAAAGTTTAAAAACTTCGAAATAAAAATTTAAAAAACCCCCGACTATAAAAAGTAACAAATAAAATAAGTAGTATTTTGTCAACTAAACATCGCTTAATATTTCATACAAATTGTCAATTTTCATACAAACTTCATTTCGTCGGGGGACCGCTAAATACCTAGCTAGGTAGGTACGCAACGAAAACGATACCTATCACAAATAATCCTGCGAAACGGTGTGAAAAAGGTTTTAATTGAATTGATAAGTATAATCATATTCATAAGGAAACTAGAATGCGGTCCCCCGACGAAATGAAGTTTGTATGAAAATTGACATTTTGTATGAAATATTAAGCGATGTTCAGTTGACAAAATACTACTGATTTTATTTGTTACTTTTTATAGTCGGGGGTTGTTTAACTAGTACTGTATGTATGTAAGTAGTCTATTACATGAGTTAATATTATCAGTAGGTACTTATGTCTCAACATCTCGCGACAAGCTTTTATATCATAGAAATTGTTTATTGACGTTATAAATTGATAGCTGTAGTTAATTTAAACTGCAAACAGACGACCGGATCTGTCCGGCACCGTACCGTCGTTCTGTAGTGTCCGGTCCGGACCATTTGAATTTTACACTTAAAGGTTTTTTATTGCAATTAAAAACATTATTTCATGCTTTGTGCTAGACTATAAAGCCGGTATGATTGAAGGTTTGACTTTTAACTGCATTTTAGTGTTGGAAGTATCTAAAAAATAGTAACACTAAAAAACTTTATTACAATTTGTTTAAAAACCAATTCTTAAATGCAGTTAAAGTTTGTTAACGGCATACTAGATTCGGAACATAGCTAAAAAACATATAGACTTTGATAAGATAATGAAATTACGTTTAAATCAAACGCTAAAACGCCGTTAAGGTGGTCGTAACGGCGTTTTAGCGGTGGGTTTGTGTACGGAAATGTAGTAGAATACTAAACTAAAATGCAAATTCCTTAATATTTCGTCTATAACTATACTTAATCGCTTTATAAATATAATCATTATGTGCTTCTTTTGTTTATCTTTATTTTAATACTAAAAATTTACAAATCGGTTGGGTAGTTTTCAAACAGCACCCATTTTTCATTTCGCGCTTTTTAAACGCCGTTTTCTCAAAACTAAGTTTTTGCACTTAACGGCATTTTAGCTACCGGACGGCAGAGCAGCAGGCTATACGGAAGTTAGCCGGCCGCCATTACGGTCCGACTTCCGGTCCTAGTTCCGCTAACTCCGGCTCGTTATTGAGTTGTACCTGGGGTTGCCAGTGGGAAAAATATCAAAATAATATTTAATGGAAAACGTGTTAGTTAAGTTAAAATCATTAACAGTATTTGTATGTAAGTATATATGTACGAGTTATTTCATTTATGAAATAATGTAGTTCGTTGCATTTTTAAACTGATAGGTAGATATAATCCTACTAATTTGTACATAAATTAGTTGTATAAATGCCTTTGGCAAATATTTAAAAATACTGTTTATTATAGTTAAATACTGTGAAATCTGTAACAGATCTAGCGATTTACCTCTTCTACGAATACCAACCTAAAATCCCGAAACATCCGCTTTTATCCGGATATTTCCAGAAAAAATTACTACAGAGGTAGCCCTAAGCATCGAATCAGATTATACAACTGTTACAAACAACATGAAGGCTCCAGTTGCTTGTAAGCGTGAACTAACAAGCATCACCCTGTATATACTACAATTTCATATAATTCCATGTCTGTGCGAGTTATACAAAGGCTCTGAATGTTCTGATGCCGTTTCCTGTAATAACGTTTTAGAATATTATATAGTCGTTTGTTTGAAAGCCGGCCTCTAATTTAGTTTGTTCAGGTAAAATGTGGAAATTGGCAGTACTGAAATGTTTTTTTTTACATTTTTTATTGTACCTAACACAAAGCTTCTATTATCCATTCTGCATTGTCTTGTCATCATTTGTATCTTATATTTTCTACATTGCATTTTATTTGTGGAATTGTTTACCGGAATTCTTTTTTACTTTTAAATAAACTTTTTTGTAATATGGGAAAAAGTGTTGATTATACTCGTATTAAATATGATTTTTCTTTTTAATTAACACCTGTATAAATTAATTTAAAAAAGGCTAAGTCAGGCGTACTCTAAACTGACGTACCTACACGTATGAGGCGACTGATGAATGTGGATGAAGTGAATAAAGTGCCTTGGGGTGCAGCAAGTGGAGCGAAGTGGTCTCTGTCCATCTCGATGGGAAAGAGAAGTGACAGATATGTATGTAAAAATATGTATGTATATAAAAACGAACCTGTTTTACATTTGCTGGCAGACATGGGACATGAGCAGGTCGCCCCGCCACAGCTGGAGCAGTCGCAGTTGTCCACTGCAGCTGTCCATGGAGGGGATACTGTCGCGTCAGGCACCTGGTTTCAGGAATATTATAGTTAGTCCTTATATTCCTAATGTTTGCTAAAAATATTGTTTACAAAAGATCTATAAAAATCATCTGTACAAAACATATGGAGATCAAACAAAGCTTTAAATGTGAAGATTTGCTGATCGATGATAAGATTCGTATAGCTGAGAAATAAGAAATCTGCCATTTAAAATGCTCTAAGCCGTGAATGAAAAGAAAAAAGTAATTAGAAATGTATCAAAAACAAATTCCTGCAACTTTGTTAACGAATCTAGAGAAACTTTAAAGCAACTAAAGGCAGTTTTGTAATAAGTTTTCATTTTTGGCTAGTGAAAAAAAATTACTTTTAAAAACATTCTACGAAATTATGGTAAGGACACCTTTCATATGCACTGTTTTACGACTGTAATTTTTAAAAGGATCACTATTAAATTTCGTTTTTATTATTTTACGTTTATCAATAATAAAAACACTTACCTTTTGTTCCAGACTAGGCCCAAGCGTGGTAACCTTCAACTCCTTAGCTTCATAACCTTTATCCTCATCAGCGATTATATTCAAATCAACTTTACTAACACCGTCTTCTATTAAACTTTTGAACCCATCGACTTCTTTTGTTTTCTCCCCAGAGTAGGTATAATCAGGTTTAGTGTGGACTGTCTTCTCTGTAGGTATTGTGGTTGTTATTCTTTGGTCACTTACTGTATTACTAATTCTAATGGACGGCGCTATTTCTAATTCAGCTGAAAATGATACGTCTTTTTGGTATAGTACGTCTTCTTCGTTATCGGGAGAATCCGATGGTTTGGTTGAGTTCAGTTCTGTAACAAAGTTTGTATTTTATTGCTTTTTAAAAAAACCGCCTCAGGGTACGGTTTACACCCACTTTGAAGCCGTTTTGACATGTGATACATAAGACCTCGTTATAAAAATCCGTGTGAAGGCGGCTCTGCTGCTATTATGGTCCATACTTTCAATAAAATTTAAATATAATTCGAAATAACATAAAAAGTACCAATGTTTAAAGAATAAACGTTTGACATTCAAATATTTTTTTTTTTGCGGTGGCAACCCTTTGTGACTAGACGTAAAATTTGTTAAGAATATTAATTTAAATAATTTTAATTAATTTACTTTGTATTTAGCGTATATAAGTTATTATTTAACATTATTAATTAACAACCGATACAATTTTCAATGTAATAAACCAATATTATTGCATATCATTTGTTAACGGTTATCAACTGAATCAGCTGTTTTCTTTGTGTTGATTTTTTTGTATTTTTTAGTGTTTTGTGTTACATCACTGTGTTATATGTGCATATTAGAAATAAATACCATCAATTGGATTGTCAAATATCACTATCAAGTCATATTTGCAAGGTAAATTCCTTTGTTTTGATATAAAATAACCTCAAAACTTACCGGCTGTTTGCTCGGTCTTTGTTTGTTTTAATTAACCACATAACGAGTTATTTTATCATCTTATAAGCTATGGCTCCTGTTACACGTACCATGTCCTCGCGTCAACTTGAGGAAAAACTACAATTTGCCTTGTTGGAGCTAAAAACATCCAAAGACCTGAGCGAACAACTGCTTAAGGAAAGAGAGGATAGCGAGAGGGAAGTCTTAGATAATTTAAATAAGTACGAACGGCTTAAGTGTGAGTGTGCCGATATGCATAAGCAATTACAACATTATGTTGAGAAATCTGAGCAACTTCAGCGACTAGTAGATGAGTCTGACCGGGACAGGAGTGAGTTTGAGGCTGCCCTCAGATGCATTCATGTCCTGGAACTTAACCTTCGTGACGCACACAGACAAATCTCCGAACTGGAGTGCTTTAAACTTGATTCTCAAGCGTCTCAGACTTTGACACTATTCGATGAGTTGGTTGGTTCTCCGTCAACAATGAATACCACCTCACCTCACTCTAATATAAGCACTATAGATCTAACTGGCAACAATACACCTTGTCCTAAAATGTCCTTAAGTCTTAGTAAAAACAAATTGAAGAAATATGTTAAAGTTAATAGGTATATTAATAAAACTCAAAAATTAGTAAATAAAAACAAATCAATTTTCAAAAATGTCAGCCTAATTAAGGAACGCAATGATTTAATTAGTGAATTAAACAATTGTCAATGTGAATTAGAAAATTGTAGAATTAATAGTGAAAATGATAATAAATTGCTTACTTCTCAAATAGACAAATTATTAGAATCATTGCATCTTATGTCAATAAAATATGAAACTGCACAAAGAGAGATTCATTCTCACACTCGGGCGATGGATGAGTTATTAAAATCTTGTAAAGACAATCAGGAACGTTTTGAGTCTTTACAAAAATATATTTGCTGTAATTGTAATGACAGCCCATCTATACCAACTTCCCCTGTGTCTGACTGTGGGACTAGTCAATCTTTGTCAATAAAAGACCATGAAATTATTACTTCCCTCTCACCTAATGTAATCAAAAATCAATGCACAAATTTAATTATTTATAGTGATGAAATAGGTAAAAATATGGGTTGCCACCTTAGCCAATATTATAACAATAATACTAATGTAATAAATAATTGTATGCCAGGGGCGGATTGTTCTCGGATTTTGGAGACAATTTTGTCATCAAAGTTTGAGAATAGTTCGGTACTGGTTATTTTAATAGGTAAACCTGGAAATGTAAACAGAGAGGACTTAGCGACATATGTTTCAAGATTAGATGAGATTACTAACATTAAAAAAATAATTTTGTTTACATTTCCATTTTGCATTAATGCTAGCTATGATAATAATAATATAAGACATAATCAGAACATGATGCTACATAATTTGACATGCTATAATAATAAATTTCATTGTATAGATTTTAATTCGATTATTAAGAAATATTATTCAGTTAGAGGAAGGTTTTATCTTAATCGATTCTATCGAAGACAGATAGCATTGTCGCTGTCCTATTACTTAGATTCTGCCAATCTGTTGGTAAATTTGACGACTGCTTCTATTGAGCAGAGTAACAGAAATGACATTATTTATATATACCCCTCCTGTGATTCTAGTCATAATTATTCTAGTCATACTTATTCTAGTCAACACCAACCATCCGCTCTTTTGGCGGATTTGACTGCTCCTATAGAGCATTTAAATTAAGTGACCAGACAACAGAGACAGCTGTCTCTCGCAATGCTGCTATAGACATGCCCATGATAAATACTAAATCTATAAATACTATGAAACATGATTGTAATTTAAAACTTATTTCTCAGAATATTCAGGGCATGTTAAGTAAAATCCATGAGTTGGAACTTCTCTTGAGCTGTGACAAAATTGACATTATTTGCATTACTGAACACTGGCTCAACAGCAACCAACTCATGTTTAGTTTTGACAATCACCATGTTTGCAGTTCTTTCATAAGAAATAGTGCGGTTAGAGACTCTGGAGGTTCTTTAATCATTATTAAAAATTCTCTAAAATACAAGGAACGCACTGATATTGTAAATCTTTCGGTTGAACGTACCATTGAGATAGCTTGTATAGAATTGGAGCGGCTTGTTGTAATAAGCGTATATAGAAATCCTAACGGTTCTTATGATGTTTTTGAGGAAATTATGGAGACTGTTCTTCAAAAATTAAATAACACAAATAAGGGTATTATTGTCTGTGGAGACTTTAACATTGACCTTTTGGTGATGTCGGCCCTCTCGAAAAAGATTTTAACATTCTTCAAATGTTATAATCTAATTAATCTTTTTTTTGAACCCACTAGAATTACTGCTAGTTCGAAGACCTGTATTGATAATATATTTACAAACATAGAATCAACTAACTTGAGTGTAATAAATAAGTTAAGGTCTGATCATTGCGGCTTAAGGGCAGATTTTAATATTAATATTAATAAAACAATAAAAAATATTACATACATCCCAGTAAATGAGGCTAGATTAAATAAATTTAATGATAACGTTACCACAAAAATCTCAAATCTAGAATTTTGTGATGATGCAAATTTGTTATACAATAGGGTATTTAATGCCACTAAAATAGAATATGATAATATTTTTAAACCAAAATTACTGAAGGTTAACGATTGTCTCAAATTTAATGATTGGGCCACGACAGGAATTTTAATTAGTAGGAATAAACTATACAGCCTCTATGATGAAAAAACGGTGAATAATAGTGAGTCTTTCGTGGAATATGTGCGTAATTATTCTAAATTATTTAAACGTGTATGTAATGAGGCCAAATCTAGATTCATAAAAAATAAGATTGTTAATAGTAAGAATATTGCAAAATCAACTTGGCAAGTTATTAACCACGAGACTGGAAGAGTCAAACCACGCAACCTCGATTTTAAATTGAATATTGATGGTAACTGTATCAGTACAGACGCCGAGGTTGCCGAAGCTTTTGTTAAATTCTTCTCCGACATTCCAGTCTCGACCACCAAGGACCTGGATTCTTCTCCCACGCTTGCTGAATCTTTGTTGAAGCAGAACGTGGCCGAGTCCAACCAAGTCTTTGCATTTCGTCACGTCAATGCATATTCAATAGTAAAGGCCTTTAAATCGTTAACTATTAAAAAAACCGCTGATCTGCATGGCCTTTCCGTTACAATAGTTAATTCCATCATAAACTGCGTATCTAGCCATCTAGCTATGGTTTTTAATAAATGTATAGATGAGGGAATTTTTCCTGACCTAATGAAACACAGTAAAGTCATACCTTTGTTTAAAGCAGGCAGTAAGACTGACCCCACCAATTATAGACCTATATCTATATTGCCAACCTTAAGTAAAATATTTGAAAAACTAATCTTAGATCAACTACAATTTCACTTTTACTCCAATAAACTAATGCACCTGAAACAGTTTGGTTTTACCAGGGGTCGCTCAACAACCGACGCAGGTGTTGATTTAATAAAGTGTATATTTGATGCCTGGGAGAAGTCACACGACGCCTTGGGTGTCTTTTGCGATTTATCCAAGGCTTTCGATTGCGTTGATCATCGTACTTTGGTCAGGAAACTTCATTATTACGGTGTAAAGGACACCGCACTCAGCCTATTAGAATCTTACTTATATGGACGTGTACAGAGGGTTGATGTAAACGGCAAAGTGTCGAGTGGATCTGCGGTTAGCATGGGTGTCCCACAGGGCTCAATTCTCGGTCCTTTTCTCTTCCTAATTTATATTAATGATCTGCCAAGTCTTGTAAATAACTGTCATGATATAGTATTGTTTGCTGATGATACTTCTTTACTTTTTAAAGTTAGAAGACAACAGAATTTATATGACGACGTAAACAGTGCTATCAGTAAAGTAGTCGAGTGGTTTAATGCCAATAATCTAGTGCTTAATGAAAAGAAAACTAAATGTATTAAATTTACTTTGCCCAATGTTGGACAAGTAACTACAGATATTAAGATGAAGGGACAAAGTTTGTGTCTTGTGGAAACAACCATATTCCTTGGTATTACTCTGGATTCTAAATTACAATGGGGCCCCCATATTGACAAGTTAGCAGATAAGCTCAGCTCTGCAGCTTATGCGGTTAAAAAAATAAGAAACCTGACAGATGTTCAAACTGCCAGGCTAGTTTACTTCAGCTACTTCCATAGTCTTATGTCCTACGGCATTCTGCTGTGGGGTCACGCCGCCGACTCTGAGCGCATCTTTGTTCTGCAGAAGCGTGCTATTCGATCGATTTATAAACTAGGTCCCAGGGAATCTCTTAGGGATGTTTTTAAAAATATTGACATATTAACACTAGCATCGCAATACATCTTCACTAATGTAATGTTTACAAAAAAAAATATACATCAATTTAAACAACTAAGTGATATACATACTGTTAATACTAGAAATAGGGATAAATTAGTGCCCCATGCTAGTCGACTAAAGAAAGTAAATAAGTCGTTTGTGGGTCAATGTATACGCTTTTACAACAAGATCCCTACCAGTATACGCGAACTACCCCTCAATAAATTCAAGGTTATTGTTAAACAAAAACTTAACAAAAAGGGATATTATAAAATTAACGATTATTTAGATGACTCAAATCCATGGGATTAACCTGCTCTTCTATCAAGCTTTCTCTAGCATACCTGTTCTCATACAATTGTGAATTACTTACATTCCTTAAATTATATGAATGTTATTGTGTTGTAAAAATGTTGCCTCTGCAGTATTTTGGTAGGTATGGTATCTGTAATTCTGTAATAGCTAAGCTTTCTTATGAATAAGGCGAAACGTGTGATATGTCATGCTCGCTTACGCCGTTGCAGTGGTGGCGCTGTGTGTCGGGTCTCCTACTTCCCTAAAATATGTGGAAGGGGTTGATGGCTGGCACATGCGTTGAGACCTGTGTGAAGGTGCTGCTGTGATGGCCGGTCATGTCATGCGGATCCCATCAAACTAAGCATTTCACTTCTTTGTTTCCCATTTGCTTGCCTTACTTTTTCCTGGATATTGTGGGGTCAAATTTTTATTATTTATTTATGGATAGCTGTTTTGAAATATTAATTTGATTATATGTTTCTGTGTTTATGCCTGAGATTTGTAAAACTTAAATTAAAAAGAGCAACCCTACAGAGTTTCTTGCTAGGTTCTTCTCTGGGGAAACTGCACTCTTGCGAATCTAGCATTAACTTTAAAAAATGACCCGTCTTAAGTGTTGTCAAAACCTACAGGATTAAATGATTTTCATTTCATTTCATTTCATTTCATTTCATTTTCATTTCATTTCAATACCAAAATCAACACCGTCTTCACAGAAACTAAACTTCCTTTAAAAATCCTAATTACGTCTAACAAAGCCAGTCCATTTTTCCCCCACAAAGCGGCCGATCAAGGCATCCACAACGCTATCCACAACCGCGATAGAAGCATGGATATAAAACCTTTAAAGCACTCACTGGAAGAAATTGCACTGGCTTTTGTAAAATGCTGCAATTTCGATGTTCAGTCGTTTCGTTCCACGGACAAAATGTTCGCAACTTTATTCTTAGAAATTCGATTTGTATTTTTATGTCAGTGAAACGAACAGACACTTCTCGATAGATTAGGTACTACTTCTTTACTGTTAGAAGAAATTGGTTTTCTCTGTTAAAAAGGATTTAATTGGGTTTTTCTGAGTGTGTCAGAATAGATAGGGTAAATCTATCGATATTACAGCAAAAGAGGTGCCTTTTTTATTGGAGACTATGTTGTGTCTTAGGAGGTGAAAAGACAGTATCTCATCAAAAATACAATGAACTCTGAAGTTACATCACAGTGAATTTTATCAAAAAATGTAAGAATTACGCGATATTGAACTATTCCCGACGACATGAGGGAAAAAATAAAATATAAATATGCGTGCCACAGTTTGACACCTTATGAGTCTTTTTAACTGACTTCAAACTAAAAACAATCAAACCAAAAAAGCGGTAAGTAATTTACAAATCACCATTTTTAAAAATAACATATGAAGTTAGATTACATAAAGTTTTTATTCTCTGGAGCCCGAAAAAAGCTGATAATTATAATGTTCCTTTGACTTGTTACCTTGACAACTGTATCCGTTGACATGCAACGCGAACCCTGGCCCGCAGCCGCATTCGAAGGTGCCGTCGTGGAGCTCTGAACATAACTGCTCGCAGGGACTGCCTTCACCACAACGACCTGGGGACAGTTGGGGAGCTTTTAGTTAACTAGTGTTTATTTATTGTATAAATTACAATAACATTATCTTTACAGTTCTACACTTAGTTTCACGAACTACAGATATAATTTTAATGACGGATAAACCTATGTCTATTTCATAAAACATGACGTTTAAGACAGAGACAGGTACAAAATATCTGTCAGATAAATATGGTGAAAGGGCCCTTTGTAGCCTAACTCCGTAAACTTGTCGAATTACCTCCGCTTTCGTCTAGCACGGTTTCATTTTTGAAGCTACAAACGTCAATATGTACCTACTAACGTCAAACCGAATCGATCCATCCACTATTGCAAAAAAGCCCTAAAGGCTTCATTATTGTATCGAAGGCTTTACTCGACGCAAAAACAAAACATGACGTGATTATTGATTAGGTATGTATGTATGTACCTATACCATAATCCTCACGAACATAAATATTTAAAGACAAATTTCCGAAAACAACGACGAGATGTTTCGCATCAACGTTTTCTCTTTGTCTTATTACAAGAGTACAAAGGGGGATGTATTTCAATGTACGAATAAAAGACTGAGGAAATTGACGGAGATACGTTATTTAAGCATTAAAGGTTGAAAAGCGTTTGCGGTTTGGCATTTAATATGAAATCGCGAGGTATTTTGTGCGGGTGGCGTTTTCCATGTAAAATGTAAAACAACCATGATGATTCATCCGCTTTATAGCTTAAAAATCCTTAGCACTCTTAAACACACTACCGTTTACAACGTTGCGAAGATGAAATGTTATGAAGAACGCAACGATAGGCGGTTGAATTGTTACTTAGATGTTTCTTTTGTCTAAAGCCAATGCGTAAAGGCCTTATCTCAAAATAATTGGGTATCATTTGTATTTTGGACTTACACGAGCGTGTTCAAAGTCAGATGTTTGAAGTCGTATTTATATTTCCAAATCGGTTTTTATAAATAGCAGAAGATAATGGCTTCGCGTTTTAATTTTTGGTAATATTAATATCTTTCAGGCTTATTGGTATAGATATAAGGTACATAAAAGCGTGTGTAGGTACGTTCGGGCGTGCGTGCGTTTTCCAATATTTGCGTATGCTGTAATATCTGTGTATTGTATGTTTTAAATAAAAGATGAATTCACACTTCGGGTTTATTATAACTTCAGGCTCTTGACAATCAAAACAAAAGCCACACCAAAAAAACCAAAGATACCCATAGACAACTCTTAAATCATAGACATCATAGACCTCTACTACAATCTGTATCTGTAACATCTATAAGCCAACCCAAAGAAATAAATGTATATATTTAAGATGTAACGGATAGTAACAATCAGAAAAATCAAGAATACTCATATATAAGTTTTCTGCAAATCCTCAGTATAGGCTATGTAAAACATAGCTATGTAACTGTGTAGTTATAGGCTATAATATATCAGTTATATGGAGCCGTATGACATGAGCCGCTGACCGATCACAAGGTTTACATTAACCGGGTGCCTGCACCGACCTGCATACTCTGATACGATGCATTTCAGTGCAATTCATAAGGTTGAGCGGACACACAATACGAGAACGTTTTGTGGAAATATCAAAGAGATTGTATATTATATTCTAGGTTTTGTAAATGGTGAAATAGATCGTTTTTTTTTTCATAGACATTCAGACTACGTCAATGATAGGTAATAGGCTTTGTATTAGGTATATATTTACGTGATTTTTTACATCTAAGATGTGGGAGCTCGCTCCCACTATAGAAAAGAAAGAAGATTTTTCTTCACGCAACACCTAACCTAATAAGGAACGCAACTAGCGGGGTTATCATTGAGCAGCTGAAATGCAGTCGTTCGGTTTCTCGCTCGCACGTCTCGTACTGTATGCGGCGCTAGTGTCGCTTCTCGCTCTTCTATAGTGGGAGCGAGCTCCCACAAAGTAAATGGAAATCCGACCACTTTTAAAAAATGATTACAACCATTGTAGATTGTGCTCATGTAAAGGCAAGTAGAGCTGAAGGAATCTAGATATTCTGATCATAATTTCTAAACTCTAAAATCACTCAACTGTAACCCCAACTTTTTAAACGATACCTATCATTTTTGTACTACATATTGATTTGTATTTAGTCGAGATTAGTTTAATAATTTTAAAATTCTGGTTGGCAGAGCACAGAGTATAATATTGGTGAAGATCTCACCGACAAAAGCGACGCTCTTAAATACATAAAATGACGATAAAGCAGTGAAAATTAATTCACATAAAACCTTTTTGAAGCAATTAATTTCGCTTGCATCGCTCCGAGAGTGTCACTAATGAAATCAACGCGGCCGATGAATCGATTAACACGGCCCGTGTACTTGTAGTTAAGCTATTTCCGGGCTTCTGATGACGCTGCCTGTATAGGCTGTACCTATGTGTGATGGTAGTGTGAATTGACAGGATTTTATGGGAAAAACAAATGAATAGTGAAGCTTGTTGATGGTAATTTTATGGGAAAGGAAGGTCTTTTCAAATTGATCACTTAACCTTTCACATCCCACTGACCCATTATAGCAGAAACAAAAGATTTTCTATTATTCTTTTTTTTCTGGGATGTGAAAGATTAATTGGTATTTTAGGCGAGTGAAAGAGAGAGAGAGAACTCTTCATTCGAAAAAACCTTATTATTTTTAATAAACCCAACTGCGTTAAAAACCCCTCTTTTTATTTAGACGTACCCAGTGTCACTCTCACAGTAAATACGAATCTAACGACACCTCTCAAGCTAAAATCCATCAAGCCGTTCAGGCTGAGCAGCGTGCCAATCATACATAAAACATACTTACATGCATACTCTCAAAAAACATGACCCTCCTTCTGACGCAGTCGGGTAATGATGTAATCAAAAAGTACCTAGTAAATTATTAATCAAAACTCGTATACAAATTACGAATTGTGGTTCGTTTTGTAAACGGTAGGTAGCGGTCAACCTTTAGCAAATTTAATAAGCGTCCCTTGGCGCAATACGGCGGTTTTGTTACAAATTATCTGCCCCGTGAAAATTTGATTTGCCCTCGGAAAATACTCCGGCGTGGAATAGCGCGGGATTCTGAGAAAAAGGTATTATGTTACAAGATACTCTGTATTTATAGGTTACTAAAGACTGCAAGCGACTTCGTAAGACTTTTTCGGCTTATATTGGTAAATTTACACAATTTCGTAAAATTATACCTAGCGTGTGTTTTTATGCGCAAGCTACAACACTGCAAAGTTTAATTAAATCTAAGTATTCCGTGGATTTAGGTGAAAGAGTACAATAAACATACCTACATAGGCACAATGTTATTAATACGTATTAAACTGAACAATTTTGCAAGAAATCCTAATAGTCAAACGATGTCCAAATAATGCTCAATCAGTTTTGATTGACATGAGTATAGAAATGTGAGCGTTTTCGATTAAAAACAGACTAAAAAACTACGCAACTAATACATTAGTAGAACGTACTAATGAAATGAAATGAAATGATCATTTAATCCTGTAGGTTTTGACAACACTTAGGACGGGTAATTTTTTAAAGTTAATGCTATATTCGCAAGAGTGCAGTTTTCCCCAGAGAAGAACCTAGCAAGAAACTCTGTAGGGTTGCTCTTTTCAATTTAAGTTTTACAAATCTCAGGCATAAACACAGAAACATAATAGGTTGGGGAAAAAGTCTTTTCGCATATAGTATGTATGAACTTGTATTAAAATCTCTTTGGCTATACCATTTGTATCTGGCTGGTTTTGGTATCATTAAAAAGTTTTAATTTTAAAGAAGGCACTTCCAAATTCAAATTAGGAATTTGTGTGATTTTCATTTGTTATTGTTGTTGTTAAAATGAGTGAATCTAAAGAAGAAATTCGATACATTTTAATATTTTACTATAAAAAAGGTAAAAATGCAACTCAAGCCGCGAAAAAAATTTGTGATGTTTATGGACCTAATGCAGTATCTGTGAAAGTAGCGCAAGTTTGGTTTAAGCGTTTTCAAGCCGGAAATTTTGATATCAAAGATGCATCTCGCTCTGGTCGCCCTGTTACGGACAAAATTGATGCCATTTTTGAAAAAGTGGAGCAAGATCGGCATATTAGTAGTTACGATATAGCTGAAGAACTGGCAATTGACCACAAAACGGTTTTGACTCATTTGAATAAAGCTGGGTACACTAAAAAGCTCGATATTTGGGTGCCTCATGAGCTCACTGAAAGAAACCTAATGAACCGTGTACTCATTTGTGATTCTTTATTACGACGTAATGAAACCGAACCATTTCTGAAAAAGCTGATAACTGGTGATGAAAAGTGGATCACATACGACAAGAACGTGCGAAAAAGATCGTGGTCAAAGGCCGGTCAAGCTTCACAGACTGTGGCAAAACCCGGGTTAACTCGCAACAAGGTACCTAATGCTGTGTGTATGGTGGGATTGGAAGGGCATCATTCATTATGAGCTGTTACCGCCAGGCAGGACCATCGATTCAGAACTGTATTGCGAACAATTGATGAGATTGAAGCAAAAAATTGAGAGAAAGCGGCCAGAATTGATCAACAGAAGGGGTGTGGTTTTTCACCATGACAACGCTAGACCTCACACATCTTTAGCCACTTAGCAAAAATTACGAGAGTTTGGCTGGGAGGTATTAATGCATCCGCCGTATAGTCCTGACCTTGCACCTTCAGATTTTCATCTGTTTCGGTCTCTGCAGAATTCCTTAGGCAGTGTCAGGTTAACATCACGAGAGGACTGCCAAAACCACTTGTCGCAGTTTTTCGATCAGAAGCCTCAAAATTTTTACAGCAATGGGATCATGTCACCTACCAACAAGATGGCAAAAAGTTATGGAACAAAATGGCACCTACATACTTTAGTCAAATGTAAATAAACTATAAAAAAAAACTTTTTGAATTTTCATATAAAATACGAAGAAACTTTTTCCCCAACCTAATATAATAAAATTAATATTTCAAAAGAGCTATCCATAAATAGAAATTTGACCCCGCAATATCCAGGAAAAAGTAAGGTAATAAATGGGAAACAGAGAAGTGAAAGGCTTAGGTTGATAGGATCCGCATGACATGACCGGCCATCACAGCAGCACCTTCACACAGGTCTCAACGCATGTGCCAGCCATCAACCCCTTCCACATATTTTAGCATAGGTACACCTATGTACGTGCGTAGTAGAGTCAATATTTGAATAATTGCAGACCTTTTTGTTCAGGCGTTTCTATTTGTACGACCACCGTTCCAGTTTAGGTAAAACATTCACTTTAACTGAAAGCATCTATTTCGTTTTTTTATTAAAACAATTTATCTTTTAGAGTTCTGTATGAATTTATTTAAAAAAATCTGTGTATTTTTTGGATGGGTAAAAAATGTAGGCCAGCCAGCATAGCATTAAGTACCTAAGTAATAATACTTAGGTACGTCGTCGTACATAAACAACATGTTTTCTGACAATATTATTAATTGCGTAAAACATAAAAATTACTTCTATTTTATTATAGTACAATAAATTAGTAAAACCAAAACGTTTTGTAATAAATATTTTCCACGCCTTCAATTTTTATTGAATTTTCAGTATGGTGCGATGTAAGAACTAGTAGCCGAGCATTTTGTATGCAGCTATTCACACTAGACAAATCTTTTATCGTGGTTGTATAAAATTAAGTAAGTACTTACAAAACAAGTGGAGACACATTAATACACCATTTCTATGAATCTGGTTTGGTATTAGCACTAGCATTTGTATAAAACTGAGTAGGTATATGACAAGTAGAGAGAAAGAAGTTGTTTCATTTCTATTATACTCTCCTTTATTTAAAGAACCAGTACCTCAACGCCGACTCACTCTTGTCCGGTTTCAGTGTAATTAATGTCGGGTAGACGCGACGGGAGTGTTCGTGCCCGCCGCCATTATGCCCGCGACGATTTTTCTTGCCAAAATATTCATCGTTGGTGAAAAGATGGGGTTGTATTTTAGGCGACAAAAGTATAAAGCTCCGTGCCTATTTATCGTAGATTTCTCTAGGATTTTTGTCGTAAGCTCCAGTGGTAGAACATTTTGTATTGAGCTAATCATCCAACAAGTGTGTTGTTGGATGTCAGTTAACATAAAAAAATGCCGTTTGGTAAAAATCAGACTGACGTGAATTGGAACTAAGAACTATGTCTGGATATTGCGAAAAGCAAATTGATAGAAATAACCGAGATGTAACAAACTATCTCATTTTAGTGTGATGTACTTTATGCACGGAGGTTGGTAAGGACAAATCTGTTTTTGAAATAAGTATCTTACGTATAATAGGGAATGTGGTTAGTAAGTACAAGGGCTGCATAATTATATAAGGCGTATATTCTGTTTGTAATATGCAGAGCGTTTGTCTACATATTATGGTTGTATACTATATACCGAATGATACAGTATAAAGAGAGCGAGACTAGATACAAAAGGTAGATTCGAGCTCCTGAAATCCGCTAGCACATCCCCCACACCCAGTCCCCGATGATTTAGGCAACTCCAGCGTGTTATATCGTCTGCAATTAGTCGACGTCGTCGCGTAATGCAGGGTCGGGTCTGCCGTGATGTTTGATTCTCAAAAAACAATTGTTTGTAAGTGTTCCTTTATTTGTGTACCTTTTAAATTCTCTCTCTCTTACGATGTCTGCTTCAGGTTTGGATGTTGTGTTTTCGTGAATGTCTACACGTTCACCCGTGGCATTGAACGAGCATCCTAGTGTGAGGTTATGTCTGCGTGTGTGTTCGTCTTTCTAAAAACCACATTTTTCATAAGTATTTATTATTAAGGTTTTCGAAACTCTATCTTAATTATTATCTATCTATCTATATATATAAAAATGAAACCGGTTTTCCGTTGTCACGGCATCACGCCTGAACGGCTGGACCGATTTCGCTAATTCTTTTTTTAAAATGTTCATTGAAGTCCAAGGATGGTTCATACGGTGAGAAAAATTCGAATAATTGCCGGGAAAGCCCTAAAACAGATATTTTCTTTTTCCCATACAAATGTTTTCTTACTAAAATGTAGAGTCAATTTGAACTTTATTCCTACACAATAAAGTTCATTCTAAGGCGGGACGAAGTTCGCCGGGACAGCTAGTCTTCTATCTATATATATAAAAATGAAACCGGTTTTCCGTTGTCACGGCATCACGCCTGAACGGCTGGACCGATTTCGCTAATTCTTTTTTTAAAATGTTCATTGAAGTCCAAGGATGGTTCATACGGTGAGAAAAATTCGAATAATTGCCGGGAAAGCCCTAAAACAGATATTTTCTTTTTCCCATACAAATGTTTTCTTACTAAAATGTAGAGTCAATTTGAACTTTATTCCTACACAATAAAGTTCATTCTAAGGCGGGACGAAGTTCGCCGGGACAGCTAGTTATTAATAAAACTACAATTTTATATTTTAATAATAGGACTTATTTTGAAAAATAAATAAATACCTATATCTATCACAATAAAGTACCTAGTTGACTTGACATTTAACTTTATTTTTGTCGTCCCAAAACACAACCTATTTCAGTCCCAACATTGTGAAGATTCCTCCGAATTAATGTACCTACTTAAATATATTTTAAAATTGGATTTACGTAGAAAGGACAGTGGAATATGAAAATCCTACAAAACAATGGTTAAAGGCTTGTATGAAATACAGCGACCGGCGTTTTCGACCGAATTTTCATGACAAGAAATGTTACTTAAAATTTTGCTGTTAACATAGGTTATTCTTTTAAGTCCTAGTTTCTACTGTGAGATCCATAATACCTCTAAATAAATCAGTATATCTCATTAGTTAGTAAATTTTGTAGCAGTGTATGACAGAGCCCTCCAAAAAGCAGTCGCTGTTATTGATTTCAGTCAGTATTGATTATTATCATTCATTGGAAATGAATAAACTAGTACCTAGGTACTAAATTAATCAGATACCTTTTACTAGTATCGAATGAAACTTATAACGGGGTATTACAAAATGAGTTTTAAATCTGTAATTGAAAGTGCTAATACGTCTGTGTTTTAAATAGTAGTTCTAGGACTAATGTAATTTTTCACGTTTTGCCTATAGCCAAAACGTCATTTAGCAGAGTTAGTTCTAGAACTATAAATAAAACTCGTTTTGTAATAGGGGGGATATGGTCACGTAACGGCAAGCGGCAAATTCTCGAATAAAGCGCTCGAAAACCGCATCCAAGAAAAGGAAACGCGACCTCATTTCCACACCCGCCATTGTTGCCAACAATAAAGCTATTACGCGACCGAATTGAACGAATTAATTAAATATGCCGCTGTAGGCCTAAACAGATCACCACGTAAACTGACAGGGTAACCACTGACTAATTTGATTGAGGTGAGATAGGTGATAAAATTGAACAAATTAGGGTGTTTAGTTTAGTGTGGTGAGGTTATATTCATTATGGTTGTGGTAACCCTAAATAGACTCATTAAACTAGATTGTAAAATTTAACTTAACTTCAACCTCAGTTTATAACTCAATCAGAAGCTGAAGCTACTCTGTCAGTTGCAGAATTGTTCTTTAAGTTAACTGTCCATTAAATTTCTACTAGACTTCGTAGTTTTGTTGACAAATCGGAATAAAACAATACCAACTTAGATTTTTTAATGGATACTTAATTAAATCAACGTCTTCTGCAACTGATGTTTAACGTCATCTTGTGGGAATTCTAAGATTTTCAAAGGTAAAAACAGGTAAAAGCTTTTCACACATATTAATATACCTATATTTGAGGAAAATCATGAAAGGAGTCCATGACACTTCCAAAAATAAGTAGGATGCTCATTAAGTTGTTTTTTTATGGAGATTGCTTATATCTCTGATAATAACACACATAATTACATACATAATTACATGATATTTGTCACTGCTATATGTTCTTCATAATAACGAATCCCACGTAGTCTATGATATCAAAACCTAGCAGCCTAAATTACCATTTGTAAATGATAGTGTGGGTGGGTAAACCTAAACATCCTACTTCCTACTAATATTATAAATGTCAATGTTTGTGCCGACGGATGGATTGATATTTGTTACTCTTTCACGCAAAAACTACTGAATATATTTTGATAACATTTGGCAATATTGTAGCTTATTTAACAGAATAACAATATGATGTTCTTTTCCAAGTTATGACGATAAATGCGTACGAAATCGCGGGCATCCTCTATTACTTAATAAGGTCATCCCCAAAATATCTTTTAACAAACATAACCCAATAAGGTAAACCATAAATCCCACTTCATTAAACCAATAACAGACAGTAAAAAAGAAAAATGGCCGCCGGTTCAATGGCTACCGGAAGTAGGGTACTGGCGTTATACAGTGCGTTTCCGGGACCAAGCCGGGTGAGCATAAATCTGTTGTTGTAACTCTACTATGAGTTATAGGTGTTATAGATGGGTTAGAAGTAGACGTACAATCGATAGAGTATAACTACATAGAGCATATTATAGAGTATATTCTATGAAAACATAGTGACGAAGCTTGGGAAGGCCTCCTCCAACAAGGTGGACCGATAACCTGGTGAAAGTCGCGGGAAGCCGTTGGATGCGGGCAGCGCGGGCCAGGTCGTTGTGGAGATCCTTGGGGGAGGATTTTGTCCAGCAGTGGACGGTCCACAAGCTGACATGATGATGATAATAAGGCTTTAACTATGATGGCCTTTTTCACATCGGGATAGGCAGAGACCACTTGCCTCAACTTGCAGCGATCCAAACACACTTCTTTCGCCATTCACATTCATCAGTCGCCTTATACATCTATTTATATTTATCATCAAATACTCGTCCCTAATAAATTGTATTCCAAAACTACACACGTAATTTCAAATACCTTACATATACTTACAGCATGTTCGTAACCGTACATAAACCGAATAAACCCGAAGGCAAGTCATTAATAAGTGAAAGAGTAATACGTTATCATCTGATCGAGTTAGGTACGGCGATGTTCGCCGCTGATAAAATATTCACTCGGCGTAATTTATTGACGATGGCTTCTGGAAATAGCGTCTATTAAGGTTGGAATGGAAAAGATGTAGGTGTGATGTTTTTTGGGCTTGTATTTTTTTACTAGTGTCCCACTCTATTTTTTGCGCTCGGAATTTTTCGGTAAATTGTTTAAAGAATTGTTATCGATTTTTTTGCGGTGGTTCATTCATTATCAATTATTCGTACATATTACATGCTGAAATGTAAATGAAAAAATAAACATTTTAAAATTATTTTTTCGGTACGGAGAGTAAAGATGAGCTTGTGAAAATATCTGAAGAAATTCTACATTAATATATTTTTTTAATTTATTTCACTATTTTTTAATTTATACAAAAACGAATCAACCCGTACGCTACGTAATCACCTTCAAAAAACTCGTAGCAAAAACGTAGCGGTCACTACGCCGCCGTAGCCGTTCGTAGCGCTTTTATGAAATCTGAAAATTGATGGATCTTTCGCGTGTTGTATGAAAACCGGTTAGTCACTAAAAGGTTCGCTTTAAACGTAACTGGGGCGGAAACGTAAACCCGAGAGCGAGCAAATAGAATAAGAAAGATAGATTTTTAGTCGATTGAACTCGAGAGAACGATTGCGGGGCCGAATTTAGGCGTTTGCAGATATTATTTAAAACAGGAATATGTTTGGATCGTAAGTAGAAAGTGGAGGGAAGTGATCTCTGCCTATCCCGATAGGGGAGAGGCGTGACGGACATGTGTGTATGCATTTTTTTTGTTTATTTTGACGTTTTGGTTGAAAAGTTTGGATTTAGAGCTAATAGCTGGCTAAACGAGGTAGCGTGCTAAATAAATATTCAACAGATCCGTATTTGGAACATCTATCTACCAATTCGCATTAAATAACTTGTGAAGTTCAAATTCATCATTTATTTATTTAACACTAGAGGCTGCCCGCGACTTCATACACAATTATCGTCATATCTTGAATCTACACACTATCTTAAAATAATATAGCCTACGTGTTATTGCCAAGTTTTGTAAAAATCCATTCAGTAGTTTTTACCCAACTACGGCAAAGCCAAAAGGAAGGGTAATGTTTTTGCGTGAAAGAGTAACAAACATCCATCCATAGGCACAAACATTGACATTTATAACAATAATAGCAGGATTTTCATGATAGTATGAGAGTAGTAGACGTAAAAAGGCTAACTGCACATCACAGCTACATCAGTGAGAATAAAATGAATCCCAAGTCCCGCCCACTTCAAGCACTCCTTCACAACTACATTGAATCGTAGCAAGTCCCCCCCACTCCTACAATAAGAACGAGAGATCTATAAGAATTATTACCGAGAAAGAACTCTTTGTGCTAGTACCGTGGATACTTTACAAAGGGCAATTTTATAGTTGTGGGTTAAAGGTTGTAAGTTGTAGTAAGAGCCGTAGTAGACATATAGGTATCGTAGTTGTTGTGACAGCTTGTGGACGTCCACTGCTGGATAAAAGCCTCCCAGCTTTCCAAGGATCTCCACAATGACCGGTCCTGTGCTGCCCACATCCAATGGCTTCCCGTGACTTTCACCACTTGGTCGGTCCACCTTATATCGTATTATAGCTAACCGCAAATGCGGTTGCCGAGCAATTTGTGGTCTGACATTTAATATGAAATCGCGGGTCGCTTTTTATGATCATTAAAAAAAACTTTCTTTTTTAAAAGTTTTGAATAGGTCAACAAAAAAGTATTACTTAATAATTTTAGAAAATGCAATAAAAAGTACTTACCCACCCTTAAAACGAATTTAAATTAAGTAGGTACGTAGGAAATTCAAGTTTTCTTTACAGTTTTCCAACAAAAAAATCAGGGTATTGCCCTGATTTTATTATGCCCTGATAACCTAAACAAACTAATCAGCCTCCTTTGAATAATTTTCAAGTTTTTTACTGAGGTTTTTCACCATTTTGACCACAAAATAAACATAATTAATGAAAATGAACTCGACGTGCTTGTTCATTCGTTCAAAGGAAAAGTTTTTAACTTTTTCTCTCACAAAGAATTAGAAGCTCTCCACAACTTTGAGTAAAAAACTCATTTTGATGTCAGCCGAGTTTGATTTATTATAAAATTAGGTTCTATTTTTATTACTTCCTTAGTTTAGGCTGACGGAATTAATTGGTGGTTAGTTAAAACTCTGTTTGTTGCAGAAAAGGCCATTAGAGTAAATTACCCCTTTAATAAAGATTTTGCCGTCTTCTGCAAAGTTTTCACAAGAGTCAATCATGTAGTAAGTACCTACCTAAAATTCATTGTGTAATTTTTGCTTGAAAAACCTAGAATACCTGCAATAATTAGGTTTAGGTTGCTTATGAAGCTGCAGTTCCAAAGCGGTTTTCCATTTGATATCAAACATGAATTGTGTTTAGGTAAGTATTTGACTCGCGGTTTCATATCAAATGCCAACCCGTAACCAAGCAAGTAAGCCCCTATAACGGAGCGCTTTCGTTAAATTAACCGACTTTATTTACAACAGATTAAATCTCATTTTTTCTCTAACAAAATCTAACCATGTCAACAATATAATCATTCGTAAGCTCGACTAAATTTCACCAAATGAGTGCACGGAATCCCTTTTCGGCCCTACAAAGCTGTATTGTAGCTTTCCGGCACTAAACACATTTGAGCCAGTCAATAACGCCACATTACGGCCCTAGGTGGCAATAAAGAGTAGAGTGGTGACGTCATCACATACGATGGCTCTGAGTTCGTATCTGTGTTTGTATTAATATTACTGCTTGCGTTTATATAGGCTGACTTTTAATTAGTGAACGACAGAGAAGGATAAGCATGTACTCGTGATAACATACAACTTTTACTATGGGACCAAGGTCGAAATCATTCAAAAAAATGTGAACTCCCCATACTACTTAAATGCATCAGCTGATAGTAGAGGGGAACAATTTTTTTATGTTTTCGAATTTTTCCCATACTTACTAAAAGTTGTTTGTTATCACGAGTAAATACATATCCTTTTCTATCGTTCACTAATTTAAAGTCACCCTATATGTACCTAAGTATAGGGTAAACTTGCTTAATTCGTACCAGTTCGAGAAAATGTGCTGTAACTTTAAAACTAATAGATACAGACAGCTTTTAATTATAAATAATTTTAATTTGTTTCATTACTTATTACTTTTACAAGAAATTTTAACTCAAATTTTATTAACATCTGAGAAATAAACAATTTAAAAAAGCATTAAAAAAGTACGATTTAGGATTATTGATCTTAAATCGTACTACTATATTCCTTAATCGTACTTTGAGATCCAACATTGGTTCTTATAATTGAGTGCATTAAAACATATTTTCTTGTTCTTGTGCCTGGCATCATTTTCTGTGCTAGGTTTTATTTTAACATTGCTTCATTTGCCTTTTTTCTTTGTATCACAACATTATTTCTTTTTTAAAGATTTTCTTCTTGTTTGTTTTATTTTTTTGAAGTACGATTTAAGCACATGCATGTGGTACGAAATAAGCGCAAAAGTCGAACTCATTTTAAATTTCCCACCAAAAAAAATTACAACAACCATACCTACTTTATTACGTTAGACGAAAGCACAAATATATCTAATAATACATAACAAAAAAATTAATCAGGTTATCACTACCTAGCTTGTGTAATGTTCTTACGAAATGTATAAAAATATTACGTGAAAAGTTGAAAAATTATTATTTTTTAAATAATTTTTACAAGAGCAGCCCATCGGCGGTAATTTTTTTGGTGGTAATTTGGCCGACTGTTAGTTACATTTTTTGCCTAGAAGAGACGTTTCTAGCTATTACCAGAGTCGAGATATAGGCGAGGTACGAATTAAGCGCAGGTACGAATTAAGCAAGTTTACCCTAATTACAGACCAAATAACACTTGAGAGGTAAAGTAATTATTGTGAAACAAAATAATAGTAGGTATGTAAATAATGTATGTGGTGCTCAAACTTTATCATACAAAAATAATTGTTTTAAGAATTCTGTGATTAGTCGACTTATTTTATAATGCGATCAAATTAAAGCATTGTTTTAAATAAAGAACCGTCTAATTAATGGAACTCAATTTTGCTCATTTATTTTTAACGGAAAAATATACCACACCTACTTGAAATAAATTGTTCAATGAAAGGAATTGTTCAATGAAAGAAAATGAAAAAATAAAATGAAAGTTTCATAATTACTCAAAGATCTAGGTTAAAAACTAAGATATTGTCTATTATATATTCTATAAAAAGGCAAAGAAAGAAAAAAAGAAAATTGCTGCAAGAAATTGCGATATTTCTAGTCTTGTGTTTCTCTTGTTGTAATCGGCTTTGGTCGGCACTTCTCGGCTTCCGTCGGCCCCTGACGACAGCCACTCTAGTCTAGTTTTCCTCTCGAGTGTACCTCGATGGGTTTGCTTACATCGACATTTGCTTTGTTCCAGAAAGTTCTGAGGAATCCGACATCGGTTATTGGATTAATCGATTAGGTTATTGACCTTTTGATTGAGGATTTGATTTCAAGTCAATCAAACGCTGGAGAGGAGAGGTTGGCTTTTAATCAAATCGAAGGTTTGCTTATCATGTTTTTGTTTTTGCGTAGGTTTGTTTTTAGTACCTATTTGTACAAATAGACAACATGATGTAGTAATGTAGGGTCGTACTGTTAAGAAAGTGTAAGTCAGTATATTATATTAGTGGTAGTAAGATAGGTGCAATTTTCGTAACATACTGTACAAAGAAACATTACGTTATTTTCAAACATTTTCGATGACATTTTTGACCAATGAAAACCTCCGCCAAGGCCGCCGGCCTTGATGTGTAGGTAAACAATAAATGTAGTAAAAAACTTGTATAATTTTTTTACTACGAAGTTTCTTCTGTGTCGGCATCTAATTAAATATTTTAATGGCCGTAGCTGTGGCTGTCACCGAATCCCCGCGCTTCGCATAATCCGCGTTTAATTATGTGCCCATCATGGCGTCCTGAGCTTAAACAAAAAGTTCTGGCAAACAGAGCGAACATTTTTAATCAGTTACCAATCCGGGTCTCGGCGAATTTTAACTCACATCCAACGGTTATTATGAAACCGCTCGTTAGAGGTGAGTGTGAAATATGAATTTATTTGTACGAATTAAATTGATTTCGGTTTGTTTCATTTTTGAAAAAAAAAACAAGAAAAAATAACTAACAACTTAGTAGGTAGATACTTTTAATTCTTGTAACCTAGGTAATACGTCGCTGTTTGCCGTGCGCTTTAAGTGGGTCCACAACATGTAGGTACGGTAAATTATTATTTTTAAGACCATCCTGTAACTTTGTGGAAGTACAATAAAAATTATGATTAGGTATGATTTTACTAGAAATAATGGTCTAATACAAATATTTAGCTAACTTTTAAAGATATTATGTAAAAGATTTCAGCTTGTTATCTCGATAAAGAAGACACCGAATTATGAATAGAACGAACACTTTCATCGGACTTTCATAACGAAGAGAGAATCCCTAGCAGATAGGTAACGACAACTTTTGCATATAAATTGTACCTGATTCCGAATAGGACAAAGACATTTATACAGGGTGTAACAGAAAGGGGGTATCAAGCCGAAACACAGCGATAGTCCCCGTGAAACTGAACAACTTTCCCCAAGGTACGTGGGTCATAACTTACAAAAAAAATTCGCCTCCCCATACAAAATGGCCGATCAGCTGATCGAGAAGGTAAGTCTGGGCGACCCAAAATTTTTTTCGAGTTACGATCCATATTCCTTGGGGTAAGTGGTTCAGTTTCATAGGGACTATCGCTGTGTTTCGACTTGATACCCCCTTTCTACTACACCCTGTATATGTACCTACTTAGCAACTTGTAGATAAAGTCCAATCTTCAATTCGAGGAAATATCAATTTGATTTTCCAAAGGCTTTTGATTTGGCGCGATGAAATTGGGTACCTACTCGTATTATTGACTGTCCTTCCTTATCCTACCCTATTCAATTTGTTTTACTTGTATAGTTCGAGGATTCCATAATTTATTAGCATGAAAAGGCATTATTGGAAAATTGGTTGAGTTAGTTGTAACTTCGTGGTCTGTCCCGAAATTCATATTGTTTCCACCGGGCCTAACTGTCATGGACTAGAACAGAATCTGTTATTACTTAAGCCGTTTAAATTTGTAAAATGACTAAGGTTTATTCATACACTTAACTATCACAAGGTAAGTACTTCAGAAAATTTTGCTCAGCTGTAACTCTCAACTTCCGAGTCAGTAACGTACCTACCTATGTACCTATCTACGTTGATTCCTAGATATTTATCTATCAAATAGGTACCTACTTAAATTATATAGGTATAAAAAGATCCATACCTTGAAAAGCAGCCTCAAATAGCACAGACTCTTGCGTGGGCACGTGCGTTGCCGCCGCGAACGCCGCGGCAAGCAGAGCGAAGCCGAGCGGCAGTGCCATGCCTCGGGACCTACATGCCATCTTCGCACATCTTACGCGGCAGCGATAGCGGGCTGTGGACAAAGAAATAGAGCGTCAGTAAAAATTCGGAAGGAAAGTGCTAATAAAATAATAGGTACCTACCTACCAGCCTAAGAAAGAATGTCAATCAAGCGCGCGGTTACTATAGGCGTCAGTGGCGTCAATGGTTACTCCATACAGAAACTATGAAAATAAATATTATGTTTAAATAATTTAATTAACCTAAGGATTAACTTGATCTCATGCGACTGCTATGCGAGCAACGCATAAAACAACCGCGCGCCTAAGTGTTACACAAATTAACTATTGAGGTAGTAGGTATTATTTATGTTTTGTTATAGGTATTATAGGTATTATACATAAAAGGATTGAAAGCAGGGTGCATTTTGTGCCAAGAAAGAGGAGGACCTGTGTCCATATTTTGTAAACGGTACGCTAGTACCAGCTGTAACATGCAGGCTGACTTTGAGTTGACCTTTTACCTAAATCGTCGGGATTTGGTCCCACTTACATTTTATTGTGCTCACCGTTTGCCCGTTTGTACGTGACGTCTTGCGTTTGATGCCCCCTATCTACCCCATTGCCTTTTTATGTCGAAGCAACCTTTTATGTGCGTTTTGTGAGGAAAATATTTTGAGAACCTTTGGCGTTAAAAAATTTTCTAACATCTTTTGCACGCTCTGCGTGTATCGAAACGCCAAGTCTAGCGATGCGACCAAATTAAAAATAACTTTGTTAAGTTGATATGTCACTGAACTTGAGTATTTTTTATTTGGTCAGGTTATTATTTACAAACCGTTGTCGTGCCAACCAAAATGTCAAATGTCAATGTCAAAACTTCAAAAACTAGCTGGCTGCTGCTGCTGTCTGTTGCAGATTTTTTTTCTCTCATTTGTGTCTACGAAGTTTCACTGAAATGTAATCATAATATTTATTTATTTGCGAGTAAGTTTGCAAGAAATTCCTAAAACTGTTTTTATAACGTGGAATCCAAAAGTAGTGGCATGTCAGAAACAGTTTGTTTTACTTGTTGACGACATACGTGTCAATGTTTTGATATTAACAGCCGGTGTTTTCTTGAGATTTCATGCATTTATCGCTCTGAGCTATAAACAAGAGTAACAAGATTAAAAAACAATTACTTTTTATGTGTTTCTCTTGAGATCCGACCGATTTGTCGTGCTGAAATGATTTACGAACATTTATTTTTCGGTGGACTGTGTTTCGTGTTATTGTTAAAAGACGCTAGTTTTTTGGACAATGGATTGGCTAGAACCCCTCCTATGGGATGGATGTCGTGGGGATATTATATGTGTGCTACTGATTGTGAGAAAAACCCTGATCGCTGCTTGAAGTAAGTTTTTATAACTATTGTCAATTCTGTGGCTTTACTTTTTTAACTTGAAGATTCTATTATTCAGGATTTATAGCATTACTGATAAATTATTGGAGGATCTAGATTTTATATTAAACGTTAATTTTATATTTAATATTACATTTTAAAAATAAGCAGGAACTTTACTTATGATAAACAAATTCTAAACCATATTGCTTAGCGACATATCTTTTAATGGATTCCATAGGCATCTAAAAACTTACATAAATACTTTATTACCTCAGAAAGAATTATGTAAAACAAATGGTACATTATGTAAGTAAGATAACAACCTCAGAATATTAATTTAAATTTTCTTTTCAGTGAAAAGCTAATAATGGACGTAGCAGACAAATTCTTCACGGAAGGATATCAGGAAGCTGGGTACGAGTATATAGTAGTAGACGATTGCTGGTCAGAGCGGCGCCGAGATGAGAACAACAGACTCGTGGCTGATAGGAAACGGTTTCCTAAAGGCATGAAGTTTCTTGCTGATTATGTAAGTTTGATTTAATTAGTTTTTTCACATATCTGTATTCTGTGTGATTCTGTACGTTGTAAGTACTTCACTTGATATTGGTTAAATCCACAACGGTTGATGGCATTACATAAAAGAAAAGTTTTCTTTTAATACTTTTGAATGCATTATGAAGTTATTAATGTGAATAAAATATTATCAAAAGAAACTAAAGCAAGTTTAGATTTAAACATATATTTTTTATACTTTAGCCTTTTAAATCTCTTTCGTTATTCTCCTATTTTTGATTTACCTTGGAGAGCAAGGGTTAACTCTCGCCCATAGTAAGTTATAAGTATATAGGATGTCTTTAAATTAGTGATTGATATAAAAGGATATGCATGTAGGTACTCGTGAAAACAAACAACTTTTACTATGGGGCCAAGTTCGAAATCATAAAAAAAATTGTTCCCCCATACTATCAGCTGGTGCATTTGATATGGGGAATTCAAAAATTTTAGCATGATATCGACTCTCATTCCTATCCTCAGATCCACGCTCGCGGCCTAAAATTCGGCATGTACACAAACATAGCAGATGTGACGTGTATGCATTACCCGGGCTCCAAGGACCATTTCAGAATAGACATGGAGTCCTTTGCGGCGTGGGGCGCGGATTATGTCAAAGTGGATGGGTGCTTTGTTGAAACACCTTATTTGGATAGAGGTACGTGAAACCCTAGTTGCGTGAAACGGCCGGCGTAAATCTAAAGGAGCGCAGCGCAAAGCATTTTTGATTGTCATTATTAACGACATTGTTGTCATTGGAATAATATTCAATATCAGTTGACACAAAATTCGCTTGTTGTCGTTTCGATGTTCCGATGCTCGTTTATTCTCTTTGCTGTGATCCGTCAGGTGTGCGCCGGCCCAAAGGCTATCTTTAGGTCTTATAATACATTAAACAAGAATTAAACATCATGCTGTCTTATTCTGAATTTTGATAATTGTAGTAACAGATGAATATACTAGATACTTTATTTTATTAGACACAAAGTGATACAGACATTACTTTATAGTTATAACTACAAAAATATGCAAAGACGGCCTTATCACTACGAATGATCTCTTCAAGACAACATATGAAGTAGGAGTGTTAGTTTATTTGACCTATCTTGCAACTGGCTGTTAATACTTATATTGAAGATTTGAAATGTTTTGTAACATGTTGGACTGTTTACATGTTTTTCTATTTACAGTGTTCTTCAATTTAAAAACTTAATTCATCAATACCTCAGTAAAATTACCTTTATAACTACTAAACAGGAAATTGATAAGGCTCATAACATACTCGTACGTAACGATATTCAAAATATGATAAAACTATTTCCTTCTCTTTCCAGCGTACATAGAACTTGGTAGAGAAATGAATAGGACAGGACGACCAATGGTGTACTCCTGTAGTTGGCCGTATTACAAGAAATACCTACACAAGGGTAAAGTAAGTGTAATAAGATGAAAACAGATCCTTTTAGCTTACTTACATTATATAGGGTGACTTTAAATTAGTGAACAATAGAAAGGAATATGCGTGTACTCGCGATAACCAACAACTTTTACTATAGGGCCAAGTTCGAAATAATAAAAAAAAATGTTTCCCCATAATTCGTCTCGTGCATTTTGTATGGACAGTTCAAAAATTTTTGAATGATATCGACCTTGACCCCATGTAGTAAAAGTTGTTTGTTATCACGAGTACATGCATATCCTTTTCTATCGTTCACTAATTTAAAGTCACCCTATATGTATTTTTGAATATTTTCTCATTATTAGGATAGATAGATTTTTTTGGCTATGTACCTACTTACTTTAGCTAGGTATACTAGGTAGGTATTACCTTGAACTGAGACTGGGATCTAAAAATTTACATTTTTGTTTAATAAATACATATTATGCAAAAGAATTAATTTATATTGTTACGCCTCCTTTTGTTTCAAAAACGTATTATTCTTCTGGCAGGTAAATAGAAAAAACTGTTTAAAAGTTTAAAATTAAACGCATTCACCAAAACTTTAGTTATATTTATTGATTTAGCCACCACATTTTTAATACGTGACGTAAATGATATATGTGTCGAAAATGAAATTACCAATTTTGTAAGTTACCACTTTAGGATATGACTACTTTGGGATATGACCACTTTGGAATATGACCACTTTGAGCTTTGACCACTTTGGGATATGACCACTTTAGAATATGATCAGTTTGTGCTATGACAAATTTTAAATGTCCTGCTAGCTTAGCATGTACTCCGTGACAAGACGTTGTCATGGGTTTGTCACGCTTACGTCTCTGTCCATAGTTTTAAATGTGATAAGGGCAGCATGACGTGAGATAATTGTCGCGGCACGTATGCTAAGCCTCATGAACACTGAAATCCCTCAATCAATAGCAACTTTCTCTTCGATATTTTTTTTAGGTTTTAAAATGCCAATTCGTTATTCCAGCCAGACTACACAAAGATAGTCCCATTATGCAACCTATGGCGGGACTACCACGACGTGGCTGTGAACTGGGGTAACGTCCACGCTATACTTCATTACTATCAGCACAACGCGAACTACTCTAAGCAGTTCCATGGGCCTGGACATTGGTTTGATCCTGATATGGTGTGTATTCTTTTTTAACCGACTTTAAAAAAAGAGGTTCTCTGTTTGAACTATTTGTGTGTATGTTTGTCTGCGATTATCTCACATTAAACGCTGTCCCGCGTTCCGTGTGACAAATGTGTTTCTATTCATATGTCTATGGAGCAGATGTCATAATGCGTTGCATACATTGCGAACGTTGGTTTTTTTAACCGACCTTAAAAAAAGAGAGGTTCTCAGTTTGACCTATTTGTGTGTATGTTTGTCTGCGATTATCTAACATTCAACGCTGTTCCGCGTTGCGTGTGACAAGCGTGTTTCTATTCATAATATTTCTATGGAGTAGATATTATTATAATGCGTTGCGTATATTACGTACGTGGAATCAGTCTGTTTCTAGTTTTATCATGTGTGTACATACTAGTGAAACATATGCAATGAAAGAATTAGACGGCCACATTGCTGCAACGTATCATGCAATGTAACACACCTTGTAACAATTTCTCATAATATCCAGGCCTGCAGCGAGCATGCAATGAAAGGTGTCCATGTTACATTTTTCGTCCTGTTTCAACAGTCTGTACATACCTTTAGTTTTCCATCGATTATTTTGTTTGTAAAAAAGCTAAGAAACATATTTAATTTGAGTCCTTAAAATATGGAGATTTCACCAATTATTCATTGGTTTTTTCACTTTTTCAGCTTATGCTAGGTACAAACGCCCTAACAAACGGTCAAAGCCGCATCCAAATGGCAATATGGTCGATGTTGTCCGCGCCACTGATTATATCGTGTGACATGAACAAAATATCAAACTATGATCGAAGTCTTTTACTCAATTTGGAGCTGATCTCTATAGCGCAAGACCCGATGGGGTTCATGGCTGTGCCGTATAAGGTATGAAACATTATCATCATCATTTCAGGCCATAGTTACCCATTACTGGGCATAGGTCTTCATCATTTTAGTTTAAAGCATAGGAGAGCATAGGATTCTCCAGTAACTCTCCAACTCGACCGGTTTTTTGTCACCTACATCTAACGAGACCCCACTGCGGGCATATTACGCATTAATAGGTATATCTTGTAAAGTTTTCGTATTATCTTAAAATAATAAGTATAGCCTATGCTGCCTATGTATTTGTCTTATAAGGGAAGGCTGAAAAAATGTGCTGAGTCCTAAGCCATTTCATATCATACGACACTGTTTCTTTTACATTTTCATGTTTGTTTATTGGGCTTTGAATAAATGTCTTTTTATTTATTATTCTGATGTGCAAGCTACAATCTTGTAAAGTAACATTATAAACTGTTCAATGGTTTTGACTAGATCGAGCAAATAACATAAAATTCATGCGAACATCATCCTTTTTAGATTTTGAATTTTATTCTAATGAAAACAATGTCGATAATAATTATGACAATCAAAAATGCTCTGCGCGGCGCCCGTCGGCTTGAAAATGATAATTAAATACCTTTTTTTTTATCTTGCAGCTACAAGAAACGGTAACTCTATGGGTGAAGCCGCACCTACCTAAAAAAGCTGACGAATATTTTTCATATTCATTTGCTGTAGTAAACTTAGATCAATGGACTGTTCCTGTACACTTCTATCCAAAGGATTTCGGACTTAATTGTAGTGAATATTCTGTTATGGTGAGTTTATTTACATACTAGAGGCTGCCCGCGACTTCGTATTTACTGTCATATCTTGAAAAAAATATTATATCTTAAAACAATATAGCCTGTATGTTATTTTGATGTGCAAGCTACGATATTACCAAGTTTCATCAACATCTGTTCAGTGGTTTTTGCGTGAAAGAGTAACAAACATCCATCCGTCCATAGGCACAAATATTGACATTTATAATTTTAGTAGAATAAGTACTAATGTATTTTTTATCTTTATAAAAGTGTTTGTCTATTTCAGGAAGTGTTTACGAAAACGATGCTTAAGAATATTACTTTAGACGAACCTCTTTCTGCGGACGTAGATCCAGATGGTAAGTGCTTTTGATCAATTATTTAATTAATTCTATACGAAATTTTAATTATAAACACAGTAAAACGCGTACTCATAAGCGAGCTGTAACCGTAAGGCCCAGAACACACGGGGAAACGCAACTGCAACGAAACTTAAACTGTTAGGGCTAGCGCGCACTAGTGACTTTTGTCACCGTGACTGTTTTGTCACTCTTATCAAGTCCGTGGATATGTATAGATGCTGATTTAATCACCCAGTTGTCACGTCGTAACATGCGCGTATCTCCATACATATCCACGAACTTGATAAGAGTGACAAAACAGTTTCGGTGACAATAGTCAGTAGTGCGCGCTAGCCCTTAGTTTTAAACGTCTCAAGCTAGTTGCGTCATGTGTGGTTTTAAAGGAGTCTATAGCAGAAACTTAGATGCAACTGAAAAGTAACTCGCAGTTGTAGTTGCGTTTCCCCGTGTGTTCTGCGTCTAACTGTTGCATGTGTCGCAGCCAAATGGTTAAAATAGCTGTTCAATTAAACAGCTATTGAATGTCGTTGTTCAATCAAAGGGCTAGCGTAGCTGTTTAATTGAACAGCTGTTTTAGCCAGTTGGCTGCGACACATGCATTGTAACCAAAAAACGTCGGTTTACGGTCGTGACTTGGTGTTTACTTAACTATAACATCATCATAATAGGGATGACGACTACAGTCAAAAATTCAAAAAATAATTAGTCCGTCTTTTAGGCTATTAAAAAATATTTGAAACACAATTTTTACCTGATTAAATACATAAATAAATACAAAGATACAGAGCATCAAAGTTATGGAGTGGGGGGTTTTGACGTCACTCCTACGTAAAAATCGTACGTAAGCGTGACGTCACGAGCAACTTTAACCCAGTGTATCTTTGTAATTTTTAGTTTAAGAGAAAAAGAAAAAATACGTGTCGAATATTTAAAAATAAACTATGTGATGGGCCTAAAACATTTTTTTGTCGTCATGCCTATTAGCCCTTTTAACGTCCCCTTTACAGGGGCACGAGTCTACTCTCATACGAGAGTGGTTAGGCCAAAATCCACCACGCTGGGCCAACAAATGATTAATTTAAAAAAAAACTTTTCGTTCCAGATGTGGCGATGTTCACTCTGTTTCCTATATAAATAGAGATTGGACCGCAAACTTATTTATCATACTAATATTATAAATGTCAATGTTTGTGCCGATGGATGGATGTTTGTCACTCTTTCACGCAAAAACTACTGAACAGATTTTGATGAAACTTGGCAACATTGTAGCGTATATATCAGAATAACACGTAGGCTATATTATTATGAGATATCATGTTTTTCTTCCAAGTTATGACGATAAATGCATACGAAGTCGCGGGCAGCCTGTAGTTTATTTATAAAGACATACTATTATTTTGTTTTATAAGGAAACGTGTTTTTGTTTTGTTTTTAAAATAGTTTAATTTTACATTGCGTTTCAAAAAGCAATGTATAAATGAGTCAATTAATTTATTTAGTTTAATCAGTAGTGTATTATGTACTTAATTTACTTAAATTTGTATAGATATTGTGCCAAAGTGTTATTACGTATTTTGTTAATTTATTTAAATTATGTTTTTAGCGAAAAACTATTAAAAGTAATTAGGTATTTATTAATAATTATTAATCATTAAAAACGTTAATTGTTTATTAAAATTTTCGACAACTTTTTTGTTGTCGCGTCTTTATTTTTACACGCTTTATATTAGCTTCACTTGTAAGTAACTATGTATGTAAACAAATCTTGGAATCTTAATTTGACCCACTTCCCGGTCTTCGAATACGATGAAATTTTGCACACGCTCTGAGTTCTGATGACAATACAATATCATGGTACCTACTTTCGAACTGATCTGATGATGAAGCATGTTAAGTGCGAGCTAAAGCGTGTTTTAGTTTTTGAAACAACCTATTTTTCAGACTATATTTTAATTGTTTTAATTGTATGTATTATTTGTGATATTAGTTATAACTGTACTGGAATGTAAATATTTTAAAATAATTATTTATTTATTTTGTTAAATGAAGTAGTTATCATAGCAAGAAATATACTGCATTGTAAAATTTACACCTAGTCTATTTGACAGTTTTGTCTTTTTTCATCGTCCAACATAAGAAAGAGCTAGCATATATTTTAGGTTTTACTTGAAAAATCACCTTTACATGCGAAAGCTATAGTTTGGGCTTTTACAGATTCCTACTTAGTGTCGCGACACATCTGCGTAACGTACCGCGCCGAACGTTCAGTTCAAAACGCCCGCAATGTGATTCATTTCAAATTACCTACGACACATCAGCTGAAATTACGTCGCATACATTTACTCCAGCCGCTGAACGTTCCGCGCGGTACGTTACGCAGGTGTGTCGTGACCCTTCAATACCTACATATCCGTCACGCCTCTTTCTCGTCGGGGTAGGCAGAGACCACTTGCCTCCACTTGCTTGTTTTACCTTTTACCTACTCAACATTGAAGTATGAATGATATTCGATAGCTATAGCCGTTAGGTATTTGATATTATAGTCAAACGAGCGGCGAGTGACCGCAGCCGCTTCAATAATCCGAATTCCACAAATACTTGCGAGGAAAAATTCCTATTGAACAGTTTAGAGACGTTTTGTACCTCATTTTTAGCCGACTGCGCCAGAAGGAGGGTTATGTTTTTCGAGAGTAGATATACCTTACCAAATATATGTTTGTAGGTATGTATAATTCTTAGGCACGCCCAGTAGGTGTTGTTAGTTTCGTATTTACAGTGAGAGTGACACTGGGTACATCAAAATAAAAATAGAAAATTAACGCAGTCGGGTTTTTTTTAAAATAAACAGATTAAGATTAGAACTGTGTCAAAAAACATGCCCTGAATAAGACAGTCAGAACAAAATTCTTTGAAATAATTCGGTAGGTAGGTACCTATGTATATTTTTTGCCGATTTTGTATTTTAGTAGGCGAAGTTGGCATTTATTAGTAGGTACTTATGGTATGAAATGAAAGGTTAGGTAACGTCGCTTGCCAAATTGAAATAAATATCTAGGTACATACATAATACGTCACGTCACGGCTCTCTCCAATAGGTGTAGGCGGAGACAGAGACCACTTCGCTCAACTTGCCGCAATACAAACACACCTCCAAAAAATGGTCTCTTACAATTTTATCATATACTAGCTGTCCCGGCGAACTTCGTCCCGCCTTAGAATGAACTTTATTGTGTAGGAATAAAGTTCAAATTGACTCTACATTTTAGTAAGAAAACATTTGTATGGGAAAAAGAAAAGGTCTGTTTTAGGGCTTTCCCGGCAATTATTCGAATTTTTCTCACCGTAAGAACCATCCTTGGACTTCAATGAACATTTTAAAAAAAGAATTAGCGAAATCGGTCCAGCCGTTCAGGCGTGATGCCGTGACTAGGGAAAACGGGTTTCATTTTTATATATATAGATCATAGTATTTTTTATGCATCATTCCTCTTCCTAGAGGCTAAATGTTCTTAATTATTTGTAGTATAAGGTACTAGCTTCACACACTTCTTTCGCTTAATTACGCTTCATCCACATTCATCAGTCGCCTCATACATGCGCGTCGGTTTAGGATACTCTTGACTTGGCCTTTCTTGAACAAGCCCCCGATTTCATCGAGGTACGTTTGTCTGAAGAAGAAATGTGTTTGGATCGTAGCAAGTGGAAGGAAGTGGTCTGTGCCTATCCCAATGGGAGAGAGGCGTGACGGATATGTAATAATAAGATACCTATGTACCTTGTGCTACTCTACAAATCCACATTCACAAACCCACGAAACAAAACTAAACACAAATAATAAACTATAGTTTACAAACTTAAAACGCCCCAGAGAAGGACAAATTAAGAAAGTTTAGTTAATTTGCACAAGTTTTATAACTTCGTTCATTTCGCTGTCAACTGACACCGAGCACGTGTGGAACAGTTTAACTTGAGACTCTGGCGGTATGCACGACGGTAGAACTCGGGATTCAAGTAAAATGTTGCAGTTGTTGCTCAAAGTTTCTTGGTACATGGAGACGCGTGTTTCAAACTGTGTATTAACAAGACGATTTAAGGTAAGTAGGATTCTTGTTTCGTGTTAATGAGATTTAATTCTGACTTTTGTAGGTATTGTTTTTGATGTTTCTTTCAGAGCTACCGGTTTAAGAAGTACTTTTTAAGTAGATACCTGCTTATATCGATTAACGTGCATTAACGTTTTTTTACGTGAACTAAGTTTTAATTGCTATATTGTCATGCAATCCCAGATAATGTGGATGAAATCGCCTACAAATCTACAACTATAGGTATCTAGTAGTAGCGCGTGTGTATTTAAAAAATGAAGCGTGACTTGTTTGTGTATTTCCTACTCAAGTACCCACAATGCCGGAAAGGAATACAAATCAATTAAAATAGGCCAATTAACTGTTAGTAGACTATTGCTTGTCAAAGCGAGGTGTCGCGCGTGAACATGTCTCTCTTTTTATTATTATTATCGATATCTTGTGTTTTTGCCGAAGATTTTAAACTGGCTGGACTGTTCTTCGGTTGCGAAAGAGATCTGACCTTGGAATACCATAAAGCGCTGCAAGATTTTTCAACTAGACTGTTTAAGGAAGTTGCTCTACAAAATAATGATCATTTCGCGTTGTCGCAGTATTCGATTTGGTTAGCGCTGTCCGCAATTGCTGAAAGCGCTGTTGGGGATACTCAAACTACAATATTTAAAGCTCTAAATCTACCTCAAGATAACTGTTACAGAGAGAAGTATTATGAAATAGCTACAAGCATTGAAACTTCTGCGGAAGATGTCACTTTATGCAGAAAACGATTGCTAGCAGTAAATCGTGATATAAATCTGAACACAACTTGGAAAAACGCGGTTCGTGCATCAGGATTGATTGATACACATGTTTTTACAAATGAAAGTCAAGTTCTGGACATGATCGATGCAAAAACTAAACTAGATATAGCCGGGAACTCTATAATACTAGATTCTCTAGATTATGAAGGACTTTGGACATCAGCGTTCCAAAAAACAGAATCAGCCGATTTCTTCAACGATAAAGGAGAGAAGATCGGAAAAGTGAACCTTATGAGAGTGAAAAAGCGAGTGAAAATAGCTCACATACTTTTCCTTAACGCGAAGTTGATGGAAATACCAGTAGGTAATAATGGAAGGTATCGGATGTTGTTTATTATGAACCTTGGGAGGCAGTCAATAAGGAGGACTATTGAGCACTTTCCTAGTTCGTTTATAATTGATATAATGCCATTGTTGATAGAGAGCGTTGTGCCTTTAGAGGTAGCTATACCGAAGTTTAAAATGACATCGGAAATAGATTTGAAAGATGCTTTGGAGAAGATTGGCTTAGATGTTATTTGGAAAGATAGTAATGCTACTAGGTAAGTTTTAAAATAGGTACCTATATTTTTGCTTGTTGGACTTATCCATACTGAATAGCTACTGACATTTTACTGAATAATTACTTCTGCCATATTCAAAGCTCTACATAATATTCACTTGAACGGTGTTAATAGCTGGTTGAATTTAACCCGTGGGCAAACCTCATTTATTTGTCAATTTCGTGAGGTATTTAGGGTGGCATGTAGGTACCTTGCTCTAGTTTAGTGAAGCCATATCTAGAAGTCAAATATTGCTACATAATGCCTAAATTGCGATCAATTCTAATGATGCACTATGGAGACAAAAACGCAATCGTTGTTTCTAGAATTGCATATCACTAGCTGAGTGATTTCTTTTTACTGATTACAAAGCCCACTAGTTGCGAAGTTGCACTAGCCAGTCTTTAGACTTTATTTTCTTTTTCCAGATACATATCAACCCCTTCATCATCACCAAGCACGTTACTCCAACGGGTGACAATTGCAACGAAACAAGATGGCGTTACCCCCTCTCCGTCAATCCCTCTTCCGTCTCTTTCTAACATTGCGACGGGGATTGCTGGGGTGGTGGGGCGGGGGTTCGTCGCCAATAGACCGTTTGTTTATGGTCTTGTGGACGCTCAGACCAGAACTTGGCTGTTTTCAGGAGCGTTCTCCAAGCCTGATGAATGAAATAGTGTTTTGGATTTTTGAGTTTTGTTTTTTTAAATAATTTGGTATGCCTGCCGATAAGTAAGTGCCTTTTTTAGTATAAGTAGTTTTACAAGTTACCTTTAGTTAGAAACTGTCGTTGACCATTCCGACTATTATCCTTTCTGATTTTGATTTCAACTAAACAGATTTTAATCAAAGTAAGCCCCAGAGCTTAGTTTGATTATCCAGCGATAAATCACGTTTCAATAAAATAAAAAAAATAGATAAATCAAAATGGCTTTATGCGTTCGGAATGGTTTCAAAAGTTACTTTGCCACAGAAGAGGCCTAAGACAGATACACACACAGATAGATACATACATACATAGACAGACATACCTATACTTACACACACAGACAGATAGATCCAATAACAGATACACATAGGGACAGACTAACACGTCAAACACCCCTCATTTTACGTCGGTGGTTAAAAATCGATGTGCTCAACCCAGAAACCAGCAAAACAAGGCTACACCCTATAGGTAGGTATCTAATATTAATAAACCCATAGCATACAATCTCCTCGCTCTGCAAACAAGTAAATAACAAACGCCAACTTCATCCATTTCTCTTGCAAACAGACTTGTGATTGATTACCTGATATTTGTCTGTGAAACACGCAAAAATCTTCTTAATACCTGATTTATATGAGCGTGCATATTGGTCGGGAGTCTAGTTAAGCGTTGGAAGTTGTGTGCCACCGTCATGGCGCCGGTTGTTCATGGAAAAATATTGTTGTGTATGGTAAAGATCGATTATAATATGTGTTTTGGTCTTTTTGGCTGCTGTAGGTACCTACGGAAATTCAACGCCGATGTGAAAAGGTGTGTTTGGATCATAGCGAGTAGAAGGCGAGAGTGGTCTCGTATGGTAAACAATATTTATTTATTTAACAGTTTATTGTAAGATGATAGTACATAGAGACAGAAAAAAGAGAGGTTATACAAAAAGGTACAGCATATTTTTAAAAGAAATTTCTTCCTGCAGACCCCACAGAGAGGGAAGTGAAAGCAAGGAGTCTGGAATTCTGGATAGTCACTAAGAAGGCAGAATAGTGATAGATAGGTATGTATGTATGTAATTACTCCACCTTGATGACTATTCCTTATTTCCAATGATGTAATTGACATATAGGTAGATACCATAAGGATCTCAGGAATAACTCTAATACATTATGAATGCTAAACAAATAAACGCCTGATTAGATAGTTTTAGCAATTATTCAGTAATGCAACATTTTGATTGCCCACGCGAATTCAATTCCACTTTATACCAATTCTATGTCATATAAATTCTGTAGTCATGTACACTGCGAGCTAACAAAAAAGGTACCACGCTAAATTAGTCTGGAAATTAGCAGTCGGAACACGACAGTGCCACTAATTGTGGTATTCAGTGTACGCTTTGACAAGCTTGTGAGAGATGCTTATTTAAATTGAGTTTTGGAGTTAGGCAAATACGCTATTGAGCATATTTATTTATTTATTTATTTATTTATTTATTAAGGTTTGCCAACAGATTTACAACTTGGTTAAGCATCTAGTACAAAATACATTTGATCATTTAGAGATGTAGACCCAATTACAGGCAAACACAGCATGCGTATACATATCTTCTATAATATAAAAATGAATCGCAAAATATTGTGTTGGTAAGCGCATAACTCAACAACGCTTGGACCAATTTTATCAATTCTTTTTTTTAATGTTCACTGAAGTCTAAATAAGTCTAAAGTTTTTACGGGGAGAAAAATTTGAATAATTGTCGGGAAAGCCCAAAAACAACACTTTTCCAATACTAAATGTAGTCAATTTGAACGTTATTACTATAAGGCGGAACAAAGTTCGCCGGGACAGCTAGTTATAGATGAAGTCTTTCATTTAAAAAAAAAAGTTTCTTTTAAAATTTTCGATTAGGGTTGTTATTTTTGATTCAGGAATTTGAAATACTAAGATTTCATTGATTAAAACAGTAAAGAATGATTTGTGACTAGGGATTGCAATCCGGTCCGGTGGATCCGGTAATCCGGCGGATCCGGCGTGTTTTCGGAGCCACCGGATCCGGCGAGTCAGCTCCGGATCCGGTAGCGGATCCGGTAAAGCAAAAAATACGCGTAAAACAGTACTGTATGCACCGATTTCTTAAATGATGAAAATGTGACAGAAACAGCAGACGAAAATATGGATTCCGATTCCGATTCTGATCTACAGTTACTTAATTAATGGCGATTAGGTCAGCCAGTGTTGAGGCAGAAAGGGCCTTTTCTGCTGCAGGTTATATTTGTAGTGCCGTCAGAAGCAGATTCGGGATCAACAATGTTTTCTAAGATCGTATTTTCAGGCACAGAAATAATATTCACTTGCATTCTGCATTGCAAAAAATAAATGCTTCTTGTTTTATTGTTTCAACTTCAGACCATAATCCTAATATGGTCTGAAGTTGAATTTATAAGTACAAAAAAGACTGTTTTGTTAACTTGAGCCTATGTAGGTTATTAATAACCGTTTAATAGTATTATTACTGAAGTACCTACTTTTAGATACTGACAGCAATACCATGTTTAATATTAATACAATATAAAAAGAGAGAGTCAGACTGATTACTTACTTTATTATTTAAAATAATTTTATTTGGTACCTACAAATAGTACCAAAAATACAATTAATACTAAAAATTAGTATTAAAAGTGATTTAATTTTTCATAAATATGTATTTTATTTATCTTTTTATGTATTACTATCAGAACTAAAAGCACTAAATACTTGGCCCTAAGTAACTTTAAAATCCGGCCGGATTGAAAATGATACCGGATTGTAATCCGTATTTGTGACTAATTGTCTGCGGTTAGGGTATTTACCTGCAAAGTTCAAACTACAGATTACGCATCAATGGCCTCATTTGTTATATTTTTACTTACAAATGCATTAACTAGGTTGTCTGGAA
Source organism: Anarsia innoxiella (assembly GCA_947563765.1). Taxonomy (NCBI): domain Eukaryota; kingdom Metazoa; phylum Arthropoda; class Insecta; order Lepidoptera; family Gelechiidae; genus Anarsia; species Anarsia innoxiella. Next base: position 2,216,630 of record OX387413.1, read on the forward strand.
GAGATCATTTTTAGTGTTAAGGCCGCCTTTACGCACAATGTGATAGTCAGGATATAGTTTTAAGGTTTATCTGATCTCTTTGTTAGCAATAAAGTATTTTTATGTATGTATCTATCTAGGTAACATAAAAGTAGGTACATACATACACAAAAGTACTTAGCATAGGTTGGTCTCTATTTAAAAATCTTAGATACATACTTACCTTTAGATTTTTAATAACGTGATTGTCGATGAAAAAGCGAGTGTCGTAAAACTACATTGAATATGCTTCAATAAATCATATAATTAATTGTCAACCACGTTTTTAACATTGCTTGATAGCAAAGAATTCCCGGAATTCTCGTTTTCACATTTACTTTAATAAACATAAATAGGTAAATACTTATCCATTTAGATATTTCATTTACTGCAAAAATGTTTGTGTTTGTTGTTATAGCGACGGTAATACATCATTTTCTATGTTTCAACGCTCTAGCTATAAACGGTTCGTGAGATACAGACTGGCGACGGACGGACGGACAGACGGACAGCCAAGTCTCAGTAATAGGGTCCCGTTTTCACCTTTTGGGTACGGAACCTTAAAAAAGGCGAAAGTAGCGGATGAGGAGAAAGGCCTTTGCCCAGCAGTGGGACACAAATTACTAGATACGTCTGCAATCGTTTCGCTATTTCCTATTCGATAATAAATATTTCCAGCTTGAACCGCAAGGAATCAAGTCTACCTTCTGAGTCAGGAACGCCATGACGTCATTGCGGTCGGTGGCACCAAGTTTGAGTTCAAGAACAGTGCAACCGGTCATGATCTAGGTCAATTCGTTTGTGCACATCATTGCTTAACCGCTAGTTAGCTGTAGGGTGGAAAAAAAGATGATTGTGAGGGGAACAACGCAAAAAAATGGGCGTTAATAATTTCCAGGCAATTATTACACGCTTTGAGTATAGAATATAAAACGAGGAGCCATACCGTCTGGATCAGCCTGCCTGGTCTGGCGCAAAATGGCTACCTTTTGTATGGTACTACTTAACGTTTGACAGGTCATCTACCAAGAAAACTATGAGAAAACTTGGCGCAACCTTGGCACGCTGTCATAAACTCATGTGTATATGAAAAAAAATGAAGCCACTCCTTATATTCCTTCCTTATTGATTACACGTGTACTAAAATTAAGTGAGGTTTAAGTCACAAATATAAAAAATAACATTAAAACTTCTTGATTTTGAAACAAAACTGTTGTAGCAGTTTTAATAATAAACTGTTGCCATGCTACTCGACTACGAGAGCCATAGCAATATATATTTTTTAAATGCCTATTTTCAAGAAAAATGTGATAGAACTTACGCCCATAAGAAATAATAAATCAATGTTTATGACATTTCTGTGGAATAATAATTTACTTATCATATCACATTATGAGCACATTCGAAAAAGATTCATCATGAAATCCACGTAAAACCGGATTTTGTGGTTCAACTATAGAGTGCGGTGTCAAGGATTTTACTAAGTTTCGGTACAAAAATGCGAAAACAATGTTTGTGAATCACATTAAATAAAATACCCACTAACAAAAGTTAGCTTCATCGTATTTACTATGTTAAGTTTTATTTTGTTTGTGTAATATTTATTATGTATTAGTTGCCCGTGGTAGAATATTATAATCATATTAGTACTTCAGAAAAGCGAAAGAGGTGTGTTTGGATCGTAGTAAGTGAAAGGAAGTGGTCTCTACCTACCCCAATGGGAGAGAAGCGTGACGGATATGTATGTGGGAAGGAGACGGGAGAAGGAAACGGAAGTGACGGAAGAAGGAAACGGAAGTTACAGATGAATGAAAGGGATGCATGCTAAGGAGTAAGAGAGTGAGTGTTGTTGATTGGTGACTTAGCAACGGGGATGAATGGCGGACTTGATTGTTGATTTAGGTTTTCTTTTTCAAAATATTAGTTTCAATAAATAATTTAGCAGTATTTTTACTTATTTAAAACTACGTGAGTTACATGTATGTTTGTAGTACTATACAACGTAGTTCAGTACTATCATGCTACTATAAATGCATGCGACTATAAAGCTTCAAATAATGATACAACCTTAGATTATTTATTTATAGGATACAACACACTGGCTCGCAGTAGTGTGTTGACAGGTCTCATTGTGATTAACATTTTAAAATAATCATTGATATATAGATTATGATAAGAATTATATATTTTTATCAATTTATTTAACACGCAATAGTTGGTCTTTTTTATTACCAACGATATAAAATAGGATAAAGAGTTTGTAAGTAAGAACTATTATAGTATTTACAACAGGGTATAAATTATATTCTAGTGTTTGTGTCTTTTTACAAGCAACTACAACAAAATAGTTCCGAGCTTAGTTTGTCTATTGAAAATGAGAATCTTATTTAAAGGTTCAAAATAAAACAACAATGAATACATTTATTTTGACTTTCCTTTATTTTAGTTACTCATATCAAGTGAATATTGAAATGTTTGGTCTTTTTTAATTTTGAAGGTTTCAATGTAATATAAATAAAAACATAATGTTTCATTTATATTAATGTCTTAATAAAATTATATAGATATTATTCAAGTTTGAAGTAAAGTGAGCAAATGAAATATTTCATTAAGAGAACTCGTACCATTTTTATTAAAAGACCAAACGTTTTAAGAACAACATTTTATTCATTATCAGCACATGCAGGGGGAGGTTTTTTATAAGCAGCACAAATAGATTTAAGCAATGGAAGATTATCAACCTTTTCCTTCCTATTAATAAGCACATATGGGACGTACTGATTTGGAACGTCTTTAAAAAAATCAATTGTTTGCCTTCCAAAGAAAAGTAAGAGTTCATGGCCGTACTTTACCTTTGCGCACGATTTGATGAAAGTTATATCATTTTGTGTAACATTTAGAGAACGGCCACACTGGAATTTAAAAAAGAAATTGATTTTGGTACACTATTGAATGTGTATACTTATAATATGCAAATATTTAAGCAGTTGATAATGATAACAGGCAACTTCTACTATGAAAATACACAGGTAGGCGCTTAACGTATGGATAAAACGTAAGGCCGTGGCCCCAGTAGGTAAACTGTTAGCGGCTGACTAGTTTGCGTATCGATTTAGTACACCCTTCCATATATTTGAAATGGAGTGTCCACAATCAGCTAGTTTTCGCTCACTGTACGCAGTTTGCAGCGTTATGCGCGCTGACTATCTCAGACAGCGGCCGACTCCCACCAAAACTGGTGATTTCATTGATTTGAGTTTGCAGCTAACTCAAATTTCAGTTCATTTTTTCAGTTCTCACTCAGTCGGCCGCTAACAGTTTGCCTACTGGGGCCACGGCTTTAATATCAAGTATACGCTCCTACAGATTTTTATCGTGAGCTCCAGCGGCAGAATATTTTGTATGCAGTTATTTAGAGCAGACTTGTTGGACACTCTTATAAAACTGTCATTCGATATAAAAATGGACTGAAACACGCCGAGTAGGAACCGGGACTCATAGTTAACTATACTTACTTCGTCAGCAGCTGCATCTGTAGATTTTTTTCCCATAAGACAAGAATTAAAATCCAAAAAGGTTTGGACATTATCCTGAAATACCGCAATAGCGCATGCGTGCAGCTTATTCCCGTAGCATTCTAGTGGCCCATGCTGGCATAGTACCGACCCGTCCCATTGTATCTGTAATTTAGGTATTTATCAACTCGCTGCCGAAATTCATGGAACGTGATTTTGATGAAAAAGAGGAAGGGAAGAGGTTGAGGTTGCCTGGAAGATATTGCTACCTAGCAATAAGGCCGCCTGTTGCTTCTTATATTCTTGTTTGTGTCTATACCTTATATCTTTTTGTGCAATAAAGAATATTTGTATTGTATTGCATGAAAACGAGACCCTATTACTAAGGCTTAGCTGTCCGCTTGTCCGTCCGTCCGGTCCGTCTGTCATTAGGCTGAATCTCATACCATAGCCAGATAATTAAAAGTTTTACAAATTATGTTTACTGTTATCGTTATGACATCAAATACTAAAAATAGAATACCTTATAGTTATAATTAAGGCCCTCATAAAACAAACGTGATTTTTGGCCTTTTTTTGCTCAATATCATTAATGGATCAGTAAGTGGGTGGTAGAAATTATTAGGCTATTGTGAACCTAGTGAATGGTACGGAACCTTTCGCGTGCGAGTCCTACTCACACTTGGCCGGGATTTTTTTTAACTTTACATATATATAAAATGGTTGATTAGCTGATAGAGTATATCTAAACCTCTAATAAGAAGATTAGGTACTCAACGGAGCAAAATAAAGACATAATAAAGGTCACTATATTATTATATGGTCTCTGAAGAAGCTACTCTCACATACTATGAATAACTAAGAATAAAAAAACATACCAAAGCGTTACCAAAGGGTAAAGTGATTATCACTAAAGAGTCTTGCAGTTTCCTGAGGGCATCCGGAAATTGGGGAAATTCTTTAATGCAAAAGGGACACAGGGTCTCATAGAACAGTACCACCTCGACTTTTTCCTGCAATATATAGGTTTCAAAAATACATGAGTACAAACACTGCAACGAACATGTTGACGCAATGGTCCCCGTCAAGTGTGTGTCGGGTCTCCTACTTCCTTAGAATGTGAGGGAGGGGATGAATGCTCGCTTACGCGTCGAAGCCTGTGTGAAGGTGCCGCTTTGGTAGCTGCAATTTTAACTTCTAACTTCCCATTTACAATTATTCTGGTTTTGGACGTTGCAGACTCGAAATATATTTTGATACGATTTAGTACTTGAATAATCTAAATACATATAAACTTGCATTACAATACTTTGGTAATAAAAATATAAGTATGTAAGTATATAACTAGCGTTTCAAAAGTGTACCACTGTTCTAATTTTGAATATAGGTATTTTTATTGATTATGTTGATCAAGAGGCCTGGGTTTCTCTTGTGAGCAGGTATTCAATAACTGATGAGATGAGTATAAATATCTGTTTCAGTCTACTGTCTGATACAGATGTTTATGTGTGTCAGTGGCACAGGGAGTGATCATTTTATAGTTTAATTTTACAGAAAACCCCGAATTAAATTATAATCTACGAACAATTTATTTCGAACTCAAAAGCTTTGACAAAAATCTAAATATAACAGGTACCTAACTAAGTAATAACAGGAACTATGTACCACAGGCTATATCGGGTTAAAAACTACGTTTAGTATCTACAGGTAATGGTATCTATCTACACACCAAAGCCGCCGGCTTTTTTTACAGCTGCCATTCGTATGACGTAAAGCCGCCGGCATGCCTCTGGGCTAGGCCGGCTAGCCCAGAGGCATGCCGGCGGCTTTGGTGTGTAAATAGCATTATAAATTAGTGTCAAACAGCAAATATTAACACGATTTAAATGTGAAAACAAAATAAATATATTCGATATAAAACTACTTACGGATGCAACAGCAGCGCCAAGAACAAATACTGACAAAAATATACGAAGATACATTTTCAAAGTTAATTGTTAACAAATAAACTGTCGCCTTATATAGTATTTTTTTATTAGATAAAGGTTTATGTTAACATAACTTGATGACAATAGTTATGTATAATTTATTACCCAGGTACTATACCTACATACATACACTTCTTTATCGTTTACTAATAAATAAGTAGCCATATCTATATTTGGATGTTATCATCTTTGTAAAAGATTTTCGGTTCATGAATGTTATTATCAAAGATTTTTAAATGGTCTTCGCTACGCCATGCTGCGCTCTATGAAGAAAAAACAGCATACAAAATGCGCAACTCAATTTCGTGGCGGTATCAAATAATATGACAACTGGGCGCATCTCGGCGTAATGACTAGCGCGGTACGCCCCGATCGGCGTAGTATATAGATATAGATAAATATTTATTAGTAGTATATTTGTTAAACTTTCATCTAGAAAGCACTAAACAGATTTTAATGAAACTTCACAACATTTAAATTATACATCAGAATACCATATAAGCTCTACTATTCTGAGATATTTTGTAAATTTTCCAAGCAATGAAGGCATAAGTAGGTACTATTATAATTTATTTATTGTTTTGGTTTTCCAAACAAAGTCGCGGACAAGCTAACTATGGTCAAGTTCCTTGCGATACCAACTTAGTAGGTAATAAATTATACATAACTGTTGTCAACAATTTATGTTAAACTTTATCTAATTCAAAAATACTATATAAGGCGACGATATATTTGTTAAGTTATCTATCAATTATTGCTAGCTTGTATAAACGGTTGAAAATGTATTTTCGTATATTTTTGTCAGTATTTGTTCTTGGCGCTGCTATTGCATCCGTAAGTAGTTTTATATCGAATATATTTGTTTTGTTTTCGCATTTAAATCGTGTTAATATTTGCTGTTTGACACTAATTTATAATGCTATCTACACACCAAAGCCGCCGGCATGCCTCTGGGCTAGGCCGGCGGCTTTACGTCATACGAATGGCAGCTGTCAAAAAAGCCGGCGGTTTTGGTGTGTAGATACCATTACCTGTAGATACTAAATGTAGCTTTATACCTATATAGCCTGTGGTAAATAGTTCCTGTTATTACTTAGTTAGGTACCTGTTATATTTAGTTACTTTAGTTTTTTGTTATGTTGTTGAGTTCGAAATAAATTGTTCCTAAATTATAATTTAATTCGGGGTTTTCTGTAAAAGTAAACCATAAAATGGTCACTTCCTGTGTCACTGACACACATAAACATCTGTATCAGACAGTAGACTGAAACAGATATTTATACTCATCTCATCAGTTATTGAATACTTGCTAACAAGAGAATCGAACCAAGCCCTCCTGATCAACATAATCAATAGAAATATATTCAAAATTGGAACAGTGCTATACTTTTAAAACGCTATTTATATACTTACATACTTACTTATATTTTTATTGCCAAAGTATTGTAATGCAAGTATACAACATGGGTAGTAACTCGAAAAAAACATTTGGATTGCCCATACTTACTCGATCAGCTGATCGGATATTTTGTATGGGGAAGCCAATTTTTTTTTAAGTTACGACTCATGTTCCTTGAGGAATGTTGTTCAGTTTCATGAGGACTCTCGGTGTTTTTTTTTTTTTACTTGGTGAAATCCATCATGGATACCCTTCGTCGCGGAGAAAGACGAAGGGTTATGCCGGACTCCCACCGGCTAAAACCCCACGGTGTTCCTTCTCGCCGCCAAGTGACGGGGACACGGGAACGCTTCCGCACACATCCGCGAACCCCGTCGGCGGTGTCCGCCAAAGCAGACCCTCTCCGCGGCTAACGTGTTGAAACACCAAACACGTCAGCCGCACCTCCTCGAAGACCAACCAGTGGTGAGTGACGGACTCTCCGATTCCGCCACCCACGGTCTCCCCGCAGCGAGCCAGATTTGTGGCCCCGCTACATGCCACACGGTCGCAGAGGATAGGGAGAGCGGCCTCCGGAATACCGACACTCCTCTTCCCCTGCGACCCCACCGCGTCCGCCATCAAAAAAGGGTGGCGATCCCGTTTAGGCCGCGGGAGGTAGGGAAAGCGGCGCACCGTGATACCGGCAGTCCTCTCCCACCGCGGCCTCCACCTCTCAGCAGCTGGACTGCCCATACAGCCCAGCCACCCGCCTCAGCTGCGGAACCCCCCATAAGGCCCGCAGCCTACGCACCTTCTCAACAGCCTGTGCCGCCCATACAACACAGGCTGTCCGCCTCAGTAGCACCTCCCAATAGGTTCGCCACCTACAAAGTACCGCTTAACCCAAGCCCGACCGGAAGGCATCGGGGAGCGGTCCTCCTCGGGTTCCTCTTTGCTTCCCAGCAGATGACCAGTCCGCCGGTACTGAGCCCCCCCGCCACTACAAGGCGAGAACCCACCGGGGGGGAGATTATTCAAGTACCTACTAAATCGTATTAAAATATATTTCGAGTCTGCAACGTCCAAAACCAGAATAATTGTAAATGGGAAGTTAGAAATTAAAATTGCAGCTACCAAAGCGGCACCTTCACACAGGCTTCGACGCGTAAGCGAGCATTCATCCCCTCCCTCACATTCTAAGGAAGTAGGAGACCCGACACACACTTGACGGGGACCATTGCGTCAACTTGTTTGTTGCAAATTTGTACTCATGTATTTTTGAAACCTATTATATTGCAGGAAAAAGTCGAGGTGGTACTTTACTATGAGACCCTGTGTCCCGATGCCATTGCTGAATTTCCCCAATTTCCGGATGTCGTCAGGAAACTAAAAGACTCTTTGGACTTAAGCATTTTTGCCTTTGGTAAAGCTTTGGTATGTTTTTTTTATAATTAATTATTCCTAGTGTAAGAGTAGGTAGGTACCTACCTACTTCAGAGACTTAATAATAATATTATGTAACTATAAATTCTCAGTAGAGTCATCTTCTCATTATAAAGTCGACCAGCTAATCGACCATTTTGTATCCATGTAAAATTTATAAGAAACCGAAGCGAAGGGTTCCGTATAATAGTCTAATAATAAGGTATCCAGACATAAAATATATACTAGACAGACAGACAGACAGACAGACAGACAGACAGACAGACGGACGGACGGACGGACGGACGGACGGACGGACGGACCGACAGACAGACAGACAGACAAACAGACAGATATCAGCCAAGTCTTAGTAATAGGGTCCCGTTTTTCACCCTTTGGGTACGGAACCCTAAAAACAAAATATTTTTTGCGCAACTTCAGTTTTATGGTTTTTAAATTTACGTCCTTTGAATTTCGGCAGTGAGTTAATAAATACCCAAATTACAGATATCAGAAGATTTCGAGAAAATAACATGTCATCATGGCCCACTAGAATGCTATGGGAATAAGCTGCATGAATGCGCTAAAAATCTATTTCAGCCTGATATGGAAAAAATTGTAGACTTTAATGCTTGTCTTATTGCAAAACAATCTACGGATGCAGCTGCAGACGAAGTAAGTATAGTTAACTATGAGTCCCGGTTCCTACTCGGCGTGTTTCAGTCCATTTTTATATCGAATGACAGTTTTATATGAGTGTCCAACAAGTCTGCTCTAAATAACTGCATACAAAATATTCCGCCGCTGGAGCTCACGATAAAAATCTGTAGGAGCGTATACTTGATATTAAAGCCGTGGCCCCAGTAGGCAAACTGTTAGCGGCCGACTGAGTGAGCCGCAAATTTGTGGCGAACTGAAATTTGAGTTAGCTGCAAACTCAAATCAATGAAATCACCGGTTTTGGTGGGAGTCGGCCGCTGTATGAGATAGTCAGCGCGCGTAACGCTGCAAACTGCGTACAGTGAGCGAAAACTAGCTGATTGTGGACACTCCATTTCAAATATATGGAAGGGTGTACTAAATCGATACGCAAACTAGTCAGCCGCTAACAGTTTACCTACTGGGGCCACGGCCTTACGTTTTATCCATACGTTAAGCGCCTACCTGTGTATTTTCATAGTAAAAGTTGCCTGTTATCATTATCAACTGCTTAAGTATTTGCATATTATAAGTATACACATTCAATAGTGCACCAAAATCAATTTCTTTTTTTTAAATTCCAGTGTGGCCGTTCTCAGAATATTACACAAAATGATATAACTTTCATCAAATCGTGTGCAAAGGTATCAGTCGGCCAGTTGTTTTTAATGAGAAGTGGAGTTGCAACAATTCAATTTTTTGAAACGCTGTATACAAAACCGTACGTCCCATATGTGACTATTAATGGGAAGGAAAAGAATAGTACACTTCCATTGCTTAAATCTATTTGTGCTGCTTATAAAAAACCTCCCCCTGCATGTGCTGATAATGAATGAAATGTTGTTCTTAAAAACTTTGGTCTGTTAATAAAAATAGAATTTGTCCTATTAATGAAATAAAAAGGTATTTTCATTTACTCACTTTACTTCAAACTTGATTAATATCTATATAATTTTATTAAGACATTAATATAAATGAAATATATTGTTTTTATTTATATTACATTGATACTTTCAAAATTAAAAAAGACCAAACATTCATTACCTACTTACTTGATATGAATAACTAAAATAAAGAAAAGTCAAAATAAATGTATTCATTGTTGTTTTATTTTGAACCTTCAAATAAGATTCTCGTTTTCTATAGACAAGCTTAGCTCTGAACTATTTTATTGTAGTTGTTTGTAAGAAGACACAAAAACTAGAACTTAATTTATTATACCCCTTTGTAAATACTACAGTTACAAACTCTTTACCCTATTATATCATCATCATCATCATCATCATCATCATCGTCATCGTCATCGTCATCATCATCATCATCATCATCATCGTCATCGTCATCGTCATCATCATCATCATCATCATCATCATCATCATCGTCATCGTCATCATCATCATCATCATCATCGTCATGTCAGCTTATGGACGTCCACTGCTGGACAAAAGCCAAGGATCTCCACAACGACCGGTCTTACGCTGCCCACATCCAACGGCTTCCAGCGACTTTAACCAAGTCGTCAGTCCACCTTGTTGGAGGCCTTCCCACACTGCGTTCTATTAAATGAAAATTATTTTGGCATTTCCGATGGATGTTGGTATACGAGTAGGTACTTAACTTTCACTATCCCCCCAGTCTAATATCACTTAATTTAATTAATTAACTCATTTAATGTTAATATAGCATTGTAACTGAACTGGGAATAAATGTTTTACTAACTTACTTACTTACTTACTTGTAACGTGAATTGAAAAACTTCATCTAACTTTATATTTACATAACTGCCATTTTTCCCACGCCCCAATTATAAAACCCATCTTTAATAACCCATTGGTAATATAAACAATATAAATAAACAAGAAAAAGAGTCATTGTCCTTTAAGCATCGAGGTAAAAAACCATACAAACTTGGTAATACCATACATTTTACACCTGCGACTGGTTCCAAGGTCATCGGCGCACGCGACTTGTTCTGCCATCTTGGATTTACCGGTTAAGTTAATTGCTCGTTTTTTTTTTACTTTGTAAATTATTTAACCGTTTATTGTAAGATGACAGTACAAAGAGACTGAAATAAAAGAGAAGTTATACAAAAGGTATTTCTAAAAGAAATTTCTTCCTGCAGACCCCACAGAGAGAGAAGTGATAGCATAAAGGCAGGATAGTCACTTTACCTACAATAAACAATAAATTGTTATTAAAAGAAAAAAATATTTTGGGTTAAAAGTTGTTGGGATTGGGCTGGTCACGGCTGCCGCATGCCGAACGATCTTCAAAATTCAATTCAAAATTCAAAAATAATTTATTCGTAGGTAACATTAAATTTACACTTGAATTCGTCACAAAGTGAAAAAATTATAAAAAAAAATTATAAAAAAAACATACTTAATGATTAATTTAAAGAACAAAAAAAGAGAGAAAAACATTAAAGGAGGGAAGCTACGCTGACTTCGGAAGGCAGATTCCCCAGAGAAGAAGCCAGCAAGAAACTCTAGAGGTTGCTCTTTTTAAAAATATTGTTTACAATCATGTGTTTACAAAAGAACAACTTATATATTACGATCGTGTGGAGCAAGAGCATTTACACACCATGCCCTATTGTCATTAATAAAATCGTTAATGCTATAATACGCTCTTTGTAATATTAGGTCTTTACCTATGAAATTGCCGTTTTGTATGAAAAAATTCAAACGATTTTTTTTTCATATAATTTTTATTTGTATTAAGTGAAGTAATTACCCGTACAATCAATGCATCTTTGCCAACGCAGTGGCAGTTTATTAATGCCCTTCTTAAAGAAATCAGCTGGACGAGAGGCAACAAATTCTTCAAAGGCGTTTTGAACTGCCTCTTGGTTATTGAATTTTTTTCCAGTCAAGAAGTTATCCAAATTCTGGAAAAAGTAGTAGTCTGTAGGGGCAAGGTCCGGTGAGTACGGTGGATGAGGGAGAGCTTCCAACCCCAGTTCTTGCAACTTGGAGACCGTCATTTGTGCGGTATGAGGTCGCGCGTTGTCGTGCAGGAGCAGCGGAGACGAACGATTGACCAATGCTGGTCGGAGACGTGCCAGCTTCTCCATCATTGTGTTCAATTCTTCACAGTACACATCTGCAGTAATACTCTCCCCATTTGGTAAGAAGCTGTGATGAATCACACCGGTGCTAGACCACCAAACAGTAACCATCACCTTTTTAGGGGTAAGTTTTCGTTTAGGGCATTGTTTAGGTGCTGAACCAGGATCCAACCAACTTGCTGAGCGCTTACGGTTATCAAACAGAATCCATTTTTCATCACAGGTGACAATGCGGTTCAAAATTCCTTCATTTGTGTGTCTGTTGAGCAATGCACGGCACGTCTCGACGCGTACTTGGCGCTGGCGATCATTGAGTTCGTGGGGCACCCATTTGTCAAGCTTTTTTACCTTGCCAATTTGACGCAAATAGACCTATATTGTTTTGATGCTAACGTCGAAAGCTGCTGCTAATTCAGCCGTAGATTGAGTATCATCAGCTTCCAAGATCGCCTTCAATTCGTCTGCATCGACCAAAGTCTTCGGACGACCGCGGGGTTCATTTTTCAGGTCGAAATTTCCAGAACGGAAGCGAACAAACCAATAACTAGTGGTTCGTTGGTTTGTAGTGTTAGCTCCGTACATGTCGTTGATGTTGCGAGCCGCTTGTGCCGCGTTGCTGCCACGACGGAACTCATATTCCATAATTACTCGAATTTTTAACGTATCCATGTTGACGAAAATGATTGAAATGCAATGAAAATGTAACACTAACCAATAAACAAATGACTGTTTTTGGAAAAAGAATTCCATATTTTTAAAATGAAATTAATTTGAAATTAGAATTCTTAGCTAAACAAAAAATATTTTTAATTAAAATGGCCAGTACTGTAAAACGGCAATTTCATAGGTAAAGACCTATTATATGTTTAATTAAGGCAACACCAGCGTCCGTAGTGGAACGACCTTTGGTAAGCCCAAATTGCTGATTGTGAAGCAATTTATTTAAATTAAAATGATAAAAAAGCTGGTTAAGTACTAATTTTTTAAAAATTTTACTGAGTACAGGGAGTACTGAAATTGGCCTGTAATTGCTAGGGTCGTTTTCATCCCCGGCCTTGAAAAGAGGTATGACTTTACTATATTTCATGAGATCAGGAAATATTCCTTAATCTATACAGCTATTGAAAATTTGAGCTAAATGATATGATAGATATAGTATTAATAATAGATGCGCAGACTTTGACTGACATTCCCCAAAGATCTTCGGTTGCTTGCTTTTATGTTAATTTCTTTAAAAGTTTTAATAATGCAATTGGGACCAACATGATGAAATCTGAATTCAGCTTGGCATGCGGGTACGTTGGCTTTGAGTAGAGAGAGTGAGACTGGAGGTGAGGAATTTAGATGCTCAGTTGTTTTGAAAGGTACATTAGAAAAAAATGATTCAAATTCATGAGCCACTTCAGAATCAGAAGAGCACATTGTGCCCTGTTCATTACGCAAAGCAAAGCTACTTTGTCGGTTTTTACATTTACCTGATTCGGTGTTAATAACATTCCAAACTGCTTTAATTTTGTTATCAGCTGATTTAATTTTATTACTCAAAAAAAACGATTTAGCACAAATACAAACTGTGAAGCTAAGCGAACAAAAAAACAAAGCGAGTCACACAAACGAAGACATTTTATTAGAATGACACTTTTTAAAATTCATAACAAAACCAAAGACAAAAAAATACAAAACAGATAAAAACTCTTTTACAAACACTAATGCGTAGTGTTACATACTCCCCCTTTTGACCTAGTCTGTGCCCTCACGACAGGTCAAACTTGAAGACAACAACTTATTATTTACGTTAATGTTAGAATCGGCAGTCAACGTGTTAAAAGAAATAAAATCTGTCGAAGTCGACGTGTTAACCGATAAAGCAACCGTTGGGCTTAACATGTTAAGAAAACAAGCATTTGACGCAGTCGAAATGTTAACAAATTTAACATTAGACGCAGTCAATGTGTTAATAGGTGACGTCTTATCGAGATTTAGAGTTTTACTGGTTAAGAGACTGTTATCAATCGTTAACGAGTTATCGGACAAGACTTTCCTATGAACACAGGCTGAGTTATCATGTAAAACAACATTCGGAGCACACAAGTTAACAGGTAAGTTATCAGTAGGAATCAAAACATTGTGTAACATCGGTATTTGGCAAGCTACAGTCTCTAACGGGAAGGTCCATCGGTACGAAGTCACATGCAAAAAATGTTTGTTTATCGTTGCAGTTATCACAGTTTGATCGAATCACACCTGCCTTTCCACAGGTATAACATGACGTGGTAACACTTTTGTTCTTAGTGAGCTTCGCACACTCACTTTTGTTAAGACCGCTACGTTTACAATAGACACAGAAACGTTTACCTTAACTGTCCGTGTTGAGCGTGGCGCTTACCACCTGAGACGGATGCGAAGAAGACTGCAGGCCCGCCGACGACGACGCGCTGCCAGCGCTGCGCGTAGATCGGCCGGGTCGCTGAGTAGGGGGCTCCGCTGCAGGCGCGGGCGGTAGCGCGGGATTCGCGCGTGTCGCGTCGCGCTGCAGTGCGCCGGGTGCGCGCGCAGACTGCACGCTCACAGCGTGCGCGGTCTCCACGCAGCTTCTCGAAGACGCCTTTTCGTCTACCTCCGTCAAGGTCTCCTCCACGGCGCGTGCCTTCTCGATGAGCTCATCCAGCGTCGATACAGACTCCCTCGTGACGCGCTTGCGAATGCTTCGATTAAGCAAGCCGTAAACGATGTCGAGCTGCATCTGCTCCATCATTGGGTACGGTAACCAGGCGATGTGCGATCGAATCCGTGCAACAAAGACTTCGGTTCGAACTGTACCTTGCTCGGAACTGAATATGTCACGGAATATCTTATGCGGCGGGCGTGGCACGCCGAACATGGAACGCAAACGCGTGAGCGCGTCATCCCATGAAAAGACGGATGCCTTTATACCTCGCCACCAAATCGCAGCCTCGCCTTCTAGTAGCATGGATAGCCCCTTGAGTGCATGAGCGTCACTGACGTTGGTACATTCTTTGTATGTCTCTATCGTGTCTATAAAAGTTTCTAAAACCTCCGGTTCGTTTGTTCCGCCTCGGAAACGAGATGTGCAGCCGGAAAAATTACCGGCGGGCGCCGCGAGTTGCGGCGGCGAGCTAGGCGAGGGGCAGTGCGAATGCGAGTCGAGTGCCCGCGCTGCGATGAGGGACTCCACCAGTTGACGATTGGAGTCAGCCTGCATGCGAGCAAACGACCGCAGCATCGCCTCCATTGCCGGCGGCACACCTCCGTCTTGTGCTTCACTGTATTGTTCTTCAGTCCGTTGTGCACTTATACTACGACGTCGACCGGATCGCATTTTGTACGAACTAATGTTTTAAAAGTTATCGAAAGCTAGCAATAGCTGAGGTGGCTTCGGGCCCCACGTTGGGCGCCAATTTGTGAAGCTAAGCGAACAAAAAAACAAAGCGAGTCACACAAACGAAGACATTTTATTAGAATGACACTTTTTGAAATTCCATTCTTTGTATGTCTCTATCGTGTCTATGAAAGTTTCTAAAACCTCCGGTTCGTTTGTTCCGCCTCGGAAACGAGATGTGCAGCCGGAAAAATTACCGGCGGGCGCCGCGAGTTGCGGCGGCGAGCTAGGCGAGGGGCAGTGCGAATGCGAGTCGAGTGCCCGCGCTGCGATGAGGGACTCCACCAGTTGACGATTGGAGTCAGCCTGCATGCAGAGCAAACGACCGCAGCATCGCCTCCATTGCCGGCGGCACACCTCCGTCTTGTGCTTCACTGTATTGTTCTTCAGTCCGTTGTGCACTTATACTACGACGTCGACCGGATCGCATTTTGTACGAACTAATGTTTTAAAAGTTATCGAAAGCTAGCAATAGCTGAGGTGGCTTCGGGCCCCACGTTGGGCGCCAATTTGTGAAGCTAAGCGAACAAAAAAACAAAGCGAGTCACACAAACGAAGACATTTTATTAGAATGACACTTTTTAAAATTCCATTCTTTGTATGTCTCTATCGTGTCTATGAAAGTTTCTAAAACCTCCGGTTCGTTTGTTCCGCCTCGGAAACGAGATGTGCAGCCGGAAAAATTACCGGCGGGCGCCGCGAGTTGCGGCGGCGAGCTAGGCGAGGGGCAGTGCGAATGCGAGTCGAGTGCCCGCGCTGCGATGAGGGACTCCACCAGTTGACGATTGGAGTCAGCCTGCATGCGAGCAAACGACCGCAGCATCGCCTCCATTGCCGGCGGCACACCTCCGTCTTGTGCTTCACTGTATTAATTGTTCTTCAGTCCGTTGTGCACTTATACTACGACGTCGACCGGATCGCATTTTGTACGAACTAATGTTTTAAAAGTTATCGAAAGCTAGCAATAGCTGAGGTGGCTTCGGGCCACTGGTTGGAGCGCCAATTTGTGAAGCTAAGCGAACAAAAAAACAAAGCGAGTCACACAAACGAAGACATTGTATTAGAATGACACTTTAAAATTCATAACAAAACCAAAGACAAAAAAATACAAAACAGATAAAAACTCTTTTACAAAGACTAATGCGTAGTGTTACAAAACCTTTTTAAAAACTTTTGAATAATTTTTAACATAGTTCTGAAAGCTATCCGTGTGATTATAATTTTTAAGCTCATAAAGTTCAAAAAGTCTCTCCCTACTTTTGCGAATACCCTGAGTCGCCCAGTCACTAAATTCAAACTTCATAGTAATTTCCCTTTTTTTAACTTTAAAGATATTATCAAATTGTGTATGTAATAAATTAAAGAATTCTTTGTATAAATTATTTGGATTAGATGAAACGCCAGAATTAACGTACGACAGGTTGTCAATCAATACATTATTTAGATTATCTAATCTGCTAGACGTGATGGGTCTTGATTTAATTTTAATTTTAGTAACTGATTTTTTGGCAATAAAGCTAATAACTTGACCCGTGTGATCCGATTGAATCGCATTTAAAATAGTTTTTTCCAAATAATCTATGTTACAAAAAAAATTATCAATACAAGTAGCTGTGTTTGGCGTTATCCTGGTAGGTTCTAAAAATACATTTATCAAATTGTAAGACTTAAACTGACATACTAGCTTTCTCGAAAGACAATTATTTACTAATAAATCGACATTAAAATCGCCGCAAATTATTATAAATTTTCCTTTATTAAAAGCTAATTTTAACACGTCTTCCATAACTGACTCATAAACAGGGAAGTCCGTGCTGTTAGGGGATCTATATACGCATACAACAATGTGCTGCTCCAGCTCAACACACAATAGTTCAATTTTCTTCTCAACCGACTATCTCACCACATCGGTTCGTTCCTTTGACTTGATGTTGTTTCTAAGCAAAATTAAAGAGCCCCCTCCCGTGTGAGATTTTCGACTGAAAGCACTGGCAATATAATAATCTTTATAATTTAACAATAATTCATTTTCTTTATGCCAGTGTTCTGTTAGACAAACAATATCATATTTATGTTTTTCAAGAAATAATTCCATCTCTAAGTGCTTTTTAGTAAAACTTTGTACATTTTGATGGAATATTTTTACAATATTATGGTTATGTTTATTATTACAACGAATTCTATGATCATCACATCGAGCCTGATGAATCACACTGCTGGGACCAACGCTGGGCCTACTTAAATTCACATATTGTGAATTACGAGTGCCGGTGTCGACCACATTTACACTAAAATTGGTCGAGACTGTTGTCTTACATACTAGTTTAAAAAATGATTGTAAATTGATTCTATATTATACGCTACTAAAGTAGCGACACGTCTTTTAGACAATAAAGACAGATACATAGTATCCTGTTGTAAAGTAAAATCATGAATAAACTTATTCATGTCAAAAAAATAGATAGCATCGCTATGACGACACGTCAAATTATAAAATTGCAAATTAAATCTATGTATACGATTATTTACCGTCGTGGATAAGTTGCTGCAAAAGGGCAGCGCACAGATAATCAATTTACAACCATATTTTTCTACTATATTGACTAGAATATTAAGGCACCTATCCACATCAGGTTGACTAATATTTACACTACTTCCTACCATAATGACTAGAGTTTTATTGCAATCTAGGCTGTGTGTATTAATTTTATCTATAATTTTGGGCAATGGCATTTCTGGATAACAATAATTAGTTACCTTGTGATCAATTTTGTTACATAATAGAAGTCCAAATTGAGTGCCTAGCCTATCAGAGTATACTAACGTTTCCCTAGGAGATACTAAATGACTAGAAACTAAGTGACTAGAGCGGGGAGACGGGACAGACGAGTTAGCGATGGCAGCGACCGATTTCGTTGTACTACTCAGTGACTCAGAGCGGGCCGCGGTGGCGGGGGCGGCGGGGGTGGGGGGCGGCCTCTTGACCGCACACGCGTACGACATCCTGGTCGGTGGCACGACAGTGGGTACGGGAGCAACCGCGGGCTTCGTGCATTCAGCGCGACCCGAGGTGACGACGGGTGTCTTTGCTGCTACTTGTCTTCTACCTGCAGCTGATGTCGTGGCTGATGCTGTACCTCTGGCTACCGCAGGCCCACTGGATGCGACTGGTCTCGTACGAGCGGCAGGTCTTGAGGTAACCCCAGCTCTGATGTTGTTGGCGGGCGTGTTAGTAATGGCTGCGGTCGGCAAGCGCACTTTAGCCGTGGCTGGTCCCCGCGCAGGCAGCACCGGGCTCGTCGATGCGAGAGTGTTACAGGAGTCGGCGACAACGGGAGTATCCGAATCCTCCAACAGCACATTCGCAAGCTCTTCGTCATCAGCTAGAATAACTTTTATAAGTCGACGATACTCTGCTGCCTCCTTCTTCCAGGTATTAACTTCAGCTCGAGATTGCACGAGTTGTTGGTAGCAAGCTAGGTATTCTTCTCTGGTAGCCTTGCAGGTCGCAGTGATGTTATCGATACCTAGCTGAAGATCTTGAGCTCTCTTCATTAATGTTACTCGTCCTACCCTCTTAGAGTGTCCTTTTAAATACATTTTAAATAGCTTTAAATTATATCTCGATTTCTTCAGTATGTTCTTCATTCTGCAGTACTTAGTTATTTTCCTCGATGAAGCTGGCATCTTCTTCTGCGTCGGTGTGTTTGAAAGTTCGTCGAGCAGTGAGACTGCATGGGCATTCTGGGCACTTTCTATCTCACGTTGGACAAATGATATTTGACCACGTGCCTCCATCAGTAGATCTTCAAGGTGTCTAATTCTGTCCTTAGCTCCATCCAACTCCAGCCATTGGGATTCCAAGGACTTGACTTGGTGTTGTAGTCGCTCAATTTCGATCTGGTCCTCATCTCTCGTTGTCCTGAGTAATGAGATTTTCTTATCTTGAAGGATCAATTTTGCCTTTAGATTTCTTATTTCAATCTCATTCTCAGGTTGTTGAGCTCATCGGCCCTCCTCAGGTCATCCTGGGTCTTCTGGAGCTTCTGCTGTAATGCTATGCTACTGCGTGTATTCATCTTGGTTAAATAGGCTGAAAAGACAAATAGAAAAGCTAAATATAATAGGTTGGGGAAAAAGTCTTTTCGCATATAGTATGTATGAACTTGTATTAAAATCTCTTTGGCTATACCATTTGTATCTGGCTGGTTTTGGTATCATTAAAAAGTTTTAATTTTAAAGAAGGCACTTCCAAATTCAAATTAGGAATTTGTGTGATTTTCATTTGTTATTGTTGTTGTTAAAATGAGTGAATCTAAAGAAGAAATTCGATACATTTTAAAATTTTACTATAAAAAAGGTAAAAATGCAACTCAAGCCGCGAAAAAAATTTGTGATGTTTATGGACCTAATGCAGTATCTTTGAGAGTAGCGCAAGTTTGGTTTAAGCGTTTTCAAGCCGGAAATTTTGATATCAAAGATGCATCTCGCTCTGGTCGCCCTGTTAAGGACAAAATTGATGCCATTTTTGAAAAAGTGGAGCAAGATCGGCATATTAGTAGTTACGATGTAGCTGAAGAACTGGCAATTGACCACAAAACGGTTTTGACTCATTTGAATAAACTGGGTACACTAAAAAGCTCGATATTTGGGTGCCTCATGAGCTCACTGAAAGAAACTTAATGAACCGTGTACTCATTTGTGATTCTTTATTACGACGTAATGAAACCGAACCATTTTTGAAAAAGCTGATAACTGGTGATGAAAAGTGGATCACATACGACAAGAACGTGCGAAAAAGATCGTGGTCAAAGGCCGGTCAAGCTTCACAGACTGTGGCAAAACCCGCGTTAACTCGCAACAAGGTAATGCTGTGTGTATGGTGGGATTGGAAGGGCATCATTCATTATGAGCTGTTACCGCCAGGCAGGACCATCGATTCAGAACTGTATTGCGAACAATTGATGAGATTGAAGCAAAAAATTGAGAGAAAGCGGCCAGAATTGATCAACAGAAGGGGTGTGGTTTTTCACCATGACAACGCTAGACCTCACACATCTTTAGCCACTCAGCAAAAAATACGAGAGTTTGGCTGGGAGGTATTAATGCATCCGCCGTATAGTCCTGACCTTGCACCTTCAGATTTTCATCTGTTTCGGTTTCTGCAGAATTCCTTAGGCAGTGTCAGGTTAACATCACGAGAGGACTGCCAAAACCACTTGTCGCAGTTTTTCGATCAGAAGCCTCAAAATTTTTACAGCAATGGGATCATGTCACTACCAACAAGATGGCAAAAAGTTATGGAACAAAATGGCACCTACATACTTTAGTCAAATGTAAATAAACTATAAAAAAAAACTTTTTGAATTTTCATATAAAATACGAAGAAACTTTTTCCCCAACCTAATATGTATAGAGGAAGAGTAATTATAATTATTTAAGAATTATAATGTAATTGTAGGTAGGTAATAAAATAAATACAATGTAGGTATTTAAAACAAGTCAACTGATGTAGGTATATGTGCTAAAGACAGATTAAGTAGACACTATTGTCAAGTAATTGTGTAATTTAAGGCTACCCAAACATGAACAAAGTATCTCTGAACCTTGAAATAAAGTAGGAAGATATATGATTTGAATTAAGAGAAAAAAAAGACAAGTTAAATATGTATATAAGATGCAGTTATAAATTGTGTTAGTTGCATACAGATACCTACACAAGTCAGTAATTAATAGTATGTGAGTATTTATAAAGTATAGGTCACTATAATTACTTGTACTAAATATAAATTTAAGTACTCTAATTGAGTTCAAATAAGTATAATTTCCTTAAGAAATAGTCCTCAATATCTGCTTCCACAAGTATGTCAAGCAAACAGAGACTAGATTAGGTTAGGTCTAAACAGGCAACTAGTGTAAGTCAGCTGTTAGTCTTCAACTTCGCTTCCACAGTTCGTCAAGCAAACCGAGACAAAGGCGACCTTGACCATCAAGTTTCTCGAGGAAACTATCAGATGTTTACCAAGTTATATACTTTAAGTACTGACACTATATAATTATAAAGTGTTTTTAATAAAATAGTATATAAGTATAGGTGGTAAATCAGGTAAAACAAAAGAAATACTCCCCCGGTTTATCCGTTAGAATTCAATTCTATTGTTCAATTGACAGCTGAGCCGGCCGGTGTGAAGCGATGATTGTCGAGTTGTTTTTTTGTTGAAAACACAGTTGTTACACTAAACTTTTTAGTTAAACACTTAATTTTACTTAAATACTACACTTTACACATGTAAATTTATCGAAATTAACTTAATAACGAATTAAAAACTAATTAAATACAGCACAGATGATTTTTATGACAGCTCCGTTCAGTGTTGCCCGACCAAAAAAAGATCTCTGGGCAATCACAGCAGCCCAATGGCAACCAACAGCCAAAAGACCTCGCGGCAGACCACGAAAAAGGAGGCGAGATGAGCTGGACGCCTCTTGGATGTCTGGGTAGAGGCAGCCCAGGATAGGTTACCGTGGAAGAAGAGGAGAGAGGCCTTTCCCCAGAAGTGGGACACCGATAGCTAGATAGGATAAAAGTCGTTAGCTACTTAGGTTGAAATTTAAAAATCTTAGTTTTTTTGTGTTGGATATGCTTTTCGATAAGTAAAACTTTACCATTTTGTTTGATTATAATTTTATATAAGTATTGATCCGTCACGCCTGTCTCCCATTGGGGTAGGCAGAAACAACTTCCTTCTACTATGACAACTTTATTGTCCTAGTTTATTAGTTAAATCCTACTGAGTCATGAGATGTTAAAGGACAGATTACCTGATGACTAAGAAGTAAGTTTAGGGTTTCTGGAAATACCCTTCTACTCTATATTATTGCTATACTTACTACTAAAGGCCGCCCGCGACTTCGTACGCATTAATCGTCATATCTTGCAAAATTTACTCGATATCTCAAAATAATATAGCCCATGTGCTATTCTGAAGTCTAAGCTACAATATAGAAAAGTTTCATCAAAATCTGTTCAGTGGTTTTTGCGTGAAAGGGAACAATCATCCACCCATCCATTCATCCATTCATCATCGGCACAAACATTGACATTAAGTGCCCTGAACACTTATTTTCAGTCAGTTGACATCTCGTAACATTCGTGTGATTGAAATTGTTATCGTCCGTTGACGTCAAGTGACGTCGTGTTGTAAAGTGACGAGGCCGGCACGAGCCAAGGCCGGTCGTCTCAGCACCACGGTATTACCCGACCTTCGCTTACATCACACACTGACTCAGACGGATTAAACGGATACATCCACTAGCATATACCTTGAGAAGACGCGTGCCAAATAATTATGAGACAATTATCCGGTATTGTCTAGGCATTTGTTTTGAAATGTGTTTTCTCCGAAAAAAAACTGGCCAAGTGCGAATCAGAGTCGCGCAGGAAGGGTTCCGTACCATTCACTAATAATATCGAGCAAAAAAATCACGTTTCTTACATGGGAGCCCCCCTTAATTATGATTATTATTATTGTATTTTTAATATTTGTCGTTATAGCGGCTACGTTAATACATCATCTGTGAAAATTTCAACGCTCTAGCTGTAACGGTTCGTGAGTTAAGTACAGATAGACAGACGGACAGCCGAGTCTCAGTAATAGGGTTCTGTTTTCACCCCTTGGGTACCTACGGAACCCTAAAAACGTAGGTGTGAAATAAATGAACTTTCAAACAATGTGGTGATATCAATGGATATAGGATATAATTATGTAGACACGAGTCGTGCCAAATAATTATTTCGTAATATTCTTAGCATTTTCTATTATTTAAAACACGTGTTTTCTTGGAAAAACGATTAAGTAGGCGTTGAATTTTTTTTTATAGACATCAATGAAAATATCGAGACGAAACATGTGAATTCATTATTTCGTAATAGTCTTGGTATTTGCGTTTCTCCGGAATAGATATATTATTCAAATATTATTCATTCTCAGAATTATAACATTTTATAGGTTAAGAAGTAGGCGTGTGATCAATGAAAATGTCACGTAATTGTCTGAGTATTCCATTTCTGCGTTTTGCTATTGTAATGCGTTCTTAAACTGTTTCTCACCGTATTATGCAGGTAAACTTAGTCAAGGGCGTACATAAAAATAAAGTTATAGAATAAAAATAATCGGCATTATATAAATTAAATAGGTATATTTTAATAGGTGTAGTAGCTAAATACCGATTTATTGATTACCTACATGAATCTAACGAAATCTTGCACACGATCTATTTTAGCTGGAATTTAATGAAAAGTGATTTCAGAAGATAGGTTGAAAACCAGCTTCCCTCTCCTGGCCAAAAGAGTTATTGTAAAAGATGTTTTATTGCTACTAGACCTAAGTAGACTATTTCAACCAACTGAATCATTTGGACCATGTTTAAGTTTGATATAGTAGTGTCACCAATTGCTATAGAGCTGGGAATATACAGTGCTACAAGGATCTTTTGGCTGTGGCTTTTGGATGTGGTGGAAATCGGAACTAACGATATCGTTTTGAAAATTGACACTATTTTGAGTTATTTATTTACCACCCACGCCCTCCTTACAGTGTCACTCAAGTACCAATAGATCCTTGTAGCACTGTAGACAGAGCTTATTCATCCTGAAATGGAGACCAGCTTGATAAGTGTAGATATGTGTGCGTGTACGCAGAAACTCATAATATCTGAAACACTCCATTTACGGTCATCCGATTTAGTAAGGTGCTGAATGAGTGACGATGAGTAATCACTTAGCGACATACTGAAATCAGTAGCTAAACCATGAAACGATTATGAATGCCTGACAGATGTATTGAGTAACTGTTTAATTTTAGACTTCGTAGTAGGTCTAGTTGGAAGTTCACCATGGCGTCATCTATGTACTTAATCGAAGCTGAAATATTTTCGCTTCATAATGCCTGGAAATAAAATTAATTAGATACTTAAATTATGTATTCCTATGTTATTGATCGATCATTGACCTGTTAATATTGTCATAATAAAGACTTGAAATATGGCTAGGTAGGGAATACTATTCGTCTCTCTTTTCGTATGTAGCTTTTAGTATGTTATAAATATGTGAAATGTAAAAAATGGGGTTTATTCGTTCCTCATTGGATTAATTTTTAATTGAGCCCAACTTTACTATCGACCGAGAGAAAGTCTGTGGTCGGGCTCTTTAACCAAGAATTAAAATAAAAAATAATCAAATTGAAACCTTCAATTACAAAATATTACACATATTGTGTGGCGTTTGCTTCGCATCGTAACAGTTTCATAATGATTCATCTTTATTCGGACTTCCCACGGTGCACGCCGTTTCTGCACAAATTAACTAAATATACAGCGTGTTTCAACAGGAAAAATAAAAAAAAACTTGTTAAAAAGTCATATTTTTGTTTTAACACGAGCCACATTTGTGTAAGGTACGTCGCAAAAAAAAACTTCATCATCATCATCGTCAGCTCTTTTAACGTCCCCAATACAGGAATACGAGCCTACTCTCATACATTTTTAACTTAATGATATTTTTACTTAATAACTTCTGCTTTCTGTGATAAGTGGCCTCCATGTTTTTTTTAGCCTATGTTGCCCCACTGCTAGACAAAAGCCTCTCCCATGCTTCTCCACAGATTTCTCCATAATTATGTATTGCAAATTATTTATTTAATAATATTTCTATCCATTTAGCTGTCTCCTGAACAGCCTGTATATCTAATTATCACTCAATAACCAGTTTACAACTCGCATGGCATCTTGTCGCGTGGCGTTCTCAATTATAATTGCTGGGGATTCCCTTACGATCGGCTTGTTTCTAATCATATGGTAGAGATGAACTATTAAATTTAATATTGCAAGAACTTATTTCTCAAGGCTAAACGATATTTTAAAGATACAAAGCAAATATTTACTGCCGATTTCACCTACAGATAAAATTTCACTAACAGATAAAACTATGTCTATTTCATAAAACTTGACGTTTTAGTTTAGAGAGAAACAGGTATAAAATATCTGTCAGATAAATTTTATCTGTAAAACGTGTGAAACGGGCCCTTATTTTTTTTAAATAATACAAACAGCAAGTTATAAAATATCTGTCAGATAAATTTTATCTGTAAATAGTGAAACGGTCCCTTATTTTTTGAATAATACAAAATAGCAGAGAGCAAGTTAAAGATTAATAGGGGGCCTTATTGCTGGATAACATATATGTAATAGAGAAAGATGTATTGCTAGCTATTGTTGTTAACTTAGCATTATTTATATTGATATTTACTAGTATAAACCAGCGTTGTACAAGAATCGCAGAAAACTAAGAAGCTTGTAACTGTGGACCAAACCAACTTCCAAAATGTGCTGGACTAGTGCGCCATAGATTTACTATGATGATAAGGGTCGTCGGTTACTGGTCATTGACTTTAATGTAGATATCTTTAATAACCAAAGAATTGAATGAAATTTGTATGAGCCAAAATTTTGAATTTCGAAATGATAGTAAAATGCACGTAATATCTTATATAGTACTCGTCAGACATATAGGTAATAAAGTAGTTACCTACTTTCCATCAATTTATATCATACGCAGGTCGTGTGCCGAACTACGTCAGAAGTGACTCACAAATTGGTGATATCTGGTCAACAGGATAATCAATTGGGTGTTCGTCATCTCCTCTACCTAGATACTTATGATACCTTGGTGTTTTGTTCGATTTCCTTCTTATAACAACGAATAAAAAATTGTTGGGTTTTAATAGACACTCTGCCTACTTCGATGGCAAAGGGGTAACAGATATGTATGTATGTAAGGGCTGGTAATATAACTATATCCTCTTGTATGCGTGTATGGATGTATGACATGTACGTGTATGTATCTATGCATGCATGTATGTATGGGCTTGTATGTAGAGATAAGTACTTATATCCTGACCATACCAACCTACACTACTTAATTTTAAGCCTAGGTTTGAATGTATCCATGGACTCAAAAGTATCAAGATTTGACGTAAGAAACAATTTAAGGTTAGGTTAGCAAAACTACGATGGCCTTCGATTTGAACCCACCTAAACTTAGTGGAGTCAGTTACACCACAAACAATTTACGAATTGGTAAAAGTTGCAACAGCAACAGCAGCAAACAGCGCAGCTGCGTTGCAGTAAGTTGCAGTTGGTTGTTGCATGGGCTTTCTTTTTACGAATTCGTTAAAAAAGTAATATAACTAATATAACATGACTAAACATATATAAAAACGTGACCAAATATAATATCTTAAAATGTTTATACAACAAGAAACTAAGCCACTTTACTATATTTTCCTCACTGTTGCCACTAAAACACTCGAGGAAGACCCGAGGTGACATTTATACCTGTGTTAATACAAAACCATCACTTATATAAAAGAAATCAACGCCAAGGATTCCCATTAAAACGTCATTATTACGTTTAGGGAAATATTTACGTATATTTCATTCTAGTGCATTAATTAATGACACACGGAATTGTGGTTTACAATAATCTCATTCATTGACGAGTATTACAGCATAAACGGTATTTGCGTTTCGTATTATTGCATTATATTAAGCTAATAATCCTGCTAATATTATGTCAATGTTTGTGCCGTTGGATGGGAGGATGTAAGGATGTTTGTTAATCTTCCACGCAAAAACCACTGAAATAATTTAAATGAAAGTTTACGACGTTGTAGCTTGCATATCAGAATAACACATAGGGTATATTATTTAATACCTATATAAGTTAACTAGAGGCTGCCCGCGACATTTTAGGCATTTTTCATCATATCTTGGAAAAAAAAACATCAAATCCAAAGATAATATAGCCTATGTGGTTATTCTGATATATAAGCTACAATATTGCCAATTTTATCAAAATGTAAGTAAGTAGTTTTTGCGTGAAACAGTAACAAATATCCAGCCATCGGCACAAACATTGACATTTATAATATAAATGATAGAAACGTACGAAGTCGCGGGTAGCCTCTAGTTATTTATATTATATTACATATTGGTAACGTACCTAATTAATAATTAATTCACGTCATTTACCGGCGTTTGATTCATCATTCATTCATGACACCTTCAATTAATTTAATACGTATATTATTGTACGTTTAAAATGATAAGTAGTTGTACGTTTTAGTAATATTGGAATTTGCGTACCATGTTTACAGCCGATTTACGAAATGTTTCAAGTTGTATCAAAATTTGCGTTTTTTAAATTGTTAAATTGGTAAAATGAAATGTTTGGTACAATCGACATTTAAACTTACTTGGATTTTTATAAATCAATTCTTTGAGGAAAATATTTTTTGATCGACCACACCTCAGATTCAAAAGTTAGGTTTTTTATAGGTAATTGCTATAAAACCCAAATACTTAAAAAATCCAAAATAAATCAGCTATTATCCTACTACGGGGACACATTTTTAAATATTTTTATCCCTAAAAGACTCCATAGCAAAAAAAATAATAATATTAAGCACACATATTTTTTTAATATTTTAATAGAGAAGCTGTTTTATTATCATTAGACTGACGTTCAATTTCAATATTTGCATCTAATTTGCCAACACCTAACATTTCTATTCAATTTCCATACTTAACCCATCTCAAGCCAAAACCACTTTCAGTAGAGTCTTTGCTTCAGTCGTAGAGCAAAAACTCTTTAAGATATGGTAATAGGTAAAATCTTGCCAAGAAAGGGGCGGAGTTACTTCCTGTTGCCAACAGCTTGTGCAGTTGTAAATCTAGAGGCTGTATTGCTGAGTTATAAATTAAAACAGCGTCCGAAACGAGATTTGATTGAGTTCTAGAACTAATCCAGTCCTAAGTGTTAAATCGTAGAGAAAATTAATGTCATCGACATGGACATGGCATTAACCTGAATTAGTTCTAGAACTATATAAAAATCTCGTTCAAAATGACATGACATGGACATGACATTTACCTGAATTAGTTCTAGAATTATAAATCACGTTTTGTAATAACGCTGAAACGGTCTTCTTTAATTACTCTTAGGTACTTTAAAACTGTTACCTAAGAATAAATTAGTAAAGTAGTTTCGAAGTTTAATGAAACTTCATTAAATCAGAATAGAACTTTAACTGAAAGTTTTTATACGCCTGTGGAATAAAACTAAATTACTTAGGTAAATTAAAAAAGAAACTGATTTTGTCAAAAATCTGATTAAAAATACTCAAAGTAATAAAACGACACGAAGTAGTCAAATGAAATTGACGGTTTTAGATTTAATGAAGCCTTAACTTAATTCATCTTGTTGATGCTAACTGGGACACTTAGTAACATTATAAAAAGCCAAAGCAACTGAACTGGCAGTGGGAAAAACAGATGACAATCACAACAAAATTGCATACAGAACACTTA
The DNA here is from genome assembly GCA_947563765.1 of Anarsia innoxiella. Lineage (NCBI taxonomy): Eukaryota > Metazoa > Arthropoda > Insecta > Lepidoptera > Gelechiidae > Anarsia > Anarsia innoxiella. Next base: position 2,245,554 of record OX387413.1, read on the forward strand.
CTTTACTCAGAATATTATAAATAGTGAATAAATTACTTGAAGGAAAATCTATTCGCCAAAGAAATAACAATGTTTTACTAGGTAATAGTTTTTACACGTGACTTTAACGAGTAAGCAATTATTTATTTATAGGTTGCCTCTTGTTGTGTCATTTGCGTACAATTTTTACACTTTTTTCTATGCAACGCAAAAAAATATTGTTTATGCCAGCAGCTATTTATAGTTGTGCATTATAATGGAAAAGGGCTTGAGTCAGGAGTCGGGATAGCTTTTTTCTCCTCGGTGAAAATAGCCTATTAAGATGTCCGTCATAATCTACCAATAAAACTGAATAAAACCAAGAAATATGGGTTGACATTATCTTTACATACAATAGCCAAATCGGCATTAGTACCTATGGGAAAACAAAAATAAAAGCCGTTATTTTTGTTACCTGTAGCAACGTTTACTGAAAAGTTTGAAAAATTCAAAATTAGAACCGGAATTAAAACAATACTGCACGGTTAATCAAGGGTGTCTTTTGGAAATCTCCTTGAAAAACTCAAAAGCTTTTACGAGTTTTAATCAATCGCAAAAGAATAATTTAAACAATAAGGTCATCATCATCAATTAACTTAAGAGGATTGTGAAGCATGTATTTCTCCATACAAACGCCCATAACTTTTCCCCCCCTTAAACGTAGTCCGATTGTCATGATTTTTGGCAATTATACGGACCCAATAAAGAACTAGGTCCGTACGTTTTGATTTTTTTTAAATATATTGAGTATTTTAAAAGTTATGAGCATCTAAAAATCAACTTTTTTGACTTTAAAAGACTTGTCGGTGGAGCATTCGCCATTTAGGCCTATCCTCTGCCAGTGCCTTGATTAACACGTTCAGTGCGAAACAGGGCTTAAAACACCCTGTCCGTGTCTCGTCTTTGTAGCGGTAAGAAAAAACTTGAACTTCTCTGTCGTGCGGGAGGCATAACTTCCATTTGGTTCAGAGTAGGAGAGAGATAACTATAAGTTTGTGATGTGCTATTGATTCCTAGTTCCATGGTACATCAACCTTAACGCCGGGTTTGTTAGACCTCGTGCCGCACTGAACAAATAATTTACTAACACAGTGCGGAACGAGGTTGCGAACACCTCGTATCCCAACGCACCTCGTACCGCACTTCACGCTAGCTTCATGCGGTTAGTGTTGTGCAACGCATTCAATGCTGCGCACGCAACAAAGTGACAAATGATGTCGTAGTCATGGCTGAAACCCTGGAAGACCTCGGAAAAATGCTCGATGACCTCAGCAGAGCCTCTCAACAAGTGGGTTCTAAAATGAACATGGAGAAGACGAAAATTATGTCGAACTCTCATGTCACACCCACTTCAGTAAGAGTAGAAAGCTCTGCGCTCGAAGTTGTTGACCAGTACGTTTACCTAGAACAAACAGTCCAGTTAGGTAGGTCCAACTTTGAGAAGGAGGTGCCTCGACGAATCCAGCTCGGCTGGGCAGCGTTTGGGAAGCTACGGAACATTTTCTCGTCCAAAATACCGCAGTGTCTCAAGACGTAAAGACGAAAAGTCTTTAAGCAGTGCGTGTTGCCAGTGATTATTGCCTACCATGTTTCAATGAAAAACACCAATAAAAGGAATACAATTTTAAAAAATCGATATTTTTTTCCCATCACTAAATAATATGTAAACCTGCCATTCTTCAGTGCGATACGGGATATATTAGACCCCACATTTTATTTTATCTATAGAAACTAAACTAATTAATCTAACCACGGGCGGCGGCAGATTTAGATAGATTATTTCAATGTTAATAATAATCACGACCAAAAGTCGTCCTCTACGTCTTTTTTGGCCCCAAAAAGAGGATTTTTGTCTCTTACGGGAAGTGGGGTTTAATATGCCTCGTGCCGCCACAACCTCTTGTATAGTACAAGGTTTAAAATGACCCGTAACGCAGTAATGGAATGTACAGATAAATCTGTGCCGCTCGGAACGTGTTAAGTAATTAAGTAGATACCTAATTTAAAAATAATTTTAACAATACTTTATTGCGCAATAATTAAAATCCCAACAGTTTTGTATCATAACATTACCCTTTATGAATCACAATTTCTAATGACAATATGAACATTGTTCGACCGCATACTATTTCCGAAGTATAGTCATTCTATTGAAAAAAAAAACCAGAACTAGGGAAACAAATCCACAACGAAATTGGAACAAACCAAGCTGGAATCGTCACATGATTAATAATTATAGTAAATGGCAAGTCATGGCCACATTTTTTTAGTGCGTAAAATGTATGAAATTATGTAACTTTACGTACATACATAACCGTCACGCCTCTCTCCCATTGGGGTAGGCAAAGATCACTTCCCTCCACTTGCTACGATCCAAACACACTTAACTACGTATACATAATACATTTCACTTTATCCAGTTCGTTATTAAGACTTATGAAAGACGGGTTCATTTGTAAAGATATTGAGACACTTATCCTGCTTATCAAATAGGTAAAAATAGGTATCCATTATAGATAGGTATATAGGTACTACTGAGATATATGATAGGTACTTAGACATATATTAGACATTTGAGACATAAAACCTTACTTATTTTCCTTATTTTGAACCTTATTGGATGTTCATTTGACTCTGAAGTAATTTGCTGAGCGATTTTCTTCTAATAATTATGTATTTTACATTTGAAAATCTGAATGTGTTCATCGACTTATGATGCTGACCGTACCTACAATGGTTTAGAGACATAGAGCAATCCTGCTTTTCAAATAGATATCATATTATCAGTATACGACCTGTAGAGAGCTACAGGATGCCACACTGCGTCATAGATTCTTTTATTTAATAAGGAAATCGTACAACATTCGGCAATTGTCCTCTCGATGTGTCCTTGCTAGAATTGTAGTACGTTCGTGTACCTACGTTTATGTGTCCAATGACATATAGATCCTTGTAATAGGAAAATATCTATAGGTACTATTAAGGGCCGTTACGCATGCGAATCAATCGCCTATGCTGTTTGACGTTTAGGATTGATTTTAACAGGTTTTTATGTCTGTAATGGAATCTACACACCAAAGCCGCCGGCTTTTTTGACAGCTGCCATTTGTATGAGGTAAAGCCGCCGGCCTAGCACGGCGGTATGCCGGCGGCTTTGGTGTGTAGATAGCATAACGTAGCTACTACATTGTAACAAACTCTATTCAAGCTCATTATCATCAGCCTATTGCAGTCCACTGCTAGACCATCAGTGACTTCAAGCTTTTCAGAGTTATTTTACACTCATTTAAAATGCCTTTTATTATGTTCCTAGGTCACTCTAGGTGATGATTTCATAACTTTTACAGATTATCTCGTATAAATACATAGCTATGCGACAAAGGTATAGACTTTTGCCGAATTTCTTGCAGTAAAATCGGCACTAAGCACTTAGCTAACGAATTTTGTATCTAAATTTTATTAATGTTATTATAAAATGCGGTCTAAATATAGTTCTAGAACTAATTCAGGTAGGTATATAATAATAGTTCTATAACCATATTTAAACCTGCTTTTTTTGTAATAATGCTGTAACTACGAGTATTTTCTCGTAAGTATATGAAGTAACTAACAGTTTTGTGTCAATTCTCGTATACTCGTAAAAAGATATTCGTTAGTAATAAGACACGACAATTGGTGATGAAAAATGTAGGTCTTCTTGTCTAGATGTGTCATTTCATTAAATGACGTCTCTACTCTGTACAGGAATGAGTACCCGTGACTCAAAATATAAAAATATGACTGGATGTGATGTAAGTAAGTACTTATGTACATTTTAATTGTATAGGTAGAAAGACAAACTACTTCATGGGATGCATATTTTTATAATCTCACTAATCCTGCTTGTAAAATACCTGTTTCGATAAATAAACATCCATCCACATATTATTATAATATTAGTTCCATATTACTGAGGCGATTGATGAATGTGAATGAAGCGAAAGAAGTGTGTTTGGATCACAGTAAGTGGGTCCCTTCCCCGATGGGACAGAGGCGTGACGGATATGTATGTATGTATGTATTTTAGGTCAGAAGTTTAAAATAGAAACATAACAACAAACGCTTTCGAAAAAAAACTGAGAGCGTACCTTACAGAAAAAGTAACTGCAAAGTTTTTTTATCTTTGAATCAATCAATTGTGTTTCAAAAATAACTCATTCTGTGTATTTTGCTCTTTCCCTAAAAGTTACCTTTCTTTTCTTCCGTTGATGAAGGTTCATGAACTCTAGTAAGAGAAAATGGAAGTGGAATGGTACCAGGATAAAAATAAAAGACACTTTTATTTCTAAAGTGTACCTTTTTTATTGTCACCGTCTTCCTTTATTTTATTGTATACCTTTTTTTTTTTAGTAGGAGACTCTATCCCCGTTATTACAAAATGCGTTTTAAATCAAATAAATATAGTTCTAGGACTAATGTCATTTTTTGACGCTTATCTATAGCCGAAACGTAATTTATCTGAGTTAGTATAGTAAAGTTTTAACTTTATAGGTATAAAACTCGTTTTTTATTACATTAAGAGGGTAAGTATGTAATGCGAAAATATATAAAGCTTATTTATTTATTGTTTATTTAACAGTTTATTGTAAGATGATAGTACATAGAGACAGAAAAAAAGAGTATTATACAAAAGGTACAGCATATTTCTAAAAGAAATTTCTTCCTGCACACCCCACAGAGAGAAAAGCTTATAAGCAGCTTATTTTTTAACCGACTTCAAAAAAGGAGGAGGTTCTCAATTCGTCTGTATGTATAATATTTTTTTTTTTTTATGTATGTTCACCGATATTTTCGTCAATTATAGACGGATTTCAAAAATTTTTTTTTTGTTGGATAGTGTTCACTTCTGAGGTGGTCCCATTTTCACCAGTCCAGGATCTGATGATGGTATCCAGGAGAAATCGAAGGCAACCACCGAAAATTGTATGCTCGTATGGTGTTTTTACCCGACTACGGCAAAGCCAAAAGGAAGGGTAATGTTTTTGGCAGTCTATGTATGTACGTATGTATGTATGTATGTTTGTTTGTTTGTATGTATGTATGTATGTTCCACCGTAGCGTCTAAACTACTAAACCGATTTTAATAAATGAGGTGTCAAAAGATTTGTAATAATACAGCGGGTGACATAGGATACCTAGTTTTGCAATAAGTTTAATACTTTGCCCACTAGTGGGCAAAAAGTCACGAAGAAAAAAATAAAGTTTGTAAATGGTGTTGTGTGGAATATCAAAATCAAGAGCTCAGCGAGTACATTCCAAAAATATATATATCACTAGGTTTTGCGCACGGATTTGCTTGTAAACTAGTGGACAAGAAGTCGCGACGAAAAATATAAAATTTTTAAGTGTTATGTACTCTATCAAAAACTTTAACACAACTAAAAATCATGAAATAAACTGACTTTTAAAAAAAAAGTAAACCGACTTCAAAAAAAACACAAATGACAAAAAATTTAACCAGACAAAAGCATTACCTACATAACTAAAAAGCGATAAATAACCTAATTTATCTACTTAATGCATATTACATATATACAATTATTTAAATATTTACAACTTAATACCTAATACTTTAACAAAGTCATCTTTAACTATTTAAATATTTACAGTTATCACTCATTTTTAGGGTTCCGTACCTCAAAAGGAAAAAACGGAACCCTTATAGGATCACTTTGTTGTCCGTCTGTCCGTCTGTCAAGACCCTTTTTCTCAGGAACGCGTAGAGGTATGAAGCTGAAATTTATATCAATTACTCAGGTCTACTGTCCCTTGAAGCTGTGAAAAAATCAAACTTCTAAGCCAACGCAATCAAAAGATACAGCCATTTATGCCGCAAATTTTCGACACTTGCAAGGGAATCAAAACCTACAGGGTGCTTCCCGTGAACTCAGAATCTTGAAATTTGGTACGAAGCAACGTCTTATAGCATAGATAAAGGAAAAATTACGAAAACCATAAATTTTTAGTTACATCACAAAATATATTTTTTTTTAATAATCTTAAACTTACTACCCATTTCCTCATAAACGCGTAGAGGTATTAAATTGAAATTCATACCAAATACTCAGGTCTATAATACCTTTAAGCTGTAGCAAAATCAAACTTCTATGTCAACGCAATCAAAAGAAACAGCAATTTAAGCTGCATATTTTGAAACTCGCAAGTACTTGCAAGGGAATCAAAACCTAAAGGGTACTTCCAGTCGACCTTGAATCTTGAAATTTGGCATGAAGCAACGTTTTATACCACACATAAAGGAAAAATTCCGAAAACCTTAAATTTTTTGTTACATTACAAAATATATATTTTTTAATAAATATAAACTTATTACTTTTTTCCTCATGAACGCGTAGAGCTATCAAGTTGAAATTCATATCAAATACTTAGATCTAATTGCCTTTAACCCGTGAAAAAAAAAAATTATAAGTCAACCCGAAAACGCAAAACGCAAAAGTACAACCATTGATACCGCATATTTTGAAACTCGCAACTACACGCAAGGGAATTAAAACCTAAAGACCACTTCCCGTTGACATAGAATCTCGAAATTTGGTAAGAAGCAATAGCTTACAGCACAGGTAACAGAAAAATTCCGAAAAGCTTAAAATTTTAAGTAGTTATACCACCAAAAAAATTGTGATTGTAAACATAATTGTAGTTACAGCAATGACCGCGAGTTATTATACTATGTATGGGGAGGGCAACATTTTTCAAACGGCAAAGACGACCTCACTCATCGTCATTCAATCCCGATGTTTTGGTGAATGTAGCTGTATAATCTAAATGCGTCCTAACTGCTTAAAGTGTTATACTTATAATTAAATTCAATGACATTATTATATTTCTTATTGTTGGTTATTATCAGACAGCTTGCTTGTATTGTTTCTACTGGCGAAGTTTGATGGGACGCTGGTGGCACGGGTGGCACGCGGGGCTATTCACACCTTTTTCAGTCACCATTTACAGGTCTGGTTCAAATTTAATACTTAATTAATATTTTTGAACCAGATTTCTAAATAGTGACTAAAAAACTTAGTAAATAAATAACTTTAATAAAAGAACTTTCGCAAGTCTGCTGCAAGGCTAGTATAAGTGTTTCAGTTATATTATAGATAAATGATATGTGTTAATATAAAATAAAGGATTACTTAAACGATAAAGAGATCTTTGTCTTAAATTTATGCTCCTCCATCTTTCCCCATTGTAATGTTATGAATTTCATTTTGCAATAAAAATACCATAGTTATGACTCGATTGTCGTAATGAACGAACTTTGTAAACCTTGCAGGTTTGTACGGAACCCTCGGTGCGCGAGTCCGACTCGCACTTGGCCGGTTTTTTAAGTCGGTGCCAGCCAAACAAATAAATGTAATTAAGAAAACTGAAAGACACTAAAATTCAAAGCAAAACTAAGAATAGGAAATTGCATAAGCGCGCTGAAATAATCTATTAATGGATGCGACCGGCAACGACGTCTGCCCTCACGCGTCTGCCCGCGTTCGGGTGGCACACTCAACCGCGTGCCCCGGCCGCCCCCGCTCCCCGCGCCCCTCGTGCACCTTGCGGTGCCCCGCCACCTACACCGTATAATATGTATTGTATTTGAATTTGACGGCCGCGCGCGTCAAACAACACAACAGACTACGTTACCTAGGCTGCAGGCTGGCACCGACTTAAAAAATGAGTGATAACTGTAAATATTTAAATAGTTAAAGATGACTTTGTTAAAGTATTAGGTATTAAGTTGTAAATATTTAAATAATTGTATATATGTAATATGCATTAAGTAGATAAATTAGGTTATTTATCGCTTTTTAGTTATGTAGGTAATGCTTTTGTCTGGTTAAATTTTTTGTCATTTGTGTTTTTTTTGAAGTCGGTTTACTTTTTTTTTTGTCTTTCGTCTTTCTTTATTAAGAAAACCTTATTCGTTAATAAGGCAGTTAGTAAGTACTCTGTCGATCTTTATATTTTGTTTTCTTTATATTCATAAAAAAAGTTTTAAATAGCCCAATAGTGTGTAAATGTGTTGAAACTTGTGTTTCCTTGTAAATTCTCGTGTCGTCAAATAAAGGTCAAAACTGGCCCGACCGGATGTTAATGAATAGCATTTTGTGGCTTCAACATTACGAAATTTCACTGATGCATTTTAAATTTTTAGAACTTTATGGATTATATATAACCTCAGATTTTTTTTTTGTTTTTGTATTGTATTTTGTAATACATAAATATACAATACAGTACAATACATAGTCGGCAACTTTTTTTTACCAGTTCGTAGTTAAAATATTCCGACACTACAAACGTATTAAACGAAAAATCGAAACAACAAAAGTCAAAGAACCTGGATTTTACCATTTTCCTTGGGTTAAATGCAAACCTATGCTTTCATTTAATGCTCGTTATTTCACCTGGCTCATAAGAAGGGTAATCCCAACACGGTATTCCCATACAAAAACCGCATTTACATACTCAGTGGACATTGCCAGACCTGTACCAGAGCTACGTCACTTTGAGAACCTGCCCGCACATAAATACCGCGCAGGTTTCCTTACAAACTCAGTCAAAGCTCACCTTTCAATAGAGCAACATCTGTCACAAAAAACAAAAATGGCCGCTTTTAACATTCTGTGCGCTGTTTTCTTTATCTCCGTGACAGTATCTCTCGCTTTCCCTCTAAAGGATGAGAGAGAAAGTGTTGGAAATGTGCTAGTGACGGAAATGACCGAAGTGCTCCGAGCGAAAAGTGCCGATTTGATTAGGATACGAAGGGATATCATTGGTGGGCAACAATGCCCATCTGGGCAAGGGATGGCGCCTAGTGGTGAATGTGCTCCTTGTAATGGGTAGGTTTCATTATTAATTGGATCTTAATAATTATAAGATTGATTTTTTTTATTTCAATATTCTTAAACATTTCAAAACTTAGATACATAATATATTGTTTTCAATTTACGAAAACCATTCCCTATACATATAAAATTATAGTTTTAAAACCTTACTTACTGAATATATATTTGTTTAATTCATGGAAAATAATCCCCAAAAAAATGTAATATATTCAGCCCACTAATTAAAAATAAAGGTTAAGCGTCTTGCCTTTCAACTATCGTCTAAAAACACACTTAGCTGCATAATGATTATCATAAATGGATACTCAGTTTATAAATAAGACTTAATGACATAGGTTTCGTATTATCAACTACTAGCTGCATCAACTATAATTGCTTAAGGCGTAAACTAGTTGCAATTTTCCTGTTTTGATCTTAAAATACATATGAATTAAGTTCTTTTAAATACTAGTTTAGAATTTTATACTGTCACTTAAAGGTCAGCCGCTTATTTTTAAAATTTTTATGAGGATTAAGTAATGGAATAATGATAGTTATGAAATTGATTATGCAAGATGCGGTGAAGAAACATTTAAAATATATCAATTAAATTTTAAATATGACAAATCAATTTAAATACACCTGCTGCTAAGAAATCCTATGAATATGTATATATTTCTATGTACCTATATTTTATCTTATTGTTATACTCTTTTAAAAATATTTTTACCAGGAAAATTCCAAGGGAAAACTGCTACTGTAACATAACTATCTCTTTCACACATTCTAAAATTACATATTATATATTGTTTGCACAAAATGTATTAATTTTATTATATTATTTGTTACAGACAAAATCTGCCTGGATGCCCTGATGTTCCAATCGACGATGATTATGAGAACTAAACTTAAAATAAGTTTTTAATCATAATCGTAAGACGCTCAGAGACCTGTGATATTAGCAGATAGCGCATTTTAGTGCATCTTTTTATATTCATAAACCAAAAAATATGAAAAAAGTGAAAAGAAGAGAAAACCTGAAAAAATGGAAGTGAAGAAAAAATCGCTCAGAAAGCATTCCCTAAGATTGGAGGTTTTTTAAATTAGTTTTTCATTCGCCATAAAAATTTTAAAATGTAATAAGTAAAGATATTTTAGGTTTTTTAATTTATTGATAAGTAATTTATTACTAAATTATTATTTTTAATGATAATTTGATCTCTTTTTCGTTTCAATCTAATACTTATTTTAAAATGTGCCATCCAGTTATTTATTTTATTATTAAGTTAAAGTGGCTCAAATACAGTTAGGGTATTTATTTCATTATTTTCGCTTAATCTTTTATATGCCTGTATGAGGAGACTGATGAATGTGGATGAAGCGAAAGAAGTATGTTTGGATCGTAGCAAGTGAAGGGAAGTGGTCTCTGCCTATCCTGATGGGAGAGAGGCGTGACAGATATGTATTGTATTATACCAGTATTGCTTTTAATTTGTAATGTTATTATAGTTTGTTTTTAAATTACAAATGCCAAATATTGTAAAGCCTAGCACTAGAAACTTGTGAAGTCAAATATTTTTAAGGAAATTAAAAATATTGTACTGACTTCATATAATTACAATAAAGATACTTTTCATTTGTGTAAGTACGTGCCTAATTTTAGAAATGTGTAAACAAAACTAAAATTATTGTACATAGTGCAATACTTATTTAAGCCAGAAAATTCGGCTAGAAAAATGTATTTAAGTAGTTTCAAAAAAGGTGCATTTATAACTTATAAAAATGTAAATAAAAATAACTACCTAGGTAGCTTCAAGTACCTTAAGTTTGTTATTAGTCTTTAAGTATTTATTTTTTATTTATTTGAAATAAAAATGTTTGCCAATGAAATATTTGTTATAATTTTAGTATAACCCTTATTCATTCCTACTTATAAATTAAAAAAAAACTATTATGACTTAATAATCACACACACACACATCACACATTTAATTTTCACATAGAATTTTTTTATTTTAATTTTTTTCGTTAAAACTTTTCATAATAAGAAAAGAAATAAGTAGAGTTGCCAAAGTTATACTTTTATTATATTTTTATTTTATTCTATTTTATTAAATAGAATTATGTATGACTTTACTTTACCTATATGTCTTTTTCCTTTCTCAATGTGGACTCTATAATCAAGAAAATCAAGAAACATACATCGAATTTTTTTCTTCCTTTATTAATGTCGATGGAGCATTTTTCATGAGAAGTTAAAGATTTTGTTTTGAGCCTTCTTTCTTGGGTTAAGTGGCTCAGTTTCATAGACAGATTATTTCCCTTGATGTTCACGAATGACTTCATATCAACTTTTTTAATGATGTATGAAAATTATGATTCATTTTCATACTGACTTACTACCAACATTGTAGATATTAACTTGATTTATGCCTAGGAAGGTAGTTAAAGAGTTGAGTGGTTTTGACAGTTATTTTAAACGAGTGCAATTACCGGGATGACAACACTATACTTATGACCAATGTACGACATTATGTATGCGTCACTTCAAGAAAATAGGTACGTAGGTAGTCACATCTCAATGAAAAAATTACGTAGGTATATATATTATAGTTAGTCCAAAAAGAATAGAAATTAAAAAGCGCCAATACTGTAGCGTCGTCTTGTTTTTCGAAAGATTCGAAAGGACAACGCTACTGTGTGTGTTGCCAATTTTTAATTTCTACTCTTTTTGGATAGACTACTATAGTATGTAGAAGAACAGATATGTAGGTAAGTATATTATTTAATGTAGTTGTACCTACCTATACTACTAAGAAAAGTCTTAGGCAGGCGCCTGCTAACTACTATGCCTACAACAGCCGCAGCAGGCTTTTCATCCGCGAGACGCGTTTGAAACGCGTGTAGGTCGCTTTTTGTAGGTCCGGGTCAAAAGTAAGAATATTTTTCTTAGCGGTTTAACCGCGTAAATAACTCCGCTCCATATAAAACTGTCATTATCGGGTGACCATCCGAACTGCAACCGTAGGCAGGTGCAGAAGCGCCTAGTGTAGAGATGCATGAGGCTCTCCTTATTTCATACATAAAGGACAAGTCAAAGTTTAATTTCTATCTGTGAAAATCTGTAATTGGCTCGTCTGTTAAATTATAATTTTCTAATGTATATAATGCAGCTGTTGGTTTTCCAATAAATAAATAAATAAATAAATAACGTTTACAATCTTGAAAATAGAAAAAGATTTATCTGAAAAGCATAGATAAATGTATTTAGCCAAGACTGTCAGCAACTGGTAGAGATCGGACCGTTTCAGTAGGTACCTACCTGTAGAAGGTTTCAACCTTTGACCTCCTGACTCACGTTACCCGGACTGCAATACATTGTTATTTTAGCATCTTTTCTTTATAAGTATTTAATTGTAACTTTCACAGCAAATTATTTGAAAACAACACGGGCCTTATTATCAACCCCATTTTTAGTAAAGCCCAAAATCGATGTTTGTTAAAATGGCTAAAATACTATCTCGATGTTGTTAATATTTAAAAAGCTGCTTTTATATTGATTCTCAAATAGTCGTAGTATTCATTACATGCAGTTTCTTCCGTAATGATGGTATATTAAAGATTTTATTTCAATTTTAAACTAGGTAGGCCTTATTCGCCCACTGTACCTTAAATTAAAATAATATTTAATTACTAATTAAATTTTATCAGGATTCTTCCACGATTTCTTAAAAAAAATATTTTCTAACATAACATTACCCAATTAGCCACATTATCTTGCATGTTACTATCCAATAAAGAGGATACTTACGCTGTGAAAAAAAGGTAGTAAAAATGCGAGTGGGTGCGAGCTATTTATCGGTCTAAATAAGTTAAGACAATAAAACAAGATAAGTATCTGACAAAAGCTCGCAGACGCTGAGCTTGAAAATCCAATCTGATACACAAGGCCATAAACAAACTGAACATAACATAGGTGGGTATTTGCTTGATATTTGTTATTGACGCCTGGAATGTCATAGTAAAGTAATTATGTTAAAACGTACTACCACCGTAGTGTAGTAAGTAATTTATTAGGTACTAGCTGTCCCGGCAAACTTCGTACCGCCTTAGAATGAACTTTATTGTGTAGGAATAAAGTTCAAATTGACTCTACATTTTAGTAAGAAAACATTTGTATGGGAAAAAGAAAAGGTCTATTTTAGGGCTTTCCCAGCAATTATTCGAATTTTTCTCACCGTAAGAACCATCCTTGGACTTCAATGAACATTTTAAAAAAAGAATTAGCGAAATCGGTCCAGCCGTTCAGGCGTGATGCCGTGACAACGGAAAACGGGTTTCATTTTTATATATATAGATCTAATTAGTATTTTTTTTGTTTTCAATAATTTAGCGCCACTTCATTAAATTCGAATTTTTGGCTGATTTTACGTTTTCGTCTTGAGATGTCACATTATGTCTTTACGAATCAGTTATTAAACTAAATATAACAAAAAACCTTTTTTTAAAAGTGTGATATACAAGTAAAATCTTTAAAATTCAACCCGTGTGTTTTCCCACCATTTCCTTTGTTACAACCGCCCCAGCATACCCCAACTTTGCAAAAGTTTAAAACGTAAAGTCATTAAAACCATGTAAAACCAACCGCGGTAATCCCGACCTTCCACCATTCAAAACCACGTCTGAATCAGTCTAATACGTAGCAGGTATCAACTTAACACGTCACGCGTCTCACAACCAGAACATATATTAAATAAGCGAGAATTTCCTCTAGACACACCAGTCGACTAGAGTTGTTTGAGCCGAACTGACATATACTAATAAAAACTCTTTTGAATTCGTTTAAAAAACAAAAAATGGCTGTCGCTTACGTCCTTATGTTTGTGGTTGTCTTGGCTACAGTTTGTTCCTGCTACCCTTCAAAGATGGCGGATTACGAAAAAGAGGTTATGGAAAATGGCGCGAAAAAAGCCGAAGTGTCAATAGTGATAAAAAGTGATAGTGCTATCGTAAGAAAAGTTCGGAGTATTATCGAAGGAAGCAGTTGTCCAATTGGCCAAGGATTGACTAAAAGTGGAGAGTGTGCTCCTTGTCAAGGGTAAGTTTTTTTAATACATACATAGTAGGTACATACATATCCGTTACGCCTTTATCCCATGGGGGTACGCAGAGACCATTTCCCTACCCTTGCTTAGATACATACTTCTTTCGCTTCATCCACATTATTAATATTTGTAGTATAAAATAAATATTTAAAGATTTTAAACTCATCTAAATAGTTGATAGACACGTATAGAGCTACCTTTTGCCAACACGTTTCATAAAATGGACAGAAACCGACAAGATAAACCGTAATGTTGACAGGTGACATGTCCAACGGTTTATCATCTTGGAAACGACAGTCTTATCCTTTTAACACTTTTGGGACGCGTGTTTTGAAACATGTCATGTCAAAAAGACAAATGTTTTCTTTTGACTGCAATCTTGAGAGGTTTCCTTGTTTCTTTCGGGCTTTTTTTAAAGTTATTGGGTGATCTTTAGTGCGTATTATATTCTAATATTAAGTAATCCTGGTTGCATAAAACGCCGTCAGAGTAAATTAGCCATTAAAACTTGCATTGTCTTTTTTATTTAATTTTTTATTAAGAAGAGGTCAAGAAAATAGGTTTAAAAGAGTGTTCATTTGACTGATATTTATTTGATAGGCAGGCATACTTGTGCCGGTAAATATCTTGAAAAATGTCATTTACTACGCACAAATGAAATTGGTCCTTATTTTTATATTAAGATTGGGTCCGAATTTTACTTCACCATTTCACTTAATGCTCAAGATTTTTTTCAGGAATTATACTGACCTTCATGTGATTAAATCTAATTTATAGCTCTCATAAACGAAATCATGCAGAATAAGTAATATGCAAATATTATCAGCGTATCTTAAACAGTCCATTTATCGCTTTCTGTTTAGTAATTTACGTCAACATATAACGCTATACAAATATTAAAGCAACTGTACAAATATATTATTTGTTACCATCATAGCGGTCGTGACTCGGGCGTATAAACTTACCTGAAAAAGAAATACAGTTTAAATTAATCAAAGGAAAATTATAGGTAGGTACCTTATCTTAAAATGTACGTAAATCTTAGAAGTTTTAAACACGAACAATAATTAAACAAAAAATATGGTTGCATGTTTCAAAATTGATAAAAATAATATCAAGTTTTTATTACTAGTCATAAAAAGTTCATAAAATGTCAGTTAATAAATTCTTCGTTAATATTTTTGAGTGTTAAACATTTCTTGATAAGGAAATAGATATCATATAAAATCTGCAAAAAAATTGCACAGTGGTCTTTTATGAGATAATCAGATGACTAAATATTTGAATATTTTTTACTACAACAAGTACCTACTTTCAATTTAACGTGTTAAAGTTAACATGACGAATCGTACGGTACCAGATGACTCACTCATTCTTAACCAATCAATACACACAGGTAGGTACATAATTATTACACTTTTTTCCCTTTCAAAATGAATAAAACAAAAGTTGCAACGCTTTAGTGTGACGTAGATTCCCACAAAAACCGCATTTGGAAATATTATACAGGGTTAATGGATAAAATCTAAAGTAATAAATGCATATCTGTCACGTTTCTCTCCCATCGGTGTAAACAGAGCCCACTTCCCTCCACTTGTTACGATCCAAATACACTTTTCTTGCTTTATCCACATTCATCAGTCGCCTCATATATGTACCTATGCCTCTAAATCAATTTCGTCATAAAGTCTGGTTTAATCAAATACCTGCTCTAATTACGCACGTCAAAATAAAAAATAATACAGAGCTAAAATTAATCAGACGTTTTTTATTTGGTGTGACGTAAAAAGACATTATTTAAAAAAAGAAAAAGAGCGTACATAGAAAATAGCGAATGTTTATGATGAATATAAGAATTAAAACATAAACAAACAAGAAATTAAAATGTAGGTATAGAATAATATCAAGGCTCAGAACAGATTTCAAGTTTTAATAATCTTCGGTCGCAACTTGTTTTTCCTGTTCCAATGTTGTGAGTGTTGAATAAGATGTGACACTCGTATTAGCATATTTGTGCCTTTGGAGCCAATTTTTTATTGTTTGTTTGTACTTAATGCAAAACAGTATTTTTTGTCTCGTTAAAATTTATTTTGAGAGCACTGGGTTTTTATGAGCCTATTTCATTAACTAGCATGCTTTTATTGTTCTTTTTTTAAATATAAGTTATTTTATTTTAGTTTATTAGGCTTATTAGTATCTTATCTTACCTTTTATGTAAGTTAATTTTGTAAATTGATAAATAAAAATAGTAACTAATATTTCCTAAAAATGATAATTATATTAATTATTAATGAAAAATTTTCTTATAATAGTTTTTTCCTTGTTACAGACAGAAGCTGCCGGGTTGTCCAGATGTAAATTACGAAGATGACTACGATGATTAATTCACAGAAAATTTCTTTAATTTTAAAAATAAATTAGGAATTTCAAAAGACTGCCCAGCAGACTATCTGTGATATTTATTGCGCGTTTTAGTGCAAATATTAAAAAATAAAATAATAATTATTAAGGCAGCATTTTTAAAAAGATACACTGCCGAATTAATTACCTTTTTATTGTTAGTATGATAAATTATTGTAATAATTTATTGTGTTTGTACCTAATTCTTCTGAATTTTACTGTACCTATAAGGAATCCTATTTTTATTTATTTTTAACAGTAAGCTAAGATGCCAAATGACTGGATGAGAGGTTTACATTACATCCATAATATATTTAAAAAATTGACCATAAAAATACAGTAAAAGTTACAAGATTGATGAGTTAGACGGTTGCTTTCCAGCTAATAAAATGACTGATGTGATGATATTTAATTTAATCATATTTTTGTAAAATGAATTGTACTGAGATCTCTGTTTTCCTAGAAATATTGTTACTATGTAGCTATTAATTTTATTGTTGATTTTTATATCTTTCTTTTCTTTGTAAAACGAATTATTTTTAGGTTAATACTTCTTTCTGTACCTAAATGGTCTACTAAATAAATAAATATACATGATTTCACCTTAAATAAATACAATACAATATAATACAAACTTTTTATGTGCTAATTGTACTTCGGATAAGATTTAAAATAATTTGTAATCTACCAAATACAATTTCATTTGGAATTATACTTTAATATTTTTGTACAGATACTATTTATTCAATTAATTGAAGATACTTATTTATCAGCTAATTTATTTAAAAATCTTGCCAATGATGTGTTGCAAAGTTCAAAATAATAAATATTTTATACTGAAGTTCTTGAATTTTATTAGGACCTTCTTATAAAAAGTAGCATTCAACAAATAAAAAAAGAAAACAGTTGACATCCCTATTTCGTTCACGTCATACATCACAATCACAATTCATCATAATACCATTGACAAATTGTCAGTCGTGCCCCTGCCTCTAAAGACAAAGGCGGAAAAACAAAACATTTTCTGACTTATTAGCATGTCAATTCTATACATTTTGTACCTTTATATTTCTTACTACAGTGTAAATTGTCATTCGCCATTTTTAAGAAATATTTTTAAGATTGAATCTAGAAATTGTCCAGACAATTTTGGCGTTATACCCAGTGGGGATTGCATACCATGTGATGTTGGGTAAGTACATACCTATTTTAAATATTTATTATAACATTGTTGTTGAATTGTTGTTCGTTAGTCTGATTAAAACTCGAGAATGGCTGGGCCGATTGAGCTGATTTTGGTTTTAAAATGTTCGTCGTAGTCCAGGGTAGGTCTAAACGGTGAGAAAAATTCGAGTAATTGCCGGGAAAGCCCTACAACAGACCTTTTCTTTTTCCCATACAAATGTTTTCTTACTAAAATGTAGAGTCAATTTGAACTTTATTCCTACACAATAAAGTTCATTCTAAGGCGGGACAAAGTTCGCCGGGACAGCTAGTATTTAATATACCTAGTCTCCATTACGTTTTAAAAAAGCTGAACCTACTGTCAGATTTAGATGTTTAAAATTCTACTACGAGATTAGATACTCGTAGGTATTAAAGTTAAAACAATCTATGAAATATCAATCGCTCTCATTGCATCATCGTATTTCAAAATCATAATATTTTGGCTTAATAAGGGACAATTCTGCGTGTATCAAGTTAGTACTAGTAGTAGCGGTTAGTTAGTTAGGTACCTAGCAGTTATGACGACAGAATGATAATATTCCTAAGAAACATAATTGAGACTTTTCTTCTAATTTGTAACACAGGACAGTAACAAAGTACAAAACACACCCAGCCCATAGGAATCAGTGACCAATACACCGTAACCTTAAATTCTGAGAAGAAATTCTTAAAACAACGGTCCGATGCGTCAATGCAAACTGACCTGCAGTTTACCACAAGGTGCCACAACTTGTGGATCGTGTGTCTCACTGAATAGATGCGTTTCTTTGTTATTGATATGAATAGGTACTTATTTTTGTTAAGTTGATTGATTTCTGCTATTGGAGAGGCAGTGGACAGCTATAGGCTGATGATGAGACAGCAATTAACCTGATGATTGAATTGTAATCAATAAACACGAAAGTTTGGAAGTGTGCATGTTTGTTACTTCTTCTCGTCTAAATGACAAGATCAATTTTGATGAAATTTCATCTTTACGTCTGAATGATACCTACTTAAATGAAAGAAATATCTAACGCTGGATTATACAAATTGGGCGATACCGTGTAATCAATCACCGATAGGTAAGTAGTTTTTGACCGTGGCGTGGACGTGGGGTACAGATTTTCTGATAGGTAATATCACAGAATAATACGTGAAAACATATTAGGTACCTACAGTGCATGAATGTCTACTTGTTACAGGCAGGACCTTCCCGAATGTTCTTTAAGCGTAATGGATTATGATGACTACGAGGAGGCTGAAAAAAAGGATTCATCGTTGGATTACAATTGATGTAAATTAGTAAGTACATACTTACACAACTATAATTATTGTTACACAGTTAGATATATACTTTTACTTTTTGACAAAGATAATTTCAGGGCCCTAAGTCTGCTAATGAAAAATAGCCTCAGTTGTGTGTCGGCAGAGTGTAAACATAATAGCATTTTTTGACACATTTGGTATTCTGCTAAACTAAACAATGGCTTGCACTGAGATTGCGACAAATGTGTCAAAAAATTCCATCGACACTCTGCCGATACACAACTGGAAATATTGTAAATTAACAGACATAGGTCCTAATGGAACGTTAGACAAACATCCAATAACAAGATATATGATTTGTTTGAGTTAGTAAATCATTTTGGTCTAGGGCTCGTTTCCCACTTGTCGTGTATCGGTTATCTCCTAGACGAAATGTTTTTATACAAATGGAGTGCTATTACCGCGACAAGTGTGAACAGTTTCATACAAAATGTTCTGCCATTAATGGAGCTCACATTGTAAGTAGGTACCTTAGAAAATCCACGACAAGTGGGATCAAGGTCAAGTATCTGTTTCACCACTTACAGATAAAATTTAACTGACAGATAAACCTATGTTTAATTCACAAAACGACGTTTTAGACAGAGACAGGTATAAAGTATCTGTCAGATAAGGTTTATCAAGGTAAAACAGGCCCTGGCTACAATACTTTATTAGAATGTGTTAAAGTGGGCATGTGTCAATAAGGATCTAGTGAATACAGATCGAGTCATAATATGTTAATGTATAGTGGGCAGATTTAACTAGGAAGTGAATTGGAAACGCAAGCGGAACCATATATCTAGATGAAATTTCGATTTATTTCTTGTGTAGTTTATAAGACAACATTTCACTGTTAATTAAAAGCGTTTATGCACCTTTGGCTGCGGAACGGTTGTGTTTTGAAGTTTGGTATAAACTGTCAAACTGCTATGTGTGTTTTTTATATCGAACGTCAAATCGCAACCTTGCCGGAATCGTAGGTGCATAAGCGCCTTAAAGGTTTTAAACAAGAATCATTTTAATGTTTAATTGTTGCCGGTATCGATACTTGGGTTGTTTGAAATGTTGAAGTTACGAGTAGGTTCATTATGAGAATTAAGTAGGTAAACATTATTTTGTACATACATACATATTCGTCACGTCTCTCTCCCATTGGGGTAGGCAGAGACCACTTCCACTTCCATTATTTTGTACTAATAACTAAATAGTAAATAATTACTAAATAATACTAAAAGATTACTAAATAGTTACTTATGTAACTTATACAAGATATTCAAGCTAAATAACTAGACCAATCAATTGACACAATCTTTCTAATCCTATTGCACCCACGCACTGATTACATTGAGTTTCTTTTCAAAATTCCTCTTGCTTGACTACATATTAAAAAGAAAAGACTATAGAAGGATCTTGGATGATTCATAAAGGTCGCATACGCACGGTAACATGTGAATATGACTGTCAGTCGCCGATCGGCAGTTGTTTTCGGTCTGCCAATCTAAACGTGCGCTTGCGACGCGAATTTAACGAAAATGCGTACGATTTTGCTCCTTTCGGTGTTGTTTGGCATCCTAGTGACTGTTTCTTATGCTGCTATTGATTTGAGTTTACAAAATAGTGATCAATATTTATTAATGAGGTTTGTGTATTTTTTGTTTTATTTTGTTCAACATTTTTTACCTCAATAACTTGTTTTTCGATGCAAAAAGAAGGTAGAAGTCCTCGCGTTTGTTTTTATTTACGTTTTCCCCGATTTCGAAACTTTTGCTTTTGTATATTTTTTATTAGCTACTTATTTAAGTTTAATAAACTGCAACAAGACAAGCTGCTTTTAATTTCGAATATTCAGAATTGATAGTTAAACAAATATCTGTCTTAAGATTTTATTTTAAATCAAAAGATAAGTGTTTATAAATTAAAACCAGTTTTAAGTAGGTACAAATAACGGTAGTAGAAACGAAACTAAAAATAAATTAATTTTGTCTGTTTGAAAAACTTTACATATAATAGATTCTAGAATTAATCAAGTTTAGGCTCTCTAATAGTGAATTTTTATAATATATCATTCTAAAAACAAAAATGAGTTTACAATTTTTAGTATAAAAACTTTCTTTAATTAATTTATGTGCTGACAGAAATCTGTGGATAAGCATGGGAGAGGCTTTTGCCCAGCAGTGGGACGACACAGGCTAAAAAAGTTATGTGCTTCAGTACACATGTACTAAAGAAGATTTTACTAATATTACTAACAAAGTCTAAGAATGTAAGCGCCATTATGTATGCACTTATGCAACCTTTGCCTTGAACCAGTCGATTAATTTTAGTAGCAATCCGATTTACCTTGAAAGGTCTAGCTAGTTTGTGGTCTGAGATGAGTAATATGTACTCATCATTTTTAAAAAAACTCGGCCAAGTGCGAGTCGGACTCGCGCAGGAAGAGTTCCGTACCATTCACTATTGATATCGAGCAAAAAAGGCAAAAAAATCACGTTTGTTGTATGGGCGCCCCCTTAAGTATTGCCAGCCTATAACAATGGGAAGAAAAATAGGCAAAGGTTGAGATGGGGATTTCTCATCAATACTTATCATTACCTACATTGTGCTTGTCTTTCCAGGTACGCCAACATGGCTCAGGCAGCAGAAGGAACAAAGACCATAAGGATGAAGAGGCAGCATGGAGTCATCACGGCATCTGGGTGTCCACTGAACATGATACGTCTACCTTTCGGACCTAGGAACTGTGTGTTTTGTCACCAGTGAGTATCTTTTTGAAGAAGTCTATGTTTGGATGTAGTTAATGTTTATGAGAAAAGGAAAATTAACTTCTTAATCATAATTTTACATGTTCGCTTTCTCCATCGGGTATGAAGATTTTGGCTTTTTGACTTTATTTAGTACACATTCAATTGTTTTAAAAAAATAATTACTTTTCAATTACCTACGCAATGGCATTTTAGAAACGAAATGTGTCATTTAAAAATTCATAATATGATTGAGCACGTCCATTGATTGTCGTATGTCGAAATCGGTCTCTAAATAAAGACTTCAATGGCTTTAGTGGCAGAGTATTTTATATGAAACTATTCACACTTGTCGGATCGAAATAGCTGGCCGAAACACAAATGGGAATGTGCTCATAGGTAATTATTATTTTAATATTTAAAATGATTATTAAACTATTTCTGTTCTTTTACAGGTACTTCTTAATGACTGGTAGACCTTGCTGACGATGTTGTTCTGTCCAAGATTACACCAAAGATCGAGGAGTGGTATGAGTAGTGTCATGTATGAGAATGGTAGACAAATCTAGCAACAAGTTTAACTGCAAGTTGAGATTCTTAATCAATCATCCAAACTTTAAGGGTACCTATTCGTTCGTAATAGAAATATTTTTTTTAGTTTTAATTTTGAAAATAGCTCAATATGTTCTATGCATAATTAGCGTACTTGATTTTTTATATAAAGCCTTCTTGCTAGACAAGGTTCACTTCGAAAATTCTGAAATGAAATTTTTATAATGCTAGACGTGAAAAGATGCGTGATAGTGATTGAAGTGATGATGTTTGTACCTTTATAGGTAGTTATATAGCACCCATAAGGGCCGTTACGCATTAGCGGTGGAACTGCCAAACCGCGAAATTTAATAAGAAATCGATTGCGTTTATCGACTGATAACATCCATATAAAATCAACTTGGCGATTTAATCGCAAATGCGTAAGAACTTTAAGTTATCAGGTGGAAACGATGATGTAAAGTTTAAAACTAAACTATATAAGTATTAAATTAAAGTGATAAATTGCTCAAATATTTGTGATACTTACAAATTTAATTTTTAATCTTTTCGATAGCGTCCGTCGTGGTATTTGAAACTGATTCATCTTATGACTCACTGTTAGATATTTACACCTATTGGTCATCTTATTTATACTACTCGTATGTGCCAATTGTATTTAGTTATTTATTAAAGTATTGTTAACTATTTGGGTATACAAAGTCGGAGTTCGCTTGAAATTCATAAATATGTACCTACCTACATACCTATAGTTAAGTATTTATGTGATAAATAACTTGTACTTATATTTTAAAGAAGTGCGACTTTGCTTGCTCAACAAACTTAGGTATTATTGTTTAATAAGTACGTGTAGGTATACAGGGTGACTATAAATTAGTGAACGATAGAAACGGATATGCATGTACTCGTGATAACAAACAACTTTTACAATGGGACCAAGGTCGAAATTATTCAAAAAATTCTGAACTCCCCATACAAAATGCATCAGCTGATAGTATGGGAGAACATTTTTTTTTTCATAATTTTAAAGGCCTCATATTAAAAGTTGTTTGTTATAACGAGTACATGTATATCCTTTTCTATCGTTCACTAATTTAAAGTCACCACAGTTACTAAGAGCGCTTCCGCATCCGCGGTTGCGGTTCGGGAGTCACCCGCAAATGACGGTTTAAGGTGATATAAGTAAGCAGCGCGGTTTCCTAGCGCGGCAACACACTATGCTACCAGCCGGATGGCTAACCGCAATCAAAAATTTGTACGATGAATTATCATCCGCACTGCGATGCCGTTGCGGCTCATACTATGGTCAGCCGGAATGCGATCAGCCTTCCGGCTGCTGGCCCCATAGTGCGAAGGGGCGCTTAGAGCTGTTACGCACTACATCCGATTCGAGATATTTAGTTTGGATTTGGGACAGATCCGAGTACTATTTTTTATACTAAATATCTCGAATCGGATAAAAATCAAAATGTACCTAGTAACCGCATTTACGATCGAAATTATTCACTAGACTAAGGTCCAACAAGGTGGACTGACGACTTGGTTAAAGTCGCTGGAAGCCGTTGGATCGGTCGTTGTGGAGATCCTTGGGGGGCTTTTGTCCAGCAGTGGACGTCCATAAGCTGACATGATAAAGGCCCAAAATCAAAATTGTTTATTCGAAATATAATATTTAACGTGTCTTGCCTAATTAATTCCTAAGTAGAAATATTTATTTTAGCAATTACACGACATCTTGAGTGGCAGTTAATATTTTTTATGGATTTTGTGTTAGATACTTATTTAACTTTATAAGTATTTAAATATCTTTTCTTACTTAGTATTTAAGTATTGTCCTTGAAAACATTGTTACCTACCCTAATTTTATATACCTAGGTGGATACAATATAAAGCTACAACCATTAACTTTAAATACATACTTCAGACATAAGTACCCCACAAACAAAGACAGTATCACTAACAAAGTACATATGACAAATTGCAACAACATTGTATTTTTGCTATGTAGTGAAACTCTGGTCTAAAACATGACGTCAATAGGTATCTATTTTTGCGTTGCGTTTGTGGGGTTATATGTAGAGTATTGGTAAATCAGTGGCTACACTACACCTAATTTTTTTTTTAAATTATTATTTAGCATAAAGTATTTATTACTAACAATAAATCCTCTTTTCTTTTCAATCTTCAATTGTTTTATTTTCCGAACGTTTACCTAATTCAATGTAACCACCAATCACGACAAGGCTCGAGAGACCGGCCACCAATCAGCGCGCTCCGTTTGAATTTATAGCCAATCAGCGTCTGCTGCAATGCCGTGCAGTAAATTCTGAATGGCGCGCAATTAGCACTGTCAAAGCGGGTTTTGGAGGGAAAACCATAGGAAAACCCATTCACGTACGTACACATAAGTTATGTAGGTACGAGTAATTTGTTAATTTTATTTTATCCAATATTTTTAGGTTCTTATCTGACACTGACGCAAATTATTCATTGCTGGAATAAAATTTATTACCTATTTTCCACCCAAAATAGTCTGATTTTACCTTACTGTTTTTTAATTATCGCTTTAGGTCAAACCTACTGGCTTTTCAAAAACGAGAAATGACATAAAGGCAGACCCTAGCTGTGTAAACTTTACAATAAGCCTACTGTTTCACCATTTACCTACAGATAAAATTCAACTGACAAATATTTATACCTGCCACTGTCAAAATTTTAGATTTTAGACAAATTTTTGACTTCAGACTCAAAAACGTCATGATTTTTTAAATAGACACTGGTTTATCTGTAAGTGTAAACGGGCCCTTAGAATCATATATCACTATAAACAACAGTGGTCTGAATGCAGCGTAACTTTCAACAAAATAATGACATAGTTGAAGCAACTCGTATTCCATTTATATTTTGGTTATAACTTGTAGATGGCCGTAGGAACTTTGAAACTAAATCCCGCCTGAGGACACCGGGGATGTGCAATAAATACAAATTAGCCCACCTTCCGTTTGCTTCGGTCCATACACCCCTAGTCCCCACTCTCCCCTCATTTATAACATTCATAATATTTAGTTTATTTGTTCGTTTGCTTTGGGGAAATGGGGTTTCTTGATATATGTATCTCTATCATTGGTAGTGTAGGTACATACCACATAGGTATGTAGGCACCTATGCAATTTAAATGTTAGCATCATTGATTCTTCTTCATTCATTTATTAGGTAATTTTTAAAAGCCAGGCTCCTGTAGGCAGAAGAAAGATAGAGCCAGCAAGATAGATGCCTCTTTTTTCTGCCAACAATTTGACTTTTTAACGCGACACGGGACGTACTTTCAATTTTTACTTCTACTTTGTACCTACTAAGTATACAATATCGGTTCGGTGGTCCATCTGCTAAAGTATAAAGACCCTAAAAACCTATATATTTCAAATATTGAACAAAAGACCATCATTAAACCAACCACTCTCACAAAGAACTTCCGCGATGAAATTCGAAATTAATTAATCGTTGCATATCTAACTGAATCCGGTTAATACCGGTGAAATCCAGATTACTCTGGCTTTAAGAGGTTAAAACCAGTTTGGAATTCAAGCAGAAGTGGAGCGGAACTAAAATAGAGGTGTTTCATTGAAAATTCATTTGGAAAAGGTTTCGTGTTTGAAGTTTCATCAAAAGGCAGTATGAGCTAATTGAAATTTCTATTTTAATAAATCTACGTTCGTACGTTTGAATTTTGAACTCAGAATTATGTTGAATTGTGCTGACAAAGTAGTTTTTAATCGTTTTGTGTTAGAATCAACTTTTATGTATCTTTGCCATTCGGTTTTTTATCAGCTGGCTATTATTACGTGGGCACACAATACCGAAATTGATAACTATGTACTCTGTTGTGTGTCCAAGTAATTAGATCCGACACGAGAAGGTACCCCACTAATCTCTATTAAGTATACAGGATGTAACAGAAAGGGAGTATAAAGCCAAAACACAGCGATAGTCCTCGTGAAACTAAACAACTTTCCCCGTGTTACTTATCACGACTATCACTGTGTTTTGGCTTTATAACCCCTATCTGTTACACCCAGTATATGTCATGTTTCACCTGGATGGGTGAATTGATGAGTGGAAGTTTGTTACTCTTCCAAGGAAAAACGACAGAACAGTTTTGATTAAATTTTTCAATATTGTAGCTTAAACGTCAGAATAACACGAAAGCTATATTATTTTATGATTTTGTGTAAGTTTACCAAGATATGACTATAAATGTATACCCACCTACGAAATCGCGGGTAGCCTGTAGTATTTTAAGGCTCAAGTAAATTGTTCGTATAATAAGTACCTACTTACATGTGCACAGTCTATCATTCTAAAACACACATACACAAAAGAGATCACAATAAAATTCGAAATAACATAAAATGTCAGTACAATGTGCCCGAAACCAGCACAGCAACTTAAAATACAGTATTTTTGCAGCTTTGTCTTTCGCCTCAAGGGGAACATAACTTCTGTTGCACTGAATGTATTTCAAATATGTATTCAGTTACTTTACAATATATTTCAAAGTTTAAAAGTAAAAAATATTGAAGTTGACAATAGCTGCATGGCCACTGTGAGATAACCTTTTAGATAATTAAAGGATTTCTTTTTAGTTGAATCTTTCTTGAGATCCACTTCTTTTAATCCGAAAAGTATTTTTAAATGATCCATAGATTGGAAATGATAAATACTCTTTCTACTCGCTTCAGTAGAGCCTTCTTTAAATAGTATGTCAAACACGTGGCAGCGAGCTATCACCTAACACTATAATAATTTATCTTGGTGATCTTGGTGGCCTTCCCCTCCCAACATTTCCTCAAAATAGTGACGCAATAGCTTCTTCCACTGACTAGTTAAGTATTACTTCTCCCACGGAAAAATAAAAAACAATTCTAGTCTGGCTTCTCCAATACTCCAGGCACTAATCTTTAGGACCCTCTCCGTTTATGTAACTAATTGGCAGCCTTCGAACGAAAGTAGAACAGGAAAACGGCAATTATTTACTGTCAAATACACGTGGATTCTCCGGGTATGTGATACATCATTTATCTTCGAAATTAAGGTTGAGGGAGCTGGAAATATGTTTCAGAAAAGTTATTTAAAAAAATCAATAATTGCTATACAGCGACAGGACCGCCTACTTATCTTCTCTGATTATGAGTCTATTTTTGGAAACATTTTTGCAAAATGTACTTGTTTGCTTATAATAAATTGATTAAGTTTCTTAAAAGGAAGTACTTATTATTCATTAGCATTAAGCGATTCCAGTAGTATTGTTAACTATTAAGTAATCTGTGGTATTTGCCTTTATTATTTAGTTTGAGTTGAAAATGAAAAAATGAAAATGAAAATCATTTAATCTTGTAGGTTTTGACAACACTTAAGACGGGTCATTTTTTTAAAGTTAATGCTAGATTCGCAAAAGTGCAGTTTTCCCCAGAGAAGAACCTAGCAAGAAACTCTATAGGGTTGCTCTTTTTAATTTAAGTTTTACAAATCTCAGGCATACATAGAAACATATAATAAAATTAATATTTCAAAACAGCTATCCATAAATAAATAATAAAAATTTGACCTCGCCAAGAAAAAGTAAGGCAAGTAAATGGGAAAAAGAGAAGTGAAAGGCTTAGTTTGATGGGTTCCGCATGACATGACCGGCCATCAGCCCCTTCCACCAGTTGTTTCTTCCTTCCATCTGTACGAGTTCGGAGCAGTAGTAACAGTTTTAGTCTACAAAAATTTAAAAGCGTGTACTTAAACTTATATAAGTACCTATTATAATAAATGGGCCAATGTACCCAGAATACATCTTAAATGTTACATATTGTGAAAAAATAAATAATATTTCGTAATTTGGCATCAACCTCAAAAAACCAACGATAAAACTGAATTCTAGAGTACTAGTTAAATTTAACAATGCATTTGGCAAAGATCTCTCATCTAGCGGCCATTTTGTTGGCAATAAAGTGCTTTTATAGCCTTTCAAGGATTTCATAATGTCAAGAAAAGGCCTCGCTAGTTGGCCTTTGACGGCCGAAAGATCATGTGCTACAGTTGCTATTATTATTGTTTGTAATGGAGGGTTAGTAAGTATCACTGTTATGGTATCTACACACCAAAGCCGCCGGCTTTTTTGACAGCCGCCATTCGTATGACGTAAAGCCGCCGGCCTAGCCCGGCGGCGCGGCATGCCGACGGCTTTGGTGTGTAGATAGCATTAGTGTTAATAAAATTTGCTACATTTTTATTAAATGTTTGAGTTTTGAGTATTAAATTCAACCCACATATTTTAAAATTTTAAAAAACCTATGGTCAAATTACACCCTATGATTTTCGTCACAAATTGAAACAACACCCTGTATCTGTATTTGAAGGTAGAGTAGCTCCAGTGGTGACAAGCTCTATGTAGAGTATGAACTCTAACCTTTCTACATTTATTAAAAGTAGGTATTTACATAGTTTATTAAGAATTGAATTGTTAATTTTGAAGGTTCGGTTAATAGAAAATATACAGCTTATTTCAAATGCTTTTTAAATAGATATTTTAAAAGTACAAGTGTACTAATGTTACCTAGTAGATATTGCTACTTAGCAATAAGACCGCTTTTGTCTACTTTTGAACTGATTCGTGTCGGTATCTATTAGATACACTGTCTTTGGATACCGCAATAAAAATATACTTATACTTAGTACCTACTTTAACATATGACAATAAGGGGCTTAACATTTATTTGACAGATATTTTATACCTGTCTCTGTCTAAAACGTAATGTTTTATGAAATAGACATAGGTTTATCTGTCAGTTAAATGTTATCTACAGGTGGTGAAACGGGTACTAAATATTTGTATTTTATTGAAAATTATGAAAATAAAATATAATAAGCACTATACAGGGTGTAACAGAAAGGGTATATAAAGCCGAAACACAGCGATAGTTCTCATGAAACTGAACAACTTTCCCTAAGGAACATGGGTCGTAACTCGAAAAAAAATTTCGCCTCCCCATACAAAATGCCCGATCAGCTGATCGAGTAAGTATGGGCGATCCAAAAATTTTTTTCGAGTTACGACCCATGTTCTTTGGGGAAAGTTGTTCAGTTTCATGAGGACTATCGCTGTGTTTCGGCTTTATATACCCTTTCTGTTACACTCTGTATACATCTATAGCTAATAATAATAATAAGACAGACAACTGTCTCCAGAAACTGAAACCCGTAGCACTTTGCTACGGAACGTCTACGAATAATTCATGACGGCTACGAAAGATCTACGACTTTGGACACGCTTAGCTTCACTTTGAATGTTTCATACTGAAAGGTCCAGATTTACACTAAACAGGATTAAATTGTTCGAGGATTACTTACAAGGTTGAAACGTATCTATAGGTATATACCTACCTACTTACCTAAATATAATGATAAATATAATGATGGATGGATGCAAGGATGTTTGGTACTCTTTAAAGCAAAAATCACTGGACAGATTTTGATGAAAGTTACTATTATTGTTTTTTTGTATATCAAAATAACACATAGATACTTATTTATTACTACATACGTATATTATTACAAGATATTACGTAAAACCGACAAAAAATTGATTTATTCATAAAATGTCTTCAAAACTGAAGCTAAATAGAAACAAACATCGCTAGACTGTAATTGCGCTTACTACACTTCTGGACACCTAAACCGAGCCACCTAGTATGATTGGTTTCTATCTCCCATATCTTAAAAAAACATATGAATGACCAAAAAGTTTTTATGCAGTTTTGTAGTTGATAGGTTTATCGTCTAGTTGATGTGCATTTCGTTCTAAATTTGAATTTGTAATCGCAAAAAACAAAGGAAGAGCAGTAGTTGTTCATTACGTACAATCCCATAACAATACTGAAACTTAAAAATACGAGCTTTAATTAGTGATTCTTTTGTTACTGTGGATTGAAAAAGTTCTGTTAGTGGTTATCGTTAATTCTTATACTGTTTTCATGTTAAAAATGTGGATACTTTGCCTGAAGTAGCTGCTCAATCTGTGGCGCTCCTTTAGTTTGGTTTAAGCCAGAGAAACTTCAGCATACAACTTCACATAAGACAGTCAGCTGTACAAAGAGTGTACCACAGGTTCCTAGAGACTAGGGCATATGATCACCGTTCAGGTAGATCACGATTTTGGGTAACAACGTTGCGACAGAATGGATTTATGATGATGGCCAGTTTCTGAAATCGTCACCTCACTTAGGTTCAGATCCAGGAATAGCTTCGAGACCTCCATGGAGTAAATGTTAGTGCTCGTACTGTGAGAAGAAGGCTTGTAGAAGGTGGATTAAGACCGCATTAGCCAGCCTATGGGCCCAAACTAGAGCGAATTCATCGAATGTCGCGAATTCAGTTTGCGCGCCAACATTCAGGCTGGATGCAAAGACAATGGGGTCAGGTGCTTTTTACTGATGAGACAAAAATCATGCTTTATGGCAATAATGGAAGGAGAAAGGTCTATCGAAGGCAGGGAGACGTTTTGTACAGTGTTGCATAGAAGAGTGAGTAAGTAATGGCGGTAGGTCGTGGATCATCTGGCGTGGCATTTCCGCCGAAGGCAAAACTGCTTTTGAGTTTGTGTCTGGGCCTCGGATGTCATCTCTAAATGCTGAATGCTGTATACGCCAATGTTTGAAGCTTCATGTAGTACCTTATGCCAAATTTCCAGGCTCAGACTTCATTTTTATACAGGATAACGCCAGAGCACACACATCACGAAAGCGTCGCAAGTTTCATACAAGACCACAACATTACTGTAATTGATTGGCCATCCAGAAGTCCCTACATAAATCCGACCGAGCACTTATGGGACGAGTTAAAAAGACGTGTTCGGGCTCGTCATCCAGCTCCAAAAACAATACGGGAGCTAAAAAATGCAATTAAAGAAGAAAGTAAAAACACTCGTCAATATGCAATTTTTACACTCATAAATTCGATGCCAAATCGGATGAATTCCATTATTAATGCTTTGGGAGGCAATACAAGATATTAAATAAGGCAATACAATTAATGAATAAAAAGATTTTTTGCTTAAAACCATCTTTTTCTTTAAAATTCCAACAAATGACTTTTTCAATTGTTAAGCCAAATCAACACTCAGGTTGACTCGGGCCATTAATTCATTTCTTAAGTTCAAATTTAGAACGAAAAGCACATCAACTAGGCGATAAACCTTTTAGCTACATAACTGCATAAAAACTTTTTGGTCATTCATATGTTTTTTTTTAAGATATGGGCGATAGAAACCAATCATACTAGGTGGCTCGGTTTAGGTGTCCAGAAGTGTATTATCGATAAAAGTTAACCGACAATATAGCAGAAAAACAAATATAAACTAGCCTTTACTTTACATAATTGTTCACTATGACCGCACCCTTATAAAATCGATCACAGAGCATTGTCTTCTGAAGCCTTATGAAGTCAAGAGGGCATTCATTCATTGAAGGGTGAAGTACTTGTATAATACTCTGCTAATATTATAAGTGTGAAAGTTCACTTCTTTGGATCTTTGTCACTCGTTCTCTCAAAAACCACTGAACTGATTTTAATGAAAATTTTATAATAAGTAGCACACAAGAAGTAAGAAGTATCAAGAAGTCAAAGCTCTGGTAGAGGATAGGCTTAAATGGCGAATGCTACACCGACAAGAGTCTAAAATGTGATGATAATGAGCACAAAAATACTAAAGTATATGAAATGAAATATTTATTTAATCTTGTAGGATAATTGTGATAAAATTCCACTTGCTTTAAATCACAACGTTAAAAAACTTTTTATAACCCAACCACGGATCGAAAACACTACTAAATCCAAAAAACGTTGGTAGTATATAAAAGTTTGACATAGACTAGATGTTCAATTAAAAGTTGGGTTATACTGTTTAGAGATTTTCCTCGTAAAATCTGCATGAAAATTGGAAAATAAAACGGCTACTTATGTTTGCCGAAATTGAAGTTAAACGTTACAAAAGTGAACCTATTCAAACATGGTTACTAGTTTAATTTAACTTACTCGTGGTTCGTAGTTTTATGTGTAAACAGTAGTTTGCTACTTGTTTGGGTTTCAATAAATATATACGTAGTTACATAGTTTTAACCACGCTTGTTTTGTAAAAAAAAATTGAAATAGGTATTTGTTATAAAGTACATTGCATTCTTTGTTGCAGGGAACAATTTTTTGTTGTTTATATGTCTTAAATTTTCTTGGGCAGGTTTATTAAAGTGCAATATTTAAAAACGTTTTCCTCTTGTTTAAAATCACTATCAAAACTACTCAACTGTTAAATATATGAAATCCAGGTAGTCGGATTAATATACCAATCAATGCGGTCAATACGCAAATTACGACGCGTTCGTTACACGGTTGCGTAGTTTTGACACTAATTTTATATGAGAGAAATTGATTCTCCGATTAAGAAAACTTTTCCTTAAATTAACACCTCCCACTTTTCGCTTTTCCTAAACTGTTCATGCCCGATACTTTCCAAATTCTACTCATAAGAACCCCAGAAAGTAAACGTCAAGACTTTCATATCTGTCGTTTTGTAGAATGATATATCAACTGTAAGCTCACCTTTGTGGGGTGCCAACATTACTGAATGTGAAAAAGGCGAGCGTTTTTCTGTACGTTTGTGTAAGGATAAGCTAAGAAGGGGTAAGACTTATTTCAAGAAAATAGGCGCCTAGGCAGTGCGAATTTTTAATCAATCAAGGTTAGAACGATCTATTAAAAATGAATTCAGAATTATACTGTGTCAACATTTGTTTCACTTAAATAAAAGACTGTTCTCAATTTATTTAGGTATTCTCTAACGGTTCAAACAAAGGTCTAAATAGGGATGATGACTACATTCCAAAATTCAAAAAATAATTAGTCCGTCTTTTAGGTTATTAAAAAATATTGAAAACACATTTTTTACCTGACCAAATACATAAACAAATACAAAGATACAGAGCATCAAAATTACTGAGTGGGGGGTATTGACGTTACTCCTAGGTAAAAATCTTACTTAGGCGTGACGTCACGAGCAACTTCAACCCAGTGTATCTTTGTCATTTTTAGTTTAAGAAAAAAAAGAAAAAATACATGTCGAATATTTTAAAATAATCTATGTGATTAACTAAACATATTTTTTTAATCAACCATCATGGCTATTGTCGAGAATCCAAAGGTAAAGTACCTGTAAAGTGCTTGAAGCTATTTGTTAAGCTTTTCCTTATTGAAAGACCTATATCTGTCGTCGTCATTATAATCCGTGAATAACTATTACATAGATAAAAAAATATGTAGTAAAGTAATGAAAGTAATAGGTATATTAACTAGCCAAACCGAAGAGCTAAATGTGGCTTCAGAATGTGACGCAACGTACACTGTAACCTCAAAAGACACTGTTAAAACTGGACAGCAGTAAAAAGACCACTATTTACTGAACCAGCTTTTAAACTAGAAAAACCTCGACGTTGCCTTTACACGTAGGTACGCCTTGCTTTGAGGCAATAGCAAATTTATTCATTGAATGCCAGTTGTTGCCTGGCGTAGTGTTTGCCGCAAACTAAACCTTTTGCGCCTTTGCTAACTTTAAATTAACAGGCGTTTACTTTGGGTTGGATTCTGTTTTCGTATTTTTAAAGTGAAATGGGATTTTTCAGATTATTTTGGTTGAATTTTGCCATGTTAGTTACTGGATTGGAAATTTTCTACGAAAAATACTATAGCTAGCATTGGATAGGTAGATTGTTGGTTTGATATTTACCTACGGCCAACAAAAAAAAAAGAAAAGAAGTAGGTAGTTACGAGTATTTTCTACTTTTAGGCCCACGATAGGTAACAATTATTATCTATCTTTTAGAAATTATTAGGTACAGAGTTTTCCGTCTACCTACGCATCTTCTAATAATTTTTTTTATCAAAAGAACCCATATTTTTAATAAAACCATGTTAATTAACAATATAGGCACCTCATAAATTCCGGAGGTGAAAATACAGTACCGAAGAAATTATATTAAGTGCCTACCTAAAATTTTCGAGCAAAAAATTAAAATGATTAATTGCGTTAAAAATCATCCCCTTCACAGAAGCCTGTTAAGTGCTTCTACTCGACCACGAGGGAGTGGTGTTATAAAAATGTCTCTTGTAACACCTTAAGGTACGAAATTAAGGGAAAAACGCCCCCTAAAACAGTAAGGCGGCACCATAACGTTAAAACTTTCCAAAATCAATAAAGTGTGTAAACATTCTAAGCAGACGTTAATGCATATTTTAACACGCACACTTTAATAATCACACCACGTATTAAACAGATTTATAAAAGCCGTATTAACCGTGATAAATAAAACGTCGAATCTTAAATCTAAGACGGCCATAACGATCGCATTTTCCTTATAATTCGTCTAAACTACTTACAGTCAGTTGGAAGCGGTGCAGTCCAGAAAAATCCGGTTTGTACACTGTGTTCCAGTTAGACAAAACACTGTCGCGGTTTATACTCAACTGTCACTAAACACTGAACACTGATAGTAGTGATACTATCCAATGGTTATTATGGGTCGGGAAATATAAGGGGTGAAGGGACACACGAGTCGGCTCGGCGTCGATAAGCGTACTGAGCGGCCATGACAGTTTTAGCTGGGCGCTCACGCATGCGCGATGCAACCCCGCTTTTTAAGGTCATTCTCCATTGTCCCTGATGAGGGTAGGAAATTGATGCCAGCCTAAATTGAAGGAGAGAAACCTTTTTAAGTTTCCAAATCCCATTTTGGAACAGTTCCATCAGTTACAACATTACCTACACATTTTTCTTATACTTACCTAGTAAGAGAGCCCGATCATAATTGAAGCTTTTACAGGATACCTTTGCCGTATTGTTACGGCTAACTTTATAGCTATCTTATGAGGGGAGGTAATCCAAATGTCAATAGTTATGTTGAGTTAATTTCTCTCGTTTCCTCTTTGTTGTTTACTTTCGCGTTATTAGGAAGGTACCGACGATGGTATGGAGTTTGTTAATATTGTGGTAAGTTATTTAAGGACATAAACTGGGATTGATTTATGGTTTATGTACAAGTTTGTTTGTTTAATTATGTTTTGGTTTGAAGTGGTATTGAGTGAAGGAACTTATTGTGCTAAGTTTCACGTTATCTTGCTTAATCTATCCGTCACTCTCTTGTGCTGCGTGCTCGAGACATGCGTAAAGAAAAATCGTTTAATTATTGTCAAACTAGAGGCTGCCCGCGACTTCGTAAAGATATTTCTTAAAAAGTGCTAGGTACCTTAAAATTATAAGCCTATGTATAGGCTACGATATTGCCAAGTTTCATCAAAATCTGTTCAGTAGTTTTTCTGTGAAAGAGTAACAAACATCCATCGGCACAAACATTGACATTTGTAATAAATATTAGTAGGATATAATTGTGAAAAGTTTTCAAGATTTGATAAGTAATAAATGCGTACAATACAAACCCACGGGCAGCCACTAGTAAAGGTTCTATATTTCTGTAAAAGTTCTACAATCCACTTTACTCTTTCGTTATTCAACTGCCAAGTATCTTTTACGCCCTTTTAAACGAAATCCTTTATACATACTCGAGCGACTTTTATTTGGCGTCTCGTGTGAAAAGCAAGGATAAAGATTTGAAGTAGTCTGATACCGTATTAGCTAAAGTCTAGACTTCAAAGAAGGGATTTCAAAACCCTTTTTGTACCTATTTGGCTTGAAATGCCTAGAGAAATTGTAGAAGATTTTGTAGAACGGCGTAGCGAATGCCGAATATTTTTACGTTGAATTGTAGAAATGGTGTTAATGTTTTGAGCAATAATTTTGGACTAAGCATACATTGCCTACATATGCCTATATGTATTTGCTCTCGTACTTCATGCGTGCGTATGTAGATACTTATATATACCTACCTACCTATATATTTCATGCCCTTTTTTCCAACAGGTAAGTATAGATAACAATTTTCATAATTCAAGATCCAAACATACATCTTTCGCTTATTCCTCTTTCATCAATCTCTGCATACATGCACGTCCTTTACGCCCGTTATTAATAACCTATCCTGATCCGTTTTTTACCAAATCGAGATTGAAAAAACAAAACACAATTGTGTTCTTGACATGTTTTTGGTACACAAGTGACAATTGTGTTTTGTTTTTTCAATCTCGATTTGATAAAAACGGATCAGGATAGGTTATTAATAACGGGCGCTATTCACTCCCGTGGCCTTTCTATGAGAATTTGTGAAATTATGTATGAGTCCCTATATACTTACTTGTTTTTGATCACGTACTATAGGTATGTAGATATATTTAAATAAGTATATATTGTTCCCATCACACCTAGTTCACAGATGCAACAGCAACTGCACCGGAGATATTAATTATAAACCGTCAGTTTTCAAACACTCGTGTCACCATCATATCCAGAAGCTTTATTTTTATGGTCGCGCTTTTCTGACCAAGAGATTTGGTCCGTAACTAAAAAATAACTAAGTAAAATACGCGCGTATACGTGCGTATTTTGTGCGTATAAAACGCTAATCTGAAAACGCCCTAACATTTAAGTAAGTACAAAACATCACTAGATTACAATACAATACAAATATTCTTTATTGCACAAAAGATATAAGGTACAGACACAAACAAGAATATAAGAAGCAACAGGCGGCCTTATTGCTAGGTAGCAATATCTTCCAGGCAACCTTAGGGTAAGAAATAACGAGAAAGAGGTAATAATGGTTGCGGGTTGTGCAAATAATACAGAATACATACATACATAACTACATATACATACCAAAAATAGATAGTACCTATAATAAAAATAAACAAATAGATATCCAATAGATAAAATAAATATTACATATATTATATATATATATAATATATAAATGCTAAATAAATATTACATATATATATATATATATATATATATATATATATATATATAATAGATTAGTATAATTAATGCTGTCTACACATCAAAGCCGGCGGCTTTTTTGACAGCTGCCATTCGTATGACATAAAGCCGCCGGCCTAGCCCGCCGACGGCTTTGGTGTGTAGATAGCTTAAATAATAAATACTAAATCGTCAGGATTTTTACTACTCTTTCAAGATTTTTTAGGTTCAAATCCAAGTTAAGCAGATACCTATTTAAATGTACAGTAAACTAATTATTTGTTTTTCGATATTTGTGTGTTTGTCTTTTAATGTGGCCATAGCCAAGTCACATTTTCTAGTCTGGTCTAACTATGGTTTGTTCATACATACGAGTATGAAGACCCTAGTACATTTATAAGCAATATACCTACATTCAACCTTTATGAAGTATCCTTTTTGTTTATTTCTTATTTCATTATCTTTTCTGCTCAAAACTTATAAAATTCGTAGAAGAGAATAGAAAAAGGTTATGAAAACATCATCTTATTTTACAGCTTTTCCGTATACACTTATAAAAGTAATAGTGGAAACGTTTACCTACATCATCTCGTCTATAAAACTATTATACGACTACCAGCTGCGAGTTCCACAATAATAAAACGTAGTCCAGCCATAGCCATCCCTTTGTTTTTTTATTTTATAGGAGGCCATTAAAAATAGATTTTGTTGCCCGATGCTTTTATTAAAATTGAAAAAATAAAATCCTATCTTTGTTTTTGTAAAGATCTATGGCCTTTAAGGATGGTATTCCACTGTAGGTTTTATAAAGCTGTAGGTGGAAGTATTGGATGAAAATAGAGTCTGATTTTCACATGTGGTCTAGAGTTTGGTTTAAATAGCCTGTTTAATATAAAAATAGGTACCTAGCTTTATTTCAAACCTTTTCTTGTTGGTCTGTAGGTAGTAGAATAGATAGTAGAATAGAATAGGAAGTACCTACTCCCTTCATACACCTCTGCGTTTTTTGTGATTATAATAGGTATAAAAATATCATTTGAGTTGTGCATTTGATGGGAATCTCTGATTTTTTGTTCTCTACTTCACTTCTATGAATAACTCCTACTTTTTCTTATTAATGGATAATATAGTGTTAAGGATGCTTGTTGCTGTTACCATATGAATCGATTAAAACTTAATGTTGTTACTTATGTGCAACCTTACCTTTACCTATAACTGCTTCCCAGACTAAAATCACACTAAAAACGGTTTCGCACTACGTCCAATCCGAATCAGATCCGATTAAAAAATATATACTGTCGAATTGAGAAACCTCCTTCTTTTTTGAAGTAGGTTAAAAATGGATTAAATTACCAAAGGTTTTTTTCGGATTTAATACTACCTTACTGCTACCTATACCACACCTATTATTTCGATTCGGACGTAGTACAAAACCACTCTAAAGGCATGCAAATCCCAAATGGGCATTTCTTTACTCAATATCCCGCGTTATCGCTCTCTATTAAGTAAATTACCCACTAATACAACTCGTAAATCCCAGTGTGCACTCTCCCTAATTTGAAGTAGCGTGACGCGGGGCAGTGTAGTGTGTAAGGGGCTTTTATACAGAATGTCGGAAACAGTGGCAAGGGAATTGGGAGGGTTTTGTTAAAAAAAAAATGAAAATTGTATTCCACAAGGAGATTTAATTATGTTTGAATATTTCTATGACATATCTACCTAGGTATCTGATTATGGTATCTTCACCGCACCAAAGCCGCCGGCTTTTTTGACAGCTGCCATTCGTATGACGTTAAGCCGTCGGCCTAGCCCGGCGGCGGCGGCGTGTAGTAACTATTAAGTAATCTGTGGCGGCGGTTTTGGTGTGTAGATACTTAATCAAAATATTTTCATAGTTATGAATAAAATATGATAAAATTCTTTGATAATGTTCTTGATTATTAAATAGACAACAATTTCCAATAATGTCGTTGTCTTCTAAATACTTATAAGTAGGTACCTGCCGATTAGAAACCTACTTAAGGTTATAGGTATCAAGAATACCCACTTTATTTCCACCCTGTATATGAACACATAATGTCAAACAAGAATGGACACAATTTAGGGGTACAAATTAATAGTTGAACGGTCTTCACTTCACTCATGCTGAATGTCCTTTGTCGGATAATGAATGAAAATCAATGGCGCATACGTATAGATGGTACCTACAGAATGTACAGTTTAACCTAAATTCCTACTAATGTTTGTGCCGATGGTTGGATGTTTGTTACTCTTTCACGCAAAAACTGCTGAACATATTTTGATGAAACTTGGCAATATTGTAGCTTGCACATCAGAATAGCGCACAGGCTATATTATACGTATATTATTTTACGATATTCTATTTTTTTTTTTCAAGATATGACTATAAATGTGTACTAAATCGCCAGAAGCCTCTAGTTAGTTGATAATAAACTACACTTAGGGTCTGTTTTGCCACTTACATATAAAATTTAACTGACGGATAAACCTATGTCTACTTATTTGATAAAACATGACGTATTACACAGTGACAGGTATAAAATATCTATCGATTTTCTATCTGTAAGTTGTCTGTAAGTGGTAAACGGGCACTTAATATTATAAATAGGTATGAAAGTATGTTTGTTTGTGTATTTGTCCGTCTTTCACGGCAAAATGGGATGTCGAAATGACGTGTTTTTTTTTCAAAGTCAAAGTCAAAAATATATTTATTTCATAGGCACAAAAAATGCTCTTGAAACCGTTACATTATTATATATATAGGTATTTTTTTAAAGCTAGCGCTAGATTCGCGAGGTGCAATTTCCCCCAGAGAAGAACCTAGCAAGAAACTCTGTGAGGTTGCTCTTTTCAAATAAAGTTTTACAATTCTTATAAACAGTTATACAGGTATAAAGGTACATATTTTCATTATTATAATTATTGTCCCTAAAATTTATTTTGATCCTGCAGCATTCAAAGAAACCACAAGGTGTAAATAGCTAAAAAATAAAGTTTCAGTTCGTTTTGAGTCGTAAGTATACTTAGTTATAGTTCTGTTTGTGTGTGTATTTGTCCGTCTTTCAAGGCAAAACGGAGTGTCGAATTGACATTTTTTTTTTCAGTAATTACTACGTTTTGAGTCGTAAGTTACTTAGTTATAACTCTGTACTTTAATAAAATAATAGTTCGTAGTACCTTGTTCTGTGGTAAAGTAGGTAGTGGTTCAATGCACGCAAGGAAAGCATTTCGTGTTACCTTCGTTTCTTTGTTAGGGTTCCGTTGGACTTATTTAAAAGCCATCTGACTTATAAAATTGACTGGATATCAATTTATGCTGAAGCTATTTATAAAAGCTCGTCATTGAAAACTTAGATACTTATCCATTATTTAGCAAATAAGGAGGTGCCCCTTTTTTTTCATATACAAATGAGTTTAGGACAGCGTGCCAAGATTGGCGCAAGTTTTTCATAGTTTTCTTGGTGAATGACCTGTCAAACGATAAGAAATTCCAAATAAAAAGGTAGCCATTTTGCGCCAGACCAGGCACGCAGATCCAGACAGTATGACACCTCCTTATTTAGCAACATTCATGATTTCCATTTAGTAGTCAGATCTGTCAGCCAGGCTCTTGTCGATGGAGTCGCTATCTTTGCCTTTTTTCATAGTTTACCTTTTCTTTTACTACTTAGTCTAATAAACTACGAAATGAGGCTTCAAAGAGCTTTAAAATTAAAATAAATAGACCTTAAAAATATTAAAATAGGTAGAGCTAAATAAATAACCTACAGAACCCACTATAAGTCCATTGCACTTTACTTAACGCTCCGCAAGAGTTAAAACCGCTATAAAACTGTTTAGTAACTCAGTCTAGACGTTACTGCGCATTTTGCTTGTTATTTTATACCTGAGTAAAGTATGGGTATAGGGTTAGTTAAGCTTTTGTTTTGTGGTTGCAGTTATACTAGACTAGAGGCTGCCAGGGACTTTGTATTCATTTATCGTCATATAAATCTTACACAATATTTTATAGCCTATAATGGGTATAACAGAAAGGATATCGCCGAAACTCAGCGATAGTCCTCATGAAACTGAACAACTTTCCTCAAGGAACATGGGTCGTATCTCGAAACAAAAAAATTTGCCGCCTCATATAAAATGTCCGATCAGCTGATCGAGTAAGTATAAGCGATCCAAAAAATTTTCGAGTTACGAATGTTACGATCCATGTTTCTTGGGGGGGAAGTTGGGGAAAGTGGTTCAGTTTCATGAGGACTATCGATGTGTTTCGGCTTTATACCCCCTTTCTGTTACATCCTGTATATTATTCTGATGTGCAAGCTACAATAATTATTGTTATAAAAATATAAAATATCATTGATATCTGATCAGTAGCTTTTGCGTTAAAGAAAGAGTACCTATGTAACAAATATTCTCTCATTCATCCATCTAACGGTACAACCATTGATATTTATAATAAGTATTAGCTAGCAAGAAGTAAGGAAGTAATACAGGTTGTAACAAAAGGGGTGTATCATGTCGAAATACAGTTAAAGTAAGTACATACTACTAAGACCCAGAACACACAGTGAAACGCACGTTTCAAACTAGTTGCGTCGTGTGTGGTTTTCTAAAGAAGTCTATAGCAGAAATTTCGATGCAACTCAAAAGTAACTAGCAGTTTCAGTTGCGTTGCAGTTGCGTTCCACCGTGTGTTCTGGGCCAATTAAAAAAACTCGAGTCGAAATGCGAACCACGTTGCCCACGCAACTGTTAAATCAATAGCAACGCATAACACCCGTTTCTGATAATTAGAAATAGCTTTAACTATGAAATCAGTTATATAACGAGAGTGAATATAAATTCAAAATAAAATTATAGAAGTCTGGTACTACGGAGTGACTTTTTGATTTAAAAAAGTACCTAATTACAATTTCAAAGGGAGTATTTCAGTGGTGTTATAATGGTGGGAATTACAAATGCTAAAGCAAAGGAACAAAGAGTTTATTTTGGACACCCTTTTCAATTTTGGAGGGTAAGGATTTTATTTTGTAATAGATATACTTAGACCATTTTGTAACTTTGTGGAAGCGCAATAAATATTATGATTATGATTCAACTTTCATCATTTTAAACCAAGTTTTAACTACCTTGGGCAAATCCATAGCATTTTATCTGCGTGTTACATCTAATCGATAAAATTTAACTCGAA
The DNA here is from genome assembly GCA_947563765.1 of Anarsia innoxiella. Lineage (NCBI taxonomy): Eukaryota > Metazoa > Arthropoda > Insecta > Lepidoptera > Gelechiidae > Anarsia > Anarsia innoxiella. Next base: position 2,287,928 of record OX387413.1, read on the forward strand.
ATGTTATTTTACCTACCTTTCTCACGTTTTCACGAGCATTCTTTTATTCAAAACTGAGTTTCTCTTATACACTGCATATTATGTGAGACAATCATCAGAAAATGCCCAGAAATAATGACGGCTTAAAACGTTATCATCTTTTAGTTATTATATCCTGTGAAAATGTATTGTAGTTCTTTATATTTCACGAAGATCTATAATAATGAAATCATTTTTCAAAAAAGACGTGCGCATAATAAAATAACAAGCTTTTCGAAATTAATAATTACGATGAGAACAATTTCCATCATTAGAGAGTCCCATGTACCCAGAGAATGTCCCATGTACTTAAAATAGATACTTACTTTCCCATCCACAAACTAATTCAACAGTCATTAATTACTAACACATTCGACGCCCGAGCTCATTTCCTATCAGTCCAAGCCACCATTTGTCTTCTTTTAAGGAACGGAAGCAAGCCGAGATGGAAACTTTAGTCGACGTGCAAGAGATGAAGACTCTAACTGATGTTGTTTATTATGATAACGTGCATTTGCAAAAGTAAGATCATTTTATTTAAGTTTAAGGCTCTATTTACAAGAGTATTGCTCAGCTGATTTAATATTTTCTTATGAGTATAATACTAATATATTGTATCAGTATGATAGATAGAATTTATTCGTTAATGAGTACTTAACATTAATGAAACTATAACATTAGCACGACACAAAGACATTCACGTATTAAATTAGAATAATCGGTTTAATAAAGCCTATATGTAAGTAGAAACAAACAATACAATACTTACATTAATGAAAAGAAGAAAAAATAAAAAGGTACCTACTCAAAGAATAATTATCATCATTTACAAGGTTTTCTACAAATTGTTGCATAATTTGAAATTTGCGCTACTAACAATGTTATTCGTAAACTAACTTTTGTTAATATCCACTACAGACTAATAATAAACAAAGCAGAAGAGAAAGTAAGAGAACTTCTAGACCATGAGGAGATAAAGCTTTGACAGAGAAGAGAAGAGTTAAAACTCTTGTTGGAGAGAGAAGAAGAAGAATATCAACAAGAGATAGCTAGAAGATTAGTTATGGCCGATTGCGAGTTTTGTATGAAAAGGGATTTGAGATTAAGGAATTATCAATTAGAAATAGAGAGGGAGAAAGTAAGGGAATGTCAAAGGGCTTTGGAAAGGGAAGTTATGTAAGTATTTTTAATAATTTAGTTATGTAATAATTTCAAAAAAATATGACAAAGATGTATCCTTCTAATATCAAGATGCGTGCGATCAAAATTTTATTACACACTGCACTTTAATCTTTCTTAGGCCCACTTGCGCAGCACAATAAACCCGGAGTTAGCGACTAACACAGGGTTAAATAAATAATTTGTATCGATTTATCTTGATTTAACCCTGTGTTAGCAGCTAACTCCGGGTTTATTGCGTTAACTCTGGGCTGCGCAATTGGGCCTTAAGGTTCGTTTCTTAAGGTAACCAACCAGACCCTTTTAAGTCCTCGCTCGCCTCCTTTTTATCTACTTATTAATTTGGAATGGTAGCTAATCAGATCGACAGCTGTATAATCAGCCAATTTTCTGGACTTTTGCTGAAAAAACCTTCTTACGTTAAACTTCAAAGTTATACAAACTCTATACATTTCAATAAAATATTAAAAGAGACTCCTTTTGGCCGCCTTTTGCTAGGTCTAGTCAGTTTGACATAAAACGGTCATAACTCATAACGAAATGTTTTTGTCGAGATTTTTGTGTTTTTGTTGTTGCGTTATCAATTCTTTCCACATTTTCTTTAATACGTTGCTTATTTTAAAACTTGTAGATAAATTATGAAAAAGGTTAAGTAAGTTATACGACTTAAGTAGTAGCTACCTACTCATTATTTGATAGAAACACCAATCATTGATTTTTTCTAATTATCTAAATCGAAGCCTAATTGATTACTTTTGTATTGTGGTAAACTTGTATAAAAATCAACGTTTCTTCCAGTGCAAAAGGAATGCAGAGCACAAGAGAAGATGAAAAGAAATTGAGAAGCATGCAGAAGATGCAGTTAGAAGAGAAGAAGATGATTGAACATGAAAACAAAGAATTGGAAAGAATGTGGCACCAGGTGCTTATGGATGATGTTAAAAGAAAGGTAACTTAAATCACATTTAAAAATGCTTTTTTGGTACCGAATGGAGATCTCGAAGGTTGATTTCTTTTTAATCAAAGGGGTAGGTATATTTGAATTTTGAAGTGAAAGAGAATATAGGTTATGTAGGTTACCAGGGTTAAAAAGATCTTCAAAAAACAAAATACGTGTAATCCAATAGTAATAAATAGGATAATTATTTTCTCCATAATTTCTAGGAAGACAAAGAAAGGAAAGAGTTCGACAGAAGACAGCAAGAGATGGCGGAAAGACGGAGAGAATACGACGAACAGATAGCGAGTGCTAATAGAAGGAGACAGGAAGCGATCAGAGAAGAGAGGGAGAGGGAGAATATGAGATTGGAGAAGATGAAGAAGAAGATGGAACAGGATCATTATGATGGTATAAGTATAGTTTATTTTAATGATATTGTTATTATATTTGTATTTGTAGGTACCTACGTATAAGTTCAAGCATAATATGCGAGAAAACGTACGAAAGAACAAACCGGGGCCAAAATGTTGACACTAGACTTTCAGTAGGTACCTACTTAGATTATGTGGGATTTCGAGTAAATAACAATTTTCTAGACACTTTAGTACCAGTGTTATAGGCAGCTTGGTTTATAGTGATTTCACATTTTAAATATCTATCGACGTAGAACCGTCGAATGTTAGAATTATTCTGTACATATCCGCTTATATTTTAACATATTTTTTTGTTCCTCATAGCAATAAAAAGAAAGAAAGAGCAGCAGTTAGTAAACAAAATGAATTTCATAGACGGTCACATGGAGAAGGTAGAGAGACTGCGGAGTGAGAAGAAAAGAGACAGAGATATCGACAAAGAAATGATAAAACAGGCTTTGGAGGAGATAAGAAAGGAAAGGCAGAAAGATAGAGATGAGATGGTAAGCGTTTGTCTTTTATAGCAACTTTTGTGTAACTTAAAAGTGAAATAGAAACACGATTAGGTTCTTACAAAACATTGAACATTTTGTTAAATCATTATCAGCCAACCGCGACTTCGTGTGTACGCATTTATCGTCATATCTTGGAAAAACAACATCTTAAAATTATTAAGTAGGTATAGCCCAGTTGTTAAAGCTACAATCTTGTAAAGTTTTATTGAAAACTGTTTAGTTAGCAGTTTTTTCATGAATGAGTAACAAACATCCAAACACACATTTGCCCAAAATTTAAGAAATAAAAGCTAAGTAAATGATTGAATACCTAAGTATTTAGATAATTTCTACTTGATACTTAATCGCTTTTTGGACTCCATTTAAAAGCTTTTAGCTAAGATATTTGCTTCCTTTACCCAAAAGAATCTAAGTATTAAACACGCCCAAAATATGGTTAACTAATGAAGCAAAAAGGTTTGTGTAATTGTCTTAGCTCAACGAATTGAAAACTGATAAGTTGAGGCGGCTTAAGAATGTGAATGGTTTTGTACGTAGGCAATATGGACTTTATTTTTTACCTACCCTAAGACCCAGAACACACGAAACGCAACTGCAACGCAACTGAAACTGCTATGACTTTTGAGTTGCATCGAAGTTTCTGCTATATACTTCTTTAGAAAACCACAAACGACGCAACTAGTTTGAAACGTTTCGTTTCAGTTTGTAAGTGTGTTCTAGGCTTCAGAGGTCCGAAAAGGATTGGAAAAGGCTATTCCAGAGCTTAAAATTATGTAGGTATGTAACTAAGTACCTAGTTATTAAGGTATTAATCTGTTAGGTGGATGTTTGATACCTAAATACGCCACCATTGTATTTTTGATAATTCAATGTCAGGTTGTAGAGTTGTAGGTTTAGGTCAGTTTAAGTAATGGAGCTTTAGTTTTGATGACCTTATCTACAATTGGTTGATATATAGGTAGATATATCATAAATGTTTATTAAAATCAAAAATACTTATAAAGAAATACAATAAATCAAAAGTTTTGAATTATTTTTGAAGTGAAAATGATAACATCCGGTTTTAAATTAAACCACGAAAAAGGTGGCAAGATGAGCTGGACACCTTAATGTATGTCTGGGCAGAGGCGGTTCGGGATGGAGAATCGTGGTTATAAAGGAGAGAGACCTTTGCTCAGCGGTGGGACACTAACGGCTAGATAAGATAAGTAGGTATTTATTTTCGTTAAATTCCAGAAAAGACTTCAAACAGAGAAGCAAGTGTTCACAACATACTTTAAAAAGGAGAGAAGAATGGCGAAGAAGTTAGAGGAGGACGCAGATAGGATCGCTCACGAGTGGAAGCGAGAGGAGGAGGTACAAGCTGATGAGTATCAGAGGGCTGTAGAAGAGGAGAAACGGTTACAGAAACAGGTCTGATACCAAAAACTACTTATTATAGAAAAACTTATACACCTTGTGTTCATATAATATGTACTAGATAGGTAGGTACCTACCTATAAATACATCATGAAAACAAGGAACGTTATTTCCTTTTGATTAAAGTTAAACAACTTTCTCTCAGAAACATGGGTTAAAATGCAACAAATATCTGATTTAATTATACCTACCTAATGCTGATCCAATATTTTGTATGAAACTTTAAAAAAATGTTTCAGATCATTGTCACCATTTTTCTTATTTCTTTTTATTAGCCATTAAGATCCCACTGCTGGGCAAAATAATTTTTTTCTTATAGAAAGGGAAAATTGTCCTAGGTCAGCGCTATTATACACTGTCATGCTTGTTTTGATAAATAGCATTTGGGGGCCGCACATGCGGACTAGACTCGCATTCGGACCGAAACGCATGACAGGAAAAGGGCCCTAATTAAATCTTTATCACGGTATTCAAATAAGTAGGTAGGTACTTACCTACAAAATTAAATTCGATTACAGAAAGCAGCAGAAGAATACAGAAGACACATAGACAAAAGAAACCAAGAAATAGAGTTGGAAAGAGAAGAGAGATCAGTGCGGATGGAGAGAGTGAAAAGGACAGCGTTCAAAGAGTTGCAACGGAGATTTGATAGTGCTAATAATGAATTGAGACAACAGATTGAGTATAGAAATGCTTTGACGTGTCAGATTAAGGATAACCAAAGGGTTTTGGTATGGTTTTAGTTCTTACTTCTTTAATTATTTGGTATTATTTAAGCAAGCTTTTGTCCAACAGTGGACGTCCATAAGCTAACATGATGATGATCGAAGCAAGTTCTAAGTAATTTAAATATTTTAAAAACAAGTATCTATGAGGTGATTGATAAATGTGGTGGAAGCGAAGGAAGTGTGTTTGGATCGTAGTAAGGGGAGGGAAGTGGTCTCTGCCTACCTAGATGGGAAAGAGGCGTGACAGATACTTATATATATATATATATATATATATATATGCACTATGTGTGTAGGGTATGTATTTAAAGTATTACTTATTTATTATTATATTTGGGACGTTTATTAATAGCTTGAATTAAACGCAGGAAACTGAAATGAGAGACATCGAGGAGAAAGACAAGCCTTTCACAAAGAAGCCGGAAATGTTCCGCGATGCGATGGAAAAGATTGACCAGTCTCCGGGGAGAACGAGGTAGGAAAGACAGAAGTCATAAAACAACCTATCCTATCCTACTCATATTATAAATGTCAATGTGTGTGCGAATGGATGGATGTTACTCTTTCACGCAAAAACTACTGATTAGATTTTAATGAAATTTGGCAATTTTGTAGCTTACCTAATGTATCAGAAGAATAACTTTACGAAATTACTTAATTAGGTACTTACCTATTTCCTGTTAATCTTTCAGAACCAATCCAGTGCATCCGTTCAAGAGAGTCATAGATAATCAAAGACCGAAAGTTGTGCACCTATTGCCAATTATAGGAAGGAATACTAATGAAAATTCATTTAAATAAATAAAAATTGTAAACAATTTGTTTTATTTTGAAGTGTTTATTAGTTCCATCTAGTGGAGAGTACTGTTACTACGAAACAACACTGCCATCTAGTGGGCAGTAGCTATACTATGTAGACTTAACGCCATCTATTATCTGTTTCTGGAACTATTACATACAACGGCATCTAGCGTCTGTTTCCGGAACTATACTCGCTTCGTTCCGTTTTACGTATTGCTGTGATCATTTTAATCTGTTGAATTAATTAAGACATTTTTGGAAAGAAAAGTCCTCAAATAATTAATAATATAATACTAAAAATTATTTGATTATTAAATATTTTAAAGAAAGTCAATTGTATATTCAATTCAGATTTTATTATTCAACTTTATAATTTTAAAACAAACAGTAATACGGAACGTATCGTCCAGAAAAATAATAATAAAAAGTTTGAATTTCGTTTCGCTTCATTTTGTTTTTGAGGTTTTGCTAGCTAAAATTAAACAAAAGCCGGGTAGCTAGTTAACAATTCGCTAAAGAAGAGTTAAGTATCGTAATCAGAGGGTAATTTATGAAGAATTTGAGACTGGACACCCCAATAGTTGAAAATACCTACGAGAAACACATTTGCACGTGTTCTCAAGTGATATGTTACTGCCGGAACTTTTCCAAGATTTTTCTACAAAGTCCACACCATGGAAGACCAGAAATTATCTAAAGAGGAGCTGGAAGGACTTTCTTACAGAATGCTGCAAGTCATAGCCAAATCCAAGTCTTTGCCGTCCAACATAAAAGTAAGTTAAACTTGGCTAAACTTTTGAAAATTAAATCTTTAAGTATAAGTAATCTAAAATCTATAATATTTTATTTGAAACCTGAGGAGTTTATTAACCTACCCCTTCATGTTATGGGTGATGTGCTAATCTAAAATCATGATTTTGGCTTGAAAGCAGTGTTTTGTTACATGAACTACTGGTACCTACATAAGTACCTATCTACCTATTTCGCTATGCTTATACACATGGTAGCTGATTACTTGTTAATCTTCTGTTTCTTATGGTGCACACCTATCATGTGGTAATCATAGAATTAAAAAAAACTACCTGCCTACATAGAATGGGTTGTATTTCTCAACTTTAATTTCCAGAAAATCCACCTAATCAGTCTAATAGATGCAAAAATCAACAAGACTCAAGAAGAAGTAGATATCATACTGCAGCAAGTGAAATGGGAGCGGCTGCAGCTATCTTCTAGCGGTGCCAAGAAGAAAGCTCCTCGGAAGAAGAGTAAAGTACAGGTAAGGTGTCATTAGTCCTTTCATATTGTTATTTTTTTTTATGATCTAGTATTCTAGTCTAGATTTAAAATTATCAGAGTTCTAGCTACCTATGTAATATTTCATGCAAATAAGTTTTTAAAAGCTTTTATTGATACTTTCATCTCATTCATTGACATGCAGAAAAGACAGAGTTTTTGTGTTATTTTTTTACCAATTTTAAATATTGTTAAGTAGGTACCTATTTTTTTTAATGCTTTTTTTAATGAAATAATAAATGTAGCTATACTATTGTTTGGTATCCTTCTAAAATATTTTTTCCCATAAATACTTAAATATATTTTCCAACAAATATGTAGGTACTTTAAAATATATTAATTATATTTTCTAGCACACAGAATTACCAGCAGGACCGACCCAATCCTCACAGGAAAGCACAACACCAAACCACCCAGAAGAGCAATACAGCCCTGAACTTCCAGGTCTACGTCAAGCCATCATAAAGTTCCAGAACAAACCTAAAATGTCACCTAAAACCCGCTGTGATAGGGTACTAAGGAGCTACAACATGAAACGTCAAAGACCAAATTACTCAGTGATAAATGATTCACTATTTGAAGTTATCAGGGCTGCAGAAGTGTCAAAGAGCTCAAAAGAAACGCAGATAAGTGTGGTCAGTCGTGAAGCAAGGTATCCCAAAGTGAATATGACTGCTAAGTGTGTGACGAAGAGATATAATCCAAGTTTGCTGAAGACTTCCATGAAGGATCGACAGACTATTGCGATTTTTGCTAAGGTAAAATTTTATGCCTTGATTATTATTTTTTTATAACAGTTATATAAAATGCGAAAAGTCATTTCAATGTGGAAAATTAATTTCAAACTATGTTACAGTTAATATTTCTTTTAAAACCCTTCACAATCTGTGTTCACTTCATAAACAAATGCATGATTATTTTGGTAAAAACTGACATAAAGTCTATGCCAGTGAGCCCTATAATGTCAGAAATGCTAATGAGTTCTTAGCTTTTAAAAAAAAAATGTAATGGTTAAATTAAATGCCTGTTGTGCAACTCCATAATAAAACTAAAATATCCTCCAATACTTTTCAGAACCCACCAATCCAAAAACAAACAAAGCGAGCATTAACCTTCACGGGCTATCCAATCGAAGCGCCACCAACTCCGAAATACAGCTACGAGTTCATACAGAGCATCGGCTTCAGACGAACAGACGGAAAGATATCCAAAATCAAGGCAGTCGTTCAGAAACCTAAACCTAAAATCAACTTCACATACACCAACACACAAAGCTACAGAAATGTAGAAGTAACAATTCAAGATATAATAAACAGCAATATTGATGCTCAAACGTTCACAAAACCGAGTGTTTCTGAGTACGTAGTGACTGATTCAAGTATGTTTTACAACATGCCCACTTTGGTTGATGTGATTAATGAGCCGGTGAAGAAATCTGAAACTTGTAAAAGTCTGTCTGTGTACGTGCATAAAAAGATTAGGGCTGAACAGGTATGGATATTGTTTAAGTTATTTATTCCAAGAGAAGTTCATTTCTGTCACTGTTCTTATAAGGTATCGTCATCATGCAAAAACGACTGAACTAATTTTGATTTAACTTATAACTGCATTAATTAATGACTTGGATAAACTGATTAAATTGCAGTTAAACACATACTTTTCACCTCAGTTCTTTCTTTTCAAAAATACTTATTTTAAAAACTCTCTTTTCCAGGCGAAGACATTGAGATCAACCGATCAGTCAGTAACAAATCTGCCATACTCAGTAACAAACCAGCCACACTCAGGAACAAGTCTACCCCACTCAATAACAAACCTGCCACACTCAGTAACAAACTTACCACAGTCAGTAACAAATCTGCCCCACTCAGTAACAAACTTACCACAGTCAGTAACAAACTTGCCACACTCAGCAACAAACTTACCACAGTCAGTAACAAACTTGCCACACTCAGCAACAAACTTACCACAGTCAGTAACAAACCTGCCATACTCATTAACAAACCTACCACACTCAGTAACAAGCCATCCACGCTCAGTAACAAACCCGCCACACTCAGTAACAAACCTACCACGCTCAGTAACAAACCTACCACAGTCAGTAACAAACTTTCCACACTCGGTAACAAACCTACCACATTCAATAACAAACCATTCACGCTCAGTAACAAACCTACCACAGTCAGTAACAAACTATCCACACTCAGTAACAAACCATCCACGCTCAGCAACAAATCTTCCACGGTCAGTAACAACCCCGCCACACTTAGTAACAAACCATCCACACTCAGTAACAAACCTACCACAGTCAGTACCATGCAATACAGCCAATGAAAAGCAACCGTTACCTAAAATACACGACGTGTTCAGCAAGTTTAACAACATGAAGGATTACTCACAACCACTGTATGTGCAAGTTAGTCAGGAGAGTGAGAGATGTAAGTACTTTATTGTCCAGCAAAGGACGTCTACAAGCTGATTGATCTATTAACTGAATTAACTAGGACTTGCTACAACAGAATTATACTTGTGTTACATTTGTCACTGTTAGAGGGCATTTCATTAATTACTTCGTATGCCGCCATGTTGGCAGCATTGACAATTTGTACTGCGCAAAACACGAAACACAATGAGGGTAATGTGGCAGTGCTTTCAATGCTGCCAACATGGCGGCATAGGAACTATTTTATAAAACGCACTCTACAATTGCTATTCACCCTTGTTCCAGTGGCCTATCTCCCCGTCAACACGACTAAAGGGCTAGTACTAGAGAGTGTGTATAATATAAAAGGAACTGCGGTTAACCAATCGCTCCTACAGATAGCGTCGACAGCTAAGACCGATTGTGTTAACAGCCGGGTTGCACCAATCATGGCTGCTGCGTAAGTGGATTTTGTTGTTTTTATGTGTGAACTGTGAAGCTACTTTTTTTTGTATGCTGTTTTTAATATTTCGCTTTTGAGTTACGAATATTAATGTGTGGACGTGCCTCGCCCGAGGCAGGCGCATGCTCAGCCTCGGGCGAGCGCGTGCTCGGCCGAGCCGAGCGGTGTCGGTTTTTTGAATTTGCTCAAAGGTTTTACCGCGCGCAGTAGGCGCGTGCACACAGACTATATGGTTACGACTGCATGATCACTTTGATACGCGAGGCTGTCACTAAATATGAAATATATGACGCAGTACCAATGTGTTCACATCGGAACGCACGTGTGATAACCACGTCTCATTCTCCTACGTGAACAAGCACATAACGCGATTAGCCAAATAATTTTAAGAGAAGCTTTGCTCAGCATTGGGCATATTCATTCTACAACACCAAATTAATTAAACTATAACTTTTAAGATATGCTACTTTGATTTCGCTACCCAGCAGTAGGATACTGACTAACAAACAACTAACCTAAGCTTCATAACGTTTTTTAAAGCTTTATTTGTTACCTAATGCACTGTTATTGAAATTGGTTTGTCATTCCACTCTCCATACTTACTTAATTGTCACACTTCGCTTTCGCACGCTCTCTCACGCTTTGCTTCCAGCTGTCTGCAAGAGTGTACAGTAACGAGCACAGACCCTTACCCTGCCACGCGTGAGTTCACCTATCATTTACCTAACCACTTGTGTTGCTTATTGTGCAGTTTCATTAACAATTTTAATTTCAAGTGAAGAGTACACTTTTGATTGTTAGTTTAAGGTTTTGTTTTTGTCTCGTGATGTGAATATAAATCTTAAATGCACGCAATGATTACAATCATTTAGCAGATAGTGATTACTTATAACCATTAATTTGAATAGATTTTGCAGCATAGAATGTCCGTTATATTTTTACAGCTCATGTCCAATAATAAGCTAGGAACACACAGCGATCAGGGTCGTGTAGGCCTAGATCCGGAACGGGGTCTCACCCATGCTAATTCGAACATTTACCTAGAAACATACTGATCCCATGTGCTGCACGTACTCTACTTTTCAGCATTCAATCGTTTCGAATTAGTAAGGGTGAGATCCCCCCTACACAGCCACGAGTAAAATATTTCCAGTTAATTTTCTCAAAATAATCTAACAGATATGTATGTATGCAAATAAAATCTAAAGTTGCAATAAATATTTCCAGCCACCGATCAGCAGGTTGACGTATACAATACGTACACGTTTGATGAAGTACCTCGGTCGTATGACTTGATGCCGTATGGGGAGCAGGACTTGACTTTGAGGAGTTATCATGATGGTACGTCCAGCATAATTCATAGAAAGTTTGTTTTTTATTAAATGGCAACTAAGTATCTTTGTGGATTTAATCAAATAATTGATTATGAATTATAATCTAGATATCACTACCTCACCTTTTCAGGGTGGTATTACACTCATTAGATAGGTATAGTTTTCCAATGTACAATTCGATCAAAGAAAAGACCATTTCGGGACGACTTCATCAATTGTACTTATTGACGACTTCTCTAATAAAAAAATGATTAAATATTAGACAGCAAAGTTGGGCAATTTGATAAGTGTAATAACACCCTTATACCTTTTGTATAATAACACATGCAGTGTTATTATAAGTAAATTGCTTCTTAAAGTAAACTATTAAATAAGATATATACCTACAGATGTATAATTACCACCATATAACAAATATGTTAATTTAACGTTTCCAGCTCTGTCAGACTCCTCAATCGACACACAGCTAAGTCAGGAGACTACCAACGAAATGGTGGAGGATGCTCTCGAGATTATAAGTCAAGATGGGGTAAGTTTATAGCATAAAGCTAGAGACATATTGGTCCCACGTACTTTGCATACATAGGTCCAGTCTGTTTCTATATTATAGAATAGAGTATAGAGTAATGTAGTATAGAATGACTTTTAATTAGTGAACGATAGAAAAGGATATGTACGTACTCGTGACAACAAACAACTTTTACTATTGGACAAAGTTCGTAATCATTCAATTTTCGAACTCTCCATACAAAGCACCAGCTAGTATATGAGAGAACACATTTTTTTAATGATTTCGACCTTGGTTCCATAGTAAAAGTTGTTTGTTTTCACGTGTATATGCATATCCTTTTCTATCGTTCACTAATTAAAAGTCACTATATATAGCTTTAAGCGTTTATATTACGCACTGATGTATTTAGGTTTGGTAATTTCAATGTTACCGGTGTCAAATATAGGTACAACAAGAAACAACTGCGGACTTACGATATAATTGAAATTAGATTATGTTTCAGGACTACATGGAGAGGATAGGTATGGATATCCGAATGCAGTGCGTCATCTGCTCTTGGGCTGGTCCCAAGATTATCTTGGAGATACATGTTAAGAAGGTATTACATTTCATCACAAAGACGTCATTGTTCGTAGAATTTTCAGTCACGCCTCTTTCCCAACAGGCAGAGACCACTTCTCTCCACTTGCGTTTATAGCAGTCAAAAGTACATTTTGTTACAGTCAAACATCAAGTAATTTTGTGTTGTGTTTGTTTTTACACATAGGTAATATGTTACAAACGAAGAAAGTACATAATGTTACAGTCAAAACTCAAAACCGGTCAAAACCACTTGTTATTGCTAAATTCAGCCAAAGGTGGTTTTGACTGGTGCCCTTAATATTTATGAAAACAGACAGCCAGCCGAGCCTTAGTAATAGGCAAGGTCACGTTTTCACCTTTTAGGTACGGAACCCTATAAATCATACATGACCATTCTTCCACAGGAGCACTCTTCAGAAATCGAAACCCAATCAAAGAACGAATGGACAGTGACATACAAACTCGGCACATTGGTGAACCAAGACCAGTGGCTGAGTACTATATGCGAATACGATAATATACTCTATGTGGTCAGTGTAAAGTACATTGATCCGGATTGCTTCATGTGTTCTATATCGGTGAGTCTCTATTTAACTTAAGGCCCGTTTCACCCTTACAGATAAAATTTAACTGAAAAAAATAAAAAAAATAATGACAAAACTGAAAAAAAAAAGACAAAATAATAATAATAAATAGTTTTGCAGCTACCGGGGACTCTCCTCCAGTGCATTTACATAGTGTGTTTGGGGATAGACCCCGGTAGGTGCATGCCATCGCACATTTTATAATAAACTAGCTGTCCCGGCGAACTTCGTCCCGCCTTAGAATGAACTTTATTGTGTAGGAATAAAGTTCAAATTGACTCTACATTTTAGTAAGAAAACATTTGTATGGGAAAAAGAAAAGGTCTGTTTTAGGGCTTTCCCGGTAATTATTTGAATTTTTCTCACCGTAAGAACCATCCTTGGACTTCAATGAACATTTTAAAAAAAGAATTAGCGAAATCGGTCCAGCCGTTCAGGCGTGATGCCGTGACAACGGAAAACGGGTTTCATTTTTATATATATAGATGGTACTTAAAAGGGCCTCTATATGTTGGCTTCGGCCCCATGCACGCCTCCCAAATGACCGGGTCCCTATGGACCCGAGATCTTTAACCTTTTGCACGCCAGCCATTTTTGACGTTGATACACGCCCGACGCCGAGCCTAGTAAAAATTGTCTGTGATAGACATTTTCGCTAGTGATGGGATATTCGAAATTATTATTTAGTTATTGTTATAAAAATGGCCAAATTTAGACGACTTAAGTGGTCAGCGGCGTCTCAGCCACGCGAACAATTTGCGACTAAAGTGGTCATTGGCGTCCAAAGGGTTAAAGATGTACCTACATAATAATAATAATAACAAAAATAATAATGAGATAAAACTGTCTATTTCATAAAACATGTCGTTTTAGACAAAGAAAGGTACCTATAAAACATCTGTCAGTCAAGTTTTATTTGTAAAGTGGTGGAACTGACGCCTAATTTTTTGATATTTTTTTTGATGTAGGTAGGTTAAACTGTGTCTCTCAGTGTTGGAGTTTTTTTTCACTGCTTGCGTCTTCCAGATAAATCAATATCTGTTAAAGACTACCAGCTAAACTAAAAGTACCTATAAAGATTTTATTTGAATTAGATGTGGTATAACTTTATCAAAATCAGTTCAGTGGTTAAAGAGTAAAGATGTATTAGTTACCTTGTAACTTGCAAACTGACTTAGTGTTTGGCTCGTGTTATTATATCACAAAATTATAGAAAAAAATGATCATAATCATGCACTGAGTTACTTCCCCCTCTATCTAAACCCATCTCTTTCACACAGATGCTAACATCAGAGCATATAACAAAAAGAGGCACAATCACACTGTACAATAAAGTGACAGGCGAACCTTACACATGGCACGGCATTATACAACAAGTGTGCACTAATATGCCATACGAAAACGACCCTAATTGCTTCAGCATAGCGTTATCTAAATTAGAATTATTGCCTAACAGTGCCAATGTTAAGTTATTGAGTAGGTCCCTTGTAAGACACTCGCCGAAAGTTGTGATTGGTCAGCCGGAATTGCATGAGATACATATTAATTTGTTTGTGAGAGTCGATGATATTTAATACCGTCCAGTTGGTACATGGTGCTAAGTTTTGTTATTTTTTTATAAAAGATTTACTTTTTAAATAAAGTAAGACTGTTAACTTTTAGTATTCAACTGTCTAATGTTGAAATCAGATGACTTAAGGCCCGTTTTACCACTTAGGGCTAGCGCGCACTTTCGAGTTAAGTTTTGAACTGTTTTTGAATAGTTGATTTTTACTTGTTTTTTTTATTATGAATCATGATACGTTAGAGTGAGTTTTAGAAACGTTTTTGAAGAAAAAATAAGTTACCGTGTAAATGTGTGTACAGACTGGTGAAACGTAACGTGCAAGCTCGCTGCAAGCCTGGTTACTATGAGAAATTGTTACAAGGTGTGTTACATTTCATGATACGTTGCAGCAACGTGGACGACAAATTCTTGCATTACATGATACGTTGCAGCAACGTGGACGGCAAATTCTTGCATTACATGATACGTTGCAGCAACGTGGACGGCAAATTCTTGCATTACATGATACGTTGCAGCAACGTGGACGGCAAATTCTTGCATTACATGATACGTTGCAGCAACGTGGACGGCAAATTCTTGCATTACATGATACGTTGCAGCAACGTGGACGGCAAATTCTTGCATTGCATGATACGTTGCAGCAACGTGGACGGCAAATTCTTACATTACATGATACGTTGCAGCAACGTGAACGGCAAATTCTTACATTGCATGATACGTTGCAGCAACGTGGACGGCAAATTCTTACATTGCATGATACGTTGCAGCAACGTGGACGGCAAATTCTTACATTACATGATACGTTGCAGCAACGTGAACGGCAAATTCTTACATTACATGATACGTTGCAGCAACGTGAACGGCAAATTCTTACATTGCATGATACGTTGCAGCAACGTGGACGACAAATTCTTGCATTGCATGGTACGTTTCACCAGTACGTTGTTGCTTAGTTGACAGATATCAATCTGTTTAACTAAAAATCAGGTTGTTTTTACCGTTTTTGTTTTGAGTTAAAATAACATGTTTTTGATCTCATGTTCTTTTCTTTGCTTATAAAAATGCAATTTAAAGTTCATATTTTTTATTTTTATAATATCTTTGTAGGTACTTAATGAAAAAAGATACTCATTAGTCCCTAAACTAAAACTCGTAGGTACCAAATGATTGTAATTTTGTTGATTTTGTAAGTTGATTTTTTGATGAACGTTGATTAAAGATTATGTTTTGTGTAACTGTTGCTTTTAATTCCATAACACATAACTTGTTATAATTATAAGTTAGATATAAGCTGTGGGTATAAATAATAAGAGAAAAGTTATAAAAAAAAAGAAAATGAGAAAAGTTTAAAGTAAGTAGGTACTAAAGTTAATTTATCTGTTTTTATTTTTCGTCTCGCGAACGACTGCATATTGTTTGGTTTTTATTGAAATAGTGAAACAAACTTTTTATAATACTTAATTTTTTTAATTGTTTTTTTTTTTGTCTGCGACAACTTCGTTGACAACGCCACATATTCAGTCAATCAAAAACCAAAACAAATTGATTGATTGAAACTTGCTGTAAACCAATATATTTTTTTATTTACGTACGTGAGCAATTGGTCAATTTAATTTGGATCATTTGGAGAATTTTTAACTATACTTTGTTATCGACGAATGACGTGTTGCGCTTTAAACGTGATACAAATATAAAGTCATTGTATAAATATGGAGCTGCCACCGCCGCCTCCGGAATTGCCAAGAGAGAAGATACCTAAAGATGGTCCCGGGCCGAGGGGAGTGCCTGATTGTTACTATGTAAGTGATTCAATGATAAAATAATTTAAGTAGCTACTTACTTAAGCGCATTTTTTGGTGGCGGTTTGGATAAATACTGTCTGCAAGCAACAAATTATGTGTTGATAGATAAATACCTAAGTATATGATAATCATAATCACCCAACGACAACCCACCGCCAAAAGGCCTCGCGGCAGTCCACGGGAAAGGTGACGGGATGAGCTGGACGCCTTCCTGAATGTTTGGGTAGAGGCGGCTCGGGATAGAAAATCGTAGAGGGTAAGGGTAGAGGTCTTTGCCCAGCAGTGGGACACTGATAGGTGCTTTTAGTCTTGAGAATGTCGCCATGTTGAAATTGTTGGACATCCTTTAGTGGACTTCCATACACTGATACGATGATAAGCCTCAGTACCTACTGTCTCAATGAAGATTGCGAAAGCAAGGCAAGACCTCTTAGTGTGAATCATTTGGTCTGCAAGCTGTAAATCTTAATACTTCCATAAGATATTGATTTTTAGATGCCGGATTTTTTTTCTCTTTTCAGTTAATAGGTAGATACATAAGTACATAGTTATCTAATTTAATTTCAACTATACCTAATTTCTCCAAAGGTAGATATAAAGAGATACCTACATACTTACATGGTCAATTTAACTTGTTTCCAAAACCTCATCATTCTAGTGAGTTGACAATTTAATCTACACTTATGAACCCATAGACATCCCGCGTGCTAAATTCAACTGGTCGCTATGCAAGATTCGTACGTAAACTACGACTAACAGAAGAGGAAGAACGGAAAGGCAATCTAAACAAACACAAAGAGTTACTCGACCAACAAATTAATGATTTCTTTATTCGATGTGATCGGAGGTAAAGTTTTGAACTATTTTATTGATTTCCTGTTTTATTTATTATGCTCGTAGATTCCGACGCTTGCGATTACTCCATACATTAATTTAGACGCGCTGCGCTGTTGTTTTATGCGTTGCTCGCAGCCGTCGATTTTGTATGAAACCTCACACTGACTTACTTTTTTTTTTTCTTACTTTTGTACTGTTGATCGCATGCGTCTGACGCTGCGAACAACGCAAAACAACTGCGCGCCTTGATGAGACAGCTATAGCGATTCTAGCTACATTTCATTCAGCTGAGTGCGTACCTATTTACTTACCCAACAACGTAAATAAGTACAATTGTTTAATGCCCTGGCTTAGATACTTAATAATTGTATTTGATTAACAGGTCTCTAGTAAACACCGTATCACGTCGTGTGGATTTATGTCTACGATCTTATGAAGAGGATCTTCAAAGGAAACGGGAAAGGTATTTATTAAATTACTTCCTTTAAGTTTTTGGCAAGATTGGTGGGAAGCAGCCACTGACAGGAACGTGTGCAGAAGTATGCGAGAAGATAGGCTAATAAAAAAGCCATGAAGATTGCACTCCTGAGCAAAGGCCTACCCCGCGACTTTCCATTTGACACGGTCTCGGGTAGCGTCCCGCAATTCCCGTGAAAATGCATCCTGGTCGTCTCTCCATCTTTTTCGAGGTCATAGAGGTGTGTCCCAAGATACACCTAAATGTCTACATTTCCTTCCTCAGACTCCGTGTCCTATTCAAGAGCGAAGAAGAAGAAAATATCCGTAAGTTTGTGGTACAAGCACAAGCGGGCGTCGAAACAAGATGGAGGGAAAAGATGGAACGACTCGAATACTTACTGGCCAAACGCAAGAAGGAACACGAAGATAAATATAAAGATACACCTATGTAAGTCTTAGCTAACTACTACATAAAACAGTAAGTACCTACCTAGCGCCAAGTAAGTCAATAGGTCCGGCCTGAAACGCGGTACTACGCGGGAGAAGGTATATATAGGTAAAAGTCGAACGACACAGTGACGGGTTGGATCGACTCGTCGATTTATAGAGGAAAGTCAATAAAGTCATGGCACGGAAGATTTTCTTTTCTATGAAAGAGAGGTTTTTAGTCCGCATTTCTTACCTGTAACATTAGTCTTGTGACTATCTTTTGTACCACGCGCGTAGGTAGTCTTAGCACTTTCTCCCATTACGCTACGCACAGGCGATTCAAGTATCCTGCAAGTCTCGAAGACTAGTCACCGCGAAGTATCTCACATAAAGAATGCAGGATCGCACACTACGATACCGGGTATCATGTATGTGAGATACAATTCGGTGACTAGGTAGTCTTCGAGACTTGATTCGCCTGGGCGTAAAGAGTATCGCAATGGGAGAAGGGTCTTAATCTATAAAAGCACTGTTCATACATTGTGACAATAAGCATTTGAAACTATACAAAACTTGGTTTCCAAACACTTAGATCAAAAGCAGCCCACGTAATGCCGTGCCTATTCAAGCTGCGAGCTAAGGAAGCTCAAGAAATCCAGCTATACCAGATACGAGAGAAGCAAGCTATGAAAATGGCGGACAGGGAGTTCGACAAGATGTGGCATGCTGTTGCTATGAAGGAGAGTGAGGCTCTTGTAAGTACTTATAACGTAAACGGAGATATTATTGTCAATCAATCTAAAGGCGCGTATTCATTAGCGAATTATAACTGAAGCATACATTGTAATAAAAAAACAATGTGTATATTTCACTAGAGCGTCGTTACTGTACCTGTTCAGTTACAGTTACAGGTCTACAATGAATAAATGCCTTATGTATCTAAGTATGTCAAATTAACGCCTATTAGCCAGAAAGGTCCATCAAAACCTCCCATTACCTACACCTAAGACCTTCACCAACAACTGACAAAGTCATTATCAAAAAATCCCACAATACGGCACGATATTTTATGGAAAGGTATATAAATTAATCAGTTTTTGCTTCAACTGTGGGTAGGAAATTACGTTTTGCAATCACCATTGCATCGCCAAAGAAGTAAAAGACTCATAAATTATTCTTAAATTGTTTATGTGAAATTAATATGTACATATTCAATTTATTTTATTAAAATTTATTAAATAATAAATATCATTTTATATTCTAAGGCAGCAAGAATGGAAATGGACGAGATTGAGCGTTTCAGACGAGCCATGGACTGTAAACAATACAGCGATTATCAAATAGCAATGCGGGAGAAACAGAGACAGATAGATAGGGAGATGCTGAAGAAAGAGCAGCTCGCCATGAAGGCCAGGTTCGATGAGGAAGAGAGGAAGGAGTTGGAAGGTAAGGGTGGGACAGGGGTTCCTAATTTTTTTTTGCCAAGGAACCCTCATTGGTTTTTAGGTACTTTTCCTAACGGAACCCTACTTTGATAACTAAAACGCTCTCTCGTGCGTAAGCAAGAAAACGTTAGTCACAAAACGTGTGATAGTATTTCTTCGTATCCATCATTCGGGTACCGCTAAGATAGAGTACGGGTAGTAAGTGCCTGCACACAAGAAACCTGGTTGCTCGGCAAAGATCACGGGCTATGGGCTAGTTTGGAAGTGCACGCATGTAGCGACGCAGTTTATTTCGCATTTCCATATGAATGATCAAGAGACAAAAGAGTTGCCGAATTACTAAGTTGCTCTTGCGCGCCTTGAAAAAACAACAATAAGTAAGTAGGTACCTATCTAGTACCTAGATATTATGTAAAGTAGCAAAAAAAGATATAAAAATGCCTCTCAAGAATGTTAAATGAAAGTATAAAAAAAGCCTTTGCTATGTTACCAAAAGTTACCAAAAGAAATACCAAAACCGTAAAATAACTACAATAAGTTTTCACAGTTTAGGCAGCCCAATGCTTTCGAGGTGACCTATCAATTTATCATGTCGTCTGTACTAAAGTAAATGAAGTATGTCTGTGTGTACAGCGGAACGCAAGCGCCAAGAGAAACGTATGGAGATAGCACGTGAAACAGCTGAGATGGCACAACAGCAGAAAGAAATGAAAGCTCAGCAACATGTTAGTATCGTTTATTTAATCATTTTTTTTTATTAGCGTGTTTCGTCCCACTACTATAAACTTTATCTAGCAATTGCCCGCGACTTTGTGTTTTTGTCATATCTGGAGACTTAGCATACGTGCCGCGACAATTATCTCACGTCATGCTGTCCTTATCACATTTAAAACTATGGAAAGAGACGTAAGCGTGACAAACCCATGACAACGTCTTGTCACGGAGTGTATGCTAAGCTAGCTGGAAAACTTACACAATATCTTTAAATAACGAAACTTATTTGTTATTCTGATGTGTAATGATGCTCCTACATTGCATGTTATAAAATGTTTACTAACATTTATACCTAACATGTTTGTTTACTAACATTTTATAACAACCGTTTTGTTTACAAAAATGTTTGTAAACATTTTATAACATATAAAAGTTTGTTGGGAGTATATCGTTGATAAATATGCATTGTGGGAGCACCATAATCTACGATATTGTAAACTAAATAAAAAATAAAAATCTGTTCAGTTATTTTTAGCATAAAAGAATAACAACATTCTTACATCTATTCATCCATTCATCAGCACAATAGCAAACCAAAAAAGCCACAAATAATTCTTGTTCTTCATTGGTCAAAAATTGAGTAATAGGTTGCCAAAAAATACTTGCTACTTAAGACTATTTTTTTTTTAATTTATAGGAACAATCGGAGAAGATCCGTCTGGCGTGGGAATCGTTGTCTGGACAAGGGCTTGCCGAAGATAAAGCCAAGCTGGCTAGGATCAGACAGAAGAATGTGAGTCTAACGTTTGTTTTATTCTTTTTGGAAAAACAACAGCTTCAAAACATACCAAGCAGTAGATTTTTTTTTTTTTTCGGAAAACATTCAGCATATTACAACTCATTTGCTTAAATAAAGTTAAATAAAAAAAAATCACAGCCAATTACAGTTTTTTTCCAATTCAGAAAAATATTGAAGAAAAATTCGGATGTTTTTTGTTAATATGATATTCGATGGTAAAAGACTTATATCTTACCTTCTACTCAACCAATAAGTTAGTATTTAGATCTCATCGTGGTAGACGGAGACCACTTGCCTCCACCCACATCCTGTTATAGCAAATATCTAAACGGTGGTAATTTAAGGCCAAGTCAATAGTATCTACCCTAAACCGACGGGCATGTATGAAGTGTTTGGATCGTAGCAAGTGGAAGGAAGTAGTCTCAAACTACCTACCCCAACGGGAGAGAGGCGTGACGGATATGTATGTAGTAATTTAAGACAAGAAAATAACGTTTAAAAAACCAAAGTTCTAATTTCGAATTTAATTTTAATTTTGCAGTTAGAACAAAACGAATGCAACAGAAAGATGATCGAACTCCGTAAGCAATACGAAGCAATTAGCGTAGAGGATGACAAACTTGTAGAAGCTGCGTACAAAGAAATACAGGATAAATTTGATAAGAAACGGTGTGCGGAACTTATGAAGTCGCGTCAAGCTACTAAGGTGCGTATATTCTATATTCCAAGCAATTTTGACTTGAAATTATTAAACAAATAATCGACTCGAAATAGGGATGACGACTACATTTAAAAAATGCATTACTTAAATTCAAAAATATTTTTTGCTTGATGAGTATCAAAGTCACGGAGAAAGGGCTTTTGACGTCACTTTTAGGGAAAAAAATGTCCTAAAGCGTGACATTACGAAGAACTTTAAACCTGTACATCGTTACAATTTTTAGTTAAAGAAAAAAAACTAAAATACATGCCCAATTTTTTCAATAATACAAACGACTACCTACTTAAATACCTTGGTATATTTTTATGTCGTCTAGCTCATTACAGTCATAATAATTTCAAAATATATTTGAATCAACATCTAACTGATAATTTTACTAACACTTTATCCTCTCATAAATACTTTAGGAGGTCCACGCAGGAATACTCGAACAAATAAAAGAGAACCAAGAGAAGCGCGAACGCATCCAGAAAGAGATAGACTTACAGAACGAGTACTTCAAACAACTGAGACGGCAACAGGACGAGCTGTTCGCCTACAAGAAGATTGAGGACAAGGAACTTTTAAAACTGTACCAAACGCATTTGAAAGAACAAACTGCTTATTTAGAGATTTTGCAGGTTGGTTTTTGATAGGTATTTTTACACTAAGGGGCCCGTTTTACCATGTACAGATAAAATTTATCTGACGGATGTTTTATACCTATTTTTGTCTAGAACGTCATTTCTTATGAAATACACATAGGTTTGTCTGACAGTTTTTTTCCCTGTAAATGTTGAAACGGGCACTAAGGCCCGGTTTTTCAATTCTCCGTTATTTTTTTTTTAATTTATTTATCATTTATTTATTGACTAGGTATTGAAAAATCGAGCCTAATTGTAATGATTAACTTTAACTAAGATATTAGTAACTAAGATATTTATTTTTAATGTTTCTATATGCAATAACGTGTAGTATTCGAATATTGCTAATAAATACCTACTCTTTATGTTGACAGAAACGCGAGAAGGCAGAAGAGGAAGATCAGCTAAGAAAAGGACACCAAGCGGCTAAAGATTACGAAGACGAAATACAGAGAATGCTGTGTCGGTAAGTGAAATAACGTAGAGGCTATTATCCCCAAAGTAGCGATATTTAGAATCATCATCATTAAATGGCATCGAACATATTTGTATGGAGCCTGGTATAGTAAAATTTCGGCATCAATTACACGACACATCCCCTATTCGAGCTAGTATGGTGAAAAAAAAGTTGGCGGCCACTGATAAAAATAACATCAATCAATGTTCACATGTATCAATTTTCAAAGTTCTTTCATTTTCAAAGTTCTATATCTCCGAAAGTATATCACTTTCGACATTTGTCCAAAATACTATCGTTTTATAATATTTTTCTCTATCGATTGACGTTAGTTTCATCAGTGGCCGCCAACTTTTTTTCTTCATACTAGCTCGAATAGGGATGTGTAGTGTAATTGATATCGAAAATTTTTACTATACCAATTAGGTTGGATGCTCTTTAAGAGCCTCGCTCTTGTCGGTGGAGTCTACGCCACTCTGTTCTATTTTCTGCCGTCCTTTTGAGTACCTGATACGACCCATATTTGGAATAGCATGCTTAAAATTAAATACTCATCTTCAAGAGTAATTCGTCATCTTGCACCCAAAAAACTCTCACCAAAGCAAAACAAAAAACATAGGTGCAAGTTTTTTGGATGCGAGATGACGAATAACTCATCTTCAAAACTACGCATGCTAGCTTAGCATGCACTCCGTGACAAGACATTGTCATGAGAGCAACCCTACAGAGTTTCTTGCTAGATTCTTCTCTGGGGAAAACTGCACTCTTGCGAATCTAGCATTAACTTTAAAAAAATGACCCGTCTTATGTGATGTCAAACTCGTCCTACAAGATTAAATAAACATTTCATTTCATTTCATGCGTTTGTCACGCGTCTCTGTCTATAGTTTTAAATGTGACAAGGACAGCATGAAGTGAGATAATTGTCGCTACACGCCGTGCTAAGCCCCCAGATAGATGTATTGTAGTAGTAGTCACTAAGAAGGTATTATAGGAACTGCCCAAAAAACCCGCTGTCGGGTAAATAAACACATTGTTCTTTTATTAAATACCTACATGATTTTGCAAAATAATAAACCAAATAGCCCCGTTTTACGGTATTTGCCCAGGAGTGGGATAATTGAGCCTCTAAATGACAATAGATAAGTAGGTAATATAAAATATACAAGGTGTAACAGGAAGGGGGTATAATGCCGAAACACAGCGATAGTCCTCATGAAACTGAACAACTTTCCCCGAGGACATGGGTCGTATCTCGAAAAAAAAATGGGATGTGAATTTGTTCAGTTTTATGAGGACTATCGCTGTGTTTCGGCATTATACCCCCTTTCTGTTACACCCAGTATAATACCAAAATTTTTGAAGTAAATACTGTTGTAATAGTCAAAATGTGTTCAAAGTTTAGCTATAACCGCCACAGTAAATCATAACACGAGTAAGCCGGCATGTAGTCAAAACAATGAATTCGCGTCATATTAGCTAGCTACATTTATGAGTCATTTCGTAACCACAGACCAGAAATTATGAATTAAATTTTAATTAAAATATGTCGATTTCTTTAGTCAGTCTACGTTTTATTATGACTGCGAAGAATGACTTATGATTTTCCTTCCTTATATCTGTTAGTCTTGTCTTTTGTTTTCATGTTTCGTAGCAAAAGATGAGTCAAAAATCTGCCCTGAAGACTACTATAAATGGCACTTTTCAGGCCTAATTTTTTTAAACTTTCCTTTTTTTTAATAAGTAGGTAAGTAGATGACTTCTCCCAGCAGTGGGACACAATAAGCTATTTTAAAAAAGTACCTAAATAATCTAATAATTACTTATTTTAGTACCTACCTATCCTAATAATTACCTACATATGTTTTTACACGCTTTATATAAGCTTCACTTGTAACTATGTATGTAAACAAATCTTGGAATCTTAATTTGACTCACTTCCCGGTCTTCGAATAGGATGCCAGCTAAAGCGTGTTAAAAGTAGTTTTTTAAACTACTTACCTTTTTTAATTTACCAAACCCACTTCTCTCGCTTAACCCACAATCTTCTTTTTTCAGTCGGTTCCATACAGATGAAATCCATCCATTCATGAAGCAGATGGCCAAAGGTTTAGACATGAAGGGTACATGTTACTGCGCCAAGAAAGATTACTGCAAGTAGCTAGTTTATGTTACTAGAGGCCTGTTTCACTATCGACAGATAAAATTTATCTGACAGATATTTTATGCCTGTCTCCTTCTAAAACGTAATGTTATGTGAAATAGTTATAGGTTTATCTGTTGATGGTGTAACGGACACTTATAATTTGTGAAATTAATTGATGCATATAAAGATTTGTTTTATTATGTATTTTGTTTGTGGTTATTGTTCTTAAAAATTAAATGTTTTTGTTGTTGAAAACTTTGTTTTTTTTAACTGATATAGCTTATCAGTAGTGCCAACTTCGGGAAATCTCGAGAATATATCTAATAAAAATCTTATCAGAAATGGTTGAGCAATGCTTTTACAGGTATTATTGAAGACCCCAAAGAAATCTGTCTCATTCAAAGTAAAAATATAAGGAAAAAACATAACTTTTGAATTAAAAGAAACTTGTACCATTACATACATGGGTACCTATAGGAAATTTTAGTAAAGTAAAATTAAAGGTGATTCCAAAAATCCTACTCAAAGACACAAAGATCATTTGACTATTAACTAAAGTATAAAAAGGAAAAACATGCTTAGTATAATAAGTTATAAGTATGAATGTTTAACAACTAGGTACAGTCACGAGCAATAATATATCTACGCTGTCACATTTTCAAAGTGTCATAACTTCTGTTGTGTCAAAAATATGTTTTTATCAATTTGTTCAATAACACAACCAACAATCATACAATCATTGAACAAATTAACGAAAACATATTTTTAAAACGATAGAATAGGTAAGGTACTTTGAAAATGTCACAGTGTATGCATATTATTGCTCGTGACTGTACTGTACATAAGTACTAAACATACAAAGCGATGACTAACCATCATTTCCGAGCTAAACAAACACGACCGCACAATTACCTACTCCATAAAGATTGTACAATTAGATTAATAAGAGGAAACAGGTAAATACGAGACCATACGCTAGTAAGCCACCGATCTTTGATAAGTAGGTACCTAGTATATAAATCAAGGTCGGTAATAATACTTCCGTTGTATTAACCTGTGTATCTCATATCCAAGGGACATAAGTAAAATTATTTATTAAAAGTTAGGTAGGTACTACTAGGTTGTGCGGTGGTAGCCCAGTTGGTAGAACGCTTGCCTCGAATTCTGAGGGCGCGAGTTCGAATCCTGGCGCGGGTACGTACCTCTGAGTTTGTTTCTCATGTACGGATCAATAATAATAAATAATAATTCTTTATTTCGTCTAACAATTCTCGTCTAACAATAACAAATCAATCTATTAGATTACCACTTGTTAACGGTGAAGGAAAACATCGTGGGGAAACCTACATACACCAGAGAAGAAATTCGAAGATGTATATGTAATCCAACCCTCACTTAGGCAGCGTGGTGGATTATGGCCTAATCACTCTCTGTATGAGAGTAGGCTCGTGCCCCTCAGTGGGGACATATATGGGCTGATAAAGAAGAAGAAGAAGGTAGGTACTACAGCCGCCCGCGACTTTATACCTACCTACGCATGAGAATATCCCACAACAGCTTAGATTTCAATAATAAATGAGGATACAAATTGGTTAATTCATTGATAAGTACCTACGTAAAGCACGAACAACGAATTGAGTAGGTATTTATAATCAACAAAACAACTGTTCGATGAATACTAACAGCTAGCCCGAGCAGATATGGATTAAGACTGAAGACTTCTCTACGGTTATTTTGCAGTGAATATTAAGTGATTCAATTTCGAGTAAAAAGTCCACAAGCACAAGTCCATTGTATCTATGGGCCGAGAAAAAGTAACGTTCAACGTTACCATGATAGTAAAAAAAGTCAAAAAGCAAGAAGATATTTTGCAGCATTTGTCAACCCTGCTACAAATAATCTTCCGCATTTATTTTCACTTTAAATAAACCCATCTTAACCTTTCGTCTTTAAAGATTCCTACTTATAACTTACTTACCAACATATTTCCTTACTAACTTGTTACATAAAAAGCAAGTTAGGTAATGTTATTGCCGTCTTCTTCTGATTTTAAAGAAAGTGAGGGTCAGTTATAGTTTTAATAGAGCATTAACACTAGTAGACTACTTTCTGCAACTGAATATGAGCAACCGCCTTACACTGATGGCCTACAAATTAAAGGACCGCCGACCGGTCTGCGTTGACAATAGATCTTGTTAATAGTTGGAATTACTTTCTCGGAAACCGCGGGATATTCAATTGCATTCATGAGTGGTGTCAGGGCTTAAATTACGAGCACTGTTACCATTTTTGAAACTTATCTTTCCCTGTTTAAAAGGAAACTCGAACTCAGATGGGGAGAGCCAAGCGAAAGGCTTCCAAGCAGACATCTATCGTAGAACCACAACTAAAGGGACGTTGACAGACCTTGCTGTTGGTTTTCCCGTTTCCTAGACGCTAGTTACCTACCTACTTACATTTAAGAACTAAGTAGGAGGATAGCTATTTACAATTTGTAGAACTAGCGCTAGTTATTAAGATTCTATTTTATTAGATACTTCAGTACTTTAATTAATTAACTCTACACCTACGCTTTACACACGCTCTTGTCAGTGGAGCTCCTTCATCTCAATTCAGTCTTCTGCCTTCCTCTCGACTTCCTGATACGACATGACTCCCATGGACTCATAGGTAATTGGAATCCAAACGAATACGGTTCATCCAAAACAATAGTAAACACTATCTAAACCTAAGTACCTAACTAATTCTCAGATTATGTAGGTACCTACTTACCCACTTTGTTGACAATACCTTCCTAGGCAGGTACCATTAAACTTACGACGCGCGTGCTCCAATTTAAGATGCTACGAGCGTCTCGACTCGTCTCGACAGATTCTCGATAACGCATGAATGAATGGAGAGGTATTGTTACGCACGAAAATGTTAGCAGGCAGATTAACAAACTTCAACTATTTTAGTTACCTAGATAAGGTGTTAACTTACGTTGAAAAGGTTTTTTGAATATAGATAGCACCTATAGGTTACTTACCTACCTACTAATAACTGCTTAAGTAGGTACTTAGCTGTAGGTATGTACTTACTTTAGAAAAGCGATTAAATAAAGGAAGAATAAAAAAATTACCCAAAAACAACACAAACATCCTTAACAAAATCCCACGCCGAGATTAGAAAAATGCATTGTTCTAGGTCTAGGTTTTCTGCAAATATTAAAATAACTTTAAAACATGACAATAACACATGTTATTATTTTGCTTTCAAAGCATCTAAATAAGTGACAATCGTAAACAGTAAACAACCGAACCACTTTTCTAGCCGACTGTACCAACAATTTTCCTGTAGGAAGAATACATTACGAGCGATAAGTTCATAACAAAAAAATTACCGCGACACTCATACCTCCTTGGTGATTTCATTTTTATTTTCCTTAACCGTCTTCGCTTAAGCCGTATAAAAGCTCGCATACATTAGTCATTCAACCAGTACTACTCAAATAATCAAAATGGCAGTTCGTCTAGCATTACTCTTTTGTTTCTTAGCCGCAGTGCACACTAAAGATATAATACAAGGCTTGAACGGTGGAAGAAAAATCTTTGACGAAAAACAGCAAGCGAGCCCAGCTATATGGAGACAAGAACATAACGTCACAGTTAATACTACAAACAACGAAGTTATAAGTCAGATTGTTATTACCGATTTGAGGCCATACAAGGATGGAGATGCGAAAATCGTTGAAGGAGGAGAGGGTAACAAAACTGTTACTATTGAACTTAAAAGTCCTACTGTATTGAGAGGATATGACTTTCATATAGAAGTTTACGCTCTAAATGACGCGAATGGACCTAAAGACAACCCAAGTCTTTCAAACGATCAACTTTACACAGGAATCAGTAATGATTCAGCTCGGGAAGATGAAGCTGAAGAACCTCTAAGGTTTAACATTGCTGATATAAACATTATACCACCAAAGACTTTGCAAACATCATCTGTCAAACCACCAGTCCTTTTAACCAAAGATATAGAAGTCGAAAACAAAAGATTGTCTAGAAGTACTCCAGAAGTGACTACAAAACATGAAGATTCTACCACTGCTAAATCTGTTCCTGCAGTAACTGGAACTTCGCCAAAAACACTTCCAGTCGATGAGAAAACTGATAAAACTAAAGTAGTAGAAACTCACGAACCTACAGACAAACCAGTTAATGGAATCTTTAACCCTGCCATTCTTAGCAAGAACTTGGAAAACGCGACACAGATTCCTAAAGCTGACGACGTCAAAGTAAATAACAACAAACGATTGACTAGAAGCACGCCAGAAGTCTCCACTACTGTTAAATCTATTCCAGCTGTAACTGGAACTACACGTAAGACTCTAGCTGACGAAAATTCCAAGGAATCTGATGAAATCAAACCTAAAGTAGCAGAAACTCATGAACCTACAGAGAAATCAGTAAACGGAATTATTAACCCTGCCATTCTTAGCAAAAACTTGGAAACAACTACGCATCTCCCTAAACTAAATGACGCCAAGAAAGAAGACCAACACAGGCAAGTACGAGACTTGAAAAAAGAAACCGACTCTGAAATTAAACCTGCAGATAACAACACCAAAAGCAATGCTGAAAAAGATTTCAAAATAAACGAAAATGAACCTAAATTCAATTATACAACAACAGAACACAAAGTCAAAACAGATGACGATAAAAATGCAGCTCCCACAAGCAAAAGTAACATAAAAGTTTCAACGACAGAAAAACCTAAAACTAAAAGAGAAACTGAAGAAAAAAACGACTCGAACAGCGAAGAAGATCTCAAACATATACAGAAAATTCCAACAGGACCTTTAGCAGTACATGACACCACTAAAGGCGTTGATACAAAGACTCCTACTCCAAATAACAAGCATGTACCTATTGCGCCTATTCCAATTTCCTGGCATTCAGCTAAAGATGCTTCAACAAGTACCACGGAAAAGACAAAAGAGGGTGTCACTACAGAGAAGGGTGTCCCTAAAGTTTTTGGAAATGACAAACCTGTGGTATCTGGTCATTAAGTGTTGAATAAGTTCTTTGTAAGGTCAGCGGGGGTAAATATAAGGGCCGGCGCACACATGACGGAGCGCAGCGCAGAGCATTATTGATTGTCATATTATTAGTCGTCTACCTACGTAAGGTAGTAGTCCATACCTACCTTCTTTCTCATTCTTGTTTCTCCGTTCTATTATTATGTTTAGTTTTAAGATTCTATGTTTTAAGTTCCTTTTTTATTTTAATATTTGTTTTGTGTTTAATTTTGTTAATTTTATTTTGTTCCTGTACTCACATTTATATTGGACTGGAAATAAATATTTACTTTACTTTTACTTTTACTTTACTATTATCGACGTTGCTCTCATTAGAATAAAATTCAAAATCAGTTAACCCAAGAAGCGGATGTCGCTTCGATGTTGCGATGCTCATTTGTTGTGTTAACCCTACTGGCCCTAAGTATTTTGTTCTTAAATGATACTTACTTATTAATAGATGTAAGTACCTAAACAAATTAGTTTTTGATGTACCTATTTACTATGTATCTTCAATGCTTTAAAAATGTTATTATGATTACTTTTTGTTTAAAATCTGAAATGATTTATGAAAGTGATATTAAATTATTAAAGTAATTAAATTAAAGTAATTAATTAAAGTAAGTAAAGAAACATAATTAAAAAAAAAACATTTATTATTTAATAATATGTTATAAAATATACTTAGGTCCTAATTACCTAAACTTTCTGTATAAGTAATTTAATTACTTTACCATGTATTTATTTCGATAAATGATTAATAAAATTATGGAATGAAAAGTTATACATGTTACTTTACTATCTCTCATATTTTTGTACTTAGAAATTGTTTCACTATGTAATAATGGAGTCGATGCGGTTAGGTTTTATATTATTGTACTTAATAGAATTAGGTAGTACCTTCTAGTATACAGATAGGGCGACTTTAAATTAGTGAACAATAGAAAAGGATATTCATGTACTTGTTAACAGTCATCTTTTACTATGGGACCAAGTTCGAAATCATAAAAAATAATTGTTCCTCCATCCATACTATCAGCTGATGCATTTTGTATGAGGAGTTCAAAATTTTTTGATTGATTTCGAACTTGGTCCCATAGTAAAAGTTGTTTGTTATCACGAGTAAATGCGTATCCTTTTCTATCGTTCACTAATTTAAAGTCGCCCTATATAAAAATATGATTTCATTGATAAATCTTCTCTTTAAACTTAATAAGGTTTTCATATTAGGTACCCATGAAATGTTTATTATTTAATGATAATTGACAGAACTTATGAGCATATGACTATAAATACATACCAATAAATAAAGTAACAAATATTTAAAATGAGTATTCAGCAAAAATATCAACAAAACATGTTAATTTTCTTATGAAATATTTTATTTAATGAAACGCAGGCTACAAGATTTAAAAAAAACTCATTCAATATTTTTTTGTAAACTTATAACCCCATGCACTTAGCACAGCCATCGTCATTAAATAATTGTTGTGTTATACTTGAGCATTTCTCTTTTTTTTGACCACCAATTTCTAAACTTGTCAAAAATTTAAAAGTTGTTAAATGTAAATATTTCATTACTTAATTTAATGAAATAGACTATAAATAATCTGTTTTTGTCTAAGAAACTCCTTTAATTTAAGTATTACAGTTAAAATTTGAGAATTTCTAAGTGATGGTACAAAATGGATTCCATTTTTGTTACTTTTTAAATTAACAATATAATAATAGATTGAAATATATCCGGTATTTTAATGATATTTTAATAAACTGCATGGACATAATATTTTATGAAAATAAGAAATTTCAGGTAAATATGAAGTTTTCTTTTTTAATTCGAAGAGAATATATTTTATTTTGTTACTTTAGTAAAATTTTATTCAAACTTTAGTTTTAATTAAAAACTAGCAGAAACTGATTACGCTTTCATATTTTGTCGGAAATTTTCACGTAAATATTTTTATTTCTAATCACTTTTATTTGGATTATTTTAATTAATTGGACAAAAATCTTAAAAAACGTGTAAAAAAATATTGGGACAGTAACAAAAAAAAACTGACGGTAACAAAATAAAAAATGTAAAGCAGCATGTCCACTTACTCAAAATAAGGCAAAATTATGACAAAGAGAAAAAATTAACAAAAGTAGCGGTTGAAAAAAATAGATGAAATACCAAAATATGTTTTCAGTAATTACTTTTTAAAACTCATTAAAATTTCAAGAAAATGTAAAGTTGGTAAGTGCACAGGGTTAGTATGATTCATTTTTTTTGACAATTCTTTACAGCTTTTATCATCGAGCTCCTTTTTTGTACTATTTATTAGTCCTTACAATCCTTACATAGCCATTTAGTTTTTTTTTTTAAGTTTAACTTAAAAAATTAGGCTTTAGGTTTTTAGTTTTTAAGTTGATGTAAATAGACCTTTATAATTTTTCTTTTTTGTTACTCAAAATTCCCCTTATACGTTACTACACAAAAGTAACGAAAAAGGAAGTAACGAAACACGTGTACGCAAGTGTTTTTAATAATTTAATATGGTTAAATTTAAACTAATTCTAGATTTTTTTTGAAAATATTCTAGTTAATATATTAATTTCGCTTAAAATAATAGTAAAGAGTAATAATACATTGAATTAACCTCGCAAATTAGTAACAAAAACTGAAACTTATTTTATATCGCCAAGCAAGCAGAACTTTAATTGCGTCAAATACACTGATAGAATGGCAGCTATGCAAAGTGGTGACTGAGGAAGTATTCTAAAGTGTTGCCATTTGTAAATGGAATAGAATTGGTAGTTTTAAAATTAAATTTAAGTGTATAAAATAGGTAACAAAAGAAGAATTCTATTTTGGAACATTTTTCTGGGACATCACTAAAATTAAATTTTGAAACACAAATAACCGATAATACTATTTATTCGGTATAAAAAATCAATCTTAATACTACAACATAAAAGTTATATTAAAAAAAAAGTAATGTTTCATACGACTTTTTTACAAGAAAGAAGTTTGAAGTAACAAAATTTGTTATGGGACAAGTCGTTTTTCATACATTGGGTATTTGGACGTTTAGAATTTTATTGAATATATTCTTTTAAACCAATCATTTTAAACAACTCTTGGTAGTTTTACTTTAAGAAAAGAACAAAGAATATTTTACATAGACCGCTTCCTCCTTGAAGTGCTTAAAATTTAAGATTTTTTTAAGCAAAGTTGTGGGACACTGTAAAACATACTGGTGGTCAAAAAAAAGAGAAATGCTCACTTACCTAAAATATTTTTAGTAAAATAAAATAGGTACCTAATATAAAAGATGAACATAAATATTATTAGAACTGCGACTAAATAGACAAAAACATAAAATAATCATAACTATTTAAAAAAAAATAGATTTTTAAACTTTAGGATAAATAATGTTACTTAAAATCCTGTGAAAAGCAGAAAGTTTAATTTAAAAAGTGAACAATTCTATTTTTATTAACTCTGGCCACCTAAACAAAACAATATCTCTAAAATTCAAAAAAAGAACACCAACAAAACAAACTATAAACTTTTTAAAAATAAAAAACTAATCATACTTAACCAAGGAATGTATAGGAATTCCTTCTGGAATGTTCTTTCGTCCTTCCAAAGAGATGAGTTCCATTACAACTATGCCACCAAGGAGTTTGGCTCCGCAGTTAGAAAGGAGTTTTGTAGCTGCTGTGATTGTACCTCCAGTTGCTAGCAGATCATCTAGTAAGACACATTTGAGGCCTGGACGTATACTGGCCTTTTGGATTTCCAGGATGTCCTGAAAAACATTAAAAAAGCCTTAAATGGTTGAAGCCTCGACAAAAAATAGAGTTAAAAAAATTAAGGAGATGTGTGACTTCACTCAAACACACAATTAGGTTCAAAATCGTTTTTCCAGTTCTTGATGATTAAGGACATTGAATCTTACAGGTCAAAACTTATCAGGTTAGTATCTACACATTTTTGTTTATTTTCAGTGCCTGTACTACTCAGTAAGTATTCTACTCAATGATTTTTAGTACTTTACCTACTCTATTATATAAATACCATTTTTTAAATAGGTAATTATGATATTTTTAATAATAATATCCCTTGTACTTTGTTTTTAATAATAATAGTTTTGGCCTTCTTCGTTGTTACTTCTTCTATCAATAAAAGTCTCATTAAAAACGACTCAACTATGGAAGTAACATTTTCCAAATCAAATACTTACAGAACCATACTCCAAATCGTATTTGTAAGACACAACATCCCCTGGCAGCTTCCCCTTCTTCCTGATAGGTAGACATCCGATCCCCAACTCCTGAGCCAATGAGAAGCAGAACAGGAACCCTCGGGCCTCCAAACCGACTACAGCTTCCACGTCAGGGAACTTCGTACGAATTGTGTGGATTAATAAACCCTGGAGTAACTTGCATGTAGGTCCGTCTGAGATGGCTGAAAATATATCCCTGAAATAACATTTTTTTTAATTACATTCTGCCAATGTTTCTTTTTAAGGTAAGTTCACAATAACAGCTAGTTAAGATTTTAAGAAGTCATACTTATGAGGTAGGTATGATGAAATAGGTGATGGATGATAAAATATTACAAAGGTTTTCCTTAAGAGTTTGAAACAAGTAACAACTGTGACCTTTTGATAGCTCAGTGATAAAATAAAGATCAATGTCATACAAGATTTAAAGTGCCGTGCCCTAATCAGGGTCCACATTTGGTACTTTAAGTTATTTATAAGATCTGTAAAAACCTTTGGAGTGCAATAAATGATTGAGTATTGAGTACCTACCTAAGGTAATGCTTAGGTAAAATGTTTTCCCACCTTACTTTTTAAAAGGCTTTTACATCACCACTTACCAAAAGAGTATTCCTTTTTTAGGGAAATCAGGAAAGCTTTTAATTTTATTCTTCAAATCTGCGACTTTTTTATCGTAATCTTGATCCATTTTAAAATAATTAAATGTAAACTTTTGGAAACTTTTCAATGTAGGAAGTTTTGAAGATTTAATCACAGTTAACAACTACTTTATACAACTATTATCACGTTTTATTTGTCAGCTCTTCATGTGGAGTGTTACTTTTATTCTATTCACTGCAATTTAATTCAGTTAATGCCAATAAATAAACGAATTACATGCATTGAGTTCTATATAAATTACAAATGTTTAAGGTTATTTTAATGGTTTTAAAAATTTTTGGCTTGGCTACTTACTGTCAAATATCACTTAACAAAAGACTGTACCTATTAGCGTAGTTTCATTTGCTCTTTAAAAATTAAATCTATCAATGTCAATGTCAAATTCAAAAAAACGTTTTTTTTTCGTATTGTTATGACTGATTGATTGTTAAGGTTCAATTTTTATTACTTTACCATTATTTACAACCAATTTCATGGCCAGAAAATTGAAGTAGATAAAATAAAATCACCAAGTGATTTATATTAAGCGAAACAAATCTGCTATTATATAAAAGTTCGAGAATTTTCAGTCAAACGAAAGTGAAATTCAACTTTTCCCTCCCGGTAAAAACAATGCAATCAAATGATGTTGTAGAAAGGCTAATTGAGGAGAAAAGACTCGAGATTATAAAGGAGAAAATTTCCCTCGGGTTGGTGGAGCCGGTGAGCGAGAGCCATGTGAGTTCGTTGCAAAAAGTTTTGTTTTTTTAATTCCACCTGTTGCTTGGTTGCGGTGTAATCGATTTTTCAGCCAGTAACCAGTTGTTCTATCGATTAAACGTATGCAGACGAGTGGTGCTCAGTTCCTGCAATACGTAATTACGATAAATAATAACAAACTGTTTGTTTAAAGTGTATTCTTGTATATGAAGTGTTTTCTTGTTCCTATACCTACTGAGTAGTTTTTATTTGGAGCCTTTTCTTGTGTGTTATATTTTAGTGACGAAGTTACAGGTAGGTATGGGAAGTTATTTTTATTATCAAAGTTTGAGTCATATCTGTCCAAACTTTTCCAGTTGCTTCTAAACTTAAATATTGTTTGTAATGTTTGTAATTTGTAATGCATTTAAATACATAGGTACCTGCAATAAGACTTAAATAAAAATAAATAAGTAAGTAGGTAGATACTTTTAAATAATAATATTCATCATTTATTTAAATCTTAATTTTGCTCTCTTTAGCTAAGAATTAAAAATAAGATACCTACTAATAAAATACAGGCTGTCCCCTAAATAGGCCGACAAACTGACACCGGAGGTTGATGGACTTAAGGTGATTTTTGTACGTGGAAATTAATTTAGGTATTGAAAGGTCAGGGACATCTGCGAATTATAATACTTTATTACTAGTAATGATTACTTTATTACTTTATACTTTATTAAGTTTTCTACTAACACAAAATTAAGGTGTCAATTAATTTCTAACTATATCATACCTACGATCTTATTTCTCAGTCATGTCCCTGACCTTTCAGTACCTAAACTAAATTAATTTCCACATACTAAAATCACATAGTATCCTCACCCTACCTTATAAAACTAGATCTTCATTAAAACTAAATATAAGTAGGTCACTGAAATGTCAAGACATTATTGACTTGTTTGGTAAAGTTCAGTCAGCAGTCGGCTTCTTCATGATTGTATATTTTAGCTAGATATGTATAGTCATGATTAGATCTATCTAACTACAAGTCTAGCTAGGAGCACATGCTATAAGTTGAATAAAAAATTAGTAATGGTACTTTTAAATGTATGCTTTTATTTATCGGATAACAGATCTTTTTTCTACCAAACTATTTTAGTTAGATGTTTGTATATGGGGCCGTTCAAGTATTACGTAAGCACTATGGGGGGGCGGGGGGGTCTTTGTTTTGCTTATTTTGGATGACATGGGGGGTAGGGGAGTCTAGATGATGATTACGTCATCGGTAGTTATTTACTTTTATACACGAATGGCAACCCTCACACTGTCTTTGCTTGAAAACGAAACGCATTTTCGGGGATTCCCGCAAATAATGCATACGTTTAGGCACTCGCTTGAGAACCGAGTATTTTCTTATTTTTAAAATTATAATTATAATATTAAAAAACAATATATTAATTGAAAAATGTTTACGTAAACATGGGGGAGGGGGTACGAGCTTTGCTTACTTTTGCTGACAAGGGGGATGGGGGGGTAA
This sequence comes from Anarsia innoxiella, assembly GCA_947563765.1. NCBI lineage: Eukaryota > Metazoa > Arthropoda > Insecta > Lepidoptera > Gelechiidae > Anarsia > Anarsia innoxiella. Next base: position 2,325,337 of record OX387413.1, read on the forward strand.
ATAATTGTAATAAATCTGCTTACGTAATACTTGAACGGCCCCTATGTAATGTATTAATTTTGTAGAATATTTCTAACTTATAAATACCTTACACAAGTCCAGCAAAAAACTGTATACTGTTTCTAGGTGCTCTAAAAGTGATGTTAATTATAAGAGATCTCTATTATTAAGTAATCAATCATCATATCATTATATTTAAGAACCAGGCTCTTGGTAGAATGTCGTATTCACTATCTTAGCCTTTGCTTTACCAACATTTTGACTTCTTGATACATATAATACAATTTACAAATAAATTCTAACAGATGGATTTTACTTTAATAATAAAATCTATAACTATTTTTATACCATTGATTTCTACCAAGTATAAAAAGACGTACAAGCCTGTAAGTATGTTACATTGTTAAAGAACTTAAGTACCTACCATAAGTTACCAATTCAGGTATTAATCATCAAGTTAGGACATTCAGGTCAGGCAGGCATAAAATAGGCTAGCAGTTACCCTAATGACAGTTTAAGTGGAGGGTAGTTGTGTTTTTATGTTGAAAATGTACAACAAATTGCAACTTAAATGGATGTATGTTTAAACAACCGTTTTTAAGAATTTATTTTTTGTTTCGTACTTTAGCTTAATGGTGTATTATGTTTAATGGCATATTAAGCTATAATTACTTGTAGAATAATTGTATGCCGTCTTGTTGATAAAATAATATCTTGCGAAAAAATCATGATACCTATATTGTAAAGAAATATAAATAGAAATATAATATAGCCTATAGATGTGTTATTCTGATGTGCAAGCCACAATATTGCTAAGTTTTATCAAAATCTATTCAATTACAGTCACAAGAAAACACAGAAGAAAACAAAGAGAATGTAAACAGCAATAGGAAGAAGATAGCAAGAGTGGAGGAGAGTAGAGCTGTAGAACATCATGGTAGCGGAAAGAAAGAGAAAGAGGATAAAGATCAGATACCACCGGACTTAGAGCGGTATATTCGGGTGAGTTATGTCACGGTTTTCTCACGTTTACGTCTCTGTCTGTAGTTTGAATGTGGTAGAGACGGAATGACACGTGATAATTGTCGTAGTGAGTATGCTTAGGCTCATACAACAGGCGTGGTGAAACACTTAGACCCAGAACACACGATGAAACGCAACTGCAATGCAACTGAGACTGCTAGTTACTTTTGAGTTGCATCGAAGTTTCTGCTCTAGACTTCTTTAGAAAACCGCACACGACGCAACTAGTTTGAAACGTTTCGTTTCAGTTGCGTTGTGTGTGGGGTGTTGAAACGGACCCTTAGTCCACTAAGTAGGTACCTAGGTAATTAGCTATAAGTACTTACCTATAAATAAGTAATTGGACTATTATCATGGGAACAGTTCTTGTGGCTTTGATGTTAATTTATAAAGATTTCATATTATTATTGAATCACGGGATAAAATAGTACCAAAATACTTCTTCTTCCTCGGTCCCTCACTGATGAGGATCGCGACCACATATGGCATTTTTCCAGGTGGAGCCGTCCAAAATACTGAACTAGCTTCTAATAATGACGACATAATTAGGTGGGTAGGTACTTAGGTACATGCCTATTATAAAACAACTAAATACACAGTAACAGTTAGTTTGCAATTAGGTAGGTACCTAGTAATATTCTATTCATATAGCTTTATTATATGACTTGCAATAAAAACTAAATAATTGAGCGAACGAGAATCAGTTCATCGCTAAATCGAGACAATTGTTCAAGCCATTAAAGAGCGCAATGCCAAATCAACTAGAGGTAAACTTATATTGTATACTAGCTCTGCTCGCGTCTTTGTCCAGGGGCAGAAAAGTAATTACGTGTATAGGTCCCACTTGGCTGACCTACTTCTTGATCTTGAGTATTATTTGAGATGGTAAAGGAAAGTTCGTGTAGGTACCTCATCATACAAACAAAATGTTTGCCTTTGCCTATTAGCTAGATTTGAAGCTAAATTCATATCTTGGAAAACTTACACAATATCTTTGTATGATATAGAATAGATAAAGTTAGTAGGTAGGTACCTTAGCAGGTGTGCTATTCTGATATACCTACCCATAAGCTAAAATACTGATAAGTGTCACTAGAATCTGTTAAGTGGTTTTTGCGCGAAACATTAACAAACATCCGTTCAATATGCTCACATTCATCCGCACGAACATTGACTTTTATAATATTAGTAGGTTTATAGCTATGGACATAGCTATAGATATGTATGTACCAACACTTGATTAAATGATAAGATGTGTGGGTGATTATTACTATCAATTTATCAAATCTACATAAAGGATGTTATCTACAGCTATAGGTAGGTATCTTATAGCCGGTTCCATCAAAAATAACGTTTTGGTACAACTTTTATGTTACTTAGGCACTTTTACGAGTATATACCTACCTGGACAAGTATAGTAGTAGAGTAGGTACCTACTTATAGGTTAGCAATGTTAGCATGAAGTTCTTTTATTAATATTTTTGAAAACAAAGAATACCTATAAGTAGTACCTACCCTAGACTAGAAAGAGATATTATCTCTAGGTATGCTAGTAAAACTTAGGGGTGATATTAAAAAGCTTACTTAGGTAAAAAAAAAAGTTTGTAGGTATCAATCAGCAATATATCTATCGATATAGTCATAAACATTAGCTCATCATTATAATTTATTATCAAAAGCTTCGGAACACTGAATATCTTAGTGGGTAGCGTCGGCAAAAACATAAATTAGCATTGAATCGAATATGATCAGGCAACATTTGTACAGTCAGAAAAAGATACGCCAAAAAATATATTTTTTTTACCAAAGAACAGATTTTACTGAAACTTTACAAAATTATAGGCTAGGTACATAACAGAATATTTACTTACTTAACTCCCAAACCTACTTACTTATTATTTTAAAATACCTATTGTGTAAGTGTTATACAACCTATTTATTATGAGTAAAACAAGAGCAAGCGCAGGTACGAAATCCCCGGTAAAAGCTAGAATTAACTTTTAAAACGACGAACTTGGAAAAAAAATTGGTTGGTGAACTCAATAATGTAATTCAATATTAACGTCATGTAATTCAAAATTAACATGCAATCCACAATTAAGATAAATCTCATTAAAAAAACACAAACCCTTACAAATTTTCAACCTGACAGTACCAGGGTCACATAACCGCGTAGGAGTCACCCGTCTGGCACAATGTAACAATCGCCAGTGCTAAAACGAACGCACCAGCGGAACGGTAGCGTGTTTTGTACCATAGCAAAACATTTCGTTTACCGGGTTTTCCGCTATGTAAGATCTAGGCGAATCGAAGAGTGAAGGGATGTTGGTTATGTGATTGTTTTGCTGTTTTGAGGATTCATCATTGAGGTATTTGTGAGTTATTATTTATAGGTTTTTTAAGACTATACACCGCAGATAGACATTAAGTTTATCAAGACTTTTAGTTACAAAAAGTTAAGATTGGGTATTTGATTGACATTATGCGTAGGTTTCTTCCTTTCCACTTATGGCATATTTTAGTTCCTACTGAAGATAAAACTAACTAAAACAAAAAAAATTAAACATTTAACAACAAAACCCAAACAAAATCATTACCTACGTACTTTTTTTTTCTTATCTATCACTTAATCAAGTTTTCAGAATATGCAACATAATAAGTAACTATAAATGTATGCAACATTAATAAAGAACCGATAACCATACCCGCTCATTACTCCTCAATATCAACTATTTATCAAACTCAATGAAATCCAATACAAGTCGTCATAATATATAGGTAGGACGACTGATACTTTTTATCACGGGATAAGCAACACATCGAAAGGATGATTTGAGATCTTGCAGGCGGCGTAATGCAATGTTATTTTGTGATATAGATCTTAAACGATAATGCTATAACTTACTGGGGCTAAACTCAATGCCCAGAAATAAAAAATATTATACCAGAGTGTACCTACACCTAGCCCCGGGGCCCAGAAGTCTTATGCCGAGTTGCATTCTCTTGCGAATCTAGCATTAACTTTAAAAAATGACCCGTCCTAAGTGTTGTCAAAACCTACAGGATTAAATGATTTTTCATTTCATTTCATTGTCTCTTATTGATAAGTACATCCAATACTTACTAATATACTAAAGCACTCGTATACCTACAATGCCGATGGTCAGCTCTGCTGTGCTCCTTGCGACCGAATCTTTAAAACCAAGTTCGATTTCGAAAGTCACATCAGAACAGAACGCATCATTCTCACCTGGACTAGATATTCAAGGAGTCGCCGTCACCGGATACGGTGTTAATTTCATATGTAAGCTTAAATATACCTAATTCTAAGATATCATAATTTCAGTCTATAGCTCCCCACTGCTGAGCATAGGCCTCTCCAATGATTCTCCAACGCGGCCGGTTCATTTTCACCTGCATCCAACGATTCTTATATTATATTGATACTTATTCCTATTACCATCCAAGTAATAATTTTAGCAAACGTTTCACCGCGCCCTAGCCACGCCTTGCCCCGCCTATCTATTGTCTAAGTAGTTTATTATAAAACATTACAGCTGACCCTTTCGATAAAATACTCATTAGTTAATAGCATTTTATTATCATATATCTATCATAAATCACAAGACAAGGTTGTTTAATGGACTACTCTTAGTTTTTGTTACTGCATGAAAAGGTTGATAGAGGATGTTATGACAAGAATTGAGAAAGGGATGCTTAGATGGTCTGGGCATGTAGAAAGAATGAGCTGAAGGAGATTAACGAAAGAGATACACGAGGCGAGAGTAGAAGGAAATGTTGGAACGGAATTGTAATATTGTTAAAAAGATCAAGTCAAGTTCCTTACTCCGACGAGTATGTATGAAGCGACTGATGAATGTGAATAAAGCGAAAGAGGTCTTTGGATCGTAGCAAGTGGAGATAAGTAGGCTCAACCTACTCCAATCGGAAAGAGGTGTGACGGATATTATGTATGCTGTCAATACATCCATCTTTTTTTTTAATTCATACTAGGAATATTAAAAATGTTATAATAAAAAGAAAAGCAATTCGTTAATATTAAAAGCAAGTACAAAATCCCAGCTACACCGCCCTAAGTATCGCTCTGACAAATTGACCTGTTTTCCCTGATCGCAATCAGGCTCTTAGCCTAAAAACCGTATAATTATTTCTATAGTCGGACCCTTGGCTTGACTCTTTGCATGCGAACAATTGCTGGCTTTGAATATTAGGGGTTGGTCACAAGAATGGAATAAATTATGTACCTACAGGGGTAGTGATAACCTCTCCTGCTGCAGTATGAGAGAGTGTAATTTGTCATCATATTACACTTCTGTGAAACACTTCCGTCTTGTGTGTGTCTTCTTTCTTCTTTTGTGTGTTTCTATTTCTTCTGTGTGTGATCATATTTCACTTTTGTTTTCTTTCTTCTGTAATTCACTATCACACATCTAAAGTCTACCTGCATAGGTACTTACTTCTTTTGTATCATGAAATCTCTGACATCTATCGATCGTTCTTCTTATCTAAAAAGTTCCTAACTTTAGTTTGTAGGTTAGATATATTATCGTACGTTTTGTACTGTTTATGAAAAATAAAACTTATGACTAATGTATGACTCAAAAGTGCAACGACTCGGGTTTCCAAATCGAAACCAGTGGTCACTATGTTTGCTTAAATCATTTTAGAATACTGGTCAAGCTGTGACCAATTATTTCTACCAAAATGATTGCTGAGCTGGACGCCTTCTTGGATGTTTGAGCAGAGGCGGCCCATAGGATAGGGAATTATGGAAGAAGAGGAGAGAGGCCTTTGCCCAGCAGTGGGACAGCGATGGCTAGATAAGAAGATAAGATAAGAAAATGCTTGCGAAGAATTCCATAATATGATAGTCAAATGAGTTGCTTAATCTCGTAATCTCAATAGAGTCACATTTATCTATGACTGTAAAGTTCCTTTAACTTATAATGCTTTATAATCACGTGTCGCACGAAGAGTTGAATGTCCGATATATCTGATATAGGTACGTTATATATTAATCTATAAAACTGTACAAACTAATTACCATGTCTGGACATTTTGCTTTGCTGACCTAAATAAAATACTGGTATGGGCGCACCCCATGCTGGCATACTAAAGCTTAGGTTGCAAATATTATAATATTGGATCTTTTCATATAGGTATGAGATATCTGTGTCTGATTCTAACTAAAGAAGGACTCTTGTCGGTGGAGCGTCTGTCATCTTCTGCTATTGCTTTGACTTCTTAAATACGATATGATTACCTATGTTACGCTCTTGAAATAAAAACGAATATATATCCAAAACAAGATCTAGTTTTTTCACCTCTGCGAAAAGTGGTTAGGATTGTATGTTTTCATCTTCTATGAAATATATAGGAATAATATTAACATATAGGATATTCAGCAAAACTTCCATTTCAATCCAATTAATAAGAGTTCTTGCCTCGCCCATCTACTTTTGAAAGGCAAATGTGTCATTAAATAATAGTACATGTATTAACCATTAACTTTTTAAAAGCAAATGTGTACCAACCTCAACAACCCTCCTTGCGTGTCGAACTTCAATTTCGCGAATAAAACTCGGAACGGGGCAGGTGTTCCGATAGAATTGCTGGCCCAACATCACGATAGACTTTGTCAACAACTTATAAGTTTGATTGACTACCTACCGCTAGATTTGTCCGGAAATAAATTGGTAATCATTTGTGTGTTTGTTGAGCGATTTATTGCAAATGTGACTCTGAAAGGGGCAGGTATTTCAGAAGACTGTGTCGACGCAACTTTTGACTACCAACCCTACCGCTAGTTTTGTCCTGAAATAAATGGATAAATATTTGTTGAGATATTTATTGCAACTATAACTCTGAATGAGGCAAGTGTTCTGATAGGTCCAACACCCACGATGATGGCTATAGATTTGTTAACACCATTTTTAGGTTGATTGACTACCTAAGTTATAAAGTTCAGTTTTGTTTACACTGAAATAGATTTGTAAATATTTATGTAGGTACTGGACTGGGGTTTATTGCTATCTTCAGGTTTGATTTTGAATTTGATTAAGAAAGCCTTCACATGCATAGGTTCATAAAATAGAGGTACATAAATATTTGTCAAATCTCTTTCCCATCAGGGTAGGTAGAGCCCACTTTTAAGAAAGTTTTTGCTCAGATACGTAATTGCCTCGTTTACAAGAAAAGCCTAAATCATGAATCAAGTAAAAGGTAGATTATTATTTATTCATATTGTGTGAAAATACTAGGTTCTTTTCCCAAAAAAATAAGGAAATTTGGACCTTTAGTAATCAAATCACATTAGTATCGGAAAAGCCCTACCCTATCCAACACCACACCTTCAAACACGCCCCTATTTAGTCGAACATTCTATTTTAGTTGAGCTATTTCGCGTCAAATACGTCATGCTATATTTTACGGAGTTCCATTTCAAGTTTTGCGAAGTTTTTTTTTATGTATAGGTAGGGTGTTTTAATATTTAAGCCAAAGTTAAACAAAATCATTTATTGCAAGTCCACATACATAATACAAGTATAGAGGTACATGAAACCTGGGGCACAGCAATATGAGAGGGCAGTTAAACAATTAAGACACTCTATCGCGAAGGAGGAAGGTTATTTTAACTTCTTTTAGTTTCCCCACTACAGGGACACAATAAGCCTATTCTCATACAGTGCCATATACCTAGCGCGATAGGGCACGAACTTTCCTCAGCCACGTCAATTTAGGTATGCTCAAGAAGTTTACAGCAATCTACCTCTATATTAGATTGTTACCTACACTACACCATAAATCCTCATAAAATATCACCCTCTATAAAGCCATAAGCTGTACAGGGTGTGTCGATATCGTGCGACTGGAGTTCATTCCATTTCGTGACCCGCCTTCGTTACATCAAGTCTGTTCAAAGGTAGATTCTATTTTACGAGTTTAAGTAATTTGCTTGACGTGGATTATTTCGTATTGTCTTTAAAAAGTTGAACATTAAGTTATTCGTTACTCGAAAAATTTGTACAACTGAGTTTTCATCAATTTCCCATTTAAATATGGAGTTTCCGATTATTATTCTCTACTTTTCATTATAACCACATTCTTTTTAAAATCTAAATTCGAATTCTTTATTTGCACACCATAAATATGTATTTTAAAGATGATAAAACGTAGACAGTACAGTACCTGGTAAGGACCTTGAATAGGGCACGGCAATTATTATTCAGTTTCTTCATAAACATACCTAGCTTATTATAACTTTCAGATCATAGCACTGTTGCTGTCTCCTTCCTATCCCAAACATCCTAAATTAATACCTACTCGGTAATTAATTTCATTTTCTATCAAAGGTCGACGTTTAGACAGATTTATATTGTGTCGTAAGTGTGTCAAGTAAAAATGGAAAGTTCCAAACTATTTAATCGGGAATCTTTCAAAGTGTGCACGCGAAAGTGTTGTGAGTTTACCTGTAATACCGTGGAATAAGCAAGCTGTGTTTAATAAGTAGGTACCTAACCCCGCAATCAATGCTGTTCTTACTCTTTATTATACGTGTAGCGTGTTTTTTTCTAGAATTCATGTAAGTAGGTACCTAGCCGTAGGTAAGCATTGTGTTAATTTCATGGTATATGTGTTTCTGTAAGAAGAATTTTCTTTTTTAAAATGACACTATCGTTGGGTAAAATAAATTAATAATATCAATTGGGCTTTTGATGATGAAGCGGTGTCTTCTATGACGGACCAGAGTTACTTAAACTTTTATCGTATACTAGAGGCTGCCCGCGACTTCCTACGCGTTTGTCGTCATGTCTTCGAAAAAACATAGGATTTCATAAGTAGCGTGTTTTTTCTAGAATTCATGTAAGTAGGTACCTAGCCGTAGGTAAGCATTGTGTTAATTTCATGCTATGTGTGCTTTTATGTGTTTCTATAAAGAAGAATTTTCTTTTTTACAATGGCACTATCGTTGTGTAAAAGAAGTTAATAATATCAATTGGGTTTATGATGGTAAAGCGGTGTCTTTTGGTGCTATGTCAGGCCAGAGTTAGGTACTTTTTTATCGTTAATTTAAGCTACACACTTATCAATATCAATCAACAGAAAATAAAGGCAAGCTTTTCTTAATTCGCTGCCATATCAAGCTTCTAGATTATTTCATTTATGTCTACACTTTCTTACATAAGTACCTACTAATAAGTGAAACGTTATGTAATTTAATATAAAGCCCATTTAAATTTAATCCCCTGCTAAACGGGCGATACAACTAAGCCGCTAAATCGTTCCACACGGCCACCTTTACAATCTACGTCTGATCTCAGTTAGTAAAGAAGCGGCCGTCACGATCTATAATTGAGTAATAACAAACTATGATTTATTGATACCGCACACGCTAGCGAGATTTAATAAGCTTATTTAGGGGTACTTAGGTATCTATCTTACATATTAAAGTGATTGAAAATGCCACATCAATATTTGTTAAAGAATGTTTTAAAATGTATCAAATGAAAACAAACACAAAACAGCAACAAATCAAAACAATAAACTAATCGATAACAAAACTAAACCAATATACAACAATCTAACTAATCAATTTAACAACTGTTCATAACAAAATAGAAGAAAAAATATTTTTATTATCTACTTAATATTTTTTCATCATTAGGTTAATCGGATTATATGTAGGTATTAGAGTTAAAGTTGTTTCCTATTTTAGCATGTTTTTTTTAGAAAAAAAAAATTGTTCTTTTATAAATAGGAACCTGTGGCAATCAAAAGTACCCACAGCACAGAACTTGGTTTTAAGTTAAAATCACCTGCAAACAAAACTGAAAATATTTATTAAAAAATATACAGAACCCATGTACCTACAAAATTACAATGTAAGTTAATTAATTTTCATACCACATTCACTGCAAAATCGCTTCAGTTTTTGCTCATTCATAACGTTCACGTGTTAATTGCAAGTATGCAAACACTTTTTAACCTAACCAATTCCGTTTTGTTGGAAATATATCATCCGTACCTACTAATTAAAATGTAAAGTCACTATGTAGGTATTACGCCTTTGCTATTTCACCACTATATTTATTCCCGTTCCGTTCCAGAAAAGGATTCTTTAAACCTAATTCACTGACTTATTTGTTAAAATTCTTACGAAAAAAAAACAGTTTTTTTTTTTTTTTAAATTGGCGTCACGCGTCTTGCTTATTCGCCATTATTGCCATAATCAGAAGTTTTCTTCTTTGACAAGATTTGAAAGCCAACTACTTATTACCGAGCTGTCACAAGTAAAGCAGGTATGCATCGTGCGAACTGTAACAGTAGGTATATCAAGCGATTTTTTTTTGGTATTTTCTGGTAACGGTACATGCCGTTACCAAAAAACACATTACAGCTCGGGGTGCCTTTCCACCAGGGATGTGCTATGCTACGTTGCTATGGATGTGTTTGATATCAACCAATCGCATTCATTGAATATGAGCACACCCGGAATATGATTAGTGGATATCAAACGCATCCATAGCAACGTAGCATAGCACATCTCTGGTGGAAAGGCACCTTAATGACTACCCGACTTAATAGACAACTAACTTAAAGGCCTTTCATGAAACTGGCTGAAATTGTTGTAATACTAATATCAATATTTTACCCACAGCGTTACCTCGGCCTACCAGTAATGCTAAAATGCGGCGAGTACTCCCCGAACAACCCGTTAGTGCGGGCGGAGCGGCCGTCCGGCGATGTACTCCTCGGGCTCGGGGAGTACGAGCGGCGCAGGAACACGTTGCGGAAGCATCATCAGAAGCAATACCGGGAGTACCTCGATCAGGTGAGTTTAACGACTGGTCCCAATATTCAAAGACAAAAAGCTATCCGAGATCAGCAGTACGTATCTGTGATGTAGCTGTCTATCCTTCAGTAGTTTCCCAAATATTTTTTGATATCTATTTCTAACTCTATTAGGGTAATGCCAGAGATAGACAGAATTATGACGATAAATGCCTATGAAAATGAAACTGAATACTAATAGAATGTTACCTTCTAGCAAGCCAAAAAGAAACAAGAGGCCAAAGAGCAAGCGGAAAGAGAACGGAAAGAGAGAGAAGAGAAGGAGCGGCTTAAAGAGGAAGAGAGAGAGCAGATCAGGAGAGAGTTAGAAGAAAAGCAAGAGGAACAGAGAAGGGCTAGTGTGTGTTTTGTACCTAGTGTCACAACTACTTCTAACTTCACTAGCAATTCTTATAAGAAGTAAGTTTTACATTTTCATAAATCTGTTCAGCTTAATGGACCTAATCTTTTTGATATAGGTATGTCATGCGTAGTAGGTTATGTTAAGATTTTATGGAATATTTATGTGGAAGTGGAAGTAATTTTGCTACGCCTTCATAATGTATAGATCTTCAAACTTCAAAAAATATAGAACTTCAAACTTCGACAAAAAACTTGTTTTCATTTGATCGTGAAATGTCGTCTTTGAAATATTGATTCCAATAAAATCGTTGATTAGGATAACATTTTCTAAAAAAAATATATTTTTTATAACTTTTTTTATAAACATTCTGTGCTAACTTGTTTTACAGTAAAGTGGACACAGGCGTTCAAGTTGGGATCTCAAGACCGCTCTCAGTCGCTGTTCAAACTGACGACGCGGAATTATTTGCTGTAAGTTATATTCAACCCTTAGTTATTAATATTGGGACGAATCCATAAGTACTTATGTAATACTGATATTATAAATCTATATAAATAAAAATGAATTGTTGTTCGTTAGTCTGATTAAAACTCGAGAACGGCTGGGCCGATTGAGCTGATTTTGGTTTTAAAATGTTTGTCGTAGTCCAGGGTAGGTCAAAACGGTGAGAAAAATTCGAGTAATTGCCGGGAAAGCCCTACAACATACCTTTTCTTTTTCCCATACAAATGTTTTCTTACTAAAATGTAGAGTCAATTTGAACTTTATTCCTACACAATAAAGTTCATTCTAAGGCGGGACAAAGTTCGCCGGGACAGCTAGTTGTCAATATTTGTGCCGATGGATGGATGAATGTACTTATGTTAAGATGTTGGTACTCTTTTACGTAAAAACTGGAAATATTGTAACTATACATCAAAATAACCGAGAATTTTGGGAACAATGCCACGGGGAGACGCCCTGCAGGCTTAGCATACGTGCCGCGACAATTATCTTATGTCATGCTGTCCTTATCACATTTAAAACTATGGACAGAGACGTAAGCGTGACAAACCTATAACAACGTCTTGTCACGGAATGTATGCTAAGCTAGCTGGATGATGTTTTTTTTTACATTAGTTGGATTTATATTTTGTATTTGATTAAAAAAAAGAATGTAATAAATGTAAGTTATTAATACTGTTTTATTACATTCCAGCTATCAAGAGAAATAGGCAGTAGAGGTATAACGGAGGCAGAACGAGAGTTGTCCCCGCGTACAGTGCTACCGGGCTCGGAGGTCCCTAGGGAGGTACAGCACCCTCTCCGCTCCCCGGTGAAGGACGCTCGGCGTAGAAGTTGTCCTGATCAACATGGTATGTCTACTTACGGACAGGTTATTAGGACTACAATAATCCTGTTTTAATTTTCTTTTTTTGATAGCTATCAAGATCCCACTACTGGGCAAAGGCCTCCCCCGCGATTTTACATTTAATACGGTTTACTATAGCGTTCCGCCATTCCCGTGAAAATGTGTCTGGATGCATAATGCTAGTAATATTGTCATATTTATGCCTATATATGGATGGATGTGAGAATGTTTGTACGCGCAAAAACCACTGAACAGATTTTGATGAAACCTTACAATATTGTAGCGTGCACATGAAAATAACACATCGGTTCTATTATTTTAAGATATTATATAAGTTATCCAAAATATGGCTATTATTAGTCTTGCAGCAATACAATTATATTTCGTTTCTATATTTTTGAACTATAAATAATTCTGTGTATTGCGAAAATAGTCTGTCAAACACAAAGTTACCTTGCTATACTTATAACCTTAAAAATAAATCTTATTTATTTACGTATAGCAGAACGCTTTATGAAGAAATCATGCAGTGACCGCCTGCTATCCGACCTCCGTCACACATACATGCCTTCTATATTCGACGTGGAGGCCATTCATATGAGAAATGTACAAGCAGAGAAGGTAAGAAATATCTTATTCCTTATTTTATTTTGTTTGCGTTTACAGACAAACTTATGATAATATTAAGCTATGTAAAAAGTATCAGCCCTTTTAACGTCTCCACTAAAGGGGCACGAGCCTACTCTCATGCAAGAGTGATTAGGTCGTAATCAATTCCGCTGGCCTAATGCGAAATATCTATAAGTACTTATTTAGGTATAATTGGCTATTCTTGACAAGTCTTCGACACCATATCCCAATAGTAAACGGCTAAGATTTTGTAACTTCTAAGAGTTCTATCTAAGACTTCAAACGACCAGATTGATACCTAAGTAGTGAAATGTCTTAATAGCTGAATGTCTACGTGGCGTGAAAGCCTATAATATCGCAAAATGTTCGATAAAAGGCTATCTCGATTCGTAAAATGTCCAAATCGCGAAATGTCTAAATACTCAAAATATCCTACACGCAAAATGTCCAAACTGCTTCCCTTTCATAGTATATTTTTACAGGAGGCGGCAGAACGTCGACAATTCTACCAACAAGAGTTGAAGAACCAGATACAGGAACAGCAGAGAATACGAGAAGAGAGGAAGACTAGAGAGAAGTAAGTTCATATAATAACGAATTCGTCTTTACTTACCGATATTTCTTGTAACTAATCGTGTAGTACCTACTGGTACAGGTAGTGATATGCAACAAGGCATATTTTAGTTTTATTTTATCTCCATAATAATGACGACCATGTATCAGCGTATTGCTGACTTCACAGGTATCCATCTGATCTTTATGAGAGGAAGCGGAAGCACACTTGAGAACTATAACATAATTCCAGCTTATAATAAACCGTGTAGGTCTTCTAGCTGTGAACCCTAACAGCTTTATTACAAAACGCTATGTGACTAGAATTCGATATCGCATAGCATAATCACTTCCTTCTTTTTTCAGAGTTTTCTTCCTTCAGAGTTGGATGATGTGATACAAACCTTAACAGAGTGTACATTAAGTTGAATTATTCTCGGCAATATTTTGAATTGAACCTATCACTTTCTGGTTGTCCTAATGAAATAAATAAATAAATCGTAATGAAATATTTCAGGATGCTAGAACAAGCGGAGATGCGTCGTTTAGAGGAACAACTGCGAGCGCTGCGAGCTGCGCAGGATCGCGAGACGGCGAGACACTCCGATATCACCGCTACGGTATGATACATTTATTTATGAGTTGATCTATCAAATGTTGAAAAAATACTGCAAAAATTATTTTACAAAAATTACTATAATTTTACAAAATCGCTGTCATAACCAGACTGCGCCAGGAGGAGGGTTGTTTTTCGAAAGTATGTATGTAGGTATAATTCTTTGGCACGCCCTACAGCCTAAACGACTTGATGGAATTTAGCTTGAGAGTTGTCGTTAGATTTGTATTTACAGTGAGAGTGATACTAGGCACAATAAAATAAAAAAAGCGTTATTTGAACGCAGTTAGGGTTTTTTTATTATAAAATTGTAGGTTATTTAACAAAATTACTGTCATTTTACAAAAATGATCTACATTTGCAGCTGAAAGCAAACACGATAGACTTCGATAAGAAACGCGCGGCGATACAAAGAGAGATCGACGAGGAACAACAGAAACTATACAAAGTTATACCGCGACGTACCGCGACCTCACACGACAAACTACCAGCGTACATACCTACACGGGTTAAAGCACCATTCTCCACGAACATTCCAGAAAATTCCATATTCTCACCTCACTACGACGTCGATAGTTATCTAAGAAAGAATCTAAACCCCAAAATGGACACCTTATTAACACCAATAGAAACAGAAACCGAGAAAAACGTTATAATCGAAAAAGCGTTAGTCCACGAACGGCCTAAAGAAAAACCGAAGTTAGACAAGTTGAAATACGAGCCAGTTTTGAGAAAACATGACAGCATAGACGATAATCCTATACCAGTGCTAAGACATAGTCCGATAACAAAAATTGATAAAGAAAATGAGGTTTTAAGCGAAGGTATGAAATTAGTTGAAGATAAATGGAAAGTTCCGGCCGTACAAAGAAATATACTGAAATCTAAACCTAATGAGGAAGGGAAAAATGTAAGTATTTTAACTCAGTTAGGTTCTATAAGGAGACAACTGCAGTTAGAGCAGTTAAAACTTGATAATATGGTGCCTAAAGGCGATTAGAACTGACATATTAAGCATATTCATATAATTAATAAGTTCTGGATGCTTTTCGCCGTCCTAAAGTGTAATATTTTCATATATTTTTGCAATGAATCATGAATATGTATAGCTTATTAATTTAAGTAAAAGTAACTTTGTTTTAAGTAGTTCGCACAAAATTGGTGCTATTTTGTTGGCGTAGATGGAAAATGTAGAATTGTAAGAAATACACATCGACTTTTTAACATGATAGACACTCGTTAGTGATACTATTACCAGAGGTTTTTAAATAGTAATGGGCAAAATAAACATTTGGTATTCTGCTAAACAATGGCTTAAGGTCAACCTACACACGTCCGGGCCGTGCCCGGGACGTGACCGGGCCGTGGCCCTTCAGGAGGGAAAAAATACGTCGCCATGACAACGTATGTGAACGAATCCATGAAAATGTATGGAATGATATTTTTTCCCTGACACGGCCCGGGTGTGTGTAGATAGACCATTATGCGACCAAAGGTCTCAAAAAATGCAATTGACACACTGCCAACACACAACTGAGGCTATTCTAAATTACCAGACTTGGGCCCCGTTATTTTTGCCTCTAATGCCTAACCTTTATCCAATAACTTAACCCTACATGTAGTATCTACAAGGTTTAAAAGTCGATGGAAAATAAGTTCAATTAATAATAAGCGAAATGAAGTTATGTTTATTAAAATAATTGTTTGTTATTATTACCAAAGTGCATGCTGTTTTAATTATTAATTTTTTAAAATTAATTTCTTAGGTTTAGGCGAAATTCTTCGATTTTTAAAAAGTTTTCACATCTCCTTAAGTTGTATAAAAGCTTAAATATCTAAACGCAAAGCCAGTGTTATATCTGTCTCTTTTTGTCACGTAACTTAACTGTGAAGTAGAAAAGGATAGATATACAAAAATGGCGTCGCAGATGTTGCAAACTTTATGACTTTTATTTTCATCTTTTAATCTATTTTACTTGCTATTTTATTTTCTTCTTTTTAGTCTATCTTTTCTTTTTATTATAATCTATATTTTTCCTACTTTATTCTTTTTAATTTCTTTGTATTTTCCAATAAAACTTAATCTTATAATTAATGTATGTAATAGGTGTCCGCGCGCTATGACTAGATACCGTCGACGGCTAAAAATGCGTCAAAAATACTACGCCGATCGGGGCGTACCGCGCTAATCATTACGCCCAGTCGTCATATAATTTGACACCGCCACGAAATTAAGTTGCGCATTTTGCATGCTGTTTTTTCTTCATAGAGCGATATCTAGTCGTAGCGCGCAGAGACCATTTAAAAATCTTTGTGTATAAGAATGTAAGACTGTTATTTGAAGGAGCTTTCGCAAAAGTGAGATTAGGTAAGAAACGCCTTCTTTATTTTTACATTTACGGCCCTTTTCCACTTACAGATAAAACATTGACAGATATTTTATACCTGTCACCAATGAGGAAGGAATATAAAGAGTGGCCCCATTTTTTTTCATATACAAATGAGTTTATGACAGCGTGCCAAGACTGGCGCAAGTTTTTCATAGTTTTCTTGGTAGATGACCTGTCAAACGATAAGAAAGTCCATACAAAAAGGTAGCCATTTTGCGCCAGACCAGGCACGCAGATACAGACGGTATGGCACCTCCTTATATATTCTATACTCAAAGCCTGTCACTGTATAAAACGTCATGTTTTATGAAATAAACTGTAACAGAAGCGTAAATGAAACTAAGGTATTCTCTTGTTATTTCCTTTTATTCTTCTTATTTCCATCTTTTTCTACAATACAATTTCGTTTACCAACAATAGTCCTACTCTTCGTTCCAAACGTCATAATGACATAACATTCAAATCCATAGACAATACAATAAATTAGACATCTTCTTTAAAAAATATACAGATTCTGCCATTAAATTTAACTAGTTCTATTATACGTATTAATTAAATCACATAAACACAATCACTTATTCACACCAATCTTAACCACTCCTTTAACAACTTAAAGCTATCTGGCAGCGAACTGCCGCGCTTGCTTGCCACGGGATGTCTGCAATCCCTCTCACCTTATCAGACACCGCATTGGCCTGATAAGATGGCGCCTACCTGAGACGTCTGCTATGTCTCCTCGACTTGCCTGAACCAGCCCGGTCCGACAAGCCGGCGCTTGCTAATGCAGACCACACCTAGACTAGTTCTGCGACTAGTTCTAGATGGCGCTTGCTTTCATCTTGCCCCTCATCTGCACGATGGCGCCAAGCTGAGCCGCTAGGTTCTATGCTTGCTTAAACGATCCGTTACACTCGGCCGTCCTGCAACAATTGCTCCCGCAAGTGGGAGCCAAAAGCGATTAGTTTTCTATCTGGCTGCTCAGATCTAAACTGTTGTCACTGCATCTGACTTGCATCTTTATGCTGACAAGAGTAGAATACTTCTATCCTCACCTCACTTAGTACCTACCACTTTTTAATACTTGATCAGAGCATCTAATAGGCATAACATTGCCCAACATAATATATCTCACACTTTTGCTAAATGCAGTCTCAGGTGATCTATACTATACATAGCAATTAGCTCCTTTCCAGTTAACTTGCATGATTTAGAAAAGTCTCTGTCTGGGTTAGCATTGTAATTAAATTACAGTAGTTCCATTTAGCACCACTTTCTTTAAAATTAATGATTAATTTATTTCCCCTTGCATATTCTATTCATGTGCATTCTTATTTCATTCCCTTTAACTTATTACACTATTTCCAGCATACCTATCATACCACATCATCATTACATCACAACATCACCTAGATACATACATAATGTCATTATCTTATTATCTGCTTATTGTGAACAAGACCAAGGAAGGCACCTAATAAATAAACCCTTACTTAGCGTTTTAACAACATGCCATTCGAAACATACGGCTCCAAATTATATTATTTTTGCTAAACAAGCCTTAATTATAAAATAATTTATTTCAAAAAACAGATTTAAAACCGCAACTTTAAAGAAGTAATCCCTCGGTTAAAAGTGAAACATGCTTTCCATTCAGCACTTGCACTGTTTTGGTATAATATCCTCAGTAAATTATTATTCCTCAATGTCAAGAAGAGCATACCTAGATAATTCGTTTTTCATTTCTACAAAATCAGATCTTACTTTATCTTTGTAAGGAATAATGTTACCATCCCACAATATTCATGTCTACAACCAGGACTTCAATGTAGCTACATAGCTACATTTTTATTGCTAAACAGCAAAACTAATTTTGAGAGTCAACATTAAATGCAACATCTGTTTGCGTTTTGGTACCCCATGTGCAATAGTATAAACCTTAAAACAGAAAGAACCCACTAGCTTCAAAACAACTACTTTTGTAAATATCGTCCTACAGGCTCAGCAACCCTATCTTCAGTAATTATTTCGTGAAATTAAGCAATCATTGCGAGCGCTTATCTATCACTAAGCGTTTATAATTTTCGTTCATTCTCGTTATATTCTATTCATCAGCACAACAGTCCATTCTTATCAACTGTGTTTGGTAAGAAGACATCTTACACCTGCAGTCTTAAAGTACACAACCCTTTCGTCTCATCATGTTATTTTCGCATAATGTCTGTTTCGCAAAATGACAATTTCTAAAAACATTCCATTAGCAAAATGTCCCTTGCTCCAACCACTATTATTTACAACTAACGCGACTGTTCGCACATAGTTCAGAAGAATGTAATTTACGGTAACTACTTGAGCCCACGAACATACGCAACTTATAGGTACCTATTAGGTATAAATGACTGAACTTGTTTACTTACTTACAAACGATTACAACGAACAAACGAACCTACAATTTGTCTGCCTTTTAAAAAATATATAAAAAAATATATTATTAGCTATTTATCTATTTCAGTTCCATCTTCAGGCTAAGAATCAACTAATAGCTTCCTATGATGTTATACCAATCTTTAATTCATTCATCAATTTGAACTCATTTACTATGTATGTATATAGTAACTAAAATAATCACATAACCAGCCTTTAAGATACTCATGGTTCGCCACAATTCATTTTACTTTTATTTTTCTGAGCAAGTATGTGTACTACACATAACAATACTTATCATTGTCACACACAAGGAACTGTGCTAAATTGAAATCATTAAATCTACTTGACCTACTGACTGGAAAAGCCAGACCCAAATTAATTAGATTAAATCACAAAGCATGTAGGTAAACTAATCTGACAGTTTTCCTTTTTCTTGTCACTTGAGCAACCCAAAACAATATCTAGCTTTCAACTGTTTGAAGATGTTAGTATAAAAGTGTTTGTTAACTACTTACTTTTGTTTTTATTTGTATTTCTTTGTGTGCAATAAAGAATTTCTATCTATCTATATAAGCTGTGCAATAATTCTATTTCATGTCAAAAGTTGCACCTAGCATATTCCATCTAAAAGATATAGGATAACTAATCTATGTCTCTGCATTTTATTAGAACAGTTAGCTATATACTTTAACCATCTGAATTATGCATTTGTTAAAACTTGATTTCATACATCTAGTTGATCTCTCCATAGATTACCTATTCGAATTTGTAATTTTCTCCCAATTTATTTGTTAGAGGCTGGCTAATAATTATTGGAAGGAATCTCTTACAACAGCAAAGCTGAATTTTGCAATAAGGTATTCATGAGAATGTCAAAAAGTTAATTAGATAAATAACTTTCTTCATAAGAGCAATCAATAGGTACTTCCTTCGAATATCTTGCATACATACAGAAACATGATTTGTCTTTTACACATTAAGCTAACAATCTATTTTCACAATGTCTCCTTCAAATTTTATTAATGTTCATAAACATCATAGATCTAATTGTGCCAAATAAATTTGCTAATGCTCTCTTGCTCAATTTACTTTAACCTTGTTTTATATTAAGTTAGATGTCAACCTTCAAGAAAAGGAGCTAGGTATAATAATTACCTACTTACTTTTATCACTCTTACTGTAGGTAGCTACATAGTTCTTGAACTAGTATTATTAAGCACATCTCTTGATACTAATATGTAGACATAATAAGCTATTTGAACACCAATGCAATGATAAATGTTTATAGTTTCTATCTGTTTATCAACTAGACTCCAACTGCTAGACTGCACTTACACAAATAAGCAAGGAATATAATTTCACTCTTTCCTCAACATAAATTCAACTTATGTTCTTGCTCAAGCACATTATTTGACAGTCAGGCAGCTTTTAAGAACGAGCGTTTGTTATTGTTGTATCTACTGCATAATTATTCCAATAATTACTAGCTAGCATATTAAGGCTTTATGCAACCAATCATATCCAATATTTTTTTTTTAATGGAACTAGTTATATTACCAATAGCATTTTGCATGTTTAAATATTTCCATAGGCTAGAATAAGTATTAGTTAAAATACTAACTGATCTCATACCACCAAAAACTTTTACCTAACCTTGCAATTATTTGTCTGTAATCAAGGGAATTTGCAACTATATTAGATTAAGCTAGCACATTAGCCGACCGCTCAGATCTTAACCGACAAAAACGATTCCTTCTTGTAGCTATCAATCAACTTAACAAATAAAACTGTGAATTGGTACTTCTACCTGATAAGAAAGCAGACATCCAAGTCTTGATATCACAGAAAGACTATTCTTGATCATTCTTGATCACTGCTCCGTCCTAGACATTTCTACTTCTTGACCCTTGGCTTGAAACTGCAATCAGCCATCTTGCTGCAACACAGCACCACCTTGAGTAGTTTACCTTTGGACCCAGTTGCTATTGTAATGCCCCAGTGGTATTACAGCATATTTTTATTGTAACCTGAAAAGAATATGTGGCTTAAGCAAATTTTTATACAACAAAGTAGACTCTGCTCATTCTGACAGTTTATACTTCCTTATTGGTGTCGATTTCAATGAGACAAGTTTCAATTGAAGAAGGTTTGATGATTCCAGTGTATTTGTGTATCAGCAATCCAATTCAAGTTGATAATAATTTGGCGGGAACTCGTAGGTATAGCGATTACACGATTTCTTCATTCCTGATATGGATTCAGTCTTGATTTATGTTTGGCATCTGTATTTGTCTTCAGCGTATCTTCAGAAACAGCTTCCAGCATACGATTTACCAGTTTAAATGTGTTTTTCATGAGTGAAGATTTCGGCGGGAAAGCGCAGTTGATTGTCTTTTGTTTTTAGTGCATTCAAGTGATAGCTTGTAGCATTTTGTGGACGTGCTTCATCCCGCTTCTGATTTGTAACAGAAGCGTAAATGAAACTAAGGTATTCTCTTGTTATTTCCTTTTATTCTTCTTATTTCCATCTTTTTCTACAATACAATTTCGTTTACCAACAATAGTCCTACTCTTCGTTCCAAACGTCATAATGACATAACATTCAAATCCATAGACAATACAATAAATTAGACATCTTCTTTAAAAAATATACAGATTCTGCCATTAAATTTAACTAGTTCTATTATACGTATTAATTAAATCACATAAACACAATCACTTATTCACACCAATCTTAACCACTCCTTTAACAACTTAAAGCTATCTGGCAGCGAACTGCCGCGCTTGCTTGCCACGGGATGTCTGCAATCCCTCTCACCTTATCAGACACCGCATTGGCCTGATAAGATGGCGCCTACCTGAGACGTCTGCTATGTCTCCTCGACTTGCCTGAACCAGCCCGGTCCGACAAGCCGGCGCTTGCTAATGCAGACCACACCTAGACTAGTTCTGCGACTAGTTCTAGATGGCGCTTGCTTTCATCTTGCCCCTCATCTGCACGATGGCGCCAAGCTGAGCCGCTAGGTTCTATGCTTGCTTAAACGATCCGTTACAAAACATAGGTTTATAATCTGTAAGTGGTAAAACGGACCCTGATATTTATATCATTAAAAACCCGTTGCGGAAAAGGTTGTTATAGCTTATTGATCAATGATCATCATATTTAAAACTTAGACTCTTGTCAGTATAACATTCGAGTCATACACAGAATTAGGTTCGAAATTGTCTTTTCTGTTTCTGATGATTAAAGATACTGGAGCAGCCAATCCTCAAAATGTTTATACAGGCCAAAACTAAATCGGGCACAGATTATGCGGATATGCATTAAGTTGAGAAATTAGCTCTCAGTGTCCTTAACTTTCGGGAACAGGAGAGACATTTTTTGTTTTTTATGTCTGTATGGCCCATTCGTCATTAGATAGGTAAAGTCTCCACCAGCTAGCTTAGCGTACACTCCGTGACAAGACGTTGCCATGGGTTTGTCACGCTTACGTCTCCTATATCGTCCATAGTTTTAAATGTGATAAGGACAGCATGACGTGAGATAATTGTCGCGGTACGTATGCTAAGCCTCCAGTGCGCTGCAGTTGTCGTTTTCATGTTGTGGGGGCCTAGCACGGCGTGCCGCGACAATTATCTCACGTATGCTGTCCTTATTACATTTAAAACAATAGACAGAGACGTAAGCGTGACAAACGCATGACAACGTCTTGTCACGGAGCGCCATGCTAAGCTAGCAGCTTGCGTTTCATCTTTCAGTTCGTTTTGCGTCAAGCGCTGTGCCCTACTGTTTGACGCATTTTGAAACGTGTGCTATTGTTTGCGCTATGGTTTTTCGGGCATGCTTCAAATGAAAACGCAAGATGAACGTGAAAGCGCACTGGTGGGGACATACCTATTAAGGCATAGTTTTGCTAATGCTTTGACTTCTTGATAGTTTAATATCGTGCTGTATTAGTCTAATTTAAGGCAGTCAAATATAATTTAATGAAGCCTTAAGTTTAATTACCTATCCAGCAACGGGATTTAAGTCTCGAATTGCCTTAGTCGTTAATATTGCTTTTTAAGTACCATTGATGAGGAAAAGAATAAGCTTGTATTGCAATATAATTTTTATGTTTTTAATACACGTTTTAATTTCATTCGAATAATGCATATACTATAAAATAAATTTTTATAAAATAACCAAACAAAATAATTTGTACAAGTGAAGGAAAACTTCTTGAACAAGGTCATAAAGACTTACAAATGAAATTGAACCTTATTTCTATATCAAAAAGGTAACTTAATGCTTAAGAAGTTTACCGGGTACTAATATGTCAGTAATTCTAATTACAATACTCAGCAATACTTTATACACATCGAAATGTATTTCCATCTCTCTCTATCACGTTTCACACCTATGCTTTAGACAGAGATAGCAATATACTCGACGTTTAAAATAAACTACTGAGCATTGTGTGTAAAATTGTAATTGTTAATCAGTTTTGTCCAATAATGTCCAACTTTTTTTATTAAAAGGATATCGTTTTTGAGATAAATTATAAAGTTTTATTTATCTTTTATCCGTTTTTGCATAAAGTGCTTCGTCACATATGACTAAATAGTTACTAACGTAAGCTTCGTTTTCGATGTAGAAAAGGTCGTTATTTATCCCATAAACATCGTGCTATCTTCTTCTGATGTTTGGCAATGACAGAACGTAGTGAATTATATGCTCTTTGGTGTCAGCTATTGGTTTCATGGATCATTAGTTAAATGACCTTTTCGCAAACTTAAGAGTCGCGGCAAATCTGCGTAACGTACCGCGCGGAACGTTCAGCGGCTGGAGTAAATGTATGCGACGTAATTTCAGCTGATGTGTCATAGTGTTTCAATGTGTTTCAAGTCACTTAAAACACATTGCGAGCGTATTGAACCGAACGTTCGGCGCGGTACGTTACGCAGATGTGACCGCACACTTAAGAAATGAATTGAGAGTAAAAAGCTAGTTTTAAAGTAAAAATCAACCTTTATTTTAAGAACTATAAATAATTATTATTCAATATCCTCCAAACATCGCATTTTAAAATTGAATCTCTTTGATTTCTACGATTTTAGGAGTAAAGATGCAGTTAGTAAAGCAACATTTTTGTCCAAAGGAAAGAAAATATGTAGTTACATATTCTAGCTGCCTATTACAATAAAATCTTAAAGGAAAAATGTTTTAAAATTAGATTTAGTACTCAAACCCCCTTATTACAAAACTAGGTTTGAAGTTCAACTTTAGTTCGGTTAGTTTGAGGTTTCGGCTATGGACAAAACGTCAAACCAAACGAACTAAAGTCGAACTATCTCTAAAACTCGTTTTGTAATAAGGGAGATAGGGTT
This sequence comes from Anarsia innoxiella, assembly GCA_947563765.1. NCBI lineage: Eukaryota > Metazoa > Arthropoda > Insecta > Lepidoptera > Gelechiidae > Anarsia > Anarsia innoxiella. The sequence continues at coordinate 2,349,909 of OX387413.1, forward strand.
TCCGAATTGTAAAACAGTTTTTTAACTCCAGGCAAGTAGATGTAGAAAGTAGGTACTAACCGGCTGCGAATTTAGATTTAATTACCTACTTAAACATTCAGTTTTATTTCCTAAAAACAGGGTTGTTCCGTCTACGCCCCACGAAGTTTCACCCCACGTATTACTTTTTCTCCTACGCCCTATTTTTATTCCTGTTTCATCCCACAATTTATTGTTTTTTAATTCCACATTTATCAAAGTTAAGACAAAAATATTATTAAATACTTTCGAATCGGGCAAAAGAGGAATGAATTCAAAATGGGGTGTGACGTCATGGGGCGTAAGTGGAACAACCCTAAAAACGTAGATAACCAAAGAGTATTCCTATCCAAATAAAAACTATTATAAGTACCTATAAATATTTACAAGTTTACAAAATAATATTTTCAAGCTTTTCGATTAATAAAATTTCACTTCCAATTGTTTTAGCTTATGGGGGTGATACATTAGCATCTCTACAAAATATGAGATCTATGTCATTTGTAACTAACTATTTAGAATTATACCCGCCAAACAAATATTGACAAGTCAGAAAGAGGTATTTATTTTTTTGGAATATCAGAAATGTTTGTACTTGTAATGCACAAAAGAAGTCAAAATAATTTAAAACGCAAGCGAAATTTTAAGATCATTTCTGAAGTTTAAATTTTAAAAGATTTTTTTCCTAATGTCGCGGTAATAAGACACAACACAATATTCCACAACACAGACGGAACAAGTTCGACACAATTTAAAATTACTTAAAATACTAATTTTTGAGCTAAAATTAGTTTGTTTGACATTCAACGACAAAACTTATTACGACAAGAGACTTTGGACACTATAGCAATTACTTTACGTCACATATTGAGGTAAAACTTGTGCGAATGCACTTTGTTATGGAATGTATGACTAGAAAAAAACCCTTGACACTCAATGAATATAGACATTCGAATAATTTTTAAAGCGCTCCTCCACTAGTCGCAGAAAAGGTTATTAAATATAGGCGAGCATTAAACATGTATCTAATATTTGATGAGAAACTTTAACTGCCTTCCCAGCAACTTAATGTTAAAAAGTCAAATTATAAAAAAGGGTTTTTGTCGAACATTTACATACAGAACTATTGGGAGACTACAAAATCGCGATATAAAGTTCGAAATCACAATTTGATAGTACTTATTCTTTACAAATGCTTTAAAATAGGACGCCATTTTGTGCGCGTTCCATTCGACCAATGGCTGACAAGAATTTTTCAGTCAAAGTAGTAAGTACGAATTTGTTGTTTTTAATTTACTTTAATTAGGCCTTGAAACACTTCTTACCTCAATTTACAATTCACAACAACTCAAACCCGTCGACATTATAAAAATATCTCCTTTATCATAATATCAATAAAAATATATCTTTCATTTTTAAATTTTACCTTGTTTTTCCATATTTCGACATTTTACTTAAATTTTATCGTATTATTTGAATTATCGTGTCTTAGGAATTGTTCTAATGAAGGGCCGCGTCTTCCTAAAGGATCTTTAGGGAACATTATCATGTCGTTGACCCATGTGAAAGGTAGCAATCTGTTTTCTATGACAAATCTCCATCGCGGGTTCTCTGATAGAAGATCCCTGTAATTATCCCCCGATACTATAACACCGTCGAATTCCGCTGCGCATTGGACTATGTACCTGAAAGGGATTATAAGCTTTATGTAGCACTTCTTATAGTTTCAAATTGGTTAAACAACTAGGAATGACAGAAATTATTAGGAATGACATGGAAATGACCAGGAATTATATTGAAATGACATAGTGATAACTGGGAATGAAATAGGCATTACATAGAAATGACCAGGAATTAGATAGAAATGACCAAGAATGACAAATATGTCCCGGAATTACATATAAATGACCAAGAATGGCATAGAAATGACAAGGAATTATATAGAAATGACCAGGAATTACATAGAAATGACCAAGAATGACATAGAAATAACCAGGGATAACATATAAATGACCAGTAATGACAAAGAAATGATAAGGAATTACATAGAAATGACATACAGTAATATTGTCTGAATCCTTATTCACATTACAACAAGTAATACCGCTCAATCTAATCTAATCTAGCCACTTGTGTCCCACAGCTGGGCAAAGGCCTCTCTCCTCATCCACCATGACTTTCTGTCTCGAGCTTCCTCCGCCCAGGTACTTAAGATCTATCTGCAAATCTTATAATTTACAGTGTTAATGTTAGGTACCTATCATCATAAGAGGTGACCATTCTGCCCTGGATCTCCCTTGAAGGTGTGTAGACCACCAGCCCGTTACGTTCCAGGTCATCCAGCAGTCTAGGGTCTGAACTCTTGCCGAATTTGCATCTGGAATTGTAAGTACATACATACATATGGGGGCTCGTCCGGGATGGAAGGAAACTTCTTCTTAATTTAATCTTCTTTTATTATGGATTTAATGCTCTAGTTTTTGAAAATAAATTTCTACATCTTCATTCGTGTGTGTCTTATTTTGAAGTGCAAAACGCCATATTGAAAATAACAAACCTCTCACTCTCTATTATCTCTTTCTCTCATCTTCGTTCAGGAAAACTCTCATACTTTCATTCGTTCTGAAACCCACTCATCCTACATACATATCATATACGCCTCTACTATCGAGGTAGGTAGAGACCACAACACATGCTTGCTTTGTTTCCTATAGCGACATTATTATTATTATTATGAATATATTATTAAGGAAGTTAGGCTGTTCGAGATTTCATTTTATTGTAAGTATTTGAAATCATTTTTAATATAGGTACCTATTTCAGTTTTTGAAATTGTCTATCAAGAATTCACTTTCCCGCCATTGGCAAAATGAGATTTTCTTTATATTGACCAATCCGGAAATAGCAATAAATTCTAAGTATGTCTCTATCAAAATATTAGTTTTTCTAAACATAATACATTCTCTTAAATAAAATTTTAGGACCTCACCTAAACCTAGGAACAAACGCCTTTGTACTGTGTCCACGTTTGAGGAAATAATCGATGCATATCTTCAAACCTTTCACTGAAAACACTTTCCCTCTTCCATGTCTGTAAGCAAATGTTATTAATAAAAAATATACGAGGTAGAGTCTACTGTTGGGTAATAGGCCCAAGGATGAAAATCGTATGATATTCAAGTCAGTGGTGAACCCGATTATGTACAAAACATAGATTTGATTTAGTATGACAACACTTGCCTCATACCGCATTGTTACATGTTTTAATATTAAATAAATTCAATTTAATTAATTAATTCAAGTCATTTCATTAACAAACATCCATTACAAGTGTTCAATTTAAGAAAAAAATGATTTTTCAAACTCCTGGACTATTTACCATCAGGGTACCAATTCTGATAAGAATAGAATGATTAAATACGATTTCGCTGTTTTCAACAAGAGCGCTAGCTGTGAATGTTTTGGTACTCATCACACACGCACGTCATTCGCACGTTAACTGACGATTGCAAGACGAATGCTTGCTTGCATCTTGCCTAGAAACAATCATATCTTTGTCCAAGAAACGGCAACGTCGCGTCAGCTGCTATTGCGGTGGGCAATGGGCCTAAGGGAACTTTTTGCGGCGGGGCTCACAGCCAATCTCGTAGCTAGCTAACGTAGGTACGTTTTTAGCATTAGGAATAAGATGCTGGATTTTTCCCACTACTGGCCTAAGTCCTCGACTATATACAATCAGGTTGATCTCCACAAGTATCAAAAATAGTGAAAAACACAACCCTTTCCACAGGAATCGAACCTGCAACCCTAATTCTTTAACATCTACCTAATCTCTTAATTAATCTATCAGAATGTTTGTCTGTGTTTATTCTTCAAAAATCACGGGCAATTATGTCCCGGATCTTCGAAAGACCAATAAAACAGGCCGTTAGACAATTTAATATAAAAGTAAGAAATTATCCCTGTATGCACTATGAATAGTACACCAGAGGACAATTTCTCAATTGGACTATTTTACAAGCTCGGTAGGTAAGTGCATTTTGTACCCATTTCATGTTTGTGCATTATGTGCATAGGCTGGTCAACAATATATGCATGAAAAGAAAGTTGATCCATACTGTTTCATGGGCATGACTTGACATATTATTAAGACCATCACATCAGATAAACAGTGTAGAACATGTGTATTGTTTACAATGCTGAACAATAAATATGACATTCAACACACTCATAAATGGAGCTATCTGCCAGATAAGAGAAAATTCTGGGCAGATATTGGTGGGTACCGTTAAGTCTTAAAATATTCGGATCCTCTTTACGTTGTTTTACTTCTCAAGTCTCTTTCTCCATGACATGAGTATTACAGCCAAGCCCATCATCAACTTATTCCACCTCATCATCATTCATCAGCCCTTTGAACACCCACAAGTCTGTAATCCATCAAGCTGGCCCAATACATATGGTGGATTTCACATACACCTTCATATCGTCGACCTAAACCATAAATATTGGATATTCCTTGAACTTACTCCATAGCGACATTGCTACCGTCTATAACAACCATACGCAGCCCGGTTTTATTCTTTTCATCACGTTCGGGGTTATAAATGTTACTGCCTATGCTGTTACGCGAGCTTGCTTGTCCTAATATAACCTCTTTTATGTACGTTGCTTCTGGTGTCTCGGTTGATTGGGAAACGGTGTCCTGAAAAACAAAAAAAGAACTTCTAAATTAAAAAAATTGGCAGCATATTACATAACGATATATTATTACTTATACTACTACTTACTTATATTATTATTTTTTTATTTAACTGGCTGTTTTGAAAGTGGATGCCAAATTATTAGTTTTGATTGAATTAAAAGACATGGCTAGAAAATTAATGGTATTCCTTTATAAACATATTTAAGAAAATGCTGTAATTTGTCTTTACAAAAGTACCTAGAGAAATGACAAGTAATAATAAATAAAAATATAGACACTATATTTTGCTTCCTAATTACTCAGTATTAGAATATGAAGTTTAACACCAACCTAGTTAGTTTAATAAAGTTTGGTTTAGTTAGTTTACATACCTTTTTCCTAGTTTTCAAAGTACTCTCAACATCGCATCCGTTAAAAATCTTTTTGGTAATTGCATCCAAAAGCTTCGCCTTCTCCACATTATTTAATTTCGATATCCCTTTAACAAACTCATTCATATGCAACTCTTTCTTTTTCTTTTGCGAGTTCATGTTCAAAACTGTAACGTCAGAATCTCCGCTCATTGACAACTGTGTGTTACTGACTGACACAACGGTACAATCCGCATCAGTGTTTTCCAAATCAATTATATTATTATCCATTTTCGTTTCATTTGTCTCCGTAGTCAAATCAACTGTCACGTAGGATTCATCGTTGATTTCTTTCGTTAAATTATTTATTTCATCATTGAAGTTTCGTATAGATTCAGTATTATTGTTACTTGCTACGTTACTAGGTTTCTTTGCAATTGGAGTTGAGCAGTTGTTTGGTAATACTTGGATTGGACTTGAAGAGCAGTTGTTTGGTAATACTTGGATAGGACTTGAAGAGCATTGGTCACCTACATTGCTGTCATCTGTTATGATGACCACGGTTGAGTCAAGTTTTCTCTTTTTGCTCAACTGTGCGTCTGAATTTGTTTGTGATAAAAGTTTTCTTTTGGAAACTGATTGTTGGCTATTATTGCTTTCCAATGTGCAATCTGGGTTGTCTAAAACTATTATGGTATTGTCCAATGAGGAGCAAGAGCTATTTCCACTCTCCAACCCGTTGCATAATTTTCGAATGTTGGAGTTTGTACGGTTTCTGTTTTTCCGACGGTTTTTCTCACGCTTACGCATGCTCATCGGCAAGTTCATTTTTGAATCGGACTTTTTCTAAAAAAAATAAATAAAATGAGAAAATGATTTTGGGAGTTAAACAAAAAATTTATGATTGTTTATGGAAATTCAAAAGCAGCAACAGGCAACCTGAATGAAGACATATGATGACCTCTCTTATGAAATGTATCTATAATAGCATTTTACTGGCAAAGCAGGTAAGTACATGATTAAAGTAAATGTTGTAAGATAAGTTTGAGAAGGTTAACAATTCGCATTCAATACGTTAAATGAGATTAAGTTAAATGGGATTATGATAAAACTACTGCATTAATCATCAACAGAGGTTTCAACAGTCAACAGAGGTATGCTCAGAATTTTTGTTTTTATGTAAAGTGCGCTCTTGATCATTTAAAGTTTGGGTTTCAGTGATTGTGCGCCCACTTCCCTTAAGCAAAAAAGTGTTAAGTGCATCTCAATTTCTATGCAAGCCCCCATATGGTGCATCACACGAACAAAAAGCATCTTGGCCATGCTGAGACCATTTTTTTTGTACCCACTTTTTTACGATTGTTTTTGAAAAGAGGATACATAATTTAAGATATCCAACTAACTAATGTCTCCGGGCGCGGCTTCCCCATATCAAATTAACACTGCACTGCACACGAACTGAATTACAGCAAGATTTTTCTCCACAAAGATCCAAATTTTTCGAAAATCCCTCAAACAAGCGTAAAATAATTTTAGAAAAATATGGCACCGTTGACACTTGACTTGACTTGACAGCCCAGTTGACAGTTTAATTAAATGACATTGACAGTGACAGTACAGAAAATAAATGCTGTAGTGTTGCTAGCTCGGTTTTACAGATATGCACTAAGAAAAGAAAAATGTTTTACTGTTAAACTATTAATTAGAATCGTTAATTACTTTCAACTCAGCTCTACTATACAAAATAAAGAATAGTTGACCTTGTAGAAGGGCTAATATACTCTAACGTCATTGTATCGGTATATTATCTGTTTCGTAGGTATTATAAAAACAATTAGATTTCTCTTAATAAAAATTGCCTGGTAACACTGATACTGTTTGTTTACTTTTAAAAACTATTTGGGATTGGTACATACATTTTTTGAGCCATAACTTTGTAATCACTTATTCAAATCAACTTTTTTTGTCCGATATTTTAATGATCACATTAGAGAGGAGAAAAACAAAACCACAATACTTTAAAGTCTTTTATTCGTATTCTAAAAACATTTAAAAGATCTGTAAGACAATAATGTACCTACATTAGTATAATAGAAAACATTATTTTCTAGCATTACTACGTTAATTAGGTACGCTATCCGTTTCTAAACATTTTCTACTAACTTTATTTTAGAGGTAGATTTAAACAAGGAATTTAACACCGCTTACCTAATAAAAAAACAAATTACCTTTGCTTTTTCAGTATTTCAATAAATAAGCAAGTAGGTACCTAGATAGATACCTAGGTAAGGTAGTAAAATTCTGTCCATTGTGTTTTTTTTTATAACAATCTTTTATTTTAGGCTTTATTTAATAAACCCAATGGCAACCAACCGCCAAAAGACCTCGCGGCAGACCACGGAAAAGGTGGCGAGATGAACTGAACACCTTCACGAACGACTGGGCAGAGGCGGCTCAGGATAGAGAATCATGGGGAAGGAGAAGAAAGGCCTTTGCCCAGCAGTGGGACAACAACGGCCAGATAAGAAGATAAGTATTTAATAAATACGATTAGGTTTAAATAAAATAATGTAAGTACCTACTTAAGTAAGGAAGGAATTCGCAAGTTCATAAATAGCCTCTAAAGGCGCACAAGTAGGTTTATTAAATACCTAGTTCATCTATCAAAATATTTACAAACAGCAACATGTAGGTACCAATAAATTGCATAAGTTCCTACTCGTAGATTTTAACTACCGCATACATACTCATAAGTTGAAATCTTCTTGGTGTTGGCTAGTTTTGATTCCGCGGCCTTTTAAGGTATGGTACCTTGTTTATTTGATTAGGTACACATTACACATCATCCAATCAACAAAGACCTATAACCTACTTGCAAGTATAAACCTCTACAACGCTAAGACAAGTGTCACAATTAACTCGGCAACACCAATGGAATTTGCAGTTGCAGCGTTTCTTGATTGACATTCTTTTTGTGTTGTACCCTCGGCCGCAGCACATGAGAGAACAACCGTCAGTGCCTGCTGATGTCCTGTTACATTCACGACCTGTTGTGCCGAAGGAACCCTGGGAAATTGTGGAAAAGATGGTTAGGAAACTGTCGTCAGTGGTTAAGGTCGATAGTATCTTAATCTTAATATATACCACTGCTCTGGACAAAGGCCTACACCGCATCCTTCTATGCCTCCGGCAGCGAGGGAACTTCTGGCCAGTTTGCCAAGTATATATTGATCAAGATAGCTGCGCCATCTCCTCTTAGGTCGTTAGTAGTAGGTAGTAATAGTACTTGGATACCTACGTAGGTACTATTTTACTATTCTGTGACCTAGGTAAATTCTCAACGTAACAAATCCTAGCTAGGTACCTATCCACTTCTTACTTATATCCCGAAACAAGATCTTCGGTGACATCTACTCCAAATAAGTAATCAATCTTATGACACTTCAGGATTCATCCATACTTATCTAGATCTACAGAACGCTAAACTCTCGACCTTTACCAAATAATTATACGCACCCTCATGCCCTAATTAAGGCTAGCCCCGCACTATGCAGTCAGCCGTCCGGCTAAAGTAGTTTTTATCCGCACTGCGCTGCGGCTGCGGCTATTACTGCAGTTAACCGGACGGCTGACTGCATTCCGGTTCACCATATAAGGAGGGCGCTAATACTAACCAGCGACTCATTCCTAATACAGTAATCAGGTGACTCCTCCAAGTATACTAGATCCTGAGCGGTGGGCAGACTGTACCGGGTGTCACTCAAACGCAGCTTGCCTCGCCGAGATACCTTCACTTCTGTCGCGCCTTCGTATTTATCGTGGAGGTAGTCGCCTGAGTGAAACAAATGAAAGTGTATTGTGTGAGTCAGAAGGAAGGGAGTTTCGTGAAGAAAACATCAGGTCGGTTGGGTGTCTGGATGTTTAAAGTTACCTTTGTGATGATGAGATGACTACAAGCAGGTGATTATAGCTACGTATCCGCTTGAATTGAAGGGTAAGGAGAGAAAAGATTTGTTTCTTTGTATTGATGTCTATGGTATTGTGTGCACTAAATCGACATTATAGCGCCATAGAAATCAATACAAAGCAACAAATCCTTCCGCTCCGTACGCTCCGTTTCTAATCCAGTGGACGCCTAGCTTTAAAATAGTTTCTAAATTCTAACCAATTGAAAATCTAACCAAAAGTAAGTTGGAATGTTGGAACGAAGCTTACTACATATTTAGGTAGGTTGGTAGGAGTGACGTAACGTACTAAGTTACCTACCTACTCCAAAATTTAAACTAAAAATAATAAATAAACCCAACACGAGACCTATCAATTACTAGCACTAATCTCAACACTGATAAAGCTGTATTACTTAAACAAATTGCTTATAATTATAGTCTGGGCCCGTAGAGGCTGTATGCAGGGATTACCATGACTTCTCTATAAATTATAACACGTGTGTGGTTTGGTACACGCCTCTTTCTATGAACCGACTTGGAAATATTTAGAGGGAGCTACGATTATGATTAAAACTAAAGCTTTGGTATCAATATTTACTGTTTTAATGAGATTTTTAGAACTTTTTGAGTACCTAGTCTCTACATTGTAGAGACACACTACCTACCTATTGAAGTAGGTTTTGTTTTTATTTTAGACTTTTTATTTTACTATTTTTACCAATTTTTTTTACTATTTTTTTAACTATTTACTATGAGTCTAAAATAAATTTATTTTAGACTCTACGACGATTAAATAAAAAAACATGATACCTACTTCAATAATGAGGTAGTTACTACCATCCGTTACTAAACTAAGTAGATATTCATAACGTACAGCCAAGAAGATTAATTAAACTTATGTCCTCTCTGATTTATTGTAAAACAATCTCTAATCTAATTCGAACTCTTTATTCTCATAGATAAAATTGCGTGGTTACAAAATGTAGGCGTTTAGTTCACGCCCCGCTCGCTAGGTGGCATCATGGCTGTATCGCTAATTATTAGTTCTCTTCTATAATACTAGTAATTTGGATGTAATTAATTTATATTGATAAATCGATCTTTTTTTTACCTTCCTATATTAGTCTATGGCTCTACACTCGAAATTCCTCTATATTTTGTTTTTTTTTTGCGGTTATGGTTTGTTTGGCGTTCGATATCAAAAATAAGGAAGAGGATATATGAGGATATTAAAGGGATATTTAGACGGTTTCATATCTAACGTCAAACCGTAAGTTAAGTATTTTTGAGTTTTGTTTTTTCTAAGGTAGGTAACCTAGGTACTTATTTTATGCCTCCGTTTCACTAAGCACCTACCACACCTACGTAATTAAGTAGTAACAAAATATTTAGGTTAAAGCTTTCCATATTATAAAAAACTCCAAAAGAAAAAGCTAGTGTCAAGTTCCATAATTTGAACGTTAAGTTTTGATTAAGTCATTTTGAAGACCGTAAATAAATTCATTTATGAGTTTTATGACCAATAAACAAGTTTATGAACTTAACAGCCGGTTGCAGAAAAGATCATTTAAAATAACGTTCCATTAAACCTATAGCTGACACTTTCATACTTATATCTGTGCTCATATGTAAGAAGAAGACGGCAGGACTCAGCGATATTGTGTAATGCATGATTAAGTTTAATGGCTGTTTTTAAAACCAGCTATAAGTTTTGTCCAAAGCTAAGTTTATGAGTGAATTAAAATTCTTGGGAATGAGGTTCAAATCACAGTTTTTATTAGTTATAAGGTTTTAATTTTTACGAGTAAATTAATTTATGGGTTACGTAATTTCTTTGTGGGGTGGTCTTTTACTTTATTTAAGTTAAATGTTTATTAGTTTTAATTACTATTTTAAGCGATAAAATGCTTTTCGAATAAAAGGTAAGTATAGGACACGCTTTAGTCAGTGGGGTATAGACTGAATGCGTAATCTGGTAGGTGTCTGCAGCTATATACCAACAGGTATAAAAAAGTTTTTTATTCAATTAATTTCATTGTCAAATTCCTCTTATGAAGATTTCGACGAAGTCAGTCAAATACGGGAGCTGTCAGGTGAAAAACATATTAAGAATGAGGTCATCGAAGAATTCGTGGGTACCTTACATAAGTATACGTACCTAAGTACGTAGGTATAAGTAGAGACTGATTTCAAAATGATTTCAATAACCTCTACCAACCTTAATAATATGAAACTAATTACCAAATCCATAAAACTATGAAAGTAACACTTCATTTATTCGAAACAATAGCAAGATGAACTGACAAATAGTGCCTAGATATGCAACCATTTAGAAACAATTAAAACTATTAGGTTAATAGTGGGGCATCAATTCGGAGGTACCAGGGCATCATGGGGCGACAGGAGAATGATGTTCATCGTTAGGTGCTGACTGGATAGTTAGAGATGGGCTTCTCAAAGTTTTGTGTGTCTTGCACTTACGTAGCTCTATCCAAGTTTCTTCTAGAAAAATCTGTTAGTACCGTACTTATTTTGTCTTGAAATAAGGCCTATGTCTTGTTTCTGTCTAGGAATGATTCAAACTAACCTGTTTATTTTGAAAAATATTATCTTAACTTAGTATCCGTGAGCCTCTACTACTACTCTACTCGTACCTATAGGTCCCACAATTGGTCTTGTCTTGGTATACCACGGACCAAGTTTACTCTTCGAGAAATCAGTTTTTAGCTTGAATTCATTGTATTGTACCTAATAATTTAATACCTACCTAATAACCTAATACTTATTGATGATGAGAATGAAACTTATGGTTTTTGAAGAAAATATCATATTTTTTAACAAAACACCATTCACCATATTTTGCAATAAAGGTAGACACTAGACGGTATCTACTTAAACAGAAAAACAAAAGTAAAATACAAAACGTTGTCGAAATATAGAACGTGTAAATAGATTTTATGAATGAATCTAAAAGAATTTGCAATACTGTTCTTTACGCCTTTAATAAATTAAATAAATTCAAAGATGAACGGAACGTCGTCTTGTACGGACAGTTTGAGAGTACCAAGTAGCGCGAACAATGGAAGAAGGTTTAGCTAATAGCGTGTAACGGAACACTTTCTGGTTCCGATTGCGGTAGTTTGGTGCCGATTTGCTTTTGTTTCCGAAATCAAATTGATGTTCGTTTCTTTGACAAAGATATTTTGTGTTATCCTCCTAAGACAGACCAAAAATTATACAATTGTCATTATAACCTAAGGCCTTATTATTGTAGTAGGTAAGTACTAACATTTTAATATACTAACATTGTATAGTCATACAAACATACATATTCTGGGGCCCAAGTGCTTATTTACAATATTTCCAGTTGTGTGTCGGTAGAGTGTCAATGGCATTTTTTGACACATTTGATCGCAATCAGTGGCATTGTATAGCAGAGAACCAAATGTGTCAAAAATGCCGTTGACACTCTGCCGATATACAACTGAAGCTATTTTAAATTCGCAGACTTGGGGCCTAGGGCATGTTAGTTAATGGGTCTGAGTGAATAATTATAAACTAAGCATTACTATTAGTAGGACAATAAAACTCACCAATTTCCCTGATAGTAGCCAACTGCTGCCAACAAGTGATGAGGCTGCAAGACCCTGAGACGCCATGACACTTGCATGTCACTCGAGACTTCTTTATCACTGCCTGAAATTATACAAAAAGTGAGCGGAAGCCTAGTTGGTAGAACGCCCGCCTCCAATCTTGGAGACGCGGTTTCGATCCTAGGCCTGTACCTCTGAGACTTCCTGAGATTTACTTATTTCTCATGTACGGATTGAATATTTGTTAACCACTCGTTAACGGTGAAGGAAAACATCGTGAGGAAACCTGCATACACTAGAGAAGAAATTCGAAGGTGTATGTGATAACGCCAACCCACATTGATTGAGTCAGCGTGGTGGATTACGGCCTTAGCTCTCTCGTATGAGAGTAGGCTCGTGCCCCTGTAGTGGGGACACGTTACAAAGGAGGCTTAAACGTGCCTTTAGTTAGTCTACTAGGTGATATACTTACCCTCCGTCCAGCCTCATTGTTATGTCTATTCATCAGCTGTCTTCCTTGCTCCCGGCTGCCTCTCTTCACCTTCCTCTCGCGCTCTCTAATGTCGATGAAACCTTCTGTGAACCTGGTAGCATAGGGTTACAATTATAAGAAGTAATGAGTAAAAAATCATTTTAAAGAAATTTTGCTTTCCCACATATCTGACGGAGCGCAGCGCAGAGCATTTTTGATTCTCGATTATTTTCGACATTATTTTCATTACAATAATATTCAAAATCAGTTAACACTACAAACGAGCATCGGAGCATATCGAAGCGACTAAATGCGAATGTTTTGTCAACTGATTTTGCATTTCATTCGAATGAAAAGAATGTCAAAATAATAATAAGACAATCAAAAATGCTCTGCGCTGCGCTCCGTCAGCTGTGCGCCCCCCCCCCCTTATAGAAGGTAGACAATGACATATCCTATCTATGATTAGATGCCTGTCACACACTCCATTGTTTTTCATTAGTCTTGTTTTGGTTTGGTTATATTGTGTGTGTTTGCTGCAATTTACGATATTTTATAAGAATACGAGTACTTCAATAAGTACCGATTTCCTTACATGCAAAGCAATACAAAGCTACTTTTACGAGCAACGTCGGCTACTAGATTGTTAGGCGAACAAGAAGAACTTTTCCCTAAAAAACTGCGCTCCTGGTACTCCGAAATTTTCCCCCAGCGCGAGAAAGAGACTCTACAAGGATAAAAAGGATAGCAACATTTCTCACAACTCACGCCCGAAAGTGCTACGAGGGGTCTACGCCAATCGATTCGTAGCCGTGTGTCTTTGTACGATATTTTGGACAGTAAGTGTATAGTGCTAAAGTTCATTTTAGTGTGGTCGAATTTATAAGGGAGGTTTCTGCTTTTTTGTTGCGTAGCATGGGGATAGTAAAATTTGATGTAGTTGAATAGAATTGCCTTAGTTTTTGGACAAGTATGTGCTTGACATATCGGGGTTTCCATAACCTTCAATGACATGACAACTGTTTTATTTGAATTTTCTGTAATACATAGGTATTTGCCAAGAAGTGTAACTAAGTTTTAAAAAAGCTATGAATTAATAATTTGACTGTATCATGTAATCATGTTTGAAGAAAATTTGATTATTATTAAAATAATGTGATCAAGTTTTAATTTAAGGAAACTGAAAATCAATTCTACCGAAAAAACAGCGCATTTTCATATCCTAAAGACAAGGTTAACACGGTAAAAACGGGGTGGTAGTCCGGATTAGCGACCGCTTTGAATCTATGCGGCCCTGGTAGATGATAACGGATTTAAGCATTCTTAACGTGTTAAAACCGGGTTATCCGGCCGTTGGATATCCGTTTACCCGGTTTTTCTTTCGTTCGTTACGGAGATGAAGTAGAGAAGTTGGAAAAAGTTTGAGGGCGCTATAATTGTTAATTGTTTTTATAATAACTTTACTATTTTGGGTCTATTGTTTAAACAATGTTCGCTGTTGTTTATATTATTGCATTTTTTTTGACGTAAACATTTTTGACATTTGAATTTTCATTCTATATTACGTAGGTAATTACTGACAGGTTAGAAATGAAGTTACTTATGTTTACTTCGACACAAATCTATTTGTAATGAATCAATAATCAATAAGTAACAAACCGAAAATAATAAAGATTTTGTTACCTACCAAATATTTCGTCAAAAGCCTTTGGAATTCCAAGCATCTTTAACATTCTTGCGACACTCTTTCATTCTCTGCCCGCCTGGTTATAAAAATGCTCTAATGCGGGAAAATCTCCTTTATGAAGTCAAAAGGAACATTTTCTCCAAGCCATGTTGCTTTCCACATTCCAAACTCACATACCGATCATTCCCAAGCTGCTGAAAATCCTGGTATCCCAGTAAAGAAAATTCAAACGGGCAAATCGGAAGAGCTTTTTTAAAGTATTCCTTATAAAATACTTAAAAAGGTCGGCTCGTGGAGAAGTTTTCCATGTGTGCGTGAAACATGTGAAAGCTTCCAAACTCCGCCCACTTTGAGTTTTACCCACACAAGCAAGGCGTATTAGGTTTTATTGGCAAGGGTGGATAGACCTGCATGACGTTTATGTCCGCCTGGTAACTAAGGCATGGATTTTTTCAAAGCCCCATCTTAGAAATGAACGTTTCCTTCCCCATCGAATTCTAATTTCTTGGTAAAGGCTCCCTGAGAATGTGAGAAAAACTTTTACTTGAGTGAGGGAGGGAAATGCTGGAATTCTCACGTACGTTTTAACGTGTTCTAATGTCCTGGTAATACAGCCTCAAAAGTGTGACGTGTCAGCGTTAAAAAAAGCCTCGGTCCGCCATGTTGGCGAATCGCAGAGACAACAAACGTCCCCCTTCTACTGAACCGAATTTCCGTTTCCTTCTGTATTCTTTGCTACCCTAGTAATCTCATCTGGAATTATGCAGAAAATTCCATGTTTTTGTGAAAATGTGCCTTAAAAGAAATAATGAAAATGGCTTTTCATTTGTTTTTTTTTTGTTTATGTATTTTTTGACGCGACTGTGCAATTTTAGGCAACGTTTGGCGTTGTACGAAATAACTGCGAGAGTTTCATTGTCTCCTGGTATAATATTCGGGATCGGTAAAAAATACAGCTTCTTCTTGTGCCAACCGTATTTTTGGCTTGTCGTCGATGGTTTTCAGGCTACGTGTAAAATGAAAGAAAAATAAAATGATAAAAAATGAAAATAATCACCTGACGACTTTAGGCATTTCATTCCGTTTTACAAAATTAATATAAGTAATAAAATTAAAAAACCGTTTTACAAAATGATTTTTCTATAGAAACCGTTAAATAGACGACTATTACTTAATCGTTTCAGGTTTCTGGCGGGTCTAACCCTTTCAGTACGTGAAAAGGCTCTAGGAGCGCATGCCTACGAAGGAGGTTGCTACGTGCTACGGCGCGCTACGGTGCTACGTCACGTAGATAAGTGCGACTCGGTCGGTATGCGAAGAGTCTGTGAAATACAACGTTGATAATATGGGAGTCTTTTTTTATCCATAAATTTAAATGCCATATTTTTGTTTGACATAATGATTTTTAAACATAAGTATTAGATGCACTAATATTAATTGCAATACTTTATTTAATCCATAATTATTGTTTCACCGATTATTTTTTTGTCATAATATTGCAAGGTATAACTTTTGAATGCTATAACATTTATTTCTAATAATCATTATATGTACTAAAACAAACGACTATAATATTATTTATTATAAATAATATGTAATATGTATGTGTTAGGTAGTAGGTACTATTATGAATGAATTTACAAATTGATTAGACGACAGCAGGCAGCGTGGCAGCGAGACACGGCGGCAGGGGGGCCCGGGGGCGCAGCCCCCGAAGGGGGGCTCGGGGGGCTTCGCCCCCCGCAATAAAAAACAAATACTAACCAGAACGGCTAGGATAGGTTAGGTTAGGTTAGAACATGATTTTGCATCCCTGCTTGCTGCATGCCTGCTTGCATTCCTGCTTGCTGCATGCCTGCTTGCATGCTGCATGCCTGCTTGCATGCTGCATGCTACATGCTATGAGTTTAAAAATAGCAATTTATTTTGATATCTTAATTATTTTTTTATTTGGAACGGAACTTTATGTCATGTAGTCATTATGTTTAAAGTAAATATAGCTTTTAAATATTAGTGCATTTGATATATTCTGGCAAACATACTTATGGCACGTAATAATATGTCTTATGAGTGTTATGGCAAATAAAACCATATAGATGACGATATTATGGCAAATGAAATTATAGAATAAAAAAATATGATACTTAAATTTATGGGAAACATTAGTGACCCTGATAATATTTATTATTAAGCTTTTCCGGAAGCTGAAATAGTGTTTTGATTCGATATAAACATATTTTTAGTAAGTTATTTTTTTAATATCGGTTGTTGAAAAAACCTACGCTACGGTAGATAGGTACTTATTGGAATCAAAAAAGTTTAAAAAAAAACAAATAGTTTTTTGTGTTATATAGTACTTAAATAAATGTCATTGGATCAACTTTGTGTTTAGTACTCCCTCAAATCGTGAACCGAGCAATATGTCCGTAAAAATTTTCCCTTCTACCCACAACCTTCTCTAGCCGTCTGCTCTCCTAGTACTCGACCTGTCTCGAGCCATGGTTTGACACCCGTGAAGCTCTGCTGACAGCTGATTAATGACAATCCCGCGCTCAGATAGACGGATTATGACGCCATCTTGTTTTTTTAAGATTCCGAATATTATAATGATGCGAATTTGTTTCGTGAAGATGAAAAATGTGCGATTGGTGGTTACGGCTTTTTGTATTGAGTGATATTTTAAGAACAGGTGACATTTAAGTATTATCTAAATAATCGGTATTAATTAATTGCTTTGTTTAAAAAGTGAAAATGATTACTTTGGCGGCATTTTGGGAAAAGCTCGGTAAACCAGGTATCTGTAGGTATCGATTCAGGACCGCATCTGTCCTTTGACAAAAAAGGCCAATATAAGTAATCAATCATATTCATATCAAAAGTAATTATTTAAGTCTGCTTTAGCTAAACTTAACTATCGCATAGTTAATAGAATCACATCTTACCAATGAAACTGAAATACTGAAACATATTTTAACAATTAATGTCACATCTCTAAAAACTTACAAATGGTATCTCCAAAAATCAATTTATGATATTATTAACCCAGGTACACCTTCACGCTTAGAGGGAAGGAAAATTTTTCACCTGTCTTCCTTTCCACCTGGATACCAGGACATAAGGAGTCAACAGAGGTGACAGTACACCTTTACGGGGAAATCACGGTTTACAGCTACCGTGTTACATTATTATTCTATGAACGGTAACACCGTTACATCGGATGTAACAGCCGTGAAATTTCTAAGACCATTCGGTCAATTCAGTATTAGTTCAAGTGAATGACTACTAAAACATAAAGAAGACAGCTCAATGTCAAATGGATAATTAATTTATATTGACTTTTCTGCAACTGGAAGTTAAAGGTGTTTCTAGGTTAATATTTAACTTTTACTAAAATTCACGGCTGTAAGTAAAGAATTTTGAGCTACCAGAATCGTCTTCCAGGTAGAAGCGTATTTGAAAGCCCCCTTGTTCAAACCCACATTTTCAATAGAAGCACACTTTGGAACCACCAATCAGAGCAAGCCAGAGCAAGGCAGCAATACAACTTATTCACTCTAATCAATACAGGGAAAATTCAAGTACAGGTAAGCCACGCCCCCTATGAACATTTTCAGGGTTTTCGCATGTGTGTGAGAGAAATTCAGGTAGATTACGGTGTGTGGGTGATTTTCAGGTAAATTTTACCTTGGATTTGTTGAGTTCCTAGTACACAGGTACGAGGTGAAACAGGTAAAGCTATTAAGTGAACGTTTAAACGTTTTCGGAGGTAAACTTTCAGCAAAAGGTGTACCGTTTGGGAATCAATGATTAAAAAAAAAAACTAATAGTGAATATTAAAGAAACTATTAATGAATATAATAACTGCTTGTCGGCTTCATAAAATATCAAAAGTAGCATCTTAAGATATCAATTAAAAATTTAATTAATGCAATCAGTAATTAACTACTTATGATCGATATTGAAAATGAGTACCTACCTTTAACGAATATTGGTTGAATGAAAGTAAGGTGAATGTAGGTATTTTTAAGATTTAATTTTTATATGTACATGTTTTTTTTAAATTATGATTAATTACGATTCCTCAGGTGATTTTCCTCAAGTAAAATCGAATTTTCCTCGGAAAACGCACAAAATAGAAATAGAACGCGGGGAAAATTTTCGATAAAGTGGGGGAAATGTACCAGGGCAGCATAAGACCGCAGAGTTTGAGGAAAAATCGTTTCACTTCGGAGCCAGACGGGCGTATTTAAATAAAATAATAATCTCCGAATAGGGGTACAGAAGTGTGCGAGTGTGTTCATAGAAGTGCTGCAACTAGGTAATACTAGGAAAATATTGTAGTTGTAGTAGAATCTAGTAGAGAGTATTAGGAGGACATGAAGTTGGAGGCGTGTTTCTAGTTGAATACTTTGATTTAGGTCATGTATAGGTTGTACTGAGCTAGAACTACTGAGATACCTTTATTTCACTCGTAGTAGTGAGACATTGTATTTCTATGTCTATTCTTAAAGATATTAAAAGTCACTGTTTATTGTTGTCAACTTCAATTTTCAAAATTAAAACTAAGGAAATTTGCTACGGCACGCTACGATATGCTACGCCGTAGTAAAATCGAAAATTATAACGGATTTATCGTAATACGGTTTTATTACCATTTTGATTGTCATTGTTAGATTGTAGAAACAAAGAACAAAACCATTTGTCTCTGAATGCCTGTCAACATGTTTAAACTGTTTTTTAATTAGTCTTGTCAATTTGTTGTCGGTGGTCTTAAACAAAAGCAATTTCAGTTCGGTTTGGATAAAAACTCTTTTTAACTAAATAGTAGGTACAGTGCTACACTCTTTTGACACGTGATGGAAATCGGAACTAACGATATCATCCTGTAAATTGTCATTATTTTGAGTTATTTATTCACCACCCATGTCCTCTTGACAATGTCACCCAAGTGCCAATAGATCCTGTAACACTATAGTTCATTGTCTCATTCGAGTTGTGAATGTGTTCGTTCGTAGGAACTCGCTTCGAATAATTGGAATATTTTGTTCCCTGCTCAAATGTCAGTGCATAGTGCGTTATTGCATCCGGATACGAGTATGCAAGTAATGTGGAACGAATTCAATCGAATAACCGTTTGGCTCGGAGGAAGGGCTGCTCCCAACTTGTCTTGTGTTGGACGACAATTTTTATATGGGCGTCGTCACAAATGTGAATAGGTTCATACAAAATGCTCTGCCACTAGAGGTCAGAATCAGTGGAAAATCGAAGAGGAATTGCGGACTGAGTTTAATACGACAACACACAAGGCTAACATAAAAGTAAAAGCTACACATCGTTTAGGGCTGTTAAAAACTATCGACAAAAGCAATAGAAAAAAGAAGTAAAATTAATTTCTACGTTTTATTGACAGAATACGTTTTTTTATATCGTATAAGTTTTAGTTTAGTGGATTTGACAGTACTGTTAAATGAATAAAATTGCCCCGTTTGCCACAAACCTGTATCCATACTCGAGATCAGTCCCGCAACCGGCCCAGACCCAGTCCGCATGCAGGTCCCGCGGTCTCGGCCCGCGTCCGCACCCGCAACTGGCCAGTCTCCCGTCCCGACACGCTCTTGACACGTGCAACGCCGCTCCAGCTGCTGTGATCGCGTGGGTGAAGGCTGTTTCTCTTGAGGCTATTGAGAAGTTACTAGGTTAGGTTTTTTTGCCTGACACATTCGTAGCACGGTCATAGTACGTTGTAGTGGGTAGCTTTAAACCTAATTTTTAGAAAAAATGGAATGTCATTGCTGCGCTACATTGCCGTGCCTGCGTCAGGGTACATTTGCTAATTGTTATTTAAAAGATCTGTAAAAAATCTGTGGACTGCAATAAATGAATGGGTGGGTAGGTACCCATTTCAATACCTATTGAGTATTGAAATATTAGTTACAAAAAAAAATATTTAACAAAAGAAAAAGGTAGAAATTTGTAGGTTATAATATTTTGAGTCCAATTACAATATAAGTACGAGTAGGTATACCTACTTAGGTTACGAGATAAAACATTGTTTATTTGACTCTTTTGCAGAATACAGCAATAAATAACAATTTCAAAGTCCAATTCTCACTACAAGACACGCTTTCAGCTTTCAGGATATCTAAGACATATCTACTAGCTAGACCAAAAGAACAGTGTAGAGTTGTGTCGCAATAAATCTCAGATGTCAGCAACTAGAGACGTAGATTTAGAGCTCTTGTACCAGGGTAACATATCTTAGAGGGAATTTGAGAAATGTTCTGCTTAGTTTTACGTGTGGACAGCGTAAAAGTTTCTCGTAAGTGTTGAATGATTTTAGAAATTGTTAAGATTTTTTGTCTCTTACCCACTTCACGAAATACATATACTAAACCCGAACGCGATGACAACAAATGAATTGTCGCGTAGCAACCTATGCTTATATTCCATTCCATTTTCCTGATAATTATCTTCGGAATATATTCAGTCAAGGACGAAACAAGTAATAGGACTCTATGAAACGTAAGAAGCAAATAATAAATCCGACTAGAAGAAAGACATGTTGTCAGGAAAGTAATAAAAATATCGTAAAAAGAATTCAGATTGTTATCGTTTACGCTGACTTGTTATTTGCGACGTTTTATTTTACTCTGTTTTGTTATTAGGTAGCTACGTAAGTTTAATAATAAATATACGTAAGGATATTATAATAAATATGCTTTCGTAAGTATATTTATTATTTGGAATATTGCGCGAATTGGGTATGAAATGTTTTATAGGGATTTCTGGGTAAGAAAAGTTCTTTGAAATGAAAAAAAAATGAATTGTATTATATTTGACAAGAGTCTGACTCGATGATTTGAAAAAGGTAATTTTACTGTTAAAAAAAGATAGTAAAAAAATCTGAGCATAGGCCTCTCCAATTTTTCTTCAACGTGACCGGTTCAAAAACCTAAAACTCACCTATCAAAGTTAGAGGCCCGAACACAGTTTCGTCCCCCGTCGTGGTACAGTTCCACCTTCGAGTACTGAACTGGTACTGACACTCGGCTATACCCTGCTTCACTCCAGCACTGATTGCTGGCATATGGTCCTTATGCCGTCGACATATGCGCCTTTGTCCAGGAGTTAAGCCACTGAGTTTGCCGCAGAGACGAGACTTGGATGTGAAAAGGCCGGGCTGGTTCGACCATTTTTCAAACTCGATTAGCCCCATGTTGCTGTAACAAGAAGATGTGATGGTGTAATAATTTTTTTTTATTTTAAAAACTAATAATTAACTTTAAAAATTGACCCGTTCTAAGTGTTGTCAAAACCTACAGGATTAAATGATTTTTCATTCCATTTCATTTCATTATTAATATTTGTGTTAGTATGAGCTTTCCTTTAGAATGGTAGGTAAAATAAATTAATTGTGATATATTTGTTTCGTATTTATTAGGTTCAACATCATACAAAAAAATATTTGATCAGTCTTCAACATTCGTTTCAAGCAAAGTAAAATTAATAGTATCTGCTTGATAAAGACCGACTGATAACGATATTTGAACTCCTATATAAAATGACATCATCATCATGCCCTATAGTATTGTGTGGTTTCGTACAAAATGACGCAAGTCAACGGGAAATCAGCCGTCATCGTTTTTCATATCAAACGTCAAACCGCAACTTTAGATGCGAAAGCACTTTAAGACACTTCGCAATTTCGGGAGTTCATACCAACCGTGTCTCCAGTTAAATCATATAAGTTAAATGAATAATAATTTAAATACCTATAAATAAAAAACCAACTTGATACCAGATTTCATAACAAATGTTACTCATAGCGTAATTCATTTGTTTTACGATAAGTACATAATAAAGTAAGTAAATAAAATATGAGTAGGAAATCTACAGTTGCAGAAATGTTCTTTACATTACTTATCTATTAAACGTTGTGCCGTCTCTTTCAGATATTAGACAATGAAAGTGTCAGCTATAGTTTTAATAGAGAATTAGCTCAAATGATATTTTTTGCGATGGGATTTGAGATATCTGCGGTGAAATCCTAGAATCTGATTCATTTAGGTAAATATACATGATGTTGTTTGATTAGGCAAATACCTATACTTTAGGAGGTGATTCTGTGTATAAACAACTTTTACTGATAATGAAACAAGAATTCTCAAAAAATACCAACTTATCAATATATCGATATACAAGGCTGCCCGCGACTTCGTACGCATTTTATCACCATATTTTGGAATATAATCAGGATATCTTAAAATAATATAGCCTATGTGTTATTCTTATGTATAAGCTACAATTTTGCCAAATTTCATCAAAATCTGCGCAGTGGTTTTTACGTGATGAAGTAACAAACATCCATCCATCGGCACAAACATTGACATTTATAATATTTGTAGAATAGGATAATAGTATCATACTAACAGGCTTATCTACAATATTATTCTGACATACCTGCATTGTCTTTTAAAAATACCAATGACCTACTTAAATCAAAGTTTTTTTTTCGATCTTCCTATTAGCTGATCGATTACTTTGCATGAAGTTAGATTTTTTTTACTTCGACCTATGTTTCTTGGGGAATGTTGTTTATAAGCAGATTACATGATTAATGAAATCAACACGTAAAACAATACATAGTTAGTTATATTATACCTACACGTGATGGTACTATTTAGTCCTCTTTGAAGGTCTTGAGACTATTGAACATATTCAATGGCAGATATTCAATAGGTTGTACTGTACCTACCTATCGTATGTATATGTGTTTCTTGAATATTAATTGAAATTCGCAGTCAATTTCTTGAATATTAATTGAAATGGAATGTAGAGTGTTGGTACTTACGTCAAAATAGTAGTTACCATTTAAGAATAAAGAAAAACAAACTTATAATTGCGTCAACACATAGGTAAAGTGTCTTACAATATAAAAGGTAATAAGTGAAATATTGATTTTTTAAGTATCAAAACTTGTGTTGAATATTTTAACAAGTAAAATAAAAAATATGATATTGGTACTACTTATGTATTCTTTACCTAATTACGTAGGTAATTCCCCATCCATGTTTATATTCTAGCTAGAGTGACTTATGTGTAAATTTCTCTTATTAGCTACCTAATAATAAATAAAATATTAAGCTAGAAAAACAGTGCCGTTATTTATTAACTACAGGCAATCCCTAACATCAAATAAACACGCTTTTCATATACTTGTAGCTTCATTGGAAGCATGTAATCATGGCTGCCGCCATTATAGAGAACAAGTTAATAAGGTACTCTCAGGTTAGTCAAAGTAACGTGAATCTAATTGTATTTTGTAAACACGCTAAGCTAAATTAAAGATTTAGTTTATATTTTAACATACTTAAAAATAACTAAAGTTGTTATTCTAAAAAAATATAGGTACATAGACAAGTAGGTAGTTATAGTTCGTGAAATTTTCCAAAATTGTAATCGGAAAGGAACCGAAAATAGCAAAAACTAAAAGAAAGGCCAAAATGATTTTAAAAAATTTAATGAGAAAAAACTTTATGATTATTAAGATATTCAATAAGTTAAAAAAGATACACAAACATTGGCAAGTCCACAGAGAGTACTAGGAATATATAACCATATAAGAAGCGAAATCAATAATATCTTCCGTATATAGACACTGTGAAGTTGAATCCATATCCTCTTTGGCTTTTCAGCTTTATTCTTACAAATCTTTGTCCGATGCCACCAGAAGTAACTGAAGGAAATCCTCCATATCCGTCGTTTGAGTTATCTTTGATATATATGGCATTTATAATACCGACGTTTTTGTTTCCTTGAAACGGGTAGTCAACGTAGCTTTCCCTCACGATTAAAGGGAATCCATATTTGTGCTCGGTTACTTTGTATAGAAGCACATCGCCGTACGAAGGTCGGCCTAGATTCAAGTCGTGGCTTTGACCAGCTGTGAACGCGAGAAGACAGCAAAGTACTACTATATATGCCTTCATTTTCGATTCGCTCGTTTTGCACTAACATTAATTAGACACCTTTTGTTCTTATATACGTACCTATGGATGGTGTTATACTGTAGTGAGGTAAGAATGTGAATCATAAAGACATGAAAAACAAGTCGGAGAAAAAAAACTATCAATGTAAATTGTCCATAAAATATCGTGTCGTCTTTTTCTGTTATTCGACAACGAAAGGGCCAGCTATAGCACTAGAGTTCATTGAGATAACTTTGTAACTGACTGTAACTTTTTTAAAATATACTATGTATAATTCATTGTAAATTACCTATTACAAAGATTTATGAGTATTGTTAGGAATCATAAACTAATGAATTATAGCGCAGACGACCACACGTAGACATAATATAAAACTTAAACTAAACCAAATTAAGCATTATAGGGTTTGTGAATTTTGTGATACGCAAGGAGGTCATAAAAATTACAACATTGAGCTTTTTGTACGACCCGCCTTAAAAATGAGAATTAAAATGATATTATGGGACTAAAATTATTCAGTTCTAAGGAACTCCTACACTTGCGTGCGGGAGACCCACAGTCGGCCGCTTTTGACAGTTGCGGTTAAACCGCGTTAAACTGTCACGCCTTTTACCTACACTTTAATTACTAGGACTATATAGGTACTCCTACTTTAAGTGAATCTCATTAAATGGGTAACTGTATCAATTTCGCATAATACCATCCACACACGTATTTAGAAGACCAAACAGTATGAGTCTTCTTACGCTATCCATCACGATTTAGACATGTTGTGTCACGCGGATTTCAATGTCACGGATCAACACACAAACATATGCTGAAAATCGTATGTACAGGGTGTTATTTCTTCACTCTATAATTGTCAAGAACTACTTTCCCCAAGAACTAAGCGTCGATATGTGAAAAAAACATAGCATTATGTTTCAATCAATTTGTCTACTTACCTACTTAGTACTTTCAGTCATTGCATGATACTCAAACATCGACTATATTCATAACTGAAATAAGAAATACTTTTAACCTAAGGTACCTACATAGAATTTATGCATTAATTAGTTTCACATAAGTATTAGGCCAAGTCAGGATTACCCTAATCCAACGTGCATGTATGAGGCGATTGATGAATGTGGATGAAGCGAAAGAAGGTATCTGGATCGTAGCTAGTGGAGAGAAGTGGTCTCTGTCTACCTCCATGGGAGAGAGGCTTGACGTACATGTATGTATATGTGTGTATGTGTGTACCTATGTAGATAAGTAGGTATATTAATTCTACGGTATCATCATCCTGTATATGTGCTGACTAGAACTTTCCGCGATTATTTTCCTCAGTATTGCCAAAACTATGAACCCTTAAGTATTAAAATAGATTTTGATGCAATTTTACCATAATAACATTAGGACGTTTTTGGATAAGCGTTAGGTAGCTATTCGTATATAAGCCCGTCTATTGCTTGTACGTACGGGCGCTGAAGTTTTTTGAAGCACGTGTACGCGCGTATGAAACGCTAGGTCTTTGCACATTAGAGTAGAATAACACTTAATAACACAGGCTGTATAATTTTTTGATATTTTTTATTATTTATTTATTAGGAAGATTTTAGAAGGAAGATTTAACACGTAATCATTTAGCTACGAAATTATTTGTTTTTCAATGTGAGTGAAACAGCAATGCGTGTGTCTATTTTATGACATCATTTCCTTTTAAAAATACCTAGATCATAAACATTAATTTATTTACTTAAAATTAAACGTTACTTACTATAAAAAAAATACGTTTAACGTACTACCTTGTAGTAGAAAAATAAATTAGGTAGGTATTTACCTATGTCAAACAAAATGAATCACTAGCTTTATGTTTTTTTTTAAATTAGATAGCTTAGTTAAATGTGTATTTAAATACTTTAGGTACCTACCTTTCGCGACATTTTACTCTGTGGGCTAATTGGCTAATTAC
Organism: Anarsia innoxiella; assembly: GCA_947563765.1. Taxonomy (NCBI): domain Eukaryota; kingdom Metazoa; phylum Arthropoda; class Insecta; order Lepidoptera; family Gelechiidae; genus Anarsia; species Anarsia innoxiella. The sequence continues at coordinate 2,376,624 of OX387413.1, forward strand.
CTCTATAATAATGGCATTATCCATAGAGAAACTTGTTTTTTCTTTGTGAAGCAGATGAAAGAAATTGAAGAAATTGAACGAGCGAGAGAGAGGGGGGTTTTGACGTCACTTGACGAGCATGAGACGTACGAGTCCCTCCTACCACAAGCGTGTTCAGACAATAAAATGTATTTATTATAAATATATTTCATATAAATGTTTGTATACAAATGTAATAAATAAAATCTTTTTTTATATTTCGATAAGTTTTAAACACAATAGTGAAGATGATGCCATTAAAAAAAATCCTCTTTCCCATCGGGTTAGGCAGAGACCACTTCCCTCCACTTGCTACGATCTAAACACACTTCCATGTATATTATTAGCTAGGTATATTTATTGGAGCACTTTTATCTGTACAGAACTAGAGTAGTTTAGCGCAGCCAGCCATTACTTATTATCGACATTGTTGTCCTTAGAATACGATTCAAAATCAGTTAGCACAACAAACGAACATCGGAGCATCGTAGCGACTACAAGCGAATTTTGTGTCAACTGATATTGAATAAGTATTATTCTAATGACAACAATGTCGATAATAATATGATAGAGGAGTCAATATAGCTCTGCAATGTATGGGGGAACCTACATTAATTCACAACAGGCTGAAAATCACAGATATTGTTCAAAATGTAATTATAATTAATATGTAAAAGTTCCCCATCATTCCGATGTATGGATTTTTTTTTATTCAAGGTCAAACGTCATAAAAATCACTTTTTCGCAATTTGCAGCGAAATGGTAAGATTCCCATAAAAGTGTCCAATACAAAAATTGTAGGTCATAAAATTATCTACAAAAATTGTTTCAAGATTTTTTTCCTACGAGCCACTTTTCTGAGATATTACAATCGACAAACTCTCCACGCGACCTGATCTTTCAAGTAAAGTATCTTACCTATTTGCTCCGCTAGATGTGTGCCGGCCTGGAACGTAATCTAATGTTGACGCTTTTATTGTCTAGTGTTAAAGGTCAGTTTAAGATTAATAAATCACATTCATCATGAACTTTGATTAGAAGTGCTAAATAAGTATTTTTAAGAGAAATTTTAAGCCTACCTACCGATATTTGAGCACAACACCAATCTGCATTTTTTGTTTTAAGCACCTACTTAAGTTTCACGTGTTTGTCTGTGTATCTGTGACATCGTAGGTAACTTCCAGACTGAATTTCAGACGCAACAAGCGACTTTTTTGTATGAAAGGTGAATTATTTGAGAATGTTCTTAGCTTTTTTTGATTGAAATCGGTTCAGACGTTGATCAGATATTAACTAAATTATTCTAACAAAATAAGCCCGATTTGGGTATGAAATGAAAGGAGATGATGGTATTTTACAAATCAGTTGGGGTTTTATAATTTTTTTAAATTATTGTTCTTGAAATCTATGTATTTGACGTAGGTAGTTATAATACATACAATTTTATTCATCTAAAGGCTGAAACACACCGGATGCGTATGCGTAACGTACCTAGACTTAAGCAGTTTTAAGCCTCAGAAAAATAAAGTGAAAACATTTTTTAAAGCTTTATGTTGTTAATATGGTATTTATAATACTATACTTACACAATACTATTTATTTCACAAAGATACAAAAACAGTAATTAAACAGTGAAGTAGCAACAGTATCTTTGGCTTTAAAATATTTGGCAGTTTCTAGGCCCTGTCGACATACCTATATGAAAGTGTATGCTGTTTACAAGACCATACATTTCGCTGCCGTAAATAGGTAGTATCGTAGACAAAAACACTTAGACACCACAACTAGTTTGAAACGTTTCGTTTCAGTTGCATCGTGTGTGGTCTTCTTAAGAAGTCTATAACAGAAACTTCGATGCAACTCAAAAGTAACTAGCAGTTTCAGTTGCGTTGCATTTGCGTTTCACCGTGTGTTTTGGCGCTAAATCTTAAGCTCATATATCATAACAAAAGGTAATATGTGTAATCTAATAAATAGATGCCTTTTAATAATTTACCTCCAGTTTACGATTCAATTAAGAATTATGTTATACTAGTGGTTGCCCGCGACTTCGTACGCATTCATCGTCATATCTTGGAAAATAATAATGATATTGTTAAATAATATACCCTATGTGTTATTTTGATGTATAAGCTACAATATTGCCAAGTTTCATCAAAATCTGTTCAGTAGTTTTTGCGTGAAAGAGTAACATCCATCCATAGGCACAAACATTGACATAAAGTTAGTAGGACTTATTTCTAGACCTTGCAATCTGAATTCAAGGAAAACTCGATGTAAGCCGACCACAATGTAAATTACATTGCTCATTTATGATATTTGACCTTATCACCTCTCATTCGCTCGCATGTCGTCTCTTTCCCTCACTATCAAAACATCCTCAATTTCTTAGCAATCAGAGTTGAACTTCTGTCGCGGTCACACATTTGTATCAACACATCGAGTTTTTTTATTAAAAAATGTTTCTAAAAGTGCTTCTTTTGTTTGCTATTGTAGCCACAGTGTGCGGAAAATCTGTTATAGTCGGACAAACATTCGACAATGGTGGCGTTAGGAAAGTGTACGAAAAAACTGTTGAGAAAGGCGGATTTATACTTATGAAGCAAGAAGAGGAGGTGCATTTCGAATACCCTTTGGGTGATCAGAAAATTAAGGGAATTGCTATCAAGGACTTGGAGAACGGATTAGCTCAGCCGTCCATTACCAGAGGAGGTCTCAACTTCAACTTTGTCGATATCAAGTTGAAGAGCGAAAGAGGATCAGGATTCAAGTTCTTAATCGAAATTTACGCTTGATTTTTATAACATAGATACCTAAATACTCATATTTTTTTTTAATAAATGTGTTATTTTTTTCTGCGATATTTTATTTCAATAATTCCTGTAATGTGAGAGTAATATGTAAGTATCTTCATTTGTCTTACACAAGTTTAAGAAAAGCCGTTTCTATAAGTAATTTTATCAAATAAATATTGTGCTATCTTCTTCTAGTTTGTGAGAAAGAGGGAGGCAGCTATAGATTTGTTGTACCGTTTATTTTATTGTTCCTTTCTTCAAATAGGTTTAAATTATCTATTTTTAAAGAAATAGGTTTTTATCTCGTATCATGACTCATGACTCTTAGATACTTCTCTTAGATAAAGTCATAATCATATCATTTCTTTTAAAGCGCCTGTTATTAATTTCAGAGCAATATTTTGCAAAGGACGAAATTTCCTAATTGACGCATTCTTAGCAGGCACTAGATACATAGCATAGATATTGTTTTAATTTGATTCAGAAAAACTTTTTGCACATAAGTGACGTGGTGGGAGAGAGTTCGTGTCATCTCAATGTAGGAATAAGGTCCAATTTCTTTTGCATTTGACATTATTCAGAAAAGACCCTGTTCCCAAAACTAAAGTTCTTTTTTCGACTTCTTTTTCAAGTTTTTTAAATTATGTAAGTAGGTACTTACTTAAAGTCCAGATGACTAAATATAGTAAACCAATTAATTATTTAAATGTCCCAAACAAGATTATTTAACGTTATTGTTGGACGTGCCATAAATATTATATAAATCAAGCAAGTTCAAGAATGGCGGCACAAAATAAAAAATAAAAGTTATGACTTGAAATAAAATAAGTTTGGAGATAGCGTACTTGATTTGTTGGCCTACTCGAGAAATTTATAGAGTTGTTAATACCTTGTTAATTTGTATGTTTATATTTTTAATAGGGAACTTTTTATTGTTGTAATACCTAACATTTAAACGTAGCTACTAACTGTTTGCTTTAGTTAGTATTTCATTAGCTTTGTTAGTGACATGTTTCAAAGGACACAAAAAATCAATCTACTTATAAGCTCTGTCTGAATTTTATTTTAAATCCTGAATCTTGCAAACAATAGCCGATCTTTTTTGACAATGTCATATTTTTGCTATTTATTACATTTGGAAAAGTGTTAAGTCTCTCTCTAGGCACATCTAGATGTACCTAGGTAAGTTGTTATTTTGTGAGATCACTACAAGCTGTTACAGTACAATGTAGGTAGAGTCTACTCTACATTGTATTCTCGGTTTTTTTCTTAAGCAAAATATAATAAGGTAATATCAGCTCTATATAAATTCAAAGAGTCCATTTCGATCTATAGATTTCTCAGTGCCTAATAAAGTAGAGGCGTGAATATAATGGCCTGTAATAGTATTTAAGTAGCCCTAATGAGGGCCTCGCATTAAAAGGGACCCGGTTTTTGTGCTTCTTGGCCCTTTTTGTCTCAGGGATACGTTGTGACTGGCGATTGATAATTATTTTGAATTCTGAAGATAATCTCTTTGTAAATGTACTTGTGGTGGTGGTGGGAAGCAGCTAATAACAGGAGTGTTTGGAGAGGCACGGGAGAGGCTTTTGCCCAGCAGTGGGACGAAATAGGCTAAAAAAAAAATGTACTTAAAATACAAATCTTGTTATTCTCATTGTTGAATATCTAGTAACGTAATTTGCCCAAGAAACTGCAACATATTGGTCGAAATAAGACAAATAATCTCCTCTTACTAAAATCGATGTGCTGATCGGGTAAATTGTAGTTTTATTTTAGCTATCTCCGCAATGAAATGTGTAGTATTTTACGCAAATTGTAACTATTACAACTATTTGGTAGACTGTGCTATTACCTACTTGTACGTGAGCGTTTGAATCTCAATGTCACTCCTGGTAACCGATGAAACCCGGTAATCTGCACGTGTGAAAAAAAGAAATACATATGTACATAATATACATAGGTACATAAAGAAACATATAATATCTATTATGCATCTCTTCCATCAGGGTTAACATAAACCACTTGGCTCCACTTGCTACGATCCAAACACATCATCCACATTCATCAGTCGTCTCATACACTCACGAATGTAGTAAGTAAATAATAAAGTATTATAACTGTTTAGTAATGTCAGAAATTTATACATACATATATACCTGTCTCGCCTCTTTTTCATTGGGGTAGGTAAAGACCACTTTCTTCGACTTGCAACCATCCAAACACACTTCTTTCCCTACATCCACTTTCATCAGTCGCCTCATACACGCACGAATGAAAAACATAGATAAATAATACGTATAATTAGCATCAGGTGGCCCAGCGGGACTATCTCCGTTATCAGAGCTCATGGCGAGTCGATGGTGTTGGGAACAATGAAATAAGTGCACTGTTTTCACTAATACTAATCAAGGTTTTTATTTAGTTTCGCTTGAACTTAAAATAACACTTGATTGAAAAGATTGGATAAAATTAAGAGCCAATAGGTTAGTACGAGCTCTCCTTCAGTCACCAACTGTCGAAGAATGTTTGACAACATTGACAACTGACACCTTGGAGTGGCGCCACTACCCTATTCGGAGTTAACCGCTCTTTAATTTTAAAAAGATAACACATTTCACAAAAGAGAATCAATAACTAAATTAATAAAAATGAATTTCAAGCGCAATATTTATCAACGCACCGTCAATTAAATTAACTGCTTAGTAATGTAGAAGATAATAAATCTCCAAAATAGAGATATCAAGTCAAATATATTACGCTTCCCAGCGTCCTATCTCTTATATTTATCACTGAAAACGTCGTTATCATAATTACAAGTAATCGCTAATTGATCATTTTTATAAAATTATCACAAAACATGACTTCTAAGGCAACAGTAAAACATTTCACCACGTTTTACTATGAACTGTTTATTTGTTGTTTTATTAAGTGTTTTGTTTTATTTTGTTTACTGTGATGATGTGTTTTATTTGGGTGAAGGAGAGGATGTTTCTCGTAAAAGTGACAGATTACCTCCAGAATTAAGAATGAATAAGATCGGCTCGACTATTTATAAAACTGTGAAAAGGTTTTATTGTTCTATTGGTGCGGAGAGTGGTACGTTTTGATTTTTATTATCAATCATTTAAGAGCTACCCTGCGTGGAGCTTTTTCCATTCCGTTCTGTCCTCCAATTTTCTCTTGACTTCTTGATACGACTTGATTCCGGCTCTTTCCTTCACTTGCTCTATATATGAGGCATTCTTCGGCTTTTGGTTTGATTTTACGTACTTAAGTAGTTTTAATTAAGATCTCTAGAGAAGTGATTAGGACCCCACCACAAACGTCGGCAATAAAAACGATATCCAAGTTAACCTACATGTCTATCAATAATTTAATAAGCTGCCCGCGACTTCCAACGCATTCATAGTCATATCTTTGAAAAACACACAATATCTGTAAATAATAAGCCTATGTGTTATTCCGATGTCTAAACTACAATCATGTAGAGTTTCATTAAATCTGATCAATGGTTGTTGCGTGAATAACAAACAGCCTTACATTACATATATCTGTGCATACGTCCATCCAGCCATTAATACATCGGCACAAACATTGATATTGATATTTAGGTATAAATTAGTAAAATTATAATTTGAATTTAGAATATTATGTTCATTATGTATCATTGTTTTGTTTCGATCCCTGTGTGAAATAGGTAAATAGGGCTGTAAATAAATATCTAAATATACGTAGTGTGATAATTGATATTCTTTAGCTACTGTATTTCTGGCTATTTTCTACAGATTCCTACCAACTTCTATACGGCTCGAACGGTTGGAGATTTGATCCGCAAGATGTGAACTTGACGCTCTCTTATCCATCATCAGACGTAAGTTTTAATTATCGTTACTTTTAATATTTTCCTTCTAGGTATAACTAGCCTTGAGTATATAATATATAAGGAGGAGCCATACCGTCTGGATCTGCGTGCCTGGTCTGGTGCAAAATGGCTACTTTTGTATGCTAATAATTATCGTTTGTCAGGTCATCTACCAAGAAAACTATGAGAAAACTTGGCGCAACCTTGGCACGCTGTCATAAACTCATTTGTATATGAAAAAAAAAATGGGGCCACTCCTTATATTCCTTCCTCATTGATAACTAGAGGTTCAATAATCCTCTCATTTAAAATTAACAGGTATAAAAACTGTCTACGTTCAGTTACAAATACATTTTTCAAATAAACACCTGTCAACATTAAAATCTCTATATTAAAGGCATATTTTGATAACAGTTTTTCGACTTGGATGATACCAGTCTAGCAATTTTTCTTGTTTAACGTAGTGCAATAAATTATGACGTTGAAGTCGGTCATTTGAAAAGTTGAGTTTTCCGTTGGTTTTACAGTTGAGGTGCTTTTATAAAATATAGGATATTTTATAGAAAATCCCTTTGCAGGTCGATCGGGAGTACATCATAACATCCACTCAAGTCATAATGTATTCAGACAGCGAAAGAATAAGAGGATTCATTACCGATGGTGGAATGAGACAGGTAAGAAAAACATCTGCCAGTTATAAAGTTATAATGTTGTAAAGTTTCATCACATTCCGTTCAGTGGCTTTTGCATGAAAAAGGCATCTTTCATAACATCCTAACATCACTCTGATCCATCCCTCTGCACAAACATTAACATTTACATTTACATTAACATTATTAGGATTGAAAAACTTGTGTTTATATTATATCTATATTATATCTAGAGCGACTAGTAAGATAAACTTCTCTCGTTAGAATACAAGAGTTAACGGAAATAACACCCGTATACAGAGAGATGTTTTTTTAAGTACAAAGTAGACAGTAGAAGTACCTAGTAGTAGAGTATATAACTTAATGAATTAAATGTTTTATTTTTTTCAGGATACAATAAGAATGACGTTTATACTATCAAATGCGACAAATCTTTTCTATCAGTTTTGGGTCCACGGTACTCCTGTGATTTTAAGGTAATATTTTCGAATCATATTTACTTAAGTATGCATATAATTATTACAAATCTTAAACCAATCCATTTTGAAAACTTAAAAAAATAATTACCAATGTATATTTATGGATTCCTTTCCATAAACAGTGGTATTTTAATACCCCTACACATCTTCTGATAGCTAATTTTGCTTATTTTAGTAAGTAACAAATTTCGGAGATGCCCTTAAAACAATATTTAAATAGAAACTAATTACTATTCGAAATTAATTGTGATGTGGCAAGCGTGGATTTTTTCATATATGTTTCTTTCTTTCTGTGGTTTCATTATTATTTGATCGTTAAACCGAATAATTTAATTGTTTTTCTTTACAGGAGGATCTATCAAAAAGACGTGTGAATATGTGTTCTAATATAGTATGATAAGTCAGTTTCTAAGTAACTTATGTCTTCTGATCATGAACGTTAAAGTCAAAGTCAAAATAATTATACTATTTACCAATGAGGAAGGAATATAAGGAGTGGCCACATTTTTTTTTTCATATACAAATGAGTTTATGACAGCGTGCCAAGGTTGCGCCAAGATTTCTCATAGTTTTCTTGGTAGGTAACCCGTCAAACGATAAGTAGTACCGTACAAAAAGTAGCCATTTTGCGCCATACCAGAAACGCAGATCCAGACGGTATAGCTCCTCCTTATATATTCTATACTCAAAGCTATTTATTTCATAGAAAAATAGTGTTAATTATGAAAATTATGACGTTGATAGGTGATCAATTGAAAAGAGTGGTTTTGACAGTTATTTTAAACGATTTGAAACGTGTGCTTTATGTAAGAAAAGAAAGAAAGAAGATGATACATATTAAAATGAGAAAACAAGGATACTTACAACCAGCTCCCATTAGTCCAAGGTGTCCGCTTTCCATCATCAGCGAGGATCATCGCAACAGCAGCCAGGAGTACAACAACCTGGAACACTCCCCGCGCCATCTTGACGACAGTTTATCAAAATGGCGGCGTCACATTGCGAATTTCGCGCGCTTTTTCACAAATAACTCACATTGTTTTAAAATTTATATTTGGAATTTTTTTTGATTTTAATATACATCCATTTTGATTTTTAGTGTCTTTTATTTTAGACTGATAATTACAAAAGGTTAAATAAAAAATCAGACTGCAGGCGAATGTAGAGTTGCAAATAGTTGTTCAGTTTCATAAGTAGAGTTATTTCATAATAATTAAAAGTTATTTACACATATGTGACTCTATACACTAGCGGCACAGCTAGCTACCTAATGACACAAGTCAATTTTGTTTCGTTTTTATTTTGGGACTGAGAATCAATACCCAAGTTACAAGGCTACATAAAAGCCCTATGTTATACTTACACTAAACACAAACTATTAAGAAAAAAAAAACATATATTTTAAAAGCATCTCAACTCCATATTTTAATTGATTTTATGTCCTGCCCATGGTACAACAAAAACTTTAATAATTATAGGCTGTATTGCATTAACTTGCATACAATGAAGGCTTGGAACTATGAATTAAAAAAAGAAGGAACGCACCTCCCCTTTTGTAGTCGTGTAATAATTTGGCTGCACAATGTGATGGCAAACCGTAACTAATTTCTTACAAACCTTTTTTAGGGTTACGTAGGGAATGTTGGTGGAACCCAATTTATTGTTTTGGTATAGCAGCAGTAGTGGAAATGGTAACTTTAAAAATATTATACTTATTGGAATAACTACAACTATTCGCATCATCTTCATATTTTAAGCAGAGAGATGGTAAGAAATATCAGATTTTTTGTTGCTATGAAATTGCAATAACAGACTGTCCCTAATTTGTTAAATTAGTTTCAAACTCAAATTCAAATAAAATTTATTTCATAGGCAAAAGTACATAGCAAGTGAATACTTTTTGTTACATAATAGGTATAGCCTTACATTTTATGTGAGTCTACGGAACCAAGACTAAAAACAAGAGACTCGTGCTTATTTATTTTTAATGGAATTTAAATTTTATATTGCTTTTGATACCTCCAGTACTACACAGTGAAAGAAGATTATAATCTTTGAGTTTTATAGTCATACTTTAGTCACACTGTTTGATTTCAATGGTGCTCTGTCAATCTATGCTACCCTGGTAATAATAGTGGAAAATATACTTGGGATCTACTTTCATAAGAATTTTTCTGTTCAAAATGATATTCTCAACTAACTGTTTTTTTAATAAAATTGTAGTTTTATAATTGTTTATTGAAAAAAATACTTAGGTTACACATTTTCAGTTTTTATAAATATTTTATGTGCTTTTTTTGGTCCTATTCTAGAGCTCGAATTGTCGAACGGTTTTTAAGTTTGAAATAAATGACGTACCTATTTTAAATACTATTTTCATTTGCCGATGAAATTAAAAAGTGCTTAATAAATTAACTATAAACTTTTTTTCCAATTAATTATTTGAGTCTGAGTTTAAACCAACTACGCTACATAATCGGCAAATTAGTCGCGATTTTATATCAAACATCAAACCGCAGAAGCAGTTTAGAGCGAATCCGTTATCCATATAAATAACCACAATTAACCAATTCAGATTAATACGAGCCCTCCACCCTGTATAAATTAGAAACTGAGATACCTATATATTAGAAACGGGTTAATTAAATACAATGAATAAATAAAGCTTATCGTTGGGTTCTAGAATAATATCGGATTTGAATATTTGTCGAAAGGAACTTTGTAGAGTTTACTGGTATCTAAAATATATTGTGGGTGAGTACTTTCGCATGGATAATGGTATATATATATTAATATATTCATAGATTACATTATAATAAAGAATTCTTGTTACGGAACCTATTCCAAGACTCGAAAATAATTGCGTCTCTATAGGAATAGCATATTGCTGCTCTACCCAAAATTTTACATCTCAAGTTTTTTTTTTGAGATTTGGAAATAGGTTCTATTTAAAAAAAAGGTTTTATATTATAAAAGGTTATCAATGTGTTGTGATTTAATAAGGTAACATAGTGTTACCTATAACTAGTTTTATCCAGATGTACCTATAAGTAATGAGTCTAGGTGTTAATGTATGAATTGGAGCCTACTTTATTGACAAGAGCTTTTAAGCTCCTTTAAAAATTTATTACGACAATAATTAAAAAGACGAAATCAATTATCACATCTATAGTTCTTTTGACTTTAACAAGCATTTAATGTGTATTTTACAAAATAAATTTTAAGCTAGGTGCCTTTTGCAAAATTGTATATGAAATTCGTAGATAAGTAGGCTGGTACCGAGGTAAGTAATTTATTCAGGCTGGTTGACTTTTTTTTACAAAGTCTGATGCACAAACTAATTTAACAAAATTTAATAGACTTTCAATGCCTGGCCTTATTTATACAGGATGGCAAGAGTGCCAAACCCAAGCGTGACGACTGTGTCAATTTCTGACAATCATTTCAGAAGAAATGTTTTCGTCAAATAGGACCCATACATGAGCTAAATAACCTGCTCTACTTATGCATAGCTAAGCTTTAAGTTATCTCATCTAGTTTAAGAAATATAAAGTGAAATTTGTTCAAGCATAATTTGTATGTAGATTGTAAGTAAGTAGGTAAGTACATAAGTTTCTGTATCTAAGTAAGAAAAAATAACTTAAAAATCAACACACGCTTTTGAAAGCGTGAATGTGATTTTTGCGGATTGATCACTAATAAAGCAAAATGAATCCAATACGAAGCACCAAATCAAAAACATTCCAAAGGATTGTAAAAACACAAAAAAAAGTTTCGCAAACTTAAAACCAACTTAAAACGTAACTTAAATCACACTTTGACATTGTTCACTTGTAAAAGTATAAACAAACATACACAGTTTGTCGCGATTCTTTGAATTTTGAAGTTAAGTGATGGTTAAGTTTAGATTAAGTTATTAAGTGAGGTTAGGACCAGGCGTGCAGCCTTCGCGCAGTGTGGACCCAGACTGGCAAAGACTCGTATGTTATTATGCTTAATCGTAACTTGAATTGAGCCGGCAGCTTTTTTGTTTTACTATCTATTTAGTTTCTGAATTTGTGGTTTCTTTAGCAGAATTTTCAATTAGAAATGTTATGGAATTGCATAAATTTCTGATTACATAAACGCTTTCGATCGACTGTTAAGTTAGACAGATTGTCTTTTGTTTATTTCATTAAAGTACTTAATATACCTACTTATCGATAAAACATCCCTCCCGGCAAACATCTTTAAGTTTCTTTAGAATTTCCAGGAGTGGTGGTGGAAACAGCGTTTACCTCTAAGCATGCAGTATTACTTTTTAAATTTCATATTTTAGTTTATCAAGTAAGTAGGTACCTTCTAATGGTGTTTATTAGATCTTGTTTTTGCAGCCTGATGGCTTTACCAGAGTTCCCAGGGTTTCTAAGTAAGCACAATAAGTAGGTTTTTCAAATTCCAATTTCTATGACACCAGCGCAAATCTTGGATATTCGGACAGATGAGTAAGTTTGAGAACTGGTTTTCAGATTGTTAAATGCCTACATATTTCTATTTTCAAGCTACGAATTAAAAAACTAAAACAATTTGAATAAAAAAAAATTCTATTTTACATACCTAATAATTTTCTATACAATCTACCAATGCGACTCTACATTTTAGAATTTATATTCGACAGCGCCATCTGTAGTACCTTTAGAGAACTGTTACAACAGTCTTAGTAACGTCACTGCAAGAAAATGGTTTTCAATGAGTACTGCTACTCGGCGCTAGATGGCGTTTGTTAAAGAAACTGCTTCTCGTCGCTAGATGGCACTAAATATATTTAGGTTGTAGGCTTGTAGGTGCAATTAAGATAACAGCTCTACATAAATTTTTGTCTCATATTTGTTGTATAAAAATAAACTTAGTAGGTACCTCTACCTACCTACTTATATTCTAAATAAAAGTTTATATAAAAGATTAAATTGAATTAATTATATCGATTGTTCAAACCGGAATAATTTATTTGTTTGCTCTTGAGGTGTCGGAAATGTCAGATAAAGAAAAAATTCTTAATATGTATTACCTATACTAAGTTTTTCATTAAATAATTATTGCCTATGTACCTCACATTATCAGGCATTAAAAGATACCTTTAGGTACTTAGGTAATATGATTTTTAAAGTCGGTTTCGCTACAACTGAATAGGTAGGTACTTATTTCGTTCAAAATAATTTATTCAAAACATTTAAAAATAGCTCAATGACGTGTTACTATAGTATAATGTTATACCTACCTCGTATGCCTATTTTTATAAAATCCAAGAAAGAATTAAATTCATGAGTCACGGCGACTACATCACGCTACCACGCAAGGCAGGAAAAGTTTTTGCGCCAATTTTTTTCCTGTCTACCTGATCCCAACATTTTTATACACATACTCAAACAGATATTGCGGAAAAGGTAAGTTTAGTACTGGCAATGTCTGATTTAAGTTATAAGTTACGGAAAACAGAAGAGAGGGGGAGACCACGGAGGACTTACATAGATCAAATCAAAGAGGGAATAGAAGTTGTGTCGTGTCAGGTGCGGACGGAGGAAAATAGAGTACAGTGGTGAAGACTCCACCGACAAGAGCGACGCTCATAAATGATGATACGCGTAGAAAGAAAAAGATGACGCCATTTTTAGGACGTGTGATAATGATGAGTGTAGAAAGAAAGAGATGACGCAGTTTCAAGAAGACCTACATCAATATAGTTAGAAATGGCTAATAAGAAGAAAAGAGTGCAGAACAAAGTTGCGATTGTATTTTGTATCATCATAAGTAGAAGGAAGTCTCTGCCATCCCCAACCTTATCTTATCTTCTTATCTAGCCTTATCTAGTGTCCCACTGCTGAGCAAAGGCCTCTCTCCACCTTCTCCACGATTTTCTGTCCTGAGCCGCCAATGCCCAGGCGGGAAAGACATCGTTCCCATTTATCGTAGATTTTCTAAGGATTTTTATCGTGAGCTCTAGCAGTCGAACATTTTGTATTCACACTTGTAATATCGTTCTAAAAATGGTCTTCCGATAAAATACCGACATAGAAGGTGCTATGTACATACCTACACAATAAAAATTGTCGTGGAATAAATTACTTACCTACAGAAAAAAAAGGAAATGGTTATTTTTTTGTAAAATGTCTCCGAACTCCTTTTTTCATACATAATTTAAAAAAACACGCTGTGCTACCTCTTGTGACACCCGAAAAATTTCTTGTCAGCTTCGGTCGTTATTAAACAGTACCTATCTAAATTAATTCCTTATTGGCCACCAATCGGTAAATCAATTTACAATTTTTACATATATTTTTATTAATTATATAGGTACTATGTACTATTCAAATAATCTAAGTACATACTTATTCCAAATCATAGATTTTAATCAACATCAAACCCTAAAAATGCAAAACTTCAACCAAACAAAACTTTGCAAAAATAAACAAAAGAAAGTCTGAATCTTAAACCTGAATCTACTTTCATAACGTTAAAAGATCTCTTTTAAAATGTATATTTAATACGAATTTCGAATGTTAATTCCAAACGGCCATTCTCTGGAACATATTTGGAACACTTGGAAGCGAACCGGTCGCCCTTGTAATAGTTGGCTGGCGTTATCAAAAGACCAATTTATGTTGGTCTCTCTGAACTCCCAACTTTATTGTAATGTAAGGGGATAAAAGAAGAATTGTAGAAGCGACGGATCAAGTCTAGCTGGTCGCAAGTCGTCGGCAAGTGCAGCGCGAACGAAAATATACGACGGCCCGACTTGCTTTGCCGCCTTATCACTGGGGGCAAAGATTGTGGAAATTAAGACTCAACTGATGTTCTTACCTATTGTGTTGATGTCTCTCAGAGACTTTCGATCTGACATTATATCGAAAGAAAATTACTTACAGATTGAAAAATCAAAACACAATTGTCACTTGTGTACCAAAAACATGTCAAGAACACAATTGTGTTTTGTTTTTTCAATCTCGATTTGGTAAAAACGGATCAGGATAGGTTATTAATAACGGGCGTTAGTAGGTAAGTACTATATGTGTCTTTACAATTTCTCAAGACAATAACGCGCTGATGTCTTTTATATCGAACGAATTTTTGTTTACAAAAGTAGGATGAGTGTTTCCGGTGATTTTTGAACTTTATAAAATAATTAATAAACAGAAACATAATTATTGTACTATTATATCATTGTACTATTTCATTCATTGTGCTCAAAGCATTTATTCAACGAGATCCGTCTATGATGAAAACGGCCACTTTTAAAAAATGGATTTTTAGGTCATTGCTAGACAGCCTAGTTTAAATTGCTCAGATCACCACCATTCCTAGCATATCTGGCTTGAGTAGATTTTAAAAATTAGATACCTACAACTTTTTTTATTAGGTACTCCAAAAGCGAGTATGAACCGTCTCATCTGTACAAGCGTTATGTTTGATGCGGGCGTCAGGGGCCGCGCGGGGAAGGCGGGCTCTCGTCCGCCAACTTAAAAATGCCGCCGCAGAGCCTTCGAATCGATACTGCGCGCGTCACGTGCCGACGACCGCGACCAATCGCCGCGCGCGCCGGCCGCGGGCGGGGAGCGGGGGCCGAGCCCCGCCGCCGCGCGTCCCCTCCTCAGTACTCTACACGACTCCGCACGGGTCGGACGTACGCCGCGCGCGAACACACGCTCACGAGTTTCACCGAAAACCGGTCCGATGCCCAGTGTCATGTTATAGTGCAGTGTTGCCGCCATGAGTGCGTGGACCGAGGAAATCCTGTCCTGGCGCGACGACCGCCTCGGTCTCACCGAGTTGCCGAGCACGACGAGGAGAAAACAACGGAGTGCGCCGTATAGACTGCATCGGCCGCATTTGCCTACGACTCACGTCCCCGAGCCGCCGCCGGAGCCGCAGGGCACGCATATATCCAGGCTCTACCCAGAACTATTAGCGTTAATATTTGAAAGACTGCCCGTGAGAGACCGGGGACGTGCTGCTCAGGTTTGCCGCGCGTGGAGAGATGCAGCCGACCGCCGCTCTGTATGGCGAGGAGTGGAAGCAGCGTTGCACCTCAGAAGACCAGCTCCTGTGTTATTTCAATCCTTAGCGAGACGAGGAGTACGGAAACTACAAGTGCTGTCCTTAAGGAGAGGTTTAAGAGACGCCGTCTCCGCTCTCCCCGGACTAGAATCTCTATCTCTAAGTGGATGCTACAGTGTTACCGATGCAGCGCTCGCCAGTGCATTCGCTGCAGAACTTCCAGCTTTAAGAAGACTAGATTTATCACTTTGTAAACAAGTTACGGACTCGTCGCTCGGGAGAATAGCGCAGTCATTGAAAAACTTAGAAGAGTTAGAATTGGGAGGTTGCAGTAATATAACCGACACTGGACTGTTGCTCATCGCGTGGGGACTGAAAAAGTTAAAGCTTTTAAACCTAAGATCGTGCTGGCACGTGAACGATGCGGGGATAGCGCATCTATGCGGTGGAGGTGATGCTAGAGGTACTCCGGAGCTGGAGTACCTGGGACTTCAAGACTGCCAGAGGCTTACGGACGAAGCGTTGAAACACGCAGCTACAGGGCTTCCTAATCTCAAATCTATAAATCTGTCTTTCTGTGTCGCGGTCACGGACGCCGGACTGCGGCACCTAGCTCGTCTACCGAATTTAGAGGATGTGAACCTTCGCGCGTGTGACGGAGTGTCGGATGCGGGTGTCGCGCATCTAGCGGAGAGCGGCAGGCTCAAAGCGCTGGACGTTTCCTTCTGCGATAAAGTGGGTGATGAAGCGTTGTTGCATGCTACTCTAGGGTTATCGGGACTGAGGTCATTATCGCTCAGCGCGTGTAGACTCACCGATGAGGGTTTGGAGAGGGTCGCGCGGTTATCGCTGTTAGAAACTCTTAATATAGGACAGTGTACAAGGGTCACAGATAGAGGGCTGCGGGCTTTGGGGGACGGACTACAGAACTTAAAGGCGATAGACCTGTACGGGTGTACTTGTATAACGCCTCAAGGCTTGGACCATATCGTGAAGTTGCCGCGTCTAAACGTTCTCAACCTCGGTCTGTTTCACGTACGGTGACCACACTCGCATTAGTGCGGTAGTGTGCGTGCCGGCCTCAGCCAGCGCCATGTTGAGTGAAGGAGCAGCCAAGGTTGTATTCTCTGGACAGAATAAATGAATCGCTAATTATTAAAAGGGAACATGTCGCATCACTACTTCCATACTTTTAATAGATAACGACGTAAATATTTATCGGTTGCGATAATTTTGGTAGTTACTGTTTATTTAGGTAGGTCTTTACATAATTTACCTACTACTGACTTATCTTATGATATGAACAGTGCCTATAAAGGTTAAAATTCCCAAAAATGTTAAACAAAGTAGAGTACTTGTATCCTTTTAGTAACGAGCGATTGCAACGATTTAACCAATTTTAAGATATTATCGAATTATTGTTAGGAACGGGGTTTCTTTCTTTATTTAAAAACGTTTGTTTTTGGCCAGTTCTTTTTGCTGTTGCTTTAACATTTGTTGAATTTTATTTCGACGTTCTGTGATTCAAAATTTTGCAATTCTTTGGTTGAGTTTATAAGAAAGTTGCCCCAATACCTAGTCGCAATGTTGATTCTGGACTTTTTTGGTGTTTATCTTTTTTATTATTTTTTACACACACTCGTTTTCAATTTGTTATGATTATGAGGTACAAATGTTTTTTAATTGGAGTACCTTTAGTTTCATTACGACAAAAAAGTCCGGTACATCAATGTAATTGCTCTATTAGTTAGACATTTAGCCATTCTTCAAATTTATTAATGTTTTTAGTTCGACTTTAAGCGTCAAGTTGGGTAATAGCCAATTTGTTATTAGAATTTTTCAATTATTTTTGTGGCATGTTAATGTAATAGTTGGGAGACCTCATTTTGTTAATCTTGTTTCTATTTTCAATTAAGTTTTTGACATTGTTTGATTATATGACATACAAAGAAATCTTAAAACGCCTTACCTTAAGTTTGTTATAATGCAATGCCATACATAAACAGTTGCAATGAGGTGAATGTACTTCTGAAAAACAAGTACTTACCTACCTACTTATTTTTCAGTTGTGACTATCGATGAACATTTTAAAAAAGTCTAGTTTTACACTTGAGTAATTTTGACAATAAATTATACAAGTAGAATTATTCAGCTATATGAATCTTTTTTTGATATAGAACATAGGCACACATAAATTATTATTATAACAGGAAGAATTCCAATTATTTTCAAGAAATTCGTAGCACCTGTCAAATATACTTTACGAGTCAAAATTGTTCAATTTAATAACACACCTCGGCATCAAATACAATTCGGTACCTACCCACTGTCGAAGTTTAAAATTAATATATTTTGTCAAAAAATATAAATACGAATAGCTAATGCCGAGTTTTTAGTTTAAATTACATATTGGTTTCGTCAATAGTGATTGGATATTGCGAAATCATCAAAATACCAACCCACCAAGTCTAATAATTTTATTAGTACTGCGGTTTTTATAGCCACTGCTGGTCCAGGAACCAACACTAGCATAGTTAATCAGAATTGCCCACCAAAATACAAAGAAGCCTTTATTTGAGCTGATGTAAAGAATCTTGAACGAAACCTACAATTTTATTAATAAAAATCAAGTTCTACATTTGATTTATAGTATTTCCTAAAACTTGAGTTTCTTACTTACGTAAGCAATGACGTACATTGAAATTTAATATAGAAAAAAGTAATTAACATAATTATATTAAAATGTAACAACCAAATTGTAATTATTTTCAAAGTTGTAATTTTAATTAAGAAAAGAATTAAAAACTATTTTGTAAAAACAAAAGACCAAACAGGGTCATTATATGAAAACAAAAGCGTGTATACGATTGTTTTTGTTTTGAAATAAGAACAAAAGTTTTCCGTAAGCGAAAAATTTATCGCGGAAAATATTTGTTTTAATTGTTTAACTTTTACAGACTTTCTGATGAAGACGTTGAATTAAAGAACAATAGAAAAGAAGCTTTGTGTAAAACTTTTGTACGGATTTTAATATTTATATCGTGATGTATCGCAAATACGGTGTTGATAAACAAAAGTTGAAATAATTATTTTCTTTTACAATAGATGCCTCATTAGAATATAATGGACTGGCGTAATTTATGAAAATGTCTTGGATTTTATTTTTACTTTTAAATGTTGGAATTGTATTTGAAATTTGTTCGTTAAGGAAACGAGGTTTATACAGTAACTTACCTATTTCTATCAATATGTTTTATTTCTGTATTCTTTCATCTATTTGTTTTAAGTTATTGGTTGGGTGTGTGTTATGAGAAGATTTCTGACAGAAATATTGTGATGATTGTCACAAAGTAGGTATATAAGTTTGAGCTTGTGGCAAGAAATCGCAAATATTCCCAAAAAATCGAAAAGAATAAAGCTAATTTAAATGACTTACTTTAACTATCTATAGGCAAATAAAATTGAAAATGAGTTTCGTGCTCTATGATCCTATTTGGAATTTGAAATCAGAAAACTAACCGCAATTTTAAGCAAGCAAAATTTTGCTGCCATTAAAAGACGTCTATCAGAAAGTATCCGTCAGAAAGTTTCTGTCAGAATTGTTCTGATGATCGACACCCAACCAAAGTCTCCCAAGGCCACGATCTCTGTTTATACGTAATATTAGTTAGTTAGTTAGTCGCCTTATTGTTTATAGTAATTATGAATCATTGTGATCATAGCCTAAGGTCGAACTGAGAGCGAAACGTTGTATACTACCAATTGTTTTGTACAAACGAATGTAATATACAAGAAAAAAATGTATTAAATCTCAAGGTTTAAGTTACAAGTTTTATTTGATATTTTATTTTGATATCCCTTTTATAAAAGTCTTAAGTAGGTACCTACTTATTCATTTTACGAATTCGTAAAATGAGATTTTTCCTGCAACTGAAGGTAAAACTCTTTCGAGATTTGTTACTGGCCGAAGAAGGCCAAAGCTACTGCGTCAGTTTAGTAAAAATGCGTTTTTTATACATATAAAAATGCCATGAAAAACAAAAGAATATACCTAATCGATAGTCGTTTATTTTATTTTTTCCTTACTACGAGTAAAACTATGATTTTGATTTAACATGGAAGTGACTAGGTATATTCACTCAGTCATTTTCATCGTCATCGTATCGTTTGCAAAAATACCTAAAAATAAAGAATTTTACATGTTTATCAAACTTCTATATCTAAGTCTACTTATATCTAAGTACTTAATACTTAAATAAAAACTCTTGCAAAATATATGGAAACAAACAAATGGACAGTAACACATTAAAAGATACTTATTTACTAATCAAATACCTACTTTACAGCTCTGACAAGTTTACAAACGTTTTCACTGGATTCTTGAAACTTTCTTCTACTGCGTCAGTTTAGTAAGTAGAGATGTCAGCAGCTAGTATTTGTAACTGTTACTTCAAATACGTTCACGAAGTATCTACGATGTAATTAAAAAAGCGTGTGCAATTTAAAATTAGAGTATTTTTAAGAATAATAAAATACTCGATTAATACTTGTTTACAAAAATTTTAAACGGCACTTAAAGTAAGAAGTAAATAAATAAGTCCGCTTAGAGCAGTTTCTGTCACAATTTTTAAACTAGACTTTTAAAGTTGACGATATCGTT
Organism: Anarsia innoxiella; assembly: GCA_947563765.1. NCBI lineage: Eukaryota > Metazoa > Arthropoda > Insecta > Lepidoptera > Gelechiidae > Anarsia > Anarsia innoxiella. Next base: position 2,397,122 of record OX387413.1, read on the forward strand.
GTCAAAAAAACATTTAAAAAGGGTTAATTGTAGGTACCTACATAGACTGCCATATCTAAAACTAATTTTTCTACAGGTACTACAGATAATGTTCAAAAATATAATATACCAGAATAGATTGCGTTTCTCTGCTCGACAAAATATCCACGATACCTGTTACGAAAAAAAAACTATTACCTATTTAAAATATCGTTACATTAGTAACAACTCCGCCCATCCCTATTAGCAAGTTTACTTTCATTTACGACCGCTGTAAACAGTTGGAAAAACAACGAGCTACATTTATTATATTGTTTGTAAAGACATGTTTTTGTTCTTAGTTCTTATTACAATTGGTTGTTAAACATTTACTGTAATTGTTCTTTTAAAATGACAGTGTATTTTAATGTTAGCTGATTTTGAATTAGGCCTTTTAATGGTCCATTTTCGCCGCTAGCGTACAAGTCAAGCGATTGTTTTAGAGTGGTATTGTACTTATCAAATAGGTACTTACCTTAGTACAATTGACCTCGGGACTTCAACCTAAGCATATTAAAAAAAAATATCAAATTATTGAACTGCAAAGTTTGACAAAGATATTTGATAAGTGTATAACAACCATTTTACGTTTGTATTGGTTGACATAGCGTTCGCAGTGTGAACTGAATTTATGGAAGGAGGTGAAACGATGTAGGTACACTTGCTCGTTTGCTCTGTGACCCTTCAAGACCAAATTTTATAAACTTTATAGACAAATATTGAGACTTGAGAGTTACCTATTTATTCAAATGCATCAAAAATTCTTCATAATAACTTATCAATGACGTAACTAACCAAAAAAGTAAATGAAAACGCTAAGTCTTTTTTGTATGAGAGCTCACAGCTTCACAATTTACCTAATTGAAGCATTATACTTAACCTCGAAAAGCCTTAGGTATAGACTTTATCATGGTCAATGTTTCACCTCGAAAGAAACTACAACAAAAAAAAACAGTCGCAAAAAACCCTTTAAACATTGCGTGTCAATAGGTGGGTCCACACAGAGTGAGCAGCCTCGTAGGCAACCGTTTGGACAATTAAAATAGACCCCTAAGAACTACTCAACTCAATAGGATAGCGAGGTCTTTCCTGGGCGGTCAAACATCTGACTCGCGAGGCTGCTCGCTATGTGTAGACCCGCATATTAACTAACGTTTAAGATTGCAGTATAACTACATCCCAAGGACTTAACTGTCAGTTAAGTTTAACAGTTAAATTATTAGTTAAAATGAAACAAAACACCGGCGTCCTTTACTAAGAAATGTAACAATGAAACTAGAAAAAAAAAGTGTTTCTGTTAAATTACTGTAATAATCTTCGAACGTTTGTCTGATTGTTACGTGTTTGAAAGATGTTTGCCGATTTTAATAGATGGGTGCAAACTGTTTATTATTTACAATGTTAGAAATAAGGAATTGTATTTTAAAAAGGTATTCAGAGTAAATTTATTTTAAAATAAAAAAACATGATCATTAAATACCTTTTGAAATAAAAAAAAACGTCATACTTGATCAATTTGTATGATAAAATAATACTAAACCTTAGTTGAGGTGGCTATACAGGTATTGCTTTATGTAAATAGGTATTTATACCTAATGTCTATGTAGGTCTAATGCTATCTACCTACACACCAAAGCCGCCGGCATGCCGCCGGGCTACGTCTTTACGCTGCCGGGGACGGCTTTACGTCATACGAATGGCAGCTGTCAAAAATGCCGGCGGCTTTGGTGTGTAGATACCATAAAAAGGACCTACACCAGTTCACTTAATAAATACATACAAAATTCTTAATTTATCTCTCAATCCTATTGAGTTGTCTTGTCAGTCATTAATGTTTTTGAAAAGATTTTTCTCAAGGATAGCATTGTAGGCATTTGTTGACATGTCTTCTTATTTCTTAAAATAAGTAAGGTTAAAAGTTCATTCTGCCTATTAAAAAATGGAAAACAGATAACCTTACTGACTTTGACTTTGACCTGTCATCAGTTCTAAAAGAAAACCTTGTAATCTTTGATTTTTATGAATAGAGAAGCGTTTTCAAAAAAAAACTTGGTAATAGCAATAGACAAGTATAAAAAAGTCCAATTTAAGAAAATTACAATGTTTTTGATGTTTCTTACCGAAAAACATAAATGTTTTATTTCTAAGGTACCTTAACCTACCATTTATTTTTTACCACTATCCGCTGTGCACTGATAAAAAAATAACCTTGTCTTGTAAAAAAGCGGGATTTTTTATCTTAAGGCTGGCAACACAGCTTCTTATCGTACCCAGTAAGCGCATCGAGCTGCTACTTTAGATAATAATCTCAGTCTTGCCTTGTTAGTTTCGCAACTAGCCCTATAATGTGTGAAGTAACTGGCACACTAGCTTTCCTGTTTGGCATACTTTGTTTGCTCTATATAATTCTCGTTTTTTTTTTAATAAATCAAAATGTTACAGTGAACTATTAGGGGACCTAAATAAATTAACTGTCATTGACACTCTGTCGACACATAACTGAGAATGTTGTAAATTAGAAGACTTGGGCTCCAGGTACATATATACGAGTAGGTAGTACTTAAGTTCTTATGTATACTTAGGTACTTATCCAGGTAATACCATCTATTTACCAAAAATGAAAAGAAAACTAAAAATTTCCCCACTCTTTCCCAAAACCTAAATTTTCCCACTTGCACCATTCCTATGATATATGAAAAGAGGCAAATGTTAGTAAGTCGCATTGTTTTTACCTTTTCTTTCCTTAGCCATTGTCGCAGCTACCTTTGGGACCATATTCTCATAGATATCATGCGATAGTGGGGTACAGATTGCAGAAAAAAATCTTCTAAAAATGATAAAACAAAATAGTGAAAATGTTTTCAAAAAGTAATTGGCATGAAAAAACTTTATCAAATTCCCTATAAACCAAAGGGTGTGAGTTATATGTATACTATTTCCAATTGAGAAAAACATAACTGTAATGCTTAGAGATGTTTGTATTAAGTCTGGGTGTTTATGTACTTATTTATCTACCTATGTAAGTATGTATGTACTTATTTTTATTCTATTTTATTTATCAAGACACAACCATAGATTACAGAGTTAATCATAATCAGTCAAAATCATTATATCATTTAAATATTATAACAGTTTTGTGGCTCTAGACAGATGATGACGGTTACTCACATCTATACTATAAAATTATAAGTAGTATAAGTAATATACAGGGTGTAACAAGGTTTTTTAATCGCCCATACTTACTCGATCAGCTAATCGGGCATTTTGTATGGGGCGACGAATTTTTTTTCGAGTTACGACCCATGTTCCTTGGGGAAACTTGTGGACTATCGCTGTGTTTCGGCATTATACCCCCTTTCTGTTAAAACCAGTATAACTATTATAAGCAAGCTTTACTTAACTTTGGTAGACTCCGAAAAAGTATTTGCCAAATGTAAAGTAAAATAAAAAGTTCTGCAGACCATACTCTCATGGGAACTTAGCAATGGTAAGTAGCACGTAGATATTGCAACCGCCATTGTGAAGATAAAGGGCTGGGAAATGGAGACTGATAATGAATTTATTCACTTACAGCCTGTTGCAAGAAAGGTCAATTAAGTTAATGCTCCATTACGCTTAAAGCTGTCACTGTCACAATATTAACAAAATATATTCAAATACTTAGAACCAAACAGCATATAATCATGTACCGAACTACTTAGCTCCGGAAATTGTCAATGTAATTTTTTTTAAGCTTATTCTTAAGGCAGCAGTTTTCCCATATAAGAAAGTAGAAAGAAACTCTGTTGCTCTTTTCAAATAAAGTTTTACAATAACTATTAAACGCATACCTACTCCGTTATTACAAAACGAGTTCTAATTATAGTTCTAGGACTAATGTTATATTTTGAGGCTTTGTCTATAGCCGAAATGTTATTTATCTGAGTTAGTTCGTTTTGTAAAATGGGCAGTAATAGATTATATTATACTATTGACAAATAGGTCTAAATAGGTAAAATGCTATATATCTGTCATTTGCACATATAAAAATACTGAAAATGTAATTCAGATAACCGTGGAACCTAGAGTAAGAGAAACTTTTTACAAATCCTCTTCAAGTAATTCATATTTTCACTTAAGTTTGTAATAAAAACATGCATTTTTAATAACTCTCAATATTCTAAGCATGAAGCAGGTAGCCGACGTAGGTAGAGACCTAACGGTAACAGGGGTATCGAGCAACATCATCTCTCCCGTTCACACTCAGCTAAAACACCTATGAGAGAGGAGATAAAAAAATCTGGATCAAAGTTTTATGGTTCGAAGGACTCTGCATAGTCAACCGTGGCGGTATTTAATAGTAAATATGTTCGCGGAATGCTGTAGGCTTTAACGCATGCGCGGTTTGACGTTCGATATGAAATCTCGACAAATCCGGCGATTAATCGTGTACCGAGGTTGGCGTTTTTCATTTTTTTATGAAAGAAGGCTGTCCGCGACTTCGTACATGACGGACGGATAACCGAGTCTCAGTAATAGGGACCCGTTTTCACCCTTTGGGTACGGAACCTCAATTATGAACTTGACAGAAGTTCATTTAAGGCCATTCCCAATATTCAAAGACATATAATTGTCTGAGATCGGCATGTCACGTAGCTGTCACTTCTGATTTATCCTTCAGAAGAATCCCATAGACTTTTTGACAGCGGTAGGTTTATAGAGACGAAAAATTCTAAGTCAGATAACTATTTCTATCTCCAGTAGGGTAAAACCAGAGATAGATAGAAAATGGAAACGCAGACGTTAAGTTATACAGATGAATAGTCTATGAATATGATTAAATAAAGACTCTATATTAAATATTATATACTCGACTACTTATAGATGTTTTTGTTTGCACATTCCTAATGAAATATTCATAATAATCATACAATGTAAACATCATTCATAAAGAATGGAATTTATAAACATTACTAGCTCCTACCTGCGACTTCGCATATAGCCTGTGCTTACTTGACATTTGTCATCATATTTTAGCAAAATCACACATTTTAATAATAATAATAATATGATACATGATATTCTTATTAGTAAGCAACCAAATTGCAAAGTTTCATCAAAATCTGTAGAGTCGTTTTTGCGTGAAAGAGTGGCAAGCATCTCAATATCTTCATTTCTATCCATCCATCCATCGACAGAAACATTGATTTTTGCGAATCTAACATTAACCTTATGCTGTCTACACACCAAAGCCGCCGGCATGCCGGGCTAGGTCGGCGGCTTTACGTCATACGAATGGCAGCTGTCAAAAAAGCCTGCGGCTTTGGTGTGTACATACCATTAAAATGACCCGTCTATGATGTCAAACTCATCCTACAGGATTAAATACATTTTCATTTACAAATATTGCGTAACAATTCTAGCTGTTATAACTTAGCGAAACCCTTTAGCCCACTATCTTTGTCAAATGCCGCTTATTTTTTTTAAGTCTCTTTCTTGCCGCCTAACATGGCAGTCGGAGAGCCCGCCTTTGTCGGCTTGCGGCGGCAACTTCAAAAAGAAATGTGATGATTTAGTATTTACTCTCTACCTGTCTTTTGCAGTCGGTTGTTGGAAAGATCTTTGTAAACTACAGCTCCATTAAACCTATAGCTGTTTCTCTCTAAGCTCACAAATTAGAAGAAGATGACACGATGTTCATGGGTTAAAATAGTAATGTAGAGTTGGGACACAAATCAAATACGACTTCAATATTCATCCAAAATTAAACTCTAAACCGCGAAACCGTTCCTACCGCTAATGCGTAAAGGTCTTACAAATGTCAAAAATAACTTCACTTCATAATAATACACAAAAAAAAATGCAAACCATATAAATCGTCAACCTTAGTTAAAATATCAATCATTGTCAAACTATGCATTCAAACTGTCAGTATTTTACAAGTTTCAATACATTTCTTGAGAATCCATAGAATTATTGACTCAATTGTTGAAATGGCACACTGTATTTGAAGAAAAACCCAGCACCAAACCTGGTCACTACAACTTGTACGTTTAGTTATAAGTGTACCAAAGCTCTAGAACCAACGCTAGCTTATTTAATCAGAATCACCCACTAAAGGGTCGTCATTTATTCTATTTAATGTTTAGAATTTTGACATTCGTTTCGTTGCTTTTAATCAGTTAATTAGTAATTCTGTTTACGTTTTTATCATTAGAAAGACAGGTTTTTAATGCTTTGTAATTATGTCTTTTAGATTTACTAATTACTTACATACGATTTCTTTTTTCAATGTTCTTTGTAAATTTCTAATGTTGACACTGGCCTGTGTGGTCGTTTGGTTCTCAGACTGTCATTTGTTTAAACAAATTCGAATTTAAACTTGAAATTTAAATTCGAAGAAAGAACAAACATGGCGATTAGTTTCGAAAACTCTCTGAAACTAACGAAAATTGCTCTTTTGTTTTCCGGCATCAGAATTTTTCGCACAAAATCAAAAATGCGTATTAGGGAATCGTTTATTTTCTACTTCAACCTTATTTGGCTGTACACAGATGTGTTTGGCGAGTTCTATTGGTTGATTGAAGGTATACAACTTGGTAAAAGTTTCAGTGAACTCACATTGATAGCCCCTTGTGCAACGGTGTGTCTTTTGGCTACTGCAAAAACTGTCCCTTTATTTTACTACAATAACATTATCAGAAACGTCGTCGAAAGTTTAAAACAAATGCATTCCGAATTTAAAGAAGAAGTTTTTATTGAAAATGAAAAAGCAGAAATTGAAGAAGACGATGAAATTCTGACAGCAACAGAAAATAAGGTTGCAGAGAAAAAAATAGTGGAAGACTCAATAAAATTTCTCAATTCTGTAGTTCTGCTACTTTATTATTCCAGTTCGTTAGTAACAATTGCTTTTTCCTTATTACCTATCGTGTCAATGGGTTATGACATGTACACTACTGGGGAAACAGAATTGAAATTTCCGTTTCTGATTAAATACTTCTTTGACCCTTTTACCAAGTCTCGATGGCCTTTTGTTTATATCCATCAGGTTTGGTCAAGTAAGTATATTATAATTGTATAGTCTTCTAACAGGTCTGCCAAATCTATTGTGACCTATGAGCTATTTATCTAGTTTTGCTCCCAGTTTCGAACATTGGCATCCCAATTCAGCCCAATTCTGCTAATTTACAACATTAACAGTTGTGTGTCGGCGGCGTGTCAATGAGAGTGTCAATATGATTTTTGACACTTTTGGTCGCAATCAGTGTAAGCCATTGTGTAGCAGAATATCAAATGCGTCAGAAACTGCCAGTGACACTCTGCCGACACACAGCTGAGACTATTTTAAATTAGGAGACTTGAGCCCCTGATCACGTGTCCTTTAAGAAGCGGCAAGCAGAGGGAAGAGAATTACCCTCAATTCTCTACTCAACTCAATAAGGAAAATAGAGGTAGGTAGGTATATTTGACTTGACTTCTGAATGATTGATATTTTTTTAGCATTCATAGCAGCATTTAACGTATTCGGCGCTGATACGTTTGTGTACGCCTTCTGCGCTTACATTGACATGCATTTCCAAATCCTGAGCCACCGGTTTGAAAACCTCGTGTTCGACTCAACTACTGCAACTAATGAGTACTTTAGAAGTCTTGTGGGGAGACATCAGCAGTTGATTGGGTAAGTTATTCGTTCTTCTTAGTGCTTTGTTTCTATTCTCACCTGATATGAGATAGAGCTCGTTCATATGTTGTGTATCAAATTTAGTTTCTTTACCGCTTTGAAAATTGTATGCGGGTCAGAATAATTGATGTCTGTATGCGAGTTGATAAATGTAAATGACTTCAAAGTAAGTTATCTGCTACTTGGAGACTCCGACATAATCTGTAACCAGAAAATAGAAAGCTCAAATTAAAGAAATCTCTACTAAGCATAATTACATTCCGTTAAGTTTGACTAGGTTTCTATTGTTTTCCTCTTCCTACAGTTTGGTGGATGAAGTTGAAATAGTATACTCCAAATCTACGCTGTTCAACATCATTACCAGTTCCATTCTTATATGTCTCAGTGGATTCAATGTGACGGTAAGTATCAATTGAAGGTATATTTTTATTTATAAAATTCTGGAGAAAGGAGAGAGAAGCCTTTACCCAGCAGGTCAGAAAAGGCTATAGGATAAGACAAGAGATATTCAACCTAATTGGCACACCAGTTATTAAATCATACGTACCTACATGTACGGATTTTCAAATCAATAGAGAAGTCAATACGTTACGAAAGTGAAAATCTGTACCTAAGCACATTTTGTTTTTGTGGATTTGAAGGTGGTTTTATCAGAAGGTTTCCCATGCAGAGCTTCCGTTTGTGGCAAGTAAATCTTATTACAATTATATGCATAATAAAAGTAGTTTCATCTCCTTTAGATATTTGGCGAAGTGACTGTAAGAGCGGTTACGCACTACATCCGATTCTTATCCCATTCTAGAATGCTTAGTATAGATCCGATATGAGAACTATTTCTATGGAAAACTGGATCAAATTCGGATCAGGTTAGTGCGTAACCGCCATGGGGCTTAAATTCTACACAATTTCTGATAAATTCTTCTTCAAATATTGCTGCAACTATTTCAGTTTTTGGAAGACAACGCAGCAGTGTTTGCATTTCTCACGTTTCTATTGATGAGCCTGTCGCAGATATCTTTGCTGTGTCTCTTCGGTGATATGATTATGAGATCGGTATGTATGTGATCAATATTGATCATCAGCATAATTGGTATTATTATCGGTAATATTGATCAACATCTGGGGCCCAAGTCTGCTTTTACCTACTATATTCTCAGTTGTGTGTCGGCAGAATGTCAATGTAATTTTTTGTCACATTTCCAGTGCACAGACAGACCTACCTACTTATCTGTGAACTGAACGGCGGCGGCGCTAGCAGTAATACAAAATTGTAATTCTACCAATCGCAGCAGTTCTGGAATTTGACATTCCCGTATTAGTGGCCGTAGTTCCAATAACGGCCGTTTCACAGATAACTTGGTAGATCTTTAAGCCATTGTTTAGCAGAATACCAAATGTGTCAAAAATCCACATTGTCACTCTGCCGACACACAATTGTAGCTCTTATAAAGCCTTTGAGTATAGAGTATATAAGGAGGTGCCACATTTTTTTTCATATACTAATGAGTTTATGACAGCGTGCCAAGGTTAGCGCAAGTTTTTCATAGTTTTCTTGGTAGATGACCTGTCAAACGATAACAAATTCCATACAAAAAGGTAGTCATTTTGCACCAGACCAGGCACGCAGATCCAGACGGTAGTAAACCTCGTTATATATTCTATACTCAAAGTTTAAAGCAAACTTGGACCCCTGATCATGTCTGATTACTGATCGCTGCCAGCGATAAGTTCTACTAAAATGGGCGTCATTTTTATAAACTTGTTAATTTAAATTTGTGCTTAGTCATTCAATTTTTTCAGAGTATTACGTTGAGTGAAGCGATTTACAAAAGTAAATGGTATGACGCTGATCAGCGGACGAAGAAGATTGTTCTTCTTATTATAATCAGGTACTACCATTTTGTCATCATTCCTGTCTTTCTACCCAAGATGTTGAAAAGGTCATTAAAGTAGAATCCCTATTAATTAAAAATTAATATGCCGAACACTTTTCGAGTCAAAACAGGAGATGACGTCCAAATATTTTAAAGATACAAGTATTCTCAGCTGCTTTTTATTAGTTGGATAGGTAGGTACTAGAATGTTTTGCATAGTTGCCTTTTTGTTTGTTTATCATTAATGTCAACATTGAGAAAATAAATAAATAATTTACTTATTATTAGAATAGATCAGTGATCAGGCCGACCACCCGCTCGCTGGGCAGATGACATCGTCAGATCAACAGGGCCGCTATGGGTTAGATTGGCACAGGACCGTAGTGAATGGCGTGAAAAAGGGAGGCCTATACCCAGCAGTGGGGAGAAACGGGCTGATTTGATTGATTGATTGTTTGACTTATTATTATTTTTTCCAGCTATTTATGAGAACTATAATATTTATGAGTCGTTTCTGGTGCAACGTATTTCACTGGCCATTCAGCGTGGCAATGCTGCCAGTATCCTTGGCACTTTTCCACCAACTTTGACTCGAGATGGGGATATTTTTTACGATTGTGTAGCCTTATCAATTTTATTTGTTTAAAATTATAATATTTTACTTATTCATATTGACTTATTTAAATATGTATTTGCAGAGCACAGAAACCATGCAAGCTGACTGCAGCAAAATTCGCTAATCTCAACCTTACTGCATTTACTACGGTAAAAATTTACATAAACATTATACTTTGCCACACTTACATATTTTAATGAGGTCTAAGTACCCACTTGTATATTTCTACGTTTAAGGGCCTTAACGCATTAGCGGTTAAATTGGCTTCGTCGTTTGCATTTAATATGAAACCGCGTGATTTCGTATTTCAAATAGCTTTTTTCATTTGCATTTTTTTAAAAGAGAAACTGAGAAGTGGAAAAAATGCATGAAAGTAAACTATGGACGGACTAAATTAAAGTAGGTACCTACTTCGATGGCAATATTTACACTATAGTTCCAATATCGTCCATATGGTGAAATTAAATGACTGTGTAAAACTTGATGTGTCCTCGACTGTACATAATATAATTTAAGGTAATATTTTTTTTTCTCTTTCAGATTCTCAGCCGTTCTTGGTCGTATTTTGCCCTTTTGAAGACGATGTATAACTAGAAGATGTATTTATTTATAAAAAGCAACCAAATAGAGTTTCTTATTAGATTTTTCTTTGTAGAAAACAATTACCTTGCGAATGTAGCGTCAGCTTTAAAAAAAAATAGAGAATAGATAATGTAAAAAACTAGAAAGCAGTAAAACTGTTTCACTATAAGCTTGTATTTTCTTTGTAGCAAACTACTGAACCGATTTTGATAAGATCCTAACATTCTTGCTATAAATATGATAAGTGTGTAAAGTGGACAAGTCCAGTTACTTCTACAAAAAGCTTTCAACCTTAGAACAAAATAAAAATATATGTCAAATGACTCTTACACATATTTGCTTAAGAGCGAAGTTTGCCTAACGAAACAACTCTCTAACTTTGTAACCGTCCACCGTAGTACATTTTTTATAAAACTATCAAAACATACTTTAAATCAAAGCACTAAAGTCCAATTTCAACTCCTACAAAGACTTTGGTAACTTTGCAAAGATCATATGAAAAGCAAAGTCATCAAAGCGGTTTAAACACACCTTAACTCAAACGAATAAAGTGCAAATTCACGTTTTACACCGCCTTTGGTAGCTTTGTAAAGATCATATGGAAAGCAAAGAAAAGAATGCGGTTTTATTGCTCTTTGTAGCTTGGAATTAAGAGTGATATTAGTTTGATTAAACGTTAGATGGTGGTTGGTGATGGGACACGGCGGTGGGTGCCCGTGTGCCTCGGAATGCAGCGATAGCTCCCGACTTTATACATGAGATTACAACCTTCAGATATTAAAATAGATATCTTTGGATGGATTATTTCTGAGATTGTTTCCTATAAATACAAGGAATTTACAAAATAACGAAACAAATGAAAAGAATGAGGTAAAAATCCCTTCAAGAGTCATTGCTCGACCGTCTGTAAGTACATAAAAAAGATACTAAAAATAAAATCTTACCTAATATTTGCTTATAAATACAAACATAAAAAGCTAAGAGAAATTAAATTAACTCAGAACTTGTCTTTGGATCAGCGATGTGGACATCTGACGATACAATAAGTATGACATCCCTGAAAATAGGATCCCCTTTCTTAAAGAAAATAATCATCACCCTATACAACCGAAATGATGAGTCTTCAGATAGATCTCAGGAAACTCCAACCACTGAATCCCAGCATGACTCGAAGCGCTGTCGCTGTCTTGACATGCGGCAGGCGGGCCGACGCCGCTCGTCTTTTTTTTCCCTTTTTTTTATCCAACTCAATTTTTTTTCCAAGAAATCTGTATCGCACGACGCACGAACTCTTTACGTATTCTAACAAAAAACGATGCATTTCGTGATTTCGTGTATACTGTGGAGTTACGGACCAAGGCACCGTTTGCTACAAAAAACGCATCGAAACTTGAAACTTTTTTGTTGGTAATATCTAGTTGCAGTGTTGTAAACTGAGAAGTATGGAGGTGAAGACGTTTTTGATTTTAAAATTTTGAATTTTATACTCTTTGTCTTTATAAGACGTGAAGGCAGTTGATCCAAGATAAAAAGAAGAGAGAGAGAAAGAGGTCTCTATCTTTTGCTCCCCCACTCCTCCCTCCCCTCCCCCTCTCCCTCCTCCTCCTACACAATATACTACGCTATCACCTCTTGCAAAAATATCTATAGTGGTGTCGTTATACAAAAACAATTTATACTACAAAAAAAAACACTCATATACTTTATACTAAACTATGGTAGCACTTGTAAATACTAATATCACTGAATATACTAACAAAAAAAAAAGAATATAGGTACCTACCTACTTAAAGGAAAGAATATAAAATCATGTTCCTTGACCCTTTACAAGGTGGTCCGAGTATCAAGTAGGGTTTAGTTAGCACCTACTTTTGTAAGTTTAAAGTTCTCATTTAACTAGAAATGTATGTGGTAATACTTAAGGTCTATCTACACAGATCCGGGCCGTGCCCGGGACGTGCCGTGGCCCGTCAGGAGGGACAACAATACGTCGTCATGACAACGTGTCCGCGCCGTGTCCGAGCCATGTCCCGGCCGTGTTCGGGTCGTGTCCGGGACGTGTCAGGGAAAAAATATTATTCCATACGTTTTCTATGGATTCGTTCACACACGTTGTCATGACGACGTATTTTTTTACCTCCTGATGGGCCACGGCCCGGATCTGTGTAGATAGACCTTAACTCAGCTCTTGCTACGAGGTGTCTTTCTAGCATCATTCTGTCTTTGTCATTAGCGTGATTTAGATAGAGACTGTAATATGCGAATTGACGACAAACTTTGGCAATAGAATTTTATTTGAGTATTTCAATAGTTATTAAATTTTAAATGATTTTGAATTGAATGCATTGTAATCAGGCGTTTGTTTTATTAAATAAATTATTTACCTATACCTATACTTACATCACAGCAATTTTTAACTCTGGTGGAAATCGAATCAACGATCTTGGACATGGCAAGCTACAACAACATTATTATGCAATTTATCTTCCACTTTTTTAACCACTGGACATTAGCGAAATCAAAGAAGGACCGCCATACCTACTAGAAATTGTTTGATAAGTACATTTTTACTTTTATGAATTTAGTTCTACAACGCTGTAAGTAAGTCCCACACTACATAGGTAACTAATATAAAAAGCTCAAAAATTTAAGTGAAATATTTTTAATTTGAACGTAAGCCCCAAAAAACTTTTCCCCCATAAATTAAAATAAAGTCGGTGCAAGGCGACAAAAACGGTCCCTAACAGGTTCTTTATAATTTATTGGCTGTCAAACTTTTTACTTGTGTGCTGTATTGTATGGCTTTGGCATTTGGGGCATTGCAGGCTGGGCCAACTTGGGCCAACTGCTAGTATTGGCTTGCATGTTGTCTGTTCCGATGTGTAAAACCAAACCAAGCGAAAAGAAAAGGTTAAAAGCAAATAAATGGTATTTCTTGAGAATGAAACCTTTCCTTATTCATTTATTTAACAGTTTATTGTAAGATTATAGTAGATAGAGACAGAAAAAAGAGAAGATTATACAAAAGGTAGTAATGTTGCCTGGAAGAAATTGCTACCTAGCAGTAAGGCCGCCTGTTGCTTCTTTTATTCTTGTTTGTGTCTGTACCTTATATCTTTTTGTGGAATAAAGAATATTTGTATTGTATTGTAGTAAGTTATAAAAAAGGTACAGCATATCTCTGAAAGAGATTTTTTCCTGCAGACCCCACAGAGAGAGAAGTGATAGCAAGAAGACAGGATAGTCATAGTTCCTTACTATGTATGTACAAATATATCTAAGTACCTAGGTAGATAACCACATAGGTACCTACCTACTTTTATTTTACCTATACTTCCTTATGTATCTGATTTATTATTAAGGTGGAAGACAAATATTTTCAATTTTCATTAATACAATTTATTACCTATATTGAATAAGTAGGTACTTATGAAATTTAGTTATTTCACATATTGTCTCTCTGCTGGTTTCTACATTATTTATTGGCCCAGTATGCTGGGCCAATGCATCCAATGCTTTTTGTATTGGCCGCTCGGTTGCATGTTTTACTTCACTTGTCAGGGGTCCCGAACTCGCCATGCGAGGGCTCTGTCTAGTTCCGTAGGGGTGACAAACATTTTATTGAAATATATTCGTAATTTTTAATGTTTTTTTTATTTGGTCTTTTGTATTTCATGTAAAGAAAAGTTTACTCGAATGAGCATGATTTGATGTTCTCTAGTTTTATCTGTATCTCTTTATGTGCAATGTAGTATATCTATCTATCTATAAAATGTTATCCAATAATTAGGTATACCTACCTACATAAAGTATGTCACTATCAATAATGATTAAGAATCAATCTTTCACTAAAAGTACAAAAGACGAATAAATTATTTAAAAAATAATTTATTCTTAGAAATACTTTTAGAATACAAATTTTACATAGCAACCAGACTAAAATATAACTATCGAAGCTCAAAGCTATACCAAAGAAAAATCAATTTTAACGAAAACTATAATGTGGCAACCCTAAGTTCGAAATTAGGGTTGCGCGATAGGGGAGTGTGACGCGTACAAGTTCCAAACATAAATAACGTATAGCTAGAATAGTCATACATACTGTCCGCTCCACATACTGATAATGTGTCATTTTTTGTCAAATGCATGTGTTTTGTTTCTGTGGCAATTGATCAATTGTATGGAAAAATGCAGCGTTAGAGAATAGTGTCTACTCTACAATTCGTGCGAATTAACTGTGCACCTTCCGCGCTGACTTTTCTTTTCAGCGAAGTGCACAGTTATGTTGCACGGGTTATATCTTGGTATAGATAGACAACGGATAGACATTACATTACCTATTACTTAAATATGTGTAAATAAATACATATTCAATCATATTACTTACATCACAGCAATTTTTAAGTCTGGTGGAAATCGAATCAACAATTTTCGACATGGAAAGCTATAACAACCATACGCCAAAAGGCCAGTCAAAATTAAAAACACACGATTGCAAAACCAATACCTATGGAAACAATTTCATAAATCTTCTAAGCCCACTAACCCTATACATATTTGACCAGTCTAGACTGAACCATTTAGAAATAAAAAAATATGCAACCAAAGTTGAATCATGAACCCAAAAACAATACCTGTTGAATGAAAAAAAATTCAAGCGTGACCTGTCTTTAAGTGTTGGGTTCTGTATATTAGATTTTTAGTAAGACTTTTGATGTTTCAACATATTGTACGAAATTAGCAAGTGGTAGTAGGGAATGATAAAGCGAGGGCTTGGTACATAATGTTAGTTTAAAAAAAACTTTGATAATAAAAGTTGATCTGAAAAGTCGAATAAAAAATACATAATATCATGAAATGAAATAAAATCTTGTAGAACGGGTGTGACATTACCTAAGATGCGTTTTTTTAAAAGCGAATGTATTCGCAAGGGTCGCAGGAGTGCAATAAGTAGGTGGCTTTATGGCCATTCATAAGTAGGTATGTTTACTAAAAGCATGCGTAAGAGAAAAACAAGTCTATGAAATACGAAGTACGCAGAAGTTTGTATGAAAATGAGACATACTCCGCAACTACTTAAATACTACAAAATAATATTACAGCTACCTGTTTCTTGTAATAAAACAATTAAAACGCTAACATAAAGTCACGTTCTTAATACCTAAAACGGCAAACGAGCAACAAAGTAAATACAGGAATTTTTGCCGAGACTTTTGATACAAAGTTTCAAGATTGGAATGGCGATCAGAATAAGAACCTACTCTGAGTTTACTACAACTTAAACTCGATTTTTTTACGCTATGTTTTTATACTACAAGACACGTGGTAACATCTTTTGTTAAATTTTCTGTTCAACTGGGTATTATTCATTTTTAATATTATGTGTAATAATTGTAAAGAAACAGTCAGCCTGTCACATCGCTCTGCTGGGCAAAGGCTTCCCTCCCTTGCTCTCCATGCCATTATTTATTTTGGTGCCGATAAAGCATAAATCCCTGCGTTGCTCTTGTCGGCGGAGTTTTATTCTCTGCCGCCACTATGCTCTATTCTCTGCTGTTTCTGCACCTGATTCGAACTGATATTGTATAACCCGACTAAATACAAATCAACCCCAAAGTTGTTGTATTTATTACAGTATTGCCACCGTCAAAGTTATTTTTTACTATGTAATTCAGAGAGGGGGTAATAAAGCTACATTTTTTGCTCGACGGAACCCTAAAAAAGGCATAAAAGTATCGAATACACCGACTGCATCCAGTCGCATTAATCATTGGGTTGCACTTGCACTCGCTTATTCTGCTAGTCGAGAATTTTGAAGAACGAATTTTTGAAATTCCGTTTTTGTGCTTTGCTTGACTCGACATAGGCAGTATCCACAATAAGTAGTAGTAATTTAAAAAAAAAATGTCGGTTTATACCTTTGAGTATAGAATATATAAGGAGGTGCCATATCGTCTGGATCTGCGTACCTGATCTGGCGCATAATGGCTTTTTGTACGGTACTACTTATCGTTTGACCAGGTTATCTACCAAGAAAACTATGAGAAAACTTGGCGCAACCTTGGCACGCTGTCATAAACTCATTTGTATATGAAAAGAAATGGGGCCACTCCTTATATTCCTTCGTCATTGGTTTATACATGGTTTTCACAGTGTTTTTAATGCTATCTACACACCAAAGCCGCCGGCATACCGCCGGGCTAGGCCGACGGCTTTACGTCATACGAATGGCAGCTGTCAAAAAAGGCGGTGGCTTTGGTGTGTAGATAGCATAAACGAGAGAACTTGACTTAATATTGACTATTCTTCACTGAAGTTTGGAACAATCTCTTCAACACAATACAGTGCCAGTTACAAAACAAAGAAACATCTCCGACGCTATCCCGCCGTACAACTGGCGCAACAAGTGGCGGTACTACGTCGGGGACTTTTTCGACGAGTTCTTTTTGTCGCAGTTTGCTCTTGTTTAGCTATCTGTGTTGCTTGTTGTAGTTTGTTTATGTTCCTATCTCTATTCTGACTTTCATTGAACGAGCGACGGAGTATCCTAAACTGATTTGCATGAGGCGATTTGTGAATGTGGATGAAGCGAAGGAAGTAAGTGGGTTTGAATCGTAGCAAGTGGAGCGAAGAGGTCTCTGTACCATGATGGGAAAGAGGCTTGATGGATATGTATGTACCCATTTTGTAATGATAAAAAGCGGAAAATGTAAGTATGTAGCTACCTATGCATAGCGGCTACACCGTAACTTCCACCCTGTATTCCTCTATTTAAAAATGCGCAGAGAAATAAAGACGTAACCTGTAATTGCTATTGAAATGTTGTACAATAAACAAACATGTAATCACCTTAATTGACGACAAGAGCTTTGCCATTTTGTATTTTTTTGTAAATAAATTCATTGTGAGGGAAATTTCAAAATGTCGTAACTTAAAAATCCTTGGTTCTATGGTCTGTGTTTAAAACGATTAGAATAAATGTGGTTGTTTGTCTTTTTGTAAGCCCAAGTGCCTTTTTTGGAGTCAATGCTTTTTTGGAGTCAAGTCACTTGTTTTTTCAAATAGGAAAATGATAAGGTTAAGTTTAAATGCTCGTAAGGTAAGTGTGTGATATTGTACTTCAAAACATCTAAAAAATTGCAAATTACATAGTTTTATTTGCTTCGGCAAAATCTAGACTAAATTGCTGAAAGATATACTTATACCATTTTCAATTACGAAAGGCAATCATGAAAAATATGAAAATGTTTTCATTTGAGGTGTTATTAGATAAAGCTTCTTTGTTCGTAACTTGTAATAATGCAAAATACATGTTTGCTTTCTACGGTTTTCAGTCACATATAATTTAGTTATTTTTTAATGATTATATTAGGTATTCTGATTTTAAGCACTGTGGGGGGCAAACGTACAAAATTGATCTAAAATAAAATCAAAATGGCGTCAGAGTTAGAACTAGATAAATCATTGAACAAAATTGAATACACATTCAGATGGACCGGCATGAATTTGGAAAGTAGCAAAAAAACTCGCGAGCAAAACTTGAAATACAAATTCGTTTATTTTTTTAATTTCGTGTGGCTGAACACGGATGTTACCGGTGCCGTTTGGTGGTTTATAAACAGTGCTATGCATGGAGCAAGTTTTACAACTCTAACTTACGTAGCTCCTTGCATAACTATGTGTTTTCTCGCCAACACAAAATCGATTTTCATGTTCATCTACGAGGATTACATAAATAAGATCCTCTCAATTTTGCGCAACCTTGAAATTATGCAAACAAATCGCTCGAAGAGTTTGATAAAAGATCGGATAGTTGAGAAAGAGATCCAGTTTCTGTCTTTTGTTTTAAAAGCCATGAATTTCTTTAACTGGTCGCTGCTAATAGCTTTTCCTCTGATGCCTTTGGGTTTGATGGCGCTAGAGTATTATTATACTAAGAAGATAGTTTTTCAGTTGCCCTTTCATGTTTTATATCCTTTCGACGCGTATGATATTAAATATTGGCCTTGGATATATTTGAGACATATTTGGGGAAGTATGTATACTTGACACTTATTTGATAATATCGAAATTTTATCATTTTCTGTGTAACCTAAAGCTAAGAAAGTGTATAAAAGAAAATAGACTATTAAAAAATAGTTTTAAGACCAAAATGCTATCACGAATTGGATTCAAGTAGCTTTTAACACGTTTTTACTTAAAATCGTAATGCACACTTTCTTCTTTTGCTCGTTTTATTAAAAATATAGCGTATTTAGGTATGTATTTCTTTTTTTAGCCGTCATCGTGATTATAGAAATGAGTGGAGTCGACTATTTGTTTTACGTTTGCGTCTCATTCATTTGCATTCAATTTAAATTGCTACAATATGATTTGACAACTTTAATTGCCGATGGCAAAGGTGCAAGAAAATCTGAAGAAAATGGAGAACTTAACACTAAATTGGTTTATCTTATTATATGGCATCAGGAGCTTATTAAGTGAGTATTACATCTAAGTAGTTGCCAGTTTTCGTTAAGACGAGTCCGATTTTTTATCGGATGAATAGGTACCTATATAAGTTTTGACTCAAACAGGATCAGGGGAAATATTAATAGCTTTATTATATGCTGTAGGTACAAATGAAACCTCCGTTTCAAAAATGAATGGGAACGACCTCACATACCTACACACATATCCGACACGCCTCTCTCCCATCGGGGTAGGCAGAGACCACTTCGCTCCACTTGCTTACTTCCACGAGAGCTCTAACTTTTTTTATTAAATTCATCCTTACTTTTTTAAAGTTTTGCTAGGTCTCCAGCCAGGCAGTTGGTCCAAGTTGGACTGCTTACCAGTCCAACCTGTACATTTTTACAGTTACCTTTTTATTCATAGCACGCTGTATAGACCTGGGGCCCAAGTATGCTAATTAAAAATAACTTCAGTTTTGTGTCGGCAGAGTGACAATGGCATTTTTTGACACTATTTGGTATTCTGCTAAACAATGGCGTATACTGATTGCAACCAAATGTGTCAAAAAATGCCATTGACACTCTGCCGGCATACAATTGCGGCTTTAAAATTTACGGACTTGGGCCCCTGGCTGACTGGTCTATTAACTTTTATATTCATTAGTAAATATTACTTAGAAGAATTTGTTTATTTCCAGTGCTGTTAAAATCTTAGAGAAGATTTATTCTAAATCAACATTGGTTAATTTCGTGTCAAGCTCTTTGCTGATATGTCTCAGTGGATTCAATGTTTTGGTAAGTAAAGGTGCGTACAGACCATGTAACATAACATGTTATTTAACATTGTTATATAACATGTTTTACATAATGTGGACACTGAATGTTATAAAACAATGTTATTGATATGTACAACAATGTTATATAACTTTGATGCGTACAGACCATGTAACATGTTATATAACTTGTGTTATATAACACGTCCACACTATGACCTTGTGATTCAACATTGCAACATAAAAATATATAACATAACAATAAAAATAATAATAAAAAAAAATGAAAAATGTGTTAAAATTTGTTATATAACATTGTTATATAACATTGTTATTAATGTGTACAGTATTATTTTATGTTGCAATGTTGAATAACAAGGTTACATAGTGTGGACGTGTTATATAACACAAGTTATATAACATGTTACATGGTCTGTACGCACCGTAACGAAATTATTTAAGTTTTTTCATCTTACTGTTACTAATTTTGCTTAAAATTATCAGGGTCTGCTAATTTACAATATTCTCAGTTAATGTGTGTCGGCAGAGTGTCAATGAGAGTGTCAATGTCATTTTTTGACACATTTGTTTGCAATCAGCGTAAGCTTCAGAGTGTAAGCCATTCTTTAGGAGAATACCAATTGTGTCAAAAAAATATCATTGACACACTACTGCTGGCTAACACACAATTTAAGGCTATTTTAAGTTAACCGACTTGGGCCCATGTTGAGTCTCTACTTGCAATAAACTATTAAATAAATATCTGCCTACTTGAAAGGCTCACATTGTTAGACGCCAAAATGTGGCCTCCTCGGTATGAACATTTATATTAAGTATATTGGTACACTTATTGATCCGAGAGCTGGCAGCTTCCTTGGCCAAAGGATTAGCATTGCCATCCAAGGAGGTAATGCTGCCAGCTTGTTGGGTCCTTGCCTCTTGGAGATGCACTGGAAGACATCTAATTTTATTTTATTTTAATAACCCTTTCAGAACTGATCAATACAATTGTGCGGTTTTTAAAGTTCAATTTATTTCAAAAACTAAACGTTTTTTCTGGACGGGCCCGGCGTCGCACGATTGCGCGTGAACCGAACTTTGACCCTGTCCACGAAATTCGCGCGTAAGTTAGTCGCAGAGCAAGTGTCAACCTATCAACTTCAGTGAATTTTTGCGGCACCACCTTTCACCAATGTGAGTAGAAAATTATTGATTTTTGGTTTGTATTTCGGGATTTAAGTATTAAAATCATAATATTAAATAGATTAACTATGTATTTAACAGAAAACTGCATTGAAATAGCTTTTAGTATTGCGGCCAGCCGTTAACGAATTTTGATGAGACAATTGTATCATGCAGGGCCGTATAGACAATTACTAGTTTTTGATGCTGTGCGTTATATATCTGTTTTTACAGAAATTTATAAAATGCCGCGGGGTTTGACGGAAGCCCACATTGAGACTTAGCTAAATGGATCTCGAGACGAGGGTAGTGACGATGAATAGCTCCCAGAACCCTCTCTGGGGCCCTCAGGAGCACAAGTAGCAGTCAGTTCTGAGAACTCCGCGACGCGTGAAGACTGAGGACGATTCAGATGATAACTTATGGTTAAGTCGAATGCAATGGGAAAAAAAGAAGTTAAATTCTAAAGAAATGCCGGTGCAAGTGTCTCCAAAGCCTAATCATGAGCAACAACAAGACTATATACTAATCCGCCTGACATAGAAAAATTTGGAGCTAACACACTTGATTTTTTATGTTTGACACTGATGTTGATGAGATGTTAAAAATATATAATTTTGTGTTAATAAAAGATTTTAAATTGTATCCAATATTGTTTTACTTTTCTGTAAACATAAAATCTTTGGGCCCGATTCAATACAATTGTTGGTACTAAAATTTTCCAAGATGGCGGCCGGAAAATGGAAAACTGACCCCGGATTTGAATTCTCCAGACCATTTTTAGTTAAACCTAATAGTCTTTTTGTCTGAAATTAATGTAGTTTCGTCGCCGGTCTGAAAGGGCTATTTATTTGTATTGTTTTTATAACAATGATATCATAGTAAATTATATTATTGTAATAAAATATATAATTGTAGTAAGTTTTACTTAACTAGAAATCGGCAGAATCAACAATGGAATTATTATATAAAACATGCTTTTATTTTCAGACGATAGACGACAAACCGTTCATAGTTTCATTTGCATCGTTCTTGTTCGCGAGTTTACTGCAAATATTCACTTTATGCTACTTCGGGGATATGCTTATGAGATCAGTAAGTTTACATTACATATGTATGTACCTACATACCTGTCACACTTCTTTCCCATAGGGGTACTACATAAGTGTGACACAGAGACTACATCTTTCTCCTTGATAACGTCTAAACAAACCTCTTTCGCTTCATCCATATTACTCGTATATTATGTGGGTACTTATGTAAGTTTGAAATTTAAAAAAACACTGATTTATTTTAACCATAAAACTAGATTTTGTTTTTAGTCGTGTTGATAACACCTAAATAAGCTTTAACAAAACTTTGTAAAATGAAAAGAATCTTTGAATCTCTTTTTTTTATTTTTGAATGAAGTGCTAAAATCTAAGTGTCTAAAAATCTACAGGGTGTAACGGAACGGGCGTATAATGCCGAAACACAGCGATAGTCCTCACGAAACTGAACAACTTTCCCCAAGGAACATGAGTCGTTACTCGAAAAAAAATTTGCCTCCCCATACAAAATGTCCGATCAGCTGATCGAGTAAGTATGGGCGATCCAAATATTTTTTTCGAGTTACGACCCATGTTCCTTGGGGAAAGTTGTTCAGTTTCGTGAGGACTATCGCTGTGTTTCGGCATTATACGCCCTTTCCGTTACACCCAGTATATAAAAATCATTACAATTGATTCATAACAGTCATTCCTAAAATATATAGGTACTTACACTTATCTTTACTGCTTAATTAATAATAATTGCAAATCATATAATTGTTGGTGTTCGTAGAGCATCGAAGTGAGTGACGGAATCTACAACAGTAACTGGTATTTAGCTAAACCTTCAGTTGGGAAAGACCTTAAGATGATACAGATGAGGTAAGGAAATGTAATTACATATAAATAAATAAATAATCATTATTTTTCTACCACAAATATAATTTTATTATAAGTAGGCAAGTTGGACACATTATGGCTTCTATCTGACATTAAGCTCTACATAAATTCTCTATTGTGAATACCTACGTAACTCTACATACATTTAGGTACAAGTTGAGCCTAAAATCTAGTAAGTAGGTATATTCAATACCTAGAACATCTACAAAATAACATACAAAATAATGTGAGATTCTTTTAAGAATTTACCGCTGCGGTTTCTTTATGCTTTGACTCTATTGAGAAACTAAAAAAGAAAACATTTATTATTTATCTTATTTTTTTACAAATTTCGACTACCTAAATCTCGTATATTCAATAGAAATATCACCAACATATATCCTGATATTTTTTAGGAAAATGACCGTTATTTTCTTTGCTTTGATAAACTAAAAAAAAGGAAACATAATTATTATTTACCTACCTTAGCTTTTTTTGCAAAAACAAATGTAAAAAGTATTTACGTTATTTTATGAGTAGGTAACTGGTTATTTTCTCCACAGAGCACAGAAACCTTGCAAGTTAACCGCCTACGGGTACGCAGATGTCAACCTCAAAGCTTTCACAAAGGTACCTCTTATAAAAGCTCTTAACGCACTTGCAGTTCATCACTCATACCGCAGGTAGCGAAACGCACATACTCTAACTTTGACATTTGATTTAGAGTCCGTGATTAACAACAAGTCAACCGCTAGCGCATGAAAGCCGTTACATTTTTGACTGACTTCAAAAAAAGGAAGTTTCTCTATTCAAATTTTTTTATGTCCGCGGAAAACTTCGTCGTTTATGAACCGATTTTGATGATACTTTTTTTGTTGGAAAGGGTGTATCCCAAGGGTAGTCCCATGGTAAGGACACCAGAATCTGATGGTGGAATCCTGAAAAAATCGAGGAAAACTCGCGAAAAGATTGTGTTTGCGACTAGTGTGTTTTTTATATTTATTCACATAACATCGTCCAAGAACCGATTTTTTAAAAATACTTACTGATTTTTATTTTTATAATTCATAAATAAAAGTTACTTAGTTGTTTACGCCAGTCTGTTACCTAAGTATTTAGCTTGATTAATGGTAACCACCAAACTATGTAGGGAACACCTTAATTCCCATTACCCAGCCACTATAAAAACATTAAGGGCTGCCCGCGACTTCGTACGAATTTATCGTCATATCTTGGAAAAACATCATGATATCTTAAAATTGTATAGCCTATGTATTATTCTGATATGCAAGTCACAATATTGCCAAGTTTCATCAAAATCTGTTCTGTAGTTTTTGCGTGAAAAAGTAACAAACATCCATCCATGGGCACAAACATTGACATTTATAATATTAGTAGGATATAATCCTCAAACATAAAACGACAAGTAATAATATTGACAGTACAATGTAACAACAGCCGTCTATATTTAGTTAGGTAGTGTTATGCAAATCATTATAGCAACTGTTTGCACGCAAACTGAAGGACTGATTGTGATGAGGCTTGCATGCGATGTTCGAATGTATAGATACGAGTAGATACCTTCTAGATAGCTAACATTAACACACGTAATAGTGGTTTTTTTAAAAACTTCATTTCAAATTAAAAATATTATATTATAAGGAGCTAGATGGACAGATTTTTTAGACAGATATTAGATAGGTATCAGATATTGGATATTAGATATAAGTTATGAGATTTTAGAAATTAGATATTAGACAGATATGTAGACACTATGTTGCACACATTACAGTCAATAATATAACTACAATTACATAAAAGAAAGGTCAATTAAACTAATGCTCTTTTACACATACAGGGTGGCCCGTCGATTGACGTCCAAAAGGAAAATTTGGATTCCTCGTGTCATGGGGTATCCGAATCACCCCCATGTATGTTCCGCGATTTTTTACGGTTTCCGAGTTATGACGTGTTTTCTGATTTTTTGAGATTTTTCAACCAATCACCCTAAAAAGGTTCGTAGAAAAAAAAGTACAACACTTTTTCATAATTTTATTTTTGCATCAGATGCTTCATGACCCGTACTTTTATGCATAAAATATTCAGCTTCGTCACTTTAATAAAAGTTGGGGAAATTTAGGTCGGAAGAGGAAAAATTGTATTGACTAAAAAATAATCGAAATCTTCAAACTTAAATTAAGAAGTCAAAAAGATGACTTCATGGATTTTAAACTAGCTTAAAAAATGCGCCTAGTGCGCTAGCTTAAAAAACAAGTTCAAAGACGTGGTGGGCTGCAACCTGAGTCTTATCCTGACCTTCGTATTTTTATTGACATACGCCAAACCTTAATGGAAGGAAGAACTCCTGGTCAACGCGAGGGTCCTGAAGGGATCTCACTTCGTAGAAGCTGTTTACGATACAGTCGTGCCGCTTCAAGGCCGTTTCCGTGTGCAACCCCTTAGAAATGATGCATATCTGCATAATTTTCTCAATGTGTAACTCATCTCTTACAGGTGCTCCAAAACCCCCAAATGTGTCAAGCTTGGCTCCTTTTTTGTACTTTTCGGTGAGATAACACTGTTTTTAAACCTACTGAGGCTTAGGTGATCATAAAATATGAAAGAAAAAAAAATTTGCTCGTACGTCCAATTCTGAAATTTTTCCACCTTGCTCTCTTTAAAGGCTGATTCTAGCAAAAATACCCCATTAAGTATAAATTTTTTTTGGATGATTATGAAATTTGAGAAGTTGGCGCATTTTTAAGCTAGTTTAAAATCCATGAAGTCATCTTTTTGACTTCTTAATTTAAGTTTGAAGATTTCTATTATTTTTCAGTCAATACAATTTTTCCTCTTCCGACCTAAATTTCCCCAACTTTTATTAAAGTGACGAAGCTGAATATTTTATGCATAAAAGTACGGGTCATGAAGCATCTGATGCAAAAATAAAATTATGAAAAAGTGTTGTACTTTTTTTCTACGAACCTTTTTAGGGTGATTGGTTGAAAAATCTCAAAAAATCAGAAAACACGACATAACTCGGAAACCGTAAAAAATCGCGGAACATACATGGGGGTGATTCGGATACCCCATGACACGAGGAATCCAAATTTTCCTTTTGGACGTCAATCGACGGGCCACCCTGTATAACTAAATACAATATATATTTATATAAATTATTTTTTATGTATGTATATTTATCGAATATAATGTGTAGGTTTACACTTATATATTTATTGTTTTTTGAAGTTTGAATGACTATCCTGCCTTCTTGCTATCACTTCTCTCTCTGTGGGGTCTGCAGGAAGAAATTTATTTTAGAAATATGCTGTACCTTTCGTATAACTTCTCTTTTTTTTCTGTCTCTATGTACTATCATCTTTCAATAAAATAAATTAATTAATTATAACTGTCACTGTCATTGTCAAAGATCAGAACAAGACGGCAGGATGTTTAATCGATCATTAACGTAATGAGCAGTTTTTGCAACTACATATTACTTTTTATGACTTTTGTTTACAGATCCTGAGTACATCGTGGTCTTACTTCGCACTCCTTCGCACAGTTTATTCATCGCCTCGCCCTTAAATTACCATAAATAAGGTCCACTTATTTCAAGTGCTAGGTATTACACATTGTTACTGGCTAGTAGATGCCATTAGATGCACATTGGAATAAATTATTAGTGAAGTACAAGCATTTTCTTTTATTCCTTTTGATTTTAGTGATTTGGTGCCTTTATGGCATGCCTTTATTTATAGATAGCTCTTTTGAAATATGTATTAATTTTATTGTATGTTTCTGTGTTTAAGCCTGAGATTTGTAAAACTTAAATTGAAGAGCAACCCTACAGAGTTTCTTGTAAGGTCCTTCTCTTGGGAAAACTGCACTCTTGCGAATCTAGCATTAACTTTAAAAAATGACCCGTCCTAAGTGTTGTCAAAACCTACAGGATTAAATGAATTTTCATTTCATTTCATATGATTGGATGTTTGATGTAGAAAAGGCTAACACTCATAATTTCAAAGTTACGAAAACGTACCAAAATCGATTGTTCTTTTTACAAATTCATAAAATGGTACAACCAGTAAATCAAAACGTCAAAGCGCAGAAGCAAACTCGAAATGCGTAAAAACTCTATAAATATGGTGGTAGCTTTTTTATACGCAATCGGGTTAAGGTCTCATTCATATGCAACCTCTTCGATGGACATTATCTACATAAACTCATACATAATACCTACTTTACTGCATTATCATATAAATCAATAAATCCATAAAATGTCTCGTACAAAGTATAGTAAAATAAAGTGGAATATTATAACAATTAGAGGTATATTGTAAATATCCATTTGGTAATATAATAATAAAATTATAAGTATCTATTAAACAGTCTAAGTAGTTAAATAACGTTGAAAAGTTACATACTTACTTATATGAATTCCTTCTGATAAGACGTAATACCTAGATATTTTTTTAACATCTCCTTAAAAAATATCGTATTTTCCATTACTTTACTCTACCTTTTATTCCATTGGCATTATCATGAAAGGGATATGGAAAATCTCGTCACTAACGAAGTAATTTTTTTTCTATTGTATGTCGGTTAAACTGACTAGATGTGTTGAAACATTATTATAGTATATACTTTAACATCTACTTACATGTACCGCATCTATGACAATAAATATTCTATAACTTTTATGGTGGCATCTCGTTCCAAAATCAAAATGAAAAATATATTTATTTCATGAGCACAAAAAACGCTCTTGAAACCGTTACATTATTATACTTATATGTTCAATTTTTAAAGCTAGCGCTAGATTCGCAAGGTGCAGTTTCCCCAGAAAAGAACCTCCCAATTGCGTAGTCTTTGTTTTGGAACGAGTTGGTCAGTCGTCGACTCGACAGAACTTCTACCATTGCCTCCTTCTTATTTGAAGGTCAAATGTATTTACCTCTGAATATTTAATTCCTTTGCCTGCACAAAACCTAGCTGCGGGGCACGTTTAAAAAACCCAGAATTATACCAAATTACGAGCTAACTATACTATGGCGTGTTGTGTATGAATTCAGTTTGACTCTACTCTACCTACTTTATGGAGAAAGACAGAAGGATCTACAGTAGTAGTTTATAGGTGATATAATCAGCAAAAAAAAAATGAAATAAGGTAAGTAAGTAAATATTAATAAAGGTATAAAATAAATAAGTCGTGCTTATTATGTGTTACTATGTAGGTAAGTAAATTTTAAGTATATTTAATGTTTTTACTGTTTACTCCATAAATAAGTCACTCGTGCGTGAAATTTACTACTTATGTACTTAGCTATTTAAAAAATATCTTTGATTAAAAAAACCCATCAAACAACATACATTATTAAAGGTATAGTAAAAAGTCCTTTTTATCTACTCTTCAATAAATAAACATGTTTCATCAATTTTTCAGCGAGTAGGTACAAATATTCCAACTACAAAAATAGTGTGTGGGCGTTCTTGTTACCGAAGTAACACACATTGCCTCAGGTAGGCAGAGGGAAGAAATTCACACAGCCAAGACGTATTTATAAAAAAAAATGGTCGTCTCTTCTAAGAATTTGCTCCTAGCGGCCTTTTTTTGTCGTTATACCCAACCACTTTCCTTTTACTGATTTTTTTTCTAAAATATACTCACAATATTCGACTCTATGAGTTTTGAAATAGGAAACCTTTATTTTCTTACACAAATTTTCGGTTTATCGAAAAAAAGAAATTCGTGTTTCAGTTTTCTGTGAATTGTAATAATAAGGTTTGATTTTAAGAAGTGCACGATATAATAGATAGGTACCTAGAAGCTACGTACTTGATCATTTTTTGTCATCTGTGTGTTTTTTTAGAACTCTACATTAACCGAAGCTCATACTTTTACAGTAAGAATAATTAGATATGTAATTACCTACTTCCCCTAAATTGATAACACCTACATGACAGTTGTCACTGGTACAAGGTGTTGTTAAACCTGTCTAAAATTCAGAAGAGGTCCAACTAAATGATCATTATAATTAATAAGAATATAGGGCTGGCTTCTTCACTCATCACTCCGGAATCTAGCACAAGAAACAAAACATTTTCTTATTGTGCGATTCGCTCAATGTTTTGATTTGAAAAGGGACTCTACATTTATTCGACTCTACAAGTCTTCATAGAACTACGAGGTAGGTATATTTTCAACTAGCGTCATCTAGTGGGGAGCAGAAGTTTCAAGTCGGTAAAGAAGTTCCTTTGCAAAATGGCGATACCGCCATACTGTTTTACCGACACATTGACTATCTGTCATGGCGAATATTAGTGTACTTTGGTGCACAATAAAATAATAAATAATGATTCTCAGAAGGAATATCCTAATATTTTGCATAGGAAACTATTTTAATCGCTCAAAAGTATCATGATTATAGTGTGTTATAGTTGTAGTTAGGCTTGGAGTGTGTGAAAGTGAAAAATGGACAAGAAAAATGCTATACGGAGAGCCAAGAGGCCTTCCAAAGTGCTGGAAGAAAATTATTGGGACTGCAGTGTTTGTACGTACAGAAATAATGCTGAGGCGTTCAAGTGCTCCATGTGTGACGTTAGAAAAGGTAATTTTAATGTTATATTCGCGACTTAGATAGCCTTTTGCGAGATCGTGGCAATAACTGCTGTGCATAACTAAATTACCACTGAAAAGGTAATTTAAGTCGAAGTGCTTAGATATGTACTTTCTCTAAGAATATAGATTTTCAAGAGCACTTGATTTGCAATTCGTTTAATAAGTACCTACCAGATAATTATGTAGGTAGGTATTTTGTAAAAGTGGTTTTGTTTCTAAATTTTAAAAATATCTGTCTTATCGATCATCATGGCCTTTTTTCAAATGAGTTAACACGTTTTGCAATGTGTGTTGCATTGTTACGACGAATGAATCATAGCGAAAACCGCAAGAATGTCCAGTCATTGGCAGGCAACCATTTTTGTTGATTATCATTTGCTTGCAATAATTTTTTAATGGTCATCCGACATCAGATAACACTTCTATTAAACTGCGACAACTAGCATACGATAAAGTTTCAATTTTTCATAAAACAATTGCATTAGGTTAATGTAAACAAACGAAATTGACAAGAGATCCCATCGTAAAATTAGTACCGAAATAGCCCGCCTTCTATCTGGCGCTAGTGTCGCGCGCTATCCGACCGGTTTCAAAAGTAGTTGCGTAAAGAAACAATGCTGTCGCTAACGGGTTTTCGATTTGGGCGGATAGTAACCGTTGACCCTTGAGCTACTTTGTACCTGTCTAGTTATTGTAGTATGTAGCTGTACGTACATATCAAATCTATCTTGTAAAGGGATAATAATCATAATTTGTAGGTTTATTGATTGAACGTACGTATCGTATTGTAGGTATAGGAATATC
Source organism: Anarsia innoxiella (assembly GCA_947563765.1). NCBI lineage: Eukaryota > Metazoa > Arthropoda > Insecta > Lepidoptera > Gelechiidae > Anarsia > Anarsia innoxiella. The sequence continues at coordinate 2,427,616 of OX387413.1, forward strand.
AGCATTAACGCATCGAATATTATTCATATTTATATAACTAAACTAGACTAGATAAGTACCAATAACAATATTTCCTCATCTTATTTGACTTGTTATTTTATTTAGAAGTTTGCCTTTCGACCTGGGTACCAATTCTCTTAAATTAAGTTAAGCGACCATACTATAACCAACAGATAAATATTCTACAGCAATAGGTCACAAATTTGGTATTCTCTTATGTGCCACGAAATAGTCGATTAGTAGTCTCTAGAGGGCTTTGTCATTCATTTGTCTTTGCGAATGATTTAGTTGTCGATGTTGCCAATATTTAATAAAATTATTGTTCGAAGAAATTGATCAACCGATTGATAGATTTTTTTCGACCTAGAATAAGCTTAGACATACTTTAAAATACAGAATATTTATTTCTATAAGATTTACATGCATTTTTTGCATAAATTGCACGTTAATTTTCGAAAAAAACACCGAAATAGTGTTTGGGTGACCGAACGACTGAACGACGGACGACCGAACGAAATGCCATTAGAGAACAACTGTCAAATAGCGAAGAGAATACCGTTTGGAACTGCCACTCATGTGACATTGCGGAGTAGAATACCAAATAAAGCGTAAAGTAATAAAATGTACGGCCGATCGCTGTCCACTGTCAACTTATCTGTTAAGAGAATACCAAAATGTGTCATTTCATACAATTCACATTCTAGAGAGACACTATTTTTCATTTGGTAATTAAGAGAATACGGGCCCAGCAATGGGACACAGACGTAAGGAAGATTTTAGACATCTGGCCTATCTGTACCTATCTTCATTTTAAGCTAAGAAACTTGGAATTGCCATAAATGCCACATTTTATGGCTTAATTTGTAACATTAGATGTAATTCACATTATTAGATAATATTACGTACCTATATATCAGCTTTAATGAAGGTCAAACGTAAGCTAGATTTATTGCAGTCCTTAAGCTAAGCTCGCGAAAATAAGGTCCTTAAGAATAGGTACCTATAAATCCTAGTTTAATATTGTGCCTCAGCATATAAGCTTATAAGTATAAATACTCGTGATTGAAGTAGAGACACATTTATTAAAATCACATAACCATTGTGGTCTTGTTTAAATAGTATACCCACCTACTCGCCAATAGAATGCATAGATTCGATTCCCGTTGACTTGAAAAGGTTAACTAATTGTGATGTAAAAGCTTTTCTATATTACGGTAGTCAAAGCAACACCCATTGCGCTTTTTTGCGGTGACATTTTAATTTGATTAAGTGCTACGAGTAGGTTCAGTTTAGAAGCATAAACCTTTTTATTTAACTCGAAATAGGTGCCTTACAACCATTAACCGGGCATCGAGCAAAACTCGACCTATATTATCATATCATTTGAAAAAATTAAAACTCTGGTAACCCCGCACCGCACTATGCGGTCAGCTGGAATGCGGTTAGCCGGACGGCTGACCGCAATCAAAAATTTGCACGATAACATATTTTTTATCCGCACTGCGATGCGGCTGCGGCTAAAACTGCAGTTTACCGGACGGCTGACCGCATTCCGGCTAACCGCATAGTGCGGGGGGGCGGTAAACTTAATCACTCGAGCTAATTTATCATCTATCACCCTCGGTCGCCCCTAGGCACATCAACCCGCAAGCCCAGAATCAACCCAGCGCTGGTGGCGGCCCAGGCTGCCGGCACCGCGCCCACAAGCTCCCAGAAACGGCCTCGTTCAGCCAACTCTTTCAAAAAGAAGCGCCGACATCCGCCGCGACTTAGCAACGTCGATCGCAGTTCGGCGCAGACCAGAGAGGTAAGGAGGAATAAAGATAGATATCATAGATTGATAGATTATAGAAATGCTAGAATCTGCCCGCGACTTATCGTGATATGTTGGAAAAAATATGATATCTTAAAATAATAATATAGCCTATACGTTATTCAGATGTGCAAACTACAATATAGCCAAGTTTCATTAAAATCCTTTCTGAAGATTTTGTGTGAAAGAGTAACAAACATCCATCCATCGGCATATATTAGTGGGATTGGTTCCATATCCGATATATTGATGCTGAGCTCGAATCAAACATAACTTTCTTCAACAGGTAACTGTAAGCGGCGTTACTGTAGTCATAACAGAGTATAAGCCGAAGAAATCAGTCTCCACAAGCTCCAGCGACGTCGAATCCTCGAACGACGCGAGACCTTAACCCCCAATTGCAGAAAACACTCGTTAAGTTACCCATTATCCATCGCGCCGTCTTACTCTGATCTTTGACTATGACAGTGACAGCTGTAGGTGGAGGTGTTAGCATAATGACTTATCCTGCAACGAGATTGTTAGTCTTTCTTTGATTAGTTGTGTAAAAATGCTCGGAATTGCTGAAACGTTGCAATGTGACTTAAGTGGGATTTAAAATTTATTTTAAAATTATATTTCAAGTTTCCCTTTAAATGACCAATTTCCACCGAAAAGTGATCTCAAACAGCAAAAAACACTTTGGCGAAAGAAATAAAATAATTTTAATTTTAAAGAAATACGACTTAGTTTTGAGTTATAGAATATTGGAAAGTAAACGATAGATACTTTTTTGCAATAGTTAACTTGAGACTAGACTTGTATTCGCTCGTAAAAACTCGGGTCCCAATTTAATTCACTACTGGAATAACAAAGATACCGAATAACTAGTATAATTTCGCAAAATGGGGGCTCTTTTTTCGACCAATTGCGAAAAAATTCATGAATGATAGATAAGCGTAGATGTATTAATGTCTGGAAAGGTTATTTATATATTTGGCGATAGCTTTTCATTCTGTTTGAAAGAACGAAGACTGATAGATAGGGAAGAAAACTTTATGACGAAAGCATCACTCGGGTGAAAAGTTCTCGCAAAATCTTGAAAAGTGTCACTGGAACTGTAAAGTAGGCAATTAATTTCTTACTTCTAGCTCAATTATTATTTCTGTCTATTCAATATCTTCTTAAGCGATTTAAAATACGTTAATTTGGATTTCAATAACCATCTCGAAACTAGGTAACTACGTGTTTTCAATCGTTTAATTAATTTAAGTTGTCGCTCAGACAAAATGTGTATCGATGTTTCTAAATGTAATTAAATTAGTAATTTCTAGTTTTATTTGTAAATGTATTCATTAATGGATGGCTTTTGATTGTACATTTTTATTTTAGTAATTTATTGCTTGCGTGTATCAATAGGTAGAGCGTTTTAATTTTGTCAATGACACACAGTTTAAACACCCAAGATTTTGATTAATATTTTGTAATAGGCAGTATTGGTTTATTTGGTAGATTTACCCGTTTCACCATTTCCAGATAAAAATCTGACAGATATTTTTATCTGCTACTTAAACGTCATGTTTTATTAAATAGACACGGTTTTTTCTGGTAGTTTAATTTTATCTGTAGGTGTAAAACGGACACTAGATAATATTATTATAAAATCTTTATTAGCTTTTGGGAGTCCACTACTGGGCTTCTCCTCAAAGACTGCCCATTATACAACCTTATTAACTACATATTTAGTTATATGTGCTTTAACATTAATCATGTTAGATTTCTCCACGCGGCTATAAAGATTTGTAGTGAGTAAGGGTACATCCCGATACATTTTTTCGAGGTGTGTTCACAGTAATACAAATTACAATTTTATCTTCGTTTAAAAAAAGACTGTTTTCGCAACTAACTACTCCTCATTTATCTACACAAGTTCATTTACCAATAAATCAATACTACTTAATTACGTTACGACTAATTTCGAGTACCTATGTATTGTAAAAAGTTAGTACACCTAAGTTACCAACAGTGTCTAAAATAACCCTCTCTCGAGTTCCATGCGTTGTCTAAGTATTTATTCTAGGTTAAAGTTTTAATTACTAAATGTGGAAATCTTTTTAATTTTTCGACGATAAAATGTCTTTTAATTTATTAATTCTTTAATTACTAAATAGGCAAAAATAAATAATTTTACGTATAAAACTTGGAAACGGTTTTATAAGTAAATTCTTGATTATTTCAGTTGTTCAAGATCTTTGTATATGAAATACACATTGTGCGTTCATTACTTCCATGTGTGTTTTCTTTTTCTCTTGTTTCTGTTATGTTAAATAAAGATGGACTATGCCTAAATAAGTAGTGGTAAAAGTACAGGTAGGTATGCTAAATTAACCTATTCAGCCGCATAAGTATAAAAATTACTTAAAGTTAGATATTTTGACTTAAACATTAAGTATGTTGATATGCCGAAAATCTTAAGTAAAGTCCATCTTTGTTTTGTATCAGTAAATTGTAAATGTTATTTATTTCTAAGCAATGTACTGTATATAAAGGAAGTGTAAGAAACGTTTGTTTTTTTAATTGTAGCCTATACGGCATACCTAGTTTAAAAACGAAACTCAAAAAAAAAGAAACATAAAAATTCAAAAATCGCGTAAAAAATTCCCAAACGATAAAATCGCCCGCCATTTTCCATCAACATGGCAATTTCTACGTAATTCTTTTTGTTCGGGCTTTAACGTTTTTTTGTATCGCGTGCGATGTGACAGACAGACAGACAGCGCAATTTATATTATACTTGCTTATCTGTAATCTAGACACGACACGGCACCCGTCACTGGCTATGGGAAGCTAACCTGTAATTCTACTGTATAGATAGATACCTACGCTATAAAATGAGAGAATTTAAATAGACGCAGATATTTTATGTTATAAAGAGTTGGCGCCACTAAATCTGACAGCTTAGGTTCCTAGTTCCTAATTAAGTAAATTGGGCTTTTATTAGATAGGTAGGTAACAGATTTTGACATCACAAAACACATTTCATAATAAAATGTGAGTAGATAGTTAGATACAAAACTAAAAAATACCTATGAAACCATCTAAACATAAATAATTGTTAAAACCATTTTGTTTTTTAAATTTTGTAGTGGTTTCCGGAGTGATTTAAATTATTTAGAAATAAAAAAACACATCTATCCAAGTAGATGGGTAGGTAAGTACCTCCTTATTCCTTCTGCAACTTAAATAAAAATCTTTGCCAAAAACAAATGCTCAGGACACCTAACACCCTGTATTTTGACGTGGCAACCCTTTCTGCAGTAAATTTTCCATTCACTGATAGAAAGCATCGATTTTAAATGCACCAACCGTTGGAGGAAGTGCAATTATGTGTAATTATAGTATACACGGAAGGGTTCCATATTTAAAATTGTTTTTCGTTAATTTTCAAGATAGTGATCTGGCGGCTCTACATTGGCTAGCACGTTGGCTGATGTATGGCCAACGCGTGGACATTGCGACCACATTCACGTCATAACGTCATCAGTCTGATGATCTACGTTTATTAATTAACACTAAAGTTGTTTTAATCACAAAGATATTAGGCCAATATGTAGCCAACAGTCCAATAGGTATACGTATTTGGTAGGCCAAAGTGCTCTCAAACCTCCGCTCTACATGATGGCCAATATTGGCTCAAGTTGGCTATCGTGTAGAGCCGGGTAACGGTTGAACGATTTGGCGCGACCACGCGCGACGTGGAATTAATGTGAGGGTAAAGGTGTTTATAATATTCCTAATAAGTAATAAGAATTACTTCAAAAAGTTTTAATACGGTAGGTACTCGGTATCTTACTTAGACTTACTACCTAGAAGGTAGGTAGTAGGTCTTGTCTTACTAGGTAGGGTAAAATAAGTATTACCTAAGTATTTAGTTTCATAAACCTACTCGAATAACAAAATAAGTACCTAGTAGGAACTTATCTATCTACGTTTGGTTGTTATCAGGCATGGGTACTTACTATTTAGCTTCCTGTAGCAGTTTGCGGTAGGTAGGTAGGTAATAGGTTACATATAGATACCTACATACAGTAGGTAAGTACATAGGTAAGTAGGTAGATCTAAAAGCGGAACGAAATCTAAAAAATCAACCAATTTCGTTTGGAAAAAAGAAAATAATTTCGTATCTACTGTTGTGTAGGTATGTCTAAGTAAATAATAAATAAAATCTACTTATTTATTACCAAAAAGTAAGTAGGTACCTACATATTTACATATTATAGCTTGCCCACGAATATCTATGTAGGTATGTTCATGTTACCAAACTTATATCTATCTCTGTCTGTTCCTTTTTTCTTGTTTTAATGTTTTTTTTTTTAAATTAATTTAGCATAAGGTGCTATTTTATGTTTTTGTTAATAATGTCCTACTGTAACTGAACTGGGAATAAATGATTTACTTACTTACTTACTTACTTACTTAGCACAGCTTTTCAAACACTTACCTATCTTCTAAAATATTAAAAAGGTTTCGCGAGCTTATACCTAAAGCTATTCAGTCGGAAATTATACGCATCCGGGAGGTTTGTTTGTAATAAGCTCCCTCCCTCCCTCCCTGTCGGAGGGCCATTTTTCACTCTACTCATTACTAGCAACCCTTTGCAATTTCACCCCCGTGCCTGCAGGCTACTGGCGTAGGTATTGAAGGTACGTACTTACTTATTTAATATATACCTATACCTAAGTATACCTACATGTTAAAAGTAGGTAGGTACAAATCTTTAGTTCTATATTTTTAATCACAGATGGAATAAATTAGGTATATGTACCTATATCTATGTTAAGTTTAAGAAAAGCTACCTATAGTTTAATTAACGTACGCATTTATCGTCATATGTTGGGAAAAAAATCATGATATCTAAAAAAAAATTACAGTCCACGGGAGTGTCTGATGTGCAAGCTACAATATTGCCAAGTTTCATTAAAATCTGTTCAGTAGTTTAAGCGTGACAGAGTAACAAACATCCTCACATCCATCCATCCATGCATCGGCACAAACATTGACATTATTATAATATTGGTAGGATATAAACATAAGCTTATCCCTTCTCCTCCACTCTTAAAAAAATAGGTTTATGGTCACACTGACATGAGATTAACGATTCCTAAAAGTTAATCGACTTTCATGCAATTTGTCGTAAATCAGCAATATTTTTTACAACCATTATAAGTAGGTACTTAGGTACATATAGCCTACAAAACTTAAATTGGGACTCCATTTCTAAAAGGGCTTGTCGTGCTGGAGTGTCGAGTTGAAAAGATACTCTTGTCCTGTCAATTTTCATAAACGCTTCAAAAGTATGTCATATAAAGGTACCTACAGAATGTTTTCCTCTCGATGACGAAAATCATGGGTGTATTGTATAATAATATGTTACTGTAAAAGTTCGAACTAAGATTTTCCAGTAAAACCTAAGATTTACCGAAAAAGTTCAAACTAAGGAAATAAAAAAAATCTAACGATTTACTAAGTTATTAACTAAGTTCAAACTAAGGAAATAAAAAAAAATCTAACGATTTACTAAGTTATTAACTAAGTTCAAACTAAGGAAATAAAAAAAAATCTAACGATTTACTAAGTTTGAACTTTTACAGTAGGTAACTTAATGATAGAAGGGAACACCGTTCAGTTTCAAGAAAAGATTACGTCTCTTGTTCGTCACAGAGGTTAAAAAACACATTGTACAATGAAATGACATACTTTCGAATGGAGGGAAACGAGACTGTATGCTGTGTAAGTAAATACTTATGTCTAAAATAGATTTAAAAAAAAAATAGTAGGTAGGTACCTACACTGTATGGTTATGTAAGTACTACCTACCTACCTATATTTTTATTTTTATCGCTTATGAGGTCAAAATAAAAACATCGGCGTGTCAAATTTCGTACACTAACTACTGAACGGAGAGTGGTTACTAAAAATATGAAATATTAAGGTTTTTGGACTATACTTGTATGTACTTGTTGGTAGAATTTGCAGAAAATCCACTATGGATACCCTCCGTCTCGGAGAAAGACGGCGGGTTATGCCGGACTCCCACCGGCTAAAACCCCACGGTGTTCCTTCTTGTCGCTTCAAGACAGACTTGCGTAGGTATACTTCCGCGGCCCCGTCGGCGATGTGTCCGAACTAGGAACCCAACTCAGGCTTACACCTGTGCCGAATATAATACCTAGATACATACCTATTAGCAATTCCATTCGTGGATATAATGAGGCGACTGATGAATGTGGATGTAGGAAAAGACGTGTGTTTGGATCGTAGCAAGTGGAGGGAAGTGGTAGCTGCCTACCTCGATGGGAGGCAGGTGTAACAGATATGTAAGAATGTATTTCACTCGTTTAAAATCACTGTCAAATCACTCAACTGCGGAAAAGTGTCATAATTTTCATACGCAGTTCACCCAGTTGAGTGATTTTTACAGTGGTTTTATCAATCAAACGTCTCCTAGCCATATACCCTCTTATTACAAAACGAGTTTTAAAGATAGTCCTAGGACTAATATGTCATTTTTTGACGTTTTTTCTATAGCCGAAACGTCATTCATCTGAGTTTATATTGACTATAAAAGAAACTCGTTTTGTAACAAGGAGGATGAAGTTTAGCACTAGAAACAAAATCTCAAATCATCTGTGGCCCAAGTCTGCTCATTTACAAAATCCTCAGTTGTGTGTCAGTCAATGAGAGAGTCAATGTCATTTTTTGACACATTTTGTCGCAATCAGTGTACGTACAGTGCTACTAAGTTACTGTGAAACGGCAGTTATAAGAACTACAGCCACTAATATCGAAATGTCAAAATCCAGAACTGCTACTTAGTAGATCTGTAAGCCATTGTTTAGCAGAATACCGTGTCAAAAATGCCATTGACGCAGCCGATACACAACTGAGTCTACCCCTGAACAGAGTATCGTCCAAGGCGTCGCGAGCCCATAAAATTATTTACGAACTTACCTGCGCGTTTAACGAGCCGCCCTAAAGTGAAAAGTGTTTTTATGATCAGTTAACGGCCGCCGGTAACTGCCACCACTGACTCATTCTCTTTTCAGTATTGATACATACACAAAGTATATTTTGACAAGTTGTATCAATAAACTTTATACTTATTATGTAGCCAGTTTTAATTAACTAGACAGCACGCGACTTCGTTCGCATTTATCATAATGTCTTGGAAAAAAATCATGACATCTACCAATATTACCAAGTTTCATCAAGATCTGTTAAGTGTTTCTTGCGAGTTACAAACATCCATCGACTCAAACATTGACATTAGAAGGATTGTTGCTACTGTAAAGTTTATCATGCTGCTAGTATAACAGAACATAATATGAACTTTTTTAATCTTACCATCATTACCTGTACTATGTTTATTCAAATAAACACTTTGACTTAAAGAAAGGAAACTATGAAGTACTTAGTCTGTGAAAAGTACGCGATCGATTGGTAAGTACCTACTTAAATCATCATTAAAAAGAGCGTCGCTCTTGTCGGTGTAGTCTTCGCCACTCTGCTCTATTTTCTGCCGTCTGTTTGAGCATCTGATACAACTTGTATTCCCTCTTTTATTTGATCTATGAACATTTTGACTTTAAAACTAAGTAGCATATTATACCAATACGTGTGTAGAAAAAAGTTAGCCAAGAGGCAAAGTCAAGAATAACCTAACCTAACCTAACCTACCCTCAACCGACGTGCATGTATGAGGCGACTGATGAATGTGGACGATACGAAAGAGGTGTGTTTGGATCATAACAAGTGGTGGGATGTCGTCTCTGCCTACCCTGATGGGAAAGAGGCGTGACAGATTGTTTGTATGTAATTAGGTATGTAAAGAAGTTGTTTGTTATACTTACTGCTGGGTAGCAATTCCGCTAAATTAAGTTAAGCGACCAAACTATAGCCAACAGATAAACATTCGACAGCAATATGTCACAAATTTGGTATTCTCTTAAGTGCCACGATTAATAGTCGATTAGTAGTCTGTAGAGGGTTTTGTCTACTGTCAAATAGCGAAGAGAATACCGTTTGGAACTGCCACTCATGTGACATTGCGGAGTAGAATACCGATTATAGCGTAAAGTAATAAAATGTACGGCCGATCGCTGTCCACTGTCAACTTATTTGTTAAGAGATTACCAAAATGTGTTAATTCATACAATTCACATTCTAGAGAGACACCATTTTTCATTTGGTAATTAGAAGAATACGGCCCCAGGACTGACGACCAGGGGCCCAAGTCTGCTAATTTAAAATAGCTTAAGTTGTGTGTCCGTAGAGTGTGGATGGCATTTGTTGACACATTTGGTATACTGCTAAACATGGCAATTACACTGATTGCGACCAAATGTGTCAAAAATGCCATTGACGAGAATATTGTAAATTAGCAGACTTGGAGCCTTGTGGAGATCCTTGGATCCTTGGAGGCTTTTGTCGAGCTGTGGAAGTCCATATGTTGACACAACAACAACACCGAGTCTACTTCGAGTCGTACTTATTAGGTAGGTACTTACTTCTGAGAATAACTAAACCTAGTGAATTAAAAAACTAGGACCACAACGATCTCTGGGCAATCACAGCTACCCAATGGCAACCAACAGCCAAAAGACCTCGCGGCAGACCACGAAAAAGGTGGCGAGATGAGCTGGACGCCTTCTTGGATATCTGGGCAGAGGCGGCCCAGGATAGGGAATCATGGAAGAAGAGGAGAGAGGCCTTTGTCCAGCAGTGGAACAGCAGAAAGATAAGATAAGATAAGAAGGACCACCAAAAAATGCCAATAAAACCTAAGCTTAAACATGTTGAAGCAAACCTAAACACGAGTATTTCAAGCGTTATGCAAAAATTTAAGGGAAATAAAGAAGGGAATAAATAAAATAATAAAAAAATATAAATCCAGTCTTTTTGTTGCCCTACCGACGGGCTTGGGGAAAAAGCGTTCGCTCTAGACGTGCCACGGTACTCGGATACAAGGGGGCTACTGGAAAATTTGACACATTTATTCTATTTTTACCAGACTGCGCCAGAAGGAGGATTATGTTTTTCGAGAGTATGTTATGTATGTTTGTATAATTCTTTGGCAGGCCCTACAGCCTAAACGGCTTGATGGATTTTAGCTTGAGAGGTGTCGTTAGATTCGCATTTACAGTGAGACCGACACTGGGTACAACTTACATCGAAATAAAAAAATGTATTTCTTAAACGCAGTTGGATTTTATTTTTAAATGAAAAGGTTAGTTTATTAATTTATTTTTTTATAAACTTAATACCTTTGAATAGATAAGACTAGCTACTACTGCAGTTGTAGCTACTGCTAGTCTATCCATAGGTAGTTTACTTAAATAAATGTAAAATTAAACTTAGAAATGTGGCATCACCTACAGTCCCCTGTTTTTGGTAGATAACGGGCATGACCAAAAATCAAGCAGCTTTTGTTTCTTTGTTTTTTTTTTTAAATTCACCTAACAACATAGTAAAAAGAAAACTTAGCTACAATATTGCCAAATTTCATCAAAATCTTTTCAGTATTTGCGTGAAAGCGTAACAAACATCCATCCAGTCATCCATCCATCGGCACAAACATTGACATTTATGATATTAGCAGGATAATCTATCGTGTAGGAATAGTAAGAGGAGAGCGTGGAGCAGTTGCGTCCTTCTATTCGCCGCGCGCAATATTTCAAAGTGGGCAAAAGTACATTCGCGCTATAAGTATGTAGGCACATCGTGGGCCGGCTTAATGCTTGATGCACACTGAAAGCTATGGTTTATGTTTTTTTTTACTTAGATTAAATAAATAGGCAGGTTTGTTATGATAACCTAATATTTTGGTTCAGTTAAAAAGCCAGTTTTTTTAAAGTATTGTAGCTAACTAAGTACCTATATACTTTCTTAAAATTTTGCTTTGGTTATCACTTGCATTTTTAGTTTTTTGTCTTTTATGTTTTTTTTCTTACTTTAGGAAAAGACGTCCCGGAAAATCTTAAATGTATACCTACCTTTCTACAGCTTCGGTACCTACCTAGTATTTGGTAGTCTTGGGTGTTTTTACTTTCAGATAAAGTATCCGAAAATTAAAAAACCTAAAATAATTATTTAAATAACGATTTTTTTAAGAGACTGGGATTATTTTGTCCCTCTTCGCTAGACTTTTATTATGATTTCAATCAAATATTAAGAGAAAAAGAGTTAAGTACCTACCTAATAAAAAGTTTCGTGAAAACATGGGGACGCAGTGATAAATTCCCTTCTTTTCTAAATTCTGCATTAACTAATCAGTTCTTAATAATAACATCGACAGAAAACCAGGGCAAATCTGCCAATTCACAATATTCTAATCTCAGTCGCAATCAGCGAGAGCCATTGTTTAGAAGAATATCAATGTGTCAATTATTAGGTATTTTTTAATCCTGTATGATGCGTTTGACATCATATAAGACGGGTTATTTTTGAAGTAAGATAATGCAAGAGTACAGGGTACCAATTCCGCTAAATTGAGTTAGGCGACCAAACTATAGCCACCAGATTAACATTCTACAGCAATAGGTCACAAATTTGGTATTCTCTTAAGTGCCACGATTAATAGTCGATTAGTAGTCTCTAGAGGGCTTTGTCTTTCATTTATCCTTAACGAGGGATTTAGTTGTCGATGTTGCCAATATTTAATAAAATTTATTGTTTGAAGAAATTGATTAACCGATTGATTGATTTTTTCGACCTAGAATAAGGTTATACATACTTTAAAATACAGAATATTTATTTCTATAAGATTTACATGCATTTTTTGCATAAATTGCACGTTAATTTTCGAAAAAACACCGAAATAGTGTTTGGGTGACCGAACGACTGAACGCCGAACGACCGAACGAAATACCATTAGAGAACAACTGTCAAATAGCGAAGAGAATACCGTTTAGAATTGCCACTCATGTGACATTGCGGAGTAGAATACCGATTATAGCGTAAAGTAGTAAAATGTACGGCCGATCGCTGTCCACTGTCAACTTATCTGTTAAGAGAATACCAAAATGGGTAAAATCATACAATTCACATTCTAGAGAGACACCATTTTTCATTTGGTAATTAGAAGAATACGGGCCCTGTTTTCCTCACAGAAGAAGTTAGCAAGAAACTGTTTTGAGTTGCTCTTTTCAAACTACTTACGACCTACATCTATCGTAGAGTAGTTTGTGTGATTGGTTAATTGTGAAAACCTAAATATGATCAAATAAGGTTGAAATTACAAGTTGGAAATACTATTCAACTTCACTTCACGTTCATCATACTAACGAAGTTCGTGAGAATTGCGAAAAAAATGGCGTCTGACAGTTTTATTCTTAATTCAAACATGTATACTGGATCACAAGTTTTACGAGTAGAGTAGCACAGTCGACCGTCGTGCAAGACAGAGACAGAGAATAAGACGAAGGGTTGCTCGGAGACCCAACAAGAACCGAGTTTCTTGCTCCCCTCGCTCGAACACACAAATACCGTTCACGATAGACGCGCACGCCCATAAAGTAGGGCATTTAAATTCCGAGCCAGAGAGATAAGGAATTTATTTCGAAGCGGTTTATTTGTCATGAAAAATACAATTTTAGAATAAAAGTTTTACATCAAAAAATCCGTTATTTTTTGCTGACTTTGTTAGTGAAAGAATGATGGTTCTAAGTATAATACTTTAGGAGATATTAGTATCTATTTTCTAGACTAGAGGTAGAAATATTCCGTGTCTCTAACTTGGTACTTTATGGGAACTTCGTAACAATAGCAGTGAGGGGGGAGTTGCGCGCGCATGAAGTACGGAATACGCTTGTATGGACGGAGTGAGATAATAAACTGCGTACTTTATGAACGTTTTGCCCAGAGAGGATATGCCAAGATAACAGTAACTTTCGTACGGCCCTATACATATACGTGCATTATAATATACGTAGCTATAGGTAAGGATATTTTCTTGGATCTATTTTTATTTAAAATACGTTTTTAAAAATACCTATCAAGTGCTAATGTCGTCTGTTTTGAATAATTTTGATGGAAACGAGACTGTGATGTACCTAACTGAAAAAGAGCTTCTTTTTTTTGTAAGTATAAGACTGTATAAGCTGTCACTTAATAATATATTCTCTCGGCTCGGGATAGAGAATCGTGGAGAATGTGGAGAGGGGCCTTTGCCCAGCAGTGGGACACTGATAGCTAGATAAGATATTATGATCTTCAAGGGTTTATTTTGAAAGTGGATCTCTTAGTATTATTAATAAAATGCTGGTTTAGAGAGGATGATGTGTTGCTTCTAATTTGTACTGAAAAGAAATTTAGAAAATGCGCCGTGGTCGTGCTAGGAAGCACCACATTCTTTGCTAAAGAGAGAGCTGTCAAACAACTGTCACTACATATGTCAAACTCAAACTGTCAATATGATGTCCCCCAATATTTATTTATTTAATATTGTCATAAGGACGTGCCATACCGTCTGGATCGTGCCTTTTTGTATAAAATTTCTTATTGTTTGACGGGTCATCTACCAAGAAACTATGAAAAACTTGCGCCAACCTTGGCATACGCTGCCATAAACTCATTTGTACCTATATGAAAAAAAAATGGGCCCACTCCTTACATTCCTTCCTCATTGATATTGTGGCTCTACAATACAATTTCTGGTCTTAATCACTGTTTACTTACCTATAAATTATAAGTATCTAATTACTTAAATAAAAGGTCTCGCCGCAGACCATGGTAAAAGAAATGGGATGAGCTGGACAACTCCATGGATGTTTTTGCTGAGGCGGCTCGACGTTAAGAATCGTGGAGAAAGAGTGAGCCATTTGCCCAGCAGTGGGACACATCTCAATAAGTAGAACAATTTATTAATTACCGAGAATACTTACGTTTGTTCGGTTTTATTTATTTCAATTAAATATAGTACTTTACCCTACTTGCGGCTTGATTTTCAAAAATGTTTCGAACTTTAAAATGTAACACAAATGAGGTCTTTAAAAAAATAGAGTTATTCGTCATCTCGCACCCAAAAAAACTCGCACCAAAGCAAAGCAAAGCAAAAAAAGCAAAACCTGGGTGCGAGTTTTTTAGGTGCGAGATGACGAATAACTAAAAAAAAAATTTTGGTACCTACCATGGTTGGTACCTACCTACATAAATTGTTTCTCATACTAGTCAGTTGGGTCTGTCACGCTATTTTATGGTTAGACACAAAAAAAAAACATAAACTTAACCTTCTCCTCTCGATGTGCCTGCATTTAGCTCAATCACATACCTAGTTATTTTCCGGGTTGTCATTAAAAAAATAAATAATCTGTGCCTGAACCTAACCTATCCGAGACAAGGTGTCCCATTTTGGTTTTTATTTACGAAAACACCTTTATGAATATTGTTATTTATTGGAATGATTATGAGTTTCGACCATTAGTATCATTAGATACCTATTTAAAAATTACTAATAAAAATGACCTATGTTATTAATTATGATTATTCTTTTTCTTCTTCTATTCTTTTCTTCTATGATTATTCTTTTTGATTTTATATGATTGTGAACTTAAACTTACATTGTAAACGTACCTATGCATAGATACTAACGATTATTTTCTTCTGACTTTTATACTTTGTGATTTTATAGTTTTTTGAACTTAAAGAATGTACCATAACTTATAGATTTTAAACATAAGCATTATGATACGGACCCGCTGAAAACAAACGAACGATTGTTTTCTAAATTCAAAAAGTGTGACGTTCGGAAATGCACGTAGAGACGGCGACCACCTGTTTCCGGCGCGCGGCGAGCGACATCCGGCGCACAACGTTACGCATTACGTACGTCCGACAATACCCGCACTTCAAATTATACTTCTCCGGAATGAAATTAATCAACCAATAAAAAAAAAGTATTTAATTTTTCTCATATGAATAAAATAAATCAATAGATAGTAATTGCAAAAAGGGTCGTCAAAGCTATGACGTTTAATTATTTTGAAACTGTAGTTAATAATACATCGTTATCTAATTTATTGTCATTACTGACACAGGTAGCACTGAAATTAAGTTTCAATAGCTGACAATAGAAAAACTTAGGTAGGTAGGTATGTACCTACCTATAAATAATATATACTATCCACCATAAATGGAAATATTTTTTTCGGTAATTTGTTTTTTGTTCATTTGCTCTCTATTTTAAGAACCTTAAGTTACTTGACTAACAAGAAGAACGTACCGACTTGCTTCATAAAAATTATCATCAATCACACATAAACATTGTTTACAAAACAAAATACAAGCAAGTTGCTTGTAGTTCTACAGCTTTTGCCATCTAGCGGCGAGTAGCAGTACTAATTAAAAGCTTTATTTGATTGACGACAGATGTCGCAATTAGAGCACTGTTTGATTACCGACATCTAGTATAGAGTAGCTGCACTACGTATCTTAGTAGTACTTTAAAGTTTGCATAGATGGCGCTTATGAAGTAATTTAAAAGCCAAACTCCTGCAAATATTCAGGAGAAATATTATATGACCTACCACCACCATCTCTAAACGCAAAGTGATAGTGAAACAAAAACTTAAGTTTCAAATTGGTAAAAAGGTCATGTACAATATGCGACAATTGACATTATGCGACAAAGGAGTAAAAATAAAGAAAAATACAGACATTTCATCAATGTTTCTTTATTCTTTTAGTTCAATAATTTCTTTAATACTAGTGGAAACACCTGCTATTAAAATCAACAATCCGATGACCATAATGATAATGTTTCTAATTAGTTTGTATCTCATGGGCCCGTAGCCCGTGCTATGGGCGTAGTAGAGGCAAATATTTAATAAGGCCGGAAACACCATAGCTAAAAGAGATAGACAGAACGCGCCAAATAGAGCTATACAGGGTGCCAAGTTTGGAACCGCCACTGCTGCTAACCCTGAAAAAAGAAGTTGAAATAAAGTTAAATTATTCGCTGCAAACAACTCTCGGTAGATAGCACTGTCAGAAAATTTATAAAACGCCTAATTCCCTGTTTTCACCAACTAACTCCTAACGTAACGGGGGAACCCTTATGACCCCTTAATTTAACTAACGTCTGACATCAAAAGTAGTATCGTACTAAAGGTCTCATAAGTTAGGAGTTAGTAGGTAAAACTGGCATAAGTGTGCCTTTCCACCAGAGATATGCTATGCTACGTTGCTATGGATGCGTTTGATATGCACCAATCATGTTCAGACTGCCCTCATATTCAATGAATGTGATTGGTAGATAAACGCATCCATAGCAACGTAGCATAGCACATCTCTTCTGGTGGAAAGGCACGCTTAGGCTCATTGTCCACGTAACCGCACGTCATGCGCACGTTTTCGTTGATTAAATAATAAAGCTTGCCATTCGCGATTAGTTATTGCTTGCATCTTAATTTACAAACAATCTCAAATCTGTGTCCACGAAGCAGCAACATTGCGTCAATGTCGCGTTAGCCGTTTTGCCTGAACCTTTTAAGGCCAAGGACTCACAGAGCGGTTTTCACCCGCGCCGGCCGCGGTTGCGGGGCCGTAGCATTTTTAAAATACAGATATTTATGTAAAAAGCTCTGGGAGCCCTTAGCCTATCACATAACGATCTTCGAGACTTGCAAGCTATCTGAATCACCTATGCATATCGTAGATAGGAGGAGCGCGGCTAATTAAACATTTTGATAGCATTAAAATTTGGTCCCAATATTTCTGTCAATGAAATATTTATCTTACTAAAGTGTAAAGCTACGTACAAGGTAAAATGACGAGAACGACCCTCAGGCACCAGTCCATCATCACAACCCTTGAGGGGCTCGTGATTTTCTTTTTGCACTTTCTATAACAGATCTCGTAAGCCACAAAATTCTGAAGTGGAAACGACAAGAAGATTGCAATTGCAAATATTATTTTGGCCGCTTGAGCTTTTCTGTAACAAAATCAAACAAGGTAACAACTTGTCTGTTTTTCAATGGGAAAATGGATATTAATCGATGTAAACTTAGTTTGTTTATACGCAAATTCTGACAATCCATTTAGTAGCAAATAAAACGAACTAATAAGACGATTAATAAAATTTACTGATGATGATTTGAAAATCAGCCCCTAAGTGAACCAACCACGGATCCAATCTTCCTTTCTTGTTTGGTAAGTACTATGGCAGTTATGGAATGTCATTAAATTAGATAGGTACATCGTCAAAATGATTTCTTGTAGAAAATAACTTTAAAAGGTACCCTTTAATAGCAAAAAATCTATCTACCTCTAACACCAAACAAACTGCCGTCTCCGTTTACATCATATTTAAAAAAGTTTTCGACTCTTACTTCTGTTCTGAAGGCAAGTTCAATGTGATAGAAGCCATTGTATTTTCTCCGTACTTGAGGTACCCAAACACACCCATCAGTAGGTACAAACTTATGATCACTACCATGCCAATGTTAAACAAACCGAACAAGCCAACAAAATGCTTCGGGTGTTCCATATTGTACTCTATGGCTAAGATCTGTGAAAGAAAATTAAGTTATCTTAAGCTGGCCATTCACGAGTAGTATTTTTATTTGTGCTAAATGGCAGGACGTCACTGGGATGACGCCATTTGCGTACCACACTCACGATCAGTCGAAACGATCACGCTAAACTGAGTTATTCTCCTTAAAGAAAGAATATTGGTTTCCCCACTCACGAGCCCCCGGCCTGGGTAGCAATTCTGTTAAATTAAGTTAAGCGACCTAACTATAGCCAACAGATTAACATTCTACAGCAATAGGTCACAAATTTGGTATTCTCTAAGTGCCACGAAATAGTCGATTAGAAGTCGATTAGTAGTCTCTAGAGGGCTTTGTCATTCATTTGTCTTTGCGAATGATTTAGTTGTCGATGTTGCCAATATTTAATAAAATTATTGTTCGAAGAAATTGGTCAACCGATTGATAGATTTTTTTCGACCCAGAATAAGCTTAGACATACTTTAAAATACAGAATATTTATTTCTATAAGATTTACATGCATTTTTCGCATAAATTGCACGTTAATTTTCGAAAAAACACCGAAATTGTGTTTGGGTGACCGAACGACTGAACGACGGACGACCGAACGAAATTCCATTAGAGAACAACTGTCAAATAGCGAAGAGAATACCGTTTGGAA
Source organism: Anarsia innoxiella (assembly GCA_947563765.1). Taxonomy (NCBI): domain Eukaryota; kingdom Metazoa; phylum Arthropoda; class Insecta; order Lepidoptera; family Gelechiidae; genus Anarsia; species Anarsia innoxiella. Next base: position 2,446,616 of record OX387413.1, read on the forward strand.
TTGCCACTCATGTGACATTGCGGAGTAGAATACCGATTAAAGCGTAAAGTAGTAAAATGTACGGCCGATCGCTGTCCACTGTCAACTTATCTGTTAAGAGAATACCAAAATGGGTAAAATCATACAATTCACATTCTAGAGAGACACCATTTTTCATTTGGTAATTAGAAGAATACGGCCCCTGATGTCAAGCCATCATGCAATGACATGACGCCGAATTATTAGGAATCCAGGGTTTTACATCGCGCCAAAGTTTTCGTCACTCACGATCAAATTTTGGATGTACCTATATCACGCCATTTGGTGGTATGGACTGATCGTGAATGTGGGCTTTTAAAGAAAATACAACTCTTTGTCAATTCTGATCAGTCAGGCTACTGGCTGGCGTTTAGAGCGAGAAAAATGCGTGTTTGGAATTATATGCGCATTTTCCGCGCCTTATACGCGCGTATTTTATCATCAATGCAAACGAAAGAATGTCTCTATAGAGCGGAAAACAACGCACTTCTTCCGCTCGTTTAGAAAACGCCGCCGTTTACTAATAGTTCTACAACTAACAATATAATCTCCCTGCTAGGAATATATTCCCATCTATGTCATCGTTACATATCAATTAATAACTGTATGCTGTGAACACTAGCATTCATTAACTTAATACGAAATAAATACAAGAAATAAAGTTCAAAAATACCTTGGTCTAATACTACACCGGTTATTCCAAACTTCGATTCGGGTTACTACTGGTCAGAATCGCTAATTCGTCAGACTCCATATCTCGTCATTTTCCGTATTAGTCACAAACCAACTGAAGTTTGTTCCGTCTTCGTTCTCCTAATTGTTTTCTCACAAATTAAACCTATGATTTTGAAAGATAGTGCTCTTATGTACCTAGCTAGAATATCTGCATGTCGCAGTTTTGAGGCAATTCGCAATGTGTTCTGTATATGGAGGTACCTACCTATATTCTGAAAATAAGTACTGCCTTTAAAAAACTATTAAAATATATATTATATAATATAATTATATAATATATTAAAATAATATATTAAAAATTTAAAAACCCCTGACACAAAAAGTTTACAAAGTAACTAATAGTAGTTACTATTAGTTATTTCACATTTCACATATTACTTATTTTTTCATCCAAGCGTCTAGTAAATATATGGCGTGGCGACCTTAACAAAAACAAAATATTCATTCGAATGAATAACGAGTACTGATGAGATAAGTAAAATGACGAATTAGACAACCTGACGGGCGAGGAAAATGTCCAGTTAACATTCGTAACATTGACCAATGTGGGAGACTGGCGAGATGATGAAGACTGAGGAATTAGAGAGACAAACCAATAATAACCCGACTCCTCTGCCTACCCCGATGGGTAAGAGTTATGAGAAGCTAATCTACCTAACATGTAGATAGAATGAATACTCACAACTCCCACAGCCTCCAGAGCAAACAAGGTAACCCCAACATAATGCGGTATTTCCATGACACTCTTCACTTGCATCATGGTTTTATCTACCACTATATCGTCTTCAATTAAGTAAAAGAACACGAGAATAAGGCCGAGGAATACCGTAAAATTAGATAACATTGATAGTGGGGCGAGCATCTTCAAGTTCCTTATTAGATTCATCAATATTGTAGGGAGCAGTATGTATACGAGTAGAAGCCGCAAAGATATAATTTGTCCATGATAACCTGCAACCTGCAACATTAAAATACTTTTTAATAACGACAAAAACATTATCAAAAATACTCAAACGTTTATTGCACACCATAGGTTTACATATGTCTTGTAATATTAATTATAGTACTAGATATGGACCCTGACTAGGGCACAATGTAGGTATAGGAAAATTTAAAAACTAGGGATGGCCAATCTCAATTTATTTTATCAGACAGACAGATAGAAGGACAGCCAAGTCTCAGTAATAGGGTCCCGTTTTCACCCTTCGGATAGGGAACCTTAAAAAAGAAATCACCCTTCGGATAGGGAACCTTAAAAAAGAAACATTAAGTTACCTGTTTAATATTTTCAGCAATGAAAATGAAATAAATAGTGCCCAAGCCCAGTTGCCAAACTAACATAACGGTATCGACAAAGTAGTAAAAGAACTTCGCAGTCCATATTAAACACGGTGGCCCGTCTCTTATTGCAAACAGCATCGATTTTGGATACGCCATATATCCTTTCCTATGTCGCTTACAAATCAGATATTGGGACCTTATCTGAAAAAAAGTAACTGGTAAAAAATATATTTAAAAGTAAATAAAATAGATGCTTCTTGGTCTGAAGAATAAGCTAGCTGTGTTTTTAAAGACTGTTAAATTACGATAATGTTGTAGCTAAAGAGCTTTATCTATTTTTTAATGGTGCTCCAAATGTTACAAAATGTTTACAAACTTCACTAATCATTTAAGTGTCGGAACACCACAAGGAACACCGAGTAAAACAATTACTATCCAGAGTAAGTATTGGGATAACAATTTAAAAATGAACAAACTTTTCGAACAAAATACTAATGCAAAGTAAGACTAATGTAAATATGAAATTTTAAGCTCTTTGTGGAAAGTGAATTAATTAATATCTAGGCTTTATGTAAGGCAGCATAAACAATACCTATACTTAGAATAGGGATGAGATTACATTCAAAAATTCAAAAAATATTTAGTCCGTCTTTTAGAATATTAAAAATTTCTTTACCTGATCAAATACATACATAAATACAAAGATACATAAAATCTTACTTAGGCTTGACGTCACGAGCCTTTAACCCAGTGTATCTTTGTCATTTTTAGGTAAAGAAAAAATACGTGTCGAATATTTTAAAATAATCTACGCGATCGACTAAAAAAATTTGTTTGTCATCATGCCTATTTATTGCACTCAAAAGGTACAGTGCTACAAGAATCTTTTGGCACGTGGTGGAAATCGAAAATAACGATTATCATCTTGTAAATTGTCATTATTTTGAGTAATTTATTCACAACTCACGCGCTCCTGACTATGTCACCCAAGTACCGATAGATCCTTATAGATTTATAAATTATAAATTATAGAAATGTGGTGCTGGAGGAGAACGGAAAGGATAAGCTGGACCGAGAGGAAAAGCAATGAAGAGGTCTTAAACATAGTCAACGAGAAGCGCTGCTTATTGAGAACTATAGAAAACAGAAGAGGGAAGATGATAGGGCACTTGATGCGACGTGACGGTTTCTTGAGAAACATCATTGAAGGAAAGGTTGACGGGAAGAGAGGCAGAGGAAGACCACGACGTACCTACTTCACTCAAGTAAAGGAGAAAGTTAACGTCATGTCTTATCAAGAAGTCAAGGCACTGGCAGAGGACAGGCCTAAATGGCGAATACTCCACCGAGAAGAGTAACTCTTAAATGTGATGATGATGAAATTATAGAAGATTATCAAAACTTACAAGTAACTGTATACAGTAAGCAGCGAATGCCCCTACGACCACAAGGATTACAATGCTGTAGATCACTCCCACTCTTCTGGTTGCTTCAGGCATGGCAAGGATGCCAGCGCCAATACTGCCTTTCAACATGTGCATCATTGTGTCCACATCTCTGATGACATACGGTTCAATTAGTCAAGTTTAACTCTCAAATACCATAAAAAAATTATCGAACATATTTGTATGCATCGAACATATTATGTGTATGGAGCCTGGAATAGTAAAAATTTCTGTATCAATTACACTCAACATCCCTATTTGAGCTAGTAAGGAGGAAAAAAAGTTGGCGGCCACTGATGAAACTTGCGTCAATCGATAGAGAAAAATTTTATAAAACGATAGTATTTTGAATAATTGTCAAAAGTGATACTTATACTTTCGGTGATATAGAACTTTGAAAATGTTCGCATGTAACAATTTTCAAAGTACTTTCATTTGCAAAGCTTTATATCTCCGAAAATATATCACTTTCGACATTTGTCCAAAATACTATCTTTTTATAATATTTTTCTCTATCGATTGACGTAAGTTTCATCAGTGGCCGCAAACTTTTTTTTCTCCATACTAGCTCGAATAGGGGATGTTGAGTGTAATTGATACCAAACATTTTTACTATTCCAATTAGGTTGGATGCTCTTTGTACGGTTGGCAAAGAAGTTTGGTTCCCAACAACAAAATGTACCATTTCTCGACCATGATATACCAATACCTGACCAGGCAATGCTCCTCTATAGTGGACCACTTTTAAATCAGTGAACATTTAACAAACAGAAATTGCAAATATTTATTGGTTATTTATAATTTATTATATTGGATAAGACACTATAAAACGATTACCTATGTTTAAGTAATAACCAAAATAATTTTCTTTTTAAGTAAGTAGGTAAAAATCACCACTGGTCGAGCATTAGGTATGCTAATATTTCCTTATTAGTTACCAATAAATGAATTCCCTGGTCGACTATTGGGACATGTCGAAAAGTGGAACATTAATCCTATTCTTTACTTTGCAAACCGTACAGTCCCTCTTGAGTCTTGACGTTCGAACGTAATGCGAACGTTTGATGTCATTACTTTTATCCTATTCTCATTTGAAACGCATAGTAACTAAAATACAAAATAAATACGATGATCAATCAGGGAATAACCAAACTTAAATAACTTACGAAGTAGGCGTAGGTATAACACGATGTTCATGTGGATCAAAGTCATCGTTATCTCTATTTTCTAAAATAAAAACGAAAATAAAGTAAAAAAAAATGCCGAAAACAAAGCATTTTAAATACTATTTAAGATGATATATAAATAGGTTATGATGAACTTTATCGTGCTTCCGACGGGAAAACATTGCGAGGAAACCTGCACATACTTGATGAATTCCGTGGCTGTGTGGGAAATCTACAAACCCGCAATAGATAAGCTTATTGGATTATGGTCTTATCGCTTCTTACAGCATAAGTACATCCAAGAACACCTTTACCAGGCAATGGGATCTAACAACTTTGATTATAAAGAAGTTTTTACCTGGCTCGGTTTCGACTACACCGGCCATAAACTTATACACCGACTCAGACATTTTTGCAGGTTCTTTTACACTGAAACACCAAATAAAAAATAACAAAATGTTAATTTAAAATAATACAAAAAAATGCTCTAAATGAAATTGTCGTCGATGGTGACGTTTTGAGCTGATGATGTAAAGTAAAATTCCATGTGACAACTTCAAATTCAAATCGATTATTTCAGATGTTTTTAAAAAGATCCTGCTTAGGTCATAGAGAAAATTCTAGCAAAGAATATTTAATGAAACCTCGAATGAAACTCTGGGAATTAATCCGTTGTCTATGGAAAGGTTGCGGGCGAGGTTGCGGGAGGTTGCGGGCAAGTAGGTAGGGTGCCTTTATGTTGGGTTGTTGCTGGTTGTTATTTGTTGCTATCAACCCAATGTAAACATTTGTTGGTATCAAAGTGTATCAAACACAGAAGAATAAGCAATGATATTTTATAAGTACAGATATGTTACCTTCATAGTAATTGACATTTTAAATATGTGCCGAAAAATGATTACAATGACAGCTGATGACAGCACTTTACTATGCTTAAAAACTAATCTACGTCTCGCATCCTTATCGCTCTCGCGTCAAAATCAATCGCTCTTTCTCTCTTTATCTGAATTATGGCGTCTTTGAATCTGTTATCAGATTATATGGAAAAAATAAATAAATTTATGTAGGTAATAAACGTATCATTGCAACTCACGAGTGGTATGAGGTGATTTTTTCACTTTCTTGTCGTAATTGGTACACTTTCGAAACACGCACGAAGGCTTTTTTTTATTTATTTAGTCAAATTTTAGTACCTAACAGGAACGTCATGCTCTTGACTGCGCTTGTCGCAGACTAACTACAAGTTGTCATAGTTAGGTCAAATTACAGTCTTCAAAATACGTGCGCATACAACATATCTGTAGTATAATATAATATCATTGAGAATAAGTATCAAAGTTATTATTAGTATATCGTATTTTCTTTCGTCACAAAATAAGAGGCTCCTTTTTACAGTTTACGTCCATGAAGTTCTCTATTTTTTAGATCTTACCGATCGAAATGTTCATTGATGGGCAACATGGGCAATGATTTCTATTGATGGTTATATGCATTTAAATAGCTCAACTGACAATTTTGGCTCAACATAGAAAAAAACTATTGAAGATTCACATCTTATCGATATATATTTTTGATCGACAAAACTATTAAATGAAAGAAAAACCTTTTGTAAAATTGTTTCATATCATTTCAAAATGCCTGAAATATCAAACACAATGCACTTTACATAAACATACACGGGTACATAAAGTATATTATTGAAATCATAGAAATCGAACAAAGTTGAGTATCAAGTGCCCAGTAGACTGTCGTCGTCGTACGGTTGCATCATTAGTTGATGAATGTCTAAACGTTGTTAGAACGGGCCTTTTATTTTACAATTTGCATTTTTATAACATTGTATACAAGTAATACATTGTGGAACCGACCTATTGACCTATACTTTGCCTCTTTGCCTATACTACTAACCTCGCTACTAACCTATTTCTTGTCTATTTCAGCGTTAAATTCTAAACGAGGTTTTAAGAGTTCTAGAACTAATAACATGACATTTACCCGAATTAGTTCTAGAGCTACCTATATTGTTTAATACCTAATGGTGCTCCCACACACTGCATGTTAGCATGTTATAAAAATGTAAACATTTTGTTACAAACTTTTACGCTGCGCCAATGTATTCGTAAGGCGCTACTTGACATTGCAAAGTTCTAAAATATAATTAAACAGAAAACAAAAAAAGTAACAAAACTTGTTTTATTGATACTTTGTAAAAAATACAAAAATAAATAAATAATGTGCCATATAAAAAACTATCAAAAAAAACACCCCAGAATTGATTATTAATTTACACAATAGCAATTAAAAACATGATTTGGGAAGGATATAAGGCGCATTTTCACCAGAGATGCTATATGTATAAAAAAACGTTTGATATCCACCAATCATATTCATTGGTGTACCTACATAGCTTAGCACTGCACTGGTAAAAATGAAATCAACTAAGAAAAATGTTTTTTATATCAAAGGATGGTGTAATAAGCATGCGTCATGCGTGTGCGCACAGATCTAGTGTAGCATTCATAGAAATTGTCACATATTTTCGGAGCGTAGACTTCACATAGCACATCTCTGGTGGGAAAACACTCTTGAAATAACATTGAAAATTAACTTAATGATAAAATTTGAATTTACAAAAATATAAAAACAATTTCAAAATAACTTCCAGGGGAGTTCGTTTTGTAAGGCTGTGTTTGATTTGGTATCTGAAAAAAAAAGAATACCTGTTTAAGATTCGAGGCCTTTTGAATATTATTTTAATGAGAATAACGTCGATATTAATATGACATTAAAAAACGCTCTGCGCTGCGCTCCGTCAGGTGTGCGCCGGCCGTTTTTCCGTTATTTTTGAGTTTAGAAGAACCTAGATACAAAGCGCTGGGCGAGAATAGCCACAAATTGGGTGCCAGACGGCCAACGTCGCCGAGGTAGGCCCAAAAAACAATGGAGTGACGACCTACGCTCATTCAGGGAAGATTGGTGGAATGCAGCTGATGACAGGAGTGTTTGGAGAGGCATGGGAGAGGCTTTTGCCCAGCCGTGGGACGAAATAGGCTAAAAAAAAGAAGAACCTTTGACATTTTAAACCCTATCTACTTAAGAAGGTCTAGATTAGACGATATTGCTAGGACTACAGCTGGATAGATGCTCTTTGCCTTAAGACTTGTTGCTACTTCATTCCTTGTTCATGACATCCATTTGTCATGTCTTTCGGCAAGTAAAAAAAGCGGTTGAACATCAATTACAGATAAAGAAAACATACTTTTAAGAAGTTTCAAGTGTATGGCTGTGAGCTAATCTCATAATAGCTTATAATAATAACATCTGGAATTCACAAGATTGTTTAAGCAAACTTACCAAAAATTTATTTTGAGAGAAAATTCAAATCATTATTGTGAATTGTTAAATCTGTTTTTTTCTATGCTTTAAGCGGGGTCTTTTTGGCATTTTTTTATTTTTATTCTTCAGCGTAATCATACTAGTAGCTTGATATCGGAATCCGACAGTTTTTCTGTAAAATTTATGATTTTTAGGAACTTAGAACTAAAAGTAATATCAATGAAGTAGAAAATACAAAGAAGAGAATCTTACCGTCTTCTTCGATATGAATCAGATCTGAAATATAAAAAAAAAAGCTGTTATTATAGGGTCAACGAGAGAATGCGTTCCTGACACATGTGACTAGTGATGTAACCTTACGTAACTGATATTTTTTATTACCTACTAGAAATTAATATCACAATTTGGTTCGTTATTCTCGTTTGCAATTTTTACCCGACTGCGCCAAATCAGAAGGAGAGTTATGTTTTTCGAGAGTAGGTATGTATGTATGTATAATATTTTAGCACGCTCTACACTACATAATCAAGATTAGATAACATATTTTCGGCCAGTTCTAGCAAAAAAAAACAGATTTCGAAAATAACTGCACGCACTAAAAATAATAATACATTTCGGGCTTTCGGAAGAAAACGTGGAGCGTTTTGTCCAAAAAGAGAATGGATTATACATACTTATAAACGCTCCACGATTTCTTTCGAATGTCCAAAATATCCTTATTATTTTATAATTTTTACTGCGTGCTAAAAGCGCGTTTTTAATTTTTTTTAACTATTAATTTGATAGACATAGCCGTTAATCGTTACTTTTCGTTAATTTTGACCGCTATTTTTGTCACATCACTAAAAAAATTAATGGCTGCCAAAACCTTGTAGCAGCGCAGTATATTTTTTGAAAATTATTGTTTTCTTTACTTTAATTGTAATTCGAAGTGCAAATTTAACGTGATTGTTCATAATTTGACATAATAATGTAGTTTTTATAGCTTGTTACTTGTTAATTGGGCGAATAGACAAAAACATTTTTTTATCGTAAATTGAGAGCCGCCTCAAAGTTATATCGGCAAGTCAATCACCACCTGTCAGGAACGCATTCTCTCGTTGACCCTATAATAGAGAATGCAAAATGTAAACTAACTAACTAAACAAATAACGCTGATAAGTAGAAGTAAAATGATGTTGGCACCATCAACAACTTCAAATGCAGTTCAGATCACAAACCACTTCGGGCTAAACTACCATTCAATTTCAAAATCCATCGATACAACCAGTTCCGACAATATCCTTGCAAAATAAATAAATACACACTTTTAAACAATATTAAAGATTTTGAACTTGAGTTGAAGAACAGTTTCAGTAGTTTAGATAAGCAAACAAACGATGTGCAAACACAATTTGATAATATTGTTACAGCAATTAGTACAGCCAAAAGAAAACTTAAGAAAGTAAATACCAAAACCAACAAATAATCAACCAATAGCTTAACACTCATAGAACAAATATTGCAAACCCAAATAAATACCATAGAATACCGAGTATTAGACAGAAATGTAAAACGTAGTATACGCAATGACTTGAGAACACGCAACACTGAAATGGTCAAAATAGCCCTAGAGACAAACAGCTCCCTCAGAGCTGCCAAGCAAGGCCTCACTCGAGGAAAAACATGGATTAGCAGCTTGGAGGATAGTGACGGCAATAAACACAGAAGTCGCGACAAAATCACCAACATCTGCACAGCATTCTATCAAACCTTGTATTCCGATCCCTCAAACCCACCTAAAACTATAGATTATCCACGTCCTACCAATATCAACCCAATTACACAACCCGAAATAATTAGCGCTCTGAAAGATATGAAGAACAGCAAAAGCCCTGGAGTGGATGGTGTCAGCACCGAAACTTTGAAAATAGGAAAACCTGTTTTTCTTCCTTACCTAGAGAATTTATTTAATAGTATACTTTTACCGGAAAGCTCCCACAAAAATTTTGCCATTCCGAGATAGTCCTTCTGCATAAAAAAGGTGACAAATCTAATATCAATAATTACAGACTAATAAGCCTAATATCCCATATCTACAAAATTTTTATTAAAATAATACAGAACCGCATATCTTGGAAGTTAAATTCACACCAACCACCTGAACAAGCCGGATTCCGCCCCGCCTTTTCTACCACCGACCACCTGCATACCTTAAACCAAGTCATCGAAAAACACAATGAATTCAACAAACCTCTGTATGTTGCTTTCGTAGACTACTCCAAAGCTTTCGACAGTCTGAAACATTCATCTATTTTTACGGCTCTTCGTAGCCAGGACATAGACGACGCGTATGTGAGACTTTTGGAAGTGGTCTACGAAGGCAGCACGGCTTCAATAAAACTACATTCACCAGGGCCACAGTTCAACATCAGAAAAGGCGTAAAGCAGGGTGACCCTCTATCCCCTCAACTATTCACCTGCACTTTAGAGGAGGTATTTAAACATCTAGAGGCCCCTGGCAGACGAAGGGTATTATGGTCGGCGAAGCAAGATTAACGAATCTTCGCTTTGCTGACGATATTATACTTTTTGCTACCACGGCAGCGGAACTTGAAACTATGCTCCAACAACTGAGCACGGCAAGCCTTGAGGTTGGACTCACGATGACCCGTTCAAAAACCCAGCTGATGACCAACAGCAAAAAACTTAGGGTTATTGTGGATGGGCACGTAATGCAATATGTCGATGAGTACATCTACTTGGGCCAGTTAGTCTCTTTCGATAACAGGCAGGAGAAAGAAATTAATTGCCGCATCGAAAACGCCTGGAAGAGCTACTGGTCCATGAAGGAGTTTATGAAGGGAAACCTTCCACTGTCACTCAAACGAAAACTCCTAGACAATGCATCCTGCCTATCCTTACCTACGGCCCTCAAACCTGGTCGTTAACGGAGAATCAGAAGTCCAAGCTCAAGGTTTGTCAACGAGCGATGGAACGCAGTATTCTGGGCTTCAAACGAAGTGACCGGATACGCAACACTACATTGCGCTCCTTGACGGGAATTGCTGACGTGGGCAACAAAGCTGCCAAATTAAAATGGAGTTGGGCCGGTCATGTTTGTAGAATGCATCCAGATCGTTGGGCCAAAATAACAACTGAATGGGCGCCACTAGATGGTCACAGACGCCGAGGTAGACCTCGAAAAAGATGGAGAGACGATCTGGATGCATTTTCACGGGAATGGCGGGACACTACCGGAGACCGTGTTAAATGGAAAGTCGCGGGGGAGGCCTTTGCCCAGCAGTGGGATCGTAAAGGCCAATAAAAAAAAAAGAAGAAGTAAGAAAATACTAATTCTCGCGTACTTATAAATCAGCGTATTATTAATATAATTGAGTAAAACTTATAAAATCAATAAAACTAAAAGAAACAAACTTAAAATAAGTTATTTGATCCGTAGCTGCACATGAAACTTAAACTTCAACTTACTACTATACTGTGTACACCCTATCATAATTATTATAAACAATAAATAAAAGTATCAAACATAATGAGCGTGTTTACTTCTCACAAACAGGCAACGATGCTAATAATCTTGCAACTGCCACTTCTGTCTTTTCACCGATCAATGATGTGATCCGTTTGAAGATATTTATAGGACCCTTGTAGGTTTTGGAGTCAGGAGTATCTGGCACGGTCTCTGGAGTAAGGGTTCCAGGTGGCATAACGGCACCTGGTGGTATTGGGGCACCTGGTGGAGGCAAAAACCTTGGCCACGTTGGCATCTGTGGACCATAAGGTACGGGGGGGCCTATGGCTCCATAAGATCCGGTTGGACCAAAACCTGCTTGGGGACCATACGCTCCTTGTGGACCAAAAGGCCTCGGTTGCCCGAAGGCCCCAGGATAACCATAAGGATAAGGTCCTAAAGGTCTAGGAGGACCGTAACATAACTGAGGGACAGGACCATAAGCCCAAGGAGGCGGATAGGCTGGTGGTCTTGGTTGACGTGCTTTTTGTAATCTGAAAGTGAAAGAAATCTTTTAATAACAGATTCTTTTATACAGATAGGTAATTTAAGCGATATATGTAGGAACGTTAATTCATTGAACGTACACCTGCCAAGTGCGAGTCGAACTCTGCTACAAAAATGGTTTCTAATAAAATATGTTTGTTTTTTCAGTGAATTTAAAACTAGACACCTACAAGTAAATTTCACAGATAATGTGTCTCTGTTGCCGTTTGCATATTTTGTATAATTTTAAGCGTGGTTGCTATTGTTTGAATCGAACAAATAACTTCACAAACGTTAGTATTGTAATAACTATTTTTATTAAAATGGCACTAAAAATACTTAAAACTTAATACTTAATACTCGCAGTTGGCTGTTTATTTTTTAGTTGTTGCCAACTAAATATAAAATATCCTTTAAAACTTACTGTTTTAAACGTTCGTTCTCCTCATAAGACATTCTTTTCAAAATCAATACAGCATTAAATGTTAAAACAAATCCAATTAACAATGTCATTACAAAAAAACTAAACCAAGTCTGAAAATAAGAATAACAATTTTAAAAATCAATGGGTTTTTTAAACGTATTCGGTTTTTTACACACTTTACATTAGATTCACTTGTAACTAACTATGTATGTAAACAAATCTTCTTAATTTCTTAATTTGACCCACTTCCCGGTCTTCGAATAGGATGAAATTTTGCACATGCTCTGAGTTCCGATGACAATACAATAATATGGTTCTTTCGAACTGACCTAATGATGGAGCATGTTTAGTGCGAGCTAAAGCGTGTTCTAGTTTTTTAAACTACCTATTTTTTGTAAAAAGGTTAGGTTATTAAATAAACCTACGGGTATGAGGTGTCCACACAATAATTTCTCTAGTTGCTCATATCCACCACTTATACACGTTAAGCTGTAGTTATAACGTTCCGGCTTATGAAAATAAAAGAAAGCCTCCGCAAAGTCACTCATGTTTTTCGCTGTAAGAAGAATTACACTCATAAAAATGTTTTGCGGTGAAGAACTATTATCTTATTATAGATGTGACTTAAAATTAGTGAACGATAGAATAGGATATGCATGTACTCGTGATAACAAACAACTTTTACTAAGGGGCCAAGTTCGAAATCATAAAAAAATGTTCCGCCATACTATTAGGTCTTTACCTATGAAATTGCCGTTTTGTATGAAAAAATTCAAACGATTTTTTTTTCATATAATTTTTATTTGTATTAAGTGAAGTAATTACCCATACCATCAATGCATCTTTGCCAACGCAGTGACAGTTTATTAATGCCCTTCTTAAAGAAATCAGCTGGACGAGAGGCAACAAATTCTTCAAAGGCGTTTTGAACTGCCTCTTGGTTATTGAATTTTTTTCCAGTCAAGAAGTTATCCAAACTCTGGAAAAAGTAGTAGTCTGTAGGGGCAAGGTCCGGTGAGTACGGTGGATGAGGGAGAGCTTCCAACCCCAGTTCTTGCAACTTGGAGACCGTCATTTGTGCGGTATGAGGTCGCGCGTTGTCGTGCAGGAGCAGCGGAGACGAGCGATTGACCAATGCTGGTCGGAGACGTGCCAGCTTCTCCATCATTGTGTTCAATTCTTCACAGTACACATCTGCAGTAATACTCTCCCCATTTGGTAAGAAGCTGTGATGAATCACACCGGTGCTAGACCACCAAACAGTAACCATCACCTTTTTAGGGGTAAGTTTTCGTTTAGGGCATTGTTTAGGTGCTGAACCAGGATCCAACCAACTTGCTGAGCGCTTACGGTTATCAAACAGAATCCATTTTTCATCACAGGTGACAATGCGGTTCAAAATTTCTTCATTTGTGTGTCTGTTGAGCAATGCACGGCACGTCTCGAAGCGTACTTGGCGCTGGCGATCATTGAGTTCGTGGGGCACCCATTTGTCAAGCTTTTTTACCTTGCCAATTTGACGCAAATGGACCAATATTGTTTTGATGCTAACGTCGAAAGCTGCTGCTAATTCAGCCGTAGATTGAGTATCATCAGCTTCCACGATCGCCTTCAATTCGTCTGCATCGACCAAAGTCTTCGGACGACCGCGGGGTTCATTTTTCAGGTCGAAATTTCCAGAACGGAAGCGAGCAAACCAATAACTAGTGGTTCGTTGGTTTGTAGTGTTAGCTCCGTACACGTCGTTGATGTTGCGAGCTGCTTGTGCCGCGTTGCTGCCACGACGGAACTCATATTCCATAATTACTCGAATTTTTAACGTATCCATGTTGACGAAAATGATTAAAATGCAATGAAAATGTAACACTAACCAATAAACAAATGACTGTTTTTGGAAAAAGAATTCCATATTTTTAAAATGAAATTAATTTGAAATTAGAATTCTTAGCTAAACAAAAAATATTTTTAATTGAAATGGCCAGTATGTAAAACGGCAATTTCATAGGTAAAGACCTATTATCAGCTGATGCATTTTGTATGGGGAGTTCAAAATTTTTTGAATGATTTCGACGTTGGTCCCATGGTAAAAGTTGTTTATTACTATGCATATCCTTTTCTATAGTTCACTAATTTAAAGTCCCCTATATATTGAGATATGTTATTCAATCTAGTTTATAAATTGTGAGTTCAGCACAGACAAAGTGTCATAGACAAGAGGTTCTGCTCAATCTAAAAGAGAGACAAGCGTGATTATGTTATTGCGTTTAGACTTTCGCTACCAAGTAAACATTTTTTACTTTTTTTTTAAAGTTTTTTGCACATTAATAATTAAACACCGACAGTAAATCTTCTTCTATAATATAAAAAATAATCGCAAAATGTGTTGGTAAGCGCATAACTCAACAACGCGTGGACCAATTTTATCAATTATTTTTTTAATGTTCATTAAAGTCCAAAGATGGTTTTTACGGTGAGAAAAATTCGAATAACTGCCGGGAAAGCCCTAAAACAGCCCTTTTCTTTTTCCAATACAGACGTTTTCTTACTAAATTGTAGAGTTTATTTAAACTTTATTGCTATTATAGGCGGAACAAAGTTCACCGGGACAGCTACATTGTAAAAAAATAACAACAAGAAAGTCAACAAAATAAAATATTTACGAGTTCCAGAATCAAGTAAATCAGTCAGCGGCCCCAATACCTCAAAAAATGGTGATATAATCAATGCAATCGGTTCCTCCAAAGGGTTAACACTATAGTTTGTGTTATTATTGCATTTTGCATAATAATTTAGAAGCTGTAAGTGATAACAGTCGTTAAATTTTGGTTTATGTTTATAGATGAATAAAATACTAGATGGTCTTGCTTGAATGTAAGTATGAGAAAGGCACTGCAAGAATAAATAATACTAGAGGAATTTCTAACCCCGGGGTAAGAACTTGTGATGGAGTAAAGGCTTCTAGGAGAGCATACGACCATAGGAGTAGGCCTGCTTGCTTTTTAAATTTATTGACATTAGTATAATCTCTCACCTGTCTATTATCAATGCTTGTATTATCAACCAAAGGTATACTGAAGCTGGTACTATTAAGTACATATTCAGCAGTATCAACAAGATTGTCGCAAGCGTCGCATAGCTTTAGAATATTTTGTGTTAGTAGTACTGAGTACAAACAACACAAACCTAGCAGCGGAAAAATAGGTATCTGGAAATATAAAAATATCGCTGTCTGATTTTGTCGTATCGCTGAAGATAAAAAACTAAGATAAAGTTGCCTATCTGGGATCTCTGAGCAGTAGTCCGATATGTTGCCTACTGCGTCAACTTGGTCGTAAACTATAAAGTACACGAGGTAATACCAGCCCTCCGTCACTCTATGTACTTGCGCGCTATAAATACCTACCGCTCAGCGGGCCGCTTGCGGACCAAGCGAAGCGCGGCTGTCAAAACGAAGCGCACGCAAGTTGTTCAAATTTTGATAGTTCCATTCGTTTTTAATGTTTTATAATTTTTAATAATTACGTTTTTTTAATGAAAAACATAATAATAACCAAGAATTCAGAAAGATTAAAAAACATTTAAAATTAAAAATAAAAACATGTTAAAAATAAATATATTAAAAACGATACAATTTTAAACTGCCCCATATAAGTCGGAACATATTCATAGTTCTCAATAACATAGTCACAAAACGTTTTGTTAATTTAATTTTATAGAAGAGGCAACCCCGCGATTTTTACGGATTCGCGCGGTGCGAAGCAATCATAACTATACGCTTGAGTATTTAGGCACATTTTAGCATGCAGTGGTTGCTGACGTGACAGTTGGGCTATTGCGCACTGTTAAAGCAGTAGGTATTGGACATTTTCTTCTGAGTGAAGTATCTGTTACGTAGTAACTATTAAGTAATCTGTGGTAATACTTACAAGTACTATTTTCCAATTCACAATAACTTTGAATAGAATCAACAAGTTTGATGATATGAGACCTCCTATAATTGCTGCTATTCCCAGAACAAGCAAAAATGTATAAAGTATAAAGAATATATTAATTTTCTTAACGATTGCCTGAAACAAAATAAATTATTATCCAGTCAAAATAGACTAGAATTGTGATCCCAATTTGCATTGATTCCTAACGAGCTAGATTTTTATGCTGGCTTTGAATAGGTCATTACAAATGATATGTCAAAATTCCCCATTGATCCCACTACTACGTTCGTTTTATTCGAGGTCAAAGGTCAAAAATTTGTGGTTCAGAACAAGTTTTTAGATCGTAAAATTGTACACAAAAAGGACCTCAACCCTTTTTTTATTAAACGGTTTTATTTAGCTCACCCCGTTTGTTTTATTCTTTCTTGGGTCAAATTTAGTAATTCAAATTTCACCCTCTTCCTGTCAACCGATTAATCTGAAATTTTGTATACACTTTGGATTTTGGTGACAATACAATTATGTTTATTCATTATCATTATAAATTCAAGATGGCCGCCGCTACAAAATGGCGGATAATTTAGGTTTTATTAATCCCATCAATATGGGTATCAAATGAAAGGGCTCAACAAGCAGAATACAATATACTATAAAATATTGAAATCCAAGATGGCGGCCGCTACAAAATGGCGGATAACGTAGGTTTTATCAATCCCATCAATATGGGTATCAAATGAAAGTGCTCAACCAGTAGAATTAAATGTACTATATAAAATTAAAATCCAAGATGGCGGCCTCTACAAAATGGCGGATAACTTAGGTTTTATCAATCCCATCAACATGGGTATCAAATGAAAGGTCTCAACAAGTAGAATATAATTTACTATGCAAAATTGAAATATACTTAGGTGCGAAACTGTTTGAAGAAGGTCAAGCCTACGTGACTCTTAGTACAGTAAGATCTTTGCAGGGACTACGTATAGAGGAGTTGGACTGCAATAAAGTAACGGGCAAGAAACCTTGCAATAATGAAGCACTAAATGAATTAAACAGAATGCGAAATAAAAACTAAAAACTAGAAAATAAAAATAGGTAAAAAAAACTTTTTAAGTTAATCGGTTTTATGTTAAACATACATTGCAATGTTTAAGATAAATGTACTAAAAACCAAAAAATAATAAAATAGATACAGTCGTGGGAATTATGAACATATGCATAGACTAGACTAAAATAAAACCGTGGAGCACGGCAATTGTCTATTATCACACGTCCATCGTTGTCGGTTGAACAACTGCCTAATTAGGTACCTATAGATAGTGTAACATTACAAAAAAAAAAAACATTTTAATCAACGATTGTAGACAATTGACGTGCCCCACGGTTTTATTTTAGTCTAGTCTATGCATATGTTCATAATTCCCACGACTGTATCTATTTTATTATTTTTTGGTTTTTAGTACATTTATCTTAAACATTGCAATGTATGTTTAACATAAAACCGATTAACTTAAAAAGTTTTTTTTACCTATTTTTTCTTCTACAAAGCATCGCTTTCGAGATATCGTGACTTTAGGCCGCAGGAAAGTCGTATTTTCGACGTAGGTGTATTGAAATAAGGTATTTTTTTTTATTTATTGACATCTCTCTCTCTCTACAATCGGTCCCTCACTGCTGAGGATCGTGACTCCTTTTTATCTCGTCAATCAAACGTCTCCATCGGTCCCGTTCCGTAGCTTGGTGGAGTGATTTATTGACATATTTATAATAAAATAATAAGTTATTTTGATTTTTGGTATTATGATATATCTACATGTAACCCTCTGAAGTCAAATTGTTTCTGGCAGAAAAGTCGGTGCATTCCCGTGAACTATCAGGTGGCACAGCAACGGGCTACAGAGTGACTAATGCCTCGTAGCCTTTAAGATATAGGTACTTTTGTAACAAGTGTTCAGAATTAATCTAATAGGCACTACATGTATAAAAGTGAATATTAATCTTTCACATCCCAGTAAAAAAAGAACAATAGAAAATCTATGTATTAAAAAAAAAACAATAGTTTCTGGGTCTATAATGGGTCAGTGGGATGTGCGAGGTTAACCGAATTGAATCTCACCCTTATAGGTAAACGAATTTTATTTAAATCTTCAAACGTTCTTGTATCATTCACGTTTTGTTGTAAATCATCAGGAACATATTTTGAGCAAGTCGAGTCTTGTGAATAGGTATCTATAAAGTATTGTAATGAATTGTGTTCCCTTTCTAGTTTGAAGGCTAATTCAGAAAAGCGGTTGGAAACCTAAAAAAAATAAGTATGTTTATGAAAGAACTTTGAAAATTGTTACATACAAACATTTTCAAAGTTCTATATCTCAGAAAGTATATCACTTTCGACATTTGTCCAAATACTTTCGTTTCATAACATGTATCTCTATCGATTGACGTTAGTTTCATCAGTAGCTGCCAACTTTTTTTTCTCCATACTAGCTCGAATAGGGGACGTTGAGTGTAAGTGATACCGAAAATTTTTACTATACCAATTAGGTTGGATGCTCTTTGGATGTTGGTACTTATATGTTTTTTTAAATACATAGGTACAGTCAGACCCAAGGCAAACATATCTGATTATTAACTTACTTTACGAATTAATTTTATGAGACTGGTGTCCTTTAATGTAAGTTCGGTTAGATCGTTGACGTTGAAAAAACATATCGCCAATGTCACTACACCAATGAATGCTGCCACGCCAGAGACTGTTTGAAGCATAACCTGTAATAATGAAATATTTTGGGTTTTCGTGTAAAGCCCGATTTACACTTCAATAAGTACAGTAGCGAGTTAACTTCTGTCATCGAGCGAGTTAAGTAGTAAGTTTTTGACTAAGTTGAGTTCAATAGATCGCGATCCTATTTTTTGACGAGTCAAGTGCGAAGTAGACCCCTCTCTCGCGTCATGTAGACGAGTGAGTTTAGTACAGTCCACAATTTGCGACTGGTCTTCTTCTCGGCAACTTATGACTACTCAGTCCGCCCGTTTGGACGCTACTTACAACTTACTACTTATTACTCAACTGCCTGACTTCTTAACTCGCTAAGTGTACTTGTTGAAATGTAAATTGGGCATAAGAGATTGTAGTCGAAGAGACGTGATAGAAAAGCCGAACTATCTAGACTATCGATAGGCAACACTATAATACGGAAACCCTGAAAGACTCTCACCCTACAACATCACTAGTGTAGTCTACAACTGAAGTTCATACCTCGCTTCGCTTTGTGACTATTGACGTCCTCAGTATAACGAAGAAAACGAAGATTATTATAAAACATATTAAGAAATAAAGAAATACAAAGAAACTTGAAACGTAAATGCCCTGAAAATAAGCACAAATTAAGTTTTTTTTTAATTGAGTACAATACAAATATTCTTTATTGCACAAAAGATATAAGGAGAGTACCTATAAAATTGCTGAGCAGGGGGTCATAAACGATAAGATCATAATATTCAAGCTATGGAAGAATGAGTCAGTGATATGTTATGTTCTTTACCATATCGTTCACACAATAAGTAACATGTGGAGATTATTTTGAAACACATTTTTTTAAAAATCTCGTGATAATAGAACTATTACCTGCAAGTACTCGCTTTCAAACGAAAAGTTCTTTGGACTTTCCTGAAAACTCCAAGTGAACCGCGGTAAAGCTTTTATTACTTCTCTTAAACCTATACGAGGTTTTTCATAATATATACTAGAATTGTTAGACATGTTGCAGTAAAATAATTTTTCATTTTTTCTAAGAAATTAATGAATTTTTATCGATTTTTTTACATTTTTAAATAGTTTTATTTATATAGATGACGAGACGTGATTGTTTTGAAATAAATGTCTTTTTGACGTAAGTTGTTTCATAATGTTTCAAACACACTTTTTTTTCTTATTATTTTTGAGGTGACTGAAAACCTTTTTTGGCGACTAATACGAGTATAAATTAATACAAAAGTGGGTCAACAAAAATTATATTATTGGCAAACTATTGGCTTTCATCATTTGTGGCCAGTTAACTTTGTCAAATGCTTTCTCGAGATCAATGATTGCAATGTGGGCAATGATTTTTTATAGGTGTGGACTGTGGGTGTCTAAATCTAATTCCATCCTTCTATCGATCGCAAGCCTAAGAGCTAGTATGGCTTCTCTGGTACCTTTTTTCTGCCGGAACCCGTATTGGACTGGACCCAGATAATCTTCAGCGAGCGGTCTGATTCTATTTTGAATAATTTTAATCTTGCCTAAAATCTTGGGATATTAGGCAGAGAGTTCTATGTTCATCACATTTTAAAGTACCTATTAGGTTTTTTTTGGTGAAATTACTGTTTTTCTCAATTTAAAGTCTAAAGGGATCTGCCCAGTTTCATACATTTCTTTTATAAGTTCAAATAATTCCTTTTTCATTATTTCACAATTTGCATATTTTATCATTTCAATGTAAATAATATCTATACCTGCTGCTTTTCCATTTTGAATACTATTGATTGCCTTATCAAACTCTTCACAGATTATATATGGGCCCAAATTATCTGGTTCTACGCTATCTTTTTCTTCAATATTTCCTGTCGACAATCCTTCTCCCTTATATTATTCTTCTAGATATCTAATCCATCTTTCTACTTTACATTTTAACACATTTTAAAGAAATTTACATTTTAAAGAAAGCAGGACTAGATTATAGAGACAGGAGAACCATTTTGGAACTTTACATACGTCAAGAAACATTAGTAGCAATAGGAGAAAAAACAGGAAAAGCAAAGATCAGGCAAGGGGTTAGACAACGCGACCGAGATAGATTGCAAGCCTTTGAAATGTGGTGTTGGAGGAGGATGGAACGGATTAGCTGGAAGGAAAATAAAACTAATGAAGAGGTTCTGCAACTAGTGGACGAGAGGAGAGGCATTTTAAAGACCATTTCTGAAAGGAGAGGAAAGATGCTGGGTCATCTGATGCGACACGACGACTTTATAAAAAGCATCTTGGAAGGAAAAGTGGAAGGAAAAGAAGAAGGAAGAAGAAAGAGAGGGAGACCACGAAAGACTTACGAATAAAGGAGGGAATAGAAGTTGTGTCGTATCAGGTGCTGAAACGGATGGCAGAGAATAGAGAAGAGTGGCGCAGACTCCACCGACACGAGCGACGCTCTTAAATTAATGATGATGAGTGGCTTTCATCATTTCATACAAAAATACAGTTTCGGCTGGTGATTTGCACGTAGCGTTAAAATTAAAACGGGTCCTGAAATTAATTATCAGGTTTACAAAATAATTGTTTTTTGAGTAGACGTCCTACGACATTACGCGGGAGTACCTGTGGTACCTGCACAGATTTTCAAGAGAGGTACGTAAACGAACACAGAAGGTATCTCATACCTGCACCATATTTCGGCCTATCCTGGGAAGGACACTCGCGATCCTAGTATACACGTTTTCATCATCAGCCCTTTTACACCCCCACTACAGGGACGAGCCTACCCTTATACGACAGTGATTAGGCTGTAATACATCCGTGTCTCCAAGATTGCAGACGGGCGTTCTACCAACCTAGGGTACCGCTATTATTGCAGCCTAATATGCATTATTTTACAAATTCCAGATTTCAGAAACTAATTAGTATTGCTAAAAATGCAAGCATTTTTTCTGCCCGCTAGGCCACTATTAGACATTTGGTACGAAGTAAGTGTGAAAAGTTTTTATACTAAGGCTAAGTTATACCAGAATCTCATGACATGATGATAAAAATGACGTTCGCAACACTCTGGGGAGACCGAGTGAAGACTTTTTGATAAATAGTAATTTTTTCTCATGAAAAAAAAAACTTTTTTTAGCACAATATTTTTAAAATGTAATAATAATGTATGTCTTACCATTTATTTACCACACTTAAAGTTAGTTATGCCCACTCCACATTTGTGGCCAATCCTAAAATTAACTTCAGTCCTCTTTCTCACATAGTTCTGTAACCGCAATTGATACTCTTCACGGTAAATTTGCACTCTACCAGTTTTGTCATTCCATTTACTCATTTCAACAGTTTCACTTATCTTCTTTTTAAGCCTAAGAAAAATAAAATAAGGTTATGTTAAAATACTAGTAAGGTTGCGTCCCCAGTAGGCAAACTGTTAGCGGCCGACTGAGTGAGCCGCAAATTGTGGCGAACTGAAATTTGAGTTAGCTGCAAACTGTCATTAATTTTGATGCGTCGTCGCAAGCAAACGTTGCTTATTTAGGTAGTCAGTGCGCGAAATGCTGAAAACTGCGTAAAGTGAGCGCAAAAGTAGCAAACTATGGACACTCCATTTAAGATATATGGATGGGCGTACCAAATTGATACGCCGCAACCTCAGTCAGCCGCTAACAGTTTGCCTACTGGGGACGCAGCCTAATATTGAAGACGCTAACTTTTATATAACGGCGATGGTACGAAACTTCTGTAAAAGTTGATCATTCTCAGGAAACGTCTTAGCTTCTTGACGTTTTTTAGAGTGTACTCCACTATTATGGCGTATCCATTACAGAAAAGTACTTAGAAAATATTATCAGGACGCTAGGTTCTTCTATCTGTTTCCATTTAACTTTTTTCGATAGGACTATATAATATTTTGCCGGAAATTGGGATTAACCAATTTTTTACCATAAAAACGAGACCTCAGATACTTTTCCTATTATTTTAGTAGTGCGCCATTTCTTTTCCAATACGTTTCATGGTATTATAATTTTGTCATTAAAGTCTTGACACTGGTCTACTTGGCAAATTATTTTTTAGTTTTAAGGTAAATACTAAACATAGAAATCCTTTAAAACTTACGGTTTTGTTTCTCTTCGTTTCTCTTTTTTTTTCTCTTCTTTCTCCTCATAGGGCTCGGTCTCCTTATAATAGTCGTCCTTATAATAGTCGTCCTTATAAAATTCGTCCTCATAAAATTCGTCCTCCTCATAAGACATTTTTATAAAAATCAGTACAGCATTAAATGTAAATACAAATCCCAATAACAGTGCCATTATAAAACCATAATACCAAGTCTGAAAATATTCACATTTTAAAGATCGAACAAGAAGTAAAATTTTAGATTATTGTATAAGTTTGCCGAGCTAAGATATTATTTAATTTTACGCAAGTATCTTATTATTTTTTAATATACTTACGGTTATGAAGCGGCCACACAATGCTTGCCCCAGTTGCTCATACCCACCACTTATACACTTTATGTCGTCTTTAAACTTAAACATAGGCGGGATTTTTTCAGAGAAATTTTTCGCACTTATATTGAAGGTATCCGCTGTAAGAGCAATAAGGATCTGTTTTACCCTTACAAATAAAATTTGACTAGCAGAGAAACCAATATCTACTTATTTCATAAATAGGAAGATTCACGCCCGTTATTAATAACCTATCCTGATCCGTTTTTACCAAATCGAGATTGAAAAAACAAAACACAATTGTCACGTCTTGTGTACCAAAAACATGTCAAGAACACAATTGTGTTTTGTTTTTTCAATCTCGATTTGGTAAAAAACGGATCAGCGGGCTTAGCATGGCGAGCCGCGACAATTATCTCACGTATGCTGTCCTTATCACATTTAATACTATAGACAGAGACGAAAGCGTGACAAACGCACGACAACGTCTTGTCACAGAGTGCCATGCTAAGCTAGCAGGATAGGTTATTAATAATGGGCGTTAGACAGTGACAGATGTAAAATATCTGTCAGTTAAATTTTATCTGTACGTGGTGAAACGGGCCCTTACAGACATAATTTTTGAGGTGAGGAAACATTACGCGGTTATAGCTACACTACATGTAAGACAATATGTTATTCAATCTACTTTTTAAATTCTGAGTTCAACACAGACAAAGTGTATAGACAAGAGGAGACAAGAGCGTCTTATGCGTAAGTTACCAAAACCCAAATGGCATGATTTTTATTTACCAACAACATTTTTTAAAGCTCCGCTACCAAGTACCCTTTTGCATCAATAATCTTTTACGATACACAGTAAACAGAATAACATTATGTTCTTAGTTGAAATACTAAGTGTAACAGAAAGGGAGTATAAGGCGGAAACACAGCGATAGTCCTCCTAAAACTGAACAGCTTTTCCCCATGAACATGGGTCGTAATTCGAAAAATATTTTTGGATGCCCATACTTTCTCGATCAGCTGATCGGACATTTTGTAAAGGGAGGCGATTTTTTTTTCTATTTACGATCCATGTTCCTTGGGGAAAGTTGTTCAGATTCATGAGGACTATACCCCCTTTCTGTAAAGTCCTGGGGGCTTAGCACGGCATGCCGCGACAATTATCTCACGTATGCTGTCCTTATCACATTTAAAACTATAGACAGAGACGTAAGCGTGGCAAACGCATGACAACGTCTTGTCACGGAGTGCCATGCTAAGCTAGCTTTACAATACCGACAAAATAGTAAACAAAAAAGAATAATTACAAACTCCAGTCGCATTCAAAGAATTAGGTAGCTGTTCAATGATTTTTAAAAATGGTGATATTTTGTCTGTAATCGGCTTTATCAAAGGGTTTGTACTATGGTTGGTATGCTCATTGCATTTTGCATAATAATCTAGAATCTGCAAGTGTTAACAGTCGTTCAATTTTGGTTTATGAAATAGATGACTAAAATACTAGATAGTCTTGCTTGAATGTAAGAAAGAGAAAGTTACTGCAAGAATAAACACCACTGGAGTCGCTTATAACCTGGTGGACTGAGAACTAGTGATGGAGTTAAATATTGAGCATCTTTGTCGTTTGTAATATTGAACATCAAAATTGTCTAATTACGCATAGGGTTGGGAAACGTTATGGCCCGAAACATTACCACAAATGTATGGAGATTCGGGCGGCACGCGATCGGCTCACAATCCTCTTAAAACAAGTGGATTTAGACCCCTGATATATTAGCATTGAATTTATTGACATAGGAATTTAGTGTAATCTCTCACCTCTCTATTATTAATGGTCGTTTTATTTATCGAAGGTATACTGAAGCCAATACTTCTAAGTACATATTCAGCAGTATCTACAAGATCGTCGCAAGCGTCGCATAGCTTTAGAATATTTTGTGTTAGTATTATTGAGTAAAAACAACACAAACCTAGCAGCGGAAAAATAGGTATCTGGAAATATTAAAATACGAGTATGATTAGTTTTCTTTTAAAAGTTTTATAAGTTTTTTATTGTATCGCTGGAGATAAAGAACCAAGTTAAAGTTTTTATCAGTTTCAGAAGTAAAACTGGCTAAGTGCGAGTCGGACTCACGCGTAAAATGTTCCTACCATTCAATAGATTAACAATAGCCTAATAATAACGTCTATAGGGTCCCGTTCACGCAGTAGGTACTAGCCGAATTCAGAACGGTATAACATGTATTGCAAAAACAACAAGTTCGGGGTATGAGACATCGAAGACTTACCAAGTCAAATTATTTCAAAAACCTTGAAGTTTTTTTATATTTTTATTTCATTTTTTTTATATTGTACTTTTTTATTCTATATTATTAGGCATATTTGATAGAAATAACTAACAATTACGACAACAATTGGCAGTTTTAATTCTGAAACTAAATAAAAATAGACAAACACGATCGGTTTGTTTACTTCGTACGCCAGTAACAATAGTGGCGGGGAGCAGGGTTAAAGCAAGTGCAAAATTCGACCAATCAGAGTAAACCTTGCGTTGGTCAGATATTTTAACCGCGTGATGCTGTAAATTAATCAATTAACAGGAAATGTAAACGTTAAATAGAACGTTCAAAGTGCCTTTTGTGATTTTCCGAAAGTTAATCGATTACTTCGAAAACTGATCAACTTACGATTCTCATTATTTTCCGGTGACATACCTAATAAATACACTCGAGAGCAATGAATCCGGGTCGCAGAAAAATCCAAAAAACTTGCGATCCAAGAATGCTAGCTTAATGAAATAAATTGTGTTTAATAGGCAATTTTATACTCCTCACACAACATTTTAATAATAGAATATTAAGTAAAGAAAAAACCTGATGATCTAACTTTAAAACTAAAATGTAAAACAACACATTTTTTAAAACAACGTAAGCATTTCCTTTAATTTTTAACATTTCGCATGCAATATACCAAAATCCGCAAACGAAGATTTCATTGTTATGACATAAATATAGAAGTAATTTAATTAATTGAATTGTATTTTTCTAATAGTACCAATCTGTAAGAAATTTATTAAATAGAAGTCAATTAAACACAAATTATTGTAATAGTTACAAATGTCAATTTATATATTAAATACTTATGGCTACTCAAATAATCCCCCCTAGTCGTTCCCGGTGCAAAGGTGCCCATGACGCTCGCAGCGTTTCCACGCTGAATGGCGATGGCCAACCTTTGCACCAAGAACGATGCCGAACGGGGGTCACCTGTTCTGTCGCTCAGTCTTCGACCTAACTCCTTTACAAAAGTCCTACATTCTGTTAAGAAGAAAATCGGAACGTCGTCGTCTCGACTGGCACAGCACTAGTTTGACTGAACCGGCAGGCGCGGCACCGCACTAGTGTGGGTGCTGTCAAAGGTGGATCGTGTTCGCGCGCTTTTTTACTTTTGTGAAAAGATTGGATTAAAATTAGTTTACTGGATTAATGTGTTTAATTTCGGTTCTAAAAATTCACCACTCCAACTGCCCATAGTCTCCACAGCCAACGGAACGAACTCGTAAAGCAACTCTAGAGACGCGTACTTTACTCTCTTTCTGCAGCCGGCGTCATCCGCGGCGGCCGACGGAGAGTGGATAGTGCGACTCAGGTGGCTGGCGGCGAGCATGCAGACGCGTGTTGCGTCCCAAATAAGGCACTCGTAGTTCCTCCAAGGCACCAAAGTCAGCCCGTCCGGTCTCTTCCCATCAGATCTGCTGGGTCCCGGAGGCTCCAACATGCAAAGGACGTTTGCCGATATTAGGGCCCTACGAATTATATCGTTCAGAGCATGGTGTCGCGAGAACCTGCCTGCGCATCGCCGACAACTCAATGCGTGATGGCCATCGGCCCCTACCGTAGAACCACAGGTGCGTATATGGGGTTCACACACCTTGCAGCCCAGGCGAAGAGCCACCGCCACACGCAAGTATTTATTGGTCTCTTAAACGCATTTTATTTCATAAGGGATTCTTAGTTTTCGAGATTTTTTAGTTTTTTGTTTAAGATTCATTGCTCTCGACTGTAGGTACTATATCTGCCTATCTGATTTTAGAATCTGGGATCTCTGTGCAGTAATCCGATATGTAACCTACTGCGTCAACTTGGTCGTAAACTAAAAAGTAGGTATACGAGGAAATACTTACAAGTAATCTTTGCCAATGAATAAGTTTGAATAAAATCATCAAGTTTATTGTGACACCTCCTATAACTATTGCTATTCCCAGAGAAAGTAAAATACTATAAAGTGTAAAGAATAAATTAATTTTCTTAACGATTGGCTGAAACAAATAGATATTATAAATAATATTTTTTGTCATAAATGCGGTACATGTATTGTGCGTTTCAAATGAGAATAGGATAAAAATGATGACGTCAAACGTTCGCATTACGTTCAAACGTCAAGAGGGAATGTACGGTTTGCCAAAAAGAATAGTGCTAATTTTCCACTTTTCGACATGTCCCAATAGCCGACCAGGGAATTCATCCATATTGGTACCTACTTAGGAAATATTAGCTTACCTAATGCTCGACCAGTGGTGATTCTTATCTACTTAACTTAAAAAGATAATTATTTTGGTTGTCATTACTATTGGTTAGTTTAGGTTATTTAACATAGGTAATCGTCTTAACCAATATAATCAATAAACTGTTAAAAATAATAAACGCCAAGAGTCGGGTTGATGAGTTAAACAATGGCTTTGAGTATAGAATATATAAGGAGGTGCCATACCGTCTGGATCTGCGTACCTGGTCTGGCGCAAAATGACTAGGTACCTTTTTGTATGGAATTTCTTATCGCTTGACAGGTCATATACCAAGAAAATTATGAAAAACTTGCGCCAACCTTGGCTCACTGTGATAAACTCATTTGTATATGAAAAAAGAAATGGGGCCACTACTTATATTCCTTGGCCATTGAACAATGGCATGACTCCTGTCAATACTTTAAGAAAATTGTTTTTGACACTTTCTTCTCTTTGAATAAACACTTTGTCCGAACCGCACTTCAAATCATATTATTTCTCAGATTTCAATCTAAAGTTTGTTATAAACAACCAATAAATATTTGCCATTTCCGTTTGTTTGATTTTCAGTTAATTAAATAAAGAATAGTTCTTTGCATAACACGGTCACGTTCACTCAGTTATCTACCTACATTGATTTGTGCATCTTCAAATATGCACTGCAGCTCAATTTTTTTTTGTTAACGTTTTTTTTAGCGGTCCACGTCAAGTGTGCGACAAAACGTATTTACAAACTAAATCTTATAAGTACATTTTATTTACTTTAAAACACGAGACCACGATGTAGAAAGTAAATAAATAAATATTTGGGGACATTTCACACACGGTCACCTGACCCCAAACTAGGCAAATCCTGTACTATGGGTATCAGGGACTGATAAACATACATAGATAAATATATAACTGGGTGTTATATATTTATCTATGTAGATAAATATATGTATAACACCCAGACACGGAACAAACATTTATGCTCATCACACAAATGTTTGTTAACAGGCGGGGATCGCACCCGCGACCCGTGCGTATGAGACAGACTCACTACCAACTACACTAACTGGCCTGTCAAAGTGTTTCAATATCAATTGATAATTTCATTATAATTAGAACGTGCTGTACTAAAGTTCTCATATAAACCGAATGACAGGTTGAATGGCACCGCGGCTTTTTTGAGAATTAGCCAAATTAAAGAGGAGGCTGGTTTGCTTTGGGCCACCAAGGCTCTGAAGTCAAATTGTTTCTGGCAGATATTTTAACAGTGAAGGTGCTGCTGTGGTGGCTTGTCATGTTATGCGGTTTTTATCAAGCTAAGCTTTTTACTTTTTAAGTGCCTATTAACATCTTTTGGTTTATTTTGGATGCTGCAGAGTAAAAAAATTATGTAGAACAAACTACTCGTACTGTGATATTCATGTGAATTACTGTGATAACAAGTTAAGTCAATACGTAATTGTATATAAGTTTCTCGATTTAAAAAAAAGATATATTGCACATATCGTAGGGCCCTGTGCCGAAGGGTTCTTGCCGTCTTCTTCCTCTCGGCTATACAAGTAGTGAACCGGCAGTAGTTTTAGATAAAAAAAGTGACATCAAAAAAGTGTAATGAATTTTGCCTATTTTTGAATAAAACACTTTTCATTTTCATTTTCAAAACGCCCTCGCTAAAACGGTTCATAAGATACAGCCTGGTGACAGACAGACTTACAGGCACCCAAGCCTTAGTAATAGGGCCCCGGTTTCGCCTTTTGGGCTTTGGGGGAAACCTTTAAAAGTAATAATTATTTAAAAACAGAAATTAAAATCTCACCCATAGACTCGCATGTAAATGAAGATCATTGAATCTGTTTGCCTTCAGGTCAAACTTTACAAGTTTTTCAAAATAAGCAGTTTCAAAAGAATAATTCCATGTATAATAGTTGAATTTTTTCATGAAGATAAAATCGTTATGAGCTTT
This sequence comes from Anarsia innoxiella, assembly GCA_947563765.1. NCBI lineage: Eukaryota > Metazoa > Arthropoda > Insecta > Lepidoptera > Gelechiidae > Anarsia > Anarsia innoxiella. The sequence goes on from OX387413.1 coordinate 2,476,650, forward strand.
TTTTTCATTGGAGCTTAATACCGAAAAGTGTTTGGTAACCTAAAAAAATACGCACTGACATAGTATACATAGATCACATGGACCCAAAACAAACATATCTGTTTATTAACTTACGTTACGGATAAATGGTACGAGACTGGTGTTCTTTGATGTAATTTCGATTACATCGTTGACGTTGAAAAAACATATCACCAATGTCACCATACCAATAAATGCTGCTATTCCACAGGCTACTCGAAACAAAATCTGTAATAATAAAATATATTGCGTTTTAGTCGAAAAGATAATAATATGATGATATGAATAAAGCGTGGTTAAGTAACAAAAACCGTCCAAGTGCGGTCGGTTGGACTCGTGCAGGAATGGTTCCGTACCATTCAATATAATACGGAAACCCCGAAGGATTCTCACCTTACAACATCACTAGTGTATAAACGCACTATAGTTAACAACTGAAATTCATACCTCGCTTGTTTTTGTCACTTTTAACTTCGTCGGTATTACGTAGAAAATGATGATTATTATCAAACATATTAAAAAATAAAGAAATACAATGAAACTGGAAAAGGAAATGCCCTGAAAACAAAAGAAAAATTTATTTATGTTGTTCTTTAATTGAATAGGTATCTGTAATTTATTTAAATCAGTTTATTTTACAGAGACAGAAAAAAATAGATGTACCTAAGTATAGACTTTAAGAGCTTAGTTTATTAAAATTGTTTGATCATTTAAATAGAGAAGAGGATTGCTGAGCAGGGGTCACAAACGATTACCTAGATCATATTGAAGCTATGGAAGAATGAGACAATGATATATGTTCTTTACCATATCTTTCACACAATAACATGTGGAGATTATTGTTTATATTATTTTTTATAAAAATGTGTTTCACATTTTTTAAATCTCGTGATAATAAATGATAATAAAACGATTACCTCCAAATAATCGCTTTCAAATGAAAATTTCTTTGGACCTTTCTGAAAACTCCAAGTGTACCGCGGTAAATCCTTTATCACTTGTCTCAAACCTTTACCAGACTCGGTAGGCATTCTGCAATTATATAATTTATCTAATTTTTATTACGAAATTAATATTTTTTACCGATTTTTTCATATTTTTAAATATTTTTATTTATCACGACGAGACGTGATTGTTTTGAAATTAATGTCTTTTTGACATGCATAACTTTCCATTAACTTTCAAACCGACTTTTTTTTCAAACATGATTTCAAAATAAACTTTTTAATTTTTGAACTCCTTCTAACCAAGGAGTATCCAGTGGCGAGTCGTTGTAGTCGAAAAACGTCCATTCAGTGTTGGGCACAGACGTATAAAAGCTGTGTGGTGTAGGGGGTGTAGGTTAATAACTCTAATGGCTCATCTACATCACAGCTCCCACACCGTACGTCCTACGTTGGTCCATCATAGTGGTCCACTACGATGGGCCAGCGTGTAGAGGTAGCATAAGGCCAGCGGGTGTCACCGGAACTACATACAGCTGCATAATAGATTTTCCCTTTAAAGATGGTTAATTGCTGTCACAAGATTCAATTATATAGTTACACACTTACACGACGACCCTGGGTACCAATTCTCTTAAATTAAGTTAAGCGACCATACTATAACAAACAGATAAATATTCTACAGCAATAGGTCACAAATTTGGTATTCTCTTATGTGCCACGAAATAGTCGATTAGTAGTCTCTAGAGGGCTTTGTCATTCATTTGTCTTTGCGAATGATTTAGTTGTCGATGTTGCCAATATTTAATAAAATTATTGTTCGAAGAAATTGATCAACCGATTGATAGATTTTTTTCGACCTAGAATAAGCTTAGACATACTTTAAAATACAGAATATTTATTTCTATAAGATTTACATGCATTTTTTGCATAAATTGCACGTTAATTTTCGAAAAAACACCGAAATAGTGTTTGGGTGACCGAACGACTGAACGACTGAACGACGGACGACCGAACGAAATGCCATTAGAGAACAACTGTCAAATAGCGAAGAGAATACCGTTTGGAGCTGCCACTCATGTGACATTGCGGAGTAGAATACCAAATAAAGTGTAAAGTAATAAAATGTACGGCCGATCGCTGTCCACTGTCAACTTATCTGTTAAGAGAATACCAAAATGTGTCATTTCATACAATTCACATTCTACAGAGACACCATTTTTCATTTGGTAATTAAGAGAATACGGGCCCTGATTATAGCGTGTTAATAATAATTACGTTTTAAATATAGTTCATACTTCTTTCCCGTGGTTCATACTTTCTATTATATATCCTACTAATATTAGGGCGCGTTCCCACTATGTCGTGACGACAGATAATCGTGTAGTTTTAAGTGTCGTGGCTTATATGTTTAAAAGGAGGTGTTCACATTTAGAACGACACAATTTACTGTCGTCTACGACATTTTTGCAGTGACGACACTTTGTCAAAACAATAGTTATAATGGGAACAGGTAGAGACGACAGTCGTCGAACGATAAATTAGTCGTTACGACATAGTGGGAACGCGCCCTTACTCGTATAAATATGTCAATGTTTGTGCCGATGGTTCGAAGGTAGGTATGTGAATATATTTTTGTTACTCTTTCAAGCAAAAACCGCTGAACAGATATTGATAAAATGAAACATTACAATATTGTAGCTTGCCTATCAGATTACCGCTTTTTATTCTAAAATGCTTATCATGTTTTTAAGCTATTGCATAGCTTCTATCGCGGGCCTTGAGCGCGGGGACCGAATCCAGAAATTCCGTAACGAAAAAACCTCACGCTCCCCACTCCGACGGGCACGGAGGTGTGGCTTGAAGGCCGTGCATCGTCTAACGTCGTTTCAGTTCGGCAGTCTTCGACACAACGCCGCCGCCGCCGGTAGGTCACCTTCACCACGCTCAAAAAGTGTAACTTGAATTAATATCAAAGAAAAAGAAATACTGCATAAATAAAATAAATAAATAATTATAATTGCATAAGTTGATACAAAATGCTATGCAATAGCTTTACCGCGGCAGTCCCCGAGTGCCACACGTCTTTTTTTCCAAGATAAGAATGCGTACGAAGTCGCGGGCAGCCTCTAGTACATTCGAAATCAATCGACCAAATTAGCGTTCTTATTTATATATTTACTATCTATGTAATAAAAAAAATTAAATAAATTCATTACCTACTAAATCAAAATGCAATGTTAAAAATCAAAGGAAAAGTTTATTTAATAAATTAGTAACAAAGTTCGGTTTTGAATAAACCGATACTTGAAGACAATAATCAAAATTTTCTTTTGATATATTTTTGTTGGCAAAACACAGTTTTTTTAAATTACCAGCAGATAATCTGTTTTAATACTAAGATCTCTGAAAATAATAAACAAAAATCTTCAGCAAAATTCTTTTCATGGTTCCGTATCCAAAGGGTGAAAACGGGACCCTATCAATAAGACTCGACTGTCCGTCTGTCGCCAGGCTGTATCTCATGAACGGTTAATAGCTAGAGCGTTAAAACACAAATGATTTTTAAGCTATTGCATAGCTTCTATCGCGGGCCTTGAGCGCGGGGACCGAATCCAGAAATTCCGTAAAGGTGCGTACAGACCATGTAACATAACATGTTATTTAACATTGTTATATAACATGTTTTACATAATGTGGACACTGAATGTTATAAAACATGGTATAGTAACATGTTATTGATATGTACAACAATGTTATATAACATTGATCGCGTGGATTGTACTGAAGAACGACAAACGACAATGGTTATATAACATTGTTATATTGCATTGTTATTCTAATGTGTACAGTATTATTTTATGTTGCAATGTTGAATAACAAGGTTACATAGTGTGGACGTGTTATAAAACACAAGTTAAATAACATGTTACATTGTCTGTACGCACCTTAACGAAAAAAAACCTCACATTACGCTCCCCCACTCCGACGGGCACGGAGGTGTGGCTTGAAGGCCGTGCATCGTCTAACGTCGTTTCAGTTCGGCAGTCTTCGACTCTAGATATCTCTTGTCATTTCAGATATTGTAAGTTTGTTGTACTTTGCCTAGATGGCACCACTTTCTTTGATATCTAATGAGTTATTCATGTTTTAACATAGATGGCAGTATTATGGTCCAATAATTGGAACCTCTGTAATAGCTACATCGTGTAAAACATAGATGGCGGTGCTCGCTTTCAACAAATCTTAAAATTAAATGTAAATAATGTAAACTTAACAATTAAAAGGCTGTGTTAGGATCTCGGTACATTATGTATTAATTATATAACTTAAATAACCTTAAATAACCTTAAAGGAATTAGCTTCTAGTCTTTTTTAAATATTATTCATACTAAGAATTAAAACGATAATATTTTAAACAATATTACCTTTTATTTGTTTAATAAAAGAAAAAAATTTCTTATCGGTCACCACGCTCAAAAAGTGTAACTTGAATTAATATCAAAGAAAAAGAAATACTGCATAAATAAAATAAATAAATAATTATAATTGTATAAGTTGATACAAAATGCTATGCAATAGCTTTACCGCGGCAGTCCCCGAGTGCCACACGTCTTTTTTTACCGTTGTCACTATATAACAACGAATACTAAAAATAGAATAATAATAATAAGTTAAGGGGGGCTCCCAGAAAACAAACGTGTTTTTTAAGGTTCCGTACCCGAGGGTTAAAACGAGACCCTATTACTGAGACTTAGCTGTCCGTCTATTTGTCTGTCCGTCCGTCTTTTCGTCTGTCACTAGGCTGTATCTCACGAACCATTTTAGCTAGAGCGTTGAAATTTTCACAGATCATGTATTACCGTTGCCGCTATAACAACAACTACTAAAAATAGAATAAGAATAAAAATAATAATAGAAGAAGAATAAAAATAATACAATAAGAATAAAAATAATAATTAAGGGGGCTCCTATACGACAAACGTGATTTTTTGCCTTATTTGCGCGATATCAATAGGGAATGGTACGGAATCCTGCCTACGCGAGTCCGACTCGCACTTAACCGGTTTTTTTGCCTTTTTTGCTCGGTATCAATAATGGTTACTGGCAGACATCATTTTTAGGCTATTGTTAACCTAGGTGAATGGTACGGGACCCTTCGTGCGTGAGTCCGACTCACACTTGGTCGGCCTTTTTTCAGCACAAACTTTAATAATAAAATGTAAGTCGTATGTCTTACCATTTATTAACAACACTTAAAGTTTGTGCAGGCAGATGAACCCACATTTGTGGCCAATCCTTAAATTAACTTCAGTCTTCTTTCTCACATAGTTGTGTAGCCGCAATTGATACTCTTCACGATGAACTTGTATTGAAATAAGGTATTTTTTTTTATTTATTGACATATTTATAATAAAATAATAAGTTATTTTGATTTCTGGTATTATGATATATCTACATGTAACCCTCTGAAGAGGTTCTGCAAGTAGTGGACGAGAGGAGAGGCATTTTAAAGACCATTGCTGAAAGGAGAGGAAAGATGCTGGGTCATCTGATACGACACGACAACTTTATAAAAAACATCTTGGAAGGAAAAGTAAAAGGAAGAAGAAAGAGAGGGAGACCACGAAGGACTTACATAGATCAAATGAAAGAGGGGATAGAAGTTGTGTCGTACCAGGTGCTCAAAAGGAAGGCAGAAAATAGAACAGAGTGGCGCGGACTCCACCGACAAGAGCGAAGCTCTTAAGTTTAATGATGATGAATTTGTGCGTGAATTAATCTAATAGGCATGTATAAAAGTGAATATTAATCTGTCACATCCCGGAAAAAAAAGAACAATAGAAAATCTATGTATTAAAAAAAAACAATAGTTTCTGGGTCTATAATGGGTCAGTGGGATGTGCGAGGTTAACCGAATTGAATCTCACCCTTATAGGTAAACGAATTTTATTTAAATCTTCAAACGTCCTTGTATCATTCACTTTTTGTTGTAAATCATCAGGAACATATTTTGAGCAAGTCGAGTCTTGTGAATAGGTACCTATAAAGTATTGTAATGAATTGTGTTCCCTTTCTAGTTTGAAGGCTAATTCAGAAAAGCGGTTGGAAACCTGAAAAAAATAAGTATGTTTATGAAAGTATATCACTTTTGACATTTGTCCAAATACTTTCGTTTCTTAACATGTATCTCTATCGATTGACGTTAGTTTCATCAGTACCTGCCAACTACACTCGGCTTCAAAAAAATCGCACGTCCGTAAAAATAGGCTTTAAGCACTGTTAATCCTTAAGACAAGCAGTTATTCGTAGCAATATTGGTATCATTTGAGAGCCCTATAAAAACTCTTTAAAAAAATATCCATTTCATTTAATTAAAGAAAAAGCTTGACACTTTAAGTAACTGTGAATGACAATGGAACTGATTCTCCTCTTCAAATTTTGTTTGTATTGTTTTGTTTTTTGGGTATAAAAGGGTCGATACAGCTTATTGGGGGATAAATTTGCTACCAACAGTGGAAGAAGACACAGAAGAATATCTTTCATCAGAAAAACGTCCTTGAAGATGGACACTACTGCTGCTGAAGCCGCCCAAGTTATCGCACTACTGCAATCAGGACTACGTCAGTGTGATGTTGCTCGGCAATTGCACTTGAGTCGCTTTTCCGTTCGAAGAGTGTACCAGCGGTTCCTGCAGACCGGTGGCTTTGTCCGAAGGCGTGGGTCTGGTAGAAATCGCTGCACTTCTGCGAGAGATGACCGATTCGTCGTATCGAAGTCTTTGAGAAATCGGTTCTCTAATGCTGTTGAGTTGCAACAGCAGCTTCAAGCAGTTCGTAGAAGGGCCGTGAGTGTCTCTACAGTTAGAAGAAGACTAAAGGAGACAAATATTGTGGCTAGAAGACCTGCCACGGGTCCAAAATTAACCGCAGCGCATCGGCGAGCACGCCTGCAATTTGCTCGCGCCCACGTCAATTGGACCCTGGACCAATGGAGAGCTGTTCTCTTCTCAGACGAAACGAGAGTGTGCCTTTTCTGCAACGATAGACGCAAAAGAGTATACAGAAGACAATGGGAACGTTTTGCCCAAGCCTGCATCCAAGAGACGGTAGAATACGGGGGCGGTTCCTGCATGTTCTGGGGCGGCATATCTGCCGACGGCAAAACTGAACTTTCTTGCGTCTCTCGGACCGACGGTGCTCGCGGGCAAGGGTCGATGACTGCTCACCGGTACATCACAGAGATCCTGGAAGAACATGTGATCCCCTATGCTGGATTTATTGGCGACGGGTTCACATTAATGCACGATAACGCTTGCGCGCACACTGCTGGAATTGTGCAGGGCTACCTTCAAGAGGTTGGGATCCCTGTCATGCAGTGGCCAGCGAGAAGTCCAGATCTGAACCCGATAGAGCACCTCTGGGACCAGCTGAAACGTAAGGTTAGATCCCGTAATCCCGCTCCCGCGACTCTTCAGGAGCTCCAAGACGCCGTTATTGAGGAATGGGACAGAATCCCTCAAGAAGAGGTCCTAAGGTTGGTGCGATCCATGAGGGAGCGCATGGAAGACGTCATTAGGGTTAGGGGGGGTAACACTAGGTTTTAGGTTAGTTTTAAGCAACTTTGTTTTGAAAAATTAATCAGATTTCATAAGGGTTTTTTAAGGATTTTTATTGTTTTGTAAATTTTTCTCAGTTCCAATAAAAAACATTGAATGAATTATTGTTTTTGCATTCTCTGTTTCCTTACCTTTCAAATGATACCGAACATTACCAATATTTCATAATACAAATACGATTGAAAGATGTTTAAAATAGATTTCTTAAAAGGTGCGATTTTTTTGAAGCCGAGTGTATTTTTTCTCCATACTAGCTCGAAAAGGGGATGTTGAGTGTAAGTGATACCGAAAATTTTTACTATACCAATTAGGTTGGATGCTCTTTGGATGTTGGTACTTATATGCTTTTTTAAATACATGGTACAGTCAGACCCAAGGCAAACATATCTGATTATTAACTTACTTTACGAATTAATTTAATGAGACTGGTGTTCTTTAATGTAAGTTCGGTTAGATCGTTGACGTTAAAAAAACATATCGCCAATGTCACTACACCAATGAATGCTGCCACGCCAGAGACTGTTTGAAGCATAACCTGTAATAATTAAATATTTTGGGTTTTCGTCTAAAGCCAGATTTACACTTCAATAAGTACAGTTCTGTCATCGAGCGAGTTAAGTTGTTGATGTTGTTTGAACGGCAAAAGCGAGTTAAGTAAGTAGTAAGTTTTTGATTAAGTTGAGTTCAATAGATCGCGATCCTATTTTTTGACGAGTCAAGTGCGAAGTAGACCCCTCTCTCGCGTCTCCCGCGCCCCGCCAACTTAACTGGCCATCATGTAGACGAGTGAGTTTAGTACAGTTCACAATTTGCGACTGGTCTTCTTCTCGGCAACTTATGACTACTCAGTCCGCCCGTTTGGACGCTACTTACAACTTACTACTTATTACTCAACTGCCTGACTTCTTAACTCGCTAAGTGTACTTATTGAAATGTAAATTGGGCATAAGAGATTGTAGTCGAAGAGACGTGATAGAAGAGCCGAACTATCTAGACTATCGATAGGCAACACTATAATACGGAAACCCTGGGTACCAATTCTCTTAAATTAAGTTAAGCGACCATACTATAGCCAACAGATAAATATTCTACAGCAATAGGTCACAAATTTGGTATTCTCTTATGTGCCACGAAATAGTCGATTAGTAGTCGATTAGTAGTCGATTAGTAGTCTCTAGAGGGCTTTGTCATTCATTTGTCTTTGCGAATGATTTAGTTGTCGATGTTGCCAATATTTAATAAAATTATTGTTCGAAGAAATTGATCAACCGATTGATAGATTTTTTTCGACCTAGAATAAGCTTAGACATACTATAAAATACAGAATATTTATTTCTATAAGATTTACATGCATTTTTTGCATAAATTGCACGTTAATTTTCGAAAAAACACCGAAATAGTGTTTGGGTGACCGAACGACTGAACGACTGAACGACGGACGACCGAACGAAATGCCATTAGAGAACAACTGTCAAATAGCGAAGAGAATACCGTTTGGAACTGCCACTCATGTGACATTGCGGAGTAGAATACCAAATAAAGCGTAAAGTAATAAAATGTACGGCCGATCGCTGTCCACTGTCAACTTATCTGTTAAGAGAATACCAAAATGTGTCATTTCATACAATTCACATTCTAGAGAGACACCATTTTTCATTTGGTAATTAGAAGAATACGGGCCCTGAAAGACTCTCACCCTACAACATCACTAGTGTAGTCTACAACTGAAGTTCATACCTCGCTTCGCTTTGTCACTATTGACGTCCTCAGTATAACGAAGATTATTATCAAACATATTAAGAAATAAAGAAATACAAAGAAACTTGAAACGTAAATGCCCTGAAAATAAGCACAAATTATGTTTTTTTTTAAATTGAGTACCTATAGAATTGCTGAGCAGGGGCTCACAAACGATTAGATCTTATTCAAGCTATGGAAGAATGAGTCAGTGATATGTTATGTTCTTTACCATATCGTTCACACAATAAGTAACATGTGGAGATTATTTTGACACATTTTTTTTTAAATCTCGTGATAATAGAACTACCTATTACCTGCAAGTACTCGCTTTCAAACGAAAAGTTCTTTGGACTTTCCTGAAAACTCCAAGTGAACCGCGGTAAAGTTTTTATTACTTCTCTTAAACCTATACGAGGTTTTTCATAATATATACTAGAATTGTTAGACATGTTGCAGTAAAATAATTTTTATTTTTTCAAAGAAATTAATGAATTTGTATCGATATTTAACATTTTTAAATAGTTTTATTTACCATGACGAGACGTGATTGTTTTGAAATTAATGTCTTTTTGACGTAAGTCTCTTGCTCCTTACAGGATTTTGCGTAGGCGAGAATAAGACCGCAAATTGAACATAGTTCTCTCATAATTCGAAGGTCTGTGGACTCATTAGATTTTATGTCTAATGGACTAATTCAGCACGTTCAGCTAGCTTAGCATGGCACTCCGTGACAAGACGTTGTCATGCGTTTGTCACGCTTACATCTCTGTCTATAGTATTAAATGTGATAAGGACAGCATGCATGAGATAATTGTCGCGGCACGCCGTGCTAAGCCCCTGCACACTACCAAATTCAAAATCACGTTTTGACGTTCTATGTTTTACAGTTTGACACCTTGCTCACTTGGCCGGATTATAGTACTGACGTGTTTGTTTACGGCTTCTGATACTAAAATAATATTTTCAATGTAATTTGCGCAAAAAAAGTGAAATATTTTGTTGTGTGATCTTTATTTATGATGTGTTTTGTATCATAAAAATATGTTTTGTGTTATTGACGGCTGCTATTCACATTCGGGAAGAAAAGAAAACAGTGGTGAAAAAATTAAGTAAGTTTTTGATGGAGTTTTTAATAAATTATTCTGGAAATACCTGTAAACTATAGTATAAATGTTACTTATTCATCAGTATACTTTTCAACATTATAATTTTGTCCGAATTATTCCAAAATCCTACAAAAGTTTTCTGTTAGTTTTTCAGCTAGTGATGTGTGTATGGCCATATCGATATTTTAGATAGACTGAAGTTTTTTTTTATGAAATCGTGAATTTCGACCAAACTAAGGTTTGAATCACGACAGTCGATATAATCTACCCACCAACCCGCATTCGAACAGCATGGCGGAATGAGGTCCAATTCATGATGATGTTAAAATTGTACTGAACAACCTTTATATTTCACTGTTTTTTACACGCTTTAGGTCGTCGTATATGTAGGTAAAGGAATCTTGGTAAAGCAATTTAACCATCTTCCAAGTACGGTAGCGTAATGAAACTTGGCAGTTGTATGAAGTTCCGATGAGAATACAACTAAATAGTACTTTCGAACTGATCTGATGATGGAGCAGGAACATAGAATGGAACTTCATGATGGAATATCTTATCTATCGTTTTTGGGTTTATATGAAAAGTCTAGTAACTACCTTTGACCAACGATTCGTTTGACCGTCCGACCGACGGTCGTGCCGACATTCCGACAACCGTCAGTCTGACAGAAAGTACGTCCGACCGGCCGACAGAAAGACCGTCCGTCAGAAAGGAAGACTCTAGCCGTTACTTAATTAGTTACGTTTCATTGTATTTTTCGAAAAATACACGTTTTTTTTTCGAAAAAAAAAACACGTTTTTTACACATTTGACGTGTAATTTTCAAACCACTCGAAATTTGAATCTTTCGAAAGTTTCATGTATTTTACATGTAAAATTGAAAGTTATGAAAAAAACATAAATGTTCCTTTGCATTTTTCATCCCTAATTTGTAAGTATTTTATCAATGTAAAGACCTGCTACAAGCAATAAAATTTTCTTTTAAATAAAATGTTTTATTTTAGACAATGTTCACAATAGCAGTACATTAAGGTACCATAATAAGGTTTTTTTCGAACACCTAATAAAAAAAATAGTTCTTTTATCCACCAATTGATAGCGCTGTTCTTACATTCTATCGCTAAAAGAATTGCTTAAAAAAATTTTTGCCAAAAAAGAAACAACTTCGAAACGGAAACTAAAAAGTATGAAATAAATTAACTTGTACAGAAAATTTTGAGTTTATAAGTAATTAAAAGAAACATAAACAATTAAATAATGATGTCTTTAAAATTTTTGAAGACGGTGCCAAGTAAAACAATAACTATAGGTAATATAGGTACTTATAATCAATCATTTTCACATCTCAAGGAAACAGGTGGCACTGTCTTCAAAAGTTTTAAAGACATCATTATTTAATTGTTTATGTTTCTTTTAATTACTTATAAACTCAAAATTTTCTGTACAAGTTAATTTATTTCATACTTTTTAGTTTCAGTTTTGAAGTTGTTTCTTTTTTGGCAAAAATTTTTTATTTTACATTTTTTTGTATCCCTTGACTGTCTTTCATTTTCATTATCAGACCCCTTATAACAGTCACAACCCATTTAGATGAAAGGTCTCAATAATATAAGTTAATCAAGCCCAAACACAAAGTACTTGCTGTAAACCGTTGTCGAGTTCCCTCGACTGCCTTTCCGCTCCATCATCAAGTCAACGTCAGACCCTCATTAAATATTTGGGCTTTAAAATTCTTATTATTGCATAATATTAAGAAACACACTAGTCGCGATGCAATTTTTTCGAGTGTTTCCCTCGATATCTCCAGGTTTCCACCATGAGATCCTGGTTTCCTTACCATGGGACCACCCTTAGGATAACCCCTTTCTAACAAAAAAAGAATCATCAAAATCGGTTCATGGACGACGAAGTTGTGTGAAGAAACATAATAAACAGACTAGTCGAAAATGCAATTTTTTCGAGAGTTTCCCTCGATTTCTCCAGGATTCCACCATCAGATCCTGGTTTCCTTACCATGGGACCACCCTCGGGGTACGCCCTTTCTAACAAAAAAAGAATTATCAAAATCGGTTCATAAACGACGAAGTTTTGCGTGGAAATACATAAAAAAAAAAAACGGTCGAATTGAGAAACTCCTCCTTTTTTGAAATCGTTTAAAAATTAAGCAAGAATCTATTTTGTGTTTTAAAATAGGTATACAAAATTTCTGATAGTGCTTGAAACTTTATATTGAAACAAACAATTCTTTTGTTTTTGAGTCTTAATCTTTTGGTAGATAAAATAAAGTATTTTTTTAATTTTAAACAGCTGTAAAAAAAAACTAATTGTCGATAAAGTATATTATTCATTCCTCGATTCATTCCCATCCCTAGCAAACTCAGAAGTAGTGACAACCTGCATATGGGCGAAATGACACATTTGCATATGTCTCTCTCTTACGCACTATCAATACCGTAAGAAAAAAAAGATAAATATATGCAGTGTAGTTGTTATTTTAGCCCGGCTTCCATGTCTAGTTATTGTTCCGAGGTTGTTTCATAATTCAATTTTTTTTAATTTATTTATTTAATGTTTCAAACACACTTTTTTTTCTTATTATTTTTGAGGTGACTGAAAACGTTTTTTGGCGACTAATACGAGTATTAATTAACTTATTAGTGGGATAACAAAAAATATATTATTGGCAAACTATTGGCTTTCATCATTCCATACAAAAATACAGTTTCGGCTGGTGATTTGCACGTAGCGTTAAAATTAAAACGGGTCCTGAAATTAAGTATCAGGTTTACACAATAATTGTTTTTTGAGTGGACGTCCTACGACATTACGCGGGAGTAGGTACCTGTGGCAGGCCTCCGTCACTCTATGTACTTGCGCGCTATAAATACCTACCGCTCAGCGGGCCGCTTGCGGACCAAGCGAAGCGCGGTTGTCAAAACGAAGCGCTCGCACGTTGTTCAAATTTTGATAGTTCCATTCGTTTTTTTGTTTGTTTTGAATGTTTTATAATTTTTAATAATTACGTTTTTTTTTCATGAAAAACATATTAATAACCGAGAATTAAGAAAGATAAAAAAACATTAAAAATTAAAAATAAAAACATGTTAAAAATAAATATATTAAAAACAATACAATTTTAAACTGCCCCGTATATGTCGGAACGGTTATAAGAACGGTTATAAGTCGGAACATATTCATAGTTCTCAATAACATGGTCACAAAACTTTTGTTAATTTAATTTTATCGAAGAGGCAGCCCCGCGATTTTTACGGATTCGCGCGGTGCGAAGGAATCACAACTATACGCTTGAGTATTTAGGCACATTTTAGCATGCAGTGGTATCTGACGTGACAGTTGGGCTATTACGCACTGTTAAAGCAGTAGGTATTGAATATTTTCTTCTGAGTGAAGTATCTGTTACGTAGTAACTATTAAGTAATCTGTGCCTGTGGTACCTGCACAGATTTTCAAGAGAGGTACGTAAACGAACACAGAAGGTATCTAATACCTGCAACATATTTCGGCCTATCCTGGGAAGGACACTCGCGATCCTAGTATACACGTTTTCATCATCAGCCCTTTTACACCCCCACTACAGGGACGAGCCTACCCTTATACGACAGTGATTAGGCTGTAATACATCCGTGTCTCCAAGATTGCAGACGGGCGTTCTAACAACCTAGGGTACCGCTATTATTGCAGCCTAATATGCATTATTTTACAAATTCCAGATTTCAGAAACTCTAATTAGTATTGCTAAAAATGCAAGCATTTTTTCTGCCCGTTAGGCCACTATTAGATATTTGGTACGAAGTAAGTGTGTAAAGTTTTTATACTAAGGCTAAGTTATACCAGAATCTCATGACATGATGATAAAAATGACGTTCGCAACACTCTGGGGAGATCGAGTGAAGACTTTTTGATAAATAGTTATTTAAAAAAAAAAACTTTTTCCAGCACAATAGTTTTAAAATGTAATAATAATGTATGTCTTACCATTTATTTACCACACTTAAAGTTAAATATGCCCACTCCACATTTGTGGCCAATCCTAAAATTAACTTCAGTCCTCTTTCTCACATAGTTGTGTAACCGCAATTGATACTCTTCACGATGAACTTGCAATTTATGCGTCCCATCGTCCCATTTACTGGTTTGAATAGATTCCCATCCACAACTACCCTTTTTTTGCCTAAGAAGAACGAAACAAGATTATTTAATATGTTTAATATTATTATGCTTCATATAGACGCTAACTTTTCTACACTAGTTATATTATACAGAGGAAAGTTAAAAAGAGTCGCCACCCTGAAGGTCATAGCACACTTACACGACTCTGCTACAACACCGCTCCCACCAAACACCATCCTAAACTAAGACGACTGCTCGACTACACCTAGGACACTGCCTACTAAAATGTACGAAAAAAAGGCGTGGCTTCACGCACAGTCTTAGCTCGTGTAATTATACGCGTACCGTGTTTGTGTGAGTGAAACAGTACGTGCTAGGGTTGGTTGCCTTCATTTATTCGTAGAATGACAATTTTAATGACTAAGTCATCGCATTACGAGCTGAGGACTGCCTTCCTATTATTTTCATATGTCTGTCTCGCTCGCGCTTGTGGATCTTATATTTGACGTATCTTCTCTTTTGGCATTGCAGTTACTCAGTTGGTAATGTTAGTACCTTTTAATACATAAATTGTGTGCATATGATCAAAGGTTAGCCCTGTAGTAAAAAATATTTGTAAAAATATTAATCTGTAGGTATATTTCATCGTACCTACTAATTGAGTTGAGTAATCTTCGTTGTGGCGTCCTTTCTAACTGGTAACTGTGAGGTAACCGAGCGCGGGGCGTCCGCACTTTTGGGGGTAGGCAGGGAGTGTCCATACTGTATGTAGTACTCTTTATTGTACGGTGGCTCGACGGAGGTAAGCGCGTTGACTTGACAGCGAGCTGTCTGCAAATTTATGCCAATGTAAAATATATCAAAAGGTGCGTACAGACCATCTAACATAACATGTTATATAACATGTTTTACATAATGTGGACACTGAATGTTATAAAACATGGTATAGTAACATGTTATTGATATGTACAACAATGTTATATATCTAACTTTGATCGCGTAGATTGTACTGAAAAAAAAACTAAACATAGAAATCCTTTAAAACTTACGGTTTTGTTTCTCTTCGTTTCTCTTTTTTTTTCTCTTCTTTCTTCTCATAGGGCTCGGTCTCCTTATAAAAGTCGTCTTTATAAAATTGTGGCGAACTGAAATTTGAGTTAGCTGCAAACTTACATCAATTTTGACGTAAACTTATTAGTTAGTTGCTTATTTAGGTAGTCAGCGCGCGAAACGCTGAAAACTGCGTAGAGTGAGCGCAAAAGTAGCAAACTATGGACACTCCATTTAAGATATATAGATGGCACTACTAAATTGATAGTCGCAACCGCAGTCAGCCGCTAACAGTTTGCCTACTGGGGACGCAGCCTAATATTGAAGACGCTAACTTTTATACATATAACGGCGATGGTACGAAACTTCTGTAAAAGTTGATCATTCTCAGGAAACGTCTTAGCTTCTTGACGTTTTTTTTAGAGTGTACTTCACTATTATGGCGTATCCATTACAGAAAAGTACTTAGAAAAAATTATCAGGATGCTAGGTTTTTCTATCTGTTTCCATTTAACTTTTTTCGATAGGACTATTATTTTGCCGGAAATTGAGATTAACCAATTTTTTACCATAAAAACGAGACCTCAGATACTTTTCCTATTATTTTAGTAGTGTGCCATTTCTTTTCCAATACGTTTCATGGTGTTATAATATTCTTTTATTTTTTAAAGTCATTGACACTGGTCTACTTGGCAAATTATTTTTTAGTTTTAAGGTAAATACTAAACATAGAAATCCTTTAAAACTTACGGTTTTGTTTCTCTTCGTTTCTCTTTTTTTTTCTCTTCTTTCTTCTCATAGGGTTCGGTCTCCTTATAAAAGTCGTCTTTATAAAATTGTGGCGAACTGAAATTTGAGTTAGCTGCAAACTTACATCAATTTTGACGTAAACTTATTAGTTAGTTGCTTATTTAGGTAGTCAGCGCGCGAAACGCTGAAAACTGCGTAGAGTGAGCGCAAAAGTAGCAAACTATGGACACTCCATTTAAGATATATAGATGGCAGTACTAAATTGATACGTCGCAACCGCAGTCAGCCGCTAACAGTTTGCCTACTGGGGACGCAGCCTAATATTGAAGACGCTAACTTTTATATAACGGCGATGGTACGAAACTTCTGTAAAAGTTGATCATTCTCAGGAAACGTCTTAGCTTCTTGACGTTTTTTTTAGAGTGTACTTCACTATTATGGCGTATCCATTACAGAAAAGTACTTAGAAAAAATTATCAGGATGCTAGGTTTTTCTATCTGTTTCCATTTAACTTTTTTCGATAGGACTATTATTTTGCCGGAAATTGAGATTAACCAATTTTTTACCATAAAAACGAGACCTCAGATACTTTTCCTATTATTTTAGTAGTGTGCCATTTCTTTTCCAATACGTTTCATGGTGTTATAATATTCTTTTATTTTTTAAAGTCATTGACACTGGTCTACTTGGCAAATTATTTTTTAGTTTTAAGGTAAATACTAAACATAGAAATCCTTTAAAACTTACGGTTTTGTTTCTCTTCGTTTCTCTTTTTTTTTCTCTTCTTTCTTCTCATAGGGTTCGGTCTCCTTATAAAAGTCGTCTTTATAAAATTGTGGCGAACTGAAATTTGAGTTAGCTGCAAACTTACATCAATTTTGACGTAAACTTATTAGTTAGTTGCTTATTTAGGTAGTCAGCGCGCGAAACGCTGAAAACTGCGTAGAGTGAGCGCAAAAGTAGCAAACTATGGACACTCCATTTAAGATATATAGATGGCAGTACTAAATTGATACGTCGCAACCGCAGTCGGCCGCTAACAGTTTGCCTACTGGGGACGCAGCCTAATATTGAAGACGCTAACTTTTATATAACGGCGATGGTACGAAACTTCTGTAAAAGTTGATCATTCTCAGGAAACGTCTTAGCTTCTTGACGTTTTTTTTAGAGTGTACTTCACTATTATGGCGTATCCATTACAGAAAAGTACTTAGAAAAAATTACCAGGATGCTAGGTTCTTCTATCTGTTTCCATTTAACTTTTTTCGATAGGACTATAATATTTTGCCGGAAATTGAGATTAACCAATTTTTTACCATAAAAACGAAACCTCAGATACTTTTCCTATTATTTTAGTAGTGCGCCATTTCTTTTTCAATACGTTTCATGGTGTTATAATATTCTTTTATTTTTTAAGTCATTGACACTGGTCTACTTGGCAAATTATTTTTAGTTCTATGGTAAATACTAAACATAGAAATCCTTTAAAACTTACGGTTTTGTTTCTCTTCGTTTCTCTTTTTTTTTCTCTTCTTTCTTCTCATAGGGTTCGGTCTCCTTATAAAAGTCGTCCTCATAAAATTCGTCCTCCTCATAAGACATTCTTACAAAAATCAATACAGCATTAAATGTAAATACAAATCCCAATAACAGTGCCATTACAAAACCATAATACCAAGTCTGAAAATATTCACATTTTAAAGATCGAACAAGAAGTAAAATTTTAGATTATTGTATAAGTTTGCCGAGCTAAGATATTATTTAATTTTAAGCAAGTATCTTATTATTTTTAATATACTCACGGTTATGAAGCGTCCACACAATGCTTGCCCCAGTTGCTCATACCCACCACTTATACACTTTATGTCGTCTTTAAACTTAAACATAGGCGGAATTTTTTCAGACAAATTTTTCGCACTTGTATTGAAGGTATCCGCTGTAAGAGCAAAAAGGATCTGTTTTACCCTTACAAATAAAATTTGACTAGCAGAGAAACCAATATCTACTTATTTCATAAATAGGAAGATTTAGACAGTGTCAGATGTAAAATATCTGTCAGTTAAATTTGATCTGTAAGTGGAGAAACGGACATAATTTTTGTGGTGAGGAAACATTACCAGGCCTCCGTCACTCTATGTACTTGCGCGCTATAAATACCTACCGCTCAGCGGGCCGCTTGCGGACCAAGCGAAGTGCGGTTGTCAAAATGAAGCGCTCGCACGTTGTTCAAATTTTGATAGTTCCATTCGTTTTTTTGTTTGTTTTGAATGTTTATAATTTTTAATAATTACGTTTTTTTAATGAAAAACATAATAATAACCGAGAATTAAGAAAGGTAAAAAAAAACATTAAAAATTAAAAATAAAAACATGTTAAAAATAAACATATTAAAAACGATACAATTTTAAACTGCCCCTATAAGTCGGAACATATTCATAGTTCTCAATAACATAGTCACAAAACGTTTTGTTAATTTAATTTTATCGAAGAGGCAGCCCCGCGATTTTTACGAATTCGCGCGGTGCTAAGGAATCACAACTATACGCTTGAGTATTTAGGCACATTTTAGCATGCAGTGGTATCTGACGTGACAGTTGGGCTATTGCGCACTGTTAAAGCAGTAGGTATTGGATATTTTCTTCTGAGTGAAGTATCTGTTAAGTAGTAACTATCAGGTAATCTGTGACATTACGCGGTTATAGCTACACTACATGTAAGACATGTTATTCAATCTACTTTTTAAATTCTGAGTTCAACACAGACAAAGTGTATAGACAAGAGGAGACAAGAGCGTCTTATGCGTAAGTTACCAAAACCCAAATGGCATGATTTTTATTTACCAACAACATTTTTTTAAAGCTCCGCTACCAAGTACCCTCTTGCATCAATAATCTTTTACGATACAAAGTAAACAGAATAACATCATGTTCTTAATTGAAATACTTAGTGTAACAGAAAGGGAGTATAAAGCCGAAACACAGCGATAGTCCTCCTGAAACTGAACAACTTTCCCCAATGAACGAACATGGGTCGTAATTCGAAAAATATTTTTGGATGCCCATACTTTCTCGATCAGCTGATCGGACATTTTGTAAAGGGAGGCGATTTTTTTTTCTATTTACGATCCATGTTCCTTGGGGAAAGTTGTTCAGATTCATGAGGACTATACCCCCTTTCTGTAAAGTCCTGGGGGCTTAGCACGGCGTGCCGCGACAATTATCTCACGTATGCTGTCCTTATCACATTTAAAACTATAGACAGAGACGTAAGCGTGGCAAACGCATGACAACGTCTTGTCACGGAGTGCCATGCTAAGCTAGCTTTACAATACCAACAAAATAGTAAACAAAAAAGAATAATTACAAACTCCAGTCGCATTCAAAGAATTAGGTAGCTGTTCAATGATTTTTAAAAATGGTGATATTTTGTCTGTAATCGGCTTTATCAAAGGGTTTGTACTATGGTTGGTATGCTCATTGCATTTTGCATAATAATCTAGAATCTGCAAGTGTTAACAGTCGTTCAATTTTGGTTTATGAAATAGATGACTAAAATACTAGATAGTCTTGCTTGAATGTAAGAAAGAGAAAGTTACTGCAAGAATAAACACCACTGGAGTCGCTTATAACCTGGTGGACTGAGAACTAGTGATGGAGTTAAATATTGAGCATATTTGTCGTTTGTACTTAATATTGAACATCAAAATTGTCTAATTACGCATAGGGTTGGGAAACGTTATGGCCCGAAACATTACCACAAATGTATGGAGATTCAGGCGGCACGCGATCGGCTCACAATCCTCTTAAAACAAGTGGATTTAGACCCCTGATATATTAGCATTGAATTTATTGACATAGGAATTTAGTGTAATCTCTCACCTCTCTATTATTAATGGTCGTTTTATTTATCGAAGGTATACTGAAGCCAATACTTCTAAGTACATATTCAGCAGTATCTACAAGATCGTCGCAAGCGTCGCATAGCTTTAGAATATTTTGTGTTAGTATTATTGAGTAAAAACAACACAAACCTAGCAGCGGAAAAATAGGTATCTGGAAATATTAAAATACGAGTATGATTAGTTTTCTTTTAAAAGTTTTATAATATTTTTATTGTATCGCTGGAGATAAAGAACCAAGTTAAAGTTTTTATCAGTTTTAGAAGTAAAACTGGCCAAGTGCGAGTCGGACTCACGCGTAAAATGTTCCTACCATTCAATAGATTAACAATAGCCTAATAATAACGTCTATAGGGTCCCGTTCACGCAGTAGGTACTAAGCCGAATTCAGAACGGTATAACATGTATTGCAAAAACAACAAGTTCGGGGTATTAGACATCGAAGACTTACCAAGTCAAATTATTTCAAAAACCTTGAAGTTTTTTTATATTTTTATTTAATTTTTTTATATTGTACTTTTTTATTCTATATTATTAGGCATATTTGATAGAAATAACTAACAATTACGACAACAATTGGCAGTTTTTAATTTCAAATAAAAATAGACAAACACGATCGGTTTGTTTACTTCGTACGCCAGTAACAATAGTGGCGGGGAGCAGGGTTAAAGCAAGTGCAAAATTCGACCAATCAGAGTAAACCTTGCGTTGGTCAGATATTTTAACCGCGTGATGCTGTAAATTAATCAATTAACAGGAAATTTAAACGTTAAATAGAACGTTCAATGGCCTTTTGTGATTTTCCGAAAGTTAATCGATTACTTCGAAAACTGATCAACTTACGATTCTCATTATTTTCCGGTGACATACCTAATAAATATACTCGAGAGCAATGAATCCGGGTCGCAAAAAAATCCAAAAAACTCGCGATCCAAGAATGCTAGCTTAATGAAATAAATTGTGTTTAATAGGCAATTTTATACTCCTCACACAACATTTTAATAATAGAATATTAAGTAAAGAAAAAACCTGATGATCTAACTTTAAAACTAAAATGTAAAACAACATATTTTTTAAAACAACGTAAGCATTTCCTTTAATTTTTAACATTTCGCATTGCATCTTCATGCTTCCATTCGATATTTGGCATGCTATACCTATACCAAAATCCGCAAACGAAGATTTCATTGTTATGACATAAATATAGAAGTAATTTAATTAATTGAATTGTATTTTTCTAATAGTACCAATCTGTAAGAAATTTATTAAATAGAAGTCAATTAAACACAAATTATTATAATAAGTTACAAATGTCAATACTTATGGCTACTCAAATAATCCCCCCTAGTCGTTCCCGGTGCAAAGGTGCCCATGACGCTCGCCGCGTTTCCACGCTGAAAGGCGATGGCCAACCTTTGCACCAAGAACGATGCCGAACGGGGGTCACCTGTTATGTCGCTCAGTCTTCGACCTAACTCCTTTACAAAAGTCCTACATTCTGTTAAGAAGAAAATCGGAACGTCGTCTCGACTGGCACAGCACTAGTTTGACTGAACCGGCACGCGCGGCACCGCACTAGTGTGCTGTCAAAGGTGGATCGTGTTCGCGCGCTTTCTTACTTTTGTGAAAAGATTGGATTAAAATTGGTTTACTGGATTAATGTGTTTAATTTCGGTTCTAAAAATTCACCACTCCAACTGCCCATAGTCTCCACAGCCAACGGAACGAACTCGTAAAGCAACTCTAGAGACGCGTACTTTACTCTCTTTCTGCAGCCGGCGTCATCCGCGGCGGCCGACGGAGAGTGGATAGTGCGACTCAGGTGGCTGGCGGCGAGCATGCAGACGCATGTTGCGTCCCAAATAAGGCACTCGTAGTTCCTCCAAGGCACCAAAGTCAGCCCGTCCGGTCTCTTCCCATCAGATCTGCTGAGTTCCGGGGGCTCCAACATGCAAGGGGCGTTTGCCGATATTAGGGCCCTACGAATTATATCGTTCAGAGCATGGTGTCGCGAGAACCTGCCTGCGCATCGCCGATAACTCAATGCGTGATGGCCATCGGCCCCTACCGTACAACCACAGGTGCATATATGGGGTTCACACACCTTGCAGCCCAGGCGAAGAGCCAGCGCTACACGCAAGTATTTATTGGTCTCTTAAACGCATTTTATTTCATAAGGCTAGGATTCTTAGTTTTCGAGATTTTTTAGTTTTTTGTTTACCCGACCCGGATTCATTGCTCTCGACTGTAGGTAATATATCTGCCTATCTGATTTTAGAATCTGGGATCTCTGTGCAGTAATCCGATATGTTGCCTACTGCGTCAACTTGGTCGTAAACTATAAAGTATACGAGGAAATACTTACAAGTAATCTTTGCCAATGAATAAGTTTGAATAAAATCATCAAGTTTATTGTGACACCTCCTATAACTATTGCTATTCCCAGAGAAAGTAAAATACTATAAAGTGTAAAGAATAAATTAATTTTCTTAACGATTGGCTGAAACAAATAGATATTATAAATAATATTTTTTGTCATAAATGCGGTACATGTATTATGCGTTTCAAATGAGAATAGGATAAAAATGATGACGTCAAACGTTCGCATTACGTTCAAACGTCAAGAGGGAATGTACGGTTTGCAAAAAAGAATAGTGCTAATTTTCCACTTTTCGACATGTCCCGATAGCCGACCAGGGAATTCATCCATATTGATTGGTACCTACTTAGGAAATATTAGCTTACTTAATGCTCGACCAGTGGTGATTCTTATCTACTTAACTTAAAAAGATAATTATTTTGGTTGTCATTACTATTGGTTGGTTTAGGTTATTTAACATAGGTAATCGTCTTAACCAATATAATCAATAAACTGTTAAAAATAATAAACGCCAAGAGTCTCAAACATCAAGAGAATAGAATATATAAGGATGTGCCATACCGTCTGGATCTGCGTGCCTGGTCTGGCGCAAAATGACTACCTTTTTGTATGGAATTTCTTATCGCTTGACAGGTTTTATTATGAAAAACTTGCGCCAACCTTGGCAAACTGTGATAAACTCATTTGTATATGAAAAAGAAATGGGGCCACTACTTATATTCCTTGGCCATTGAACAATGGCATGACTCCTGTCAATACTTTAAGAAAATTGTTTTTGACACTTTCTTCTCTTTAAATAAACACTTTGTCCGAACCGCACTTCAAATCATATTATTTCTCAGATTTCAATCTAAAGTTTGTTATAAACAACCAATAAATATTTGCCATTTCCGTTTGTTTGATTTTCAGTTAATTAAATAAAGAATAGTTCTTTGCATAACACGGTCACGTTCACTCAGTTATCTACCTACATTGATTTGTGCATCTTCAAATATGCACTGCAGCTCAATTTTTTTTTGTTAACGTTTTTTTTAGCGGTCCACGTCAAGTGTGCGACAGAACGTATTTACAAACTAAATCTTATAAGTACATTTTATTTACTTTAAAACACGAGACCACGATGTAGAAAGTAAATAAATAAATATTTGGGGACATTTCACACACGGTCACCTGACCCCAAACTAGGCAAATCCTGTACTATGGGTATCAGGGACTGATAAACATACATAGATAAATATATAACTGGGTGTTATATATTTATCTATGTAGATAAATATATGTATAACACCCAGACACGGAACAAACATTTATGCTCATCACACAAATGTTTGTTAACCGGCGGGGATCGAACCCGCGACCCGTGCGTATGAGACAGACTCACTACCAACTACGCTAACTGGCCTGTCAAAGTGTTTCAATATCAATTGATAATTTCATTATAATTAGAACGTGCTGTACTAAAGTTCTCATATAAACCGAATGACAGGTTGAATGGCACCGCGGTTTTTTTGAGAATTAGCCAAATTAAAGAGGAGGCTGGTTTGCTTTGGGCCACCAAGGCTCTGAAGTCAAATTGTTTCTGGCAGATATTTTAACAGTGAAGGTGCTGCTGTGGTGGCTGGTCATGTTATGCGGTTTTTATCAAGCTAAGCTTTTTACTTTTTAAGTGCCTATTAACATCTTTTGGTTTATTTTGGATGCTGCAGAGTAAAAAAATTATGTAGAACAAACTACTCGTACTGTGATATTCATGTAAATTACTGTGATAACAAGTAAAGTCAATACGTAATTGTATATAAGTTTCTCGATTTAAAAAAAAGATATATTGCACATATCGTAGGGCCCTGTGCCGAAGGGTTCTTGCCGTCTTCTTCCTCTCGGCTATACAAGTAGTGAACCGGCAGTAGTTTTAGATAAAAAAAGTGACATCAAAAAAGTGTAATGAATTTTGCCTATTTTTGAATAAAACACTTTTCATTTTCATTTTCAAAACGCCCTCGCTAAAACGGTTCATAAGATACAGCCTGGTGACAGACAGACTTGCAGGCACCCAAGCCTTAGTAATAGGGCCCCGGTTTCGCCTTTTGGGCTTTGGGGGAAACCTTTAAAAGTAATAATTATTTAAAAACAGAAATTAAAATCTCACCCATAGACTCGCATGTAAATGAAGATCATTGAATCTGTTTGCCTTCAGGTCAAACTTTACAAGTTTTTCGAGATAAGCAGTTTGAAAAGAATAATTCCATGTATAATAATTGATTTTTTTCATGAAGATAAAATCGTTATGAGCTTTTTTTTCATTGGAGCTTAATACCGAAAAGTGTTTGGTAACCTAAAAAAATACGCACTGACATAGTATACATACATAGATCACATGGACCCAAAACAAACATATATGTTTATTAACTTACGTTACGGATAAATGGTACGAGACTGGTGTTCTTTGATGTAATTTCGATTACATCGTTGACGTTGAAAAAACATATCACCAATGTCACCATACCAATAAATGCTGCTATTCCACAGGCTACTCGAAACAAAATCTGTAATAATGAAATATATTGCGTTTTAGTCGAAAAGATAATAATATGATGATATGAATAAAGCGTGGTTAAGTAACAAAAACCGTCCAAGTGCGGTCGGTTGGACTCGTGCAGGAATGGTTCCGTACCATTCAATATAATACGGAAACCCCGAAGGATTCTCACCTTACAACATCACTAGTGTATAAACGCACTATAGTTAACAACTGAAATTCATACCTCGCTTGTTTTTGTCACTTTTAACTTCGTCGGTATTACGTAGAAAATGATGATTATTATCAAACATATTAAAAAATAAAGAAATACAATGAAACTGGAAAAGGAAATGCCCTGAAAACAAAAGAAAAATTTATTTATGTTGTTCTTTAATTGAATAGGTATCTGTAATTTATTTAAATCAGTTTATTTTACAGAGACAGAAAAAAATAGATGTACCTAAGTATAGACTTTAAGAGCTTAGTTTATTAAAATTGTTTGATCATTTAAATAGAGAAGAGGATTGCTGAGCAGGGGTCACAAACGATTACCTAGATCATATTGAAGCTATGGAAGAATGAGACAATGATATATGTTCTTTACCATATCTTTCACACAATAACATGTGGAGATTATTGTTTATATTATTTTTTATAAAAATGTGTTTCACATTTTTTAAATCTCGTGATAATAAATGATAATAAAACGATTACCTCCAAATAATCGCTTTCAAATGAAAATTTCTTTGGACCTTTCTGAAAACTCCAAGTGTACCGCGGTAAATCCTTTATCACTTGTCTAAAACCTTTACCAGACTCGGTAGGCATTCTGCAATTATATAATTTATCTAATTTTTATTACGAAATTAATATTTTTTACCGATTTTTTCATATTTTTAAATATTTTTATTTATCACGACGAGACGTGATTGTTTTGAAATTAATGTATTTTTGACATGCATAACTTTCAAACCGACTTTTTTTTCAAACATGATTTCAAAATAAACTTTTTAATTTTTGAACTCCTTCTAACCAAGGAGTATCCAGTGGCGAGTCGTTGTAGTCGAAAAACGTCCATTCAGTGTTGGGCACAGACGTATGAAAGCTGTGTGGTGTAGAGGGTGTAGGTTAATAACTCTAATGGCTCATCTACATCACAGCTCCCACACGTACGTCCTACGTTGGTCCATCATAGTGGTCCACTACGATGGGCCAGCGTGTAGAGGTAGCATAAGGCCAGCGGGTGTCACCGGAACTACATACAGCTGCATAATAGATTTTCACTTTAAAGATGGTTAATTGCTGTCACAAGATTCAATTATATAGTTACACACTTACACGACTATAGCGTGTTAATAATAATTACGTTTTAAATATAGTTCATACTTCTTGAAAAAAAAAAGGAATAAATTCATTACCTACTAAAATCAAAATGCAATGTTAAAAATCAAAGAAAAAGTTTATTTAATAAATTAGTAACAAAGTTCGGTTTTGGGTAAGGTTCTTCTCTGTCTGTCTGTCTGTCTGTCTGTCTGTCTGTCTGTCTGTCTGTCTGTCTGTCTGTCTGTCTGTCTGTCTGTCTGTCTGTCTGTCTGTCTGTCTGTCTGTCTGTCTGTCTGTCTGTCTGTCTGTCTGTCTGTCTGTCTGTCTGTCTGTCTGTCTGTCTGTCTGTCTGTCTGTCTGTCTGTCTGTCTGTCTGTCTGTCTGTCTGTCTGTCTGTCTGTCTGTCTGTCTGTCTGTCTGTCTGTCTGTCTGTCTGTCTGTCTGTCTGTCTGTCTGTCTGTCTGTCTGTCTGTCTGTCTGTCTGTCTGTCTGTCTGTCTGTCTGTCTGTCTGTCTGTCTGTCTGTCTGTCTGTCTGTCTGTCTGTCTGTCTGTCTGTCTGTCTGTCTGTCTGTCTGTCTGTCTGTCTGTCTGTCTGTCTGTCTGTCTGTCTGTCTGTCTGTCTGTCTGTCTGTCTGTCTGTCTGTCTGTCTGTCTGTCTGTCTGTCTGTCTGTCTGTCTGTCTGTCTGTCTGTCTGTCTGTCTGTCTGTCTGTCTGTCTGTCTGTCTGTCTGTCTGTCTGTCTGTCTGTCTGTCTGTCTGTCTGTCTGTCTGTCTGTCTGTCTGTCTGTCTGTCTGTCTGTCTGTCTGTCTGTCTGTCTGTCTGTCTGTCTGTCTGTCTGTCTGTCTGTCTGTCTGTCTGTCTGTCTGTCTGTCTGTCTGTCTGTCTGTCTGTCTGTCTGTCTGTCTGTCTGTCTGTCTGTCTGTCTGTCTGTCTGTCTGTCTGTCTGTCTGTCTGTCTGTCTGTCTGTCTGTCTGTCTGTCTGTCTGTCTGTCTGTCTGTCTGTCTGTCTGTCTGTCTGTCTGTCTGTCTGTCTGTCTGTCTGTCTGTCTGTCTGTCTGTCTGTCTGTCTGTCTGTCTGTCTGTCTGTCTGTCTGTCTGTCTGTCTGTCTGTCTGTCTGTCTGTCTGTCTGTCTGTCTGTCTGTCTGTCTGTCTGTCTGTCTGTCTGTCTGTCTGTCTGTCTGTCTGTCTGTCTGTCTGTCTGTCTGTCTGTCTGTCTGTCTGTCTGTCTGTCTGTCTGTCTGTCTGTCTGTCTGTCTGTCTGTCTGTCTGTCTGTCTGTCTGTCTGTCTGTCTGTCTGTCTGTCTGTCTGTCTGTCTGTCTGTCTGTCTGTCTGTCTGTCTGTCTGTCTGTCTGTCTGTCTGTCTGTCTGTCTGTCTGTCTGTCTGTCTGTCTGTCTGTCTGTCTGTCTGTCTGTCTGTCTGTCTGTCTGTCTGTCTGTCTGTCTGTCTGTCTGTCTGTCTGTCTGTCTGTCTGTCTGTCTGTCTGTCTGTCTGTCTGTCTGTCTGTCTGTCTGTCTGTCTGTCTGTCTGTCTGTCTGTCTGTCTGTCTGTCTGTCTGTCTGTCTGTCTGTCTGTCTGTCTGTCTGTCTGTCTGTCTGTCTGTCTGTCTGTCTGTCTGTCTGTCTGTCTGTCTGTCTGTCTGTCTGT
Organism: Anarsia innoxiella; assembly: GCA_947563765.1. Lineage (NCBI taxonomy): Eukaryota > Metazoa > Arthropoda > Insecta > Lepidoptera > Gelechiidae > Anarsia > Anarsia innoxiella. The sequence goes on from OX387413.1 coordinate 2,504,777, forward strand.
CTGTCTGTCTGTCTGTCTGTCTGTCTGTCTGTCTGTCTGTCTGTCTGTCTGTCTGTCTGTCTGTCTGTCTGTCTGTCTGTCTGTCTGTCTGTCTGTCTGTCTGTCTGTCTGTCTGTCTGTCTGTCTGTCTGTCTGTCTGTCTGTCTGTCTGTCTGTCTGTCTGTCTGTCTGTCTGTCTGTCTGTCTGTCTGTCTGTCTGTCTGTCTGTCTGTCTGTCTGTCTGTCTGTCTGTCTGTCTGTCTGTCTGTCTGTCTGTCTGTCTGTCTGTCTGTCTGTCTGTCTGTCTGTCTGTCTGTCTGTCTGTCTGTCTGTCTGTCTGTCTGTCTGTCTGTCTGTCTGTCTGTCTGTCTGTCTGTCTGTCTGTCTGTCTGTCTGTCTGTCTGTCTGTCTGTCTGTCTGTCTGTCTGTCTGTCTGTCTGTCTGTCTGTCTGTCTGTCTGTCTGTCTGTCTGTCTGTCTGTCTGTCTGTCTGTCTGTCTGTCTGTCTGTCTGTCTGTCTGTCTGTCTGTCTGTCTGTCTGTCTGTCTGTCTGTCTGTCTGTCTGTCTGTCTGTCTGTCTGTCTGTCTGTCTGTCTGTCTGTCTGTCTGTCTGTCTGTCTGTCTGTCTGTCTGTCTGTCTGTCTGTCTGTCTGTCTGTCTGTCTGTCTGTCTGTCTGTCTGTCTGTCTGTCTGTCTGTCTGTCTGTCTGTCTGTCTGTCTGTCTGTCTGTCTGTCTGTCTGTCTGTCTGTCTGTCTGTCTGTCTGTCTGTCTGTCTGTCTGTCTGTCTGTCTGTCTGTCTGTCTGTCTGTCTGTCTGTCTGTCTGTCTGTCTGTCTGTCTGTCTGTCTGTCTGTCTGTCTGTCTGTCTGTCTGTCTGTCTGTCTGTCTGTCTGTCTGTCTGTCTGTCTGTCTGTCTGTCTGTCTGTCTGTCTGTCTGTCTGTCTGTCTGTCTGTCTGTCTGTCTGTCTGTCTGTCTGTCTGTCTGTCTGTCTGTCTGTCTGTCTGTCTGTCTGTCTGTCTGTCTGTCTGTCTGTCTGTCTGTCTGTCTGTCTGTCTGTCTGTCTGTCTGTCTGTCTGTCTGTCTGTCTGTCTGTCTGTCTGTCTGTCTGTCTGTCTGTCTGTCTGTCTGTCTGTCTGTCTGTCTGTCTGTCTGTCTGTCTGTCTGTCTGTCTGTCTGTCTGTCTGTCTGTCTGTCTGTCTGTCTGTCTGTCTGTCTGTCTGTCTGTCTGTCTGTCTGTCTGTCTGTCTGTCTGTCTGTCTGTCTGTCTGTCTGTCTGTCTGTCTGTCTGTCTGTCTGTCTGTCTGTCTGTCTGTCTGTCTGTCTGTCTGTCTGTCTGTCTGTCTGTCTGTCTGTCTGTCTGTCTGTCTGTCTGTCTGTCTGTCTGTCTGTCTGTCTGTCTGTCTGTCTGTCTGTCTGTCTGTCTGTCTGTCTGTCTGTCTGTCTGTCTGTCTGTCTGTCTGTCTGTCTGTCTGTCTGTCTGTCTGTCTGTCTGTCTGTCTGTCTGTCTGTCTGTCTGTCTGTCTGTCTGTCTGTCTGTCTGTCTGTCTGTCTGTCTGTCTGTCTGTCTGTCTGTCTGTCTGTCTGTCTGTCTGTCTGTCTGTCTGTCTGTCTGTCTGTCTGTCTGTCTGTCTGTCTGTCTGTCTGTCTGTCTGTCTGTCTGTCTGTCTGTCTGTCTGTCTGTCTGTCTGTCTGTCTGTCTGTCTGTCTGTCTGTCTGTCTGTCTGTCTGTCTGTCTGTCTGTCTGTCTGTCTGTCTGTCTGTCTGTCTGTCTGTCTGTCTGTCTGTCTGTCTGTCTGTCTGTCTGTCTGTCTGTCTGTCTGTCTGTCTGTCTGTCTGTCTGTCTGTCTGTCTGTCTGTCTGTCTGTCTGTCTGTCTGTCTGTCTGTCTGTCTGTCTGTCTGTCTGTCTGTCTGTCTGTCTGTCTGTCTGTCTGTCTGTCTGTCTGTCTGTCTGTCTGTCTGTCTGTCTGTCTGTCTGTCTGTCTGTCTGTCTGTCTGTCTGTCTGTCTGTCTGTCTGTCTGTCTGTCTGTCTGTCTGTCTGTCTGTCTGTCTGTCTGTCTGTCTGTCTGTCTGTCTGTCTGTCTGTCTGTCTGTCTGTCTGTCTGTCTGTCTGTCTGTCTGTCTGTCTGTCTGTCTGTCTGTCTGTCTGTCTGTCTGTCTGTCTGTCTGTCTGTCTGTCTGTCTGTCTGTCTGTCTGTCTGTCTGTCTGTCTGTCTGTCTGTCTGTCTGTCTGTCTGTCTGTCTGTCTGTCTGTCTGTCTGTCTGTCTGTAGCTTCTAAACGCGTGGACGGATTCGGATGTGGTTTTTTTAATTAAAGCTGGTATTCCTGGGAGTGTTCTTAGACATATAATATGCAAATCGGTTCAGCCGTTTCAAGGTTATCAGCTCTTTTATCCGCTGTGGTAGGGTTGTAGATCCAATATAACAGCAGATATATCGTGTTTGGATTCGTTTTGATCAGTGTTTAATTCGTAATATAATGCAATAGTGACAACAGATGGAGCTGATGCTGGAGCCAGGATTTCCAGCACTCCATCCATTCTTCAAAAAAGTAACAGCAGATATGTCGTGTTTGGATTCATTTTGATCAGTGCTTAATTCTTAATTTAATGCAATGGTGACAACAGGAGGAGCTGATGCTGGAGCCAGGATTTCCAGCACTCCATCCATTCTTCAAAAAAGTAACAGCAGATATGTCGTGTTTGGATTCGTTTTGATCAGTGTTTAATTCTTAATGTAACGCAATGGTAGCAACAGGAGGAGCTGATGCTGGAGCCAGGATTTCCAGCACTCCATCCATTCTTCAAAAAAGTAACAGCAGATATGTCGTGTTTGGATTCGTTTTGATCAGTGTTTAATGCGTAATATAATGCAATGTCGACAACAGGAGGAGCTTATAATAATTATTATAATAAAGGTTGAAAAACTTTGAAATAAAAATTAAATTAAAAATTTAAAAAACCCCCGACTATAAAAAGTAACAAATAAAATAAACAGTATTTTGTCAACTGAACATCGCATTATATGTAATACAAATTGATAACTTTCATACAAACTTTATTTTGTCGGGGGACCGCTAAGTAGCTGGATAGGTACGCAAAAATATATACCTATCATAAGTAATCATAATGAGATATCAAAATTAAAAAAATAATAGAATGCGGTCCCACGACGAAATAAAGTTTGTATGAAAGTTATCAATTTGTATGAAATATAATGCGATGTTCAGTTGACAAAATACTATTTATTTTTAACCCCCGACGCCAAAAGAGGGGTGTTATAAGTTTGACGTCGTTGTCTGTCTGTGTATCTGTCTGTCTGTCTGTCTGTGGCACTGTAGCTTCTAAACGCGTGGACGGATTTGGATACGGTTTTTTTTAAATTAAAGCTGGTATTCCTGGGAGTGTTCTTAGACATATAATATGCAAATCGGTTCAGCCGTTTCAAGGTTATCAGCTCTTTTATCCGCTGTGGTAGGGTTGTAGATCCAATATAACAGCAGATATATCGTGTTTGGATTCGTTTTGATCAGTGTTTAATTCGTAATATAATGCAATAGTGACAACAGATGGAGCTGATGCTGGAGCCAGGATTACCAGCACTCCCTCCATTCTTCAAAAAAGTAACAGCAGATATGTCGTGTTTGGATTCATTTTGATCAGTGTTTAATTCTTAATTTAATGCAATGGTGACAACAGGAGGAGCTGATGCTGGAGCCAGGATTTCCAGCACTCCATCCATTCTTCAAAAAAGTAACAGCAGATATGTCGTGTTAGGATTCGTTTTGATCAGTGTTTAATTCGTAATAATATAATGCAATGTCGACAACATGAGGAGCTTATAATAATTATTATAATAAAGGTTTAAAAACTTTGAAATAAAAATTAAATTAAAAATTTAAAAAACCCCCGACTATAAAAAGTAACAAATAAAATAAATAGTATTTTGTCAACTGAACATCGCATTATATTTAATACAAATTCATAACTTTCATACAAACTTTATTTTGTCGGGGGACCGCTAAGTAGCTGTAAGTACGCAAAAATATATACCTATCATAAGTAATCATAATGAGATATCAAAATTAAAAAATTATAGAATGCGGTCCCACGACGAAATAAAGTATGTACGAAAGTTATCAATTTGTATTAAATATAATGCGATGTTCAGTTGACAAAATACTATTTATTTTATTTGTTACTTTTTATAGTCGGGGGTTTTTTAAATTTTTAATTTAATTTTTATTGTGCCTATGAAATAAATATATTTTTGATTTTGACTTTTGAATAAACCGATACTTGAAGACAATAATCAAAATTTTCTTTTGTTACATTTTTGTAGGCAAAACACAGTTTTTTAAAATTACAAGCAGATAATCTGTTTTAATACTAAGATCTCTGAAAATAATAAACAAAAATCTTCAGCAAAAGACTTTTTATGGTTCCGTATCCAAAGGAAGAAAACGGGACCCTATCAATAAGACTCGACTGTCCGTCTGTCCGTTTTATAATAATAAATTATAATAATAAGTTAAGGGAAGCTCCCACAAAACAAACGTGTTTTGTAAGGTTCCGTACCCGAAGGGTTAAAACAGGACCCTATTACTGAGACTTGGCTGTCCGTCTATTTGTTTGCCCGTCCGTCCTTTCGTCTGTCACAAGGCTGTATCTCACGAACCATTGTAGCTAGAGCGTTGAAATTTTCACAGATCATGTATTACCGTTGCCGCTATAACAACAACTACTAAAAATAGAATAAGAATAAAAATAATAATTAAGGGGTTCTCTTATACGACAAACGTGATTTTTTGCCTTATTTGCGCGATATCAATAGGGAATGGTACGGAATCCTGCCTACGCGAGTCCGACTCGCACTTAACCGGTTTTTTTGCCTTTTTTGCTCGGTATCAATAATGGTTACTGGCAGACATAATTTTTAGGCTATTGTTAACCTAGGTGAATGATACGGGACCCTTCGTGCGTGAGTCCGAGTCGCACTTGGTCGGCTTTTTTTCAGCACAAACTTTTAAATAAAATGTATGTCGTAAGTCTTACCATTTATTAACAACACTTAACGTTTGTGCAGGCAGATGAACCCACATTTGTGGCCAATCCTTAAATTAACTTCAGTCCTCTTTCTCACATAGTTGGGTAGCCGCAATTGATACTCTTCACGATGAACTTGCATTTTATGCGTTCCATCGTCCCATTTACTGGTTTGAATAGTTTCCCATCCATAACTACCCTTTTTTAGCCTAAGAAGAACGAAACAACATTATTTAATATGTTTAATATTATTATGCTGCATATAGACGCTAACTTTTTTACACTAGTTATATTATACAAAAACTGCGTAGATTGAGCGCAAAAGTAGCAAACTATGGACACTCCATTTAAGATATATGGATGGGCGTACCAAATTGATACGCCGCAACCTCAGTCAGCCGCTAACAGTTTGCCTACTGGGGACGCAGCCTAATATTGAAGACGCTAACTTTTATACATATAACGGCGATGGTACGAAACTTCTGTAAAAGTTGATCATTCTCAGGAAACGTCTTAGCTTCTTGACGTTTTTTTTAGAGTGTACTTCACTATTATGGCGTATCCATTACAGAAAAGTACTTAGAAAAAATTATCAGGATGCTAGGTTTTTCTATCTGTTTCCATTTAACTTTTTTCGATAGGACTATTATTTTGCCGGAAATTGAGATTAACCAATTTTTTACCATAAAAACGAGACCTCAGATACTTTTCCTATTATTTTAGTAGTGTGCCATTTCTTTTCCAATACGTTTCATGGTGTTATAATATTCTTTTATTTTTTAAAGTCATTGACACTGGTCTACTTGGCAAATTATTTTTTAGTTTTAAGGTAAATACTAAACATAGAAATCCTTTAAAACTTACGGTTTTGTTTCTCTTCGTTTCTCTTTTTTTTTCTCTTCTTTCTTCTCATAGGGTTCGGTCTCCTTATAAAAGTCGTCTTTATAAAATTGTGGCGAACTGAAATTTGAGTTAGCTGCAAACTTACATCAATTTTGACGTAAACTTATTAGTTAGTCGCTTATTTAGGTAGTCAGCGCGCGAAACGCTGAAAACTGCGTAGAGTGAGCGCAAAAGTAGCAAACTATGGACACTCCATTTAATATATTATGGATGGGCTTACTAAATCGATACGCCACCACCTCAGTCAACTGCTTACAGTTTACCTACTGGGGACGCAGCCATAAGAACGATATTTCAAGCCCATATTTGAATTATATTCTTTTTGCCGGGCGGGAGCAGAGTCGTGTAAGTGGGCTACGACTTTCAGAATCATACATTCTTCTCCAGTAACATAGGCTGTAGGTAGAAAACATTCAAAATATTTTGGGTTCTGTGTCAAATACCTATTTTATATTTAAAAATATCATTAAAAACTCACTCTTTTAAACGTTCGTTCCTCTCATAAGATATTATTTTCAAAATAAATACAGCAATAGTCGTGAATACGAATCCAAGTAACAATGTCATTACAAAAAATAAACACCAAGTCTGAAAATATTAACATTTTAAAGCCTACATAGTACCTGTGCATTACTTTTCTTACTTTTTCCGGATGGAAATAAATCTGAGGTTTGGTTCAGAATTTCTCCATGCATTATGACAACCTAGAAAAGGTTTAGATTAGGTGTGAGTTATTTTTTAAATGACATTTTTATATAAAGTGTTTATTTTATATTTTTAATTGTTAGATGTAATTAGTAGGCGAGAGAAGAGTAATTTTAAAGACCATTGCTGAAAGGAGAGGAAAGATGCTGGGTCACCTGATACGACACGACGACTTTGTAAAAAACATCTTAGAAAGAAAAGTAGAAGGAAGGTGAAAGAGAGGGAGACCACGAAGGACTTACATAGACCAAATAAAGAGGGAATAGAAGTTGTGTCGTATCAGGTGCTCAAAGGAACGGCAGAGAATAGAGAAGAGTGGCGCATACTCCACCGACAAGAGCGACGCTCTTAAATTTATGATGATGAGGTACTAATAGTAGGTACCTGTTTGTGCATAAATAGAAATACTATAAATAATTATAATAAATAAATAAAGATGTTAAAATTAATAGAACACAGGTATGGATTTATATTATACCTACTAAAGATAAACATAACATGTTACACTATTATGATATGACAAATGACTACTGAAAAAAACAATAGAATTGAATATTGTTCAGGGTATTTTAGAATTTGATTTTATTTTTTGGTAAGTTAAGTTGCGGAGGCAAAACATTTTGTGCGGGAATTTGGTAGGTGTCTGCGCAATTTTGCAGGAGAATGCCGCACTGAATCGTACCTATTTGGAGCATCGCATAGCCTTTGCCATACAGCGCGGGAATAGCGCAAGTGTAATGGTCACTTTTGCAGCAGGGGCGGCCTCTTTGATTAGATGTAAGTAGTTTTAATTTAATGTTAGTTACTTAAGTTATAATTATTTATTATGTTTCGTTTTATTGTCTCCATTGTAAATATTTCTTTGAATAAATAAATAATAGTAAAATATTTTTAAAAAAATGTACTTACCGTTATTTATAATTTGGAATTCGGTTATTCGAACGTAAGGTATTTTAAATCATTGGTATTATAAATATTTGGCGTTTTTAATATACCTCTTAAGGTATTTTGGTCTCGGGCATTTTAAGTAAAGGTATAATTAATTCTGGTATTATAATTATGTAACTTTGGACAGATAACAAATGTTAGTGATCAGTGGCGTAGCGTGCCATCTCGGCGCCTGGGGCGGGAGACCCACTTTGCCGCCCCCATTCTATAGGTGCTTAATTCAAATTAAATTTCACAGGCAATGAGATACTTTTTATTGAAGGTAAAATAGGATGAGCGGTTTTACAAGCGGATTCTACGGGCCTTATGAGCAGCGAAGTCAGAAATGACTTTGTCAAAATCAATATTAGCAGCCAATTCTTGTTCAATTGACAATATAGCCAAGTTTGATAATCTAGCGGAGCTCATAGTAGATCTGAGGTAATTTTTTATTAGCTTCAACTTCGAAAAACTTCTCTCACAACTTGCAACACTAATCGCCAAAGTCAAATATAAACGAATCAAGATGACTATATTTGGAACCGAAATTCCGAGATTCAGTTTTTGAATGAACTGGAGGAGCTCCAGTGGTCCTTTACCACTTATATCTTCCTCTGATTCAGAACAGGCAACAAATTGCTGGAGACGCTTTCGCTCCATCTGAAACTCGTCCTTGTCGATGTCTTCTAATACATGGGAAAGATCACACTCGAACTTGCTGTCCAAAAGTTTTGCTGGCATCAAAAATCCGAACTTGTCCGATATTTCTTGAATTTGCTGGAATCGAGTCGTCATTTCTTGAATGATCTTGTCCAATGATGCGAACACCTCTCGACGGATTTCCTGCTCGTGAGACAAAGCTGCATCTTCAGAAGATTCATCGCCATGCATACGTTTTTTCCTGCGAATTCTTCTCGTTTTGAGTTCGATTCCGAGTTTTTCGCAGAGAGTCTTAGCAAAGTCAATTGCTTCTTGCACGAAACGGTCTCTACTTTCCACTAAGAGGGTTTTCAAAGCGCAGAGTTTCTGAGCACACTTATCCACACTTAGTCCTCGTTGCTGCAGGTAAATCTGTGCGTCATCTACTTCAGGTAGCACTACAGCCCAAAAGCCAAGGAAAGTTAGGAAGTTAAATGACTGCATGGCTGTCAGGAGAAGACTGGCTCCCGATCTTGTTTCGGAAGTTTGAGATGAATCTGTTAATTGTTCCAGTACTTCAAGAACTCCCTCAAACTTATTTTTAAGCATCTTGACAGCTACATGTCTAGCGCTCCAGCGCGTTTCAGTGACTCGTTTCACTGCTTGACCTGTGACGGCAACCAAAGCGTTCCATCGAACAGTTGATGCAGAAAAGAAGGCAAATAGCTTCTCCAGAGTTCCAAAAAATGTCACGGAATTCACTGATTCAGAAGCAGCGTGTACCCCAGCCAAGTTTAGTGAGTGGTTTGTGCATGCAACGAATAGAGCTTTCGGATTCAGTGCTTTAATCCGGGCTTGAACTCCATTGTGGATCCCTGACATTGTGGCAGCATTGTCATAAGCCTGTCCTCTCAGATTCTGTATGTCCAGTCCGTCTGATGTTATCTTCGCGATTATATCGTTGCTGAGATCTTCTGCATTTTTTCCTTTTGGTTGGAAGAAGTCAATGAAAGATTCTACCACAGCGACTTTTTTTCCTTCGATATGTACGTAACGCAGAACTTGGCTCATTTGGTCATTGTGGGAGATGTCTGGTGTACTGTCGAAGATTACGCAATAATATTTAGCTTTTTGAATACGACGGATGATGGTGGATCGAACTTGCTGTCCCAGTAAATTTATAAATTCATTCTGGGTTTCTGGAGATAGATACGAAACTGAGACTCTTGCTCCCAGTTTTATCTTTGTCAGGTGTTCCATTAGAAGAGGATCGTATTTAGCTAGGAGGTGCACTAACTCTAGAAAGTTCCCGCGATTGCCACTATCATCTCCTCGAATGTCTTCTCGATGTCCTCTGAAGGCCAGATTTTGTTTGGCTAAGAACTGGATAATATTCAGCAACCTGTACAGTACATCCCTCCATTTCTTCTCCTCACTTTCGAAAACTTCTTGTTGTTTCTGATCGATGGTTGCTTTATAGTTCAGGCGAACTTCCAACTCCTTCCATTTCAAGAAGCTCTGTTCATGGCCCAGGTTATTTTCATGGTCTCCGATTCTTGGATTTAGCTTCCACCATTTGTTGAATCCTTCTTCAGATGCGAAGTTCGAGCCGGAATTGCCAAACAGCTTGCAAGAAAAACAATACAAGGATTGCTTCAAAGGCGAGTACACCATCCATGTTCGGAGAACCTTTTCGCCGTTAGATAATGGTTTGTAGAACCACTCTTTGGTTAGTTTTCGGGTACCGCCTTTCGTTGAAGTCCCTGAGCGAACAACATCGGCAAATTTGGAATCGATGTGCTGTACTGAGTCAGATCCGCGACGTACTAGAAGCGTTCTGACTTCGTCGGTCATAGGAGAAGGCCAGCAACCTACATCGTCGAGATTCACATCTTTGACTTCGGCAGGAGCAGAAGGCACGATTTCAATTATGTCTTCTTTGGCAACATTCACTTTTTCTGCAGGCTTATGACTAGATGCTTGAGGTACTTCTGGTGAGTCGACTTCGTCGTGACCCTGCTCTGTGGTGGGACCAGAACTACTTCCAACTGCGACGGCAGGCACGTCTTCTTCTTGTGCCTGTAAAATAAGTATTTATTCCCATGAATATTGGCCAGAAGACACGTTCGAATTTCAAATAAGTATTTTATCTATCACAAAACAAAAGTGGTTTTGGTGACGGCGCGGTTTGCCGGGCTTATAGGAAAATTTACAAACAAAATTGATTTTGTATGGCAGCTACCTTTTTTAGAGTTTTTCGGTAAAAACAGACTGAGTATGCCATGTTATAGATGTTATTAAAAGATAAAATGACAAGAAATATGAGAAAAATCGTTGGCGCCATTTTTGAGCTAAATGAAAAATTATGTTTTATTTGTATGACACTATGACAGGTAGGTACCTACCATAAATAATCAAGTAATCAAAAAACAAAAAAAAAATCCTAGACATTTACAAAACATCCCCTAATATAAAATTTCATCCAATTTGGTTCAGCGGCTTAGGCTCTAGAGCTGACAACTGAAAACAGACGCACATACATACATACACATTTTGATTTTAAGCTATTGCATAGCTTCTATCACGGGCCTTGAGCGCGGGGACCGAATCCAGAAATTCCGTAACGAAAAAACCTCACGCTCCCCACTCCGACGGGCACGGAGGTGTGGCTTGAAGGCCGTGCATCGTCTACGTCGTTTCAGTTCGGCAGTCTTCGACACGGCATTGTGTGCTTGCGATTAGACGTATTGTACGACTCTACGAAACTCGCACGAATCGAGACGAGCTGCTCCGAAATCGGACGGATACATAAGCAGCTGTTTATGAGAAAGTATATAGGTGTATAGGTATTTATGTACAACAGTGAATAGCTGTACTTGTAAAATTTGTGTATAAAGTGTTTTTAATATGAATGAACAAAGTGAATTTATTATTAATGAAGAAAGTCACGAAAAAATAGTGAAAGAAAATGAGTGAGTACTCTATATACATACATTTTATTATTATCACAAATGCAGTATTAATTTTGAATTGAAAATATAATACTGCTATAAAGATAACCTAAAGTTTTGATATTAAAATGAGCGCCTGGTACTCGCGGCGCGCGCGCCTCGCCGTACGGAACAAACCGGCGCGGGCGCGCGGCGGCGGCATCGTCAAAGGCACAAAAGGTGCCGCCGAGTCCTTTGACGATGCCGCCGCCGGTCGGTCACCACGCTCAAAAAGTGTAACTTGAAGTAATATATCAAAGAAACGAAATACTGAATAAATGAAATAAATAAATAATTATAATTGCATAAGTTGATACAAAATGAGTCAAAATGCTATGCAATAGCTTTACCGCGGCGCGGCAGTCCCCAAGTGCCACACGTCTTTTTTTTACTTTTTCGGACTCAGTTAACGATAAAGATAGAGAACCTTGCAATTTATTGCGAGCGACCCAGCCAATACATGTTATGTCTAAAATAACTGGAGTAATTCTAGGCCACGCACGATTCTAGATGGAGGAATCATATACCTACTTACACTGGAATCACTTCCGCTGCTGCAGGATGCCACCGAAGACGTTAACGTGGCTTTCGAACCAGAACTGGAACTGAAATATTTCAGTAATGCACCTTGAGACTTCTTCGCATCTGCTTCTTTCTTAGCCCTTTTTTTGCGGAATTCCGCACCGCTTTCTTTGACTCTTTTCATTTTTAAACGACTTCAAAAAAAAAGGAGGAGTTTCTCAATTCGACCGTATATTTTTTTTTTTTTTTTTTTTTTTTTTTTTTTTTTTTTTTTTTTTTTTTTTTTTTTTTTTTTTTTTTTTTTTTTTTTTTTTTTTTTATGGATGGATATGGATATGTGGACATACCACGCAAAACTTTGTCGTTTATGAACCGATTTTGATGATTCTTTTTTTGTTGGAAAGGGGGTATCCCGAGGGTGGTCCCATGGTAAGGAAACCAGGATCTGATGGTGGAATCCTGGAGAAATCGAGGGAAACTCCCGAAAAAACTGTATTTTCGACTAGTCTGTTTCTTATGTTTCTTCACACAACTTCGTCGTCCATGAACCGATTTTGATGATTCTTTTTTTGTTGGAAAGGGGGTATCCCAAGGATGGTCCCATGGTAAGGAAACCAGGACCTGATGGTGGAAACCTGGAGATATCGAGGGAAACACTCGAAAAAATTGCATTGCGACTAGTGTGTTTCTTAATATTGTGCAATAATAGGAATTTTAAAGCCCTAATATTTAATGAGGGTCTGACGTTGACCTGATGATGGAGCGGAAGGGCAGTCGAAGGAACTCGACAACGGTTTACAGCAAGTACTTTGTGTTTGGGCTTGATTAACTTATATTATTGAGACCTTTCATCTAAATGGGTTGTGACTGTTATTAGGGGTCTGATAATGAAAATGAAGGACAGTCAAGGGAAACTAAAAAATGTGAAATAATGTCTTCAAAAATTTTAAAGACATAATTATTTAATTGTTTATGTTTCTTTCAATCACTTATAAACTCGAAATTTTCTGTACAAGTTAATTTATTTCATACTTTTTAGTTTCCGTTTTGAAGTTGTTTCTTTTTTGGCAAAAATTTTCAAAAACTAGTTCAAAGATTGGGTAAAGATGATTCAGATCAACTAGGCTCGCGCGCGTCGCCGGCGCGGCGGTCGGCGCCGCGGCGTGATGCGGTGTTGTCGTTCGTATGTAAACAAACAAACCTTATAAAGAGCTCTGTCAGTGATTTCGCAGTTTTTCTTTTAAATAAATATTAAAAAATTGTTTGTGCGCAAAATTTTATATAAAAATGGAAAATTATAGTGTGTCTGACACATGTAATGAATGAATCATAGATCAGATCTCAACCCGCTTTACCGGCGACATTTTGCCGCCCCCGCGGGCTGCCGCCCGGGGCGGGCCGCCCCCTCCGCCCCACCCACGCTACGCCACTGTTAGTGATGTCGTCTTTACTCAGGAGCTTTCGATAGGCAAGTGTTTAATGGCACCTGTTACGCAACATAGTATCGATAGATACGGTACCTAAAGCTATGATTCAGATCACGCCAATCACTGCCCGGCAGCCGCGACCCGGGCAGTGTAGAAAACTAAGAAATGGATGCTGAAATATTTTTGATCAAAGAGGAATAAAATTGATTCATTATTTATTTTAAAACGTGAAACATTTTTTAGCAACTAACTTAAGTAAAATCTCATCGTCTTCATCAGTACCTAAATGTAGCCATTTCGAAAGGGCACCGCGGGCTAATTGCCTCCAGAGCGTCTTGGCGGTGCTGCCACGGTCGCGCGAAGGCCACGCCCCTCGGCCGCGCTGTCGTTTGCTTCGTCGGTCGTTTGCTTTGGAAACTATTGCAAACAATTTGCCTACGAAGCGGTGGGGCGCACCACGGTCGCGGCTGTAGGGCAGCGACTGCCGTAATCCGAATCATTACCTTTAGGGGTTATCGATATTATGTTCCGATACGTTGCACATCCCTGTTTCTTTTGACAGCTACTCAGTTGGTAATACGGTAACTATAGTCAGGCTATAATACTTTAGATAGTTGGGACATTTTCCAGAAAGTGTCCAGATCAGGTACATGACAATCGTTGAACAAACATCTACTTAACTACTTTTCTACATATAGTTCTTTATTTCACGAAGATGTTTGGCGATTCTGTGTACGTCGACATTAATAAAGAAAATTTCAAAAAACACGCGCGCATAACAAAATGACAAATTTTTTCGAAAATGTAATTTCACGTTTTCTAAAAACCTCATTATAATAAGGAAAATGACTTTAAAAAAATAATAAGTGGCAAAATACTTTGGTCCAGGTACCAAAATATTTTGCCAACCTAAGATATTTAATTTAAGGTACCTAATTATTTTTAAATCAACTCACGGTTATGAAGTGTCCACACAATATTTTGTCCAAGTGCTCATACCCACCACTTATACACTTTACATCGTAATTCAAATCGTGCGGCCTTAGATGAGTATAGTAACGCTGTGCTAAGCCTCTTAGTTTTTTACCTGGAAAAAGAATTATTTAATTCAGAAACAGTCATTATTTTAGATATTTGTAAAGATTTTTTGGAGACATTTTTTGGAGCGCCCGGGCGATTTCTCCGCACGCTATGGTTGTTTTTTATATACACATTGGGTTACATATATGGGACATTGGGTATTATTTTTATAATAATACCAAATGTCCATCAGAAAATTTGATAATAATAGTCCGTTAACTGGAGAAATGGCATGGAATATATTTATATGGAGCCAGGTAGGTATAGTAAAAAAAAGGGTATCAATTAGGCTAAATATTCGTGTTAGTATGGAAAAAAAAGTTGGCGGCCACTGATGAAACTTACGTCAATCGATAGAGAAAAATATTATAAAACGATATTATTTTGAATAATTGTCAAAGTGATATACTTTTCTAGATATAGGACTTTAAAAATGAAAAAAATCAGCACTTTCTTGCACCAGTTCATTGCACCAATTTATTTTTCATTACCTACTTTGAAGAGGTATGCATGACACGGAAATCAGAGCTGTCACGAACATCATCGAAAAACGAAAAGACTATAGTGACAAACTGGTGCAAGAAGGTGGTGATTTTTTTCATTTTCAAAGTCCTATATCTCCGAAAGTATATCACTTTTAACAATTATTCAAAATACTATTTTTTTATAATATTTTTCTTTCATTTTCATCAGTGGCCGCAAACTTTTTTTTTCCATACTAGCTCGAAAAGCGGATGTGTAGCCTAAGTGATACCGAAAATTTTTACTATAATAATTAGGTTCGATGCTCTTTATGTTGTGATAATTCTAAAGTGACGCAATTATGTTGGCAGAGACATAATTAGTCGGCTATTTTCTAAAAAAGTTAGATAGATAGGTCATTGCTTTAGGTAGAATTTAGTTTTTCGCAATTTAGCAAAGAAAAAGTAAGTCTTTGAACTTGTTTGCGATACAGTCGTTCCGCTTCAAGGCCGTTTCCTTGTGCAACCCCTTAGAAATGTGGCATATCTGCATAATTTTCTCAAGATGTAACTCATCTCTTACAGGTGCTCCAAAACCCCCAAATGTGTCAATCTTGGCTCCTTTTTTGTACTTTTCGGTAAGATAACATTGTCTTTAAACCTACTGAGGTTTAGGTGATCATAAAATATGAAAGAAAAAAAAATACTCTAATGCCCAATTCCGTAATTTTTCCACCTTGCTCTCTTTAAAGGCTGATTCTAGCAACAGTACCCCATTAAGTACCTATTTTTTTCTATGATTATGAAAGCTGACAAGTTGGCCCATTTTTTAAGCCAGCTTAAAATCCATGTAGTCATCATTTTAACCACTTAATTTAAGTTTGAAGATTTCAATTATTTTTCAGTCAATACCATTTTTCCTATTCTGACCTACCTTTCCCCAACTTTTGTTAAAGTTACGAAGCCGAATATTTTATGCATAAAAAAACGGGTCATGAAGCATCTGATGCAAAAATAAAATTATAAAAAAGTGTTGTACTTTTTTTTCTACGAACCTTTTTAGGGTGGTTGGTTGAAAAATCTCAAAAAATCAGAAAACACGTCATTACTCGGAAACTGTAAAAAATCGCAGAACATACATGGGGGAGATTCGGATACCCCACGACACGACGAATCCAAATTTTCCTTTTGGACGTCAATCGACGGGCGACCCTGTATATACAGTTCGACTGCATTTTTTTTCTGCGTCGATCTAGCTAGGTTTCGTAGCGATCTGAGCGGCGCTTTAGCATTCCAAATTTTTGATAGATCACCTTAAAACATTGCCAGCAAAATGACTAAAGCGGCGCTTTTTCGGGCTTTTTTTAAACAAAAGTCGCTTAAGAAATTTTTCTGTTACTCTTTTTTTTAGTTACTGTGACGTTAGAATTTTTTCGTTGATTTTAATTTTGATAGTTGTGCTACGGTTAGCGAAAAAATGCCTTTCGTGTTTCTATATTACTTTGTACATTAGCAATTTTCCAACACTATGATTTCAAATTATGCGGCGCTTAAGCAAAAGTTCGCTGAATAATATTATAAGTATGGATGTCGCTTTAGCCAAATTTTACTTGCTATTCTTCTTATCAATACTTATAATTTTCAACGTTAGCTAAAATGCTAAGTATAAGTTACGGCGAACGTGATTAACTGGGTATTATAAATAGGGACTGATCATTATTAATAACGCCCAAGAGCGACGGGCAAACTTACTAACTTATGACTTGGACCGGGCAATATGAATAATTTCTTACTTGTAGCCGTGCAATGTGATAAATTGGATCACGGCCGTTATCAAAAATTGATTGTAGATGATGGTAGAAAATGTTTATGCAAAAATAACTAGCCACTTAACCAAAATGAGGCACCCCAACACGGATAGGTTAGCTTCAGGTTACTTTTTTTATGACAACCCAAAAAACCGACACGAAAAGGTTAGGTTCATAAACAAAAATATTCAGTTCACCTTTTTAATACTTTTTCCAGGATAGGGTCTGCATTATTTGTAATGGCCGAGAAAAGTGATTAATCATGCTGTATTAATCACATTGTCCAAATTGAGTCGGGCATTATTGATACGGACCGGCCATTATTAATAGTGACCGTACTTATCAAATTGCCCGTAAGATCTATACGAGTAGAGCAAGGTTATGTTTATTCGTAGTTAACTTCAATTAATTAAGAAGAGAAGACAGTTAGTAAGTAGTATTTTAGTTAGTGATTTCCAAAAAGAAAAAGGGTTCCTCTTATCTAGAATAAAGTCGATCGTCCGAAACTCATTAAGCATAATACTTATCGCCTAAAAATTTACGTGGCATAAGAATCACTTCGTCTACATCTCTTTTCACACAATTTTAAGTTTCTCGCAAGGTTTCATTTCTTCGAATAATATCTTTAAAATGTATTTTCATAAACACCAAAATGGGGCACCCCATCTCTGATAGGTTATTTTTTATGACAACCCAGAATTAGGTAGGCGACACAGCAAAATGCAGGCACACCGACACGGAAAGGTTAGATTTAGATATTTTATTTTATGAAAACCCAGAAAACAGGTCTGTGACAGACGTATAAAATATTTTTTGTACCTATCAAAATTATGCCCTAGCATTAATAGAACGTACAAGATAATGCGATATAAGTTTAGTAACAATGGCATTCTGCGATACCATTTTCGGCTGTAAGATACTTTAGCCAAACATTATAATGCAATAGGTACGAGATTCATCATCATCATCATGTCAGCTTAAGGACGTCCACTACTGGACAAAAGGTTTCCCCAAGGATCTCCACAACGACCGGTCTTGCGCTGCCCACATCCAACGGTTTCCAGCGACTTTAACCAAGTCGTCAGTCCACCTCGTTGGAGGCCTTCCCACACTGCGTCGTCCGGTGCGTGGTCGCCACACGAGAACCTTTCTGCCCCATCGTCCATCGGTTCTACGAGCAATGTGCCCCGCCCACTGCCACTTAAGGTTTGCGATTCTTCGAGCTATGTCAGTGTGACCTTGGTTCTTCTGCGGATCTCATCATTTCTGATGTGATCACGCAGAGAAACTCCGAGCATAACTCTCTCCATCGCCCTTTGGGTGACCTTGAGCCTTCTTATGAGGCCCACTGTTAAGGACCACGTTTCTGTGCCATAGGTCATCACTGGCAACACGCACTGATCAAAGACTTTCGTCTTGAGACACTGCGGTATTTTGGACGAGAAAATGTTCCGTAGCTTCCCGAACGCTGCCCAGCCGAGCTGGATTCGTCGAGACACTTCCTTCTCAAAGTTGGACCTACCTAACTGGACTGTTTGTCCTAGGTATACGTACTGGTCAACAACTTCGAGCGCAGAGCCTTCAACTCTTATTGGAGTGGGTGCGACATGAGAGTTTGACATAATTTTCGTCTTCTCCATGTTCATTTTAAGACCCACTTGTTGAGAGGCTCTGCTGAGGTCATCGAGCATTTTGCCGAGGTCTTCCAGTGTTTCAGCCATGACTACGATATCATCTGCAAATCGTAGGTTAGTGATGTACTCGCCATTGATATTGATGCCCAGTCCTTCCCAGTCCAGAAGCTTGAATACATCTTCCAACGCAGCTGTGAATAATTTAGGTGAGATAACATCTCCCTGTCTCACTCCACGCTGCAGTTGGATAGGTTTCGAGTCCTGATCCTGGAGCCGGACTGTCATAGTGGCGTTTTTGTACAAACACTTAAGCACCTCGATATATCGATAGTCGATTTGGCACCGCTGGAGAGACTGCAGCACCGCCCAAGTCTCGATCGAATCAAAAGATACGAGATTAGGAAAATCATACAAAAATGTAGACCCAAAAAAATATTTTTCATTTGTTATAAAAGTTGATAACAGTTCCCTTTAAG
This sequence comes from Anarsia innoxiella, assembly GCA_947563765.1. Classification (NCBI taxonomy): domain Eukaryota; kingdom Metazoa; phylum Arthropoda; class Insecta; order Lepidoptera; family Gelechiidae; genus Anarsia; species Anarsia innoxiella. The sequence continues at coordinate 2,523,373 of OX387413.1, forward strand.
TAACATCAATTGGTTAGATGGTTAGCTATATTTTTAAATTGATTTTTTCATTTAAGGGTGAATAAGCATTTTGTTTAACAAATGTTTTAAACAAATGTAGATTGAATCATACTGTTAGATTTTTTTTCCTGCAGCTTTTTACTAGGATATGGTAATGTTTAGCAAAAGTTTCATGATTATCATTTGATAAATTTAAGTAGATTAGTATTTTGTGTTGAATGGATAAGAGACTTTTGCTGTATATTAGCATTTTATTGATGAATTGGTTTTTCAAAGTAGATAGAGTTTAGATTTTTTTTCCTGAATATGTGTTTCTTACTTTTCAGCGTCTTTTTGCTAAAGCGACACTTATTTCAGTAACGGAAAGAGATAGACACTCTTAGTTATGCTGAATATTTAGACAAAAAATCGAATTATATTTTGTCTCATTACAACCTCTCTCTAACTCTAACAATATCAGAGATATAATTTTTTTTCGTAAAAAAAAACTTTAAACTCGATTTCCCACAAATGCCATTTTCGCGGTTTAGCATTTTATCCTTTCCACTGACGATATATAATAATCAAAACATGGGGGTAGTTCGGATAACACGAGGCACCCTTTTTTAAGTCGTCAATTGACGAGCCAGCCTGTACGTACGGCTATTTAGACATGTTACTCAACCTACAACCCGTCGGAAATATCTGTGGACCTGGCTTGATGACGTCATGCAACTCGTACATACTCGTCACGGTACTGGATAGGCGAAAACGGGGGAAGCGCGGGGGAAAGCGCATTCCAGCGAGGTCCGCAGATATTTCCGACGGGTTGTTCCTTCCTAAATTCCTAACTTCCTAAATTGTGAGTTCAGTACAGACAAAGTATAAACTAAAGAGATTCTGCTCATACCAAAAGAGAGCGTTATAAGTGTAAATTACCTACCAAAACCATTTGTGTTTAAAATTTCGTTACCTACCAATTTATTTTTGCGTATCTATCAATAATATTTAATAACGACAAAAAGTTTACAGAATAAAATAATTACCTCTATTTTTTAATTCAGATATCGGCCCAAATACATCAGAAAACGGTAATAAAATGACTGACAACCGCTTCGCCAAAGGGTTTACACTATGATCACCGCTGCATATTACATAATGATCTAAAAGCTGCAAATGTTAACAGTTGTTAAATTTTAGTTTACCTATGTTATAGATGACAAAAATATTAGACAGTCTTACTGCAAGAAGAATGAGAAAGTCTATTCAAGAATAAACACCACTGGAGGCGCTTATAACCTGGTGTACTGAGAACTTATGATGGAGTAAAGGCTCCTAGGAGAGCAAACGACCCTAGGTGGAGTAGGCCTGCTTGCTTTTTAAATTTATTGACATTACTGTAATCTCTCACCTCTTTATTATCAATGCTCGTATTATTAATCGAAGGTATACTGAAGCCGGTACTATTAAGTACATATTCAGCAGTATCTACAAGATCGTCGCAAGCGTCGCAAAGCTTTAGAATATTTTGTGTTAGTATTATTGAGTAAAAACAACACAAACCTAGCAGCGGAAAAATAGGTATCTGGAAATATTAAAATATGATTTGTTTTCTTTTAAAAGTACGAATATCATAGCATTTTTTATCATACTGGTAGTACCGATAGGTTAACTGAACACGTTTTACGAGTAGGTATTTTTTAATCTACACGCTAGTTTATCACGAAAATAGGTCTGTGAAAGACGGGATGAAAAGCTGGAAGGAAGGGATAACATCTCAGTTGAAGAGTATTTATTAATTTGGCTAGTTTTGGCTGGATATTATGAATAATATCTGGCTAAAGTGAATTATTTATCACATTATCTAGACAACACTGAATACTCAATACCTTCTCAATCATTTATTGCATTTAATGCAAAATTGCAAATTGTGTATAGTAAATTAATCACTTTGGCTGTAACAGAATATACGTTATATGTTACTTTAAAGTGCCGTTTACTATTTTCCGAAAGTTCATAAACTACCTCGAAAACTGATCAACTTACGATTCACGTTATTTTCCAGCGACCTAATACGTGGGACAAGCAGAAAATGTTGCGACTTTGAAAAAAAAAATATAATAGGTTATATTTTTAGAACATCTTTTCAAAGTAGTCTCTACCGGCCTCTGTACGAAGTTTTATGCGTCTGAACCAATTTTTTAAATACTTTTTCTAGTCCGCCGCAGACACCTCGTTTTCAGCCTGCTCGAACGCTGGGAGCGCATTATCTGACGACGAAAATTGTATCCCTTTGAGCAGATTTTTTATTTTTAGGAATGAGAAGAGGTTACACGTTTCTAGAGCAGAGTTGTAGGGAGAGTAACGCATAAGATTCACCGGTGTGCTGTCTAGGAAGTCCCTTTATAGCCTAGAAGTGGTTGGTCGCTTTGGTCGCTTGTTGCTCATAACTGAGAAAACTTCTGCCAAGCATTAGGTAGTATACCATTCATCGTTGATGCTACTTTGGTTTCGTAAAGGAATTGACACCAAGTAGCCAGACAAATTGAAAAAAATTGCGATGAAAATTTTCTCCCCAGTTTAAGGTCGCTTTGCATTGGTAGGTTTTGATTCGTTTTAAAACACCCCTACAGTCATCTTGCACTTTGTTAGATTAATCCGGGTTCCATCATCTATATTAATGTCGTAAACAAGCTGAGATCAGCCTGCTTTGAATTTTTCTATCATAACATTGAGCCATTCTATCCTTGCCTGCTTCTGAACATCGGTGAAGTTGTGTGGCACCCAGCGTGAAACTTTCCTCCGTACCCGTAGATGCTCGTGTAGAGTCTCGTAAAGGCTTCCCGGTTGAATTTGCAGTCTATGTTAAATCTCTGAGCATATAACTCGTCTATAGAGTAATGAGGAGGTATTAAGTATGGTTGGTGAGAAGCGCTCCTTGTTGAGAACAATTGAGAATAGAAGAGGAAAGATGATAGGGCACACGATTTTTAAAGAACATCATTGAAGGAAAGATTGAGGGTAAGAGAGGAAGAGGAAGACCAAGACGTACTTACTTCACTCAAGTGAAAGAGAGGATTGGCGTCGTGTCGTATCAGGAAGTGAAATTGCTGGCAGAGGAAAGGCAAAGATGGCGTTTACTCCACCGACAAGAGCCTGGCTCTTAAATAAATGATGATGATGATAGTCTTGGATCAAAATTTTTACTGCTAGCAAGTTTTTTTCCATAACAGCCATCAAAGGGAGACCACTTCTTTCTTCTAACCCCAAAGTTAGTCGACCACACTTAAATTCAATAAAACAACAATACACGGTTCCCTTAGAAAGGCCTCCAACCATTAATACCATTTTTGTAGTCTATCGTACGATTTGTTCGGTTTAAGGCGACACTTGAAATCGTGAAAAATCATAGCGCGAAAATGTTTTCAATGCAAATGCGTTTCAATCAAACACGGTAATTTTAAGAGCTCGCAAGAAAAATTGGGAAGTTGTCAATTTAGGACGTACCTCTTTTTACTCATAATTAATCATATTTTTAAAATACATAAATATCTGGCCAGTCTCACGTACAAAAAAACTGTGTGTCGCAATACTTTCTGAGTGTTCTGGTATATAGGTACTATATCCGCCTATCTGAGATTAGAATCTGGGATCTCTGAGCAATAGTCCGATATGTTGCCTACTGCGTCAACTTAGTTGTAAACTATACCTAAAGTATACGAGGAAACAATACTTACAAGTAATATTTTCCAATTCTCAATAACTTTGAATATAATCATACAGATAAATATGAGACCTCCGATAATTGCTGCTATTCCGAGAGAAAGCACAACTGTATAAAGTATAAAGAATGAATCAATTTTCTTAACGATAGGCTGAAACAGATAGAGCATATATAATATAGCGATTGAAACCTTTTGAGCGAAGATTTTTAGGGGTTAGCAGGGAATTAGTTGAAATGAGTATTTAATCAGTCGCAGAAGCCCCACTTCTCCAAATTTTTGAGGGTTTATAAATTTTCCTCGTCGTAAGTACTCGTAAGTGTGCAAGTAGATTTTTTTAAAGAGGAGGTCAGTTTATTTTGGGCCCTCAAGTCAATTTTTTTCTGGCAGGTAAGTCGGTACATCTCCGTGAACTATTAGGTGGCACAGGAACGGGCTTCTGAGTGACTAATGCCTCTTTTTTTTTCTTAGCCATAAGATCCCACTGCTTGGCAAAGGCCTCCCTCGCGACTTTCCATTTAACACGGTCTCCAGTGGCGTCTTACCATTCCCGTGAAAATGCATCCAGATCGTCTCTCCATCTTTTTCGAGGTCTACCTCGGCGTCTGTGACCATCTAGTGGCGCCTATTCTCTTGTTATTTTCGCCCAACGTTCAAATGCATTCTACAAACATGACCGGACCAACTCCATTTTAATTTTGCAGCTTTGTTGCCCACGTCAGTGATTCCCGTCAAGGAGCGCAATGTAGTGTTGCGTATTCGGTCAATGAAATGAAATGATCAATATAAACCAAAGTTTCATAAATCTTACCAATATAGGTAAACGAAATTTATTAAAATCTTTAAAAGTTTCAGTTTCATGCCATATTGGTGTCTGGAATTTTTGAGGAAGTCTCATTCGATACCTCGGGTGTGAATAAAAGAAAGGTACAAACACTCTTAATGTTTTGTGTAAACCTTCTAGTCCGGGGCTTAATTTAGAAAAGTGGTTGGAAACCTGAAAAAATAAGTATGTTTTATCTAATATTCCAAGTACACGAAGGGCCATATAACGCAAATTATGCTTATGTAAGTATTTTATTCAGGTAGGTTCTCCAGTGAATGAAACCTTAAGGAAATTTTTAACTTTGAAACTCAACAAAAATGCAGCATTCTGACATTCTGATGCCTTTCATAGTGACTTCTAACTATTCAAGATTTATTAAAACACTTGGTCACAGCTGTATATGATCAAAAAATTTCATGAAATATGGGAAAATACCCTCAAACCGGTGTTCATGTCTTACGTGTTTCGAAACGAAACGCCCAAACGTTTTTTTTCCGGTGTTTGTCATGTACATACAACCATTGCAATTGATAAAATATTTAAAAAAAAGCTTTCAAATGAGATTATTATGGAATCACTTTTTATAATGTAGGTACCTAATTTATATTAAAAAAAATATAGACAACATCTTTTTCTTTTTCTTCTCTAAATTTTTTATATTTATTAGAAAAATAATTTAAACTGTTATCAAAAAGGCCCATAATTATTGAAGACTTGGAATAATAAAAAAAAAGAGAAGCCAAGCAATTTCGTTTAATAACTTACTTTTCGAATTAATTTTATGAGACTGATGTCCTTTAATGTAAGTTCGGTTAGATCGTAGACGTTGAAAAAACATATAACCAGTGTCGCTATACAAATTAATGCTGCTATTGCACAGACTACTCGAAGAATCATCTGTAATGATGAAATATTTTCGGTTTTTGTCAAAGAGATAAATGACAATAATGATAAAGTATGGTTAATGAAAAATAACTTGTTGTGTGGTGAGTAGGGATGATTACTTTAAAAAATATTTGAAACGCGTTTTGTAATAAGGGGTCATGACTAAAATGTCAATTAGAATATTAATTGCCTTTACAAAAAAGTTAATAGAATAGTGATTCGAATACTGCCTTTACAAAAAATATTCAAGTGTGAGTCGGACTCGTGTGCGAAGGATTCCGTACCAAATAAGGAGAAAAATCACGTTTTTTATATGGGACACTGCCTTTATCATCATTTTTATGTTTTTTTTTTTGTATTTGATATTATAATGGCAAAGATAATAGATCATTTGTGAAAAATTTCAACGCCCAAGCGGTAACAGCGATATAGCAGATAGCAGATATAGCCTGGTGAAAGACGGACGGGCAGACGGACAGCCAAGCCTTATTATTTAATTTAAAAAAGTCAACCTTTGGGTACGGAACCCTAAAAATAATGGTATCAATATGCCCACGTCTCTACAAAAAGAAGTGAAATCCCACCAAAAACATCTAATTCCTTAGACTTGGTACGACTTTGTCTAGATTTCATTACTTTTTAGAGATAAACAAGCAGCTCCATCGAGATTTGGCCAATTTTTACATAATATTTTTGATTGGTTTTGTCTTCAACCCAAATGACTTCAAAAAAAGGAGGTTTCTCAATTTGACCGTATATTTTTTTATGTATGTCCGCGAATAACTTCGTCATTTATAAACCAATTTTGGTGATTCTTTTTTTGTCAGAAAGGGGGTATCCCAAGGGTGGTCCCATTGTAAGGAAACCAGGATCTGATGGTGGAATCCCGGAGAAATCGAGGGAAACCCTAAAAAATTTGCATTGGGATGCAGTGATTTTTAAGTTTTTAAGTGATTAAAAGAAACTTAAACAATTCAATAATTAAGTATTTAATAACTTTGAAGACGGTGCCAAGTAGTTTATTTCCTACAAATACTAATCTTGAGATGTAAAAAAGAAGATGATAGATAAGTACCTAATATTATATCCAGTTATTATTTTACTTGGCACCGTCTTCAATAGTATTAAATACTTAATTGTTTAAATTTCTTTTAATCACTTATAAACTCGAAATTATGTGTAGAAGTTAATTTATTTTTGGCTTTTTATTTTTCGTTTTGAAGTTGTTTCTTTTTTGGCTCTAAGTTTTTGGCAATTTTTTTTACAATTCATGACGTGAAAAGTTCGGAAACTCGCGATTAGCGATTTGGGTGTGTTTGTTTACTTCTTTAAGTATGGATAAATTCAATAAACTGAAATTCATACCTCGCATCGCTTTGTCACTCTTGACTTCGTCGGTATTACGTAGAAAATGATGATTATTATCAAACATATTAAAAAATAAAGAAATACAATGAAACTGGAAAAGGAAATGCCCTGAAAACAAAGGACAAATTTATTTATGTTGTTCTTTAATTGAATAGGTATCTGTGATTTATTTAAATCAGTTTATATTACAGAGACAAAAAAAAATTGAAGTAGCTACCTAAGTATAGACTTTAAGAGCCTAGTTAATTAAAATTATTTGGTCATTTAAATAGAGAAGAGGTTGCTAAGCAGGGGTCACAAACGATTAGATCATATTCAAGCTATGGAAGAATGAGACAGTGATATATGTTCTTTACCATATCTTTCACACCGTGAGAGCGTTTGTAGACGTCCGTTTTTTTACCGGACTACGAACCGCCAAAAATGGCTATCTTTATATGTACGTGGAACTGCCACCTTTAGGTATGCGCTAATTTTGGACTGGGAGATTACATACGTATGAAATGTTAAATAAGAAAAAAATAAACTCGTATTGGCCTACTATTTAGTACAAGAAGAAAACACGTAAAAGGTGGGTGCATTCTATCTATATTATTGCAAAGGAAATAATATGGTGCATTTAATTCTATTTCTACGAAGTTAGAAGAACATGAAACAAATTTTTACAATTATTTTCGGATGAAGAAGGAACCAAACCATTAAACTTTTATTAATTTTTTTTTGAGATCGAAAAAATAAAATGAACAATAAAATATCAATTTGAAAAGAACGTAGGTAGACGGCACTCAATTTACAAAAAAACGGCGGAACGTACGACAGTGTCTACCTACACGCACCAATACAACGGCGTGGATGACCGCTCTTTCTTATACCGGACCGCGTACGTCGCGTCGAGCATCGCGTCGGCGTAAATTGTTCGCCGGATAGTTGTCCGGTGCGTGTACACACACACGTTCATTATAAACCTACACCACTGCGTAACGGACAACATTGTCCATTGTCCGGTAAAAAAACGAACTTCTATAAGCCGTATTGCACGTTGAGATTATTTTGAAACTCATTTTTTTTAAACCTCGTATAACTTAATAAAACTACTTTTTTTTGTTAGCCAATAAGATCCCACTGCTGGGCAAAGGCCTCCCCCGCGACTTTCCATTTAACACGGTCTCGGGTAACAAGCCGCCATTCGCGTGAAAATGCAATAAAACGATTACCTCCCAGTAATCTCTTTCAAAGGAAAATTTCTTTGGACTTTCCTGTAAACTCCAAGTGTACCTCGGTAAATCTTTTATCAGTTTTCTTAAACCTGTAGTAGGATTAGTTTTTTTTATACTTATAACAGTAGTAGTAACAGTAGTAGTATTGTTAGACATTCTGCAGTAATTTATCTTATTTTGTAAGAAATAAATGAATTTGTACCGTTTTTTTTCACATTTTTATATATTTTTATTTATCATGAAGACGGGATGTGCCACAGGACGTGCTTATGATTGTTTTGAAATTAATGTCTATTTGACATGCATGACTACTTTTCAAACTGATTTTTTTTTTAAAACATGCAAACATTTTTAGACTCCTTCTAAACAAGGAGGTATTCAGTGCCGTGTCGTTGATTGTAGGCGAAAAACGCCCATTTGGTGTAGAGGGCTGTGGTAGGGGGTATAGCAATAGTCCTATTCTCTTCATATTATAAATGATAGGTTTGTGAATATATTTTTGTTACTCTTTTAAGCAAAAACTATTGAACAGATATTAATGGAATGAAACATTACAATATTGTAGCTTACCCATCAGATTTCCGCTTTTTATTCTAAAATATCATGATTTATTTTCTAAGAGATGTTAATAAATGCGTACGAAGTGGCGGGCAGCCTCTAGTACATTCTAAATCAATCGACAAAATTAGCGTTCTTATTTATATATTTACTATCTATGTAATTAAAAAAAATCATTACCTACTAAAATCAAAATGCAATGTTAAAAATCAAAGGAAAAGTTTATTTAATAAATTAGTAACAAAGTTAAATTCTGAGTAAGCCGATACTTAAAGACAATAATAAAAATTTTCGATAGGTAAATTATTGTTGGCAAAACACAGTTTTTTTTTAAATTATCAGCAGATAATCTGTTCCGCAAACCATTTTATATGACGCCTGTAGTTGAAAAAAATCGATCTGAAGCGACTGAGCTCATCTGGTGGGACAAATATTATTGTTTAAATCTAATTTATTCAAAGTAAAGTATGTACATGATTAGGTACCTAGTATATATTACATATCTGCTCGCCAAACTTGATGTTTGGTGGCGAGACAAGCTCTTTTTTAATTTTACATTAATGTGCCTTATGCGCCTACCACACATGCATGCTTGACCACAGTTTTGCTTGCGCATGCCGGCTTGTACACTGAACACTGCGCGTGTAGTTGGTAAAACGGTAGCATGCGCAAACCCTAAAGCTTGGCTTGATGATTTTTAAACTTGCTTGAAATTCTGGCATGCGCAAGCCATACTTGTGCAAACTTGTCTGCGCAATACTCACCTTCATGTATTCATTTCTCAACACCTTGACTACTGAACTGTGCCGTGTGGTTGACACGTCCGTGTTCAGTCTTTTCATACGATAAGCATGCGCAAACAAAACTGTGGTCAAGCATGCATGTGTGGTAGGCGCATTATTGGAAATGCTTGCAGTAGACTCTATTGCAAGCATTTTCAGTTTTGGCTATTTTTTTTTTCATTTGAGCAATAAGTCTTTTTGAACTGCTCGATATCAGTGGTGTTAGATACAAATCGGTAAGGCCGTTTTGTAGGTATATCAGCATCTGAAGCGGTCACCTGACTGTATTTAGTGTACCTACGGATAATAGGTAGGTACCTACACAAATACCGCTTAACTGCCGCACTAATCAGATTTTCAGGCCGATTGTCATTGTGTATGATTCTAGACATTATTTTTATACTCACGGTTATAACGTTGGAACACCCTACTTTTAAGATCTTTGAAAATAATAAACATTATTTCACCGGAAAAGACCTTTTTCAGCATAAGACTTTTATAATCATAATGTAATGCCGGCTGTACACACTCGTCGAGAGCCTGTATGCCTGTACACACTCGTCGAGAGCTTGTATGCCTGTACACACTCAGGAGCAACTTCGACTTCCTTTGAATCCCTTTAAGTCGGGCTAAAATACCAATACGCGGCAGAGAGCAACCGAGACGAGACCAGAGCGCCTTGTACCACAGAATGCCAAATAGTAGGTACCTGTACACATTCGCGCTCAAGGTGTCTTGACGAGTGTGTACAGTCGGCATTAGTCTTACCATTTATCAACACTAAAAGCCAGTGCAGACCAACCCACATTTGTTGCCAACCCCTAAATTAATTTCAGTACTCTTTCTCACATAGTTTTGTGACTGCAATTGGTACTCTTTACGTTCAATTTGCATTTTATGCTTCTCATCAGCCCATTTCTTCATTTCAACAGTTTCCAATTCCTTTTTTTGCCTAAGAAAAAGAAATAATTATGTAATAATATTATACTGGAGACTCCAAAATACTGCCGTAGTCTAGCGATAAGTACAGCTATAAATCTGGATTCATACTGTAATTATTTTATCAGCAGTATCGCGGTCAGTCGAGTCCGTACGCATGATTATTAAAAGTACCTACCTACTTACTTGGATAATTAAGATTTCAGAAAGTGAAAATTTCAATGCTCTTTCTATAATGGTTTATGGGATACAGCCCGATGATAGACGGCAGTTCGTCCGACTTTTAGGGTCCCGTTTTCACAAAGAAAGAATTCGAAAACCGCGTGACAGATTGTAGGTTTAAATGTTTTATGTTACAAAACACCTCATGAGCGATTTCAACTCGCACTTGGTCGATTATTTATTTTTCACTTTGTAGGTACGAAGTATAAAAAAATATCCTTTATAACTAACCGTTCGATCGTCATTCTTTTTATAATCAATATAACAATAATTGTGTGTAAAAGTCCAAATAACAACGTAATTATTAAAGAAATACACCAAGTCTGAAAATATTATCATTTTAAAGATCAGGCAAATAAAACGAGACAGAATGAGCAATACAAATTGGAGTTATGCATCAATTATTGTTTAAGTTACAGTCAAAACTCATTGCCAGTCAAAACCTGAAGACTGAAGGGAGACATCGGTCAAAAAACTTTTGACTGAGGCAGTCACAAAGGGTTATGACTGGTGCGGTCAGTCAAAACCACTTTTGATTGCGATAACAACCAGTCAATACTTATCCATAAAAAGTTATTACGAGGTATTAAATTACGAGGAAAATCACGTAATTAATTAATTTCCAGGTAAAAAATATAATATGCAGGGTAGTTGGTAGCTGGTGTATTAAGCCAAGACATATCTATGTTCCTTACATTCAAAATTCAAATTGCGATTTAGCTATTTTTTATATCTGTTACCGGAAATCAATGATATTTTATAAGTACAGATATGTTACCTTCATAGTAATTGACATTTTAAATATGTGCCGAAAAATGATTACAATATAAGCTGATGACAGCACTTTAATACCTTTGCTTCAAAACTAATCTATGTCTCGCATCCTTATCGCTCTCGCGTCAAAATCAATCGCTCTTTCTCTCTTTATCTGAATTATGGCGTCTTTGAATCTGTTATCAGATTTATGTAATAAAGGAAAAAAATGTATAAGTAATAAATGTATCATTGCATACTGACGAGTGGTATGAGATACCCCCTGTGATTTGTTCACTTTCTTGTCGTAATTTAGTACACTTTCGAAACACGCACGAAGGCACTTTTTATTTTTTATTCAATTTTTAGTACCTGACAGGAACGTCGTGCTCTTGACTGTGCTTGTCGCCGACTAACTACCAGATGTCATAGTTAGGTCAATTTACAGTCTTCAAAATACGTGCGCATACAACATATCTACACCTAGTATAATATAATGTCATTGCCGGAAATGTATGTACCTAATTCGTCATTGTATACAATTCCTATGAAATGTATGTAATTCTTAAAATGGCACGGAAATGAGTGAATTAAATTAAACTTTATACATTTCCCAAATAGCAATCGGAAATGTAAAACATTTGAGATAGATATTGATGGTTAGGTTAGGTTTCAATCCCAGAGTTCCCCCAGTCTGCCTGGGAAGACCGCCGCGGAGTTTTAGTGGGTATACCTCTCGTCTTGGAAAAGGAGTCCCACATAACCGTCATGCCCCACGGGGGTGGCAGTATGCGTAACATATTTCCTTAAAGCTTAGGTTAAATTAGGTTAGGTTATGTTTTTATTCTCATTTTAACCATGTGTTTTATTTTATAGCAGAAATCATTTATTTTCTACATTTCCTAATACGTTATAGAATTATATACAATTCCTAGGAAATGTACACATTTCCTAGGATATCTAAGCATTAAATAGATTTTCAAACAATATTTTATACATAATCCTAAACAGCATTGGAATTCTACACATTTCCTAGGATTTGTATACAATTCCTTGATTTCATACATTTTCGGTAACATATACAATTCCATGATTTCATGCAATTCCGGTAACATATCAAATCGATCAGATGATTGACCCTTTTGTATGAAGTCGATTGTATAAGCACAAAACACTTTAAAAAAGATTGTATGACATTACTGTGATGATTTTCCTCGTAATTTTCACCACTTTAACTTTTTATGGATATTGACTGGTTGTTATTGCAGTCAAAAGTGGTTTTGACTGACCGCACCAGTCAAAACCCTTTTTGACTGCCAAATTCAGTTAAAAGTGGTTTTGATCGATGTCTTCAGTCAAATTCACTTTTGACTGATTTTAGCAGTGAAAACTGGTTTTGACTGGATATCAGTTTTGACTGTAACATATACAATTATTTCACTTGCAGTACAAGAAAATGGCATCGTATAAATTGGCCTTTAGCACAGATTACCTAATAGTTACTACGTAACAGATACTTCACTCAGAAGAAAATAACCAATACCTACCGCTTTAACAGTGCGCAATAGCCCAACTGTCACGTCAGATACCACTGCATGCTAAAATGTGCCTAAATACTCAAGCGTATAGCCGTGATTGCTTCGCACCGCGGTCTCGTAAAAATCGCGGGGCTGCCTCTTCGATAAAATTAAATTAACAAAACGTTTTGTGACTATGTTATTTAGAACTATGAATATGTTCCGACTTATATGGGGCAGTTTAAAATTATATCGTTTTTAATATATTTATTTTTAACATGTTTTTATTTTTAATTTTCAATGATTTTTATCTTTCTAAATTCTCGGTTTAGAAAGATAAAAAAACTTAATTATTAAAAATTATAAAACTTTAAAAACAAAAAAAAAAACCGAATGGAACTATCAAATTTGAACAACGTGCGAGCGCTTCGTTTTGACATCCGCGCTTCGCTTGGTCCGCAAGCGGCCCGCTGAGCGGTAGGTATTTATAGCGCGCAAGTACATAGAGTGACGGAGGCCTGCCTTTAGTCAGGGTTGAATTATAAATTATGTTTACTAGTTTGTAGTAATAATGGATAGATTCTTGTTACCTACTCTTTCACACAGGAATCGCTAAACATATTTCAATGAAACTACACAATTTTAGCCTTCAAATCAGAATAAAACACACTACCTATTAATATTATAAAATGGCAATGTTTATACTACCGGTGAATGGACGTGAGGGAGGATGCTTGTTAGTCTTACACGCAAAAAAACACTGAACAGATTTTAACGAAACTTAACAATAATGTTGTAGTTTGCACATCAGAATCATACAGGCTATATTAATCTGAGATATTGTCAATTTTTTCCAAGACAGGACTAAGTATAAACAAAGTCACTGGCAGCTTCTAGTAGCCTATAAGATTTTAGATATTTATGAGTTTGTCAAGCTAAGATATTTAATTTTAAATAGATTATTTTTAATAAACTCACGGCTACGAAGTGTTCGCAGAATACTGTCTTCAACAGGTCCTCTCCACCACTTATACAGTCTGTGTCAATATTTAACAAAGCCTGATTTTTATTAGACGTATCTTTTGCAGCGCTTAAAAGGCCTTCCGCTGTAAGAAGAAATATAGTCAAGTTCATAAATATGTTTTTGAGTTGAGGAAATATCTCTTTACTATACTTAGCTATACTATATATCGAATGTTCTTCAGGACATGCGCTGCGTCACGCGGTTGGCCGCCGCGGCGGAAAAAACGAACCGCGGCGGGTGGATTGTCCGCGGCAGTCAACCACGTAATGCAGCGACCGCCCGCAATCTACTTTCTAAATTGTGAGTTCAGCACAGACAAAGTATACAAGAGGTCCTGCTGAATGCAAAAGAGAGACGAGCGTGATAAGTGTAAGTTACCAAAACCCAAATGGCAAAATATTTATTTACCAACCATGTATTTTTAATCTCCGCTACCAAGAAGTTTTTTTCGTATCAATATATTTAATAAGTAACGATAAAAAGTAAACAATAAAATATGTAAAATAACAACCAAAGAGTTCTTAAACAAAATAAAATAATTACGAGCATCAGGTTTAAATGAGTTAGGTAGCTCCTTCATTAGATTTACATATGATCTTGAATAGGTGTTTATCAGGTTCTTCAAAAGGTTGTTAGAATCGTCACTGCCACATTTTGCATAATATTCTATAAGCTGTAAGTGTTAACAGTCCGTCAATCTCGTAGTTATAGATGACTAAAATACTAGACAGTCTTGCTTAATTGTAAGAAGAATGAGAAAGTGTTCAAGAATAAAAACCACTCGAGGCGCTTATAACCTGGTGGACTGAGAACTTGTGATGGAGTAAAGGCTCCTAGGAGTGCATACGACCCTAGGAGGAGGAAGATTGGTCTTTTTCGATTGAAAATGATGGATTCAATCCCCTGATGTCTTATAAGCGTTGAATTCATTAACATTAGTGTAATCTCTCACCTCTTTATTATTAATCGAAGGTATAATGAATTTGGTTTCATTAAGTGCACATAAAGCGCTTTTTTTAAGATCGTCGCAAGCGTCGCATAGCTTTAGAATATTTTGTGTTAGTAGTACTGAGTAAAAACCACATAAACCTAGCAGCAAAAAAATAAGGATCTGGAAATATTAAAATATGATGTATTTTCTTTTAAAATTATTATAGTTTTTTTTTGTCGTATCTCTGGAGATAAAAAACAAGTTAAACTTTTAACCAGTTTCAATATTAAGTACTTAGTAAAATATTAGCTTTGTATATTTTATAGCATCTAATGCACATGTAGTAATACCTGAATCAGTTATTTAACCCCTATCAAGCAAAGGCTATTTAAAAACCACACAATTAAAATGGACTCAAATAGATACTGAAAAACTCTTCTTATTTTTGAGCTAAAACAATAGTTATTTGTTCAACTAGTGGAGAAAGTTGACATTTTCATAGAGTGACTATTTTGAATCCCGAACAAGCGAGAGACTCTACGACTCGCTACGCTCATGATTCTAATTTAGCGACATTGCAGACGTACGCGTGCTTGCGGATTGCGGAGATCATCAGACCCCTAATAACAGTCACAACTCATTCAGATGAAAGGTCTCAGTAATAAAAGTTAAACAAGCCCAAACTCAAAGTACTTGCTGTAAATAGTTAAGGAGTTCCCTCGTCTGCCTTTACGGTCCATCATCAGATAAATGTCAGACCCTCATTACATAGTAGGGCTTTAAAATTCTTATTATTGAATAATATTAAGAAACACACAACAACACACAAAACTGTAGAAAAATGAAATTTTTCTACAGTTTCCCTCGATTTCTCTAGGATTCCTCCATCAGATCCTGGTTTCGTTACCATGGAACCACCCTTATGATACCCCCTTTCCAGCAAAAAAGAATCATCAAAATCGGTTCATAAACGACGAAATTTTGCGCGGACATACAAAAAAATATATATACTTAAATAAAAAAAAGAACCGACTTCAAATGCACTTGAAAAAAAATCGGGTTCGAAATCGAGGGAAATCAGGATTGGCCGGCAACATGTCACGTTTAAGTTGGGTTTGAAGTATTTTCTGCCGGTTCTACTTTGTCGCGTTTACTCCGCCATTCAAAAAGAGGGAGCGTGTTAAAAGTCGGTAAGCTTAAATTCAAAATCAATGAAGTGGTGGAAAATCTGCTCATCAGATATTAGAATCTAGGATCTCTGAGCAGGTCCGATATGTGACACTAACTTGGTCGTATACTATAAAATAGGGAGTAAAAACTTACAAGTACTCTTTTCCAATTCACAATAACTTTGAATAAAATTTTCAAGTATATTATGAGACTTCCTATAATTGCTGCTATTCCCAGAAAAAGCAGAAGTATATAAAATATAAAGAATAAATCAATTTTCTTAACGACAGGCTGAAACAAATAAAGCATAAATAATACAGCGTTTGAAATCTTTTGAGCGAAGATTTATAGTTGAGCAGGGCATCAGTTGAAATGAGTTTAAAATAAGTAATTTAATCAGTCCAGTTTAATCAGCCCACTTCTCCAATTTTTGAGAATTTAGAAATTTTTAGTTATGAGCGTGTTGAATAATCATAAATGTGGTCACCCACACATTAAAAAGAATACGACGATAGAAGGTGGCCTCTCAACGCACATAGGCTTGGTTGGGTTGCGTGCTTGGGTCTTTAAGGTTTAGTGGGGTTAATTCTGATCAGCTTTGATGCCAGATTTGTGAAGTTACAATTAGGCGGCTTTCCTATAAAAGAACTTTCCTAATGGGCCCCTTATATTATTATTATTCTGTTTTTAGTATTTGTTGTTGTAGCGGCAACTGTAATAAATAATTTGTAAAAAAATCAGCGTCGTATCTCTTACGGTTCATGAGATACAGCCTGGCGATAGACGGATGGACGGACAGACTTACGGACAGCCGAGCCTTAGTAATAGGATCCCGATTTTACCCTTTCGGTGTGAAAGCCTAAAAAAGTTAAAAGTACCTATTTAAAAACCGAAATTGTATAAATCTTACCGAGAACTTTAAATGAATGTTATGTACTTTCTGAAGCTGTTCCTCATTAGACAATTGATTTTTAAAACTTTCCGAAATATAATCTGAGTATTTTGGATACTTTTCAAGGTTACTCATAGCGGTTGTAATTGGATTCACATTGCAGCTCCAGGAAATCTGAAAAAAATACGTACTTTTTATCTAAAATTCCAAGTACAACCCAGTGTCTTAATTAATTATACAATATTATGTCACCAGAAAATAACGACAATCGTCAGTTGATCAATTTTCAAGTTGATCTACTTTCAGAAAATCCTAAACTATAGATAAAATGTATCAATTAACGTATGTACCGTTAACTGATCGACTTACAACACTTTGCCGTCAATTTATCAACTTTTTTGCCCTACGTCAAATCGTGAATTGTCCAATCACTGCTCAGCGGGTCATTTAACGTTAAGCAGACACACGTCAAATAATATACTGTTTTTGATTGGTGGCACGATCTTGGCAAGTAAAATTAACAAAATTGTAGACCTTGCATTTCAATATTGATATTTTGGTTCTATTACATCAGAAAGATATTAATATGAAGGATGTAAAGGGGATATAATACAAATTTTAAAAAAAATGTGTTTCGACGGTCGAAATCTCAACTGGCGTAAGGGACAAGATACCTAACTCACTTTTTTGCATAAATGGATAAAGCTTTTTGTTCTTGTATTTTTAACTTTTTGATACCTACTCCTTTTAGTTTTGATTTTATAAGCATTTAATTTTTTTAACATTTTTGCAATAAACGGCGTAAATGACATATTTTTATAAAAACTTTTTTTTGAATTTGGCATAACGGTCATGTAACAGAAAATCAATTTATTTTGTCATATATTAAACGGACCATTACGACAATATTTTATTAGCGAATAAAAAAAGCCGGCCAAATGCGTGTCGGACACACGCGCGATGTGTTCCGTACCAACCACTAGCCTAACAATAGCTTAATAATTATTGTCTACCAGTAGCCATTCTTAATATCGAGCAAAAAAGGTAAAAAAGTTACGTTTGTTATATGGGAGCCCCCATTTATTATTATTATTACTCTATTTTTAGTATTTTTTGTTATAGCGGCAACGGTAATATATCTTTTGAGAAAATTTCAACGCTCTAGCTATAACGGTTGATAAGATACAGACTTGAAATTAAATACATAATGGGCCTTTTTATCTGGTTGCAAGGGACCTTGTCCCTTACGTTACGACCTAAAAATTAGGGTGTAAAGGACATACATATCCAAATTAATGGTCGTAAGGGTCACTAAGCATGTAACTAAGCTAGTTACATAAATACAGTTTGTTGTAGAAGACGCGCTGCAAAATTATAAAAATAATGGTCTTTAAAACTTTTTGATACGTTTAAAACAGCAAAAGTGACAAGAGTTTAAAAGTGTCAAAATTTTATTTTGCTCTTCCTAAAAAATCGTGTTTTGTCCCTTACGCCATCCGCCGTCGATTTATCTTCTAAATGTGAAAGTTTGTTGATGTTAGTAACTGTACAGTCGACAAAGTTGTCAGGGTATCACCCAACATAAGCAAATGTTGAACTATCTATAACTTGGCTCGTTAGTGTGAGTGAGCTTTGCTTTGACCTCATTGGTCAAATATTTTGAAGAAAGGTCGGTAGTAACAAATAATAAATATCAGAAAAGATCATTCACTGTCAAGTTGAATAAGAAGCCACTTTTAAAACTATTCGTAAGCAGCTACCGTGGCACAGTTGGTCAAGCAGTTTTACAACAATATGTACAATTATTAAATAAATTCAAATTAATTAATTTCAGTCTTTTAAATCAAAACCAATTTCATTTATTAAGTATTGAACATGGTGCCAAAACCCGGGACAACAAACTACTAACATAATGTTGATGAAATTTCATGGAAGATGAAAACAAACACATTTTTTTAGGATTTATTCTTCTATCGTTTTGATAAAATTTTGAATTTTTTGAATCGTCAACTCTTAGTCGTCAAACCCATGTCTAATTTGGCACCAAACAAATACTATCTGTTTTGTTCCATTAGACACTATTTTGATTTAACCTGCGACGTATTTTTTTCTTTTATCACTCTCTATTACTTATTCAGGCTGAAAAACAAACGCTCTACTAGACTTTGTCCGGCAGTGGGACAACAATGGCTACATAAGATAAGATAAGACAAGATAGCAAGGTATTTGTGACAGATGGTTCTAGATTTTTTTACTTTTTTATAGCCCCCCTAAACTAAGCTTATATTTTGAATTTTGGTACTTATACCTATATTTTTTTTAAAATACAAAGGTACATTTATTAACTTACTTTACGAGTTAATTTTATGAGGCTCTTTCCCGTAAATCTAAGTACAGCTAGATCATAGATGTTGTAAAAACATACAACCAATGTTAGTATACCAATTAATGCTGCTATTGCACAGACTACTTGAAGCATCACCTGTAATAATAAAATATATTAGGTTTTAGTCGAAGAGATAATAATATGATATTGATAAAGCGTGATAAAGTAACAATAAAATAATAGTTTAAAAACACTAGAAAACACGCTTTTTTAATTCATGCAAAACTAAAAAATAAATTATAGATCGTTCAAGTTGTCCGTATTTCTTAGCTAATTATATTTGGTATATTTGGCTTCCGTCCAATATACGACGGGCGTGTTAAAGTTCAGTCGGAATTTCAAGAAAAACAGCCACTTTGTACACTAAATGACGTGATAGAAGAGCCGAACTATCTATACTATCGATAGATTATATATCATTATAACACGGAAACCCCGAAGGATTCTCACCCTACAACATCACTATTTAGTTTACAACTGAAATTCATACCCCGCAGCGTTTTTTTATTTTTGACCTCAGTATCCTCAGTATTAGCCAGGAAAAGAGGATTAATATCAAACATAATAAGAAATAAAGAAATACAATGAAGCTTGAAACGTAAATGCCCTGAAAAAAAGCACAAATTATTTATGTTTTTTTTTTATAAATTGGACACTTGAAGTATAGACTTTTATAGCCTAGTTTATTTAAATTACCGATCTGGTCATTTTACAGAGAAGAGGACTGCTGAGCAAGGGGTCACAAATGATTACAACCAATTCAAGCTATGTAAGAATGAGTCAGTGATATTTTCTTTGCAATATGTATCACACAATGGGCGTTTTCCCACTATAACGGCACGGCAACGGCAGCACGGCGACGATGGCAACCGGGGAAGCAAAAATATATGAAAAGCTAATTATTCTTTTCCACTTGCTCCACATACTCGGAAAGCAAACTTCCCACCCGGTGCACCAGACCGGTTTTCATTTATTTTGATAATCATGTTAATTAAATATTCCGCCACGGTGCACTATCGGTACCGTGCCGTGGCGTGCAGTGCCGGCGCCGTGCGGGTGCAGTGGAAACACGTCCATCGACATGTTGAGATTATTTTAAACCATATTTATTTATTAAAAGCTTTTTTTTAATCGTGATAATAAAACGATTACCTCTAAGTAATCTTTTTCATACGAAAATTGCGTTGAAGTTTTCTTAAATTTCATATTGATCCGCGGTATTTTTTTTATTATGTCTCTTAAACTTTTAAAAAATTTGGTAGCCATTCTGCATTCATATTAATTTATCTTATTTTTTATTTAAAATTAATAAGTATATACCGATTTTTTTTACATTTTCTAATATTTAGATAGGATATTTATTTATCACGCGAAGACGTGATTTTTTGAAATAAAATAAATGTCTTTTTGACAATGTTTTGACTTGACTTCTCAAACGTCTCAATCCGATTTTTTTTAATTTGAGTTAAGAATATATAAGGAGGTGCCATACCGTCTGGATCTGCGTGCCTGGTCTGGCGCAATAGGCTTCCTTTTTGTAGGAGCGTAAATGAAACTAAGGTATTATCTTGTTATTTCCTTATACTCTTCCAAATGTTTTACAATATCGTTTACAGTCCTCTTTTTAAGTTCCAAACGTTATAATGACATATTATATAACAAAACAATCAAAACAAACGGATTTCGTCAATGACATGAATTAAATTCTGTCTATAATTTTTTAAAATCTTACATGAATAGAATCGAGATTAGAATGGTAGGTGCACTAACAGTAGCGAAGTAACTTTATACTAGCGGCTCACAAGTAAGTGTCGTAATTTGCATCAGCAAAAATCGTAATCATTCTTACAACTATAACAATTTTAAAATTATGAACTGTATTTATACATTCAAGAAAATTTATGTTTTCGACATAAAACGTAAAGATACATAAAAAATAATACTTAATAACACACTTAATACCAATCCAAAATTATGAAAATTAATATTTTTACGTTCTAAAAAGGTCATGGTTATATAAAAAAAAATTAAGGATGCGACCAATCGAGTTATTTAAGTTGATATTTTTTCATTATCATAAAGTCTATGAAAATTGTAATTATACAGGGTGTCCCAAAAATAGGCCTGCAAACTGACACTGGAGGTAGATGGACTTAAGGTGCATCAAGTAAGCCTAACATGCCCATAGAAAAGTCTTATGAGTATCGAGTTAGACCCGTTTTAGTGATTTTTGAAAAAAGAACCACTTTTTGATGGTTTTTGTATCAGAGAGTGATTAATATTCAATTAATTAAAAAGAAAAGTACGTTAACGGCTTCTTCGATAGTTACTTATGATATGGCGAAAACAATTCGTTGATGATTAAAGTGGAACATCGACAAATTAACTGTCAAAGTTAATTTTAATTCTCTCCCAAAAACAATAGCTCGACTTTGAGCAGCTGCCACGAAAAAAATTTACTCTGAACTTAATGAACAAATGTTTTTAAAAACTGCCTTGTGCTATTCCGAATCCAGAATGGTATAACATGTATTGCAAAAACAACAAATTCGGGGTATTAGACATCGAAGACTTACCTAAGTCGGATTATTTCAAAAACTTAGAAGTTGAGTTAAGGTGGTTAAATTGACAAAATCGAGTAGTTAAGAGAAGTAATCTAGTAGGGCGTCGGTTTTTCAGCCTGACTAAGTAATAGGGAGTGATAAAGGCAAAAACTAAGTCGCTCTATGAACCAAAATAGTCTAATGGACCAAAACAGATAGTATTTGAATGGTGCCAGATTAGACATGGGTTTGGTGGAAACATGGGGAAATCAATAAGGGGATATTAAAAAACGGTTTATTATGAACGTATCTTATTATTTTTTAGGGTTCCATTTTTATACTTTGGGTACTTACTAAGGGTCGGTCTATCCATCCGTCTGTCACCACCAGGCTCTATCTCATGAACCGGTATAGCTAGAGCGTTGCAATTTTCACAAATGATGTATTATCATTGCTGGTATTACAAAAAATACTAAAAATAGAATAATGATAATAATTAAGGATGGCCCCCATACAACAAATGTGATAATTTTGCTCGATATTAGTAATGGCTATTAAGACACTTGAAGTAGTTACAGAATACTCTAATGAATGATACGGAACCCTTTGCGCACGAGTCCGACTCGCACCTGGCGATTTTTTTTACAAAACAGTGCTCGAATTATCTCCTCCTGAACATTATGCACAAGTGTCATCTTATGTTAGAATTATGGCCTTATCTCCTCATGGTCATCAACGAGATTTGTTCTGAATATCGGCAAACAGTATTAGAAGCTGCTCAAGAGCTCAAGCTCAAGCACGTCCCCATGTTTCCACCAAACCCATGTCTAATCTGGCACCATTCAAATGCTATCTGTTTTGGTCCATTAGACTATTTTGGTTCAAAGAGCGACTTAGTTTTTGCCTTTATCACTCCCTATTACTTAGTCAGGCTGAAAAACAGACGCCCTACTAGATTACTTCTCTTAACTACTCGATTTTGTCAATTTAACCACCTTAACTCAACTTCTAAGTTTTTGAAATAATCCGACTTAGGTAAGTCTTCGATGTCTAATACCCCGAATTTGTTGTTTTTGCAATACATGTTATACCATTCTGGATTCGGAATAGCACAAGGCAGTTTTTAAAAACATTTGTTCATTAAGTTCAGAGTAAATTTTTTTCGTGGCAGCTGCTCAAAGTCGAGCTATTGTTTTTGGGAGAGAATTAAAATTAACTTTGACAGTTAATTTGTCGATGTTCCACTTTAATCATCAACGAATTGTTTTCGCCATATCATAAGTAACTATCGAAGAAGCCGTTAACGTACTTTTCTTTTTAATTAATTGAATATTAATCACTCTCTGATACAAAAACCATCAAAAAGTGGTTCTTTTTTCAAAAATCACTTAAACGGGTCTAACTCGATACTCATAAGACTTTTCTATGGGCATGTTAGGCTTACTTGATGCACCTTAAGTCCATCTACCTCCAGTGTCAGTTTGCAGGCCTATTTTTGGGACACCCTGTATGATTTTTTTGCGTTTAGTAGTTTTGGTAGGTTGTAGGTGCTTTTTTAGTAGATTCATTGTTTTTAAAAATTGACGCACGGTGTCACTACTCTTTGGTTTTTTAGTACCTGCGAGTATTTAACCAAGCTCGAAATGGAGAATTACTTACGTACTTAATTAGGCTATTTCGTAATTACTAGTTATTTTTAAAATATTTCTAGTAATAAGCACTTAGTCGACAAAAATTTCGCTGCAACCTCGATTTAATATTTTCATCCCATCACTATTCGGCGACATTCTAATCATGTAAGATTTTAAGAACTATATAGGCAGAATGGAATTGATGTCATTGACAAAAGCCGTTTGTTTGATTGTGTGAAAGAATAGATAACCTCACTCTTGCTCTGGTTTGAAATGCACGAATACCACTAAGAAAGAAGGCGCGTGAAAACTAAAAGAAAGCTTGTTAATCAAACCGCCTATCTTTCTGCAAAAAAGATTTTATTGCATTATCGTTAAAAGTTGGTGACTTACTTAAATACGAGGTTGGCTTTTCCAAAACGATGAGCTGCTTTTTTTCATTAAACTCAACTAATTCACTTTGCGTCGTTGATCAAAATTATTTACACATTTCAAAAGTTCACAAGGCACCAAGGCCCTATCACTGCTCATTTTCGTAACAAAAGTCAATTTATTACAATAAATCTATGAAACAAGCAAAAATTTTCATAAACACAAAAAAATAAAACCGTTTAAAAAACAACAACATTGATCGACCGGCTGGCCGGCCACTGATAAATAACTTGAAGTTGGTCGCAGTTCGCAGTCCGTCCGTCTCGCAACTATACTCGTAGGCAAACCCGGCTTAGGTTTTCATACAAACTGCTGTAATTAGCCGACCAAATTATGATGGTTTTTAGGTAATTTCTCATACATTAGAGTAGTACAAAAGCAAGCCACATAAGAAGCCAATGAGTGCGAGCGAAACAGAATATAGACGTAATCGTAATCCGTTTTACTTAGCATGTTCATTCATAGATGGCGCGCTTTTTGGGTTCATACAAATGTACAGATTTTACTTTTTTTTGGCTTGGATCTTTGAATATTTTATAAGAGTAAATTGTGAAATGAATTTGTATTAGGTGATGTGATATTTTTGTAAGGCAAACACTGCCGTAACTGCCGTACCACCTTTACAGGAACCATTTCGCCGGATTCTCAGCCCCCTATTTAAGAACCTCTGGTTTAAACCAGAACACAGAAATGTTTGCCATCTAATAAGCTAGAATCACATACTTAAAATCCAAAATTTCATGTCTGTAGGTCAATTGGTTCTGAAGTTAGGCATCAACAAAGTTTCGCATTTTCGACACTCACTGACTCACTGACTGACTCATGATCATCAAAATAGAACTAGTACTTCCCATAGACTCAGAGCTGAAATTTGGTACAGAGTTAGAGTTTGATAGCCACATAAAGCGAAAATTATGAAAACTAGGATAATCGAAGATCTGGAGTACCTGGTGAACCTCATTAGAAAATATAAGAGGCCAAGCAAACTATTAGAGATCGACATATACCGCCTTTACCAAATATATTTCATTTGGTAGGCCGCTTCTTTTGATATAAAAAAAAACCGGCCAAGTGCGAGTCGGACTCACGTGCGAAGGGTTCTGTACCAAAAAAGTCACATTTGTTGTACGGGAGTGCCCCTTAAGTATTATTATTATTATATTTTTAGTATTTATAGTTAAAACAACAACGGTAATACAACATTAGTCAAATTTCAAAGTAACGGTTCATGAGATACAACCGGGTGACAGATGGATAGACGGTTAGCAGAACCTTAGTAATAGGATTCTGTTGTCACCCTTTGGATACGGTACCCAAAAATACTAGTATCAATATGCCTACGTGCCAGTGGCGTGCCTAGGGCCTAAGAACAGGGCTAGAGATCTTAAAATGAACGTTTTTTACTCAATTTCATAACCGAACGTAAAAAAGTATTTTCGTACCTACCTACAGCTTGACCATAAAGAGTTGACAAAAAATGAGGGCGCCACTATCGTTTATATAGCAACATTTATACTAGGGCCTGAACGAATTTGATACTTTTATTTCATACAATGAATAAAAACGGGAAAAAGGATGAAAAGAGAGAATATAGTGATAATTATATATAATAAACGGCATATTTTGTTTTTGTTTAAGTACCTAATATTTAATTTTTACTTATTTCGAGAAAATATTTTTTTCTGTGAATAATTTGAAATTAAAAAGTCCTTTTATAATTATGAATTGCTGCTTTTCTTATACTCTAGTCTGAAAACAAACAAGCAGTACAATAATAAAATCTTTATTTATAGAAATATTCTAATCACTATCTAAATATTCAACACCAGACATTTCATCACATTCAGTATTTGAGCTGCTGTCACTGTCACTGCTTTCCTCTCCTACATTAATTACCAATTTGTCAATATCTTCATAAAGTATTCGCCCCCTTTTTTTACGTGTTCGACACAATTATTCCATATTTCAGGTGTAATGCTATCAAAGGCTTCCTCGGTTGCTTTTTTAATGTCAATTGCTCCAATATTGCGTACAGCCACTTTTTGCTTAGCTATGCCCCGGATGAGCTCTATTGGATTTAGGTCACAATGGTATGGCGGTAACCTGACCACCTCATGACCGTGTTCCCCCAATAACTCGTCTATTTCGTACACTGGTTCTGGCTTGTTCTTTTTGACTAGCATTAATAATCCAGGTTTCCTTGTAGCTGGATCAAATGGAATGTTGTTTTCCGACAACCAAAGTTTTATATCACCTACCCGAGATGCGGTTGTTGGGGCTTTGTTCTGAACCACACTATGGTATGGCGCATTGTCCATGACAATTATAGAAGCTTCATGGAGGTTAGGAATCAATTTTTCTGTCACCCACTTCTTCAAATTATGAGAATTCATTCCGAATGGTAATCTTCCATTTTGTTAGTGCCACTAAATATAAGTGAAGCATTTGGGATAAATCCATTAGCAGTTCCAGCATGGACAAGAATCCAACGTTTTCCTTTTGAAACATCATGTTTTATGCCTTTGATTTTGATAGATTGCCAGCATTTTTTCAATTTATAAGAAGCGTGGATATAGCTTTCATCCAAGTAAACTATTTGTTTCTGGAGCTCTACAGGCAAATCTCTATTTTGTTTGATAATATGGAGATATTTTTCTCTCTTTGCCGCTATATGTGTTCTCTCAATTAGCATTTCTCTATTTGTAGAACATTTTTTATAGGAAAAACCTATAGCATGTAAAATTTGTCTTAGTTTCTCGCGGCCTCCTTGAAATCCTAAATCTTCTTTCACCGCAGCTAACAACTTTCGCAATTTTGGTGCTATTTTCTTCACTGTGTAGAAACATTGAACTTTTTGGCGAATAGCGCAGATGTCAAAGTCATCTAATTCTATTTTCGGTCGACCACTTCTATGCTTCCCAGGTGTTGAAAATTTGCCACTATTTTTATGTCCTTCATCAATTATACGTCGAACAGTACTTTCCGATTTTCTTGTAACCAAAAAAATAAATCAATGGAAATATAGTGTGTAACGATCAAAGTATGCAGTCGCGCTACACACAAAGCAACTTTACTGAAATGTAAACATAACCTCTCAAATTAATCAAATCCGTAGAAAATATCGATACCGTGACGTCTATTAAGAACCAGACTGAAAAAAAATGGACTTTATATCGTAAACTACTTATATAATGCAAGATTCAAGTATAAAATACCTCATAGAAGCAACTCGTTTGTAAAGGTCATCCAATTCTGTAAGAAGGTTACCGGCATGATATTCCGCCAAACACATCTTAACCCTTTCAATGCTATGCCTATTTTCATTTTTCATTACTGTGTAGCGCGATCTCCGAGCGGAGCAGATACCGCCCGGCGCCCATACATTTGCAACGAACGATTTTGTTAGGACGCGAATGCGCGTCTTTGCGCCGCTCAGGTCTGTTTCGAGCGTTTGGATGGTTTCATGCGTTATTTTAAGTAACCAAGCTTTTTATTGTGTGTATGTACAAAAGAAATTGATTCTTTTGTTTTGGAGTGCAATAGTCGGTCCTTCTGTAGGTCTATTGTTTCTAGATAAGCTGTTATCGTCCCAGTATTGTTTATGAGGAGCCGACAAAACTAACATGCAATATTTAAAAAAAAATCAAAAGAATAGGGCCGACTTAACGCAATTGTTTCAGTGTCAGGTATCTGACAAAATAACGTGGTATTTATTCCTCAAAAACGTAGTATTTAATTCATAAAATATACTTAGTCATAAAAACTATATTACGTATTATATTACATTAAATAAAAATGACCATTAAATATATTATTTATATAATAATTAAGTTATTGGTCACAAAATGTTGCTGCGTAAACCCATCCATAAAAGCAGCAAAGCAAAACAAATCCGTACCCCATAAACAATAAAACCGCAAACACAATGGCTTTGTTGTATTTACGACTGTATAGTTCTGAAACAGTAAACTTGCAGGTAGTGAGCGGCGCAATGACGCGCAGGGGCGGCACGTTATTTTACCTCAAAATAATTGAAATATATAAGTTTTTTCGATACTAAAATTAAGTAAATATTAACTTATATTAAATGTTTTTATTTTTTTTGGGAATTATTAGGTTTTTCTAAGAAATAACTCAAATCAAAGTTCAACGTGCTTTTGATGACACTAAAATAAGTCATACTTAATATTTAGTAATATTGCCATAATATGGCAGGTCTTAATTACAAGATTTCGCAAAATCATTGAAAAATAAAGTCTTTATTCGTGACTTTTTCAATTTTTTGTTATGACGCGTATAGCCGTCATGCGCCTCTGAGCATTGCAAGTTCAAGACGCACGGACGCGTCATGCGCCCTTCAGTAAGTGTCTGCGATGACGCACATACGCGTCCCGTAGCACTGAAAGGGTTAAAAACACTATATATCACTTCTCTGGCACCACTTTTTATTGTCTTACCCATCTCAAATAACAATGTACTAAACAAAACTATATTTTTATGATATTTCTTAATAAATCGCAAACAAATCACGAAATTTCGGTAATGTTTTGAAGTTTGATTGACGTTTGACAGCAGCTGTAGTGTTGCCATATTGTGAAAACGTTTTAGTTCCTCAACAATTAATTTCTACTCTTAATGGTCAAGCTGTAGTTTTGTATTCAACATTTTTAAAATTCTTTTAGCACTTCTTCACACGTTTTTTTTTAGGCAGTCGGGTTGGGAATACGAGTACGATTAGTATATTATAGCACACGAAAAGTAAACTAACACTAGACAGAATTAAATACATGTCGTTGACAAAAGCAGTTTGTTTGATTGTGTGGATAAATAGATAAACTCACTTCTCTGGTTTGAAATACACGAAAACCACTAAAAAGAAGACCGTGAAAACTAAATCGCTATCTTTCTGTAAAAAAGTTTTAATTACGTCATCGTAAAAAGTTGGTGACTTACTGAGAAACGAAATAGGACTTAAATCCGGGGTTGACTTTTCCGAAACGATGAAATGCCTTTTTTTAAATAAATTGTTAATGAATTCACTTTGCGTCGTTGATCATAGTTACTAACACATTTCAAACCTTCACAAGGCACCACGGCCTTACTATCACCACTCATTTTTCTAACCAAAAGTCAATTTATTACAATAAATCTAAGAAACGACAACAACTTTTCATACACACTAAAAAAAAAACAGCAACAATAACCGACCGGCCGGCCGCCAATAAACTTGAAGCTGGTCCCGTTCCGTAACGCAGAGTAGCGCCGCACACTACAACGCGTTCTGATTGGCTGAATTCGTATTGCAGATAACTATTCTCATAGGCAAACCCTGCTTAAAGGCTTTGTCAAACAGCGAGCGGGAAGATAGCGTGGCGCTGGCGCGACGCGAGGCGAGCGGGTCGTAAGCTCAGCGCGATAGCCACACCGCCGGCAACACGCCGAGCCGCGCTAGCGCCCCGCCAGCATCGCGTCGCGCCAACCAGGAATGCGTCACTTTTTGTTAATATGTCGAGCGAATCGGACATTGAAGAGCTACTTCTTTTGATTGCTGCATCAAGAAATAAGAAAAAAAGAAAATGGGTTCATGAAATAAACGCTACTAGAGAAGAGCATGGAGAATACCACCGGTTATGTAGAGAGCTCGAGTCCCACGAAGAAAAATTCTACACTTACTTTAGAATGTCACGGAGTAGCTTTGAAGAACTGTATAACGTATTGAAGCCAAATATAGAGAAACTTGACTTGATCCCTTACAGGGTAGGCAGAGTGTTAAGCGCCTGTTAAAAGGCGCCTTCGCCACGTCTGACAAAATATTGAGGGAAACATAAAAAATATAATGACCTAATAATAACATAACCTTATATTCACTTTAAAAAATAAACATTTTGTAGGTACTTACAATTTTGTTTGAGTTCACTTGCAATACTTTCCCAAATCAGCGCTTTTAAAGTGACATTTTTATAATCTTTATTACTTAAATCGTACAGAATTGAATTTTGCCGAACACAATTGATCAATTTCTCAACGTCCATGGTTGTACTTGAACAAAAATCTGTAATATTTTGCAACTAAAAACGCCACGCCACGCCGTTCACTCCGCGCCCAGTTCACGTCAAGCTGCGTGTGTGCCGATCGTCATAGAAACACTAGCAACACAGCGCGGCCGCCCCACCCCGCCCCGCCAAGCGAACACGTCGCGACGCGCTCCCGCGCCACAGTTTGTCATCGCGACACGGGTTGGCGTGGCGTGTCGCGCCCCGCCAAGCTCGGCTCGACTCGGCGCTAGCGTGGCGTGTTTTGTGTGACGACTTCCATACATTTTCATACTAAGTTAGCGCGCCACGCTAGCGTCCAGCCCCGCCACGCTCGCTGTTTGACAAAGCCTTAAGTTTTCATGCAAATTAATACGATTAGCCGCACAAATAACGATGGTTTTTAAGTAATTTCTCATGCATTAGAGTAGTACAACGGCAAGCTATATAAGAAACCAATGAGTGCGAGCGAAATAGAATAAAGGTAGCCGTAATCGTAAAGGCACAAGTTTGTAGCTGACGGCACACAGCACCAGCAGACGACGTGTCGCAACGACATTACTGGTTTCTATGTATTTCTATGTACTTGCCCCTGAATATCAGCAAATGCAAGCATATTACATTTACCAGAAAACTATCTCCCCTACAAACTAAATACTACCTGAATACCACCGTCCTGGAAGAAGTCGATTCGATTAGAGACTTGGGGGTCAATTTTGACAACAGAATCACCTTCAATAAACATGTTGACCATATAGTATCAAAATCCTATAAACTACTTGGATTTCTATGGAGAAACTGTAAGGTGTTCAAAAGTAGTAAGGCTTTAGTTGCAGTGTATAATGCCCTTGTCCGGTCAACTCTTGAATACTGCTCAAACATATGGAGCCCATATTATCAAAACCATATCGAGAGGATCGAAAGAGTCCAAAAACGCTTTTTGTTTTACTTAACGGCCCATGGAGGCAGACTCAATTCTCTGAAATCTTACAATGCCAGATTAATTAATTACAGGTTTTCTACACTCGAAAGTCGCAGGTGGATGTCTGACCAACTCCTACTTTATAAAATAATCAGAGGACTCGTGGATTGCCCTAGCTTGCTCGCACAAATTAAAATAGTAGTTCCTAGGCCAAATACTAGATTTATTAATTATAGACTCCTGGATGTGAAAGCGTTTAGGACCAATCTGGGGAAAAACAGCTTGTTAAATAGAATGTGTCGCGAACATAATATCTGGTTTAAATCTACCAAAATTGACTTGTTCTTTGTGTCAGTTCACGGGTTCAGGAGCTCCGCGCTCAAATTTAAATCAACATAATAGCTTATTTTGACTAGAAACTTTTCATCATAAACCCTGGCAATAAAAAAAAAATATACATAGCAAGCTGTGTTTGCCTGTTATTGGGTCTACGTCGAACCATAATTTATAACCTTAATTTACGCTAAGAATCGATGTAAACCTGTTGGCAAACCTATTAAATAAATAAATAAATAAATACAATTCCCTCCGTAGTAAGCGACATAAAGAATACGTCGTTGAGCGGCAGACGACAGTGTCGGCTGCAGATGAGTCTTATCGCTGATGCCGGAGCCAAGCAACGAAACGTCGAGCGTGTTACTTTTCAAAATGGATTTCTCTGATTCTGAAGAAAACAAACTCATTAGCCAGGTTATCCAACATCCTGCACTGTACGATGCATCCCACAAAACATATTTAAACTCGGTCATAAAAGAGTGGTGTTAAAAAAAGCCAACTGGATGCTATCTGCTGTTGCCATCTGCAGTCGGGTTCGAAATCATGACTGCAGCGACATGACGCAACGACGTGTCGTGACGACAAGAAGCGACGACACGTCGTCGTCTGCTGGTGCTGTGTGCAGTCGGGTACCAACTTGTACTTTAATCCGTCAGGTTTTACTTGTGGCATGTTCACAGATGCACACACATTTTAGGGCGTGGGGTCCTAAATATAAATCTTTGAAAATTTTATAAGAGTAAATTGTGAAATGAATTTGTATTAGATGATGTGATATTTTTGTAAGGCAAGCCCGGCTTTTAAGCTTGTATAGACGTACAGTTACTGTCTACGTCTCTCTACAAAAAGAAGTGAAATCTCATCAAAAACATTCTGTAAGTACAAGCCAAGTCTCGAAGAAGCTGTTTGTTTATCTCTAAAAAGTAATGAAATCTAAACAAAGTCGTGCCGAGTCTAAGGATCCTTACTGCGATTACTTATCTATTATAGTTAATGCTGTGTGACTTGGCGGTACTTCATGGGGTGCACCTATTAAATGTTGACTTTAAGAATATAAAAGCTCTAACTTCAGCGATCACCGGAACAAAAGAAAAGAATGTTTATACGTTAATGGATAGCTACATTTTGTCTACCTATATGTAATTGTTGTAACAACCATACTGGAGTTTGAAGTTTGATTAGATTTCATTACTTTTTAGAGATAAACAAGCAGGTTCTTCGAGACTTGGTCTGTACTTACAGAACGTTTTTGATGAGATAAAATGTAAGTCGTAAGTCTTACCATTTATTAACAACACTTAAAGTTTGTGCAGGCAGATGAACCCACATTTGTGGCCAATCCTTAAATTAACTTCAGTCGTCTTTCTCACATAGTTGGGTAGCCGCAATTGATACTCTTCACGATGAACTTGCATTTTATGCGTTCCATCGTCCCATTTACTGGTTTGAATAGTTTCCCATCCACAACTACCCTTTTTTAGCCTAAGAAGAACGAAATAAGATTATTTAATATGTTTAATATTATTATGCTGCATATAGACGCTAACTTTTCTACACTAGTTATATTATACAGAGGAAAGTTAAAAAGAGTCGCCACCCTGAAGGTCATAGCCCACTTACACGACTCTGCTACAACACCGCTCCCACCAAACACCACCCTAAACTAAGACGACTGCTCGACGGAGGTAAGCGCGTTGACAGCGAGCTGTCTGCTAATTTATGCCAATGTAAAATATATCTAAGCCTGCGTCCCCTGCGTCAGTAGGCAAACTGTTAGGGGCCGACTGAGTGAGCCGCAAATTGTGGCGAACTGAAATTTGAGTTAGCTGCAAACTTACATCAATTTTGACGTAAACTTATTAGTTAGTTGCTTATTTAGGTAGTCAGCGCGCGAAACGCTGAAAACTGCGTAGAGTGAGCGCAAAAGTAGCAAACTATGGACACTCCATTTAAGATATTATGGATGGGCTTACTAAATCGATACGCCACCACCTCAGTCAACCGCTAACAGTTTACCTACTGGGGACGCAGCCTTAAGAACGATATTTCAAGCCCATATTTGAATTATATTCTTTTTGCCGGGCGGGAGCAGAGTCGTGTAAGTGGGCTACGACTTTTAGAATCATACATTCTTCCCCAGTAACATAGGCTGTAGGTAGAAAACAATTCAAAATATTTTGGGTTCTGTGTCAAATACCTATTTTATAATTAAAAATATCATTCAAAACTCACTCTTTTAAACTTTCGTTCCTCTCATAAGATATTATTTTCAAAATAAATACAGCAATAGTCGTGAATACGAATCCAAGTAACAATGTCATTACAAAAAACAAACACCAAGTCTGAAAATAAGCATTACTTTCGTAATCGTAATATCTCAGCAACGGTGGCTTATAGGAAAAAAGTGTAACAACATTTTTTGTAAATAATTTGAATACCTTTTGTCTTGAACATTTTTTAGTAATCTTACCGTTTCGCTGTAAATTGCGAAAAACTGATTTTTATGACGTTTGACCTTGAATAAAAAAACCCATACATCGGCATGATGGGGAACATATTAATTATAAATTACATTTCGAACAATATCTGTGATTTCACGATTGTTGTGAATTAA
This sequence comes from Anarsia innoxiella, assembly GCA_947563765.1. NCBI lineage: Eukaryota > Metazoa > Arthropoda > Insecta > Lepidoptera > Gelechiidae > Anarsia > Anarsia innoxiella. The sequence continues at coordinate 2,557,054 of OX387413.1, forward strand.
TGTAGGTTCCCCCATACATTGCAGAGCTAGATTGACTGCTCTTAAAACAAGTTTAGATTAGGTCTAAGTTGTTTTTTAAATTAAATTGGTAGCTAAAGTGTTAATTTATATTTTTTTATGGTTAGACGTAGACGTAATTAGAAGGCGAGAGGAGAGTCATTTTAAAATCTCCGAAAGTACCTATATCACTTTCGACATTTGTCTAAAATACTATCGTTTTATAATATTTTTCTCTATCGATTGATGTTGGTTTCATTAGTGGCCGCCAACTTTTTTTTCTTCATACTAGCTCGAATAGGGAATGTGTAGTGTAATTGATACCGAAAATTTTTACTATACCAATATATTGGATGCTCTTTATGATGATGAGTTACTAACAGTAGGTACCTATTTGTGTATAATACCTACAATAAATAATAATAATAAAAAAATAAATAAATAAAGACATTAAAATAATAGAATAGGTACATAAAATAGGTATTTAATATAAAAAACACAGGTATGGATTTATATTATACCTACTCAAGATAAACATGGCCTGTTACACTATTATGACAAATGACTATGAAATAGTCAACGAGAGAATGCATTCCTGACAGGTGGTCATTGACCTGCCAATATAACTTTCAGGCGGCGCTCAATTTACGATAAAATATTTTTTTTGTTTATTCGCCTAATTAAGTAACAAGCTATAAAACTACATTAAGATGTCAAAATATAAACAATTACATAAATTTGCACTACAAATTAATTTTAAACTTAAGAAAACAATAATTATAAAAAAAATTATACTGCGCTGCTACAAGGTTTTAGCAGTCGGTCATTTTTTTACAAGCTTTTATTTAGTTTCACCTGTCCCGTTGTCTGTCGTTCTGTAATCAAATCTTGCAACTTAAATTTGATCCACTTCCCGGTTTCCGATTAAGCTGAAATTTTGCATGCTTATGTATATCGCGTGACAATGCAATATTATGGTAACATGGAGCTGATCTGATGATGGAGCTGGAAGGTGGCCATAGGAACTCCGTAATTAAATGATGCAACCCTATCGAGTTTGGGCTCATTAGATTCGTCTTGACAAGTACTTTGATACTATATGGTAACCAGGGTCTGATGATGGAGCCGGAAGGTGGCCATAGGAACTCCGTAATTAAACGATGCAACCCTATCGAGTTTGGGCTCATTGGATTAGTCTTGACGAGTACTTTGATACTATATGGTAACCAGGGTCTGATGATGGAACTGGAAGGTGGCCATAGGAACTCCGTAATTAAACGATGCAACCCTATCGAGTTTGGGCTCATTGGATTAGTCTTGACGAGTACTTTGATACTATATGGTAACCAGGGTCTGATGATGGAACTGGAAGGTGGCCATAGGAACTCCGTAATTAAACGATGCAACCCTATCGAGTTTGGGCTCATTGGATTAGTCTTGACGAGTACTTTGATACTATATGGTAACCAGGGTCTGATGATGGAGCCGGAAGGTGGCCATAGGAACTCCGTAATTAAACGATGCAACCCTATCGAGTTTGGGCTCATCGGATTAGTCTTGACGAGTACTTTGATACTATATGGTAACCAGGGTCTGATGATGGAACTGGAAGGTGGCCATAGGAACTCCGTAATTAAACGATGCAACCCTATCGAGTTTGGGCTCATTGGATTAGTCTTGACGAGTACTTTGATACTATATGGTAACCAGGGTCTGATGATGAAACTGGAAGGTGGCCATAGGAACTCCGTAATTAAACGATGCAACCCTATCGAGTTTGGGCTCATTGGATTACTCTTGTAGAGTACTTTGATACTATATGGTAACCAGGGTCTGATGATGGAGCCGGAAGGTAGAAATAGGAACTCCGTAATTAAACGACGCAACCCCATCTAGTTTGGGCTCATTGGATTAGTCTTGACGAGTACTTTGATACTATATGGTAACCAGGGTCTGATGTTGGAGCCGGAAGGTGGCCATAGGAACTCCGTAATTAAACGACGCAACCTCAACTACGGACTTCATAACGGAATAACGCTGCTACGCGCTGCGAACTACGTCGTAGTAAATCTCGAATTAAAAATAGAGGTACTAAAAAGTTAAAAATAAAATTAAAGAAAAAAAAACCTTTTTAAAAACAAGCTTTTATTATTTGTTTATAAAATGAACTAAAAAGTTAAAAATAAATTAACTCTAAAAAGAAATATAACACTTTGTAACTTGATTGTAACCTTTAACGACAAATAAGCGTCGTCGTCTAGGACAAAATAATTCCATATTGTACAAATTTATTTAATTTTAACACTAAAACTTTTCACCATACATAATTATTCAATCTCGTCCCCCCTCTTTATCATAGTCCCCATTTATAAATGAAAGCGTGTTACATTGTGATAGCCTGAGGAAAATGTTGTGATGTATTAATTAAATACAACTTATATGTTGTATTTAACAAATTAAAAAGAAAAATGTTGTGTTGTATTAATTAAATACTCATTTTCCTCAAGCTATCACAATGTAACACGCTTTCATTTATAAATGGGGACTATGATAAAGAGGGGGGACGAGATTGAATAATTATGTATGGTGAAAAGTTTTAGTGTTAAAATTAAATAAATTTGTACAATATGGAATTATTTTGTCCTAGACGAAGACGCTTATTTGTCGTTAAAGGTTACAATCAAGTTACAAAGTGTTATATTTCTTTTTAGAGTTAATTTATTTTTAACTTTTTAGTTCATTTTATAAACAAATAATAAAAGCTTGTTTTTAAAAAGGTTTTTTTTTCTTTAATTTTTTTTTTGGTGATATGACGAAAATAACAGTCAAAATTAACGAAAAGTAACGATTAACGGTTATGTATATCAAAATAATAGTTAAAAAAAAACACGCTTTTAGCACGCACTAAAAATTATAACATAATAAGGACATTTCGGATATTCGAAAGAAATCGTGGAGCGTTTATAAGTATGTATAATATTTTCTCTTTTTCGACAAAACGCTCCACGTTTTCTTCCGATAGCATGTAGGTATTATAATTTTTACTGCGTGCAGTTATTTTCGAGATGTTTTTTTTTGCTAGAACTTGCCGAAAATATGTTATCTAATCTTGTTTATGTTGTGTAGAGCGTGCCAAAATATTATACATACTGTAAAATATAATAAAAGACGGAATAACCTCACAACGTGTTAATACATACAGTTGTCAAAATTGAATTATTCACCGAACATATTTTCCACAGAGTGTCAAAACACCACGTTCTTAAAAATAATATATTTTGTCGGTGTTGCCAATTTCATCAATCAATCTATCCGACCACTTTTGTCGTCAGAGATTCTAACTAAAGGTTTATGAAATTGGCAACACTGAACACAAAATGCCAAAATTGTTTACAAGTTATTTTCATTTAACAGCAATCGCCAAAATATAAATTTTTATAATTAACAATACCTACATGGTACTCTCGAAAAACATAACCCTCCTTCTGATTTGGCGCAGTCGGGTAAAAATTACAAATGAGAGTAACAAACCACATTGTGATATTAATTTCTTAAGTTGCTTATTGTTTTTTTAGGCACTGATTTAAAGAAGCAGTTAAAAATAGAAGTTTTGGTAAGTTAAAAATTATCAATTGCGCGTTCAATAACTATTTCAGCAGTTAAAACTAAGCAGTAAAGTAACGAAAAATGAGTAATAACGAAATGATAGGTGAAAATCTAATTGAGTGGTAAAAAATGTCTAAATGAGCAGTTACGTGCGGGCAGTAATAAATCGGAATTTGTCGGTAAGAAATCTCATTCGAAGCAAATAAATTATATCTAAACAATGAGGTGGCAACATAACATAAAAAAAACAGTTATATACTTTGACTGAAGGAATTAATTAAAAAAATGAATAGTAGATGTCATAGGAACTCTTGTTATAAAGCCTGAAACACACTGGAGGCGTACGAGTAACGTAGACGTAAGCACGTGCATGCGTTGCGTATGCGTTGCGTATGCGTTGCGCATGCGTTGCGCATGCGTTGCGAATGCGTTGCGAATTGGTACCGGAGTAGTCCGTAAATATGACTCTACAGTCATGTGACGCATATCGATTTGAAGCTTTTCAAATGGCGAGTGTTTCATCCCTATGCGACATTGCCCAAATCGACGGCCAACTTACTGCAAATTCAAGTCATAGTTACAAAATTTAACAGCCGGCAAACCTTATTTGCGGCCAGATTTCATTAGGCAACCCCATATATCACAATAAATAGAAAAGAAATAGCTTTAATTTGATATATAACTTATGAAGGTACGTTATGGGTGTAAAAATGCAACAGAATCGTACCTCTTTAAACCTGGCTGCGAAGAGGTGCGGCCAGCTCAGCAGCGGCAACCAAGTTTTTTCAGAGTCCTTAAGGATATTGCCGTAAGGTGGATAACATTTTATTGAAAAAGATTTTTTATTTTAAATACTTGCGGCCACATTTCGATGGGCAACCTAGTTAATATGAATTCTCCTAATCACAAATAAGTAGGTGGAATAATTTTGGTTTCGAGAAAAAACACGATTGGGTACGGTTTTTAGCGGCCAGATCTCGTACTATAATGTTAAATAAATGTTATCGGATCGGATTCGGATCGGATGTAGAGCGTAACCGCTCTTAATCTTTTATTTTATAAGTTACTTTATAAGTACTTCAGCTACGTTATGCTTTCATTTTTTATACTTAGTACCTATTGTCATGTGGTATTTTTCTTACTGCTGAGGTGAAAAGTTGTATGTGCAACACGAGGCCGAAGTTATTTACATTTCGTGACTTTTGAATTCCTTACCACGCTCAAGACTCTACGATAGAATCACGAGCGTAGCGAGTCCGGGATTCAAATTGTCACTCTAAACAAATATTAACTTTGCCTAATTGTTTCACAAAGAGCATCCAACCTAATTGGTATACAAAAAATTTTCGGTATCAATTACGTACGACGTAAGTTTCATCAGTGGCCGCCTACTTTTGTTCCCCATACTAGCTTGAATAGGGCATGTTGAGTGTAATTAATACCGAAAATTTTACTATACCAGACTCCATACAAATATGTTCGATGCCATTTATAAGTATTCAGGTATTGTATACGTTTGCCAAGCTAAGATATTTAATTTTAAGTAATTATTTTTCTGAATAAACTCACGGCTATGAAGTGATCGCAGAATACTTTCTCCAACTGCTCATATCCACCTTTTACACACGTTACATCATAACTTAACACAGCCAGAACTCTTTTCATCAAATTTAGATAATATCGTACCGTCTTTTCCCCTGTAAGAAGAAATACAGTCATAGCGTGATAGCGCAGCAGTCAAAATAGCTCAAGAATATATGGGTGAAGCTATTTAATTTCAATTCACAGCAAGCTGGAAGTCACAGATATTGTTCGAATTGTAATAGGGAAAATGCAAATATAATATTAATGAAAAATTCTTGATTAAAACATTAAAAGAATGTAAAAGAAGGGCCACTGCAACGTTTTTATTTTATTTTACATAAAGTTGATTTTAACAATAATTACGAATAAAACATTATTTGATACAGAACGTAGGTTTTTGAATTGAAAACACCAATCAACGTGTGATGTCACTCCCGTATTCCTGCTATGACAACTTAGTTATCGTTATAGTTGTAAAAGTGAATATTATCCCACCAAAAACATAAATGTGAAAAAGGGTGGCCAATTCAATATGAAAATTATGTTGAGAGCTTTGCCGTAAAAAGTATGGAGATCTAAATGAGTGCCAATTCATAGGTATGCAAAATAGAAATATGTATTTTTATAGGAAAAAAATAATGCCTATTATGAACAAGTATTAATAAACTCTTTTTCTTTGCTTTGTTGGATAACTTAAAACAATTGCTGTTATTAAAAAAAAATATAAGATCTTAAAGGAGGTTAGTTTTATTTGGCCAGTTTTCATCAGAATTAAAATATTGAATAAGTTTATAAATAAAATGACTGATTTAATGAAAACTGGCCAAATAAAACTAACCTCCTTTAAGATCTTATTTTTTTTTTATAACAGCCATTGTTTTAAGTTATCCAACAAAGCAAAGAAATAGAGTTTATTAATACTTGTTCATAATAGGCATTATTTTTTTCCTATAAAAATACATATTTCTATTTTGCATACCTATGAATTGGCACTCATTTAGATCTCCATACTTTTTACGGCAAAGCTCTCAACATAATTTTCATATTGAATTGGCCACCCTTTTTCACATTTATGTTTTTGGTGGGATATCATTACTTTTTGTACAGAGAACTAGGCAAGTAGTAAGATTTTGTTCTTTTTTTTGCTTTTCCGCTGCGTCGTAGAGTGCGTGCGTTTCATAAATTTTCTTAAAAACGCACTATGCAAGTACAACGTAAGTTTGCTGCTAATGACGTCAGTGTAGCGTTTTCTCACTGGAACTAGGACTGAGTGAGTGAGACAACAGCGGCAAACTTATAGTGAACGGGTTGTATAAATACCTAAAGTAAGCAAATGTTTTTTTTCATTTGCTTACTCGTAATTACCGAGCTGGATTCCAAAGGGGTTTGAATATAATGTCCTACCTAAACATGTGTATGGTAACTTCTTCCACAAAAATGGCGGCAGTCTAAGAAACCTGCATTAATCGATAGTTCAAGTCAATACAAATCGAAAATATAAGTAGATGAAAAAAAATTGATAAAGCGTCACGTTTCCGAGATATAGTGTGCTTTTCCACCAGAGATGTGCTATGCTACGTTGCTACGAATGCGTTTGAAATCCACCAATCATAATCATTGTTTTGTGGAAATGGATTCAGCTAAGCTATGTTTTTCACATAGAAGGATGCGTGCTATGGATGTGTGCTATGGATGCGTGCTATGGATGCGTGCTATAGATGCGTGCTATAGATGCGTGCTATAGATGTGTGCTATGGATTCGTGCTATAGATGCGGGCTATGGATGCGTGCTATCGAGCAAAGCTATGTTTTTTTATATTATCGAGATACGTAGTATAGCTCGAGATGCGCATCTTCCTCGCACAGCCACGTCCCGCCCTTCAGTACTTCATTTAACACGTATGCAGAGCAGCGCAGTAACAAAATAAACGGTAAGGAGTATTTGAGGGGGCCATGCTTTTGGGAGTTGGTTGACATATGTTGCTTCAAAAACTCTTATTTTTCAACCATTTTAAATTCCCACCATATTTATACCTAAAATAATAAAAATTATAAGTAGTCTGAGCATCTTGGTGGGAGGGAGGGGCGTTGCTAAAATAAGCCAGGATACTTTATTTGACTGCTAGTATCAATTTCCAATACAATATGTGCCATTTAATAACACCAAAACACAGTTTTTCATGTTCCAATAGTTACTGGCGCCACTAATCTATCTTTGACAGCCTATATCTCGGAAACGTGACGTTTTATCATTTTCTTTTTTCATCTATTTTTTCCATTTGTTTTGACCTGAACTATAGATTAGTGAAGATTTCATTGACTGCCGCCACTTTCGGAAAATTAAAAAAGAAAGTTGTAGAGCACTCTCCACACTAAAATCTTCAAACCCCTTTCATCCTTCTAGGTCATTTCGAAGTAGGTTAAGATTAGCTACTTTAAATAGTCAGTCAATCAATACTAACTAGTTCTAAATTTCAACTCCATGGGCATAGTGTTAGCTGGCCTAATGGTAAGCGTCATGGTAAAATGTTTCTTTCGATATTTTTAGGTCCGTGGTTCGATCCCACATGGAACGAATTTAATTTTCCAACTTTTTTCTTTTTTGTTAAATATAAATTGTGTCTCGATAACTGTTAATTTAATGAGTTTTAATTTTTTATTACTTTTCTGATACATTTACCACTATAAATCACTACCACATAACGCCATCTATAAAATTTAAATCCGTACCAGTCTACGTTTCTGCGATAATATGTTACGATATGTTACATTACATACATACAATGAATAGGTATACATACACTTAACGTTTATAATAATTTAGATCAGAGTATCAAATAAGCAGATCTAAATTTCATAATACTATCAACAGTTATGGTTGGCGCAATAGTTAAGCGCCAAGTAAGAAGATACCTGAGGTCTTCGGGTCGGTGGTTCGATCCTACGTGGATACATTTTACTTCTTATTTTTATTTTATTTTTGTTCATTATAATCTATCTTCAAATAAATCTAATGAAAGACGCAGCATAAAACGCAATCTAATAGGCGAGTTTTTTCTAGACAACCGCGCATAACAAAGACGCTGGCGCGAGTGAGCGCCGCTAAGAGCATACTTTGGTTCGTTTCGTTCGCATTTTATATCGCTTGTTTTTTGTTTGATTGGCTGGAGTGACAGATTAGATACTTTGATTAAGCAGATCTAAATTTCGTAGTACTATCAACAGTTATGGTTGGCGCAATAGTTATGCTGTAAGTAAGAGGTCTTCGGGTCGGAGGTTCGATCCTACGAGGATACATTTTATTTCTTATTTTTATTTTTTTTTATTTTTTTTGTTCATTATAATCTATCTTTATGTATCATGTCATGTCCTTGTTATTAAATTAAATCTAAAAGAATTGTATAATTTTTTATACCACTTTTAGTGTGTATTGCAAGTTTTTTGTATGGGGATAACAAAAAAAAATTGACTTTTTTAAAGTTTTGGATTTTTTCCTACGGTCAAATGTAATTATAGAGCTGAATTCCAAATCTCAACCTTCTAGGTCATCTGGAAGTAGGTTAGGTTTTGCTACTTTAATCAGTCAGTCAATAACATATTTTGCGATTTTTGGACCTTCATATCTTCATAACCGTTTGAGCTATCTTCATGAAATTTGGGCTTCTTCGTGTCGTTATGGATAAGATTGAACATGCGTAGTTTTATGTCTTTACGTTAAAGAACTTTTGAGTTATGGAGGGGTGAAAAGTCGTACGAAGTGGTTCGTGTAAAGATACACTGTGGCGCTTTGTCTTTGAATTGGCCTGACACGCTGCCGGCGTGTCTCGATTTTATGGGAATATTAATGTCTTATTTTGATGAACATGGAAATTGGGTTTATTAAAGCAGACTCTAGGAATTTACCGAGAGTGTTGATATGGTTGTAACTTTTTTTTTGTCGAAAGTGCAGAGTCTTCAAGTTATAGTATTACAGCTACCTGGGACATTCTCAAAATTTAGACCCAAAATTTCAGAAAATATACCATTGTGAATTAAGCTACTTTTGTGGAGTAGATGTGTTTAACATAGTCAGATTGATATTTTAAATATACTTACCGAGCTTAAAAGTGGGTAGAAGCTAAGAAAATAAAAATAAATATCCACGGAGTAGAGCTATGTCCATGGAGTGTGGTATGGAGTGTAAATTTTGTCCATGGAGAGTAAATAAATATTAGATTTTTGTGAGATAATTGAGTTAAAAGTATGTAACAAATAATTAAAACCACATACAAACGTTAATCAGTCTATTTTTTTCATAATTGGCACATAATTGAGATCAAAGTAATAGAAAAATCACATTGTATGGAAGATAAACTTCTTAAAAAATACTCTCTTCATCTTTGTCACCCGCATGAATTGAGTTTCTGTACTCTGGAGACACAAAAGCAGGCTGAGGTGAAGGTTGATTATTTGTATCAACTTCACAAGCCGAAGCTTCAAAAGTTTCGGCGTCTTCGAAACTCTCATCATCGCTATAAACCACGGCAGTGCGCCTTGCACGATTAGCTTGACGGATATGTTCTTCGTCATTGATTGCATTCTCTTGAGTATTGCAAATACTCCCGTCGTCATCGCTAAGATTTATAATGAGACGCCGCGATCTCGAAGGGTAGTTGGTTAAGTCGTTTCCACGTGAAGGCTGATCTTCTGCAGCATTGGCAATACTATCGTCATCACTCTCAAGTATGATAGGGCGCCTGTATTGAGAGCGTCTTAAAATAACTTCTTCATAATGCCGTTCTTCAGAAGGCCCCAGTTCGTTGGTGCCTAGAGGAACGACCTCCAACGTTTTATATGTGTGGTCTCCTATACCAAAATGCTCACAATCCATACGACAAGAGTTGCAGCTTAGTCTTCGTAGATAAATGGTGTTTGGCGACGATATTTCCCAGCTAACTTGATGAACTCGCATCGTGTTCTTTATAGTTTTTAGTTTCGGAACTTCAGGCATCGCCAAAAGTTCATCGATTTGACGAATTTCTTCATCCTTCACCAAAAATATTTCAACTCTAGCGCCTGCTTCTACTAGACATTGATACAGAGAGTCCAAGTTCTGTATATCTTTTCCTAGGGCAACTTGTCGGTCTGCCGTTCTTTTCACATACGCACCGATTCCATCGAGAGCGCCCTTTCCATGCCCCGCTTCGTGAAAATTCCAGCTTGCTTTTTGAAAATTAAAATGTCTCGTCAGGTGATTGAAAAATAGATAAAACATTTTTTTGTTTCGGTATTGCGCAGATGGACTGTCTGTAAGAATATGAGCTGATCTTATAGGTGTATGAACCAGTAGGCGAGATAATATACCTTTTAGATGTGCGTATATAGCACAAGCATCATGTCTTAAAGACTCTGACAAACTGCAATACGATTTCGTTACGATATCTCCTGTGGTAGGTGATCTGTGATAGGTTACAACTGTGTGTAGCGTAATCTGTTGGCGTGAAGCGCCAAAATGTACAGACTGAATTTCAGTTCCGTATTTGCACATATAATTTTCGGAAAAGTCCATATGAATCAGTACTTCATTCTCAACGAGATTCTGTTTTAATTCTGACATAGTTTTAGTTTGATGGATCCAAGAGTGTTTGTGTGCCAAAGCCTTAGGTAGAATGTTTATCAATTCCTCAATAAGTTTGGCTTTTGTACTTGGAATTTCTTTTTTTAACACCCTGGAAACCGTTTTGGTAACTCCTGAAATAACACGCTGTTCCGTAATTTTAACCCACTTTTTATAAGAGATAGGACCATCTTCGAATTCACCAATTTCTGGTACTTTGTTCTTGCACAAATTGCATTTTCTCATCATACAAGCATCATTATTGGTTGAACAAGTAATACTCTTTGCCACATCATTTAGAGACTTTTCGTGAGTTAATTGCAAGAAATGTAATTTGTCCATTAGAAGCTGAAAGTTATCGTGAATGATACATAAACAAGTGTCTCTTTTAACAACACTTGGCTCCAAAATCCAAAACGGTTTTAATCGACAGAACGTTGCATAGCTTATCTTGTAACGATCGTTATGGGATACGAATTTTTCAAAGAGATTACGCATTGTGTCTGATAATAAACGCCTTTGTTTTTTTACTTTATTGCGAGTTATAGTATCTTTCTTTCCAGGCGTTATTCTGCTGTTTTCATCACGTTCAAAGAACTTCCGGACATCCATTTTTCTTGCAGCGCATGAAGATATTGCTCGATTATTATTTTTAACTTTAGCGGGTAAACTAACATGATTTCTTTGTAAAGATTTTAGAACATTTCGACTATTTTGAACTCTCATAGTATTGATTTTAATTTTCAATTGATGTATTGTTTTTTGCTGGTTTTCAATAACGCGTTTCATCAAGTTATAGTTGCGTTTTTTTAATTTTAGCTCCCATTATTTTTTGACGAGAGGTATGTGAAGACAATGGTATAGAAGAACCTGTAATCTGTGGTGAAGACATTCCTGATAGATCAGTAGGTGTTCTGCTTGGGCCAGGAACATCACTCAACTCGTTATCGCTTGTGGGGGGAGAATTTTCATTAATAATTCTAAGTGCATTTTGTTCCCTCTTTTTATTATTCTGTTTTTTCCTGTACTCTTTTCTCCATTTAGCTCTTTGATTCCTTTGCTCTCTTGGCGTCATATCCTTCATACTCTTAACTTTCTTTTCTTTTTTTCCATCTTTCCCTTTCTTTGGCCTTAGCGGTTTCATAAGCTGTTGGATCTGACTTTATTCTATCCCTTCTACGTTGCTCACATTCCTTTTTTTTTCTACGTCGCTCTTTCTTCTTGCGATCAGACTGGTTTCCCGCCATTGTCCTAAAGTTGAAATAATAATAATATTTTAAAAAATAAAAAAACAAAATAAAGGAGAACGTGAAGAAAGCTGCCCAGATTACTATTCGAAGTATGTAGGTATCTAAAAGTACTATTTAATCCTGTAAACCTATCCCATATCACTTGTATGTATTTAATTATATGTTAAAAACTTTTAATAAACTCATATAAATAACGAAATAAAGCAAAACTCCAATTCCATGGACACTTTTTTATTCCATGGACAATGATTTACCAATCCATGGACATTACCACCACTCCATGGACAGTGATCGACCATGGAGTAGAAGTCCATGGAGCGGAGATTTCTAATGTTTATCCCACATAAATCAAGAACCGATAATTATTCGAGGTTATGAACTATTAAACGTTATCTTGTAGTATGAATAAATATGAAATCTTTATACATCAATACCTACTCAAAGTTCTTATTTTCACTTACCATGGAGTTGCGTGATTAAGCTTTCCACTTTTAAATATTTTTTGAGAACACAACAAAACAATACACTGTCTGGTTATAATGGCGTCGGAAACTGTTTTTTTTTTAAATTATGACGTTCGATTATTAGAAACAAATCACGAGTACCCCCATACACATTCCTGTGCATTTAAAAATTCGAATACAAATACTGAAAACATGGGGTGCATGGAGTGGAAAAAAATATGGGCGGTGAATTTTTCATACCTATATTTATTATTGTTGGCATACCACAAATAATATAGAAATTAGCGCTAATATATATAAATCTACATTTAAGTTTGAAATGAGCGGTTTTTAATAAAATTCAGGAATTTCAATCTTTTTTTTAAAGCAACTCGAAGTTGTGACATGGCATGGAGTGGAGTTTTTACATACAAAAACGATAAAATATATTATTTATATAACGATTTTCATAAAAATATTTTAAGGCTGATTCTCAAAAAAGTGGCACCGCTGAATTAAATTTGCATTTTTTTTTTAAGTTTGCGATTTTAAGTTTCTGACTTCAGTTATCGCTAGATATATAGACCAGTATTCGATATCAAGTGGAGGGAAGTAAATTATTCAAATAGTTTAGGAAATATAAGCATTTAAAAATACTAGGCGTCCAGGTTAATGACTGTGATGACAGGTGAACGAATATCAGGATCCAGGTTATTGATAAGAAGTACAGGATACCGACAATCCAATACAAAATTAGTTGAAACTATCAGCGGGTTAACGACAATGTGCGCAGGTTCATAGTTTAGACAAATAAAATACAGTTCATTTAGAATAATCAATCACATTTATTTTAATTATCTTTAATATTAGCCTTTTCAAAGTACCTCTTAGGCTATAACGAAAAATAAACAAAGCATAATTCTAAACTTTTTCCAAATAATTATTAACGAAACCAAAATTTTAGTAAAAAAAATTTGATTTCAAATGCCTAACAATCCGTAAATATATCGCAAGTACTTTAGAAGAAGGGTAAACAACCCGATTGGTTAGTCTTTTGTTTAACACTAGCAGGCTAACGACTTACAGGTAACCGACAATTTAACGGTTTTTTTACAATTACAAGGAAAGTATTTGGTTTATGCCCGTAATATGTTTTGACAAGAAAATAAACACCAATTTACATAATGCAAACGAATTTGATCACATCAACTAGTACATATTTTTCGACTTTTGAATGGCAGAACAAAGACAACATACCTGTTACAAACTCCCGCTCGCCGAATATTTTTATTTTCCACGTCGCCTACAATAGCTATAAACACGTGAACTTGTAACAGGAGCTGGCCGACATCTGGACGCGTCGATTCATGCAAGAGGGGGCACGGGGGGTAACATAGTGCTTACTCTATAGGAGTGTTCGTGCGGTGGCAGAACAACGACAAAAACTACCTCGGACAAACTTTAACTGCATTTATCTACAAAAATTTGTATTAAGAGCAGTTGTAAAATACTAAAATTATAAATATGGAAGGTATAAGTAAGCTACGTAAAGCACTCAATATTTTTTTGGTTAATGTTTTCTATTTTATTTTTAACCTCAAAGTTCGGTATCTGGCGTTGGGACACGTCAAGTGAACGACAAAACGTAGTTACAAACTAAAGTTAATATAATATTATACATTTTATTTACTTTTAATTACTAGGCCTCGATGTAGAAAGTGTCTTTAAATAATAAATGATAATTTAAATACGATTAGGACATACTGTAAAAAAAAAGTTCTAACATTAATTGATTGACAGGTTGCGGTGCCACTTTTTTGAGAATTAGCCTTAAAGCATTTATTCGGTAGGTACCAACGTATTTATTTATAAACAAATAATAAGTGAAAAGTCTACATGTGAGTAAAAATTTAGGTGTGACACTTTTACCATACGATTTTGAGATTGACCCACCTACCTATTTATTAATGAATCGCAAAGCTTGGTTCAGTCCTGCACATGTGTCAATTTTAAAAAGAAAGAAAAAACGGAACAATATTCTACAGACAGATATCCAAAACATCAGGGGTATTTCTGAGTACTGCCGCACAAATTAAGAACACAGTAAAGCAGTTTTTGTAATTTTGAGAAAATCGCGTTTGATAATTTGAACATGTTTTTTCATACCACGAAGTATACAATAAACTTTACGAATAAAGTTTTCACTTTTTATATAGAAAAATTGGCTTAGATTTCAAATATGACTAAAAAATTTCAATATTTTAAGTATAAACTATTGAAACATTGAAAAAAAGTGTGTATGCTTAGAAACTTCACAGCTGCGTTGGAATATGTGCTCTTGGGTTGGGAAGGACTGGGCATCAACATCAATGGCAGCTTAGTCAGAGCTGAGAACCAGAAAGACCTTAGAAAAATGCTCGATGATCTCAGTCAGAGCTTCTCAACAAGTGAGTCTTAAGATGAACAAGGAGAAGACGAAGATTACGTGAAACTCTCATGTCGCACCCGTTCCACAACGAGTAAAAGGCTCTGCGCTTCAAGTTGTTGACCAGTACGTAAACCTAGTCCGGCTTCGAGGAAGAGAAAGAAGAATCCAGCTCGGCTGGGTAGCGTTCGGGAAGCTACGGAACATTTTCATTCAAAATACCGCAGTGTGTTTATGTGATAAAAAACAAAACAAAAAAGGTGATGTATCGCTGGTTAAGTGATGCATCGATACTGAGGTTCTAAAACCAGTTTATTGTTTTGTTGTTGTTACGTGGTTGTAATTACAAGTTGTTTAAATTAATGAAAATTAAAATAGCTAGTCATTTTATTAAAGTACCTACTGAGTTCCAATTCAACCTTGCCCTATTGTGGTCAGGAGTGCTGAGTACAGTATCTACAGCGATAAATGTTTTTCTCTTATAGACTGACTGAACGTGTGGGTACACGAGGACTTGTAGTCCTGTCAGAATGGCCGTGTCGGAAAACATCTAAGATTACGTTCAAGAAAGCTATTTTGAATATATTTGCAAACTCTTTACTGCTAAAATGCCAGAACTGGCTTGTTTCTGACTGGTTGTCAGTTTGACGCTTTCATAATTTGAAAAATAAAATAATTACGAGCTCCAGGAAATCCTGTAGGTATCATGTCAACTAGTTCTTTAAATGGTTCTATAATCGCTTTCACCCGCTCCGCCAAAGGGTTGCCACTATCGTCGCCGCTGCATTTTGCATAATGATCTAGAACCTGTAAGTCCAAGAATAAAGAGCTCTAGCGGAGCCTATAACCCTGGTGGACTAAAAGATTGGGATGGAGTAAAAAGTTAGGCTCCTAGGGGAGCATACGACCCTAGGTGGAATATTCATGCTCCTTTTCGATTAAAATTTATATGTACAATTAGATTTAAACCCCTGATATCAAATAAGCGTTGAATTCATTGACAATAGTTTATTTCTCACCTTTTTATTATCAACCGAAGGTAAACTGTAATTCGTACAATTAAGTACATAATCAGCAGTATCTACAAGATTGTCACAAGCGTCGCATAGCTTTAGAATATTTTGTGTTAGTATTATTGAGTAAAAACAACACAAACCTAGCAGCAAAAAAATAGGTATCTGAAAATATTAAAATGTGATTTGTTTCCTTATATTCAAAAGTATTATAGAATTTTTGTCGTATTACTGGACGTTAGGAATCTAGATAAAGTTTTTACCATGTTTAGAATTAATAAATATTAGCATTATAAAGCACCTAACCTAACCTAACCTAATCTATTCTTGAAACAGTCATTTAAACTCGTCATAATATAGCTATATCTGATTATATATATGATTTTAAAATCTGGGATCTCTGAGCAGTAGTCCGATATGTTGCCTAGTGCCTACTGCTTCAACTTGGTCGTAAACTATAAAGTACACGAGGAAATACTTACAAGTAATATTTTCCAATTCTCAATAACTTTGAATATAATCATATAGATAAATATGAGACCTCCGATAAGTAATGCTATGCTGAGAGAAAGCAAAACTGTATAACGTTTAAAGAATGAATCAATTTTCTTAACGATTGCCTGAAACAAATAGAGCATTATAGAAAAAAGTTTATCCCACCAAAAACATAAATTTAAAAAATTCCAAGTCTCGCTGTCTTTTCCTTCCACAGTAAAAAGTTGTGAGATCAAATTTCAAACTAAGTCAATGTATAGCGGTGGTTTTGATATACGCCATCTTTATTTTTCTATAATAAATACCTACAAAGATTTGGCAATTGCATGACAACAACAAATCACTTTACTAGGTGCCTAGAAATTATGAACGTGTGCTTCTCTCAAAACACGTGTTGACTTGACAAATTGACAGGTCTGACATTCCATCCCTATCTTATTATAGTAATAGGTAGACTGCAATAGATAGCATAGAGACAGTTGGTTAGCCATGTAATCGGTAAGTAAGTCAAGCGATAGGCAAGTCATTGTAGACATTTATTATAGAAAAATAAAGATGGCAAATATCAAAACCACCGCCATACGCGACTTGGTTTGACATTTGGTCTCATAACTTTTTACTGTGGAAGGAAAACATAGCGAGACTTGCAATTTTTTTACATTTATGTTTTTGGTGGGATCTCACAATTTTTGTAAGTAATCCTCCTTTTCTTCAACTCCGGTAATCTGGTAAGGAATTCCATTAATATTTAATACTTCCATTGTAATAAGTATTTAAATCTAGGCAAATAAAGCAGCCGTGGGATTTTAGCGGGCGAAAGTAAGGTATAGGTCGCACCACGTAAAATGAACCCTAGCTAACAGCTGCGCATTAGACGATTTTTGAGTCTGATGTTTAACATTTGTTTTAAAATACTATCGCGCACAAAAGTGTTTAATTACAGTCATGATTTTACGCACAAAGGAAAGAAAAATATTATTAGTAGTATTATTAAGGTGGAATATAAATTAAAAAAAAAAATACACAACAACCAATCAATATTGGATTTAGTGTAAAAGGTGTAAAAATGAAAAAAAATAATTCAAAAATTCGAAAAAAGAAACATTGTTTTTCCATTAAGTCTTCATGGGTGGTGTGATAACCAGATGAGGACGCGGTGTTGATGCCAGAAGTGGCCATGTTATTATCATCGTTGTCGTCACTTTCATAACCTTTTGAATCAGAATCATCATCCCCTACGTATAGTCTATAATTCAACATACGTAACCGCGTGCGAAAGACTCTTTCAAGAATGAAACGATAAATAGCCCTAGGTACTTACGAACGTAAGTATACGTGGTTTTCAATTGTTTCTAAAGTTCTTTTTACGTGGCGTGACCTATAAAATGCCCACTTAAACCGAAATAATTTTAAATTCCAAGACGCATTAACAAACTTATTTTTTGCGGCTCTGAAAATGAGTTTTAGTGAAGTTTTGTATAAAGATTTAGTTTACCAACCGCAAATAACCTTAGTCGATCTAACAAACTTAAACAATGAGATAAAATCCTATTAAATCTAAAACTAAACACGTACATAAGTAACCAAAGTTTCTCGTCTTTAGTACAAGTTTTAATTCTCGATCTTTTTTAAAAGTAAATTCATATACAAACTTATATTTTGCCGCTTTATAAATTACTTTCAGTACAGTTTAATATGGAGATTTTGTATACCAACCGCAAATAAAAAGAAGCAATTAACTTATTATTGTAGTTAAAAATTATAATTTTTTAAGTTTTTTCCAGAATTTGATCAGTATAAAAACTCTACTCTCCAAATTTCAAATTTGTGAAAATGTCGGCGCCCATCTCTAACGGCTCATGAGAAACAGCCTGGTAATAAACGGATAGACCGACAGACAAACGGACAGCCGAGCCCTAGTTATAGGGTCCCGGTTTCACCCTTGGGTACCGAAGCCTAAAAAAGTTAAAATTAACTAAATGAAATTGTACAAATCTCACCTCTAATTTCAATTGAATTTCATATAATTCTAGTCCCACCATGGATGTAGCATTTTCTTTTTTTTTTAACTCTTCAGTTTTAAATCGGGTCAAGCCTGTAAAATTGGTGGATTTGGCTATTTTTATTTGCTTTTCCCTATTTTGGGCACTTTGGACCTGTAACAAATCCTTACACCTCAAAAAAGTAGGGTAAGCGATGTATAAAGGTTTTAGCGGTGAACGTAGGTTGTATAATAGCGTTTGACACTACAGTTTAGCTCTACAAAGTTTATCCAGCAAAAACGACCTATTATCAAGTGATGTAAAGTCTTACATCGCTATTTTACATATATACCTGTTATAGGCAGATGCTATAGCAGCCTACAATGTGACCAGTATACAGTGATATAACTCTATACCAGTGTTTTCTGTCGCCATCATGTGGCCGTTTTACGATATAAAGGTTCTGAATGTACTTTAATAGGCCTATCGTTAAAGTGGAGGTGAAAACTCTGCAATAGGCCGATATTGTAATATTACGGTTTTGTAGAACGCCGTTACAATACATGGCACTATAGCGAGCACAAGAACTCTGTAAAAGAGCTATTTCGCGATATAAACGATTTCTAAATTACCCTTATGTGACCCTAATTGTCCTATACAGGTTTGCTTATGACCTTTATGGGTCCAGTGCTAAAGTTGTCACCAAGACACTGTTTCAGAACGAGATTGTTTTTTGTTACTGCTATAGTCCTTTTATTTTGTAACGTTATGAATTTTTCGTTCTTGGTAATTTTAAGTTTGAAAAAAATACAAGTAACGCCATCTATTATGGTTTTTGTTCAACAATTGACGTTGCATGAAGTGTTCGTATGTCAGGTTATTTTAAAACTATAAGGGTGACCAGGGCCCGTATTCTTCTAATTACCAAATGAAAAATGGTGTCTCTCTAGAATGTGAATTGTATGAAATGACACATTTTGGTATTCTCTTAACAGATAAGTTGACAGTGGACAGCGATCGGCCGTACATTTTATTACTTTACGCTTTATTTGGTATTCTACTCCGCAATGTCACATGAGTGGCAGTTCCAAACAGTATTCTCTTCGCTATTTGACAGTTGTTCTCTAATGGCATTTCGTTCGGTCGACCGTCGTTCAGTCGTTCAGTCGTTCGGTCACCCAAACACTATTTCGGTGTTTTTTCGAAAATTAACGTGCAATTTATGCAAAAAATGCATGTAAATCTTATAGAAATAAATATTCTGTATTTTAAAGTATGTCTAAGCTTATTCTAGGTCGAAAAAAATCTATCAATCGGTTGATCAATTTCTTCGAACAATAATTTTATTAAATATTGGCAACATCGACAACTAAATCATTCGCAAAGACAAATTAATGACAAAGCCTTCTAGAGACTACTAATCGAGTGGCACATAAGAGAATACCAAATTTGTGACCTATTGCTGTAGAATGTTAATCTGTTGGCTATAGTTAGGTCGCTTAACTTAATTTAACAGAATTGCCCGCCAGTTTTCTGTTATTTGAACAGATCAGCTGATTTATTATTTTGTGTTGAGTTTGGTTTTTGATATTTCGTGTTTTAATTTGCTGAGTGCATGTGCATGTGCATAAAAAATATTAAAATAATGAATAATGTAACTGTTGTGAGTTGTGATTAAGTTTGTGTAAATTGGTTAGTGATTTTGTTAAAATGGTGGTTAAATTGTGTCAAGTTTTGAAGTTATTTGTTGGATTTGACGTTTTGTGATTTTTGGGGTCGACAATACAGCGACAAATGGAGGTCTTTCTTTCTTTTCTGCGACCGCTTACAGAGCGCTCACGCACCTTTTCTTGGTGTAAATCTGTGCGTGCGACGCTGACGATGTGAAACCTTCCTCATCTTCTGTATTTTCGTTGTTTTTCTAAAATATGGTAAGCTCCTTGTTAAAATATATTGAAAAATCGTTTATTTCTTGCTTTATCTGTTTTTGTCCGTTGGTTTTGAATCACATATTTCTTTGTTTCAGCCGATTTAAGAAATTTCGTTATGGACATCTAGTCGAAATGTCAACAAGTAGATAAATCCCATGGGATTATAAAATTGTAAGTATATTCTTCATTGTGGAGGATTTCTTTTTGAAGGAAATTCCATTCTTTGTGTTGAAGTCACATGGTGACATTTATGTTGAAACAATAGTAATTGATTCTTTTCATTTGATCTTTTCAGAATTAATATTATCGTCCTTAAAAAGGATGATCTTCAGAATGTTGGCAAATTTATAGAAACCTTCAGGTATGTAGCATATGGTGTTTTAAAGAAAATTGGGTCAACGCCCAATTCTATTTTTTTTTTCATTTACCTACCCTCAAGTTCTAAATGAAAACGCTGTTCTTTGAATTTTTCCAGAATCTTCCCTGCGGATTAACAGGAAAATATCCTATTATGTTCCAGCATATTGCTTTTAAGTTATATAATGTATTTCTTTTTATTTATTTCAGTGAAAACCATAAATTCAGTTATTGTGAAGACGATCTAAAGTGGTACCTACGTTTGTTTTAGATCGGTGTGATCCTGTTAACTCGAGGATGAACATTTTTAAGTGTTTCCGGTTTCAGAGAGTTTTAGTTTCCGATGCCCTTTTGTTTTAGCCCTTTCGGTTTAGCCCTTTACGTTGGGCTTTGGTTTAAGCCCTTATGTTATTCTAACACATTTATCACCACTCGCTCCCGAACTTCTTCGCGCGAAATTCTACCTTTACTTTAATTTTCCTTTAACAATACTCGGTAAACTTTAAAACGAGTAATACTCGGTACTCGGTTACTCGGTAAAACTGGTACTCGGCCCATCACTATCTTATATGCATTTTTTATATAGTTCCTTTAGTCAAAGTATCTATGCACAATTTTTATGTTACCACCTCATTGCTTATCAGAATTGCTTAAAATGAGATTTCTTACCGACATATTCCGATTTATAATTACTGCCCGCAGCATGTAACCGCTCATCATCATTTAATTTAAGAGTTAGACTCTTGTCGGTGAAGTGTTCGCCATTAAGGCCTATCCTCTGCCAGTGCTTTCGCTCATTCAGTCATTTTTACCGCTCATTTAGATATTCACTGATCCATTTCATTATTTTTTATTACTCATTTTTGGTTACTTTACTCCTTAGTTTTAACTGCCGAAATAGTGAATGAATGCGCCATTTATAATTTTTAACTTACCTTCGAAATTGCTGGCATCCTATTGGAGCGCACGGAAATCTGAAAAAAATCTTATTTTTAACTGACTGCGCCTAAAAGAGGGTTATGTTTTTCGAAAGTATGTATTTATGTATGTTTGTTTTAATGCATGTTCATATGTTTGTTCGTATAATGCTCTAAAGCCTAAACGGCTTGATGGATTTTAGCTTGAGTCATTAGATCTGTGTTTCCAGTGAAAGTGAGCTGGGTATCTACATCAAAATAAAAAGTTGTGTTTTTTAAACGCGGTCTGATTTTTTTTAAAAAAGCTCAGATTATTTATCTAAAATTTCAAGTACAAACAGCGCCATTACGAGTAGGCTACTACTACTTACAGTAGGCAATAGGTAGGTATACTTATTATACGGGTGACCCCGTGGTAGCACTCCTCGTGTCGTGGGGTATACGAATCGGATATAAATAATTATAGACCAATCAGTTTAGTATCGCACTTGTATAAGTTATTCATCAAAGTTATCGAACATGGAATATCTAAACAGCGCTCGACCAATATCAACCCCCCGAACAAGCAGGCTTCCGTCCGGGACTCTCCACCACCGACCACCTCCACACCCTGAATCAAGTTATAGAGAAACATCTCGAGTTCAAACTTCCGTTATACCTAGCATTCATAGATTACTCCAAAGCCTTCGACAGTATAAAACACTCCTCCATGTTCGACGCCTTACACAAACAAAACATAGACCAGGTTTACATTAATCTTTTAAAAGTAATATACACAAATAGCACTGCCTCCATTAAACTAGAATCTTCCGGACCAATATTTCATATACACAAAGGCGTCAAACAGGGAGATCCATTGTCACCCAAACTCTTTACTAGCACGCTAGAAGAAGTTTTTCAAAACCTTTCAACGCAGTGGACAAATCGAGGTGTGGATATAGGTGGCAGAAGACTGACCAATCTCCGCTTTGCTGATGACATCATCATGTTTTCATCCTGAGCGACTGAACTGGAGCAAATTATACAAGAACCCAGCCAGGCGAGCCTTGATATTGGACTAAAAATGTATAAGTCAAAGACCAAGTTGATGACTAACAGCACACAACGACTGGTTACAGTCGACGGCGAAAGAATGGAATATGTCCACGAGTATACCTAGGCCAAATAGTCTCTTTCCAGACGCGACAAGACAAAGAAGTTGCACGACGCACCGAAAACTCCTGAAAGAGCTATTGGTCTATGAAGGAATATCTAAAAGACGACCTTCCTTTGACGCTCAAGCGTAAACTCGTAGACATGTGCATTCTTCCTATATTAACATACGGTGCTCAAACTTGGTCTTTGAATGAAGCACAAAGGTGAGTGAAAATGGAGCGCAGTATGCTTGGTGTAAAGCTTACTGATAATGTAAGAAACACCATGCTGATGTGGTAAGGACAGTTGCTAAGCCAAAGTGGGATTTGGCCGGTCACGTCTGCCGCATGCCGAACGATCTCTTTAAAACAAGTAGGGATAGATAAAGATTAGTATAAAATTTTATTTCAATCAACCTTTATGCCCCTATAAATTGTACCCAAAGACATTTTAAAGAACCAGACTGAAACTAATTGTCTATTCTTAGGTACATAAGCACAACTAACGCATGGCAAATTGTCACGATCCGCCATACTAGATAACATAAATGTACCTACTTCATAGTATACAACTCAGAAAGTTGTCTTCTGTCAACGACCACGAAAATTCGAAATCTACACTATATTATATTATAAAGAGGAAAGTTTTGTTTTTAGTTTGTTTGTTTCGAATAGGCTCCTAAACTACTGAACCGATTTCAAAAATTCTTTTACTGTTAGAATCCTACATTCTTCCTGAGTAAATAGGCTATATAAAAATGTAAAAATATTTAGGGTTCCGAGTCAAATATTCGATAATGTAACCCAAGGTGTGAAAAAGGAATCAAAAAAATATCACAATATCGCGTTTGCTGTGAAAACTATTGACATTAGAGCAAAGTGATGTACTACAGTTTAAAGCACAAGTACATAGTTCGTGTTTGCGGTCCTCTGCACCGGGTGAATCTTATAAGATTAATAGCCGAAAAAATTTGCCGAAAATAAGATATTTTCACATCGCCGAAACAGGCAATTTATAAAATGACCTAAATTCTAAAAGAAGATGATTAAAGAAAGAAATTCAGAGAAATGAGCAATAAAATGAAATTAAATAAATTATTTAGGTACATCTTTAAAACTGTTTTTTATTAAGTACATTTATTTTTGGGTGGTTTTATATTTTTCCATCATCATCATTGCTGCCCCTTTTGGCCCCACTGCTGGGGCATGGGCCTCTTTCTAACTTAATGTGAGAGGACTTGGCATTTATAAAACTAAAATAAGATACTATATAGATCAGGTATTTATGTGATCAATTTTTGCATTTATATAATTAAACTGTTTGTTAATCAAATACAAATATTGATACCGTAGGTAAATAAGGGGTAACTGAACACGTTTTGAATTTTTTTTTTTATATCTAGGTTGGTACATTTTTTTTACATTACAAACAAAAAATAATAATTTATTTGAGCATGCTGTTTTAACACGTCTCAGTCATTTTTCCTCGGGAAAGTTAAAATAATTGCTACGCTACCTACCTCTTTACTTTGTAGTATATTCGAAGTAACAACTAAAGTAAATAAATGACGCAAATCTGTAGCAATTATTGGTGCAATATATTTCAGGAAACTGCGTGCTTTGCTTTAAACTATGAGGTGACCGAACCCATTTTGCTCGATATCATTAAACTAAATCTTACGAGCGAACCACATTTTTTGTTTATTTACGATAATCAATCTTTGCGGTGCATTATTATCCAATAAAATACCTAATCAATCACCATGGCTAGGCTACATTTAATTACATTTAGGGAATGCAATCTCGATCTCGCGAGATCTCGCCTTATTTTTCGAGATTAATCTCGAAGCATAAAATGACGAGATCTCGGCCGAGATTGACGAGATTGAATGGCGGCAGTCAGGGACGCATTACGCTCGCAATTTACGCATGTGTTCGTGGAGGAATAAGAGGCAAATTTTTGGAGTTTGCTTACAACAGCTTACTCACTGGTACCAACCAGCGTGGAGTCTGAGAGGGCATTTTCGGCATTTTGGCATTTGGGCACTTAGCCACAGACATAAGGTGTCGTATGTCTGACAGCACATTAAGCACTCTCTGTTTTATAAGGAGTTATTTCCAAAACCATTCATAAGACTTGTTTCTTTTATATTTTGTACTCTAACATAGGTTCATTCTACTTAAGTCTACTGATAAGTAGTTACTGTAACCGTTTACTACATTTATGATCCATGCTCTTAAATAAAAAATAAGAACGGTTTACTGCGCAATAAAGAGTCAATTTTTTGTTAAAATTCTTTACCGTGAGAGATGTTGTTAATTTTGATATCTTTATAAACCAAAGACTGGTAATTTTAATTTCTTATACTTAATTGTGATTCGTATGTTCATTAATGGCTTAATTATTATTAATAGCAAATGTTTCTAAATAAATGAGGGTTTTATTTTCCAATTCGTTCTGTATCTTACTCTCGTAATAAAGAAAACTAAGCTGTTTTCTTTGCGTTTTACTTACTTAAGAAAAACGGTATTTTTTAAAATTTCAGCCGAGATCTCGAAATTCCCGAGATCTCGCGAGATTGACATTTCTAATCTCGCGAGATCTCGAATTTGCGATCTCGCCTCGAGATTGCATTCCCTAATTACCTACATTGAACTATTTAAAACGCCTGCAGTTACCGTTGAGTAAATACAAACTGCAATTGTTTTGCCTTTATTATTTTAACAGGCACTTTGCCTCGGGAAAGTTTAGTAAGTAATAACAGCTAAAATCCATCAAGCCGTTCAGGCTGTAGGTAGAGCGTCCCAAAGAATATATTTAAACAAACATATATTTATTACATAGGTACATCCATAAATGCCATACATACGCTCAAAAAATATATAACCTTCCTTCTGGAGCAATCGGGTAAAAAGGATTATTAAAACCATCAATATTATTAGGTACCTATTTAAAGAGTTAAGTATTTATTCGCAAAACGTCAGGTAGTGGTTAATCATATTATTACCTACCTCCTATCACCTACTAGTATTTCTATATTTGTCACTTCTGGTAAAAACGCAACTAGCCTTACATTGTTAACCAATGGTTAACTATTTCATTTTGTTTACATAATCATTTCGGTTGATAAACAATAGTATATCTCGGTAAGTTAATAAATATGTATATTTTGATTCAGCATTTTTTAACTTTATTTAGTCCAACCATAATATCTATGTATTTTGTAATAATATAGGTTTTAAAGCCTGCCCCCCCCCCCCCCAACGATGCTTATAGTTTAAATTTTGGTACTTATGCCTACATATTTTTTTAAATGCACACATTTACTCACTTCACGAACTAATTTTACGAGGCTGGGGTCTTTAAATCTAAGTGCAGCTAGATCGTAGAAGTTGACAAAACATATCACCAATGTCAGTATACCAATAAATGCTGCTATTGCACAGACTACTCGAAGCAACATCTGAAATAATGAAATATATGTCACAGCCAAAGTGATTAATCCAGATATTATACATACTAACCAGCCATTATTCATAATAACTACTCAATTTGGTCAAAGTGATTAATTATTCAAAATTAACCAGCTATTATGTATAATATCTTTGACCACTTGGATAAAGTAATAAAACAAGTATGTCTAGATAAGAAATTGTATAAAATTGTATTTCAATCAGCTTTTATGGCCCTGTAAATTGTACCTAATGTTCATCCCACCAAAATTCTGTAAAAAAAACTAGCCAAGTCTCGACGGAGCTTTTTTTTATCTCTAAAATGAAATGAACTCTTGACAAGGGTGTATATTACATTCCCAAAGGTTAGGTTTAGGTTAGGTTAGGTTAGGTTTTTTTATGATAACCCAGAAAATAGGCCTGTGACAGACGGGATGAAGAGCGGGAGAGAAGGGATAAGAACTCGTTGAAGCTTAATTGTTACTTTAGCTAGTTTGGGCCGGGTATTAAAAATGACGGGCCAAAGAGATGAATTAATTACTGTATCTGGTCAATTTGGTTATTATGTATAATAGCTAATTAATCACTTTGGCTGTAGCATAGGTATATATTTAGTTTCAGTCGAAGAGATAATAATTATGATGATATGGTTAAGTAATAAAAAGGTGGCCTTATAGTACTACTTTAAAAAGTTGCATTCTGTTTAGTCTGTCCGTTAGTTTGTTTGAAATAATTAAATACCTAATACTTATTTTGCTTGCTATAATATGTTACCTATATAAGGTGTTTGTTTAGTAATGAAATGGAAATATTGATACTGGAGACATATAGGGTACGGTATTTTTTTTATCTACAGGCTAGTTTTTTTTACATTTCAAAAAAATAGTAATTTATTTGTGAGCACGCTGTATAAGCAGTATCTTAACAATCCTAATCCTGATCATATCTTTCTCTATTATAAATGTCAATGTTTTTGTCAATGGATTAAGCGATGGATGGGTGGATGTTTGTTACTTCATCACGTAAAAACCACTGAACAGATTTTATTGTTTAGAATAACTTAGCTTGGATAACAGAATAACACATAGGCTATATAATTTTAAGATATTGTGTTTATCAACATTCAAATAGTTCCCTAGAAGTGCAAAACTTTTAGTGTACTCCATGTACATCATCTGGGAAAATTTCAACGCTCTAGCTTTAACATTTCAATAGATAGAGCCTGGTGACATACGGGCGGACGGACAGCCAAGTCTCAGCAATAGGGTCCCGTTTTCACCCTTCGGATACGGAACCCTAAAAACGATCAGTAAAACCCAAATAGACAATCAAGTAACAAAAGCGACCTTATAACTAATTTGTTATAACTAAGGGTTGCGGAATTCATATTATTATCAAAAACCTTCGAAAAGGTACTGTATCCTGCGGGGCCTCTGTCAAATATACCACGGGCATGTTAAAGTTCAGCCGGAAATTTAAGAAAAACAAACACTTTGTAAACTAATTGACGTGATAGAAGAGCCGAACTATCTATACTTACTATCGATAGATATTATATCATTATAACACGGAAACCCCAAAGGATTCTCACCCTACAACATCACTAGTGGAATCTACTACTACAAAGCTACTACTACTGAAATTCATACCTCGCTTCGCTTTGTTTGACCTTTTGACCCAAGTATCCTCAGTATTAGGTAGAAAAAGAAGATTATTATCAAACATATTAAGAAATAAAGAAATACAATGAAACTTGAAACGTAAATGCCCTGAAAAAAAGCACAAATTATTTATGTTTTTTTAAAGCTATTGCATAGCTTTTATCGCGGGCCTTGAGCGCGGGAACCGAATCCAGAAATTCCGTAACGAAAAAACCTCATGCTCCCCACTCCGACGGGCACGGAGGTGTGGCTTGAACGCCGTGCATCGTCTAACGTCGTTTCAATTCGGCAGTCTTCGCTTCGACACACCGCCTCCGGTCGGTCACCACGCTCAAAAAGTGTAACTTGAATTAATATCAAAGAAAAAGAAATACTGCATAAATAAAATAAATAAATAATTATAATTGCACAAGTTGATACAAAATACTATGCAATAGCTTTACCGTGGCAGTCCCCGAGTGCCACACGTCTTTTTTTTAAATTGGACACTTAAAGTAGGTACAGACTTTTATAGCCTAGTTTATTTAAATCACCGATCTGGTCATTTTACAGAGAAGAGGACTGCTGAGCAGGGGGTCACAAATGATTACAACCAATTCAAGCTATGTAAGAATGAGTCAGTGATATTTTCTTTGCAATATCTATCACGCAATGGGCGTTTTCCCACTATGACGGCACGGCAACGGCAGCACGGCGACGACGGCAACCGGGGAAGCAAAAATATATGAAAAGCTAATTATTCTTTTCCACTTGCTCCACATACTCGGAAAGCAAACTTCCCACCCGGTGCCCCAGACTGGTTTTCATTTATTTTGATAATCATGTTAATTAAATATTCCGCCACGGTGCACTATCGGTACCGTACCGTGGCGTGCAGTGCCGGCGCCGTGCGGGTGCAGTGGAAACACGTCCATCGACATGTTGAGATTATTTTAAACCACATTTATTTATTAAAAGGTTTTAAGTATTTAGCTTTTTTTAAAATCTCGTGATAATAAAACGATTACCTCTAAGTAATCCTTGTCAAACGAAAATTTCGTTGGACTTTCCTGAAAACTCCAATTGATCCGCGGTATTTTTTTTATTATGTCTCTTAAACTTTTAAAAAATTCGGTACCCATTCTGCATTCATATAAATTTATCTTATTTTTTATATAAAATTATAATATATACCGATTTTTTTACATTTTCCAATATTTAGATAGGATATTTATTTATCACGAGAAGACGTGATTTTTTGAAATAAAATAAATGTCTTTTTGACAATGTTTTGACTTGACTTCTCAAACGCCTCAATCCGATTTTTTTTTAATTTGAGTTAACAATATATAAGGAGGTGCCATACCGTCTGGATCTGCGTGCCTGGGTACCAATTCTCTTAAATTAAGTTAAGCGACCATACTATAGCCAACAGATAAATATTCTACAGCAATAGGTCACAAATTTGGTATTCTCTTATGTGCCACGAAATAGTCGATTAGTAGTCTCTAGAGGGCTTTGTCATTCATTTGTCTTTGCGAATGATTTAGTTGTCGATGTTGCCAATATTTAATAAAATTATTGTTCGAAGAAATTGATCAACCGATTGATAGATTTTTTTCGACCTAGAATAAGCTTAGACATACTTTAAAATACAGAATATTTATTTCTATAAGATTTACATGCATTTTTTGCATAAATTGCACGTTAATTTTCGAAAAAACACCGAAATAGTGTTTGGGTGACCGAACGACTGAACGACTGAACGACGGACGACCGAACGAAATGCCATTAGAGAACAACTGTCAAATAGCGAAGAGAATACCGTTTGGAGCTGCCACTCATGTGACATTGCGGAGTAGAATACCAAATAAAGTGTAAAGTAATAAAATGTACGGCCGATCGCTGTCCACTGTCAACTTATCTGTTAAGAGAATACCAAAATGTGTCATTTCATACAATTCACATTCTAGAGAGACACCATTTTTCATTTGGTAATTAGAAGAATACGGGCCCTGGTCTGGCGCAAAATGGCTACCTTTTTATATGGAATTTCCTCGGAACAATAACTAGGCATGGAAGCCGGGCTAAAATCCTATTTAACCTTAATTACTTAACATCCACTAAAGAAATCTATAAATCAACCAAAATAATGAACGTCACACAATCATATATATATAAAACCTGTGTTTTAATTAGAAAAATCATTAATAAGGACCTTCATTCGAGGCTTACATTTACCAAACAATCAACTGTACAAAAACGGATCACTAGACGAGCGAATTATTTAGTTGCAAGACCACCGCGAACAAGCTACGGTAGAAAAATTATTGTTTACGAAGGAGTACAACTTTATAACCGCCTACCCACTGATGCTAAATGCTTTACTACTTTTAATGGGCTGCTAAAAATGTATGTTTTTAACAATTTTTAAAGGCTTTGTTTTTCATAATAATAAGATACACATTTTTGTTGATTTTCTTTTGATGTTTTTTTTTTCTTTGTGATTAGGCAAAGATTCACATGTAGGTAGATCGATAATTGTGATCGTTACTATAGGTACTAAGCATGTCAAAACTACTTTATATTATATTTTATTATGAACTTTTTCTCTGTAAGTGAAATGTATTTCTTTTGAGAAAAATAAAGATCTTTAAACATAAATAACAACTACACTGCATATATTTATCTTTTTTTACTTACGGTATTGATAGTGCGTAAGAGAGAGACATATGCAAATGTGTCATTTCGCCCTTAAGCAGGTTCTTCTGAGTTTGCTAGGGATGATTCAAATCTTAGTTTGGTCGAAATTCACGATTTCATAAAAAAAAAACTTCAGTCTATCTAAAATATCGATATGGCCATACCCACATCACTAGCTGAAAAACTAACAGAAAATTTTTGTAGGATTTTGGAATAATTCGGACAAAAGTATAATGTTAAAAATTAAAGAAAAAAAAACCTTTTTAAAAACAAGCTTTTATTATTTGTTTATAAAATGAACTAAAAAGTTAAAAATAAATTAACTCTAAAAAGAAATATAACACTTTGTAACTTGATTGTAACCTTTAACGACAAATAAGCGTCTTCGTCTAGGACAAAATACTTAATTCCATATTGTACAAATTTATTTAATTTTAACACTAAAACTTTTCACCATACATAATTATTCAATCTCGTCCCCCCTATTTATCGTAGTCCTCATTTATAAATGAAAGCGTGTTACATTGTGATAGCTTGAGGAAAATGAGTATTTAATTAATACAACACAACATTTTTCTTTTTAATTTGTTAAATACAACATATAAGTTGTATTTAATTAATACATCACAACATTTTCCTCAGGCTATCACAATGTAACACGCTTTCATTTATAAATGGGGACTATGATAAAGAGGGGGGACGAGATTGAATAATTATGTATGGTGAAAAGTTTTAGTGTTAAAATTAAATAAATTTGTACAATATGGAATTAAGTATTTTGTCCTAGACGAAGACGCTTATTTGTCGTTAAAGGTTACAATCAAGTTACAAAGTGTTATATTTCTTTTTAGAGTTAATTTATTTTTAACTTTTTAGTTCATTTTATAAACAAATAATAAAAGCTTGTTTTTAAAAAGGTTTTTTTTTCTTTAATTTTATTTTTAACTTTTTAGTAAGTACCTCTATTTTTAATTCGAGATTTACTACGACGTAGTTCGCAGCGCGTAGTAGCGTTATTCCGTTATGAAGTCCGTAGTTGAGGTTGCGTCGTTTAATTACGGAGTTCCTATGGCCACCTTCCGGCTCCAACATCAGACCCTGGTTACCATATAGTATCAAAGTACTCGTCAAGACTAATCCAATGAGCCCAAACTAGATGGGGTTGCGTCGTTTAATTACGGAGTTCCTATTTCTACCTTCCGGCTAAATCATCAGACCCTGGTTACCATATAGTATCAAAGTACTCTACAAGAGTAATCCAATGAGCCCAAACTCGATAGGGTTGCATCGTTTAATTACGGAGTTCCTATGGCCACCTTCCAGTTTCATCATCAGACCCTGGTTACCATATAGTATCAAAGTACTCGTCAAGACTAATCCAATGAGCCCAAACTCGATAGGGTTGCATCGTTTAATTACGGAGTTCCTATGGCCACCTTCCAGTTCCATCATCAGACCCTGGTTACCATATAGTATCAAAGTACTCGTCAAGACTAATCCAATGAGCCCAAACTCGATAGGGTTGCATCGTTTAATTACGGAGTTCCTATGGCCACCTTCCAGTTCCATCATCAGACCCTGGTTACCATATAGTATCAAAGTACTCGTCAAGACTAATCCAATGAGCCCAAACTCGATAGGGTTGCATCGTTTAATTACGGAGTTCCTATGGCCACCTTCCAGTTCCATCATCAGACCCTGGTTACCATATAGTATCAAAGTACTCGTCAAGACTAATCCAATGAGCCCAAACTCGATAGGGTTGCATCGTTTAATTACGGAGTTCCTATGGCCACCTTCCGGCTCCATCATCAGACCCTGGTTACCATAAAGTATCAAAGTACTTGTCAAGACGAATCTAATGAGCCCAAACTCGATAGGGTTGCATCATTTAATTACGGAGTTCCTATGGCCACCTTCCAGCTCCATCATCAGATCAGCTCCATGTTACCATAATATTGCATTGTCACGCGATATACATAAGCATGCAAAATTTCAGCTCAATCGGAAACCGGGAAGTGGATCAAATTTAAGTTGCAAGATTTGATTACAGAACGACAGACAACGGGACAGGTGAAAGTAAATAAAAGCTTGTAAAAAGTATAATGATGAATAAGTAACATTAATATAGTTTACAGGTATTTCCAGAATAATTTTAGTAGAGTGCCGTAAGGTTTATACCTCGGAATCCAGGGCCAGTCAATGATTCTTAATATAAACCTTGAAAATATGTTTTTAATAGTATATAGAATAATGTTAAAAAAAAAATTTTTCCCGCTCTCAATTTTTTTTTTAATTTTTTTTTTTTTAGCCTAATTCGTCCCACTGCTGGGCAAAAGCCATTCCCACGCCTCTCCAAACACTCCTATTATTAGCTGCTTCCCACCAATCGTCCCTAAATGAGCGTAGGTCGTCACTCCATCGTTTTTTGGGCCTAAAATTATTATAAACAATTATAAATTTTTTGGAGTTTTCATTGATTTATATTAGTCAAAAGTCATATTTTAAAAAGAACAACTATTACAAACTTGAAAACTTGATCTTGGATCTTTAGGGACTGCAGGTATACCGATGCACCATTCAAATACTACCTGTTTTGGTCCATTAGACTATTTTGCTTTAAACAGCGACTTAGTTTTTGCCTTTATCACTCCCTATTTCTTAGTCAGGCTGAAAAACAAACGCCCTACTAGATTACTTCTCTTAACTACTCGATTTTGTCAATTTAACCACCTTAACTCAACTTTAAAGTTTTTGAAATAATCCGACTTAGGTAAGTCTTCGATGTCTAATACCCCGAATTTGTTATTTTTGCAATACATGTTATACCATTCTGGATTTGGAATAGCACAAGGCAGTTTTTAAAAACATTTGTTCATTAAGTACCGAGTAAATTTTTTTCGTGGCAGCTGCTCAAAGTCGAGTTATTGTTTTTGGGAGAGAATTAAAGTTAACTTTGACAGTTAATTTGTCGATGTTCCACTTTAATCATCAACGAATTATTTTCGCCATATCATAAGTAACTATCGAAGAAGCCGTTAACGTACTTTTCTTTTTAATTAATTGAATATTAATCGCTCTCTGATACAAAAACCATCAAAAAGTGGTTCTTTTTTCAAAAATCACTAAAACTGGTTTAACTCGATACTCATAAGACTTTTCTATGGGCATGTAAGGCTTATTTGTGCACCTTAAGTCCATCTACCTCCGGTGTCAGTTTGCCGGCCTATTTTTGCTGCTGTTATCCCCTCTATTTCTCCAACCCGACCTTCATCGGTATACCTGCAGTCCCTAAAGATCCAAGATCAAGTTTTCAAGTTTGTAATAGTTGTTCTTTTTAAAATATGACTTTTGACTAATATAAATCAATGAAAACTCCAAAAAATTAATAATTGTTTATAATAATTTTAGGCCAAAAAAACGATGGAGTGACGACCTACGCTCATTTAGGGACGATTGGTGGGAAGCAGCTAATAATAGGAGTGTTTGGAGAGGCGTGGGAGTGGCTTTTGCCAAGCAGAGGGACGAATTAGGCTAAAAAAAAAAAAAAAAATTAAAAAAAAAATTGAGAGCGGGAAATTTTTTTTTTTTACATTATTCTATAGGTATACTATTAAAAACATATTTTCAAGGTTTATATTAAGATTCATTGACTGGCCCTGGATTCCGAGGTTTGACCATTTTTATGCCTTACGGCACTCCACTATTTATTAAAAACTCAATCAAAAACTTACGAATGAAAGTGATGTTTTTCACCACTGTTTTCTTTTCTTCCCGAATGTGAATAGCAGCCGTCAATAACACAAAACATATTTTTATGATACAAAACACATCATAAATAAAGATCACACAACAAAATATCTCACTTTCTTTGCGCAAATTACACAGAAATTTACTTATTTTAGTGTCAGAAGCCGTAAAAAAACAGTACTATAATACGGCCAAGTGAGCAAGGTCAAACTGTAAAACATAGAACGTCAAAACGTGATTTTGAATTTGGTAGTGTGCTGAAAGACCTCTGAAAGACTCCTTACAGTACTCTTTCATGACTCTTTCAGTCCTTTAGATATGTCAACATTGTCAACAGCTGATCTTCAATTATGAGAGAACTATGTTCAATTTGCGGTCCTATTCTCGCCTGCGCAAAATCCTGTAAGGAGCAAGAGAATCAGGTATACGTTTTTAATGGCTATTTTAGTCTGGCTTCTATGCCTAGTTATTATTCTATGGTTCGGAGTATAGATGTAAGGCCGATTTAAAACCAATTAAACCAACCGGTTTAAAACGAAAAAAAACATTTAAAACCGTTTAAAACCATTTTGCGATTGCGATTGAATGATATCGTTTTAAACGAAATGCACACTTTTGCATTCTCGATACACCTACTCTACACACACATACAAAGTGCGCGCACGGCGGCGCGGCGCTGTTAGTAGTACGTCACTGGATGCCTAGATGGCGTAAAACAATCCGAATAAAATACCTAACATAAACAGTCTAAGTAGGTACTTACCTATATCGACGGTAAAAAGCAAACCTGCTGTAACTGACACATATGGCAATTTTTTTTTATTACATATTTAGAATCAGAAAAAAAATCTGCGTCGAATGGTGGTACTCTCGTAGCTCTACGGCCTCTAGAAAATTCGGGACAGCATTGAAATTTTCCTAAATTTTCCATAATAATTAACCCAAACTTGCTGTAAATAACATAAAAACAGTCTTTTTATAACATTTGTAATTTACACCACCTTCCATTTAAAAAAAATTGTGAGTTTTGTAATAACAGCGTTGTCGAATTATTGAGCAATGCGGGTTACAGCAAAATTGCATATAACATTTAAGAGAGGTACCGTGTTTACTACATTTATTCTACCATTATTAGATAGTAAATTTATGGTCATTGTTATTTACTACATTTTAAAAATATATGGTAGTACAGACAATGGTTGGTTACGCCAACTTAAAGAGCACTCAAGTAAAATAACTCAAGCAAGAGTTTATGAGAATTTGCTATTTATTCCCTTTGCAATAGGGTTGCTTTTTGTGGAACATGTATTTTATCGCCATGCAAACACGCGCTCGCCTCTCCTATTGCATGCCACTGTGATCTATCTTCGGCTGCTCGAATCCAGCTCCTGCTAGTCATCTTGAGCAAAACGTCACTTCACCGTGCCTAAGGGTGTCCTACACCACGCTTGAAGAGTCCCGGTTTCCACTCAAGAACTCGTTTACTCCAACGGTTATCGGTTCTGCGGTTGTGCCCACGTTTTAGCTCCATATGTCATGAAGGGTAGAATGCACTGATCAAAGACTTTCATCCTTAGGCTTGGTGGGATTGACGATTTTCAGACCCGATGTAGCTTTCTTAATGCTACCCAGCCTAGCTGGATTCTTCTATTCGCCTTGCCCTCGAAGTTGTTTCTACCTAACTGCAATGTCTGCCCAAGGTATACATATTTTTGAACAGCTTCGAGAACAGCGCCGTGTACAGAAAGCAATCGGTTGCAGTAGTACGAGTACATGCTAATTAAATATCACGTTAGTTTTGTCTAAGTTCATCCAGAGGCCGATGCGTACAGAAGCGTCAGCCAGGTCATTCAGCATCTGTTGTAGGTCCTGCTGCATTTCTGCCATGATGACGATGTCGTCAGCAAATCGCAAGTGAGAGATGTACTCGCCGATGATGTTGATGCTATGTCTTTCCCAGTTCAAGGGTTCCAATTTCTGGGAAACAACATCTGCTGATTCTGTATTTGGACGGATACGGTGCCAGCTTCATAGAGACATCTTATTACTCGTATTTTGGCTGTCTACAAGCTGACACAACAACAATAAAAGCCTTCTCATAGTCCAGAAATGCTAGACTAAGGGTTTTCTGTAAAGTCTGCCGCACTGTGTGTATGTGGTCTGAAACCTAGCCTGTTCCGGTCGTTGGAATTCGTCGAGTCTTCATGCAAAGCGGTTCATAATCACCCTTGAGAACAGCTTACAAACGTGGCTTAGAAAGGAAATGGATCGATAGGTCCTCATTAGGGTTTTGTCTCCTTACGAACAAGATGACCACACTCCTAC
This sequence comes from Anarsia innoxiella, assembly GCA_947563765.1. Taxonomy (NCBI): domain Eukaryota; kingdom Metazoa; phylum Arthropoda; class Insecta; order Lepidoptera; family Gelechiidae; genus Anarsia; species Anarsia innoxiella. The sequence goes on from OX387413.1 coordinate 2,593,654, forward strand.
TCCAAATCTCCTGAGTTCTCCGTTCAACATGACAGCGTAAAGATGCTTTTGGAGCTCCCTGAGTACGGGGTTTTAGCATTAATAAATGTCATTTACATCATTTTCATTTTCATAATATTATATTATGTGTACTAAATCATATTAATTTTCTTCATTTACGTCAGAATGGACATAGATGATTTAAACTAATAATCAGTTACAGCAATATTGCTATAAAAGAAAATGTTTGATTTCGAGCACTCCATATATTTGACTGCTTCATTTACAGCAATTTTGCGTAAACATTTCAGAAGTGCAATTGCTGTAACCGACATAAACTTAGACTACAGAAACTTTTTGACAATTTTTGGTATGCCATTAGATAAACAATTGAAAAATACATTTTGGTTCCAAAAATTACGTCTCTAGGTATATTGGTTTAGAAGATATGAGGTTTTTTCAAAAATTTAAAAAGTTTTTGGGCTCTCCTGAACATTTTGCATTTTGTGGGTTACAGCAGGTTTGCTTTTTACCGTCGATATTATTATAAAATACATAATTATATTATAATTAATATATAGTTTCGTATACCTACATAGGTACTTCAGTGTTCATGTAGTGGGTAATGTTAGTAGGTACCTACATTCTATTGATTTTCTAAAAAGTACTTTACTATTATTGTCAGGTGACATTAACTCACACATTTCTTTCATTTTTGTAGGCGAATATGCTATCGTTTAAAATCGTTTTATTTGGTTTATTTGGGGTTTAAAACCTCTCAAAAAAGTTTTAAATATTTAAAATCGGTTGATTTACATCTATAGTTCGGAGTCAGGTTATAAATTTTAAAAATATAAGGGTGACCAGTTGTCTGTCATTTGAACAGATCAGCTGATTTATTATTTTATGTTAAGTTTGGTTTTTGATATTTTGTGTTTTAATTCGCTGTTAATTATGTGCATAAAAAAATATTAAAATAATGAATTATTAAACTGTTGTGAGTTGTGATTAAGTTTGTGTAAATTGGTTAGTGATTTTGTTAAAATGGTGGTTAAATTGTGTCAAGTTTTGAAATTATTTGTTGAATTTGATGTTTTGTGATTTTTGGGGTCGACAACACAGCGATGACTGGAGGTATTTCTTTCTTTTCTGCGACCACTTGCAGAGCGCTCATGTACCTTTTCTTAGTGTAAATCTGTGCGTGCGACGCTGAAGATGGGAAACCTTTCTCATCTTCTGTATTTTTGTTGTTTTTCTAAAACATGGTAAGCTCCTTGTTAAAATACATTGAAAAATCGTTTATTTCTTGCTTTATCTGTTTTTGTCCGTTGGTTTTGAATCACATATTTCTTTGTTTCAGCCGATTAAGAAATTTCGTTATGGACATCTAGTCGAAATGTCAACAAGTAGATAAATCTTATGGGATTATAAAATTGTAAGTATATTCTTCATTGTGGAGGATTTCTTTTTGAAGGAAATTCCATCCTTTGTGTTGAAGTCACATGGTGACATTTATGTTGCAACAATAGTAATTTATTCTTTTCATTTGATCTTTTCAGAATTAATATTATCGTCCTTAAAAAGGATGATCTTCAGAATGTTGGCAAATTTATAGAAAGCTTCAGGTATGTAGCATTATGGTGTTTTAAAGAAAATTGGGTCAACGCCCAATTCTTTTTTTTTTTCATTTACCTACCCTCAAGGTCTAAATGAAAACGCTGTTCTTTGAATTTTTCCAGAATCTTCCCTGCGGATTAACAGGAAAATATCCTATTATGTTCCAGCATATTGCTTTTAAGTTATAGTATGTATTTCTTTTTATTTATTTCAGTGAAAACCATAAATTCAGTTATTGTGAAGACGGTCTAAAGTGATACCTACGTTTGTTTTAGATCGGTGTGATCCTGTTAACTCGAGGATGAACATTTTTAAGTGTTTCCGGTTTCAGAGAGTTTTAGTTTCCGATGCCCTTTTGTTTTAGCCCTTTCGGTTTATCCCTATGATTTTTTTATAGGAACAGATATGTTACCTTCATAGTAATTGACATTTTAGTGCCGAAAAATTATTACAATGACAGCTGATGACAGCACTTTAATATGCTTCAAATGCCTTCAGTGCATATAGAATAACATTTGAGTCGCAGAGTGGACACTTTCTTGAAAATTACCTTATAGTAAGAAATAAAACATCTTGTAAAAGTAAATAATTTTTATCAAAAATTATAACATATTTTTTTTGAATTTTTAATAAACGCACACGTTTTTTGAGAACTGCCTTTCTTGGTGATTCTAGAATATCTTCTAACTCCGCTAAACTGACTTTATCCAGCCTTGACGGAGAGTTCTGAATATTATGAATTAGTTTTTTTCTGAAAAAGAAAATATTATTATTGGGTATGGTACGCTAAAATACGGATTAAGTACCGGTACTTAAGGCGACTCGATAATTTTTACTATACAAGATTATAAAACTAGAATTTAGTAAAACCATTTTAATATTTATTACACAAGTCCATTACATAATATAGATAGACAGCTATCATACAGAAGAAGTAAATTGAACGACTAAAAATTAGGCATAATATGCTACCATCAGTCAAATGTGCACTAACTAATCTATGTCCGTAGTAACTAATCTATGTCTCGCATACTTATCGCTCTCGCGTCAAAATCAATCGCTCTTTCTCTCTTTATCTGAATTATGGCGTCTTTGAATCTTTTATCAGATTGTAAGGAAAAAAAAAAATGAAATTTATGTAATAAATGTATCATTGAATACTCACGAGTGGTATGAGGTGATTTTTTCACTTTCTTGTCGTAATTGGTAGGTACACTTTCGAAACACGCAAGAAGGTATTTTTTATTTATTTAGTCAAATTTTAGTACCTGACTGAAACGTCATGCTCTTGACTGCGCTTGTCGCAGACTAACTACAAGTTGTCATAATTAGTAGGTTAATAACTCTAATGGCTCATCTAAGTACATCACAGCTCCCACCGTACGTCCTACGTTGGTTCATCATAGTGGTCCACTACAATGGGCCTGCGTGTAAAGGTAGCATAAGGCCCGCGGGTGTCACCGGAACCAGGCCTCCGTCACTCTATGTACTTGCGCGCTATAAATACCTACCGCTCAGCGGGCCGCTTGCGGACCAAGCGAAGCGCGGCTGTCAAAGCGAAGCGCTCGCACGTTGTTCAAATTTTGATAGTTCCATTCGTATTTTTGTTTGTTTTGAATATTTTATAATTTTTAATAATTACGTTTTTTTAATGAAAAACATAACAATAACCGAGAATTCAGAAAGATAAAAAAAACATAAAAAATTAAAAATAAAACCATGTTAAAAATAAATATATTAAAAACGATACAATTTTAAACTGTCCCATATAAGTCGGAACATATTCATAGTTCTCAATAACATAGTCACAAAACGTTTTGTTAATTTAATTTTATCGAAGAGGCAGCCCCGCGATTTTTACGGATTCGCGCGGTGCGAAGCAATCACAACTATACGCTTGAGTATTTAGGCACATTTTAGCATGCAGTGGTATCTGTCGTGACAGTTGGGCTATTGCGCACTGTTAAAGCAGTAGGTATTGGATATTTTCTTCTGAGTGAAGTATCTGTTACGTAGTAATTATTAAGTAATCTGTGCCGGAACTACATACAGATTCATTATGTTTTATTGTTCCCATTATTGTAAATATTTCTTTAAATAAAAATAAACTACACATAATTGTACAATAATAGGTACTTTTTTGATACTTAAAAGTATATTTAATAAAAAATATCGCGTATGGACAATTTTTTTCATGCAAATGGTCATTTAAAAAAATAATAACCCAAGTATGCATATTCCAGCACATGAGTTAAACTTTATCAAACAATAAAAAAAAACTGTAGGTTAATATTATTAGTATTACTAGATTTGTAAATATCTTACATTGGCAATTTAAATTTAAGGCATGTGTATTGACAGCATGCAGCCGCTTGTCCCTTGCAGAGGACTATAAAAGTTTGAGTCGGTATTGTTTCTAGATTTCGCACGATATAGTTGAAATATCAACAAGAGGGCAATGATTATACTGTTAAATTTATGCGCCTTCAACAATTTTGTGCTAAAACTAAAGGAAAATATGTTTAATTTAATATTTAAATTACGTCAGTCCCGTATTTTTTCCATGTTTGCCGATAAAGTCATAAAATTTGACAGGTGACACTTTAGAAAATTAAAATAAAGCCCTCAATTCATGTAGTGTACATTACAATGTCACAGATTATACTATTTTTTATTCTCAGAATGCTTAAATATTTACTCTACCAATCTGCAAAGTTTTGGTACTTTTTAAGGTAAGTACCTTAGGCGATAATTACTACTAGCAATTGGAAAAATCTTGGCGTTAGCTACTATAAAAATTTGGTCCTTTTTAAGGGACCCGAGGTCTTACGAGGGTATTCGCTACGTGCGAAGTACATGGTGGGGGTATAGTAAAGCGATCGCAGCGCTTGCCGTGGTAGAAATGCGCAACAATCCGGGAAAGTAAAGTCAATGTAAATAAATAAAAATGAATTGTTGTTCGTTAGTCTGATTAAAACTCGAGAACGGCTGGGCCGATTGAGCTGATTTTGGTTTTAAAATGTTTGTCGTAGTCCAGGGTAGGTCTAAACGGTGAGAAAAATTCGAATAATTGCCGGGAAAGCCCTAAAACAGACCTTTTCTTTTTCCCATACAAATGTTTTCTTACTAAAATGTAGAGTCAATTTTAACTTTATTCCTACAAAATAAACTTCATTCTAAGGCGTGACAAAGTAAAGCTCTGGTTATAAACACAATTGCATTTTACCCCAGTGACAACACGAGAATCATTGATCTGTAATAAATAAATTATAATTGTTAATTAAAATAGGTACGTTACCTATCATAAAATACTAGAGTCTGTGCGGAAAGAGAACCGTCGTGACCTTCAAGTGCATAAAGAGTCAAAAATATTTACTATGATAAACTTTTATCATTTCCTTGAGACAGTTTGAAAATTACTTATTTAAGGTTATCAGAGTACTTACGTTTAAACTCGTTACATAGGGCGTTAATGTCACCGATGTTTGACGAATGATGTGGGCTCGTATTAAATAACTATTGCCATTCTTTCGTAACTCTTCAACATTTCTTACATGTTGTGCTAAAACTAATTTATTTCCTTTCAACAAAGTTTGAGGTTAGAACCTACACTTTCAAAACCAGTTTTTATAATGACGTCCATTATTTTATGCACTGTTTTAACAAATTCCTCTCAAATTACCACTTGTCGTCTTTCCATTTATCTTTTATTTACTATATTTATTAGAAAGCAATAAAATACTGATATGTTATTATTTGGCATAATCCCGGAAAGTTGCGCATGCTAGGTGGCGCTACTGTCGTGCACGTAGCGAATAGTGACAGTGACTATTAATAGGTAGATTTTTAATTGACTATTCTTTTATAGACATAGTACGAGGACGTACCTTTTCTATCAGATGGCCGACCTGTTAGCATTTTTGTATAAATCTAATAATTTCATTACTTAAAACGCTATCTAAAAGACCAACCAACCTTTTTGTGTTGGATAACTAAAAATACTGACAGCGCCATCTATTGACTAATTAGTAGAATATACTACTATTCTGCGGTTACGATGTGACGTTCGGAAGATGGACGATGGCGGAGGAAGGGAGAAGAGAGGGAAGGGTGGAAGAAGATGGAGGCGGCGAGAGTTTGTGGTGATTGTTGTGTGATTAATTATTAATAATAATAATTGTTGTTACGGTGGCTGATGATATCAAAATACACTAAAGTGAATATGTATCAGTGTTTCTTATTAGATAAACCCACTTGTGACTATAGATGAAATGAAACATTACAATATTGTAGCTTGCCCATCAGATTACCGCTTTTTATTCTTAAATATCATGTTTTTTTCCAAGATAAGATAATAAATGCGTAGTGGCGGGCAGCCTTTAGTACATTCTAAATCAATCGACCAAATTAGCGTATCTACTTCTTTATATATTTACTATCTATGTAATTAAAAAAAATCATTACCTAGATACTAAAATCAAAATGCAATGTTAAAAATCAAAGGAAAAGTTTATTTAATAAATTAGTAACAAAGTTAAATTCTGAGTAAGCCGATACTTAAAGACAATAATAAAATTTTTCGATAGGTAAGTTATTGTTGGCAAAACACAGTTTTTTCTAATTATCAGCAGATAATCTGTTCCGCAAACCATTTTATATGACGCCTGTAGCAGAAAAAAAATAATCTGAAGCGTTTCAGCTCATCTGGTGGGACAAATATTATTATTTAAATCTAAATTATTCAAAGTAAAGTATGTATATGATTAGGTACCTAGTATATCTAACATATCTGCTCGCCAAACTTGATGTTTGGTGGCGAGACAAGCTCTTTTAATTTTAAATTAATGTGCCTTATTGGAAATGCTTGCAGTAGACTCTTTGCAGAAGAGAGGGAGACCACGAAGAACTAACATAGATCAAATGAAGGAGGGGATAGAGGTTGTGTCGTACCAGGTGCTCAAAAGGAAGGCAGAAAACAGAACAGAGTGGCGTGGACTCCACCGACAAGAGCGAAGCTCTTAAATTTAATGATGATGATGATGAGACTCTTTTGCAAGCATTTTCAGTTTTGGCTACTTTTTTTTTATTTGAGCAATAAGTCTTTTTGAACTGCTCGATATCAGTGGTGTTAGATACAAATCGGTAAGGCCGTTTTGTAGGTATATCAGCATCTGAAGCGGTACAGTCACCTGACTGTATTTAGTGTACCTACGGATAATAGGTAGGTACCTACACTAAATGGTTCGTTCTTCGCGATTCGGTTATTTGTCTGATCGACATGGTGCTTTTTAATTTGCAATTATTTATTGAGAATTTCGTGAATATATAGTTAATTTAAATGATAAATAAGTAATATTTTTTATTCGCCCCGTTTTTTATCGAGTAGTTTTTATGATATTCAGGTCTAAAAATTTCGGGTCCATGGCAATCATATTTAGAGGCCACGTCAATCATAAATGTTCTAGTTTTTAATATTTAACGACAAAATTGAATTAAATTTATGAAAAAAAAGTGAATTAGGTTTAATAATGAGGTCGCAGATAAAATAACAATTTCAGTCAGCCTTTTTATTAAAAAAAATCAACATAAAAATCCTTCTAAACTTCTCTCTTCATTATCTCTTAATACTGCTAAATTCATCAACCTTTTATTCTGATAATATCTACTAGAACTCGCACGGCTTTTCTGTCTCTGTATCCTCGCTGTTTCTTTTTTTGGTATGCTTCCTTTGATTTGATGAGCCACGCAGCATATCGATCGGGGTCCTCTCGTATTTTTGCTCTTCTATGGCGCTCGGTTACTTTCTTCCTCTCTCGTTTTTCTTCTACGCTCAATTTAGTTCGGGGCATTTCTAAACATGAATTGATCTGAAAATAATTTAAATTTACAATACAAATAGGTACTTACTCTTTGTTTCACACAAGAAATCGAGTAAACAACAAACAAGATTAGTAGAAGCAACATAAGGCCTAATTAAAAGTTATTTGTAATCGTTGTTCAAAGAGATTTAAGCCAAAAAGCTGTTTATAAGTTCAGAGTTTCACATGATAGGTACCATTCATTTAAGTGTAAATGTGATCGACGTGGACTATTTGACCACGTCGATCAGCAGCACGTCGATCAGAAAAAGTGACTTTTTTACCGATTCTGACTAAACTATACCTAAATGTAGGAAAGCTGGTATTTTTATGCATTGCTGCAGTTTTTACGCTCGTATAGTTTCAGTAATCATCGCTCAGAAAAACTCAAAATTGCACTAGAAAATGAAGCCACATTGATCATAATTTTAAAAGTCCAAAGCCACGTCAATCAAATGTTTACCTTAATATCTCCGATGTAGGCCACAGCAGCGCACGCCTGTCCCTCTCAGCAGTTGGAACGCTACAAGAGACAGCCGACAAGCACGACGACCACAGCAATCAGAAAAAAGACGCGGACACTCATTCTTTTGATTATAAAAATAAAACAAATTAACTTAAAGTACATTGTATTTTTTTATTTACTTACTCAACTATTTATAATTATATTAATCAGAAATAAATGGTTATAGCGTGCTAAATAAAAAAGTTGTGATATGTTTTCTAAACAAAACTGGAAAACGGACACACCACAGCGATCAGAATTTGGGACTTTAATATATTTTTTAACCGAGTTCTAATTATGTTAGGTATATAATTTAAACTGTCTAAAATAGCTTAGGGTATAAACTATACATAAAAAAATACTTTTGTTCTAAAATCATATTCTGAAGGTCGGTTCTCCAGCCGGACATCGAAAATCTTGTGTTCGAAGAACCTACCAAATACCGCTTAAATGCCGCACTAATCAGGTTTTAGGCCAATTCTCATTGTGCATGATCCTAGACATTATTTATATACTCACGGTTATGACGCTTAAACAGCCCACTTTTAAGATCTCTGAAAATAATAAACATTATTTCACCGGAAAAGACCTTTTTCAGCATAAGACTTTTATAATCATAATGTAATGCCGGCTGTACAAACTCGTCGAGAGTCGGTATGCCTGTACACACTCGGGAGCATCCTCGACTTCCTTTGACTCTCTTTGTGTCGGGCCAAAATATCGACACGCGGGAGTGAGCGACCGAGACGAGACCAGAGCGCCTTGTACCACAGAATGAAACATAGTAGGTACCTGTACGTACACACTCCCGCTCAGAGTGTCTTGACGAGTGTGTACAGTCGGCATTAATCTTACCATTTATCAACACTTAAATGCAATCCACATTTGTTGCCAACCTCTAATTTAACTTCAGTACTCTTTTTTACATAGTTTTGCGACTGCACTTGGTACTCTTTACATTCAATTTGCATTTTATGCTTCTCATCAGCCCATTTCTTCATTTCAACAGTTTCCAATTCCTTTTTTTGCCTAAGAAAAAGAAATAATTATGTAATAATGTTACACTGGAGACTCCAAAATAATGCTGTAGATTCATACTGTAATTATTTTATCAGTAGCATCGCGGTCAGGCGAGTCTGTACGCATCGTTATCAAAAGTATCTACCTAATTACTTAGATAATTAAGATTACAAAAAGTGACAATTTTAATGCTCTTTTTATAATGGTTTATGGGATTCAGCCCGGTGATAGACGGCAGTTCGTCCGACTTTTAGGGTCCCGTTTTATTTTATTTATTTATTTTATTTATTCATTTTTAACATAGTCCAAATACACGACATCATTACAGGCAAGTCCCAATTCGATGACGTTACTGATAAATATTTTTTTTAAGTAATAACATTTTTTATACAATCTACTTATAACAAAACAACTTCACTATGTACTTATTAAACTTTACTTGACTACTTAATAGGTATTGTTTATTAATTCTATGTTTAAGTACTCCCGGTTTATAACATGTCGACTAGGTAAATAATACTAAATAATTGTCATTCAATTTAAAATACCATACAATTTCCTGTCACGATCTACTCAAATATCCTAAAGTTACTCTAGTGAATGTTGCCAATGAACAATTATATATGTCGGAGATTACGTTCATGAAGGCTATTTTGGAACCATTTGCAAACTCTTTACTGCTAAAATGCAAGAACTGGCATGTTTCGGAATGACTTGTCACTTTGGCGCTTTCATATTTGAGTCGCTGTCATGTATGATGGATTCTGTTTGATTATTGATTTGACAAGATATCGGAAGTCATCACGTACACCTTATTATTTAATAACGTGATTGCAAACTACACAATAAAGCCAGTTTGTTCGTTACACGCCCACTGTCTTATTTTAACTAAAAGCTTAAACGCCACTTCTGATGACTCCTCGCCGACATCAGAAGTGGGATGTAACCGACGTAACTGAACAAACTGGTTGAAATGACGAAATGGGTGAAATTCTGGAGCAACGAAGTCAAATTTTTTTCGCCCTCATCCATGCTATAAAATGATAATGCACTCACTAGAGTTCGATCCTGACAAAGCGAATATAATACAAAGCTACCGCTGGTGCTATGTAGCATTTTGGTGAGTCGTTTTCATTTTGTTATGACTTTGAAAATGAGATTGAGCAACCTTTATTGAATGTTGATGTTGTTATCGCTCATAACAAACAAAATCTTGTTGTTGCACAAGTTGAACCAATTTAGAAAGGTTTTTAAATGAGTAAGGCGTTGAAAACAAACATGATTTGAAAATTGTTTTGATTGTAATGACTATTTTAAGTGTAAAATGTTGATTTAATTGTTTTATTTTGTCAATACTGGTTTCATGACTTTGGTTTGCACATGTTGGAATGTAGTCGTAGCTCCGGTGGTTTAACCGAAGAGTGCGCGGTGTGCATATCCAACTGTGTGTTCACTTAGTTAAGTGAATGATCGCTGGTTAAGTGACGAGAAACATCACTGGTTTAGTGATAGAAAAAAAAGAGTTGTCGCTGGTTAAGTGACTGAGAAAAATCACTGGTTAAGTGATAAAGAAAAAAAAAAGTGATGCATCGCTGGTTAAGTGATGCATCGGTACTGAGGTTCTAAAACCAGTTTGTTGTTGATACAATGGTTATAATTACGAGTTGTTAAAAATGGATAAAGAATTAAAATAGTCATTTTGTTGAAATACCTACCTACTGAGTTTAAATTCAAACCTTGCCCTATTGTGGTCAGGAGTGGCCGAGTACGGTATCTACTGCGGTGAATGTTTTCTTTTACAGACTGAACCTTTGACCGAACACCCACACGAGGACGTGTGGTCCTGTCAGAATGGCCGTGTCGGAGATTACGTTCATGAAGGCTATTTTGGAACCATTTGCAAACTCTTTACTGCTAAAATGCAAAAATTGGCATGTTTCGGAATGACTTGTCACTTTGGCGCTTTCATATTTGAGTCGCTGTCATGTATGATGGATTCTGTTTGATTATTGATTTGACAAGATATCGGAAGTCATCACGTACAACTTATTATTTAATAACGTGATTGCAAACTATACAATAAAGCCAGATTGTTCGTTACACGCCCACTGTCTTATTTTAACTAAAAGCTTAAACACCACTTCTGATGACTCGTCTCGCCGACATATATATCTTCATCTCTCGCAATTACATTTATAATTCTAATAGCAGTAGTTACAGGGGCATACCTGAGAATATTGGATCTGCACACTGGTTCTGCTAACGTATGATTCCTTGTGCGTAGGCGAGAATTAGGTACACGTATTCCAATATACTTAAGTACCTCACTATTGGAAAAGGGAACGAATGTTTTGAACATACCTAAAGTTGCAAGTAGGTACATAAAAATTCGCTTTTTGGTGTACACCTCTGAGACTAGTGCCAATCGATAGAGAAACTAATTACAAACAACAAATACTGATTGCAAAAAAAGTCGTAAACGATATACTTTTTGAGATAATTCAGTTTGAAGATTCAAAAAAAAAAAAATTTTTTTTTCTATTTCTTTGGCAATTACGTAAAAAAATATACAGCGAACGATAAATACTGCTTGTCGTAAATGATATAAGGCTATTTATGTGAGATATTTCATACTAAAACACTGAAAAAGAGTGCAGTTGCCATGTTTATGTACACCTAACTAACTTGTTCGGAGCAGATTTTGACTGGTGCTGTTGAATCCTAATTATCGAACGCAAAATCTATTGAAATCACTAAATTCATCAATATTCGGATGAGAAAAGAGGCCAGTTCTTGCTCTTTTAAAGTTATTTTTCAATACCTGGTACCAAATCCGCGTATACAAGTAGTAAGCCATCCATCGCTAGTAGTATCGAAAAATAATTAAGCTATTAAGTGTTACTGACAAGTAAGCAATACCTAAAAAAATATTTACAAAAAATGCCGTTTGCACAAATCTACTTATATTTTTTTTGCTTAGGTACTTATCTATTAAAAAAATACCTAAGTATACTTTTAAAAAGATCACGCTTTGAAAAAAAGGGCAAGACGTTATACATATCGTCAGTGGAAAGGATAAAATGCTAAAGCGCCAATTTGGCCATATTGAGTTATATATACAGTTCGACTGCATTTTTTTTTCTGCGTCGATCTAGCTAGGTTTCGTAGCGATCTGAGCACTTTTTTGGCGCTTTAGCATTCCGAATTTTTGATAAATCACCTAAAACATCGCCAGCAAAATGACTAAAGCGGCGCTTTTTCGGGCTTTTTTTAACAAAAGTCGCTTAAGAACTTTTTCTGTTACGCTTTTTTTTTGTTACTGTGACGTTAGCATTTTTTCGTTGATTTTATTTTTGATAGTTGTGCAGCGGTTAGCAAAAAATGCCTTTTGTGTTTCTATATAACTTTGTTCATTAGCAATTTTCCAACACTATGATTTCAAACTGTATGGCGTTTTAGCAAAAATTGGATGAATATTATTATAAGTATGGATGTCGCTTTAGCAAAAATCACTTACTATTCCTCTTATCAATACTTACCATTTTACAACGTTAGCAAAAATACTAAGTTTTATGTGATCAAAAACATGCTTAACTGGGCATTATTAAGAGACATTGAAGACGTACGCGCGTTTGCGGAGCGTAGGTACGCGTTATTTTTTCCACTTCCAACGTGATTAACAACGGACATTATAAGTAGGGTCCGATCATTATTAATAACGCCCAAGAGAGACGGGAAAACTGACTAAACTTATGACTTGGACCGGGCAATATGAATAATTCCTTACTTGTAGTCGTGCAATATGATAAATTGGACCACGGCCGTTGTCAAAAATTGATTGTAGATGATGGTAGAAAATATAAATGTAAAAATAACTCGCCACTTAACCAAAATGGGGCACCTCAACTCAGATAGATTAGTTTCAGGTTACTTTTTTTATGACAACCCGAAAAACCGACACGAAAAGGTTAGGTTCATAAACAAATATACTCAGTTCACCTTTTTTGTTACTTTTACCATGATAGGGTGGGCATTATTCACAATGGCCGAGAAAAGTGATAATCATGCAGTATTTAATCACATTGATCACATTGTCTAATTGAGTCGGGCATTATTAATACACACCGGCCAATATTAATAGTGACCGGACTTATCTAATTGCCCGTAACATCTATACGGGTTAAGCAAAATTATATTTATTCGTAGTTAACTTCAATTAGTTAAGAAGAGAAGACAGTTAGTAAGTAGTATTTTTTGTTTAGTGAGTTCCAAAAAGAAAAAGGGTTGTCCGAAACTCATTAAACATAACACTTATCGCCTAAAGATTTACGTGGCATATGACTCATTTCGCCTAAAACTCTATTCACACAATTTGAAGTTTCTCACAAAGTTTTATTTCTTCGAAAATATGTTTAAAGTGTGTTTTCATAAGCACCGAAATGGGGCACCCCGTCTCTGATAGGTTATTTTTTATGACTAGGTACCCAAAATTAGGTAGGCGACACAGCAAAATGCAGACACACCGACACGGAAAGGTTAGATATAGATATTTTATTTTTATGAAAACCCAGAAAACGGGTCTGTGACAGACCTATAAAATATTATTAGTCCCCATCAAAATTATGCCATAGCATTAATAGGACGTACGTAATACGATATAAGTTTAGTAAAAATGGCATTCTGCATTAAACATTATAATGCAATAAGTACGAGTTTAGGACAATAATTTTATAAAAAAAGGGTAGACCCAAAAAATATTTTTCATTTGTTATAAAAGTTGATAACAGTTCCGTTTAAGTAACATCAATAAATTAGATGGTTAGCTATATTTTTTAAATAGATTTTTTCATATATGGGTGAATAAGCATTTTGTCTAACAAATGTTTTAAACAAATGTAGATTGAATCATACTGTTAGAAATTTTTTCCTGTCGCTTTCTTCTAGGATATGGTAATGTTTAGCAAAAGTTTCATGATTATCATTTGATAAAATCAAGTAGATTAGTATTTTCCGTTGATTGGATAAGAGACTTTTGCCGTATATTAGCATTTTAACATGAATTGGTTTTTCAAAGTAGATAGAGTTTAGCATTTTTTTCCTGAATATGTTTTTCTTATTTTTCAGCGTCTTTTTGCTAAAGCGCCACTTATTTCAGGAACGGAAAGAGATAGACACTCACAGTTATGCTGAATATTTAGACAAAAAATCAAATTATATTTTGTCTCTTTACAACATCTCTCTAACTCTAACAATATCAGAGATATAAATTTTTTTCGCAAAAAAAAAACTTTAAACTCGATTTCCCACAAATGCCATTTTGGCGGTTTAGCATTTTATCCTTTCCACTGACGATATGTATATGCAGGTTGTTTGAAAAATCAAGCCGTATCTGATACCTAGAGATCCTGTTGTTGCACTACGTGCCGACTGTTGTGGTCACCGAACTGTAAAAACATTTTTAGTACTAAGCTATTTCTGACTTTTGAGTTTAATAGGTACATCTCCAATTTGAAATATACTCACAAATGCATTCGAATTCTTTTTATTAGTAATTTCAATAGATTTTGCTGTCAATAATTAAGATTCAACAGCACCAGTCAAAATCTGCTCCTAACAAGTTAGTTAGGTGTACTTAAACAAGGCACCTGTACTTTTTTTTCAGTGTTTTAGTATGAAATATCTCACATAAATAGCCTTATATCATTTACGACACGCAGTATTTATCATTAGCTATATTTTTTTTTACGTAATTGCCAAAAAAATAGAGAAAAAAAAATTTTTTTTGGAAACTTTGAACTGAATTATTTAAAAAAGTATATCGTTTATGACTTTTTTGCAATCAGTATTTGTTGTTTGTAATTAGTTTCTCTATCGATTGGCACTACTTTCAGAGGTGTACACCAAAAGTGTCATTTTATGTACTTGCAACTTTAGGTATGTTCGGCTCCATACAAAAATATTCGTTGTCTTTTTACCACGTAGCACTTTAAATACGTATACAGCTAGTGCCAATTTTCGCCTAACCTCCAGCTTATAGTAACCGACCATGCCCAGTACAAATAATGTCGGATACATCAATGGAAAAAAGGGAAAAATTCCGAATTTTTTCACAAAGAAAGAATTCGAAAACCGTATGACAGATTGTAAGTTTAAATGTTTTATGGTACAAAACACCTCATGAGCGATTTCAACTCGCACTTGGTCGATTTATTTATTTTTCACTTTGTAGGTACGAAGTATAAAAATATCCTTTAAAACTTACCTTTTTTTTTTAATTACCATTTTCTTCATTCTTTTTAAAATCAATATAGCAATAATTGTGTCTAAAAATCCAAATAACAATGTCGTTACTAAAAAAGTACACCAAATCTGAAAATATTCATATTTTTAATAAAATATTAGAAACACCATGTAATAATTCTGGTTTTATAAGAGCATACCTACATAGTAAACGAAAAGATTTCAAAGGTTATGGTTTATTGAAATGAAAAGGAATTTATCTAAAACTACAACCGCTTTACTCCTGTATAGCCGGTAGGAAGAAGCGGCAAGAAACCTCCGGCACAGGGCCCTACGTCAAATTATTATCTTCTTTTAAACCAATAGTTACATTACATGTATTCAAATAACTTAATATATAAGGTGTTTGGTAATTAGATGCAAATATTAATACTGGAGGTACATATGGGCTCACTGAGCACGTTTTGAATATTTTTTTTTAAATAACACGCTAGTTTTTTTTTTACTTTTCAAACAAAAATATTAATGTATTTTGTGAGCACCCAGTTTAAGTAAGTATCAGTATCACCGCCGCTACTGCCTACTAGGTGGCACTACTGTTCATTCAAATCATAATTCGTTAGGGCAAGGTCAACACAACTAATTAAAAATTCTCCTAAACACTAATAAATAATTGATCCGTACATGGGAAATAAAAAAAAATTCAAAGAGGTACGTGCCCCCGCCAGGATTCGAACTCGCGCCCTTGGAGTGCGAGGCAAGCGTTCTACCAACTGGGCTACCATCGCTTCGAAAAACTAACCTAAGTACCAATAAACTTACTATTAAAACATTGTAATAAACTTTAGGTTCGGTTCGAAAGTTTTCCTTTATCCTTTAGTTAAGGAAAGGACAACACAACTAATTAAAAATTCTCCTAAACACTGACTAAATTGACTTGCATACCTAACAGTAAACAAACTTTTTTAACCTAACTTTTGGTGGTACTTGTATTGTTTTCTTTTTCTATTAAAACTTACAAACGCACACTTAACACCTATCTTTATGTACTTACTATTTAATAATAAATAGATCACATTACGGAGACTAATTGAAATTTTGTAAATAAACCCTTCTCGTAAGTCGGTATTCAATCATGCAGGAAATTAGCAATGAGTTGAGAATAGAAAGAAACGCTGTTTACCTAATATTTACATGTCTAAAAAAGAACTTAAGCCTAAAACTTATCTCAATGTTTTCAATCCAGTCCAGAATTCAATCCAGAAATAAAAAGAACTTTGCTCCAGACACATTTTCGGTCGGAGAGTCATTCACTACACTAAATAATTGATAGATTGCTAATACTAACACTTTACCATTATTATTACTATTACACTTGTTCACAATTTAATCGTTTTCCTAGCTTTTTAACGTGCTCCGAGCACTTTTCGTTTAATATTTTGCCGGTAAAACAACAGATAACGAAAACTACAAAAGAAAAAAAACAAAACAAATGAGTTGTGGTGTAGCGTACATTTAGTTTTTTTAATTTCGTCAATTCAAGACAGGCAAAGATCAGAGACCATACAGCCTAATCTTCAGTATGGAAACATTTTCGTTACACAACTTGTGAATCGATTAGTCACTCGAATTATAATATAAAAAAAAAAACTGAGTCTCTGGTAATTTATGTCCTGAATATCCTATTGCACCGTTATGAGATAGTCAGAGTAGCAACATCTCGTGCAGTTAATTTTGACTTTCGGTTCTGAATAATACCAAAATCTCAAAATAAGAAAAAACAAACATTTTATTTAAATTATATTAAAAAATATTTTAATATTAATAATTATTAAAACAATATTTTAAAACGTATGTAATATTTTTTCTATGCGTGCAATGCGTAAAAAAGATAAAATGAAAATTCGTAAAATGAAACGTGAATGGCGCGCTTTAAACCGCTAAATGCCAAACTTCTCATACATGTCAAAGAAGTGTCAAAGAGTCAAAGTTATTGTTGTCTTCGTTATCAGCAAAATTTTAAAATATGCAAACAAAAAAAAATATATGCATAATATTACTGGAAACTCTTAGAAAACCAGGTCGGAGGGTCATAAACTACACACAACGCAACTAATCTTCAAAGTTCAAACAACAAAAAGTCAAAGAATTGATTTTGTTGCCCATTGAAGGGGGTGGGAGTACATGCGACTGGTCAACTGGGTAAGTCCTTGTTATTTGCCACCTTTTCTATTTGATTAAAACGAGTCCAGGTTCAATTCCTGCATAATTATCATGGTTGACTAACAAACTTCTGGTACCCGTCATATGTAGTTAGAGATACACAGCTTTTGTGAACATTTTGCTTAGTTATATGACTAAATTATTCATAATTAATTTCTTTTTATTTCCTATTATAATAGCTAAATTCTTCAATAAACTTGAAGTTGCATATATCGTTTAGTTGTCGATATTACCTATACTGTAAGATAACCTACTTTAACTTTACTATTTAACAAAATCCAAGAAAATACCTATACATCAGCTAAGTCAAAAGCCGACCAAGAATCGCAAATAATGCAAAGGTGTCCATATTTTAAGCTTATTTCTTTCTTTTTATATTTTCAGTGTATTTATTTTACTTTGTTGGATTGTTGTAGATGTTGGTGCAGCTGCTACAAGAAATAGTTGTTCTGGTAGATCCCACTAACTTGTCAGGACATCCTGCTAACCGGAAATGATACAGCTCATTGTTAGTTTTTTCTTCTATTTGTTAATTTAACAAAAAACTTACAAATGTAAGATTTTAAATACCTACTTATGATGTTCATTTTCAGATTCAAAGGAAATAAGTATAACAACAGAAAATACATCTCAAACAAGACATTAACCCGATGCGATGCCCAGTTTTGTTAGCCAAGTGGACGTGGAAGTTATACAACCATCACTTATAAAATAGGCTGATTGGAAACCATCAAAAATAAAGTTAATAAAACATCCTGCCCTGTGTAAGTATTTCGCAGTAGGCACCTAGTAATAATATTAACATTTATGTAAGCTTCCTTACCTTTTTTTTCCATAAAGAACTTGATAGGTATTAAAAAGTAATTTTACTCAATCATGAGAGAGAGGGGGAGAGAGGTATGTATGTATATGGTATGAGTATGGGGACCTGGGGCATGGAAGGAAACTCTTAGTTTAATCTTCTTAAGTCGCTTTATTATGGATTTGAATTGCTCAACTCAGTTTTGAAAATACATCTTCACTTCATTGTGTCTTGTTTCGAAGTGTTATTATAGGGTCAACGAGAGAATGCGTTCCTGACACATGTGACTAGTGATGTAACCTTACGTAACTGATATTTTTTTATTACCTACTAGAAATTAATATCACAATGAGGTTCGTTATTCTCGTTTGCAATTTTTACCCGACTGCGCCAAATCAGAAGGAGAGTTATGTTTTTCGAGAGTAGGTATGTAATTAATTATTAATGTACAATATTTTGGCACGTTTCTAGCAACTTCTCACAGTTCTAGCAAAAAAAAACTAATTTCGAAAATAACTGTACGCATTAAAAATAATAATACATTTCGGGCTTTCGGAAGAAAACGTGGAGCGTTTTGTCCAAAAAGAGGAAAGATTACCTATACATATTTATAAACGCTCCACGATTTCTTTCGAATGTCCAAAATATCCTTATTATTTTTTAATTATTAGTGCGTGCTAAAAGTGCGTTTTTTATTTTTTTTACTATTATTTTGATAGACATAACCGTTAATCGTTACTTTTCGTTAATTTCGACCGCTATTTTTGTCACATCACTAAAAAAATTAATGGCTGCTAAAACCTTGTAGCAGCGCAGTATATTTTCTTGATAATTATTGTTTTCTTAACTTTGATTTTAATTTGAAGTGCAAATTTATGTGATTGTTTATAATTTGACACAATAGTGTAGTTTTTATAGCTTTTTACTTGTTAATTGGGCGAATAGACAAAAACATTTTTTTTATCGTAAATTGAGAGCCGCCTCAAAGTTATATCGGCAAGTCAATCACCACCTGTCAGGAACGCATTCTCTCGTTGACCCTATAATAACACCATATTCGAAAAAAGCAAACCTCTCTCTCTCTCTCTCTCTCTCTCTCTACTATCTCTTTCTCTCATCTTCGTTCAGGAAAACTCTCATACTCTCATTTGTTCTGAAACCCACTCATCCTACATGTATGTTACTCAATCATTAAGTAGTAAAACACCTAAACTTTGATATTTATTTCCAGGTAAATCAAAAGAACAAAGACCATTTGATAAATTGGCTGAGGGACATTAGAAATATGTAGTTCAATTTCAAAAACCAGAGAATCAGTAACAAATGATGGAGATGGAAATGCAGTATAAATTACACTGCGTTACACGATTTTGGTACCCACGTAAGTGTTAGCTGGAATGAATAGCTAAGGAGTCACAGATTAAATGTTCCAAACATATGTGGTATCTATCACGTCTAGTTTTCGAGGTACATGCCAAATTATTTTTTCTATTACTCTCACTTTAGGCGTAAACGAAATAGTTACCATTTTTGATTGTACTTTTTTATTATTTTGTTTTGTTTAGTAGTCATTTTTATTCGATAACGTCGATATATTCGTACATATTTCTTTGGAAATCCATTATGAATACTGGACTAAGTGGTCGTCGCAACTGCTTAAATGCACCAAATAAGATTTGTTATGTTTGCGGACAGTATAATATATTGTGAAGTTATAGCTATTTTGCCCGGATTACAGGGTGGATTTACTAAATACTGTTGTTTTCTTTGTATGTGGGACAGCAGAGCCACAGAAAAGTACTATACTACAAGAGTATGGCCAGAAAGATCAGAGTTTGTTTGTGGAAAATCTAATGTGAAACATATACCATTGATAGATCCTAAAAATGTCATTTTACCACCACTCCACATAAAACTTGGTTTGATGAAAATTTTTGTGAACGCTATGAATAAAGAGGGAGATGGCTTTTTATATTTAAAAACAGTATTTTCAAAGTTAAGTGATGCAAAACTCAAAGAAGGAATATTTGTAGGACCACTAAAACGCACATTGATGAAAAACCAAATTTTGAGAAAAAGCTTACTGAAAAGGAACTTGATGCCTGGTTATCGCTGAAAGCAGTTATTAAAGGGTTTTTAGGGAACCACAGGGCCGAAAATGCGAAAAAGCTAGTTGACGACATGTTAGAAGCATATAAAAAGTTGGGTTGCAGAATTTCGTTAAAAATTCACTTCCCTCATTCTCATTTTTCTTTTTTCCCATCTAATCTTGGTGCAGTCAGTGATGAGCAAGGTGAGAGGTTCCACCAGGATGTAAAGAAGCTTGAAGAATGATTTCAAGGGCGTTAGGAAACAACTATGCTAGGCGATTACTGCTGGCGTTTAAAACGAGAAGATCATTCAAAGCACAAAAAAAACAGTCAAAGTTTTGCGCGCAAAACTTTTTATAATGTTTTTTTTTGTTTTTTTTTAACCTTAATGATAAAATTAAACTTGGTTATTGTGAAAAAATCTGGTTGATTTAACTAATTTTCTTTAAAATATGCATTTAAATTTTTAGTAGAATTTGGCACAGTCTTATGGAAAAAAAATGAGACGTGATGAATGGAAATTTTGTATGTATTTTTAATAAACTATAAGTATTCATAAGAAAACATGACATTTCAAAGCGGGTACTCATTTTTTTTTTTCATTTGTAACGCAGTGTTATTATTAAAAAAATGAGTTTCTTAAAATGTGAATTAGGATATAAAAATAAGTTTGTAATATAAAATAATCCTTATGAATATGTGTTTAAATACTTTTTATCATTGAAATGTTATCAACACCAAATATCAGCACATCCACAAAGGTTTTTTAAGACATAACTACTGAAATGTCAATTTTAAAATAAAGATACATTTAGTTTTATTAATAACTGTTAATTACAAAGAAGATGTATGTAGTGATAAGAATTGAGAAAGGGATGCTTATGAGGTGGAAGGTGGCCATAGGAACTCCGTAATTAAATGACGCAACCCTATCGAGTTTGGGCTCGTTTAATTTGTCTTGACGAGTACTTTCATGCTTGATGGTACCCAAGGTCTGACGATGGAGGTGGAAGGTGGCCATAGGAACTCCGTAATTAAACTTCGCAACCATATGAAGTTTGGGCTCCTTTGATTCGTCTTTCGACCAAAGAAAAGAAGGATTACTTACAAAAAGACGTGAGATCCCACGAATACGAATATTACCGCAACTTGGTGTCAGTATTTAACATTTGTTATAATATTTTAAACTACACCAAAGATTGAAAATATTCAAATAGATTAGATATTTATTTAATGTCGGCAATAAACAGCCATACTACAAACACTTTTTCGGTGTTCTCTGGAAAAATAGCATGTAATTTATGCAAAAAAAAAAACTTATTTTGTATTTTAAGTTTGTCCTAATTTATTTACCTCGATTAATTCGAATGATTATTCAATTCACAAGTTGTGTAACGAAACGTTTACATACTGAAGACTAGGATGTATGGTCTCTGATCTTTGCCCGCCTTGAATGGACGATTTAAAAAAAAAGGGAAAGACTGTCATTTGTTTTCTTGTTGACTTGCTTGATTGTGTGCTTGTTTTATTTACCGGTAAAAGTACGTATGTGCTGCCTAAAAATTTAATTAATTAAGTAGGAACATGAAAGTTTCAGTTTTTTGTTACTTAAGGTTTTACTTTAAAACTATTTGTGATTACAATTTATTTTCTTCATCCTTTACCCAGTTAATCTGTTACTGATTATCGCCTTGCCGCTAACCTAACCTATACGCCATTATTAAATTGTTTTTCCAAAGGCAACGGAGCAAATTGTAGTAAAGGATTTGTGCCTTTTAAATAAAATACATTGTGTAAGAGTAAAATTGTGAACAAGTGTAGTGAAGTGCTATCAATAAATAGGTACTTATAATCTATCTGTTTAAAGTGTTAGTGAAAATGGTGGCTTTGGATCAAAGTTTTGTGTATTACTATCTATCTGGCTGGATTTGTCTGGTTTACTATAAAAAATAGGATTCTAATTGTGTAAGGTACGTTCTATTTCCATGTAATGGTAGCTAAATAGCAGCGTGTCTATTCTCAGTGCCAGGCCCGCCGCTGAAGGTTTTGTCGCCCGCGTGCAATACCAATTATGCCGCCCCCCCTGATATATGAGTTTTGTCAAAAAGAAAAGGAATTTTGTTTTGATTTGCATTCGGGCTATCGCACACTCCTCAATATAATGACACGAGAGGAATTTCTGTATTAAAATGGCACACTATGATGCGCGAGAGGCGTTCTTGTATTAGGGCACATCAAACTACGACGCCGTTAAGTGTTCTTGTATTAGAACTCGCCATGTTACGATACAGGAGGTTGTTACCCGCATGACAGAAAAATCATAAGTATGACGGCAATGAGTTTTTAAATATTTTCCGCCCCGAATTCACGCAATTTGCCGCCCCCCTGGACGTGCCGCCCGCGTGCGGTGCACGCGCTGCACGCCCGCTTACGGCGGGCCTGCTCAGTGCTTATTTTCGAGTAAGGGTTTATTTTTTGACCAATAATAATTTGGAAATCCATAAATAGTGTCTGTAACGATATGTGTTGTTAAATAGTAGGTAGTTTATTTTTGTGCGTTCGTAAGTTTTAGTTGAAAAAGAAAAACACAAAATAAAAGTCTATCATCAAAACTTAGCTTAGAAGTTTGTTTATGCAAATCAAATGTGTTCCTGAGTCAAGGTAGCTAAGTATTTAGGATATTTTTTAATTAGCTGTGTTGAACCTATCCTTTCGTGTCGAACCCAGCGTTTATTTCAATGTTTTATTGTTCTTTTAGTGAAAATTTAGGCAAATACTAATCAAATTAAATTATTGTTTTAAATGTACCAATGCCATCTAGTGTTTTTCTCTGGAAGCCTTTAGATTGGTTGCTTGTTTTTATTCTCCTCTTCGAAACCATTGAGAGAACCAGTCATGACCTAGATAGGTACCAAAATCTAGGCGTCTAGTGCCATCTGGTAGACAGTAGTGGCCGCTGATACTTAAACAGGGTGTTTATTTACGAAATAAATTAATATTTTTGTTTTCAATCTAAAAAAACTAGCGTGTTATTTTAAAAAAAATATTCAAAACGTGCTCAGTGAGCCCATATGTACCTCCAGTATTAATATTTGCATCTAATTACCAAACACCTTATATATTATGAACTTTAACAACTCTCATAAGGAAACGAATGAAAGTGTACTCATCTTAAATACACTGCACCACAATTTATCGTGCCAATAATTAAACGACTAAATCATGCTTTATCTTCAAATTACAATACATTTCGTAATTTTTTATACATCTATCAAGGCATTTTTTTTAAACGTGTACCTACTGTTTTTCACATATCCGCTACTATAAAAACTGTGATAGAAAAATATCTATTAAAGTTAGAGCTTTGAAAGTCTTAACACTGGGTACCTGAATGTTTAACCTTATTTTTAACAAAGAAAATATCAATAAATTCATTTTAAATTAAAAAAATATTGTAAATCGAAGTAAACGGATGAAAATTTTTTCGGTAGACACCAACAATTTTGAAAAGTAAACGTCTTTAGATTGTGTAATACTCCAGTTATTTTAATGTAATGGTCTAAGTCTCAATTTTCATGTTTAACCTATTTTCACGTAAGTAAAGCTATAAATACTTTAAAAACGAGTTTTTATAATTCTGCTCCTTTTTTTCCCCTATACGATACCACAATGAAATGCGTTATAATTCCCAAATTCGAAAGATAACTACCAAATTATTTGAAAAGGACAACTATTTCTGAGCAGTTTCTACCCTAAAACTGTGTGAAATCGGTCAGTTCGCGTCGAAAATTGCAGCGGAAAGTTCGTGTTCAAAGTGTCTCACCTTTTTTTTCCCAACTATCTCAGGTTAGTACTCCAAATATTTAATACTTTTAATAGAGTCATGAATAGGTATCTGATATTACTAAAATTGAAATTTAATCAAAATTTTTAATTATCTAAGCTGTTCTTTGTACGATTTGTTGTAATTGAGAAATAAAAATTTTTTAGGCAGAGAAAATTTCGTTACCGTTCCTTTCTTTCTTCTTTTTTTTTTTTTTTTATTTTTTTTTCTTCTTTTCTGTTACTCTGTTGGTAGTAACGTATGTAGAGAAAGCAAAAAGTAACGGAATGGAAACGTAAAGCTACGATCACAATCACGAAATTTAAACTTCTAAGTAAAAAAAAAACTGGTTTGATTATTATAGTTTTATATTTTTTAGATCATGGCGCCTGTAACACCAGCTGTAGCATCAACAAAAAAGATATCGGGAAAAAATTAAACAAGACCCAGTGAAATATGCGACTAGCAAAAAAAAAAAATTATACTCTGATCCTTCATCCGAGTCACAAATTGACAAGTGCAACTGTCAATTATACCAAAAAGGGTGACCAGCTACAATAGTGATGTTCGGAAATCGATAGATTTAGATGTTTAGTCGAGCCTAATTTTATTAGGTATCTATTAAAAATATATAGTAAGTATGCAATAGATTTTAATTTAATAATAAGATTGGAGGAATATAATAGCATACTTATTAAAATTGCTCACTACAAAATTATTACAAAAGATGGAAAATGTATTAAGAGATTTAGGGAAATTAAAATAATACATTACATGTTCTTTTATACATTTTTATCGCCGTAGTCGTAGTATGTATGTATGTTCCACCGTAACTTCTAAAATACTTA
Organism: Anarsia innoxiella; assembly: GCA_947563765.1. Taxonomy (NCBI): domain Eukaryota; kingdom Metazoa; phylum Arthropoda; class Insecta; order Lepidoptera; family Gelechiidae; genus Anarsia; species Anarsia innoxiella. The sequence goes on from OX387413.1 coordinate 2,618,659, forward strand.
ACCAATTTTGATGAATGAGGTGTCAAAAGATTCGTAATAATACGGCGGGTGACATAGAAATATAGATTTGTAATAAATTTAATACTTTGCCCACTAGTGGGCAAGAAGTCACGGTGAAAAAAATAAAAGTTTGAAAATGGTGTTGTGTGGGGTATCAAATACAAGAGCTCAGTAAGAACATTTCAAAAATATATCGTCAGTGGAAAGGATAAAATGCTAAACCGCCAAAATGGCATTTGTGGGAAATCGAGTAAAAATTTTTTTTTTTACGAAAAAGATTAAAAAAAATAGATTTAATTTTATTTAATCTCTTATCCATTCAACGGAAAATACTAATCTTCTTGATTTTATCAAATCGTAATAATGGAAACTTTGCTAAACATTACCATATCCCAGTAAAAAGCTGCAGGAAAAAAATTCTGTTCTGTTTAATTATCATAAATTATTTTCATTTATTTGAACGCAATTTGATATTCAATAAAGAAAAATATACAATCTCGACTAACTTAATAGTGAAAACTCGATTCACCTACATCACTATTTATTAACACGTTCAGCGCGTTACGGGAAGTATTTGGCCGTATTTGAGTTTCGGCCTGTGCGGCAGCTAATTGTCCTTGTCTTACCCCTGGTGCGGCGGTGAATAAACTATATTCCCATACACGAATAAAAGAGATAACTATATTCCTGACATTCTTGCTTCATATATAATTCGTTTTTCATTAAAAAATGTACGGGAAGTATTTTTGCGTAACGCACAGAAAAGAAATCATTTTCATCTGACGCGGTCCGGGAACTATTTAGCCGTATTTCCAACCCCGTACCGCACAGACGTGCGCCCGCGCGTCGCTTCAGTGTGCACTAGTGCGGTGCGGTGCGAAGTTCACACGTCTCCACGCATCTTTTTGCCGTCACGCGTGAAATTCTAAATGAAAAATGAAATGTATAGTAAATTATGGATTTATCCTGTAGTTATCGTAACAAGTTTAAAATTATCAAATTATTTAAAAGTTTTTACATAAAGAAGTAAAGTTTACTCGGGACGCGTGTTGGACATGAAAAAGTTGATTGACCCATTAAGTATTCATAACAATAGTTAAGTTCATTATCTTGTGATTTATTCAAAAAATCATACTCAATTCATAATCAAAATAAAAATAAAAATTGTGTTGTAATTGTAATAAAAGTTGTAATAAAATTATCAGGTCTTTGTATTTACGAGTGTACTACATCACTAGCGTAATATCTATTCTATGCGGCAGGGGAAGTAATTTCCGGTAAAATCACTGATTTTGAAAACTGCCTATAACTTTTAAAATATCGCACTGAACCCCGGGCGACGCCAGCTGTATATGCACAAGGGTTTACACAATCAATTTGTTCAAAAATTTTGCCCTGGTGATGAGTCTCTATGTCTCCAGAGACCTTTGAAGTCAGGACCTGATACGGGAAAATAATGGTCGCAACGCACAGCTGACATTCTTGCTACGGGAAATAAATGACCCGTATAGCACCAGAGGCAAGTTTTAAGTTTCGCGTTGCCGCGCTGAAGGTGTTAAGGACAAAAAACTCGCAACACCGTAATTGTCAGTTGAGTGACTCGGTTTAAGGATCATAGTATAGATAGGATTCGGACTTGCTATTTTCTTAAGTGTAACATTTAATTATGTTAAATGAATTTATAATTTAGAAACTCCCTCCTTAAAGTTAAGTCTTACTTACTTTCAATAAAAAATAATCATTAAAAAAAATGGTTTTTCATTGATTTCTAATTTGAAGATTATTTCTATAATCTTAGTGCTTATTGTTACTCTTGTGTGCAATGCCTTAGAATTCCGTTACTTTTCTTTTGGTTTAAGACGCTAGAAAAATGATACTTATTATATTATTTTCTAAATTATAAATAATGTAATCCTTTCATATTCATTGGGAAACTGTTAAATAATATTTTTTATATTTATAGAAGAAAAAATAAACCATTTTTATCTCATATTAATAAAATGGCAAAGAAAAATGTATTACGTTTTTAGCCAGCTGGTAACGGAATTATAATAAAAAAATTGTAATTTAAAATTAGGCTTATATTTTACAACAATAATTATGAGTTTTTGAAGCAATAGTTTGGATTCACTGAAATACACCTTTTTATATTCATTTTTCCTATTTTTTTTATAGTTATTAACAAATTTGTGTGGTAACGGAAAGAAGGAGTTAAGGTTTATTGTCTTCCTTGGTTTTAATTATTTATTATAGTTTTAATATAACCAGTCATCTGTGGACTGTCAAAATTTGCAAAATGGCGGATTTGGCGCATCTGTGGCGGAAAATTGCAACAAATTTGCAAATGCAAATTTTTTAATTTTCATAGTAAGCAAAAAAAAAACTGTCAAGTGTCCTGTCATGGGACTTCAACAGATAGGGCATATTTGACAGTAAGCTGTCAAGTCCTGTGGTGGGACGCTCAACAGAAAAGTTAAGCAATTGGTTTATAGTTCATGTAAAATATGTAAAGAGGGCGCGTAATACTTCCGGTGTGGCGAGATTAGTATTGAAGTAACTTTTAAAAGTACGTCAACGAAGCGTTAGTTTCAAGTATTTTGTTATAGACGGCGCCACTTGCTTCCTGAAAAAAAAACTTGGCGGGGGTTGAAAAACTTTAGCGGCACTCGGAACTATTTCGTGGTCGGATAATATTTAAGTTATATTTATTGTTTAGGTTCATTGCTAGGTCATATTGCTTTCCTTAGTTAGATTTTAATATCCTTGTAACGTTTGGTTTATAATAATAATAGTTCTTAACCGGTATCTGCGTTTCTTTTATAGGTTGCCTGGAAGATATTGCTACCTAGCAATAAGGCCGCCTGTTGCTTCTTATATTCTTGTTTGTATCTGTACCTTATATCTTTTGTGCAATAAAGAATATTTGTATTGTATTGTATTGTAAGGAAATTACTTGACTTGGTCACATAAAATAAGCTATTTTATAGAAATTAGTGAATATTTTGCCAAGTTTTATATATCCTGTATATGGGTAGTTGAACCATAGAGATTGTCTAGAATATACACAATCTATAAAATTTCAATTTTGATTAAAATGTTCATTTTAAAAACATGGTACACGTTTGAAAAAAATGCCCATCAATCTCCCTGTTTTTCGTTTCTTTGCTAATGTCAATCTGACACTTGTTCCCTTTCCCGCGCTTTACCATGCGTTTCGTTTCAATTAGAAAAATATTGAGAAAAGCGTTTAGTTTCATTTTAACATAAAAATATAATATTATTATATATATTTAATAATTATCTATATTTAATAATTTGTAAATTACAAGCATACATTTTTGCATATTAAATCTCATTTAATTATTTATTATACCACAATCGTAACAAAAACAACACTATAATTATGAGCAATGTATACTGGATTTAGTCGGGGTTGACTTGCAAACATTTTTATAGATAACTTGAACTTTGATCTTGAAGTTGAAATTAAATAGTGAACTTAAACAATCTTCATTGTTATTAAAGTGAATTAATTGAAAGAAAATGAGTGAGGAGGAAACAATTTCAAGCCCGCAACAGCTAAGGGATGCTATGACAAAAAGCGGAATTCAGTATAGTTCCAGATAAATCTAATAAAAAGTACATTAAGATACGATACTATCAATAAATTGAGAGAAAATAATGAAGGAAGATGAATAATAGCCTAAGACCCGGCCGCTAAAAACCATACCCATCGCGTTTTTGCTTGAAACCAAATTATTCCACTTATTTATGATTAGGAGAATGCATATCAACTAGGTTGCCTATCAAAATGTGGCCGCAAGCATTTTAAAAAAGTTATTAAAAATTCATATTGGGTAAGAAATTTCACCTACTTATATTTTCAATAAAATGTTATCCACCTTACGGCAATATCCTTAAGAACTTTGAAAAATCATGGTTGCCGCTGCTGAGCTGGCCGCACCTCTTCGCAGCCAGGTTTCAAGAGGTACGATTCTGTTGCATTTTTACACCCATAACGTACCTTTATAAGTTATATATGCTAAGTCTGAGAGCCGTAATAATTCCACCCACTTCGAACATGTGGTGCAAGAGCTGCGTAGCGAGATCAATGACCGCGACCAGGCAGCACTTTTGAACGACGTGCAGATCTCCGGCATTCCTGAATCACCGAACGAATCCATTGTTCATATTACCACCAATGTGGCAATGAAATTCGGTGTCACCCTCGCCGATCAGGACATCGTAAGTGCGCATCGCGTTGGTGCTGCTTCCCGTAAGCCCAATATCTCCACTACGGGCGAGGCTCACAATGAAGTCTCTTCGAAACCCCGGATGATCGTGGTACGCCTCGCAAGGCGTTCTCTACGCGATGAGCTACTCAAGCAGGCCCGCATCCGCCGCGGAGCTACCACTGAGGGATTAGATCTACCGCCGCACACACCACGAAAATTGTATCTCAACGAAAGGCTAACCAAAACAAACAGAATCTTATTTGCGAAAACATTGGAAGCCTCAAAGAACTGTCTACCTCAGCCTTGGAGATTCGTGTGGACCAACGAGGGTCGTATACTGGTCAGACGCACAGCGTCATCACCAATATATCAAGTGAGAACCGAAAATGACATTTCTCGCCTTCTCGACGCGTCGCCGGATCCTAGTGCAAAAAATTAAATTGCCCGAATTTGTTTCTTAAAAATAAAATGGTGCTTAGCTATACTCTCGGTAATTCATTGGTACTCATGTCAGATTTTTTCTTATTTATGTCATTTTTAAATCATGTGCTCTACAGCTAAATTTCGTGTACTCTGGCAAAAAATCTAGTATATAGTTATTTAGATAAGTGTTTGGCAACTAATTTATTACAGTCCATTTTTTTTACTTTACTAACAAATATATATTATTTAATCAATACTCATTGTAATGCCATAAACAGGGGTTTATTTATCTCAATCATATGCATACACCTTAACCATATAGATGTTCTATTAATCACAAATACCTACGATAATGGTTAATAACAAACTTTTGAATATTTGTTTATTTAACGCAGGATCACTTGGTACAAAGCACGATGAACTCTTGGTGGCAGTAGCCAACCGGTCGCCAGATATTCTCGCGATTAACGAAACGTGGTTGATCCCAGGCCAGGAAAACCGTGCGCCCGTTATACCCGGTTACACTCTACGACACAAGCCCCGTCCGGTTGACGGCGGCCGAGCGCGCGGCGGTGGTGTAGGTTTCTACATTAAGAAGGGCCTACCTATTCGAGTGCGCCAGCATCCTATTCCCACTACACACGTTGATCAAATGTGGCTATCGTTCCGTGTATGCTCAATTCGTCTGCTGGTAGGTACGGCCTACCGTCCTCCGTGGCTCAACACAGGGACCTTTTTCGAGGCCTTAACCGACTCTCTCTCCTTTTTTAATAACTTCGACCGAGTAGTCCTCCTAGGCGACTTCAACATAGACTTACATGATAAGGCTACAAATAAGTATAAACAGCTGGTCGACTTTCTGTCTAATTTTAATCTATCGAACCACGTAAACAAATCCACGCATTTCACATCACATAGTGAGTCTCTCATAGATTTAGTATGTACCGACACTACCGTTCAGGACGTGTCGGTGGATTACATAAGGGAACTTGGATCGCATGCCATTATTACCGCTAGATTCAAAATTAAACGTAACAAAATACCACTAAAAACATTATCCTACAGAAAAATCAAGGACATAGACATAAAAAGCTTCGACCGCGACTTAGCCCACTTAAACCTACATGCAATCATGTCTCTAGATAACATTGATATCATTGTTAACATTTTTACTACCGGGCTTCTAAACCTCTTTAATCAACACGCTCCAATGATAACCACGACATTCCGCGACCGACAAACGCCCTGGATCACTAGTAATCTCCGCTTCCAGATGCAATTGCGCGATGATGCCGGTGTGCGTTACAGGACTTCGAACTCGGATGACCATAAAAAATACTATAAAGAACTCAAGAGAGGAGTCGAGATTTGCTTGTCAGCTGAGAAAACAGCATATTTCGAATACCATATCAATAAGAACATCAATAGCCCTAAAACACTTTGGCATAATCTTAAAACCACAGCTCTGGCTGACCATAAACAGTTTAGTGAATTACCGCAACATCTCCTCCAACCAGATACAATTAACGCACATTTTCTAAACGTACCCGGCAGTAATTCAGTACCACTTTCCGTACTTTGCTCATTCGACCGTAGTACTTCCCAATCCTCGTTTAAATTTCAACAGGTTTCCGAAACTGAGGTAGGTAAACTAATTCTAAATATAAAATCGAATGCTCAAGGCATAGATAATATCAGCAGAGATATGCTCATTTTAACCCTACCTCATACTCTACCCCTAATCACCAAAATTGTTAATACATCTATACTTTCGTCCACTTTCCCGGTTGCTTGGAAGACGTCCCTTATTTGTCCCTTACCTAAAGTTGACAACCCTAATGACTACAAAGACTTACGCCCAATAAGCTTATTGCCGTATATTTCAAAAATACTCGAACGCGTAATCTACGACCAGCTCATAAGATTCTGCGAATTGAATAAAATTATCCCTGATCTGCAATCGGGATTTAGGAAAGGCCGTAGCACTGCCACGGCGCTCCTTGATGTCGTCGACAATATCATGTATGAGCGCGACAAAGGAAGAGCTTCCATTCTTGTACTGCTTGATTATTCTCGTGCATTCGATTCCATCAACATACCATTGCTGCTGGCCAAATTGTCGTATTACGGTTGTGACCGTTCCGTTATCAAATGGTTTGATTCATATCTTACCAATCGCTTCCAAAGAGTTCATGTTCGCAATCCAGATGGCTCTTTCTTATCATCACATGATAGCCCTGTACTCAGAGGTGTGCCGCAAGGCTCTATACTCGGCCCCCTGCTCTTTATTATCTATACGTCAGATCTCATAAATAATATTTCCCACTGTAAGTTCCACCTGTACGCTGACGATCTCCAACTCTATATCTCTATTGACCAGCCCAATTTTGAAGCAAGGATTAACGAGGAACTTAACGAGGACTTGGCTCGTGTGGCAAAATGGTCAAATGATAACTGCTTGGTCTTAAATCCGGACAAAACAAAGTACTTAATTCTCGGTTCTGACCATCAAATCAGGAAAACGATAGCCAGCAAGTTTACTGGGCGTCAACATCGAGCGCGTGGATGAGGCCCGCAATTTGGGAGTATTGATGGATGGCCGGCTTACTTTTGAAAGTCATGTGCTTGCAGTTGTTAAAACCTGCTTTTACCGACTGAAAGTTCTATACCGCATCAGAGATTTCATAAGCACTGACTTACGTATTTCTTTATGCGATGCCTTGGTGTTGTCGAGATTAAACTATTGCATTACAGTTAATGGCTCATGTCTACTAGCGAGATCTCAGCAACTGGTACAACGTGTGCAAAACGCCTGCGCTAGATTTTGTTTTAAAATACCCCCGCGCACACATGTCACTCCTTATTTAAAGTCTGCCAGACTTTTAACAATGCGAGATCGTCAAAAACTTTACTTCGCAACCATGCTATTTGGAGTGATAAAAGACCGGACCCCTGAATATCTGATCAATAAACTAGCTTGGCGCTCACGGACTGCTGCTTATCCTAGAAGGTGCGCTCCCCTTCTCTCATTCCCGTTCAATAAAACAGTAGCTTACAGACGCAGCTTTAGCTATCACGCTGCAAAAATATGGAATAATATTCCTCCCCCTTTGCGAGACCTACCATCTAAACAATCATTCAAAAAAGCATACAAAAAAATCCTTCTGCACAACTTTATGAATTTAACAGCTGACTCTGTCATCGTTACTAAAAACTAACTTATATATCCGTCCGAAACAACCTGTCACATGCTAGCCTGGTTAACTTATATATATCTTACCCACTAACTAATCTATACTTAACTACTAACATACATCTGACCTAACAACAAAATTATGTATAAACAAAACTAACCATACTAATTTATATAACTCTTACCAATAACTCTTCTTTTATTTATTTGCAAAATAGAATTATTATTTTTTACTGCTCTTTCTGACCAATTGTGTTCACATCGAGCGGCGCACTTGAGGCTCTGACAGAATCATCAGCGCTGTGGCTTGCCCAAGGCTTGTTGCAGCATTACGCTGAGTCAGAACCTCTTCGCTGTCACAGTACACGATATGAAGCAATCACAGATCACAATTTTGTAACTATGTTCACCTTATTTTATCATTAAGTGTGCTTGTAATCAATTGAATTTAATGTTAACTGTTATTTATGTACTGTGCAGTGAATAAATGATTTATCTATCTATCTATCTATCTATATATCAAATTAAAGCTATTTCTTTTCTATTTATTGTGATATAGCCTTATGAAATCTGGCCGCAAATAAGGGTTACCGGCTGTAAAATTCTGTAAATATATTTTATCGCTAGACGATATTGCTGAAATCAATGGCCAACTTGCCATAAAGTGACATCACAAAAATTGCATGTACCGTAAATATGACTCTACAGTCATGTGACGCATATCGTTTGGAAGCTTTTCAAATGGCGAGTGTTACATCCCTATGCGACATTTCCCAAATTGACGGCCAACTTACTGCAAATTCAAGTCATATTTGGGCATTTTTCAAAAAAAGTGTACCTTCCATTTTCGGGCTGTCCCTCGTGTTTGAGGTGAAATTGTTCGAAAAGTTCATATGTAGCTGATTATTTTTTATAAATGAAAAGTATCCGATATAGTTTAAACTTATACTTTTTACATAAAAATGTTGGTAATATTAAGTAATTATTTAAATAAATCGTGAATTTGTAACACAAGGTGTCGGTTTTTGGCGTGTCCCCCGCCCACATTCATAATTTCTAAGACCTTTTTTTTAAACTTTTTGTACTAGGGTATCACCGGTTTTTACTATTCTTTAAAGATCTTTTAGTTGCCTAGCACCTCCAGTAATTTATATTTTAAATCTTTTGCTCATTTAGAAAAGAATGCTTTTTAAATAAAATCTCAAAATTTGATGCCACCCGGACATGTCGGGTTTGCGACGACGAAAACTACCTTTAGAAATTATTTAACGGTAATATTTTAGTTTTTAAAATGGCAACTTCATTCTTATTTCACTGGCTGCCATTTCAAAACATACTAGGTTCATACAATTTTTTGGAGAAAATCGAAGAGTTTTACTGGGTACCACCACCGTTCACTTTTCAAGTGTCCAGTTTGAGACAAAATATCTACGGATTGAGGGAACTGTGACATAAATTGTTTATTTCAAATGATGAATAATTTTATAATGTAACGATAATAACATTTGGTAATAAGCATAGGTTGATATCTTTTATTTTATATGATGTTAAATACAAAATGGGAAGAGAGCGTCACGTCAGTTTTGCGATATTTTTCCCCGTGACCTACTGGCCGACCAGTAAATCTCAAAACCGACGCTATAAAGCTAGGACTACATGAAGATGAGTGCAGAACGATCTCAGTATATAGAATCTCGCGATACATGAGAATCCAGTTAAATACAGTGCACTAAAATTAACAAAATTTAATATTATAAGGATTTGAGTAGTAATTAATTTTTTTAAATCCCTATTTTATGTCATTTATTTCTCTGATTTTTGCTTCGGTTTCATGTAAACCTACCTTTTGAAAAAAATACATGTCGGTTTTGCAACAGTCCCCCATTTTGCGACGAAGAAATTCTTAAATTTATCCTCTTTGTAATATGTGGGGTACAAATAATAAAGATTATATCAATAAAGTGATTTGAATGTTACAAATTACAAAAATCACTTTGATTATTATACTAATATTCAATATTATATTGTAAAAGTAAAAGTCACTATGGCATCAGCTGTGACACAACCGAACTTAAAATGAGTGTATTTCTTGTTTACTCCATTTTATGATATTGTATTTTTGTTTTTCAAAAAATATCTTTGATAAGCTTCATAGAACATTGGAATTATATTTACAAATTTATTTTAGATAGAGATCAGAACACTTTTAATATCGTCGCAAAACCGAATTTTTTTCTGACAATGACTTTTTATTTTAGTTGTTTCTAATTAATTAAACGTATTTCAGGCGTATAAAATATGATTTCAAAAACTTTAATATATCTACTACATATCTGTATACAAATATCCTCCAAAAATTCAAAAGTTATTCAAATGTTTCATTTCATGATTTTGTTCATGATTTCATGATCAAATGTTTCAAATTCAAAAGTTTTAAAAGACGTCGACAAGGCGACACAATTTCATCTGTTGCAAACTTCTCTTGTCAGGCCTGCGGTAAAACTTGTCGCTCTCGCATCGGATTATTCAGCCACCAAAAATACTGTAACAGGCTTGCACCATAAATCGTCTGCAATAGACGTAAGGCCTATATAAATAGGTAAATGGAATAATTTTGGTTTCCAGCAAAAACGCGATTGGGTACGGTTTTTAGCGGCCAGATCTCGTACTATAATGTTATATAATGTTATCGGATCGGATTCGTATCGGATGTAGAGCGTAACCGCTCTTATTTTTTTATTTTATAAGTTAAAGTACTTCAGCTACGTTATGATTTCATTTTTTATACATAGTATCTATTGTCAAGTGGTATTGTTCTTACTGCTGAGGTGAAAAGTTGTATGTGCAACACGAGGCCGAAGTTATTTACATTTCGTGACTTTTGAATTCCTCACCACGCTCAATACTCTACGATAGAATCACGAGCGTAGTGAGTCCGGGATTCAAATTGTCACTCTAAACAAATATCAACTTTGCCTAATTGTTTTACAAAGAGCATCCAACCTAATTGGTATTCAAAAAATTTTCGGTATCAATTACGTACGACGTAAGTTTCATCAATGGCCGCCTACTTTTGTTCCCCATACTAGCTTGAATAGGGCATGTTGAGTGTAATTAATACCGAAAATTTTACTATACCGGGCTCCATACAAATATGTTCGATTCAATTTATAATTATTTGGGTATTGTATACGTTTGCCAAGCTAAGATATTTTATTTTAGGTAATTATTTTTCTAAATAAACTCACGGCTATGAAGTGTTCGCATAATACTTTCTCCAACTGCTCATATCCACCTTTTACACACGTTGGTACATCATAACTTAACGCAGCCAGATATTTTTTCTGATGTTTGTGAAGAAATGTTATAATATTGTAGTCCGCTGTAAGAAGATATACAGTCATAGCGTGATAACGCAGCAGTCAAAATAGCTCAAGAATGTATGGGTGAAGCTACTTAAATTCACAGCAAGCTGGAAGTCACAGATATTGTTCGAATTGTAATAGGAAACAATAGCAAATATAATATTTTTGAAAATTTTTTGATGAAAACGTTAAAAGAATGTAAAAGATTTTAAAAATAATTACGAATAAAAAAAAATAATAGGTAGATACAAAACGTATTTGAAAACACCAATCAACGTGTGATGTCACTCCCGTTCTCCTGCTATGACAACTTAATTAAGGTTATGGTTGTAAAAGTGAATATATTTTTTTTTTTTTTACTAGTACATGAACCCTGTATTATGAGGGTATTGCAATTCAATATAATATAAGTATCTAATAATTATAACATTACAATTTAAATCAATAAAATAAACCATTAATATAATCAAAAAGAACGGCTTGTAGCAATACATCATTATTATAAAAGTAGTAGTAGTATAAGTAATATTTTAGAACTTAGAAAGTAATTTTATCAGAATTGATCAGTTAAAAAATCCGCAATTTTGTAGTAACATTTATCTAAAAGTATGTTTTTTATTTGTTTGTTAAAAGACTTATCTTATTATTTTATGGGAATATTGATTTCTGATTTTGATAAAAATAAAAATTGGGTTTATTAAAGCAGACTCTAGAAATTTACCGAGTGTTGATATGGTTGTAACTTTTTTGTCGAAAGTGCACAGAGTTTTCAAGTTATAGTGTTACAGCTATTATTAATGTTGTTATAGGATCAACGAGATAATGCGTTCCTGACACATGTGACTAGTGATGTAACCTTACGTAGGTAACTGATATTTTTTATTACCTACTTTAAAAAAGATTCTATATTAATACCTAATATAAAAAAACAATAAGCAACCTAAGAAATTAATATCACAATATGTTTCGTTGCTCTCGTTAGTAATTTTTACCCGACTGCGCCAAATCAGAAGAAGGGTTATGGTTTTCGAGAGTATGTAGGTATGTATAATATTTCGGCACGCTCTACACTACATAATAAGATTAGGTAACATATTTTCGGCCAGTTCCAGCAAAAAAAACAGATCTCGAAAATAACTGCACGCACTAAAACTTATAATACTTTTCGGGCTTTCGGAAGAAAACGTGGAGCATTTTGGCGAAAAAGAGAAAATATTATACATACTTATAAACGCTCCACGATTTAATTCATCAGAAGTGGTGTTTTAGCTTTTAGTTGAAATAAGACAGTGGGCGTGTAACGAACAAACTGGCTTTATTGTGTAGTTTGCAATCACTTTCTAAAATAACAAGGTGTACGTGATGTCTTCCAATATCTCTTCAAATCAATAATCAAACAGAATCCATCATACATGACAGCGACTTAAATATGCAAGCGCCAAACTGACAACCAGTCGGAAACATGCCAGTTCTTGCATTTTAGCAGTAAAGAGTTTGCAAATGGTTCCAAAATAGCCTTCATGAACGTAATCTCCGACATATAGTTAATCAGCAACTGGAGTTTCTATTATTAATGAATAGCAAAGCTTGGTTCAGTCCTGCCAGGCGGGCAGGCAGGCAGGCGGGCAGGCGGGCAGGTGGGCGGTGTCGGGCGGTCATGTTCAGTATACGCCCACAGTATTATTTTAACGAAACTCCTTGTTATGGACGAACATCAAGCGTCATAATCGCCTCTTCTGATGACTCGTCGTTTTATTATTATGTGTCTTCCGGTGCATACAGACCATGTAACATGTTATTTAACTTGTGTTATATAACGCGTCCACACTATATAACCTTGTTAGTTAACATTGCAACATAAAATAATACTGTACATATTAGAATAATAAGAATGTTATATAACAATGTTATATAACAATGTTATATAACAATGTTATATAACAATGTTATATAACAAATGTTAATGTTATATAACATTGTTATATTTTTATGTTGCAATGTTGAATAACAAGGTCATAGTGTGGACGTGTTATAAAACACAAGTTAAATAACATGTTACATGGTCTGTACGCACCTCCACGCGATCAAAGTTATATAACATTGTTGTACATATCAATAACATTGTTTTATAACATTCAGTGTCCACATTATGTAAAACATGTTATATAACAATGTTAAATAACATGTTATGTTACATGGTCTGTACGCACCTTTCCATACTAATATTATAAATGCGAAAGTAACTCTGTCTGTCTGTCTGTTACGCTTTCACGCCTAAAGTACTGACCTATTTCAATGAAATTTGGTAGAGAGGTTGTCTAGACCTTGAGAAAGGACATATGGGTCATTCCATGTAACGGGTGTTACATTTCGTACACTTTTACTTGGGAATTAATTAATGATGCAAAAAGAAAACATATAAGTTTTATGAGCGCAACACCCCCCTTTTAGGCTTATTTTTCAGCATCAGTATTAAAATGAACAGTCACAGACAGCAATAAAGAAATTTAAGGCAAAATATGTGCGTAACGGGCGTTACACGATTTGGCCTACGCTTTCGTACTTAACCGAAAAAAAAGCAAAAGTCTGCGAATTAATTAACTTTACGCTTGTAAAAAATATGTGACAGCGTAGCTTAATAAATTCTTAACATCATAACTCGTATTAAAAGAAAAAGATAAATATATTTTTTTATAGACATTTTAAACTGTAACGGGTGTTACATCTGAACGTAACGGGTGTTACACGTACGAAATTTGACCAATATTTGCAGCAATAAGAGTATTTATATAAAAGTAACAATGAAATAATCATGTCTGCTGCTTATTTTAGCAAGTTCATAGACCACTTATATTAAAAGCAAAATACAAACGTGTTTTTATGGAAATCTAAAACCGAGCGTACGAAATACGAGCATATGAAATTAGATCAATATTTGTATCAATAAAGGTATTTAATATCAAAATAACAAAGAAAGAATAATGTACACTGCTCATTTACATCAGTATTTTTGTAAAAATGCAGGATTAGGCAAAATGCAGATGACGTTTATAAAAAGGACGTCTGATATTTCAATCTGTGATCCTCTTTAGGAACACAAGTCTGTTCACTTCATCGAGATCTTTGGAACATCCCTTAGAACCTATTCTCTCTTTTCTTTTTACTTTCAGAGAGTATTTGCCCCTAAAATATAAAAATATTTCATTCAAATCAGCTCCATATAAAAATACTGTCAACTGTTGATGACAACAATTTTATTGATGTGAGACACCAAAAACGAGTCAGTATGAATCCCCAAATGTTTAAACCTTCAAAAACTTACAAAATAAGCGCAATTACGTTTTCATTAGTTCTTTTTATAACACATTATAGTTCGGTGGCACACGTTGCGTAACGGGTGTTACATACCATTATCTGCAAAAATTTCACATATATATTAGCCTACCTTCATAAAAATAGCAAATATCAGAAGTTATCAGTCATAGCCTTACTTTCTTAAATGGATTTTGGAATGTGTGCAATAATTTAGCCACCAAACAAGAAAATGTCCTTTTTTTGTAACGGGTGTTACAAGTAGGAGGCATAACTTAAATGTTAAATAAATGGAACTAATCATTGAACTTACTAAGTAATATTTGACACTTATCTTGCTGAAAACTTTTATTTTCGAATGGTGTGACGCGTAATGCCAATCGGGCTGTAGTTTTCTTTTTGCAGCTCTGCCAAATTTGATTAAAATTGAACAAGTATCAATCGTTCGTAGTAAGCGAAATTAGATATGTTATAAAATTATAAATTCAAAACTTATTGAAAAAATAATACTGATTCGTTAAAATATGGGGTTTTAAGATTACCCTAATACACATTTTAATTAAAAAACAGTAATTTTAAAAAATATGTTGTGGTAGCGTTTTTCATGGAATGACCCATAGGCTATATTTTGTCGCGAAAAAAGGATTAAGGGGGTGGTAATAAGGGATGAAAGTTAGTATGGGAGATCGTCATTATTCAAAGATAAAACCATGAAACTTTATATTTAGGCACTTAATACTAAATCCATACTATATAATAATATAAAATTCTGTCTGTCTGTCTGTTACTCTTTCACGCCTAAACGGCTGAACGGCTGAACGGATTTTGATGAAATTTGGTAGGTATGGTGATAGATGATAACCTAGAAATGGTCATAGGCTATAAATAATCACGCCATCGGTCTTAGGGGGTAGGCAGTAGGCACATAACTAAATTGAGTTAATGATTATTAGTCGTTTTTGTTGGGACTTTTGCTCATTCATGTCTAAACGGCTGAACGGATTTTGATGAAATTTAGTAAGGTAATAGATGGTAACGTAAAAACGGATATAAGATCAAAATGATCACGTCATCGTACTTAGGGGGTAGGAAGTAGGCAGAAAACTGAATTGAGTTAGTTATTTTTAATCGTTTGTTTTAAAAGTTTACCGTGAATGAGGTAAGCCTTAACGTCTGAACGGATTTTTATAAGACTTGGTTAATTTAAAGATAGGATCCTAGGTACGGACACAGGCTACTTTTTATGGCGGGAAAATACCTCATTCCCGCGGAAATCTAGCGTGATGGTGTCAAAAAGCGCATGACGCCATAGCTACTGAAACGATTTTGATGTTTTTTTTTTAACTGAGTGTTACTAAGACTTCAAGTTAGTATTTGATAATTTTCTAACTAAGAGGGTAGGCGTAAGGTAGGTAGGCGCCATAATTTAGGGAATTTTTGGTAAAATTTTGAGGCAACTGTCTTTATTTAACAGTTTTACTTGGATCGAAACTTAGCGACATTCCATCACACTACTTAACTTACCTATAGGGTAGGAAGGTACCAAATTCAGACTACTTTTTACTTCGGGAAAATATCTCATTCCCACTATCTACAACATTAAAACTCTGTCTAGAATCACATTACGCCAAAACTATTGATCTGATTTGTATAGGTACATCGGGGGTTGGCAGGTAGGTAGTTAGTAGTATTTTAAACCGATTTACGTTATTTACTTTTTATATTTACTAAGGAAACATTCGGAGCTATCCACTATGTGCTTAGATTTCTTTTGAACAAATTTTGATGTAAGTTGAGGACCGGAACACGATAGTGGGACATTGTTGCAGGGGGACTTACAGCCGGAAGAAAACAAAAAAACTTAAGTCGCGGGTAAAAGCTAGTTCACAATAAAAAGTAAACAGAATAACATTTGTAAGTACTAAATTGAAATAAAATAACGGCAAAAAAGTATCTAAACAAAATAAAATAATTACGAGCTCCAATAAAATCTGAAGGTATCATGTCAACTAGTTCTTTATATGGTTCTATAATCGCTTTCACCCGCTCCGCCAAAGGGTTTCCACTATCGTTGCCGCTGCATTTTAAATAATGATCTAGAACCTGTAAGTCCAAGAATAAAGAGCTCTAGCGGAGCCTATAACCCTGGTGGACTAAAAGATTGGGATGGAGTAAAAAGTTAGGCTCCTAGGGGAGCTCCTTTTCGATTTGAATTTATATACAATGTACAATTAGATTTAAACTGCTGATATCAAATAAGCGTTGAATTCATTGACAATAGTTTATTTCTCACCTTTTTATTAACGACCGAAGGTAAACTGTAGCCTGTACTATTGAGTACATATTCAGTAGTATTTAAAAGATTGTCGCAAGCGTCGCATAGCTTTAGAAAATTTTGTGTTAGTATTATTGAGTAAATACAACACAAACCTAGCAGCAAAAAAATAGGTATCTGGAAATATTAAAATGTGATTTGTTTCCTTATACTTATTCAAAAGTATTATAGCATTTTTTGTCGTATTGCTGACGTTAGGAACCTAGATTAAGTTTGTACCATGTTTAAAATTAATAAATATTAGCTTTATAAAGCACCTAATCTGTTCTTGAAACAGTCATTTAAACTCGTCATAGTATAGCTATATCTACCAATCTGATTTTAAAGTCTGGGATCTCTGAGCAGTAGTCCGATATGTGTGATATGTGTGGTCGTAAACTATAAAGTACACGAGAAAATACTTACAAGTAATATTTTCCATTTCACAATAACATTGATTATAATCATACAGATAAATATGCAACCTCCGACAATTACTGCCATGCTGAGAGAAAGCACAGCTGTATAACGTTTAAAGAATGAATCAATTTTCTTAACAATTGCCTGAAACAAATAGAACATTATAGAAAAAAGTTTATCCCACCAAAAACATAAATGTAAAAAAATTGCAAGTCTCGCTGTGTTTTCCTTCCACAGTAAAAAGTTGTGAGATCAAATGTCAAACCAAGTCGTTAGCAATTAAAGCAATTAAAATATACTTAAAAAAAATATTAATTACACCCAGCACTATGAAATGTCAACAGCATAGTCACCTAAACTGAAGTTTGTATGCAGAATAAACACAATTGAATATCTTTTAAACCAGACATGAAATATAAAACACTAGTATGGTGGATACTTAGTAAAAAGTTTTTACTAAAAGTTAAGACAGTTTTTAGTTTCCATAGTGGTAGAAATCTTAAGATATTGACATTTTTACCCACGACGGAACGGAGCAGGTATATGCGTTTGGGGTGAGAGATGTTTGTTTGTGTGTGCAAAGTTAATGTTCCCTCATATCTTCTAAATTAATGACCCGATTTTGATGCGGTTTTCAATAATGGGTTTTTGTTTGATAGGTGCATGTTCTTAGACAGTTCTCATTGCTATAACTCACTAGGGGCGCCACAATATTAGTGCAAAGCAAAGCAAATGTTTCCTCGTATCTTCTAAACTAATGATCCGATTTTGATGCGGTTTTCAATAACGAGTTTGTGTTTGATAGGTGCATGTTCTTAGACAGGTGTCATTGCTGTAACTCACTAGGGGCGCCACAATATTAGTGCAAAGCAAAGTTAATGTTCCCTCATATCTTCTAAACTAATGATCCGATTTTTATACGGTTTTCAATAGGTAACGAGTTTGTGTTTGATAGGTGCATGTTTTTAGACAGGTGTCATTGCTGTAACTCACTAGGGGGCGCCACAATATTAGTGCAAAACAATGTCGCATTATAATCAAAACTAAATATCGGATTACAATTCTGTTTTCAGAAATGTGTTCATGGTAGCTTAATGCATTAAATCATAAGCCGTATGTGCTCTCTAAAAAGTCTAAAATAAATAAACAAAATTAAAAATTTTGAAAAGTACCCACGACGGTAATTCAATCGAAAAATAATGAAATAACTCAAAAAACCCTCGACCGAGGAATATCCGTCGGGGGCTGCCTTTAAACCAGCTAAAGTTTGTCTACTTGAAGTGACACGAATACAATTAAGTATTGATGTTTACGATTAGGTACATAAAATACATTTATGAGTAATATTAAATGTTGAAATTACTTGTAGAAAAGGCAGCCCCCGACGGATATTCCTCGGTCGAGGGTTTTTTGAGTTATTTCATAATTTTTCGATTGAATTACCGTCGTGGGTACTTTTCAAAATTTTTAATTTTGTTTATTTATTAACTTACGAAAAACGTGTCAACGGAGTGAGCCGATGAAACCAATGATTATACAAAAACCTGCCGCGTTAGTGGTTTGTTTTGTGTTTTACAAATTCTCTATTATCTTAGCTTACTTTTACAATTACGTCGCAGTTTCAATTTTCAGTATTTTTGTCAGAAATAGGGGTTGAAAAAACGTGTCGACCGAGTGAGCTGAAGAAATAATTTGTAAAAACTTTATTACGTTACCAGGCGATCTGAAATTTTCAGGATTTACTTAGCAAAAGTTTTACTAAATCCTGGTATATAAATATTATATGAATAATTAATACTTTCTCTAATTTTCAGAGGTAGCTTGGTCAACTGAGTGAGCCGATGTTTAATGCCATATCTTTTGTTCTATCTTTTTACAAATTAAAATATTTAGTTTTACAATTGTTTTAGAACTTTTACTAAAAGTTAGGCATATTTCTAGGCTTGATTTTGACTGGCTCACTCGGTTCACACGCACACAAGATTTAGTTTACGAACCGCAATTATTTGCCTCAGTCAATTTAACAAACCTAAACAATGAGATAAAATGCTATTAAACATAAAACTAAACACGTACATAAGTAACCAAAGTATCTCGTTTTTAGTACAAGTTTTGATTATCGATCCTTTTTAAAAGTAAGTTCACAAAGTTATATTTTGCCGCTTTGTAAATTACTCTCAGTACAGTTTAATATGGAGATTTTGTTTACCAACCGCTAATAAAAAAAAGCGATAAACTTATTATTGTAGTTTAGAATTTTCATTTTTTAAGCTTTTTCCAGAATTTGATCAGTATAAAAACGCTACTCTCCAAATTACAAGGTTATGGGTTTGCTAGAAGTAAGTACCTTAGAATTTTGATGATCGGTCTGTGAGTCAGTGAGTAAGTGTCAAAAGTATAACTTTGACTGGCGGTAACTTTTAAACTATTGATAATAATAGTTTGAAATTTGGTAAAATAGCTAGTTATAAGTAGTAGCTATTGTACCTCCGTCACGCGTCTCTCCCATTGTGGTAGGCAGAGACTACTTCCTTCCAAGTGCTATGATCCAAACATACTTTTTTCGCTTCATCAAAATGGTAAATATTTTATTTTTACAAATGATTTTTTTATCTGTGAATTACCAGGGTACCAATTCTGTTAAATTAAGTTAAGCGACCTAACTATAGCCAACAGATTAACATTCTACAGCAATAGGTCACAAATTTGGTATTCTCTTATGTGCCACGAAATAGTCGATTAGTAGTCGATTAGTAGTCTCTAGAGGGCTTTGTCATTCATTTGTCTTTGCGAATGATTTAGTTGTCGATGTTGCCAATATTTAATAAAATTATTGTTCGAAGAAATTGATCAACCGATTGATAGATTTTTTTCGACCTAGAATAAGCTTAGACATACTTTAAAATACAGAATATTTATTTCTATAAGATTTACATGCATTTTTTGCATAAATTGCACGTTAATTTTCGAAAAAACACCGAAATAGTGTTTGGGTGACCGAACGACTGAACGACTGAACGACGGACGACCGAACGAAATGCCATTAGAGAACAACTGTCAAATAGCGAAGAGAATACCGTTTGAAACTGCCACTCATGTGACATTGCGGAGTAGAATACCAAATAAAGAGTAAAGTAATAAAATGTACGGCCGATCGCTGTCCACTGTCAACTTATCTGTTAAGAGAATACCAAAATGTGTCATTTTATACAATTCACATTCTAGAGAGACACCATTTTTCATTTGGTAATTAGAAGAATACGGGCCCAGCACTGAAACGCGGTTGGCCATGATTAGGCGTCGTACGACATCACATTGCATACAAGTCATCCCTATGGCGGCGGCGTAAGCCGCAAGGAAACTAAACAAAACGTCAAAAGGGCGTCACACATGGCGAAGATACTATAATTATATTTATGTTAAGATAAAATATCGCTCGCCATACGATTTGTATGAACTATCACAAACGACGAAGATAATTTATGTATTTCAATGTTAAGATATTTAACATATCGAGCGATATTGGCTATATCTTAAGATGTTATCTTAACATACGAAATATATCTCATACTATCTTAAGATACAATAATATATCGTGATTTAGCAAAGTAGGTTCTTACGAAAGGTGTTGGTACAGAAAATAATCTAGCGCGGTTCAAAAGGAGACGTGGGTAACTTTCATAGTTGAGAATGAAGCGGTGCAGGCTAAGCAAGCTCTGGCCATATAAAGATGCCTGAAATGAAGACCCTGGGCTTCCGAGTAGAAACTATTGGTTGGAAGGCGTTTAGATTTAGGTATTCAACATCACTTTGACACAGATTACTTAATAGTTACCACACTTTGAGCACACTTCTATAATTGTGAAATAAGTCCTACCCTGGGCGCTACCCCAAACTCCTATCTATACAATAGCTGAGGACGGATCACAGAGCACCCCCTAATAGAGTGTACTTGCAAGGCAATAGACGTGCACCATACATATGTCTTATTCGGCAGATGTAGCAAAGAGAACTATGTCATTCAAGTCAGTACTGACCAGCTGTCACTTCCGTACGCACAAGCTTTTTCGCAATTTACATGGTTTTTTTTTGCTTTAAAGCGTAATAAAATGACAGTGTGTTCTGTGAAATGGTGCGGGAAAAATTCTGGGACATCTAGCTTTAAGAAAAATATAATAACTTTTCACCGGTAAGTATAAACAATTCTTGTTTTATATTACGCGGAGTTCATGTTACACTGGACAACAAATTTTCATTTGCCTACATCCCTTTCTATCATTATGCTAATTACTATGTTTATCCTTTTTCGTTTCCGAAATTTCAATACTATTATAGGGTCAACGAGAGAATGCGTTCCTGACACATGTGACTAGTGATGTAGTCTTACGTAACTGATATTTTTTTATTACCTACTAGAAATTAATATCACAATGAGGTTCGTTATTTGTAGTTCGGTAGTTGTCCCAATAATAAAAAATAAAACTGGTGACCTCTCTACCGTTAAGAATTATAGACCTATATCTTTGGGCACAGTGATAGGCAAAGTTTTCGAGCGACTTTTGCAGCCCGAGCTGATGAAGAACGTTAAAATTAATGACGCTCAGTTTGGCTTCCGTCCTGAGCTTTCTACAGATTCCGCCATACTTTGTCTAAAAAACACAGTAAACTACTACGTAGCAAGAGATACATCTGTGTACGCCTGCTTTTTAGATCTAAGCCGGGCCTTTGATTTGGTTAACTACAAAGTACTGTGGTCAAGAATGCGGCGGGCTGGCGTGCATGAAAATGTCGTGAATCTGTTTAAGGCTTGGTACGGCGGTCAGGCAAACGTAGTGAGATGGGGCGACGTGCACTCTAGGGAGTTTGGACTAGAGTGTGGCGTGCGTCAGGGAGGACTTACCTCTCCGGACCTTTTTAACATCTATGTTAATGAACTTATTGAGGAGCTGAGCAAGACCAGAGTCGGGTGTCACGTGGCCGGCAAGTGTTTTAATAACCTGAGCTACGCTGATGATATGGTGTTGCTTAGCCCCTCAATAAATGGCATTAGGAAGTTACTCGCAATTTGTGACAATTTTGCTGACAAAAATGGCATGAAATACAATGGTACGAAAACTGAATTACTTGTATTTAGGGCTGGAAAAGGTCCGGAGAGGGTCCCGCTGGTATTTTTGAATGGGTCGGAGGTTCGGGTTGTCCAAAAATTTAAATACTTAGGACATATTATGTCGGAAGACCTATCTGACGACGCCGACATTGAGCGCGAGCGTAGGGCTCTCGCTGTGCGCTGCAATATGATCGCGCGCAGGTTTGCGAGGTGCTCTGGGGATGTTAAAATGACTCTCTTTAGAGCTTACTGTCTGTGTTTTTACACTTGTCAACTTTGGACCAAATATACTAGGAGAGCTTTTAACAGACTCAGAGTCCAATACAATGACGCTTTCCGCATAATGTTCAGGTTGCCGAGATATTGCAGCGCATCAGCGATGTTCGCGGATGCCGGTGTCCCCGACTTCTTCGCTGTGCTTAGATCGAGAGCCGCTTCTTTTTGGAACAGGACCTGTACAGCTCAAAACGAGCTTATTGTAGCTTTCAATGACACTTTTTATAATAATGACATCATGTTGCATTGGCTTAGCCTGCATCGCAATGGCAATAGAAAATAATTAAATTAGATTTTTGGTACCTACCTATTGACTAATAACGATGGTATAATTATATTGTAATATTATACCAACTTTTATACTTATACTTATAATTTTATTTTTAATTTTAAGCATTTTTGTACTATTGTACTTATAATATGGGTTCTGCGTGAAATAAATGACTTTATTATTATTATTATTATTATTCTCGTTTGCAATTTTTACCCGACTGCGCCAAATCAGAAGGAGAGTTATGTTTTTCGAGAGTAGGTATGTATCTAATTATTTATGTATAATATTTTGTCACGTTTCTAGCAACTTTTCACAGTTCTAGCAAAAAAAAAACTAATTTCGAAAATAACTGCACGCATCCATACTTCCATACTAATATTATAAATGCGAAAGTAACTCTGTCTGTCTGTCTGTCTGTCTGTTACGCTTTCACGCCTAAACTACTGAACCGATTTCAATGAAATTGGTAGAGAGGTTGTCTAGACCTTGAGAAAGGACATAGGCTATATTTTGTCGCGAAAAAAGGCTTAAGGGGGTGGTAATAAGGGATGAAAGTTAGTATGGGAGATCGTCACTATTCAAAGATAAAACCATGAAACTTTATATTTAGACACTTAATACTAAATCCATACTTCCATACTTAATATTATAAATGCGAAAGTAACTCTGTCTGTCTGTCTGTCTGTTACTCTTTTACGCCTAAACGGCTGGACGGATTTTAATGAAATTTGGTATGGTGATAGATGATAACCTAGAAATGGTTATAGGCTATAAATAATCACGCCATCGTTCTTAGGGGGTAGGCAGTAGGTAGATAACTAAATTGAGTTAGTGATTTTTAGTCGTTTTTGTTGGGATTTTTGCTCTTTCACGTCTAAACGGCTGAACGGATTTTGATGAAATTTAGTAAGGGTAATAGATGGTTACCTAAAAACGGATATAAGATCAAAATGATCACGTTATCGTACTTAGGGGGTAGAAAGTAGGCAGAAAACTGAATTGAGTTAGTGATTTTTTTATGGTTTTTGCTGGGAGTTTTGCTCTATCATGCCTAAACGGCTGAACGGATTTTGATGAAATTTAGTAAGGTAATAGATGGTTACCTAAAAACGGATATAAAATCAAAATGATCACGTCATCGTACTTAGGGGGTAGGAAGTAGGCAGAAAACTGAATTGAGTTAGTGATTTTTAATCGTTTGTTTTAAAAGTTTATCTCATTCACGCCTTAACGTCTGAACGGATTTTTATAAGACTTGGTTAATTTAAAGATAGAATCCTAGGCACGGACACAGGCTACTTTTTACGGCGGGAAAATACCTCATTCCCGCGGAAATCTAGCGTGATCGTGTTAAGAAGCGCATGAAGCCATAGCTACTGAAATGATTTTGATGTTTTTTTTAAACTGAGTGTTACTAAGACTTCAAGTTAGTATTTAATCACTTTTCTAACTTAGAGGGTAGGCGCCATAATTTATGGAATTTATGATAAAATTTTGATGCAACTGTCTTTATTTAACAGTTTTACTTGGATCGAAACTTAGCGACATTCCATCACACTACTTAACTTACCAAAAGGGTAGGAAGGTACCAAATTCAGACTTCTTTTTACTTCGGGAAAATATCTCATTCCCACAGGAACGTATACATAGCTACCTATCTACAACATTAAAACTCTGTCTAGAATCACATTACGCCAAAACTATTGATCTGATTTGTATACATCGGGGGTTAGCAGGTAGGTATAGTTAGTAGTAGGTATTTTGGGTTGAAAACGATCTCAACCTTTTATCCCTCGGCTTAAGGAACTAGGGCTAGAAGTTAACCCAACCAAGTGCGAGTTTTTTCCTTGCGGCCCTGTAGCTGAACGTGAATTCCCACTTTTATCCTCCATTTTCCCCGGTCTCAAAATGCTCACCACCTCCACATTCAGCCTTCTAGGTTCGCCAATTTTTCCAGAGGGCATTCCAGATGCCCTGGAAAGTCGTAAAAAGTCCCTTCTTCAGACCCATGATCGCCTCAAATACATCTCTGCGCATGTTGCACTAATTCTTCTTCGGATGTGTTTCGCTATGCCCAAGATTCTATACCTTTTAAGAACTACACCAACGTGGTTATGCCAAGAAGAGGTTCTATCCTTTGATAGTGCTCTGAGAGATATCGTTGAAAGTATACTTAATGTAGCTTTTAACCACAATCAATGGATTCAGGCGACTTTGCCTATTCGCCACGGGGGTTTGGGAGTGAGACGGGTTCTTGACGTCAGTTTGCCGGCATTTTTGGCATCGGCCCATGGTGTTGCAGATTTGGTTACTTTAATTCTACCAGTCGATGGTGATCAAGCTAGCATCCCATTTGCCGCAGATGCCAAAACATCCTGGTTGGACCTTAATCCAGGTGCAGTAATTCCCAGTCAGCTTTTTGTGCAACGCTTCTGGGACGAAGTGGGCTGCAAACGGACGATTAGCCGTCTAATTGAAGGTGCCACGGGTGTTGACGTGGCCAGACTTAAGGCTGTATCGCGGCCAGAATCGGGTGCATGGCTGCAAGCTTTACCTTCCCCACATTTAGGAACTTTACTAGACACGGACTCCTTACGAGTGGCTGTGGCTCTCCGCCTGGGCTGTGATGTTTGACAACCACATAAATGCATCTGCGGTTCAATGGTAGAAGCCAACGGCCATCACGCATTAAGTTGCTCTCGCAGTTCAGGGAGGTTCCCACGACACCATGCCCTTAATGACGAAATCCGTAGAGCTCTAATAAAATGTAATATCCCTTGCGTCCTTGAACCGCCGGGTCTAAGCCGGTCTGATGGTAAACGACCAGACGGCTTAACTTTGGTGCCTTGGAAGCAAGGGAAAAGTCTAATTTGGGACGCTACCTGTGTTTGTACTTTTGCCGCCAGTCACCTAAGACATACAATTAGGTCTCCCGAGTCAGCAGCTGAGCAAGCTGCTGAAAGAAAGCGAAAGAAGTACGCCGCTCTGGATTCCAGCTACTTTTTTGTCCCAATAGCCCTGGAAACAACCGGGTGTTGGGGAGCAGATGCCAAAGTTTTTATAAAAGAACTGGGACGGAGGCTTTACCAGAGCAACGCAGACCCTCGCTCGATGTCTTTTCTGGTGCAAAGAATGTCCTTGGCCGTCCAACGCGGCAACGCGTCGAGCGTCATGGGTACCTTTGCGCCCGAAGAGACATCGAGGGATTAATGTAAATAAGTAGGTTTAAGTTTGTAAATATTTTAATTTAGTTTAAATAGTTTTAAGTTAATTTGTATATTTTTTAAATAAATAAATTCTGTTTTGTAATTTACATTATTTACTTTTATATTTACTAAGGAAACATTCGGAGCTATCCATTATGTGCTTAGGTTGCTTTTGAACAAATTTTGATGTGAAGTTGAGGACCGGAACACGATAGAGGGATATTGTTACAGGGGGACTTACAGCCGGGAGAAAACAAAAAAAATTATGCGGACGAAGTCGCGGGTAAAAGCTAGTTAAAAATAATAATTAAAGATTTCCTAAATGTCCTGAGCAAAAAAGGTACAGCATATTTATTAGAAGTTTCTAAATAATAACCTAGTTTTTTGTTATTTGGGACACTGAAATTCAGTTTTCGGAAGCATGTATTTATTTTCAAATTAATTTTACCGGTAAGTGTCGTCAATTGTCATGCAATTTTAACTTAACCTCTCTAATTATTTAATTTTGTTATAACATCGAATTGTTCAACAATAAAAAATGTAACACACTTATGTAAATATGTTTTATCGATAAACCTAACTGTCGTCACGGCACATCTCTAAGCGATGCGTTGACCTTGATTCAGCAAATCACAGCATAGTTGTCACGTCCCCCGCACTTCATGCTTGCCGCCTAAAGTTGTGAGTTTTGTTTCGAATAAAATTGTAATGATTCGGGCTCTATTAGGGGGTGCTCTGTGGGACGGATTAACATATTGCAATGTAAACCATTTTTAGAATGCTTTAACTACAAATGTCACGCAATCTTTTCAGAATGCCAATGGTTTTACGGACTCGGCCAGCCAGATAGTGTAACTGAGGCCTATAACTCAAGTTTTCATCTAGAATTACACCTATTGTATGGTCAACGAGAGAATGCTTTTCTGACAGGTGGTGATTGACTTGCCGATATAACTTTGAGGCGGCACTCAATTTACGATAAAATATTTTTTTATTTATTCGCCCAATTAACAAGTAACACGCTATAAAAACTACATTATTATGTCAAATTATAAACAATTACATAAAGGGGTTTGAAGATTTTAGTATGGAGAGTGTCCTACCTACAACATTTTTTAAAATTTTCGAAATGTGGCGGCAGTCAATGAAACCTTCACTAATCGATAGTTCAGGTTAATACAAATCAAAAATATACATAATATATTTTTTTTTGATAAAGTGTCACGTTTCCGAGTTACAGGCTGTCAAAGTTATATTAGTGGCGCCAGTATTGGAACATGAAAACTGTGTTTTGGTGTTATTGAATGGCACATATTGTATTGGAAATTGATACTAGAAGTTAAATGAAGGATCCTGGCTTATTTTAGCGATCCCTCTCCCTTCCCCCAGGATGCTCAATTTTGTCGAAAAAGGTACATACACAAGTTTAGGTAGGACATTATATTCAAACCCCTTTGCACTAAAAAATAATTTTAAACTTAAGAAAATAATAATTATCAAAAAAATATACTGCGTTGCTACAAGATTTTAGCAGCCGGTCATTTTTTGAGTGATGTGACAAAAATAACAGTCAAAATTAACGAAAAGTAACAGTGAACGGTTATGTATGTAAAAAATCTCTTTACGGACTATTTTAAGTTTTTTTTAATCAAGGCAGACGCCACTGCCTAACAAAGAAGTGAATTTATGTTGTGTTAATTGTTTATTTTTACAAAGACATTTTATAGAACCAGACCGAAACGAATTGTCTATTCTTAGGTAGATATGCATGGCTTTTGTCACGATAGATACCTAACATTATGCACTTTTGAGTTGTCTTTTGTCAACGACCACGAAAATTCGAAATTTATTAATAAAATTGATGTAAATTAAGGATTTTTACCATAAAATAATGGAAGTGCTACATATAGGAAAACACCAAGATTAACTTACCATCAGTAAGTTTCTACTAAATTTACCTTGTACTGAAAGTAATATGCATATCTTGACTAAAAAAACTTTATTTTTAAGGCGATTTACCGCTTATATGAAAGCTTACTAATCAAGCATTTACAATTCACAACAATTTTGCAAACATTAACTGATTTTACTTTAAAGAAAAACAGTCAAAGTCCATAGAACAAATACCCAGGCCCGACAGAAACGGGACATATCTCAGTTTTCATTTATATAGTTGTAGGAGAACAGCTGAGATTACGTTCATGAAGGATGTTTTGGAACCATTTGCAAACTCTTTGCTGCTAAAATGCATGAACTGGCATGTTTCTAACTGGTTGTCAAGTTGGCGCTTTCATATTTGAAGAGGCTGTCATGTATGATGGATTATTGTTTGGAATATTGATTTGAAGAGATATCGGAAGACATCACGTATATCCTGTTATTTTATAACGTGATTGCAAACTACCCAATAAAGTCAGTTTGTTCGTTACACGCCCACTTTCTTATTTCAACTAAAAGCTTAAACGCCCCTTCTGATGACTCCTCGCCGACATCAGAAGTGGGATTGTAACCGATGTAACTGAACAAACTGGATTGGGTTGATTGAATCGGCAAACTGGTTGAAATTACAAAATGGGTGAAATGCTGGAGCAATGAAGTCAATTTTTTTTCACCCTTGTCCATGCTGTAAAATGATATGCTCCTGTCAGATTTCGATCCTGACAAAGCGAATGTGTATGGCTACACTGAACCGTGGTGATGGACCTAGCACTGTAAAAGCTACCGCTTGTGCTATTATAGCATTTGGTGAGTCGTTTTCATTTTGTTATAACTTGAAAAGTGAGATTTAGCAACCCTTACCGAATGTTTGGTATTGTTACCGTACATAACCAATAAAATGTTGCTGCTACATAGGTTGAGCCTATGTAGAAAGTTTTTTCAAATGAGTAACGTATTGAAACCCAACATGATTATGATTAATCAAATAGAAAATTGTATTGTTTGCTTGTAATGACTATTTTAAGTGTGAAATTTTGATTTCATTGTTTTATTTTGTCAATACTGGTTTTATGACTTCGGTTTGCACATGTTGGAATGTAGTCGTAGCTCCGGTGGTTTAGCCGAAGAGGGCGCGGTGTGCATATCCAACTGTGTGTTCACTTAGTTAAGTGAAATTGATGTCACTGGGTGTGACAAGAAAAAAAACACAGGTTGTGATAAAAAAAGGATCACTGTGTGTGACAAAGAAAAAAGATCACTGTGTGTGACAAAGAAAAAATATCACTGTGTGTGACAAATTGTGATAAGAAAAGATCACTGTGTGTGACAAATTGTGATAAGAAAAAGATCACTGTGTGTGACAAAAATAAATCACTGGTTAAGTGATAGAAAAAAAAAGTGATGTATCGCTGGTTAAGCGGTGCATCGGTACTGAGGTTCTAAAACCAGTTTGTTGTTTTGTTGTTGATACAATGGTTGTTATTACGATTTTTGGAAAATCGATAAAGAATTAAAATGGTAATTTTTATTGAAATACCTACAGAGCTTAAATTCAAACCTTGCCCTATTGTGGTCAGGACTGGCCGAGTACGGTATCTACTGCGGTGAATGTTTTCTTTTACAGACTTAACCTTTGTTTGACCGAGCACCCTCACGAGGACGTGTGGTCCTGTCAGAATGGCCGTGTCGGAGAACAGCTGAGATTACGTTCATGAAGAAACGTTTTGGAATTTACGTTTTGGAACCATTTGCAAACTCTTTGCTGGTAAAATGCAAGAACTGGCATGTTTCTAACTGGTTGTCAAGTTGGCGCTTTCATATTTGAAAAGGCTGTCATGTATGATGGATTATTGTTTGGAATATTGATTTGAAGAGATATCGGAAGACATCACGTATATCCTGTTATTTTATACCGTGATTGCAAACTACCCAATAAAGTCAGTTTGTTCGTTACACGCCCACTTTCTTATTTTAACTAAAAGTTTAAACACTTCTGATGACTCCTCGTCGACATAGTTATATTACGTATTCTATTTATTCAATTTCAATAGCTAACACCAAAATATTGCCTTATGTTTATGTTCAGGCTAAAAAGGCTAAAGAGGAGTTGAAATATTAATTGATGATGATTCATTGATTCATTCATTAATGGAAATTACAGCGAAAAGTATAACGGGGGCCAAGCCCCTATCCATTATAGGAAGATTCAGTAAAAAGACGTTAGATTGGATGAGAAGCTTCACTCTCCGCTCGTCGCTTCTCTGTACTTTCTTTTAATAGATGTGAGGGCTTCACCCTCCACCGTTCATTTCTCTGTACGTTCCAATAAATGGATGGGGCGCTTCGCCCCCTGCTCGTCTATTCTCTGTAATTTATTTTAAAAGAGGGGAAGGCTTCGCCCTCCGCAGCTCATTTTTCTGTACGTTCCAATAAATGAATGGGGGCTTCACCCTCTGCTCGTCTCTTCTCTGTAATTTCTTTTAAAAGGGGGGAGGGCTTCTCCCTCCACTGTTCATTTCTCTATACGTTCCAATAAATAGATGGGGGGCTTCGCCCCCTGCTCGTCTCTTTTCTTTAATTTCTTTTGATTGAGGGGAGGGCTTCGCCCTCCGCAGTTAATTTCTCTGTACGTTCCAATAAATGAATGGGGGGCTTCGCCCCCTGCTCGTCTCTTCTCTGTAATTTAATTTAAAAGAGGGGAGGGCTTCGCCCTCCGCCGCTCATTTTTCTGTACGTTCCTATAAATGAATGGGGGGCTTCGCCCCCTGCTCGTCTCCTCTCTGTAATTTCTTTTAAAAGGGGAGTGCGCTTTACCCTCCACTGTTCATTTCTCTATACGTTCCAATAAATAGATGGGGGGCGGCAGCCATCTTGAATTTAAATTTTGAATAGGGCACTATATTCTATTTGTCAAGCCCTTTCATTTGGTACCCATATTAATAGGATTAAAAACAGTAAAAGTTTCTCCGCCATTTTGTTGCGGCGGCCATCTTTAATTTAAATTTTGAAAAGTCCGCTGTATTCTACTCGTGAAGCCCTTTCATTTGACACCCATATTGATTGTATTGAAAACTAAAAAAGTTTTTCCGCCATTATGTTGCGGCCGCCATCTTGAATTTAAATTTTGAAAAGTCCGCTGTGTTCTACTCGTCAAGCCCTTTCATTTGATACCCATATTGATTGTATTGAAAACTAAAAAAGTTTTTCCGCCATTTTGTTGCGGCCGCCATCTTGAATTTAAATTTGAAAAGTCCGCTGTGTTCTACTCGTCAAGCCCTTTCATTTGATACCCATATAGATGAAATTAAAAATGAAAAAAAAATTACACGCTATTTTTTGCTTAAAAATGGTTATTGTGGCAACACTGTAATAGTTGGACCTATAGTTTTATGGACTTTTATGCAGATATTTATGTCTTCATGAAAACTGTAGTACATCACTTTGCTCTCATATCAATAGTTTTCTCAGCAAACGCGATATTGTGATATTTTTTTATACGTTTTGCATACCTTGGGTTACATTATCGAATATTTGACACGGAACCCTAAATATTTTGACATTTTTATATAGCCTATGTTACTCAGGAAGAATGTAGCTTTCCAAAGGTGAAAGAATTTTTGAAATCGGTCCAGTAGTTTCGGAGCCTATTCATTACAAACATACAAACACACAAACATACAAAAATAGGTACAAATCTTTCCTCTTTATAATATTAGTATAGAAGTATAGATATAGATAAATTCACTTTGTGTCGTTGATCAAAATTATTTACACATTTCAAACCTTCACAAGGCACCACGGCCTCACTATCATTGCTCATTTTCGTAATGAAAGTCAATTTATTAAAATAAATCTATGAAACAAGCAAAACTTTTCATAAACACAAAAAAAAAACAACAACAATGAAATACCGGCTGGCACTTGATAAATAACTTAAAGTTGGTCGCAGTTCGCAGTCCGTCCGTCTCGCAACTATCCTCATAGGCAAACCCGGCTTAAGATTTCATACAACTGCTGTTATTATAGTTCTTAAAATCTTACATGATTAGAATGACACATGCCAATCCTCGCCGAATAGTGATGGGATGAAAATTTTAAATCGAGGTATAAGCGTATTTTTTGTCGACTAAGTGCTTATTACTAGAAATATTTTTAAAATAACTTGTAGTAACCAAATAGCCTTATTAGGTACGTAATTAATTCTCCATTTAGAGTTTGGTTAAATATTCGCAGGTACTAAAAAACCGAATAGTAGTGACACCGTGCGTCACTTTTTAA
The DNA here is from genome assembly GCA_947563765.1 of Anarsia innoxiella. Taxonomy (NCBI): domain Eukaryota; kingdom Metazoa; phylum Arthropoda; class Insecta; order Lepidoptera; family Gelechiidae; genus Anarsia; species Anarsia innoxiella. Next base: position 2,651,000 of record OX387413.1, read on the forward strand.
AAAGCAATGAATCTACTTAAAAAGTTCCTAAAACCTACCGAAACTACAAAACGCTAAAAAATTACTCATAATTACTTTTTTCCTAGACCTTATGATAATGAAAAAAATATCGACTTTAATAACTCGATTGGTCACATTCTTAATTTTTTCACCATGATATAACCTTTTTAGAACGTCAAAATATTTAATCTCATTTTTTTGGATACGTATTATGTATGTTACTATTTAGTATTGCTCTATGTATCTTTACGCTTTATGTCGAAAACATTAATTTTCTTGTATGTACAAATACAGTTCATATTTTTAAAATGGTTAAAGTTGCAAAAATGATTATGATTTTTCTTGATGCAAATTATGACACTTATGGGCCGCTAGTATGAAGTTACTTCGCTACTTTTTCTGACACCTGCCATTCTAATCATGTAAGATTTTTAGAACTATAGCCTAATTTATGCAAAAAATGCATTTATATTGTATGGAAATAAATATTCTGTATTTTAAAGTAAAGTGTAAGCTTATTTTAGGTCAAAAAAATCTATCAATTGGTTGATCAATTTCTTCGAACAATAATTTTATTAAATATTGGCAACATCGATAACTAAATCCCTCGTCAAGGACAAATGAAAGACAAACCCCTCTAGAGACTATTAATCGTGGCACTTAAGAGAATACCAAATTTGTGACCTATTGCTGTAGAATGTTAATCTGTTGGCTATAGTTTGGTCGCTTAACTTAATTTAGCGGAATTGGTACCCTGATCTGACGCAGTAGGGTTAAAATTACAAACAAGAATAACGAACCACATTTTGATATTAATTTCTTAGGTTGCTTATTGTTTTTTTGTAATAGGTATCTAACAGATTTTTTAATAATATTATTTAATAATATATTTTTTAATGAGGTAATAAAAAATATCAGTTACGTAAAGTTATATCACTAGTCACGTGATCACGTCTAACTACCATGTGTCAGGAACGCATTCTCTCATTCTTTCACCATATAATAGATATTTTTACCCTACGACCCGTTTTACAATCTCGCAAGTATAGGTTTGTTAGTTAAACAGAACCAACCCACAGAGGTACACTTGAGGATTTTAAGATTTTTGTCTAGTTTTTTTTTTTTTTATCATTTGTGAAAATGTCGGCGCCCATTTCTAACGGCTCATGAGAAACAGCCTAGTAATAAACGGATAGACCGACAGACAAACGGACAGCCGAGCCCTAGTAATAGGGTCCCGGTTTCAGCCTTGGGTACCGAAGCCTAAAAAAGGTAAAATTATCAAACTGGAATTGTACAAATCTCACCTGTAATTTCAAATGAATTTCATGTAATTGTTCTGGTACCTTGTCGGCAGCCTTTTTTTTATTTTGTAACTGTTCAGTTGCTGCTTCGAACAGGTGTTTCTTATCATAACTGTGTCTGGGCAATCGTGAAGACTCTTCCGATTCGATTCTTTGGGCCTGCAACAAATCCTTACACCTCAAAAAAGTAGGGTAAGCGATGTATAAAGGTTTTAACGATAAACGTAGGTTGTATAATAGCGTTTGACACTACAGTATAGCTCTATAAGGTTATACATACAGCAAAAACGACCTATTATCAAGTGATGTAAAGTCTTACATCGCTACTTTATATACTTACTGTAACAGGTAAGTATACAGCAGCCTACAATGTGACCAGTATAAACTCTATACCAGTGTTTACTGTCGCCATCATGTGGCTGTTTTACGCTATAAGGGATCTGAATGAATTTTAATAGGTCTATCGTTAAAGTAGAGGTGAAAACTCTACAATAGGCCGATATTTATTAGTAATATAATTATTAGTAATTATTATAATATAACTAAAAAATAATTATTAGTAATATTACGGTTTTGTAGAACGCCGTTACAATACATGGCACTACAGCGAGCACAAGAACTCTGTAAAAGACCTATTTCGCGATATAAACGATTTCTAAATTACCTATATGTGACCCCAATTGTCCTATACAGGTTTGCTTCTGACCTTTATGGGTCCAGTGCTAAAGTTGTCACCAAGACACTGTTTCAGAACGAGATTGTTTTTGTTACTACTATAGTCCTTTTATTTTGTAACGTTATGAATTTTCGTTCTTGGTAATTTTAAGTTTGAAAAAAAATACAAGTAATCTAAGGGTTTTTGTTCAACAATTGACGTTGCATGAAGTGTTCGTATGTCAGGTTATTTTAAAACTATGATGGTGACCAGTTTTCTGTCATTTGAACAGATCAGCTGATTTATTATTTTGTGTTAAGTTTGATTTTTGATATTTCGTGTTTTAATTCGCTGTTAATTATGTGCATAAAAAAATATTAAAATAATGAATAATTAAACTGTTGTGAGTTGTGATTAAGTTTGTTTAAATTGGTTAGTGATTTTGTTAAAATGGTGGTTAAATTGTGTCAAGTTTTGAAGTTATTTGTTGGATTTGACGTTTTGTGATTTTTGGGGTCAACACAGCGATGACTGGAGGTCTTTCTTTCTTTTCTGCGACCGCTTGTAAAGCGCTCACGCACCTTTTCTTGGTGTAAATCTGTGCGTGCGACGCCGAAGATGTGAAACGTTCCTTATCTTCTGTATTTTCGTTGTTTTTCTAAAATATGGTAAGCTCCTTGTTAATATACATTCAAAAATTATTTATTTCTTGCTTTATCTGTTTTTGTCCGTTGGTTTTGAATCACATATTTCTTTTTTTAAGCCGATATAAGAAATTTCGTTATGGACATCTAGTCGAAATGTCAACAAGTAGATAAATCTTATGGGATTATAAAATTGTAAGTACCTATATTCTTCATTGTGGAGGATTTCTTTTTGAAGGAAATTCCATCCTTTGTGTTGAAGTCACATGGTGACATTTAAGTTGCAACAATAGTAATTTATTCTTTTCATTTGATCTTTTCAGAATTATATTATCGTCCTTAAAAATGATGATCTTCAGAATGTTGGAAAATTTATAGAAACCTTCAGGTAAGTATGTAGCATATGGTGTTTTTAAGAAAATTGGGTCAATGCCCAATTCTTTTTTTTTTTAATTTACCTACCCTCAAGTTCTAAATGAAAACGCTGTTCTTTGAATTTTTTCAGAATCTTCCTGCGGATTAACAGGAAAATATCCTATTATGTTCCAGCATATTGCTTTTAAGTTATAGTATGTATTTCTTTTTTGTTTATTTCAGTGAAAACCATAAATTCAGTTATTGTAAAGACGGTCTAAAGTGATACCTACGTTTGTTTTAGATCGGTGTGATCCTGTTAACTCGAGGATGAACATTTTTAAGTGTTTCCGGTTTCAGTGAGTTTTAGTTTCCGATGCCCTTTTGTTTTAGCCCTTTCGGTTTAGCCCTTTACATTAGGCTTTGGTTTTAGCCCTTATATTATTCTAACACCATTATCACCACTCGCTTCCGAACTTCTTCGCGCGAAATTATACATTTACTCGGTAAACTTTAAAACGAGTATGGTAATCATTCCATTTCATTATTTTTTATTACTCATTTTTGGTTACTTTACTCCTTAGTTTTAACTGCCGAAATAGTTAATGAACGCGCCATTTATAATTTTTAACTTACCTTCGAAATTGCTGGCATCCTATTGGAGCGCACGGAAATCTGAAAAAAAAAAACTTATTTTTACCTTTTTGTTTTTCGAAAGTTTAATTATGTTTGTCTTTATGCATGTTAGTATGTATAATGCTTTAGAGCATAAACGGCTTGATGGATTTTAGCTTGAAAGGTGTCACTAGATTTGTGTTTCCAGTGAAAGTGAACTAGGTATCTACATCAAAATAAGAAGTTGTGTTTTAAACGCGGTCTGGTTTTATAAATAAAAAGCTCAATTTATCTAAAATTTCAAGTACAAACAGCGCCATTCCGAGTAGGCTATACTACTTACAGTAGGTAATAGGTAGGTACACTTATTATACGGGTGACCCCGTGGTAGCACTCCTCGTGTCGAGGGTTATATGAATCGGATATAAATAATTATAGACCAATCAGTTTAGTATCGCACTTGTATAAGTTATTTCATCAAAGTTATCGAACATGGAATATTTAAACAGCTCGACCAATATCTACACCCCGAACAAGCAGGCTTCCGTCCGGGACTCTCCACCACCGACCACCTACACACCCTGAATCAAGTTTATAGAGAAACATCTCGAGTTCAAACTTCCGTTACATCTAGCATTCATTGATTACTTCAAAGCCTACGACAGTTTAAAACACTCCTCCATGTTCGACGCCTTACACAAAAAAATCATAAACCAGGTTTACAATCTTTTAAAAATAATATACACAAATAGCACTGCCTCCATTAAACTAGAATCTTCCGGACCAATATTTCATATACACAAAGGCGTCAAACAGGGAGATCCATTGTCACCCAAACTTTTTACTAGCACGCTAGAAGAAGTTTTTCAAAACCTCTCAACGCAGTGGACAAATCGAGGTAAGAAATAGAAGAAGGAGGTATAGGTGGTAGAAGACTGACCAATATCCGCTTTGCTGATGACATCATCTGGTTTTCATCCTCAGCGACTGAACTGGAGCAAACGATTCAAGAACCCAGCCAGGCGAGCCTTGACGTTGGACTAGAAATGAATAAGTCAAAGACCAAGTTGATGACTAACACACACAACGACTGGTTACTGTCGATGGCGGAAGAATGGAATATGTCCACGAGTATTATACAGGGTGGCCCGTCGATTGACGTCCAAAAGGAAAATTTGGATTCCTCGTGTCGTGGGGTATCCGAATCACCCCCATGTATGTTCCGCGATTTTTTACGGTTTCCGGGTTATGACGTGTTTTCTGATTTTTTGAGATTTTTCAACTAACCACCCTAAAAAGGTCCGTAGAAAAAAAAGTACAACACTTTTTCATAATTTTATTTTTGCATCAGATGTTTCATGACCTTTACTTTTATGCATAAAATAGTCAGCTTCGTAACTCTAATAAAACTTGGGGAAATGTAGGTCGGAAGAGGAAAAATTTTATTGACTGAAAAACAACCGAAATCTTCAAACTTAAATTAGGAGGTACAATGACGACTTCATGGATTTTAAACTAGCTTAAAAAATGCGCCAACTTCTTAGCTCTCATAATCATCGAAAAAAAAATGCTACTTAATGGGGTACTTTTGCTAGAATCAGCCTTTAAAGAGAGCAAGGTGGAAAAAATACAGAATTGGACGTTTGAGTATTTTTTTTTTCTTTCATATTTTATGATCACCTAAACCTTAGTAGGTAAAGACAGTATTATCTTACCGAAAAGTACAAAAAAGGGACTAAGATTGACACATTTGGGGGTTTTGAAGGACCTCTAAGAGATGAGTTACAAATTGAGAAAATTATGCAGATTTATGCACATAAGAGCAAAGTGATGTACTACAGTTTAAAGCACAAGAAGCACAAGTACATAGTTCATGTTTACGGCCTCTGCACCGGGTGAACATTATAACAGAAATAACCGAAAAAAATTGCCAAAAATAAGATGTTTTCACAACGCCGAAACAGTCAATTTAAAAAATGACCTAAATTCTAAAAGAAGATAGATAGATAGAAATTCTTTATTGCACACAAAGAAATACAAATACAACTTAAAACTAAAACATTGTGCGCAAAGGCGGCCTTATCACTAAAAGTGATCTCTTCCAGACAACCTTTGGAGTAGGACTAGTTTAGGAAGACTGTAGAGTAGAGCAGGGCAATAAATAAATACTGTAATTTACTACTTAAAGAAAATGATGAAAGATGATTAAAGAAAGAAATTCAGAGAAATGGGCAATAAAATGATTTTATGAAGTAGGTACATTTATTTTTGGGTGGTTTTATATTTTTCCATCAACATCATTGCTGCCACTTTTGGCCCCACTGCTGGGGTATGGGCCTCTTTCTAACTTAATGTGAGGGGACTTGGTATTTATAAAACTAAAATAAGATACTATATTAGATCAGATATTTATGTGTTCAATTTTTGCATTTATATAATTATTAATTGTAGCTACTGTTCACATGTATTTATATAAAGTGTTTGTTAGTCAAATACAAATATTGATACCGGAGGTATATAAGGGGTAACTGAACACGTTTTGAATATATTTTTTTATATCTAGGTAGGTACATTTTTTTTACATTACAAACAAAAAATAATAATTTATTTTGTGAGCATGCTGTTTTAACACGTTTCAGGCATTTTTCCTCGGGAGAGTTAAAATAATTGCTACCTCTTTATTTTGTAGTATATTCGAAGTAACAACTAAAATAAATAAATAAAGCAAATCTGTAGCAATTATTGGTGCAATATATTTCAGGAAACTGCGTGCTTTGCTGTAAACTATGAGGTGACCGAACCTATTTTTGCTCGATATCATTAAACTACTTAAATCTTACGAGCGAACCACATTCTATGTTTATTTACGATAATTAATCTTTGCGGTGCATTATTATCCAATAAAATACCTAATCAATCACCATGGCTAGGCTACATGAAATAACATTGAACTATTTAAAACGCCTGCACTTACCGTTGAGTAAATACAAACTGCAATTGTTTTGCCTTTATTATTTTAACAGGCACTTTGCCTCGGGAAAGTTTAGTGAGTAATAACAGCTAAAATCCATCAAGCCGTTCAGGCTGTCGGTAGAGCGTCCCAAAGAATATATTTGAACAAACATATATTTATAACATAGGTACATCCATAAATGCCATACATACTCTCAAAAAATATAACCTTCCTTCTGGAGCAGTCGGGTAAAAAGGATTATTAAAACCATCAAGTTAAGTATTTATTCGCAAAACGTCAGGTAGTGGTTAATCATATTATTACCTACCTCCTATCACCTACTAGTATTTCTATATTTGTCACTTCTGGTAAAAACGCAACTAGCCTTACATTGTTAACCAATGGTTAACTATTTCATTTTGTTTACATAATCATTTCGGTTGATAAACAATAGTATATCTCGGTAAGTTAACGATAAATATGTATATTTTGATTCAGCATTTTTTAACTTTATTTAGTCCAACCATAATATCTATGTATTTTGTAATAATATAGGTTTTAAAGCCGCCCCCCCCCCCAACGATGCTAATAGTTTGAATTTTGGAACTTATGCCTTCATATTTTTTAAAATAGGTACAAAGGTACACATTTACTCACTTCACGAAGTAATTTTACGAGGCTGGGGTCTTTAAATCTAAGTGCAGCTAGATCGTCGAAGTGGACAAAACATATCACCAATGTCAGTATACCAATAAATGCTGCTATTGCACAGACTAATCGAAGCAATATCTGAAATAATAAAATTATGTCACAGCCAAAGTGATTAATCCAGATATTATACCTAATAACCAGCCATTATTCATAATAACTACTCAATTTGGTAAAAGTGATTAATTATTCAACATTAACCAGCTATTATGTATAATATGTTTGATTACTTGGATAAAGTAATAAAACAAGTATGTCTAGATAAGAAATTGTATAAAATTGTATTTCAATCAGCTTTTATGCCCCTGTAAATTGTACCTAATGCTCATCCCACCAAAATTCTGTAAAAAACACTAGCCAAGTCTCGACGGACCTTTTTTTATCTCTAAAATAAAATGAACTCTTGACAAGGGTGCATATTACATTCCAAAAGGTTAGGTTTAGGTTGTTTTTTTATGATAACCCAGAGAGAAGGGATAAGAACTCGTTGAAGCTTAATTGTTACTTTAGCTAGTTTGGGCCGGGTATTAAAAATGACTGGCTAAAGAGATGAATTAATTACTGTATCTGGTCAATAAGGATTGTTCTTTTTTTTTCAAAATGTCTTAATATTAAAACCATTTTGAGGAATAAGGTTTTTCATCTGTATAGTGCATTAAAAAAATTATAATCACGAGTTCTAATATTTTACGGTAAAAAAAGAAATGACTTTTATTTGCCCTTTAATGACGTCATCTTTTCATCATTTGGCTGAAGAGAAAAGTTTCTTTGCCTTCAAATATCATTAAAAAGTTACATGCGTGTGACAACTGTCAAAAGTGTCAAGTACATAAACAAACATTGTTATAACCTGATTTTTTAACAAATATTCTATTATTTTACAAAGCATTTCACTTAATAACCATGGATTATAGAGTGCTTCGTTCCTTCGTTTTGTAAAAACGACTCGAAAAATAGCCCGGACAAAATTTTTGTTCGTATCCGGGAGCTACTTACATTAAAATCTTTGCTTCCCTTATTTGGACTAAGTTATGTTGACAACATGATGCCACATACTCTAAAATCATTACATTTTCTACCTTTTATAAAGTTATCACTCATAATGGTGTAAAGTTTAGTTATTTAACTAAACGAAGATAATTTATTCCGATTACGACCACGACAAACAATACAATGTAAATTGATTGACATTTGTCAAACGTCAAAGTAAAACTTTTTTTTATAGTGTGAAAATAGGCAAAGGTAAAAAAATAATAAGAAATGGATGACGTCATCGTATAAAGACTACTCAAAAATCTAAATAATTCATAAACAGTAGAAAGACTGAGTTAAATTCAATAATATTTAAATAGGTTTCTCAAAATACTCTATATAATCGAACTATGAAATAAAAAGTGAGGGTCATAAAAATTGTACAATGCCCATTTGGTTATTATGTATAATAGCTAATTAATCACTTTGGCTGTAGCATAGGTATATATAATTATATATATGTTTAAGTAATAAAAAGGTGGACTAAAGTACTACTTTAAAAAGTTGCATTCTGTTTAGTCTGTCTGTTAGTTTGTTTAAAAATATTAAATACCTAATTACTTATTTTGCTTGCTATAATATGTTACCTATATAAGGTGTTTTGTAATGAAATAGAAATATTTATCCTGGAGACATATAGGGTACGGTACTTTTTTTGTCTACCGGCTAGTTTTTTTTACATTTCAAAAAAAATTTATTTATTTTGTGAGCACGCTGTATAAGCAGTATCTTAACAATCCTAATCCTGATCATATCTTTCTTTCTCTATTATAAATGTCAATGTTTTTGTCGATGAATTAAGCGATGGATGGGTGGATGTTTGTTACTTCATCACGTAAAAACCACTGAACAGATTTTATTGTTTAGAATAACTTAGCTTGGACATCAGAATAACACATAGGCTATATAATTTTAAGATATTGTGTTTTTTATCAACATTCAAATAGTTCCCTAGAAGTGCAAAACTTTTAGTGTACTCCATGTACAGTCGCCATCAGATATATGGTAGCGGTCAAGGTACTCAAATATTTCGGAGCAACATTAAATTTCAATATGTTCGTTACAATAGAATGCGGCCTATAATATCGGAACATATAAATCGTCACAAATATCGGAACATTTATGGAAAATGTACTTTAAGTCTGTGCTACATAGTACACATTTGAATTCGGTACTAGGTAGTATTGAATCTATATTGACTTGTCAACGTCAAGAATACAAATATAACTAACTACACGCGTTAAAAGAGTTCGGACATGAAAGATAATAACCAAGTAGGTTCTAGTACTTGATCAACAATTCAATCGTGATAGATACTTAGGTATACTAATAAAATAATTTTAAGTACCTACAACAACAAGTTTGCTATTTTATTATTTACTTACTTACTTATTGTAATATTTATTCTTTGTAATTTTCTTTTGTTGTAGAACAATAATTATTACTACACTGTTATACCCACCAACTGACAACAACTTTTATCATTTATTTACAATTGTTCCGTGATAGAAAAGACATACAAAATAATAATGCTATTTTTATCCATAAAAAGCAGAAAATAAGTAATGCACTCCCATCAGATTTAAACCCACGACTATGTGCTTTAAAAGTCAAAGGACAATCAATTACGCCATTAAGTAGCTGACATCGTTTTATCGAAATTAAGCTAATCATTCTACGCCCTTCAATTTTGACATTGCGTCAAAAGAACTTTTATATAGGCATTTAGTTTGGTAAGAATATTTGTTGTATTTGAAAGAGACAGTCACAATGACACCTTTTTCGGTGAATGTCACTACATATTATTGATAACTTCGTGGGTCCAATCTCAAGCATTTTAAATTGTATTACACAGACTTAAAGTACATTTTCCATAAATGTTCCGATATTTGTGACGATTTATATGTTCCGATATTATAGGCCGCATCTATTGTAACGAACATATTGAAATTTAATGCTGCTCCGAAATATTTGAGTATCTTGACTGCTACCATACATCTGATGGCGACTGTACATCGTCTGGGAAAATTTCAACGCTCTAGCTTTAACATTTCGTTAGATACAGCCTGGTGATATACGGGCGGACGGACAGCCAAGTCTCAGCAATAGGGTCCCGTTTTCACCCTTCGGATACGGAACCCTAAAAACGATCAGTAAAACCCAAATAGACAATCAAGTAACAAAAGCGACCTTTTGTTACTTTAATTTAAGGTAAAACAATAATCGACAAGGGTTATGGAATTCATATTATTATCAAAAACATTCGAAATGGTACTGTATCCTGCGGGGCCTGTGTCAAATATACCACGGGCATGTTAAAGTTCAGCCGGAAAATTAAGAAAAACAAACACTTTGTAAACTAATTGACGTGATAGAAGAGCCGAACTATCTATACTGTCGATAGATTATATCATTATAACACGGAAACCCCGAAGGATTCTCACCCTACAACATCACTAGTGTAGTCTACTACTACAAAGCTACTACTACTGAAATTCATACCTCGCTTAGCTTTGTTTGACCTTTTGACCCAAGTGTCATCATTTTAAGGTAGAAAAAGAAGATTATTATCAAACATATTAAGAAATAAAGAAATACAATGAAACTTGTAATGTAAATGCCCTGAAAAAAAGCACAAATTATTTATGTTTTTTTTTTTAATTGGACACTTAAAGTATAGACTTTTATAGCCTAGTTTATTTAAATTACCGATCTTGTCATTTTACAGAGAAGAGGACTGCTGAGCAGAGGGTTACAAATGATTACAACCAATTCAAGCTATGTAAGAATGAGTCAGTGATATTTTCTTTGCAATATCTATCACGCAATGGGCGTTTTCCCACTATAACGGCACGGCAACGGCGGCACGGCGACGACGGCAACCGGGGAAGCAAAAATATATGAAAAGCTAATTATTCTTATCCACTTGCTCCACATACTCGGAAAGCAAACTTCCCACCCAGTGCCCCAGACCGGTTTTCATTTATTTTGATAATCACGTTAATTAAATATTACGCCACGGTGCACTATCGGTGCCGTGCTGTGGCGTGCAGTGCCGGCGGCGCCGTGCGGGTGCAGTGAAAACACGTCCATCGACATGTTGAGATTATTTTAAACCATATTTATTTATTAAAAGCTTTTTTTAAATCGTGATAATAAAACGATTACCTACCTGTAAGTAATCTTTGTTATACGAAAATTGATTTGAAGTTTTCTGAAAGAACATATCGAACCGTGGTATATCTTTTATTATTGGTCTTATACCTGTACTTATACTTTTAAAAATTTCGTCAGCCATTCTGCATTCAAATAAATTTATCTTATTTTTTATTTAAAATTAATAATAAGTATATACCGATTTTTTTACATTTTCCAATATTTAGATAGGATATTTATTTATCACGAGAAGACGCGATTTTTTGAAATAAAATAAATGTCTTTTTGACAATGTTTTGACTTGGCTTCTCAAACGTCTCAATCCGATTTTTTTTTTAATTTGAGTTAACAATATATAAGGAGGTGCCATACCGTCTGGATCTGCGTGCCTGGTCTGGCGCAAAATGGCTACCTTTTTATATGGAATTTCCTTAGATTAATAATATTACATAGATTAAATGTCAAATAACAAGTGAGATGCATATGTTCTATTTCCTTTTACTTACGATGTTATCAGTGCGCTAGAAAGAGACATATATTACAATGTCGTTTCGCCATGTAGAAGGTTGTCACAAGTTTGTGTTTGGCTAGTGATGTGCTGATTATCGGTATTAGTGGATGTCGATCATCAAAGCAATTAGAAAATTTCTACTCAAGACCTCTATTAGCCTAACCTATTTTCGAAAATATCCGCATATAAAAACAACACGGGTAGTTATGACCCAACCTAGAGTGCATTCCATGAAATAATGCCTATTTTCGGAATGTTGATAGATGGAAATTAGTGTGGCGATACCTGTCATTGCCATACAAATTACCAACTGCCAACATTCCGAAAAAAAGGCATTATTTCATGGAATGCACTCTAGCTGACGCCGGGTTAATAGACGTCAGTGTTTAAGTTAAATAAAATAATCTTTTAATGTTATACTACATGTTTTTTTTATTTCGACATTGGTAAAAAATGAAACCAAAATTTTTTCGCTTTTAACTGCACATTAAAATATAAATAAAAATAAAAATCTTCATTATTGGCCTTTAAAAATAATAGTTTTTGTCAAGTGGCTGCGAATTTTTTCAGTGTGTAAACAAATATTTTTTGTCACTGTTGTCATTGTTGTCATTGTTTGTGTCAACAATCTGACAACTTTCTGACAACTAAGAATAATAGTACAAAATTAAGTTGACAGGTTATGAGAACTTTTTTGACTTCTCGTAGTATTGAATGGGACCAAAGGAAACTCGACTTCTTAATTTGTTAGCATGGTTTGGGACCAAAATGGGACCATTTCATAAATTTTAGTGACACGTTGAAAAATAATAAAAACAAACAGTATTGTTTGTTTCACTCACACTCATTGATATGCTAATAAGGATTAAAGAGTTAGATATAGGAGCTTTGGTTTGTCTCTTTATTCGCCATCTATGACTATATTAAAAATCTTTGGGAATTTCTCTGAATTTCTTATCGTTTGACATGTCATCTAACAAGAAAACTATGAAAAACTTGCGCCAACCATGACACGCTGTCATAAACTCATTTGTATATGAAAAAAAATGGGGCCTCTCCTTCTTTCCTCTTTTAACCCGTGATTTTAAAATAAGCTCTTCAAGCTTTTGGAACTCCTTCTCAACAAATCAGGTTTCTAGGGTTTTTAATAGCTTTATTGTTATTGTGTATTATTATATTTTCTTTATTATCGATATACTAAAGTAGGTATATATTAGATTAATTTGTAACTCACGGTTATAACGCTGGATCAGCCTATTTTTAAGATCTCTGTAAACAATAAATAAGAATCCACGGGAAAACACTTCTTTAATGATAATTTATGTCTTACAATTTATCTACAATTACACTTAAATTTAGAACTGCCCGTCCCACATTTGTGGCCAATCCTAAAATCAACTTCAGTCCTCCTTCTGACATAGTTAGGAAACCGCAATTGGTACTCTTCACGATAAATTTGCACTCTACCGGTTCTGTCGCCCCATTTACTCATTTGAACAGTTTCCAATCCACTAACTCTCTTCCTTTTTTTCCTAAGAAAAATTAAATAAGATTGTTATAATATTACTAGAGGTTGCCCCCGACCGACAGCGTACGTATTTACATTATATCTTAAAATTATATAGCCAATGTATAAGCTACAATATTGCCAAGTTTCATCAAAATCCGTTCAGTAGTTTTTGCGTGAAAGAGTAACAAACATCCATCCATCGGCACAAAAATTGTCATTTATAATATTAGTAGGAAGTAGAATACTGTAGGTAGACGCTAACTTTTAGACGAGAGTTTGATTTAATTGTGTATTGATTGTTAATAGGGTTATGTCTTGAGTATTATTATGGGCTCCGCACACAACCACAAAACATCGTCATTTAGGAGTAATAACACAATGAACATCAATGCGTGTAAATACTTAACTAATATAATACATTAGTAAAACGTCGATAGTTTCATGACGGCGTTCTGGTGAAATTAAGTATATACAGGGTGTCCGGTGGCAGAATCAGGATTTAAAATATAAATAACAAAAAAACTACGTGAAATATACATTTATATTTTTAATCATTATAAAGAAGACAAATGCGGGTTTTATTTCTTAAAAATTATGTCGTCTAAATGTTGACCGTCACGTCGGATACATTCATGGAATCTGGCTTCAGTATTTCTTGCCACTCGCTGGAGAAGTGCCGCCGAGATGCCATGAACTTCGCGAACGATATTTTCTTTTAATGATGAGATAGTCGCCGGGTTTGTTTCGTAGACTTTATTTTTGAGATATCCCCACAGAAAAAAAGTCCATGGGTGTAAGATCCGGTGACCTGGGTGGCCAGGGGATGTCACCGAAACGGCTTATCAGTTGGTTGGGGAAGAAATCACGAAGTAGCGCCATGGTCTCCCTAGCAGTGTGCGGGGTGGCGCCATCTTGCTGAAACCATGTCCGTGAAGTGTAGGAAGGATGGTCTCTCAATGTTGGAAAAAAAAATCATTGAGCATTCGCCGATAAGCAACACCAGTCACAGAAATTGCGTGCCCTTGACCATTTTCAAAAAAATAGGGTCCAATTATTCCCCTGCTTGATAATGCACACCAAACCGTCACTTTGGGACTGTGAAGTGGCTTTTGGTGTTTTAAGTGGGGGTTTTGTCCTTTAGGAGACCAATAACGACAATTCTGCTTGTTTACACTGCCATTTAAGTGAAAGTGGGCTTCATCACTCCAAAAAATAGTGTTCACCGTGCGAAATCGCTCCAACATTGTCTCACAGTAATTTTTACGCAAGTTGTAATCATTAGGCTTAAGCGCTTGCACAATTTGAATTTTAAATGGATGAAGTTTAAGATCCTTCTTCAATATCTCGTGCACTATAGTTTTTGGAAGCCCCAAGGCAGCCGCTCTCTTGCGAACGGACTGACGCGGATTATCGCTCAAACTGGACGCGACGAGTTCGATGTTTTCATTTGTTCTCGACGTCCGGCTGGGCCCCGGTCGTGGGTTATTTTCTGCTGAACTTGTTGCCCGGAACCTTCGCACCCATGATCGAATCAAATCTTCACTTGGGGCGTCACGTAACCGTCGAATATTGTAACGTGAACAAAATCTTCGACGAGAAATTGCACACGAATCATTGGCTTTAAAATACGCTTCGATTGCGAACGCACGTTGTTCACCCGTCCACTGCGACATTGCGACTAAAAAACCCGCACGAATGACGAAGCCAACGCGGCCCCCTCCCCGCTCCTCCGTGCAACGGTTACGGAGAAATTCGAAATTTAAATCCTAAATCTGCCACCGGACACCCTGTACATAGAATTTCATCATTATCATCATTACTGCAGTCCACTACTGGGCAAAGGCCATAGGAGTGCAATAGAGAAATTTAATCCACATGTTTAGGAATCATTTTACAGAAAGAAGGCTAGAAAAAAAATCCGTTGAACAGCAAATTTCATAAAAAATTATTGACATGATGGGGGAAGTTCTCTTGTGCGTTTTTTTGTGCGAAGCCAATGACATTTAGCCCGGTCTCTTAGACCGGTCAATGAACAATTTGGTGCTACATTAATTCACAACAGGCTGAAAATCACAAATATTCGCTGCAAATTGCGAAAAACTGATTTTTATGACGTTTGACCTTGAATAAAAAAAACCGGCCAAGTGCGAGTCGGACTCGCGCACCGAGGGTTCCGTACAAACCTGCAAGGTTTACAAAGTTCGTTCATTACGACAATCGAGTCATAACTATGGTATTTTTATTGCAAAATGAAATTCATAACATTACAATGGGGAAAGATGGAGGAGCATAAATTTAAGACAAAGATCTCTTTATCGTTTAAGTAATCCTTTATTTTATATTAACACATATCATTTATCTATAATATAACTGAAACACTTATACTAGCCTTGCAGCAGACTTGCGAAAGTTCTTTTATTAAAGTTATTTATTTACTAAGTTTTTTAGTCACTATTTAGAAATCTGGTTCAAAAATATTAATTAAGTATTAAATTTGAACCAGACCTGTAAATGGTGACTGAAAAAGGTGTGAATAGTACCACATTGAACATTGAAGTTCGAAAAAACGTTATCAATAGTTGTACAACTTCGTGTAGTGCTACTGTTTATTAACGGAAACATGTTTATGGAGGAAAAATATGTGGAAATTCCATTTTGGGGATTCATTTTGGCAATTAGATCTAAGTATTTGATATGAATTTCAACTTGATAGCTCTACGCGTTCATGAGGAAAAAAGTAATAAGTTTATATTTATTAAAAAATATATATTTTGTAATGTAACTAAAAATTTAAGGTTTTCGGAATTTTTCCTTTATGTGTGGTATAAAACGTTGCTTCATGCCAAATTTCAAGATTCAAGGTCGACTGGAAGTACCCTTTAGGTTTTGATTCCCTTGCAAGTACTTGCGAGTTTCAAAATATGCAGCTTAAATTGCCGTTTCTTTTGATTGCGTTGACATAGAAGTTTGATTTTGCTACAGCTTAAAGGTATTATAGACCTGAGTATTTGGTATGAATTTCAATTTAATACCTCTACGCGTTTATGAGGAAATGGGTAGTAAGTTTAAGATTATTAAAAAAAAAATAATTTTGTGATGTAACTAAAAATTTATGGTTTTCGTAATTTTTCCTTTATCTATGCTATAAGACGTTGCTTCGTACCAAATTTCAAGATTCTGAGTTCACGGGAAGCACCCTGTAGGTTTTGATTCCCTTGCAAGTGTCGAAAATTTGCGGCATAAATGGCTGTATCTTTTGATTGCGTTGGCTTAGAAGTTTGATTTTTTCACAGCTTCAAGGGACAGTAGACCTGAGTAATTGATATAAATTTCAGCTTCATACCTCTACGCGTTCCTGAGAAAAAGGATCTTGACAGACGGACGGACGGACGGACAGACGGACAACAAAGTGATCCTATAAGGGTTCCGTTTTTTCCTTTTGAGGTACGGAACCCTAAAAATCAATACATCGGAATGATGGAGAACTTTTACATATTAATTATAATTACTTTTTAAACAATATCTGTGATTTACAGCTTGTTGTGAATTAATGTAGGTTCCCCCATACATTGCAGAGCTAGGTTGACTGCTCTAATTGCTTAAAAACTACTTTACCTTATCTCCTCTACTAATGCTCCTGTAATTGGAGACAGCATTACTAACATAGTGAATAACACTGCAAGAATGATTGCCAGTAAAGACAAAACACACCAAGTCTGAAATTATATCAATTCATCATCATCACCAAATTATATAAACGTAATAAAAAATCAAATAGGTACCTACAAAACGCCATTGTAGAGAATTTAGTCCCCGTTTTATCACTTACAGATAAATTTTAACTGATAGATATTTTATGCCTGTCACTGTCTAAAGCGTCATGTTTTATTAAATAGACATGGATTTACCTGTCATTTAAATTTTATCTGTAACTGATGAATCAGGCCTTTATACCTACTTACAAACTTTAAGGGTATTAAGTAATTATATTATCTAGTGATGGGCGATTGTTCCAAAAATTAACAATCGAATTATTCGAATGATTTCTAACACGGTATTCGAATGATCATTCATCATTCGAATGATTTTCTTCATTCGAAGGATCATTCGCTATTCGAATGATTTTTAACTAATTAATTCATTCGAATACAAAGATCAAAATGATTATTTCGAATTTTTATATAAAAATAATGAAAGTTTACTGTCGTTTTTAGATAAATAGTGTTTGTTTTCGCTCAAAGCAGCTTATTCCTTCAAGATGTAAAGTAAAAATCCATTAAACAGTGTACTTACACACCGAGATTGATGAAAATTCATTCGAATAATATGTTTTCATTCGAATGATTTTTTTCATTCGAATAGTCAAATTCTACAATCGAATAGTTTCAATCAGGCCTATTCGAATGATCATTCGAATGAATCATTCGTATTCGCCCATCACTAATATTATCCCGATACATTCAGAGGTGATTCAAGGTACGACAACAAACAACCAGAAGAGCAACCCTACATAGTTTCTTGCTAGGTTCTTCTCTGAGAAAAACTGCACTCTTGCGAATCAAGCATTAACTTTAAAAAAATTACCCGCCCTAAGTGTTGTCAAACCCTACAGGATTCAATGATTTTTCATTTCATTTCAACTTTTACTAAGATTATTTGTATTCTTAAAAACACTTTATTGTTTATTTAGTTTGTTACAATACAAGAAGAAACTACACAGAGATAGAATAGAGAAGTAAAAGTCAAGTAAAACAATTTTTATTTCGTATGATTTTTACAATCATCTGAAATAACTACGTTAATTTTTAAAGCGAATGCTAGATTCGCAAGGTGCAGTTTCCCTAGAGAAGATTAACTCTCCTTAATATAAAATAAAGGCTTATCCCTTAATTTATACATTAAGGGATAAGCAAGCATTTATTTTTACATTGCTATGGAAAACCTTAAAAAAGTCCTTCAAATAATATCACTAATTAGCCTTACTAAAAGTTCTTTGCTTTTGTACATTGTTTAGACACATCTTTGGTGAAATAGTATCTACCATAGGCTTTAAGAAACCCTTTTTCTTTTTACTATGTGAATAAAAAAAAGCTTCAAAAATATGTCTTACTGCAATGAAACGGCCACACAAAATGCCTGACACTTCCGAATATACTCTAGCTCCATCGTTGCAATCGAAACTCAGTAGATATATAAAATGGCCGATCAAATCTATACCAGTTGTGACAGTCTCGTGCAATTCGTCCGCTGTGGAAAAAAGAATATTTTAGCAGACAATATATTTTAAAAATTATATAGAAAATTGATCCGATGAGGTGTATGTGAAATCTGCCAGCGTGGTGGATTACGGCCTAATCGCTCTCGTATGAGAGTAGGCAGGTGTCCCTGTTTTGGGGATGTTAAAAAGGGCTGATGATGATGGAAAATCAGGTATCTCGTTTATCTTCAGTATTTGCTATGAGCCCTACAGGTGATTTCATTTCAATTTGAGTTTTTTTGCAAATGCTCACAATGGGCACCCAGTTAGTAGGTAATTTCATTTTAAGAGGCTATTTCTTACCGTTGGTCTAATTCCAATTAAAAACGACTGCGTTAATAACTCAACCTTTTAAAGAATCGCCTGGCTACGTTATACTGAATTTGGAGGATCCGTCGCGTAACGTCAGAACAGGCAAATGTATAAAAATACCCTCGACCGTTCATACTCAACCGATGATACTCGTACGTTAGTGCAACGGACGATACGATTGACGCATTTGCCGTTGGAAGCGAATCGACCGAAATCATTAACTTAGAGGTTGTTCACCGTCGGTTGTCGCTAAAGGACTCTACTCACTATAACGTATCATACTATAGCCACCATAGGGGCGTATCAGGATTGGAAAGAAGCGCGATACGCTCTTCTATGCCGACTGTACCGTTCCGTTCCCTTCAGCACCAATTCCGATATCTCGCAGACAATTATGGACGTTCCGTGCATGGCACGGCACGCTGCTGATTGGTAACGGATTGGTGTGGTGGGTAAGTACAGTATGTATGAGACATATCAATATAAACAATGTTTTTTGCTGACACGTTCCTAATACGGTCATAGTACAAAACGTTGTAGTGGATAGAGTCCTTAAATACACAATATTTTTTACGACGTTGGAAAATTAGTCAATGTTCCTGTAGAGAAATCCCAAATTAACTATATATCTCGTGTCCCAACTTTCAACTCTAAGGAAAAGTCGATAATTGTGTCCTTTGCCAACCGATTCGTAAAGGAAGATTTTGTAGCTGCCGCTCGAGCAAAGAAGACCATGTTGGCCAGTGACGTGGGTTTTAAGGACTCTAAGCAAAAGATCTTCGTGAACGACCATCTTACGCCAGTGTATAAGAAACTTCTCACAGAAGTGAAAACTGCTCTTAAATCTAAAAACTATCAATACATCTGGGTGAAGTTTTGTAAAATACACGTGCGTAAGGATGACAGTTCTAAAGTGTATATAATTAATTCTATCAATGACTTAAGAAAAATAATTTAGATTTTATTGGATTATTGCGTAGAAAAAAAAATCGTTCACTGCTAACTCCTACCTACTACCTGTTATTTGCTTTTTGACCCAGATTTTTCACCTAGTTATTAGTGTTATTACAGCATTTTTGTTTATATTTAACCTTAATCCATCAATTGTGCAGTCAGCTAAATTATTGCCTATTTACTCACAACTTGTTTCTATGCGTTTTTGCAAATCTTGTATGTATAAATATTTTTTATTTTTTTGCTGTTAATTTATTAATAATTTTAATACCTATTTTAGTGCATTAGTTTAAGGTGATTGTAAATATAAATTCAACAATATGGCAATTATGACGTGTAGGTGCGTGCGTGTTTATGTTACTACACACATAATCAATGTATAAGTGCTTTGTCAATACTTTATTATGTTTCTATTTGTGAAAACCTGTAATTGGCTCCTTTGTTAATTTATAATTTTCTATTTTGTATATTGAAGCTGTTGGTTTTCCAATAAATAAATAAATCTTAAATACTTACTATATCCTAATCCAGTAACCAACCTTAAACCTTGCAAGGCGACGTAAACTGCTGTCATTGGAGTTATTATGAAAAATAATTCAGTTGCGAAGGGGTTCCTTCCTTCGCAGGTCATATAATGAACCACTATCTGCAATTGTGTCAGTAATAAACTTCAGTTATTTCTGATATTTTGAAAAAACTTTTCATTTTCACGAACTTTATGCTTGGGATAAGACACAAGTGAAAATATTGAACAGAGTTACTTCAAACCTTGTAATTACAACCACGTAACAAACAGACGCTTTTAAAATATGTAGTATCTGCCAACCAGCTACACTAGATCCGTGACAGACTCGATCAGGGGGCCAATTCTACTAAATTAATATAAGCAACCAAGTATTTGTCAACGCATTGACATAGTATTGCGGTGACTTTGGTAGTCTGCTAAGTTCGGCGACAGATGTGCCAAATCCGCCCTTTTGCTATTTTTTGTCCGATGACTGGATAAACTTCAAATAGCGAAGAAAATACCGTTTGGAACTGCCACTTTTATTATAGTATTGTGGAGTAGACTACCGAATAGAGCAAATAGTAGTAGTTAGGTATGGTCTATGTATCGTCTATAGTTGTCGTTGTCAATTTATCCGTTAGTAGAATACCAAAATGGTAAACCGTACATCTCAGATTTTAAAGAGACACCATTTGTGCATTTTTTATTTAGTAGAATCGGCCCCCAGGACAGGTCGCTCGGTATTTTAAGGATATAGCTCACTCGAGCCACCCGGCATTTATTCTGCATCGCCTTTATGCGTTTTTTATTCATTAAATTGACTTATTCAGTTCAGTACATCAACTAAGTAGGTAATGTCAGTGGACCACTCGGTGGCAAATTGCTGCTCATATCCTTGCGTTGACTGCATCAAAAAACCTTATGAAAACGCGAGGTTCATTGGTTAACTGCGCGAGCTTATAGGTGTTAACACGATGTGTGTCGCCAACGAGTGGACGCCGCGTGGTAAGACGGTGCAGAGGTAGCTCGAATGAGCTATAGCCTTATGGGATATTTTCCTAACAAGCGTGTTTTGATCAGCATGCGAGTCTGGTCTACATGTGGGTGATAGAGCGCTACTAGCCACACGCGTACCATTTGCGTGCATCCCGCATGACAGGAAAAACATATATAAAATCATAGGTTGAGGGAGGCACGAACGCTGATTTAAAATTTAAAATTTTTAAAAATTTAAGCATTTAAAAAAGGACCTTAAAACCTATGAAGTCGCTTACAAGAGATGGGATCTTAATTTTCTTAAACCTAAAGTACCTATAGGACATCTGTTTTTCCATTTATGTAATCAAGAAACAGAAAAAACTAGTAGAAGTTTAAAGTGGGCGTGGTACTTGATTCCAAGTCAAACGTCATTCGTTTTTCGGCCCAGATTGATTTCAGTTCGGGTAATAAAACGTTGCTCTGTCTTAAAGCAAAATAAATCCCATTATAAATTTATGCAGGATCAATAGATTTAGATCATTTATTACTTAAATTATTATAAGAAATTAATTGTATTGTGTATTTGTAGTGAAATGTAGGATACTAATCGTTACTTATGTGTGAGTGTGACGACACTGGTTCCAATACTACCTACTTAAATTGATCACATTTTATTTATACTAGTTTTTTCTGTTCCGTGTAAGTATATAATAAGCATGTAGGTACGAACTTCTTTGTTATCTTTTTCAAGAATGGTTATATTCATTTCATCCATGAAACGTGCAGCGACGGTTAAAGGATCGTAACAAATATCGGATAGAAGTAAAACTGAAGGCGACAGCAATATCGACATAATCCAATATGATGTAAATAGGAACACTCCACCTGCCTGCAAAGGATTTCAAAAACTATTTGAGTACAGTCACGAGCAATAATATGCATAAAGTAACATTTTTTTAAAGTTACTATCCTGCCTTAATGCTATCACTTCTCTCTCTGTGGGGTCTGTAGGAAGAAATTTCTTTTTCATATATGCTGTATCTTTTGTATAACTTCTCTTTTTTCTGTCTCTGTACTATCATCTTACAATAAACTGTTAAGTTAGTTAGTTATTTTCAAAGTACCTATCATAACTTCTGTCGTTTCAAAGGTTATGTTTTTGTCAATTTGCTCAATAATTGTATGATTGTTGGTGGTTGTTAATTGAACAAATTGATGAACACATATCTTTGAAACAACAGATGTTAGGATACTTCGAAAATGTCATAGTGCTTACATATTATTGCTTGTGACTGAATTTCATTATCAAAAACACCACCTTTGTCAACATCATCAGCGCCTTTATACACACATACATATCCGTCACGCCTCTCTCCCATTGGGGTAGGCAGAGACCACTTCCTTCCACTTGCTTCGATCCAAACACACCTCTTTCGCTTCATCCACACTCATCAGTCGCCTCATACATGTCCGTCGGTTTAGGGTACTCTTGATTTGGCCTTTCTTTAGTAAGTCCTCGATGTATTTATCTATTTATTGGAAAACCAACAGCTTCAATATACAAAATAGAAAATTATAAATTAACAAAGGAGCCAATTGATCGAGGTATGTTCGTCTTGGCCTTCCCCTCCCAGCATTTCCAACCACTCTTGCCTTGTATATCTCTAGCGCCTTTATGATCATCATATTTGCCGTCATTATCAACCGTATGTATAATATCCACCGCTGGACATAAGCCTCCATAGATTTTCATTTGCGACGTCGGTCGGTTATTATTTAGTGGTAAACAACTATAGTAATAACATAAGTAAGGCCGCATTCGATAAAAGAAAACATTTAAATAGTCTTCGGTGGAAATATGTGACAGGTGTATACCTAGGTTCTGGTTTTATAGGTCATTTATTTATTTAACAGTTTACTGTACCTACATAGAGACAGAAAAAAAGAGAAGTTATCAATACAAAAGGTACAGCATATTTCTAAAAAAAAATTCTTCCTGCAGACCCCAAAGAGAGAGAAATGAAAACAAGAAGGCTTAAGGTTAATGAGAATACTAACAAACATCGTTTTCCATACAAGTCTAATGCGTACGAAGAAGGCGGAAAATATCATAATACTCAAGAGGAGACCGAGGCAGACGATGATTAACCCCAATATTAGCAGAAATATGTACACCTTTATTATATATCTGAACCAGAATACTGCCACCTGAAAATAATGCATAATTACAACGCGTCATATTAACTTGAGAGAAATTGCGTTTTTTAGGGTTTCGTACCCATAAGGTAAAAACGGGACCCTATTACCGAGACTTGGCTGTCCGTCTGTCACCAGGCTGTACCTCACGAACGGTTATAGCTAGAGCGTTTAAATTTTCACAGATGATGTATTACCGTTGCCGCTATAACAACAAATACTAAAAAACAAATAGATAATAATAATAAAGGGTGGCTCCCATACAACAAATGTGATTTCTGTGACTTTTTTTTGCTTGATATCAATAATGGCTAACCGTGGACTTTATTATTGGGATAATTGTTAACTTAGTTAATGGTACGGAACACTTCGCGCGCGAGTCCGACTCGCACTTGGCCAGTTTTTTTTTTTTTTTTTCAAATTATATCCCATGTTTCTCGGAGAATGTCGTTCAGTTTCCCGAGCAGATTACGTGCCTTAATTTTCGGCTTAAATGAAACAACACACAGTGTATCAATTGTGTCAACGCATCATCGTCCACAGCTGAACGTAGGTATCCATTTGTCTCAGTCCGATGCAGTTAGCAATGTTAGCATCCATTTAATTGTGGATATGCACTACGTCCGCTAAGAATCCGATCCAAGCCCGCGAATAACTTAAACTTTTAAAAAAACCGACTGCGTTAAAAAAACACTTTTTTTTATTTTGATTTACCCAGTGTCAATTTCACTGTAAATACGAATCTAAAGACCACTCTCAATTTAAAATCCATCAAGCCGTTCAGGCTGTAGAGCATGCCAAATATACTCTAAAAAGCATAACCTTCCTTTTGGTATATTCGGGTAAAAAAGACTCGTACTATAGAAATAATTCTATGAGAAATGCGACGTTTCCCCTCCCCGCAGGCGAACGCGGGGGATGTTATCCATTTGTCTCGGCAAACATGTTTTTGTGTTTTTGCGAACAAAACGGTTAGGCCACGCCCCTATTATGTTTTTGTTATGATATTCGTGAACACGAAAACACGGTGCAGCGGACCCGGCTTAAGATAAAACAGTTTATAATACTTGCGTACTTCGAGGGTACCATGAAGTGTATTTAATTTATCAACAATGTATGTCTCGTTGACTGCATCCGAAGCTGTATTAACTGATTCTGCCACTGTTTCAAATTGTGGGATATAGTAAGCAACACTGTCCATTATGTTATTTAAATACATTTTAGTTTTGATTATAGTCCTGTTTATGTCGGGAAACTTCATTTTAGCCTCTGTTAAACTATCGTACCCCTGAAAATTTTAATACTTATTAAATAGGTAACAGTTCTGTCCGCGACTTTTTACGAGCTATAATATTGGAGAGTTTCCTCTCGCATCCCACTGACCCACTATAAACCCAGACACTATTGATTTTCTATTGTTCTTTTTTTTCTGGGATGTGAAAGATTGAAATCTGTTCAGTAGTTTTTGCGTGAAAAAGTTACGAACATCCTTGTATCCATACATACTCCCCATTAACATCAGCTGCAAATGAAGGGAATCCGAACACTTGTATGATTTTCAGTAGGTACAAGCTTGGAACTACTTAGTCGCCATGCGAAATAAGAAAAATGTCTCTTCAATCAACCTGGCTTTGAGGACTACAGCGGTTCAAATACTGCTCATTTAATGTATAACTAGACCGTTCTACTCAATTCCATGTACCTAAGTACAAATTATTTTCTATTAAGAAGTAGTGAACATTTTATTTTAATTAAAATGTTGAGTGATTTAGTTGAGTGATCATAACGGTGATTTTAAAACAAGAATAAGCACTATAAATACTTACCACATCAAGGGTTGGACGTATTCTATAAAAAACCACGTCGATCGTATCAATAAGATTTATAACAAATATAATGCACATCAGAATTCCGCAAATCGTTGACAAAAACGAAATAAGAAGAACGATCCACTGAAAAATTGTTAAACAAAATAAGATATTAAAAAAATATCAATAATTATATATAAATCATAATCTATCTATCTATATAATACTAGCTGTCCCGGCGAACTTCGTCCCGCCTTAGAATGAACTGTATTGTGTAGGAATAAAGTTCAAATTGACTCTACATTTTAGTAAGAAAACATTTGTATGGGAAAAAGAAAAGGTCTGTTTTAGGGCTTTCCCTGCAATTATTCGAATTTTTCTCACCGTAAGAACCATCCTTGGACTTCAATGAACATTTAAAAAAAAGAATTAGCGAAATCGGTCCAGCCGTTCAGGCGTGATGCCGTGACAACGGAAAACGGGTTTCATTTTTATATATATAGATATATATATCTATATATATATATATATAAATGTTCATTTATATAAATATATATATAAATGTTCATTGAAGTCCAAGGATGGTTCTTACGGTGAGAAAAATTCGAATAATTGCCGGGAAAGCCCTAAAACAGACCTTTTCTTTTTCCCATACAAATGTTTTCTTAATAAATGTAGAGTCAATTTGAACTTTATTCCTACACAATAAAGTTCATTCTAAGGCGGGACGAAGTTCGCCGGGACAGCTAGTAATATAATAATAACGAATACGCAGGTAAGTAGAGAGAAAATCTGATTAAAACTTATTAAAACGGTAAAGAAGAAATGGCAAATGATACCCAGGCCTGACAGTCACGTGACCTAACTCAGTCATTTCGTTATCATTTATATAGTCATATCACATTTTTGTGGCTAACACCAAAATATTGCCTTATGTTTTTGTTCAGGCTCTATACTATAAATATACAAATGATTATGATTAAAAAAATAGCATTATATTTAGTCCATCTGTTAGGCTGTTCAAAAATACGTGTAATAAACGGATAAATTAATCGTATAGGGTGACTTTTCATTAGTGAACGATAAAGATATGCTTACTCATAATAACAAACATCTTTTGCTATGGCACCAAGTTTGAAGTCATAAAAAAGTTCGGAACTTGCCAAACAAATTGCACCAGTTGATAGTGTCAAAATGGGGGAACATTTTTTTTAAATGATTTGTAAATTGGTCTCTATTAAAAGTCGTGAACGATAGAAAAGGATATGCATGTATACTCGTGATAACAAACAACTTACTATGGGGCCCAGTTCGAAATGACAAAAAAAATTGTTTCACCATAATATCAGCTGGCGCATTTCGTATGGGGAGTTAAAAATTTTTTGAATGATTTCGACCTTGGTCCCATAGTAAAAGTTGTTTGTTGTCACCAGTACATGCATATCCTTTTTTATCGTTCACTAATTTAAAGTCACCTTATATAAGTATTTGGTTTACCTTAATAGCACTGAAAAACCTGAAACTTTTTATTTTAATAAAAAAGAACGAGATTACGGCCGGTATAGCTGAAAGGAAGAAACAAACGACGAATATTAGTCCGTAATTGATGACACCCTGTAACAACCACATGGAAAATACACAATAACATTTAAATTATAGGGAAGGATAGAGGGGTGTGGGGCCGGCTTTTGCCCACCAGTGGGACACAATCATCATCTTAAATTTAAGAGCGTCACTCTTGTCTGCGCCACTCATCTCTATTCTCATAATAAAAGAGGGAATACAAGTTGTGTCGTATCAGGTGTTCAAACGAACGGCAGAGAATAGAGAAGAGTGGGACACAATAGGCTAGCAAAAAAATACCTACGTAGTCCATTTGTTTCTATGTTTCTTTGTATCTAATTTCGCAGTTAACACAAATAGGTATTATATTTATAAATGTCAATGTTTGTGCCGATGGATGGATGGATGTTTGTTACTTCATCACGCAAAAACTACTGAACAGATTGAAATAAAACTTGGCAATATTGTAGCATATACATCAGAATAACAAATAGGCTATATTATTTTAAGGTAGCATGTTTTTTTTTCAATAATGATGATAAATGCGTAAGAAGTCGCGGGCAGCCTCTAGTTTATTTAAAAAATATATGTCACGACGACGTCGCATCGCATCGTTGTACGACGCGACGTCGTGTCATGTTTGTGTGTAGGAGCCCAGAGTTTTAGGGTGCCTTTCCACCAGAGATGTGCTATGTAGCTAAGCTACGAAACTGCGCTACGAAACTATGTGACCCTTTCCACCAATGCTAAGCTATGTAGCTGTGCGAGGAACATGCGCTACGAAGATGCGCATCTCGGGCTATGCTAGGTATCGATAGTAGGGAAGCGGCACGCATCCATAACACGCATCCATAGCACACATCCGTAGCACGCATCCTCCCATACAAAAAACATAGCTTAGCTGAATCCGTTTCCACCGGTGCTATGCTATGTGCTACAATGAATATAATTGGTGGATTTCAAACGCTTACGTAGCAACGTAGCAGAGCACATCTCTGGTGGAAAAGCACACTTATTCCAAGATGCGTGGCCGTTAATTCCTTATTAAAAAGGATAATTATTAATAGCTTACCTGTGGGTACGTAGAAGATAAAGACACTTCATTGGTCGTCGGTCTCCATTTAAAGTCTAACCGCGGGAAGTTTTGTAGATATTCTTTTAAAAGAACACCCACGCGCATAAGCAGGTCGTCAGTAGAATTTTCGAAAGAACTCATTTTTCTAGCACTAACAATTTTTAGATAAATATACGATTTTTATTGTTTTTAGTATTGTAACATTACTTATTTAATTTTATATTATTATTTATCATATTTACCTATATTTACGAATTCATTTTGAAGTTTTATTTTACAGAAGGTAAGACATCAAAAATCAATGTCAATTTTTTTTCACAGCCAGATCAAGAACTTTCAAAGTATTATTCCGGATTGCATTTCTCTTTGGAAGTAGAATGCATTTTTTTTTTCATAATAAACAAATGAGTTTATGACAGCGTGCCAAGGTTGGCGCAAGTTTTTCATAGTTTTCTTGGTTGATGACCTGTTAAACGATAAGAAATTCCATACAAAAAGGTAGCCATTTTGCACCAGACCAGGCACGCAGATCCAGACGGTATGGCACCTCCTTAAATATTCTATACTCAAACAGAATGCAGCAATCAAAAATCAATTTATGTGTTGTGTTTGTTTGTATTGGTTTAGATAAGTCAACACTGCGCAGTCACCTCTAAGTTTACAGAGAACTCTCTGTCTGTATTAAACCTTTTTCAAACACAAGGCATATCCATAAGCAGAATCTTTTCAACCGACCATCCTCGCCATCGTTATCAAACCTGCACCACTGGACACTGGCGAAATCAAAGAAGGACCGCCATATTACCAAGAATTGATTGATTGAAAAATCACAAACAAATTATAACAAGATGATGAAGATACCATGCAAATGCGTGGTAGGCAATGCGGTAAGTAAAGTAACCTGTAAATTACTTAGGTACCTATGTTAATTAATAAATCGTAGATTGATGGCCAATTTAAGAATGAGTTATTCAGTTAAGAGTTTAGTGCACAGCACATGCACAGATTTTGATGTATGAGGTTTAGCGACATTTTAAATTTTTCCACGGTTTAAATCATGTTTAAATACTTTTTCATCATCTCTTAAGACCAGATCTTAGGCTTAGGTAGTACTTACTGTCTAACTACTGTCTAAGATTTATTGTGACTATATAATACTCTATTAATAATTTATTTATCTTATCTTATTTAGCAACTCGTGTCCCACTGCTGGGCAAAGGCGTCTCTCTTCATACGCCATGACTTTCTGTCTCGAGCTTCCTCCGCCCAGGTACTCTAAAAGGTATCCAGCTCGTCAAGCCACCTTTTCCGTGGTCTGCCGCGACGCCGTTTGGTAGTTGGTAGCCATTGGGTAGCTGTTTTTGCCCATAAGTCTTCTGACATTCAATTTATTTATCTAGGTACTTTAACTTTATGTAAGCAGCCGCAATGAGGAACGATTGGAGTCTTCTAGTAGATCATCATGTCAGCTTATGGACGTCCACTGCTGGACAAAAGCCTCCCCCAAGGATCTCCACAACGACCGGTCTTGCGCTGCCCACATCCAACGGTTTCCAGCGACTTTGACCAAGTCGTTAGTCCTTCTTGTTGGAGGCCTTCCCACACTATCCCCATTCCATTATCCTATCAATTTGACTTGAAAATGTTTCAAATGTAAAACTTACAAACCGTATGTAAAATTAAGACTAAAATAAAGGGTTTATTATTAAGAGAAATAATATTATACTACGACTTCTAAATTAAGGGTTTAGTAGTTGAATTGGTATATATAATCAAAGTTGAATCGATAAAAAAAACTATCAACAAATCCATAGAAAATGTATGGAATGATATTTTTCCCTGACACGCCCCGGACACGGGCCAGACACGGCCCAAACACGGCCCGGACACGTTGTCGTGACGACGTATTGTTTTCCCTCCTGACGGGCCACGGACCGGACACGTCCCGGGCACGTATCTGGTGCGTGGGCACGGATCTGTGTAGATAGACCTTAAAGTTATTATTTATTTCCAGTTGAAAATCAATTGAACAAGTGAGACTGTTAGCTTCATACCAACCTGTTGCGTAGGAAATACCATCCGTAGAACCTACACTCTCCATATTACCTTTTCTATCTCCGCTGACAAGGTAGAATACACTAAAAATCCAAATAAAACGTAAAGAAACAGTACTATTCCGTATATGAAGATATTATATTTTTAAAGAACATTTTTATTGTATTTTTTATATACAGGGTGTCTTGTCAAATGCTGTCTTTAATTAAAATATTGTAACGAATATTTCAAATTGAAAGTTTAGTCTCAAACATACGTTTGAGTGTAATTTAAATCAAAAAAAGTTAAGTAATCGCAAATACAAGACACTCTGTACTGTTCAGTAATAGTTTCCTTCATACAACGCACGTGAAACAATATGAAACACTGTTTATTATACCATTACAATATATAATAATATAACAAGTAACTAATTATCATTTACATGTCAATAATTATAATTATTGTGATAATTTTCAACTACACACATTTGATTCGATACAAACATATTCGCTCAAAGACGCATTCTACTTGCTTTAAAAACCAAACCACGCTGGTTACTACTTGTTAAGAGGCCCTAAGCTCGAGCCTTATACAAAATTGCTCGTGACATTATAATACGTTACATTTAAGTGGAAAATCTATTAAGAACTCGCGTTTTTTCATTAACACATGCAAATAATATACAAGAAATGCATTAGATAGGTAGAAAGATTTCTGGCTTAGCGTTAGGTTTGGATTAGAAAATCTGTACTTATTAAGAATATCAAAATGCTAGAAGCTTGACGATAAAGCCTTTTAATCTTCTTCAAAGTATTTGAAAAGGAATTTGTCGGATTTTGGACGATTTTTGTTTTTATGCATTTCCGTGACTCGTTGGTAGGTAGGTCCACATCATCATAATCTTCTCTTCAAAAAAATACTTTTCCAAAGTCACCCTGTATACTTATGAGGTACAAAATAATGGGAAAACTTAATTAAGGTTGGTTTGTCTGTTCACACTGTGTGAAACAAGCAAGATAAAGACTGACTCTTTCAATCAAAGCTTTGTTTTTCAAAGCTTGCATAATTCATAGACTCTATGCAAAACTTTTTCGTTGGCATTATACAAAATTTGCTCGTTTTATTGCTTAAACGTTGCCTTTAATTTTTAGCCACATTACAAAGTAGGTATATATTTTCAGAAATAATGTCATAAGCGATAGACACATTTTTTTCTTGAGAAGTGTGAATTACTTTAAAATTTAATCACCATCGCCTATGATTTTCTTCCTGAAAATTAAGTGGCATAAAGAAAGTCCGCCCGTTATTAATAACCTATCCTGATCCGATTTTTACCAAATCGAGATTGAAAAAACAAAACACAATTGTGTTCTTGACATGTTTTTGGTACACAAGTGACAATTGTGTTTTGTTTTTTCAATCTCGATTTGGTAAAAACGGATCAGGATAGGTTATTAATAACGGGCGTTAGTCAATTCAAGTCTGATTAGAGGCCAAATTTGACCAAAAAATTCATTTACAACGCTCATACGATAACTTAAAAAAATACACATAAAATCAAACTGTAGTTCCTCTTAAAATGTAAGGCAGTGTTTCATTGATATAATACAAGCGTTTTTCACAAAAATATTTTGGAACATCAACATTACTCGTATTTTCCTAGATACATTTAAGGAGCTAAATATTTTGATACAAAAATTATTGATATGTTAAGTAAGCATTGATTGTATTTAATAAACTTTGTGCAACGTACGTTTCATCCTCATCAAAATAAAGGTGTGGCCATATTTCACTCATGATACATTTTCATTACATAGCAATTTTATTAAATTACTTACACTTTTTGACCTCGACTTTTCTTGCAATTATTTTTTTAAACATATCTAGAACAGCCATATATTATAAAGTAACTTTCAATATCTTATCTGTACTACTTTTTTTATATTTTAAAAATTGTCTAACTAAATTGTCTTTTGCGATATTTTTTTTAATGTTCCATTAGTGAAATATGAAAAAACCTTTAAAGCTACGCAAACAAATATGTAATTAAATACATTTATTTATTTAAGTATATTCATTTGGTTCATAATTTGGGAATTATCTACTACACAATTAAGTTTTATTTTTAACTTATAATTATTAGGTTCATAAAATAATAGGGACCATAAATATTTGTAGGTACGTGGATATTATTAGTTTTTCTAAATTTTCGACCACACTTTTAACCTATCGATCGATATAATTTATAATTATCGATTGATATTTGATATATTTTCAACAATATAGTCATACATAACCATAACACAACTTTACCATACAAATGTATATAAATTTTAACTAAACGATAATCGAACATTAATTCAAAATCTAAATTAATTATTCAAAATCAGCAACCTTCATCAGTTTCAAGCTATTTTAAGGGAAGTCAGTTTTTTGTAAAATAATTTAAGAATAAAAAATATTCTTAAAATTATATTTTTATAAAATTTCATTAAATGAGCCTTTGTATTGTGTTTAGAAAATCAGTTTTGTTGTTCCCGTTGGTTTCTGATACGAAAAATAATCAGAAAATTATTTAGAAATACATTAAAGATACGACGAGAATATTTCAGGTATACACAATGCATTATTTTCTATAATAAATGTACTGACTAATTAGTAAACACACATTTATGAAAATTAAAAATTAATTTTCTCAAAAGAATTAAAATATTTTTCATAAATTATTATTTAATCTATAAGTATAAATACAGTCTATACCACTACAAATTTTCTAACTAATCCAACGCATTGTTTTTGAGAAAATCTAATTCTCAAGTAACTAAATGTGGAGCTTCCTCCTTAGTCTGTCCGTTATTTTCAAAATGCAATAAAATAGTAATTATTTGTGAATGTGTCCTAAACAATAACTCCTTATAATTTCGATTTTACAAAAATGTGCCGCAGAAAATTTTACTTATAAAAATGGCACTGCAATTGACCATACCGAAAATAAGGTACTTGTCAGGTACATGGAAAAATATCACTTTTAATAAGAAAAACCTTCGAACTTTAGGCCTATAAGTATTATTATTATTGCCTTTTTATTTTCCTCTCAAAATCGCGCATATAGGTAGTACTTAACAAAAGTGAATCGTGTTTAACCATCTAGCCCCCACAAGCCCTTATTTCACACCTAAATGTATCACATGAGTACTCGAAATTGGTAAATGTTATTTTAATTAACAGTCGGGCGTTGCAATAAAGCGTGTTTTATATTTAATTAGTATTCCATTAGACATGTTATTATTTAAAGATATTTCAACAACTTATTTATTTTTTCAAAAACTACATAACTGTAAAATTCTTCTAAAAAAAATTGATTCCGTAGCGTAAAAATCAGTTATAATTTGAATCATCGATTACAAAAAAAATAAAAGGTAGTGCAAACGAAAAAAACAACAATAAAACAATGAAAATAATATTTATTTACACATTCAAAACAAAAATATCTAGAAAAATCAATAAATAATACTTAAAAACTTTGGTAAAAATAAATTCTTTGCAAAAATGCTGTTAAAAAGTTTGCAAGCGAGATTATTTTTTTCTCTTTTTATTGGCATTTGGTATGACGCTAGTGAATGGTGATTTGGTAAGCAAGGGGAGGTAGCAGATGACTGTGAGGTGCAAGATGATAAAATGACGACAAACGGATGACTTTCAACTTTACTTATCCCTTCCTTTCACAACATCGTGGCTGGGATTTCATTCTCCTGGAAATAAAATGCTTCAATCAAGATTTTGGTAAAAATAATTAGGTACCTAATACTTATGCAATATGTTCCCCTGGTTCATGTGATGTGTAGTCAAAATAATTATGGCTATTCTTAGCGATAGGAAATATGGGAACCGGCTTAGAACGCTTTTTTATGCGTTTAAGAAAAAAAAATCGTTTAAATATTTCGTAAATTGAGAATATGGACAGGAAAAATAGACTACAGGTTAATTTGGACACAGACTCATTTCCCCAATTGGATTACGAGATTGATAAAAACCTAAGTACCTACTATTTCAGATCAGTCAAGGAAGCAAAGCCCAACTCTTATAAAATTTGTTTCAAGGTGTTTTTTCACTGGTCCCCATGCTTTGAATCGCCAGTTTCGTCAGGATTGCAACTTAAGTGCGAAAAACACACACACAAATTTTTAAAAAAACTATTGTTATCGAAATTTACCCCACACAAAGCCAGAAAAACTCACATTACTCAACCCCAACCTTCAAAAACACAAAAAAACTCTCAACCTGCATTCTCAATAATGTATATGTAAAGATTACCCAAATAATTACATTGTCTTCAGCGACAGCGAGGACGTCGTCGGCGAGCGTCAACGGCGGTAGTGACCCGCTCTCTTCTATGCGGCCCTGGTACTTCAACCGCTGGAAACCCACTATACGCTCGTTCTGGAAAGGAAAGGACCGTTGGAATAACTGCAAGTAGTTACTGCTAAGCAGGTTTGGAATGTTCAAGGAAAAAGTCTGCCTGACTAGAAAATACAATTTCCTCATTTTAGACTTAATTTTATTTTAAAATACCATTAAGGTATACCGAAAAGAGCTCTAAGCCTTTACAATCTAGCTTTTACAAAATACTCGTAATTCTTCAATGCAACTTACCTCTGTTTTAAGTCTAGTAAGTAGTTCGTCTCGCTCGCTCTTGAGGACGTCACATCGTGCAGTCTCAACTTCATCTAAAACACCTTTGACTTCGAGTTCAGCTATTTGGGAATCCTTCTCGCAAATGGCACTTTCCAAAATATCATGACTGTCAAATAAGTAATTCATTAGTAAGGGAAATTGCAAAAAGCATTTTTTCTGCTTAGCTTAATGTATTTTGTTTATAAAATACTGTAATACTTACTTCAAAATCTACTAGAATGAGGCGTCTTTAGAAAAGCAAATATCAGCCTCAAATTAACATAATCATACTATTTCATCTATAGTTATCGTTGTTGCTTCAGCAAAGGATAATACTTACATAGCATGTGAAAGCTGCCACAATATCGTATCTTTCTCCTCTTGGCAGATTTGAAATGAATCATTCAGCTGCTGAAAGCGCTTTAGTACACTTGAACACGTTTCGCAATTTAGCGCAGAAGCATTTTGAAGCGATAGAATTCGTTGCTCCATCTTTTTCATCTGAAATCATAATTCCTAGATTATTACCATCTTTCAAAAGGTCATATCTAATTATGATTGTTTATATAGGTAGTACAGCTTGCAACAAATATTAGAAATTTTGGACTATTTTGTTCATTTTTTGTGCTGTTTTTGGTGCACAAATGAAAGGTTCTTTGTGAAATATTATTGTATTTAGAGAATAATTGGCCACTAGGTTTTCAATATTAAAATTACTTACACTTTTAAGAGTTGCAATTCGCCTCTGTTCTTCTTCATGAAAAACTTTTTCCCTTTCTGCTGCTATCATAAAGGACTCTTTTAATGCTTCTTCTAACTCTAATATTCGTTTGTCTTTACACTCGCTTGTTACACCACCTCTCTTCCTCACAATTTGTTCCAATTCATGTATTCTCTCGTCTTTACTTCTAACAACCGCCAATAATTGCTCAAACTCAGCTATATTATTATTCTCTCTTAAAGCTTCTTCTAAAATGGATATACAACGCTGCTGCTCAATAATTTTAGAATTTTTCAAAGACATTTCTTTTGACAAATCACTTATTTTTCTAGTTAGTTTATTAACATTCGGATATTCATTTCTCTTGTCACCAGATTGAATATTGTTGATGTCAGTATAGCTTCTACTGATTCGACTAAATGTGTCCAGTCTATCTACTACCTTGCCACTTTTCTGCAGCTCAAAAAAGCTCTTACTCTTTTTGAGTTTGGTCAACTGTTCACCATCGGACAATTTTAATACCTCTGACAATATAAGTGACGATCCATTTAATTCTATTTCTAAATCTATTATTTTCAATTTGCTTTCTTCAAATTTGGCTCTGATCTCATCTTTTTCTTTGAGCACATTTTGTAAATCGTTGATAGCTACCATTTCACTTCTTCTTGCCCTTGACAGGTCCTATTTCAGGGTAAACAGACGAAAGTAATAGAAAAGAAAAATTATTAAAAAGTTAATAAACAGCATTTTACTTTCAACAACAAAACTTTTAACAATATAGTCTCAAAATAAGTCGAGAAAGATCAACATAGAGTTAGTACTTTTATTTTATAGTTTAATTGATATTTCGCATAACAAGATTAAAAGCTTGATAACATCGACTAGTGGACACCTTACTGCTCTATCTATCATAGATACATGATTACCTTAACAGTTTTACAATATTGATTCTAATCAATGCTTAAAAATAAGTCCCGCTGAACACGATTTTATTTAAACATTACTTAGAGATTAGCTAATCTAGAAGTTGTGTGCTGGTTACAATGAGCTAACAGAAGAGCGATAGGATGTGGACTCACTTTATTAGATTGTATGAATCGATCGCTACAATTCTCAAGTGCGTTCAAAATATCCACTTTGGAAGCTACTTCAAACTCGTAGCAACCTTGTCTCTGAAACGGTTCCCGAAAACAATTTCCTTGAACCGGAATTAATACAAATGTTATTATCTGAACACTTTAACAATATAATTATATTGATTATAACAACGTTATAAAAACAAATGCGTTTGTAAAGCTTAACCTTGATAATTATAAAGTATCGAGCGGAAAATTTCGTCGCTAGAGATAGATGATCGGTTTTAGAAAAGAGGAAAGGGCAAATCAATGAACAGTCTTGGTGCGTAATGTTAACTCAGAAAAAGCTTTTGAGGAAGCCAGCGGGTCCAGCCTGCAGCATGGAAAAGAAAATGTTAGAGTGTTAGTTGGTCATTTTATTAGTATGCCAATGTGTTTTTTTAGTAACATTAAACTAGATCATAAACAAAGTAATTAATGAATTATTTGAATCTTCGAAGTCCAGTCTCTATTTCTCAATGATTTCTAATATTTTTGTAAAAGTAGAGTAAAGTGTATTGTATGGTATTACCTCTTCTCTTTGTGCTTGTGCTTGCTGCTGACTTTTCAGTTTGGCTTGGAGGTTTCTTATAGACCTAGAAAATTATAGAAAGTATATTTAATCATCCCCGCCACGTAAATAAATGCACTTCTTCAAAAATTTCTTCAGTAGTTTTCAAATCTATGTTAACTGTACGATGACCACAAGCTTTTGATATTGAATTTAAAATCTATTAAGAGCAATGCTGCTTCCATTTTTTAAACAACTTTCATGGACGTAGCAACCCTAGTTTTATTACATTGCAAACTCTATTTCAAATAACTTACTGTTGCATATCCATAATCTGCTTTTCCTTCTGCGCTTGTTCTTCCTGCGACATTTGTACGAGCTGCAACAGCCTCTCGGTCTCTGCTGTAAGTCTCTTCGCCTCCTCTTTGCTTTGTTCAAACTGTTGCTTTACTTGTTCAGCTTCTTTTTGCGTCTCTGTCAGTTTCTTGTTTAAGTCTGTCACTGCTGCCGTTGTTCCTCCCGCCTGCAACATGTTTTAAGATTTAGTGTAAATTGTAATTTTTAACATAATTCAGATTCGAATTTTTTACTTTTTAAACCACTGTTGAATTTTATTTTTACACAATATTTTTTGTCGCCAGCCCTTTTTGTACAATGCACAGAGGTTCGAATAATTTTGTTACTGAATTTTATTGCATTTTACGCCTTGAGAGCATTCTATATAATTATCAGCGTTTAGTGGATAAACGTAAAGGAACATGAAGTGATGCATGTAAATTACTACGAATCTGGCTAGGTCTTTATCAGTATAGCAAAGTAATCCAAGTCTCACCTTCCTCAAAGAAGCTTCCATTTGGTCCATTTGCTCTTTCCTCTTCTTCAACTGGCGATCAAGTTCCGCTAGCGCTTTCTCTTTCTCGTCCACTTCTTTTCTCTTGTTATCCCACGCTCTTCTCTGCTCATCAAACTGCCGCCTCGCGTCGTCAAGCTTCTTGAATTCTTCTTGCAACTGGCGTTTAGCTTGAGCGGTGTCCTCGCCAGCTTTCGCGTTCTGAGTGCCAGCCGATTGCAATTTCTTGTTCGCTTCGTGAAGGTCGAGCTGGTCACAGACAATCAAGATTAGAAATAAATTATGAACAAATGTGAAAAAGGAAACAAATTTCATGAATGATTTGCTTTTAAACATGACAAAAGCGCACTTTACATTACAAATACATCGCAAAATATAATACTTGACTCGTACGTAGCAAATTTTAATGAGAAAAATTACACTTAAAAATAATCATGTTTAATGCCAGACGATGAACAACAAATTGCAAATATACACAGTACTTTAGCAAATGCTGAAAGAGATATTAAGATTAACATTTCGATTCAAATTAGGCATACTGTAAGCCATTGCAACTTTTTTGCACCAAACATTGGACATTCATGTACATTCAGTGCAAGATAGAATGTTAGGTGCACCAAATTGCTTCTCAAACATAACAACAGACATTCTTGATGTTTAGTGTTTATGATGAAACTAATAAAATAAATACGAATCATGACATGAGGGGTTGGAGGATGCCCAGCGGGCTGAGGGTACATGCTACTGTACAGCACATGACAACCGGCTATCATGATTTCAAATAAAATAAAATTTATGAACTTCTAAACAACTACTAATAGAGACACCGGTGCAATGATTTAAGCAAACAACTTCGCGACGTTGCAGAGTTTAATCGAGTTTATTACATCGTTTCCATTATTACTTTCAAAAATTTCAATTTCAATATCGATATTGTTACAAACTCGATTCAACCAGACGCCGCGGTCCCTTCAGCCGCGCGTCGTGGGGCTATCCTCCAACTGACCTGGCTCTTCTCCAACTCCTGAACGAGCATCTCCAACTGTGATTGGCAGCGCTCCCTCTCGACGGCCAAAGACCTCGACTCCGCATGAGCCGCTTCAAGTTGCTTCTGTACTTCACGCACGTCTGACGGTCCGCGCGCTTGAAGCTGCTGCAACTGCTGTTGTTGCATCTGGAACTGTTTCTCCAATGACTGTAAGCGTTGCTGGCATTCTGATAATGCCTTTTCAGCTGCAATAGCTTTAGTTTTCTCAGCCTCGACAGCCGCTCGCCATTTGTCAAGTTCTCCAGCCTTCGGAGCTTCTTTTTCTGCTTTTTCGGCCCTGAACTTGATAGTGTCTCTCTCTTTAGTAAGTCCCTGCAGTTGTTGTTGTAGTTTAGCGATTTCTCTATCACGACTTTCAAGCACTGTTTTAGTACCACGCTCCGAATCTTGCGCCATTTTCCTCTGTTCTTCTTTAAGCCGACGAACTTCTTCGCGCTGCTTCTGTAACTCTGTTTCTGAAGCATTAAGTTCTCTCTGGAAATTGACTAACATGTCTTGTGATTTTTCTAATTGAGCTACTAATTGGTCGCGTTCGATTGTGAGTTGTTTTGTATCAGCTTCTAGTTTGACTATTTGTTTCTCTATAGCATCCGCCTGTTTGTCACGCTGTTCCAATATGGATGCCATCTTTTCTCTGTCTCGCACAGACTGAGCAAGTTCTTGTTGAAGTTTCACCAGCGTTTCTTGCGTTCGGTGATCTAGAGTCCTCTGCTGTTGTTCAACATTACGTCTCGTGTTTTGAATTTCAATTCGAAGAGCATCTCTTTCTTGCTCAATCTGTCTCATTTCTAGGATCGTGCGTTCAAGGCGTTCGTGCATACGTCCAAGCTCATTAGTCATTCTATCATATTCAACACGTGTGGCTTCATTTGTCTCTTGATATTTAGCTAAGTGCATTTGTGACTTTTCTAATTCCTTGGCCAGACGACCCGCCTCCATTTCAGTTGAATCTCTGGCCTGAATTGCTTTCTCTAACTTATCACGGAGACGTTCAATCTCGAGTCGGTCCTCAGTCCTAGCTTTGTCTCCAGCAACTGCTTGCAACTTCATTCTTTCAATCTGTTGCAACTCACCCTTCAACCTCTCATTATCCTTATCCAATTGATCCGAACGCAATTTAAGTTTTTCGCATCGGTCTCTGAACTTTTCGCACTCAATATGAGCACGTTCAAGATCTGTTCGTTGCTTTTCTAATATTGCATTTAATTTGGTAACTTCACCCTTAGAAATTTCTAGTTGTATATTTAGCTCATGGAATTTGGTTTCCGCCTGTTCCTTTTCATTTTGTAAGCGCTGGACTTCAGTTTGTGCCGCCTCGTAACGTTCCCGATGTTTATCGATTTCTGCTTGCATTCTATTTAATTCTGTAGTCCATTTATCCTGTTCAAATTGGTATTTACCTCGGAGGCCTTCAACACGTTCGAGCTCCGACCGTAGACGGGTCACTTCCTCCTCGGCTTTGCGCGCTCGTTCCAGGTCTAGCGTGGTCTTCTCAAGACGTGCGCGTAGTCTTTCTACCTCCATCTTCGTTCTCTCATGCTCTTCTTTTGTGTCGTGATACTTGCCGTACCTTGCAGCGTATCTATCTGCTTCTTCTCTGGCGCCACTTGCATCTTGCTTGACTTTGTCTAGCTCTGCTTGTACTCGTCTCATCTCAGCTGATACTTTATCATGTTTATCATACATTTTTTCAAGCTCAATCTGTACCCGAGCCATTTCTTCCTGAGTTTTTTCATTGGAAGCCTGGGCTTTACCGCATTGTGTCATTGCTCTATCGTATTCAAACTGCAGTCGTTCATTATCAGCAACTAATTTCTCTTTCTCAGCTTGCAACCGTCTCAATTCAATTTGACTCTTTTCGTATCTATCTCGAACCATTTCGATATCGACGCTGAGTCTGTCCATATCTTCTTTAGCTTTTTCTTCCTGTTCTTTAGTCCTGGCCATTTGTAATGAAGCTCTGTCATACATTTCCTGCAATCTAGCTAACTCATCCTGCATCTTCCTCTGATCGTCTCGAGACTTTGTTGATAAGTGCGCGTGCTTCTCCAATTCAAGTTCAAGCCTGTCTTTATCTGCTTCCAAAATTTCTATCTTGTTTTGCAGTCGGTAGATTTCATTTTGGGACCTGAAAAGATTGCTTCGATGTAATTTTTAATATACAAAAATATGATGTGACAGATATACAAGCGCCAGTGCCAACATCACAAGACGACATCGAAAATAAAATGTACCTATCATACTTTTCAAGCATTTTTTCGTATTCTTTGTGCGCCGATTCCTTTTCTTCGATAGTTTTTTGGGTAGAATAGAGAGCTTTGTCAAGTTTTTCTTTCAGTATCTCAAGTTCTGTAAGGGCATCGTCTCGTTCCATCTGAAAACCAATAAATGATTGGAATTAGAACAAGCTATTATTAAAATACAACGTAAATATGACATCAAAAGATATTAGTCATGCAACCGTTCTAATATTTGTAACACAAAAAATGCGACCATTAAATTAAAATGTGTTAACAGTAATGTCCCTCGTGAGTGCTCGTGAGTTTCTTATTTCATTTCGTAGCGAAGTTTTTAAGTGCTTCTGAAGGTTTCATCTTACTTTATTTCTGAAGTTTAACTTTTTCATCAGCGTCTTTGTAAACAAAATATTTTTATCTAACATTAAATAAGTTCAGAATGAGTTTTGCTAAATTAATTCTACCTTATTTTTGGCCAATTTTCTAGCATACCGTGAGTTAGTGCAGTGATTTCTATTAGCGGATTAATCCCACAGAGATATTTTTTATACGATTATTTATGTATAAGTAAACACTTCCCATAATTTTAGGGTCATGCAATTTTGGAGGAGCTTTTCTTGTGTTTTACGCTTCCAAATAATCACACACAAGATGTCAGATAAAGCTTAATGGACACTTATGGTTTTAATCCACGTACCGTAAGCTTCTGATGTTGCTGATGTGCCTTATCCCACCGCTCTCTTAGGACATCAAGCTCAGTAGCTGCACTATCGCGATCTCTGGCGGCTCTGTTAGCGGCTGCAGCGGCTGCTTCAGCGCGCTCCCTTGCTGTGGCTGCGTCGGCCAATGCTGCATCACGCTCTTTCTGAATACGACCTACCAATGCCTGAAAAGGACAGGTATAGTGACATTTCTGTTATAAAGGTTCTATAAGAAATTGTTGGTTTCGTGCTTCATTTGGTTATAAATTGTAGTATAGTGGTTGGTTCGTAATTGTTCGAAGACATTTCCGGGTCTACCATTAACAATAATATAGTAACCTATACCGTAACAATATGATTGTCTGGATGAGATTTGAATGTTATAGTTTTAAATTTTGTCTGTGTCTCTTTGTGTGCAATAAAGTATTTCTATCTATCTATAGGTATAGTTTTTTTTAGAAATGATGAAACGATACTCTAAATAAATTAAACTTTGACCTTAACAGCCATATTTGATGCAACATCACTTAATATGTTATTAGTTGCAATCAATCACTTAATGTGTTACTCGTATGAGCATTCAATAGATTTTAGTCGCTTAAGACTCGAAACTACAATACATGCCATAAATTTTCATCACCTCAACCTAATTTTATGAATGAGAACTCAAATAGCCATCAATCTTCTACTCAATGATTTTCAAGAGGTTCATAGCTCTGACCTTGGCACCCGCTTTCTAGTGTTTCAGCATCTTGAGCGCCAGTGTGTCTAGACATAAAGTCTAGTCGGAAACATTCTAGATATAGTCTGCTGTACATTTGGGCTTACTTCCAATTTTTACCTAATGAATGATACCTAAAGGAGACTTCTACTGCGGTAATATTTGCGTATAATCTCGAAGGTTCAATTCTTAAAACTGGAATTACTTTATTTTATCGTAAATTATTCAGTTTTCTAATTAGTTCCATAAGATGTGCCAAGATTAAGTGATTTATATTTTAATATCGATATTTATACATAGGTATGTATTTTGTCAGGCTGCTAATATAGGTAACATTACCCACCAAGATACTCTTGAATAGCAACACATTATCTTCTGGAATTTGAGCATTTTGGTACGATGTGCCAATATCTCTTACCAGCTCTTTTTTTTTCCAACTCTTTTACTAGCTTCACATCTCATTAATTTGCCAATTCCTGTAAATTCTTACCTGTGCCTTATCATTCTTATCCCGGAACCGATCAGCGTCCAACTGAGCAGTGTCTCGTTCCTTCTGGAGTCTTGCAGCTTGACCAAGGGCTTTGTCCAACTGAGATTGGAGCGATTCGAAGTCATACGCTTGCTTTTCACGGTCCACTTGAAGCTAGATGGATAAAAGAGTTTTAAAGCTTTTTTAATTTACGAATTTATTTAATAATAATATCTTCAATGTGTTGTGTTAAGTAAAAACTCATAATACCACGCCGAAATTTGTTTTTAACGTTGTATTATTAACTTTGATTCAGTATCTAAAATTTCAGTAATGCCTATTTTCAAATTTGAGTCTGCAGCGAATAAGAGA
Organism: Anarsia innoxiella; assembly: GCA_947563765.1. NCBI lineage: Eukaryota > Metazoa > Arthropoda > Insecta > Lepidoptera > Gelechiidae > Anarsia > Anarsia innoxiella. The sequence continues at coordinate 2,694,549 of OX387413.1, forward strand.
AAATGTGGATAAGAATAACTTTGATATTATGATTACTTCTTACCTTTCTAAGCTCAGCATTAGATTTATCGAGTTTTTCTTGAAGCTTATCAATCTCTGAGTGTGCGGAATCAAGAGACGCTTGCAGCTTGTCTTGTTGTAGCTGCGCCTTGCCCAGAGTAGCTTGAGTTCTTTCTAGCTCTTCACGAGCCTTGTCCAGCTCGGCCACGGCCTTATCACGCTCGGAATGAAGACGGCTGATTGATGACTGCATTCTAGATATATGAAATATGAATTTAAACTCAATGATAGGTAAATTAGAAAAATAAATCTTCAACACTGCAATGATTATCATAAATTTCGATTTAGCGAATCTTTAAAATACTGAAATGTCTTTCTATTTTTTTTTGTTTACTATGACTAGCCACTTAATCAGTATATTTCCATACAGGTATAACTAACCTGTCATATTCCTCCTTCAAGCTATCCTGTTCAGTTTGTGCATTTTCAAGCTTAGCTTTGAGACGATAGACTTCTCCTTGAGACTTTTCTAGCTTGTCTTGTAGACCACTTGCTTCGGACCTAGCTCTTTCAGCGTCGGCTTGAGTCACTCTCAATTCAGCTAACGTTCTTCTAAGCTCAGCTGAAGCCTTGTCTGCCTTCTCTTGTACTCTATCAAGCTCCTGTGAGGTAGTTAGTGTACTTCTACCAAACGTGGTCTGCGATCTTTCAAGCTCATGCTTAAGTCTTTCGTTCTCAAGCTCGAGTCTAGCAAGTCGTTGTTTCGCTGCTTCCCAATCAGCACCAGATCTTCCAACTTCACTTGCAGCTTTATCAAGCTCAGCTTTAGATTTTCCTAATTCAGATTGAGAGCTTTCAAGTTTGGCTTCTAATCTATCTTTTTCAGCTTGAGCGCGTTCTAGTCTTGCTCCAAGTTTTTCGACTTCACTTTCCAGAGCGTGGATTTTCATTTTGTAGTCCGCAATTTCTCTTTCGTGTAATTCCCTTTCTTCGTTCTTTTCGTGTTCAGCTCTGTCTCTTTGTTCTCGAAGTTGTTGGATTTGCTTTTCTTTGTCTCCTATCACTTCTTCAAGGGATGAAAGAGCTCCTTCTGATGAGCAGTGATGAGCTTGCATTGCGTTAAGTCTGGCGCGGGCCATATCTACTTGATTGTCTTTTTCTTTCAGTAGATCTTCTAGGTTTTCAATCTGCAAAGATTTGCAGTAATAAAAATAGTTTCAAATAAATTATTACCTCATCAATCTTATTGCTGAATAAGAAATTGATTTCCAATTTTTGAGTTATAACTACAAAATCAAAAGCAATTCAAATAAATATAAAGAAATAGCAATTCAAACAAAATAAAGTAAAAATAAACATACCTTAAATCTAGCGTAAATTAACACATAATAATTCAAACTTAATAACACATAAAAACTAGATACACAACGCCAGGACAGGAACGCTGCACATATAACAAAAAAAACCACCAAAATAATAAAATAAAACACTGCATAAATAAAATTGATAGAGTTTTTTTATTTATCTACTTATTAATAAAAATAACAATATTGAAATATTCAGTCTTTTCAAGGATTACTTTTACTAACATGAAAACTATCAAACAAAGGCAAATAAATCAAATATTTGAGATGCGCTCGAAATCATAAAAGATTCGTAACAAATCCATTGATCATTACCTACTTATCAAATCGACCTAGCCAGAAATAGGAAAGCATATTTCTATTGCACCACACAGAATGAACATTAGGAAAAGTGGTATAGTATCTTGCTACATCTATTGACCGAATTTATACACTGGCATTTTGATAGATGGGAAATCAATATTTGGCTCGGACTGGCTGCACTAAAAAGTTTAATAGCTTGTACGTTGTGAGGTCAAAAACCAATAACGCTAGGGAATGGTGCTTTTATACAAACAGAATTTTAAATTAACACTAATGGAAATGAGGAATGAAAAATACGTAATGGGTTATTCTGATACTTTGCGATCTTTCACACTTGTTTAAAGATTACTTAGTATAAGAGGTCATTCAGTCGACTACGCTCTCCACAGAAGTGTTTCGATGCTGAACAAAAGACGAACTATCTATCCTAATAGAAAATCAAAGAATATCACGATAGAAAATATTGAAAATAATTGTCAACATTTCTGAATTTTCATCTGTGATGAAATACCGCTCCTATATGTTTTTTTCTCGTGGAATACAAAAGTTCCATAAAAAACATAAAAAGCAAGAACCTTTTTAAAATACTCGTATGTTTCGTTCGTCAAACAAATCAGTTTAAAAACCGAAAATTGTTTTACTGAATTATTAAATTGTATCCTTTAGAAAAAGAAATAGAACGTGTGGAGTTTTGGGAGATAATACTCAGTCAATAGCGTCTACTCTGTCTAACAAATCTAGTATAAACCGGTACAACTACGAGTATTAAGTCTAATCATCCTTACCTTCCGCTGCAACACGTTTATTTTCCGGTCTTTAATCTCGGAATGGTCTCGCAATTCAGACAGTTCGTGTGCTGCCGCCAACGCAGCAGCCGTCTTCTTCTCAACTATCCTGCTCTTTTCATCAAGACGGGCTTTCAATTCTTCCACCTGCAAATTTGGTTTTGTTAAGTCAGGAATTTCTTTTGATTGTGTATTTGTGGGTAAAGATATGGGATGACTCGGTTTTAACTTTATGTATTTTATCTAATAAATGAAGCGTTTTCTATTTTGTGCTCTACAAATTCATCAATGTTATTGTGTAATTGGATCATTGAAGCAGAAATACGTACGTCAGTTTGCAACATGCTGTAATGTTCTTCCTTAGCACATAGGGATTCCTTCAAGACTGCGATGTGACGCTGGTAATCCTGATGCTGCTCCTCCAAGGCCTTCATCTTGGCAGCCATGGCCAGGATCTCCTGGTCTCGTCTCTGAATCTCAAGCCGGAACTCATCCAACTGTCCGTCATTGTTCGAAAGTCGAAATAGCATTAAAAATTCAAAAAAACATTAATCTCACATCAAGGAAGACTTATTTAATCCAAAGTCCAAAAAACCCTGCACCAGGAATATCTAAAACTCGATCTATTCTTGGCACAAGGTGAGAATCAAATTGTTGGAGAAAAATACTAGCTACTTTTAGGCAAAAGTGATGGCGAAAATGATACGATGTTTTTAATAAAACTACCTAAATTACTGGTTAGTGGTTATTTAAGATTAGTATGTTATATCGAATGAAAGCAACGTAAGCTTTTCAATTATAACGTTATACTTTATTTAGAAATGTTTCCAGCACCTTTATGAAACACACGAGTTGGAGTGCAATGGAAGACATTTCAACGTTCTCACATCATGCAAACTTAACATTAACGTCATCGACTTGTAAAAGTTCATCAAATTCATGTAAAATAGAAAAACGGACACTCGCTGGAAAACTTTCTGCACTAATAGAAACTATGAGCATGTAGGAAATGAAAGGTTTCGTAGAAGGTTTTCCAGACGCGCTAAATACCAAGTTGAGAGTAACGTCGATGCTTGGGCGCCTACTTGTGATACATTTATCTAGCTGTGAAGATGACTCTACATGGAGGTCGTGAGCCGATGACGTGATGACGAATGACGCGGACAAGCCACTCAACGATGAACACCGAAAGCACAACATGACCAAATGATACAAACTCAACATTAACATACTCGAAGAACGTGTTCGATGCATTCGACCTCAACAGTCTTTTATAACAGTCTAACGCTATTCGTCAATTTGGTGTCAACGTATTCGACTTCGTACCGTCTAACCATATACAATTTAAATCTAATAAATACCTATTTGCTTCTAAGGCCCTATTTAACAAAAATACTTTCTTACGACAGTTTCGTTCAAGAATATAAATTTTCTCTTATCATAATTTAATAAATATAGCTTTATAACAATGAACAAGTTTGACATAAAAATACGAGTCAACACAGTCGACGAGCTAAGTTCGGACTTAAAGCGAGAATTGACACGGTATTCGTCGGTCTGATGCCGCAGTCAGAGCGTGGTGGCGCTGTAGTAGCGCGCGGGCGGCAGGTGCGTGAACGAGGCTAGGGGCGGCAGCGGCAGCGGCGGGGGCGAGCCGGCCGACGAGCGCAGCGCGGGCCGCAGCGGCCGCGCCGCCGCCGGCAGCGTGCTCGTGCGCCCGTCCTTCATCACGCGGACGTCGTTCAGCAGAAAACTTACTTGTCTCTTGAAGGGGGGTTCGACTTTATCGAAAAGCGAGGTGTGGGAGGGCGCGAGCGAGGGCGGCGGCGGCGACACGAGCGCGGCCAGCTCGCCTTCGAGCAGCGCGACCTGCCGCTCCAGCGTGGCGATGCGCGCCTCCTTGGTCTCGAGCACGGCGGTGAGCGTGGCGCCCGCGCTGCCGCCGGGCAGCCCGGCCGCGCCCAGCGCGCGCTCCAGCTGCACCTGCAGCGCCCGCAGCGTGTCCGCCGTCGCCTTCAACTCCTGCAGCACGCCAGTCCGTCAGCCGCCGCCGCCCCCGCGCCCCGCGGCGGCCGACCTAGCTACCGGCGCCCGCTCGCCCGGGGCTGCGTGCTGACAACCCCGCGCTCCTCTCCTCTGCACTCGGCCGGTTGAGACCACGCAGCCCCACCGCGAGGCGGGCCGATTTTACGACTCATTGATCCAATGATTACGAGACGATCTTCGCTAAAGTGACGGGGACGATGAGTTGCTAAACATGCAATGTCGTGATTTCATTGTGTTCGTGTTGTATTTTGTATTAAATTTAGATGTTAAGGCCGAATCTGATTTGTTTAAGTTTTTAGTTCTGTTTTTGACTCATCGACGTAAAGTAGGGGTGGATCGGAAGTTGTGCTTAGGGGCAAGCTGACAGTGTCACAGACAAGGCCTTGAGACGTGAAGCGAAGCTGAGTTCATGAAGCCAACGAAGTGGTCGATCGTAAAACATACAAGAGGCGACGCGATAGTCATATTTGGCTTACAACAAATGAATGAAATGAAACTACCAAGAGCAAGTCTAACAGAAACAGTGATTTTGATAAAGGTATCACAAAATAAAACGCCCACGTGGTTTATAACTGTTAGTACATAAATATAAGGAAGCGACTGACGTGCACGACTACTTTATTAAAGTGCAGGAAACATTCACAGAGTCGGGAAATCTTCCAATTGATTTGTTTGCAACTGGAAACTTTCCCTCGATAAAGTAACATGCACACATCGTAAGGAGTGAGATAATTACCTGTTTTTGCGCCATTGCCTGCATTTGTTGGAACATTTGCCTTTCTTCCTCTTTACCTGAAAGTTATTTCGAGTTACATTCCTCTTGCCGTTCACTTCGTCACGTCGCTATGTTTTATTTATCAAAATATCGTTTCAACATACCCATCCCTTTATTCTGAAGCATTTCCAGTAACTTTTTGATGCTTTCATCTCTCGCTTGTAACGTTTGCTTCTGAGTTTCGATCCTCAACTCTAGTTCCTGTTTGAAAATAAAGATTTTTTTTTAACATCTTCGTAAACATCGCGGTTTTTATCAGTGTACGTGACATTGACGTAAATAAACCAAACAAAAGAATAATGAGATTCAATATTTTGTTTCTACTTTGGTTCAATTCTTAAACCTACCTAACATAACGTAGTAATTTACCAAAACACAAAATACTGGTACCTAACCCGTTTTTATGCAACTTGATAGAAGCTGATACAAGCAATATGCGGTTGTCGCAGTAAACTATAATGTTGCGGTACAAGTATGAATGTAATACACTACAACATCCCAGATAAATCAAAATATGGCTAGATCACCTTGATGGTATCCCTCAATATAGCGATCTCTCTTTGTAGATGTTCGTTCTCAGCAAACAGCGCCTCTAGTTGTTGCTGCAATTCAGGAGCGGGCTGGCGCATGCGCAAACGGAGTTCCTCTTCCAACTGCCTCACGAGCATTGCTTGTTTCTGTGAGAAAGGGAAACAGTTTTATTTTTGTTGAAAATGTGTGGGTGATAAAATTATGAAATATATCAAGCATTGTGCAAAGTAACAACGGAATTTATGAAAGAAAATTGTGAAGAACTACTTATGCAATTATCATTAGGTACAATTTCTTGAAAAAGAGATAAGTTTTTTGACTATGACAGCAATGGATCGATCCTTTACTTAGGCTCAACACCTTTTCTACAAAATATGGTAATTTAAAAATTAAAATAATTAAAACTCCTGTACGGATTAAATTATCTTAGGAACCTTCTACCTAATATTCAATTCCATGTAGTTGACTAGAAAATCCTGGAATTCAGCTATTATTTTAACAGAAGACAGTCTTAAGTAAGTGTATAGCACGATGACGTTGGAAAGCAAGTCATTTATATGGCTTCAAGCTACTTCAAGACAAACATTGCAAATAGACGCAACACTTAGTTATGGTGAAAAACATTCACTTTTAAATTTCTTTTGACATGTTTGTTAGGTGTGAAAATGAATATCTGCTGACGGTGATGTATAAAATTATATAATTATGCTAAATATACCTACTAAGCTACGCTAATTGTAGTTAATGGGCAGTTCTACAATCAATCATCGAACCATTCCAATTGAAAAGGGTAAGGTTAGGTACGCTTAGGTACGCACTGAAGTATAAATCTACCGATTCAGCAATACCGTCAGGACATTATTCAGAACTTCAGGACATTACTCAGGAGGATTCAGGACATACTACCGATTCTGGACACAAAAGTCACGAATCGGTTATATTTGAGACCTGCCAAGGAAAGTCAAACAAAAAAATCACACAAGATGCGTGAAGACAAAAATGTAAAATCTCCAAAAAAAAACATGACAATTATTACCGAAAAATTGTTGTAAAATTATGCGGAAATATTTGCTGGCCAAAGAAACACTAGGGGCTGTTCACATGGCATTCTCCTGTGCATTTTTTTAACGTATACTTACTTCCTTTTAGACTGACCATACAACAACGCAACGTATAGTCTTAACGTATACGTTAAAAACGTGCAGGACAATGCCGTATGAACATTAAACAGTCTTAGTTGTCGTCGTACATTCGCATGTAGTCGCTTCGATGCTCGCTGTGTTAGGTAACTGATTTTTAATTTTCTTCTAACGAGAACAATGTTAATAATAATATGACAATCAAAAATGCTCTGCGTTGCGCTCTGTCAAATGTGCGCCGTGTTTTAAAAAAATGTGATATTAGGCCTGGCGTATCATGGTCGTTCATATCATTAATTTTAGACCTTGCAAAGCTAAGAAAAACATAGAGCTGCAAATACTAACAGTCAAGAGTATCTTTATAAGTTTATCATTAAACCGAATGTGAATCTTTCCATTCCGCTATATCGGACATCGGAAATGGGCCATCTATATTGATGTTTGTATCGGAAGGGGTTGCGAGAACTCTTGAGTTTGTTTGTTTTCTACCCTATGTATTTGAGTGAGGATACAAGTAGGTTTATAAGATATCGATATATGGAGCCCCCATACATTGAGTACGTACTTAAGTAGGTACAAAATAGAGGTACATTTTAAAGGTAAATTTTACGAGTACATTAGGTATCTACACTCGAAGAAAATTTATCTTTTGGTAAGTACATAAATTAGTTAATCATTATTTTGTTTCTATGAAGAAAATTATCGAATTTTCTATAGGTATTAACCTAGTAAAAATCTGCTAAGTATATATATGTCTATTTAGTTAAACAAATCGTGCTCTAATGATTATAACACAAAATTCAAATTTATGCGTTTGTTTAGCCACTGCCCTACTTCTACTTTTAAAAAATAACGATTTCAATCCAAAAGAAAAGCCACCAAAATACGTAAATAACGAACCAATTTGAACGTGTAACGTAAATAATTTCAGTTCTTTTCATACCACGGATCCCCTTTGTTTTCTCAACTCTTTCATTCATAGAACGGAGACTGGAGTAGCTGGGCACTGTGCCAGAAATAAATTATAAATCTACTCTTATAGCAGACACTATTCGGTCGTATATTAAACTAAAGTATAACGAGCGAATCTGTAATTTTAAGACTGCAGGTGTGAACTGTCTTGAATTGTTTGAAGTGGTAAAAGTGGAGGCAGTGAGAAAAGTTCTTGTAAATTGTTTGTTTTACCTATTTAGATCTATCTTATATTCTATTTGAAAATCGAAACCAGTATTTTTAAAGCTTTTGATTTCTAGATTAGAATTAAGCAAGCTGCTTTTTAAACGACTTCAAAAAAAAGGAGGAGTTTTTTGTTTCTTCGAAATGAAATGTAATGAAATTGTCATAATATGCGGTACATGTAAGTACCTAGACGTTAAAGTACATAGGTACTTTTATAATGTTTCCACACACCTAGTCAGTTTAACCGACATAAGATCTCACAGCCTCTCAATTTTCTTAAAAGCTTTAAATAAAACGATATTCCATCCATTTTACGAGGAATTGTTTAAAAAATTAAAACCCCAAAGAGATTAGAGGGTAGTAAAAAGTTTTAGAGTTATTATGACGATGTTATGAAACGACCCGCGGCGTACACTCCCCGCGACCCTATTCTCTCTGCCCTATTTTCTTCCTTAATTTCAACAAAATCGATAGACTCAAGGCTTGCGTCTACAGTTCAACAGTAGGCCTACTGCAGGTATAAATTTGCAAGCTGGTATGTAATTGAGGATGGCTGTGACAAACAAGACAATTATTATTGTACTTTTTTAGTAGCCTATTGTGTCCCACTGCTGGGCAAAGGCCTCTCCGCATTCTTCCATGCCTCCCTATTTCCGGCCACCTCTGGCCAGCTTGCCAAGTATGCATCCAGATCTTCGCGCCATCTCCTCATCTTGTATACCTAGTTTTATTAATTAGTATGGTAACACTCAAAATGTATAAATGTTAATAGGTTAATAATAATATGTTAAATATGTAAACTGTAAGAATTGTAAGACTTTATTTGAAAAGAGCAACCCCACAGAGTTTCTTGCTAGGTTCTTCTCTGGGGGAAACTGCGCTTTGCGAATCTAGCAATATCTTTAATGCTGTATACACACCAAAGCCGCCGGCATGACGCCGGCTTTTTGACAGCTGCCATTTGTATGACGAAAAGCCGCCGGCCTAGCCCGGCGGCATGCCGGCTGCTTTGGTGTGTAGATAGCATTCAAAATGTATTTTATAATAATGTAACGGTTTCAAGAGCCTATGAAATAAATATATCTTTGACTTTGACTTTGTTAATGAACAAATAAATGTCAGAGAGAGTGACATATTTTTCCTAACCAAATGAAAAATGTTACCGTTTGTTTTTCCATCGGCATCTTTTCAATTCAATTTAAACGGTCTTACTCTAATTACACAATCTACGGAGATGATTTTATCGCTCCGGTTTATTAAAGCAATAACATTATTATGGATTTGACCGATTACTGCCGGGTTAAGATAACTTATAATAATAAAAATTATAAATTAACTAACTAATAACTGATTATATATTTTTCATGCATTTTATCCACCGCGGTACGACAAATCCATAGTAATTTTATAAATCTGACATATGTACTCGTAAATAGGTACGTACCGGGGCTGTAAAATATGGATTGTTAAATCCAGAGGAGTTATCCTCGAGGTAATCAAATTAAAGGTGAAGAAAATTATAATTTTATTTACTTAACCAGGCTGAAGTAGGCCTACAATAACAAAACCTTTATACACACATTCGGCGTGTTAATCACCACACAGTCTGATTTATTAACGTGTGTGTAATATGTGTTTGTGGTGATGTTAGTGTGTTGTAGTTGTGTTATGTGTGTTGTAGTGGTGTGTATATAAATACACTATAGTGTGTTGTGTGTGTAAGTCAATAAAATGCTATTTGATTAATTATTTCGTTTAGTTTGTTAGTTTTGGGCACTTTTGTTAAATTATTTAGTTTACGTTCATTTTGTTTAATAGGTTAGTTTGAAGGTATGTTCAGGGCGGATTTATTGATCTTTTTTGAAGCTGGATTTTGGTCGAAAGCTTTTAAACAACATATAAATATTTATAATTGTTTTGCTTTATGTATGTGTGTTAATTAATCAATGCTCAATTAGGTATATTATGCGCCATATAGTTTCAAGAATTATGGATCCTGTTATACCCTATCACTAATAAACGTTCAATGCACTGTTAATCAATCTTTCACTAGTAGTTGATGACACATAAAAAAACAAAGCTTATCTTGAGATTCTAACCTTCCCGTTTATTTTTAGATACCCTACCTAAATTCTCGCCGATTTAAAGTATTTTTTTTTTTGAGATACAAGATGTATAAGATAAGTACCTACGTAATAAGTACATATAATTTTTATCATAGGTAACAAATATAATACCTAGGTCTCCAATCTTGGACTTAAATTCGCAATATAACGACAAAATTCTAAAACCTCCACAAATTGTCTCCTGAAAATCGATGTAACGAAAATCTACATGACAGCTGATTGCGGGGGGGCTTCCGGGTGCGGAGGGGGGGGGGGGGGTACCGCCCCCGCCCCCCGCTCCGCACACCCCCTACTCACGCCCTGATCGTGGTATCGATTTTACGAGCCGAGCGTAGGACAGGGGTTGATAACATTTTTAGAGTTCCTCTTAAAGGCGAGTGGGTAAGCTAGAGATGTAATGGGCAGAGGTTGGCAACATTTTTAAGGTTACTCTCGCTGAGTAACGGAAAAGTGTTTTTACAGTTTCTGACGTAAGCATTTTTACCTTCTTTGGTAAGTGGTTACGTGAAGGCTGGCAACAATCTTTGAGTGCTGTCTAAATTTAAAAACGGAAAGACGTTAAAATGTTTGTTTTTATTAAAATATAAATCGTACAGACTCTTTGCAAATAATTGGGTCATATTAAAACTTGAAATTTATATATTAATTTTGGTTTATTAAGTAAAAAAAAGCGTACTTATTTTTCGTAGATAATTGGCTCATATTTTAACTTGACAAGGTTTTTAAATACGTAGAGCTAAGTATTAATTCTAAATTAGTTTCTAGAAGCTTCGTTATTATCTATCATTAGATCGCATCAATTTATGTATAAATTGATGCGATCTAATGATTAAGCAATATATATAATGATTAAGTAATTAAGCCATGGGGATCGATTGGGTTAGTTCACAAACTAACCTAATCGATCCCCATTGCTTAATTACCTACTGGGTAACAATGACAAGTCATCATGATAAAAAAAAATTTTTAAATATCGTCCGCCCTATTGTTACCTGAAAGTTCTCTTTGTATTCATATTATTATTGTTAAATTCACATACATACATATCTGTCACGCATCCAGCTCATTTTACGATCCAACAACAATTTATTCACTTCATCCACATTCATCTCGCGTCATTTCAGTCATAAAACTAATCAAATTCCACGATTTTTCCCAAAAAAATTTTGTTCGAAACAAAAGACTGATGATGGATTCATTTTTTCATTGATAAGAAGCTTGTTTGCTTCGTAGCATGTAAGATCTCTTAGGAGCCTTTAAGATCCCACTGCAGGGCAAAGGCCTCCCCCGCGACTTTCCATTTAACACGGTTTTTGGTAGCGTCCCGATATTCACGTAAAATGCATCTAGATTGTCTCTCTACCTTTTATATTAAGTATTTTAAAAAAAAATACAATATGCCCTTAATCACGCGTATTTTGTGCTTATTTTTGATATAGAACCACTTTACGACAGAACCTTAATAAAGCCTAAGACCTGACTCAGCCTATTCTCAAACCGAGATCAAGAGGAGGTGTTAAAATGGATTATGACGCTTAAAATTATGAAAGCTTATAATAATGTGCCAGCATTATTCGTCAAGTAGGTACTTCAAGGCCGTTAAATAAGGTTCTTAAAAGATTTTCCTGGATTTCTTGGCTCTTGTACAATTTACGTTGGTTTTATTTACTTTTGAAAAATATTTTGAATAATACAACGTTACGCTGAGTCAGTTTCTTTCTCTCTGGAACGGTACATGGTGAATACTGTATAAAATATACTTATGCAATGTTTGCACTTTTATGTTGATGCACTATGAATTGTTTCTGCTGAATAAACTTTTATTATTATTATTATTTTGGTCTACAGTATTTTTAGGTTAAAATGCATTTTATATTTCTACGTAAGTATTCTTTAAAAGCCTAAGAAGGACATAATATGATACTTTATATGCCGGAAAATGTAAATTGTTCACGACAAATGGTTCCCACGGGAGCAAAGCTACAGACAAAAGCAAATGTACAATAATGTCATGATAAAATAATCATCTTAACATTAATTTCATTAATAATATGAATAAAAATCTAGCATAATTTAAAACTTAATAATTAAAATAAAAACTTTTGAAACTTACGAAATTAAGTCACCGAATTAGAAAAAAAAAGTTTCAAAACCCTGTTTGTTATTTTTTGTTGGCAACTAACAATATACCTACTCTACAAAATGTTAAGATATAAAATATAATAAATTATTTAAAACTACCAATTTATTCTACAAATTACGTACATACATATCCGTCACGCCTCTCTCCCATTGGGGTAGCCAGAGACCTCTTCCTTCCACTTGCTACGATCCAAACACACCTATTTCGCTTCATCCACACTCACTAGTCGCCTCATACATGCCCGTCGATTTATGGGGTTTCAAATTACGAACCTATGTTATAAAACTTTATATGAAAAATACAATAAACACCTAGACTGATCGAATCCAAAAGCAGATCGCCTAAATCCATCTAGGGAGGCACCCCCTCTTTCGCCACTCATTGATCCAAGTACCAAAATACACGTTATGTAACACTGCTATCGCCATTCAGAATTAACCAATCTATGTAGCTATATACGAGGTAGGTACATATACATAAGTGTAAGGAATGTGACATACAGTAAGCCTTTAGATTTAAAGATCGAGATGATAAATAACCTCACCTTCTTATTTAAAAAAACCCCGACTGTGTTTAAAAAATGATTTTTTTTTTATTTACCCAGTGTCACTCTTACTGTAATTACGGATCTAACGACACCTCTCAAGCTAAAATCCATCAAGCTGTTTAGGCTGAAGGGCGTGCCAAAGAATTATACATACCTACAAACATACCTATGTAGGTATGTACCTATTCTCGAAAAACAAAACCCTTCTTCTGGCGCAGTCGGGTAAAAACAACTTCTTAGGGCTTTAATAAACTATGATAATATATACCTTCATTAAAAAATACACATTTATAAAAAAACGCTTTGCCGTTTTGACGCACAGATGTAAAGTAGGTACCTAGTACCTAACCTACTAGATAAATAAATTATTAAAATTCAATTTTTTGGAAACCTAAAAATTTTAATAACAAAGATCAAGAGTCTGTTAAAGGAGATTTTTTGTTAATATCATCATTTTAACATAGTAACAACCTTTAATCAGTGATTATACATATAAGAGCGTCTACACAAACATTACTATGAATCGATAAGAGCTATGACTAATGCGGAATGCGCTGATGCGTTACAATTTAAGATCAGTACTCAACACTGTTCATGTTACCTACATTACGCATATTAGGTATCATTTTACAAGTTATTTACTTGCCAGTTCCTTGGTAGTCAAAACCAGCTTCCATTAAGAGCACCAGTAGGTACTCGTAGATATCACAGATTTTCAATCGGCCGATGTTAAGTTAGGCTCATAAATCAGTACGTAGATGTATGTGTTACAGTCAAAACTCATTGCCAGTCAAAACCACTTTTGACTGCTTTGCGTAATTTTCACCACCATAACTTTTTTATGGATATTGACTGGAGGTTATTGCAGTCAAAAGTGGTTTTGACTGACCGCACCAGTCAAAACCCTTTTTGACTGCCGAAATCAGTCAAAAGTGGTTTTGACCGATTTTAGAAGTCAAAACTGGTTTTGACTGGCAATGAGTTTTGACTGTAACATATGCACTATGGCGATTGGCATTTATCACGATTTGTACTACCAAGCCAACCCGACTAAACTAGATTGAAAATCTTTGATCTGCAGAGGCTCTAAATCTACAGGCCCAACAACTGACACTGTCATTGTCAAGTGTTGTTGAAAATACACGATATTTAAAGTATAGAGAATTTTAAAGGTCTTTTCAGCAACAAAGAATTTTGTAATTAAACACAGCAGGTCAACCCGTCTCATTTATAATTACTTTAAAACATAAAATAGAGCATTTGCTCTTGTTCAGTTTTGACATTGCTTCTAAATAAAAGAAATTGAGAAGCAACGAGGAAGCAATAGCTTATATGAGTACTGACTCCCATAGGGATAAGTAAAGACACTAGAGACCAATTCACTTCACTATCTATGATTTGAGACAAGATCAACGTGAAATACTCAATTTAGACACCGACGTTTACAACAAGACTTATTAATCAATGTTACAATAAACATACCTCAGAATAAGAGCGGTAGTTTATTAACCAAGGTAACAATATTTTTTGGTTTTATCAAATACGTTACGCTGGATTTTGTTGTAGTTTATAGATTAGGATAGGATGCCTCTACTAAACGCTCAAAATAAGTAGGCCATTCTTTGTCTTTCTTTGACGGTTATTGTTCGATCATTTACATTATTTGCTTAAATGATTCCTAAAGAAACATTTTTAAAATGAATACAGTATATCCCGTCCCAAAGGTCATACAAACTACGGACTACGTTATCAAATTCAGTTGTAATAATTTAGTTAGAACCAAGACAACCAATTTCCATATGCTAATTTGCGAATTCCACCCATTGTAACCATCCAACAGGTGTAAGATTATAGCTTACAAGAATGTGATTTGCAAACGCCACCTGCCCTGGCTTGACGCCAAAAACTAGCCCAAATTACTGCACGAACACCCATAGATGTTAATATTCACACGCTATAAAATGCTTGCTTGCATATTCGATTGGCTGAGAATGGTTAAAAATTTGTCGACTAGGTTTTGGAAGAAAAGGGTAGATGGAAAGTGGAAGTAGCGATGTTCCGATGACATGTAGGCAAAATAGTTTTACTTTAACAGCTATAAAGATTATGCACGAGGCGACTAATTAATGTGGATGAAGCGGAAGAGGTGTGTTTGCATCGTAGCAAGTGGAGGGAAGTGGTCTCGGTCTACCCCAAGGGAGAGAGGAGTGACGGATATGCATTTATGTAAAGATCTGAGTAAAAGGGAACGTATTGTTTCTGAATTGATCATTTTACATTGATCACGTCTCAAACTTTTCTTGAGTTT
The DNA here is from genome assembly GCA_947563765.1 of Anarsia innoxiella. Taxonomy (NCBI): domain Eukaryota; kingdom Metazoa; phylum Arthropoda; class Insecta; order Lepidoptera; family Gelechiidae; genus Anarsia; species Anarsia innoxiella. The sequence goes on from OX387413.1 coordinate 2,709,795, forward strand.
ACTTTTGGCAAGAGATGAGTTTGATATAAGAACATTTTGAGGCGTGGTTGATTTAATGCTCAATTCAGAAATGAGACGCAAGTGGATACTGGGGGCTTAGCACGGCGTGCCGCGACAATTATCTCACGCATGCTGTCCTTATCACATTTAAAACTATAGACAGAGACGTAAGCGTGACAAACGCATGACAACGTCTTGTCACGGAGTGCCATGCTAAGCTAGCAAATCATAATAAAATAAAAAGATCACTCACAAACTGACTCACTACAAAATTTTTAGCTATAGATATTTTGGCTCTATATCCTACGTCCTACTAATGTGTCAATGTTTGTGCCGAAAAATGTATGTGAGGATGTTTATTTCTCTTTCACGCAAAAACTACTGAACAGATATTAATGAAACTTTACAATATCGCAGCTTACGTTTCAGAATAACACATAGGCTATAATTATTATTTTAAGATAGATTGCCTAAATAAATGCGTGCGAAGTAAAGAGCGACCTCTAGTTAAAACACAGAGTCAAAAAATAAACTCCTCTAACTACTCTATGAATGAGAACGAGAACTAAATACGCCACACACTGACCACGCACATCACATGGCAGATCGTTTAAAAGCACTAATGTCACAGTCTAATTTAATACCGTACTAATGTTTTGTTTACTATGTTATTGGATTTGCTGAACTTCGCCGTTAACATAGTCTGTGGTGTATGGGAATGCCGGGATCGCCGGCTATTCGGAATTACAGTTCGGGAATGTCGAGTGACGTAACCACACAACATTAGAATGTGTGACAAAATTGGATCGTATTATGGCCCAATAAAAACATAATGGAAGCGGCTGTGGTTGGGTTTTAATTTTGGACTTGTGTGGCAATCGTATGAGATTTTGGAAGCGAAAATAGTTGATTTTCATTCGTAATAACTGAATGTCTTTTCGTGGATTTTTAAATTTTATTTTTCTACGGTTATTCTTGACATTTCGTTGTTGGTTTCTGTTTTGTTTTATTATTGGAATATGCTTTTATTATTCTCTAGCTTCGTTTTTAAACTATTGACTGTGAGTATGGCAAAAAAATCTGTCGAGTAAGAAAAACAGAATATTTCAACACAAATAGAGCATTATTTTCTCGGCCAGAAACAACAATAACGTCGTTATTATTAAGATAACGACGTTATTGTTGTTTAATAAAATAATGCTCTATTTGTGTTGAAATATTCTGTTTTTCTTACTCGATTGATTTTTTTTATTATTATTTTTTCTTTTTTTTTTGTCGTCCACCTAATGTTCCAATGCCACTTACAGCTTGTTACTTCTCTTTTACCTATTGAAATAACTGAAAGTTTTTAAACTTCTGTGGTTGAAATTTTCGTTTTTCTTTGCTCTTTGCAGATTTTTGACAATGACAGTAGTTAGTTTCCCATGCTCTATCTTGTAATCGCCTTTTAAAAACAAAAGAGGTTACTAACATCAAAACGTATAGGACGTGAATGGAGTCGCAGTTGTTATACGTTACAATTAGGATTAACTAAGTAACTGTGACCCTTCTAGTAGGGATTATAATTGAGGTCGGGTCAGGTCAAACGCGACTGTGAATATTCTTGTGAAGTTTGTCAGCGGATCGATTGATAAATGAAAAAAAGATACCTACGTGATTGGTAAGATATTGCCTCGATTTACATACAATAATAAACTTGCTATGATTTGGTTAAGATTAAGGTCTTTCTTGTATTATATGTATTGGATTATCTACATTTTATCTTACAATAAACTAATAAATTATAATTCTACTTAAATCCGACTTGGGGAGCCGTTGGATGCAAGCAGCGCGAGACCGGTCGCTGTGGAGATCCTTGGGGGAGACTTTTTTCCAGCAGTAAACGTCCACAAGCTGAGACAACAAACCCGACTTACAACTTTTTGAATCGAGAAAGTTATCAACAGTAGATTAAGCTAGTTATAATATTATACTTGTAGGTCTATCTGTATTACTAACATGTCTAAGTCTATGTCTATATAGTACAAAAGTGGTTGGTTACATATAGTTTTATTTAATTTCCGTATAAAGATAGGTTAAAATTAAAAATAAGCCTATAACAATTGAATTCCTTTAACCTCCGCTTTTGTTTGTACAGTCATTAATCAATTTGATGACAAATATAACGATGATAGGTAATAAAATGGCCGGATCAATTAGATATTTTTCCGGACATAATAACTGTATTTACTTTCATGTAGGTAGTTCGGATCAATTAGATATTTCATCGGACATACATCTGTATCTATCCTACACTGACATACAAATGTTATTCGATTTTTATAAACACATTCTATTTCAAATCAATACTGTCCCTTTTCATGGGTTCACCTCCTCTTTCAGGTTTATTGCTCTTCCTTTTTGTCAGCCCTTTTAACATCGCTAGGTACCTACTACTCGTGCCACTGTAGAGGGGACGTTAAAAGGGCTGATAAGGAGGAGGTAGGTACTAAAAATCCACTGCAAGTTTAGTATAGATCAGTTATTCCAGTTTAAAACAAGCTGTGGAAAATCCTGTAACATTTACACCTCCATCGCATTTTATAAGAGCTAAACGTGGGTGCCTACTCAAGAAGTGCTCTCACAAAATCATTCTACGCAGGTATACTTAGCTTTATACTGTGGTGAGGTCCTTAAAATGAGTGTTGCTAAGTTTTCTTTTTTTATATTCATGTAAAGATCGTTCTTAGTGCTGAATGAATACAAATTAAATATTTCTATCGTTAAAATCAACTCATTTTAATTGACGTGTTTCTTCCTTATTACAAGGCCATTTTATTAAAAGTACGACTTGCCTAATAAAAATATGAAGGGATGTGTAAGCAAACTGCAAGTTTTTATGAAAACACGAATATTCCTGAAACATCATTGTAATGAGATTCACACAAACGTATGCCTAATATGGCATCCAACGCCATCTACCGAAACGTTATAAATATGAATGAAACTACCCTCAGAATACAATAGGGTCTGAAAATACTTGAAAGGAGTTCTAATTACTAAACAGAAAGATACATAAAAGGCACTTGGGCATAAAAGCTTTTAACAGAAAGGGTTTTCATTGGATTCACTAAGAATTTAATGCTGATGACCTAAATAAGCAAGGAAACAGTTACACTACGACTGACCTGATTCTCTTGGTTGAGTAACTTGAGTTGGTCATTGATGAGGCTGTACTTGGCGCTCTCCTCCTTCCTCAGCGCTCGCTCCTTCTTCAACTCTGGGCTCCAGAAGGTCTTTATGCTGTGCATGCTGGAGCCCAGCTTCTGATTGGTCAGTTCCAGTTCCTTCTTGAGGTTCCCCAGCTCCCGCTGCAGGTCGGTGTTCTGCGACTGCAGCTCGCCGAGGAAAAGCGGCGGGGGCTCGCGGCGGTAGTAGTCATCCTCGGGGGGCGGAGGCGCGTAGGAGCGGTCGTAGTCGCGCTCCAGGGACTGGTAGCGCAGGGGGCGCGGCCGCGCGCGGTGGTGGGCGCCGGCGGAGGCCGAGCGGCCGCGCTCGTCGGGCGCGGGCGAGGGCTCGTCATCGCGCGCGAGGTAGGGGCTGCGGCGCGACGGGCTGCGGTCCACCTGCGGGAGACGCGCGCGCGTCCCGCCGGACCACTCCTGTCGCCGCCATTCCTCGCGGCACGCCGGCCGCTCGTCCTCGCCCGCGTACTCGCGTAGATACAGCTTGGCTCGGTTCCCGCGTCAGTGGGGCCGCATTGTGCACTGTGCCGTCCGACGGATGCGCGACCACTGAGCCAGCCGCGCTGCCCGCGCCGGCCGCATCGATCCGCACGCGGCGCGCATGCCTACTGCAACATCAAGCGCTCCAGCGCTGTCGATTGATCCCGCCTCGTTTCGTTAATCTCTACAGTAATGGGTTTGAGGTTTTTTCAGTGAACTTTTCAGCGACCTCTACGTAACGGTCAATGAAAAAGCGCTTTGTTTTACGCTTGATTACTGAAAAGCATGAAATTGGAAAAAATATTAAATTCAGAATCTAAAACAAGGATTATAACAGGATAACCTACTTTTGCTTCGTGTAGGTAGGTAGTTGCTTAATGTAAACGGAGCATCAAACTTTAATATTAAAGGTTTACTTCTAACTGAAACATAATTATTTCACGCCAAAACACCTTCCCTAGATCGAAAGTTACAGAAGATCTACAAAAAATCCTGTAAAACCATGAAAAACAAGACCGCCGCGAAGCCTCCATTCATTATAACTTGGGGTCCTTAGCTGTTCTATTTTTAGCTCGTGCTTTACATCCCAGCTGAAATTCAGCGCTGTAACGCTGCCAGAGAACGCTCCAAGACGACTCTTATCCCCTGACCTACTTATGCGTTACATCTTGCTCTAGCAAACGTGGGATGAATGTAGGCATCTCTGTCGGTTGTAAGGTCGGTATTATGTCGGTCAGGCGCTTGTAGCGTTGAGATCGGGAAGAGTCGTAGTGATGTGATTCAGATTTTATCGTAGAGTTTATTGGGGTTCAAACGTTTGGGCCGGCCGCCAGTTAGTTGACCAGTGAGGCGGTACTTACCACAGAAGATGTTATCTAAGCTAACTGAGAGCGGCTAGTCGATTTTCTGTGATTTTTGTCCAACAGCGGCCTGTAAGAATTCACAACGCAACGGATTTTCAAAGACAATGATATCACCTACCAGTTTACGAGTAGATAGACAAGGAACTAAGTTTTTGTTACTTTTTTTACCTACCTAAGTACTACCTACTGACTTAAAAACCTTATTCTTACAGGTTAGGTTCCTTAGTAGGTCCTACCTACATACAATAAATACTCAAAAAAACGTAGTCTTTCAAAACATAGTTCGGTAGGTACGAGATGCTAATAAAATAAAATAAGACTTTGTGAGAAACATAACAAAAAACTTAGTCATTGTGGTAGGCAAGTTAAATGTTTCCACGATAAATAATTAGTTATAACTAATAATAACAATAAAAAACATCGATAGATAGCTGTTCCCGAGCCTAGAGCATTCTCTAACTAGAAGCGGCGATGAATGAAAACGCGGGGAAACTCTCGCCTCGTAAAAAATTACACCCGACCGTCAGAATCATGAACAAGCGATGACGCCATTTTAGTTTTTCTATACCTACTTACTTTTTTACTTACCTACTCTTACTTACTGATTTTCTAAGCTGATTTAGCTTGAACTTGGTTTTACCCACGTTTTACCCGGAAATACGCCCTAAGTTTTTTTTTATTAATCTACCTTCTTACTACTGCTACGTACCTACTTACTTGAGAAAGCTATCGTTCGTAAATAAACCGTAACTAACGTATAATTTGATCGACTACCTAGGTACCTAATTTTATTTCGCTTTTTCAGAAAAAGAATTATAAAAAGAGCAATAAATTAAACCCTCCTATTTGAATTTGAATTTCAAGACGTTTAGCTTTCAACTGACGTAACCCACAAAAATGATTTATTTAGGGTTCGAGCATGCACCTAAGTTAAGCAGGTAGGTACCTACTTAGGTACCTACATATTTACCTACATACCTAATTAATAACTAATAAGAAACTAATAAGCTTTGTGCTTACGAACTTTAAATATTTTTGTAAGAGTAGGTAGGTATTTATTGGGTAGGTGTAGGTTTGTTACATTAGGTAGAAAATTAAATAATAGGTCTTTAGGTACCTATGAAATTGCCGTTTTACAGTACTGGCCATTTCAATTAAAAAAAATTTTTGTTTAGCTAAGAATTCTAATTTCAAATTAATTTCATTTCAAAAATATGGAATTCTTTTTCCAAAAACAGTCATTTGTTTATTGGTTAGTGTTACATTTTCATTGCATTTCAATCATTTTCGTCAACATGGATACGTTAAAAATTCGAGTAATTATGGAATATTAGTTCCCTCGTGGCAGCAACGCGGCATAAGCGGCTCGCAACATCAACGACGTGTACGGAGCTAACACTACAAACCAACGAACCACTAGTTATTGGTTTGCTCGCTTCCGTTCTGGAAATTTCGACCTGAAAAATGGACCCCGCGGTCGTCCGAAGACTTTGGTCGATGCAGACGAATTGAAGGCGATCGTAAAAGCTGATGATACTCAATCTACGGCTGAATTAGCAGCAGCTTTCGACGTTAGCATCAAAACAATATTGGTCCATTTGCGTCAAATTGGCAAGGTAAAAAAGCTTGACAAATGGGTGCCCCACGAACTCAATGATCGCCAGCGCCAAGTACGCGTCGAGACGTGCCGTGCATTGCTCAACAGACACACAAATGAAGGAATTTTGAACCGCATTGTCACCTGTGATGAAAAATGGATTCTGTTTGATAACCGTAAGCGCTCAGCAAGTTGGTTGGATCCTGGTTCAGAAAACTTACCCTAAAAAGGTGATGGTTACTGTTTGGTGGTCTAGCACCGGTGTGATTCATCACAGCTTCATACCAAATGGGGAGAGTATTACTGCAGATGTGTACTGTGAAGAATTGAACACAATGATGGAGAAGCTGGCACGTCTCCGACCAGCATTGGTCAATCGCTCGTCTCCGCTGCTCCTGCACGACAACGCGCGACCTCATACCGCACAAATGACGGTCTCCAAGTTGCAAGAACTGGGGTTGGAAGCTCTCCCTCATCCACCGTACTCACCGGACCTTGCCCCTACAGATACTACTTTTTCCAGAATTTGGATAACTTCTTGACTGGAAAAAAATTCAATAACCAAGAGGCAGTTCAAAACGCCTTTGAAGAATTTGTTGCCTCTCGTCCAGCTGATTTCTTTAAGAAGGGCATTAATAAACTGCCACTGCGTTGGCAAAGATGCATTGATTGTATGGGTAATAACTTCACTTAATACAAATAAAAATTATATGAAAAAAAATCGTTTGAATTTTTTCATACAAAACGGCAATTTCATAGGTAAAGACCTAATATAATTAGCTAAGTAAGTAAATATTTTAAAATTTTCATGAATGCTTTGAAATACCTAAATAAGTACTAACATAGCACTATTTAGTCGTATTCATCTACAAAATACGTACCTAGGTACTAAACGTAACTACTACCTAATTATGATCTCTTAACATTATTCTTCGAATTTTAATACTTTGAGAGTCGATTACCCACCTTCTGTACTATTTAGCAATCTGCTTGCTTCTGTAATTTAGATAGGTACACAATTTGTAGGTACCCACAAATTGTGTACCTACTTTTTTTTCTAATCCGTGCTACCTACCTATTGACACCCTAAAGGTATGTGTAAGCGCCTAATGAAAACAAAAAGTGCTAACCAAAGAAGAATTTGATAATTATGAAATCGCAAAAAGTTCATCAAACATTTTTGCCCTATTATTACTGTAGGTAGGAAGTATGTATAAGAAAGGATTATAAGAAACCTTTGAAGTAGTCTTTGTTTTGAAGCCGATTTAAAAAGAAAAATACTTCATTCTTTCTCCTAGAAAAAATTCTACCAAAATGGTAAATTACAATTAACACAACTCATTAAACGTCAATGTCATGTAAATGTCAAACAAATGACACAAATTTGGAGGTTATGTTTCGATAACCTGGGATTTTTATTTATATTATTTGCGAATTGTTAACTAAAATTAACTTATTTGAAGATGCCATTACCTCCGGCTAGTGGTACTGGACGCTACTTCGCTAATGCCGCAAAATCTATACGTTTGATTCGGCAAGGATGCACAAATAGGCCGTTTTATCACATTTCTGTTACTCATGTAAGTTTTAAATAGATTATTCAATGAAATAATCTGTTTCACTGCGCCAGAAGTTATTTTCTGTAGGGTTAAGATTACATTAGATTTACCTAAGCACTTAGTGGTGTTAAAAGACTAAATTGAGTTCCTTTCTTTAGGTTATTTAAGTTCGTTGTTTCATAAGTTATTTTTCGTTTTTTAGAGAAGACGACTGAACTCCCAGCCAGTGATAGAGCAGCTTGGTTCCTACGATCCTATGCCAAATGTATCTGATGAGAAACTAGTTGCCTTGAATTTGGAGAGGATTAAATACTGGCTTGGAAAAGGTGCCCATGTTAGTACTCCTGTTGCTGAGCTGTTAGGTAAGTTGGTAATTGCATTAAAGGCTCAATACGTTAATAATCCATTAACATTGTGCAGTCTTATTCTATATTTCGACAATAACTTATAACTGTAGGTGTAAAGTGAATATTTTAGCTTGATTGACCTTTTTTGAAACTAAGATTTTCTTTAAACTTTACTTACATGGAACTTACGCACATCATCGGATACAAGATATTTAATATGGATCCGAGAACTATTTCTATAGGTACTAAATATTTTGGATCAGATGTTGTGCGATAAATAATTTTCTTGTGAACCATAATTTAAAAAATAAGTACTTACCACATCTTAATATGAGTTCTAATCCATTTCTAGGTTTATCAGGATTCTTTCCAATCCACCCTCGCACTTACATGACAGCATGGAGAAACAGAAGAACAGAAAGAGAACTCTTGGCCAAGGAAGCTGAGAAGACCAGTGAAGCCAAGAAAGAAACTTCATAGCTTTAAATGTTATTGTAGGTATTTTTAGTTTAGCAAATATAATTATTAAAATCCATCTGATTGGCATTTGTTATTGATCTATTACTAGAACTGTTTCTGATGGAACATTTTTTTTAAACATGATTGTTATGGTTTGGCCGGTTACATACCATAAGGCCGAAGTCCCAATATTAAAAAAAAAGCCTAGTTCAGAACCTCCTCCTTTTTTAGTTGGATTGTTTTTCGTTTGAAGTCAGTTCAAAAAACTTAGATTTTTAAAATCAAAGGTACCTTAACTGGGTAGGTATTAGATATAACCTATTATCAGCTTCGTAATAGCCTCGTCTCCACTATAGGAAGAAATAAAATAAAACCAATCAATTACAATGAATTCCTTGTTTTATTATCCTGAAAAAATTACATTAACAATTCCTTGAGTGACACTACAGACAGTCAAAACATGAAGGCACACAAATAATTTGTATAAGCTGTGACATTGCTAACATAGTGAACTTTCTGAATAACAATCAAAAATAATTTATCTTTAAAAAAAATTCGGATAAAATAATTATGAATGTTAATCAAAAAGTTGAAGATGGGGTTTTCGCTGAGCTGTTTATAAAAATATTAAAATTTACAATCTAAATGTCTTTTCAGATGTTGAACTGTCTTAGTTTTACAATTTGTTCAATAAGTTAATACAATAGAAAGTAGATTGTAAACAAAAAATATTCCAAAGGTGACATAAAAAATTTGGGTTAGCAAAGAGTTCGCGGCAGTTTTTAATCTCTCGATTGCAAGGAAAATCGAGAAATATTTGAGCAAGATACAAAATGGAATAAAAAGAAATTCATTGTTATAAAGAGATCTTACAATAATAGGGAAGAGTAAAACAATTGTGGTTACTTATCGGCTAAGGAAATGCTTGCAAGAGCTAAGTAATTCGTTGTCCGAATTTTAGTCACATACAATTTAAACCATAACAAATATACAGCTAAAGCGGGCTCTTACAAGCATAGCAAACACGTTAAAATTCAAAAAAAAAAGATTATACAGTCAGTACAGAAAAACACAGATTAAGTCGAAATTTTTACATCGAAAATGTTCACAATATGGTTTTAAAGTTCGGAGAAAGACATCTTTAGAAGTGTTTACTATTATTGGCAATAAGGGAGCAACCTTATAAAAAAACAGGAAAGATAAATCTTTGACCTTGGCAAATTTCAAGGACACTCCCTGTTAAGTGGGCAAAATTACAAAAGAATCTAATTTATTTCAGACTCTTTCTTTACTTAATTATTTAAGTTTTGCGATATTTTTGGGGCTTCATGCAATAAATTCAAAAAGTTTTTAGAAAAATAAAAATGGTGTTGCTAACAAAAAAATATTTGAAGTAAAGAAATTACATAGACAAAAACAAGAGTATGGTATTATCGAAAACGTTTCGATTATTTTTGACCTCATAACATAAAACTTTTTAAATAAATTGCATGGAAAAATTTATAATATGGACAAATTATGCGATTGTACACGATTTTTTTAAATACCTCAGCCAATGATTGCGGTGCGATGCGGTTGGTAGCGCGTGCATTTTGTACTTTAACGCTACATAAATAAAGCTTTAATTAGAATCTACTTGTTCTTGAGTGCCTCTGACACCATCTGTGTAGCTGAAAAAAAAACATGTGTCTATTAAAAAACTGTAAACTATTCTTCAGTAAGAAGGTTAGTATATTTAATTTCTTGTCAAAAATTTAAAAAATTAACTTATAAAAATACCTCTACTTTTGGAAAATAATTTAATTTTAAAAACACAGACAAAATATAAGCCATTTTCATAGAGTAACAAATACCAAAATAAAGTTGGATGATATTGATGAAATAAAGACAAAAACACTAGATATAAAGATCTATATTAATAAGAATGCTTAATTTTCTAACTATCTTATAGCTACATAAAGAAAATAAACCTATACATACTTACTTACTTACCTAAAGCCTAAAGTAAATAATTATATTGTGAAAGAATATTGTATGTGTTAATCGAACATTTGCAGTATAAGCATTGGATAGATTTTAAGGCAGATATATTTTTAGTTTAGAAGCCAAATGAGCGATTTATTATTACATGACGAAGATTTGTAAAGTACCTACCTATAGAACTTTTAAAATATCATCCTTATCTTATCTTATCTAGCCGTTGTTATCCCACTGCTGGGCAAAGGCCTCTCTCCTCCTTCTCCATGATATCATCCAGTAAAGATTAAAAACTTTAATTATTATTGTATTGTAATACAAATGTGTTTTCAGCTGGCATATGGCCATGAATTTGGATTTGACCGAGCAATGCTCATGTCCATCTGATCAAATAAATATTTTACAGTATCTTTTGATTAAGAACCTGCCTTGTAGGTTTTATATAATTTATTATTATTGCTTATGTATGAAGATAATATGTGTAGTTTAAACGTTAAAAAATCAACAATTTGATACGAAAATATTGATTGTAATTTGTAATAAACACAAAATGTATCAGTGTATGTAATAGGTAGGTACCTACTTGAAATTCGTGCATAATGATATAATTTGTGTTCTAAATCTATTTTGCTTGAAGTTTAAAAACTAGCCATATTTAAAACAAAAATACTTAATAATAATAAAAAAAACGAAAAAAAAAAACAATATTATATTAGTTGCAAACAAATTGTTAGATTAGAATTTAAAAAAAAGGCGTGTTTTTCACTTGTTAAATGCAAAATGACTAATTTCCTATAAAAATAGGAATTGTCTAAGCTTCATCTACATTGAACTTACCAAATTATGTGTGTAGTGTAAAACCGACCGCTCTAATCACTTTTACCTAAAACCAAATTTTTTACACGTCAAATATTTTTATTTAAATGCCAAAAGCTGCCTTTTTTCACGTAGAATGAAATAACATTGATAAGTGTAACGTGCAAGTGTACTAAGGGATGGATGGGCAAAAAATATACGGAAATCTTTAATGATTTTAGCGCACTGTTGTTTTATATATTGCGCGCAGCGTCAGACGCATGTGATCAAATTTCTCCATACAATCGACGGCTGTGCGCAACACATAAAACAACAGCGCGCTTTACTGAAATTGCTTTTTCTTTTTGTTTTACTATTAAATAATGGCTAAAAATTTTTATCAAGTAGATAAAATCAATACAGAACTGTATTAAAGTTTTGCCCATCTATCGCATTATGTCCCGATTTCATGCATAATGTTTATTTTATTTTTTCTCCAACTACGGGGAAGCCAAAAGAAAACGTAACTTTTTTTTTACTATATGACCAACAAATTAAAAATATTTCTACTATTTTACCTACGAACTAAACGTGCACTAAAAAACTACGAAAAAACAGCCTAGGTATATTTTATGCAATAGCTAAGCGTTAACTAAGAAAAACTGCATACTTTTTAAACTAAAACAAAAACAAACATACTACGCAAACTAATGAATAATTATTTCCTAATATAACGCAACTACTGGCTCAATAGTACGCAACATTAAAATAAATATTTTAAAAAAAAAGAAAATAAGAGACATACAAAAATTAAAAGCATTTTCATCTGTACTATTCGCTGAGCCTTTTTATTTGTTTGTCAATCTTCAGATTAGCATCATTCGCCAAATCTTGGGCAGTTTTTTTTCCAATATCTTTACCTAAAATTAATTAATTTAGCTTGTTTGTACCTATGGAAAAAGTAACCAAAGTTAACTAATTACATAAGACGCGAAAATAATACATTGGTTAGGTAAGTATTATTATAGCGATAGACGAAAAAAAATTGTGTTAAAAGTAGTGCTTTGTTACTGTGTACCTAGTGTTAAAAACCTTCTAAGAAAAAAACATAATTTTTAAAGTCAAACGCTGGCGTAAATTTATCAAAAATGGCTTTTTAAACATTTACACATTGGGGTCGGCTATTTGAAAAATAAAACTATATTTAGTTGCATATGAATAAGAAAATAATGTGTTAAGCTTTTTTTTCAGCAATTCCTTTTTTTCAATTTCATCGTACTTTTTTTTTGCTATTCAATAATTATATTATTTCATACTAGCATAGCACAGTACTAACATAGCCAGATAATAACTCAATTTAAAAAAAAAACACACAAAACACGAAACCCAGCGTCCAACTTCCCCAAAAGTAAAGTGACGTCACAAAATGTAAGAAGCCCGTCCGCCATGCAAAGCAGGTTAGCCACAACAACGGCTGTCATCTAGGCACTGTACGTACTTAGTCTTGGGCCAGCTTTTTATCAATGGCCTCGTTGATTTTTTTCACAGTTTTGTCTATTTTCGAGTTGACGTCCTTCGCTAAGCCTTTCAGTAGGTCTAAAATTCAAACCACATATTTGAACTAAGGTGCTATAGAATTTCCTGCATAAGTGTACATCAAACACTGACAGAATTGTTGTAATTGAAGGAAATTATTTTTTTTAAATTGTATTGTTTTAGTATCTAATTTGTGATAGGTACTGTTTTTACGCACTAGATGGCGCTAGTAGTGTGACTGTGGAATTGAGGGTAGGTGCATGATTTCGTATTGACTCGGTTAGCACTAGATTGTTTTTTATTTACCATCATATTGGCAACATAAATTAACACAACATAGTGTATTTCTTCCATAACAAAATATATAAGGATATTGTAAGGCTGTGAGCAGAATACCAGAAGCGTTTTACTGCGAGGAACTTAAGTCCGCGGACTTTAATATGCAATTAAAAAAAACAGCATTGAGCCACTTGCTGAACCAGCCCTAGCAAGATGTATCTCTTAAAACTCACAGACCTTTAATTTCATAAAAACAACAAATACTAGATCTTTTTGCCCACAGCCTAACAAGCTTTAAGCCCTTATTTCAAAGCTCTCGATAAAATTGCAATATTGACGCTACTTGTTAGACTTTCATGCCAATACCTGGGTCCCAAACAACACTCTGGCGTGCATAAAACATCTTATTGAAGGGCTACTAGTGACCGATGATGCTTAAAATTATGGTTAAATATTCTTAAAGCCAAATTAAATTGGGTTTGGGCCGGTGACGTTTGTTGAATGCATCCAGATCGTTGGGCGAAAATAACAACTGAATGGGCACCACTAGATGGTCACAGACGCCGAGGTAGACCATGAAAAAGATGGATAGACGATCTGGATTCATTTTCACGGGAATGGCGGGACGTTACTGGAGACCGTGTTAAATGAAAAGTCGCGGGGGAGGCCTTTGCCCAACAGTGGGATCATGAAACCCACAATGAACTGTCGGGACGCGAAGTTACGATTATGTTTGGGCGGCATTTGGGTCCTAATTTATTTGAAATTTATTGCAAGAAGATAACACGCAAAAAACGAGGTTAGGTAGCTAGCGCGGCCCTGGAAGGTAACTTATAAAAACTTGGCACAGTACGAACTAATTCTTATAATCAAAAGTAACATCAATGATTAACATATCGGTCACTAGTTACCCTATTAAAAGTTTATTTGAGTTGTTGCAGTGGCAAGACTTACAGATAAAATTTAACTGACAGATAAACCTACTTCTATATCATAAAACATGACATTTTAGATAGTGGCAGGTATAAAATATCTGTATTTTTTATCTATAAGTGGTGAAACGGGTAAAAAAAAAACAACTTTTCTTAAACGCCCGATCAGCAAACGACTTATCAGCTGATCAACATTATACCTCTAATAGGTAATGTATCTTGATAAAAATTATTCAGTTACATAAGAACATTATTATGTCTTTTGTCATAGACTGAAAAAACCCTATATTTATCCATAAATATAACAATTTCATCACTCGACTTAACTACAACAACTCAATAAGTAACCACAGATCGCAGCTAGAACGCAGCTAGAACTCACCGGAGCGGGCCATGTCGTCGATGCGGCCGTGGTGTTTCTGGTAGTAAGGACGGATGATGCGGTGGTAGATTATCAGCGAACCGTTGTACTCCGTCGGCAGGTAGCACCATATGAAGAAGATGCACTGCGAGTAAAAATGGGGTAAAAGTTAAATAAATTAATTTCTTTTAGAAATATGCTGTACCTTTTGTATAACTTCTCTTTTTTTTCTGTCTCTATGTACTATCATCTTACAATAAACTGTTAAATAAATAAATAGGTACCTATTTAAGTGTTTGAACGGTTTCCCACTACATCCGATCCGAGATGAATACTATACAGGGTGTAACAGAAAGGGGGTATAATGCCGAAACAGCGATAGTCCTCATGAAACTAATCAACTTTCCTCAAGGAACATGAGACGTAACTCGAAAAAATTCGCCTCCCCATACAAATTGTCCGATCAGCTGATCGAGTAATTATGGGTGAACAAAATTTTTTTGAAGTTACGACCCATGTTCCTTAGGGAAAGTTGTTCAGTTTGACTATCGCTGTGTTTCGGCATTATATCCCTTTTTTGTTACAACCTGTAGATTAGAGAACTATTTCTAATTTGCTATGGTAATTTCATCGGATCGGATATAGTTCGTAACAGCTCGTAGGTACTCTCTTTCTTTTATTTACTGTTCTATGAATAAAATCAAACGCATTCAGTTGTACCTAAGTACGTACAATTGATTATGTAAGTACCCTACTTATACTGAAGACGTTAATTTTAATTGTTTAATGTATATTGTAATTTTAATTCGACTGGCCTGGCCACGTTAGTCGCATATGCAAACAAAGCTTTGGGCGAGAATAGCAACAGAATGGGTGCCGGAAGATGGCCAGCGCCGCCGGGGTAGGCCCAAGAAACGATGGCGCGACGACCTGAACACATTTAAGGAAGATTGGTGGGAAGCCGCCACCGACAGAAATCTATGGAGAGACATGGGTGCGGCTTTTGCCCAGCAGTGGGACGACATAGGCTAAAGAAAATGTATATTTGAGATGAAGGTAGGATCAAAGAAGACTGTAAAATCTTAGCTGGTAAAAAAAAAACAATTCATAGGCTGGTAGGTTGAAATTGTAGTTTCGTCATCATCATTTAATTTAAGAGTTAGACTCTTGTCGGTGGAGTGTTCGCCATTAGGCCTATCCTTTGCCAGTGCTTTAACTTCTTGATACGACATGAATTAGAATAGAAAATTTTGTATCGGATGTAATCTGATGCAATTATATCTATTTTAATTCAGGTGTGAACAGTTAGCACAAAAAGTATCAAATAATTGTTGCATTTAAAATGTAACACTATCATCTCAAGGGCATCAGCCAAAAAGGTAATTAGATACAATATTTGAAAGACAGGTTGCATTAAAAAAATGCATTGTGGACAAGAAACGAGAGCTGTGACAAAAATAACTTATTAGTTATATAACGCTACCTATTTTTCATTCATTATAAACAAGCATTAAAATTATAATAAGATTTCATTTTCATTTCAAGGACGACGCAGTGTGGGAAGGCCTCCAACAAGGTGGACTGACGACTTGGTTAAAGTCGGTGGAAACCGTTGGATGTGGGCAGCGCAAGACCGGTCGTTGTGGAGATCCTTCGGGGAGGCTTTTTTCCAGCAGTGGACGTCCATAAGCTGGCATGATGATGATGATGATGATGATGAAGATTTTATTATAATAAAGACAAATGACTACGCAACTAAATACCAAAAAAACTCACAACGAAAAGAAAGCAAAGTAAAAGCAATGAATCATGTGGATGGGACCAACGCACTAATAAATATTTGGCAATGTGCCACCATCCAGGCAATGCCTTTTGTACAGACGACAATATGGCCGGCAGTTTCTAGGTCGGGGGAAATTAAAATAAGTACTTATTTGCTGTCTAGACGGCGTTGGTATATTAGGAATCTTCATCACATAGTTAAGAGCCAGGCTCTTGTCGGTGGAGTAATCGCCATCTTTCAATCAATCAATTATTTATTGCCCTCCACAGGTTTTTACAGATCTTATAAATAACTTAAAGTACCAAATGTGGACCCTGATTAGGGCACGGCAAATCTTTGTCTCTCCTCTGCCAACAATTTGACAGAGGAGAGACAAAGATGGCGATTACTCCACCTCCACCTCCATATTAGGAATATAAATAAATAATTTTGTTGTTTACTTAAGTATACAAGAAAAACTCGTTTCTGCATAATTATTAAAAGTATAAAGACTACCTGCGACTTCGAACAGTTATCGTCATAATTTGAAAACAAAATATTACGTCATATCATAAAATAATGATACCTATGTGTTACTCTGATGTGCAAACTACAATAATGTAAAGTTTCATTTGAATCTGTTCAGTGGTTTTTGCGTGAAAGAGTGCCAATGCAAACATAGACGTTTATAGAGGTAATATTAGTAGGACAAAGTATTAATTAGCTATTTTAAGTATTATTGATCATCAAAGAATCTCAGGTTTTATGTCTTTAATTTTAACTCTATGACTCATAAGGTTAAAAAAAACTTTAAAAAATCCACATATTGACAAAAACTTAACACTTTTCACATAAACAAGTAAATATTGTCAAAACATGTTTCCCTAGCGAGTAGCAATTGTTAAATTACGTAATTATCAACCTTGAACGACCGGCGACCGGGTCATATCGCGTCATCTACCTGTTATCTATCTACTCCTCTACGTGCCTCTACCAACAGTACACACTTGTTATTTTTTACATAAATTAGCGTTGCCGAAAAATCGATAGTTTTACAATCGATTGTTAAACGTCAAAAACATGTACCCTTTCGCTGCAATAGTATCGGTTAACAGCAATACTATCGATAGTATCGATAGTTTCGATCGCTGCCGATCAATGAACTATCGATACTATCGATAGTATTGCTCTCCAATATTGAATATACAATCGATACTATCGATACTATCGATAGTGATCATTTTTTCGATAATATTGCATTCAGTAAGCAGGCATAATGGGTGGTAGATGATATGACATGATCACATATAATCGGTGGTAGAATGTATGACGGACGAATATAAATAAGTATGGTCAGTCAATTGGCCAGCAATTTCGAATCTACCACCCATTATGCCTGCACCTCACTATCGATTGTGCAAAACTATCGATAGTATCGATTGTGCTATCGATAGGGTACATGTTTTTCGACCTATCGATAGGCTTTCGATAGGCTATCGATATTGGCCTATCGAGCGGCAACACTTACATAAATAGCTACATAGTTGCATATATTATAGGTATATAACACGCAGTCTACACCCAGAATCAACTGTTGTATATCTCCAGTAGATAGGTAATTTAAAACAGTTTGGTAGGTAGGTACTTATAAACAAGCCAGTCATTTTAGAGGCCGCCCGAGACTTCGTACGCATTTATCACATTTTGGAAAACTTAGGTACATATAATAACTTCAAATAATACAAAAGTATAGCCAATGTGTTATTTTACGAATGTGCAATATTGTTAAGTCACATTGAAATCTATTCAGTGGTTTTTGCGTGTAAGAGTAACAAATATCCTCACATACATACGTCCATATGGGCACAAACATTGACATTTATAATATTACTAGCTGTCCCGGCGAACTTTGTCCCGCCTTAGAATGAACTTTATTGTGTAGGAATAAAGTTCAAATTGACTCTACATTTTAGTAAGAAAACATTTGTATGGGAAAAAGAAAAGGTCTGTTTTAGGGCTTTCCCGGCAATTATTCGAATTTTTCTCACCGTAAAAACCATCCTTGGACTTCAATGAACATTTTTAAAAAAATCTGCCATATCGGTCAAGCCGTTTTCATGTTATGTCGTGACAACGGAAAACGGGTTTCATTTTTATATATAATATAGATAAGAATCATCCTAGTATGTACTAACCACATTTACAGCATATAAAAAATCTTATTGTAAAGTAAACAATCCTATTAATATTATAAATGTCAATGTTTGTGCCGATGGATGGATTGATGTTTGTTACTTCATCACGCAAAAACTACTGAACAGATTTTGATGAAATTTGGCAAAATTGTAGCTTATACGTCAGAATAACACATAGGCTATAATATTTTGGGATATCATGATTTTTTTCCAAGATATGACAATAAATGCGTTCGAAGTCGCGGGCAGCCTCTAGTTACCTATAAGGGATGACCGAACGCCATGACCAAAACAAGGTCACACCGCTTACACTCCAATCTGACCATATAGATAACCTCACTATCATATATTAAGGTAATCTGTATGTCCTTGATAATGAAATATGTCGATGAAGTTGTATGCAATTTGATGAAAACTTTAATTTTTATGAGATTTCGTCAAGAAATAGGTAGGTAAGTATTAAGGTAATATAAGAAAAGTGGCTTTTTATTGAGAAACCAACTTTTTATAATAACCAGTCACTCTGACTGAACCATAGACAGACCTACCTAATTAGTTTAATGAAATAGAGTATATGCTCTGTACAATAACTACGGACATAAACTCAAAATGTAATTACTTCGAATAGAGAATAAGGTAGATAATAGGTGTACATAGGTAATCGTCAATGTTTGTACTGATGGATGACAGATGCTTGTTACTCTTTCACGCAAAAACCACTGAATACATTTTAATGAAACTTTACAATATTGTATAATGATTTTACAATATTGTTCCTTAGACTCTATTATTTTAGGATATTAAGCTTTTACAAGATATGTCGACGAACACATACGAAGATACAGGCGATCGCTAGATTACGTTTAAATAGCTAAGGCAACAGTTAAAACCTCATTAATATTAACTGTAATACAAATCTATATTAACAATGAAGAGGAAAATGCCACAAGGTACCCAATTAGTAGTTTTATCAATCAATGTAGGATAACATCTAACTACTGAGTGTTTAATTTAATACTGCCCGCCTACCAATCAACTGCCCAAACCATCAATTTAATTGTGTTAGGTATTTAGGTCAGTAATTTGACAGACTGAAATATATATATATACTAAAAATGTATATTTATAAAACCTATCTTATCTAGCCATCTGTGTCCCACTGCTGGGCAAAGGCCTGTCTCCTCCTTGTCCACGATTCTCTATTCTGAGCCGCCTCTGCCCAGTCATTTGTGAAAGTGTTTAAAAAGACACCTTTATAAAACTATAATTTTAATTTATAAGATTTTTCAGAATCCCTGTAGGTACTTATAAAGAAAATTATTTTTTTCTTTCATATACTATAAAAACTACACAATGGGTTTAGCTGAACGTTAATATATCTGCATACTTAATACCATAACAGTATAAAATAATGGTCTAATCATAAATATACCGTAAACAGTTGCTAACGTATTTTGTAATTTGAGCTATTAACCTCCTTAAAAATGTTTTCCTAGTTAGTAGAGCAGGATAAATTAATGCTTAATTGCTTATTTTATTAATTAAAGTGATTTTTATTATAAAATCTCTGCATGAAGTTGAATGGAAGATGGAGCCATGGATCTCAAAAAAGAGAAGCTATACAATGTGATATAGAGTCTATCCTCCTTATTACAAAACACATTTTAAATACTGCTCTAGGACTAATGTTACTTTTTGAGATTTTTTCTATAGCTGAAACGTCATTTATCTGAGTTTACTCCAGGACTATAAAGAAAACTGATTTTGTTATAAGGCGGTATCATTTTAGTTGCATAAAGATATCACACATAAAGTTCCTACTGAAAGTATTTTTAATTACCATAGGCAAAGCCATAGACAATTTAATCTAATCTAATTTAGCCACTTGTGTCCCACTGCTGAGCAAAGGCCTGTCTACTTATCCGCCATGACTTTCTGTCTTGAGCTTCCTCTGCCCAGCTAATTAAGAAGGTATCCAGCTCGTCCCGCCACCTTTTCCGTGGTCTGCCGTGACGCCGTTTAGCAGTTGGTAGCTGTTTTAGCCCATAAGTGTTCTGGCATGGGACAGACGTGGCCGGCCCAATCCCATTTCAGCCTGGCAACTGTTTTTGCCACATCAGCAATACGCGTTTAACAATTTATCATCATCAGAATTAGGTGATAAACTAACTAGACAAAGGCCTACAAAGATTTGCAATATTTATGGTTTGTATTAGGCTGGTAACTACCAGTTAGATAATGCAAAAAGCCATTGCTGATAAGTAAAATTATCATTTAGAATTTATGATGTTAAGATAGTGATACAAGAATGTGATAAACTATGACTACATCATTTGCGGCAGACATAATAGGATTTGAATATTAGAATGTAACTTTTTATACCATATAACATAATTTAAAATTAAATGGAAATCTATTTATCTATGGCAAATCTGACACGCCCCTCCCATCAGGGTAGGCAGAGACCACTTCCCTTCACTTGATACAATCTAAATACACCCCTTTTGCTTTATGCACGTTCATCAGTCAATTATATCAATTACAAATAATAATTATAAATATTTAATTAATATTCTTGCTAATCTGGAATGATACATTTTGATTCTGCTAGTCTGTTGTCATTCTTAAGAATTGTCAGTAGGTAGTTTTTTTAATGAATAGTATCTAACCAATTCCATACATTACCTACATAGTTTGATACCTTGCTAGAACATGCCAGTATCTTATAATTTGGTGCCTAAATAAGTGTTTTATTATTATTATAGAAACTATTGTCTTGTTTATGTAAATGTAATGTTAATGATACTAAAACCAAGGTGAGAAAACATTTACCTACTACCTAGATTACCCAATATAATATATTTTTAAAGGGATTATAGAAGGCAGAGTACCTTAAACTCAAAATATTTAAGTATTCCCCAAAGTAAACTGTTCATGTTATATCAAAAACAACTCTTGTGTAGAAAGGTGAAAGGGTGCTGATTCGCCACGCAGGTAAGGCGTGGTACAAATGTTTCGGCGTAGGTAACGAGTTTAAAAAAAAATAAGGTTTGACTTTGGACTTACCTTTAACAGCCAGTAGAAGGGGAACCAGCCAACTATGAAGTCCGCGAAGTACTCTATGAGTGAGAAGCAAGCGAATACCACCCAGTATGTCAACCACTTTGTGTCGTCATCCTTTTTGGGGGACTCCAGTGCTTTCATCGACATGTAAGCCGGGTATACGAAACCGATTGCATTGCATATCAATTCAGCTCCAAACCCAAACACTAAATATAAACCGATGAACGCCACCAAACCTGCCGGCAAAAGACAAACGTCAAGCTAAAGATATAAATAAACTTGGAAAAAATCGACTTACAATCTCTCGGACTTACCGCAGAAAAGGTATACTCGGTTGACGCCGGTTTTTGCCTCGGCTTGATCGAAATATTTAGTCCAAGGCTTGCTTCTGTCGACCAGAGCACGCTGTAGCGTCTCCCGGTATTCCTGGAGTTTGGCACTCATTGTAAGCGGAGGAAAAAGGGGTCCAGATGAAGAAAGAATGACACCAGCCCGCGGCCACGACTCATTGACAAAATGACAGTCAGTAATGACAGCTAATGGCCGCCAGTTGGCTTTTTTTGCAGTATTGCCATATCTTGAAGACAATTACTACCAATAATCTTTTTTTATTTGTAACCTGGTAGTCATATTATTTAAGCCATTTAAGATTTTAACAGGTTCATTACTGATGATAAATAATAATGTGACTGACTGTTAAACAAAGGTAAATTAAAACAAACTTTAATAGGTAGGTATCACATTTTATTAATTAAAAATGTAAAAGCGTGAGTAACATTTGATATAAAAATCAATGTTTGTGCTCACAAAATAATTTTTGAAATTATTAAATTAACATAAATAGCCTACCTTCTTACTTACCGACTTAAGAGAAAACCTAAGTATATTTTATAGATATATTATAAAATAATTAGAACGGAAGAATTAGGTATTTGTAATGGATGACGTATTAATTAAACTAGCTACCTACCTAATAATCAACAAAGTCACACGCCAGCAAGTAGGTAAGTAGGTACCTACCTAGTAGGTCTTGAAGCAAGTTTTAATTGTAAGTAAATTATTATTATATTAACAAAAATAAATAAATAGGTAATTAGGTACCTATTTACTTAATACATGTACCTACTCAATAACATAATAGGTATGAAATAAATCATTGAATCGTTTGTTCCAAAAAAGGAGCTTACACACTTGCAAAAAGTTTAAGGAGGAAATAAGTAGGTAGGTAGGTAGATAGGTACCTACGTAGTACCTATATAAAACTAAACAAATCAGAAGTAGGTACTTATTAAAAAACAAAATGTAGGTAATCATTTAATATTTTAATAAAGATGCAGTAAAAATACTATATTGTCAATAAAAATAATGTAAATTGTTGTTTTCGGCCTGCCTTGTTTTAAAATGCAAAAATTCAGTTAATTTTGCAGCCAACCTTTCAATAATACATTTTTACCTACAAGTTTGTGCTAGGGATATTGCTAGAAGGTAGATAAGTAATAATATAAAGATATAGCCACATGTAAGTAGGTATAATATTACTATATTTATATATTTATTTTGTGCTATCTCGGAAGAAGATAAGACTTGTAATAGAATTATTTAAATAGACAGGTACTTACGCTAAGTATTAGTAAATTGGAATGAGACATTGGCAAGAGATAAAAATAGAAGCTAAAGATCACAGGTGAAAAAATCGTCTAACATTTATAGCTTGGGACAAGTCTTTGAAGATGTTTAAAGGCCAAAACGCACCGGATGCGTATGCGTTGCGTATGCGTACCTCTGAGTTCTAATGTATGGAACTGTCACCACTTGCGTAACGTAGACGTAGACGCAAGCGGTGACAGTAGAACTTTCACACGACAATTTTATGTAAAAAACGAGCTCTGCGTAAATCTTCAAAGCACTTTGTCTATAATTGCTTATTTATACATAAATGAGATTGATCACAGTCTTATTCTACAGGGTGTTACAAAATATGCACTAATATTTTAAGAGCTATAGATATTTTCATAGTTAAATAGGTAACTTTTTCTTTCTATTTATCTATAGGTATTATTTTGATAGTAAATGAATGAAACATAATTTACTTTTAAAATATTAGTGCCTTTTCTGCTACATCTGTACTTATAATGTTTGATTTTATTACTGAAATGTATACTTTGGTTTTCAAATGGATTAACAATTAAATTCTATTTTCATAAAAACATTTTTAACATTAACTTAACAATTGTTCATATTTAATACAAAACGACTTTAAAAACCCTATCTACGATAAAATCTAAGGGAATTTGTACAATTGGGACTTTAGTGCGTGCAATTAATTCGTATCTATCTAAATTAAATATTTAAATACATTTTTAAATTTGCTCTAAAATATAATAATGCGAAAAATATATTTTCGAATATAATTTGAGAGCCGCTACAAAATAAGAATAAAACAATTGTATTTGATTAAATCAAATATCAAACTGAATTTAATTATCTAGTCCTAATTACGAGATCTTTTTTCTTTATTAATGTTGTCAAATCGTATTCTTCCTATTTTTATTTCTTCGTCATTCATTAGTCATCACCTCACTTGCAGATCAAACTAAATCACAGATACAGTTAAATATAGATAATAATTGCTTTTCTTACAGCCAAGAAACGTTTATTAAGCATTTCATATAAATCATTCCCCTTTATTCAATATTTTATAGCTAGAATATTTTATTAATTTATAAAAAATAAATCGTAAACACTTTATTTTATTTTGATAAGTATTCCAGGTTTTTTTAACCAGCAGTGCGTTATGTCACATCTTTTTATAGGTATTATGTAACATTTTGTGCTTAAATATATAGAAACATTATTGCAGTAAAATTGCTTGCACACAAAAAGTTTTTTATAACATTTTCTAATGAAAATTTGTCTATGGGTTGGTTTTTTTATAACGTTATTATAAAGTAAATGAATGTTATATAACTTTATGTGTGGAAGCACCCGAATTATGTACAATCATAAATACGAAAGATTCATCAAAATATTCGTAACAATTTGCTTATTTCATTTCTATATGGACGACTTTTTTTTCTATTTACAGGATTCATACCTAGGTATAGCTTTGCTTTAATTCAAAATATTATTTATATCAATCAATGTTTAGATGTTCTTTAGTTCTTTTAAAGGACATTTTATTAAAATATTTTTTTATTCGTCGTTGTGGACTAGATGTATAAAGGTGTTATGATGCTTTGTGTTTTTTTCTCACGTCTCTTCGATGTTCACTTGTTGGGTGAGGTTTAAGTTCTCTGCAGTCCAACTGTAAAATGTATTTCATTAATATTAAGTTTATGGATAAAACTGCATCTATACCTACTGTTGATGGTAAATTTTGTGGAGGAAAATGTAATTATGATTAGTAGCATTTGGCTTTCTTTAGGCAGCTAAAGTCCTCAACAAGGCCCAGGACCAGGCCAGGTCTAGGCCAGGTAGGGGGTTTATGGCCTATATGTTTGTTCATCACTTGTCTAAGTAAGGTAAAATATTTAAATAACATAAATACTCACTAAGATTTCATCGTCAGGCACTCTTGATAGTAAATCTAACACTTCATTATTAGGTATGGTATGAGGCCGTAGAATTTTCCTAGTAAATTTGTTAATACCTGCAATTTTAATTATATTTAATACCAAGTCGTCTTTCTCACAGTTTTTTATTCCACGAGATTCATAAGGTAATCAATAATTCATAAAATAACTAATAATTGATTGATTATGTAATTAAGTAAAAGAATAGTAAATCAGCTTAGCTTCAGTCAGTCTTTACTTTTGTTAGTTAAGTAGATATATTTTTATATTTTGTTTTATAATTTCTGACGCATTCAAGTGTAATTTTGGGTAACATATGAATAAATCTTTTTTTAGTTGAATTTCAATATTGAATAAATAAATAACATACCCCACGCCATAAGTAAATATCTTAAAGGTATCACGTATAGCACCAGCATCCCTCCAAACAACATTATAATCGCTATGTAGCTTAGATATGGTACTGTAAAGTTCATTAAGCTGAAATTAATAAAAAAAAATATTAGAAAAAACTTTAAACTTTTATGTGATTCATATATTTAAGAGCCAGGCTCTTATCGGTGGAGTAGATAATAAATCATCGTCTTTGCCTTTCTTCTGCTAATAATTTGACGTCTCGAGTGGAGTAAGTACGTTTTAGTACTTAACTAATAAGTATATTAGATATAAAATTGCATCCTAGTTTCGTGTACCTACCCATTAATTTAACATTGTTTTTTTAAAACCATTTTGATATAAAATATGATATTCTTACATATAATTTACACTTTCAAGTAATAATATCCAACTTACTTTTTCACAGCCTCTCCCAAAGAAGCAACGTATCCGATTGCATTTTGCACAGTTTGCGTCACTTCTTGTATTGCTTGCAGTCTTTCTTTTAACGACTTCTTTTCCTCCTGCAAAACTTCATAATATAAGTACCTAGATACTCAAATAACTAAAGGAAATCTTAGACTTCATCAAAGTGAAATAAACAAGTAGGTATACTATCAACGACCGCAAGTCATGAAAAGTCGCTTTAGTATTCATTTCTATTAATGACTTAGCGCCAAAACACACGGTGAAACGCAACTAAAGGAGTCTATAGCAGAAACTTAGATACAACTCAAAAGTAACTAGCAGTTGCAGTTACGTTGCAGTTGCGTTTCACCGTGTGTTCTGGGTCTGAGTAACAAAATTACATGAAAACTTTTCAGGATATTTCTTTTAAAAACAAAAATGCCATTCCTCAAATCATATTTATATCCTTTATTAAAAGATCGATTGGTTTATGAATTCCTTTCAAACTGAGAACCACAAATTTTGAATAACCTCAAGCGCCAAATTTGCTAATTTACTAATATCTTACGTACCTTATCTACTTCTTCTTCGTCATCTTCTTCAGCTAATAAATCCTCATCGTCAACTGGATTTAGTAAAGGATTTCCTCCTAGAATAAAATTATAATAATTATAAAACTTCCAGGATACAATCATAAAAACATTACAGAGAACATGCACCATTTTCCAACAACAAAAATGATACGACTAAAGTTTATCAGTTTTCTCAAGTTCTATTTACTTTTTACTTTGAGTATAGAATATAAAAGGAGGTGCCACATTTATTTTTTCACATACAAATGAGTTTATGACAGCGTGCCAAGGTCGGCGCAAGTTTTTCATAGTTTTTTTGGTAGATGACCTGTCAAACGATAAGAAATTCCATACAAAAAGGTAGGTAGCCATTTTGCGCGAGACCAGGCACGCAGATCCAGACGGTATGGCACCTCCTTATATATTCTATACTCAAAGACTTTTTATAATATCCCTGAGAGAAATAACTTTCAACTTTTGTCGTCCAAAATAAAAAGCTGTCGAGCAGAATTTAGCGCTGACATTTGACAGAAAACTCAACTATAGGTATTAAATATTGATTAGATATTTAAATTAATCTTTCACATCCCAGAAAAAAAATAGAAAATCTATTGTGTCTGGGTTTATAATGGGTCAGTGGGATGTGAGAGATTAAATTCTTAGGGCCTGTTACACCATCTACAGATAATATTTATCTGACAGATATTTTATACCTGTCACTGTCTAAAATGTCAGGTTTTATGAAATATACATAGGTTTATCTGTCAGTTAAATTTTATCTGAAGGTGGGGAAACAGTCCCTTAGACTTTCTAACTGGTAGATAAATCTATAGACTACCACCTAATAAAATTATATACCGATGTTTTATAGTTAATTGTTATTAATTTAATTGTTAGTAACGTTATAAACTCCAGTGTGTAAACTCCTTAACAAAAACTCCATGCGGACTACGACACCAAATTAGAACTTACTAAAGACATCACTGGATAAAATGCTTTTTGGATTTTGTCGAATTTTACGTAATACACGTTTCAAACGTACTAAGAGGAAACAAAACAAAAGGAAGTTTTAAAACAAATATGAAATGAAAAGTAAAAGTAAAGAACGAATCAAAATACGTGTAACTTAATCATACCTATAGAAAAACTTAACATGACATTATTTTGTTAGGTTTTTCTTATATGTAATTTACCAATCTATTGAGTAGGTAAATAGTGGGTAAATAGGTACCATTTGAGATAAATAAGTTGGAAGACAGTTATTTAATAAAATGACCTTCTATATACGTAGGAAGGTATGATATTAGGTCTCTCTAAAATTCTACAATACCAAGCTATAATCTTAAAGTTAGAAGTAGGTACTTAATGTTAACGTTATTGTTTCTCACCTGTAAGTCGATAAATGAGCCAATTTCTAGCAAAAAACACTAGAATTAAAAATGGAAGCATCCACATTTCGTAGTAGTAACAGAATGCGAGCCAAACCAGGAGGCCAGCGAAAGATAGCAGCTTCGATTCCCACTCGAAGCAATCTCTGGAAGAAAGAATTTAGTTTATGACTAACGTATCATCAATTGAGTGTGTTTATCGCTGGTTTTTCTATACATTTGAATGTTATGGCTTTACGCGACCCATAATACCTATGCAACGGATCTACCTTCAAAGGACTCTACCCACTACAACGTATCATACTATAAACGTGCTAGGAACGTGTCAGGCAAACAAAAATGTTTATATTGAAAAGTATGAGACTGTACCCACTAGACCGTTCCGTCAACGACCAGTAGCGTGCCGTGCCGGACCGTTAAGAATTGTCGGCAAGAATTTATCGAAATCTATGCTGACGGGGACGAAACAGTCTAGTTGGCATGTAAGACCGTATCGCGTTGCTTTCCGAGTCCTGTAGACGTGAAGTAACTCTAAAAGCCATTACGTACTTTTATAAAGTTAAACTTACTGTAAAATCTTCCCTATTTCTATGAACCACATTATAATGGCCTTCAGTCTCATAACGTTCCGTATAAACAGCTGCCTCTTAAACTTGGCCTCCTGATGCATGTACTTCGGTTCTTTTGGATTCACCACTCGTATTGCCGCTTTTAGCTGCAAATTTATAAAAAAAGTTGAGTCCTCACATATTACTATGTACCTACTTTTGTAACGTTTAGTATTAACTTCGCCATCTTACGAGATTATCGGCAAATATTGAAAGTTACTGATTATGCTCTTCGCTGGGGAACTTATAATACGAATCCATCGTTAAAATTAAAATGTCATTATTTGTAGGAAACTAAGGGCGGACATACACGGACTGCTGCAAGCAGTTGAGACCCGACTGCTTGAAGTCGCGAACTTCTTTCGCTGCCGTACACACGACTGATCGAGCAGTCGCAACCGCTTCAATAGTTCTCCGAGCAGTCTGGTCTCACCTGCTTGAAGTAGACCGTGCTCGATCACCCTAAAATTTACCAAAACATTTTTCAACTCACCGGATTCCATATCACAGTCATTTCCAGCAGGATCTGAGGGTAGTTCCCTTTGGCCCTCGCTCTCATCTTCTTATCCTTCAACGCGTACCATCTTTTCTCCCCATTCCTGATGCCCAACAGTGGGATGGCCAACTTCCCCAGGAATTCCACTTTGTGATCGTGGTCTTCATCGTATACTGTTATATCGAGGATCGAGCTTATGTCTTTTACTGTACTGGAAGCAAAGGTTTTGGGTTTTGATAAGTCTTTGTAAATACTTAGGTGCCTATAAGAGGTGGATCTATGACAAAACCAGAGTTAGGCAAATACCTACGTGTTGTGGCTATAAAATTCAGATATGTTTTTATAAAGTTGATTCCTCTGGTAGATGCTAGTGTAAGAAAATGGCAAAATTATGGCCGTACAATTTTTTCAAATTAGATCTTAATTCTTTCAAAATCATAAATCACTCATATTCACAATCACACTCAACTCAGTACTTTCGAAAAGCTGATGAAAGCGTGATTATAATCCATCCATACTACTTACAAAGTAAATATCTTCATCCAATTAGGCGCTAGAGTCTTATATTCCGTATGCGTCTGCAACCTCGAATTCCCAAGTTCCAGCACACAAAAAGGGTCTGACTTCCCTCCCAAATCTGCAGCTGCTAGACCTTTGGCGCCATACACCTTGACGCAGAGCCAGCCGACGCCGCTCGATGTCTCGTTTAGACGGTGCCACGTCTGTAGACGATGGAAAGGGATGGAATAATGTTACATTGATCTACTTCGAATGTATCTATCATAAATTGTTTCAATACCGTATCGTTACGGCTAGCTTAGCAAGCTTCAAGAAAGAACCCTATGGGTAGTTTATAAAACTCAACTGATCAACTTTTACAAAACACACTACAAAATATATCCATTCAGGAAAGATTCTACACTATTTTTGATATTGACTCCGTGATTTTTATGGTCAATTATTTAATTTCAATTTAAGAATTTCTTTGAGTGGCAGATAGAGCTATAATTCATGATGTCCTTGTTCAGTAAAGAATTAAGAGGAAAGGTATCTACCTGGGACTCCAAGGAAACCAGTTGATGTCAAGCTAGTATAAGGCGGTGCTTGAGTATCCATTCGGATGAGTTCGAGCAATCTCCAAGCTAGTATAAGTTGGCGCTTAACCATTCATGTGAGTTCAAGCAATTGCTCAAGAAACACTGAGACAACTTGAAATGAATACTTACATATCTTCTTTCAATAATCTCTCTGTCCCGAGGGTTCTCCCGGTAGCTGGTCAAGTCAGTGATGGTCTCCGATTGTGTGGTACCACTGATTGTCAATAAAAGGAAGATCTGACCGTTTCCGTCTTCCAACTCCTTCCATATATTGTGTGTCTTCTCCCTTTCCAGTTTTGATAAGTCTATTGTACACCTGAAAATTAAGTTTCCATTACGTATTGCTTAAATCTATCAACTTAAAATCAGTTGCAGAATAGTTCATTAAAATTAACAATCAATTAAAGGTAACCTTCCATTTCCAAAACTAGCTGTAATATTTGACTATAGTTAAATATTGAATAACCTGACCATTTTTCGGAAAAAAAACTTGAGAAGACGTCACTATATTTTTAAGGATATTACTCGTAAATTAGGTTCAACTAGGCCTTCTAAGATCAAAATTCTCGTTTGTCACGTATGTATGTACGTTTGCAACTTAGAGAAACAAAGTTCAGACATACGTAAGTATATCTAAAGTGATAGATGTGTCACAAGAAGTTAGAACGAAGAACTAATACAGAGTAAAAGTTGGAACTGCGGGTCCCAAGTTTGCAATGGAAACACTCGTAAAGTTTTCTAATAGAATCCTGTCCAGACTCCAGTGGACGACGTAAATGTTACGCGTGAGGCATATAACGTTCATTTATTAAGGAATCAATCATTTTATCCAATTAGCTTACTTAGCAGTTGAACAACAAATCTGCCGATAAATCGTTTAACGCGGTTGACATTTTCCATAATAAACGTCGAACCGTCAGTGCGTTTTGACGAAGTGGAAATTAGTCTCTGACGATATCACCTATTTATCATCATCATCATCATATTTGTGCGTCGCTCTTGTCGGTGCAGTCTACGCCATTCTGCTCTCTTCTCTGCCGTCTTTGAGTAGGTACCTTACAGATACGACACAACTTCTTTAATTACCGACTATCCTAAATAAATCAATGTTATTTAACCAACTACATCTTCCGGTAATAGAACGGCCGGTCTATTAATCTTCAGGACCCTTTACTTGGGTGTAAATTACGTCATCTGGATAGGGTCTCACTCAGTTCAGTCAGCTGACATTGCGAGATGAAAGTGTAACAAAGATTACTCCCAAAATTAGTTTTCTAGACGCCTCGAAAACAACAAAATTATTCACGATAACGACTCTTAGTTAGTTTTCTGGGTGTCATCGTTGCACCGCGTTCCCATTTTCCGTGTATCACCTTGTCTTGTTACTTATTAAGAGATATTTTTTAAGGAGACTTTAAGCTTAATCCGGTAAGCGCTAATAACATTTAAGAGCGCTCGTAGACGCCCCGGACTTTCATCCGGTAGAAAATAGCTGCCATATATTTTTTGCCGGGTGGATGTCCGGTGCGTGTTGACACGTCCATTATAAACCATACCCCATCGCGAAACGGTCTATTGTCCGTCTGCAGTCTGTTGTCCGGGCAAAAAAACGGACGTCTACATGAGCTGTTAAGATGCTATGCTACTGAACCCTTTTAATAACCGTATAAAACACGTGACAAATGAAAACGAGGTCTCACTTTCTTTCAATGCATTCTCACCTCCCCAAAAAGTCATCTTTAGTCTGCTTATCCTTATCCCACACAGTAACTTCCAGTATTTGTTCCTGATCATCATAGAGGTGTAAATCAAACTGCTCCAGCCACGATGGATGTAAAGTCTTCCATACCACTTTGCTTTTGTATTTCTCATTACCTAATCTGAAAAGATAAGTAGGAAGTGTCACTTTTAATCTTGCGGGATTAATAACGTGTTATATTGATGGGGTTTTGTTTTACTGTGACGTCATAATCTTTTATGGCGCAAGTCTTTGATATTTAAAATTCGCAGTTGCTGAGCAAAATGGGTGTAATAATCAAAGACCTATAGCTCTATTTGTGTGAAGATACTGTTAGGTATCCTCTGGTTGTGCCAAGCCCTTTTTCGTCAACTTTCGGCATTTACTCGAGCAATCTGTTCATATTAACTACATATGTGCAGAAAATGTTAGGCGTTCGAACAATTATAGAATCACTAATTAATATTATAGGTATCTTACCTAAATTTACAATAAGGGTCACTAGATCTAGTATCCAGATCCATAGCAGGAAGATTCTTAGCTTCTACCAACACGATTGTCACCACTGAACTCCAAATTTGTGCTTTCAGTCGTTTATTTACGTCACTTAATCGCGTATTCTTTAGAAGATACTGAAAAGAAAGATGATCTTACGTAAGATATGTACGTACGTAGAAATATCAGAAAATAAAAACGGTTAAATTGTCTTTAACATTCCCATTTTATCACAAGGTTATCAACGAAAAGCATTCAAACAACACCAAATTAGAATAAAATGTTATATTATTCACATAGTGTTAGTTACAAACACAATTTTCAAAGAAAGAAGTATTTACAAGCATAGTACCATATGTTTCAGTTTGCGTTCCCATTAAAAAAGCCAACTATACACCTTACAGAAAGCGACGAATTTTTTAGTCCCAAAACACAACGGAAATAAATCATTCATGAACTCAAGTACCCTGTGGATCCTATCCCCCCTACTTTTGAGTCTCGGGAACTTATTGCCGAGTCTTTCAACCAGGTCGGTGCAAGTGTTGAACACTGATGATGATGAGGTCAGCAGGTCTATCTGAGCAGTCGGAGGTAGACTACCAGCTCTGGGTCTGAATTCTGAAGGTCTGGAAGGGAATAAAGAATTTGAGCAAAATTTTGAAGAATTCGTTTTCCAGAAAAGCGTGCGAATTCCAGGTGGCAAATAACAGAAAACTGTTTTGAAGACTCGTTAAACTTAAAAGGGACATAGATCTAATTAAGCAACTATTCAATTTAATTTCATAAGTACCTTTCATCAGAAGAAACACATGAAAAGCAGGAGTCACTGGAACTTCCCAAATCTGTGCTATCATTGTATGCTAGATTCGACGCTGACAAACTCCTTTTCTGATACAGCACACTATTCTTCTCTAATTTGATGAAATCCTTGCATATTAGTTTCGGGTCTTCTGTCACGTCTACTGCTGGCGTTTGAGGTTCGTCAACAACTACTGATGGTATACTACTATGACTATTATTGACTACATCTTTCTCTTTATCAATACTATCCGAATCTGTAGTAGACAGAGATATTTTCTCATCGACCCCTTCTTCAGTAGATCTACTAGTTTCTTCTAAAGAACTCCTGTCTTCAGATAAATGCGAGACAAATCTTGAAAGCTTTGATTTCTCTATTTTTGTAGACACTTGATCTTGTAAATCTTCTACACGATCGTGTATTTTCTCCTGTAGTCTGTGGAAGCGGTTTCTTAACCTTTCCATTGGATTTTCTCTATCAGACATTTTCGCAACACTACAAATTTAATTCACTGCTTAATACGACTTGCTTGCAAAGAGTTTCGTTTAAAACTGAGTAATTCCAATATAGAAACCAATGTGGGTTCTCAAACATTTCCTGTTAGAGATAACGTTAAATAAATAGGTGTTACTTATTCAGAAAATCCTATGAAACGTTCAAATTTAGCTCAAATCTCAGGAATAGAAGCTAATCAATAACTGAACGTTTATTTGGACTTGGCAGGTTGGATAAATATGCTGCCGATGGGATGAAAAGCGAAATGTACGGTATTTTCGGAAGCGGTACGATTCGAGCTTGTGTTTACGGTTGCTTACGAGGAAAACAACCACTTTACTAGAGATAAACATACGCCATACGAACGTTTAAGATTATGGCATTGTAGGTAAAACAATTCCATATTGTGTTATTTATAGATATCTAGATATTATTATAACGCGTAAGGTATATATCTGTAACCATAATACACGTGGGTAATTTACCAGTTACGTTAAACTACTAATTTTACCTTCATACAAGTAATTACTTTACTGACACGCTTAAAACATAATGACAAGGTACCTAAATGCGAGACCTTCACAGCTAGGTATAAAAGAAAATTGGAGTATAAGTGCCTATCATTTATCTTTATCTTAGTTTGTACTACTCATTATTACCATGTACAGAACTATTCGGATCTACTTAAAATTACAATTTTAAAAGGCGGTGCTATATGTTTTTAATAATTAAGAATTAAGATATTCAATTCTAAAAATTATATTTTCTGACGTAGTAGGGACGGGACGATGTTTTGCCTTTGCTATAGGTACCTATTACTCATTGATTCATGCATGCTAAGTCATGTTTACTCAACCGGTGCGAACTTTAGCCTGGAAATAGCAAAATTTTGTCTATCGAATCCTAAAAGTAGGTTCTGCTCAATCAAATTGACTTAAAATTGTATATTTCAGAATAATTTTCTTTTCGATCATTCGTTAGCCGATAGTGTCTCAATTAGAAATGTATTAACCTTTGTAGTAACCCAGGAAATTTCTACATCAGCCACAAGTGGAACGCATTACGTACGATGTTCATAGATAGCGAAATAAGTAGAGTGTTGCGTTGACGCTATTTGCTATTTACTAAACCTAACCTTGGCTTTATGGTGTTACGGTGTACTCGAGATAAGTGAGTGACTGGCATTATGGTGGATTTGTAGATTGTCTGTTAATTACTCGCGTTTGTTAGGTACTTACTCTAGGTGCTGGCAGAATATCAGTGTTCTTGGGTTATTTAACTTATCAACGTTACGCTGAGTCAGTTTCCTTTTCTCTGGAACGGTACATGGTGAATTACAAGGTAAGTACCTACTACATACACGTATATCTGCTGAGAACTGTATCTAGCTGTAAGTATAGGTACGAATTCTTTTGTAACTAAAAACTTTATCGTTTCAAGAATAAGGTCATAGTTTTTATTGACCGTGCGTGGTTTAGTGATTTGAATTCTTTACAGGACTTTTTTTATTTTAACTTTAACCCCTATGTATATAATAGCTTGTTTAGGTGTTTCATACACAAGTAGTTGCTTATCGATGAAACATTATAGTCCTATTATTACATCTTTCGTGAAGTGAAACCCTCTCAAAATACGTATGGCTTAATTCCTTTGTTCTGAAAAAGTAACAAATCCGCTTTATTACTACTTAGTAGGTAGCTAGTAGGTGTATAATATACCTACTGTCAGATATAGGTAAGTATTAATTTTAGAGTAGTTATCGGCGTGGTATAGACTGTTAACAAGAAATCAACATTTATTTCATAGCATCGGAATGCCTAACCACGTCCGAATGCAATTAGCACATCACGTTGTTTTTAATTACGATTGCGATGATAAAATCTATGAATTCACTTGAACTTGAAATCATTCTTGATTGTGAATTTGCACGATGCTTTGAAGAAGCAAAAGACTCTTATACTTTTTAACATGCTTTTTTGACCAAGAAATAATTTTAAGTAAATTGCCTATAATATCCTTGTTTGCGAGTATTTGATTTTCACTCAATTTCTGTCTTATCTTTTTTACATAGACCTCAATATCCTACCAGTCATCAAATTTTAGTGAATGGGAAAGTACGAGTTCGGGTCTTTTCAATGACCCTTAAGATAGGAAACTATTTTTAGCTCGGTTACGACCTACTAACTCTTTACAGGCAAGTACACGGCAGGTATAAATAAAACATTAGCGCACCTGTCTTTAGGGATTCGGTACATAAAAGGAACATATTAAAAGAAGATAAAAACCAGATGAGTCTAATTTTATCTTTTTAAATAAAAATAAGTGTTTACTTTAAAAGTATCTAGGTATCTAAGTAGGTACTTGAAGTGTTAAAATTAACTTTTATTAGAACTTTGACACAAAAAAAACACTAGCAACTGAGCTTCAGAACTTAAAAAACAAGCAGTTAAAAAGATACAAAACGATTCCAAAAATAAACGTGCAAAATTCCGTTTCAAACTCAAAACATGAAATAACATTTGTTCTTTATCAGTTCGCGCGTTTATTTATTTACATTTGTACACTTTGAGGTTATCTTTTTGTTTTTAATTTGAACGCGAGCAAGCGCCGCGTGCGTTCTCGGCCAAACGCGATTGGTTACTAATAAATGAGCAAAGAGGTTACTAATGCTGTGTTTACAAGGAGATATTTTCGTGTCTGGCTGCGAATTTATTTAGGATCTTTACGCTGCCTTCTTGAGGCAGCCAGGAGCAGATGGGCTTCTACTTAAATATGTAATTGAACCTTTAAAATTGCACGTTATACGAGTTACTTTGTTCCGAAAGTGAGTTTTTAAACACAATACAACTATTTTTAACTGTATGGGGAATATAAAAGTAGGTACCTACAAGATTTTAGAATAAAAGAACATCAGATGACGAAACTGCAATAAACAATTGTATAATGAAAGTAAATATAGGTATCAAACGGCAGCTAGATAACAATATCAAACAGGTCACCCACCCCACAATAGGTTAAAATGTTCTAAATATGTATTAGACTTGATTATAGACTTAATATCACATAATTCTCATAAATAAATTCCCATCGAAATTTTTGATCGAGTAGGTACATAAAACTATT
This sequence comes from Anarsia innoxiella, assembly GCA_947563765.1. Taxonomy (NCBI): domain Eukaryota; kingdom Metazoa; phylum Arthropoda; class Insecta; order Lepidoptera; family Gelechiidae; genus Anarsia; species Anarsia innoxiella. Next base: position 2,746,390 of record OX387413.1, read on the forward strand.
ATGTATTAATAAATACCTAACGCCAACATTATAACCAAGACCTAAGACTTCATTATTAAATGGATTCCAAACTGGTGTTTAAGATAGTATAACAAGTAACAATGACGCAAGAAAACGAGAGTAATAGGGTCTTATACTGGAGGGCTAATTTATAGGCCCCTAGGGGAAATAAGTAGGTACAACGTACGTACAATGTACCTGGGACAACCGCCTGATGAGAACAATGACAAAAGTTATTCTCATCGTCATTATTCTTTACGAAAAACTTGTCATGTTGTTGCGTTTTTGAAAAGTGATTTTCTTATTGTAGATGTACACTTAATCGCCAAACATCTTCGTGAAATAAAAGAACTGCTGTATATTTTTACAGGATATAAAACTAAAAGTGACGATGTCGTTTGACGGCCGTCATTTAAATTTCTGGGCATTTTATCATAATCATAATCATAATATTTATTGCGCTTTCACAAAGTAACAAAATGGTCCTAAAATAATTTACAATACATACCTAACCTACATGTTGTGGACCCTGTTTTAGGGCACGGCAAACAGAGAGAGGAAGACGTATTGGGTTGCTGAAGAGATAGAGCTTTTCACTTACATTTTTAGTGTTTCTTTCCTAATTGCACTGAAAATCAGTGTCTCTGAGTAACCAGTGATATGATATTATACTGAGTGGATTCTCTATCTTTGTTTATAGTTAGAGATAGTTACTCAAATTTCAATTTGCATATAATGGTAGACAGACCCGCCCCGTTCAGAATATCTAATTAGTAATCATTTAACAGACATATTAACGTTACCTATTTAAATGTTGAGCTAAAAACAATAGTACCTATTTATTTACCTATTGTTGCTAATATAGAAAACAAGTGATAGTTGAATCGAGTCTCAAAAATTAAACGAGAAATTAGTAATAAAACTGCATTTTTATCATAATGTTTTTTCTATCAACTATATTAATTCTGCCAGTATCAGGACGATCAATTCTCCATGTAGATAAACATTTTAGCTATGCAAACCTTCACAGTTGAAACGGGAGACCAAATTGCGAACACCATAATTTTTGGCCAAGGTTAACAATCGATCGAATCAGCAACGTTCCCATTATACCAATATTATCATCAATCAGTCAATCTATTATGATGGAATTTGAATGTCGAAGTACAATAGCTATAGTTTGCTATAGTAGCCACGTTGTATAGTAAACATAACCTTGACCGTACTTAATGGTTGGTCATTAGAATCTTTGCAATCTGTTAGCTTTAGAGTTTAGATTGTAACTCCTTTAATAGGTAAGTTATCGAGTATCATTAGGTGTCATTTTCTAAAAAATACCGCTTTTTATAATTATTCGTTTTAGAAACATGGTCGAGACAGTTTTGAAGGAGTTGTATCAATTCATAATCTTTAGCCTTCGCCCATGTTTCACCGTAGTCGAGTAGAAAAAGAATAGGTAGCCAACATGTCGATTGGTTAGTTGGTTTGTTATAATTTTATTTTATTAGAATAATCGGATCGGCGGTTCAACTGCACAAAACCCCGTCGATATCCGAATCCTTGCATGCTTGAAGGCGGGACCGCTGCTCCAAGTTTTGAACAAACATTTCTTTAAATTTAATGATTTTGAACGAATTGAAAGAAATTTGCCATTGTTTTGTCAGCAAAATCATTCAATTTGAACAAAATGTTCATTCAATGTTTGTTCAAAACATTAGCAGCGGACCCGGCTTTACACAATCAAATCCATCGAGACCGGACATAAGAGAGATGACCTTGAATTCATTGCACAAGACATGACTCATCCATCAAACAATTACATACGTCAATCCATAGTCATAGATACCAGTCTATCGCAAACTAAAGGTGAGCTAAAACTCGATTCTATTTCGACAATAGACAGCTCTAAAATCAACATGCTTTTAGATGTTCGGACCATTTGGACAGGCAAACTTGCCTATCACAAACCGAAGTTTTAATGGATACAATATCCAGTTAGGTAGGGTTAACGTGTCTCAGACAAAAATACAGAAGACCATAATCTGCTGAATTCTGCAAGAAACATTGGACCCATATATATTTTAATGTGTCTGCACAAGTTAAACAAACACCGATATGAAATTAATAAATTCACCGTCTTCAAGCAGGCATTAAATAATGAAATTATGATGCGAAATCCTCATTATTACTTCAGCATAGGTCTCTTCTATTCTATTACACCTGCAACCAACGGGACCCCACGATTTTCATTACGTCACCTCTTTCTATACTCACTTGTTCCTTATCCTCCTGAGATTTCGGCCACAACGTCACATTCAGTACGATCTCGCCCATGTCTAACGTAGGTTTGTTTGGGTCTTTAAGGCACAGGACCAGGTCTTGGGTCCTTCCTAGCTCCAGCGCGGTCAGGTCTAGGTGACAAGACCCCATGAAGTCGTCTTGGAGACCCCAGTCGTAATCGAAGACCTAAAAGATTAGATTTTGCAGGTCAACTGGATCCCAAGTCTGGTAATTTATAATAGCCTCAGTTGTGTATCGATAGAGTGAATTAGAGTGTCAATGGCATTTTTTGACACATTTGGTATTCCAGCTAAACAATGGCAGACACTGATTGCGACCAAATGTGTCAAATAATGACATTGATACTCTCATTGAAACTCTGCCGTCACACAACTGTGAATATTGTAAATGAGTAGACTCGGGTCCCTGGCTTATTGTTAGTGTTTTTGTATTTTGGTGACTTATACCGTTTATTTGCCTAAATATAGACTAATAAGTACCAATTTATGGATCTAATATTGGCAATGTTGTTCTAAAAAGGTAAAGCGTCGAAGAACTGTCGAACTGTAATGTCAAATCTTGATTTATATTTGACAGAGGCGGCTGCCGCGAGTTCTTACACATTTATTGCCATATCTCGGAAAAAAAATTGCAGTAACTTTAAATAATACAATCTATGTGTTATTTCGACGACGTGTAAGCTACATTGTAAAGCATATCTACTTATTGTAAAGTTTCATTAAAATCTGTTTAGTGGTTTTTGCGTAAAAAAGTAATAAGCATCCTCAAATTTATCGGCACATAAATTGTCATTTACCTATAATGTCAATAGGATTTATAATTACCTTAATCTGAACAGGCTGGAAAGGATCTTCGACGGGCACGGTGAAACACTCATCCCACACTGGATTTAAATCTCTATAGACTATCCTGGACTTATGCAGCAGTCTGCCTCCAGCTTTAAACTTCACATATGGATCGCTGGTGCCTGATAACAAACCTGCAGTGACCCACCGGGAACCCCGTCATTAGAAGGAAGAAGCGAAATTAAAAAAGAAAAGCTTAAAGTTTTTTTTTAGACTAAGAAGTTTGTGATAAAGGAGTTTAGTTGATAGATTTTTCGTTCAAACTAATAGTTATAATGTTTCTAGATAATAGTCAGATGCTAAGTAAGAATAAATGGACAGATATTTTAGGTATAATTATTTAACTACTTAGAAATTACCTACGTGTGTTTATTAGGTAACTAAACTTAATATTTCATTAAAGGATTTACTATTACTTAAATTACAATTTAGTAGTTCAATTCTAATCAATAATTCAATCGTTATGTTAGGTTAGGTATTTAATTTGCAAACTATTTACATTTACATTAGATTAATTAGCAAAGCACTAAGATTAAAAATGAAATGCAAGAAAAATAGTAAAAGTAAACTAAAGACATGCAAATCATAATATTAAATTGAGTTTGTGTGTTTGTGTTTGTAAATAAGCTAATCTTCTGCGCATATACCTATTTGCTTTTATATTATACTAATTACTTAGGTACTGATAAACAAAATATTGTTATTATTACAGATCAATAAGTTTAATTATACGGGTGAATAGACTATAGGTAAGTAGATACTTTTTAGTGATTTAAGATACTGGCAAAAAAACTTTTAATATATTTATACTTTTAGATAATATATTTAAATTTTAAATACTTTCAATATAAAACTTTAAAAAAGACCCCCTATAAAATAATCAGCTGAGCAACGGCTTTTTTAAAATGGATAACGAATTTTTTAAATACATTGATTTAGTAAACATTATCTTCAGGCAAATAATTCATATAAAATATTCATATAATTCAGAAAGAATCTAAATAGGTACAATATTTCACTTTTTGTCAGACAAAATCTTAGACGAATCATTCCTTCAAGAACAAAAACCCTTCAATTTTTTTTCGTGATTCTTTTTTTTTTTTATCTTATTATATCTACAAATAGGTACCTAGTAATTTTCATAGATATGCGCAGTAGACAAAGCTTAAAATAGCAAACCCATAGGTATCTAAGCTAACTAACCCCATAAAATAAATAGGCGTGAAGGTTCTAAGCCTATTCTATATCTTTTAAAGTGATTCAGCCATCACCTTTCAAGTTGCCTGGTGGAAATCGCTCGGAGGCGATAAGCCCGCCATTGCGTTGTGCGTGAAGTGAAATTATGAAAGAAATCAGTTGAAGAAGAAATATTATAGAAAATTGTGATTAAAGTCGAAAAAGATAAAGGTTTTAGTAAAAAATCTTTTTTTTTTTTTCATATTTATAATGTGACCTGAAAATATTGAGAAATGTGTCATTTATCATCGGAAAGCATTGATCTGTCGCGTGAGTAAGTGTGTGTAAATCGATCACAAGGTTCTTGAAGGCACAGTACAAATGTAACAGTAGGTGAACCTACTTACAAAAAAAATGTATTAGGTGACGTAACTTTCTTGATAAACAAAAAATTTCATCCCATTAATTTTATGTGGATTAGTTATTCGACTTTACAGAATAACTTACAAATACAATATAATATATATCAAGTAATCTGAAAAAAAAGTTTGTCGTCAAAAGGTCAAAACGTCAAAACCCAGTTTTGAAAATTAAAATCCTGTTTGATTCAGCCACAATTTATCTCAGAATTTACGACGATTCGAACTTCAAAAAAAGTAAATTGATCTTTCCTAAAATACGCAGTAAGATATAAAAGAAAAACCATTACATTCAAACACCTAAGGAAAACCTTCACAAAAGAAATTAGAGGGAAAAGGCCGTTGAGGAGCCCTCAAGAGGACCATAAAACCTCCTAAATTCCTCAATAATTACGTTCGAAGTGGACGTTTTCTAAAAAATAAGACGGTTTCGATTCCTTTGGGTATCTACTAGACCTCAATTTATATCCTTTGTTGCTTGCAAATCAATAGCATTGGGAGTTATTTTCTATTGTTATTATTTTTGTTTTTTTCTGGAAGAAGCAAAAATTTTGAATCAAAATGTTTTTTAGGAATTTGTAACAAAATATTCGTAAAGAGTTTTTCTTAAGTTTATTGATTAGTTCTTTTGATTCTTCATAAAGGTAACATTAAAAAATCTAAGTTAAGCTTCCGCTGTCAGTATTTTAATAGACAGAAAATATATGTACTATTTATCAAATCTTGTAAAATCCCAATTATAAATTATTAAAAATAAATCATGTAGGTACTTACTTAGATCACAAAATACATAGGTAAGTAGGTACATAGAAAAGTTCAAGTTTCCATCATAATCGTATTCAAAACTAAAAATCCCACCTACTGTTACAATTGCTCTGTGGCGCTAGCGTGACGTGTAAATATGTATGAATGAGCATGGATTAGTAAGGAGCCTACCGTTTTTATCCATCGCGACGAGGTTTTGACCACGTTTCAGATGTATCCGCAGTTGGAAGAACGCGTATTGCCTCAGTTGCTGCTCGCGGAGCTTTTGGCCTTCGTCCGGTTCCTGGGGGAAAAGAAATACATCTTAAATTATAAATGTTAATGTTTGTGCCAATGAATGGATGGATGTTTGTTAATCTTTCACGCAAAAACTACTGAATAGATTTTGATGAAATTTGGCGATATTGTAGCTTATATATCAGAATAACATAGGCTATATTAATTTGAGATAAATCATGATTTTTTCCAAGATATGACTATAAATGCGTAGAAAGTCGCGGGCAGCCTCTAGTCTAGTATATGTATAAAACAACTAGGTATCTAGGTGTACACAATGCTTTATGAAAACTGCTCCATAGAAATAAGGCTGTCCCACGCTGTGTTGGACAAGCACTAGTGACAAATATGTTTCTTTCTAGTGACATATAGGTAATTATCATAATACGTTGCGTACTTGGCTTGGGACCAGTCTGTATCTTTGGTCTCTATCGTAACTTAACGCATTGTGAGTGGCTGATGGAAAAGAACAAACTACCTACTTTCCGTAGACATCTCACTAACTGATAAAACATATATCACCCACGTAAATAAAACAGAAACATTTGAATAAATATTCCGTACCCGTGTGAAATTGCCACTCGTAACAGAGACCCGAGCAATTGGTATACAGAGCGCCTGATAAAATAATTCACGCAACGCATTGCAGAGAGATTGCTCATGTTTAATCGAAAGGAAGGAATATGTTTAGTGCCTACTCGTGGTGGAGCGATCGTCATTTATTTAGGCCTTTATTCTTATATTTTAAATTCTTATACGAAGACGTTTAATGGTATGGGATATGAGAATGCGGCTGACGTCACTTGAACCGAAGTATGCGTTAGGTAGGCACGTCTTTTGACGTCAATTTAAATGTCTCATAAAGTAAGGACATTCTTGTGTACAAATGCTACACTTACTATAACTACCTACTTATTTATTGCACTATCTACAGATAACATTTATCTGGCAGATATTGTAAACCTGTCTCTGTCTAAAACGTTATGTTTTATGAAATAGACATAGGTTTATCTGTCAGTTAAATTTTATCTGAAGGTGGTGACACGGGCACTTAGTAACTTAAATATAAAAGGAAATTCCCAATAAGCAAATGCAGATGTTACCTCTACAAAGTTATTGCAAGTATGGTAGTTACAGTTTAGAGATAAGCTGCTAGCAATACTTGCATATTAAACGAGAGGTCTTATCAAAGTGTAACACTTCATGTGTATGTAATATGAATACCTGTGTTCAAGAATGTACGAACGGTACGTTTTAAATTTAAGGTACCGAGCTCTCAATAGGGAATGTGAAGGGGTTATTGGCAGAGCGTTAAATAATCACACGCAAATTAAGAGATATAGCAAAATATTGTTTAATAATAGAATATTCAAAACGTTACACTTCAAGATCTTGTTGTCTAGAGTACGACAAGCAAGTCACGTCAAAACATAACATTCTAAATTTCATAACACAACATTCTAAATTCATAAGTTAGACACTTCGTGACGTCTTGCATGCCAATTAGTTTTATCTATATACAAACTTTTCTACAGAATGTGTTACTTATTCTTTAAATTTTGAAGCACTCTAGAAGCGGGTTACCAGGTTGAATATAATTTACATCCAAAAGTAGACTAAATTTTCATTTACATTCGTCTTCAATTAGGCATACAAACTAAGCTTTCTTGCTTTAGTAAGTGACCAGTATGAACAGTGCAAGATCATGATTTCACTTCAGAATGAAAGAGAAGAAAGGAATAAAGTCATTAAGCAAAAATTCTGCCGATCGTCATATTTTTCAACTTGTTAAGGCGAGTACTCATTAACGAGCTGTAACCGTTGCCGTTGCATGCACTGTAACCAAAAAAAAAGTGTGCGTTGTTCGCTAATGATTCGCAAACTTGCTGCGACGCCTACAACGGTTATGGTATCTACACACCAAAGCCGCCGGCTTTTTTGACAGCTGCCATTTGTAAGACGTAAAGGCCGCCGGCCTAGCTCAGCAGCATGCCGGCGGCTTTGGTGTGTAGTTAGCATTAGGTTACAGCTCGCAAATGAACACACTGCTTGTAAGATCGCCTTACCAGTTGTAAGAGTTCAGGCGGCGGTCCCCTTGGATAGTGCGCAGGAGTGGAATGTGAGGTCGAGGGCGCGGGGTCCGTGGAGGCTTGTCGCGATACGTCTGTCGACAAACAAAGTTTAAAGTTATTTATTATTATTACTAGATTATTTTGATTAGCTGTCAATACAACATTCAAGGATCTTTAACTAGCTCACTACTTATGTAAGTATAAGAAAAAATGTAGGTAAGTACATTATTGCAAAATGAATACATAAAGTTTAATTCACAAAGGACTATTTTGGACATTAGACATGAGACATAAGAAAACAAATATTTTTAAAATTCTGTCTGCGTTTAAACAGTAGGTAACGTACCTATATATGTGATCAAGTACATCCTGAAATAATCAAGTGACGTAATTTTTCTAAAACTAATCCCTAATTATTAAGGTCGAAACATACGACACAAAAATGTCATCTTTCCAAATTATTGTCAATCAGCTTTTCTAGCATTTTAACGCCTTGTATTGTAGGAAATCTGCTAAACATGGACATTGAACAAATTATGTCAATTGATTTTCATCACAAAGTAATCACATGCACAGATACTAGATAGTTACTGCGAGAAATCAATCGACCAACCATTGCCAATAGTGTCCTTTAATTTTCATAAAGATATAACCACATACATGAGCAATCGATCACCCATTGTCACGGCAATGTATCGAGGGTGGCTGCTGGTCACTTACCATCCTTCTTTCGGAAGAGGCGCATTCTCCGCCACTTCCTGACCGCAGTTTTCAACTTCTTCATGAGCGAGCAATTGAAGAAAGCTGTCGCAATTCTCTCGCGCCATATCGTACACATTTATTTGTCACTTCTAGCACTTCCATGTTCTACGGGGGGACTTCTAATGAGTGAATGACAGAAAAGGATATTTTATTTATTTGTTTCATTTTTATTTGTTCGGTAAATATGCAGTGGACGCATGTACTCGTGATAACAAACAACTTTTACAATGGGACCAAGTTCGAAATCATTTGAAAAAATTCCAATTCCCCATACAACACCAGCTGATATCATTAAATGTAGGGGAAAACATTTTTTAATGCTTTCAAACTTGATCACAAAGCAAATGTTGTTTTTTATCAAGAGTTTATGTAAAGGTATCCTTTTCTATCGTTCACTAATTAAAGGTCACTCTGTTTGTAGGTATATTATGTTCAAAACTCAGTTTAATGTGCATCTTTATGCAATGTTAGGGTCAACTCCGTAGTTTGACGTTTGATATGCAGTTATTATGCGCAAGCGTCGATTCTATATCAAACTTCAAACAGCGACCACTCCTAGTACGCAAGAGCTCAAAAGCAGTATGGTTTCGATAAAACGGTCTTATGAAGTGTTAAGCATATAGCAGTAAGTACTATGTATGTATCTATCTACCTATACACTATAGCATAGAATATTAATAAAATGAGTACCTACATTATTTAGCCAACTTTTTAAATGAGGTAATGACTACCAATTCAACCACCTAGAAAAACTTTGGATAAACAATATCTAGGTATGTTCCAGTTTTATAGAAACAAAACACAACCACGTTCGAGTTTCAAAAATAAAACAAAAGAAAAACTTCGAATTCGAATAGGGGAAGGGAAGCGATAATCCACCAATATTTTTCATATTCTTGGTTGATATGTCGTATTCCGGAATGAAAATGTCAAAGCCTTAATACAGCCACAAAGTGGGTGCCAGTAGTCATCATATCGCAAATGTCAAACGTCCACCGCATGAGTGAAATGAAAACGAATCGAGGATTGCTTCCCGTGGTTTCAAATAAAAATAAAGAGTTTTGATTACGTTTGGTTTGGTTGTTTGTATTCTGTATTTGACCACAATTTGATACTAGTTTATAAGAGCGATTGTAAGTATACTCGTTATAATTACATAAATTACTAACGAAAACTCTGGCCCAAAGAAACATAAAAAAATTGGGTTGCTTATGTTAGAATGAGTTTTTACGCAGGTAAGTTGGTATATTTTTTTAGTTTTTTTTTATTGTATAAATTAATGCTTCCAGGAATTTTAATTGAGTTTGGTATTACTAAAAAATATATAACCTACCTACAAAGAAACATAGATTACAGAATATGGCATATACCTAAATATCTTAGAAAAACTAAGAAACTGTAGTAAATTTTTAGTTTGAAACATGACATTCATTTATCTATGAAGAAACCGAGGATATTCTTTAGGATGTACATAATATACTATTTCTCTTTATTTATCAGTAGCTTCCGCAAGTGGCTGACTGCCAAAAACAATATGGTCTTACTTTATCAAATAAAAAAATTCCAGTCTTTTGTGCCAGATAAAAATCACTTTATTTTCGTTACTTGGTGGATTAAAAGTTTTATTTGAACAAAGGAAGCTGAGTTGTATTGCAATGGTCCGTTAGGTGTAAGTATTATCCAAGTTAACTATGTCGACATATACATATAAACACAACACAAGCTAACAGATAGCTATTTTCTTTGATAAACATAATAAACTACTAACTTAAATGAAATACGTAGTGTATTTCTGTAAAAAAAAAATAACTTACGACATAACTTACGATACCAAGTGTACACGTATTACTTATTAAATGGACATTTCATCATGCTACCCACGCGCTACGAAATTACTACGAAATCGTAGCCGTAGCTCGTCGTAGCGGTTTTGACATTTAAGAGAAAAAAAAGTTTTTGATATACGACATTGAAAACTGAAGACTCTGTGTAGTTCCAGATGCCCTGTTGAAGTAGGCTCGTATGGGACCAATGTGTTTTTTTTATCCCAAAAGGCCCGTGACTATTAGCATCACGGATTTGTTTGTTTTAATTTTTTTTCTTTTAACATCTCGTGATTGCTGGGAATGATAATCCTCATTGACCCGTTACCGGGCTTTTGTGGAAAATAAAACTTATAGCGGCGTAACGGGACAACTATATCGGGACACTTTGTGTGTTCAATTCACAAATTATTAGCCGAATGAAAACCTATTAAACTGCTTACAATACGTACTGCTAATAAAACAACATACGCTAGTTAAATTAAACATAACCTAACTTTAAACGAGCAGAACGGAGGAACAAGTGTAACGTAGCTGCAATTTAATTACAGAGTTAAGTTTGGGTGCTTGCAGATATAACTACAAAGTGGCAGGGTCAAAAATAGGTGAAAATATTAAGTAAATAAGTAGTATTAAATATTACTCGTTTTTGTGGATGTTTGAACTTTAAATGTAAACCAATACCCCAGTTGGAGAAAATGTCATTATGCTAATGACCTATTCAAAGTTAATGACACTTCTGTTGTCAAAATTAAAAGAAGAGAAGATCAAAAGATCAAAGAGGCGATGTTTACTGTCACGACCGAAACAAATTATTTTGAGAAATTCAGAATAAAACATAGGCTAAGTATATTATTTTAAGAAATTGTATAAGTTTTACAAGATATGACGATAAAAAAAGTCCGAAGCCCCGGACGGCCGCTAGTATCAAATAAACACAAAAGAAAACATTAACCACAGCTTATTGAGGCGAAATATTTTGATTAAAATCAAAATTAACGTCTTTTGTTGCGTTAAAAACGAGGGAAAGGCAATAAACGGGTTAATTACCAGTTTATTAAACCTTTGTTTTTGTATTTACATTTTGTTACCTGGATTTGTTTATATCTGGTGCGATTATCGCTGCGCATATACACTCCTTTCTATTTTTGTAACACCTGACACAGTCATAGGGCCCTTATGCACTGTAGTAGCAGCGTGGTTGCGGTTTAATAAGTAATATGATATGAAATCGTTGCACAACCGCGAGTTAACCCCCTACCCCGGTGCGCGTTTTACATACGTCCATCTGTATCGCAATCGCTGTTGGTGCGTTAGCGGCTAAGCGCCCTAAAAAGGTTTTTTTTTCTTAAACACATTACTAGCTTATATTACCTACTTGTCTTATTATCACTTAACAAGTAAGTACTTAGATATTTTACAGCACAAGAAACATAATTAGAATGCTCAAAAATGATTTATAAACATAAAATCATCATTTCGAACAATTTGAACCCTATGCTAGCAAATCTGTTAATGAATCCAGAATACAAACGGTTAATCTAGAATTAGTGTTCAAAGTAGGCTCTCTAATTAAGATTTTCAGCGTAGAATTCTTTGAAACAATTTAGTATTCTGAAGCGGTAATGGAATCGAACTCTTATTGAATATAAAACGGGTATTTGATCCCATTTGGGATCCAATAGTTCAATAGTTAACGAGGTCTGCAAATAACGGTAGTTCTGTACCTTTCCGAAAACTTTTGTTAACAGCTTGTAATTTTGTATTGGCAACCGTAACATTTTGTGATTGTGAATCATAATTAGGTACGTATACATACTGATTACAGTTCAATATTTTTTGGGAGATACTCTATAGAATATATTCTTTGGTAAAGATCTCTTCAATGGTAATTTCATCAAATACCTAACGGCCAATTTCCCCAAATCCTCAGACGTAATGAAGTTCTGTCGGTAATTCTGAAAGTATATCTAATTATGATTCTTCATTTCGATATAGGTACTATTTTCAGTGACTTTCGTCCTTCAACTAAATATTAAATGTTCTTTTTTAAATGTTTTTTCTTGTTATGTTTTGTTTTTTTGATTTTGTGGAATATCGCTTGTCTTATTTATTTTGTTTAAAAAATAGGTTATCTGTCTTTAGGCTTTTGCCCAGCATTGGGACGATTTGTTAGGTTTTCAAATACTTAATAGCTATATTTCTCAGGTATAAAATAACACAAATACTCTATACTCAACTAAATTGATCTCAATAAAACAAAACCTACCTACTTACCTAATATAAGTATTACCTATAATATGTTCTTGAGTAAGTGGGTTCCTAATAATGAATAGTTTCACATTTATTACACTAAAAGAACACTTACGTACATAATATGTAAGGAAGGAAAATGCTTGTAGTCTATTAATTTATCGATAGTTACGGTTCAGTTACGTTAACGGCACGTAAACGTTAACGTATGTTAAACTAATCTACGACGCTCGCATAAATTGAGACCTATATATTGACAACAATGGCGTATTTATTTTATAGTGCTATAGATAATGTATATTTGAAAACAGGATTTTTTTCTTCTTCTCAGCCTATAGCTGTACACTGCTGAGCATAGGCCTCTCCAATTTCTCTCCAATGTGACCGGTTAATTGCTACCTGCATCTAACGAGACCTCGCGATTTTGGCTATGTCATATGTAAACAGATTTGCTTAAAATTTATTCGTAATCACTTGCACATAAAAATCATTTCCGTCTTCCGTCACATAGAGATTCTACTTAACTCTTAACCTAAAAGGAAGACGTGCCTGAATACAAATTCATATAGAATACACTACCTACATATCACGTGAGATACATAGGTACGTATGTATGAAGTTATTCAATCTTTTTACCCTTATCTTATAAGCATGGCATGGTAATGTAGTATTCTCTTTTAAAAATTAATTTTGATGAATAAAGAGAACTAAAAATCATAACCTTATAGTAAACAATACCCTTCGAAGACCAATCTTGAGTAAAATTATTTTAACCATTTATGCCATTCAATTCAACAACAGTATCTAATTTACGTTAACACTTGACTGGGTACGGACGAGTATACATTTAGGTACTTTAAATTCAACTAAACGTAAATAGACGTGGGAGCTTTTACGACGAGCTTTGAAGACGTGTAATAACGTCACTGAGAGCTTTTCTTCAAGTTATTTTCTCTTAACTTTTTACTAGGCTGTAGAAAAGAAAAAGTTTTTGAATTGATATTTCTTATTTTGTAGTTTAAACTTTGACCTAATCAAATACATGAGAAGACTGAAATTGAGATAATTGGGACTATAGACTCGATGATAGGTGTTATAAGTATATAAAGGTTTTGATAAATAGAAAAGAAGTACTTATAAATTGCAGCAAAGACTTTATGAAAAAGAATTATAATAATTCAAAAACATATTAAGTACGACATGTCCGTAAATTAGCTACACAGTATAATAGGTACTTAATAATACGTACTTTCGAATTAACGTTTAAACTTTAAATAGATAGGTACATAAATAAGCCTTCTATTAATAAATTTTCGATTTTATAATATCTATCTATGTACCGAGTTTTAATTAAAGCAGTTTTTTACTATCAAAATGAGAATTTGATGGCGGAGGCGTTTCCTCTACAATCAATCTCGTGGCATTGACACGTTTTTATCAAAACAACTATCCTGCTATGACCGCACTTAATTTTGCACAAATTGACCTGAATGTACGCCCTTTGCCTATCCTTTCATTTAGGTCCATTAACTTAATTAAAAAATAAACATTTGTTTTTTAAAACACTGCATCCTTTTCACTTTTTGAATTAACGTTCCACTATATAAACAAATTACTGGCTGATTATAATTACTGAAGCTCACTGGCTCACTAGATACATGTAGTCAAAGCAATTTAAAATAAAAAGCAAAAAAGTTTGTATAGGTTGATTATTTATTACTAGCAGCAAAGAAAAACTACAGTCAAATGTCATCAACAAAAAGCAAATAATAAAACGCGGCAAAGGCCAGGCGGGAGTTTTCATAAAAAGAATATTTTTTTGAAATTGGAACGCGACCATTTCCCGCCGCGTCGCGAGAGATACTGTTAGTGTTGCCTGGGCTGCTACTAAATTATTCCACATTCTGTATTCCTTCGGACTTTTTATGATATTTGGGCGCTTTTTAATTCACCTCGAAAATTGAAGCCCGATTTTATGATCACTTTTATGGCACTTTCCCACAGTTTAAAGGCTGGGAAAGCTTTAGGGTCATTTGACTGGTAGCAGAAAAATCTCTCAAACATTGCTTTAGTATTTTCAAACTTATTTTAAACTGCTAGTGCTGTAACAGTTATCAAAAACTAAAGGGAATCTGATGAAAGACAATAACTTGTGCAATAACTAGCATTTTACAAAATGTTGCAAATAAAATTAACTCCTTTCTAGTTATTAAAACTTTACCAATTACAGTTGCAAAAACAAAAAGTTCTGTCGCAAGGTTGAAATTGCAAAAAAACAAGAAGTGCATTACAAGGTCGGAATTCCAAATTGCAAAAAAAAACTACACACAGCGCAAAATTTTCTCCTCTGGCCACCCTCAATCAATGTAGGAGCCTTTTATCTAGAGAGACACAGACTAGCACAGACCGCAGCAGACAGTTGGTATTTTTAGGCTACCCTTTTATAGGGGTTGGTCAATTTAATTTGTTTACTATGGCATGCGGTAAGACATTATGAGTAAGCTTATCGATTAGTAGGGTTGTTTTATCTGTGACACGAAATACCTACTTGAGATTATCAGCCGAACTTTTGTTGATAAGATAGTGAAAAAAGCTATTTTATACTTATACATGGTGTTAAGATAATGTATCTATTAATATAAAGGATGTTGTAAAAGAAATACGAAGAAACATGGGTTGAAAAATAAGAATAAACTTTCTGCAAATAAATCTGTCAACTCATTCCGTTTTTGAAAACTTTCTTAACTTAATTTTTCTACGGAAACGTACAACCTATAAAATAAATGGGTAAAGTTTGTTAGCTGGGTTAAAAACACAAGCATTGAATTCCTTATTGTACTAATCTTATATTTACATATCATCGAGCTAAAGAAGTAGCTTCCACGTGTTTCCAACTTGTTTAGATTCTACAAAGCCTTGTGCCAAAAAAAAATACAAATTTGTATGACACTGGAAGGACTCGTGGTGCATTCATAAAAATCACATCAGTTTTGGTAACCATCCAATTTTGATATGTACAAGGTGAAATTGAAAACATTGCCAAAGATATGGAACATATCCTTGAATAATTTTTTGATTATTGCTTTTTTCCCACTTGCCGTGGATTTTACACGGAATTTTATCGTAAGATCACCTGTCAGAACATTTTTTGGGTTACGGCGCTCATACTCATAAAATAATTATCAATCTTAAATTAAACCAGTCCACGACGAGTGGGAATCGTGCAATCGGTTAAAAAACTTTTTATACTTTAAATTCCTGTGGTTTTTATTCCATAACATCTACGTTCTTGGGAAAATACAAAGAAACCATAAAACAGAGCAAAGGCAAAGGCTTAGATGCGTCACTTGAATGCAGTATCGATATTCGTTCAGGAACGTTCAGGGTATACACAAGTGCTATTATCTCGATAGGTTAGAACCTAATTTAACATTATTTAAGAAGTTATTTCATTAGGTACAGGAAGCAACAACAGAAGATAGTGTTTAGATCTTAATCTTTTATCAGAAGAAGCTTTTTATATGATTGGCGATACGAAGACGGATCCATCAAGTGTTCTTAGGAAATGCCACTTGAGCACTATACCACTTATATGTGCCGATGGGTGGATGGATGAATTAGATGTTTGTTACTATTTCAGGCAAAAACTACTGGATAGATTTTGATGCAGCTTGGCAATATTGTAGCTTGCTTAACAGAATAACACATAGGCTATATTATTTCACGATATCATGATTATTTTCCTGGATATGACGGTAAATGCATACCTATAAGTCGCGAGTAACCTCTAGTCTTCAAAATTTCATTACTGCTCACTCAAGTACTTTCGTACGTCATAAGCAGATATTAAATATGGACATGAACATCCAATTAATGCCAATACAGTGAGGTGATACATGCTACAAAAATAAATACCTTACTGTAAAACCCAAGAGCCTTTACACTACAGTACAATGTATCTACGACAATTGATACCCAAGGACCACGCACAAACTCGGTCCCAAAGGTATGTAAAAAACTTTACCGCGTTATTTTTTACGTGTTGTGTATTCACGACACATTTACGCTTTTTCTACAAATGAAAATGTGTTCTGTCAACTCGTAAATTAAGTGGTTAGACCCTATTTAGGCCAACATAAGTCAATATTGTTATTGTAATTTTTGTTATTGCTTTGTGTTGTTTTCCGACCTGTTTTGAATTTTAGGTCCACCAGGAAAAACGTATAGTGTTCATTTTAATTTAAAGTTATGACAATTAGGTCAATAAATAAACTTTTATTAAATAAAAGTGCAAATAGGTAGCTACTTAGTTTTGAGGTTTAGTAGCAGGGTGTATCGAGAAAGAAAACGAAGAAAGAATCGCTAGAAAGTACGACTAGATAAATCTATAAAATGTATAGTTACCTTTTGAAACAGCAAAGTCTTCTTAGCTTCCGTTTTTGAAATACAATAAACACGTACAGATAAAGCATCAAAATCTCCTTAAAACACCCAAAACCTTTTCTCTATACTTCGCTATCTAATATCGATAAATCAATACAAGAGTCCCCTGCGGAAATTCGTCGCGAAACCACTATGTACTCAGATGTGATTTCCATTCAATCCGGCTGCAGTTTGAAGACTACATAGGAACATTTCACAAGATATTGTATAGCTAAGTAGTTACAGAAAAGAAATTAAGCTTACTACGATAGTTTAGCTTAGTTCGCTAGTTTATTACGCTTCATTAAAACTTACTTACTTTACTTTATTAAGGTGCTAATTCATGCAAACATCTGTAATTATGAGCCATACCTGCAATTTCATCTATAACTTTGAACAACTTCATTATTTTCACTTAAAAATAATCACAATCATGCCGCCGCCGAACAGATCACTTCCGAACAAGTTGGCAGTTCAATAAAATCACTGTTTATCTAAGTATAATTTCGACTGTCTTTTTAGCTACACACCATAGCACTGTTTCAAAAACAGATTTCAATATTACGACAGAAAGACTGTTTATTTATCCATTAAATATCATGCTGTCTTCTTCTGCTCTTTGATAAAAACAGTGTCAGCTATACATCTAACAGTGCGTTAGGCTACATGTCTTCTCTGGAACTGGCAAGTACTTAGTGGCAAGTGTTATGAATTGACCTAATAGTATGATGTAAATTATAGTCGTCACCTTGACAATGTAGTCTCGCGCTCAATTACGCTACTTAAATTCTGCCTAGATGTATTTTGAGATATGATCGCATCAATAAACACAATTAAGATTACCTATTGACAGTATAGAACGAAAACAAAACTTGTGAATTTGGTAAATAGGTAATACTTTTTGTGAATCAACGTTTCCAAAACGCGGGGAACATTTAACAATATCCGAAACTGATAAAAAATATATTTTTAGTACTTATCAAAACTTTTGAAGCATGTAACAGAATTATTTTATAGTGTCTATTCTGTTGCTTAATATAAAGTAGGTAATAAAAGAGAAAGGTATGGATGCACTGTAGGTTAAAATGAACCGTAACATATATTGAATTGAAAGACAGTGTTCGGTCTTTGAATCCCTTTACTAAAAAATCGTTTGAAGGAGTCAAAAAATATTGACACATTGACTCTGGAAGGGTCTTACTTAAGGTCTTAAGTACTTAACCTAATGATTGACTAAAATAGTACTATATGTTTATAAGACCTTTTGTCTTAACGACGAAACCGAATACCTACTCAGCGTAAAGTCTTATTCTTGAAGCAAAAACTTTGTTTGATGATATAGCCTCTATTTTGGCAAATTCATTTAACTTTTACGTTTGTATTTACAGCTTCAGTTCACCTTATTTCTTTCTTAAATGTTTATTTATCGCGTTTCTCTTTAACAACTTAGAATATCTAGTAGTTCGGATAGACAAACATTATGATAAATTGACAATGAAACCTGCCCTTGACCCTGGAGCCAAACTAAATTAGAAACGGTCGATTTCCGACCATAATAGTGTAATAAAACTAGATCAAATAGTTTGCCCGTTTTGCTTCGTCATATCTTCACGATCTTCTATTGTTTTTCGAGTTCTTATCACAATAGTATTATTAACTTTTCCTGACTCAATGTTGGTTTTGGTTGTTTAAGGAAAGCGTAAATAGTAGATTTAATTCTGTTTTATTACGCTAGTAGTAGCTGTCAGAGGCAGAGGAAGACAGCGACGTACCTACTTCACTCAAGTGAAGGAGAAAGTTAACGTCATGTCGTATCAAGAAATCAAGGCACTGGCAGAAAATAGGCCTAAATGGCTAATGCTCCACCGACAAGGGTCTAACTCTTAAATGAGATGATGATGGTATCACAACCCCACAGTACACTCATCCAGCCCTGATTCTGGAATCAATACTAGCTTAAGTGATCAGAATAGTCTCCCAGATCATTTGACATGAAGCTATTAACATTTTACACCGATCAGATTCCGATCCAATTTTGTGTCAGCACTCATTTAAAAACGGTTTTCAGATGTAAAACCGGATGTTGGATACGATAAGGCAAATGCTATGTTTCTGTACCTACGTGATAAATTCGTAAACTATCGAACGAATTTGCATAAATTAAGTGAATGCTTAGTGAATGTAATTCGCTGACAAAAGTACTTGCCTAGCTGATTCCGGTATCTAATGGTCTGCCTGCGGGCAATTTGAACATGGCATTTGCATATTATCTGTTCGACTATTTGAATACTATATTTTTTTACTCCCTTCTTTAGTAGTATTACAATCTAGAAAATGAAAATAGAACAAACAAAAGAAGAGGCGGATGTGTAAAACTCTTTAATAAAATGGTGTTTCTGTTCTGACTATGAAATAACGTTTCAGAAAGGCCCTTTTTCAAGTTTTTCTCAATTCATTTATTTAGTAAAATAATAAAAATATTATTTTCAGTTTTTATCTAAAGCGCCATCTGAACAAAAACCAGGAAAAAGACACACAACCTCCTTAGTAAAAAACTCTTTTGTTTCCTGAACATTTCCCGTGTTTTTCCAACTATTCCTTTTTAGCTTCTATAAATTATCAACAGATGGCGTTAGTAGGAAATGTTAAAGGTATTTTCTTGCAAGCCTTTTTGATAGTAAGGCTTTGATTTCTGTGTTTGGTACAGATGGAGCCTATGATCGGATGGCTCAAGGGAAAGATTACATCTCGACCTAATCTGCATTGAGGGAATCAATGACAGTTTACTTAAGCCTTTGAGAATTGGATTAGCTTTGAACTATGTGCGGATGTTTACACTTATTTACGTGATTGAACTATAAATAGACGTTGGCAGTTTGTTCCTGAAGCTCGTGAAGCGGTACAAAGGTAAAAAAACGTTCATAAAGTTCAAAGTACTTATGCAGTTTGTGTTTTTTTTTGTTAATTTCTGAGTTATAACGTTTTTAGGGTTCCGTACTTCAAAAGGAAAAAACGGAACCCTTATAGGATCACTTTGTTGTCCGTCTGTCCGTCCGTCCGTCTGTCAAGACCCTTTTTCTCAGGAACGCGTAGAGGTATGAAGCTGAAATTTATATCAATTACTCAGGTCTACTGTCCCTTGAAGCTGTGAAAAAATCAAACTTCTAAGCCAACGCAATCAAAAGATACAGCCATTTATGCCGCAAATTTTCGACACTTGCAAGGGAATCAAAACCTACAGGGTGCTTCCCGTGAACTCAGAATCTTGAAATTTGGTACGAAGCAACGTCTTATAGCATAGATAAAGGAAAAATTACGAAAACCATACATTTTTAGTTACATCACAAAATATATATTTTTTTAATAATCTTAAACTTACTACCCATTTCCTCATAAACGCGTAGAGGTATTAAATTGAAATTCATACCAAATACTCAGGTCTATAACACCTTTAAGCTGTAGCAAAATCAAACTTCTATGTCAACGCAATCAAAAGAAACAGCAATTCAAGCTGCATATTTTGAAATTCGCAAGTACTTGCAAGGGAATCAAAACCTAAAGGGTACTTCCAGTCGACCTTGAATCTTGAAATTTGGCATGAAGCAACGTTTTATACCACACATAAAGGAAAAATTCCGAAAACCTTAAATTTTTAGTTACATTACAAAATATATATTTTTTAATAAATATAAACTTATTACTTTTTCCATAGTTATGACTCGATTGTCGTAATGAACGAACTTTGTAAACCTTGCAGGTTTGTACGGAACCCTCGGTGCGCGAGTCCGACTCGCACTTGGCCGGTTTTTTAAGTACACATAAGTAGGTTGGTATTTTCGCTGTTTTTGGCAGGCTACACTTTTTTTTCGACGTAACACTTGTGGTTATATTATACCCTACACATACACATTCTATTAATAAGTACCAAGGTACTTATATCATTATACGACTAAATATGAGGCGACTGATGAGTGTGGATGAAGCGAAAGAGGTGTGTTTGGATCGTAGCAAGTGGAAGGAAGTGGTCTCTGCCTATCCCAATGGAAGAAAGGCGTGACGGATATGGATGTACGACTAAATATAGATGTCAAAACTTCAGACAAAATTAGTCCCCGCTTAACGACTCTTGAAACTGTACCCAAGAATCTCGAATTTATTAAATTATCCTATATCAATAAAGACCCGGCCGCGGTCCTAATTAGACTTAATACTCGACCAGTCTATGAAAGTCTCTTTGGTATTAATAACTTAATATTAAAAGAAGGTCTGGGCTAATTTGTCAGTAACTTCAAATAGGAAAGGTGGATCTTTATTGAATACTGAATAAGAGTTACATTTAATTTTCATATATGTATCAAAAACTGTTAGTAGGTACTTTCCTTACTTACCTTACACGTTGAATACGTGTTTCAGTATTACCTGCTACTGATTTTAAGAGATAGAGAGGTCTAATTAGGTACTTTTCAGTTTTGTCGCACTATAGTGAATTATTTTACACCGACATGAAGCAATCTTATCTTATCTTATTTAGCCACTCGTGTCCCATTGCTGGGCAAAGGCCTCTCTCCTCATACGCCAAGACTTTCTGTCTCGAGCTTCCTCCGCCCAGGTACTCAAGAAGGTATCCAGCTCGTCCCGCCACCCGTCCATGAAGCAATAACAGTAATATTCAATAGTCTACAATTTCTGCGCCATTTCTGCGGCGCGATGTCCTGTTATAGTGCCTGCTAGTTGTCATTGCATTGTCACGTTACCGCTCACTAATTAGGTACCACTTTAAGTATCGAAGCATGTGTCGTGTCAAAAAGGAATCAACGTGACGATGACGACATGTCATTTTGATATCATAAAAATAAATGAATAACGACGACAACACAATACATCGTTCGGTCGCTGTGGAGATCTTTAGGGCAGGCTTTTGTCCAGCAGTGGACGTCCACAAGCTGACATAATGATGATGATAAAATCATCGCAGTAGGTACCGAGTTAACGCTAGAAACAGTCCCACGTCCCACATACGCAACGAACGCAATGTATGATGAAATCGACGACCACAAGTTGACAATCATGATTATGAATACAACGCAGAAAGTACCTAGTTAATTAAAGTACTTAGTAAACAGTCCCATGCACGCTACTCAATGTATGACGAAATCTGTTCCATAGAAATAATATGCAGAAAAGCACACTTGTAACAAGCAATGTACTGTAAATCTTATAGCATACACTTACCTCTCCCCCTCTGCCGATGTCGAGGCGAATTAGCAGGGGTGCTGTCAGAGCTGCCAGCGTACTCAGTACCGCTGCTGTCAGGGGCCACTGCTAGTGAGAACACTGTGCCTGCTGGATATCGCTCTCGGCTTCTGCTGCGTTGCCAGCGACTCTGAGGAAAATGCAAGCGTTAGTTGTGAATTGTTGATAGATTTGTTGTTAGACTGTGCTGTGAAGATTGTGATTTAGACGGATAAGGACATAGGGTGATTGTGACTTGGAGTATACTGCCAAAATGAATGAGGACATTAAGTGCATTGGCCCCTCTAGTAGTTCTTTACATGATCAAGGAACTATGAATCAGCAGACTAATCCCGAAAGAGGCATTTAGCAAGTTTCTATGCATAGACGTCGGTCTCCCCTATGCTAAAGCATGGTTTAACACGTTAGCTGCTAAGCCATTTTTTAAAGACTTTCAGCCAGTGCGAATGAGGTCTTTTCGAGACAAGTTTGTACTTCTTTTCAGTGCGTATGACACCTTTTCAGCCTCACAAAATGTTGTTTCCAAAAAACACCTTAAATATAGCTCAAAAATGACAATATTTGCTTGAAACTTTACTATTACAATCTTGAAGTGTTGTTCAAGATAAATATAGCTTCGCCGGAAGTTATCATATTTTGATATTGAAATAATTAAAAAAATATATATGGCATCAGTTCTGCCTCACATCGCACTGAATGAAAGTACAATTTGAGTCTCGACTAGTGATGGGAATAAAAGAAAGTTGCAGTTTCGATATTTATATTTATTAAAGAAAAAATCAAATCAATCATTTATCATTACTTATTGAAAATGTTTTTGATTAAAACAAGGCAAGCAGTATGATTTATTACACTGATTCGTCTTCGTATTCTTCTATGTCATCTGATTCTGAACTGTCAATCGAAATGTCTGTATTTTCATTTTCATCACTATCTTGAATTATATTTTCTCTCTCTGTGTCATTTCCTACTTCGTAATCGCCATAATCCCGAATAACTTGCCCTTCTTCTTGCTCTTGGTGTTCTTCTTCCTGCTCTTGATTTTGCTCTTCCTGCTCATGATGTTGCTCTCGCTGCTCTTGATCTTTCTCTTCCTGCTCTTTATGTATTTCTTCTTGTTCTTTGTGTTCCTTTTCCTTCTACGATGCAGCGTGCGTTCCCGTCGATACATGTCACAACACTAAGCTAAGACGCGCGGGCGCCGGCGCCACCTGCGCCTCATTCCGTGCAGCTATGAGTCCTACATTTCTTGAGACAGATTCGACCTCACTCCGCACTGTAATGGATTAATTTCAATTCAGTGCGTTTGAGTCCTATTCAGCCTCATATCTTATTAACTACGTCATTGGATTAGATTTCGTGAGAGAAGTAATTCTGTATATTTGTCTTTGTCGTACTAATAGGAAATGTTATAATAGTCGCCACCCGCACTGAGTGAAAGAACATGATTTTGACGGCCGCACCAGCGAGAAGTCACGCATGTGGCTTATTCAACCTCATAACGCAGTGAGCGTGTTAAGTATGAGCTTTCCAAAAAAGGACACAAAAATAAAAGAATGACAAGACTTCGGCGCCTCATTGAATTTTCTCCATGTTTTCCTTTTTCGAATAATTCCAGTAATATAACCGAACTATGAAGCCAGATACACTATTGATACGCACCTTGAGGTTAGTAAAGAAGTGCTGTGTCCGATGTACGACAGAGAGCGGTGCGTGGTGAGCGGAGCGGGCGCGAGGGGGCGATGATTGTCCCGCGGGGGCGCATGATAGCTCCGACGCTGATTTTGATAAGCGCCCGCTTAGAGCCACATCTGATCGTTCTGGGGGCGATAAATGCAGTTTGGTTAATTGTTTGTAGTGAAATTCTACTGATATTACCTACATATAAATGTGTGTCTCTGAATTTGTGCTGATATGGCATGAAGTGAGAGAGGATTGTTACTATTTCACACAAAAGCTACTGATCAGATTTTAATAAAACTTATTAGTATTATATAGCTTATACATCTAAATAAGACATGAGATACATAGGTAACTTTATGATTCTGTTTTTCGTGATATGACTATATTTAAATGCATACAAAGTCGCGGGCAGGCTCTAGTACGTGTTAACTCCCATTTTCTCGGTCCGTTTAATGCGTAAACCGCTAGAAAACCAAATGAAAAATGTGAATTTTCCGAGACAAAAGGTTTAATCTCTGGTGTTATCATTTCTTGCTTGCAGTGTTTTGACTTAAAAGCACTAAAACTGGTCTCTTGTAATAAAAATATAACATCCATTCCAAATAAGTACCTATTTTTGTAAAACTTCTACATTTTTTGCTGGATTACCGTTTGCCGATTCTTGAGTACCCACTTAAATGGTAAATATAGCCTGTGTTTCTTCATTTCTTAAGTGGAATTTCAGCGATTAAATTAAATTACAGTCAGTATACAGCATATACCGAACTGGTACATTGCTTTTATGCGTCCCCAACTTCATTAATTCAATTATAAAATTTTGCATTGTGCGAATATGCTTTCAAAAACATTTCCATGCTTGTTTCATCTTTAAAGAGAGATAAATTGTTTACCACAAATTAATTCAAATAGCTAAGTATTATGGAAATTGTATTAAGATTGTCTGACGAGACTTGAAAGACTTAAACGGGGATTTTTCAAAGATTATTATTTACTTTGATGTAATCTGGTATATTGTTAAACAAAGGAAGGCGTGGGTCTTATTTAACGACTAATTACTTAATATCTTCCCGAAACTCACATTAATATTTTTGACCATTTTTCGGCAAACAGAAAAAGTTTTCCATAAAAGTGTCCGTGATAATAGCCAGCACGAAATAACTGATCAATGAACTAAATCTTATAGCAAGAGCACGCAAGGATTTTCCCCGATTGGAGCATCTATCTTTCATTCTATCATAAGAGTAGGTATTTATTTACTCCTGAACTTTGAGAGTATGATTTCCTTTTACTCAGCATTCAAAATGACAGACAATATTTGTAAAAATTTTGCCACATTTCGACTCATATCTTATAAAGAAAGCTTTATGGGCAGTTTGCGTATTTGATTTTCGTGAAGGAGTACCTAGGTATTAACAAACAGTGCAAACTGTATTAAAAAATATATGAATACTAATAATAGATATTCACTTAATTTCCATCCACAATAAGTAGGTACGACATACGCTGCAACAAGTAGGCATTTTAAATTCTTGTTGCTTTACCTACACTAAAAGGCACTATAGCGTGAGACTATGTTTTTACGATGTTTCAGGTTATAGTACTACCTAGGTACTACATCTAGTACTTAGTATATAGGTATTTGTAGTTTGTAGCTAAACACGAACCATCGCGTGTTGAGAACTTCAAATTATAGCCGGGATATCAATTCGCAAATGGACCCAGTTGAATTTAGTTTTTAACCGTGGAAAATATGGGATTCGTATCAATTAAATTAAATTCGTATGTATTCATTTTAGATTAATAAAAAAAATATCTAAATGAATAGGTATTATTTTATCCGAGATTAAAAAAAGGACACGGGTATTGGGTATGTGCACCTCTTTTTAAAAATACATACGTACTCACTACATACCTACATAGGTACCTTCATACTGTACATAGGTACTGTATGGCATTTTTACTTTTAACAATAGTCTTCTTATTATTTACCTAATTCAAACAGCTTGTAAGTGGGTTATATCTACGACAAAATGTGAAAATTACCGAGCCATGAAAGAACAAGGTTTAGGAACCGCTGCTGTAACCCGTGGCTGTTACCATATTGTATTCTCGGTTTCTGAATTTATTTATTCACCACTTAATTACCTGATTCGGGAGCACGCGTGCTAAGGTTCTCGAGAACCTTGCGAAAGAGAGGATAATCTCGACTATATTAGGACTACACCTCGATACACACTCGCTCGAGGATTACGCAAAATGTGTATAAATAAATAAACGTCGGATTTGTCAGATATAGCGTTATTAAGTGTGCGGAATTGGCGTAGGTACGTCGTTGTGATTTTATAGTCTACCTACACACATCCGGGCCGTGTCCGGGACGTGTCAGGGAAAAAATATCATTCCATACATTTTCTATGGATTCGTTCCCACACGTTGTCACGACGACGTATTTTTTTCCCTCGTGACAGGCCACGGCCCGGTCACGTAAGATATGAAGGTAAATAATAATCACTGTCTAAAACCATTTAACACACACTAAGTAATAGATTAACAATGCCGCTAGTATGAAAACTTTGACGCTGGCAGGCATTCATTTAAAAAGTTGAATGGGTGTTGATAGTGTTTTTAATCGAGATAAATTGCCAGGTGGAAGCAGTTTTCTTATCATTTGCGATTTATGTCTTGGATGCGTCACATACGCGTGTATTTCACATGTTAAAAAGTTTTATTCTCTCCGTTACGAAACAAAAGAAAACTTCCTTAACTCCTTTAGCCTGGCTTCTATTCGCCAACACTTCTACAGCCTAGCCCCCGCAAGGTCCACGACTAGGTAGTTACCGCAGTAGGCTATTAAGTTGTAATTTAGTCAAGACAAACTCCACGGACAACCTTATAAATTACGTTTACTACCGCAAGTTTCGCCTGGAGGCTTGCAGGCGCGGGAATAGTGTTTACGACTTGAAAATGGAAGCCGCGATTATTGCCGTAGTTTCTTCAATGTTCATTCGTGGGTTGGGTTAGGGTAGGTTAGGAAAATCCTACCTCATATTATAAAAGTCAATATTTGTGCCGATGGATGGATATTTGTCTCACGCAAAAACTACTGAACAGTTTTTATTGAAAATTGGCAGTATTGTAGCTTATACATCAGAATAACAGATGGGCTATATTATTTTAGTATGTCATGAATCTTTTTCAAGATATGACGATAAATGCGTAGGAAGTCCCAGACAGGCTCTCGTATTTCATTAACAAAAAATAATGGGTATGTTCACTTCGTGAATAAAAGTTAAATAATGAATAGACCAATATAATCCAATGGGGTTTCGTTGGATGCAGGCGGCACTAAACCGGTTGCGTTGGAGAGCATTGGAGATGGCTATGCTCAGAGCTGTGGGCAGCTATAGGCTGAGTTGATGATGAAATGTACTCGTATAGAGTTTAGACCTAGACTTAATTAGATTTCTTACGCGCCAACTGTAGAATCACTTAATCAGCGATTTGGACCAAATAAACTGTACCTACGCATGTACAGTTTAAAAGCTTGAAGATCTATTAAACAGACAAACCGCTTCTTTATTTACTCTCCTTAAAAAAAAAAAAAAACAATCTTACAACAAAGGCCTAATAGAAGCCTATACAAACAGAGGACAACACAACATAAGTATAATACTTATAACAAATTGTCAGAACGTGCCCCCTTCAACCGCTATGCCTTGTATGCCTAGCAAGACGTGAAACTATTCACAAGCTTACAAGGATAACTGATAGCTTGGAAAAGATATGAAAGTGGGGATATAATTGTTTTTGCAACGGACTTAGGTAGTTTTTGTAGTTTCGTTTTAGTGTGCTCTTTAAAGGTTACGGTGGGATGGTGTTGGTGAAGTTGGCATTGGCATTACAGAGGATCTTTAGCAAAAAAATATGATGATGATGATGATGATGACTACTTCATAATTAATCACTTAATTTTCTTGTAAGTATTTATCTGTACATGATTTTTGAATTTTTTTGATACAGAAATACTTGTAGTTTTTTATTATTTTGTTCAGTAATTTTAAACATTAAGGTACTTAAGTATATCAATATTATAAAAAGTACCTACAACTACATAGGTAAGTACCTACATAATCTAAGTTAAACATAAAGTAACAATAGGTACTAGTACCAATAGGTTCTAGTATAGAGTTCATATTAATGTACTGATTCTAATTGCTTAGAAATTGGGGAGATCGTATCAAAGTCATATCAATTTATGAATGTTTACACATTCATTTACACAAACATTTTGATTTATTCAAAAGTCATTTACTGAAATATCGTTAACGCGCCAATTTGATAAGCAATTTCATTAACTTCCAACGCAATACAGTCATGTTTATCTATACATATAATGGTAGAAAGCTAGCACATTTACTCTATCAAATTGGCATGACGCTAGCAACATTAATAAATTAAATTAACATACCGAAGTAACAGCGTTACTTTACAAAAACATTTTAGCTTATTTCGTTTATTTTCAGCTAAAATTTAATCTACGGATTACGAAAGAAAACCCCGGGATTTTTATTTTTAGGCCTAATTAAACTTGGTAATGAATAAAATGTTGTTCTTCTAATTTCATTTTCGTTTTAAAATAATTATGTTAATAGAAATGCCTGGGAAAAGGCGAGATAAACCTGGATAAGCTAAAAATGTTAATAAAAAGGTTGCCAACATGAAAGTTACATAATAATTAGGCACTTAAGGTATTTACAGAAAGGTATGCTGAAATTCAAATACTTACCAAAGTATTTTGTAATAAGGAATTTGAACTTCGTCCTACAATTTAAATAAGACGAATATAACATGAAAATATTTAGATTACATTCACCATGATGATGATCAGCCCTTTTTAAGTCCCCACCTCCAGGGGCACGAGCCTACTCTCATACGAGAGTGATTGCCGAGAGAGTTACCGAATTTCACATACCTACACCTTCGAATTTCTTCTCTGATACGACACGACGACTTTATAAAAATACATCTTGGAAGGAAAAGTAGAAGGAAAACGGAAGAGAGGGAGACCTCGAAGAACTTACATAAGTAGATCAAAATATGAAAGAGGAGATAAAAGTTGTGTCGTATCAGGTGCTCAAAAGGACGCCAGAAAACAGAGCAGAGTGGCGTAGACTCCATCGACAAGAGTAAAGCTCTTAAATTTAATGATGATGATATTATGCAGGTTCCCCCTCACTATGTTTTCCTTCACTGTTAGCAAGTGGTAATCGACTACTAGAATACATTGTTTACCGTTTTTTTTTTAATACTAGGCTATAACACTAAACTATCTGTATCTGTATGTGAAGGAAGATGAAAAAAAGGTAAAGATGAATGTGGTGGTGTGAAGGTTTCATCATCATTACCTATAAAAAAATAATAATAGCAGACTTACTGGGCTGCGGAGAATGTTTCTTGGTGGACATGACGAGCTGCAAATCCTGTCAGCTGTCGCAGCGTACGCACGAGATCATCTAGAAGGAGGTCTGCCACCACGTCGTCAGGTTACTTCTCTTCTCTTCTATCTACTGCTTTGGTGACTCCGTGATTGTACCTGTGGAAGAAGAAAAAACATTAAAATATAACCTATGTAGATAGATAGAAATATTTTGTTGCACACAAAGAGGTACAAGCAATACTTAGAACTATAACATTGTATGTAAAGAAGACGTTTTTGTATACAGCTCCTATTTAATGACAGTCATAATTTTGCTTTTAAATGATTTTATTTGTTTGTAGGCAAACTGCAATCAGAAATTTCACAGATTTCTTTCGAGCACAGTTCATATATAAAACTGTGCGAAGGAAGATCCTCTAAAAATTCAGCGGAATTAATCAAAACCTTTCCGTTTTTATTTGGTTTAAGTCTATTTAAAATATAATAAATCATGTAGTAAAGGTACATACACACTGCAACAAGAATAAACCTATAATATAACAGCAAGCCTAGGAATGAGATAAACCTCGAATAAGAGGGAATATAATCTTTCTCGATGCGTTCTCTTGGGACTGACATAATCGTGCCACGTTGGGAATTGTGCTTGCAAGCGAGGCCTTTCCTCCTCCGATGTTCTATCGGGATCTCTATGGCGAACAAAGCAAAGAATACTTAAGGAAACTCATGGATGTTTATTTTATCTAATTTAATAGGACAGCTTTAGACGCTCTAGATGAGCTCGGCTCTTTTGCCATGCCAAAGTAAGAGCTTATACGAGTTTTTGTTGGACCATGAACTTGGCAATTCCTTTTGTTTTAGCAATTTACACAGTTAAAAATTATGTCAGATGTTTATTTAAAAAGTTGTGTTACACTAAATCATATCATTCTGTCGTTTTTATAAATAAGTAAAACTTCAGTCTAATAAATCACAAAACTGTGTTCAGGAAGAAAATAATTATGAAAACTGAATCAAAAATTCTGCAGACATTTTCCTTAGACCTACTTCGGACTTATTGAGCAATCAAAACTTGAGAATTTGACTGTAGAAAGAAAGTTGTATAAGTATAAAACACTTGCTAACTTTGGCCCGAAGCCAATTTGAATTTTGTCACTGCTCTACGAAGTTGCTTTAAAGCCTCAATCAAAAACAGATGCCTATTTTATCCGACGATAAAAAGGAAAAGTTGCCTTTGTAAGCGATGGTTCTAATATGGAATAAATAGCGACCAATTATGCAGAGTTCAATTGACAATACAGAATAGGTAGCTCTACGATAAATAGGCAATAATATAAGAGAGAAAACTGGATGAAGAGCAAGAAAGAGGCCTTTGCCCAGCAGTGGCACGTGACAGGCTGACTGTATGTATTTTGTGTATATGTTACTATAGACAGGCATTTAAAAATAGATACAGATTCGTCAGTAAGAAAAAAGTTATTCGTTTAAGTATTTGATAGTTAAGACTCTGTGGTCTAAGTTAGATAATGATACCCGCCTAAAGTATCAAAACTCCACTCTTCTAGTCGTGAAACAACTAAACTTACAAGACCCGACTATTTTCAAACTAAAATGACCCTTTGTGTTGTAAAATGATCCCCACGGACAAGCAAATAGTATGTTAAACAGTAGAGCCCTTTTATAATGAGGTCGGGTCTCAGTGAGACGTCTTGTACCCTTGTCTTGTAGTTGAAGTATGTATACTATAACTATTTTATATACTTAGAGTGTAACAAATATCGTATATCAAGCTTTAAGACTGTTAAAGTACCTACTCGTGATATTGTACGTCTTTTCTTAGAGATATAGGTTGAAATATTATAAAAAAAACAGCATAGATACGAAGATTATTATATAAAGTATTCATAATCGCTACGTCTGAAACTGCCTTAATTAACCCTTAGATTAGTCTGACCTATAAAAGTGCATTATTTTACAATACGAACAGGTATATCACGTAGTATTTTGCCAACACGCTACAGCAATTCTCCGCATAAATAAATAAACACTAAAAAACAATTACCTATCTATTTATTTTAATTACATTTTTCGCTGGCACATGCAAAAAGACATTTACACGAATAATAGAGTAGTATTTATCAAATACCATAAAAATAGGTACCTAATACTAGAAACAGTAAAAAATAAGCTACTTACACATTTTCCAACAACATAAATAATTTGTGGCGTGTGTAATTATCGCGGGGCACGTCATGTTGAGTCGTGACCGTTGACACGCGAGCTTATTCACACGATGCGACTTTAATGTTGTTGTAGAAAACGATAAGTCTGCATTCAAGTGAATAATTGGGGACTGGGGAATTATTCCCCCTTATTACAAAACGAAGTTTAAAGATAGTCCGACGTTAGTTCGTTTAGTTTGACGTTTTGTCCATAGCCGAAACGTCAAAAGAAATGAACTAACGATTATATCGAATGAAATGCAGTTTTTTATCTAAAACTTGGACTATTCGTAATAAAATATTAACACGCTGAATTTACGGAAATAGCTCTACTTTGTAATACTCGTACCACTCAGAGAAGCTTATTTGAGTACATGGACAATTCTCTCGTAAACTAAAGTAATCGGTAATTATAATATTCAGCTTATAAAAATTGTTTGATCATTACAAACAACCATTTCTCAAAGAACTACTATTATCGTATTCCACTCTATGCAATAACATTATTTGATTTCACCTTAAATCAATACAATACAATATAATACAAACTTATTCTATTTAAGTACCTATTCTACATTATTTTAATATTTTTATCGCAACCAATTTTAAAATCGGATCGTATACACCTAACAAAGCGCTATAGCCTAGGTCATTACGCTAGTAATATTGCATTTGACTACCCTATTTTTCAGTGCGGAATAAATTAAAAACACTACACACAATAGGTATTGTTAAAGGCTTATTATGAGCCGTTGAGTATAAAGCCACTGTAATTTCAAATACCGTAGATATAAAACATATGAATACTCGATAGGTGTAATTCTTATTAGGTACCTTAAGTTGCAGAAATAGCGTTAGTTCTCGTTTAAACATCGTGCCACCTTCTTCAGATATTTTACAATTAAATAGTCAGCAATAGCGTATAAAAGAGCACAAGCGTCTTCTTATCTCTTATCTAGCCATCAGTGTCCCGCTGCTAAGCAAAGGCCTCTCTCCTCCCTCTCCACGATTCTCTATCCTGAGTCGCTTCTGCCCAGTCATCTATGAAGGCGTCCAGCTCATCTCGTCATCTTTTTCGTCGTCTGCCGCGTAGTTGCGTAAAAATATATTTTACTAAAGAACATCGTTGAACCTTGTAAAAGCTACTTTAATATACTTTATTGTTATTTTTGTTTGAAACAGACAGAGTTTATGAAAGTATCACAAAAGTTATAAAACATTGTTTTACTTAAGCGTTGTTTAAATATTTATGAATGAATAGGGGCAACATTTCTTAGGATAGCCTAAAAAATGGTATGTATAAAACTTACAAGTTTTTCTTAAATATTATCTCGTTAAAGTGAAATCAGCATCTTGGCAGACCTAGGTGAAGGAAGATGGCGAGCTAGACTCATTCTGTTAATTTGACAAATCCTGGCGTAACTGGATGGAAAACAAGAAGACCCAGCAGTGGACTTGGAACTACGAAACACTGACTGTCTTTCGCGGCCCGGTGCGGTGCAGTCTTAGAACAATAGTGTAGTAAAATGTCTTTAGGTAAAAGCAACTTGTGCTAAATAAAATAAAATTAATAACTTGAGTAGTCTTTTCTTCTGAAAATTAAGAGCCTATTCTATTCAACATCTTCCTCAAATACCTTTCAGTATACAAGCCGTTTCTGTTTATCTAAGAAAAGCACTTTGAACCCACGACCCTTATAAAAAACCTTAAAGAACCCTTTCTTTACCTATACAGCCTCGAGAGATGAATATCCGGCGACGCTTTTTCTAAATCATCTTTACTACTTCTTGAATAAGGTTTTATGTTCGCTTTTTGAAATAGAAATCTCTTTGGTAGCGATTTTTTAAAAGTGGTTAAAATCTCCTTGCTAGTGAAGAAAAGTTTTTAATCTTTTTGCTGCGTTGCTCCTTTCTTTCTGTTTTTTTTTAAAGCTGTATTTAATTTTGAATGGGGAACGTGAAGTTTTTGTTTTTAGGCGGGAGGTGGTGTTTGTTGTTATTAAAAAACTTTTGTTTAAAAATAAGTACCTAGGTAGGTATCTGAGAAAACTAGAAAATCTTTTAGAAATTCGCCAAACCGTTATAAGTACAAATGTAAAAGATTGGTTTAATAAGTAGGTACATAAATTTACGTTCTCGTCCAATCATTTATTATTTTGAGGAACACAATTCCACCTTATAAATAAATGACTTGTACTTATTATTAAGGAAGCAAAAGTACAACGCTGCTAACGCAAAAAGTTAATTTGGTCATTCATTCTTAATTACGTCGCCTGCCCACTGGCATATTTACAGAGGGAAAGGGACAAGAAGCGAAATGAAGCATTCATACTTATATTTACATACGGTACACAATTTGGTTATTGCCTTTCCATATTTCTGCTCTATTTGTTACTGATTAGAAATTTTAAACCAAGCATAAATAATCTAACCTTGTTATAAAAAAAACCGACTGCGTTTAGAAAATATATATTTTAAATATTTTGATGTATCCAGTGTAACTCTCACAGTAAATACAAATCTAACGACACCTCTCATTCTAAAATCCATCAAGCCGTACATACATGTAAAATACATACCTACATACTCTAGAAAAACATAATCCTCTTTCTGGCGCAGTCGGGTAAATATAGTCAATTTAATGTAAGAAACATCATAATAGTATTTACCTTCTCCACACGTGTTTATTAGTCTTGTAATCACCTTGTAATGTATATTTTTTATTTTTTACTGAGATCTTGCTATATAAATACCTACCTATAATTAATCTACCAAAATCTCCTCTATCTTTTCTCACAGTCAGTTACAAGAAAGGTCAGTAAAGCTTTAAATCACACGTACATGCTTTGTCATAGTCGTCGTTAACAGTAACCAAGTTATCAGCCCATATATGTGCCCACCGG
Organism: Anarsia innoxiella; assembly: GCA_947563765.1. Taxonomy (NCBI): domain Eukaryota; kingdom Metazoa; phylum Arthropoda; class Insecta; order Lepidoptera; family Gelechiidae; genus Anarsia; species Anarsia innoxiella. Next base: position 2,780,998 of record OX387413.1, read on the forward strand.
GGGGCACGAGCCTACTCTCATACATGAATAAATAAGTAAATAACCAAAATAAGACAGCACGATGTTTAATGGATAAGTTAATTAATGAGCCTTTTCGGCAACGGTTTTTCAATCAAACGAGAACTTATTCGTTGTTTGTTGCGGTGAGAGCGCGAGCACCGCGCATCCACGCTTTGTATTCAGCAAATAGTAAGTATAGACAGAGGCTGCCCGTGAATTCGTACTCTTATACACAATATCTTGTCAGAATAAATCTTAGAAAACTTAAACAATATCTTTTAATAATATAGTCTATGTGTTATTCTGGGGTGTAAACTACAATATTGCCAAGTTTCATTAAAATCTGTTCAGTAGTTTTTGCGTGAAAGAGTAACAAACATCCATCCATCGGCACAAACATTGACATTTATAATATTAGTAGGATATTTGTACATACATAAGTAGTACTCGAAAATCCAATATGTGTAGGTTTTCCAATACATTAAGGAGCACGCCATTCCTCAATCTGTTTATAGGAGCCTTATTTATAGAATATGTATAGGTATACTTACATTACATCATTCATACGCAGCCTAACAAAGATCCTCAGATTTCACTTCCCGAATATTTATCGACGCGAAAACTTATAAAACAACTTCTAAACTTGGTTACGTCCCTTTGCGTCCCCATTTATTTATTATTTCATCAATAAAATACACGTATAAAATATTTTATTACATTTACGACATGACACAAGACATGACTAACTTTACAACTTGTTAAAAAAGAAGCTTTTTTGGTACAAAGTAACATTATTATAGAAATTGGGTTTATTCTTTGTCTGTGGAGTGGATGCTGTAACATTTTACTGCGTTCTATTTTTCTAGATGACATTTTAATGGCCAAAGGATGCCGTATCTAGCTGTTAGAGGGGTTAAATATTCCTGACACAATGCTAAGTTTATTGGTAAACACTATCTAGGTTAAGAAACCAATAATTGACCTTAGAGAAATAGAATTTGTAAACTTAGATCGGTAGGCTTTATATTGGTAACTTAGATCGATCAATACTATAGGAATTAGCAATGCTATGGAAATATGTATTTTATTATATCCATCGTCTATAGTTAGACAATAGACAACAAAAAGCGGCTGCATTCGCCATAAACCAGTATCCTTCCCCAAGTCATTTATCCATCTTGTTGGCGGAAGGGGTTTTTTAGTAACGGGCTGCTAATGTTGAAGCTTATCCTATAAATAGATTGCGTTTTTCGATACACACAAAACAAAATATAGGGTATTATACTTGACCTTATTTTGTTCGGTATTTTATAATTATAGCGTCGGCCTGCAACAACAAAATAGTCAAATTAAAGTTATAATACGTACGTAAAGTATGTTATTATTCATTCACAAGTTTTGACTAATCAATATCTATTTCTAATTCAACAGAGCCCAATTCTGAGTCAACAATGTTGAACTACTGTTTGAACTTCAGATATAACTGCTTTATTTACACGAATAGAAGTTAGAGCAACTGATTGATTTTAATTAGGAAGATAGGGCCAATTTCTAAAAGTTTTGTTAATTGCTGATAGAAAAGCATACTGTCATAACATACTTTTAAGATCAAAACTAAACTCAGGAGCCGAGCCTCGTAAATTACGATACTTATATCTTCGAGTACGTATCTATATATATAGTTCTACTTTATAAACTATCTGTTTCGATGATGAATAATACGACTTCCTTTGTACTAATTGCCTTTAATTTATGTTTTGCAAAAGGTTTATGTTGAATTTTATTAGAACCGTTTTTATGCTGGTTCAATGCGTGTGAGACGCGGAGCGGAAGTCGAAGTGTCATTTCATTTTGACGTTTGCGTCCCCCTCGCCGCAGTCGCGCCCCTCTCGCGCCCGGCGGCTTCCTCGTTGCGTTTTGTTTACGGAACATTCTGGGCCCCCTTGAAAGGAGCAGCAGCAGCTTCTTTCAAGACTTCATTCTCCACCGGCAGCAGGCACACTCTGTTCAAAGCTCGTTTGGTAATGCCGTGGCTAGTTAGGAAGTCAGCCACACGACAGACGCCGTCCTTTCCTGGGTAGAGTTTAAGCGCCCTTCCGAGTCTCCATTGCAGTGGGGGAAGATCTTCACGGAAGACAACCAAGTCTCCGATTTTAAGTCCTGTCACGGTCGCCAATTGTTTCGATGATGAATAATACGACTTCCTTTGTACTAATTGCCTTTAATTTATGTTTTACGAAAGGTTTATGTTTAATTTTATGAGAACCGTTTTTATGCTGATTCAATGCGTGTGAGACGCGGAGCGGAAGTCGAAGTGTCATTTCATTTTGACGTTTGCGTCCCCCTCGCCGCAGTCGCGCCCCTCTCGCGCCCGGCGGCTTCCTCGTTGCGTTTTGTTTACGGAACACTATCTGTTAAACAAATCTAGCGTTAATTCATTTATCCCAAATTGAATAATAAAATGAAGAATCGATAGGTTATTAACGAATAACTTGGAAAATGTGGTAGGTAGGTGCTGTAATATAAACCTTAATATAATGACATAGAATTTCCGTTTTTATTAGGCCCGTTGACATTTTAATCAAAGTTAAAAATGAACAAATTAAACTCGGTAAATGCCTTAATCTTCTATAGTAAATTGAAAACTCATGAATAAATATTATTATTCCAACTTTTATTTCTCTTTCGATTCAAATTACGATTCTTTGTAAAGTCAGTTTAATTAAAACTTTGTAATTACTGTTGGAGGATAGTCCTCTTTCTTTTATTGCTAGGTAATTTTTGTTAATTTTAATATTAGAAGGCTGTTTGCTTTTCAAATGTCTTAACAACGTGGAAACGGTTCAACCGTGAAAGTTAAAGTTTGTTGTGAAACTAAACTACGAAGTTAGATGCGTTTTGGTAGTTTTCCTTCTAATTTAATTATTTATTATTTTGTTTGCAATCATCTACTTTTCATAATAGATAACGAAAGAAATTCCTACAGCCTTTTCTACAATTTTTAACCGACTTCAAATTAAAACAATACAACCAAATCTAAAAAAATGGTTCTCAATTTAGCAAAATATTTGTACTATTTGTTGCCATATTTTTTTTGCCTAGAAATATACCTACCTAATATTTTATATGTTTTTTACGGTACCTCCCAATGGCAACCAACAGCCAAAAGACCTGGCGGCAGACCACGAAAAAGGTGGCGAGATGAACTGGACGCATCTTGGATGTGTGGGCAGACGCGGCCCAGGATAGGGAATCATGGAAGAAGAGGAGAGAGGCCTTTGCCCAGCAGTGGGACACCGATGGCTAGATAAGATAAGACCTCCTATTTCTTTATACCTAACCTTTCAGTGCCCATATATCAATCAACCTAACACGTCTATACTACCGAACGTAAAAAGCGTACCAACATATTTTTAGTCCCTCACAGCCTCGCCCAGCGTACATAAATCAATCTAGTGCTTATCCATGTACCTATAGGTTACCTATGTAAATACCTACTCTATTTGACACCACTCCGTTACTCAAGAGCTTTGAAATATGAGCACTGTGAGATGCAAATATGTACATGTATTATGTTTCCTATAGCATGCCAGTATATTATAACAGTATTATTACAAAACGAGGTTTAAATATAGCTCTCGAAGTAATTCAGGTAAATGTTATATCCAAAAAAAACGATATAGACATGAACGTTAGTTCTAGAACTAGATTTAAACCTCATTTTTGTTAATTTTAATATTAGTTACATTTATGTAGTGGTTACTGTTAGGTTATTATTACGTATTAGTGATTGAATCAAACACAAACTCTAAGTATAGCCCTTTATCTATTACATAGAGGTAGGTAATTACTTGTTATAAGGAAGCAAGCGGGCTAGAGAAATAATACTTCTTTCATAGTTAAGTATCTGATGAAAAAATACATCTATTTATGACCAAATTCCTTTGAATAGATACTTTGGGTCATTTCAATAAGGAAAACTCTTTCACAAAGCAATTCATGAGTAATAGATTGACGGACGTCCCCTGTAGGTTGGGACCCGCAATTTGTTTGATCGTTCAGACTTTATTATGTTTACGCGATGAATTGGAAACAACTTCAGAATCCTTTATTACAGTTTGAATAAATGTTAATTTATTTGACCTATTCTCAAAATTTTTCAAATCATCGAACAGTAAGTTATTTTGCTTAAATATTATGTTACTAATTGTCGGGTTTAGTTTCTCAAAATTGTATATTAGTTTTAGAATTAGTGTTACACGTACTCCTTAGCCAAAGACTCATTAATTCATTCGTAGGTATATTTAAATGCCCAGCAGTGGGACACTGATAGCTAGATAAGATAAGATAAGGTATATTTAAGAGCCAGGCTCTTGTCAGTGGAGTAATCGCCATCTTTGCCTTTCATCTGCTTACAATTTGACTTCTTGATACCACACGACGTTTACTTAAGCCTGAGATATATGGAGAAGATCAAAAGAGATCTCGATACCACTTGTCCTATGTCGAATCTGGTTGAAAGGTTTCAGGTACACCCAGAACACACGATGAATCGCAACTGAAAATACTAGTTACTTTTGAGTTGCATCTAAGTTTCTGCTATAGGCTCCTTTAGAAAACCACACACGATGAAACTGTGTGAGTGACTGTGTGACTGAAGTCTATAGCAGAAACTTCGATGCAACTCAAAAGTAACTAGCAGTTTCAGTTGCGTTTCACCGAGTATTCTGGGCCTTAGAGAGCATTTTATACGAAGCTATAATATACACGTGGGAACTCAATCAAACAACAGTATAATATTTGCCATGCACTACTCTACAGTCTTCTAAAACTAGTCCTACTCCAAAGATTGTCTGGAAGAGATCACTTTTAGTGATAAGGCCGCCTTTGCGCTCAATGTTATAGTTCTATATTTTATCTGTACCTATTTCTTTGTGTGCAATAAAATATTTTTATCTAACTTGTTGTATCTATCTACGCTTTTATCAGCTTTCGTTCTGTCAGCATTAATACTTATGAAATGAAATGAAAATGAAATGAAAAATCGTTTAATCCTGTAGGTTTTGACAACACTTAGGACGGGTCATTTTTTAAAGTTAATGCTAGATTCGCAAGAGTGCAGTTTTCCCCAGAGAAGAACCTAGCAAGAAACTCTGTACTTATAACATGGTAGTTCGATAAAAAACAGTATCCAACACAAATAGAAACGCGGAATTCAAACCATTTTCACTATTGATTATATACTTATTTCCAAATTCACAGCGCCCTTATCGGAATGACGCTAATTTTGAACAACCTACGAAAACTTATTACTATTGCTCTATTCCGCTTCCTCTTAAGTGCAGATGTTATCTGTCCTCTTCTATTTGGTTTTTACGATCCTAAAGGTTCGGTGCTAGGGGTCGACGACCTTTTAGGTCAGATGTTGAATTTAGGCTACAGACGCACATTTGCAAGATATTTTGGGTCTAGAAGTATGATTTTCATCTGAAATGTGTTTACTATGCTAAGTTTTCCGCTTCTCATACATAATATTCTATGTAAAAAAAAAAATATTAAATAGGTAAATATTTCTTGTTTCTCTCGTCCATTATTTACGAAATTGCTTCGTTACATCGCAGCTTAATTCACTCATCTAATGCTTAAAGGATTTAAAATGAAACTATCTTACAAATTACATTAAAACGATTTTAAAACATTCGCAAACCTATAAATAACTGTCATGACCCTAAATGAAGAATAAAAAGTTACAAAGAAACATCGAACAGAAAACAAACACCTTACCCAACAAACGAAGGAAACCCGGAGCTTCTAAAACAATTATTTCAGAAACCGTCGACGTCGGAAAAACCGGAAAAAAGATGGAAATTGCCTTCATCAGCCTCTCAATTACAGTAACATTTAACTACCTGATTGACTTTCGCTAATTGGAACGACAGAATGGCAGTCACGGGTGACAGCACTTGTATTTATACTTCATTTGTTTATTATTTGTTTTATATGCCCTCATCTGTTTTAAATACCTTCATTTGACAAAAAGTCCATTAACATTATTTGTTTATTAATTAAATACTCGAGGCTGCCCGCGACTTCGTACGCATTTATCGTCATCTTATCTTATCTTATCTTATCTTATTTAGCCACTCATGTCCCACTGCTGGGCAAAGGCCTCTCTCCTCATACGCCAAGACTTTCTGTCTCGAGCTTCCTCCGCCCAGGTACCCAAGAAGGTATCCAGCTCGTCCCGCCACCTTTTCCGCGGTCTGCCGCGACGCCGTTTGGCAGTTGGTAGCCATTGAGTAGCTGTTTCATGGGGAAAAAAACATCATAACCCAAAATATTACAGCCTATGTGTTATTCTTATTAATAAACTACAATAATGCCTTATCAAAAGTTCAAGAAGGTTTAGCATGAAAAAGTAACAATGGATGTCCATCCATCCATCCATCGGCACAAACATTGACATTTATAATATTAATAGATCCGTATCATGATCAACTTCTTCTGAATTTTTATAATGTCTGCTAGCTCTATACCTTTTCTGCAACGTAACTTTGAGTATCAAATGAATTTTCACTTCGCTTCTGAAGAGCTGCTCTTGACCGTTCTATAAAAGTTTGTTTTATATACGTTGTCTAACATTGTAATAACTTCTGCAATACAATATGAACTAATTAACAAACCCCCATATATATGTACCCTAAAGTTTTGAGCGTACGTGTAATTGGTTTTGTATTTAAATAAAGAGTTGCAAAGCCACTTTTTGTGAAACGCGGCTGGTACAGATATAAACTCGTAACTTTATTCATTTTGCCGAATCTGGGACGATGGAAATAGAGCAGGGAATATTTCTCACTTATAAAGTAAAGAAAGTAAAGTAAGAGGCTTTTGTCCAGCAATGGGACACAGTTCGCTAAGTAAGCTTCTATAATAATATACGATATATACGATATACAGATAGGTAATTTGCTATATGTATATTTTCCATTGTATTTCGTGATTCTATTTAGTTTAGTAACATAAATTTGAAAGTATAACTAGTCTATCTGAAACATAACACTTACAATTTACAAGTATGTAGATTGAAAATGGACAAAAAAAAATACAAATTGCTATTAGGTAGGTTATAGGTAGGTAGATATCGAAAAATCTGTACCTACAGTGGTTTCTACGTGAAAGAGTAACAAACATTGTCGTATCCATCTATCCATCGGCACAAACATTATCATTTATAATAATAGGATTGGCGACTGAAAGTAAAACCATAACGATATCCTTGCCTGACCCGACGATGGACTAATCACATGTTACTGTGGAAATCCACTACAAGGAAAACATAATCATGTAAATGCCAGTAGCCCCACCCAAACCATCCGTTTATACCAAATAATTACAATGTCGTCAGCCGTCGTTTCCTCCATACAATCGTTTAATTAATCACCCGTCCAACTTCATACGAAAGGCTATTATTCGTTTCGTATTGTGAAACTTTGGAGGACATCGTTCATAGGTTAAAGACACCGGTTTAATATCATTAGCTGGAATGTTTGTAACTTGCTTATACTTAAACATACATATTATATACTATATATACTATTAAAAGAATAATTAGCAGCAATAGTAGATTAAGATTAAAACAGATAATATTGGTCGCGCGCGCACACATTCGTTCGAGAGACAAGAAGAGAGAGAGAGAAGAGGGGGTATCAGTGGCGCCATTTTCGCGTCACTAGTGCTGCTCTCTTCACTGTTACTGGAAGAGATGCGCGTAGATATTTTCCGGCTAACACTACATACATATCCGTCACGCCTCCACTACCACTCTCAGACTCACGCCACGCCCACGCCTACCTCACTTCCTTCCACTTGCTTATAACCTCTTGTTTTGTAATATCTGGATAAAGTAAATATTGGCTTTTACATACATACATACATATCCATCACGCCTCTCTCTCATCGGGATGCAGAAACCACTTCTATCCACTTGCTACGATTCAAACACTTCGTCCACATTCATCAATCGCCTCATACATGTTCATTGGCTTTTACAAGGTTTAATTGTCTCCACAATATGAAGTCACAACAAATACGTCGATTTAATATTTTTGTGTCATAATCAAATTGCTTAGGTGGTTCACTATAACCTTTAATGCGTGAATACTTGTTCATACTATCATCTGTGCTAACTTCGTATTCGGCTATTCTTGTGATATGTAAAAATTAAAGATGGCGCATATTTAATAGATGCTCTTTTGTTTTTCTGTTTACTGGGGTATAATTGCGAAAGACTCAGTACCTACCTACATGTTCTTCTTATTATAGGACTTTTATAAAATAAACAACATGCTCCACTTCTTAGACCTATTTTTAGTAAAAACGTTGATTTTTAAGTAAAAATAACATTTACAGTAATAAAAATATTACAAGAGGAGAGGGTATTCACAGTTTGTAAAGCACGAGCCTCATTTATATGTAAAATAAACTAGGTTGAAGCTATCCAACGCTGTCTGATTTAATTAGGGACGATGATTACCGCCTCTCAAGGGATTCATTCACTACGTGAAGATTGTATCATGGTAATTAAAAGGTAAAATTCTTAAGGCGCGTTTCACCACTTCCAGATATAAAACTGACAGATAAACGTTACTGTCTCAAACGTCATCTTTTATGAAACAGACATAGATTAGGTTTATCTGTCAGTATATCTGTAAGACGTGAAACTAGCTCTTGATTTTTTGTGAAATTTTGTGAATCGTAAAACAAGCCCTTGATGATTGTAAACGTGAATGAAACTTGAGCTTGATTGATTCAACTTTGGCTATTCCTAATACTAGCGAGTCTTCTTTAACATCACTATCAAAATTTACAGTATACGTATAGCCTGAATAAATATGAAACCATGTTGTTAGTATGGAAATTATGACGCTGAGATGCGTTCATTAAAAAAACTGGGTTATACCGGAACAGTTGAGTGGTTTGACACTGATTTTAAATGAAGGGTTACGAGTAGAAAATACATACATAGGTATAATCCGTCACATCTCCCCCATTAGGGTAGGCAGAGACCACTTCCTTCCACAGAAGTAGAAAATATAATATTCAAATGCATTCGATAAAAATCTGTTATTAAAATTGATTCCTTATTAGGAGAAAATATGTAAAACTACTTTTATTACTTACAGACTATCTTAAATAAATATGGATCAGAACCCAAAACAATGGTCACGCAAAAAATCTGAATAATAAATAAAGTCGAATTTATCTCGTTTCTCTGGGTTGATTGACCTGTTAACAGCGATTGCCAACCGGCTTGCCAAGCGTGAGGATTATAGCAAATCTTCTAGAATATTCTAGAAGCATTATGTACTCGGCAAAAGAATTATAAGTACTTATTGAACAATATAAGAATAAATACGAAAAGATACATATTAAGTATATTAATTCGTAATGTTATGTAACAGAAAGGGGATATAAAGCCGAAACGCAGCGATAGTCATCGTGAACTTTCCCCAAGGAACATGGGTCGTAACTCGAAAAAATTTTTTGGATCGCCCATACTTATTCGATCAGCTGATCGGACATTTTATATGGGGAGGTGAATTTTTTTTAGAGTTACGACCCATATTCCTTGGGGAAAGTTGTTCAGTTTCATGAAAAATATCGGTGTGTTTCGGCATTATACCCCCTTTCTGTTACACCCAGTATTTATGATAATAAATAACCGTTAAATAGTTTTTCGATGGTAAGAAACAACAATAGTTAAGGTTCGCTAAAGTAATACTTTAGAGTTTATTCTTTCTATTCTCATGCTCATGATAATGACAATGAAAAGAGAAATGACAAGAGAGTTCAAGTGCACACACATATTCGAAGCCAAACTATTGATCTATGTAGCATGTATTAATAATAAATACCAACATGTGATTATGTCTCTATTACTGCAATGGATTATTAAATATTCACGTTCCAAAATAACACCAATAAACAATCCAATCATTATAAAATTGTAACGATTCTAATAAATTTTTACACGCCTCACACACGAAACACAAATAAACCAAAGTCAAAATTACTTTACGAAAATGTTTCAAAGGTTCTACTCACCCTCCATATCAAAAGAGGCATTAGCACAAAAATACCATTTCTCACGAAAAAAATAACACAGCCGAGCCGAAAATTTTCACAAAAACACCCAAAATACCACAAAGATTATCTTACTACAATTTGAGCTTGCAACACTCGATTCTTGACACAAAATCACACAAATATTATTGCCACAAAATTATTGAGCAGGAGTAAAAAGCAATTTGGTAATTTGTTTAGGTTTTTTAGTAAGAGAATGAAGATTTTTAACAAAAGAAGGTTTGAAGAGGACGTAGCGTGTGGTTGCTACGACGCGCGGCTACGAACTGGCGTAGCGCGCGGGAAACGATTGCGCACGGCTACGCGGCTACGGGAATCTCGTAGCGCTTTTTGACTCGCTATTTTCGTACCAGTTCGGTTAACATGTGTCTTTTCAGTTCATTAAGCTTCCTGATTGCAAATTTTAGGTCGAAATTAAACGCATTTCGGAAATTTGAATGAGATTTTGAGGTATTTTTGGATGTGATGACATTTATTGTGGGTCGGAGGTCCCTGTAAAAGGCCTATGTCATTAAACCGTTTTAACCGCTTACAATGTTTGCATATTAACCCTTGACACACACTTCCTCTCTCATCCGTCCGTTTATAGCTCAATTCAATTCTCGTTTAATTTTAACAAGTGAATAAGAAATTGTCTATATTTAAACACGTTCCCCTGCTATCATCTACAAAACGAGTTTTAATTATAGTTCTAGAATTAATGTGATTTTTGGATTATTTATCTACAGCCGAAACGTCATTTATATGAGTTAGTTCTATAACTATATACAAAACTCGTTTTGTAACAACAACGGAGTTAATTATAATTTCTTTTTATACAATCGAATATATTATATCACTGAAGAAGGAGAGTTAACGATAATTATACCTACACGAACATATTTATGTTAACCACTGTGATAAATACGCAATTAAGTGATTATTCTAAATTAAAACAACTTTGTAATACGAAGACAAATAACTACCTACCTAATCAAAGTAATGAAAATATCTACCTATGTAGAAGTTACATAGGTTATTTGTTTAAAAATACTAAATAAAAGAGAAGAGTATCATTTGCGATGCACATAGCTTTGTCACGAGGACGATTAAATATGAAAGAGGTCTGGACAATGTCAGATACCTGTCGCATCATGTACATGTGACGAGGTTAGCCAATTCTCTAAGGTTTTTAACCTCTGGAAGGTATAACTGTATTGAATTGAGTTGACATATTGTGAATGGCATTTATTGCCTTCTAATTTAACGAGTGTTCAAAGTCAAAGTCAAAGTAAAAAATATATTTATTTCATAGGCACAAAAAATGCTCTTGAAACCGTTACATTATTATATATTATATAGGTATTTTTTTTAAAGCTAGCGCTAGATTCGCAAGGTGCAGTTTCCCCCAGAGAAGAACCTAGCAAGAAACTCTGTGAGGTTGCTCTTTTCAAATAAAGTTTTACAATTCTTATAAACAGTTACACAGGTATAAAGGTAGGTACATATTTTCATCAGTATAATTATTGTCCCTAAAATTAATTTTGATCCTGCAGCATTCAAACAAACCACAAGGTGTAAATAGCTAAAAAGTAAAGATAGGTTGAGACCGCATAACATGACCAGCCGCCACAGCAGCACCTTCACAGTTCAAGTAAGATTTCATTTTTCTTTGGACTGGAAATTCTTTTTATATCTTTTTGAGAAAAGAGTAAACATATTGATAACGTTATTATTTTTAATATGTAGTAATATGTGTATTGGTATGTGTTTTGATTAAAGTAGTTTCACAATTTATCTTTTGGAAAACAAAAATATAACTCACGTAGTATTTGTTAAGAGAATATTTTTATTTATTTTGATAATACTTTTGAATATATCGCCCGACGACAATCATAGGTCTCTTCTGCCATTCTAACATAGTCTGTTTGCTTGGTGTTACCTGAAATTAAGACAAAAAAATATATTGTAAAGATGAAATGTTAAAAAAATTATATACCTATGAAGTCTGATTTTACAATCGGACGTGTTGCACATGATAAAAACTTTTGCTTAAAATTATGTTTTAATAACGTTATCCACGTCATAATTTCAAAAATTAAGTACCTATGTAAAATCGATGAAATCAGGGACTTGTTAAAAAAGGTCAAGAGTACCCTAAACCGGCGGGCATAAGGCGACTGATGAATGTGGATGAAGCGAAGAAGTGTGTTTGTATCGTAGCAAGTAGAGGGAAGTAGTATCTGCCTACTCCGATGGGAAAGATGCGTAATGGATATTTATGTATTTACTAGAGGCTTCCCGCGACTTCGTTCACATTTATCGTCATATCTTTGACAAAAATCATGATATCGTAAAATAATAATAGCGTTTGTGTTATTATGATATACAAGCTACAATATTGCCAAGTTCCATCAAAATCTGTTCAGTAGTTTTTGCGTGAATGAGTAACAAACATCCATCCATCGACACAAACATTGACATTTATAATATCACTAGGATTACTTAGAATATGCCTCATAAATTATAAATTCATACAAACCTGATCCCCCTCAAGCCTGTTAAGGAGCGTGACGCAAACATCGCTCGCTCTCAGTCTGACTTCGCCGGTGTACGCTGCGAACGCTGTCGCTTCCATCTCAATGTTCTTGACTCCCAAATGTGAGAGTTGGTTTAGGAAGGACAGCTTATCTGCTTCGGAGTAGTCGCAGACTGGGCCGTCGAGACGGGCTTGGCCTTGAACATTTAAAAAAATTGCTATTTTTGACCGACTTCAGAAAAGGAGAAGGTTTCTCAATTCGACCGTAATATATTTTTATTGATAAATTTTGCAATACCTATACCCCATTATTTTTATATAGACTAGAGGCAGCCTGCAATTTTATACGCATTTATAGTCATATCTTGGAAAAAAGTCGTGATATCCTAAAATAATATAGCTTAGGTATTTGTTATTCTGATATGCGAACTGAAATATTGAAAAATGTCATTCACATATGTTCAATAGTTTTTTTATTCAAAGAGTAAGAAACATCCTCATATACATCAGTTCACCGGCACAAACATTGACATTATAATATAAGCAGGATAGCCGGTCTCTAGATCTATCAGAATAACTAATTGTCTGATTGCTACCAGTAACTTGGACTACCTTAAAAATCCATAGTTTTTTTATTTTACCTCTATAAAAATCATCAGCAGCCATAGTGCCCCCGGTATAAGTATTAAAGTTATCAGCTTCAGAACTCAGTGATGCCACCTCCTTGGCTAGCCGCTCGTCGAAGTACGCCGGAATTTGACGAACTTTGCCGAGGACCGGCTGGAAATTGGTGAAAGAATCTTTAGGTGATGGATGACGATCGCCTTACGATCGCATATTGGATAAACTTTTTCTTGCGAGTTATGTAAGTATTGTATTTTAGACATACCTACTTAGATATTCATAACGTTTTACCCTCTCTTATGGTGTCTGCACATCAAAGCCGCCTGGCTTAATTTGTTCGTAAATGTTAAAAAATTACGCCGCCACCGCCGTCGTCGCTGCGTTCGCCAGGCTAGGCGGCGGATATCACAATTCATTTCGACACTTAAAAATTGTCGCCTTTTAAAAAATTAAAAAGTAAAACTAGAAAATGCTATTTTAGACGAAAGACATCCTACATGGTGGGTAAGTAATTATACAATGCCCATACTTTTCATGCTTTTTAAATTTATAAAACGACAGCTAATATATCCAATAAATTATTTCTCTGAATATGACATCACGTATCAAAACAAACTTACAATATCATAAGACTTGCTCAGCATCCCGTTCATTCCCCAGGCTGATACGACCACCGAGCCTGGGGGTATACTCAGACCGCCGCTGGTCCCGATCCTGAAGACGATAGGGTCCTTGGCTTTAGCGTGGAACATCAGCTTAATGACCTCTTGCAGCAGGATCGTCATTGATGGAATGCCGATGCCGTGCTGGAAGAATACAATCGATTTATGTATTGAATATAAGTAAGTAGACAATTAGCTTTTCTTTGCCCGCGATTTCGTTCGTTTCGATTACGTATTTATTGTTATAGTATACGAGGATAAATGCGCAAATAACAGCCCATATGTGATTCTGATGTGTATGTTACAATAATGTAAAGTTTCATCAAAATCGGTTAGGTTAGGTCGGAATAAAAAGCACTTGAAGTTATCACTGGTTTTGGTGAACAGAATTAGAGCCTCAGGAGAGATGTCAAATATGTGCTCATCTAACAGCTCAACAACAGATGTGTTAACTAAAATAGAGACAAATAAAGACTTTCCGTTTTATTTAAAGAACAATAAAGCATTATTCCAATTTTATAACTTTATCTACATACCTAAGTGCGCGCCGTTACCTTTTATAGTCCGTAAAAGCTGTACGCGAGTAAGAATTTGATGGTTTAAATTACCAATGGCGGCGTACGGTTGTTAAGTTTAATTAGTCCCTCAGGTTTACCGTTAGGTAGTAATATAGGATAAAGTACATATGGGTATAAAACGGCGTTGATTTTTATATGGCGCCGCGCAGAGTGGAGCGTTGACTTTAGTGACCTTACAACGAGGTGTTAGTATAAATTTAACAAGACATTTTTCGTATGAACGCAAATTGTATTTTGCTCTACTCTCCACTATTTAAAGTGTGCGTAAACACGCGTATAATCTAGAAACAGATTGATCTCACGTACGCAACGTACCTACGCATATGCATTATGAAATGTGCTCCATAGAAATATTGATTAGAAGCAGAGTCTGTCGTAAAAACCACTCAACCTAACGAAATACAATTCCGGTGGTATCAAAATTGTGAGGTCGACAGTTGTCCATTTAAGAAAGTTATACAAGCTTAACTCAGTGAGAAGTTTTGACAGTAACTCTAAACGAGTGGAATTATCAGCTTGGTATTTGAATAATGGACGATGGGGCAGTAAGGTTCTCGAGTGACGGCCACGCACTGGACGACGCAGTGTGGGAAGGCCTCCAACAAGGTGGACTGACGACTTAAAGTCGCGGGAAGCCGATGGATGTGGGCAGCGCAAGATCGGTCGTTGTGGAGATCCTTGGGAGAGGCTTTTGTCCAACAGTGGACGTCCATAAGCTGACATGATGATGATGATGATAATTTGAATGAAAGATAAATACGACTACACTTACGCTAACAGACAAAACTGGCCCAACTTTGTACATGGCGTACCGATGCGAGTGTTTAGATAAGTTGATTGGTTTGTCTGCTATTGGTATGTTTAGTACACCAGCGATGTAGACTGCGAAGTCACGCATTCGGTGTTTTGTGCCGCCCATGCAGATGAACTGGAAAACGAACAAAACTATTATGAGATTTGGTTATATCGAAATAAGCTTCCCTTACTTCCCACGGGTCAATTTCCTGGTGGTCCTGCCCTGTGCCGTTTAGTTTCCGAGGCGGTAGTAACTGATAACGGTCAAAGACTGTACCAATGTTCCAATTTTAAATAAAAATGGTTTGTATTTTGTTTTTCTTTTCTCTCATAAAGTCATTGGGCCCAATCAATTAAATTATTCATCTAACATTTTCAGCAGTTACTGGCCGACTGTTTTAGAGGAAAATAATAATAATAAGTATTAACAATTACCTTAACATCACCAAACAGCGCTGGCAGATCATAGTTGATGGTATCAAACCCGAGATGGTACAGGATATCGGCGTTCTGTTTCAGGACATGTTCGTTAAGTAGACGAATTGTTCCGTCCGCATTTCTAAAACATACACCAGTTATAAAGTACCGTATATGAACTATATACTTCCCCACCTACTTATAAAACATTGAATATATGCTCTACTAGACACTACAGATATATTTTTGACAGCAACCAGAAATAAAAATATGCTTCAGCCATTAAAACATTATATTTACTTACTTTTCAATTTACCATTTGTCATGAATATAAACACAAAATAATACCCATACAGATTCAAACACAAATATTTAAACATGTCAATATTGTAGAGACCACATCATTACATACAATTTCATATTTCAATTAACCCTATCACTATTATACAAACAATATTTAGCTAATCTATGGTTTTCCTTATATTTCAAATAGAAGAGATCCCAGAAAGCCATTCTGTTGTTGAAGACTCTGCTCTTTAGTTGCAGGTCTTTGTCAATATTCAAGTAAGGTCTGGTGTTTGAAGAGACTGGTTTCCATGTAATGGGCAGGATGGCAGTTTCTTCTGGAGTTGGGTCCCTGAAATGGAAAGTTACGCTAGAGCTTGATGGTACAAGGTGTTATAACGACTTTGCCGGACTGTTTGCCACACATAGGGTCTTGGCTTCGAATCCCAGGTGCTAAAATGAAGGTGGTCAAAAAAGAAGATATGACATTAAGAAAATATTTTGTTACCCTTAAATCAACATGACATGATAAAAAGATTACCTATGTGTTTGCTATTATTAGCTCCTTTATTGTAACCAGTAAGTACTATTACAATATGTTAGGACTAGATAAAACGAAATGATCGATGATAGGTAATATAGCGCTAATAATTTCGGGAAATACTCGTCCTTGTCTATGAAATTTCATAAAACAGATATGATTTTAATAAAGCAGGATAGGACAGGAGTACTTGGACTGTTCTCTTTATAGCCTATTCCATACATAGAACTATTTTTTTTTTCATACCTTGAATTCTCACGACAACACTTAATTCAAATCTCTATCAAGCCGTACCTATTTCACACGAAAATATTAATACGGTACCTACTTAGTAGTGCCGTTTATTCTCAATAATAAAATATGTTTTACTTACCCATATTTAACGAAATTCGCCCATAAAGTTACAACACGTTCGGAAAGTAATTTACTTTCTTCATTATCTCCTATTTTAATATCTGTTTCAAATAAATAAGGTAACTCTGCCGAACGACCGGCGATTTTTTCAGAATTTGCCACATAGCTGAACACATATTCGTAAACTGGGCTAGAATCTTCATATAATAAGGTATTTATAATTCTTTGAGTCGGATGATTTATTAAAAAGTCTGATTCAAAGTCTGATAGTTCATGCGTTAAGTCTGTTGATATTGCTTTCTGTCCAATGTAAAATTGTCTTACGTATTTTGCATTTTTGCTAAGTACTTCATCATTAAAATTGAAATTATTCTTTAATCTATTAACAAATGGATCTGTTTTGAAGTACTTGCTATCATACAGCCTCAAATCTCCTTCTTCTTGACTAGTATGTCCAATTAAAATTGGTGTATCTTTTACTTTGTCAACATTGCTCAGTGCAAATGGATATGTATTAAAGAAATTTTCTAGCCCACTGTAAGACTTCTCTTTACACGGTCTTAAAGTTAGTTTTAGTTTTAAAACAGCTTTGGTTACAGATTCGTGTGATTCTTTGGTTAAGAATTTTATTGCTTCTTCTGTGTCTGTGGTGTTAAAGCCTAAATGATTAGCAAGTTTTACAGCAGCTTCCTTATCCGATTCAATAAACATTCCTTCACTTTGTGGTGTACCGCTTTGAGCTATAACTTTTTCAAATAGTTTTCTCTTCGGAGAATACAAATGTAGTAACACTGCTGCCGATCCTGCTCCATGCCCTGCTATAGTTACATCACTAGCATTGCCTCCAAACGCTGCGATATTATTTCTAACCCATCGTAATGCTTCATACTGATCTTTCAAACCTTGGTTACCAGATACAAAAGGGCTATCAAGGCACATAAAACCATAAGGTCCTAAGCGGTAGTTTATAGTAACAACAATAATGCCTTGTTCAATTAAACTTCTTGGGTGATACTCTGTGCCATGACCAGTGGAGAAGGCCCCTCCGTGGATCCAAACTAATACAGATGCAGGGTCTTCAGTGCTGGCTTCGTAAGGCACGTAAATGTTCAGTTTTAAACAGTCTAAACTTTCTTTGAATCTCGGTTTTTTTCTTCCAGTGTTCTCTATGTCTAGTTGTGGACAAATAATCGAACCATCGTCGGCATTGAATACTTTTGAGACATAATCTTGAGGTGGGTTTGCAGCCTGAAAATTTGTGATAGAATATCATTTATCATTTGTAGCATTAACATAATCATCAACATCATCAGCCCATTGCAGTCCACTGCTGGACTTAGGCCGCTCCTATTGCACGCCACTGTGATTTATCTTCGGCTGTTTGGATTTAGCTGTAGGATTATCTCATCACTATATTCATATAGTATCAAAACTCTTTACATTCTTGAAAAACATAGCTCCCAAAAAAAGAATCTTCAAGTTTTGAAAATATAAACTACAGCATCATACAACAATAACCACATAATAACAAATGTTTCAACGTCAGTAAATTATGAAGCTTCGGTCAAAACTATGAAGTACTTACCTATACTAGGAATATATTAAAAGTGACCAAACACATTAAAAAGTAAAATCCAAATGAAAACTTACCCCAAAAGGATTATCCAAGTCAACTTCAGCATACGGCACTCCCAAAAAATAAGAATAATATCCGTCTTTACCTTTTAAACCCTTAACATACCCCTGTTCAGTTAAAACTAAAGGATCTACTCTTTCTTTGGCATAAACACCAATCACTATGAAAATTATAGACATAAATAAAAAAGTATTCATTTTTATCATCACAATACTGAAATAGTATAAATAATGCCGTTCAATGATGTATCCTAAACAAAAGTACCAAAGATAAGCGTTCTCAATTTTACAAAGGTATTTTATCTTGACGTTTTCAATGGGATTTTTAATAGTTTATCTCTGAATCTTTAAGCTAATGTGACGTAGATCTTATACGGTTGACGATAGAGTTAGTTTTAAAGCAGAATTCTTGATCATGGTTAAAACTGAATAGTGTTTTCCAATTTATGTGCTGTAGGGTATGACTCATGTTAGAAATCCAAAGCAGTTTCGATTTGTATTAACAGATAAATATTTTATCACAATATATGTCTATGTCTAACATTATGTTACATTGAAAGATCCAGAGAAAAATCTTATCTTACGAGCAATATAGGTACTCGTATTTCCATTTAACACCAGCTGCTGCATTTTGTATGAGAATTTCGAAAATATTTGAAAGATTTCAAACTAGGTCCCACAGCAAAAATTGTTTGTTATCACAAGTAGATGCATATCCTTCACTAATTAAAAGTCACCCTGGAGTGCTTTACCTTGGATACTTGTCCTCAGCTCCAGTCCACTTCGTTCTGCAGTTATCATAGTGTTCAGCACCCGGCGGCGGCGGAAGCGTCCTATCGCAATCGCAGACTGACAATGAACCGCTAGATAAAAAACACAAAGAAAACATAAAGTTATTGATGCTTTACTGGGCAAAAACCGGGGAATGTATCGACACACACACACACCTAAATACTCTATATTTTGCTTTTGTAACTTAAATTCTTAGCTAACTGTTTTGAACAAGATTCCTACCATTTAGTTTATAATTTGTTGTTCTTTGTTGTGTGTTTAATTAAGGGAATACATTAGAGAATAATAAGCTGTTAAAAAAAACTTTATCAATAAATAAATAAATGACAAGAAAAGTACCTACAGATAGGTATCTATCTATTTTCATCTATACGTATTCTGGACATAGCTCCGGCGATGCATCGATATGAAGATTAATATGTCTATATCTACTTATCTATATCCCATTTTTATCTATCTGTATCTATTTATCTTCATATCTTTCGATGTGACTATATTAAGTAAGAACCATGTAGGTACTTACATTTTATGAGACCCAAATAACGAGTTATTCATCATCTTGCACCCAAAAAACTCTCACCAAACAAAGCAAGATAAAAACCTGGGTGCAAGTTTTTTGTGTGCAAGATGACAAATAACTCTGAATAACATCTTGACATCTCTCGCCACAATTTAAATGTTATCATAATTTTAGTAGGCTCATGCTTACTATAATAATATAAAGAAGACCCTCAAGAACGATTATTAAAGCTAGACTATCACTGATGAAAAAAATAGACATTAAACCTTTGTAAATCTATACCTATCTAAAAATTTGGAAAACTTACGAGTAAAATAGGCAGGATTTTGCATAATTGACTTACTTACCTTGATGTAAATCTAGTACCTAGACAATATTATATTGACACAGTTAGTTCATCAAGATTCAAGATGGTAGGTTGTGATAATAATTAAGTATCTATTCTTATCAAAGTCATTTTATACAGGGTGTAACAAAAAGGAGATATAATGCCGAAACACAGCGATAGTCCTCATGAAACTAAACAACTTTCCCAAAGGAGTCGTAACTCGAAACTCGAGGTCTATTCTAAGCAATTAGAATATCAATTAAGGAACGTAAAGAAAGGAAAAATATGCGTAAAAAAACTATATTATTTATAAGTCACTGCAAAAGCAAATTATTTCTGTAACTTGACACTTGCTTCATAGATAGTCTCATATGAATGAAGTCTCAAATATACCTACTTTAGTAATGGTATCTGCACACCAGAGCCGCCGGCTTTTTTGACAGCTGTCATTCGTATGACGTAAAGCCGCCCCTAGACCGGCGGATGTAGTACTAATATTGTGCCGGCGGCTTTGGTGTATAGATAGCATAAGAGGAATAATATGATCGAAGTCGGAGGCGACAGCCAGTAACCCAAAAAACGGTTTTAAAACACGCACGTACCTTGACCAAGAATCTAGTATAATAAAGGTATTTAGGTACTTTGGTATAACACTTAATATGAGTGCCTTGTAATTTGCTGTCGTAGCATACGGGTTTGATACCCGATGACCTAGATCGAATTACGATACCTAGGTTTGTTTATCATGCGCTTTGCGTGTTTTGATGACCTAGGCCAGCTAATGTTAAACTAAATAATATCATAAATGATTAAACTTAGTAAGTAGTATTATGATTAAGATTTATTATTAATATATTTAAAAATATCTGCAATACACGGTTAAATTACCGTCAAGGTCTGACGATTTGTGATTAGTAAATTATTTTATGATTATTTAAATTTATTAATTTTGTGATTAGTAAATCACGCCAAAATCGTCGGGCAATTTTAAAGTGCAGTTCACAATTTGATAAGTAGATACCTATCTTATACCTTGATGTTAATTAATTGACATAAACTATACTTTTTACTTAAATATCTTATATTTATAATAAAAGTTATTATAGGTATATCTTATAACTACTTATTATAAAAGTTATTCTCTCTCTGTAGAGTCTGCAAGAAGAAACTTTTAGAAATACGTATTATGTACCTTTTCTGTGTTTCTGTAAACTTTCTTCTTTCAATATACTACCTATTAAATTTATTCATACTATTTCTATAACTTGCACTATCATTTTTATTTAAGTACCTATACAATACAATGCAACTAGATAATAATGACCTACCTTTAAACAAATCCTACTAAATACTAAATGTCATTGTTTGTGCCGATGGATGGATGGATGGATGTTTGTTACTTCATCACGTAAAAACCAGAACATGGCAATATTGTAGTTTACACACCAGAATAACACAAAGGCTATATTATTTTCAAATATCATGATTATTTTCCAACATAATAATGATGATAATTGCGTACGAAGTGGCGGGCAGCCTCTAGTTCTACAAGCTACAAGCACAAATATTATAATTACACATTTACAAACTGCATATTATACTTAAACTTATTTACTACTTAAATTAAAACTATATTCATAATAAAAACAAACACTCACTTCATAATAAATGTTTTTATCTAGACACGCTTCCGCTCTTGGCCACAAACAATACTGAACTAATGTATTATCTTTTACGTAATATTATATTGCTTATCATTGTGGATATTTTATTGAATGCCTTGTTAATTAGATATCTATTTATCGTGTTATATACAGGGTGTAACGGATTGGATAATCTATACCCAACACGGTCTTATGCGTTAAACAACTTTACTCAAGGAATCATTCATAAAAAAAATCAGCTCTTGTCGGTGGAGTCTGCGCCACTCTTCTCTATTCTCTGCCGTCCGTTTGAGCACCTGTTACGACACAACTTCTATTCCCTCTGTTATTTGGTCTATGTAAGTTCATTACTCAAGGAATAATGGGTCGAAATATAAAAACAAAAATTGGAGTCTGCATACAGACAAGTATTTTAAAGATCCTAAGCATACATACAGACATGATGGCGGGAAGCGACTTTATTTTATACTATGTTACTAAGAAGTAATGAGATTAAAAAGTTAATTAATAAATACTACTTAGCAGTTATTACTAGAGTAAGAAATTGTTTCATTATATTATTAATAACTTACGTCATTAAAGTTGATAATCCATTAGTGTTAGTTCGTGGGATTATGTCTAGACGTAGGTAGAATTTATACCAGAACACACACGACCAACTAGTTTGAATCGTTTCGTTTCAGTTGCGTCGTATGTGGTTTTCTTCAGAAGTCTACCTATAGCAGAAACTTAGATGCAACTCAAAAGTAACTAGCAGTTTCAGTTGCGTTATATCGTGTTTTTAACCGACTTCAAAAAAGGAGGAGGTTCTCAATTCGTCTGTATGTATAATATTTTTTCTGGGCCTTATTTGGTAACTCAGTGCGTTTTTTTACGTATGATTATGAAACTAAAACTGTGCAATAAGCAATGAATGCTTGTAACTGGCAGACATAATAAGTATATAGCCAAAAATCAATCAATGTTTCTTAAGTTAATGTTAATCATATGTATTTGCTGTAAGCCAACTGTAAGCGTACCTATTTTAATAAATAAATAAACTATCATTAAACATTTTTTTTTCTCTGACCTATTAAAACCTCTTTTTTAAACTTTATGGAACTTGTAAAGTCTGTTTATTCAAAATAGGAACAAAACCATCTTGAAAATAAAAAAAAAAAAAAACTTAACAAATGAAACACATTTCCAAACTGTCACTTTTTCTATGATCCGTTTTTGAGATGTTTTTATAAAAATCCTTTCAGTTCATTTTAGATTAGGTTTTAGTTTTATTTTTGTTATTTTTTATTAATGCAGTGCTTTTATATCAAATACAGGGGATAAAAACTAAATTATGCCTGGGCGTGACGGATACGTGTGTACGCCTGGGTAAGTATTTTTCGAGACTTGTCACACAGCTTTGATTAGAGATTATTTAGATTGCTGCCCAAAGTTTTGACTCTGATAAGCGTTTGCGCTTATCAACAATTTCCGAAATTCACATCCAACATCTTGATTGACACTGACCAGATTTTTCCAAGTTCTGAGTTTCAGTCTGAGTCTGAGAACAATGAATGCTCTCTCATTAGCCACAATTTATCTAGTTTGTCCCCAACGGGATTTACGAATCATATAATTCAGCAACAATTTTGACTTCATTTAACTTAAGAGTTAGACTTGTCGGTGGAGCATTCGCCATTTAGGCCTATCCTCTGCCAGTGCTTTGCCTTCTTGATACGACATGACGTTAACTTTCTCTTTTACTTAAGTGATGTAGGTACTTGACTAACTTACTGACCATGAAATTGCACCGCCAAAGCTTTCCACCTGACTAGGTGTTGGAAACATTTTCCACCATCAAACTCAATTCTCAATTATTTATTGCACCTAATAAACAACAGCTTTAATGCAAAGGATTATGGACCTAAAGATCCTAGAATCTAGGAACATTTTCATAAGTGGTTTTCCCCGTCAGGTGTGGCGACCCATGTCCGGCCATGGCGCCGAACATGCCGTCGGCCGGCATCAAGTCTGGTCTCCGTGATGGGAAGCCGATCGACGGCCGCCAGGAGTCCAACTGCCAGTGCCGCACGTGCTGCTGTGGTCAGCCAGCGATCGTGAAACCCGTGAGTTGTTGTTGCGGTTACGGTTGGCCGTGTTGCGGCTGCGGTTGCGGTTATGGCGGTTGCGGTTGTTGCGGTTGGAATTGCTGTTAAATTATTTGATTATTTACGTACCTCAGGTTTTTTTATTATTGGATGACTACCCTCGTTTTTTATGATTTGATGAATACCTCGTTTTTATGATTTGATTAATACATCGGTTTCTTTAAAAGTGTCTTTTATTTCTTTTTTTTCTGGATGCGATGAAGGCAAAATTTGAGAAAATTACACACATTTATTAAACAGACAATACCTTTTAATAGGTACTCCACATATATGAAAGCAATGTTAGATCCGCACAAAGAAAGAAATGCAAAGAATCTTATAAAGGCTCTGCATAAAATAGAGGCACTTTCGATGACAAATTTAGTTTTACTCGACCATATTAATTGACGATTATCGCACAACCCAAAGCCTATACTCGCAACTTTACTTCTAAACGAAAAAATTATCTAGAGTAACAGTAATATTAGTAATATCAGCAATTTTCCAATACACTAGCTGACAAATTGCTATTCTCTCAGTGTTACAAGCAACCCCGCATCCCGGACTCGTATGCCCCTCGTCGTTGCTACGCCAAGCCGACCGCCCCTGTGGAGTCCTGCACTACCTACAAGCTGTCCTACTTACCTACCGATGGCTGCACGAATCTCCGAGGTCTCTCGCGAAGACCCCCGCCTAATCTTGTGCCCAGTTGTGAGCCGATGGAAAGCTGTACTGTGCAAAAGGTTACATTTGCTTGTTTCTAAAGTAATTTCGGTTTCATTTTTATTTCATTTCATTTCATTTCATAGGTTGGTAATAGATTCATTAATATCATATAGTTTCTATCATTATGATCTAGTTGTGTTTAGTCAGTCAAATATTTAGGACAGGAAAATTTGCTTCTTGTGATCGTTCCAATTATTAAAATTCTAATGAATCAGGATGATACAGTCAAAAAGATATGCCCGAATGATGCGTTAGGATGTAAAACGTATCTACATATCTCTAATCTTAAAAGTATTTGGTTTTTTTTTGTCCATTTGCTTTTGCCCAGATTTCGAATGTTTTAGTCCTATAAACAAGACGTAAGTTTTGCTATTTCTTTTCTTGATGACAAAGCGTCATCTCAATGCCTATATAATTATAGCCAACAAAAGAAAAGGTTATTGGCCAACAGTGGAGTGGAGAAGAAGGAACTCTATCTACACTGACTTGATAGATGACGTGTTTACTCGACGAGTAATGTTTCTCCAATATCCACAGCTATCCTACCTCCCGAATCCAGTATGCGTGACGCAGCCGGCGCGTCCATGCCACCACGACATGTGGGGTCAGGGCCCCATGCAGAACATCACCACGCAGCGACACGACTTCGTGCCCAAACCCTGCGTGCTGAGGGAGAGTTTCAAACCACCGCCCAAGTTTCATAATGTGGAACAGCCGTTTGAAAGTTAGTTCACTCCTTTCTGATTGAAAAACAAGCGAAAAAATTGCATAATTGGAAAGAGCTGTTGCTTCAATGTTATAGCAAACTACTTACTCACTTATGTGTCTTTGTTCATAAAATATTAATCGAAATAAAAATAGCTATCTCATAAACTTAAGTATAATTTCATTTTGATACATAAATTACCCGCTTCAACGACGGAATAACTTTTGAAACTGAAAACTTCTGAATCCCGCTTTACCGTTTCTACCGTTCCTTACTTCCCAAAACCACTATCATTTTATCCATCCTTCAATTAGCAAGATTACCTACCTTACTTCAAAGCCATACATTCCTACATTTTAGATCGGACTGTGAACAAACTCTCGTACCTACCCCCGGAGCGATGCGAACCTACAAAATCATTCGCCCCGGAGAGAACCTACGAACGTCCGGCTGCCAAGATGGACGGATGCACGACACATAAGATGAGCTATATGCCTAATCCGGTAAGAAAATATGCAGTACCTACTCTCTTTTAAAATGTAGCAAACAAGATTGGAACGTAAAGTACTCGTAACTGAGACATTTTAAGCTAAAAAGACATTAAGGAAGTAACATCGATCTAGCGTTCGAAATGTTACAGTTAAAATGATATTATAATACTAAGAATATTGACCGATCTTGAAATTTCTTAATACCTTTTCCCAAAGGCCAGTTCTGTTTGAGAGATAGCCCAAACCGCATAGTTCATAGCGACTTTTATCAGTAACTTAGCTACTTTCAGAACTTCTGTCCCAATGGTCGTAGTTAGCTACCACAAAACAATAAAGGGCTATTTACACATTTCCGGGTCAGGGCTATCCGTGTTCAGAGTTGTCCGTTTCACTATAGACGCTCTGACACGGAGTTGTGTGAATAAGTTCATACAATTTGTATGTAACCGATATTTGCCGTGTTCCGTCAGGGACGTATTCTCGGAAATGTGTGGTTAGCCCCTAAAAGAAAAAGTCTAATAAACTTTGTTTATACAATAGATAAAACCAAAGGAGCCAATGCCATGGGCTTGCAAAGGTCAATACCAGAAACCTTGTCAACGGTTGGAAGACAACACTACTTATTCTATGAGGTACTTCGACTTGGATATGAGCCTGTAACTTAGTTGCCGAAAGGCCATTAATTATGGGGTAATCTTAGCTGTGACTGACAGCTTTTATTAACCCGTAAAGCGCTTTGGAATTATGAGGGTGATTAATTTGTCATTGATCGAATTATAATATTGGCTATCCCCTTTTGAAACTTTGAGCATTATGATCCCTTAAAACGTTGTCGTTTCTAGCTTTCTAGATGCAAAGAGTGACTGCCGTCGTCGAGCTATAATTCCGGATAGCTGCGTCAATCCGGTAACCCCTTCCAGGAGGTTTGAATCAGGGACGGTGTATAACCACAGGTATGAAAAACCTTTAGTTTTTTAAGGTAGATAGAACTTAAAAACTTAGAAAGACTTTATTGCTCACATAGATAGATACAGGCATTGCTTATAAAGAAGGTACTTGTAATTTTATATCCAGTTGAGAACTTTGATTCGACAGTCAAAATACTATTAGATGGATTTTGGCTAGCACAGCACGAAAAAGTTAGGGCCTAAAACAGAGCCAGTGTGTTGGATTTAATTGGGAGTAGACTGACGAGGAGACTTTAAAGGGCTGATAACCAAGATGATGTTGAAGATAAGCATATTTAGATGACCGATTAAGAATAAGGAACAGCAAACAATAATGCTGAAAGTTTTTCATTTTCACCGGTAAATGTTTCTTTTGGGGAAAACTGGGACTTAACACTTCTATGTCAGTACATAATCAGTACATAATATCAGTATATTTAAGGCTTCTAAGGACTTCTGCGTTACAAAAACCTAGATCACGACCTACTTGTGTATTCCAGTTATTTGCCGACGTCAGCACCAATCCCGGTGCCAGTAAAACCTCTGCCCAACCTGGTGCCTTCCACCGCACCTATGGAAGGAGATACTGTACAGAAGGTAAGTCTTTTCGTAGGAGAACCTCCCTCCAATTTTATGTTTTTATTCTTAGCGACAAAAAAAATCGAAATAAGAAATGGAAGTGTGGGAAGGCCTTCAACAAGGTGGACCAACAACGCGACCTGGTGAAAGTCGCAGGAAGCCGATGGATACGGGCGGCGCAGGACCGGTCGTTGTGGAGATCTTTTGGGCAGGCATTTGTCCAGCAGTGAACGTCCAAAAGATGACACAACAACAACAAGAAATTGAATAAATATTATTTATTTTCCCAAATTCTACATTGTTCAATGCACATGCAGCTTAGTAGATGCTCAGTGGTGGGTGGTTATACATCGCCATAAGATCTTTTATTTCGATTTACTGAGTTTGATTTGTGTTCATAGGTATACCTTATGCCCTTTTTCCAATACCTTCATCCTATATTTCCAGCTATCCTACCTCCCGAACCCAGTATGCGTGACTCAGCCGGCGCGTCCATGCCACCACGACATGTGGGGTCAGGGCCCCATGCAGAACATCACCACGCAGCGACACGACTTCGTGCCCAAACCCTGCGCGATAAGGGAATCCTGTAAACCACCGCATAAGTTCCACGGGGTCGAACAACCGTTTGAACGTGAGCCTTCCCCTATTTGTGTTGCCGAGTTTGTGTAAAAAAGAACACTAGACTAGACGTCCGAAATGCTTTATGAATTGAAAGAGGTTTTTGTTCAGCTATAAGGTAGATCTCACTACAAACTTCACAGATTTTTTAAAACCGAATAAAAAAAACATATTGATTTGAAGTGAATTGTAGATCGTAAAATAGAATTAAATCCCAGAGGAAAAATTTTAGGAGGTCCGAATGCTACACTATCCTGGTCCTAAAGGCATCGTACGCGGCACACCTATATAAATCAAATGTATTAGGTCTTTACCTATGAAATTGCCGTTTTGTATGAAAAAATTCAAACGATTTTTTTTCATATATTTTTTATTTGTATTAAGTGAAGTAATTACCCATACAATCAATACATCTTTGCCAACGCAGTGGCAGTTTATTAATGCCCTTCTTAAATAAATCAGCTGGACGAGAGGCAACAAATTCTTCAAAGGCGTTTTGAACTGCCTCTTGGTTATTGAATTTTTTTCCAGTCAAGAAGTTATCCAAATTCTGGAAAAAGTAGTAGTCTGTAGGGGCAAGGTCCGGTGAGTACGGTGCATGAGGGAGAGCTTCCAACCCCAGTTCTTGCAACTTGGAGACCGTCATTTGTGCGGTATGAGGTCGCGCGTTGTCGTGCAGGAGCAGCGGAGACGAGCGATTGACCAATGCTGGTCGGAGACGTGCCAGCTTCTCCATCATTGTGTTCAATTCTTCACAGTACACATCTGCAGTAATACTCTCCCCATTTGGTAAGAAGCTGTGATGAATCACCTTTTTAGGGGTAAGTTTTCGTTTAGGGCATTGTTTAGGTGCTGAACCAGGATCCAACCAACTTGCTGAGCGCTTACGGTTATCAAACAGAATCCATTTTTCATCACAGGTGACAATGCGGTTCAAAATTCCTTCATTTGTGTGTCTGTTGAGCAATGCACGGCACGTCTCGACGCGTACTTGGCGCTGGCGATCATTGAGTTCGTGGGGCACCCATTTGTCAAGCTTTTTTACCTTGCCAATTTGACGCAAATGGACCAATATTGTTTTGATGCTAACGTCGAAAGCTGCTGCTAAATCAGCCGTAGATTGAGTATCATCAGCTTCCACGATCGCCTTCAATTCGTCTGCATCGACCAAAGTCTTCGGACGACCGCGAGGTTCATTTTTCAGGTCGACATTTCCAGAACGGAAGCGAGCAAACCAAAAACTAGTGGTTCGTTGGTTTGTAGTGTTAGCTCCGTACACGTCGTTGATGTTGCGAGCCGCTTGTGCCGCGTTGCTGCCACGACGGAACTCATATTCCATAATTACTCGAATTTTTAACGTATCCATGTTGACAAAAATGATTGAAATGCAATGAAAATGTAACACTAACCAATAAGCAAATGACTGTTTTTGGAAAAAGAATTCCATATTTTTAAAATGAAATTAATTTGAAATTAGAATTCTTAGCTAAACAAAAATTTTTTTTAATTGTAATGGCCAGTACTGTAAAACGGCAATTTCATAGGTAAAGACCTATTATAAAGTCGATGCTACAATATTTAACATTTTCC
Source organism: Anarsia innoxiella (assembly GCA_947563765.1). Taxonomy (NCBI): domain Eukaryota; kingdom Metazoa; phylum Arthropoda; class Insecta; order Lepidoptera; family Gelechiidae; genus Anarsia; species Anarsia innoxiella. Next base: position 2,810,640 of record OX387413.1, read on the forward strand.
AATAAGTTTCATATAAGTAGTGCCACACTTGTTCTTTCTCCGGCTTTAACCATATCTGGTTTGAAGAGTATTTTTATGACGTAGCCGCTCGTAAAACAACTAAATCTATGTTTGTTGTGGTTTTCCGACCGAGTGGATGTTATTGTTTAGTTTATTACAATCTCGTTTCGATAGAGCTTTGAGTACTCTCACGCTTGGTTGAGCAATGAAACTTTCAATTAGAAAGTGGAGTCCATTTTGTATTACGCCAATATTACAGCCGCTGAATTTCTTTTGTTAAGCGTAAGAGAGAGCTTATAAATAGTAAAAAATATATGCCTAATGGTCTTCCTGACTGAACAATAGAGTTCTATAGATCGACACAGATCTTGAGCAATGCCATTGTCAGTCAATGGATTGCGCGCAGAAAATCAGAACATAATCCTAATATTAGTGATAAGAAAGTTAGATAGGTAAATTTTGCTGTGAAGTCTACTTACCTCGTCACTCCTAGAATTTTCCAGAACCCAAGACCAAGTAGGTACCTATCTACTCACTATACTAACCATGTAATTGATTATTTTCAGAGCGTACGATAAACCGTATGTCATACTTAGACCCCGGACGAAACCCCATACCGGAGAGTTTCGCACCTCAACGTTGTTACGAGAGACCTGCAGGTAATGTTATGTTCTTTGAAAACTAGAGGCTGTCGGCGACTTCGTGCGCTTTTACTGCCATATATTGTAAACCACACACAATTTTTTAAAATGAAGTAGTTTGTGTGTTTGTTATTCTGATGCAGGAGTAACAATATTGTCAAGTTTCATTAAAATCTGTTTAGTGGTTTTTGTATTCTCATCGACATTTATAACATTAGTATCACTTAGGTAGGTAATAGGATCACAAAGCCAGCATGCAAAAATCGGGAGCATGTTTCATATCTAAGATATAGATTAGATACGAATTTAAGTTAAAATGTCCAAAAGTAACATAATTGTTGCAATTCCAGCCAAGATGGATTGTGCGACGACACAGAAGATGTCGTACCAGCCAGTGTGTGCGCCCACTCCGCAGAAACCGCCATGGGCTTGCAAGGGCCAGTACCAGAAGCCTTGTCAAAAGGTACCTACATACATTTACTTTAAACGGGGATTTAATATTCATAAATACCATCATACATAATTATATCTGTCACTTCTCTTTTCCTTCGGGGTACGCACGCAGGGTGTATCTGCGATACTTCTCTACTCCCGCTACGATCTAAACACACCTCTTTCGCTTCGGGCCCTTTTCCGGTTATGCGTGGATTTAGGAATCCTATCATTCCATACATGTCAGCAGCGTGATACCGCCCGCATTCGGATCAAAACATTCATGACAGAAAAAGGGCCCTTATCCACATTCATCAGTCGAAATGTCATACGTCAGGAACGTGTGATGTCATCAATAGTCAAGCTCATCACAGTGATGAGCTTGACTATTTTAATTTCAATAGGTGTAGATATCTGCATCGATTTAGTTAGCATTAACAGCGAAAATGTATGAAGGAATAAACTTACCTACTGAGCTATGTACCTTCCATTCCAGTTGGAAGCCACCACAGTATACCGGTCGTCGTTCCTGCCGCCGGGTGAGGACTGCACTGAATACATGGACCCGTGCCAGTACGGGGATTGCAAACGTAAGTGGCGCACTCTGATATTCACATCTTATCTAGCCATCGGTGTCCTAATGCTAGGCAAAAGCCTCTCTCCCCTTCTTCCACGATTCCCTATCCTGAGCCGCCTCTGCCCAGACATCCAAGAAGGTATCCAGCTCATCTCGCCACCTTTTTCGTGGTAGATAGACAATTTATTAGACACACGCAATACAGCACAAATTACGCATGTTAATAACAAGAATAGCAGAATACACAAGCACAAAAGGAAAACAAAATTAATAAACAGCAAAAAATTAGCATAATTCAGCTTTGACTCGTTCTGAAGACCATAGAGTAGGACTATACTAGTTTACCGTGTTGATCTAAAAAGTCGTACCTACACAAAGACAAGCCTCTTTTCGTTTTAGTATTTAACTTCGCACTATAATATGAAAGAATTACGAAACCCAATACCTAACTTAGTTTACGTACCTGTCTATTTTATATTTTTCTCGGTTTAATTTTCAAAATATATACCTGTTTTTTCCATTGCAGCTTGCCCGTGTATATGCCCGTCACAGTGCATAGCGACAGACCCTTGTGCGTGTGCGTTCCCTCGAGCTGAATGCTGCTAACAGCTCAAAGATACTGCCTTCCAAATTCAAGGTTTACATTACAAGGCTGAAAGTTAACGTACAAGGCTGAATGTTAACGAAGCCCTTTGGCTAATTTTTTTTCTAAAATGGCGCGCGACGAGATGTGGCGCCAAAATTGACAATCGTGTGAATTATATTTTACTGATATTTTTTGCTAATTTCTACTTATACGGTAAGTTGCTCGAAATCATCGTTTAATTATGTTTAATTTATTTAATTTGATGATTAGAAATTGTGGTAAGTGTAGTATGTAACCGATTTTATATAAATCTTTTGATAGCGGTTGGATTCGCTTAAGTGGTTTATTTTGTCGGATCGTAGTCCTAATTAGACTTTACATAATTTAAAAGATTAAGTCAAGAATGTTAACGATTTTCACTCTAAGGTTAAAATCTTTAACAATCTGATAGGTTAATTATCTTACTGTAGCTCCTCTATTTTTAAATTAAAGTTTATATTTTTACATTCAGAGAAATAAAAAGTTTTGCATATAATTTAAAAACGTTTCATTTATTAAAGTTAAGGCCCGTACTATAACTAGACTTACAAAAAGTCGTTATACAGATATACTTACAAGTTTTTGGACTTCACATGGTTACATTATAGGAAAATTGAAGTCCTGTACAAATACATACGCGTTAGATTCGGTCTTATATTTTATGGAAATATCGAATCAAATGCGTATGTGACGATTGGCGTACATTTAGCGACAATCAATTTTACAGTCTAGGAATCATACATTTATGTAGGAATTTAAGAAAAACTCTGTTGTACGGGTTTCACAGAGATTACATAATAACTGCAGTTTATAGATGCATACAATAACTATTTTAAATATAAGAGCGTATGTGCAACTTTGTATACGTTTGACGCCTTATTTCATAAATTCGTTGCACTGATCACATACCTAACAGCGTGCATTCATCGACAGAGTTACAAAGTGTTAACATTTTGCGACAAAACGCGACGTCAGACATTCTGCGTGTGACATTTTGAGAATGTGACCTTTTGAGAATGACATTTTGAGAATGTGACAATGTAAGAGACATACTGCTATTATGTCATCGTTGTTGACAAAATTGACGCGTCGAAAATTAACGCACTAAAATAAGTAGCAAATGATCCAGTCTGAAAATGTCTACTAATAAATAATTCCGCTTTTCACTGGTGAAGCAATCTCACGTTTGACTTCGATCGATGATCGATCAAACATTTTAGTGTTAGCAAAGCTCTAACACTAAAATGTATGATCGATCATTCAAAATCGAATTCTTTATCGATCATCCTCTCGCTAAATGTACACAGGTCACAAAGCGCTCTCACCTCCGTTTCAAAATGACCTGCTTCACAAACGTATACAAGAACTGAATCACACTACCTATTTACATGTCTCAGGGTATCGGCCTAGCAAACAGACTGGCTTCATAACTGTTCGGGAGAGGGAGAGCACAAGGCATTGAAACTAGGACGTCTCACTCGCTCCATCGGTACCACGTTATTTCTCAAAAGGATGTATTGAGATAGGATAGATTAATGTATTGCGTAGTTACTATTAAGTAATCTGTGATATTGCGATAGGTGCTCGCAAGTCAGAGCCCAATGAATAAATAATGAAGAAGTCTTCTCAGTAGGTATACTTTAAAATAACTTTTTTTTAGACTTCAAAGTGATAAATTCAGTATTTCTATGTTAAATTCTATTCGAGAGTGAATGTGGATCTCCCAGACAGCTATGAAGCTATAAAAAGCTATGAAGAATCCATACTAGTAGGTCCCCGCTGTTAAAAATAACGTAACAAACATATTTTTGTTGACAAATAAATAATTATTTATTCAAAATGGTCAATTAATTATTATGATTCAAATTCTAAATGACCCACTAGTATGCTCCAACGATATTGCAGTTGACATTGCACCTTAAGGTATCGTATTTGGTGCTACTTGTACACATTTCAGTATAATATTGAGTTTGTTTGCTTCATTCCTTTATTTAAACGCACACCGAATCACCTCTTGGTCTTTTGGTCTTTATTTATCTGTAAAAACGAGAAAATAAATTACTAATTGTTACTGTATTATACAGCATTCCTTTCTGTATATGTATGTACTAAAAATATATTATGAAGAGTCAAAATATCTTTATATCATGGGCATAAACCTGCATTTTGATACACGTTGATAGAAGAAAAAAACATTTTTTATAACTATTGCTAGATTTGCAAGGTAGCAGTTTTCCCCAGAGAATAAGCTTACAAGAAACTCTGTTGGGTTGCTTTTTTTTTACATTTTCGTACATTCCAGAACGTTCGTTTTACTTAGCAACTCACTAGGTGACTCGCTAGGCTCTAGGCGCACAGCAAGCCGCCTGTCAGTGCGGCCTTAGCCTAATTAAAGAGCAACCCTACAGAGTTTCTTGCTAGGTTTTTCTCTGGGAAAAACTGCACTCTTGCGAATCTAGCATCAACTTTAAAAAATGACCTGCCCTAAGTGTTGTCAATCGTAACCTACAGGATAAAATGAATTTTCATTTCATTAAACTACATCGTGGATAATTCTGTTTCACTCACCCGGTACCTACTTGAGCCGCTGCAGTATCGTGGAGTTGAGCAAATTAGCGGCCGCGATGGTCGCCGTCGGATCCGATAGTTCCGAGCTCGGGTACCCCGTTAGGAGAGCGAACTGCACTACCTGCATGATAATAATAGTATAAGAGGTAGAAGATAAGTAGAAATTCCCATTTCGGCTAATATTAGTCTAAAAATGTAGAGTTCCGAATAGTAAGTCAGCTTCCGTTAAAAACCATAAACTAAAGTAAAGCCATGGGACTAAATTCGAATTCATTTAAAAAAATGTTCTCCCAAACATTTAACTATTTCATCTGGTGCAACTTATTTATTTATTGTTCCAGCACAATACAAGCATAACAGTACAAGACCAATAAAACAAGACATTTTATATAAGGAGTTCGAAAATGTTTGAATGATTTTGAACTTGGTCCCATAGTAAAAGTTGTTTGTTATAAGTACATACATATCCTTTTCTATAGTTCACTAAATAAAAGTCACCGTGTATAAAAACATCTCACCTGGTAAGCAGGCTCGGCGCGCGACACGTACTGCTGTAAGTCTGCTACGGTGTGAGTGTGGTTGAACCGGCCCGTTATACGGCTGCCGTCAGCTAGTCGGAACTGCAGAATACATACATATACATTCAATAAACGTTAAAGCACATTTACTGTTGCCGTAGGAGCTCAAGTCCACAAGCGTGGCCAACTGCTTCCATACATAGCAAACACACAGCAGCGAAAAGGTTAAGTACGTTTTATGGGAGCGTTAAAGCATGAGTGTTTATGACTAAAGGGACTGGTCCGGGTCGGTCCCACTATCCCCATTGAGAATACCTATTAATGGTGATAGTGGCACTTACTTTCCCACAATCACCATTACGTTATAAGGACGTTTTTTTGACGCGCTGGCATGCCGAAAGTCACGCGCTGCGTGTACCTATATTGTAAATATGTAGGTAAGTTGAATAGTAACTTTTTATCACAATATAAATTCTTTAGTCAAGTGTGGGCTCTCTCTATAGCTTTGTGGCCAGTATGGTAACCGCCGTCATGCGTTTACTAAACGCCGCAAATGGTTATTCTGGGACACGATTGTATGAAAAATAATTCCCACTATACCCATTGGCCAATTCTTGAATCAATGGGTATAGTGGACTGTTTTGACTAAAAAAGTGAAATCCCAGAATCACCATTGCAATGGGTAATGGGTATAGTGGGATCGACCCACTGGTCCGATAAGGATCGTGCCCAAACTGTTCAATAGACAATGCAAATTGGCCAAAGACTTCTAGGCCAAAAAAATACTCGCTGCCCAAATGAAACCTAGTCTGCCCCGACATTTTAATATATGGAGTCAAAAAATCAGCTCCAGTAAATTGCATTAACGTTAGTAAAGGCGTTATGTGGCTCATGCTTTGCTTCCGCGTTACTTGAAATTGAGATCTAATTGTCTCATAATAACGTATAGCTCATAGCTTGTTATAATACAGTTACCGCAGTGAAAAAATCCCACACTAGTAATTTATATTTACCTGTATAGTAGTGACAGGTCTACTCTGGTCCAAGTTGACGGCATCCTGCGCTGCCCGCGTGTTAGCGTCTCTATCCGCTACGTCACCTGTTACTGTAGCCGGTGCGCCTACCACAGGCGGGGTCGGGCTGGAAGTAAAGTTTCCAGGGTCAATTTATACTAGGGCAGAGTCAAAGCCAATTTCTAAGAATGAACATAAGAAATTGTACCTTAACTCAACGGCATAACGCACTTACTTTTGATTTTTCATGGCTAAATTAGCGCGAATGTGCGCGTCTTTTAAATATTATAATAAATATCAGAAGTAATATGTGCGTTATGCCGTTGAGTTAAGGTTGAATTTCTTATGTTCATTTTTAAAAATTAGCTTCGACTACCGCAGTATATAAATTGACCCGAGATTACACTCACAATTATATAAGAATCTATTTTTAATATACTCAATTAGAAATCCACAACAAAAAATCATTTTAATCTATCTATATATATAAAAATGAAACCCGTTTTCCGTTGTCACGGCATCACGCCTGAACGGCTGGACCGATTTCGCTAATTCTTTTTTTAAACTGTTCATTGAAGTCCAAGGATGGTTCTTACGGTGAGAAAAATTCGAATAATTGCCGGGAAAGCCCTAAAACAGACCTTTTCTTTTTCCCATACAAATGTTTTCGTACTAAAATGTAGAGTCAATTTGAACTTTATTCCTACACAATAAAGTTCATTCTAAGGCGGGACGAAGTTCGCCGGGACAGCTAGTTATAGATATTAAACTACTGCCTGTACCTCTGAGATTTATGTTTCATATACGGATTGAATACTACTCGCTAACGGTGAAGGAAAACATGAAGAAACCTGCATACACTGGAGAAAATTCGAAAACGTATGTGAAATCCGCCAACATTTGGGCTATCGTGGTGGATTACAGCCTAATAACTCTCGTATGAGAGAAGGTTCGTGCCCCTGCAGTGGGGAGATTCAAACCCACGTACCTGCCGAGCAGATGTCCCTTCCCGCTGAACGCCTGCGCTCTAACGAGCTGCTTGGGACACTCCTCGTGTCGCCGATCCTCCAAACTCACGCGCACCTCGCCGCCGCCGTGCGACAGCTCCGGCGGGATCTCACTGCAAACACAATGTTCGAAAACTTAGAAGCTAAATTCAACATCAAACTAAGCCAACAAAATCTAAATTTAAAATAAATAGTAGGATTAACCATTGTTTCCACACCATACAGCTTTCTCCCATCGCGGTGGGCGAAGATTACTTTCCTCCACTTGCTACATCCATACTTTTTTTGTTTCATACACATTCATACAAACACGTCAGTTGGGTCGTCGGGGAGTTGGTTACTTAAGTAGACCCTTAGGTAATGGCATAAAAAGGCACGTTTTCCGGTAAACAAAACAACATTGTTTGCTAATGGTTTGCAAACCTGCTGCGAGCGCACATCCTATGTCTTTTGGTGCATGTAACGGTTACTGAGTACCTACGCGCCTATCTATGAGACTAGTTTAATAACTCACCCTCTGCGGATACAGCTAAGAAAGTCAGCGTTCTCGGGGTCGGTGTAGTGCCGCAGTGAGCCGCCGTCCACTGTGAACCCTTCGCGGTACAGTCGTAGGCGCACCGAGCGGGCTGTGTCACTCTATACGAACAAATATTAGGCTTTAGATTTTTTGAAAATTAAAGATAAATTTTCTATAGTGCACACCTACATTTTAATTTCTGATGCTATTAATCATAAAGAGAAAAAATAAAGGAAAAGCAGATTGTATAAAGCTAGTATTTTAATAATAAAGAATAAGATAAAATAGATACAAAATAAAAATCAAAGAACGTGCAACAAAACTGAAAAATAGCACATAGTTTTTGTTTCTATTTCAAAAAGGCTTAAAGTATATTTCAAAAACTCGCTATCCGAGTCCACTTTAAAGGCGAATCCAAACATAGAGAGCAACCTCGCGAGAGAAGCATTTGGCAAATAAGAAGAGCCCCCTATGTACTACCCAACTCAATAAGATAGCGAAATCTTTACTGAGCCGACAAACATATGCCTCGCGACGTTGCTCGCTCTGCCCGCCTTTGCACGCGTGTGGATGTCATTGACTCATCTGTGTAATTCCTGAGCAAACTTATTGTATAATGTATAGAGCAGTATGGTAAAAGTCCCAGAAAACACAGTTTTCAAAAGTGAATTATAGTAACCTTACCTGTGGCTCTGTGTTTGTTGGCGTTACTTGTTCGTGGTCATCGGATGTTTGACCTGGAAATAAACTTTCATTTACCGTTCATTCTTTAAATAATACAGTTCCCACTGGCAAATAACTCTAGTCACAAAAATCTTGGAATGTTTTTTCACCAACGCGAAGTTTGTGCAATGCAGAATGCACTTAAGGGCAGACCGATGCGGCCTTATTGGACTATTATTTCCATTCAAATTAGCCCTAATTTGGTACCCTATGCCGAATTTGAACCAGCACGGAAGCACAATAATATGTGTTTACGACTTTCTCAATATAAAATGCCCAAAACTGTATAATACTTACCAAGTCTGTAGCCTACACCGGAGAAAGCTCCCCGTCCTCGGCTCGCCGTTGATGGCTCGTCTTCAAACACCACTGCTCCGCGTCTATCAAACAAATTAGTATTTTAGACAATGGCGTAAAAAATAGGTACTACGACTTAATATAATATCATTTAGATATACTTTCCTTTGACATGTTTTAAATATATAAGTACCTACTCCACCGACGAGAGTCTAAGCGCCAAAACATACGGTGAAACGCAACTGCAACGCAACTGAAACTGCGATGAAATTGCTAGTTACTTTTGAGTTGCATCGCAGTTTCTGCTATAGACTTCCTTAGAAAACCATACACGACGCAACTAGTTTGAAACGTTTCGTTTCAGTTGCGTCGTAACTAGCAGTTTCAGTTGTGTTGCATTTGCGTTTCACCGTGTGTTCTGGATCTTACTCTTATATGAAAATGGAAATGGAATTTGCTATAATTTTGATACAACACACTGCCAGCCTAAAAGAACAGAACAAAAAGCGAAAAGCAATGCGTTACAAAATGATTAGCCCTATAAAGATAGAGTTAAGAGCAAGAAAACTATGAGTAAAATGTGAAAAGAAAATTGTACCAAACATTTTACCTTCTCCGTAGCATATGCATAACTGTATCGTAAAAGTTCTCAATTTTTGTAACTATGAATTGAAACTATTGTTAAAAAGAATTTGTTATGTATTTGTATTCACAGATCTTGTGCTTGAATGTATTAAAAACGTATTTTACCGTCGGATTTTATGATTGCATTTTGAGATTTTTTTTTTTATTGACAAAGATTGACAGACTGTCAGTCTGACTTTATTTGTGTCACAATTTGTGTCTATAATAATATGATGAAATTAAAAAGAAGATATGACCTTCCTTAACTTCTTTTTATATTTTATTTTGCCACATAGCGAGAGACCACGAGATAGATCTCTATTTAGCTATCTCGTCTGTCAGTGGCAGAAGATGCAATTAGCATGGTTGCCAAAATTGAAAAAAAAAAGCGAACGCACACCAGCTGACGGTCAACTGCTCACAAAACACTATTACTTCCTCAAGTGCACATAAATAATTATAGTAGCACCACGACTATATCGTCAGCAGCGGTTCGTTGTAACAGAATCAAAACAAGTTTGGGAAAGACCAGCAGTTAGAGTTTACAGCACTATTATTTATTAATGTTAAATACATCAAACCGTACCTCGATCAAATCGGGGACTTGCTCATAAATGCCAAGTCAAGAGTACCCTAAACCGACGGGCATGTATGAGGCGACTGATGAGTGTGGATGGGACGAGGGAGGTGTGTTTGGATCATAGCAAGTGGAAGGAAGTGGTCTCTGCCTACCCTAATGGGAGAGAGGCGTGACGGATATGTATGTATGTATGGTAGATACATCAAAAATACTCACTCTCTTACACTCTTGAACATCTCAGTGACTATATCCTTGCGGCTTTTGCCGGGTCCAATAATCTGTTGGCCAGATCGTTCTGAACCACCTGCGTAGAATGCTTGCCCTGTAACAATGAAGGCAGTGATTTAATGTCACGACTTTACTCTCAAAAAATGCAATGCTACTTTTTTTAGTTAATGAATTTAAATTAGGAACAGTTTTAAGGCCAGCATACACCTAAACCTAATAACGACCTTATTATGAACCATTCCTATAGTAATTGTACTTTTCCATATGAAATATAAGCAGACGAAATCATGGGCATCATATTCTTGTTGGTAAGATAGAAATAAGGAGACACTTTAAATGAGAAAGATGAAACCTGTCTCCAAAAATATCAAAATGCATACTGAACAGCAAGATTTTAAATCAAATTATACATAGATTATTATATCATACATAAAAGTTACGACCTAGCTAAAAATATCACTAAATCAATGTTCTTACACTAGAAATTAGTTAAATCACCTACTCAAGCTATATTTGAATTCGTATTTTTTGATATATCTACATAATCGTGCACCCACATTGCATGTAAACAATTTATAACATTTTCCAACAAACTTTTAGCAAACAAAATGTTTTATATATTTTATAACATGCAGTATGGGAGCACCATAATACAGCTAGATACAAAATGGTGACTACCTTCTTCACCATCATCTTGTATCGTTATCCCTTTCAGTCTTGCTATCTCTTTCCTTAACTCACTATTTTCATTTCTTAACCTTTCTATTTCATTTCTTAATCTATCTTCTGTTTTGGACATCGTTTTCACATTTTCTGTATGAACATGTTTAGAGCAAGATGCTACATCACAAAAGTATTGTCTCAGCATTAATTTTCTTCTGCGTTCTAATTAAGCAGACAATTATCTTAGATTTAGAGATGAGTTTTGTAAAATCAAACCTAATTGTCAATGGTTAAAGTTGAAATATCTATTTATGGATTTTCTACAGATAAGTTTTTATAAATAGTAAATCTAGCTGTTCAGTTTGCACTTCTAATTATTTAATTTTTTTTACTAGTATATTATAACTACCAATCAATTTATTGTGTCTTTACAAAACTATAAGTAGGTAGTATTCCTTTGAGATGAAACTATAGAAATTAAAGGGAGATAATTCACTAGCATAATTGTGTGTCTGCACATAAAGCCATGTCTTAATTAATAACCAAGATAACAGCTTGATATTCCAAATGATTTTGCTGTCTTTATCTGACAACTTTTAATTAAGGCAATCTTGGGCGTTACAAATAGGTAGAGCAATGAACTTAGTGTATTTTGTAACACTGCTGGGCAATAGCTATAATTACAGTTAACTGAACACTGTGACTGGACCTTTACTGGGCAAGAGCATCCAAGCTTCCATCCTTCCCTATCCTCAACAACTTCTGGCCAGTTAGACAAGTATCTAATATAATCAAATCAAGCCATTTGTGCCTATTGTATCCCACTGCTGGGCAAAGGCCTCTCCCACATCCTCCCCTATCACTGGCAACTTCTAGCCATTTATCTATAATCTGGCCAATTGTTTCTGGGCAAAGGCCTCCCTCGCCAGACTAAATTAAAATGATTTTGTTGTTTTTTATTTCTGACGCATTCAAGTGTAATTTTAGGTTACCTAGGAATAAATCTAAATTGAATTGAATTTAACACAAACCTTCTTCCTCATCACTAGAACTCTCCTGTTGGAGTGACCCCAACGTAGCAAACTTAGTGTTAGCCTTCTGTTTGTCCTTCTTTGTCTTAGCCCGGACTGGAGACCCAGGTGGAGACTCCATGTCACTATCTGAAAGCATCGGGAGGGAGGCAGGGGCTGCTGATGGGTTTCCAGGGGCCTCGTCTGCATTGCCACCGTGCTCGTAGAAACTTGATAGCGCTACCTGTAATTTGAGATTATGGAGATGTTGTTGTACATGTTTGGTTTGGTCTTTTAAGCTTATTTAAGGGTGTAAATACATATACTAATGGAGCAAGTAGATTTAATACTTATCAATTCATCATTGAGGGACAAGTGAAAAAAAAGGTGAGTCATATCATATCAGGATATTAATAAGAATGCAGAGAAAAGAGTGGAAGGAGCGTTACTTGTCAGTGGACAAGAGTGTGTCTCTTAGATATGTATGAACTTATATTGACTCCCAGGGACTTCCCCTTATTGTTCTGACTCCTCAGTCCACAGAATGAGTTTTAAAGTAAGGTTATACTGGTTGGAATTGTTAACGTTCTCACAGTCTTTGTAACAGGTATGATACCTATTACACTTTTGAGCTAACAAAAGGCAAAACTTTCATCATAATGTGAGGAGATTAAAACACACGCAGGTTAACTTGGACATTACGTCTCACGTAACTAAGTAAAGGAACTGCAAATTTACAATCAAACAAGGAGTGAAACATGCAAAATTTCGCCGAACTCGTTGTTTTGACACAGAAATTATCGTGAAGACACTCACTTCCAATTGCCAGTTAGAGGATTCTAAATAGAATCGGCTCCGAGCCTCATCTGCTCCCGTGACATCACAAAATTGCCGCAAAGTATCTTCTTTATTAGCCGACATCAGGAATTTATTATTTTAATTTAATTCTACAAAAAATCTAATAGCATGAAAATGCCGATGACTTGCTTTTCGTTTTACGTTGTTTAGGTTGGCAGCTCTGACTGGATGGATAGATAGTGTTGTGCGGTTTAAAAAATGAATTAAGCCATCTATCGGTTTTTATCGATTTTCACCTCATTTTAGATATAAGGGAAAAAGTATACTCGCATTTTTATTTTATTTTACAAAAAAGTAATTTTGTTGCGTTTAATTTACATGAACTTCATTTTAAATACACTTTATGAATTAACTTTATCAATAAATAACATGTTTAAGAAAAGTACGATTCATCTATTTCGAATACAACACTAGTTGAAACAGTTAGCCAACTTTACAAAAAATAACGTCAATTTGACAGCTTATTTCGGATACGCACAAGTATTCATCGATTGCCAATGTGCCAATCATCAACTTTACAAACAAACAAACATTTTAATATTTTAGTTTTAGGTCCACAAGTGTCCACAAGACGTATAACGTCTGCGTTCAGGTCAAAGTTAAATAAAAAGTATATTTCTAATTTGTTTTGTCCTAAAATTACTAAAATGTGTTAAAAAATAATTTTGGAAGTTCTGTCAAAATTACAAATTTTCTTATTTCTTTCTTTATTGTTTTGAGTTTTGACAGCTGGCAGCTGGTGCAGTGCGGTGGTTTTGCATTATTTTATAATTTTACAATGAATTTTGTTGATTTTTGATAAAAGTGTGCGCGATCTGTAAGTCAAAATTATACCAAACTCACTTGTAAAAGTTTTCTGGCCGAGTCTATCAAAGATTATCATTGGTTTCAGGTGTTAATGAATAGATGAAGACTCCCAGAAAATCTTCAGGCATCATGAGGAAGTATTATCAGTTAATTCTCGTTATAGTTTGCTTCGTCAGTATAGTGACATTACTGATTTATCGCCATGAGTACTACAGGCTACGGTATGTTCTTGAAGTTCTCAACTTTTTCGGCAAACCCGGTCTATCCGAGATAGAATTTTGCGGTCCCGGGTTCAACGCGACAATGCTGTCTGAAATTTTAAGAAACTCGTCGATAGAAGTACGTGAGACGCCGCCGCTTTTTCAAGAAATTGACGACAACTTCTACTCCTACTCCTCCTTTCTAAGATCTTACCAGAAGTACGATAAACTCACACAGACTCCTGCACATGTTATAGATACTATAGTTATTGGTAAAGCGCACAACAACCCAAAGTTTCGATGTAACGTTTGGTTAGAAAACTCTTCAAAACCTAGAGCTGGTAGATTTTCTCATAAATTAATGTCTGAACCAATAAATCAATATCAGTTGTATACTTTCCAGTGCTCATTACAACAAAACTTAGGTAAACCTAAGGGAGTTAGTTTTTATCTAAACGATTATAAAATTAACCCAATTCATGCACCAATTAATAGACTAATCCAAGTTAATACAAAGAGGAAGACTAGAAAGATAGTCAATATTAGTTTTGTGAATTCTGTGGAGCCAGCTGTGTGTGTGATACCTAATCAAGTGCCTCTGGTCTCTAGAGATGCTTTCATAGAATTTTTAGTCTTCCATCAGATGATGGGAGTTAAACATTTCACTATTTATGACAGTATGATGTCTGAAGACATAATACGAAGGCTTAATTTGCTACCAGCAGATATAACTCAATGGAATATACAATTCTACCCTTTAAACTATCCATTCTTATTTGCAAAGTCATACGAAATTGTCCGTAAAGCTATTGAATTGGATTGCTTGTTTAGACATTTCCGGATTGATAAAGATGACACAGGCAAAGCCAGTCATGCTATGGTGTTATCCTGGGACGAATTTGTTGTACCTAGAATCCACAATAACTTGAAAGCTTTATTAGCAGACTTTGATCCTACAAGGAAAATGAGATCAGTTGAGGTAAAACCTCTTTTATTCTGCTTAAATCAGCCAGATGATGACAATTCAGAGACTGGTCACCCAGACATTATGAGAAAAACTCACTATTACATGTTAGATGACGAGTTAAAGTCTGTAACAATAAAAAACTTAGATTCAATGAATAATTTTGAAGATATTTTTGATTTTAAAAGTAGTGAGACTATACCTTTAGACATACTAGGGCTACATAAGTATAAAGTGTGTAGAGATCCAAAGAAAATCACCACAAATGGTATAGGATACAATGGAACACAAATGCAGGTGTTTCAACACAAGTTTGAAGGTGCTATGCTTAAGTTTGACCAGAGCTTGGTAACAAACAAGGTGTATAGACTGTACCGATCAGGTCAAATTTGGGAGAAGCAGTCGAGTGAGAATGTTAGGGATATGTTGTAAGAGTATTTATGATATTAGTGAAGGTGGAGATAAATGTATTAGATTCTCTGATTGAATACTGGAATTTGTGATATACTATGTGACAAGTTTTGTCTTATTTGTTTTGTGCATTCATTATAGACTGTCTTTTAAATAGGAACCATGCTTAATGTGTGGCCATGTACTACTACTTTGAATTAGTATGGGAGAGTCCTCATACCTAAATACCTACTGTTTGCATACTCGCAGTGTGCTGTGCTCCCAGCTTAATATACTATATCTACCTACTTGATTGAAGACAATCTTATAAAGACTTGTTATAGCAAAGAGTACATTCTTGTCGCATTAGTATAAAATCTTAGTATAGTAATACCTCTAGAAATCATTTTTTTACTAAAACCAATTCAGTTTTAAGAGAATTGTCATGAATGTTGCGAAGGTTGTGTATAGATAGAACAAGCCATAAATATGTACAAGAGATGTAACATTTATTAATTTAAGTTTAATGTGTTTTCCATTTTGTATTCTATTCTACCTGTACAAGTTAAGTAAGCACCTAACACACATACTAAATCATTTGTGTGAAATACCTATTTAACTTGTATAGGTTTTAGAAAGTAAGCTCTCTTCTTTCTCTCTTTGTTTTCTGTTTGAAAATATTTGTAATTAGTGAGATTTATTTTATGATTGTTAATTTAATGTCAATGAGTCATTATTACAATTGAGCGTATCGCCTATTGACTTTGTACAATTGTGTGCAAAAGCGTTTTGAAATAATTTATTAAATGGAATCACTGTTTTTTTTTTTACTTTTGTACCTATTGGAATGGGATGCTATTAGAGATGTGCCTTGGAAGTATGAGGGTGTAACAATGATTGTGTATGTAGAAATAAGCCAAACTTTACTGATAAATACTTATGAACTTCTTAAGTGTACTTATGTCAAAGAAAGGAGTTGTCATTTACTGCAAGCCATTCAAGTTAACTCCAGCCTTCACATAGAAGACCTATTGAGTCATACACAGAATTAGGTTCAAAATTGTCTTTCCTGTTCCCGATGATTAAGGATACTAGCGCAGCCAATCCTCAAAATGTTTACAGGCCAAAACTACATCGGGCACAGATTATGCGGATATGCATTAAGTTCAGAAATTAGCTTTCAGTGTCCTTAACTTTCGGAAACAGGAGAGACATTTTTTGTTTTTTATGTCTGTATGACCCTATTATGATTGCCAGGTGTCATGATAATGTAAGGTTTGTGCGGTTTGGGTCTACATATGCAACCACCTAAAAGTTGGTTATGAATGTCAAAGCTGTGTTAGAATTAAGTAGCCATATAAACCCTAGTAATCACATAATTAATTCACCTATTGTATTCAATTAATATACAAGACTGTTTATTATTTTATGTAGGAAAAATAAATTAGGTAGGTACTTGTGGAGTTACCTAATATTCTTTTGCCCCAGAATTTGTTATGCAGTAGTATTTAGCAAATCAAATGAAATCGCAATTCCATATATTAATACTAAGTTGCATTGTAAAAAATAAATAAAAGAGATACCTACATTTAGATGTGTCTTATTAAAATATGAATAAATAATCAATATTAAAAATTAAAACCTAACAGACAGACGCGTTACTCGAAGACTTAACAAAAGACGAGGTTGGGACCTTTGGTAGGACCAAGCTTTTGGAAACGACTAGGTACCTTCACTTTCTTGAGTTTACTACCAATCCTTTGCGACATTATTTTAGGTCATTATTATATTTTAATACACTAGTTTGTGATATCATAACTATAACCCAGAGTCCCAGACCTATTATGTAAACCCTCAGACGTATGAAAGCTGCTGTAACTTGCAGTTACAGTGTAAACCATACAAGTGTGCATAAAGTAAAACCTTGACGAGATAAAGCAGATTGCATCTAGGAATTTAAATTTGGCGCCTCATAGCCTCGCCTCATTGCATTTGTGAAGAAAAAAAACACAAGCGTTTTGTTTTTATATAAGGACATTGTAAGTTATTTCTACCAAATACTGTTTTTATGATCGTTTTCATAACAGTTATCAGCTTACTCGTTTGAAAGATTTATTTGTTATTTTTAGGCAAATTGAAAAGCTTTTTTCATTAATGATCACTTAATGATCATCATCAGGATTGAAGTGTGAAATATATTTACGATGCGATATCTAAACGCAAATTCTGAAGTGTGGCTAGTCTACAAAATTATATTACCCTAGACAAAAAATGGGTAAAGAATGACAAAATTAGATCATGAGAAAGATGATGTTAATCACGTTTTCATATATTCATAGCTGCAGTCAGCTTTTTGTAAGCGTGTTACTGTTGATCATTTATTTTTATTTTTCTCGAACAGGTGAGTTTATTTTTTTAACATAAAATTATTGAGATTACCTTAATGTTGGGATATAGTTTTTAATAGCAACACTGAGCGGCGTTGGCTGTCATTCAGAAAAAAAAATAGAACGAAGTCGTCGACATTTCTAAGTTGTTTCAAAGTTTGTGTTAATCCAATAAAAAGTTACTTTTCAGATAAATGATGTTGTTATAACCGCAATCTTTTAAGGAATCGCTACAAAGTGATGAAGTGGACGCTAAAATATTTTGGTTTCGGATTGAATCGGACGACATAACTGTTTATTGTGGTGTCGTGTAGGTGGCTACCAGGGTTTCTGTCATTGTGAAAGTGTTTTCGCATAAAATTTAGACCCCATTGTTCGAATCTTTCCGGGCGGCTGTGGGGAAAAAGCCGCATAAGTCGTACTTACGCAAGATATTGTGGTGTTGAGGACTTTTTCTGTTATGTGTCTGCTTTTGAACATTTATTCGACTTGTTAATGTTCGTGTGAAATTGGTAAGTTGTGGGCGTTTATTTTGGTTTTTAAAGTGTTAAGCTGATATTTTATCGTATACTAGAGCTATGCGTATACTTACTAACCTATAACACAAGTGGGAACTATGAAATTATATAGTTTCAAAGTTTGTTGTATGTCAGATGTTATCAAATGAACATAACCCTATCTATACGATATTATCGGTATACATAGTTCTAACCTGTCTTATGTACAAAATCTGGAAGTCCTAAATTTCTATTGAATATCTCAAGTATTGGATTCATTATTGCACCATAAACCTTACATTCTACAGCTTAGTTCTTGAGCATATTTGTTGTAGAAATACCTACATCTTTATTTTTAATACTCAAATATGACTATTTTACTTGGTAGACTAGCAGAGTTCAAGCTATTGATCAAAAGTCTAAATTGTTACTGGTTTATGATAAAATTGAGTTTGAATTGTTTCATCTTATGATTTTTGATGAAAAAACTAGATCAAAATCATAATTTTATCTAAAACCTGTGACGTACATAAACCTAATGCTATCTCTGTTATACTAATGCTTTCAATTTGAATCCTATATCCTTAAAAAATAAACATTTTCACACTGTATTGTCATTTCAGATTGCTATAGTCAGAATGAATGTGCCATCTCAAGAAAATGTTGGACTTTTATCTTCAGGTAAGACATTTATAATGTTGGTTCTTATGTATATTCACTTAATTTTTTATTTTTTATTGATTATTCTAAGAATAAAGTATACAAGTCACATATAGAAAGTGTATAATCAACGTCACAGCATATTTCTTTTTAAAAATCTTTCATTATTAATGAGGGAACAACTTAGCCACATTTGTTGTAAAAGAAATCTCAATTACATCAAACATTTTTACAAATTCTTATTTATTTATTTATTTAACAGTTTATTGTAAGATGATAGTACATAGAGACAGAAAAAAAGAGAAGTACTTTCCATACAGGAAATAAGTATAATAAAATAAAAATAAGGTCTATTTATACACAATACAAAGCATTGATTGATATTAAAGATTGTGTAACACAGTTCCAATGTTTGGAATTGTATCATCTTTGTTATGATTTAATTTTGATACTTGATATGCTGAGCAAAAAGTAAATAATCTTGTTATAAATAAAACTGTATCGAAATGATGTAAGGTTAAATATTAATTGTACTCATCATCGTCATTGGCCACGAAATCTTGACAGATGATTGTTGCAGTCGTATTGTGCAGCACGACAAAATTGTACTAAACCCATTTTAGATCCCAATCTTTGGTGGTATAATGATAGTTGGTACAAGCCTGAATTTTCCGCAACAGAGGTCCTCCTGTTAATTTTTGTTTTGTTTGAATTAGTACATTTAATTTTACTTTTCTAATACCTACTTCTATCTAGATAATACTAGAACGTTCATTTAATTAATTTCGAATAAGGGGTAATTGTAAAAATATTCTTTAAAAAGAGTGGTCTACATTGGATTTTCGAAATCGGCCCCAGCACACTATAATTGTATGCCACTTTTTAGTTAATCATGGAATTCTTAGCCCCCAATCTAAACTAACTCCATACACCTAATTTCTTCCATCTTAAGTACATACACCTTTCAAACCAAGTAAACCTATACAAAAAAATCTTGCATCATTACCTAAGTTCGTTATACTTCCCACACCTAATTACTCTGTTGTCAGTGTACAGTCCCACTCTAAGCTTAGACACAATTCACAAGATTGTATCACACCAGCCATACATTTGAAACACTAATGATGTATTTGTGTTGGAGACTGTACGGCGGTAGATAAATGACGCAACTGTGGAATGTTATTCTTCGTAAAGAGTGTGCTAAGATGATCTATGGGGAGTTTCAGGTTGACAGATTGGAAAAGAACGCGTCGCGAAATGTGTAGGTTGTTTTGTAAAATGGACTCTTTGAGACAACAATAGAAATAGGTACTTGTGTTGAGTACTTTTTACAAGCATTTTAGTCAAACTCACGATCATTGAATGCACATAGATAGAGCTTTTGTAATATATAGGTTCTCGACATTTTTTAAAGCTTTTCCATGATTAGTTGATTAACGTTACTCCTTGTTCCTAATAGTAACTTTTAATTAAGTTAAGTACCTTTAAAAGATCTGACCTCTAGTGATTTAAAAACTTTCCCGCGATCGCATAGGTCGTCAGTCTATCTGTGTTGTATTTTAATAGATCTCTTTGCTGGAAAGCCAATGTATCTTATATCTAACAGTAACTTTTAGTGCTTTCCATAAATCATCGCTGGTTGATTGCAAAAGTTTTTGAACGTCTCAATTGGGGGCAACGGTATCCGAGCGAAATTCAAAGTCCGTTACGTTCGAATTTGAAATTCATGGAACATTGCAAATGGATAACCTTTTGGACTGGTGCCGGAGGACTGAAAGCAGGCGATTGGTCGCTGAAGTCGGGGCTTCTGGATCGATGTCGCGCATGCGCCCGCCGCCCCCGCCCCCGAACCGAAGGCACGGCTCGAGCCAGCCCTGTCAAAATAAAAACTCGCAATTTCGCGAATTACCTCGCGATCCACACATTTGCCTTTGCTTTATTTAAATTAAATCGCAATTAATATTCTTTTCAGTTTTTTCGCGTTTGTTCTTCTTTTTTCGAATTTAGAACTATTGATCTTCTTTTGTTAATAAAAAGTAAATTGTTTTTCTTTTTTTTTCTAAATAATGTGTCGTTTCTGAATTTATAATGCGTGAGTGTTTAGTGGTCAGTATATTAATTTAATTAGTTATCGTGTGCAAGATGTAGCCGCTGCAGTATTGGATAGGTATGTATGGGATACTTGTAGCATTCTTACTTGTTGCGCTCGTTTTAGAGCTCAGATTACGTAATGCGACATTTTAAAACTGCTCTTTAATGAGTTCGATTTTTGAAAAGATCGGATGACAGTGCGACAAAAGAGATGATATACTTTAACATGGTTTCTTTCAAAATGAGCTGTTCTTTGGCTTTCAACGAAGCCCTATCTATCTTTGTTGTTAGTTTGGTTTTTGTTTTACCAGAATTTAATTATAAAGTGGCGCCCAGCACGGGAGTAGTTTCCTCTCGTCTTTATTTTATGATATGTACCTAATTAACCTTGGTTTGGATGGCTCAAGTAGAGAATAGTCTACAAATTAACGAATTAAGTATTATATGACCCTTATAGAAAAGACTAAGCAGGCCCTAAAACGAATAACATTCAAAAAACTTGAAGATCAAATGTATATTTTATAGGGACTCTGTCGGACAAATAAAATATGGCGTTGACATAATTAACTCACTTTTTAGCACTACAAATCTAGTCGAAATATCATGTTGTTTTATAATAATCTATGGTGAAATATGGAAATGAATTGATGATATGCGAATAGCCGTCGAATTGGGAGAATCCTTTGTCTGCTTCTTCGTACAATTCCAATCAATTTGTGCGTTTTAATTAAACTTTTTATCTGAAAAGAGTTGGATTATTGTCGGTTGAGCGTTCGTTGTTTAAACCTTTTTCTGATAATACTTTGACTTCATGATACATCATAACGACTTTCTCCTTTAATCCATTAAGGTGCTATAGCTGTCATGTTGGACTGAAAAACCGAATGTTAGTACAGCCAATTTAATTGGTACCTACTAATTATTATGTGGTACTGCGATTTAAACACCCTCAAGCCTATAGTCAGGCAAAGCTGATTCTGCCACTATTCCCATCCAGTTCCAAGAAAAGGTTTTCAACTGGCCTACCATTGGGTTCCAACATTCAGTTCATATGATAATACCCAGTGTTACTTAACTGCTAAAGTCGAAAAAAAAGTGATTATGCTTAGAAGGTACGCAACTACGCATAAAATGGCACCAAATATTAACGCAATTTACCAAAACCGTAAAACAGCTATAAAAATAAGCTCATAATAAACGATTTTGGTGAAATAACAGCTTATAAGCTTAGTTAAATGTCGCTTGGTGGAGGATGACGATAAAAGTGTAAGGGGCAGTCGCCACAAACGAGAGGTTCGTCGAAGATGTGCTAGCCTCGAAACATACACTCTAGTAAAGCTCAGCACATGCACACAGGCTACATGTCATGTTTGTAGACTACATGTATCCCTAATGGGTTGAGCATCAGTTCATCTGTATCTTAAAGGTAAAGAATTGGGCCTGATCACTAAGATTAGCTAGCTGTAAGACCGTCTCTCGGTCACCAGGTAGCATCTCAGAAAAGTCGGAAACCGTAATAGAGATGTGATTTATGTCCGTTGTTGCAGCTATAACAGTTATAGCAAGAACCATACGACAGCAATAGGTAAATGCGTAAAATAATGATGTAACTACAGACCACGATATATGGCCCCGTCGCGATGCTCTCGCTCGTGAAAAGCAGCCTCTTAGCTGACCTTTCCTATTTTGTAGCGCATAACACTGTACTATCTATTTCTAGCGATAAAATGGCACTTTGTTGTGGTTAGGATACCTCTTACACAAACCCCACTAACCTACTACAGATATTTAACAAGTAGTTAAGTATAACAGCCTTTTCTGCAACAGACATTAGCCTTTAAGAAGATGATATTAAATTCAATAAGTTGTATGCTTACTTGCGCATGAAATAATGTATTTTTGTAAGTAAATATAATAAGAAAGCAAGTATAATTTGCCATGTAAAACCGTTTAGTTATTGTTCTTGTTAGTAACACACCACGGTTCGTCTAACTTATCTTAATTAGTCGAAGGTTACGTTTGAAATAGTTCTTACGAGTACCTTATTACCTATGTGGGAATGTTTTATTGAGAATGAGAATATCGGTAAGGTGACAAAGTTGGTAATAGGTATAGTAAAGCAATGCGACAACAAAATTACTTACACAGTGTTTATACTTAATCCTTAGGCTTAATCTTATCTAGCCGTCAGTGTCCCACTGCTGGGCAAAGGCTTTTTCCTCCTTCTCCACGATTTTCTATCCTGAGCCGTCTACCCAGCTTAATCTTATCTAGCCGTCAGTGTCCCACTGCTGGGCAAAGGCTTTTTCCTCCTTCTCCACGATTTTCGATCCTGAGCCGCCTCTACCCAGCTTAATCTTATCTAGCCGTCAGTGTCCCACTGCTGGGCAAAGGCTTTCACCTCCTTCTCCACGATTTTCTATCCTGAGCCGCCCCTACCCAGTCATCCATGAAGGCATCCAGCTCATCTCGCCACCTTTTTCGTAGCCTCTCACGAAGTCTTTTGGCGGTTGGTTGCTATTGGGTTGTTGTGGTTGCCCAGAAACTGTTAGGAAGACGTGACCGGCCCTTGTCTGTACTACCTAATGAAAATTAAGAGATGAAATTAAATCTATTGATTCCTATGGAACTGAACAACTTTCTCTGAGAACCAGCATCTTTTCGATTATCCAATTGCCACTAAAACATTCAAAATGGTCGTCCCGTTACATCTACCAACGGTTAACGCCATCCGTGTGCAAAGTCTCATATAAAACGGTGTAGTAACCCCCATTAAGGCGCCGCGGACCTAATCCCACGGTGCAGGGTTTGTTAATTAGATTGCGATCACGATCCACGTTTATATCCGGGATTAACGGCAACGTTGTTTACATAGGTTCTTGATATACATACATATGTACATACATACATATCGTATACGGGACTAGCAAACAGGCTTCGCAAGGGATGTGGTACCTACTCATACCCTACTTCGTACTGATATTGTCAATGTTTATGTCGATGGATGGGGGTGAGGAATCCTCACACCACCTCACATACATCCTCACTGAGGATGTATGTTACTGTCACGCAAAAACCACTGAACAGATTTTAATGAAACTACATAATTGTAGCTTAAACATCCCAATACTTGTGTGTATGGAGAATTAACGATTTCAATAAGATACCCTGTTGTGCTTTTAGATCTAGCCTTCCTTTTTGATATTCCCTACACAGCTTGTGGTTTCAAACCACATACCTACCTAGTTTTTAGGAATTTTAACGCATATAAATATGTTTTCTTAAGCACCGAAACACCCGTTGAAATTCTCAGCGTAGGTACATGTTTATTCCATACATAACAAATGACGAACGAGGTTAGGATACATACGTACATGATATTACATTATTATTTATGTTCCTCAGTTGAATGCATCCCGGACAGACCTCGGTCGTCGTCGCGGTCGACAGAATGGGATCCTATGTAATACGATATCGCTGTTTCCCACAGGAATTGGTGTACCATTTACATCCTATCTTGTGTGTTTAGTTTACCACGTATTTGTGAAGAAGGGTTTTGATTTATTTTTTTATTGTTCCTAGTTCCTTAATGTAGTTATAAAGTCAGGATACAAAAGAATGACACGGATTTTCTTCTTGAAAATGGCCAGTGGTGCCAGTGGTGGTTGTTTTTTTTTTTCGAACTCATAAGAATATATCTTTCTTCTTTTTCATGAAAAGAATTTTTTTAAATTAAATAGGCTGAATCGCAATAGAACCCTCTGCTTCCATTTAAAATCAGAAACAAAAGCATCCGACCTTGAAGTTCCATCTTCGAATTTCCAATTATCAGAGACATTTGAAATATTAATAGAATGCAGGCACACGGCGCGCGGCGTCGGGAGCTTCCTGTTTCCGGCGCCGGCCTTTTGTCCGCCTGTCGACGAACCAGTTGGAACGGTGTAGAATTGTCTGACCGTACTCGGTACCGAGTGAAAAGGCTTTAATGTTTAGTTTAGAGACAAAGGCCAAGGTTGTTTAGCGCTAGGCTGGTTTTACGTCATTTTCGGGACGTATTTTGCGATTCTGATCTTCGGGTTGGGCTAGTTTATTTATGACCCCAAAATAGAATGAGTTTTTCATAGTAATAAAGAGAATACCTTGGAAGAAATACTTTTACTTTCTTCAATTAAAAATGCCCTTCCTATTAACTATTGAGAATGACATAATTTGAATGTTATGGTAAATATATTGTCATTGTAGCTCAGAATCGATTGTTGGATTGCTGAGAAAATAAATAGAAAATAATGGAAACAGGGAAACAAAATCTCAAAAAAAAGAACTGAAAGCCATTAGATTATACCCCCTCATTTGGCTAACCTTGTACAAGAAAATCTCTAACCCAAACTAGCCCACACACTACCAAATAAATCAATAATTACATTAACCCCATTAAGAGAGGTTGACCGCATAAAGTGACCCCCCAGCATCCAACAGTAACAATACTCCCGACCTGACCTTGACCTCAGCCGAACAAACGCTATGCATTTTTCATATCCTCTAATGGACTTGCAATTTATATCTACCGACTCTACCGTGTGATGTCGTGTTCTATTTGATACATTTAGCTAATGATTGTTTTGTTTAAAATAGTCATAAGATAATCCTGCTAATATTATAAATGTCAATGTTTGTACCGATGGATACCGCAAAAACCACTGGATGCCTATAGTACTTTTATAATATACTAGAGGCTGCTCGTGACTTCGTATGCATTTATCGTCATGTCTTGGAAACATTACATTAAATCTTTAAATGTTGTAGCCTATGTGTTTTTCCGATGTGCAAGATGCAATATACCAAAGTTACATTAAAATCTCTTCGGTAGTTTTTGCGTGAAAGAATAACAAACATCCATCCATTGGCACAATCATTGACATTTATAATATTAGTAGGATTAGGTACGTAACTACATTCCGAATTGAAAGCTAGACCAATATTGGTCTTGACGTATTTTCACCGGAATATGACCCTACACATTATAGTAACATGAAATGAAAAATGCAATAACATAGAGCTCTACAGATATGTCTATTCCGCAGAGTTTATGACGGATTGAAAAGCAATATCCCGTTCCTGTGATATAACTTGGGTGGAAATGTGGAACTCTAAAGAGTTTTATGATTTATTGGACATAGACTGATGGCGATTTTTGAAGAAGATCGCGATCGCAGTGGCAGCTTTTCGCAGTAAAGGGAGATAAAGAAATGTACATCGATCTTTGGAAAGATACAATCGGCTAATTTCGACTTCGTATAGCGATTTGTGTCGCACGCACCATGACGTATCGACTCTTTAACCTTATGTAGGATTTGACGTAATGTTACGTAATTTCTTGTATCTTAATTATCATTGAAACAAGAGAAAAACCAAACATAAGTTTGATCTATAATACTTAGCGCCTGTTCCACCATCTGCAGATAAAAATCTAACAGATATTAAATATCTGTCAGATCTAGAAAATCTAGAAAGGCAGGTATATAGATATAGTTTATAACTTACCGTTTTTGTGTCTCAGAAAGAAGACGTTTAAGTACAATACGAAGTTATTCGATCGATGCAACTTGCCGTTTGAATTCTAACTTCGTTTTGGAACAATGTGCATATATTCAAGTTGCAATACGTAATTATATGCAAATTCGAAACTAAAATAAATTGTTCACAGAGGTAAAGTTTGTTACCTCTATCGAGTTCACGTTTCGTCTGGATGCTGCTGAATTGAATTATGTTATACTATTCGCTTAGATATCTCTATATTCATCTGTAATTGTACTTCATCATCATATCCAGCCTTAGGACGTCCACCGCTGGACATACGACCTTTAGGACTAAGGACGTAGGACTTTAATAACTTCCACTTGTCTCAGTTGGAAGCGCCTTGCATCCACTATACACCTGAAACTTGTTATCAAATCGATAAAAGAATGAATCCATAGATCGATTGATTAATTTTTTCAATGGAACTTCTCATCGATTGATCGTCTGATCCTTAATAAGATAGTGATGGAAAAGACGGTGATTGAAAAACTTTTATAAGTATGTATGACGCTTAGCTTAAAGTTTTTATATGGGACTAGTTCCTGAAATAAAATGATTTTATTTTTTATTTTATTTTAGCAGAGTCCTTTCATGGCTGACGGGTGAAATTTGGCTTGTTATTTATTGATTTTATTCTGGTTATTTTTAGACGAAGGCGGCAGTGAGGAGTCGAGCAGTGAAGACGAGGTGACTGAACACGTGACTGGCACCCCACCACCAGAAATGGCGGCCGCTAGAGCACAGGTAACTAGCCACCTTTGTTATTGACCACTAGTTCTGCACTTATATATTGCCATCAGAATTTTACAACCCATTTTGTATCTATACTAACGGATATCGTTGTATCCTCGATTTTATGAACACTAAGGACTTTTGTGTCAGGCACTTCTCTCATTAAGAAACAGAGAGGCGTAAAAGGGTCTGCGTGTCTCAAAGACTAGTCACCGTGAAGTATACACATACATTTGAATGCAGGCTTGCACACTACGATACCAGTATAATTCTTCAAGTCTTCGAGGCTTGAATCGCCTGTGCGTATCGTAATGTGAAAAGGTCTTAACTACTAGTATAGTACGCTGCCTTAAAACAAATTATAGCGTCACGATCGATTCAGTAATTGATGTTCCAGGATTAGAATTGGTCTTTGTTCTGCTGAATGAAACAGATTTCAAAATCAATGATGATACTCATAATTGGCTTACTCCAAATACACACATACATATCCGTCACGCCTCTTTCCGATCGAAGTAGGCAGGGACCACTACCCTCCAATTGCTATAATCCAAACTTCATCCACATTCATCAGTCGCTTCATAAATGCACGTATGTTTATTCCGAGTACTACACCTTGCATTGTGTTCAGGTGCCAACAATTAGCGTGACCCCGCACAGCCCGGGCGTGTTGGACGACAGCTTGCAGCAGCTGCGTCGGCTCCATGCGGCCGTGCAGCGGATGCGGGCAGCGCCTTTGCCGCTACTTGTGAGTATATTGCTACGTAGTCTAGTGTCTACACTGTAATTTCATTTTGTGGTTCTAGTATAATTCTGGCTCCGTGATTGGTGAAGACATGTCATTAATTTCTTTATTGTTATTTTACCCTATTTATGGTTAAGCTGTGGATGTAGATATCCTTAAATAAACTGCCAAACGGCGTCGCGGCAGACCACGGAAAAGGTGGCGAGATCAGCTGGACACCTTAAATACCTGGGCGGAGGTAGCTCGAGACCGAAAGTCATGATGGATGAGGAGAGAGACCTTTGCCCAGCATTGGGACACAAAAGGCTAAGATAAGTTCTACTGGCAAGTAAAATGCCATTTACTTGCAAGTGAACGGGATATTTTCTTTACGGTGGATCGTAAGGAATATTGATTGAGTGATTGAATTGACTTATTGTGAGGCTGTTAAGACATTATTCTTATAATCGATTTTGATTTTAGTAAAACTTTACATCTTACAAAAATTTCTAAAACCACAGGGCACAGGAACCAGCAGACTAAGTACATCGTGCCCGTCGCTGTGCAAAGATGGCGTGGAGGTGGATTGCTCGTCACCGACACATCTCGATCTCTATCCACAGAGCAGGAAGGGCAGTGGTTAGTATACTGTCAAATTGTTAATATTTTTTTGCCATAGTCTAGAGATAACAGTAGGTCAAGCATAAGCATTTTTTTTTTTTTTTGTATGAATTTTGATTGCATCGCGTAGATTTTGTGGAAAAAATCAGAACTGCTAATTGCATTTAGTGTTTAATTTCCCCTAAATAAAATCAGGAGTACCTTAAACTGACGACGTGTTTTTATTAGGCGACCAATGAATGTGGATGAAGTGAAGAAAGTATTTTTGGATTTTAACTAGTGGAGGAAAGTGGTTTCTGCCTACTAGGATGGGATAGGCATGGAGGATAAGTATGTATGTTTTTACAGGTGAATCCCGTCAATGGGGTCTATGGGAGCGAAGGGATGAGGGTCGGCGTAGTTCGTGGGCCGCCTTGGAGCCAGGAGCCAGGCTGCATGACTCGCATAGGCAGCGCAGGTATGACTTTTTATTCTTGGATGTGGATGTTTCGACCTCATGAATATTGCCACATTTTTTGAGTGATGTTGCATGCATGGATCATCAGACCTTTCAAAGACCCTACTACAGGAGCACGAGCCTCCTCCGTGTCAGGAGTTCATCTTAAACCCAAAATGATAAAAGGGTCATGTTATTTTCGAATTGAATTTTGTACCTATATGCTTTTGACTTATGCTACATTAACATGTACTTGCTACATTAACTTACCATATAAGAAACTGATTTAACCAAAAATTTGCAGCAACTTAAACGGCCACAGCGCGTCTCTATCATCAATGGAGTCGGAGGGCGAAGTGCCGCGGCCCGTACGACACTCCACGCACTCGCTCAACGACAACGATCTGGCTGTGAGTTTGATTACTGATTTGTTTATACTATACTGTGTTTGTTGTTGAAATTGAACGTGGTGGCCGGCTGTAGGTGTAAGAAACAAAGCTTTAAGGATTAATAGGGTAGTCCTTATTTTATTATAGAAAAAAGTCGAAATTTCTTATTTTTAAAATCAAGGAAAACAAAATACCTACTCATATACTATGTCTGACGACTAAATGTGTGAGACTTTATTGAATTTATTAAAAACCTTTATACCACATTTATAGCTATAAAAATTCATTTCTTTTCATGTATTAGTTAAAAATGTTAGTGTTTGTGCCTATGGATCGATGTGAGCATGTATGGATGTCGTCACATCACATGGTACTATTTCACGCATCGACCATTAAATAGATTTTGATCAAACTTTATAACATCGTAGGGCAGCTTTCTTCAGAGAAGAATCTAGTAAGAATCTCTATAAGGTTGCTCTTTTCAAATTGAGTTTTACAATTGTTATAAATCAAAGATTCATTTTTGTCTCCCCTGCAGAAAGACTTCGAGAAGGTAACGGCGGCGCTGCGTGCGGGCGGTATGGGCGCGGCGCCGGCGGCGGCGGCTGGGGGTGCGGGGGGCGCGCGTCTGGCGGCGCGGCTGCCGCTGCAGAAGTCCGTGTCCACGCCCTCCATCGTCGCCGCCGTGCAGCCGCCGCAGCCGCCGCCGAACAACATGTACGTACACACACAACACTACATTCGGTGAAGGCTAAGCTAGGCATTGGTTAGGTTCGATGTGGATGCAAACTGCTAGATAAAGAGTGGTAATCTTTAAAGTTACGGAATGGATCGGAATGGAAGTGTATAGAGTGAAAAAAATTTTTACTTTGTATGGATTGCCGTGGCACAAAAATGACGACCTACTTCCCGCAGTAACATAAATATCAATCCATCCGCTCCGTACGCTCCGATTCCGATCCGGTGGTCGCGTAGCTTTAGGGAGGTCTATGACTAGCAGTGGACATCCTACGACTGATAGTGAAACAAAGTGTTCAACACACATTTTTAATAAGACTACTTCATACAAGAAAAAAAAACATGTTTTTCGATAAACATAAATAAGTCTATGTTGGGGTAAAATATTATTATTATTGGGGTAAAATAAAGGAATAAACTCTGTTGATCCGGAAATGTCCACTGTCCAAATGTAAACACTTATACAATGCAAACTAAAACTTACATTGTTTTATTCTTAATAAGAAACACTTTAAAGCAAATGCATGATTATATTTAGGCAATAGTTGATTTAACTACCAACATTTTCTCGATTTCCTTTTTTCATTATTTTCAAAAACTCTAATGATAAAGTGGTTCTATGGAATTTACTCTGTATTTGATTTTCAACTGTGCATGTGATTTAATGTTTTTTATGTTGTCAGCACTGTTCGCTTTGCTCAGAAATAAAACATTTCAGCACTTTTAACAATGATATATTAAAATATAGACCGGTCAAATTACAACATTAAAAAGAGTATAATTCTTTAACAATTGATGAATCTGAACGATTGACATATCTATATTTTAATATATCATTGTATTTATATTGAACCAGTAGAAAATACTGGTAATTTATGTTGTTTTGTTTATTTTTGCAATATGGAGGATGATTATCGCGGTGTAAAATCAATATTTTTAATAAAAAAGAATTCAAGTTAATTATCAAAACTGGCAGTATAATAACAGAAACAATTTTATTAGTTGAAAAAATGGCGCCGTACAGCCGCCATGTTGGTTTTTGAAAAAAAAAACAACCCAACAATACCTAAACCTGCTGAGTTTTGTAAAAAAATTATAAAAAAACACATGAAATTAAATTACTATTGATCAGTCATATAAAACCGCAAATTAGTAGCAAACCCGCGATAGTACACCTCCAGCCTTACATGTCCGTCCCGCTCGGTTAGCTTGACGGGGCCGTGTGCGAGCGAGACAGAGAGCGACGAGGACACTTCCACCACACTCCACACAGCGCCGGCGGGGAGACGAAATAACGCGCATCAAGAACACTTGGGACTTCATCGCTTAGCCTTTTTAGAACAGTGAGTGAGATAGTTGGCTCTTTTTTTCATACAGGGGAGGGAGAGGTTAGAGCAGAACGGGTGATCGAGTTAAGATCGAGAATTTGCAACGGTATTATATTGATTGTAAGTATATAAAATCAGTCCAAAAGGTCAAGCGTCGATTGGTATGCGACTGACTGGGGTCGATTCGGCGTCCATTGTTTCTAAAATTTAAATCGATCGATTAACTATTAGTCGATACAACTTAGTTCTGCAGATCATATTTGTGCATTAACGTCAAAAAGGTACGTACTGTCTTACTTAAATTAGATGTTAATTTTTAATGATACAAAACTTTAAAGATCACTTGGCATGGATCGCACTATGCTTAGCTTTTTTATGTGAATGATGTTTTTTTCACGAGTGCAAAATTCAATGTTTTTTTTTAAATCTCGCTTACCATTTTTGCATGAGTTTTACCATAAATGAAAGTCATTTTTTACATGTTTTTACTTGAAATGTGAATTTTCCATACAGAGCGGCGTTTGATCATCACGCTGAGAAAAGGAGGAAACGTGGCAGCTTATTCTTTAGGAAGAAAAAGGTAATAATAAATTTATCGTTATAAGTTATTCAACAATACAACGAACAATCACAATTTTACACGCTTTATATTAACTTCACTTGTAAGTAACTATGTATGTAATCAAATCTTTGAATCTTAATTTGACCCTCTTCCTGGTCTTCGAATAGGATGACATTTTGCACACGCTCTGTGTTCTGATGACAAAACAATAATATGGTACTTTCGAACTGATCTGATAATGAAGCATGTTAATTGCGAGCTAAAGCGTGTTTTAGTTTTTTAAACTACCTATTTTTTTCAAATAGCAGGAACATATAGCTAGCAGATAAAACTGGTATTATGACATTTGGATGTTACATAAGCTTGGTACACAAGCCTGTAGTAGCACTCGTCAAAGGATCCACTTTCCCTATAGTTGACTTTCCCTATGTGCTTTAAGAAATGTCATTCTGCTGTACGGTATCAGCAGGAAGAAAGAAGAAATGAAGAAAAAGAAATTCTTCTTGTATAAGAATTTAGTTTTTTAATGTATAACAGTTGTATGGTATAATGTATAGTGTATCATACAACTGTATGGAATGTTGTATGATTGCAGGACAAGTCCCGCAAGGCCGCGCATGCGTGGTCCGCGGCGGGCGGCAGCGGGGACTGCGATTGGTGCGGACGACCGCTCACAGACAAACCCGCGCTCTATTGCGATAGTAAGTTTGTATAAACTTACTTAATTCATAAATACATTCATACAAATAACGTATTGTTTTCTCCACGTTTTCTCGTATATTTTCTGCTCGTCCCTGTCTAAGGTACGGATTAAGACGAAACTAGAAAGAGATGGCAATATTTTATGACAGCATTAGTGTTGCTGTAGTAGTTTCAAAACCTCGCTCTCTTTATACGAGACCGAGAGACAAAGTGTTTTGAATGAGTAACAATCGCGCCGCTCACACTTTGTATGGCCCGACTGCAGCGAAGTTTTGAGGCTACTATACCTCTAGTATACTATACATGCCATCATAATAATTGGACATGGTTTTGGAATATTATATGGACAGAGTAATTTATTCTTTGTATTTCAGATTGTACAATGACAGTTCATCAGAACGTCTGCAAAGACTACATCGTGGAATGTAACAAACCAAAGTCATCTAAGGTTCGTGGTATTTTAATAATTTAATACTTTTTTATACAAGAGAAGTCAAGTCTGATTATTCGTCAGTAGAGTCTTGCTTCATTGAAGCGAAATATCACTTTGCAAGAAGAGCATCTTTTAAATCATTGGTATCTTTGCCTAATTTACAGACTTCAGTCGGCAAATCTCTAAGCGCCAGCAGCGGTAAAAACAGCAAGCGAAGTTCCGTATCCGGCCAATCACAGAACTCTAATAGGTAAGTACGACTCCTATTGGTTAGTTTATACTAACTGTCATTTTAATACGTTCCAAATATGAATCTCTGTAAACAATCTCGTTTAAAATATAAAATGTTTGGGTGATGAGCGGTTTTCTTGTAATTAGGTACTGATAAAATTGTTTATACTTCAAAAATAAGATTTTTTGTGATATTTGTGTCGCTGAAAAATGGCAACACCTTACAATATTGCCAGTTTTATCAAAAATCTATGAATTTTGCAGAAAATTAGCAAGCCGTTCATCACCCAAACGGGGTATAAATGTCAAATAAAAACTTGTTATGCAATAAAAGGAAAGCCATTAAAGACGGGCGTAGCATTTTAAGCTATATGGCATATATTTTGCTGCTTCATTTGTTTAATTGTCGCAAATGGGAACACAAATAAATGCGCCATTTTACGCTGATGCATTTTGGATTTGATTTGCAAGCGATCATGCAAATATTGTGTGTTTAAGGAATTACGTGAGTGGGTGATTTTGTGCTTTAAGGGTTGGTTTTTAATTGTGTAAATATTCAAAGTTAATTTGAAATAAAACAGCATTTTTTTTTATCTTAAAATTTAAATTCGTGTATTTTTTGTACGACTAATTAAATAACATAACACACTATAACTCATAATATCTTGCAGTAGTTGTTTGGCACATATAAATCGCTATGCCACTTTTCATCACGAGCATAATTGGCAACACTGATACGATAGTTTATTTAGTCTATTTACACGATTCAAAACTCACTCTATAAAGCAATAGGGACGAAAACGGCACTAACTTGAAAACTATGCCACGTTGGTCATCTCTTGTGTGACCAATAGACGTATCTCGTAATTTTAAATCACTCGATTTTCGTCTTTTAATACAATGCTATTGATATCAAATCAATAAAGACGTAAACGCAGTTACGTTGTTTCGTCATGCAAGTGATTTATGATTTAATTATAAGAAGATACACAAGTATAGTAAACACTGATTTTACATCCTTATAAACTTTTTACACTATTTTAATACTAATTACTAACACTGTTTTTGCTTTACTACGTTGCTAGTTTTCGAAGTTTTGTTCAGTTATTTAATTTGAGGTTTAAGCTTCCTTCTTCGGTTGTGTTTTTTTTATTGTTTTCGTCTCGTTCTCAGTTTTGTTTTACCTATTGATCGGTGAACCAATATGTCTTCTTATAAGAAATCATTTTGCGGATGCATGGAGGTGTCATTTATTATTTTAAATATACGTCATTTTTATGCCAGAAGATTTTATGATATTTAAGTCATTATTTGGTGGCTAGGTGGTAGTGTAATTTATTCATAGTTTAGCTAAATACAAAAATATAAGTATCAAAATGTAGCGACTTTAAAAATCTGATAATGACCTGCGATGGAAAACATCGCACTAACTATACGATATTTTGCTCATATGGATTTAAACTATCATTTCATAAAAGTTTTTGGACAAATTGCTTGAGTAAAAAAAGAATTGTTTAAATCTTAAAACTAGGGCTGTTCTACGTGATAAAACATTTTCAAATTGTCAATAAATACTTTCAATAGGCACTATTCATAAGTATCGAGTCTCACAAAACAACACTACTACCTAACTATTTTCGAATTACGCGAAAAAGACTTATTCCTAGCCCAATGGCACCTCTTTGCAATACCACCTCGTCCACACACAACGTGATATATGACACGAATATTGTACGCGTCCAGCAAGAAGTCCGGGTGCTACTCGCCGTGGCGGCGCGTCGCGACCAAACTTGGCGTCCAGTAAGTGAGCGGGAATGCCACACAAGCTGCCTCTTTCTTACTTCATCATACATGCATTCACCGTCATCGTTCTCTCTCCTTCTATCTACGATCACTGATTTTAAAAACGCGTGATTTCCGATTTAGGATCTCTTTTGGTTGGTTTGAAATGTTTGTGTTGTTAGGTTTTTTATTGTTGTTGTTTTTCTTTTGTTTTTGTGTAGGGTCAATATAAATTAGGAATTTATAAGTTGATAGTCTCATCAGTATAGTCTTAGTAAGCTTTATTTTTATTGCAGCCTTAGAAATAATTTAAATAATTTATTTTTAATAACCTCACATAGGTAAACAGATAATAAATCATCAAATACATTGATTTCTATACTCATCGCTTCGACATTACAACGAATCGTTCTTCACATTCTATTGCGTCTCATCACACATACAGATACTTAAGTAGTTTTTCACAGAGTTTCAAATGGTACAGGTTATTCCATTCTATGTGATATTATTTAAACATAATTGTATCTATCTCTTAGCAATGTTAGAACTAGCGCGGACTCTAGCATAAGCCATACAGTCATACTCAAGCATAGAAAGTACTCCTACTTACTCAACCTCAAATTATGAAATTAATTATTTAATTAAACGTTGCCGAAGCATAATCAAGACGAAGAAGGGGTTAGAGGTTATGTTGCTTTAAGATCTAATGAAAATGTAGACGGGGGGGAGCATAATGACGTAAATATTCAGATTTTTGTATCTTAGCCATCTAAACCAAAAAGGCGTAAATTATCACGCCTTTTTGGTTTACAATGTAGATAAAAGGGATGGGAATGGGATGTATGTAGAAATATTTTATACTTATATGACGACGAGTCATCAGAAGGGGCGTTTATGAAGCTTGATACTCGTCCATAACAAGGAGTTTCGTTAAAATAATACTGTGGGCGTGTACTGGGTTTATTGCGTAGTTTCCAATCACGTTACAAAATAACAAGATGTACGTGATGTCTTCCGATATCTCTTCTTGACCAATGTGTATTTTGAAAGTGCAATAAATAAATGATAATGATTATTCCCCGTCTAATATTAATATAGCTTCTTAAATCACATGGTGTGGAACTGTACCAGTAATTTAGTGTCGTTGTGGAATCATCCTCAAAGCCTTACTTGTGTATCTTTCTATCTCTCGTACTGAGGTAGTTTCTTGATGAGCAGTTTTGTGTTGTCGTAGTTCACTTGTTCTGTTTATTTCGCATTTACTATGTTTTTGAGGTTACGATTTGGTTGTTTTTGTTTTATTTAGGGTCTTTTGGTCGGTAATTTTGTTTTCTTTTTCTGCTCTAAAAATGTATTCAATCTTTTTGAATAGGTTTCTTTTTGTTTCATAAACAGAAAAAGAATATCTTAATTTGTAATTCCGTTATATACTTTAGTGACTCGTAAAAAGCCATTTTGCTGTAAAAGTCCAATGTTTTAATATTTAAAAAGGTATATAAGTAGATAGGTTCTAACTCTGCATGTTTTATTTTTTAAATTGTTGATATTTTTGGATCTTGCTTTTTTATTAATTTATTTGGGCTTTGCCAAATTTTGTAATTCTCAATTCTCTACTTAACCAATGTTGATGTATTTAATCAAGTTTTGATAGAATAGTAACTTTATTTCGTTATTATATTTCAATAAAATATTTCGCTATTTATAAATGTCTATAAACAGTTTCATGTTATGAAAAATGCTTATATTACTTTTCTATCAAAACTTATTGTATCGTTACTATCCTAAACTCCGTAAATTTTATCTTAAAATATCTTATATACTGTAATTTGTGAACTGTAAAGTGATTTTTGTAACAACTTTGTATTCTTGGTGTCTAAGTCCTTCGTATTGTCGGTTGAATTTGACCCCGTTTCGATCTTTCTGTTTTTCTCAAATAGCAACACAGAGCTGTATTTGTCTGTGGTGTTGCCAATTAATTTGTTGTTTTGTATTAAAAAGTTATCTCTTTTCAGCACGAGTGCGTATAATGACGAGAAAGACGGATCTGATCATAAGCACGATCAGAGCAAGTAAGTAGTTTGTTAAAATTTTCACTATTTCATGACATTATTATAATGGTACATGAAAATGCCTTTTATCAGCAATGAGGTTTAGGTATTTATGGTTAATGGCTAGATACTTTCTCAAAAAATGAATGTCATTTTCATTAGTAGGTCCTTGCATTTGATTTTAAAATACTAAAATAAACTAATAGTTTAATGTACTTTATTTTTAATGGTATATTACAATACAATATACCAGTAAAAGTCCTCTTTATTGTAATAGTTAAGACAGAATAACGTCTTATTTGTCATTGCACCTCTACTAGTTACTCGCACAGTGTATCAAGCACATCTAAGCTCTTATACCCAAGTAAACAGCAAATTTGTATGGCAGTGCATCAGACGAAGCCGGCGGCGTGGAGTGGCCGGAGGCGTGGCTGACCGCCGACCAGCTCGGGGACGAGGCCGCGGCGCTCGGGCTCGGCGCCTCGGAGCCCGACACATGGGCCGCCGGGGCTCCTAAACCACTCGCCAAGTTTGTACAAATAAGCTTTTGAACTGTATCTTGTCTAACTTCATCATCATCACAACACTTGTATCGTCCATCTTTGGAAATACAGTTAGAGGAGGCCTATAGTCTGTCCAAAAAGAGTAGAAATTAAAAAGTGGCAACACTGTAGTGTCGTCTCGTTTTTGTTAGATCGATTCGAAAGGGACGACGCTACTGTGTTGGTACTTTTTAATTTCTACTCTTTTTGGACAGACTATAGGCCTCCTCTAAAAGCTCTCCACTAACACCCAGTCTAACTTACAACAAGTGAATTTGTCACATACTACATAAGAAACTCTATACTAGATTATAACTTCAATACCTTTCTCTTAGTATTTTTAATTTTCTTTTGTGTCCAAGAGACTAACATTATTATAGGGTCAACGAGAGAATGCGTTCCTGACAGGTGGTGATTGACTTGCCGATATAACTTTGAGGCGGCTCTCAATTTACGATAAAAAAATGTTTTTGTCTATTCGCCCAATTAACAAGTAACAAGCTATAAAAACTACATTATTATGTCAAATTATGAACAATCACGGTAAATTTGCAATTCCTTCGAATTACAATTAAAGTTAAGAAAACAATAATTATCAAAAAATATACTGCGCTGCTACAAGGTTTTGGCAGCCATTAATTTTTTTAGTGATGTGACAAAAATAGCGGTCAAAATTAACGAAAAATAACGATTAACGGCTATGTCTATCAAATTAATAGTTTTAAAAATAAAAAACGCGCTTTTAGCACGCAGTAAAAATTATAAAATAATAAGGATATTTTGGACATTCGAAAGAAATCGTGGAGCGTTCATAAGTATGTATAATCCTTTCTCTTTTTGGACAAAACGCTCCACGTTTTCTTCCGAAAGCCCGAAATGTATTATTATTTTTAGTGCGTGCAGTTATTTTCGAAATCTGTTTTTTTTTTTTGCTAGAACTGGCCGAAAATATGTTATCTAATCTTGTTTATGTAGTGTAGAGCGTGCTAAAATATTATACATACATACATACCTACTCTCGAAAAACATAACTCTCCTTCTGATTTGGCGCAGTCGGGTAAAAATTGCAAACGAGAATAACGAACCACATTGTGATATTAATTTCTAGTAGGTAATAAAAAATATCAGTTACGTAAGGTTACATCACTAGTCACATGTGTCAGGAACGCATTATCTCCTTGACCCTATAATAACTGTAAATTTTAAATATAATATCAGACGTAGAAGGAGTGATCTCTGTCTACGTCAATGAGATAGAGGCGTGACAGATATGTATGTATGTATATCGGTCGTGTTACAGACAACTGGGTGACCGGGAGACGAAGCGACAGGAGCACATCTACGAGCTTATACTTACAGAGAAACATCACTGTTTGACTATTAGGCTTATGCAAAAGGTAAGAACTTAGATTATTCCTTCATGTATTCTGTTTTTGAATAATGTTGTAACTATATTATAGTATTGATTCGAATTGAAACAATCTTATGACAGGTAGGAAAAGTATGGACGCATATTGATCAACAACTCGACACAATGAGCTTATAAAACATTATTTTTAGTGTATTACCACAGATAACTAAATAGTTACTAACGTATTACGTTAGTAAATCAATCAAAAAACTTGACAAGATATCAGATACATCTTTATTTAAAAAAATCGGCGTAGGTATTTGTTCTTACGCTCTTATTACAAAAAACATATTATAATATTCGAATAGAAATTAGTTTAACGAATAAATAAAATTGATTCTTCTACACTATATTCTTCCGTTAAAACTTCATTAATTCCTTTCTTCCAGATGTTCATAGAAGGCATGCAACGTTTTGCGGGGGTATCAGCGGCGCAGGTATCCCGTATGTTCCCTCGCGTGGATGAGCTGTGGACTCTTCACGCGGCGTTGCTCGCGCGATTGCGTGCGCGACAACGGGCGTCAATACACGTACACTCTGTCGCTGATATACTCGCTGATACATTCGCGCCGCCGAACATGAATAAGTTGAAAGCTGCTTACGGTAAGTGGGGTTTAGTTTATAATAATTTAAAAAATAGTTATTAATTTTTCATTATTAGTTTCTTTTATAGGGCTCTTAAGCCGGGTACTCAATAGCGAGCTGTAATAATAACCGTTGCATAGCTTTTGGTTCTCGCAAATGAGTACTAGGCCTTAGACCACGTATTTTCCACCTACCAACACCACTTGCAACACTTTATTTGACTCATCTAAATTACCCGAAAAAGCCACTATTCACAGGTTTCGTTGCTTTTGCCAAAAAAGTTCATGTATGTAACTAGCTGAAGAAACCTTTTTATTACCTTTAAACTTAATAAATAAGCCGTTTGTTATCGCTAGGCGAGTTCTGCGCCCGTCACCGCGACGCCGTGGACGTGTTCAAGGAGTGTTGTACGCGCGAACCCAGACTCGCGCGGTTCATACGCAAGTGTCAGCAGAACCCGCTGCTTAGGAAGAAG
This sequence comes from Anarsia innoxiella, assembly GCA_947563765.1. Taxonomy (NCBI): domain Eukaryota; kingdom Metazoa; phylum Arthropoda; class Insecta; order Lepidoptera; family Gelechiidae; genus Anarsia; species Anarsia innoxiella. Next base: position 2,850,833 of record OX387413.1, read on the forward strand.
GTAAACGTCCACTACTTTAAGGTTCATTCATTCATACAGGATGCCTTTTAATTAGTGAATGATAGAAAAAAAATGTGCATGTACTCGTGATAACAAACAACTTTTACTCTGGGAACAAATTCGAAGTCTATTCAAAATTTATGAACGTACGAAATACGCCATATAAAATGATGTATCGCAGAACTTTATAATGAATGATTTCGAACTTGGTCTCATAGTAATAGTTGCTTGTTATCACGAGTAAAAACATATCCTTTTATATTATTTATTAAATAAAAACACACAGCACGCTGAGCTGTCTCGATCTACCATTCGCGTTTAACAAGTGATTTTAAAATTATTAACTTAATCATGTTTTCTACCCTAGGGTGTCCCGGAGTGCGTGCTATTCGTAGCGCAGCGACTGACGAAGTACCCGTTGTTACTGGAGCCGTTACTCAAGACGGCAGGTGACGACGTGGCCGAGCGGGAGTTGTTGCAGAAAGCGCTCTGTGGAGTTAAGGTACGTGACTTTAATAAAGCAGGGAAGTAGAGTTAGGTAGCTCTCACAATATTACAATAGTACAGGCTGGCCGCGACCTCGTACGCATATATTGACATATCTTAGAAAAGTTGCACAATACATTTAAATAGCCTATGTGTTATTCTGATGTGTAGTCCACAATATTGCAAAGTTTCACGAAGATTTGTTCAATGATTATTGCGTAAAAGAGTAACAAATATTCGCACATACATCTATCATCTATCAGCACAAACATTGACATTATAGAATGAATAGGGTTGTCCTATTCGAAGTAGTGTCCGCCTACCCCGATGGGAGAGAAGCGTTATAGAACTGTATGTTTTACTTAAAAAGACTAGTTACATATAAAATATACATCTGTTTACTACACAGGAAATCCTAGTAGATGTGGACAATCAGGTGGCAGCGAAAGAGCGCGAAGACCGTAAGCTAGAAATGTACCACCGTATTGACGCCAAGTCTTTCGCTTACTTCCGCGGACTCAAGTTCAAGAAGAGCGATATTCTGCAGGGCAACAGGAGTCTCAAGTATGTATTAACACCGGGAAATTATACAACCGAAAATTGATCAACTTACGCGGTATGTAGATCATCAAGGAAGTAGTCTCTGCCTACCCCAATTTGAGAGATGCGTGACAAATCATCATCAACTTTAGAAAAATCATAAACGTAATATTTAACGTATCAATTTCCGTAAAATGATCAACTTACGTAAACTGGCTTTGAAATAGCCCGACAAATACAAGGTGAATCCTTTTAGACTTATAGCCCTCTTGTGGGCGCCATACTTCGAGAACCCCTGGTATATAAGATCTGGCTTGATGTGACTGGTCTTGTAGTAGGTTCTCTACGCGAGAGAGTGACTTTTAAAGCCAACTGTCACTCTCAAGTTTCGAGAAACACCGACCTCATACCACTTCCCATATGTTATTATTCTTACATTCACCTAGACGCTAATGGTTTAGCTATACACATCCGGAACGCGACCGGGCCGTGGCCTGTCTGCCATGGTGTGCGAACGAATCCATAGAAAATGTATGGAATGATATTTTTTCCCTGACACGTCCCGGACATGGCCCGGATGTGTGTAGATAGACCTTAAGAGTGTAGTAATGAGTGACCTTGAATTACATTTGCAGATTCGAAGGCGTAGCAACTCTAATGCAAGGCCGCAGCAAGATGCAAACATTGTTGGTGATCGTACTGACTGATGTGTTGTTCTTCCTGCACGATAATAACAACAAGTATACCTTCTTTACGCCGGATAATAAGGTGAGGTTATGACGTAAATGAATCTGTGGATTGATTTATCTAGCGATTTGTTCAGCAACAAATCGGATAGCGCGTATCTTGGTTAAATTATCGTGGAATTCGAGTGCGATGCTGTCAAGCTAAATAGCCCTAAATGAGGACTGGGTTTTTTAGAATTTCCTTATAGGAATATGTTTTCAAAAAGAAACAAGGTTGAGTTTCCAATAAAAACGTGATCTTTTTCTAATAATGATGAAACAGACTCTTTGTTTACATGTTTTTCCAATCACACAAATTAAATTGACTTTGTCCTGTTTTTGAAACTACTTGAACGCACAGTAACGTAAATGCGCGTGTTCATTGGCGAGCTGTAACCGTTACCGTTGCATGTAACATAACAAAAAAACATAGACTGGCTCACGAGCCTACGACAAACACGACAAGAGCGGCTCGTAGCGATCTGAAAGGGTAACCTGTAACACGCGTACACACTAGAACCTACTGTATCTGTTCGGTTACAGTTACAGCTCGTCAATGCGCGCTTAACATGTAATAATCCATTCACAGACAGGCGTAGTATCCCTAGTAAAGCTTCTAGTCCGCGAGAAGGCCGGAGCTGAAGGCCGCGGCCTATACTTGATATGTAGCGGCCCCGCTGAGCCAGAGATGTTTGAACTGAGAGTACATCGGCCCAAGGACATTCACACTTGGATCACTGCTATCAGGTAAAGGGCGAGTAAAGAAATTCTATTCAAGAGTGAATCGATGTGCATGTACGAAGCGATTGATGAATGTGAATGAGGAAAGTGTGTTTGGAATTTGGATTATAGCAAGTGGAGGAAAGTGGTCTTTGCCTACCCCGACGAGAGATAGGCGTAAACCAATCGAACTTGTCTCGCCGTCTTCACATAGGTCTGTTGCGTTTTTTGGGAGGGCAGTCGGTGAATGTTTTGGCGACAGACATGACCGTCCCAATCCAATTTCGTTTTGGATTTTGTTTAAGTGAACAAAATGTTACATTGAAACAGTGTTGCAGTGTTCCTATTTCGACTAAGATGTCTGAGTTAGTCCGTTCCACCATTTACAGATAAAAATTTAGGGACGGATACTTTATTCCTGTCTCTATCTAAAACGTCAAGTTTTATGAAATAGACATAGGTTTAGCTGCCAGATAATTTTTAAGTCGTGCAATTTTACATAATAATAACAATGCTGATTCCCCCGTAGAGCGGCGGTGGCGATGTGTCCGGAGCAGTGCGCGGACGACGCCGAGCCGCGCGCCGCGCTCTCCGCCGACGAGCGGCTAAGGCAGCTCGAGCTCCGCCACGACAACATACGACTCATCACCGGTATGTACTCGCACCTATATCTTTTATATAAAAAAACTATAAGGCCAATTGTCTATGGCAACGGTACCGCACGTCATGCGCACCCTTTCGTCAATGGTTGATTGCAAGATGAATGCTTAACGTTACCACTACGTGGACTTAGATTTGATGAATTCTACGCAAAATACATGCATTCGTCATTGACGAAAACGTACAGCGTAAAGACAATTGACCTAAGATGCACTCCCTGAAAAAAAAAACAAGAATCTAAATCTGTCCAAAATATGTACGCAACAACTTGTCACAAGAGACATGGGTTGAACTTGTGTGAAATTACATTATCCTATATCATAATGTTTCTTTTTTTGTTCGAGATTGCTAAATATCTTACGGTACTTAAAGCTCTGATTAAAATAGAATGTAACTTCATACAAATAAGATGGAATCATTTAAAATCCTCAGTAATATGTACAGACAATCCTTACTTCTAATATCTTAAGTGTACGTGAAAGTAACATCCTAGTACAGAGCTACCAAGTTATCTGTGAACCGAAGGTTATTGGAACTACGACAACTTATATGGAAATGTCAAATTTCCGAACTGCTGCGATTGGTAGAAATACAATTTTGTATTACTACTAGCGCCGCCGTTCATTTCACAGATAAGTTGGTCTGCCTGTAAAGTAAATCCTTTGTCAATACATGACCGTATTGTTTGTGTACAGACGAAACACCGTGGTGGCATATAGAAGGTGATTGCTTGACAATCTGTGTTTGCATGAAAGCATGTTTATATGTACCTATCAATATGTATCTATCCACTACTGTTTTCTTTATTTTATATATGTTGTTATTACGTTCTATGCTGAAAATTTAGTGACTGAATTTGCCCTTAAATTGAATATCTTTCACGAAGAAATAAGATTCGAAATATGAATAAACAAGATCTTTTCCTACGAAGATCAATGTTTTTATCATATTTCGTTAATGTTTTTGTCATATCGACTTATTTTTTATTTATTTCTTATTTATTGTATCTTGATAAAAGTTTTTCAATTTAATTGGCAAATTATGTACCTTAATATTCGGCTCTCAGTGTAACAACACCCTGTATACTCTTCTCTGTGTATCTTCTCTTTACAGTATTTTTTAATTATCGAAATATTATATGTATAAAACATTATAAATGTTAAATCGATCGAATATCGGTCGATTTCTGGCTAAAATCTGTAATCTTTATTCGATTCATTTGCAGTTATTTTGCATATTCGTGAAATGAATGTCGTGGCGTAAATGTTCGTTGTTGTTTCGAAAACTGTATCCAACTGCTCTTCTAAGTTAAAATAATTATAATGTCGGATATGAAATGCAAAAATAAACTAATAATTAAGTCTTACTCTAAAATGTACTACATTTTTAGTAGGTATTTCAAATATCTAAAATTCCGTTTATCCATTACACTATATTTTCTTTTACAATTCTTTCATGTCTATTTACTTTTATCTACACAATACTTTATTAAATAGCTCAGTGTCTACCTCTTACCTATATCTCACTCTTGCCTATGCTATTCCCAATCTTTCCTTACACTTAACCCAAGACATTAAAAACCTAACACAATCGTGTTACGAATATTTTAAAATATATTTTTATTTTTTAAACAGAGGCGCTAAGAGCAAAGGATAGGGAACACGCTACGATCCTCGAAGAGAAAATGGCTTTACACATGAAAATGGTCGGACACACCGGCGGATCGAATTTGGATGTACCTAGTACAGGTAAAAGCATTTACTTACTTACATACATATCTATCACGCCTCTTTCCCATAGGGGTAGACAGATACCGCAATATTTACTTAACTTTAAAGTATGGCATTAGGCCAGCGAGGTGGATTACGGCCTAATCACTTTCGTATGAGAGTAGCCTCGTGCCCCTGTAGTGGGAACGTTAAAGGGCTGATAAGGAAGGAAATAAGAATTGCAATATAATGGTGTCTACATACCAAAGCCTTGCACTAAAGGCAGGCGGCCTCATTTTCACACATTTTCGAACAAATGGACATCATATATGAAAGAAATGTTCTACATGTGAATGCTTACCTCTCCACTGTCAAGTTAAAATTAAAATTAACATCGTGCCATCTTATTCTGATTATTGACAATGATAGTGACAGCTATAGTCAGTAATATTAACTTAATTGACCTTTCTTGAAACTGGCTGTTAATAAGACGAATGAAAAATATGCTTTGATGTAAAATAAGATTAACATCTGTCTTTCATAGGTATAAACACAGTGTTCCCGGGCGGTCTAGTATTCCCTGACTACGTACGTCTAGCGACGCCACCTACTGACACGCATGCGCTCTGGCAGGAAGTCTGCAAGGTCGTCAAGGTACGCTCTACAATCAGTTGCTAGTGTATTGACTTGTGATGCCATACAGTCGGACTGGACAAAAATATGGGCTATTTTTGTACAGTGGTACTTAGAAAACTTGAGGTTATGTGAATTTTTTTTCTAGTATTCCAATGACTACTTAGTTACCAAGCGCAGCATGGAACTGCCACCTGCCAGTTGGACCGATGACCTAGTGAAAACCGCGGGGTCTCGTTGGATGCAGGTGGCAATGAACCGGTCGCGTTGGAGAGATATTGGAGAGGTCTATGGTCAGCAGTAGGCAGCTATAGGCTGAAATAATGATTATGATTCCAATAAAAAAAAATTGTCTGTAAAGTCGGTTTACGGAAGGTATTTAGACGTGACAACGTCAAACAAGCAACCGAACTGAGCCGACCATACCTCTCTCTAGTTCGTGTCGCGCTCTTGCTTGCGGAACGGAATAATGACATTTATTCGCAAGTGCAGTTTTCCTCAGAGAAGAATCTAGCAAGAATCTCTGTGTTTTCTCAAGAGAAGAGATTACTAAGAAACTCTGTTAGGTTGCTGTTTTAAAATTTTGTATTATTAAATTCATTAATTTCGAGTGTACACATTGCCCACTCCCCAGGACGCACTAGAAGTGTCAAGCGTGTGTTGGGGCGGCGGCGGAGGTTTAGGTCGCAGCACGTCGTCTGCGGGAGAGAGACACTCGTCCGCGTACGAGAGTCCCGCTCTACCGCGACGCGCCGATACCTTCGCCGGGTTCGACGCATCTAGGCCGAGAGGTGAGTTCAATCATTCATATAGGGTGACTTTTATTAGCGAACGAAGACAAAAAACTTTTATTATAGTGCGTGTCATAGAATAATTCCTATGCTGCCATGTTGGCTGCATTGATTTGTACTGCGAAACACAACGAAGGTACTGTGGCAAGAACTTTGAAATAATTCGCTGTCAGAAGAATCATGACATTTAATGGATGACCTTGACGACAAATATAAAAGCGCGTAATCATTTGCGAGTTGTTACCGTAACTGTTACATGCACTGTAACCAAAAATCAACATAGTATGTACATTGTTCACTAATTGTCCGCGAACCTGCTGCGAGCGCATACCCAAGTTTTTGGGTTACAGTGCATGCAACGGTTACGGCTATATAATGAGTACACGCCTTTATTTTCTAGGAGTGATCCCGCGCATGTCGACGGACACGCCGCCGGACGCCGAGTCGGACGCGGGCGCCGCGCCGCACGACCTCACGCAGCACCTCGGCGCCGTCGACCTGCTGCGGCTGCAGCACGCCATCTACACGCTCACCTGCATCGCCTGGCAGCAGCTCACTACTATACATAGGTTAGTGGGAAGTGAGCTTGAAAAGAGACTTGGAAATTTTTAATACATTTTTGATAGACTAACTAAGAATGCAAAGATGATTACAGTAGTGTATTGTGTTGTAGCCTGGAAGCGCAAGTGGTAGCGTGGCGCTGCTCTGGCGGTGGCAGCGGGTCGCGCAGCCACGACACGCAGCTGGAGGAGCTGCGGCACGCGCAGGCCAACCTCACGCACGACCGCGCGCAGTGGGAGGCGCAGCGCCAGCACGACACGCAGCAGATCGAGAACGGTGAGGGCGGCTGTGGAACAACATATTACGGGCTGCAAGCACGAACAGATGACGTCATTGTCCCGTTACGCAAGCGAGAGCGCGGCACGAACGAAAGAAAGGCACGATCGGCTCAGTTCGGTGGCGTGTTTGCCGTTCGTAAACCGACTTTACAGACAACCAATTTTTTATCAACTGAGATACAGGCACTATCTGTCAAAATTACGTTACCACCAAATGAGCATAGATATACGAACTAGAGTCAGCAATGGAAATTGTACGAAACTCATCAAACCAATGTAAGCAATGAATCGTACCAATACTATTTTATAAATTGAATTAATATGTATTTACAGAGCGGCGCCTGTTACAAGCGGCGCGACAAGAGCTAGCCGAACAACAGAAAGATGTGGAACAACAGCGAGAGAGGTTATATCGGCGGCTTGAACGATTACAGCAGCATGGTAAGTATTCTATATACCCGTAAAAAATAACTTTCTGGAATGTTTTAATTAGTTCTTGTACACGCCAATATTGCTATCTCTATCTGGTATTGATGTGTGAAAGGAGTTAAATAGAAATGGATATATTTCTCAATGTGTGTTTTTTCAACAAATTGAAGGTGGATCTCAAGAGGAGATAGCGAGCGTGGGTACTCTATCGCCGGATTCTAGTGTCAGTGATACTACAAGACGAAAAGAACCTAAATGGAGAGGTGAGATTAGATTATTTTTACTTTACATGCAAAAAATATTTAAATATAAGGAATGTGCCAATTTCAAGTCCAGTTAATGTGCTGTTATTTGCGGTCTGTAAAACTGCGTCAGCTACGTGAGCTAAGCTGAACAAACTTAGTTTAGGTCTTGGTCTGCTACCGGCTGGTATAAACGAGTAGTGGATTAAAGTGCTTCCAATATAAGCGATAAATAAGAACTGTCAACGTTACTTCTGTGATTATTTATAAATCTACATCTCTGCTATACCATTATTGTATGATAAAACATATTATCTAAGTTGTAAATCTGTTGGTGAACCAATGTTACTATCCAGCCAACCGCGGTTCGACGGGGTCGGAGGTGTCAGTATCCGCAGTGCTGCCGCCGCCGCAACTGCTGTCCGCGCACAACGAGACGCGCGCCACTGTACGAGCACCGCAGGCCTCCGTACGTATATACCTACACTAATATTGTAAACATGTGTATTATATTAACGTCTATCATATACTTAGATGTACATCAAGTAAGTTCATTGTAACCAACGCGACGTCAGTAACGCTACGTACGAACGCCGCCGTCATTCTATGGCCACGATATAAACACTTAAATGTCTATACCTAATACATAATTATAGCATAGTTATCAATTACAATCGACTACTAATATAGATAGCAACTGGGTCATACAAATGCCAAAAAGAGAATCAAAAATGTCTCTCCTGTTGCCGCAACTTAAGTTACGTAAAGATATACATTAACTAATCTAATCTAATTTAGCCAATTGTGTCCCACTGCTGGGCAAACGCCTCTCTCCTCATCCGCCATGACTTTCTGTCTCGAGCTTCCTTCGCCCAGCTATTTAAGAAGGTGTCCAGCTCGTCCCACCACCTTTTCCGTGGTCTGCCGCGACGCCGTTTGGCAGTTGGTAGCAATTGGGCACCTGTTTTAGCCCATAAGTCTTCTGGCATGCGGCAGACGTGGTCGGCTCAATCCCATTTCAGCGTGGCAGCTGTTTTTGCCTCATCAGCAATACGCGTTTTAGAGCACTCCATTTGTTAAATGCAAATCATTTCTCACTTGAATAAATTTTATGCGCGCAGATGGTGAAACAGCAGTTACCTTTGAAACTGGCGAGCGGGAAGAGTCAACAACCTCCGCCAGGGTACCACAGACTACATGAATCACCTAGCGAGGTAACTGATCATTTTATTTACCTATATGAACTTACGTATGCAAAAATATATACGTACAATGATCCAAATGACTGAATGATTGATAGTATAATATTTTTAAACCATTTTATAACCTTTTTTTATAACTAACCTGTGTATGTGAAATCCGCCAATCCGCATTGGGACAGCGTGGTGGATTACGGCCTAATCACTCTAGTATGAGAGTGACTGATGCCCCTGTAGTGGGGACGTAAAAGAGCTGATGTTGAACCTTACATATGAAGATTATGTACGTAAAAATCAACGTACCGATGTCGTACACGTAGACGATAACCTACGGCCACGTATGTACTCAACGCTACGTATTCGCAAGCTATCAACTACGTGTACGTACACTCTCATCAGATATACGGACACGTACGTATACGTCTACGGATGAGTACGCAACTTCGTACGCATTGTCGTACTTTCTACGTATGTAGTTGCTGCAATTGAAGTGAAATAGTTTTTTATTTTCTGTTTATGAATATTTATAATGGCATGTCTCGTATATGAATCTTTTCGTAGAATTTGGGATTTCAATATTGTCATGAAAAACACGATTTAGGACCCTGAATCACAAATCCTCAAGTGACACATATTACTAGTTGAAAATTGTGAAATATTTGCCTATGATGGCTTTTATGCTAAAGCAAGAGTGGAATAAAGGGAAGAAATCACTGCATGCAGGGTCTGTGTTAAAATGTTACTGGTTTCAAGATTGTAAAACTTGCCTTTTGAGATAATAAGGTAGAAAAAGAATGGTCCCAAGTACGCTATGCATTATGATTATGACAAAAGAAAAAAATCATAGAAAAATAAATAGAATCAATGTTAATCTCCATTGAAATATTATGTTTACAAAACACACTTGGATAGCTTTGCATGTGATAACTCTGTCCCTAGCTTTATTTGCTACAAATCATTGACCAAATATAGTTTGTTATAAATAATACGAAAACAGATAAAATGGTTGATTGGTATTTCAGGACGCCGATTATCCGAACGTATTTTGACAAGAGAAATATTAATAGAATAGAGTGTAAGTAGCGCGTTGTATGTCCGTAGATTCGTATTCCAAATTTTGATGTTGTGTGTATAAGTACTTGGGTTTTGTTCAACACTGCCTTCTTTCATTAAAAGTATATTTAATTTAAATCTAAAATTACATAAATTACAAAACAAAGTGTATTTATTACGCGCTAAAGAGATAGAAGAGAAATAAGGATATAAAAATGGAAAAATAAGTTGCAGTTTTATTCGGAATCCTGCTGCAAAATACTTTTAAACAAAAACAGTTTAAATACTTGCTCCTATATCAGTATCTATGAAAAGAGAGCTCACAGAAATAATTGTCAATTGAACAGTGCTACTAGGATCTATTGGCACTTGAGTGACATAGTCAGGTGGGCGTGGGTGGTGAAAAAAAAACTCAAAATAATGACAATTTACAAGATGATATCGTTAGTTCCGATGTCCGCCACGTGCCAAAAGATCCTTGTAGCACTGTAATCCCAACCGTCAAAGGTAGTATTGAATGAAACAGTAAAGTAAGTACTCAACAAATAACTGGCGATTTTTGCAAACAAACACCGCCGCACTATTGGCTTCTTTCAATTTATTTATTTAATTCTTTTCTAGTAGATTTGTTACCTTGTATTTAACACAACCATTTCATCTGTTTAGCTTTAAGGCGCTCTTCCACTGAAGCTATTCAAATAATTTTGCTAATCGCTTTGATGGCATCGCGCCTTTATTGTTAGAGCATGTTGTAGGTTTAATGTGAACTAAAAATATTGAGATTTCTTGTGTTAAATCGTTTAAATCCTATGTTTAGTATATTTGGTAGGTATGTAAAATATTGTGTGAGTGTTTTTAACTTGTTAAGAATGTTCTTTTAGAAGTCCGTTTTTGGGATATCGACGAATAAAAACTTATTGTGTTCCTACTATAATAGCGGTCACTTGATTATTGGGCTGTACCTATCCTACAGATAGGTGTGTGTTGCCTAAATAATTGTACCTGACATTCAAGTTAAAACCCTACCGAAAAAAAACTGGTTAAAATTAGATTTGATAAGTTAATAATTGAAATAGAACCAACACTTCAGATGAAAAAAAAATACAATCTGAGCGTGGTTCCAGGTGTTTACCACACCTAAACTCACCCTTAGAACATGACCATACAGTAACATGACCCTTACCCCCCGTGTCCCCCCAGCAGGTAGTGATCCAGCACCAGCGTACAGGCAGCTCGCCGGCGCCGCTGCCGTCGCAGCAGCCGCCGCCCGTCTCCAAGGCCACCAGGTAACAACGTAAATATCTGCTTTTATTATTTATACACGTAATTGCTATTTATATGCACCTTCATTATAGTTGAACCATGCAAATGAAAATTTATTTACTTCTGTAGAATGTTTGACATCACTTAGGACGGGTTATTTTTTAAAGTTAATGCTACCAATTTTATAATCCTACTAATATTATAAATGTCAATGTTTGTGCCGACGGATGTGAGGATGTTTATTACTCTATCACGTTAAAACAGATTAAAAGATTTAATGATAATTGTAGCTTGCATATTAGAATGACACATAGGCTAGGTATATTATCGCTTGATAGTTTTTTTGGAGTACATTTAAAAGCTTACTTATAAAGCCTGCTTCGAGTAATACCTAGTGAAAATATAACCAAAGCCCGTTTTCATCTACTAACTCCTAAACTAAGGGATCCCTTAGTAGTAGGTACTGCTAAGGTTGTACTGCTAACAGGCGTTGTCAGTGGTACTACTAAGGGGTCATTAGGGGTCCCTTACGTTTGGAGTTAGTTGGTGAGAACGGGCATAAGATGCTTATGGCACTGTCACGCTAAAAATAAATAAAAAGCATTTACCACAATCTTAAATTTCGAAAACTTGAACAGAACAAACACATACCCGAAACTCCCCGAGAAGTTCCGAGCGCGTGCGGCGGAGGGCGGCGCGGGGGCCGCGGGCGGGGAGGAGGAGGTCATCTACTTCTGACCCGACGCCCGGCTCGCGCATGCGCACAGCTCCTGACACTGCCGACTGTCCTAGACCTACACCGCTCTACGACCCGGACCGCTCCTGCTTGCAGGTCGTCATTGACTTCGTTCTTAGAGCATTGTGTTGGTGAGTACGGATGTTCCTTTACAACTTATTTATTTAGTAATTTATTGTAAAAAAGAGTAGTTAAAACAAAAGCTATTTCTACAGCATATTTCTAAAAGAACCTTTAGTACATTTAAATCAAAGTGACGATAGAGACAGAATGGCCGAACGTACCATATTATGATATAGAAATATTATGACTAGTAACACACTTGTGATAGCGTTGCGTGTTACAAGTGTGTCTGTTACTATAGAACATGTCAGGTCAGTCTGTTTCTACCTTAACAGGCACAGGTAACTTCAAGAAAATCAGTTGGTCAATATGACGATTGTCATTTAAAACAAATGAATGAATCACCCACAGTTTTGTGAAAAATTGCCAACTGTACAGCTGAAAGAGATAGATTTATTAATCTACTAAATTGATAAAGGACATCCGTACTAGCTATGAAATAAGTTAATCAAGTATTCTACACACGGTTATGAAAAATGATTAAAATTAGAGATAAATTGTGACTGAAGATTTGAAAGGCCAATCATGCTATAGAATAGAGGACTGTTTTTAATGTATACCGTGTGTAGAGTGCTTGTTATCACGTTCTAACATTTAAAAAGACAATATATTATTATTAATAAACAAAATAAACAAAAGAAAAATAACTGATTTGTTTCATCTACGGATGCGTACGTACGTATTACGCATGCGTACGTACGTATTACGCATGCGTACTAAATTCATCTACATTCTTTGAAATAAGTCTAATGGGGTGAAAAAAGGTCTATGACAGCAAGGTTAAACATAATTTCTAAAATTGTAAATACCTCATGTAACCCACGTTTTTATAATTTCATACTAGTTCGTTAATTTTATTTTGCATAAATTATTTATTCCATCTTTTTAGCACTTTTAGAGATCGAAATGGATCTTAGCAGCTATGAATAAGACTTTTGCGAAGTTAGTGATTTTTTCACTATCAACTCATTTTCAAACATTCCGACAAATCGAACGAAAATGATCTCTTTTTATAATAAACTCGAAATTAAAAAAATCTAATTTTACTATGGCAACTATTTTACACTTTAATTCCTATTTACAAACTTATCAACATATTTACATAAAACTATTTTTTATATAAAAAAAATCTGATTTCATTTTAAAGCAATGTTTAAAACATTAGGTCGTGATTTTAAAATCTATATAATTGAACATTTTAACAAAAATAATGTATTTTCGAAATCATTCCAATAATCCAACTAAAATGATCTCCGTTTAAAAAAAAAACAAGCAGCTAATTTTACTAATGGCAATTGTTTAAAATCCTCAAAACTTAATTTAAATTGTTGATTTTTCGTCCTTATATTTTGAAAACTTTAACCTATAACTGCTCGGTGCTTCAAATGTTTTAAGCAGTTAAAAACGTATTTATTTTAATTGATTTATCTTAGACGTTAGTGATTTTTTGCATAATAAAGCCGTTTGATGCTTAAATAAACTGGCAACACTTTTATATGAAAATTAAAGCTTTTAATTAATCTAGTATTGCCATTTCTTCATCAAAATTAAATTTTAACAGTAAATGTAAATAAATAGGTACTTGTTGTTAAAAAAAGTAAAACTGTCTTATAGACAAACTACATCAGAATTTAATGATATAACATAATGTTAGAGGTATTTTTTTGCAAAACATTAATTCTTGTGGTAAAAACAAAAAAAATGGCGTTTAAAAATGAACTGACCAATTTGAATCCACAAAATAATATTCCCGAAAACATCGTTAAAAATGTAAGTACTTAATATAAAAAATATACTTTATAGACAGATAAAAAGTCTAAAATATCATCACATTCGCTCGTTCGAGATAAAAGCACAGTTTTACAAAAAAAAAATAGGCTTTTTGGGAATTGTACAGTAAACATTTAAAAAAATATATATCGGCCGTTAATTAAAACCTTTTGTTACGATTTCTTTTTAATAAAATGGCAACATTGTTAAACAGGGCTAAAAGTTAGGTAGGATGTGGTAAAAAGTGTAAGTTTGAAATGAAAAATGTTGCTGTTTTATTGAAATTATGTCAAATGAGGTTTTGAAATATTATGTAGCTATAAAAAAATAAATATATTGTAAAAAGTAATTTTTAAGAAAACTTGTAACGCAAAACTAAACTTTGAAAATCAAAGTTGATAATTGACAAACAAATAAATTATTTGATGTGAATCGTTAAATACCATTTAGTAAGGCTGTATATTTCCCCAATCTACGAAAATCGATGAAAAAGATAATCCTATCAGTTTAAGTTGGTATAAAACATTGATTGACATATCAGTGCAGTAACAATTCTATAATTGGCAGGATTTTACTATGTTTCATTTAGATAAATGTTAATATATTTTCTCTCAAAAGATTTGTTGGTTGAAAAATCAAAATGTACTTAAATTTTAAAATAATCTACAAGATATAAGTAACTTTTAACAGTTCAGTATTGGGACTTAACTAAATGAAACAAAATTAATTTTAATCTACACATTTAAAACTATGTCTCGATATACTGTTATAGATGTAAATATGTTGACATATTTATTATATGTAATAGAATGTTATATTCGCGATTATAAAGTTATATAAATAATATTATATTATATTAAACTGGTGGTTGTATGTTTGAATAAAATTGTTGTTAGTATACCTATATGTTTAGAAAGTGACTATGGAATGCTCAGATCATGAATGTTGATTAATAAATTGATTCTATGAATATTCTAAACCATCGGTTTTTAAGAGAATATTTCGATTTCTTTTATGTAGGAAAGGTAGATATTTCAAAAAAAATCCCGAATTATACTAACACAAAGTTGCTCTCATAATAAAGGAGACTTCAAAAAGTAACATAGATAAATCTAGCTTCTAAAACTGAGAATGACTAGCTTATGGCTATCGCTATGACATATTCACAATTTGGCAACTTCTAAAATCGTACCAAACATACAATTGCCAATACTCAATTTATTCTAGGTTTGTGTGCAGATATTTTGGAACAAATATATCCGAATTTATAACTTTATTTCATAATTAAAATAAAAACCTCTTACCTTGTTTACCAAATCTCACTTTAACATAATAGAAAAAAAAATTGGTTTTGACCATCCGATTTCTTAACCAGACAACGGACTGTTTTCACCGGACGTCCGAATCGTGTACACATGGTGTCTTTTGTCCGGTGAAATAATATACGTCTACACTCTTTCGAAATTACTAAATACCTAATATTATGTTAATAAAAATATCTGCACGCAACAGTTGTTTAGCTCACTAGTAATTGTTGTTACATGAACCCATAAGACTATGTAACTATTTTTCGTGCATTTACTGTAATCCTTTTTACTATTAGGTCTTTAGAAATGGTGATATTTTAACTATTCTCTCGTTTAAGATGACCTTTTCGTACTGTGTACATAAAATGTTGATGTTTGAAAGTGTAACATAATAATTTAATTGAATATATTGGATATATTGTAGGTTTCTAATGCGGTAGGTATTCTAGGGACGTTTTTACAAACAATCCAAGGCCCTTCATGTGACATAGGACTCATTTATTAATGTCATAAAGTGGTTTTATAAGTGACCCGTTTGTAAAAACGAACCTAAATAAATCTCGCAATAAAAAGTATAAAAAATATTTTTAAAAATTAATAAAAGTCGTATCGCATTCTTTGATTAGAAGGGAATGTTGGGATCTATAACTATACTTAGATGATTTAATTTATATCGATCGTCGGGAGGTGAACGGCCGACCGGAAAACATCATGACAATAAATACATAATGTTCTATTTTTCTGCATGAGAGGCATATAATAGTAACACGGTCTTGAAGTACTTAAAATTGTACTCTAAGGCCTTGAAAATAAAGTCGGGTCATTCATTTGCTACCCGCCTTCTCTTGAAGTTAAT
This sequence comes from Anarsia innoxiella, assembly GCA_947563765.1. Taxonomy (NCBI): domain Eukaryota; kingdom Metazoa; phylum Arthropoda; class Insecta; order Lepidoptera; family Gelechiidae; genus Anarsia; species Anarsia innoxiella. The sequence continues at coordinate 2,866,914 of OX387413.1, forward strand.
CTTAGTGATATATTTTGCACGTTACTGTTGATAGAATGAATTCAATTAAATATAAATTACTAAAAGTCGAATCAAAGTTCTTTGAATACTGACAAAAAGGACGCTAAGCAGTCAAGCTTTATATACAATTTTTTTTTTATTCTATGGCTAAAATCATGGAAGATAATCTGTTCTTGAATCTTCCATTTTTATAAAGAAACAGTTCGAATCGAAATATGGCAAAACGGATCTAACATTTCATAAAAAAGTGCACATTCACCTAATCATCATTACTATGGGGAGTTAAAAATGTTTTGCCGTATAGACCTAGTTTCTTGGGGAAATCTACTCAGTTTGAAGGGCATATATCGTACCTTGGTTTTTACAATGGAGTGAGACAGCATATTGTATGTATTACCAACTGTCAACTGATTTAAAACCAGTTCTAACAAAAATGGATGATATTCAATGAACTATGGTCGTCATATAAAATTTGATTTGCATTATATAGGTTGACTTTAAATTAGTGAACGACAGAAAACGATATGCATGTACTCGTGATAACAAACAACTTTTACTATGGGACCAAGGTCGAAATCGTAAAAAAATTTTTGAACTCCCGATACAAAATGCATCAGCTGATAGTATGGGGGAACATTTTTTTTTGTTTTACATTTCGAACTTGGTCCCATAGTAAAAGTTGTTTGTTATCACGAGTACATGCATATCATTTTCTATCGTTCACTAATTAAAAGTCACCTTGTATTTTGCCTTCTCAATGGCCAGAAACATTGCATTTACATTATCGTTCCTTAATAGAATGTAACTTCTCATTGATTGGGTATTTTTCTATTAGATTCTAAGCATAATAGTTACATTTTAATGAAGATACTTTTGCATTGCAATACTCGAGATGGGTTAATAATAAATGTTTTGACTCGAATAAATTATTTTAGAGTTTTTATGCATTAAAAGTGTCCTCGGATACCACTAAAACTGAAATTAAAACAAATAATAAATGTATTAGATCAGAGTTTACTAAAAAAGTTTTTTTTTTATTTAATTGATAATAGGTAGTTACTAATTTATTTAAAATTGATCACTTTACGATAACTTGATGGAAAAGCGAGTGAAAATATTAACTCAAAAATTTCAATTTCTTAACACCCAGTTGCAAGAAAGGTCAACTAAACTAATTCTCCATTACACCTATAGCTGTCACTGTCATTTTCAAACATCGGCACAAGACGGCACGATGGTTAATGGATTCATTAACTTAATGAGACTTTAATGCAACTGGGTGTAAGAGATTCGTTAAAGATGTACTTCTACAGTTGCCATTTAAATTTTACCAGCACGTTAATATCTACACTGTTAATTTAGGTATTAAATAAAATGGAAGTTTAATGATTTCCTTAAAAAAACCACTTGTGCGTCCGTGCCTTCGAAAAAGTTAGTTCTTTTCCTGTTCTATAGATATTTCTAAAATAAGATTTCAATAATCAATGTATTCCTTTGATATATTTCAGTATTTTAATCGATATAGTCGTGGTATCATTTTAAGACATATTTTTAGAAGAAATGTTTAAAAATATGTCTTATAACTACCACATTAAAGTTACGTTTAATTAGATTTAATTTAGTGAGAAAATGTACTTAATTAAATGTAGCCGGTAATATAAGTTCTTCGTGGCAATATATAATGTTTTTAAGCTTTAAAACGTTTAGTTTAAATTTATAAATTCCCTCCATTTTTGTTTTAACTTTCGTCAACGACAATACGTGGTGTATTGCTCAAAATGTGCTCATTACATTCGATATTATTGTAAACATTGTCGGCTTTTGTTTATGTTGTACTTTGGAGAGGCAATTGACAAAGAATTCTGTATTTAAATTTTAAAAAATGCACGGTCAGGTGTTTTAAAACTTAAAAAAGTTTTTAATCGCAATCTTATGGTCTATCCACACTATGTGGGACTATCTTTAAAGATTAAAATAACCTATTAAATTTTTAACAGCTATACACTGTCAATTGCCTACCAGTAAACAAATTTGAGTTTACATGCTCAAGATGACTTCTTATGTGTTAATAAAAAGGCGCGATAGAAATTAAGTCGACTACCTTGTATTTAGTGAAACATATTTCAGAACTATGAGTTGTGGGCATTGCCTGCTCTGTATCTAGTATAGAAAAGTGAAATAAACATTTACTTAGATCAGTTTTGTATTTTTTTTAACTATTATTTTCTGTAAGACCCTTTATTGATTTTTTTTTTAACCGACTTCAAGAAAAAGGAGGATTTTCAATTCAACCGTATATTTTTTTTATGTTATGTCCGCGGTAAACTTCGTCGTTTATGAAGCGATTTTTAACTTTGTGGTTCGAGTAAGAAAAGTGGTAGGTACTTAGAAATGCGCAAAGTAATGTGAACCAAAGAATATAAAGAAGTGAAACGATTAAATTTTTCCAATAAAAAGGTTTATGGCTAAAAGGCAAACAAAGAAATGAAACAACATAAATAATAGTACATGTATTGTGTATTTATTTACCTAGTGACTGAATTTCATATCATATTTATTTATTCAAGAAATCAATATTTACACCTTTGGTTAATTAGGTAACTATACTAAAAGAACTTAGCAATAAGTTAAAAATACATTGGAAGACCTGAAATTAAATTACAAAGTATTTTAATTGACGAATTAAAATACAAATTGAAATTCATGTTTTAACTATTAGATCTGCTTTTTAAATAAAAGTAAAAAGTATATACTTAGTACACAGTTTCTATAAGTATTCTCCTTCGAAAATCAATGAACGCAAACTTCCAATGAAAGTTTACATAGGTACATCTTTCGACAAGAAATGTTGGTCGAAGTATTTTGAACCATTAGTCATGAGAAAAGCGTTTATTTACTTTCGCCAGATATTACCTAGGTACATAAAGACATTGTATAGCTCAACTAGACACAAAAAGAAACTAAAATGCTTAAGAATATTTGCATTAAGTATTATGGCTAAATAATACAGACATTTTAGGTACGTTACCTAAATATTATATTTACTAAAACAATTTTACAAAAATATAAAACTTTTAGAGATCGCCATAATAACTTGCAATCTACGTCCTAAATAATTAGGTTCTTATTTTATAAAAGAGTTTTTATATCAAAAAATAAAGTTTTTCCATCTGGCCACAAAATTAAACTGGCCTCTACGGAATAAAAAAAACATAAGTACACCGATTTACTATTTCATATTAGAATAATCCACTTAATTAATGAACACACATTTTTGTCCATGTAGTAGATATTGCATCGTTAACAGGTAGGTACCTACCTATAAACTGTTAATAGTGGGACACCCCTGTGTCACTCAAGAAAGCACCTTTTCATTCATCCCTCCACACAATCCCTAGACGAATTGGCCTAAGTACCGTACTTCTAAGTACTACATAAACAGTTCAATGACTTCCCTCATAACGACCATATGACGGACGGCGGCGCGGGGGATGTTTGTTACTACCAATCTTTCACAAAGCAACGTCCTTATACTTAGTCAAATCATCAGATTCATTACCCATAGATGTGTGACTATTCCTCATACCGTAAAACACTCGATCTCTCGACCCGAAATGATAAGGATCGTGTCGCAGTAAATTCACGCCATACGCCGCGTCCTCTCTTTTATACTCCGGGTAAAACCGAGGATCGTAGTCAGGTGGATACATTCTTGGATCGTAATGATACTGTCTGTAGTACGGATACGCCATTTCGCTCTTACAGTCACCTCTGTCGTCGTATACATCGTAGGTTTTAGTTGGGTATTCGTCAAAAGCGCCAACTACGGAATGTCGACGTTTGTATGGGTTATCGTATGGGCCAGACCTTGGGCCAACCCAAGTACCATACATGTGAGGGCCGGAGAAGTGTTTGGGGTATCCTCTAAGGCTGGCCGCGTACTGGCGGTCGGCCAAGTGTTGCCAGTAAGCGGGCGGCGGCTGCGGTAACATCATCTGCGGGTAGCCTAAGTTCATTGATTGGCGGGATGCAAGGTGGCGCCGGAGGTCGGGCATTGAGCCGGGTTTGCCTGCGAAACAAGATCATTTATTTTAGGAAGGATCTTAACGGAAAATTAAAAGTAGGATAAATTCGCACACAATACAAAATAAGTCTAGTCTCAAAGAATGGGTGTGTCAACAAATTATAGGTAGTCATCGAGGTTGAAAATTGATATGCACTTAGAGCTAATTTGATTATAATGTTAGACAAATCGTATAGATGTCCATCTAAATTGCTGTCATCAAGGACAACAAAGTAATGATACGATACTTCTCACAGTTTTTTGAAGAAAACCATTTTCTCTTTTTTTTGCCACAAATAGGTAGCATTCAAACATAAGACCGCGCGTGTTAATCAAGTCTCATGTTAACTCTAATAAAAATAATTTAATAGCGAACAAATAATTTACCATTATCAGCTAAAAACCCATCGTTGATAAAGGCGCTAGGTGCGTCAGGCACGTAATGGCTGGCATCAAATTCACTACCGCTTACCGCCGCTTCAGGTCCGTAGCCTGCTTTCCTGAAATAGGGCATAACATCATTAAACATTAATTTTAATTTGAGCAACACATTAAAAAGTAACATTTTGTTTTTTCTTGTGCTCCTCATAAACCATGATCATTGATATCCCAATTTCGAAGACAACTTTCAAAAGTTTTTGCTTATAAAAGACACATCTTTTATTTAATAATAATATTAAAACATAATTATTATGAGACACTACAGAAGTGTTTGTCTATTCGTCCCTAATCTGTGCTTACAATCGGTAAAAAGATAGTAGGTACCTTTAACTATCTAAGGCTGGTGATATTTTATATCTGAGGGTTCACTTCACACAAAAGCTTCAAGATAAACTACTAATGTCATTGTTACCTAGCTTCCCTCAAAGCATAAGCGGACTGCACCAAGACCACCCCGATGACGATAGCCGGTAACCTGGCCACGTAACACGCCAGTTCAGCACCGCCGTATACCCCTTGGAGACCCTGAAATCAGTAGGTACGAATAAAAATTAGGTACGGTACATAAGTTGATCTTGGGTCTAAGATCTTCGAAGTTATTATAATTAATTTTATTTATAACGGGTACCACAATTTACAGACTTTAACTATAAATGTAAATGTATGATTTATGTTTAATCGTTTTTTTTTTGTAGCATCATTTTTCAGAATATCTCCGCGGCGAATTGCGACATACTGCTGCTGCCTATTGTTACCTAATGTCTACTCTACATCATATACGTAAATGAACTTACCCAATAACTGATGGACATGTAGAAGACGAGAGCGCACTCCGGTATCAACACTAGTATAACAGCGATGAGCCATGCCAGTAAGTATTTGTTGTTTTTCTGAAAGAATGCGCCATATTTATTTACTGTTTTTCATTCGCCGTCGTTGTCGTGGCTTCATTGGCAGAGTTAAGTGCTAAGTGGCAACTCAGCTTAGACCACCCACCACTGCATTTGTGTCTTGTTTTCAGATTTATCATCATCATTATCATCCATCAGCCTGTTGCAGTCCACTGCTGGACGTAGACCTCTCTTTTCTGTTTTAACTTTTTCAAGGCGATTTCTAAGCTGGTTATCAAGCACTAAGTACCTATAGTTAATTGATTCATGGTGTAAAAGAGCTAACATTACGCGATAGGTACATCATTCATTTAACCTGGCGCACTTAGTCTAGAATAGGTATCTCTTTATGCAACTGCCATTATCAAAATGGGTTTTAAAACACATTCCACTTAATCTTACCGTTTAGGTAATCAGCTTATCCAATACACTTACTGAAATAAGTCCGTGCACCAACACGACTGTAGCAGCTATGACGATGCAGTAACATATCATGAGCAGCGCCGAGGGTACTGGCAACCCGGCCTGAGCTTCCACCACCCACACTATCTCGTAGATCAACGCTATTGCGTACGCCACCTGGACGATGAAATGATTGTTGAATTTTACGAGAAAGCAGAGCGTAAGTTATTGAAGGGGGTCACTAATTAGCTTCTTCTTCTTTGCCTTTACTCTTTACTCGGGGGTCGGCCCTTTTCCTTTACTTGTGTTGGCCCAATTTATCTAATACAGCGACATTAGCGACAAATTATTGCTTTCCTATAAACTATGATCTTTTCGTCAATTTTCCTATAAACAGAAATTGATCTTTGTGATACTAAAGTTTAGTAAACTTCTATTTTTTGTTTTGAAAGTTTTGAAAAAACCTGCGAGAGAAATTTTTTATCCACAACTGAAACTACTGACTAGAAAATAGAAACTGTAGGTACATAGGTACTGAATTTAAAAAGAAAAAAGTGTCTGTTGAAAACAACAAAGGTTTACAATTACAAAAGCATCTTCTACTCAATAAAAAAGGAAAGAATGTAGTTAAACTATGTAAAACCATAGAAAATGTAGAATGACCGAGTCACAGTCGGTTTCCTACATTTAAAACACCCATAAAACTTTAGTAGTCATAGCCACGTAACTTATGGCGACCGAAAAACCAGTTAATCTACGAACCACTCTCACTTATGCACCCAGTTTCGTCATCTGAGATAACTGCATGTTCCACAGGCGTAACCAAGTTACAAAGACCGTTCTGGTATCAAGTACTAGTATAGTTGTACAGTACAGGTCTGAATAAAGTGGTTAGATTTGATTGTATGACTTCCTTGGTTGATAATTTTGAGAAGGATAACTTTAGTTGTTTCTGTTTCTACTTCTGAAGTTGTTTTGTTGTTTGTGTCTATAGGTAATGTAGGGCTAGGGCTTATTAGGCAAGGGTGGGTTTGACGAATTGTCAAAGATTAAGTAAAAAATATTACAGAAAGTAATTTGAACCCAATTTGGTTTTTTTTAACATAGAGAAAATAAACAGCTTTTTTTAATATGTTTTTTATGCAACCACAGTTTAAGAAATTGTTAGTTTCAACGATAAAAAAGGAATATTATCATCACGTGTTCTTAATGAACTATCGCGTATTTATAAACGTTATAAATTATACCGATATTTAATGACACTTCAATGATATTTTTTTACCGAAACCACACACAATTTTTTATTGAAACGTTATTTTGATGACTTTTTGGATGATTGACCATAACTACATAATGTCATTGATAAGATCTTATCACATTTAAAATATATAAAAACTGTACATTTAAAAACATACTTTTATAGTTAATGAGTAATAATGGACAGAACAATCCAGAAAATGTATGTAGGTAAGTAATTTTTAATGAATTTGGCTATTTGTCGTTAAGATTTTACATAGACTAATACTGTGTGTCTTAACTAGTAAGTAGTTATTTAATTTATTTTTTTCGAGCAAGATTAAGGACTATTTTGAACATACTCAGTTTTATTGGCGTCCATTATTAAAAGAATACTGAAAATCAATATTTACCAAAGCGTAAGCAGCGATGAATCCAGAGGCGGCAGTGACGCTGCAGCAGAATATCCTGCTGACAGCCGGCTTCATCCTCAACTTTGGAGTCTCTACATCACTCAGCTCGTTGCTCGAAGACATCTTTACTATTCTACCTATTTTCTTACAATGGCATCACTACGCTATTTAGTCTTTGATGACGCTGTAGCTTTAGTTATAGGTACTGTTAGATAAAAGTCTTGCGTTCTTAATTGTAGGTAGAATTGATTGGAGATTCAGAATCATGTCTTATCTATAAAATTGTAGTCTATGTTATTATTACTCAATTTAAAAGAACTTTAGGCAATTATATTGATATTCATGTAACGATTGTATCTTCTGAATTTCCTTTACTTATTTATTCTTTGATACATAGACTAAATAATTTTACGTCGTGAGTTTTTATGTCGACAATAAGGACTTTTTGGCACGTTTTCTTTGCCTATTACCTAGTTAATAAATGGTAGGAAATAATTTTATTTCCTGGAAACACTACATCTTCTCAAGGCTTTGAGGAGATTGTTTTCGAAGTGATCGGGCATCAGTTGTATTATCTGGAACAAAGAAATTGAATCTTTAGATTATGGTTTGAAGGTTGCAATTTCCTCAGTTATGATCTGTTTGATAAGGAGATGGTTTGATGATAATAATACCTTATGAAAGTCGAGGGCGTTAATAATTTGAGATCTTAACTTAACCTAGTCTAGAGTCAGTGTAAAATGGCTCTTTTTTGGCCTAAGATTCCTAAGCCAGAAAAGAGCACTTTCAGCACTGCAGATATGACTAATTACTTAACTGTGCACCTTGCGCGCTTTCGTACTAACTTTATTTACTTATTTATTTTTTCGTTGCAAAAAAGTAACATTTGCCATAGTAACATATATTGTGACATACCTACTCGTAGTACCCATTTAGTTTTCAACGTTCAACTTTTTAAGGTTTTAAGCTATGCTCAAATGCTTTTAACCGTCCAGCGAAGTGCACAGTTAATTCGCGCGAGTAGTACCAATAAATACTTCACTACTCACAATTCATATTTAAACATATCTATCAGAATCAAAACTGACTTATCGCTTTCAGCATTGTTTATAAATTGTTGTTGCAACAATCATGAGAAAACTCTGCCATTGTTGCCCCATCAAAGCTAGGATAAAGCTCTGTTTTTACTCAATAGCTTATATTCATGAGCTGTTTGACGTCTCATTCAAGTTGTGTGAACTTCAAGTACACTTCACGCTTCGTTGCCTTGAAGGAATCCTGTTTTATAGATACCTATTATTTGTTAATTACTTAGATACATAAGTTTTTTTTTTCTCTATAATGTAGGTACCTACAGCATATTAATTATTATAATATACAAAATATTAATTGTATTTAGCTCCTATTCCATATAAACGATATCGATATCCACAGTCATGTCGCTAATCTGTAATTGGTGTAAGCACATGAAAAACCCATTGTGTAAGTAAGTATCTAGGTACGATAGCTATTTTGTCTGCGTTTGTACCTTTGTTGATGTATCATAATTAAATAAATAATTAGGTAAATTAAGAAAACTTTGCATATAAAGGTAATAAAAGTTGACAAATCTTGCGATCAGTGGATTAATTTAGCAAGTTTTTTATAGATCATGCGTACGAGCGTTTAAGCTTGTTCTCCACACGAATTTATAATAACGAGCGACCGATCACACTTTTTTGTCTCCACAAACAAAAAACTGGACCTGTTTTGCCCTCATTAGCCAGTTCTTTGTATGCTAACTTTATTTAAACTCAGGAATCTTTAAGAAAACAATTCAAACGTGATAATTGGCACAGTCGAGGGCAGATCAACCTTTACAATACAATTCCAATATAGCTTTTATGCTGCAATGATATAAGGTATCTGTGTAAAGCTTGATGTGCACTTAACTGTTACGCAACATTTTTTTATCCTATACAACAGATGTTTCCCACCATTGAACGCCATGGTTCCCATAGGCCAATGTTATGGGTACGCATCACCCTGTCTATGGAAATGCGGAAGGCAAAGGTTTTTCATTCGTTTAGTGGAATTGAAGATCGCTTTTGTGATTATACACGGCAGTGGTTAGTGCTTTTTGTTTAAGGTCATTGGCATTTGTAATTCTTTCTTTGAACTTGTCCTAGAGATAAGTTCAAAGATAAGAAAAGATAAATAGATACTTATCATCATAGTGATCATACTTATTTCGCTTTAAAAAAACGGAAGAACACCTACCAAGTTTCAATTCACATGGAATCTACACTTTATATTTTCCCAATTTTTTATAATAAAACAATCGTTAAGATACAATTACTTCGGCAGATAACAATAAGTTCCGAAAAATTAATAGGATAATCAAATTTTTATAATATACGAATAATGGATAGAACATACCCATACCTACATATCTGTCACGCCAATCTCCCACCGGGGTAGACAGGGACCACATCCCTACACTTTTCAATCTAAAAAAAACTTTCTTCTCTTCATCCACATTCATCAGTCACATACATGCTCGCCAAAATATTGGATAGGTATCTTTCGTACCAAATACAGTGTGTTAAAGACTAGTTCAGTATCTGACCTCGGAATTATTGCAATACCACCATTACGCTCTAAATATTAAACACGTCGGTCACTTTACTTGCTACTCGTACTAGGTAAGTGTAAGTTACAAGTGGGTCAGTGTCGGACATAACGCACTGAGGTCAGTTTTTTTTTATTTTTCGGTAAAAGTAGCCACGTTGGTTTGAAATTGTGTTTACAAAATGAAGTAAATAATATGTACCTATACACCTGCAGACTTACAGAGTAATAAATCTACTAAATGCATGTTTTCGTTGTTGCGAAATCTAGTCAGTTTGTATTAAACAAAGATCTTGTGTTTTTCAATATGAATGAAAAAGTCAGTTTTCTCAAGTAGGTACTTAGGTACGTATATGGACCAATTCATGTCCATATGCCTACCTAAGTACCACCACACATAACTAACTCGTCATCTAGGAAGTAAGGGAACCTAGCTTACCTAGTCATCAGGCAATTTCTTTTACAAAAATATAGAAAAGATATCAATCTAAGTTAGGTATAAGAAATCTTGCTATTCGAGACACTTTCCTCTTATTACACTCCATGTCTAATGTTAAAATGGGTATCCAAAGAAAATGAGACTCTACCTAGGTATCACTCAACCAATCAAAGAAAGTAATTGAAGTTGTAGACAGATTGTGGTAGCGTTGTAGAGTAGATATAAATAAGGAAGCTAAGTATAGTTTGCTTTCACCACACATTTCCTTAATAGGAAAAAGTATTCGTTCCTAACTAACAGAGGAAATACAATAAATACATTTGAATACTCAAGAAATATTTGTCATTTACTTACTTAAGTAGATAATTTATTGAATGATTTATTTATCGCATGGATGAACGAACAGCCGACAGCACAACATGCAGTTTTACACTGGGTACTTAATTTCATCCGGGGGCAATTCATTAATCATATATAATGATATTATAAGAGCGAAATCGGAAATATTTTGTAAAGACTGATCTCGAAAGTAACTTGAATGGGAAGAAAATTTTCGCTAGAAAAAATCTCGTAGGTACCTACTGGGCAGTACTAAGTAAATAAGAAAAGTATACTACCTACTTACTTATCTATAGAAGATGTGGGAAGCCTTTGACAGTAGTAGGCAGTATTTAACTTCTATCAAATAGGTAAAAATCCTTCATTCTATCTCTCACGTCAATTAATTAACCCACAACATACAGTTTTGTTCAGGCCAGGGTCAAACCTCGCGTGTCAAGATGTCAGGTGCATCAAATACTAATAACTTAAACGCTGCCTACACTCAGCCTACGACAATCTTGATAAATATGTGCATGAATGTATTCACAGCTCATCATCGCTGGTTTTGTTTAATAAGATGCGTTTTAGTTGCGTAAGAGTTAATGCGGTTTTTTGGTATTATCTCTACCATGGTACCATGGAAGGTAAGTATATTTGTGGAAGTTATACCTACTTATGTACCTATCTTTTTTTATAATAAAAAACTTTATGCAAGTACCTACTTACGTTGCAATTAATTTAAAGAATACCTACGACTTACCAAACTAAGGCACTTACCTACTCTAGCTAGAGACAACCACAAAAAAAACCATTAAGGCCATCTGATAGACCAGCGATTTACTGGTTCGTCATTCTTTGTCAATGGTGTTAGGTTAGTTATAGGTATTAAGTAAAGAAATAATGCCAATTATAATACCTACTTTACTTATGTTACAAAACTTATTTTAATTTGTTTGACCGAGTTTTCGTTCTCGCCGATATTAAATCGAGCATTTTGCGCGCATTTCCATCTGTCATGTCATAAAAAAATAAAAACAAAAGCAGGCTAGTGGCGCATTCACACACAGCCAAACTTTGTAACACCGAGGTAAATAGGTAGCGTTACGTTACGGAACAAATGATTTAATCGTTATTATGTTATGAATTATTATGTACAGTCGCCATCAGATATATGGTAGCGGTCAAGGTACTCAAATATTTCGGAGCAGCATTAAATTTCAATATGTTCGTTACAATAGATGCGGCCTATAATATCGGAACATATAAATCGTCACAAATATCGGAACATATAAATCGTCACAAATATCGGAACATTTATGGAAAATGTACTTTAAGTCTGTGTAATACAATTTAAAATGCTTGAGATTGGACCCACGAAGTTATCAATAATTTGTAGTGACATTCACCGAAAAGAGTGTCATTGTGACTGTCTCTTTCAAATACAACAAATATTCTTAACAAACTAAATGCCTATATAAAAGTTCTTTTGACGCAATGTCAAAATTGAAGGGCGTAGAATGATTAGCTTAATTTCGATAAAACGATGTCAGATACTTAATGGCGTAGTTGATAGTCTTTTGACTATTAAAGCACATAGTCGTGGGTTCAAATCTGATGAGAGTGCGTTATTTATTTTCTACTTTTTATGGATGAAAATAGCATTATTATTTTGTATGTCTTTCCTTTCACGGAACAATGGTAAAGTAAATGGTAAAAGTCCTTTTACACTTGGTAGGTATAAACAGTGTAGTAGTAGTTATTATTCTACAACAAAAGAAAATTACAAAGAATAAATATTACAATAAGTAAGTAAGTAAGTAAATAATAAAATAGCAAACATGTTGTTGTTGGTACTTAAAATTATTTTATTAGTATACCTAAGTATCTATCACGATTGAATTGTTGATCAAGTACTAGAACCTACTTGGTAATTATCTTTCATGTCCGAACTCTTTTAACGCATGTAGTTATATTTGTGTTCTTCATGTTTTCTATATTCTTGACGTTGACAAGTCAATATAGGTAGTACCGAGTTCAAATGTGTACTATGTAGCACAGACTTAAAGTACATTTTCCATAAATGTTCCGATATTTATGATCATCTTGACTGCTTAGATACCATTGACGATTATTTTCGTTCCGATATCATTACCTGATTGTATGTAACGAACTTATTAAACAGTCTCTGATCCTAAATTTGTGACGTTTTATATGTCCCGATATTATAGGCCGCATCTATCGTAACGAACATATCGAAATTTAATGCTGCTCCGAAATATTTGAATACCTTGACCGCTACCATATATCTGATGCTGACTGTACGAAGCATCTTTCCGTGTCGGACGTAATCCGATGTTTTTCTCGGAAAACAACGTTTATGGACTGGTAGAAAACGGGATCTTATTTAAACGTACTTTGTGCACCTAAGTGGGTAATCTTTAGGTTTCTACGTTTTAACCTCGTAGATATAATAGGTAGTAATAGGTCCCTACCTATGTAAGTATTAACGTGAAAAAAAGAATTTGCTAATTAACTGATACTCGTAAAACAGCTAATTCGAAAAGTAAATAAGATCGTTTCTTTCACGTTTTAGGATACCTATTTAAACATTATTTTCATAGATGAATAATTCATTATTATTATTATTATTATTTTCATTATTTTTCAATTAATATTTATTATTCATTTTTTAAACAAAAATCTTTGGTTATTTTACTCTTTCTAAAAACTCCATCGTACAAAAAATAACAACCACTATCATTAACTTTTGCAAAGTTCAACTAAAATTAATGTAGTGGACTTTAACAATAGCATATGAATACGTTGATTCATTGTCAATGACAGTTTGACAAATTGACTAGGCGATTGCCCTTGCATTGTCTATTGAACGAAACTTAATAAAACGGAAGACAACTCTCTTCATAACAAAACGTTGTCCTTTTATGTTTAACATTTTGTCAATGTTTTTAAACTAATACTAAAAATTAATCATAATCATAATATTTATTGCGCTTCCACAAAGTTACAAAATGGTCTTAAAAATAATTTACAGTCCATGTTGTGGACCCTGTTGGGCACGGCAAATAGAGAGAGACATATTAAGTACTGAATAGTACTTATGTATTTCTAAAAGCCTGCAATATTTAACGCTTCGCAAAAAAGATAAATTACTTATAAGTAGGTAGCTGTCACTGTTGTTGTCAAAAATCGTAATATGACGACGACGTGATGTTCAATGGATTAATTAAACTACTAGAGGTAGAGTGCGTTTCATGAAATAGTTCACATTATTATTCTCGCGACGCGACGACATGACGACATTTAATGTGATAATAAAAAAAATACAATTCTGCAATATGCACATGCACAGATTTCCCTGTACCAAATCGAGATTGTCGCTTACCTTAACCTTTGAAATGAATTTTATAAGCAAAAAGTAATTTAAAAAGTAGGTGTTCAACTAAATTAAATTAAAATTGTAAACCTATTTAAATTATTCTTACTGTTAATTATTAGCCAATACTTAGTAATAACTTGTTATTTAGATATTGAAGGTTGAAGTTATTGAATAAGTTTATTACAGGATATTGTAAAATAGAAACTTTTTCAACGATTGGACGGACGTAGAACTTTATAACAAATATATCATTTTTAACCGACTTCAAAAAAGGAGGAGGTTTCTCAATTCGACCGTACCTATATTTTTTTAAAGAGAGAAACAGAGAACCCGGAGGGAAGCTGTTGTCCCAGCCTTATTTAAACAAAATCGAAAACTTCCTTCACCGTGAGAGTAAGGACCATAAATAACCGCAAAACACATTGTTGGCAATCCTAGCAGATTCTTTAAAGTTTTTTCTTAGCCATCCAAACTCTTTTGCTGGAAAAAGTCGGCTTCCATCGACACTTTCCAACTTTCCATCTCAGCAAAGGTATCCAGTAGCGTCAATTTTAGTACCTAAGGTAAGTAAGTACTTTTCAACAAGGCCACACTGTAACTTTTTCATCTAGCCATCCATGTCTTCTTTCTTACTGTGGTTTATAATGTACTTCGGACTTTACCAATCAATAAAATATACAGTTTTACACCCATCAAACACTAACCCGCTAACCCGAATCGTTTGTCCAATTTCTCCCCCATAGCCGTCAGTACTGTTATACTGATACCTGCGCGTGAGTTGATATGGAGAGTACGTGATTTGAGTTAAAAGGGTCGTTGCTTCCTCGCGACGCTTGAATACGCTATTAGTGCTATTGTCTTGTCGATGGTTTGTGTCTTAAGTGTTTTAGAGAGGTATGTTCAGAGCTTTAGACGCAGTTGGGTAATTGCTTGTGTTTACTATTACAGCAGGTACCTTCCAGCTAGGATATTTTAAAACGCAGTTCAAAAGAAAGACACTAATTGGCCGTAAAATTAGATTCTTCATCAAATGATTATAAAAAAGTTACAATTCGTAAAACCGGATGCATCTAAATCCATTTTTGTTAAAATCTTCGTCCCTATTTCAATCTCTGTACAGCATGGTGGAGCTAGAGACAAATAACAGCTTTTTCTTAAGAATAGATCTAAAAGTAGGTATTTTTCCTCTAATTGGATTAACATTTTTAACGTAACTCCTTACTTAATTACACCAAGACTTACATTCGTTATACAATACTCAAAGATATTTCGGAATTACAATCAAGTCGATCATAAAACTCATTACACAAAGTAAACAATTTTAATTGCCTTACATTGTATAGGTACATCACTATTCGTTACTTAAGCGTACTTTAACGTAGATATTTTATGAAGTACGTAATAGTTACTTTTAACGGAGCGTATCCGGTTAAGAACGGTAAGAAGATACTTAGTGCCATTATAACTAGAAATTATGACTAAATATCATGATTATGACAAACGTTTATATGTAAGTTGATAGTTATGTTTAACTTTACAAATTGTCATTACCAAAAACTAACTAAGTACCTACGCAATAAGTAGGTACTTATTATACTAAGATACATAATAATTTGTAGGTACAATTTCACCATTTAAACTCTTTTAATTTTACTTTTTGTCTCATTATAACAGATAAGTAGGTATTTAGACATCATACCAAGCAATTCACACTTTTACTAATAAAATTGCTAATGAAATCAAGAGACATATAAAAACGACAATTTGTTTGTTTTAATTGAACACGTGTTTATGTAAATGTTACTTTCACATACCTACTTTACTAACTAAATGTCAAAGTGAAAGTACGATCCTTGCTTTGATTAGCCCTAAGCTGACGTGATCCAAGCAGGATTAGCCAGAGCAACGTCGAACGTCCACCAACAAGATGGACGGATGACTTGGCGAAGGCTGAAGTTTCATAAAAGTTTACGGCTGAGACGAGTAAAATTTTTTAGAGAGTACTATGGATGCCCTGCGGCTAAAAATGATGATGATGTTATGAAGATTGAAATTACCTACTCTAATTGAAATTAAGTATCTTGTCTAGCTTCTAAAGGATTTTTTGGTAGGTAGCAGTATGGTTTGTTACTTAGTTAATTTTTGGAACTTTAATACTTACCTATTACCTACTTAGATAAACTATTATCAGGCAATAGATTTGTTTAATTGAACTTTCATAGCGCATAAACCAAATACAAACGATCAAAAACTCAATTTATTCAATTGCGAAGATTTTATAAGTAAAATGTTTGAAACGTAAGTATTTTATAATGCGGATAAGGAAAAAAAATACGAAATGTGAATAAACTCACATCCTTTTAATAATTTGTTACAATCTTATGAGTGGGTCGGTTGGAATGCAATAAAATTTGACTTCTTACGGATGTTTTAAAATTAACGGAATATTACCTATAATGTCAGTATTTTGTATTGAGACCGTAAGTTTAGTGCATTTGTTTTCATACCTCTTCTTATTTTTAATTTCGGTTACCTGGTATAGATATTCAATATATTTTTTTGCAAAATGATACCGTAACTATTATACTTTCTTACCTAACTTATTATTTTTAAAAAGTTTGCACAAACAAAGTTTTATGTGGTCAAAAAGCTCCCGTTATGTCAAAAAAAAGTTACCTACGCAAAAGACCGTTATTAAAAAGCAAAAGGCATAAACATCTAATCCATACAGCCATTCACAAATCGCTATTTACGCGAATACTGTTACGAAATGCAAATAGAAACGTTGACTCAACATATTAGCATTATGTGGGTGTTGTTTATATTCATAGATAATGATAAATACATACAAAACTCTGAGAAATATATTCTAGGTTTATCAATGAATTCGTTCGTAGGAAGTTAAAAAAAAAAAGTAGGTAATAGGTAGATAAGTATAAAAATATATTTGGGCATTTTCAAAAAAAGTGCCCCCCCTGGTTTTTGACCGTGTCCACGAGTTTGAAGGTGAATTGTGAATTAATTTGAACACCTATTGATATTTTGAGGACTACATAGTATTTTTACATTATTTAAATTAAACTTTAAATCAATAAACCTTACGTAATTAACTTAATTTAAGAATTATGATCATTTGAAATAAAAAAGACAGCTGTTTTTGACAGGTCACACGGCTACCCAGCATCAAAACTATTGAATTTACCAAAAAAAATTCTTCCACATACCTGCTAATGTTTATGTCTACGTGTAGAAGAAAATGCCTTCTATCTCATCAAATCAAAATTATAAATGTAACTCTATTCATTTAAGCGTAAAATAGATTTTAATTTTGTCCTCAAAATCGAGTCGGACTGACAAGTCAGTACAGTGACGACCGAAATGGTATTAAATTTTATACTAAATCGATTTATGTTGTTAAAAATGGCAACATTATCTACAAAGGATCCCATCTGCCATTTTGAAATCGTTAATTTGTTGTCCATTGCCACGGGAGAAGCAAGTTTTGTTGGTGCTAGTCCCAGGTTACGTTTTTTGAGGTCAGGTTTGAATCATGTTATCTTATTTTTTTGTATACATCTTGACATAAAACTTTTTTAAATCGATTCATACATTATTTAGCTAACGTTTTTTGTATTTAGTTCACACAATTATTAATACATTTGGTTATAATTTGAATAAAAGTAAAATTTGGTGTGAAAATGTGACGTCAGTTTAGTGACTTTTAGTTCGTCACATATAGGTCTGACCACCAAAGTCACCAAACTGACGCCTAAGGCTAGGTCTACATAGTATGATATGACTTTTAGTAATTTTGTTATTTAAAATGAGTTTAATAATACGGTTCTGACACACATATATTTTTATTTTATTATTACGTTAAATACTATCACATATCTTCATAGACGACTGTCTTCCATTAACAAGCGGTAAGTTAATTTTATGTACCTTTATTAAAGGATATTGTTTTATTAGGTAATTATTGATAGCTAAATTAACTTTCTCAGGCCCGAACAGACGATAACAACTTCTACTGCAGTAAATTTGTGAAATTCTCAAAAGAAATTGATCCATATGTTCGTTGATTATTTATCCTGACCTTTTGTAAGGGACATATTTTTAAAATTTCAAAAAATCACGCCAGTAAAAGTTGTTTGTTTTCACATACGCTATCATCTTTTAGGTTTTTTGATTTCTAATTGGTTTCTAATAAAACAAACCCTACTTATATTATGAGTAAATGACAATATCGTATACCTACGCAAAAACCACTGAACCGATTTTAATGAAACTTTGCAATATAGATCAAAATACTATAGGATATCATTGTTTTCAGTTACGATGTCGCGCTAGATCGAAAGTTGTACTTTAATAATATTAATTGTTACCTAGAAGATCCTATTAGTTTAACAAAAGTTCAAGAGCTATACATATTAATCAAGTAGAGTATTTTTTTTATATAATTCGTTAACAGAAAATGGATTTTTTTTTATCATGTGTCCCTACCTTAAGAATTTTTGCTGTTTCAGTTTGGTGACTGTCACACTTTTTTTGGGTATATTTTACTCATTTATTCATTTGTTTCCAGTTTTCTGTTTAGTAATTATTCCTTATATTGCTTGTATTAGACACTCATTTAATAATTTAATAAATAACATTGATTAACTGCTTTCAAAACTATAAAAAAAGAAAAAAATGATATAGCAATAGCATCACTTGTCACCAAACTGAAAGTAAAACGTGATTTTTAGCTTAAAATACATTATTATAGCTTATTATTGTGTCTTTTTTAAATAATTTCATTAATTTAGCATCTCGTAAAACTAAAAATTAACTCAAAATGCTTTTAATTCTCAAATTAAAGCACTTTTGAAAAGTCATCAAACTGACCACTGTTTCACTATACTGTCCACTTTATTAATGTTTTTTACATAAAAATCCAGTAATATCTCTGGAACAAGCTATATTTTCTAATTTATAGGGCTTTTAAGAATATTTTAACATGAAAAATCTTTCAAAAAACGCATGTCTAAAAATAATGCTAAAATTTCCAACGGGGGGGCAAAAAAGTAAAAATGCCCATTTATGCTTTTTAACACTTTAAAGTTATAAAGGTTTGAATTATAGTATACTTATTCAACTGTATGTGAAATATTAGTTCTTCTTCTGTAATCTAGATGTATCTCTTTTCATTTTAGTACACAAACAGAAGGTACCTTATCTTATCTAGCCATCTGTGTCCCACTGCTGGGCAAAGGCTTCTGTCCTCCTTTTCCAGTTTAATCTTTGAACAAATTTTATCCGAGGTTACAATTAATTATGTATTACAAATTGATTATGTCTTTCATTTAATCACCAATTTATAATCTAACAACTTAATGAATGATTTAATTTGATCTAATCCGAAAGCGGAATTAATAAATGTTAATTAATTGTTGAATGTATTTATACAACATTTCTATCAGGAAGTTACGTTACTAGAGACATCTTGAATAAATATCCACCTACCAATAAAACAAGGAAATAGGCAAATATTTTAGTCTTTCACAAATGCAATTCTTTACTGAAATTCTTATATTATATTATGTTCTTTCTCAATCTACCTAATCCTTGGCAAATGTATAATGATAGATATGAGATTTGGCAAAGATAAGTAGGTACGTGTTTAAGGGTAGGTAGGTACTTAGTGCAAAGTAAAAAGTGGTACTTACACTATTAGTGTAAAACATAGATAAGTACCTTTAAGTAAGTAATTCATAAGTTTTGTATCATCAAAACAAAACCTTTTGATTCATATTCAAGATTGACTTGTTCCGATCAATGACTCATATTAAAACAAACGTATATTTGCTACATACCTACACAATCCAACGACCACAATAGTAAATTATTTAATTATTGACCATTGACACGGGAAAGGAATGATTGGCCACTATTGATTACCAATTATAAATCTTAGGCTCTATTGTTTTGATGTGTTGGATCCTTTACGGACTTGATCCGTAGGAGGCGCAAACATTCTAATATTTTATGACTCATATAGGAATGTTTCCTATATGAATGTACTCATATAGGAATGTAAAGATTTATTTTTATGTGAACGAATGATAAACAAATATATGTTTT
The DNA here is from genome assembly GCA_947563765.1 of Anarsia innoxiella. Lineage (NCBI taxonomy): Eukaryota > Metazoa > Arthropoda > Insecta > Lepidoptera > Gelechiidae > Anarsia > Anarsia innoxiella. The sequence continues at coordinate 2,887,249 of OX387413.1, forward strand.
TGTTTGTTTTTTGTAAGACAGTAATTTTCATTGATGTTAATGGAGTAAAGAAAATTTATTGAATAACTTTATGTAAAGTAATCTAAGGTTACAGTGGTCATATTAAATGCGATAGTTTATGTAGGTATTTTGCCTCGTAATTCAGTCTTAACTTATTTGGGTCAAAGCTAGGTTTTAGAATAACTAGGTGTGTATTAAATTGTAGCTAGAGTCCGCTTCTTACGCTAATCCATTGATTTATCTTACGAATTTATCAATAAATTACCCATTTTTGAGTCTTAAGATACTCGTACTACCTTTATAAGACTTTATAAAACATTTAAGAAAAAAATATGTGTATTATTATCTACTGAATTATTTTCACATTGATATCGTTAATCTCATACAATATTGCTTATAGGTGTAGGATGGTGTAGTACCTAGTTTCCTTGACTAACTCCTTCACGCATTGCGTCTAATAAACACCCGTGCACGAATTATACAATTATCTACTCTAGTATACAAATTATACAAGTCATTATGTATTATTAACTGTTAGCTCTCTCTAGAGTTGTGCCCAAGAGCTTATCCGATATCGATATTTCCAAGGATTTGAAAAGTATTTGGCACCGAAATAGTGACTTCTATTTTCATAAGTATAAGGATTAAATTTGGCTCCACTTATCAGTTGGTGGTCGTTTTTAAAAATCCTGTTTGTATTCTAAAAACGGGGCGTACTTTTAAGAATTCATTACCTACTGAAAACTAGATATGCACCTAAAATGCACCTATCTTTCGATAATAATTTGAAGACGAAATCAAAATTTATTATTTTGTTAGTCGAATGTCCGCCGAATGCCGATTTTTGCCGATCGATCAATCGATGCCAACGGATATAATCGACATTCAATCGATTGCTATTATAACACCTTATCCATTCCGTAGGAACTATCGACATAAACCCATTACATCTCTAACATATTTTAAACGTTTTTTTCTTGTATATCAATAGAGCGATTAAATATAGCTTCTGTTAACGGATTCTGCTGTAAGATATGCAATCCCGTATCTAGAGAGCGGCGATTATGGCGGCATATTGTTTAGCATAGAACTTGTTGTAGCTTGATAATAATGGGTTCATACATTGTTTTATGTAGGTGATGGTAATATGTGATGAAGCCTGTGATAATGTTAGCGTATCACTATAGTGAATGTTATCATCTATTTTAATTTATTCTGTGAAATTATTTGTACCTACTTTCGAAAAATCTACTTTAATTAAGACTCGATATAATATATTTCTTCCAAATACTTTTTTGTCAAGCAGTGGAATTTCTATGTAAACAATAAGGGAATGCTATGATGTGCTATTCCAACTAAGAGCAAGCATTACATTGATTTAAGTAGTATTTAGTATTTATTTATATAGCAAAAAGTTACATTTTAGTACAGTACAGTATAAAATAGTGACTAGGTACCTTGTAAAGGTATATTTGCTTGAGGGCTTAGACAATATTAAACTAAGGTACAGTGGGCGAATAAGGCCCGCCGTTTTGCAAGGCCCAAGCTCAAAAAACCCGTTAAAATATATTTAATCTGCACCGCCTTCCTAGCATATGTAAAATGGACCAATAGAAACGCAGGAACGCAAGAGTCGATCGCGAGCGGACACCATTTTTCCAGGGAGAGCCGTTCCTTTACGGATTTCGGACACGGCCACTGCATTCCTTAAATTTCGCTGCCTTAAATCGTAATTTTTTACTTGTTTATGCCATGATTTGTTCTGTGTATTCTGTGTGTTTATTTAATATTCATTCTATTGATTTCTAAGTAGACAGGTCTGATTTTATTTTCATTTAGTGAAAAAATAGTACATGTAGGTAGCAAGGCCCAAAACGTTTAGGGTGGCCCAACATAGTTGATGCTTGGGCCTTACTATACCGTATTGGGCTGTGTTTAACCCAATCGAAGTCCTTTAAAGCCCTTTAATTTTTATAAATTTAGTTTTGTCCAATCTGATGTAGGTACTACAAAAAAAATACAAGTAGTTAGTTAAACATACCATTTAAAACAATGTTTTACTCTAATGCCATAAAAATGTCTTCTCCGATGAAAACACGGGAACTTTGGACAGAAAAATAATTCTACATAAGATTTCGTTTTAAATTTCACACATACCTATATAACCCATCTTCAAATAAAACTGAATCAAATAACCATGTATTTTTACTTTGATATTTTTTTCCCAGGGCCTTGCAACATGCAATCAGGGCCGTGTATACCAAATACGTGTAATAAGGCCCATTGTATGAAAATTTTAATATCAAAATCAATGTCATTAGGAACTTAATTTTGGCCTAAACAAAAATATATTTACTTAAAATAGTAATATTTTGTACACGAAATACAAAGAAAACAATTTCCGGGTTCTTTTTTAACATGATGTAAAACTGTAAATTTCTGAGTAAATATTGATGATTTTAATTAATTCTTGCTGTTATCAAAATCCAAGAATGTGATGCTTTTCATAATTATACATCTTAGAAGTATTTAATTGTAACTTTCACAGCAAATTATTTGAAAACAACACGGGCCTTATTATCAACCCCATTTTTAGTAAAGCCCAAAATCGATGTTTTTTAAAATGGCTAAAATACTATCTTGATGTGGTTAATATTTAAAAAGCTGCTTTTATATTGATTCTCAAATAGTCCTAGTATTCATTACATGCAGTTTCTTCCGTAATGATGGTATATTAAAGATTTTATTTCAATTTGAAACTAGGTGGGCCTTATTCGCCCACTGTACCTTATGTCATTACATTTTACATAAGGGGCGCCCTCTTTGATTAGATTTAAGCAGTTTTAAGTTAGTTTAAATAATGTAAGTAGTTTTAGTTTTATAAGTATTCATTATAGGTTTATAGTCCCCATTGTTGTAAATATTTCTTTGAATAAATAAAAAAAAATCTTATTTTACATAAGTTTTGTATCTTATTACAAAATCTATTAACTTATTTTTATATTTATCTCTACTTTAGCACAATGTTCACACTTTAAACCAGTTGGAATTGTTCTCTACCAAAGTATGAGCCTATACTTATGAGCCGATTGATATCATGATAAATGCCTACTTAAATATGCGCAAGAGCAAGTGACCGATGATACACCTAACTGCAATTCTTATGCAAATTTAATTATTCATAAAGAAAATGCGGCTTTATTTCCGTCCAGGTGTTTGTGATAGTTAATTGATTTATTGTCTTTTTTTGTGTTTGATTTTAGTACAGTTTGTCATAGTTAAATAATAAGAATGTCCAGCAGTGGGATATGTTACTAAATTTATTATGGCTTGGGAGAACTTAAAGTTTTTTATTCAATGAATAAGGCCGGTTTTCTTTCTTTTCTTTTTTATTGAGAAATAGCTACCCAAAAAAAATCCAAAGCATTTTTAAATATAGATACTTAATAAAGACCTTATGAAGGTAGGTACATAAAAGTAAATCGACGTATGAGAACAAAAAAATATTTACGTCACTCAATCAAAATATTAAGCTGGTATTAATAAACACGCAATAGACTATTATTAAACAAGGAAATCGGCGCTATCAAACATAAACAAGTTCAAATTAACAATCGCACGCGTTTAAGTCTTTTGTACCGCAACTGCACTCAACTTTAAATATACAAAGTTTAACATCAACAAAGGTTACAATTCTTACCGACCAAGCCTAGACCGGTCACAACATAAATATTTCGCAAACGTACAGACTGACAGAACTACACTTCAATTTTTATATTTGCATTACCTCATACAACCAAACCTTGAGTTTTGGGAATCCACCAAAAAGAACGCATACATGCCACAATCACAACCAACCTTTTTAAAAGAAGAACTTTTTGTCACTTTCAAATAAACGCACTGGCTGAATATAGAAAAGAATAAAATGTTCGAAACTTTTTCTTTTGTTTGAAAATGGAACGCGCGCGCGCTGCGGTTACCGCCACGGTACTGGCGCTGTGATTGGTGTCCGAAGCGCGGGAATGCACATGTCAATGTGACGTTTACAAACCTGTTTGTATGTAAATAAGAAACATGGCGTAACCACAAAAACTATTTGTTGCAAACTGAACTGAATTTCCTTTGATCTGAATCAGTTGGGCGTGTTGAAACGAAACTTTTACAGTTATTAATCAATAAAAAATATTGCCAAAGTGCGTGCTGGCGTGCAAAATTGTAGCGCGTAGGTAGTCGCACATTGAAGACTGAAAATCAGCCTTAATTGCTATTGCGACAGGAAGTAGGTAGGTAGAGCTTTTAGGTAAACCAAACGACACTTGCTTGCCACCTTAACGAATTAAATCTTAACTTATTATCAAGTAAGTTAGTACTTAGTTATTTACTGTTTGTATATTTACCTACCATAGTTTAGTAGGTAATATTTAAGTAAGCAATTAAATCTTAACTTAATACCAAGTAACTTAGTAGGCACTTACCTACTTAGTTACTGTTTATTATATTATTTACCTACCATAGTGTAGTACCTAGTAAGTAAGTATTTAAGGTATTTTCTGTGAGTAATAACTGTTATATTCGCGACTTTAGGAATTTACAATGCCTTAGTCTTTACTACTATTTTAGGTATAAAGGACTTACCTACCTACTTCTATATTTTTAGCAGAACCTACTCGTCCTCGCAAAATCCTCGCATGCCACTGTTAAATGCGGTTTGACGGATGATATCATCAATACTACCTGCCTACAATAGGTAGGTACCTACGTGAATGATACAACTAGGTAGGTTGAATACCTCCTCAGATTCTTACTAGGAATAGCTATAAAAGATTATATTATTTGTGATGCTTCATTACGGAAAAAGGAGTGGCATTGTATGAGAAAATGTTAAGAGATTACACGCAGACTTGTTATTTCCAACTCACTAAAGTAACATAACAGAATCAAATTAGGATTCAGATAGAGAAGTTATTAGTTTAGTTAATTAGTTATTAGTACCTACGTTACTTTTACTTAGGATTTTAACAGGAAAGGAAAAACTGCATTTCAGGTACCTAATTAGGTGAAGAAGTCATATCGACGTAGACGTTAAAAATCTTTAAGTACAGTACCAACTTACACGCTTTACCCTTGCAAGGCTTTATGACTACCAAAACAAACGATTATACTTTAGTCAACACTAATAAAAAATATTTACCTACACTAGATAAGCAATCCGGGCCTGACCCAAACATATTTTAAACAGGTGACATTTTCGTCCCAGTTACCGCGTGAACGCCACCATGATTTAAAACTAGATAACACTTAACTAGGTCCCCAGGTGGTATTGGTACCTAGTGTACTGAATACCGGCGCCTATGACTCACCAATATGAATATTAAACATTTGCTTACTTTACCTGCGTACTAAGTATGCGTGATTAAACTAACTTGGTAAACTAATATTTTGTTAAGAAAATTATTTTAAAGAAAGCATAAGTATTATTGGCATTCATAATACTTACCTGTTTTAAACGTTTTCATCGAGTCCTAAATACTATCTTCAAGATTTCTGCGCCCTTTGGATACAATTTTGCTACTCTAATAACAATCCACAAAACCACGTATTGAAAATCAAATTGTTTAAGTAGATATGTAATACTTTAATGAGCTATCATCTTTTCAAGACATCCAAAACGTTAAGGAAAACTTCCTTACTTGTCGAAGTTTACCTAAATGGAGCATATCACGGCATATCATGATGCATATTACAATTTTCTGTGAACCTTCTTATCTTATCGTTTGATGACGAAACTTTCGTAAGAGGTCGTAACGTAACAAAGCCTCTTATTCTTTTGGACCAACGACAAGTGTTCATGTTTTACTATTATATCAAAGTTGTGATTGTTATAAAGAATACCTTCTTTAATAAGTCAGTAGGTAGATACTTAAAACATAGGTACATAAAAATTTGACACGCCTCCTTCCTATCGGAGTATTCAGAAATCACTTCCCTCAACTTCCTATGTACCATAATACCACTTGCAGACAGGTAAAAAACCTCAACAAACAATTTAATTTTCCTTAATTACATTTGCTGAATAACTCTATTCAACTCAAGTCCGTATGTTGACGTTGCCTGTGCTAAAAAAAAGTAAAAAATTAAGAAGTAATTTGAGGCTAATGTCCGTGAGAAGTTGCTGGACATTGTTGATGAAGTCGCTACTTCAGAGTACAGAGGTAAACCACGCATGGGACAACTTGAGACTCAATTTATAGTTAATCATAACCAGTTAAAGTTTCAAGATAAGTCTTGATATCATCCAAATGCAAGAAACACGTAGCACACGTAACAGATAATGAGTTGGGCCTATTTTGACGACTCTATATACGGTATGACTCGTTTAGATAAATAAGTAGGTAATTCATATTTTTGAAGCGACCAAGCAAGGTGAAGGATGATGGTATAATTGTTGATACTAGGTACTAGCAATTTGACTTCATAAAATTATATATAGGCTTACCTACATATAAGTAGGTCTAGGCACAAAATAGAGATATCGCTCTACATTTTCATAAATCAAGCTTATTTCTGATGTAGGTAAGTAATTAGGTAAGTACCTATATATATATAACTTTTTCCAATCTTCTCAAAAAGTTAGGTACTTTTCTGTAGGTATTAGGTACCTAACTACTACCTACTTATTTATTAAAGTAGATAAGGACACCCCATAGATATTTACATCATTATAAAAACTATACACGCTGGTGCCAGTTCAAGGTCAAAGATATAGAATATTAAGATTGATTCTCATAGGTAGGAAGTTTTTTATAGATATACTCGTATCGCTGGCCGACGAATATCTTTTGAGTAATTAGCGGACTTGTCCGAATAGTAGGTACCTAGATATTATTCGGACATAGTTTGTACCTATCTACCTACTTGTTTTATTAAGTGCCAGATTTCAATGGTCATCCTCTTGTTTTTAAAGTTTAGACGATTTCGAAACAGTAAAGCTTACCTACTTCCCACTCGTCGTGGATTTTCCACGAATTTTCATTGAGAGCTCTAGTGGCTGAACATTTTGTATGACTCTATTCACACTTGTCAAGTGACGGCGCGCGGCGCTTATAAAGTTTTTGATGCGATAAAAACCGAAAAAACAAGAACAAGACCTACGTTATTTTGTTCATATCCTGAAGATAAAGCTATGGGAAAATTGGCCTCCAATTTTAAAAAAAATCTTCTGAAGAAAAAATGAGGAAGGCCGCGACGTACCTACTTATATCACTCAAGTAAAATATAAAGTTAACGTCATGTCGTATCAAGAAGTCAAAGCACTGGCAGAGGATAGGCCTAAATGGCGAACACTCCACCGACAAGAGTCTAACTCTTTTTACTGATGATGATGACGAAGAAAAAATAATTTTCCAATATCTTACTTAATCCATGGACTGGATATTTGCTACTGGCCTTAAAACCTTTATCTATGGTTGTTTGTGATAAGAATCTAAATAGATTGAAAATTGAGGTAAACACAACAAAGCAATTGTCGAAGTGCGAAGTGAAGGTGAAACATACAACCTAATACTTACATACAAGCAATGACTCAGCGAATTTCCCACGCCCTGAAACAATAGCCTTCCATCCCACTCTGTCCCACGTTTTCACATGAGTTAGAAAGAGATGGTAAACTCGTAGGATTTGTTGCATTTGAGACAAATGTTTTAAACCTTGGAGAGAAGATGTTTTGAAGAAAACAGTCTCTTTGTGGTTTTGTCTTTGGCCTACATTGGTATTGTACAGTCAGCATCATAAGTTGATGAACACATTCAGATTTTCAAAATTAATATAGGTAGACCATTATAAGACGTAAAACCTTACTTATTTTGAACCTTATTGCATGTTCATTTAACTCTGGAGTATTTCTGCTAAGCGATTTTCTTCTCATTATGGTGTATTTGACTTTTGTAAATCGGAATGTGTTCATCGACTTTTGATACTGACTGTACAAGGCAATACAAAATATGGCTTACCTAGGTATTTTTAAGAACCTATAAAGACTGGTGCTTATTCTATCACCACCAGTTTCATTACATTGCATTATCTCCAACAATCGAGGCAATTTCCTTTTTAATTGACAACTAAGATGAGATAGGAAATATTTATTGCACACAAAGAGATATAGGCATTAAGTTTAGTTTGGGCACTAGGCACTTTTGTGTAACTACTTATTATGCTGTTGCAAATAAAGTATTCTTTTTTTTACTAATAAAATTATAACTATTAAGTATAATATGCGCAAAGGCGGCCTTATCACTAAGAATTATCCCTTTTAGCCAATTCAGTTGTAGTTCTAATTGGACGTTAAGATTAATGACCATTACTACAACAGAAAGTCGTAACATTATGTTTTACTAAAAAGCCTAGCTTGAAGCAAACAGGAAGAAGTACCTAAGTATACCAAAGGAAGTCACAAGTAGGTACCTACCACTTTGAATGAAACTGGGCCATATAGGTACTGCCAATACTTATTGCGTATTCTATGTGCAGCTTGTCCTTATGAAGTCAACAATACATAGATGGTCATCGTATAAAGTTGAGTTCACTATGTCATAAAATACTTGCTGTTATAAAAATTAACTTACTTAGGCCCACTTGCGCAGTGAAATAAACCCGGAGTTAGCTGCACAGGGTTAAATAAATGATTTGTATTGATTTATCTTGATTTCACCCTGTGTTAGCAGCTAACTCCGGGTTTATTGTACACAAGTAGGCCTTAGTGCTCGTTTCACCATCTCCAGATAAAACCTAACTGACAGATAAACCTATGTTTATTTCATAAAACTTGACGTTTTAGACAGAGACAGGTATAAAATATCTGTCAGATTTTTTTTTTCTGTAGATGGCGAAACAGCCCCTTAGCTAAATATTTCAGTCAAAAATCAAGATGGTAGTGTTCTTGGAAAGAAGATGAATTACTTTTCCATAATCCTATTAATATTATAAATGTCAATGTTTGTGCCGATGGATGGATGGATGGATGTTTGTTACTTCATCACGTAAAAACCACTGAATAGATTTTGATGAAATTTGGCAATATTGTTGATTGCACATCAGAATAACACATAGGCTACATTATTTTGAGATATCATGATTATTTTCCAAGATATGACGATAAATGCGTACGAAGGCGCGGGCAGCCTCTAGTTACTTAATAAACTACTTACTCCACCTGTTTACCTACCTATAAATGAAAACCGTATAAAAGTCTGTTTAATAGTTCGAGTAGGTAATGGCGTAAGATTAAAGATAGTCATATAGAAATAAAACACAGTAAATAATACTACATATGCCAATATATTAATATTAAAAGAGACATACATAAATATAATTAGTTTTAATATTTCGTTATATAGCGGAAGGGAATTATATATTTTGATAAAAACCTACTTATTTGATGCAAAAATAATAGTTATACAATGTTATAGCAAATATGTTTAGTATGGTATAATTGTCAATAAATTTCAGTGTTATTAAATAATGTCAAATTAATGTAAAATAAGCATATATTTTTTTATAATAAGATAATGACTTTATGCAATTTAAAATTTAAAATTCGAATCAAATATAATTTACAATTTGTCATGTTTATAAAATTAAAATACAGAAATTTATAATAATCGTCAAGTAACTCAATATATATTTATTTTTTTCATGTTCTGAATAACACACTACGTACATAATAGTGCTTAAGTAAATTGATTACTAACTACATACGAAGTTACCTAATATATTTCAGTATATGATGCCCCCACACATAAAGTTTTATAACACTATATAATTCGTCACATATGGTATATAATTTGCTATCTGTACTTATTGATTAAATCATTCTATTAAGTTGATTATACTGGGTGTAACAGAAAGGGGATATAAAGCCGAAACACAGCGATAGTCTTCATTAAACTGAACAACTTTCCCCAAGAAACATGGGTCGTTCCTTGAAAAAAAATTTTCGCTGCCCATACAAATTGTCCGCTCTGCTGATCTAGTAAGTATAGGCGATTCTTTGGGGAAAGTTGTTCAGTTTCATGAAAACTTATCGCTGTGTTTTGGCTTTATACCCCTGTCTGTAACATCCTGTATAGAAAATAATAGAGTTTATAAAGTTGGTTTTGTATTGATATAAGGAAAAATCTATATCTTATCTCTATGGAAAACTATGCACTTTAGATTGACTTGATAGGTAATATTTCATAGTGCAAGACGCATAATGATAAAGCCCTGTATTAATTCACATGAAGTTAACAACTCTCAATCACATGATCTCAACTCGAGTATTTAACTATGCTATTGAATTTAGGTGCATTACATGGATATGGATAAATAAAACTTATTGCACGGGGACACCATTACATTTTTTTATCTAACATTCAGATTCTATTCATGTAAAGATTTTACCTAAACACTTACAGAGCGATCGTTTCATATTAATTGTATTGTTACATTATAAGCAGTTCAAGGCAAGGTGATTGTACATATTGATAATATTTTGTTATTTTTGTCATTATATCACACTTATCATAATATTTAATACATTTTAAGATTCAAATCTAATACTTATTTTGTAGAAATAAACTATTTTAAACGGTTGCAATTAAAATTTTTAATTTAATCATAACGTTATAAACGGAAAGTAAAATATAAACAGTGGATATTTATAACAGATTATAACACAACGATATGAAACATTCTTGAGATTTTTAAAGCATTAATTACTTGACAAAATATATTCAAAGGTCCACTTTTAATTAAAATAAGCTACATAATATACTTAAGCTCGTAATATATTTTTTAATACATAATACTATTTATTTTATTCCTAATCTTTTCAGATGTATCGTCGTTGTTTATATTACAACATATTTCTTGTTGCATTTCTTCTAATAAGGCAATAACAGTTTCATTTAAAGCAGAGGACTTAGTGAAATATCTTTAACATAAAAATGAATCGCAAAATGTGTTGGTAAGCGCATAACTCAACTACGCCTGGACCAATTTTATCAATTCTTTTTTTGAAATGTTCATTGAAGTCCAAGGATGGTTTTTACGGTGAAAAAAAAATCGAATAGTTGTTGCCTTTTTTAAGCCTTTTTTAAGGCGGAATAAATTTCGCCGGGACAGCTAGTAATACTTTAAAATTTACATTCGCAACTGAAATTCAAACAAAGTATATAATGTATAAATTATATATGATATTATATTATATAAAGTGGACCCCACACGCATACACAACAGTTGTTATAACAATCTACGCTCCTTCTCCATTCCCTTGTTATTATAACTAGATGGATAAGTACATCGTTTTGGTCTAATTCTAGGCAATTCGGTTTAGCAAATCCTTTACAAACGTTGATAGATATTATTGAGCATAAACGCAAAATTGTATATTATTATCGGGGGAACTATGCGTTCGAAGCCGATAAAAGTAAATTGTATAAAAAATATTGTGAATAGAACAAAATATGTGATCGGAATCATTGCTCAACTTTAAGATTTAACCAGTGAATGTCATAAAAGGAGATTAGTCTAGATGAGAGCTGTTTAAAAGGGCCTTAAAGAATCCAAACACAAGGTACTCTGGCGGTCAAGCCCAAATTGCATCGAAGAAGAGAATAAACGTAGATTCTGGATTCTATTCCGAACAATATTTTTATAACAATTTGTAAATACTATAGAATCATTTCAAATCACTAGCTGGTATATTACACATAGAAAAAAACAAGGTACGATGCAAGGATTTGTTAACAATGTCATTTTATAAAATCTTCCCTTATCATATAAGTGATATTTTTATCATAAGATAGTCCCGCTAAACCGAATCCAAGTTGTTTCACAGCCTTATTGAAGTCTTGGTTTATATAACTTTGTTTCTGTCCTGAAGTATATAATTTTTAGAAAGAAATCAATCATTTTTATATAATTAGTTACCTAATGTATATAATTTTTACTGGTATCAACAACTGTTTATTTTATTAGGTTTATATTTTTTTACATAATATATGTACTATTGTTAAATATTTTGTATAAAATTATATAATTCAGGACAGAATATAGGATGAAAACGATAAACTAAGAGGCGGGAATGAAATCCGTGTGCTCTTACAAGTATTTTTTTAAATATATTTGTCATATGAAATTATAAACAACGTACAAATGGATGACATTAATTTTCTCTTCATTTACGAGATTCAATTATTTAGATTAAAAGTTCAAAATCATTATGAACTTCACATTTTTAACACAACCACACTGTTGTACATTTATTGGTAGTTTGTGAAAATTAATTTCTACCATTTAAAGCTTGTATTATTATGTAATTAGTAGATATTATTTAATTGAAGATAATTCACATGGTAATAAATGTCATCCATTGGTCGATATGCTAGTTTTACAAGTGTCAATGTTGTTTCCTACTATACTTTGTAATATTATGTTGTTATTTTGATCTTAGCCTCTCCTATTCGTTTTTCAGTCTCAGGGAATGTATGTTGGTAAGTCTCTTCGTTGCCTTACATAATATTTATGTTTTCAAGTTTATAAATATCATAAAAAATATGTGAAGGAAATTATGTTTTCGAAATGTACATTTTTGTGATCAATTTTCTTTTCCTACAATTTTCTTTAGGGATTATATTTAATATTACTTAACTCTAGTAACTACCTGAAGCATTATTTTAATATTAAGTTATAATTATTATTATTTTATAATAATATATTGGCCATATTTTATATGGTGACCTCGTTTATAAGTTTGAGAAGACATGTAAGTTTGAAGTACTTTAGAATGGTAACATTTACACATCTTTAGGTGGAATATTACAGGAGGTGCTTACATTATAAGAACAGTTCATATGATCTGAAAACACGTTTTTACAATGGCACTCTACAAAATGGTGTTTGTTTGTACATAGTTAAGCAACAAACTGGCTAAATAGTTTTATCTCAATAGGTACTGTTCATTATAATTTAAGCTACTTTCCTATACGAAGACAAATGTTACAAAAGTTTGGCAATATTAGAACTACAATTTTGTGCGTGACGTAATTTTGGAATAACATTTTTGTAAATATCTTTATAAAACATATTTTTGAGTTATATTTTTAATGATTTTAGTAAAATTTTATTAACTTTACCAAGATGGTTTCCTGTATATTAATACTTTAGTTTGTTTGTGAACAGGCAAGAGTTTAGTTGTAATGATGGATGATTAAGTTCGCGATTAAGTTGCAATGACTAGTTCAAAATAATTGGATGATGTAAGTAATTTAGGGTGTTGAAGGTTCAGTCTAATATTTGAAATGCAACAAACGCAAGGGACGGAAGTATAAGCCCCAAACAAACTGACAAGCATCAAAACTTACAACAATAATCATGTCTGTTTTTGCCATCGTAGCAATCGTCTTTACATTTCGTTGGAATATTAAATAGGTATTTTATAACAGCATATTTTGTATCAAAGAAAAGTCAGTTTGTTCAGTGCTACAAAAAATATAGACTACTTAAATCGCGTATTGAACGTGGCAAAATAATATTACTACTAAATGAGCTTCATTCTACATATACTCAGCTTTAGCTGTCCTTTCATCGTCTTGCAGCGATTTATAAAATTCTTTTACTTGCATAAAAAATAGCTATATTTGTTTATATATTGAGGAACTAGATAATATTGTTTAGTTAGATGACATTCACAACTTTTATACAACACTAATATTTCGTCGATTATAAAACAATTGCAAGTTTAAAAAAAAACTAGATTCTTTGCAATAGCAGAGTGGCACTTTATATAAAACGACTGTATTTGATACAGTATCGCGAGATATTCCTCTTAAAGCTACACATGGGATATAAATATGTATTTGTAATACTTTGATCTTAATTTTGTGCAATGTTTGTTATTTGGCCCGTTTTTGTTGCGTGTTTTTTCATATTTACAGTACACAGGCCTCTTTGACTAGATGGTGGGTTTAAAATCATTCACTTCACACCAAAAGAATGTTTCGTCATAATTTGTAAGTCGATTTTATCGTTCGATGTAAAACTTATTTGTCAGTCGACCTTAATGGTGGTTCCACAAAGTAGGTATGTAATTTTCAGATTGTATATAATTTTGGTATTTTTTTCTGTGGTACTTTGTAGCAAAATTATATACTTAGGTAATATTATATAATTTATGTTGTGTGGAAGTACCATTATAACATAGTTGTTAGTTTTCGCACTACATGTTCTTAGTTCTTAAAATTTAAAGCCTTTTTCATACCAATGATTTGATTTAGTTATTATCGCGGATATTTTATCAAACACGTGTCTTGTTAATAGCTTTAGGTATATAACAATTTCAAGACCGATGTCCTTTGTGCGTTATTTTGGTATATACTCTACTGTTTATTTACTAACAAAGTTTATATTCGGGTTACCTTTGGCGTGAGTTAAGAAATGTTATTATAATTCAGAGACCGATGAAAAGTACTTTTTATTCATGCTACTAACGTAACTTTCAGCAGTTTTCGTAGCATGTAGGTAAGTAGATAGTAGTTGCCTTGGATTAAAATGTTCAATTGGCAAAAACATAACGTGTGTATCGAAAATTACAGAAAAAATCGGTCTCTGAACTATTATTATTTTCTCTCCAACATTGCACTTATTACAACTAGTTGATAAATTCGCGATTTTGAGAGATGTTGCCTGTAAACATATCATTCGGCCTTTCTCAATGCTTCTTTTTTATATAAATATTCTATTTGCTACAGAATCTATGATCGTTCACTTCCACCTACATTTTTATGTTTGTACAAAATGCATGGTCAAATTAAGGTGGGATTTTCAGTAACAAGCTTAAAGTAAACAAATGTTTGATAGTTTGGTGGAAAACTTTGTTACGATAGATATCTATAAAATTATTTATACATCGAGTTCTTAGCTTCTAGACACTGAAACAGCCACTAATTGTTGCGGACACATTACAGTTTTTTCCAGCATGATGTAGAATAATTGAATAATAGCCAATCATTACCTTTATAGAAATGACTTCAGAAGTCTAGTCTAGGGGCTACAACATCGATGTATGGATTTTTTCATTTTTTTGGATACATAGATACGTCGATATACATATTAAAATTGCTATTTAACTAAATTTTCGAAGCTATTTACACGCAGTGTCGTTTAATTACATATATTTTGTGTGCAATTACAATATTTTTAAACAGTTTTCATTTTGGACACAAGCTAGGATTGTGTCCATTTAATTTGTCTTTTATAATACAAGTGACAAACGGCGTTTCAATAATATTGCGATGCGTTTGAAACAGAGGAACTTTGTTCAATTCGATTAAAGCATTGTCTTCTTTTTTGTGACTAGCACAGTTCTTGAGATTTTAGGCCATCAAAAACAAATCAGAAATTATATTAACGATGTCTTTATATCTTAAATCTAAGAATAAAATATAAACCAACCAAATTAAACACTATAAAATAAAACTTATATAATTCTTAGAAAAATCGATTCCAATTAGAAAACAGTGTTTGGTTTAGGTTTTGTATTTTTATAGTCTTGATTCAACTTTAAGAAAAATAATGAAGATGGCCAAATTCAAGCTTATATTGTTGACATAATTTTAATTATATTTTGCTATATGTTTACAGACCAGCTGGTTAAATTGCGGTTGTTTAGCCACATGTGACTTTATCATAGCTCAAATAATGTATTTTTTTTTTCTGTTTATTTCATGTAATTATATGTTTATTTCAGGTAATTATATAGATATAGTCTGACGTTCAATATTTGTTGGTTTATGTGTCCTATGGAATCTTGTCAAACCTTAATACTAAAATCTTATTAGATAAGTATATAAATATTTGAAAACTTTAGTTTTTAATTCCAATTATTTTTGCAACAACCGCATTAAAATTATATACTACAAGATATTTTTTGTATATAACGTTTTATAATATTTGGCATATAATAACTTTTAGTGTTGGAATGTTTGTTTGGTCAAAAATAATATTTTTTTTGTAGATAGATAATTTCATTTGTCTTTTTAAGTTGGCTAAATAATTAAAATCAAATAAAAACTAAAGTTTTCAAATCAAACGTCACTTACATAAGTAGAACTTTGAAATTGATCGTGTCTTCCAAAAGTTGTTCAATGTCGTTGTTCCTTTACGTTGTTCCACGCGTCCATATAAATCGCATCGTTTCCTGCTTACCCGTTATTGTCGGCGTCTCTCTTTTGTTTTTGACATTTTTGTTAATTCAGGCTGCGTCGATTCTGTAACGATTTTTTTTATTTAGTAAAAACTTCATTGATTTAGATTGTGTTTATACTGAAAGTATTTTTGTTTTGTTTTGTGGCGTTCACTAAGTGTGGACGCTGGCTTAATAAATTATTTAGTGTGGCAACTCCAGACTACCGCAAGGATTGTCTATTGCACATACAATCTATCTTATCTGCTACCAGGCCATAATTAAAAAAAATCTTATCTTGTCTATGTTCTGGCTTCTCTCTCTCGTTGCGGTAGTTCGAAACGGTGCGTTGTAATCGAGGCTATATTATTGTTATAATCAGTTTATCGCTCTGTTACTTCGTTTTCATGATTACACCGTTAAACTGAACAACTAAGGCTGACTTGCGTACTGGAGGGTTAGCTCAATAAACCCGGAGTAAGCTGCTAACACAGCGGTTAAATCAAGATAAATCAATACAAATTATTTATGTAACCCTGTTTAGCAGCTAACTCCGGGTTTATTTGGCTGCGCAAGTGGGCCTAAGTATTTCATTCCAACGACAACACCATCGCCAGTCCCAGAGAACACACGTAGAACAACGGTCCTACAGTTTATTATTTTTAATTTACTTATTATGAAGTAATAAAATGATTACTTCAATACTCACGTGGCTTTAGTATTAGTGATCTCTTGTAGCATGTAATCAGCTTTTTGTTCCTCAGTAGCTCGCGTACGTAAACCGGGATGTAACTCTGTCCATGATATCGGGCGCCATTCGAAGTCTATCTCGTCGTTCACATCCTGTAATGTTAATATACATAATTAATTACATAAATACATATATAGGATGACTTTAAATTAGTGAACGATAGAAAAGGATATGCATGCACTCGTGATTAGAAACAACTTTTACTATGGGGCCAAGCTCGAAATCAAGAAAAAAATTTGGTCCCCCATACTATCAGCTGGTGCATGTTGTATGGGGTTAAAAATTTTTGAATGATATCGACCTCGGTCCCATAGTAAAAGTAGTTTGTTATCACGAGTACATGCATATCCTTTTCTATCGTTCACTTATTTAAAGTCATCCTATATATCTGTCTTCTTTCCCATCAGTATAGGCAGACCTCTTTCCTCCACTTGTTACGATTCAAACACACTTCCTTCGCTTCAAACACATTCATAAATGGCCTCATACATGCAAAGTTTATTGTAAAAATAAATTATAACATTAAAGCAGAAGGCCGAAATCACACTTAACTCTGGGATGAAAACGTGAGAAAACCGTCACAAAATTTTATCACGGCGGCTTGTAAGCCAAGGGTAGGTGAGGTGTTCTCCTACTTTCATAAATGTCAACGTTTGTGCCTATATTTTGATGAATGGATATTGATCTGTTATACTTCCACGCAAAAAACACTGGACAGATTTTAATGAAACTTTGCAATATTTTTACATAGACTCCACCGACAAGAGCGACGGTCTTAAATACGAGCATGATGATATTGAAATGGTAGGTACCCCAGTGTAAAGCTTGATATGCCCTCGACTGTACCTCTACAAAGAAATAGAGACCAACCTGCACATAGTTAGCATGAAGAGCGGGCGGTCGGTCGGTGGCCATGCGTCGTAGTACCACATCAGGGGTGAGCTCAGGGTTGGCGATGTGACTCCGCGTCACCGAGGATATCTCCAACTGCCGGAGACTCTTGCAGAGGCGGACGAAGCCGAGGATGTCATACTGCCAGATCCAGTAGCCTGGGGGATGGAAACATTTGACAAATTGCAGTTTAAACATGTATTACTTTCTCACATAGGAGTAACCCAACCCACATTTTGGTACATACATTAATTGATAAAATGGCTGATAAGGATAGGAGTTCAGAGAGAGAACAAATCAGAATGGATAATAAAAAAGTGCAGTCGAGAGCAGATCAACCTTTACAATTTAGTTCTAACATCGTGTTCCTTATATTTTAAGTTTATTAAGCAATCTAATAAAATAAATAGTATAAATGAGTACTTACCATGTATAACCAACCGGCGTAGATTGACACATTGCCAGCATAGGAAGATGAACGGGTTTATGTGGCAGGAGTCCGACTGCAAACAATATATTGCATTTAGGTTTTATTTGAAACACTTATAAAACTATTATAAAATTAAACGATTCGTGTTATAAATTGGCCATTTTTTTTTTCAAACAATCGCATCACTTTAACCACAATTTGATTCTAATCACAAGTGCCCGCTTAAGTAAGTTTTAAGTAAGTAAAAACTAATTCGCAGTCCTAAACTAGGTACACATATACGAAAACAAAACAAAATAAATCTCAAAATAAAATAAAAAATTAGCTCACGCTTACGTCTCTGTTTTAAGTTTCACAGTATGACGCGAGATAACTGTCACGCCCTTTGGGTATAGAATACATAAGGAGGTGCAATACCGTCTGGATTTGCGTGCCTGGTCTGGCGCAAAATGGTGACTTTTCGTACGGTTTTCATATCGTTTGACAGGACATCTACCAAGAAAACTATGATAAACTTGGCGCAGCGCAGCCTTGGCACGCTGTCATAAACTCATTTGTATATGAAAATAAATGGGGCCTCTCCAGTCTTCCTCATTGCGCTAAACAATGGCTTACCCTTTGCTTACACTGATTGCGACCAAATTTCATTGAAACTCTGCCGACACATACCTGAGGCTATTTTTAACTAGCAGACTTGGGCCCCTGGCTCTAATAAATTGTCTACTTACATCACTAACAACGGCGCTATCATCATACGAGTCCGCTGGTATAGGGTCGTCGGCCCACACCATCTCGCGTAGAGACTGTTTGTAGCACTGGCTCACGTGAGATAACAGGGATGGGTATATCTGGGAAACAATAGTGTTAATGTAGTTAGTTTTTGTAGTTTGTAAGTATCGTATGATAGGTTAGGTATTAGGTAGGTATGCTCAATGCCTTTATGTCAAAAACACTTAACATCATGCTTATTCATTGGCTTGATTAAATTATATGACTTTCATTTTTTTTACATCTAAACATTTACTCCCTTTGTTTTGTTCATCACGTCAAAAAATGACATTACTACTAGAACTATCTTTAAAACTCGTTTTGTAATAAGGGGTTATGGCATGTGTATTAAAACATTTACATGTTCGGTACTCATCTAATCGTTGTATTACTGTCATGTCTCGTATGTTAAGTCACAGGAATGCAATAGCGAGCTTGTCTTAGACAATGGCCCGCGCAATATAAAATTGTCTATGATGGAGATAAGGAGATATGTGTATAAATCGTGTTTAATGGGTAACGATCAAATAAACAGAAAGTACCCAAATCACATTTATAATATACTAACCGTTTTACAATACAATACTTTGAGCGACACGAGCGATATTCCCCGCACTAATACATTGTCTATGACCTCGTTGAATCTCTTATGTGGAAGCGCGACCTGCAACAATATTATAATGCTTCTTAACACGCTAATAAAGAAGGATAATAGCTTCTGATTCATTCTATGTTAGAACGAAATCCTGGAAGTGTCTGACCTAATTTACAGTTAAATGGATAAAAACTTAAGTTCTCAATAGCTTCTCATGTGTTTCTATTCTATAAACTAATATTAATCGAAAATAGTCTAGGAGAGAGAGGCTCTTAGTGATAAGGCCACCTTCGCGTACACTGTAGTCTGTACTTAGATTGTAGTTTCTTCTATATTATGTTGTTTTTCTTTGTATTAAGTGTGTGTAATAAAGAATTTATCCTACTAATATTATAAATGTCAATGTTTGTGCGGATTGATGGATGGATTGTTACTCTTTCACTTAAAAACCACTGAAAAGATTTTGATGAAACTTGGCAATATTGTGGTTTATACATCAGAATAACACATAGGCTATTATGAGATATGATCTTTTTTTTCTAAGATATGACGATAAATGCGTACGAAGTTGCGGGCAGCCTCTAGTCTATCTATAAATACATAAATATATCCTTACAATATGAATAGCAACATCGAGCTGATTCGGATAGAACGCCTCAAGCCGCGCCCAGTCCAGCGGCTCTATGGTCTGCCCCCTACTGATCACCATAGACAAGTAGTTGAACATTGGCAGGTGAGATAGAGTTTCTAAGCTCTCTGTGGTTAGTTGGTCGTAGTCTATGATTATGCGCTGGAATGAGAAAGATAGTTTTTTGAGCGGAGTAAAAGAGAGATACATAATATTGACAGCTTCAGCTTGAAATACAAAGCAATTTGAACCGTATATCACAGATATTAGAGTTACTAATTAATTATCATCTCAGTTTTCAACCAAGCACATTTCAAGAACAATTTCTCATGCTTTTTATATTCTGCTTCAGGAATAACTTTGCCTTTTTTTTCAAATTCTGCCGTATTTCAAGGTACTAACCGCTATATTTTAATGACGTAAAAATTTATCTGTACTAGACTGTACCAAACATTTTTTTTTTTATTATCTTTTGTTTCTTTTTTTATTTTCTAATTTTAAAAGCTATAAATCAAGATGGTGGCGAGATGAGCTGGACGCCTTCTTGGATGTCTGGGCAGAGGCGGCCCAGGATAGGGAATCATGGAAGAAGAGGAGAGAGGCCTTTGTCCAGCAGTGGGACACCGATGGCTAGATAAGATAAATTTAAAAGTAAATGTATGTAGTACTTACTTGTAAACTGGAATACACCATCATACTGGCATTAGATGACGATAGTATAAGATCCGCCGGTGTAGGTATAGTACTGAATGAGAGAGGTGATGTATAGTACTTTATTTGTTCGTGCTGGAAAGAGACAAACACATTTTTAAATAAAGCGAATTCGAGTTTTTTTTAACTAACTTTTGAGTCCCACAGCTGGGCAAAAGCCTTCCCCGCATCATTCCACCTTTCCCTATCGCAGGCATCAAGTTATTTGACAATTTAAAATCTCTTCTTTATAAGATAGGCTCATAAAAGAAGGAACTTTATGTATGACATAAAAGTATGTAGGTAGGTATAAATGCCTTTGCACACGGTTTCCTTGCCAAATTGGAAAAATTGACAATGTATGTATGAACATACATACATACATATCCGTTATGCGTCTCCCATTTGGGTAGGCAGAGACCACTTCCTACACTCCACTTCCACTTTTGTGCCAAAGGTTTCTTGCCGTTTTCTTCCTCTCGGCTATACAGGTAGTGAACCGGCAGTAGTTTTACATCAAAAAAGTGTAATGAATTTTGCCTATTTTTAAATAAAACACTTTTCATTTACATTTTTGTACGTATTAAAATTAATGAAAATAACTAGAACTTGCAAAAGGTAAATCAGTATTTAAAAAAAAGAAAAGAAAAAGGTTTTGTATAAAAAGTATTACTTACACATCCACTTCAGATATCTTTATGGTAACTGTTACGTATGAAAAGAGCTTAAATAAAGCATACTTACAATATATCTGTCGTGCTCATTAGCCACATCCATTTCACAACCTATAAGCGCCAAGCACTGCGAGTTTCTTAACACCAAGCTCTCTGTTATTACCCTGAAATTATACAAGTTATGAAAGATTAGCAATAAAAAGAGTAGCTGTAAATGACCTCATAGATGGCGCTAGGTGGTATAGTATATACAGTCTGGCAATGATGAGAAAAATTAAAAAGTGCAACACTGTAGTGTCATCCCTTTCAAATCAATCTAGAAAAAACGGGCCACTTCTACTCGGCGACGTACTAAAATTATGTTTGATGTAGTCTTTTAAAGTCACAGTTGAGCTTTTTCGCGTGGCTTTATAGGTAGGTAGGTATGTGATAATTTATAGTTAAATCACAAAGAAAAAATAAATCTTTATATAAAGAAAAAATACCTCTTTAACTTAGTGGCTGGTAGTTTGTCGTTCTGCTGAAGATATTTTGGTCCGATGAATATTATTTCCTTCAATTTGGCTGATTCGAAGAATCTGGAATAAAACAGATATTCAATAGTTATTTTGTAATTTTAAATGCTGTGCAGTGCAGAATCGGTTATTATTTTATGGTACAGACTGGCCAAAAACGGAAGAAATTAAAAGGTGGCAACACTGTAGTGTCGTCTCGTTTTTCTAGATGGATTTGAAAGGGACGACGCTACAGTGTTGCCACTCTTTAATTTCTGCTCTTTTTAGTCAGTCTCTAAGTACCTATTGTTTAATTTACAAATGAAAAGATCTACCCCGACCTGTGAAGCCGATAAATGACGTACGAAGCCGTGAGCGGACGCTAGTCATGTATAATATAGATCTCAAAGAATAGATTTTAAATGCACGTCACGAAAAGTGTATCTAATGTTGGAAATCGATTACATAAGTGCACTATACATTATGTACATGCATCTACATAAATGTTTGTATAATTTTATGAAAGTTTATACATTCTATATGTGTACGATATAAAACATCCTTTCTGAATTTTTGTTTGCATATTTGTAAATGAAATTATAAAATTATTGATTAAAATAGTACTAATTAAAAAAGTTGGCAGCTTTTAAACATACTTAATATTTAAGTAGGTATATTCAATTATTATATTATTATTATTAGAGAGGATGGATAGGCAATACCTATTTATCACTTTTGTTTTATACCCTCAAGTTGCCTTGAAGATATTGCTACTGAGCTATAAGCTCGCCTATTACTACTACATTGTTTACTCTTTACTTTGTATTGTAACATGTAGGTAGTACCTACTTATATATTTGTTTTTTTTACACCAAATTATAATATTATATCAATAATATAATAGGTATATTGTATTGTTGTAATATAATTATTAATTTTGTACTATATGTTTAACCAAGTTGTAAATCTCTATATAAATAAAAATGAATTGTTGTTCGTTAGTCTGATTAAAACTCGAGAACGGCTGGGCCGATTGAGCTGATTTTGGTTTTAAAATGTTTGTCGTAGTCCAGGGTAGGTCTAAACGTTGAGAAAAATTCGAATAATGGGGAAAGCCCTAAAACAGACCTTTTCTTTTTCCCATACAAATGTTTTCTTACTAAAATGTAGAGTCAATTTGAACTTTATTCCTACACAATAAAGCTCATTCTAAGGCGGGACGAAGTTCGCCGGGACAGCTAGTAAATAAATAAATATAACTTTATAACTACACTTGTACGTATCATATCATTTTAAAAGTCACACACAAAGAGTTTCTATAAAATAATCTAATCTATATAATTGTGTAGCACAATAGTTACCGTACCAATACAATGTTTGCTATGAATGTCCCACTGTATTAGTACCAGGAAAACATAAATATCAAGAGTAACAATGTAGTCTTTATAATATTTTGATGACGTTGAATATTTTAATGAGTTTTAAGAAAATTGTAGGTAAGTACTCAACATTCTGTGTAAATATTGACTACTTATTTGATTTTAAGTTTATAGTAAAATTAAAGTTTTTAAGCTATATAAAATAGTAAAAAACCAAGTATTTTTATCAAACTTAAATAAAGTTTATATTCTGCTGACAAGTGCTAACTTCTTATCCTACTAAAACTATAAATGTCAAGGTTTGTGCCGATAGACGGATGTGAGGATGTTTGTTACTCTTTCACGTGAAAACCACTGAATAGATTTTAATGAAACTTTTCTATATTGTAGCTTGCACATCAGAATAACACATAGGCTATATTATTTTAAGATAGGTACATAATTAAAACGATAAATGCGTACGAAGTGGTCTCAAGTCTAATCTTAGAAGGAAGTACTGAAATGATTGATTAGTACTAGCTAATCAGGCAGACACTAAGGGCCACTTGTACCATTTTACATTTAAGTTCATCTTAAATAAAATTAGCTAAAACTAATTAACTCGCAAATTTTGATTACGCTAATTACGTTTAGGCCTTTCTTGTACCACACCATTTGAGATGATATTTAACTAATTTCGTTTATAATTTGTTGCTTTTTTCTGACACTTACAGATAAGTTAAAAGAGAGATAGCGCTCTAAGAAATACAGTCGTGCTGTCTCTTTTTATTTTTTTTCCTACATCTAAAAATGCCCTAAAAATAGATTCTCTCTGTCAATGTCATTGTCAGTTCGATTGTTGTTGAAATAAATCTTCATCCATTTTGCGGCAGATAGAAATGAATGACAATAGCTGAGTCAGCTGATGAGATTCCGCCATTTTGAACTAGCTAATTATGATTAGGCTACCTTAATTGGCCATCAAGGAGCATTTAAGTTTGACAGCTTACTAATCACGATTAACGCTTGGAACAAGACAAGTTTTACGCTTAAATAAAAAGTTGTATTTAAACACATTTTTAATTTTGATTAGCCCGATGGTACAAGTGGCCCTAAGTACCTATACAAAAACATCTGATTTCCTACTCATGCTGTATTAAGTCGTATTAATTGACTGGCAGCTAGGTAATTTGCTTCGAAGGTTGATTTCACACATCACCTAGCTGTTACAAGTGTACTTAGGTATTATAGGTAAGTACATAGTTTAATATGAAACTGGACATCTGTTACTAGTTTATAAGGCAATATTGATTTAAAAAATTGATTTAAAGCATTCAAAATCATTTGAACATGAAGTTGATTCTATTCCATAGCAGAATAAAGTATATTGAGTTTAAAAAAAATTACGGAACATGATGTTTCTATTCCAGTGCAACTGGCATTAAAATAAGATGCTTTTTTTTAAACAATCAAGTTTTTTTTTTTAATTTTTCAACAATAAACTGATCAGAAGGCACCTATATCCAGTTATCTGATCTTTTTTTTCTTTTCTTTTTTATTATACAAAAGGTATTTCACAGTGCACATCCCTTTTACAAAATAACCAAACCTGATGTAATAAATACTCTTTACTCACTTTGGCAGTACAATATCAAAGAACATGTGCAGGTCCTCGCCGTCACAGTCCACATACACGTGCAGTCGTTGAACATTCTTCCTGAACATGTGCGCTAGGAAGAGGTCCTTCTCTATTTCTTTCGTTCTTAGGGTCAGGAGTTCTCTGTGGGAGAGGGATGGTATATTTATGGATTAGACACGGTTCTTGATTTGATGTTCAAATAGTTTATGATTATTAGCACAATTTATAATTTAGCTGCATTTTCAAACAATTTTAAATCTCAATTTATTCTCCTTTTCAAAAAATCCTTACGAATCAATCAAGTTTATGCAATGTCTACAATCTAATTTCATCTTGTGATCTTGTAGCAAATAATAAAAGTGATTTATACATACTTATGCCCATCAAATATAAGTGTGCCAGTCCTCCACTGGCGGCAGACAGTCATGGCAGAGAGGGCATCTTGAAGAGACAGGTGTTCCAGTAGACACTTCAATGGAAGCAGGGGAAGATGCTCCCACCCCACCGACATCTAAATAAATAATATAATATTGTATAAAAAATATACAGTCCAATTGAGACACCTCTTCCTTTTTTAAAGTCTGTTAAAAAGGAAGTTGTGTTAGTTACACATTTTATAACTAAAAATAGCTGAACTACTTTGGCTGAAATTTGGTAGCTTTAAACCAGAAGATGGACATAAGATACTTTTTATCCTGTTCCAGTCGTTAGTCGAAAAGCTAGTAAAAAATTCATAATCTTTATTCCTTGTCTCCCACAGATAAAATTACGTAGGTGTAGATTAGGTATATTTATTGAGATACAATTCTATAGGAGAGACTTATGTCTGTACTTGGTGAACTGTATACAGATAACCAGGCTCTCCCAATCTGAGCAAAAGAGAGCATATATTGTTAAGGGAACTGAATTGTATATACCTATATGTTTATAATAATATAGTATGTGTATTGCTTTGAATTTTCTGTACCAAGCAAGAGACTTTGTACCTGTAACTTATTGTTCTCTGAAATCCTGGGACCTATAATGTTAGTTGCTATTTAAATATTTTGTTTTAAATATCCTGAGAAGTGAAGGTTAAAAGTTAAAAACAAGATTTTATTTTTAAATATTAAAGTCTTTTGTTTGTCTGTCTTGGATTATTTTTTCATAAAACAGACTTTCATTTAGCATGTGAAAAATTTCATAAAGAAGCCACAAAGAAGGCTATAGTTTATGATAATTTAACTAAACACTTTTAAATTAATAATACCTTTCTATAGAACAATGTGTTTACACAAGACTAATAGTAGATTAAGCATAGATATTACAACATAGGTAACTATTATCTAATACTTAGTACACTGTTACAAAAGTATTTTACTATTTCACTTAAAAGGTTGAGGTTTTATTCAGAAAAAAAGTTGGTATTAAGAAGGTAGATTACCTACAGATATTCAAATAAGGAATTTTATAAAGACTTCCTGTTTACCTCAACAATGCAGGAACTATGCAGTCGTTCGAAAGTATAAACATCGATCTCAGCTGATTTGGCAAATTATGACGACACAACAGCTGTTCAGTTAGAAAGTGGACCGAAAACTAATCGTAACTGCGTAAATACCGTTTAAAACGCATTCCAATCGATTACAAACACTCAATATAAACTCAACGAACTTTACAAGATATAATTCAAGGCTGCATTTTGTATTAAAAGAAAATTGCGACGATTATTCGAGTACAAAGAAAGGTCAAATACGAACCTTGGTGGTGGGTGAAATTCCTGTAGCAAAAACAACTTGTAAAACCACTCAGCTAATTCGGGTTGTAATGAAAACAGAAGAAAGTCGCGGACAGTTGAATGTTACACACGTCCAATATGAATTGAAATGTCGCGCAATATAACGAGTAGATTAAAATTCGATCTTACTTTTTCACCAGTTTTGTGCGATTGCGCGATCGACCAATCAAATCGTAGGAGTAGCTGTCAAATTCTATGCTCCGTTTACACGTCATGTTATGGTAGGTCTGAGGTAGACAGTAGAGAGAGAGACTAGTAGTGTAGTGGTTGGATATTAAAAAAGTTATTTACAGGTTGTAGCGTAGGGCATGAAATTGAATAAGCGCAACATTTAAATACGAAGTAGGTATTCATTTGATGTGGAAACCTATAGTGTACTCTAGCTTTGTATTTGCAAAAAATTATCATGTATTTGGCACACACCGTGAGGCCCCACGATAAACGCATAACAGCTTAGGTACTATGACAATATTTGCCTTCCTATTTCGTGCTTAGTCAATTAAATTGTAAATTGTTGGCAATTAATGCAAACGCAGCATAATATTGACGTCACAACACAAAATGTTCATAACCTGCAGTCCTCTTCTTAAAAAGAAACTGCAACAAAGAAGACAAAATATCTGTGCGCAAATATCAAAACATAAGGATAAAATATTTATTGAAATAAGTCAAAAAATGTTTAGTGTTTTAATTCATTAGTTTCGCTAGTATAATATCAACGATTTTTAATATTTCTTTATAGTTATTTGTATTTCCGTGATAACCTATACTTAGTTTTTGAGTGCACCCTATAATGTCAAATATAGGGTTGCTATCGTATAAAAATCACCGGTATAAGGGGTAACTATAAATTTATAAAATGAAAAAAGTTTGTATTACTTACTTTAATATATATCAGTTTCTACTAACATGGATACAAAGAGAACTTTTAAAATTACAGAGTCTGACCACAGCGCGTTTCATAAAAATAATTAAATTCATAGGTTCTTTTATTTCATCTCAAATTATTGGTCGGAATTTATGTTGTCAGCTGCATTTTACATAAAATTGCTTTGAAAATTTAATTATTTCTTTTGAGCTTTCAATAAGGTAATTAATTCAAAACTTTTAAAAGTTTTCTTAGAATAAAAAAAGTTTCCCGGGTTTTCCTTTCGAAAACTTAGCAACACAGCCGGAAAAAATGGCGGCCAAAAATCAATTTTGAAAAGTGACAGGTCGTATTGCGGAATTTTTCGTGTGGGAAAATTAAATTGTTTTTGCGGTGTTTCTTTTGTTTTACGATTTGAATTGTTATTTAAATTAATCGGACTGGCAATTGCAACTGTTAATTTAAACATTTTGGTTTAAAAAGTGTACTTTTCGTTTACTATTGTGGTCGATGATGTAAGAAACTGAACGGCTCTTGTGCGCAATCTTATTGTTTTCTTGTTGAGAGTCGGTCGAGTGAAGTTAAGTGTTTGCGATGGAGGGTGAAGAAGGTATTGGGAGTCCGGAGAAGGAGGATTACGAGAGCAGTTCCCACTCCACGCCACAAGAACACAGGTCTTTTGCCGAGTTTGCGAAAGACAAACTTGACAGTGGTAAGCTACAATAAAAAGCACCAAAAATCATTAATTTATCATCATTTTGTAACGAACTTTAACTAATAATAATGATTATTATAATATTAAAGTCTATTTTGTTCCATTTACAAAGATTTTACATAGTTTAATACATAAAATCAATCATAAACTGTAATTTAATAATTAATGATGTTGTTTGTTTACACAACTGGTTTATTTACGTTATCAGTGGAAGGAAATGTTAATTTAATTACAAATAGTTTTTACAATATTAAGATATAGATTTTTGAGATTAATAATATTGAACAAAAAAAATATTATATCAAACAAAACAAAGCCTCATTTGAATAAGTTACAAATAATTCTTGTCACAAAAAGTACCAAAGTAAATATAAGCAACTTTTTTATCTGAGATTTTGAGTTAAATGACTAAATTCTAAAATCTTCCTCTGAAATTAAAAATGACTTAATATAATTTTTAATAAAATAGTATTTGTATCAAAATTAAAAAAAAAAAAACCTAAGTATGTTTTGTTTATAACAAACCTACTTAAATAAAGATCACAATATTAAACAATTATTATTCCACAGCTGGCCGTGAACTCCGTCGCCGCCTCCCAATGGCAGGTCAGCTGGGAGCTCAACTGCTGCATCCTCGCCGTCTTCTCCTGCATTCCACACCCACACAGCATACTGATGTTGTACTTATATTTCCTAAAGGTAAGAACATAATATTTAACACCCACCACCAAGTATATGATATTAAATCTGTTATATTGAGTAGAATTTTTGTGGGCTGCAGGCAAACTACATGGTGGTGAGAGGTGTTAAGAAGTTTTACTTTTACTTTTTAACAGTGCATTGAAATTTTATTGCTGAGTGAGGACCTCACTAAAGATGAAAGACATAAATACATTTAAAAATAACAAGAGAAAAAAAATCTAATAAGAATTATATTTATTTTACACCACACTACAATGTTATAATTACATCTAAAATTCTAAATCTAGGTTGACAGCTGTCTACTTTTTTATCAATTTGAGCGAAAGAGTAAGAGAAGTTGATCTAATTCTAGTGTCAAATAACTTTAAACTGCCTTTTTGCCAACTCTATTTAAGTTTTAAAGACTTCATTATAATGACAAAACAAACTAAAGTAACAAAATAGTTCACTGCTTAAGGTATTCAAACATGACATAATTCAAGTATGAATCATACGTACTGACTCAATGACTCAAATCAAACTGTGACCTTGTTTAGATGTGATAATGTGAGGTAACTCTATGCATTTTTGATTTGTTCATATATTTTTTTTTTTTTTATTTTTTTTTTTAGCCTATTTCGTCCCACTGCTGGGCAAAAGCCTCTCCCATGCCTCTCCAAACACTCCTGTTATTAGCTGCTTTCCACCAATCTTCCCTGAATGAGCGTAGGTCGTCGCTCCATCGTTTCTTGGGCCTACCTCGGCGACGTTGGCCGTCTGGCACCCAATTTGTGGCTATTCTTGCCCAGCGCTTCGAATGCATGCGACTTACATGGCCAGCCCAGTCGAACTTCAATTTGGCGGCTTTTCGTCCAACATCTGCCATTCCAGTATTGGAACGCAGCACAGTGTTCCTCACCCTGTCTATTCTTTTCACACCTAGTATGCTGCGCTCCATTGCTCTTTGGCAGACCTTGAGCTTGGACTTTTGGCTCTCAGTAAGTGACCAGGTCTGAGCACCGTAGGTTAGGACAGGCAGTATGCACATGTCAACGAGTTTGCGTTTAAGTGTCATAGGAAGGTCCCCCTTCAGGAAACGCTTTAGAGACCAGTAGCTCTTCCAGGCATTTTCAATCCGACGATCGACTTCCTTTTCCTGCCTGTTTTCGAAGGATACTAACTGGCCTAGATAGATATACTCGTTGACATAGTGTATGGTCTGCCCGTCGACCTCGACCCTACGTTGCGTGCTGTTGGTCATGAGCTTAGTTTTGGTCATGTTCATGGAAAGTCTTAGGTCTTGTAGCATGAGTTCGAGTTCGGCAGATGTGGACGCGAAGAGGACTATGTCGTCTGCAAAGCGGAGGTTGGTAAGTTGTTCATTACCAAGGCGTACGCCTTTGGAAATCCATTGAATGGTAAGTTGTTTGAAAACTTCTTCCAGGGTACATGTGAACAGATTTGGGGAGAGTGGGTCGCCTTGTTTGACTCCTTTTTCTATTTTAAATTTAGGTCCTGTAGAATTCAGTTTTATGGAGGCTGTACTAGATCTGTAGACTAACTCGAGAAGCTTATCGTAGGTTTCCTCTACGTTTTGGTTGCGAAGGGATGAAAAAATCGCGCTGTGTTTAAGGCTATCAAAGGCTTTCGAGTAATCGACAAAAGCTAGATACAATGGTTTTTGAAACTCGTTGAATTTTTCAATAGTCTGGTTAAGAGTCTGTAGATGGTCGACTGTGGAGAAGGAGGGGCGGAATCCGGCTTGCTCAGGGGGTTGCTGTTGGTCGAGTTGGGCTTTGATTCTGTTATGAATGATTTTAATGAAAACTTTATAAATATGGGAAATGAGGCTTATAGGGCGGTAGTTGTTTATGTCTGCTTTGTCACCTTTTTTGTGAAGAAGTATTATATTAGAGTGGCAAAATTCTTGTGGTAATTTTCCAGAAAAGAGAATGCTGTTAAATAAAGTGGTAAGATAAGGTAATAAGGTGAATCTGCCTAATTTAAGTACCTCCGTGCTCACGCCATCCTCTCCAGGGCTCTTGTTGTACTTCATGGTATTCAGCGCTTGCGCGACTTCACCGTTGGAGATGGGGAGGATAGTGTCAGGGCAGTGGTACCCTACAGGTTCG
Organism: Anarsia innoxiella; assembly: GCA_947563765.1. Classification (NCBI taxonomy): domain Eukaryota; kingdom Metazoa; phylum Arthropoda; class Insecta; order Lepidoptera; family Gelechiidae; genus Anarsia; species Anarsia innoxiella. The sequence goes on from OX387413.1 coordinate 2,918,559, forward strand.
TAAAGAAGGTTTGGGTCACTATATAATGTTTTGTAGAAGTCGGTACAGATAGATGACATTTTTTCGTGATTATTATGTTTATTACCTTCTTTATCGCGCATAGTTGTAATCCATGTTTTGTTTTTTGTGATACCTTGTTTGGCTGCTCTGAGGGAGCTGCCACTTTCTAGTGCTATTTGGACCATTTGCAAATTTAGTCTTCTCACATCTCTTCTAATACTGCGTTTAACTATTCTGTCAATTTCTCTATAGTCACTGCTTAATTTGTCTACTTTTTCTCTTTCCTCTATTAAATTCAAAGTTTCTATTGAGAATTTACTTTTTGTGTTCTTAGCCTTTTTAATCTTATTACTTGCAATTTGAATACTATCTTTAATTTTCTTATAATGATCTTCTGGACTGTTCCCCTCTATTTTTAATATGCTGAAGGCATTGCTAAGTTCTAAATTAAATTGAGGTATGTCATTTACTAAACTATGTTTGTCAAGGTGTTTTATTTTACTTTTGAATAACTGTTGTCTAAGAATTTTGAAATTGAAACTAAGGTTGGTTCGGAGAGGTCTATGATCAGAGCTAAATTTAAATTTGTTTATTATTCCTACATTTTTGATTATTTGTTTATTTGAGCTTAGAATGAAATCTATTTCGTTTTGTATTTGTGAATTGGGAGATCGCCATGTCCAACGACGCTGTGATTTTTTGAAAAAATAACTATTTTTTATATTTAGAGTGATATAATTTACTCTAAAAAATAATCCTACTTCCTACTCTTTCCTATTTATATTATAAAAGTCAATGTTTGTGCCGACAGATGTTTGTTACTCTTTCACGCAAAATCTACTGAACAAATTTTGATGAAACTTGGTAATATTGTTGCTTATACATCAGAATAACACATAGGCTATATTATTTTAAGATATAATGTCTTTTTTTTTCAAGATATGACGACAAATGCTTACGAAGTCACGGGCAGCCTCTAGTCTAGTATATTATTTCCAATAAGATTTGATAAGTTAAGATTAAGAACACAAACTAATTGAATTATTAGTTTATTTTACCGCAAAATCATTGATAAAAAAGAAGACAGCTGTGAACCGAGATTTAGATATAAGGTACTTAACATAATAACTATGCCAATATCCATAGAAAGGGAAGAAATAAATCAAATACTCAATAGAATGGAAAAAAGCATAATAGATACAAATCACATCTGAATACACAACAAATGTGCACATATTTCACTAAGTAGCTGGCAAGGACTCGCAGGGGATGTATATCACCGTAATAACGGGTCAATGGGGGCAATACCCCATTTGGGGGTGCTCAGTTTTATATAAGGGATGATCTGTTTCTATTTTAGATTTGTACCCGACAGTGTTTTGTTTTTCGTATTGCAATGGTTTTACATTGGCAGAATCCTATGTGGCACTTGCCAATATAATGATAATAAAAAAATGGTTTTACTGTGTGACTTTTGCAGTTATCTGTACTTATGTTTGAAGAAATCAACAGTATTTTAAGATGTTTATTTGAATTTCGTGTCTTACTTTAGAAAAAAGAAACATTTAATGTTTCGTAATTATGCTAGTATTATGTAATCTGGTAATTATTAAGAAATCTTTGGAGAGGAATGTGAGAGGCTTTTGATCAGCATTAGGATGATATAAGCTATTAAAATTTTTTTTTCATATTCAAAACAAATAACTGTAACGGTTTTTACGAGGTATTCCTTTATGTAGACCAACACGAATTAAACCAAGGTCGACCATTTAATAGCGTCTCTGAACGTTGCCGCACTATTGTATCACTTATTTATGGCCTTGAGATCTTAATGAATGTTTATTGTAAACAAACAAAAAAATATTCGAACTTTCTGTAGTTTTGGAACATTTGTAACCCATTTATCGTAATTAAACTTTGTGTCACCATCTACAGATAAATTAACTGACAGATAAACCTATGTCTGATTCATAAAACATGACCTTTTGGACAGGGACAGGTATAAAATATCTGATAGATAAATTTTATCTGTAGATGGTAAAACAGGCCCTAAATAGCTTGTCAAACTCTGCATAAAGCCCGGTTGAATAATAATGAATCAAAATTCAGAAGCAACTTTACGAAACTTTTTTTAAACAACGCCAAACCTTTCCCATCCCCATTGAGAATAAGATGTAAATAGAAAGTAGTAACGTTATTTGTATTTATCCTGAAACTCAAATGGCCGACTCAGTGAAACCAACCGGCCGCAAAGCTAAGCGTTTCCATTTGTTACCCTCAACTAGCCGTTTAGTGGCTGATGACTTGTTTGTTTGTTTTATTCATTTGTTTCGTCGTGTTTTGTTTTAGTTTGGGTGACTTTTTGGCCTTTTGCGTGAAGACAAAAGACGGATCGATGTACTTTTTTACGGGTTTTTATAGTTTCCATATAATCTCAGTTGTTTTCTTAGGCATATTTGCATACGCGCTGTATCAAAACAAAACTTTGTTGCTGTATTCTCACGTGTCTAATCTAAAGTGTGCAAATGAGAAATATAGAATGACGCTAGATTAATTTACTGTCATTGTTTTTTATTCAAAATATGGTCTAGAAGGAGTCTGCGATGAGGCCGCCCTTGCGCACATATCATATATTATGCCGCCTTAGCGCATATAGCATTTCAAAATTTTCAAATTCACTTTGTACTTTCCAATTTGTTTTATATGCAATCAGTATCTCTACCTAACTCTAGCTAAACCTATTAAGTGCCTAAATCGGAACTAGGCTGGTAAAATAGCATGCCTATAGATCGGCCCTGACCTCCAACGTAAAACAAAGCTTATTTCCTCGTATACCCCTTTACTAACGAGTTACCTAATCGTGGAAATACGTCGGTAAGGTATAAACTTTTGCAGATGATAAAACTTCTAAGAAGGATTTCGGATCGGAAGGGAGATTGATGGGGATTGGCATAGTTTAATTATTGCGATACGCCATACTGAAACAGGCCTGCCGCTAGAGGTTTCGTCGCCCGCGTGCAATACCAATTATGCCGCCCCCCTGAATATGAGTTTTGTCAAAAAGAAAAGATTTTTATGTACCTACCTATTAAAACCTTTAGTCGCGACTACGCAATTCAAACGCGATTCGAACGCAACCTTGTAACATAAGCACACGGAAGATCGTGAAAGGCGCTGCTGCTTCGCGTATACCTACGTGTGACATGACAAACGCACGTTTTTATCATGAAAGAAGCATCGTGCTAATACTTTCAGTTACTGAAAGTACTAACACGAAAATTACACTAAGATGCGGTAGTTGAAGCTATTTGATAACATAAAGTCTAGTTTAATACTCAATGCTTTATTTTTCATTGCACCATAAACTCTACATTTAATAGTTTACAGCCACATTGCAAAGGATTATTTTTTTACATTGGCTCAAACACCAACACGTTTTTACAAAGTCGCGTTGATCGAAGGGCCCAAAATATGAACATCGCGAAGTATACCTAATACCTACGTATTTATGATGATATACAGCATAAGAATAGGCTTAAGGTTGTACCTATAACCTTGGAATTGGAGCATATGATATTGATCGGTTAAAGATTCAATTCAAACGGAACATATTTACGCTGAGTACATACGTATTTAGGCAGGTATTTACTTAATTGACTCACGGGCGCCAAGCCGGCGCCTCTGGACCTGTAAATACTTACTTTACTGGATCAAACGGCTGACTAGTAAACCAATATGAGACTTTTTTCTTTGCTTAACCCGAAACTTCGTAATGAAGTTTAGAAATCCTGGAATAATGATGTGGCTGCCAAAAGTCGTGTGATTTGTTTTGCGGCATTGTTGGCTTGATTTGATAGGAATAATTCTTTATTATCGATTAAACTTGCGGAACGTTACTGAGAAAATCTTCAAATATGTAGTATAAACGATGGGTTACATACTCTACTAGGTACGATACGATAAGTAAGTTCTTCATTCAGGTGGGTTCAGATGGTCACTTTCACACAGAAAATTTGGCTCGACCTTTACTTCTATGTGTGAAAGTAATACTTCTCTAACCGTATAGGCACCTAAATACTTACACACCATAATTTAACTAAACCTAAAGTAAATAAGTAGGTGATTTACCGCAAACCTAATGAAAGATCCGTATCAAAACGAAACCAAACCGAAACTATAACGAATTATAAACGCGTCTACCTAATACGTTTCATATTAGGTCGGTGACAGAAAACAATAACCATAAGAAATTCAGCGTTATCAGAGTTTATTGTAGTGAAACACGCGAATTTGGCAATGGTACCTAACTACCTAAGTGCTAGCAATATAGAGTAATGTATTCGGTATATCGATTTGGGTATGTTACCCAACTACGGATTGTATCGAGGTACTGCGTTGAACAGAATCGCTGGAAGTATTTTTTGGAAACATATTTTTTAAGCAGAATTAGCTTTACCGAATTTAAAAGCTACAGGTACTTACAATGATGATAACAAAATGGCTGTTCCTGACCTTTGACATTTTTCAACCATTTTTTTGGATACTCTACCTTGTTAAACAGTGAATTTCCATCGCAATTCCTATTCCATCCTTATAAAGCCTCTTATCTATTTTTGTCTATAGGTCGTAGGTTGCAAAAAATACATTAGACTATTTCCTAGATACCTATCATCATCATATATTTAAAAGCCAGGCTCTTGTCGGTGGAGTAATCTCCATCTTTGTCTCTCCTAGATATATATGATAGAATTTATCAAATCTAGTCAAACAGTCCAGAATTTGTCTAGCTCACAAAATAGCCAGTAAACTTTATACTTTTTGTAATTAGAGCAAACGTTTGGATTTGTTTCGCCTAGAACTTTTGTAGTTTTAAACCCACCGGTGGGCACCGCACGACATCTGAATCACAGATTAGTTGGATAACACGTAGTTGTACGAATGTTGGCTCAGTTCACGAATACAGGATTTTTGTAGAACATTCCTTAAGGGTAGCTTTAGTATTCTTTGATGAATGATCAAATACAAACAAACATTATTGATCTGAAAATTTCGATCTCGGCTCTCCATACAATAATTGTATTTAGTATTTACCTGCAATCCCGTTAATTAGGCAGGTGATTATTCTACTCTTTCTATTAGTTAAGTAATGTTTAGTTAATACTCAACGTATCCCCAAAATATCTTAAAATGAGTTCGTTATAGTAAATCTTGTAGTAGAATAGAAACGCGTGGGCGGGACAGCCGATGAGCTTGACCTTTAACTTGGCATTTCGTTCGCCTGTATCTAGGTACAAGGTACAAGTATCTAGGATACTAACTTAGTTTCTTCCTAAATTCATAGGAAACTTCAGCCCAAATTACATCAACGTTCACTCCATATCGTTCAATTCTTTTGTTTTTTTGGTTTCTGATCAATTTTGCGCGAGAAATCTGGCAGTTTCGGCGGAATTACTTCTGAAAAGATTTTGGGAATGTTTTTTTATTCTAAAATACTGAGTTAAATATTATTCTTATCTCCACGTTGTGTCGTATCAGATGCTCAAACAGAAGGCGTGGAGAGAGCAGAATGTCGAGGATTTCACCGACAAGAGAAACGCTCTTAAATATGGTAATGATTATGTTGTTTAAATCAGGCAGCTTTTTAGTTATGGCTCGGTGGCCACACTTATGTATTTGTATATAGCAACGCTGCTTAAGCGTTGCAGCCGCGCTACACCCGTACAGTTAGTTTATGACCCTATCTATAATATAATCCTAACTTTAATTTAACGTAATTGTCCACAGGTCTCCCAGATAGCATGCTACTATGGTTGCTCCAGAAACTGCGAGGCAGTAGACCGAGACTCCGCGTGTGTGTGCGTCAACATGCCTCAAGTCAGTGCTCGGCGTTTTACATCACTGCGGACGATGATGTGTGAGTATCAGCCATTCTTTTTCTTTTGAATATGTGTGAAAGGTGATGTGACGTTATTTGTATATCAAAAATGCCTCATTCTTCTAGTTCTAATCGGACGTACTGTGAAACTGTTCTTACTAGTTTTCCTAAAGCGATGTTGTTTAGTTTACGGTTTTAAGCAGTTTAGATAGATATCTTTGGCCGTCAACGTCATATGTTGCTTTGATAAGTCAAGACAGTCGAGCAATAGCTTTGTGATAAGGGGTGGTAGAACGATGAATGCTCTGAACGATTCCAGTCACGCGACATTGATTTAAACATTTTCGTTGGTGATCGGAATGAGTGAAGTAAATGAAAAGCAGCCACAATATTTTGGTTTCAAGGCTCACTAGCCTTGCCAACATGTGGCCAACATGTTAAAGTTTTTAGTCTACAATCGGTAACACAGTACTTAAGACCAGTCCGCGTTTTAAAATCAGCACCTACAAGCCGATACACAGGACGCGCCGCGCCACACACAAGCCCTATTTCGCAAAAACTATAACTTTTCAACTTATACTATCTGTATGCACTAACACAAATGCAAAGCGCTTTTTATACCTCGAGAGCTACACTCGCCTATACGACGAATTACGTTTCCACACATACGAGTACTCTCCCCGTGCCAAATGCAATAAAATATATAGTAAGTTTGTCAGTAATCTCAAAGATATGTTAATTTTACAGATTGCTGCAAACAGCGGAGGAAGTGCATTTGCCAAAGCAGTTGAAACCGGAATTCGGGGGCGGTTATAAGGAGTTCACTGTTCGAGATATGCATTGCTTTCAAAAGGTGAGTTTACATAAGCTTTACATACATTATACATCCATTCCGTTTTCCTTCTCGTGTTAAGTATAGGTTAAAACAAGGGCAGCGAAAGTGGCGTGTTTTGATCGTAGCAAGCGGAGGGTCTCTGCCTACCTCCATGGGAAAGTAGCATGACAGATATTGCCGTAATAAAGACTCATATTTGGCTTTCTGTACTTTTTTCGCGGTAAGTCATCGAATAATTGAACTTGGTAGCACATTCAGTCAAAATCTAAGTTTTTTAAATCGGATTTAACACATCATATTCCTTAGTATGTACTTATCGAATAATTATACCTTTCCAAAAAGCTTAATTACGCTACAAACAATACACCTTTAACGTATACATACAAAACTACAAATTCCAACACATGGAACGTTCGGTAACGTAATCTTCGAAGGAAATCTTAAGTGGTGTTCATTTGGGGGCACGAAACTCGGAGTATTTCGTTACTATACCGCGCCACTCCGGAAGTATGACGGAAATACGGCGGCGATTCAAACTGTAGGGGTTGAAAGCCTATAGTTGCTTTGGAAACTATAGGATGTTGTTTCGTAAGTTTATGTACCTAAAGTGGTATTTTGTTAGCTATTCAGATTACACTGACGAGCAAAAGTGTCTTTAGTAGGATCCAATGTTTTTTTATTTATTTAGGTCAACAAACAGTAATACAATAAAGCTTAATAAAATAACTTAATTAATATACCTTAATAATTGTGCGACCAACACCGTTATATGTTTATTGTTGATTAACATTTTCTTGCAATTTCTTACGTGTTTTCTTTACTTACTAATTCCCATTTATCGTCATATCTTGGAAAAGTTACACAACATCTTGGATTGATAATTATAGCCTTTGGATTCTTATGTCTAATAACAAACTTCCTCACAACTTGGGCAGAAACAATTAACGTTTATAAAATAAGTAGATTTGATGCAACGCACTATAAAAAAGATCTGCGACTTTGATACTGATTTCATCTCAGCTACATCGTTTAACTAGCTCTATTTTATGACGATAATAAAGTAAGGGTTGCTTTATCAGAGCATTCATAAAATATTATTATTTTACGATCTTCATGGTTACGAGAAAGATTTCGACTACATGAAGATAATCCTAATAGCACTGACGTCGGTCTATAAAATTGCTTAGGTGTATTTTCGTAAGGCCTTCTTTTCATGCTCTCCAGAGATAAATGAAAAAAATATTACCCTTCTTTTGGCTTCGCCGTAGTCGGGTAAAAAACAACATACCTATGTTGGGACGCTACATAATTGAAGTGCCGGGGAAATCCGGGTGAAGTTTTGCATACTGCAATTTGCTCTCGCGTTTATTAGAGTTCTCTCGCATTGTGAAATGCATTCGAAATGTGCCAAGAACTGTGAACTTCATTTATAAAGATTTTTTTGGATCTATCATGTAGAGTGTGTTAGTATTAATAAATACAATAGGTAGATAAAAAGACGTTTATTCGACACACAAATTGCATGTTATAAAATTATACTTTTAAACGAAATTCAATCTAGACGGAAACGCCAGTGGCAGCTCAAGCTATGGGTCTATTGGATCGGAATCGGAGCGCACGGAGTGGAAGGATTTGTTGCTATGTATTGATTTCTATGGCTTAGAAATGCTGATCTAGTGCTCGCAGTGCTATAAAAATCTTTCCGCTCCGTAAGCTCCGTTGTCGATCCAGTGGACGTGTAGCTTAAAGGTTGATTCCTCGAATATTAAGTCTTCGTGATCCCGTATCAAAAGTCATATTACATCACGTGGATAATAACTTGTAGGAATCTAAGTAAAAGCTTTTTAACAAAGAAATTCGTGACTTTATAAAGAAAACGAGTGAAGGCAGTCGTCGAAAACGAATCTCAAAAATACGTTAAGTGTAGGTACTTGGACACATTTTCTTTCTTTGTAAAGTGTCTCATAATGAGCTGAGTTAGGTGATTTTTGTATTTCGAGTGTAAGAGAGGTTGTGTGCTTCTTTCTTTATCAGCCCATATATGTCCCCACCGAGGGGCACGAGCCTACTCTCATACAGAGAGTGATTAGGCCGTAATCCACCACGCTGGCCAAGTGCGGGTTGGCGGATTTCACATACACCTTTGAATTTCTTCTCTGGTGTATGCAGGTTTCCTCACGATGTTTTCCTTCACCATTAGCAAGTGGTAATCGAATAAATTGATCCGTACATGAGAAATAAACTCAGAGGTACGGGCCCCCGCCAGGATTCGAACTCACGCCCTCAGAATTCGAGGCAAGCGTTCTACCAACTGGGCTACCACCGCTTTGTGGTTGTGTGCTTACAATTTTAATATTGGATACATGAACTTATAAGTAAAAATTATGAATCTAAACATTTACAAAACATGTAGTCTACGAAATTATCTAAAGGTCACTCGCCCATGTTAATTCCACGATTTACCTAATTCAAATACCTAAGTATGAGCAATTCCCTGTATCGACCCGGCCAGACGTATATACTCCTCTTAAACCAAAACTTAAATTATTTGATACTTGTCCACAGGGTTCATCAGCAACAGAACTTCTAAACTCTCAAGAACGAGGTGCGCTAGTAAAATACATACTAGAGTCAGCGCGCGCCGAGCCGGGCGACGAACATGCGTTGGAGCCTGCGCTTACCTTACGAGTTGGTCAGAGTATAGGTAAGTACGATTAAATGATTTAAGGGGGATTAAGTTTTCTTTGTTTTACTCTCTTTTGTTTATTTTTGTCTGTGGAAGGTTTCCGCACGTAACAAAATACCTTGTGAAATTCATTTTGGAGTCAGAACTTACCCAGATTGGTCTTTTAAGTATAGATTTATTATATACTACAGAATGCCCCGACTTCGTACGCATTTATCATCACATAAATTTACGCAATTTAAAATAATATAGCCTGCATATTATTCTGATGTCCTAGCTACAATGTTGTACCTAAAGCTTTATTAAAAATGTTCAGTCGTTTTTGCGTGAAACAGTAACAAATATCCTCACACCCATCCATCCACCCATCGGCAAAAACATTGACATTTATAATATGTAGCATGCATAGGGAAACACGTCTATTATGTGGGTAGTATCTTTATATTTTCGTGGGTCATGCGACTCAGGATAAAAAAAGAGTGGAAAATCATGAGATCAGTAAAGACCCGGAAGTAGGTCATATTAAACCATATTAAACAAATGTAACCTTTTGCATAACTTCTCTTTTCTTTTCTATCTCTGTGTACTTTCTTCTTACTTATTCTTCTTAGCTCTTGTCGGTGGAGCCTCTTCCATCCCTCCCTATTCTCTGCCTTCTTTTTAACATCTTGAAACGACATGACCCCCGCTTTTTCCTTCACCTGTTCTAGGAACGTCCGTCTGGGTCTTTCTCTCTTTTTTCCTTCTTACAATAAACTATTAAATAAATAAATGTGTTTGTTTCCCAGTGCCAGCATGCGTGACGCGCGGCGTGGTGGCGAGCATGTTCCCGTTACATGAGAGACACGCGCTCGAGTCGCTTAGAAAGAAGTGGGTGAAGACCTTCTTCAATCCGCAGCCTTTAGGTACATTCCGTTTGTTTCAGCATTTCCCAACTTGTCTGTAAATAGTAAGAGCAGTTTCGTATTACAAGTGATCCGAGATGTTTAGTATCGAAAACTATGTATTTCCATGGAAATTTTATTGGATCGGATTCAATTCATTTTAATTGGATCGGACGTAATGCGAAACCGCTCTTATTCCTGTTGTATTGGTCATTTGTTCCCAATAAGTGAAAATCAAATAAGAAAGCGAACTGTATTGATTGCCATATAAATAAGTCCATACCTGACAGTTTTCATTGTTTATTCCCAAAATCAAGCGAAACACAGAATACGGGACATTGCAGTTCTCAGCGTTTTGTGGCCGATTTTTGATTTTTTTCCTCATTCCTTTCACTTCGTCTTGTGTTTCTAGATGAAATAAGTGAATACTTCGGCGTGAAGATAGCGATGTACTTCGCGTGGCTCGGTCACTACACGCGCTCGCTGACTGTACCCGCCGCTGTCGGCTTTATATTTTGGGTAAGTACAATTGGCGTCAGAATTTACAAGTCTTATTCCATTAAGTACTTAGACTACGAACAATTATTAACATCATTATTACAAAACGAGGTTTTAATTTCGTTCTAGAACTTAATGTTCTAGACAGTCATTTACCTGAATTAGTTCTTGAACTAATATGTTTAAACCTGGCTATGTAATAACGCTGTAAATGTTTATTTTTTTAAAGAAATTCTCGATTGTAACAAAAAAAAAAAAATTCTCATTCTCATTAAAAAAAAATTGACTTCAATTGTCAGTCGATTTTAATACTCTTACAACATACCCAATTAGCCTGCACTTTTTTTTTCAGATTTGGATGGGCACAGCAAATGATAATTGGAAAGACATTGCCCACGTATTATTCTCACTATTTAACGTACTGTGGGCGTGTGTTTATTTGGAGACTTGGAAGAGGTATGACTAGTTTACACAGACAGTTCATATAAATGTATGTTTCTTGATCAAAGTTGTGCGTGTTTAGGCTTTGAATCATGTTTCAGATATTCGAATGCCTTAGCTTATAAATGGGGGACCTTAGATCAGAGAGATGAGTTGTTAGTGGAACCTAGACCGTTGTTTCAGGTAAGTTTTTTTAAAATAGTAGTTCTATTGTTTTAAGTAAAACGATTGAAGTTCTGACGAAATAATAAAATAACCAACTTGTATTCGAAATAAACGAAGTAGCAATAAATATAAGTACGTCGATCTAATATGTGTCAACCATTTTGTTGAGTCCGCCATTTTGTGAAAAAAAGCATCAAAATCTGTTCAGTAGTTTTTGCGTGAAAGTGTTACAAATGTCTTCACATCCATCCATCAGCACAAAAATTGACATTTTAAATATTAGACCGATGATTTTTGACGCAATTTTATATTCAATGCAATCGTCGTTTCCAACTGCAGACTTATAAAGGCTCATTAAAGTCTCGGGCATTACTCGTTCATGTCTGTGACAGCGATCCAGAGTATTCGAGATTTGTGGGCAAAACTAAATGTAACATAATTACCCGTGCAGGGTGAGATGGGTACGAGCGCGGTGACAGGTCGTCCGGAGCCGCAGTACCCGGCGTGGCGGCGGCGGCTGTGGCGGCACGCCGTGTCGCTGCCCGTCATGGCTGTGTGTCTCGCCGTCGCGGCCTCCGCTACATTCCTGCTGCTCAGGGCGCAGGTATATATCCCCACTATAGGGACTCGAGTGGTTATGAGACTGATTGGGCTAACATCCCCACTACAGAGTCAAGACACGTTTATGAGACTGATTGGGCTTATATCCCCACTACAGGGATACGAGCGCTTATTAGACTGATTGGGCTTGTATCCCCACTACAGGGACACGAGCGGTTATGAGGCAGATTGGGTCGTAATACACAACGCTGACTCGATAATTATTTACTTTCGAATTTCTTCTCTGATATGCACAAGTTTATACATACATACTCGTATATGTCACGCCTCTCTCCCATCTGGGTAGACAGAGACCACTCCCCTCCACTTGCTACAATCAAAACACACTTTCTTCGCTTCATCCACATTCATCAATGGCCTGATACATTCACGTTGATACCCCTGACTTGGCCCAAAACAATTAATTTCTAAGAATCCTCAATTCCCCAGGACTGGTGGGAAACCAAGCTAGTATACCTAACGTGGGTTCCGCGCGCGTTCCTCGCTATACTGATAGCGGTTGAAGAGGAAGTGTACGCCAGAATCGCAAGGTGGCTTAATGATAAAGGTAACCTATTTAATACTAGATTAGATAATTATATGGGTTTGATTTGGTTTGGTTTGGAGATTAAGAAGTATGGACTTTGCATTTTGGATTTTTTTTAGTAGCTTACTGTGTCCCACTGCTAGGCAAAGGCCTCCCTGACATTCATCCATGCCTCCCTATCTCTGGCAACTTCAGGGCAGCTTGCCTAATTTTGGAATTATTTTTTGAAAAGTTATCGTATGAACAAAGCTTGTTGTTTTATTAATATTTGTTATGAAACAAGTTGCAAAGTCCATATTCGATCTAAGATTTTGAGTTTGAAATTAAAAATAAAGAGCTATTTTAATGGAATAATACTGTAGGTACCTAATACAGTAGTAGGTATCGTTCTTTGAAAATATTTGTATTGTTATAATAAGTTCTGTGAAAATAGCTCTTACTAATTAAATTTTTGGGTTGTTTTTTCAAGAGTGGAAATAAACATTCAAAACAACTAGATTCCAATGTATTTTTGCATGATATAGTTTGAAACTTATATTTATATACGAAATCCTTTTCCATAGACAAATTCTAGCACAACTCTTCTATTTAGAACAAAACTATTTAAACTAAATTAAATTAAAAATAGAGTTAGTTTAGAGACGATTCGTAGTACAAACACAGTTAAGTAGTAAATACTATAGTGCAAAATTTTCTCTTTACTGCTTACCCAAAACGGAATGGACTCCAAAAATACAACTTTCGTATGGTAACACTTGACAATCACGTCAACAGAGAACTACAGACTCGAGACAAAGTATGAGAATCATCTGATAGTGAAAATAGCATTGGTTTGTATAATACAGCTGTAAATACAACGCTAACAGGCTAGGCTAAGATCACGCTTGCTCGCTACCATATACCAGAAATGATAAACGACATAAACGTTTGGTAACTAAAACATTTATTATGCACTTGCGCTCTTTTAGGACTGGTACACTTTGGGTGGTTTGAAATTAAACTGTTTTTACGCGCGCGTTTTTAAAGGACTACTAGTAATACAGATAATACTTAAAAGATAAATAGACTATGGTAAATTTGATAGATATGTTGTGTACTACTTAAAAACTTCAAAATTCGAACCCAAAAAAACTCCCTTATTGCAAAACGAGGTTTAAAGATAACGTAGTTCTGGGACTAATGCTATTTTTAGACGTTTTGTCCATAGCCGAAACATCAAAAAATTACATTAGTCCTAGAACTGTCTTTGAAACTCGTTTTGTAGTAAGGGAGGAAAATATTTTTTTTTGTGAAAATATTTTATATCTTACACATTGTAAAAAAAAACTTATTACTTTTATAAAATGATTCACCGTTCATCCGATCGATCGTGTACTCAGCCAACATTGCACGCCATTTTTATTTGCATGTAATGAATACTGCATGTTTAAACTACCATTTGATCTGGTATTACTTATTTTAATTCATATACTTTCATTACTAGAGACTCCAATATTTGTTTCACATTTCCTCCATACACTTTTATTTATGTGGTTTTAAATGGTTTAAAATTGCTGCAAATATTGTAATCGACATATTCTGTTACCATGTAATATAGAAACATTGGTCATCTCTTTCTAATAATGGCAAAGTCAATATGGAGTAATATTATATCTAGTACCTAACAGCAATATATGTATAGATACATATAGTTATTGGCCTTCTTAGTTTTCTTCTTTCATAAAAGTCACGGTGGTCAGTAACCTTGTACAAGTAAATTACTAATAACAGCCACTTTCTATTGAAAAACTTTTTTCGATTTTTGTGTATCGTGTATCAATCAATCAATCAAATCAGCCCGTTTCTCCCCACTGCTGAGTATAGGCCTCCCTTTTTTCGCGCCATTCACTACGGTTCTGTGCCAGTCTAACCCATAGCGGCCCTGTCGATCTGACGATGTCATCTGCCCAGCGAGCGGGTGGTCGGCCCACTGATCGGCGTCCCTGTCTCGGCCACCACTCTGTGACTGCTTTCGTCCATCGACCATCTTTTCTGCTAGCCAGGTGAGGACACCTGGCTAGCATAAAAGATGGTAAATGATAAAAGATGGCAATGGGCAGGATTTTGCCATTTTAGTGACAAGATCCGTGTATAGATATTATCAAATGATTTTGCAGCAATTTTATCTCTATTAAAATACCTAACTATCACATACTTTGCACACATTCGCATTTTACACTACCTATATACAAGTCCTATTAGTACTGCTTACAATTAGATGTTAATATAGAAGGTAGCCTTCTAATTCTGTATTTGTAATTTCAGTTCCAATTCGTAAACTCTTTCATGAGTTTGTTCTACATTGCGTTCTACCTGCAGGATATGGATAAGTTGAAAGAGGTACGTAAAATAATTACCTATAAAACAAGTGCTTTAGAGACCCACGCGAACATTGCTACTTAGGTATAAGTAGCGACTAGTGATGAATTTTGAAGTTTTAAACCATTTTAAACCACCAACATGAAAGATCAAATCATATAGGTATCTATATTGAACATGTAACCTGGTACACAAGCTGTAAGTCATATGCAATCTGTACCCTACACTGTAAGTAAGTAGGTCTATCTTTAACAAATGCGCTGAAACAGTTATCTGGCGTCATACTGTTCTCATCTCGTAGAAGTCGGCAGGGCCTTTTTTATCATCGAAATAGAATCTACATTCACAATTTATTTCTGTTCCAGCAATTGGCAGTATTATTGATAACAAGACAAATAATAAGCAACCTAAAAGAGTCTGCATTACCGTATTTGATAGAGAACTTACGATTGGCTAAGATCTGTGTCGAAGTGTTTGGTGCTTTGAGTCCTAGTAAAAGTAAGTACATAGCTTTTTAAATAAAAAAAAACCATCTTGTAAAAAAAAAAGTAATTAATCTAGTACATACTAGATTAAGACGTCAATCAGTAGTATTAGGCGTCTTTTGACGAAAAGGACGTCACTTGACGGCAATAGCCATCATTCGGTGGAATATAGCCACATTTGACGACTTTAAGCAACTCATTTAGTAAAATTTGTGTATAACGCCATATAGTGTTGTTCAGTCAGTAATCCGCTTCTGTAATAGCCAGTTCCTTAAATTCTGAAATGGCTTTCATATAGTTTAAACAATTTTGACGATAAAATTAAAAGTTTGTAGCAACAAATAGTTAAACATTTTGCCCCTACTCAGTGCCAACATCAGCCCAACTAACAGAGCTATTCGAAAAGAAGACGGACTCATCAGGCGACCCTCCGGAGAGCTTCATCACAGGTGACGAGGATAGACGGGATTCGGAGCCTGTAGTCGGGCAGAAGGTCATACACCAGGCTGAGCTTGAGTCTCAACTGTTTAAGGTTAGCTATAACATTTTTTGGTAGCCATTACATCGTGCTGTAGTTTTATGCGTTGCGCGCAGCGTCGTCAGACGCTTGCGATCGGGTTTGTTCATACATTAACTTAGGCGCGCGTTGTTTTATGCGTTGCGCGCAGCCGTCGATTTTGTATGGAGAAACCTGATAGCGTGAGCTTGACGTTGCGAGTAACGTATAAATCAACAGCGCATTTAACACACCTACTTTACTACTATGGCAACCTTGATCTACCTATACAATCGTAGATGGAATATTCACTTTCGTTGCTACATTTAAACAATTTTATTCACATTTTTCACAGCAAAGGATCGACTTTCAATTAGTATAATCCAGTGACAGGTTGACTGTATCTGTACTACTTATTGCCAATTTTAATAAACTGTTGCATTTTGCTCAAAACTTTCTTTCATTTTCCAGTACGAAGGCACATTCGCAGAGTACCTAGAAATGCTAACGCAATTGGGCCACGTGGTACTATTCTCGTCAGCATTCCCTCTCGCTGCGACATGCGCGTTATTAAACAACGCGTGTGAAGTTCGCGCTGACGCATTCAAACTGTGTCACGTTGCGCAGAGACCTTTTGGGGAAAGAGTTAATAGTATTGGCAGCTGGCAAGTAAGTTGATATATTGATTTCTTGTGGATATAGAAGTAATGTTTTATAACGCCATTAGGCGAGATTTAACGCCACCTATAACGATTTAACGCTGCCTGTAAAGAAACTTCAGTTGGCGTTACATAACCGCAGCTGGCGTTATGTGACGTCAATTGGCGTTATGTAACTTCAGTTGGCGTTACGTCACCGCAGCTGGCTTTATGTGACGTCAATTGGCGTTATGTAACTTCAGTTGGCGTTACGTAACCTCACTTGGCGTTACGTAACCTAAGTTAGCGTTATTCCCCAGCACGCGATGGAAACAATGGTAGCTCTGGCAGTGTTAGTGAACTGTGCTCTCATCGGTCTATCTGGTACTGTACATCGGTTGCTACCTGACGCCACGCATGCGCAAACTGTGCTGTTCATTGTGGCTTTGGAGGTAAGCATTACTTTTGTATATTATATTACGCTAGAGACAGATTGATCCGACGTACGGAACGCATTATGACATCTGCTCCATAGAAATAATATGACTAGAAACACACTTGAGAAAAAAAAGAGTGTCATTATGAGTTGCATACGTAGGTATATCCTGCTAATTATGAAATGCTTTTTTCTATGTAAAAAAACATTTCTCTGTACCCTATTTCTGTTGGATATCTCAATAAATAAATAAATTTGTTTATTGACGTTCGATGTTTGTTACTCTTTCTCGTAAAACTACTAAACAGATTTCGATGAAACTTGGCAATATTGTAGCTTACATATAAGGAAAACACATTATTTTAATATAATGTGTAAGTTTTGCGTGATACGACGACGACCATACGACGTAGAGAAATCTCCGTTTTTTTTAAATATTTTTTTTTCATGCACTTGAATATTTGCATATTTCCAGCACGTAGTCCTAATCCTGGTGATAGTACTACGTATGGCGATCCCGGAGATCCCGGGCTGGTTGGCTACTGAGATGGCTAAAGTCGAGTTCCAGAGACGAGAGGCTATTACTTACTCTCACGCGCCGTTACTGGTAAGTACATCTTTGAATCGTTGCTAGATTAGAGTGAACTAAGAAATTAATGAGTAGTAAATTGCTGTAGAGCTTAAAAAATCTAGAAAGAAATACCTTATTAAAAAAAATACCTTTGAAGATATTAATCCATATTTTTTTTGTCTATTTCGCTGCACACTTTCATCATCATTATATTTAAGAGTTAAGGGTCCGTTTCACTACCTACAGATATAATTTAACTGACAGATAAACATGTCTATTTGATAAAACATGACGATTTAAACTATCTGTCAGATAATCTGTAAATGGTTTAACGGGCCCTTAGACTCCTGTCGGTGGAGCATCCACCATTAAGCTCTCTCTTGTGCCAGCGTTAGTTATTATTAATGATATTTATATTTATTGCAACTGGCTATCAGTCGTGTATATTCTCATTGCTAAACTCTATTAAACTCTGATAAACAATCAAACTATACCTTTAAACCCTCCCACAGTCGGAATGTCCCTCCTCGGAAGAGGTCCGTTCCTCCAAAGGCACTCTCCGCTCTATAACACCGACCACGCCCAAACAACAAGAGAAGAAGAAGATTAATATCGGCAAGATTTCAGAGATACCGCCTTTCAGGTTAGTTTTATAGGGAATGACTCTTGCATTTAGATACACAATACTTACAGGTACCTATATGATAGTGTTGTCGCTTGATAGTAGAAAGTCAAGGTCTTTATTTCGAAAATTAATTCATTCGAAAGTAGGTATAGAACGTTGATAGATAAACGAACGAATGAATGAACGTTTATGGTATTCCTATCGCATTAACAGTCGAAAGTAAACAATACAATATACTAACGAACGACCTACAGACGCCGGGTAAAAGTTATAAATTGTTACTTATTACATAAAACAGTATTTGTAAATACATGGGTACAATTAATATACTGTAGTAAAAAAAATTGGTTTGTGTTGTGTACATACAAATAAGTATTGTGTATGTCGGTTTGGTCGGTCTCAAAAAAAATGAAAAAAAGGATAGTAGTTGGTATAGTGCCACACAAAAATCTTAAAAATAATTGAGATAATGATACTGAGATGAGATACCTAACTTTTTGAGTTCTAAATCGACATAAATAGGTACCAAGTAGACATAGTATATGTTAGTATGTTTCTGTGTTAAATGTGACATAGTTTAGTGTCAATGTATGCCAATGGTAATATTCGTAATGTTAGTGCTCCGCCGCCCGGATTCACGCGGTAAGAAGTTTCCGAACGCATCCCGCAACACTTTTCTATATTATGCTTTTGAATTTAAGCTACGCGTTGATTTGAATGTTGCCGCATCGTAAGATGCGAACGGATTTCATACTTGTTTCGTGTACTAATGAAAAATGCAAATTCTATTAACTATTATAAAAATGCGTTAGCATCGTACGATGCGGCTCGGCCTAAACCCCTTCTCCCATTACGATACCTACAGGCGATTCAAGTATCCTGAAAGTCTCGAAGATTAGTCACCGCGAAGTATCTAACATACATTTGAATGTTCGCACACTACGATACCGGTATAATGTATGTGAGATACTTCGCGGTGACTATACTCAATGCTCAATCATTTATTGCATTCCACAGGTTTTTACAGATCTTATAAATAACTTAAAGTACCAAATGTAGACCCTGATTAGGGCACGACAATTTGTGTAGCATAGCTACGAACTTAAAACTAGTCTAGTCTAGACTAGACTAGTCTTCGAGACTTGAATCGCCTGTGCGTATCGTAATAGGAGAAGGGGCTAAGTCAACGCGTTGCTAAAAAAACAAAGTTATTGTCACGTCACCGTTCACAAATGAATGAAAAAAGCTAGAATGGTTACTAATTAGGCGGCCTTAAAGCATGGCGTGTGTGTTGTGGATTTGCCGTTAAAATACGTCAACAAACATCACATAAATCGACTCATAAGATTTTAATTTATTTTTATCTTTTTGTTTCCAGTTAATTTGACTAGTGCCTGGATGGGTGTGTAGTTGTACTCGAGATTAAACGTTAACTCATAAGACTTAAAGACGCTTTTTAATTGTATTTCAGTTTTTTAATTTCTTTTTGTAACATTTATTTTGCAAATAAAAATTTTCAATCACCTCATATTGTAGTTTTATTAGCTTTTATTGTTACAGAATCAATTTAAAATTTTCGCGGAAAAGGTAAATTTTTAATTTTCTTTTCTATTTTTTTTTCCTTTTTTCTCGCTGTTTTTCATCATTCTTCATTAAAGTTTTTTAATCTAATATTCTTGCAGACCAAACGCCTATCTGCTTCTCTTTTTGACTCTTCTATCTCTTTCTCTATGATGTTAGTGTTTGTAAATGGTGCCTTGATCTAAGCTTTAAATGTTTCAGGCCTAAAGCTGCGTCGGTGACAGAGCCGGTAGTAAATACTGGCTCATTGCAAATACTGCAAGATGTCAGCCCGACGAAGCCTATACGACGTAAGGTGAGAGTTCTATTTTTTTTACAAATCAAGCCAATTCAAATAGTTTCTTTATTTCGTAGGATTACTAACAATTACCTGAAAAGTGAGGATGTTTGTTGCTCTGTCATGCGAAAACTATTGAAAAGATTTTGATGAAATTTTGCAACATTGTAGAATAACACAGGCAATATCATTTAATGATATTGTGTAGGTACATTTTCTAAATGACGATAAATGCATACAATATCACGGACAGCCTCTTCTTTACTATTATTGTGCTGATCGATGGCTGGGTGGCTGTGAGGATGTTTGTAACAGTTTCAAACACACACACACTCATTTTCACTTTTTTTCTTTTAAGTGTTACAAACACACATTCAGTGGAACAGTTTTTTAATGAAACTACAATATTGTAGCTTGTAGGTACAGCATAATACATTCCTCGAGTTAATAAGCCACTATATTGATGTACGTAGGACGCGACCCCGGGCGTGCCTCTGTCCCTGCTGGGCGTGCGCGGTCTGCGCGACGAGCCGCTGCACCGCAGCGCGCACTGCCTGCCGCATCCCACGCTGCATCGCCCGCTACTCAACCCCGCGCTGCAGGTACCAATAAAAAAAACAGATAAACTTTTGTAAAAATACATTACAAGTAGCGAAACAGTCGCCATCTTGAATGATCCGCCATATTGAATTCAGAATGACCTCAAATTATTTTTCTAGTTACTCTCTCCCAATAAATCCTTTAATTTGATCCTCAGGTGTTTTTTTTCTCTACTGATTCCATACCAAAGTTAGTCTGGAAGAGATCATTCTTAGCGATAAGGCCGTCTTTGCTCACTCTGTATTTTAATTTCTTCTTTACGTTATTTTTCTTCGTATTTGTGTGCAATAAAGAATTTCTACTATCTATCTACACAAAATGATGTTCTTATTTACAAAACAAACACATTTTTAACCAACTACAAACAAAGGAGGTTTTTAATTTACCTGTATGTTTTAATTTTCCCAGGATATATCAACAGCCCACGCGAGCGGTTCGGAGCCGGATTTGAACGCGGTACCAGCTACCGCCATCTGTCCTCCGTCCGTCGACGCCAGCGCCACCTCCAGCGAGGACGACCGGCCTAAGGACAAGGACAAAGAGAAAGAGAAAGACAAAGGCAGTAAGTGAACTAGTGTTTAGGACGATAGGTTCAAAAATATCAACCACTCTGATGACCTAATCTAATCTAATTTAGCCATTTGTGTCCCACTGCTGGGCAAAAGCCTCTCTCCTCATCCGCCATGACTTTCTGTCTCGAGCTTCCTCCGCCCAGCTACTTAAGAAGGTGTCCAGCTCATCCCGCCACCTTTTCCGTGGTCTGTCGCGACGTTTTGGCAGTTGGTAGCCATTGGGTAGCTGTTTTAGCCCATAAGTCTTCTGGCATGCGGCCGACGTGGCCGGCCCAATCCCATTTCAGCCTGGCAGCTGTTTTAATGTATAAAAAAAAATACTTATTTATACCTAAGTGAATGAGATAAATATTATGCCAATGGCAATAAACGTTTCATTCTGGTTGTGACAGTCGCACATAACATTATACAAACCGCACGCCACTATCGCTCGAATACGAGGTACGAACTGACTCACTTTGTGTGGCTTTGTATGCCGCCGTGTGTAGGAACCTTAAGACATGCTAAGGTGGGCACTTTCAATGGGAGACTCAGACTGGATGTACTGTACGTACAATTATACTCTTTTTTATTATCATTATGTCGTCCACACCGTGTCCGGTGACGACTCCCAGAAAAATATGCAGTATTGTTGTTGGTTTTGGTGGTGGACTCTGATGTAGTTTGCAAAGCCAAACTTTGTTTTAAACGTAAGATCACAGGGGGTACTATTTTTTATACTGCACTAGCGATTAGATGATCTTTACTAGTAAATAATTACCCGTGTTTCAGGTCGTTCCCGTGCTAAAGCTCTGCTAGTGAAGCGCGTGCGTTCAGTGGCGGTGTTCTCGCTCGGACTGCGCAAAGCGAGGGAGGCGGCGGCCGCAGATAAAGCCGCGCACTCACCGCACACGCCCGATAAACTTAGTAGTTTGGTACGTATATCTATATTTATTGAATACCACTATATAGTGCTACTAGGACCTATTGGCAATTGAGTGACGTTGTCAGGAGGGCATGGGTGGTGAATAAATAACTCAAAATAATGACAATTTATAAGGTGATATCGTTAGTTCCGATTTCCGCCACGTGCCAAAAGATCCTTGTAGCAACTGTAACGACTGTAACATTTTGTTGACACTGATGGGTGAAATAGGGGAAATAGGCAAGTCACGGGAGACTTCCAATATTTAGGTACTGGAACTATTATACAGCTGACATTGATTGACTAAGATTAGAATGATGAATGAGAAAAGAAACAAGGGCAAGCTAATAATAATGAAGTGAAAGAAGTGTGTCTTCATTCACATCCATCAACCGTTTGACCTTTCTTTAACGAGTCCCCGATCTAATCTTCATACGTACCTACGCCTTGGCCATCCCATTCCAACATTTCCATCCACTCTCGCCTTGTATATTTCTTGTACACAATCTTCTTATATTATCTAGGCATCGGTGTGCCACTGCTGGGCAAAAGCCTCTCTCCTCTTTTTCCACGGTTCCCTATCGTGGGCCGCCTCTACCCAAACATCCAAGAAAGCGTCCAGCTCATCTCGACACCTTTTTCGTGGTCTGCCGCGAGGTCTTTTGGCTGTTGGTTGCCATTGAGTTGCTGTGATTGTACACAAACATAAAATAATATTATGTTAAATATTTACAGGGTCTCCCTGCACCAATGCTAGGCGGGGAACTGTCTCTCATACCGATAGAGCAACTTATTCAAGTGGACGACGTGAAACGAAACGACACTAGACCTACATAGGTGAACTAATTGCAGTTTATTTAATTTAATCGTTGCAGAAAAGGTCTTTAAAATAACGCCAAGTTGAACTATTGCTGACCTAAGAGATTATTCGTCATCTCGCACCAAAGCAAAGCAAAAAAAGCAAGGTAAAAACCTGGGTGTGAATTTTTTGGGTGCAAGATGACGAATGACTCGGATTTTTTTCAAGTAAGGTAGTTAATTCTAACAATTCTTTTCTTCAACTGAAAGTTACTTCACGTTATTGCAATACTATAATACGTTTAATTGAGGTCTCGGTATGGTATTTACGTCTCTTGACGTTCAATCAAGTCGTGAGTGTCAATTGACGTCATATAGGTACCTAACATAAGCCGAAATGCAACTGTTTTTTCCTTATTTTTTTATTCGCGAAAGTCAACGAAATCTGATAGAAGATAACATTCCATTAGATTGACAGCCAGTTTCTGTAAAGTTCTTTAAACTAATTGCTTCGTTAAAACTACAACTGACTGTTTTGTCACATGTCAAAAACCAGAAGATGGCACTTTATTTAATGGATAGTTGCAAGATAGTTGCCTTAAATTAAACCATTACAATTCCCAAAATAACAATTAGAGGCACATTTGTCGTACACAGCGTTGCGTATGACCAGTCTATCTCTGATTTTTCTCTGACCTTTAATCGATAATTGCATACTTTTAACAGACTTTCCAGAAACTGGCTGTTAAGCTAACAAATTGGGAACTCTAATTATGTAAAAGTACAATTATAATTTCTAGCTAGCAATACCTAAACTATAGAATACGTTACGTCTAACTCTAGTCTTAGTTTTACTATTTAACGTTTATTCATTTTATTACGTCCTAATTAAAATACAATAAGATAAACCGAACTAGCTAAGTACTGAATATTGTCAAAGGGGGCGCCACAGTCGATTACATCAACAACTATTGAGCCAGGTATTTATTAGCGAGGTGTAACCGTATCCGTTGTATGTCCTGTAACCAGTCTGTACGCACAGGTTCACGAACCATTAGCAAATGTAGACAGTGTTTTTTGTTTACAGTGCATGGGCATGGGAAGGTTACAGCTCGCTAGTGACTATCTGGCTTTATTAGCGTCAAAACTGGAAATGTTCTAACAAAATGACACAACTTAAAGGCGAGAGATTTAAAATAAGAAATAGTAACTTACCATAATGTAATTTTAGAGAAACGTTTTTTTCTAGTTTGTTGAGTTACATAACGCACTGTTAAACCAACGCAATTAGTTATTTGTGCATTTGAAAATGGAATAGAAAAGCAATTGTCTGACAATAATAATTTCTTCTTTTAATATTTGTGTAGCTGGCAGCCTAAATTTTTTTGCCATTTTTGATATTATGACATTTTCAAGCGCTTTTCAAAATTAA
The DNA here is from genome assembly GCA_947563765.1 of Anarsia innoxiella. Classification (NCBI taxonomy): domain Eukaryota; kingdom Metazoa; phylum Arthropoda; class Insecta; order Lepidoptera; family Gelechiidae; genus Anarsia; species Anarsia innoxiella. Next base: position 2,942,863 of record OX387413.1, read on the forward strand.
CTGTATGGACAGAAGAAGTATGTAAGGCAGCTACGTAGGTATAAAGGTGGGCCAAAGTCTATTGATTACAGTCTATTAATATTACAATCAAGTTTAAAAAAATATCTTAAATAAAAAAACTGTCTAATAGACTTTGGTCAGGATTTACTTTAAAACTAAACTCGATTCAAAATAAGAAACAGTCAATTAATATGAATGTTATTTTTTAATAATTTTGTATTCTAATTTTAATTACGGTTATTTAAAAATTTAAATATTTTGTCCATTGGAAATTGTATTAAGTTGTAAAATGAAGATAGGGAAATATGGCCTATAGACAATTAAAGTAACTACGTAATAGGTAGCATTTTGTAAAATAATTATCTATGGTTGTTCTCATCAATTTAATTTTCGAATAGAATTTGTAACGGCTTTTCTTGTTCTATAATGCTTTTTATAATTCTTAAATACTTAACTTAAAGTTTAGGTATTACCATTTACGCTCTTTGGAGTGTTTGGTGCACAAAAGTTACAATTTTCAATGATAGGCACTGACTTTACAATACTTTAGGCATAACACCACGAAAAAACAATTTACGGCATCTTTTAAGGTAAGTACTCATTAGCGAACTGTAACCGCATGTTGTATGCAGTGTAATCAAAAAACATAGGGTACCTATGCGTTTGCAGCAAGTTCATGAACCTTAAGCAAACAAAGAATTATTAATTATAATATTTATGTATGAGTATTTATCGAATATATATGTGTAGGTTTATACTAAAGATGATGATGATGATTGTAGTGACTATCCTGCCTTCATGCTATCACTTCTCTCTCTGTGGGGTCTGCAGGAAGAAATTTCTTTTAGAAATATGCTGTACCTTTTGTATAACTTCTCTTTTTTCTGTCTCTATGTACTATCATCTTACAATAAACTGTTAAATAAATAAATAAAGAATACTTTTGTTTTTTGGTTACAGTGCATGCAACGGTTACAGCTCGCTAATGAGTACGCGTCTTTACACTAACGTACCAATGATAAGGTCTGGAGATATGAAACTCTGGTCTAAAAGATGACGTCCGTTATTTCTTCGCAAGTTGTCCATATGTCCATAGTATTGGAAAGTCAGTGTATAAATAGGTACCTAAGTACGAAATAAATAAGATTTGTAAGTGCTTCGTTGTAGAATTGTCCGTAGCAAATCAAATATCTGTTGTTATGTACTTATTTTTTATACGAAATATTGATGAATGTTGCATTTTTTGTAGATTAAAATTAAGTTTGCATTATGAATATTTGTTTTATTTTTATAAATCATGTAATATGTACTGCTGTATGCAAAATTAACACATAAGTTACTCACTATGTGTTATTATATGCTTAGTGAATATTTGCCTACAAAATGCATTGTAGCTATTTTGGTAAATAGTTTAAAGGATCGCTTTACAAAATAATTAAAACAAAATTCATTTAAGATTTTCATATTTATTTTAATAAAGTTACAAAACTAGAACTTAACCACAACATGATCTAACATTATACTATAAAAACTATAAGTACCTAACGAAACGAGATTTTTACGCGTTATTTGTAATGAGTAAGATTAAAAAAGTAATATGCAATTTTCAGCTCTAATAACATTTGGGTAAGTACCTACAACACAAATAACAAGCTTTACATAGTAAAGTACCTAAAACAAGTATTAGCACCTTTGTTTACGTAAGTACTAGGTATTCACTTTTAATTTATTTTCCTTAATACATAAACCCACTTTGTAGGTAAAGTTTGATTTCCTTAGCCTATGGCACATCTATAGAAATATAGAGCTTTTAGATCAGCAAATTATACTTTAAGCGAACTCTTTGATACCAAACAATATTATGATTATACAAGTAGATAAAAAACTATAAAAAAAAATAGGTCTATTCTCCAATTTAACATATTGGCTTATTTAACACATATTCACAGCTCATTACGAATCTTATTCGCATAAGTATTAAGATACGTTTTAGAATAACATTGTTTCCTTAACAGAGGTAGACCATTTACAAAGAGGTAGGTGTTTTAACAACCCTAAACTTAGATTTAATAAACTTCTGAAACAATAACGCTTGAATCTCATAGTTTTCTATAGATTTAATCATTTTTAATAAAACTCCATGATCTTTTCGTGAGTATTGTGGAATACTACAAGGTAAAATAGTGATTGCCAATAGAACACATTCTGTTAATCCGCTTTTAACTAGCTCCTTCGATATAAACACATTTACATCAGGTAATTCAACATTTTCAATTTGTATGTTCGTTTCTATATTTAAATTTTGAATATTATCTTCAATTACAGTTCCAATTTCGTTCAGAAATGACAAATGGAATTCCTTTCTCTCAATGAACTGTTTTACTAGATCAATCAGTTTAGCAGTAAAATCTGACACGATTTTGGAAAACTCTTTGTTATTCAATTTTCGCTCTTTCGAGTAAATTTCCTTCTTCACATCATTTGTTATCACAGCCAAACGAATTTTCCATAAAATCATATAAAATTCGTGCAAAGGCAGAGCGTTTTGTAGTTTCTCTAGTATGTAATTAAATATGCGTTTGCTACCATTTATAATATCACTGCCAGCATGAGATAGTTTATTTATTATGCCATTTATGAACTCGTACATATATTCGCGTATGTAAAAGGTCTCACTACATTCATCATTTTCGTAGGTATAATCCCACTTCTCTAAACATTTTTCGATCACTAGCTGTATTAACTCGAGACCAGATTTCAAGTCATCGTCGCGGATACCCCGAATTATATAAACCATAGCAAGATTAAATTTATAAGAAATTAATCTCTTCTCTGCATCCTCTTTATTCTCATCTGTTATTTTATCCATTAACCTCTCCTTGAAGTAATCTTCTAATATTTCTTTAACCAAACTTTTATTCATCATTTTTAAGTGACTTTCAATTCTATAAATGACGGTTTCTTGGCGACTCATATTCTTTTTATTTTTCTGGAAACCATTCACAACTTTCCAACAAGTTTCGAGATATCTACCGATCTGTATTTCAGGCAATTTATTAAGGTGTTCTGTAAAGCCTGTCACTAATTCAAATATCTCAGGATGATCGTCCTGATGTAACGTTAAAGTTAAAGATAGTAGAATCTCAAAAAACTCCTCTTGGTTCGTATTATCTTTGTTCACAACTTCGAAAAGATGTTTGTAAATGACCATTCTCAATGATATATTTTTAGTCTTTTTCCATACGTGATCAATAAGTTTTTTCAACTCTTTACCGTTGAAACACTTGAAAGCTAATCGTAAGCCGTGTTTCTGTATTGAAACCGGCGAGTTTAGAAGAGCTTCAATGAGTTGTATGCACTCTGATATTGGGACTTTCATCAAATACCTGTTGAACATCGGCAAACAATATTTTGTGTAATCCCTTTTAATATACAAAAGCACGCTGGATAATGGCATAATAGGTCGGGAATAGCTTACAAAACGGCAAATGGCCTCTTGTACATAGAGTAGTTTATTATCAATATTTACGTGATCCACTTTAGCTTCTGATGGGGCATATTTAACCATAAACTCTTCTTTAAACTTATTATCAGCTAACTTGAATACACCAAAAACGGCAGAAAAAAGAACATAATGGCTTCGTTCCTCATTCTCAGTTAATAACTGCAAGTAAAATTCCAGATATTCTTTCCTTAGATCGTTTGAAAAATATATTTTCAACAATTTTAGGAAAGTGTTCAGCTTCACTTGGTCATTTTGTAAAGTTATTTTCAATGTTGGCAATTTATTCAAAACAAGATTAGAATCTTGCTTCAGTAGTTTTATTAACAGTTCTTGATCTACAGTTTCAGAAAAATTCTCTAGATCCAATTTCATGTATTTCTGTACAATATCAATATTGATATCTTTTGGTTTGTCAAAAGTATCATTTAATCGTTTGATGTAGTTTATATGATCTCTCAATTCACTTTGGGTTTCTCTATTATATTCTTTATCATCATACTCTTTGATTTTATCAACACGAGTCTTTAACATATACTGATAAACTATCTCTTTTTGTTCACCATTTAGCTCCTTAATTTCATTCACAAAATCGTATATTTGTGCGTTCCATAAATACTGTTCAACAGCAGCCGGCAAATCCACATTATGTAAAACATGATATATGAAAACTGGTGGGAAAAGACTGCGAAATGTGAAGCTTGAGACATTTTCCTTGTCATATAAATCAATACTATACAATATTTTATTAAATGCTTCCCAGCAACGCTCATCAAGTTGGCTAATATTGTGATGCCTAAGAACATGTAATACAAACGATTCTTTTACACCTTTTTTTTCATTTACATGCCGCTCGTAGTAATAATTAAAAAGTTTTTCCAAATCTCGTTGGTTCTGCGCTGACTCTATCAGAACATCTACTATACGTTCTCTTCTGTTGGAATCTGGTGTGATCTGAATGTATTTCTTTATTTCCACTAAAGCTTTATCAAAGTTTACAAATTTGTACCAAGTATAGTTCATATCTTCATTTGAATTTTGTGCTATCTGATGCAGCGCCCATGACTCCTTTTGCTCTTTAGTCATGTATTCATAGTAACTCAATCTATAAAATTGTGTAGAAAACTCAAATTCCTCCCCTGGGTACCGCTCTCCAAATATTTTTCTGGCAAATTCGAATCTTTCTTCAGGAGGAATCAAATTTACAAAGCATGCTTCCTTTCTCAAATAGTCAATACTCCAAAACACAGCGGCATTCTCTGGTAACATGGTAACGAGATATAGTTTTGCTTCATCTATCGAGGTGGCTTTAGCTAAGACTTTTTTATCCAGCACCGAGAGATAAAGTTTCATATTTTTTAAAACACGATTTTTGTGATGTTTCAGAATGCTTTTAGTTTTATTTGATCCTAAAATGTAATTTCTATTGTAATTGTACCCTCGTTGTGCAGGTCCATATTTTTCCAACCAATTGAGATAAAGGTTATCATCAATGTCATAAAAATAGCTTAATTCACATGGAACTGACATTCTTTCACCGTATATCTCTGAACGTTTTTTCATATAACATTCGGCCAGTGTTACATCATTCTTAAAAAAATGTTTAATATCTATCTGCCCATCTTTGTCAAACTGAATATTCTGTAAATTATCAAAATTATTTTCCAATAAATCCTTTTTAAACTGAAAGGATGTAAAAATAAGGAATTTGTAAGCATAGACGGGTAAATCTATGTTTGTGCAGTATTCATACCAATCTCTGCAACGATTTTCATTCTTCACATATGTAGAAATAATAGTCAAGAACTTTCTTTTCATTCTTGTAGACATATGTGGAAATATATTTAGATGTAGGAAATCTGGGTTTATACGGTCTGAATATTGGTCTTCGTAGAGCCAAGTACATTTTAGAACCTTTGAGATGTACAGGGTGTCACCAGATTTTAGAACTTCAAGCAAGTATTCTATATTACGGTATTTTGAAGCCAGTTCGATTTTGAACAGCTTGTCGACATCTGTTTCTTCAGGAAGGTCCTTGATTGCATCAAACTGGACATTGTCAGCTACAGCTTGGTTCACTTTTGTTTGGAAATCCCTTTTTCTTTTCCCTAAAGATTCTCCTGTCAGCTGCATTCTGGGTTCCACCTGAAAAATTAAAAAATGTAAATTCAATAACAATAGTTTAGTAGGAAGATAGATATACATCTACATTAGTGGTGGGCCGAGTACCAGTTTTACCGAGTAACCGAGTACCGAGTATTACTCGGTTTAACCCTTTGGACGCCAATGACCACTTTAGTCGCAAATTGTTCGCGTGGCTGAGACGCCGCTGGCCTTAAGTCGTCTAAATTTGGCCATTTTTATAACAATAATTTTGTTTTATATAAGATGCCCTACCGCCTGTGTTAATTGATATAATATAATTGATATAATACTAGGCTCGGCGGCGTCGGGCGTGTATCAACGTCAGAAATGGCTGGCGTGCAAAAGGTTAAAGTTTACCGAGCCGAGTACTCGGCCGAGTTACTCGGTATAGTTAAAGTAGGTAGAATTTCGCGCGAAGACGCTCGGGAGCGAGTGGTGATAATGGTGTTTGAACTGTCCCTCCACACACCGCTAATTATTCATAATGAAAACAATAAACCGCAACTGTCAAATGGCACAAAAATTTTGAAAAAACACTGCATATGAATTTTTCTTCTAAATAATTTAGTGGAGTGCCGTAAGGCATAAAAATGGTCAAACCTCGGAATCCAGGGCCAGTCAATGAATCTTAATATAAACCTTGAAAATATGTTTTTAATAGTATATAGAATAATGTTAAAAAAAATTTTTTTCGCGCTCTCAATTTTTTTTTTAATTTTTTTTTTTTTTTAGCCTAATTCGTCCCACTGCTGGGCAAAAGCCACTCCCATGCCTCTCCAAACACTCCTATTATTAGCTGCTTCCCACCTATCGTCCCTAAATGAGCGTAGGTCGTCACTCCATCGTTTTTTGGGCCTAAAATTATTATAAACAATTATTAATTTTTTGGAGTTTTCATTGATTTATATTAGTCAAAAGTCATATTTTAAAAAGAACAACTATTACAAACTTGAAAACTTGATCTTGGATCTTTAGGGACTGCAGGTATACCGATGAAGGTCGGGTTGGAGAATAGAGGGGATAACAGCAGCTGTTCGGTATTGTTCATGGCGGGCCCCGAACTTCGTACAGCCTAACAGTCAATGAATGTCGTGTTACTTTTTAGCTAAACTAATTTAGGCTTTGATGAACGTAAAACAATGATACAAAATAATACGTATCGGTTTCAGGAGCAGGAATCTCCGCACATCCCAAAAATAGGCCGGCAAACTGACACCGGAGGTAGCCTTACATGCCCATAGAAAAGTCTTATGAGTATCGAGTTAAACCCGTTTTAGTGATTTTTGAAAAAAGAACCACTTTTTGATGGTTTTTGTATCAGAGAGCGATTAATATTCAATTAATTAAAAAAAAAGTACGTTAACGGCTTCTTCGATAGTTACTTATGATATGGCGAAAATAATTCGTTGATGATTAAAGTGGAACATCGACAAATTAACTGTCAAAGTTAACTTTAATTCTCTCCCAAAAACAATAACTCGACTTTGAGCAGCTGCCACGAAAAATATTTACTCGGTACTTAATGAACAAATGTTTTTAAAAACTGCCTTGTGCTATTCCGAATCCAGAATGGTATAACATGTATTGCAAAACCAACAAATTCGGGGTATTAGACATCGAAGACTTACCTAAGTCGGATTATTTCAAAAACTTAGAAGTTGAGTTAAGGTGGTTAAATTGACAAAATCGAGTAGTTAAGAGAAGTAATCTAGTAGGGCGTTTGTTTTTCAGCCTGACTAAGAAATAGGGAGTGATAAAGGCAAAAACTAAGTCGCTGTTTAAAGCAAAATAGTCTAATGGACCAAAACAGGTAGTATTTGAATGGTGCATCGGTATACCTGCAGTCCCTAAAGATCCAAGATCAAGTTTTTAAGTTTGTAATAGTTGTTCTTTTTAAAATATGACTTTTGACTAATATAAATCAATGAAAACTCCAAAAAATTAATAATTGTTTATAATAATTTTAGGCCCAAAAAACGATGGAGTGACGACCTACGCTCATTTAGGGACGATTGGTGGGAAGCAGCTAATAATAGGAGTGTTTGGAGAGGCATGGGAGAGGCTTTTGCCCAGCAGTGGGACGAATTAGGCTAAAAAAAAACAAAAAAAAAAAAAAAAAATTGAGAGCGCGAAGAATTTTTTTTTTAACATTTTTCTATATACTATTAAAAACATATTTTCAAGGTTTATATTAAGATTCATTGACTGGCCCTGGATTCCGAGGTACAAACCTTACGGCACTCTACTAATTATGATAACATCAATTCATAACATTGCTCCAGCTGAGCAAAGGATTAAACATGTACCATTAGAAGGAATTAGACTATGATCTACCAAGCAGATCCAATGCGCAAGGTAGATTTATTTGCACCGAGTACTCGGCATTTTAACCGAGTTATTCGGCCGATTACGAGTAGTGAAAAAAGTGCCGAGTACGCCGAGTAATCAAATCAAATCAAAAATTATTTATTCGTAGGTAACATTAAATTTACACTTGAATTCGTCACAAAGTAAAAATTATAAAAAAAAACATACTTAATGATTAATTAAAAGAACCAAAAAAAAGAGAAAAACAATAAAGGAAGAAGCTACGCTGACTTCGGAAGGCAGATTCCCCAGAGAAGAAGCCAGCAAGAAACTCTAGAGGTTGCTCTTTTTTAAAAATATTGTTTACAATCATGTGTTTACAAAAGAACAACTTAAATATTATGATCGTGTGGAGCTAGAGCATTTACACACCATGCCTTATTGTCAATAATAAAATCGTTAATACTATAATACACTCTTTGTAAAAGAGTCCTCCTGATACACCGTTTAAACTTAGTTTCCGTTAAAATTAGTACATTATCAGGCAGTTTGTTGTAAAACCGTATACAGTTCCCTTCAAATGAATTATTGATCTTAGCTAGTCTACTACCAGGAAAAACAAGTTTATTATTATTCCTAGTATTAAATTTATGTACATCACTATTCTTCTTAAATTTAGATAGATTTTTTCTTACAAACATTATATTCTCATATATATATTGACTTGGAAATGTCAAAATATTTATTTCTTTGAACTTTGAACCGAGTATTAACCGAGTACTCGGCCCACCTCTAATCTACATTCTCATTTTCTAGTTTCTACATAAGAATCATAAAAGTTAGAGGTAGGTACGCAACTTAATTTTGACTAATCAAACTTAGGAACTTTGTAGGTACTTGACCTACCTGTAAATATGTAGTTTAGCACTTAAAACAAAACAGATATTATACTTAGATTATACTAAAACAACTCCCTTTTTTTAAAGGATAGTAAGTACCTAATAAAGCACTAGATTTTTTAAATTCCTAACCTACCCTCTTACTGCTAAAAAAAAAATGATCTACCTTGCTAACCTCCTGCTTTAAAACTAAGTCAGGTAAATTATTAACCAAATAGCTCAAGCCATAGGTACAATATCCTGAGTCTTCTCGAAATACTGCTTTTCGTAAAAGATATTTATTTCTCACAAGTTTTATTTTACATATGAACTGAAAGGCTACGAGTGTGATCTTTCTATTATTGTTTTGTTAGTGGAAAAACGTCTGTTTCGTACTTACTCAAATTTTGTAGAAAATATATTAATAGTATTGGAGAATGCTAAGCTGAACCGCCCGCCAAAGTTAATTTAATAAGTAAAAACTACGGTGAAAACAAGAACAAAAAGTCAAAAACAAAACCGGCCCGCCCGACACAAACTGTCATACGTCAATGTCAATTTGACAATCAGACCAATGTTACCAATTACTTTTGTGTAATTTGCTAGCTGAAATTCCAAAACTTTGCTGATTTTTAGTCTTAAATTTATTAAACCTTGTGAATTGTTTTGGCTTAAAAATATTCGTTACTTAAAGCAATGACATATTAAAAAGATAAAGATATTAATTTGGTCAGCTAGCCCCGATTATAAATCTCATTAACTTAAAACTGGGGAATTTTGCTAAAACTGGTAACACAAAAATGAATTTATATAGGCAATGACCGTATCTTTTCATTCTGCCAATATTTAAAGAAAATGTTAATATGGTTATGTATTTGTGTTTTAGTGATAAGACACAGTTTAAAACGAGGTTTAAAACCACGTTAAAACTATAGGATACAATACCTCAAGTTAAACTTGGTATAGTTTGCTTTGGTTAAATAAAACTGTACCAAACGTCGCAAGTCTCAACACTCAGGCAGTCATTATTCAACTTGAGAGTCTTTTGATTTTATTCATATGAAAATACTTTCTACATCAAAGAAATATAATTTAAGGCGGAAGAATAAACAAAATGTTGGTTTTCTTCAAAATTCATTTATTTTAATTTTAAAAGTTAAAATACAACAGTAACATCAATAAAATATTAAGTTTATAACAGTTACTATATTAATAAGTAGGTACTTGCCAATTAAATACAAACTTGTTAATAACTAGGTATTACTACACCTATACAGTTAAGTGCACTTAAATATGTACTATACCTACATTATTTTATTGCCTCTCTTAATTAAAATGATAGCAAAAATATAAGAGGTACATGCGTTGTAAGGAGACCACCACGCCATCTATTGCAATATTAACATTGTTACAAGTCAAAATAATAAAACTTAAACTACCCTTAAAAGTAGTAGATACCTGCTTTATCTATCACAGATTTACCGATGCTCTAAACATTTATGTACCTAATCAAATGCACATGAGGTAGATTTTCAATTAACAAAAGATAATATAGTAAATAAATTATTTGAAGAACTTTTATCTACTTCTGTTTATAAAAAACTCTAATACACCAAAAATAATTTTGTAATTTAGGTACTTTATGTACTTAAGAGGTATATAGGTAATTTAAATTAATTATTCTAAATAAGTAGAGCTGCATCTACGCTACACGAACCGAGCAAGAGCCGAGCCGTTCTGGTGTGTCATTAGCGGGGTCAAGCGTGTTTACGAAACTACAACGAACATTTTCCTCAAATCCCTTTGTGTTCGTCAAAAAATCCGACAACTGGCGGAAAACAAAGACCACGAACGAAATTTACGGAGGGCGCTCGTGCTCGGATCGTGTAGCGTAGACGCAGCTTAAGCTACTTATGTGTTTCACACACATCTTCATTTCGTTATCTGGTACCTCATATCTATCTTTAACGAGGTTGATCATTCATTGAAGTATGTTCCTCTACTTTTCTGAACTGAGATTTAATAAAATTCTGGTATAGCAAAGCCTGAATTTCATAGTTTTTCATAGAATTCATTGTTTTTAATAAACTACCATGCTCATTTCGAGAGTAATCTGAAAAGTCACACGGTAAAATGGTAATTGCCAGTACAATACATTCTGTGATTCCACTTTCCACTAGCTTTTTTGACAAAAATACAGTCACATCAGACGGTTTCACATTTTCCATTTTCAATTTTGATTCCAAATTCAGATTTTGAATACTATTGTTAACTTCTGTTCCAATTTCCTGTAAAAGGGAGATGTGAAATTCTTTCCTATCTATTACCTCTTTGATAAGATCGACCACTTCATTGACGTATTTAGTCACAATTATAAAAAAGTCGGTATCGGATAACGGCATATCTTTCAGGTACATTTCCTCTAACACGTCATTAGCAATAATAGCTGTTCGTAGCTTCCACATATTAATATAGAATTCGCACGAGGGCAGAGTATTTTGTAATTTCTCCAGAATAAAGTAATATATTCGGTTGCTGGCATTTCTAACTCTATTATCAGCATAAAAAGTTCCCCTTAGTATACCGTTAATAAAGTCATAGAGATATTCATGACTGTAATAAGTTACATAATGTTTATCTTTATTGGAAGTCTCATTCCACATTTCGAAACATTTTCCAATAACTAACTCTACTAAATCAAGACCAGATTTTAAGTAGCTATCATAATCACTCCGTAAAATAAAAGTTATAGCCAGGTTGAACTTTATATCATTAACTTGAATTTCAGTTGGATCTTTTGTCCTGCTTGCCAAACATTTACTAGTTAACTGTTCCTTGAAAAAATCTTCCAACATTTTTTTGACAAAGTCTTTGTCCATCGCCTCAAGGCCTGATTCGATGTTACTAACAACAGTGACTAGACGACTCAAGTTCTTAATATTTTTCGGAAAATTGTTGACAACATGCCAGAAACTTTCGAGATAGCGGCATCTTAATTTTTTAGGCAAATCGCGAATACATTCCGAAGTTGTTATGAATCCAAAAATACCTGGGTGATCATCCTGATGTATAGTTAAGGTCAAACCTAGTAGAATCTCAAAGAACTCCTCTTGGTTCTCTTCTTTGCTCACAACTAATTGGAAAAGAGATTGGTAAATGACCATTCTCACTGATATATTTTTCGTCTTTTTCCATACGCGATCAATCAGTATTTTTAAGTCCTCGGCGTTGAAACATTTGAACGCTAACCGTAAGCCATGCTTCTGTATGGAAACCGGCGATTTCAGAAGAGCATTAATGAGCTTTATGCACTCTGACCTAGGCATCTTCATTAAGTACCTGTTAAACATAGGCAAACAATATTTTGCATAATCTCCTTTAATGTACAATAGTATATTTGACAATGGTACTGGAGTTCGTGAATAGCTGGAGAAACGACAAATAGCCTCTTGTATATAAAGTTGGTTTTTATCAATCTTCACGTGATCTATTTTGCCATTAGCAGGGGAATATCTAGTCATAAAATCAATCTTAAAGTTTTCATCTGCTAACTTAAATATACCAAAAACAGCAGCAAAAAGTGCATATCTATTTTGTGTCTCAGATAATAGCTTATCATAAAATTGCAGAATTTCTTGTTTTAAATCGTCTGCAAAGTATATTTTTATCAAGTTCAGGAAAGTATTTAGTTTTACCTGAGAGTTTTGATCAAAATATTTCTTCAGTTTTTCGAAAACAAGTTTAAAATTACGTTTCAATTGTTTTATCATAAGTTCTTGATTTATATATTCATAATTCGGATAATAATACTCTGCATCTAATAACATGTACTTGTGTGCTACGTCTATATAATCTATTTCTCTTGGTTTGCCAAAAATAACATTCAAATGTTTAATGAAGTCAGTTAAATCTCTCAATTCTTTTTGAGTTTCTTTATTATACGGTTTATTGTCATAACTCTTTATTTTATCTAGGCGCGTCTTCAACAAATAGTGGTAAACTGTCTCCTTATTTTCGTTGTTTAATTTATCGGTGAAATCTCTTAGATGATAGACATGACGTGCTTCCCATAAATACTTTACTACAGCCTCTGGCATATCTAAATTTTGTAAAATGTAATAAATCAAAACTGGTGGTAACAACGAATTCATTCTGTAGAATGTTGAATTTTCTAAATTGTATGCATCAATGCTACACATTAACTTATCGAAGGCTTGAAAGCAACTCTCATCGGCTTCACTTATATTGTGATGCAGAAGGACTTCTCTTATAAAATCTTCTGTAGTTGACTGAGATTCGTTAACGTGGCGTTCGTAATAATAAGCAAAAAGTCTAGTCAAATCTCGATAGTTTTTCGCAGCTTTTATTAGTACTTTTACCATTTGCGCTCGTCTATAGTGATCTGGGGTAATATGTATGTATTTTTTAATTTCGACTAAAGCCTTATCAAAGTTGATAAATTCGTACCATTGATAATCCATATCTTCTGTTCCATTTCCGAGTATTGTTTTGTCAGGGTTTTCTATCTGACGGAACGCCCATGACTCTCTTTGCTCAGCAGTCATGTACTTATAGCATTTCAGTCTGTAAAAATTTCGAGACAATTCAAATTCTTCATTTGGGTAACGTTCAACAAAGATTTTTTTGATAAAGTCAAAGCGCTCCTTACTTGGAATCAAATTCAGAAGTGATTCTTCTTGTAACATAAAGTTCATATTCCAAAACAAGTCAACACTTTCTGGGAGCAGAGCAGTGATATATAGTTTAGCTTCTTCAGTAGATGCATTTTTGACTAAAACATCTTTATGCAGTATTTGAATATACAATTCTATGTTTCGCAAGACACGATCCTTGTGATGTTTCAAAACACTATTTGTTTTATTTGTTCCCAAAATAAAGTTTTCATTTGTTCTGTAGCGGTAGGTGTTTTGATTAGGCTTGCATACCGCATATTTCTCTAGCCAATTTAGATACAAGTTATTGTCAATGGTGTAAATATAACTTAACTGGCGTAAAGTTGAATAAAGTTGGTATTGTTCAGTCAGTTTTTCTAAATAGTATTCAGCTAATGATACATCTTTCCCAATAAAATGTTTTAAATCCATTGGACCACCTTGCTCTAACTTAAGATCCTCAAATTTATTCACAAAAACATCTTTTTTATATTGAGGTGATGTATAAATAAGATATTTGTAAGCATAGACGGGTAAATCTATGTTTGTGCAGTATTCATACCAATCTCTGCAACGATTTTCATTCTTCACATATGTAGAAATTATAGTCAAGAACTTTCTTTTCATTTTTGTTGACATATGTGGAAATATATTTAGATGTAGGAAATCTGGGTTTATACGGTCTGAATATTGGTCTTCGTAGATCCAAGTACATTTTAGAACCTTTGAGATGTACAGGGTGTCACCAGATTTCAGAACTTCAAGCAAGTAATCTACATTACGGTATTTTGAAGCCAGTTCGATTTTGAACAGCTTGTCGACATCTGTTTGTTCAGGAAGGTCCTTGATTGCATCAAACTGGACGTTGTCAGCTATAGCTTGGTTCACTTTTGTTTGGAAGTCTTTTTTCCTTAGCCCTAAGGTTATCCCTGTCAGCTGCATGTTGGCTTCAGATACGTCTGGAAGATAACAAAAGTTTTCTGTGAGTCATTTATATAGAATGCAAGTAAGTATTAAGTAGATAAGCAATCATGAAACACTTTTATCCTAGTTTCATTTTTATCTTTATGTATTTTTTATTTATCATAACATAAAATACAAAACCAACCCAATTCTTAATTAATTAGATAAGCAAGTTTAATCAGATTTTTAAGTTTTATGATTGGTATTAGTACCTATTAAATTTTATTGAATCACGATTTGTAGTAGGTACCCATACCTACCTACCTATTTATATTTTTTTAATTATTAGCTAAGTATACTTACCTAGGTACCTATTAATGCCTTTATTTAGGTTTTGGTACTTATTTATAAATAAAAAAATATAAAGCTTTACACAGCACAGGTGCAACTTATTTCAAAGTGGTATTTATTATTGTAGGTACTGAAGTTGTAAAGTTATATCTGCGTTTGATTGTACATGTACAAACCTGAAACATAAACACTACAAAAAAGAATGATGTCATGTTCTGTCCGAATGAAGGCCAGGAGAAAAGTATTTAGGTACCTACCTACCAACTACCTATTAATTTAAGTAAAAAAAATATTTTTAGTACCAACTATTTATTTATCAATAATTTTCGAAACATAGCTTACGGTCGAAAATAAATTGTAAAAAATATATTAAAAGGAACAAAAAGTGGGCGGAAAAAACTTACCTACTGTCAGAAGTTAAATTCGTTAATCGCAGCGAATGAAGGGAATAGGGAATCACGATGGCACTTTTCAGAACTAAGGGATAGTTTGATTATTTTAAAATATAACGATAACAGACGATAACGACAAAGCTGACTTTTGTTGTATCAGTCAATGTCAAAACAAAATTGCCGATTGCTCAAGCAAGCAAGACCGCCTGAAGACCGGAACCATCTAAGACCGGAACTACTGGTATTGCCATCCTAAAACTGATTTATCCGCAGATTTTATCATAATGACATTTTTGGCTTGGATACTAACAAATTTAGGACTTCCTATTTGTGATGAACCCTAGTTTTATTAAACCTAGGCGTGGATCAAACCAACCCCATTAAGTTGTTGGCGGACAAACATATTAATGTACACCGAGATTTTACTTTACATAGGTACCTACATTTAAAACTGTAGATGTTTAGATCATAGCAAGTGGATGGATATGGTTTCTACTAATTTATTAACTTTTATTATTACGTATACGTAGTTAAATTAAGTTTCACTTTTCAGAAGTAACTTTTCACAGATAAAATAAGTAGGTACATAGCTCTTTATTAATCACATTTACATTTTCTCTGAACCGCGTACAGCTGGCTAATTTGTAGCCTGCCAATCCTACCATGTCAGACAGAAAAATCTTATTAAAAAAATCCACAAGAAAATGGCGCTTGTTGTCCGGGAAAATATTTTCTTTGATTTTACGAAATCCCGTGTAATGAGTTGTTGCTAACAATTTTGAGGGATTGAAATGATTTATATACGTAAAGTTAATAAAATTGTACCGTGATATGCGTAGAAATGCATTAAATATACTATCAAATTAATGTGAACTAACTAGTGCAACAACGCGATTTTCGTTCAATCGCTTTGAATGATTATTAGGTTGTTGTATCAAGAATTTGTGTAACAATTCATGTGCTTTTGTGTTTTTACCATTAACTTGTTCAAAATAGGAGTCTTTAAGTGTAATGTAAGCGTAAGTGAGTCGAACCATCTCGTATAAATACAGTTATAGATAGAATGTGGTAATGGTTACTCCGGTTTTTTGCTGATAAACAATGGGTGAGACCGAAGAATTTAACACTTTAGTGTTTGAGAAGAAGTTGATGCACCTCAAAGATACCCAGGAATGTATACAGTCCCTCTCTTCTTGGTGTTTGAAGCAGCGAGAGCATCATAAGAAGATAGTGGCCAGTTGGTTAAATGTGCTCAAACGCGTGAAGGTGGAACAGAGATTAGTGTTGTTTTATTTGGCGAATGACGTGATACAGTATAGCAAACGGAAGAATTATGAGTTTGTGGAGAGTTGGGGCCTAAATTTGCAAAAAGCTACACCACTTGTCAGGTTTGTTTGAATGCTTCATAGTTTGTTTGTTTTGGTCTAACCTTACTTTTGTATTACTTAATTTGGTATTAACATTGATGATACTTTAAAATCTTTTGAGTTTGTCTTTCTCATAAGATAATTAGAGCTTACGTAGACAAAGTTAGACAGAGCTGTAGTTTATGAGAAGTGAATTAATATATATTTTTTCATTATTTCAGGGATGAGAAAGTACGACACAAAATCCTCCGTATCTTTAAAATCTGGGAGCAACGTGCAGTGTACGATGAGGAGTTTCTATCTGATCTAACTGGACTGCTCAGTGCAGGAGCTACTAAAAAGACTGATGATGATCCTCTTGATTTTCAAGTAAGTTTTCTTGTTTGTATCATTAAACCATGTGTTTTAAGACAGAATACTGGTTCTATCTTTAATGTTGATTGTTATGTTATCAGTCCATATATGTCCCCTTCGAGGGGCACGAGCCTACTCTCATATCTTTAATATAATGTGAAAATTCTAGAATTTGGGATATTATTTGGTAATTTGGATTAGGAATCCACAATAATATAAGACCTCTTTGAATTTTCACAGCAAGTCATTTATATTTATTAATTTATATTTGTTGGCATTTATAGGTTTGGCAAGCTTGGTCTGCCAATTGGATTCATTTTCATAGTGTGATTCTAAGCCAAAGATCAGAAGAATATTGTTTGCATTTGGACATTCACTTTATAACAATTCTAATTGCTTAAACCACTAATAAACTATGAACTTTTTAACAACATTTTTCCATTGTTTACTCATTTTATTAATATGTTCCAGCCCCAGCAGCTAGTGAATAAAATAAAGCAATGTACAGTATTGGAAGCAGATACAGACTTGAGACTGAAGTACATACATGAGAGTCATTTGGAGCTATCTGATGCTGACGCTTTGTGTGCTAATCTTAAAGGTAACATTTAACATTTTACTTTTAAATATTTCAAGGGAATACTTCAAACTTATAGTATACAATTGTATACTCGCTTGGCGTCTAGTGCGGCCAGTAGCGTACATTCCAGAACATTCGTTTTACTTAGGGGACTCGCTAGGCACTAGTCGCATAGAAACCTGCCTGTCAGTGCGGCCATACACATTTTTATATACCCGGTTTTGCTCAACCGGAGAGAAACAGATAAGCATGATTTATTATTACTTGTGTGTAATTAAACTATTGTCTCCTTCATTCCGCAGATAGAAGTAACAAAGACGATGTAGAGAAGGAACTGAACGAAGGTATTCAATGTGTGGAGCGATACACTCAAGCGTTACAAAGAGAGATCGTAGCTAGAGAGGCATTACTGGCGTTACTTTCTACAGCTAATCAATATTACTCTACACAAAGAGGGGAAGTAAAAGTTGTTGCTTATGTAAGTATTTCTTTTTTTATTTTCTACATACATATTGCCAAGTACAAAGTTACACCACAAATTTCATTTTACTAATTTTCTAACAAAAATTTTGATGTAACTTTTATTTTTTGTTTATATAAATTAGAGCGTAACTGCTTCATAGGTGTCGGTGTAATCCAAAGTATTTGAGATGCACAAATGGTTGAATTCGTAACATAAAAGTGTTACAACTGCTTGTTACTTTCTTTATAGTAGAGCCATTACGATCGTACGAACCGAGTCAGAAATCATTTCTATTTTACATACGCCTACCTTTTATGTAATTGCACAAGTAATCAATACACGCATGCATCAATTAGTTGCTACCTGTATCCCTTTATCCTATGACTCGGTTTCACACGTTCGTAATGGCCCTACTATAGTAATTATTTTTTTCTCACTTTTCTTTGCTTACAAAACCACAGGCCTACAAAAACTTCGGCGCACGAGTGCGAGCATTAAAACGTAAGCTAGACGAACTGATCCCGACCTTGCCGTCGGCCGCGCCATCACCCCCTCAACGTGACGAGGATGTACCTTCGCCTGGACCTGACGAGGATCTGGATCTGCCTAATCCTGGTGGTGAAGATGGAGAAGATGACAGTGAGTTATTTAAACTTTTAGATTTGCATGTCTAATCACTTTGAAAACAAAAAAGAAAATATTTTAGTAAATTGTGTCCCAAACAGCTTTCACTTCAAATAATGTAATAGGCAGGTAAATAATCGATCTGAGCTTGAATTCTCTGATCGTTTCGGGTTACCAACATACTAAAAGAGAATAAATTTTACGTATGGCTTCATATTTTTGTTTTTAATGAAAAACAGCTTGAGCAACACAATGCTTTTCATAAAGTAGATGCAGTCTAGGATATTTAGAATCTTTGCCATTTATGAAAGATATTCTTCTCCACAGCAAACTCTTTTAACACTTACAAATCTCCAGACAAAATCTAGTAATTTGTAATAAGATCGGATAAATCAACAAACAAATCTAATTTCCAGTATCATACAACATAGACCAAACATTCAACACGTCGGTATCGGCCGACGGATCGCTCTACAACCTCGGTTTGTCGTCCTTCCTCACTTCGGACAACCCGATGACGTCTTTCTTCAATGAATCCGATGTTAACATTAATGGTATAAATTTGTTTTTTTATTAACTACAGTCTACAATACGGATAGATAGGCCTTAAAATAAAATAAAGTTACTTTACAAAAGCTTCACATAGGCTGAGTGAGACCTTAGGTAAATGTCAATGCATATTTTTTGGTTTAAATGCCAGGATAATGCAATATTTATAGTTGTTTTTTTACAATTTCGGCCTTTTCATTCTTAAAAAATGTTCACAATTTTTTATATTGATTGGTATCATTATTATTGGCTTTAACTTATAAATACAATAATATCTCAGGCACTTTTTCATATGAATACAATTCCTACAATCCAACTATACTAAGATAAAAATGGTTGATATTCAACATTTTTGATTTCAGCCAATAATAAAATAGAAGTAATAAATTCAAGGCCAAACAAAAAGCAAGATTTTGATTTAAACAATTTATTAAAGACAATGTTACCGAATGATAGTAATATTATTAAAGATGTGACATCAGACAATAATTCAGGTATGGAGGCTTAGCATACGTACCGCGACAATTATCTCACGTCATGCTGTCTTTATCAAATTTAAAACTATGGAAAGAGACATAAGCGTGACAAACCCATGACAACGTCTTGTCACGGAGTGTATGCTAAGCAAGATGGACTAGTTAATAACTCTACACTACGGTTTTCCTATCCGTGCTGTATTTTTTTTCCATCTATATGTTTATTTCGAAGTTCATACCTGTCATACAATTTCGCCTTTTTTCCTCACACTGGCCAATGTATTTCACAAATACCGTCAAAACGATAATGTAACTTATTGGGCCCAAAAAACACCTCACTGTCCAGAAATGAAACATATGCCAGAGTATACACCTAGACTGCCCCGACATTTTATTATATGGAATCAAAAAAGTCGGCTTCGGGAAAGATATAGCCTACTGAAGTTATGTCGTTCAAACAAAGTAGCAGGAGGCTTAGAATACGTGCCGCGACAATTATCTCACGTCTTGCTGTCCTTATCACATTTAAAACTATGGACAGAGACGTAAGCGTGACAAACCCATGACAACGTCTTGTCACGGAGTGTATGCTAAGCTAGCAGCTTTATATGAAGCTATACCTTTTTTCCCGGAGCCAATTTTTGACGCCATAAAATAAATTGTCGTGGCAGTCTAGTCTACTCTGGAATATGATTCATTTCTGGGCAGTGAGTTTATTTTTTAGGCCCGTCTTAAGCCGAGTTGCATTGTCTTTTTCTTCTTTTATCATGTGCACAATCACATTGTGTCCACAATATTTTCCTTCGGGTACATATTGCAAGTCCTAAAATTAAAACATCCACACTTGATGACTTTAGATATTTTAATATTTAGATAAAGTGGATGTTAGATATTCCGAACTTAAGTATCTTGTACCACGGTGTTAAGGCGTGTCTGCTGCTCCGTGTTTAGCTGAACATTTGTTCAAATCGAACGAAATGAATGAAGTTTTTCTCTGTTTTGTTCAGCAAAGTCATTCGATTTGAACACGGTCGTGTTTACCGAAATTTTGGAAAACATCCCCCGCTGTCGCCTGCGCGCGGGGGAATGGTTCAGTTTGAATAATTTTGATGTTTCCTTTTTTTTTAATTCATCCATTCAGGACAGGCATAGATCAGAGACCATACAGCCAAGTATATTTTATTTAATAAATAATGAATAAATATTAAAGAAAATTATGATATTTCCTTCCCAGAGAGGTGTCAACTCACTACGTTGACGTTTCGCTCGATTATTTGAGGTCAACTTTGAGGTTATGACAAGGTGATGTTGATTATTTCTGGATTTGACAAAAAAAAATCACTGAAGTCGAATTTAATAGAATTTTACTATTGAAGACTGCTCTGAAGACAACTTTAACGGATTTTATACTAAATTGATTATATTGAAGAACTAGGCTGTATGCTCTCTGGTCTTTGCCTGCCCTGAATAAAAAAATCTTGTTCACTAAACATTTTTGTTCACTGAACATTGCTAAAGTAGCAGCGGACGGAAAATGCTCTTGAACACGTTCATGTTCATGAACAAATGTTCAAGTAAACACTAGCAGCAGACACGGCTTTATAGTGTTAGATATTTTGAAGCATTCAATGCAATAAATCATTCATTCATTCATTCATTCATTCATTCGATATTGTGAATTTAGGAGTTTTAAGCTTAGGGGTTTCAAGTGTTGATGTTTTAATTTTAGGGCTTGTAATTGGACCCTTTCTTTCACCTTTAATACATTTGTGTAAACAGTAGGCAGCGCAACATTATCTCAGAAGTCGAGCGATACGTTACCGGGACTCGATCTACTGACTCCGGACAGTACGGGCAACCCGCCACCGCCGACTTCCTTCTATGGCACTATGGATAATATGAATGGTAAGTACCTATTCATAGACAACAAGATCTTTATGTGCGCGGTTGTTTTATGCGTTGGTCGCAGCGTCAGGCGCATGCAATCAGGTTACTCCATACAAAAACTATGAAGACAAATATGTATTTTATTTATATAAGTTAATGTAAGGAGTAACCTGATCGCATGCGTTTGACGCTGCATTATCATCATCATTTAACTTAAGAGTGAGACTCTTGTCGTTGGATCATTCGCCATTTAGGCCTATCCTCTGCCAGTGCCTTGACCTCTTGACACGACGACATGACGTTAACTTTCTCTTTCACTTGAGTGAAGTAGGTATGTACGTCGCGGTCTTCCTCTGCCTCTCTTCCCCTCAACCTTTTCTTCAATGATATTTCTCAAGAAACCGTCATGTCGCATCAAGTGCCCTATCATCTTCCCTCTTCTATTTTCTATAGTGCTTAACAAGCAGCGCTTCTCGTTGACTATGTTTAACACTTCTTCTTTGCTTTTCCTCTCAGTCCAGTTTATCCTTGCCATCCTCCTAGCACCACATTTCAAAAGTCTGACGCTGCGAACAACGTATAAAATACAGGATGTAATATATTAGAAAGTATAATGAGTTATTTATTACATCTTGTTACACAGAGAGACTTTTTTGTTCGATTTCTATAACTATAAAGTCCTATGTATTAATTACAGACGAACCTGAACCTTATCATCCAGAACTTACGACGCAATGGAATAACAATAGTGCTTGGAATTTACCGGTAAGTGTTCATATTATTTTTGACATCCACGACTACAAGCGCTCGTTGGTGCGTCATATTGTTCTCACTTGTGGCTACTGTTCCCACTTCATTACTTCTCTACGTTATGGTCCTTTTTATAAGATGCAAAAAGACGAGAATATCCAGTAAGTTAGGCCAACATTGGCTTTGTGAGAATAGAGCCATCATTCATCATCATGTTAGCTTATAGACGTCCACTGCTGAAGCTCTTGCACTACCCACTGCCCACTAAAGCTCTTGCACTGCCCATATCCAACGGCTTCCCGCGACTTTAACCAAGTCGTCAGTCTACATTGTTGGCCATCATTGGCCTGGCTCTATTCAACACTGGCCTGGCCCACTCGACTGCCTATTAGCGTCGTGTAAAAGGATTATTATATAAGAGCTAAGTATATGTTGTTCCCTTAGCCCCCCGGCCCCCCGCCGGTGCCCCCGCCGCTGCAGCCGTACTCCGACACGCCCGAGTCCCCGCCGCCCGCGCCGCCGCCGCCGCCGCATCAGATCTATGCGCGGGCGCAGGTGAATACTTTACTTACATGTATCTTTTAGAAAGAGACAATGACGTATCTCTGTACTTAGCTATAAATTATAAACATGTCTCAGCGCTTTACGAAGTGCCAGTTTATTCAATAACGAGTATATTAATAAAATTTTACTCAATAACTAATGTGTTACTCGATAACACTTTATTTAACTCGATAACCATTTAAGCAGAGTAATATTCAACCCGTATAAACTATACAGTTTTTATCCAAGATACTTTCTTCAGTAATTGTAACTGGCAACATTTAAAAATCTAAAATGTAATATAATTTCAGGAAGCACCTCCAGTAGATGTGGACCATCGAGGGATTCTACCCCCTCCACCGCCTCCACCGGTCTTACCATTATTAGGAAGTAAGTTTACAGTAGATCCCAAACTTATTTTTATACTAGCCACTTTGAGAATAAATTATTTTTTTGCGCCTACTTAAAACTCGTAGGCCTCTACAGAACGTCCCCATTTTCTGGGTCTTTTACCACTTCTTTTAGGCCTACAGGGGGGCGTTATAACCCTTTGGGAATGGTATAGGTAGACTGTTATAAGTGGGTTATAAGTATAGTGTGTGTTGAATGTGATATAAGTGAGTGTTGTGTGCGTAGACCTGGAGGACGTGGACCACCGGCTGCTGCCGCCGCTGGCCGCGCCGCCGCCGCATCTACCGCCGCACTCGCATCAAGGTAACGCACTCTACTGCACATACATACATATCTGTCACACCACTCTCTTGCTGGCTTACACAGAGATACTTCCACTTGCCACGATCAAAACATACTTCTCGCTTCATTCTCCATAATATTAAGTATATGCACGTCGGTTTAGGGTACTCTTAATTAGACCTTTCTTTAATACGTCCCCGATTTGATCGAGGGTACGTACGTTCTCCTTGGCCTTGAGATATGTTCGTTAAAACAATAGGGATGATGACTACATTCAAAAATTCAAATAATAATTAGCCCGTCTTTTAGGCTATTAAAAAATATTTGAAACACATTTTTTACCTGATCAAATACATAAAGAAATACAAAGGTACAGAGCATCAAAGTTACAGAGTGGGGGGTATTGACGTAACTCCTAGGTAAGAATCTTACTTAGGCGTGACGTCACAAGCAACTTTAACCCAGTGTATCTTTGTCATTTTTATCTATGTGATATTCAAATCTATGTGATGGACTAAAAAAAATTTTTTAGTCATCATTTCACTATTTAACAGTACTTACCTTCATTAGTTGATTTAGAATATGGATTGAAATAGTTACCAGTCTTTTATCACGAATACGTAAACGAAGAATCTTTTGCTAATAGTAGATTTTTTTAAATGTAGCAGACACCCCAGTAGGATTGTCAGGTAAGAAAATAGAGTGTTTAATAATGCAAAAGTAAAACAAATTAAAAGAAAAGCATCAATTCTTGTCTTTTGATCTCTTAATTTTCATTATTGAGTAACCGTTGCTAATCTGAACTGAACAATTTCCAGCATTAAATGCTAAATGTATCATTTATAGATGTAGACCATAGAAACCTGATATCGCTAACGCACCAGCCGCCGCGGCCGATGGCGCCTCCCAACCTAGACCTCAGGCCCACCGCGCCAAAGTTGGACCAAGTAAGTGAAATCACTGTGAGTATGAAGCATGCATGCTTTACGTGTTTTATTCTATACTTCATAAAACTAGAAATAGTCTCACCCTACGTACGCATTATTAATGGTCCATCTTCACACATCTGCGCCGTGTCCGGGACGTGTCAGAGAAAAAATATCATTCCATACATTTTCTATGGAATCGTTCACACACGTTGTCATGACGACGTATTGTTTCCCTCCTGACAAGGCACGGCCCGGATGTGTGTAGGTAGATAGACCTGAAATCTACTCCATAATAATAATATGATTAGAAACACACTGGTCACATGCAACGCTATCCCACACAACGTGGGAACAAAATTGTTTCTCGTCATAATTATTCTATGGAGGAGATGTTATAATGCGTTGTGTACGTAAGACTAAAATGCTGTATTTTCTCGCTCACACTTATACTGTTGTTGCGCTGTCGCATTCACACGTTTTATGACCGCTGCCACGAGTCTTTGCGTTTAGTATAGTCTGTCTCTAGCATTACACTAAAAAAATATTATTATCACTAGTGATCGTCTGAACTTCGTAGTTATTTGTTGTAATGTCTTAGATAAACGTAATATCTTACTATAATATGTGCTATGTGTTATACTGATGTGTAAACTACAATATTGTCTCATGCGGCAGAAATGGAGCTTCTTTACCTAAGACCCAGAACACATGGTGAAACGCAACGGAAACGAAACTTTTCAAACTAGTTGCGTCGTGTGTGGTTAGCAAGTCTATAGCAGAAACTTCGATGCAAACAAAAGTAACTAGCAGTTTCAGTTGAGTTGCAGTTGCGTTTCATCGTGTGTTCTTAGCCTAACTGAGCACGCATTTTGTGATTGTATTACTTAGCTATTTCGTTTAGTCCTAAACGTCTCTCAAAAAAGTATGCATGTTCCACAGTCCTTAAAACTATGTAGTCTTAGTTAACTAACTAAAATCTAGCTTATTATTAAAATTAACGATTTATTTTGAGTTTTACGTGGTATAGTTTACAGTTTTTTATATGATTCTTATGATGGTATTTCCAGGATTATCGCGTGCCTCCATTAATTCCTCCGAATGATATAGTAGAGAGTGTTGATATGGATCTCTCTGAAGATGAAGAACAACGTGAGTGCTTTTTTATATATTTACATACATACGTACGTACATGCCACGCCTCTCCGATCCGACAATAGTTTTTTTTGCATATTACTCATTGATTATAATCTATAGATAGACAACAGTACAAAAACTACAAGATATTTGATCCAAATCCATACGACTGCTTACAAAAAATATAAAGTTCTTTGAAATGTTGATTTTCTAGTACACATGTCCCATTTTTGATGTAAACCATTGTCCACAGAAGGCATGTACCCAAACGAGCATAGACGGAACAGTTTCAACAACAATAAAGTACTAGTTGGAGGGGATAACGGTAAAACTAACCATAAGGAGAACCACTCGCGGCCACACCGTGACATCGACCAACCTCCAAACTCTTTACCACCCTTAAACAGTCCTTTACCACCCCCTAACAACCTTTTACCACCTCTAGGGGGCAATATACCACCCCTAAACAACCCCTTTGACTCGATGCCGCCAAATCTAAAGCTAAATATGCCTTTCAAACACTTCCCACAATTCCCTAGGGAGGAAAAGGAAGAAAATTCCTTTGACAATGACTTGGATGAAGATTTAAGGAGCCGAGGAGTCGATATGATGGAAAGAAACAGGTCCCCGGAGTTTGAAAACATGGAAAGTGATTACCAACAAAGACCATTCAATAACCAAAGGTTCCCCAGAAATTGGGGCCCTAGGACTAACTTTAGGCCCCCTTTTAGTCCTCAGATGTGGCCCCGGAATGGACCGAGGACCCCCAACAGATGGATGGGGCCACGGCAAAGATTTTGGTGATACGTGAGTTGAGTTGTGTTTCTAGTGAGAATTGTAGTGAAATGTTAAATATCGGTTTTGGACTCGAAGTATTGTTTTAGATACGAAATTGTTAAATGCCTTTATCGCGCAATAATACTAATTTACTGAATATAGTTCTGATAATAATAATTATTATAAAGTCTAGAATTGTCCGTACAAAAGCCTTATGAAACAGAATTTTGTATCGTATAATAAGATAAAGGTCGCGGCAGTTGATTTCATACGTCTTGGGTATTATTTTCGTCTCTGTCTAAATCATAGATATCAACGATGATAGAAAAAGATGAAGATAGTTTCCGTTGTGCATTATATACTGTTGGGCGCTAGACTTATTCACAAGAAAAGTAGGGTATACTAAATTGAACCAAGTTGCTTTTGCAATAAAGTCGATTATCCAGTGTCAAGTTAAATAGTTTGATCCGATCCAAAAGACTTAAAATTTGTAAACAAAATCGCTGCAATAAATTGTATATAAAGAAGACTCAAATCCGGTTTCACCAACATGTTTAATCAACAGTTAAAGTTAATCAGTGTTTAGTTTTATTAGTCCTTATATAAAAAAAAATTACTCACAATGACGGAACACTCAACTAAACTTGTTGAATGAACATGTTGGTGGATAAATCGAAGACAGTTTTATAAGTAAGTATAATACTTATGTATGTATGTTTAATTTATTTTGATTGCAAATCAGTATCAAACTTAACGCCCTTGGCTAGTTGCTGAAAAGGGGATAAAATTAATGTTCCATTACCCCTTGAAATAAATGACTGTTGACTTGGCAGTCCGAAATTGGCCTTATTATAATAATGGATGATTACATTTTAATGATTTTTTCTGAAACGAGGGGTTAAATTTTGGTTAAAGAAATGCATTTATTAGAGTCTATTTTAGCTCTGCCAAAACAAGCATAGATTGGTGTTTTTTCAATAATCATGATAACGCTAAGAGTTGCCCGCGACTTCGTATGCATTTATTGTCATATTTTGGAAGAAGTACGCTATATCTTACTTAGCTATAATATTGCAAAGTTTCATTCAAATCAGTTCAGTGGTTTTTGCGTGTAAGAATAACGTTGACATTATGGAATGAGTATGCTTGTTTTGGTAGTTTTAATAATCTGACTCTAGCAAGGGTAAGTCCTTCCCAATGAAACAATACTCGAAAAACGCGTTTTTTTCACAATATTACTTGTCTTTAAGACCTAACACAAATATCTTCTCTTTTGTATAAAAAATGTATGTAAAAAAGTTTATTGAAAAGTTTTCAAATCACATCGCGTGGTTGTTTTTATGTATGGATGACATACAGATATTTTGTTCCATGCACATTTGTTTTCCTCTAGTCTGTATATACCTTTAAATCTTTTTTTTAAAGTCAAAAGAGATCGAATATCTATACTTTCATTTTCCTAGATACAAAGTGGGTATATAATTATTTAGCTTTATTTAGAGAACGTAATAACAAGAAAGCTTTTTTTTTAAATCACGATATTACTTGATAACCTAATCAGTACTTGTTTCAAACGTTGTTATATTTAGGACCTGTTTTATCATCTACAGATAATTTTTATCTATAGGTAGTGAAACAGGAACTTTGTCCCTTCTCCCATTACGATAAGCACAGGCGATTCAAGTCTCGAAGACTAGTCACCGCGAAGTATCTCACATACATTATACCAGTATCGTAGTGTGCGAGCATTCAAATGTATGTGAGATACTTCGCGGCGACTAGTCTACGAGACTTGCAGGATACTTGAATCGCCTGTGCCTAGCGTAATGGGAGAAGGCTAAGGGTTCTTTAAATAAAGCCTAATGATAAAAACTGTATAAAATTAAATTGTTTACCTAAAAACATTTTTTTTCTCGAAAATGAAAGTTTTTTCCACAAACAGTCGTAAAGAAACTTAAAATATGTTTTGTATCATAATGTTGTAAAATATACAGATTTATTATTTAAAAATGTGCAATTTTATGCGAAAAACAACCTTAAAGACTTGTGTACCTTTCGTATACAAATGTATAGAAATAATCAACGCTGTTGCTAAATGTTTAAGGTCGTTTTTCAATTGCCTATTTTCGTGACTTGTGTAAAATGGTTTAATTGAAGTTTCTAGGCATAAATTTCATGTGATAGGAAAGCCATTGGAAAGAGAGATTAGTAAAGAAGGGTTCTGTATCTCTTTAATATTAATTTAAAAAGATTAAAATTAAAATTGACCTTTTCACTGCCACATATGAAAGAAAAGTAAAAAATGACATTTGAGTCAATCGAAGAATAAGTATATTCTTAAAGGATTCGTCTAATTTTACACTAATAGTTTTAAGGGCGGATTCGCCTTAATAGTCAACAGTGAAAAGGTCAAACCTATTTTAGGAATATTTAATTATTCTTCATGGCTTTTCTTGTCACATAATTTATGCCTTCTTTTAGAATAGGAAAGGTTAAATATAATATGTGTTCTATCAGTATTTTCTTTTGGCGTTATGTTGGTAACACTTAATTTTTTAAGGCTGGTCACATCGAAAACTTACTTGAAGGAGGAGATATTTCCGTCTCTACCGAAAAGCACGGTTGTGATAAGGACAGAATAATGCCAGAAATCGGTAAGGCATTTTTGCTGAACTGTGATTGGCTTGTTTTGTTACTATTGAACGACGTGAATATGTATAAAACGAAGTAAAGAATAAGCGAGAAAATATTTGTTTTATGTACATTGCGGCTTTTTGTAATCTTTAATACATTACAGTAGATACAAAAAACGCAATGGTCTTAAAAGTTGACAGTGTTGTCTGCATAACTCCAAAAGAAAATGATAGAATATAAATCTAGTTTAAAAAAAGAACGTAGATATTCGCTTTGTCTCGTAATAAATAGTTGGACAGCGGTATAATAGTTTTAAAAATGCTTTCTGCTTGCTATAATAAAGCTTAATAATAAGGTTGTATGTTATTTTGTCTCTTGCTAGGTTTTGAGGAATAAATATCTTGAATTGCTATTCTAATTATGAATTGGTTTCATGTTTTTGCTTTGAGGTCCCAAAGTAGTGGTATTTCAACAGTCCCATACACTTTTTAGTAAAACGATAGATAGGTACGATTGTTGCCATAAATGATCTATGACGTAAAAAAAACAACTGAGGTCATTTGAAAATAGTTTTAAAATTAATCTCTTCATATTTGAAAGGTTTTCATTATAAAGTATAAAAATAACATTTTAGTAAAGCAACATTATAAATTATTTTTATTTTTATAAATCTTAAAACGAGCCCATAGTTTTGGCAAAAGAAATTCGCAATTCTGTATTTTGCAAGATATCCATAGTCGTATGAGAAAGTCCACAAAGTGTACGGGTACCGTAATAAAATAAAATTTGAGTCGAAGTCAAATAATCTTTATTCCGTATTTTAATTAACTATTACCCGGATAATCAATTATGACGACACGTTAACATCGTTTCTTTACAACTAGATGGCCGCGGGTAAGGGCCCTAAACTTTTTCTAAAGTAAAGCTTAAGTCACCGCTAGTGGACGGGTCCGGGTCCGTGAGTGGTGGTTTACATTACTCTACTGCTTATTTAGGGTAATTTTTAGGATAAAAATAGTGGAAACGAATCCTTGTTCGGCTCGCTTGCCCACTGGCAGTACCTATATAGATTAAATCCGTTGGACGCATGATAGGGAATCGCTCCACATTCTATCTTTTTTTTTTATCGCTCAGGACTGTCATTTGTTGGAGCGAGAAGAAGCGATAATGCTGTGTGCGAAATGTGCATTCTGAAATTCTATCTCGCTCTGGCAAGTGGTGATTCGGAGCGATAGAAAAGTAAGGCGACGGAGCTATTCGACTCCGTACACGTCGATGCTGTAAAAGCTATTATATCGCGTCATTCTATCCTTATCACATCCAAACTTAGAACTGAGACGTAAGCGTGAGATAACCAAAAACCAATTGGATCAAGTTTAGTTAGTTACGCTTTAAAAAACCAGGCCAAATTCACTAGGTTAACAATTCGTCTACTAGTAACCATTATTATTATTGAGCAATAAAAGGCAAAAAATCACGTTTACCCCCCCCTAATTATTATTCTATTTTTAGTATTTAGTTGTGGTAGCGGCAACGGTAATACATTATTTGTGAAAATTTCAACGCTCTAGCTATAACGGTTCACGAGATTGCCTGGTGACAGAAGGGCAGACAGACGGACGGACAGCCAAGTCTTTGTAATAGGGTCCCGTTTTTCACTATTTGGGTACGGGACCCTTAAAATACCTCTCATAAATATGAATAATGTGCATTGAAATAAATATCATAGTTTTGATGATTCGAGTACCTATATCATTAGATTCCTAATGCTTATATCCTAACTCGAGAAGACCACTAAATTGTACAAACTCAGCTGAAGAGCTTAGATGAAAAATTCCAAGAACTTTACAATCTAAGCTTCATAGAAAGTTTAAGTATAAAAGTTAGCCCCGAAGCCTTTGCCGTGGTTTCTTTTCCTAAATCGCAGATAGCTTTTAAAACAAATTAGCTAAAGATACTCTTAGTTTTTTTAAACATGTATATTACTTAATACCTATGATTTATTTATTTATTTAGACAAGACATAACGACAGACATATCCAAATGTTATGTTAAAATAATATAAAATTAAGTATCTACAAAAGAAAACGAATAAAATATAAAAAGAAAAACCATTACAAACTATTAACAACATTAAACATCTTAATAATTAAACAATACAAATATTCTCGGCGTAACTTAGACATTCACGGAGCACTGTACGCATAAGTGTACATAAGTGTGAGCACTGTATGATAAAAATGTCCTTTTTTTTTTTAAAGAATAACTTAATTTTTGCAATGAGTTCCCACACAAATAAAGTTTTTGCATAAAAATTAAGTAATTAAGTACATAAAATTACTGCAAATAATTCAAAATAGTGTACATTTACGAATGACAAAGCGAATATCTAGGTTAGATAGGTATTACACTAGTTATAAGCACTACCTCACAATTAATGAAATACCTAATTTAATACAGTTAGTTAACTCTACTGAACAACTTACTTCCAAGAAACATGGCCGAATTGCAATTTGTTTTCGTTTTACGACCTTTATTCTTTGGGGAAAGTTGTTCAGTTTCATGAGGATTATCGCTGTGTTTCGGCTTTATACCCCCTTTCTGTTACATCCAGTAGATGGCCAAACAAGCGCTAAGACTCATGTTTCTTGAAGAAATTCAGGTACATCGTTTACTTTAAGTCATAGAGTACAACAACTTGGATATCCAAATCTACAAGGATGCATTCCAGAAATGCCAGCGTACATCTTCACTTAAAGTCTCACTTCGCAGTCCAACTTCCGAAGTCCTAACTAAGAAGGTAAGTTAGTATAGTGCATACAAATTGTTTCTTATCACCCGACGAGTTTAAATGACTAGTTAACTAGACAAAACTAGAACTTAAGTTAGTTTGTTAACACCGATGTCGTTTTAAGTAATATGGACTTGACGCGCCATATACAAGGTATTATTGTGCCATGTGGCCTATTCATCGCTACTGCTGTTATTGACGCAGATGACAAGTCCATGGCAAAATGTTATTGACTAATATATTCACATTAATGTAATTGATGTATGGATGGATGGATGTGAGGATATTTGTTACTCTTCACGTAAAAACCACTGAATAGATTTCAATGAAACTTCACAATATTGTCGCTTACATATCAGAATACCACAAAGTATATTATTTTAAGATGTTGTGTAACTTTTTCAAGATCTATGAAGAGAAATGCGTACGAAATCGCGGGTAGCCTCTAGTTCTTCTCATAGATATTTAGAAGACTGAACTACGAGTGAGTCTTCTTTTCAAAATACACGTCAAGTTTCAATTCCAAAGAAACTAGCACCCTAAATGAAAATGAAAAGTATTTTATTCAAAAATTGGCAAAATTCATTACAATTTTTGATGTCACTTTTTTGATCTAAAACTACTATCTACCGATTCACTTCCTGTTGGTATATCCGAGAGGATGAAACTGCAAGAAACCTACAAGAACCTACTACCGAAACGTATCATTAAAACTTAAGATGTTCGTAGCAATTTCAATCATTATAGAATTCCCCAAAAACTAGCAACTATGAAACTAGCATCAAGTCCAACTGTTAAGTTCCTAAGTTACATTTTCAGGCGATTCCAAGTTACCGACTAAGTTTACTTACACTTCAACGTTCTGTGCCCGATGCTGTTTTAAGGCAGGTAGGTTTTAGTTGCAGGATAGGTCATTAGTGCTAATGATTCGTTAAACCAACTCAAACTGTCATTCTCGAAAATTTTAAGAAGACTGCAAGATGGTTAGGTAATGAAAAAATAACTAAGATTTGGCTTTAAAATATTGAATGTTGTCTGTAGTATTGAGGTTTTTTATGTTTTTATGTTTCTATTAAGTAGGTACCTACATAGGTACTTCTTTATTTTACGTGTCTCTTAGACAGATACAGCTCTGAATACTAATACCTAAAGTAAATACCTAAAACCTAATATCTAAATAGGTACCTAATGTAATGTCCGTCCGTATGTAGGTACCTACTGATTCGACTTTCACTTATGACTTTTCATAAGGCATCTGAAAAATATTTAACTATCTAACTAGGCATGTTACTGACCACGTAGGTGCTATGTGGGTACGAGTAGGACCTATAACTTAACTATAGGTAGGTAGGGTCACTTGTCGAACAGTGGCTATACCAGAAACAGTGGCTCACCTACAGTATCTGGGAAAGAGGCAGAGCTATCTATTCGTTATATTTACTTTTCGAAAGCGGTTGACATGTGTACAAGTTCATTCCAGTTAGTCGGCGAAAATTATGTGAAATTTTTGTGTTATTGGATTTTTATGTTTTTCTTAAAACAAAAGTCGTCTTTAAGGTAAGAAACATTTTGTTCCAACTTTTTATTAATGTGTTATTATGGGTAGCTGCTATTTTCTGTAGATTCTATGTCTAATCAAGATTAAATTAATACAGATTTCAGTGTCGTTTGTTGTTTATATTTTTCTTGGGACCGTTTTAAATTCAAAACGGCGTAAGCTTCCACAGTGGCTCAGTTTTGAAAGGTTAACAGTGGATCATGAACCACTGTGTACTTTTGATATATTTTTATAATTATTTACCTAACAATTTCTTTAAATTGTGAAGAAAATCACAATATAGTGACATAGATTTATTTCTTTTAGAGTGCTCAGACGAACAAGCCGCGGTTTACCGGGAGGGACCCATACTGACGCAAAGATGAAGAAAACTGTCGAATATATGAAATCTGGAATGAGTGCTAGAAAGGCATCGAAGATGCTTTTATAACTTTGCGACGTTTTTATCTAAAGTCAAAAAAAATTGCACCGTCATTGATACAGAGGTCGTTTCCGAATTATGAGGCACCTAAAAATCAAAGTTTTTAATGATGAAGACGAGAAAGAGTTGAATTTTTTAAAAAATACTATTGTATTAAATGGAATTATTCTGTGGGCTCTCAGGAAAAGAATGCCGAAAAGTCGCATTTCAAATGGCGGAAGTTAATGACTTAATAATGCCCGAAAACTGGAAAGCTCATCAATTAATGTGTAAGGAGTGTCTTAGATGTTTTAGGCGAAGATATAGTGATCTCCGTTTACGCAGACCCGAACCATGCAGTCTAGCCAGAGCCACGGTTTTCATCAGGCATAATGTAGAAACAAGAACTAAGAAGATTTATTGTAGACTCCCTGGATTCAAATGATTATGAGTACAATAATAAATGAGTGATTAAATAAGAATGAATTTGTTGCATTTATTGACAAAACTGAATATATTTACGACCATGATCCATTGTGAACTACCCTGATCCACTGTGTGTTTGCCCCCGAACCACTGTTTCGACCCCCTGGTACACAGTGGCTAATTTCTGTGTTTTAAAAAAAACTGCGATATCTTTTTTCCTATTAAGAATAACGACAAAAAGAATAATATTTATGAAACTAGAATGTTTACACCCTACGTTAGTCAGTATTGTAACATCCTAATACTGTTGAGAGCTGTGCTACAGCCTTCGGAAAAAAAGTGAGCCACTGAGTACCAACTGACCCTATACAATCACTTATCAAGACTGTAACAACAAAGCAAAGCATTAAATTCTTTAACTTTTCAATACTTTACAACAATAATTTGAACTCAAACGCAAATAAAACAAAGGCGATAATCCTTTTAAGATTAAATAAAATTAATAAAATTAATAACATTAAGTAAGGAGTAATTTTAACGTGCAATAGTAATCTTGAGACTTGAACAATTCATACGTTGATACAAATGAGGATTCAAATTATGTCTTGCAAGTTACAAGACTCAAAGTTACACACGAGATTAGGATGGGTGCACATTAAACTTAAGATTTTGAGGGATTTAACGCGAACTTGGGAACAAAACTATATATTTTTTGTCATGAACGAATTTTGAATTTAATTAATTCCATGTTTCCTTGATTTTCTTAATCCATATGGACTTTGGCCTTTGCCCTCTCAGGTATAGATATCTAATCAGCTAGTTTCACCTTTTAATATCTAACTACCCAATACTATCCATCCAATAATGATTGAAAAATGCAAAGATCTTTTAGTTTTCATCTTTCGTCTGTGCCGTGTGGCCATGTACGGTCAGCATCATAAGTCGATTAACACATCCAGATTTTAAAAAGTTAAATACACTATTAATATAAAAAAATGGCTCAGCAAAATATACTCCAGAGTAAATTTAACATTCAATAAGGTTCGGAATAAGGAAAAAAAGTAAGGTTTCCGTCTAATAATGGTGTATATTACTTTTGAAAATATGAACGTGTTCATCGACTTATGATGCTAACTGTACGTAATGAAACCCCATGGCCGTGCTTATATAGCACAAGCGTGCTACATCTGTACGTACAATGGCTCTATGTACACGCCCTTATAATAACGTAAGCGGTACGAAGTGACGTGGCAGTCAAAACAAGAGTTGACGCACAAAGTCTGGAACTGACTTAATGTGCTTACGACTTTACAAACTGGGGGCACTTCATGTGTGCTGCTCTTAAATCAGCGGGTTTACAAAAATATTTTTCATTTACAAACACGAAAATATCTTTTATTCATTTTAATTTACAGCAACACCGAAAAGATTTGAAGTATAGCGGCCCAAGTCTGCTAATTTAAAATAGCCTCAGTTGTGTGTCGGCAGTGTCAATAGCATTTTTGATACATTTGGTATTCTGGTAAACAATGGCTTAAACTGATTGTGACCAAATGTATCAAAAAATTACACAAAACTGTTTTCCATAGACTCTGTGAGATATCCTTGAACGTCCCCTGACAAATCCAATTGGCGAACTAGGTACTGAAAGATTGTGATATTTGTAATTACCCTAATAAACCTATGTAGGTATATTTCATAAAACATGACATTTCAGAGGCAGGTAGGAGTATAAAACATTGTCACATAAATATCTGTAAGTAGGTAGATGGTGAATTAGGCCCTAAATCGCTTATTTATTAGCCACACTATAATGACTGCCATCCCTACATCATACATGTACCGCTGTGTACTCGCTTTATAAATCTTCTAATTACTTATATTATAAGTAAGTAGGTAAAGTACACTTGAGTTTTAAGTGAGATTTTAATGTCTATTCTTGAAACAGTTTAATTATGAAGTCCTAGATAGATGGACACTTACTAAAAAATGTGATGATTGTAATGAATGTAATGAGAGGTATTCGATTTCTGTGTAAAAAGAACTATGGACATTCTCCGGATGAGAATAATGATGGACATTGTACTCGTCGTCATCATGCTTTTTGAAAAACTTGAAATCTTGTTATGCGCACGCGTTTTAAAAAAAAAAAGTTTTTTATCATTGTAGATGTAAGTTAGTACACAAAATCGCCATACCTCTTCGTGTAATAAAGAATTACAATACATTTTCACAGGATATATCTACTTATAACTAATAATGATAATGACATTTAACGGCCGTCATTCAAATTTCTGGGCATTTTCTGAAGACTGACCAAATTCAATCACTTTATCGTGGTTAATTCGTGATGGATAAAGAGCGGCTTCTTGAAAGTTGTTTTTATTTAGAACCAGTAACAGTTGTCAAAGCCAGTTGCAAACTAAGAGCTAAGCTAAGTTCGTTTAGCTTAGCTCGCGTGGCTGATGTAGTTTTCCATACTTATGTGCAGCCCGCAAACTATGCCACAAGTAATGGATAACTGCGTCAACTACGCTAGCTAAACTAACTTAGCTAAGCTTTCGGTCTGCAACCGGCTTTACAGACCATTGTAGATTTGAACAAAAATAAAACTTACTGCAACCCGCTTATACATAAATACATACATATCCGTCACGCCTCTCTCCCATTGGGGTAGACAGAGACTACTTCCTTCCACTTGCTACGATCCAAACACACCTCTTTCGCTTCATCCACACTCATCAGTCGCCTCATACATGCCTGTCGGTTTAGGGTACTCTTGACTTGGCTTTTCTTGAGCAAGTCCCCGATTTGATCGAGGTACGTTCGTCTTGGCCTTCCCCTCTGTACATTTCCATCCACTCTTGCCTTGTATATCTCTTTTGTTAATCTCCTTTCGCTCATTCTTTCTACATGCCCAAACCATCTACGCATCCCTTTCTCAATTCTTGTAACTATATCCTCTTTCACCCCACATCGTTCCCTTATCACATTCGTACCCTGTCACTCAATTTTAAACCACACATACCTACTTCTCAAAGCTCGCATTTCTACTGCATTTATTCTTACCCGCTTATAGGTTTTCCAAAAAACCAAAGCTTCAAATTCCCAAACGCAAGCCCTCAAACAACGACCTTAGATCACATATCCAACTTAATACCGTCATTGTACAACGCTAACAATAGATAACGTTTAGAGAGAAACCAGGAAGAGCCGGCTGAATCCCTTATTATAGGCTCGATCATTCCTCGGAGATTACTGCCCTGATCTTCGCATGGTGTATGTTATGGAGGTATCTTGATAATGGTAGGTATTGTTGTCTGGTTGTTTTGCGATTTGTCTATAACTCAGGATTCGAAGTTGTTAAGAATTCCGTGGATTCTAGGGCGGTAATATCCTTGTTACAGAATGTTTTTAAACGGTAAGGCTCAGAACACACGGGGAAACGCAACAGCAACGACACTGCAACTGATAGTTACTTTTGAGTTGTGTGTGGTTTTCTAAAAGAGTATAGAGGAAAGGAGTCTATAGCAAAAACTTTGATGCAACTTCCCGTGTGTTCTGGGTCTAATGCTGCCTGCTCCCATTAGTCAATAGGTACTTAGAAATACACTTTAGGTACAAATACTCTTTGTTGAAAAAGGACAATAAAAATAATCCAAAGCAAGAGAGAATGAAAAAGCAATAAGCGGCCTTAGTGCTTGCTAGCAATATCTTCCAGGTAAACGGTGAAGACAAAGTGAAAACAGACAATAGGTATCTACTATACCTATAGTTTACACTAGTGACAAAAGTGGTTGAATAGTTATGTAATGTTGGGAGATAAGGTTACCTACTTATATAAACCTAGTTTACCTTATAAACCTACCTACTTTGATTAAGTTTCTCAATAACTCAATAAGTAGGTTAGATTCCCGCATATTTCATGAAAATAACAAAATATCTCTATAAGGAAACTTGATAAACTCAAACAACGGAATCTACCGTACAGTATTTTTCGTATTTTTTAAAATCCCGATGCACATTTCGAAGTGAATCTAGATAATAAATAACAAACCCCTACTTCGAAAACAAAAGGTGCTCCTAATTTTGCCACTTGCAAAAAACATCGTTCACCCCACCACAAACGATTTATACTGCCTAATCTGGAAGGCCGTTAAGGAAAGTAAGTAATTAGGGGTTGAAAAACACTTAAATTTGCCGGTTAATGTGTTTTTGCGACACTCCTAATGACCGGAAAGGTAAAAGGGTATGAGAGCAAATAAACATTTATTTCTGAATTTCTTTGCGTCGAGGAAACTGGATAATTTGCCTGAAGGGATTATTTTATTGGTCTATTATCGATATTGCGTTGTTGATATTGAACTTTTTATTGAGGAAAATGTTCTCATTCTTAGTTAGGTAGTTACCGACTTTATTTACCTGCCTCGGAAACAAAAACATTATTTACTGAGAATATAAATTAAATACCTAGAAAGGCAGTAAAAAACGTAGGTAGGTACATAAACATGCATGTACGTACATACCTAGTATTATTGGGTAGAGTCTTGTGTCTTATCTGACTGGAGACACATCGACGCTACATTTGGCAAAAGAATTCGATTCATCGAATAATCTACTCAGAAATAGCTAATAAACATCCTTCGCAAATTATTGGCGATGTGCCGTCCAGTTGTTTAATCTCAGTTCAATTTGGATAAAGAACACCAACCACTTTTTCAACAAAACAAAATAATGCCAGCCAGTATTTCGAGAAAAGATATCAAGATACGAATCTCTTTTGTCTGTTATGCAATCTCCTTTTTAATTAGGGTTCCACATCAAAGAAAACAGAGCCCTGCGATGAGGCCACAACAATAACACGCCGGATTCCATTCCTATTGCAACCATTTTAATTTTACGTTTCGTTTCCTTCATATTTTCCGCTAAAATATTGAGTGAGATATTTTGGGCGTGATCTTTTGTAACAGCTTTTAA
Organism: Anarsia innoxiella; assembly: GCA_947563765.1. Classification (NCBI taxonomy): domain Eukaryota; kingdom Metazoa; phylum Arthropoda; class Insecta; order Lepidoptera; family Gelechiidae; genus Anarsia; species Anarsia innoxiella. The sequence continues at coordinate 2,981,926 of OX387413.1, forward strand.
TATTAATTTGGATTGTTTGACCTTAACGTTGAGGTAGGTACTTACTTATTTATTTGCTCTTGTTTTTTTGAAATTGTTTAATAAATCAAGTTGGAATTTGCCCGAGTGATTTTTCGACATATAATGATACAGTTAGCACAGTTCTTGCGCCATTCTTTCTTCAGCACTATCTTTCTTTTGATAGAGACAGAAATATATGAGCAATTGACAGCTTTGTCAGTCCAGATACAATTATAAAGTTAGCGTAGATTTTACATTTCGCTATCAATATAGGTACCTACCTAAATCTGTTTTATGGCGGTTTACAAATATGTCGAAAGTGGATACTTAATACCTTTATAATAACATTGAAGGTAAGTTAAAATTATAATTCAAGAAACATAGCACTTACCTACTTACCCATTACTTAACTATTCTTACCTAAAGTAGGTAACGCATCTCCTAAAAGTCAACATAACACTAAGCTCCCTGGAGGTCAATAAATTTAGTGGGGACTCATTTAGTGGGGAGAGCGAGAGAGTCACATCGCTCCGTATTAAATTGTGAAAATTAAATAATATTTGTGTTTATATGTATACAAATTATAAAAAATATAAAGTATTAGTGCTCTAGATTACCAGAAACTATTATCAGAGTATTCCCAATAGTAATAAATGTTTAAAACCTAAAAATAAGTGAAGAAGCCATATATGACTTGTGACTTGTGTAAACTGTGAAAAATACTAGATTATGTAAAAGTGTAAATGAAAATAAAATCAAAATAGACTGAAAACAATACCTGCCGAACTAATAACCCGTTTGAACTATAAAATTAAGAATATCTTTATAAATAACCTTAAAATAGCATAAATAAAATAACCTAAAATCGCTTTAATTAATAACTAGCTCTATCTATAATAAAATAATAGAACCTCAATAACAAATATAAATAGTGCCACCTATATAATAATACCCGAACTAACACCTTGTGTTTCCCAATTAATTAAATGGTAAAATCCTGTCAAAATAGTGAAGTAAAACTTAGCAACCCCGCTAGAGGGTGTTACCAGTAATAAACATGGCTGTGTGCACTAACTGCAAAAAACACATTAATATATCAGAACGCATTATTTGCTGTGCCTGCAAAGCAAACTACCACTTTAAATGCTTAAATATAACGCCGGCTCAATTCAAATCTAATGCCCAGAAGTATGAACTTACCTGGAAGTGCACTGAGTGCACAAATGCTCAAAAAAGGTCCACGCGCAGTAATAGTACACCAAAAAAGAAAACCACTACTAACAATGCAAGCATGAACTCTGATTCAGAAAATAGCCTTTTAGGAGACACTATGACTAACAACTCAGATGATAACATATCGCTTTCTAACACATTGCCTGCTAATTTAATGCAGATAAGCCAGCTTTTGGACACTAAATTGAAGAGTATACACCAATCCATTGTTGATGACATTACCAACACCATTCAAAAAAAAGTAACAGATGCTATTAAGGATTTTACACAGGAATTTATGAAAGAACTCACCAATTTAACAACAGAACAAGAAAAAATACTGAAAAAATCTAATGACATGGAACAAAAAATTATAAAATTAGAGGAAGAAAAATTGATTCTGGTAAAACAGCTACAAGATTTATCACTTAAAATCTCCCAAAACACCACTGAGACCACAACAACAGCGTCTGAAAACTGTAAAAAGCTAGTTTTATACGGGTTAAATGAATCTCACGATGAAGATGAATACATTCTAAATGAGCGTATAATCAACGTCTTCTATGACTTGTTCTCCGTTGATTTGACTGGGTATGTGGAAGAAGCTACTCGACTGGGAAGAAGAGGAACGCGCCGTCCCATTTTGATAGAAATATTAAGTAAGAGGATGACGAAATTTCTAATCCAAAATGCAAGCTACTTAAAAGGTACAGGGCTCTTCCTCTCAGCATATTATAATGAAGAAGATAGACAGGAAAGAAAGAAACTACAGGATGCTTTACAGATTGCGAGGAAGAATGGAAGGTATGCTGTTATACGAAACAATAAATTATTTGTTGATGGAAAGGAACAGAAAATAAACAGCAAGGAGCAAACTACTGGCGAGACACACTCTCAAGACCATTCATTTCGCAACTGAAGACCCGCGTTTCGTTATACTATATCAAAATTTTCAAAGTGTTTACAATAAATTAGATTTATTAGGAAGTTTCGTTGAAAAAGAACCATATGACGCGATATGTATATCGGAAACGTGGTTATCTCCAGGAAAACTTGATCTCATTAATATTACAGATTATAAAATTGTATCTTCATACTGTAGAGAAAAATATCGCGGTAGCGGTGTTTGTATCCTATTAAAAGATCATTTAGAATATGTAGATTTAATAGACTTATCTAAAATGTCAGTAGAGTATGTAATAGAGTTATGTGCAATTGATTTACCTATAGAGAACATTATAATAATAAGTTTATATTGGAATGGAAGAGAAGAGGATACATTTTATGCTCAGCTAAAACAAATTCTATCCTATATAGACAATAAATATTCTAAAAGAAATATAATTATAGGCGGTGATTTTAATATAAATACATTAATAGAAAATGAATCAAAAGACTTGATAAACTTAATGTCTGAACATAATTTTACGCAACAAATTAAAGAACCCACACGACTTTTAAAATGCATAGACTTAATATTTACAAATTTTACTAACACAGACATTCAAACAAACGTTATAAACTTAGGTTTTGGAGATCATAAAGGAACAACTATAACATTAAAAATACCTAAAATTCCTAAACAAGATGTATGGTACATCGAGAAAAGATTATTTAATAATAAAAATATACAAAACTTTAAACAAACCCTTGCAAACGTAAATTGGACTAATATAATAAAATCACATAATGATATAAATGAAAATTTTGAAAACTTTGCTTCAGTTTTAAAAAATATTTTGAACAAATGCATACCTAAAATTAAAATTAAACTAAAAACTAAATATAAAAAGCATTGGTTAACTACTGGAATAAAACGGTCTTGTCAACATAAGCGACAACTAAAGATATTATTATACAACTCTAATAATGACATACTTAAAGACTTCTATAAAAAATATGAAAAGCTTTTGAAAAATACAGTTATAATTTCTAAAAAATTACATTTCAAAAATAAACTAAATAAATCTAAAAATAAAATCAAAACTATGTGGAGCATTGTAAATGAGCGTACTAATAAGAAAGTTAAAAAAGAAAAACAAAATATTAAATTAAAATTGAATAAAGAAATTATCATAGAACCCAAACTAGTAGCAAATAGCTTTAATGACCACTTTGCTTCAATTGGAAATCATAAAACCCAAACAGTAAATGGAAACCCACCCTCCGGTCGCCCGGTTATAAACCCTACTGAAAATACCATGTTTTTAACCCCTGTCTCTTATAAAGAAATTTACCAGGTTATCAAAAAATTAAAAAATAAAACTTCTTATGGAATAGATGAGCTGCCACCTTCTCTCATAAAAGATTGTATAGATATATTAACCTCACCTCTAACTACATTGATAAATCAGTCTTTCTATGAAGCTACTTTCCCAAATCAACTAAAAACATCAATAATAAAACCCATATATAAAAAAGAAGACAAATTAAACCCCTCTAACTATCGACCCATAGCACTACTTCCAACATTTTCAAAAATCTTTGAAAAAGCTATGTGTGATCGCATCTATAAATTTTGTGATAAATACAACATTTTTGATGAAAGTCAAAATGGTTTTCGTAAAAAAAGATCAACAACTCTAGCAGTCTTTAAATATGCTCAAAAAATATTAGATACATTAGATGATAAAAAATATGCAATAGGTTTATTACTTGATATGTCAAAAGCGTATGATACCGTTCAACATAATATATTATTAAATAAACTCCATGGTATAGGCATACGAGGATGTATACATAAATGGATAGAATCTTATTTAAAAAATAGATTACAAATTGTAGAACTTGAACACTTTAATAAAAATACACGTGAAATTAAACTAGTCCGATCTAATTCTAAAATAGTAAATGCCTCTATACCACAAGGTAGTGTTATTGGTTGTCTTCTTTTTTTGATATATATTAACGATCTTCCAAAAATATTTAATGAAACTTGTATACTTTTTGCAGACGACATTTCTTTATTAATGACTATTGAAGATAATAATAATTTAAATGAAAAATTAACAGCAATTTTTAATAAAATAACAAGTTGGATGACTGACCACAACCTACAATTAAATTTTTCTAAAACAAAATTAATGACATTTTTCCCACACCAGAAACAATCGTTAGTAATCAACTTCTCGTATAACAGTGCAAATATAGAAGTAGTAAACAACTTTAACTTATTAGGAATAAATATCGACACTCATGTTAATTGGAAGCATCACATTCAAAACTTGTCTAAAAAACTATCACGCTTTTCATATGCCTTAAAAGAAATTAAAAAAACCACTGATCTTAATACTGCTCTAACAGTGTACTATGCTTATGCATATGCGTGGCTTTCCTATGGTGTTATTTTATGGGGAAACAGTAGCGATTCTCCTTCTTTATTTACAGCTCAGAAAAAGTTAATCCGAATCCTAGTGAACATTAAACAAACTGATAGTTGCCGACCTTACTTTAAAACACATAAAATTCTCACACTACCATCAATATATATTCAAGAAATTTGCAAATTTGTTAGGAATAATAAACACTTTTTTAATACCCGAGAAGAAAACCCCACTAGATACACATTGCGAAATACAAATAAATTATTACTTCCTACCTCAAACTTGAACTTACATGCCACTAGTCCCTATGTTATGGCTATAAAAATCTATAATAATCTACCAAAAGAAATAATTAATGAAAAAAATGATAAGATATTCACAAAACAATTAAAAAACTTATTATTAAATAAATGCTATTATAATATTAATGAATATTTAAATGATAATAAAACAGATAACAATATATATCAATATTTATAATCTATAAGGATAATTATAATTAAATAGAAATAGATACCTAAATACCTATAAAAAAGAGAAGCCTCCCCTCTTTCATTTGCGGTGCCCTATAACAGGGTCCATAATCCTTTTGAATATAATTAGCTGTAAGCTGTTATATATTTTGTAAAGTTTTATGGAGCAATAAACCATTGAGTATTGAGTATTGAGTATTGAGTAAAATTGAATTGCCTTCACAATATTAAGCAGAGTTCTCACAGAATTATGGCAGAATTAACAAGTTCCCAAGGCGTCTCACGGGAGCTCCCCACATGAAGCCTTCGTATTAGGTACGTAAGTGAAAATGAGGACTTGAAGGCTACCTAGCTATAATTATAAGATAAATTTATCTCTTTCAAATTAACGAATTGCGTTATAATAGGTAATTTATGAACAATTTTAATGCAATAATAAATGTTCAGGTACCATCTTTTATAGTTTATCAAAGGGGTCCATACGTGGTTCTTATATAGGTACTTTTAAGAAAACTGTACAAAACCTATGCAGCACCAACCTATACCATCTATAAATTAAGGTTTGAATCTGAATTCGATTTTATGTTCGTATTTAAAAAATATGGACCACATTTACTGAGGTAATTCGTTTTCTGTTAACGCTACAAAATAGCCCACGGACGAAAACATAACCTCATTAAATTGAATACTTAATTAAAATAATGAGATTCAATTAAGTTTATTTTCAATAAACCAATAAGTACCTACCTACGTAACCACCTACGTAATCCGTTTCTATAAATAAATAGCATTAAGCACCTAAATCGAATTAATTAGCGTAGGTAGGTAAGTGTTAATAATAGGTACCTAATCTTTAAGCTTTATTTTCCTATCCACCTAACATTATCTCAAAACACTTAAATCCTTATATTTTCAGAAAATAGACATCAAATACTCGTTTAACATACCACAAGCGCTTAGCAAAGGATTTTCGTAACATTATTTTGAAGGTAAAAGCTTTTATAAAAATCTGTTAAATTAACCATAAGACGGCGCTTAAATTGGAATTACCTTCCAGCGCCTTGTTTTTACCTTAATGTGTATTTTGGTAACGTAAAATGTTTACGAAAATCAATTTATAATGCGTGTGATGTTTTCTTCGTGAATGCGTGGGTGAAATATAGCTACCTATCTTAAGAATTTACGTTTTAGTTCTTTTTGTGATGTAAATAGACATAATCTGTTTTATAAAGTAGGTACTTACATAGTTACGAGTAGTTAAGTAGGTAGTTAAGTTAGTAGGTAAGTAGGTATACATATTTAATAGGTAACCCAAACGAATGGTTTTTGGAAATAACTTTCTTCACTTGTTAAATAGTTTGTTTAATTATTAGATAATGAAGACTTTTTTTGAAATTCAATACATTTTGGTTACTTTCTGCTAATTTATTTTCCATTATTGCACTCATGCGTCAAATTACGAGTAGGTACCACGTAGCCACGTAGGTACCTATTTAACTAAGAAGTTTGACATCCAAAATAAGTAACATACTTACTAAGGGGAAAATATTAAAATCTCATGAGTAATCTAAATAGAATTCAACAACGTCTCGCCGAAATAATGCAACGGAAACAAGCAATAACACTTTATAGAGTAGATATAGCAAGTAGTGAAATGGTGAAAGTTGTGCCGGGTGACCGCTAACCGTCGCTTTGCATAAGCTAACACGACCCAATGAACAAGGCTGTTAATTAATGTTTAAACTAAACTATTCCGAAACATTCCGAAGTTTATGCATTTTCAAGGTCATACGATTTAGCTGGTGTTTGCCAAGTTTTCTTTGTTGTCTGTTGTTTGATTTTTTTGATAGTCGGCCTTTATTATCACATATCTATCAAGGTTTCTTTGGGACTATGTGACCTTGGGGGAGGCTTATGTCGAGCAGTGGACGTCCATAAGCTGACATGATGATGGAAGAATGAAAGACACATGAATAGGTACTTTAGTGATTGAAAATGGTGAGTTGGTTTCAAAAAAACAAGTAGTTGGTTTCAAAAACTGAGTGTTTTTATACGTTTGTGGTTTAAAAAGTATCTATGAAAATGACAACGTAGGACAAAATACAAACAAAATATATATAAAAAAAACAAATCATTGTCACCACGTCAATCCATAGCTGTCAATCAAACAACATCAAAAAACCCAAAACCAAAATCCTCCCAAAATCACAACAAACACTAACATTTAAATAACAAAATGTCGAAAAGATTATTTGTAACAGCCGTAGTTGGGTCATTTCTTGTAGTAACTGCACAGAGAATGATAAGCGACAGATAAATATACCACCTTATCATAATGATAGGAAGATACAAACTCGAACCAACACAATGGCACCAGATGTTATTTAAAATCAAGTAAGAAGTTGTGAACACAGAAAAACAGCCTAAATGTCTAAAACTAAACATACATATTAAGAGTAAACAAGGAAATCCTAGCTACAGAAACCAAAAAGCTAGAATTGTGTCATCTGCATAGTGCATACAAATGTGCATAGAAACCGCAGTTTGGTGCATACAAGTGGACGCTGACATCTGCTCCTCGTCGCACTAATAAACAATGCAAGAAAATTCTAGCAAACACGAAATGTAAGCTAAGGATTTTTGCAAATAAAGTTTACATATCCTCATGAAAACAACTATGATTTTTTGTAACATAGGTACTATTTAGGGTCGCGCATTATCGGTCGCGTAACGCCAGAACAGGCAAATGTATAGAAAAACACTCAACCGTTCACACTTGACGGGCTAACGTATCATTCGAGATTTGAACCGATTTTAAGTATAAGGCTACGAATAATAGTAGCTGCTTAGCCAGTTCGTAGCGCTGTCATAGCTGTAGCCTACGACAACGCTACGAACTTTCGTAGAACGAACGTTTCGTAGAACGTAGAACGAAGTTCGTAGCGTTGTCGTAGCTGTAGCCTACGACAAAGCTACGAGCTTGCTCGTAGCGTAAGATAGTGCCAAAATCATTAAAATAGCAGTACCTACAGGAAGAACAGTTAGGTAACTACGATTTTTAATGGATCATTAACATAATGAGCCTTTTCAGCAACTAAAACCTTGAAATTGAGCTAATTACTACTCTATCCACCTACTAAGCAAAAATAGTCAGATAAAACCGTAAAATTGCCATAAAATAAAAAATTAAATCAAAACAAGACAATTTAATAAGCTATCAGTGTTATTAATGAGGCTATTTAGAAATTTAACTTCCAAAACTTGGCCATTACAATCTATAGCTATAAATAAAGTGTAACTAATCGAATTACAAAACTTTTATCAAAGCTTTTAATCTGAATTGTACAGTTTTTGTCATTTAATTTCCAATAATGTGAAATAAATTGATTTCCGATTGTTCGTTAATGAGTCTTACGATTCCTGGAATTGAATTTTATTTCTTTTGAAGTTAAAAGTTGAAGTTAAGAGCAAAGTTAAGTGGTCTTGTTTCGAGTTTTATACGTATTAAAAGTGAATTGTTTTTTTTGAAAGAAAAAACTGATTTTAAAATCTTTTAAGTCAATTATTAATACGAAATACTTATCCCAAGAGCAATAATACCTGCTCTATGGCAAATGTAGTTACAAAACTCTTGGTTATATGGATAATCTAGATACCTTACCTAACTTAATAGCTACCTAGTTTGAAGTAAAAAAACTTAAAAAAAAAACTTGGATACAAAAATGAATTCTCAGCTCTAAAACTTTTCAGTTCAGTATCTCAAGAACCCGCTCGACTTTTTTCTAAACAACCATACATAATGAAACTAAACAAAACTGGGAACACTGTTTGTTGTTCAAGTTCTAAAGTTGGCGAAAGTTAGGTTTTAGACAGCTCAGAGCTAAGTCCGTATAAGTACAGTCGCACACTAAAGTTGTACCGCACCGTCATTGTTCGTTAGTTAAGACTGTGGGACATACCTGTGTTCTGAGCATGTAAAGGTGAGGGTAAACTATGATGAACGCGCCACTGTGTCAAAGAGCTTGGTAGGATTTTGTTATAATTGTAAAACTTGAATTGAAAACGTAACTTTCAAGAGATTCTAAGAAAGAGGGAGTAATCTAGAGCCAGTCGTTCTAAGGAGATCATGAAACTAATTTATAATGAAGGCTTTTTCCCTAATACTATGAAATTCTTCTTATACAAAAAGTTCTATTCTATAGCTAAAAAGATTCAACTCTCCAGCTACTATGGTTTATTAGATACAGCGTGGTGACAATCGGACGGACGACAGACCACGTACTCTCAGTACAACATTCACCTTTCTTTTACCTTTGGTACGGAACCCCAAAAAGCCAAAAAAGTTAACAAAATAAGTTTATTCTCTCATCTTTGCCTTCCAGGTAAACTAACGATCGTTTTTATACAGGGTGTAACAGAAAAGGGGTATGATGCCGAAATACAGCGATAGTCCTCATAAAACTGAACAACTTTCCCCAAGAAACATGTCGTAAGCCAAAAAAAATTTCGCCTCCCCATACAAAATGTCCGATCAGCTGATTGAGTAAGTATGGGCGATCCAAAACATTTTTTCGAGTTACAACCCATATTCTTTGGGGAAAGTTGTTCAGTTTCATGAGGACTATCGCTGTGTTTCAGCATTATACCCCCTTTCTGTTACACCCTGTATAGGTACTTTGGTATTTTCATTTAAGTACTTTGTTATTTGTAAGTTTTTTCAAAGTTTTACAGGCAAAAACAACGTATTCTTTACGATAAAAATATTATCTTATACTTAGGTAGGTACCTTTTCTGGGGAAAACTTCTTTTGTAAGTTTAGCTAAATAGTTTGGTGTATACAATTTCCCTATAAAATGAATAAAAGGAATTTTAAATGATAGGTTCGATCATCATTCATTCATTGGTTCGGGCATGAATGAGGCGACTGATAATAAGTGTGGATGAAGCGAAAGGGGTGTGTTTGGATCGTAGCAAGTGGAAGGAAGTGGTCTCTGTCTACCCCAATGAGAGAGAGGCTTGACGGATGTGTATGTATGTATGTGGTTCGATCATTGAAGAATAACTACACTTTTTAGTAAGTTGGAAAGAGAGCGTGACCAAAGCACACGTACCTAACATACCTTTGCTCTTTTCAAGTGTCCACTGAGACTTAGGACACTAGTTCAAGTCTACGAGTTTCCTAACTTGCGGTTCAACTTTTCAAGTTAAGATAATAAGAAAAAGTGGATCGGTTCCTATATACCTTTGGGTATTTAACCAAGTGAAATGCCTGAAAAGCGGACAAAAAGTAAATCCTACTATTATATGGTCAACGAGAGAATGCGTTCCTGACAGGTGGCGATTGACTTGCCGATATAGCTTTCAGGCGGCGCTCAATTTACGATAAAATATTTTTTTTGTTTATTCGCCTAATTAACAAGTAACAAGCTATAAAAACTACATTAAGATGTCAAATTATAAACAATTACATAAATTTGCACTAAAAATTAATTTTAAACTTAAGAAAACAATAATTATCAAAAAAATATACTGCGCTACTACAAGGTTTTAGCAGCCGGTAATTTTTTTTAGTGATGTGACAAAAATAACAGTCAAAAATATATAGGTAGGTACCTATATCAAAATAATAGTTTAAAAAAATAAAAAACACGCTTTTAGCACGCACTAAAAATTATAAAATAATAAGGACATTTCGGACATTCGAAAGAAATCGTGGAGCGTTCATAAGTAGGTATGTATAATATTTTCTCATTTTCGACAAAACGCTCCACGTTTTCTTCCGCAAGCCCGAAATGTAGGTATTATAATTATTTGTGCGTGCAGTTATTTTCGATATCTGTTTTTTTTGCTAGAACTGGCCGAAAATATGTTATCTAATCTTGTTTAAGTAGTGTAGAGCGTGCTAAAATATTATACATACCTACATACTCTCGAAAAACATAACCCTCCTTCTGATTTGGCGCAGTCGGATAAAAATTACAAACGAGAGTAACGAACCACATTTTGATATTAATTTCTTAGATTGCTTATTGTTTTTTTATATTAGGTATTTAATAGAATCTTTTTTAAAGTAGGTAATAAAATATATCAGTTACGTAAGGTTACATCACTAGTCACATGTGACAGGAACGCATTCTCTCGTTGAATATAATATTATAAATGTCGATGTTTGTGCCGATGGATGTTCGTTACTTCATCACGTAAAACTACTGAACAGATATTGATGAAATTTGGCAATATTGAAGCTTATATGTTAAAATAACACATAGGCATTATTTTGAGTTTATGTTTTTTTGCAAGATATGATGAAAAATGCGTACGAAGTCGCGGGCAGCCTCTAGTTAAATATAATTACTTAACTATAAATGTCGGGTATACTCGGTGCCTCGATCTCGACTCATTCAGTAAAAAATGGGAAATCTTGGTGTACAGTAGAACTGGATGGAGTGGATGGAGAGCAAGATCTTTGCCCAGCAGTGGGACGGGATAGGCTGACTGTATCTGTACGGTAATGATGGTAGTTCATAAAAGTAGCAGCATGCAAAATCGAAAATCTTTTCTGACGTAAAATGGATCTTATCAGTGACAGGAGGTCCACAACGGTCATATGTTTGTTTTACATCTGACCTTGAAAATCTTATGTCTTTTCTTCGTGACTTCATAACTTAGTCAATAGATTTTACCCTTCACTTTACGATACTCCGTTTTACGAGACGTTCATTATTTTTACGCTGTCTGGACACTTTGAAAAACGATGCATCGTTATGTTTTACAGCGACGTCAATTTTTATAAACAACTATAAATTTTATTTCAGTGATTTTTCTGTTATAAAAGAAATACGACGTATTACTGTGATAAAATCCAAACTACTTGATATACTTCATAGGATGCTGATCACAATTTTGAAAGCTATTAAGATATAAGTACTGGTTAGCTACCTAAAATACGCAGGCGCCATGTTAATGTGATGGTAATACTTACCATGGATTTTGTTTAAGTAAAACTAGCTGCTAAGTTACAGAAAAACTCATAAAACATGATGAACCTGTCGATTGGTCTTTAAAAATAACGTTTTATTTACATCATCAACATTTGAATTCCTCCACATTTATTCGAGAAATTCCGTGAATATACCTACTCCTAAAAATAATAAAGCAAAATACTTGACAGGTAGTATACCTACGATGTGATGAATATTTATTAACGGCGACAGCAGGTACAATAAAAATAGTTCCATCGGAAAGCCGAATATTTGTCCTAGAATTTATGAATAATGCTTTTATAGAAGAAAGAAGAGCGTCACGTATTTCATTTCATATTCAAATCGTTTAGGCTATGAGCTAAAGTGCGAATCGAATTCCTTACCGAGAGCGAGCAAAAAATTATTTGAATACCTATTCGATTTTATTCCGAGTTATTCATATTCGTAATACATGCTTATATGATTTGTGACCTGGATTCTTTTGAAAATGGTAAAAACGTGGGCTTTGGACGTCGGGATTTTATATTTTTCGATTTAGACAGGTATTTCTACTAATTAGACAGGTACAGTCAAGTGCATAAATATGTTTCTTGAAAACCATTGCAATTACATGTATTTATATAAGGATTCATGAATTATGTGCCACTTTTCCCATCGTTATTATGTCTTCGTTTTTGTTGCAAAAATATATAAATAACTAAGTGAGCAATAATATAATCTAACGTCGAGTGCATAAATATGTTTCTTGAAAACCATTGCAATTACATGTATTTATGTAAGGATTCATGAATGATGTGCCACTTTTCCCATCGTTATTATGTCTTCGTTTTTATTGCAAAAATATATAAATAACTAAGTGAGCAATAATATGTCCCTAAAAAGGTTTGTATAGATAAGTATGACAATTAAAAACAAAACTTAATATTTCCTTTTTTCTTTTTTGACACCATTGTCAATAATTTAAATTTTGAATTTCTTTTCTATTGTTGTCGTCAATTATTTGTTGAAACAAAGTGAACTTCATGTAAATACATCAACATAATACAGATAAGATTTCATTCTAGATAATAATAATATTTTAAGTGCAATTCATATTAACTGTGGTTTTGCCTTTAATAAATTTTGATGACCCCTCATTTAATAATTTAAAAAAAAGACATATTACTATCTTAAGTGTAGTTTAAAAGAGTTAGTTTAAAACATGTATCGCATCGATGACCATACTAAACATCGTATAGTCGCTTTAAAAGAGGACGGTGCGTCAATACAAGACATGTGATGAATTGGGCATAACTCGAAAGACAGTAAAACTATGGATACGACGTTGGGAAGAAGAAGGAAGGTTAAATACTCATGTGTCTAATGGAAGACCAAGAAAGACTACTACTGAACAGGATCGTCTTTTGATAGCAGATGTTCAATATCGCCGTTTTGTTACTACATCAACATATGCCATTGAACGAGGTGTATCAATACATACTATACGGCGTCGATTGCATAATGCTGGCATTCATTGTCGCGTACCAGCTAAAAAACCGAAACTTACCGAAAGGCACAAAAGATTACGTTTGAATTTTGCTCGAAGGTATTTGAATTATAATTTTGATAACGTGATTTTTGTCGATGAAAAAGTATTTACTTCAGCGAGTGACGGTCGCCTTTATTTGTGGCGAATAAATAATACTCGCTATGATGAGAGAAACGTCCTCCCTAATCGCAGAAGTGGCCGAATATCAATGGGGTACTGGGGCTGGATGTCGGCTAGTGGCCCTGGCGAATTGGTAGAAATAAGTGGGCGAATGAATGCCAGGCAATATAAAGAGCTCCTTGAGGATGTTTTAGTTCCGACGGCTACAGCTGTATTCGGTAATGAGCCTATATTCCTATTACAAGATAATAGCTCTGTCCACAACTCGCATATCGTACAATTATGGATAGAGGAACAAGAAGGCTTACATTTAATAAAGTTACCCCCGAAAAGTCCTGACCTAAATCCTATTGAAAATCTATGGGGTTTAATGGTGCAGGCGTGGGATCCAACAGCTGTAAGAAGTGTTGACAACTTAAAAGACCATGTCAATTTCATATGGAATAGTTTTATTGGCAGAGACGTTTGTAACAACATGGTAATATCTATGAGAGAACGTTTGCAATCGGTGATTGATAATGAGGGAGGTTACACACGCTTTTGATTAGTGAATCTTTTTTATTTTTACTTACAAATGAGGCATACCTAATTGGTTCAAATAAGTGAACATTTTTATTTTTACTTAGAAATAAGGCATTGTGTTTTGTTTTTTTTTTTTTTATTTAAGAGCTGTGTAATTTATTTGGCAATGAAAGAGTATTTCACTGTTATTTGTCTTTTTCTTAATATCCACGATTACAGTTATACATGCTTTATACAGAGTGTAAATAAGAGCTTCACGAGGTCTATCTAATGGTATAATAACTGGTTTCAAATGAAACTAGATCTATCTTTGATTAAATTCAATGATTCCAGCTACCATATATTTATACTACAGCCAATTCAGTTGAATTGAAAATAATAATAAACGTTCACTGATACTTAATTTTGAAACGATAGTTTGGATACATATTTATACACTTGATAGAATACATATTATTGATCAGTTTCCGCAGACATATTTATATCAGTTAGATTGGATACTATATTAATAAACGTTCACTGATACTTAATTTTGAAACGATAGTTTGGATACATATTTATACACTTGATAGAATACATATTATTGATCAGTTTCCGCAGACATATTTATATCAGTTAGATTGGATACTATATTAATAAACGTTCACTGATACTTAATTTTGAAACGATAGTTTGGATACATATTTATACACTTGATAGAATACATATTATTGATCAGTTTCCGCAGACATATTTATATCAGTTAGATTGGATACTATATTAATAAACGTTCACTGATACTTAATTTTGAAACGATAGTTTGGATACATATTTATGCACTTGACTGTACCTAATTCTAGGATTAACAGAACTTTTGTAAAAGCATGTATCTTTACACGCTAAAAATAGCTAATCGGCTTTTACTCATTGCATAATCCGCGTGAACATCTATTGGGTGATTTTAAATTTATTTTCCGTGTATAAAAAGCTTTTCAGTCTTAAAAATTTTTTTCTTTAACATGTTATTAAAACTTTATGTCACGTTGTGGAAGTCCAATTAATCCATACATATCAGTTAGGTTCGCCTCTCTTCCTTCGGGGTAGACAGATAAGTAAGTAACTACTACAATCTGTCTACAATCCAAATAAACTTCCTTCCACATTCATCAGTCGCCTATTTTACGTGCGTCTCATAAGTATATTAAATAATAACAAATAGTTTAGGTACCTAGCAATATAATCACGAATAATTCAGCTACTTAGGTAGCAATATATTCCAAGTAAAAACAATCGATAAACGAAATGATAGTTCATCACAAATAATGTTCGGTTGTTACAAGGGATCGACAATAACTAGGGTCTTACTGGGCGCTTATATCGGGCAGTAAAACATGCCGTAGATTGTAAGCCGGTGACATTGTAGTTCGATTCAGTGGATCAATTTTATGAGCGCTAGTGAGCGCCGCTGTACCCTGTTAGTAACTGGAAGAGAGGCCAGGAAACACAAAGATTGTAATGTCGAGGATTGTTGTGTATGTAGTTATATGATGTTTTGAAAAATTGTCAATCAGTATCTCGATAACTTAAATTTTATTTTTGGGTTTTAAAGTTACGGAGTGCGGATATTCGCATCCACATTCACAAATAAGATCTTCCGTCTAAATGACGTCTGTATCCGCAAACACATTAATTAAAGCGGCTTTTCGTGCGGATTTGAAAGTAGGTATTCAAGTTGCAAGAAGAATTATGTCAATAGGGAGGTATCAATTTAAGTTGGTATTGGTTGGATTATATTCTTACTTATAATTTTTATATGAATGGCGTCAACTGCTTCAATCATAACCAACAACGCTCTAACATGAAGTACATCTCACGCAACTACACCTTTTGCAAAAATGTGTTTCGAAACTTACATCCTTTTCCCAGCCCAACAAGTTTCAGAGCTGATGGCAGCTACTTACTAAGATGGTGACATTTTACGACACCAATCTTTGGTAGGCTGTAAGTAATCACGTTAACGTGGACTAACGATAAACCACTTTATTTCCATAGAATTAAAGTCCACCGTTCCCTTGACCAACTAATTCCTTGATAGGCGGAGTGATCAGCAAAATTGGAGGCGATAAACATTACGTTTTATAGTTAACGTTGTAGATTAGTAATATGTTTTTCTGGATTGAATTCGTGTTTTTTTTGTGTTTATTTTCGCTTTTATTGGATAGATATATATTTACTTACTGTCGGTCTTGGCTGGAAAATAGCTATCTATATAATAGTGAGTACTTTACTATCTTGAAAATATGACAACGGACCTACTGAACGAGTCTTTTTAATAAGATCACATGAGCCCAGGCACCCAATTTTGATTACATAAGCAAGCGTGAGCTGTGACTGCCGATTTTACGTCTAGGTACTTACTTAATCGCAGGCAGCGCAGTTTCTGACCACCTCAAGCTTAAGTAATCAGAATGAGAAATCCAAACCGGATTGTATACTAGCTGTTATCGTCAAAATTCTGAATAACGTCTTATTCAGATTTTTTTTTTTTTTTTTTTTTTTTTTTTTTTTTTTTTTTTTTTTTTTTTTTTTTTTTTTTTTTTTTTTTTTTTTTTTTTTTTGTGTCGTCACACGATGTTGAATTGATTTATTTATCTATTTTAATGAGCCTTTCAGAGACTTTGCTAGAGACGGTAGCGACGTTTTAGTTTTATATATCTTACAATTAGAGAATTATAAAAGACTTGTTGAATTTAATATTTGAAGGAAATAAAAAATAAATTGCGTTATTAATGAAATAGAAATTCAAAAAGGAAAAGATTTTTCTACCGTGTCTAAAATAAGAAAAGTCGTAGGTGTTTTAAAGCTATGTGCTTAAAGTGATGCCTTCTGTAATGAAAAAATATATTTTTAGTTGGCTGCGTAAGAGTTGCTATCGTAGATTTAATATAGGTAACGAAAATGCTTTTATTTTAGAATAAATAAATACTTATTCTTTGTTTTTTTTTTTATTGAATATAATACCAAGCAATAAATCCGCCTCTTTCTATTTTATTATTCGTATTTCCTTTACTTTGTTCTGTTTTTGTGTCTGTGTGCAGTGAAGAGTATATTTGTATTGTATTGTAGTTACAAAATGTCTATTGATATTAATTTTGATTCTTCCAATACAAAATAATCAGCTAATGAAACAATATTTTTTTGTATTGGAAATCAATATTTTTAAGCGACTTCAAACTAAAAACAAACTAAAAAGAGGTAGTTCTCAATTTAGCTGTTTTTTTTAACTCATAAAACGTTTGAATGTTATTGCTTAAATCACTTGTGTGTCATAAAAATAATATAATAACACCTTAAATATTTGTTTAATATTTTCAAAATATCAAATAAACTTCAAAACAAATAAAACCCAACTTATTTAAGTAGGTACGTCTCCGTTACAAAGTACCATGAATAAAGTTAGTTTCATATTTAACTTCCGCTCGCCGACGACGGTAACTCGAGCGTAGATAAGGACATGTTATTGTTATAGCAATATGGTAAATACGGGAAATGTACTCTGTTTTTCATCATCTTGATAAAAAGAATTATTGTGGTATTATGTATGTAGAGAGGTTTGCAAAGTGTATATAATTTTATTAAAAAGAAAAGTGCTTTTCGGTGTTTTAAAAGTTTTATATTATGCAAAAAAAACTTCTATCTTTAGTTATTATAGTTCATGAGATACAGTCTGGTGACAGACGGACGGACAGTAAACGAAATCTCAGTTATAAGGATCCATTTAATCATCATCATACATTTAAGAGCGTCGCTCTTGTCGGTGGAGTCAGCGCCACACCTCTATTCTCTGCCGTACGTTTGAGCACCTGATACGATACAACTATTCCCTCTTTTATTTAGTCTATGGAAATCCTGGGGCCCATTTATTACCTTTTAACTATGGAGTCTTAAATAACTGAACTTTCTCCAAAAAACACCAAAAAATTTGCTGTAGAGATCCAAATTCAATCCCAAATATAAATATATCAAGTAAACATTTCATAATAACCAGGAAATAACTTGTTCTTTGAACAAAACAAGCCAATTATGTTTAGACAAGAGTATTTACGTAGAATGACAACGACGTACACTTTGATCATTTCGTAATTGCAGAACAAAAGGTTACATTTAAGTATGCATTAGACAACCTTAAGTGGCAGTGGGCTGGGCATATTATTCGTAGGACCGATAGAGGTTAGGGCACTGCCCTATCTTCTGCCCTAAGGGCAGTAAGGCCTCCAACAAGATGGACGACTAATGAAAGTCGCGGGAAGCCGTTGGATGCGGGCAGTGCAGGACCGGTCGTTGTGGAGATCCTTGGTGGATTTTGTTCAGAAGTGGACGTGCATAAGCTGACATAACAACAACAAGCGCAACGTCGCACGTCCACTGTTGGCTGCTTCACAAATACTTACTCTTAGTAAGTAACAAAATATTAAGTAACTACGTTACCGTAACTAAGTTTTTAAGTCATAAAAACAATTACGGGTTACAAATCGCTATAGGTACTATGTAGGCATTTAGGTATTTATGTAGCTAAATTGAACTTATAATAAAAAAAACAGATAGGTATACACGTATCCACCCTAGTACCACGAGAAGCTAAAACTAACTTGTTAAAGCCTAGAGGCTTACAAACCGAGCGCAAGTTTACCCACGTCTGCACCTGTGCTGTTCTGTCGCAAGATACCGTAATTAAAATTTATACATGTTTAGTGCAACTTGGAAACTTTGAATTGTAGAATGGAAATGTAGTTAATTATTTTTGTACATAATGGACAATTAATGCAACTTATTGGGCCCAAAAAAAAAACTCATTGCCCAGAATTGAAACATGTTATGCCAGAGTACGTAAGTAGACTTGAAGTTGTTTTTTTTTGGGCCCAGATGTGCTAAGCCGTGTTGCATTATTTTTTGTATTTGTACACAACTAATACAAACTAAGGAATACGATGTATAACGGACAGGTATAGGAACATTTCTCAAAACTTTTTTTATTTTTTATTGCAGTAAATTATGGTGCATAATATGTCTATAGGCATCACGCGACTATTGGTTGCACCATTTATTCTTATTAATATTTGTTTTCATCGCATCATAATATTTCAGAGTGTCTCTCTTGTCGGTGTAGTCTCCGCCATTCTGCTCTAATCTCTGCCGTCCCTTTCTGCAGCTGGGTCCATAGCTAGTTCTATAATTTATTATTGTAAGACCTACATGAACCTATATTGTGCAATAAACGTTAGAGTATTTATTTATTACTAATCGAAATAAGTCCATCGATTTAATTGTAACCGTGTTACTAATATATCGTACAAGAGGATTACACGTACCACTACCGCTAATAGGACGTTTGGGAATCATATCATATTGTCATTACATTGTAATCGCTGCTATTCCCTGTGCATTCCATTATATTGCCCAGGGACGGAGCTAGGGCAGTGTAAAATGGCCCACATATCAATAATATTTACGATAATATTGTTGGTAATATCCAAGAATAATTAGTAGCATATTAATTAGGCAGTGATCTGTGCTTAAGGGAAAAATTGTCGTAGATTTGTGTTTTACTGGCTTGTACGTATGTATTATTGCTAACGTCTTGTCTTATATTATACCACAAACAAAAACAAATAAATCATGATTAAACAGATAAGTTCGCAACTAAAATATTTGAAAGAAAGAAAGTCGAAAATCCCAAAGACACGCTCGAACATTGCCTCAATTCAGTTGTTTCTCATGAGACTCTACGACTCAAATGACACAGTAGGTATCAAAATACGTAGCCTCACAAGTTTTAACTAGATACCTCCCGTTTACAATTCCGTGTCCCACAGCCATTACAGTCTTGTGCCCGTAATAACGTTTAATCATAGCAGTACGACGACTAAATGCTTGTCGTTATCATAACGACATGTACGTCTAAATGTTTGTTAAATACAACCTTTTTCGTTTCAAGGATGCGATGCTTCTTTGTTTTTTTATCTTTTGATGATGGCTCAAGGTCAGAATTAGTAACAGTAAAGAGAGTTATGGGATGCACATCGATCTTTGGAAAGAGGCAATCGGCTAATTTCGACTTTGTATAGCGATATCTGTGTCGCACACACGAAAGTGCATATAATCACTACGTTTTAGCAGTTAGCACACACTATGACGTTTGTTTTATCAGTCATGATTCAAATGCGGGAGAATGCACAATAAAGTGCTTAGTGCCAAATTAAAATTCTGATGGACGATTAATCTAATAATTGATGTACATGGAAATTAGCATGTGTTTGTATTTGGAAATAAGATGATTGCCGATGTGCATTCTTTATCGCTCTTTACATGTATTAAATTAGAAAGTTTGGATAATGGGAATATTTAAAAAACTATAATTGTCAAATTAGTTAAGATTTTAGCATAATATCATACCTATCTAGACGCAATTGAGTTCTAGACCGGGTTCAAGAGTCGTTTAACGGCAGATGTCAGTTTAACGTTTAACAGCTTTACCATAAATCTAGGGTTAACGATATCAAAACGCAGTTACATTTTACGGTTAAACATTCTGGTAATTTCTAGTTTTACTACCTCATCGTGTCTTTTCTAAATAGTTCAATCAGTTCTATAGTTAGTGTGATTAAACTGACATTATCTTAAAAAGGTAGGGATACGTAGGTTATCTGTGTATAAATATAATTTAAGTAGGATAAGTTTGTATTGTATTTATATTGTACATACATACATATCCGTCACGCCTCTCTCCCATTGGGGTAGGTAGAGGCCACTTCCTTCCACTTGCTTCAATCCAAACACATCTCTTTCGCTTCATCCACACTCATCAGTCGCCTCATACATGCCCGTCGGTTTAGGGTACTCTTGTATTGTATTTATGTAATAAGCTTGCTATCGAAAAAAAAAGAAGTAGACTTAATGGAAGAACAATATGTTTTTTTTTTACATTTTACACTAAATCCAATATTGATTTGTAGTTGTGTATTTTTTCTTCATTTATATTTCCACCCTACTAATACTACTAATAATATTTTTCTTTCCTTTGTGCGTAGAACCATGACTGTAATTAAACACTTGTGCGCGATGGTATTTTAGAACAAATGTTAAATGTCAGACTCAAAAATCGTCTAATGCGCAGCTGTCAGGTAGGGATCTTTTTACGTGGCGTGACCTATAGTCGGTTCGATTCCCACTAAAGATAAACATTGCTGTATTAAACAGAGATGTTTGTTTTAAGGCCCTCTTGCGCAGCCCAGAGGTAACGGATAGACCCGGAGCTAGCTGCTAACACAGGGTTAAATCTTGATTTATCTTGATAAATCAATACGAATTATACATTTAACGCTGTGTTAGCAGCTAACTCCGGGTTTATTGGGCTGCGCAAGTGGGCCTTAGTCTGGATTTATAATTATGTATGTATTTAAGTAAACTACTTAATTGTAGTACCTATAACATATAATTGTAGTAAGCTTTACTTCACTTGACATTACCTATTCGCAGAATCCACAATGATAGTTGGCATTAAAAAATTGTTTAGTAAATACGGTACATCTACAGACATTTTAAAAACTGCTGTAACTTTCAGTTACAGGGTATATCTCAGTTTAATGTAACCTCAATCAGTTTAGGACACACCTATAATAGACCCCGTAACTACGTAAACATTTAAACTAATATACAAAACCACACAGTTCGTAGTTCACTTGTCGGTATGTTTGTGTATTGAAACTGTGCCTAACTGCGTATGAGAACATCTTAATTATTGAGGTGCAAGCGATAAGCGTTGTTCGGTGAATGTTATTCTATTCCATAAATTGAAATAATCCTGTTATAAATAAGTATTTAGTTACAGGTGCGTATTAGTTTGCGAGCTGTAATTGTAAGGCCCAGAACACACGATGAAACGCAACAACTTCCTTTAGAAAGAAGTCTATAGCACAAACTTCGATGCAACTCAAAAGTAACTAGCAGTTTCAGTTGCATTGCAGTTTCGCTTCACCGTGTGTTCTAGGTCTGACTGAACAGATAGAGTAAACGAGGTTCTAGTGTGTACACCTGTAATGTTACAGTTACCTACCCTTTGATACTCGATAATAACTGACAACCATCGGCTCGCTGCGAGCCGCTCGTGTCTGGTTCGTCGCAGGCTCGTGAACCCCATACAAATCTACTTACAGTGTATGCAACGGCTACAGTTACAGTTCACTAATAGGTGGGTCCACACAGAGCGATCAGCTTCGCGAGGCAGATGTTTAGCCGCTCAGGAGAGACCTTGCTATCCTATTGAGTTGAGTAGTTCTTAGGGGCCTCTTTTAATTTGTCAAATGCTTGGCTCGCGAGACTGCTCGCTCTGTGTGGACCCAATGTTAAGGCAAGATGTAACATCTTCAAGGTCACATAATTCCCGCTGTCTCTTATGAATTGTACCATCTCGTTAAGGCGCAGTTTAAAATCTAATCCCGGCGCACGTCCGCAAGCAATTTGACTGGAGAAACTTAATTCCGTTCTAATTCCGCCTTAGTACATCCCTGGAATTGAATCTGTGTACGTGATGATAGTGTGTATGGAGCCTTATTGTTTGGTTACTACCGCCGGGTAAAAAGTTATTTTGTAACGAGCGGTTACCAGCGACTTCGTCGTATTCACCGTCGTTTCTTAAAAAAGGTAATTATACCAAAATTATACCTAATTTAAGACGTTGCGTATGTATAGTTTTATTATTAAAGAATTGTTTAATTCAATATAATTGTAGCATGATGTTTAACCTACAAACATTTTAATCTCATTAAAATCTGTTGAATGGTGTTGACAGAAAAGAGTAACAAAGATTAATCCTCACATGCATTGACACTCACAATGGTACAATTTAGACTAATTTACTCCAAACACCAAAAAGAACCTCTATTCCTTTATTCAATGCATGTATCTTAGAGGAAGTTGGTGGGTCATCTGTCCTGAATTTATTAATTAACTCTCGCTTGCAATTACAATTAAACCGTTTACAAAATACACAAAACTAATTTAGGTCACGGGCCACCGCAGTGTAATTCAAAAACACAAAAGAAAATAGCAAATGAAATTCGTTTAAACACGTTTTTTAGCGCAATAAAGTACTGGCATTAATTTATTTCGCTATATAAGGCGGCTTGATAGATGACTAGCTTATTTTCATGTTTTTTTAAAAGTTGGTTTCTGTTAATTTGCTTTTAATGAAACTTTTGCTCAACCAAAGGGGCTTTGGTAGATTCTTTACATCCATGGCCAGGCGTAAAGAAGGTCAATAAAATAATACTTTATTGACAATGTTTTAAAACTGGATCTTATTTTGTGTTATTAGTTGGGACTCAAACTTATTTTTTTTTAGTTTTAATTCATAATTATCTGTCACTCCTCTTTCCCATCGGGGTACGCAGAGACCACTTCCCTTCACTTGCTACGATACAAACACACTACTTTCGCTTCATCCACGTTCATTAGACGTCTCATACACGCTTCTTTTTGGGGTACTCTTTACTTGGTCTTTCTTTTCTTCAACTATTTAATATAGCTGGACAAAGGCAGGAAATCTTTAATTCTCGTAGTAAGACATCCTTTTCTTTATATTTTATAAGTAAAAAGTTAAAAAGGAATTATGAAGAGCGAGCGCTAAGTCTGGTTTCATCACGTAAATTTCATCTTAAATACATTTTACACAAAATAGGTACTTTTAAGAATGGAGCCACGAAATCATAGTACTAATATTATTTATGTCAATGACTGTGCCAATATAATATGTATTAATAGGTATTGTATTTGAGGATGTTTCTTACTCTTTCACACAAAAGCCTCTGAAACAGATTTTAATTAAACCTTGCAGTTTTATAGCTTGCGTATCAGATTAACACAAATGATGTATTAATTTAAGATATTATAATGTTTTCTACGATATTACGATAAATGCGTACTTAAAAAGTCGCGGGCAGGTTCTAGTTTTTCATACATTTAGTTAGACTACTGATCTAGGTATCTTCAATTTCACAATACACGTCTAGTTTACATTCAAAGAAACCTAGCACCAATACGTTATCATAATAGCTTATCAGAACTTCGTAGCAATTTCAAACATCATACAATTCCCCAATAACTGGCAACTATAAAACTATCGCGTCTTACTTTTCCAAGATATGACTGTAAACGCTTACGAAGTCGTGGGCAGTTTCTGCTTCTCTAGTAAATTTTTACCCGACTGCGCCAAAAGGAGGGTTATGTTTTTCGAGAGTATGTATGAAAGTTTGTACGTATAATTCTTTGGCACGCTCTACAGCCTAAACGACTCGATGGATTTCAGCTCGAGAGGTGTCGCTAGATTTGTATTTACAGTGAGAGTGGCACTGGGTACATCAAAATAATTTAAAAAACTAAAACACGCTTTAGCTCGCACTAAACATGCCCCACATTTATCAGTTCGAAAGTACCATATTTTTGTATTGCCATCAGAACTCAGAGCGTTTGCAGAATTTCATCCTATTCGAAGACCGGGAAGTGGGTCAAATTAAGATTTGTTTACATACATAGTTACTTACAAGTGAAGCTAATATAAAGCGTGTATAAAAACCGTTTATTAAACGCAATCGGATTTTTTTTTACAATAAAATGGTTAGTTATTAATTTTATTTTACCAACTTCCTAGCCCCGCTATAAACCGGTAAACGCGAAGGACGTGTGAGTGACACTATCTGAAATGAGTGTCTGAGAGGAAGACGCGAATAAATAAAATGCACTCTGAGTACGCCAAGTCTTTGCCTCATTCCGGAGGTAATATACTAGCTGTTTAGGTACCTACAAAGTAAATTTTATCACAATCATGAAAAAAGTCTGCGTAATTGAGAACACCCGTGTTTTTGGTTGGATTGATTTAGTTTGAAGTAGATTAAGGCTCAGAACACACGGCGAAACGCAACTGCAACGCAACTAAATCTGCTTGTTACTTTTGAGGTGCATCGAAGTTTCTGCTATAAACTTCTTTAGAAAATCACACAGGACGCAACTAGTTTGAAATGTTTCGTTTCAGTTTCAGCAGAAACTTCGATGAAACTGAAAACTAACTAGCAGTTTCACTTGCGTTGCAGTTGCGTTTCACCGTGTGTTCTGAGAAATGAGAAAAAATAAGAAAACCTTTTCATAAAATTATTAATTTTATTTTTGTATGAAGACTACAATTAAAAATTAGTTTTAATCAGAAAATGTGGTTATCACAAATATAATAATATTAATTATTAATGTCTATGTGCGATAACCACATCTCCTAATTAGCTGTATTAATATTTGCATGTAACAAAAATATCCCATAAACGTAGAAATATAAAAATGTTTCTATACATTTTACAATACATAAAAAAATATATTAGCATTTAAACTTTACACACAGTGTTCGTCTCGCAAAAATAGTTACATAATAAGTGATTTTACCCATTGCCCGGGCCGATATCTAGTGACAATAATTGCCCCTAATGATAAATAAAAAGTCTGCTAGCTTAGCATGGCACTCCGTGACAAGACGTTGTCATGCGTTTGTCACGCTTACGTCTCTGTCTATAGTTTGAAATGTGATAAGGACAGCGTGAGATAATTGTCGCGGCACGCCGTGCTAAGCCCCCTGAGCACAAGCAAATTAAATCAGTATTAGCTAAAACCTTCTAATCCTCTAAAAGGTCATAAACTGTAGCTATAATTTGAAGAAGAGTAATAAACAGCTCTATTACCGACAAGTACACTAAAAGAGCAGCAAAGAAATATTCATCAGTCGTTAGTTCAAGCGCTTTACCGCCTATAATCATCTGAAGTTCTATCACAAACATCTGAAAAACGTAAATATATAATAATAATAATAATAAATCAATATATATATATATAATACATATCTTATCTTATTTAGCCACTCGTGTCCCACTGCTGGGCAAAGGCCTTTCTCCTCATACGCCAAGACTTTCTGTCTCGAGCTTCCTCCACCCAGGTACCCAAGGTATCCAGCTCGTCCCGCCACCTTTTCCGCGGTCTGCCGCGACGCCGTTTGGCAGTTGGTAGCCATTGGGTAGCCATATAATACATATACTTAAGTAAATAATAATAATAAAAACAATCTATCAATATTACATTAGAGACGGACGTATGCAACATACGCAACGCTGTCCGACGTTGCGTGTGAGAATTATTCTTTAGAACAGATGTCATTATGCATTGGGTGGGTAGGTACGTTGCTTATCTGGGTTCAGTCCGTTTCTACTTTTAATGTATACAGGTTACTTCATAATTAGATATAAATAATCAAATAGGTAAACCTATATCCCAATATTATTAGCGCGCATGTGACAGGTTTCTAGTAAAATATAATCCCATGACGCATATTAATCAGCTAAATTGAGATGTAAAACCTATCCTACCTATCTTGCTTTCACTTAACTCTCTGGCGAGGCCAACAGGAAGGTATTTCTTTAAGAAACATGCTGTACCTTTCGTATAACTACTCTTTTTATTCTGTTTCTCCGTACATACTTTCTTCTTACAATATTATCAATTAAAAAAAAGTAAATTATACTTACGACAGCTTGAACAACTACACTAATGCAGAGAATGACCAGTCTGGCGATAGTGACGTCTACTCCAAATACGAGTCTTAGGAAAGAACACACAATGAGTGCTACAAATATAGCCAAACTTGCTATTATTACTACCATATAGAACTTCGTAAAGTCTAACTGGAAACAGAAATAATTATACAATTGAAACGTTATTTAGTATAGTTTAGGACGCCTATTACTGGACTGGTTGTTGTAAAGATCCTTGGGAGGCTTTTGCCTAGCTGTGGACGTTCACGAGCTGATTGATTGATTGCTGGACATAAGCCTAAAGATATCCACACATTTTCGTCGGATACAGCCTGGTGACAGACGGTCAGACAGACAGATGGACAGCCAAGTCTCAGTACTAGGATCCCGTTTTCACCCTTTGGGTACGGAGCCCTAAAATATTTAAGTAAATTCGAGGATGTATGTGAAATCCGCCAACCCGCACTTGGCCAGCGTGGTGGATTACGGCCTAATCACTCTCTGTATGAGATTAGGCTCGTGTCCCTCGGTGGGGACAGATATGGGCTGATAACGACAAGATAAACAAACTTACAGGGGTAAGAGCGAGTAGAAAGCATATCAAACAGACGATAGCAGTAGCCGCCAATGCAGCTATTATAATATCCGGCGCGTATCTACATCCGATGAATATTAACAACACTGTGAATCCGTACACCTGAAAGTGCTCTATCGATCAATAAATCAATGAAAGTTCAAAAATTACGCAATGGGCATGATGACTAAAAAAAATTTTTTTGTCCGTCACATAGATTATTTTAAAATATTCGACACGTATTTTTTCTTTTTTCTCATAAACTAAAAATGACAAAGATACACTGGCTTGAAGTTGCTCGTGACGTCACGCCTCAGTACGATTTTAACCGAGGAGTGACGTCAATACCCCCCACTCCGTAACTTTGATGTTCTGTATCTTTGTATTTATCTATTTATGTATTTGATCAGGTAAAAAATTGCCTAAAAGACGGACTAATTATTTCTTGAATTTTTGAATGTAGTCATCATCCCCACTGGCGAGCTAAAAAGTAATTTTTAATTTTTTTTAATTGGAACAGTTAAGCTTTTAGAATTTTATTTTGTTTTGCTTCAATCTACTGCCGTTTAATAGGGAAAGTACTTACAGCGCAGAACAATACTATGAATACACACGGCATTTTTTGGGCAAAACTACAACATAGTGCCACCTGGACCACCAATAGAGAAACACTGTAGGAAAATATATACCTATATAAATTAACTCACTATTTATGGAAGATAGGTTCTAAAAATTGGTAGTTTCATTCATATTTTGAACAAAAAGACGTATTATTTAACTAAAAATAGCTAGAAAACTCATCAAAGTGGAAATATGCTTTTAAATGAAATTCTTAAATTTAGGAAACTGATTCATGACAAAATTGTTCAAAACCAAAAAGTAATAATATTTATTAGAATTATTACTTACACGGCAGTTACCATTAATATCATTCCTCCTGCACCTTGCATAAAGTCTTTAACATTGTCTCTGCAAACAAATACAACGTGTACGTTATTAATTTGCAGGGTGATTCTTTAGCTTTTATTGAATATTTAATACTATGGAAATTATCCTCAAAAAAGCTTATTTTAGAAGTTATTTCTTATAACGACTTCTATCGGTACACTCCGGCATAAATCATGTACCTACCTATTTCAATATAAGGAAAAACTTTTCTTTTCTACCTATTTGGTATTCTGTGCTTTAAGTATAAACCGTGTATATTTTGCTTTTTAAAAAACCTTTTAAAACTGTTTGAAATTTAAATGATAAATTAAAGAAACCGAACATTGATGACATAAATATCCGTCACGCCTCTCTCGGGGTAGGCAGAGACCACTTCCTCCACATGCTACTTTTTACGGATGTACTTAATAAGTACTTACGATGTCATTCCAGCAATTAAACCAGCCCCCGATATACACAACAAAATGAAAACGATTCCAAAAGTAATCGCTATAAATGAATTTCGGCCGGGATCATAATCAAGCGCTTCTCCAGATTCTGTAATAAAAAATGCTGATAAATATCATACCTATCTCCCATTGGCATAGACACACTTCTTTTGCTTCATTAATATTCATCAGTCACCTCATATACCTATGAATTATGCACGTCGGTTTAAGGTAGGTACACTTGACTTGGGGTTTCTTTAATAGGTCTCCGATTTATTCGATTCAATCTCTTAGTTTAAAACTTACCACTAAAAACCCAAAAAAATCGACATCGTCCTTGTATAGCTTCTGGTTGTTTTTCTGTTAACACATCTAATATATTTTCGTCGCCTTCTAATTTGTTCTTAGATGGTAGCTCATCCATTATTATTATTTTAGTTTCGTTCTGATCCATCTCCTTATCGCCGGCAGGTAAATCACGACTTGGAACAACTTCATTTTCACCAATTTCTGAGATTTCTACAACAGTTGATGGAATTCCACTCATTTTAAATTTATAATAAATGAATTATAAAATAGACTATAACAAAAATATGAAGATCAATAAATCTTCATCAACATTTATTAGAAAATCGACAAGTAGTATGTATAAATTTTGGTAAAAATAATGGTAAATTGTAAATATTTGTTGAGACATTCCCATGATGTCAGTTCATCCGTTCATCCGTCACTAGATCTGTCAGCATTCTATCACATTTGTGCAACATTTGTGTTGCCATGTGTTGCATTGTTGCATTTTTGATAGTGTTTCTTTTTTTGACCATAAAATTATTTTGCCAATGTTATGTAAATGGCATCGAACATATTTGTATGGAGCCTGGTATAGTAAAATTTCCGGTATCAATTTCACTCAACATCCCCTTTTCGAGCTAGTATGGAAAAAATGGGGATGTGTAGTGTAATTGATACCAAAAATTTTTACTATACCAATTAGTTTGGATGCTCTTTCCGATGCCATAGAATAGATAGATCACAGCCGTATAATAAGCTGCTGTAACCACAGGCTGTAACTTTCTTTCAGTTACAGATAGATAAACAAAGTGGACAGGTGCATAGAAGGGGCAAAGTCCCTTTAATAGAAATAATCAAAGATCTTAGATTTGAGAAGGCTATTTGCAGTTCAAGTCTAAGGTAGGAAAGTAGTAGGTACCACAGACGTATACAAAGCTGCTGTACTTGCAGTTGTACCTACAATACCTACGCGCTACGGATTGAATAGCTTTATTCGGTACCACTTAAGACTTAGCGTCAAAATACACGGTGAAACGCACCTGCAACGCACCTGAAACTGCTACTTTAAACAATTACTCAAAAGTAACAAATTGCGTTGCAACGTGTGTTCTGGGTCTTAAGGTACAATGTACACATTTACTGATGTTTTTGTTCTTAAATATGAATTATCTAAGGTATAATCAAAAGTTTTATCTATCTATCTTATCTTCTATATATATAAAAATGAAACCCTTTTTCGTTGTCACGTTCCGTTGTCACGGCATCACGCCTGAACGGCTGGACCGATTTCGCTAATTCTTTTTTTAAAATGTTCATTGAAGTCCAAGGATGGTTCTTACGGTGAGAAAAATTCGAATAATTGCCGGGAAAGCTCTAAAACAGACCTTTTCTTTTTTCCTTAAAAATGTTTTCTTACTAAAATGTAGAGTCAATTTGAACTTTATTCCTACACAATAAAGTTCATTCTAAGGCGGGACGAAGTTCGCCGGGACAGCTAGTTTCTTATACAGGGTGTGTCGTAAATGGTGGTCCATAGTAAAGGAGTCGATACACTGTGTTCTTAGGTATCACAAACCGGGATTTTAATAATTTTAAAAAATTAAAAATTAAAAAAAAATTAATAATTAATTAATTAATTAATTAATTATTATTTTTTAAAAATTTTTTAAATTTTTTAAAATTATTTATTTTTAAAATTTTAAAATTAAAATCGTTTTTAAAATTATTAAAATCCCGGTTTGTGATACCTAAGAACACAGTGTATCGACTCCTTTACTATGGACCACTATTTACGACACACCCTGTATAATTCATTGGACTCCGCGCGGAGACCATTTAAAAATCTTTCATTTGTACCTATGTTGTTACCTGACCTATTTTTTTATCGCAGGAACGCAAAACAAATATGTCTGACTACCGATAATACTAAGTTAAACACCAGTCTATTAGTTTCTAGAAGTTTCGAGATACAAACTTCTAGAACAAATGTACAAATAAAAATCCGAAACCAGTTTTACAATTTTATTCTCCAGCTTAACATCTATAGTTTTTTTGGGTTTTTCAATTTTCTTCTTTGCGGTTCTATTCTAGAAGTAAACTACAATGCGTTACATTTAGTCTTTTCTTTTGGTTTGTTCTGGTTTTGGTTTCGGCTGACTCTCTTCTGGCTTCTCGACATCAACCAGATGAGCGGCAGCTTCAACACCTGCTTGTTAAGAGGGAAGCTGCGCCACCTCAGCCTCATCACAACTGGAAATATCTTTGATGCTCTCAAAATTACTTAAAAACGCACAAAATTC
Organism: Anarsia innoxiella; assembly: GCA_947563765.1. NCBI lineage: Eukaryota > Metazoa > Arthropoda > Insecta > Lepidoptera > Gelechiidae > Anarsia > Anarsia innoxiella. The sequence continues at coordinate 3,013,227 of OX387413.1, forward strand.
ATACAAATAATAAATTCTTAAAAAATACGTGGTAGAATCAGCGTGACTCTCGCAGTAGTGACGTGATCGTGACGTTTTTCTTTTAATGTCAGCATATTTATGAATATTTTTTTCTTGAGAGTTGGCTGGAAAGAATGCAATAAAATCTTTTTGAATAAAAAAATAAAATCCGGTGTCCGCTAAAATCGAAATGCGCTTAAAATATAAATTGTCTAGATTTACGCAAAGAAAAGATCGATGTTTTAAATCCTTGGAAGCACGGAATGCTAACAAGTGCTTCCAAAGAAGCAGCAAAAAGTGAGCCATATTTTATAAATCTATCTACTTACCTAATAACGACAATATTCTGCTCCCTACTTTCCTTCCCTTTTTCCATCAACAAAGCAGATTAATAATCCGCAAATCCTTTAAAATGGAATCCTAAAAAGTTCAAACAGAACGAACAAAAACGCGGATATCAAAGGCTTTTTCAAAAAGATTCTTGTCGGATATTTGAAATTAAATTATGACGGACAATACGCGGCCTAAATAATAATAAAAGCCGTCCTTGCAGAAAATTTTTGATGTAGAGTTTTTGGAAGGGGTAACAACCCTTTGGGCCCTTTATGGTCGCTATGTCAATAATACTAATATCACAATTCTCACATTTTAAGATTTAAATAGAAACTTAAATGACCTTTAAAGCAACTTGAGTTTTATCCACTGGTCTTAAACGGTATTTAAGTGCGTAGACTAGATCATAAATACCTAATTAAATGATCATGAGTAAAATTTTAAGTACTGTGGTTGGATCCTATTTGTAATGGAGTAAGTAGTACCCACAGTGATTATTTTACGAGTTTTTATTGTATTTATTTATTTAACAGTTTATTGTAAGATGATAGTACATAGAGATAGAAAAAGAAGTTGAGTTATACAAAAGGAACATCATTATATTTTTTTTGTAACTCATTAGTAAAGGAGCAAATCTTTTAAGAACCTATTGTTCCTCAATTATGAAATAATAGTAGAAAACTTGCAATTGCTTAGCCAGTTCTAGACACCAAACATCCGTGTAAGTCCATTCGTAAACAGAACACAGATTGTTTTGCTTGTCAGTTCGTCATCCGAGGACCTAAAGTAAAGAAACACAGGTGAGAAGATGCGGTATTTGCTAAATATCAATGATATAATACCATTGCTAAATATTCTTTGATTTATGAATCTAATATGCATCGGAGGAAGATGTTATCGAAATGCATGAGAGAAAGCAGAGTATCCAAAGATGTTAAGCGTAGGCTGCATTGCCAGCTAGCGACCCAACTGGGCGGGATATCGTTTCACCTGTTTACGTACTTCGGTTTATACCTACCACAAATGCAATTTTTGCGGTACAAATATTTAATAGCCTTGTTTTTGTCAAAGCCCGTAATAGTTGACGTGGTAATAATTTTTTCATAGTGAAATAAAAAAAGGCTTTTGCTCAGCAGTGGGACACTGATGTCTAGATAAGAAGATGAAATAAGAAATTTTCTCGGAAAAGTTGGACTGCAAGGAAAATAAATATTTAAAAGGCGAGTTCCAAATACCTCATCCATCATTTCCAACCTCTAAGCCCCACCATTTTGTATAAACCCTTAAAAAACTCGTTACAGCTGGATTTCCTGGAGTTGGATTAGGGATTCATAATGCGGACGGATGTCGGCCGTGGGCGTGGGCGTGGACATGTCCCTGTGACGAGAGACGGCCCTTGTTTACCTGGCTTAATCGCGTTACGTTTAATATGGTTTAAATCGCTGCGTGATGCTACATGACTACCAATGTGGATTTCATATTTCATAAACGTATATACTATACTACATTTACCAATGAGTCGAGCGGAGCTCGTCCTATTCGTTCGAAAGGGAGGTTCTGGCGAACAGCAGAATTGGATGGAGAGCAAGGTAGGCCTTAACCTAGTAGAAGGACGTGACAAGCTGACAAAAATATTTTTATCTCACGCGAATTGAGAAACCTCCTCCTTTTTTTGACGTCGGTTAAAAACTAGATCTTGTATTTTCGAAAATTTCAAATAAGTTCGCATGTGATCGTGTCTAATTTGCGATTAACAATTAAAATATGATCTGGTTGCCGCTCGACGGCCACAAAGGTAGAGGTTGGCCTAAGAGATGGCGCGACGATCTACGTATAGATGCATATTTAGCAAACTGACTAGAAATTGTCGGGGATAGGGAAAGATAGGATGCGGTGAAGATTGATTACAACAGGCTAATAAAAAATATAAAGCTGTAATGATTAAACAACCATTACATAGGTTAGGTAGGCCAAGTTATCTGTGAAATTAACGGCGGCGCTAGTAGTAATACAAAATTGTATTTCTACCAATCGCAGCATTTCTGGAATTTGACATTTCTGTATTAGTGGCCGTAGATCCAATAACGGCTGTTTCACAGTTAACTTGGTAGATCTGTATTCAGAGGTGTGGCTTAAAGCGGTCTTAAGGTAAATTATTTAATAACACTACACTATTCCTCAATCTAGAGTACCCAAAACTGTGGGTATGTTTAAAGGACTGATGAATGTGGATGAAGCAATTATGTGTGTTTGAATCTTAGCTCGTGGAGGGAAATGGTCTGTGCTTTCCCTGAGGGCAAGGACATGTGAAGTAGATATGTATCTATGTTGTACACTGGATTTAGTTTGTATAATCTTTTTTGTCGTTGGAGTCGAAATTGAAATTATTTATTACACACCATGTTACAAAAATATAGGTCTTATGATTAGGTCAAAGATTAGGTATACAATTCGGGTTTTGAATCCATTTCATTTCATCATAAATCAACACTGTATTTTTGTACCAAAATAATGTACAATCCGTTTTGTGTAATCAGTCGCAATGCTGAACAAACGATCGAAGATTAAATATCCAGTTTTAACCAGTAAAGTTATTCAAAATCCTCAGATTGTTTGTATTGCAGCAACACAAACAAGGCGAGGCATTATCACAATTTTCTGAGTAAATATCTTGTCAGAATATAATCCAAGTCTAATGGAAGAGTTAAGTACAATAATAGAAGCTCTCTGCGCGTAACGAAAACAATTCGACCCTCTTAATTGGGTGGGGTTGTAGTGATAGCGGGAGCGGATTGTACGCACTTTGAAAGTGGTTAGTCTAAGGATAACTGACCGCGGAATCTAATGTCGTATGCACGTATTCGTCATTTGAAGATTGCAAGACAAACGCTTGACCAATATATGCTAATTAAATCTGTGTCGATGAAGCGAAGCGGCAATTTCGCGTCAACATCCCATCTGTCGCGGCCCCGTGGATAGTTGGCCTTAGGGAGTTAAAGATGGAAGAATTAGCAGTTCGGAGGTCCATTCACTAAAAATAGACTGCAGTGGTGAAACACGGGGACATTCTTAACACTGAAGGGCGAATGCCGCGGCGTGCGTCGCAGCTATTGCTAGCATAAGTACACGTAACGTCAAACTTCGGTCCAGTTTTACTGAGAAGTGACGTCATATGCCCTTAAACTTGTCTTCATTTATTAATGTGATCAAGCAAAAAATATGTTTCCAGTATTTTTGCATATTCGCGTCACAAATCTCAAGGACATACATTGCTGGCATCGACGTATGAACCAGTGACGTTCAAGCTAATTAGAATAGCCCTTTAAAAAAAAAATATTGTCTTTCCTTCATCCGCTATCACAACCATTGCACCTCGACAGGTCCTCAATAAGCAAGAGGCGTAGTTTCATTTGGAAACTAATAAACAACAGTTAGGGCCAGTTCAGTGCGGCCCGGATTGCTGAGGGTCTTAAAGCAAACAGATACGGGAATATAACCTTCCTTCGATTGAGTTGGTGGCTTTAGGTGGCGGGAAATTGGTTGAGTGACATGGTAATGTGTGGTGATATAGGAACCTTGTTTTACCTAAGTTAGTACTTATAGTTTTGTTTCTAGATCAGATTTACGCCTGGTTCGCAATAGGGATGATGAATTTGGCAATGGCGTTTCGTTTAGTTTCCAAGTTAGATTATTTACATATTATAGACATAAAGTTTTTGAACAACGTCACTCTAAAATATATATGTGAACTTATCATCATGTCAGTTTATTGACGTCCACTGCTGGACAAAAGCCTCCCCCAAGGATCTCCACAACGACCGGTCTTGCGCTGCCCACATCTAACGACTGCCCACATCCATCTAGCGACTTTAACCAAGTCGTCAGTCCACCTTGTTGGAGGCCTTCCCACACCATTAAACTTATATTACGGCTATATTAAAAAAAAATTATTACGCGAAACTTTACCTCATTACCTTTAGGTAATGTTGTAAATTTTTGTTTAGGTACTAGAAAGTTTATGATTTACTCCACTCATTAAAATCACACATATTTTACATAATCTTTCAGTTTGCAATCCACTTGGAAAGTAGAAATTACTCCCCTACGAAATACAAGCTTGCCTCTTACTCTAAATGCAAACTGCAATTGAAATGAAATTCTAAAACATCTTCCAAGATTATTAACACGACTACCCAAGTTTTCCTTTATGATAAGTTGTTAGTAGAATGGAAACTGATTTAAGCTCGTCGGATGCAAAACTCCTACTTTGAAGAAGTCATGAAAATACTTTCAAAGTCTTTACAATTTATAAAGAGTTTTGAGTTAGCACGGAGAAATAGCCCGGCTTTAAACTTAAGAGTTTGTTTCTTTGTTGAGAAATGTGTTGGGATTTATGTAGTTTTCTACATAAGTATAGACACATCATAGACAGGAAGTTGTTTCTATCCATGGTGAAAATTAAGGGACGTAATTTGCCCATAAAACTGAACAAGTTTTCCTTAGAAACGTCGTTAAAAAACTACAAAAATTTACATCTTAGCATATCATCATTGATCAGTTGATATGGCACTTTGTAAGAGAAGTTCTTTGTATTAATATTTCAATTCTGTGTAGATGTGTATTGATGGTTGAAAAGACGAATGTAAGAATATTTGTTAGGTACTCTATCACAGTCTATTACGCAAAACTACTGAGCAGACTTTTCAATATTAAGTATAAATTGCACATCAGAATAACACGTATAAAGGTTATATTTACTTGAAGATATAGTGAGAGTTTTCCAAGATATGACAATAAATACATACTAAGTCACAGGTAGACTCTATCTCACAATAAATTAAAAGCCCAATTAACAAACGAAACCTACGGGAACTATTTCATAATCAATGCCGATCTTTTATGACGTGCGTACCTTATACGTACCGTACCTTATACGTACCGTACCTTATACGTACCGTACCTTATCAAATCCCTTGATATACAAAAGGTCAAATGACTATGCTACGCCATTAAATTGACCGGGACCGTATTTGCTTCGAATCCCAATTTTAATTTATAAAAGGGACCACAATATTCCCCACAGACATTGAATTTGAATTTTGCTTTACGTAAAATCTGAAAAGGACAGGCCTAGTACAGTTCGCTTGACAAAGGTTATGCCGCGTTCTTTGCGTACTTTGTCCTTGTCATTGCCGGTCTTTTAAACAGAGACGGCATTAGCATGAATGCAATATAACCTTTGCATAAACTATAACGTGAAAACTGTAAAAGTGTTCCTTTTGTTTAAAAAACACTTAACTGATTCTGGTATTTCAGTTGAGACTAAACAATCAATTATGTCACTTTAGTGACGCAGTCTATTGCAGAAATTAGTGTTAATTAAGGTCGTTAGCCGTGAAAGTTAATCATTCATAAAAAATAGCTTTTTTTTGATAACGAAAGTGTTTCAATTAGGCGTAAGAATAAGCAAGAAAAAGAATAATTATTAGCATAAATAATTTCTTTCAACCCTATTTAGAATGTTATAATGGCACTGTATTTTCTCATAAAAGTCTTTGTAAACCTTTGCTCGGCAAATAAATAATTAAATTGCACAACCTCACAAGTCTGCAATGACTTTTACACAGTACAATTAACTACTTTTTTGCTATCTTAATGCCCAATAACGCATTAGCTCTGGCGATGGAAGACCTAATTACGGCCACTGACATCAGGGACAAAAACTTTGCTGCGCTAGGTAATTAGGAAGCTTTGAACAAACATTTTTTCCTCTCTGCCCCCCAGCTACCCCCCTCTTAATGTCCCACAATGACAGTCGTTACGGCGCCCCATAATGTTGCCAACTTTTATTTTTAATCACGTATGATGTATTATTCTTGGCAGGTTTGCTCCGAGGAATTCTATTCAGTTGTGTTTCTAAAGAAATATGGGTAGAAGTTAGTGGAATATATTTTTTGCTTCCCGTTTGAGTTCGCCGTGCATTTGCTTCGCTTTTTAATCAGCTTGTTAGCCTGACAATTCTTCTTTTTATAAATTACTGCTGAAACCTCTTCTATATAATCAGATGAAATACAAATCAATACAGTTGGTTTTATTGCCATATATTAATTCAAAAAGTTGGTTAACCCAAGTTGTACAGTTCAATAATTCTTTATTATTATTTAAACTTTAAACGAGGAGAATTGACCGATTGCTAAAGCTTTAAAGCTACAAGCTACCCAATTTTTATCGTGGCATTGATTGGTATTTTCACAGGTGGATCACAGGCTTTGATACATCCGTGATACATTACATAAATACTCTTTTCATAAAATAACTCACTGAAAATACAGTGTTTGGAAGTGTGTAGCAGACTAGAGCTTGTATCAACTAGGTCTGTTGGGAAATCCACTGCTTCCGTTCATCTCCCGTACGTCTCCCATGTAATATAACTAGCCGAAAAGTGGGTTATGATAGAAACCATCTAAAACTACCGAATAGTTTGGACTTCTCGCGAGATTTTGGAAGATATTTCTGTATTTAGATAGTTTGGTTTAACTTGAGTTTAGTTTCGATACATTTTGCTGTTGAATGTTTTTACATTGACAAGTTAATATAAAAAGACAGTGAGAAATTTTACAATAATTTAGGTACTGAGTGCACAGATACTTTTTAAGATTTTGACAACACGTTTTCGTTTTGATGTGATAAAAGCAAAGTATCAGAAAACCACTAGGTATAGTACTTATAGCAAATATTTTCAAGATTCATTTATTGCATTGCATTTATTTAAATAATAGCTTATCAAAAAGTCTTGGAAAATTAATCACACGACCTGTGCACACTTTAATTACGGAAGCGTAAAAAACTACACGTAATATGGTACGTACTTGTAATGTTATAAAAACGCAAGACTAAAGTAATAACAGCATTTTTCTTTAATCTTTTAACATACACTTTGTCACAGGTGCGTTTTACCTCACGAGTCGTTCCACATTTCACGTACAAGGACATCGACCCAGATTTTTTTACCAAACATTTCCTTTGACGCAATAAGTATGTGTTCTAGTTCTCATAATGGAGATTAGAAAAAAACTCAGCACACGTACGTAGCTGGTAAAAACGGGACGTGTTAAGTAAATGGGAATCCCGACAAGCAATAAGCCCAAATAGATTGCCATTCCGTTCCTTTTTCCATTTGCGATTGTCGTATTTCGCATAATCACTGGGTCTTTTAAGGCTTTGATTGTTGTGTGAGCGGGGAGATTCTGCCAGTTTAAAAATATTTATACGCTAATTAAGGAATGCTAATGTTCTAAATCTCGGGGTAACTTTAGTTGTCTTAAAATTAATTAATAGTTACTCATACTAAAGTTTTTTTCTACTGGCAGATGTACTGTTGATGTTCTGTCAGCTTATAGACGTCCACTCTACAACTTCTACAACTTTTACCAGGTGGTTGGTGCATCTTGTTGGAGGCCTTGCCACACTGCGTCGTCCGGTGTGTGGTCGCCACTCGAGAACCTTTCTGCCCATCAACCACATCAGATGAAAATAAATAAACAGCAAATCAATGCTATATAAAAAATATATGGCATTCATTTATCATTGAGGATTCTTCCCATATCGGGTATAGTATAATTAAGTACTTACAATAAAAAAATTGAGCTCCACATATTATGTCATCTTAATGCTTTATATACCTTTTTATTTATTCAAAAACCCTCCGTACTCTCCGCTCCCCACAAAGGCTACAATCTAATGTCAACCGGGTAACGCTTACGAGTTAGCTTTCAGGATTTCATTCCGCACGCCCCTCAGCAGGACGCAACCTTCGCAGTTAACTGGTTACAATTCCACTTCGTTTGTCACACGATCAAGTAACACTGAGACGGGATTTTGTTACTAAAATTCGGGGTGGTTGTTGTTTAAATAAAACGTTTTGGTTGCATTGTTATTTACTTAATGTCATGTTACAATGTTCTATATGAAATAAATGAGGCTGATTGAGATTGAAATGAAGATGACCAGACAAATTATTCTTAAATTGTCATTTTCCTTTTCAAATTCAGTATTTCCATTGATTTTCAGTAAAGGCCAACACTACTTAAGTTATATCACGTATTTATAAATAACCAGTTCTTTTATTTGTTTCGGTTCCACAGCAGCGAGAAAATTTAGATCACTTGATCTTAATTTACATAAACAGCGCTAGCTGCGGGTTCTTTTTTTTTATTCATTACTAACCGCACTAATTGAGTATCGCAGCTAAATGATCAGAATTGTGTTGCTAGCGCGGATTTCTATTGAAAACACTCTGATTTTCCTTTGTATATAAAATCAAGGGCTCGTTTCACAACTAACAGACAAAATTTAACTGACAGATAAACCTATACCTATTTCATAAAATATGACGTTTTAGACAGTGACAGGTATAAAATATCTGTCAATAAAATTTTATCTCTAAGTGGCGAAACGTGCCCAAAGACTTCCCGGTCCAATATCACGCATCACGCCCCCAAATCTCCGAGTACATACAAAACAAACGTATAAACTTTTAATAAGGGCAACATAATGAAAACAATCTTCAAGATAATAATATCATTCATGGAGTGACGCACAACTCGGTTTGAGCACGTTCCTCCGATACGTGATAAAACTCATATATCGGAATAAGTTTTGGATGGACTTGCAGTAATGAATATCGTATTATATACCAGGTTGAAGGAAGCAATAAGAAATATGGCCGAACCATTTGATTTATTTTTCTCAAATAATGTATCTTTTGTGCGATCTCTTTTTGCAATGTTATAAAACTAGATATTTCTTGTGGTGTTTACTTTATAGTTTTTAGTCAAACAGTTGTTGTTTTTAAACACTCGGTCGATTAAATTACGTATAAGTAAATATAAACCCCTCTTCACAGTTCACTAGAGCACTCATATTTGGCTCAATTAATTTTAATAACACAACACCCGATGACATTGTTCAAGTATACAGGAAGAAAAAGGGCAGTTCTTAACAAGAAAAGAGTCAAATACAGCGACAGTATAAGGAAAAGTTATTTGATACTTTTGAAACTTTCTGGATGTGATTTGATTGTGCCACTATATCAAGTCCTAATCCTATTCACTTTGATCCTTTCTCAAATAGAAAATGCATGAGGAATACGAAATAGCACCTCATTTAAAAGTTTTCTACTCGAAAAAAGAAAGACTCTTGAAAAAGGCTTTCAATAAAACATGAATCGAAAAATGAATAAAAAATAAAGTAAATGAAAAATAATAACGCATGAATGAATATAAAAGTATGTTATTAACATCTTCTAAGTTAAGAAAATTGAATTGACATATTCTGCCAAGCTAAGTACGAGTATTTTATCTTTTGTGAATGTTCAACTCGTAGTTTTTTTTTCAGATTTAGCCAAATGTTTCTTGGGGAAAGATGTTAAGTTTTCTTGAGAAAATTCATAAACACTGGTAGGTATAAATAAGATAGGACAAAAGGCGACTAATGAATGTCGATGGAGCAAAAGAAGGTTCGTAGCATGTGGAGAGAAGTGGTCTCTGCCTAACAGAGATAAATAAGACATTAAACTAGGAATTTATCACAATGAAAACAAACTAAGAGAAACTAAAAAAAACGAGATGACCAAAAAGGAAATTCCGTGCCGACGTGACCGGAAGACCGGATTCTACCGGATAAAGACCGGTTCTAAATCCAGGCTGGGTCTCACTCAAGTGGGACCCGGCCAAACGGTTAACCGGAAAATTATAAAAGTAAAGTTACTTGAAAAGGTTTTTTCTGAAAGACTTGTTTACTTTATCGTATCCACAAGGTCTATAAAGTGTATTTGAGTTTGCCGAATATAAGATTTACTCTGATTTTGACTTTGTTGTGTAGATATTATTAATAATTTATGTTTGCAAAGAATCTCAAACTGGGTTTTTTTCTTTTACTTAGGTAAATATCCTATGAATGTTTGTGCCATATCTTATTCTACTCATCATCATCATCATGTCAGCTTTTTGTTTTCCACTGCTGGACAAAAGCCTCCCAAGGATCTCCACAACGACCGGTCTTGCGCTGCCCACATCCAACGGCTTCCAGCGACTTTAATCAAGTCGTCAGTCCATGGATGTAAGTTAGTTTGTTTGTTACTCTTTCACGCAAAAACTGCCGAACAGATTTTTATGAAACTTTACAATATTGTAGCTTGCACATTAGAATAACACAAAGGCTATATTATTTTAAGATATTGCAAATAAAAATCCAAGATGTGACGATCAATGCGTACGAATTCGCGGGCAGCCCCTAGCAACCATCGAAATCATAAATTTAATATTAAAACTATATTCTTTACGTATTGTGTCAGCTTGTGGACGTCCATTGGCTGGACAAAAGCCTCCCCCAAGGATCTCCACAACAACCGGTCCTACATCATTGGTAATATGTGAAAATTTACTTGCTTTGGCGGTGGCGAGGTAACATTGATGCTTATTTTTTTTTCACCTACCTTCACTTTTGCCCAATGATTGAATGTATTTAAAATTGAAATTATGATTACCTAGCTAATATTTTTTCTCATGTAAGTGAATTCTAATTCTTTATGGGAAATAAATGTCTTTAAACCGAAATTCAGCCCAAAAACCGCAGTTAATCTCCCACATACAGTGACAGTATTTCCACTAGAGCCTCCAATGGCAGCCTAAAAGGTACAAAATGAGCGCGTGCTGCTTGACTAACGAAAAAATACTCTACTGTGTACCCTTCCCACTTTAGTGGAGACGATTGGGTTACATGTAGTTTTGGTGAATATAAGTGAGGTTAAGTTAAAAAAAAACCTCCTCTTTTTTTGAAGTCGGTAAAAAAATTAAATAGAGAAGGTTATTCGCTTATTTTACTGGCTTTTTTTTCTGAGTGAAGTTGAAAATAGTAAAGTAAAATAAAAATAAAAATTAAAAAGAAATTTGAAACATTGAAAAGATTTAAAATCGGTCATTAAACTTTCTAGAAGATATGAAATGAGTTAGAATAATAATTCTATACAAAAGCACACTATATTTGGTATATTTGACGATACGCCTCTACTGTATCTTAAACGATAAAACTTGCTACAAAATACTCTCAAAATACTCAAGATTCCGAGACGTATTCGTGACAAGAAATTGTACAGAGCTGCATATACCCCCACACTAACGTCAATACAAGTTGGAAGCTATTGAAAAATGTACGCTGACGGCGGCCCAAACCGTTTGAATGAACAGCTTGAACCTCACTTTTTGCACCAGTCACCCGACGGATTCCGTAATGGCATGTTTGTTTTGCTTTCAAGAATCCCCTAGTACCTACAACCCTCCACACAATAACTGCACTTTGCCTTTGAGCTATCTTTGTTTTTGAGTTGAAACCTTCGCGATGTATTGTATTGTATCGTGCAAGGTGACGTTATGACTTTTGAGATATTGATTTTAAAATCCAAGCGCTTTTGAATCTTTTGTTCTTTAAAGATTTTGACGGATCATCGTAGCATATTGCTACAGCTGCTACGGCGTAGCAGATTCGTAGCGATGTGCTACGACGTGTAAAAATTGCAGTTTATAACTTGGGATTTTTCAGTAATTAGATTTTTTTAGATTCTTATCAATAAACATACATATCCGTCACGCCTCTCTCCCATCGGGGTAGGCAGAGACCACTTCCTTCCACTTGCTGCGATCCAAACACACCTCTTTCGCTTCATCCACACTCATCAGTCGCTTCATACATGCCCGTCGGTTTAGGGTACTTTTGATTTGGCCTTTCTTGAGTAAAAATAAAATATATGTTTATTTTGAAGATTAAACACTTGTTTCATATTTTAAATGTTTATGATATGAAACTATAAAAAATTTAGTAACACTCTAAGTCCATCCATCAATATAAACAATACAAAACAAGTTGTCAAAGTTTTTGTCGTGAAACTATGAAAGCCATCAAAGTCTTAAAAGCATTTGGACGTATTTCCAATGAGTTATACAAGAGTTATACTCGTATCATTGATAATGTAACCAGTAGAGCTGGAGTAAAAATATATTAACTGACAGGCCGTAAGCTAACAATTGTTTGCTGGAATCTAAACACGTTATAGCGGAGAGAATGAATAAAATTGACTTTTTCTTCTGTTTTTGAGATAGTTGTAGAGTATTTAGAGAGGTATTTATAAAAATAAAGTTATCTTGAAACTAGCTAGCTCGTATTTAAGTTATATAATAACTTATTTGCTGTCATTCAAGTATTGTTAATTTATTATTTTATTTATTTTATTTAACAGTTTATTGTAAGATGAACTATCATATACTTCTCTTTTTTTTCTGCCTCTATGTTAGTAATAAACAATAATAATTTAATAATTTATTTTAAAAATATATATAAAAGAAATATATAGTACATAGAGTCAGTCAGTCGCGATGCACCGAACGATGCGGTCGTATTTGCTGACATAATTAATTGACCAACAATTAATTCGTTTAATAGCGCGTACTCATAGCGCTATAGAAAATGGCGACAAAAAGTGAGTCTCTTGTCCCCAACGAGCTCCTGGCGTGGCTGCAGCAGAAGCTGGACGTTATGGACGAGCTGAGCGCCGTGCAAATCGGTTCCACCAATTACAGCGTGGACGAGATTTGTAAGGCGAAGAAGCTGCTCAACGACCAGTTGGGCCGAATGGACAAGTGTGTGCCCCATAGAAGAGGGGACGAAAAAGGGGAGAAGAGCCTGCAGGACATCATCAACGTCCTCAAGGGTACGGATCCCGATGACGTGCCAACGTTTGTGGCGGTGGAACTGCGGAAGCTGCCACCTGTCACCTTCGATCACGTCGACGTCACCAGCTTACTGAAGGACATCGTGGTCCTGAAGAAAAGTTTGGCCGAAGTCTCGCATAAGTTCGAGGTTTCACAGTCCACTGTTGCCGAGCTGCGCAAGGAAGTCTACGAGTTGCGCAATTTGGTAACTAGGTCACCTGAGACTGCGAACTATGCAAATGTTCGAAGCGAATCTCACGTTGACGTATCGTCACAAGCGTCGAGTTTCGCATCAGCTGTTTCATTGGCGGTGCGTACGTCACCGCCTGCCGAGCCAGCCGCCGCCGCGCCGCGCCCACTGCGTGCGCCCGCACCGCCCCACCCCGCTACCCCGCAGCCGCCCGGAGGGTACGCTGCGGTAGCCGCTGCCCGGCCCGCCCCGAGCCGGAACGTGGCAAGGCGGCCACTAAAACCGCCGCCTGCACCTGCCGTACCATCGTCATCGGCAGCACCGAAGCCAAAGAAAGCTGGCATGCAAGCAAAGGAGATGCCACGGGCTGCAGCCACTGCGGAGGCTTCCGATGGATTCACTGTGGTCAAGAGAAAACGCAAGAAGGCTAAACAAAGCCGTAACCAATGTGGCACCGCGTGCAGTGGGTGTACATCCCTCCGCGCTGCGACGCCCATGACGGCGCTGTATGTCTCTCGCCTGCACGAAACTACCGACCGGAAAGCCGTGCTGGATTACATCAACGAGAGGTTCACTACAGTCTACAAGAAGTCTTCGTCGCCGATGCCGCAATACCGCGTGAGTGTGGACCCCTTGGACTCACTTCACCAAGTCCCTTTCAAGACGTACGTGGTGAGAGTCCCGACTGTTCTGCTGGGAGTCTTCAACTCGCTGGACTTCTGGCCGAAGGGTGTCATATTTCGTCGCTTCAGAGGTAGCTTGCCGCGACGTAACGTGACACCATCGTGATTTAGTTTTAAGTTTTTATTTTGTATTCTATTTATAGTACTCATAGATTTTAATTGTATTGTATTTTATGTATCAATATGGGCCTTAGATGCCTGAAATAAAAAAATAAATAAAAATAAAATAAATAAATAAAATAAAATAGAGACAGAAAAAAAAGAGAAGTTATACAAAAGATACAGCATATTTTTGAAATGCATAGAGACAGAAAAAAAAAGAGAAGTTATACAAAAGATACAGCATATTTTTGAAATGCATAGAGACAGAAAAAAAAAGAGAAGTTATACAAAAGATACAGCATATTTTTGAAATGCATAGAGACAGAAAAAAAAAGAGAAGTTATACAAAAGATACAGCATATTTTAAAAATAAATTATTATTATTTATTTTATTATGATAAAGGATTGGAAAATTGCCTTAAATTGACTTTAATACCGGTCAATAACTGGCCCGTCACAAACTAAATTGTTTGCCTACATATAGTGTTTCTATGGCGAGGATCTATACTTTCGTAAACAATTTCCACTAAGTACAATATGACTGTACCTCTACTAGCAACTCAATCTATGTCTCCCAGGGCCGGTACACGGCGGTCACAGTTAAAGGCTGTAAGCTCCGAGATTGATTAGTTTCCATTCGGAACACTTTTCAGCACTTCCAACGGCGCGCCATCCATCATATTCCATCGAACATTGCTTTTATCATCACCGGCGGCGATTTTTTAATCGATTTATTGTTGCTCGAGTTTTTTTTAATTGTGGTCGTGGTTTTGGATTAGATGTTTGTGAGCGTTGTTAACAAAAATCTCTTTAAAGAAATGTGTTTAGATTGTAGCAAGTGGAGCGAAGTTGTCTCTGTCTTTTCCGACGGGAGAGAGGCGTGACAGATATGTATGTACAAGGTTATTTAATATGAGGTATTATATGTCACTTGTGTGTTTTTTGTAATTTGCTGAGAAAATATTTTTCCAATAAACAAAGGCTGAAATATAACAAAATCTTAAAAAAAAAACTCAGTTATTGTTATATTGTTATATTCTATGTTATAGAATGTTTACTAAATAAATAGTATGTTTTCGAAGGTTACTTAGTATTTTAACTAACTAGACTAGAGGTGTAGAGGTTCTGCTCAACCAGAAAGAGAGACGAGTATGATAAGATGTCCGTAACCTGCTAAGATAAGATATATATCTTATAAGATAAGCTATCTCGTATCATGCTCAGATAAGCTATCTTCATATCTTGCACTTATAAATAATCTTGCACATTAAATATTAATTTTATTCCCGCCGTCCGTCAAAGCAGTGAAATAGTTATAGATTTAACGTACTTGGGTAGTAAAATGTGACTTAATATTTCAGTCATCCTAATCCAGTAGTAGTAGTTAATTAAACCTAAGATTTTACAAATTAATCTAAGAGACACCCTTCATCAAATCAGAACTCATACAAGCAACAGTTATAAAATAAATAAGCTAGATATTTCGTGAAATATACCCTCGGAAATTGAATTCTGAGATCGCCGCCGCGCCGGATACTTTGTCAAATCCGCCCTTTTGATTAATGGCTGCTTCTCGGCACGTTCTCAATGTCCGTTGTTTTTATTTCGCTGCAACATGCCAGCTCTGTGAATTAATAATAATAACTTATGGGGAGTGTTTTGTTTCTTGTGCTTTTGGAGTCTTGGGATATTTCTTTTCTTATTCTAGCGTGTTACAATTACTCTTTTAAGATAGGGGTATATATATCCAGCAGTGGATATCTAGCAACTGATGACTATAATTTGCTATACTTTTTTATATCAAATGAAATCTAATCAAGCAAAATACCAGAAAGTAACATTTGAATTATGACAATAATGTTTTTTCCAAGCTAATGTTAGATTTGCAAAAGTAGTTTTACTTAGAGAAGAAAACCCAGAAACGGACAAATATATTATTAAAATGTTCAAAATTGAATAACTTAAGCTTACCGTATTCCTTTAAACTAGAAATACTAAATAAATAAAAGTTCAAATAATTAGTCCGCAGCAAATGCCTGTATTCCCAAACACTTAAGAAACAGATCCAAAATAGACATGTACACTAATATAGCCGCGTACGCATACTCGTCTTCACTCAACTCCACAGTTCGCCCGCCGATTATCATTTGAAACTCCATTATTAACATCTGGAATAATGATAGCCTGTTATATCCCACTGGTGGGCAAGCCTGTTAGTGTTAGTGTAACCTGCGTAACGTACCGCGCGGAACGTTCGGTTCAATATGCACGCAATGTGTTTCAAGTCACCTAACACATCAGCCGAAATGACGTCGCATACATTTATTCCAGCCGCTGAACGTTCGGTTCAATACGCTCGCAATGTGTTTCAAGTCATCTATGTATGACACATCAGCCGAAATTACGTCGCATACATTTACTCCAGCCGCTGAACGGTCGGTTAAATACGCTTGTAATGTGTTTCAAGACACCTATGACACATCAACCGAAATTACGTTACGCCGCATACTCCAGCCGCTTAACTGTCAGCGCGGTACGTAACGTAACGCAGATGTGACGTGACCCTTATATCCCCCGCATCTTTAAAAGAGGGTACCCACAACTTTGTATGTTAACCCTCATATTTTGGACAATATCCTTTAATAATGAGCTTATGTGTTATTCTTATGTGTAAGCTACAATATTGTAAAGTTTCATTAAAATCAGTTCAGTAGTTTTTGCGTGAAAGAGTAACAGCCTCACATCTACCCATTGGCACAAACATTGACGTTTATAATATTAGTAGGAAAGTGAGGTTTAATTAATTTTACTTCACAATTAACTTTAACAATCCATTCAA
Source organism: Anarsia innoxiella (assembly GCA_947563765.1). Classification (NCBI taxonomy): domain Eukaryota; kingdom Metazoa; phylum Arthropoda; class Insecta; order Lepidoptera; family Gelechiidae; genus Anarsia; species Anarsia innoxiella. The sequence goes on from OX387413.1 coordinate 3,030,138, forward strand.
CTAACTTACCATACTAGTGACAATAGAGCCGAGCACAAGTATAATAATTCTTGCAATAGTAATGTTCACGTTAAACACGAGTGCCAGCGACAATGCAATCATACTGGAGAAGAATAGAGCAAAGCTCGCCACTATTACTAGTAAGAGAAAACTTGTGAAGTCAATCTGGTGACAGAAATGTAACTTTAAGGCGCGTACTCATTAGCGAACTGTAACCGTAACTGTTGCATGTGTAGTGTTTTGGTGTCCGGGACGAGTCAGGGAAAAAGTATCATTCCATATATTATCTATGGATTCGTTCACGACGTATTTTTTTCCCTCCTGACAGGCCACAGCTCGGTCACGTCCCGGGCATGTGTGTACATAGACCTTAATGGTTTGCGAACCTGCTGTGAGTGCACAACATATGTTTTTTGGTTACAGTTTAAGAAACGGTTACGGTTATAGCTCGTTAATGAGTACGCGCCCTTAGTTTATATAGTCAATACATCTGGTAACAATCAAATAAGTCTTTTTTTATTTGCTATTCAAATCCAACTGCTAGGTTTTATAAGAATTTTGTTGTTTAAGTCTATTAGAACGTCGATTCAGAAACAGATGGCCTGTTAGATTAGATCCCACTGCTGGACACATGCCTCTCTTGCACTCCCTTCAGTGTTGAAGTGCGTCAAGATATGCCCCTCTACACTGAACTAATCGAACCTCGACTTTTATTTAACATATAAGACAAGGTAGAGACAAAAATCTGTCGTTGCGAGAAGCAAAATAAAAATCACATTTAGACGCATATTTCTTGGAGAAACCTATTTAGTCTCATTGGCAAATTCTGTCTAGATTTTCCTAGAAATCCTTTAATCTCCTTGTTTGTGAAGTTATAAGGGAAAATAAAGACAAACTTACATTAGTACAAGATAAACCTAAGCAGATGAAACTAATGGCCGTCGTCGTTAACAATGAACTGATTACAATATGTGGCGCATACATTGCTGTGAAACATGCACATATGAAAGACATTACTACTACCTGAAAAAAATAGAATCACACGTAAATTAAATTGATAAATAGTTGTATTAAGGTTAAGGCTCTTTTCCTGGCATGCATGTTTTGAACCGCATACGGATCTGGGCTGCATGCGTTTAGCCCTCAACTTGTCATTTCATACATGTTTTTCTTGTCATACGGGCGGCACGGCAGCTGTACGCTAGTGGCCAGTGGCATGCTATCACCCGCATGTGGACCAAAAACGCATGACAGGAAAAGGGCCCTTTGGAAAGGTACTAAAAATCAGAAGCTAGGTAATTCTGCTGGGTTTGCAAGTAACTAATTCTAATGAATTTGTATGGAGCCATGAGTCCGGAACCAGCGATTGCAAACTTTGCTATTATCGTGGGTCATTACCATTAAATGCTTTAGTATGGTAGTATATGCTATGGAATTCGTTAAGCCACTAGTTGCGGTGCTCACATCCACGCTTATAGTGCAAGGTAAGTGATCAAAATTGGAAGGTCCCCACTACATGGGGCATGAGCCTACTCTCATACGAGAAGCCGTAATCCTGTCCCAATGTGAAATGACATACACCTTAAAATGTTTTCTTTTCTAGTGTTTAAGTATAAGGTAAATGATCAAAATTGTGGTGTGATATGAAGGCAATCATAAATTCCATCATTTATTTCATAACTTACAGATAACATAAGTAACAAGTAACTGACAGGGGCTCGTTTTGAACATTCCAATGTAATACCACACACAATTGCAATCATCGCGATCCTGAAATCAAATTCAAAAAGTTAAAATTTTGTCGTTAAAAAAGATTGTAATAAATTGTAAGACTCTCGTTAGAGGCAAGGTTTATTGGGAAGATGAATTATGACTGATATTCATGAAGAGTATATTTGAATCAATGAGGAAGGAAGGAAGATGAGGCAGAAAGGAGTGGCCCTATTTTCTTTGGTTGCGCCAAGTTTTCTCATAGTTTTCTTGGTAGATGACCTGTCTAACGATAAGTAGTACCGTACAAGAAGTAGCCATTTTGCGCCAGACCAGGCACGCAGATCCAGACGGTATGGCTCCTTCTTATATATTCTATACTCAAAGATTTGAATTGTTTCATTACTGCTAATGTTATAACCAGTGTAGATACCACTAGTTAAAAGACATCCTAAAGTATAGTAGATACTATAAATTCATTAGATTTGAGGATTCATATTTCTAATTAAGAATCAAATGTTTTTAGAACATTATTGTTTCAAATAAATAAATCCGTACTTACATACAAACTAATAGAAGCATAAAAGCTAAGCGTGTTGTCATAAAATTTCGAAGGTCACTGGAAATTAAAATAAAATAATAAGTTGGTATACAGTTTTATAAATCGATAGATATAATTTACTTTTTAAATACTGCATAATAGAGATGCGCCGAATATTCGTTTAGTATTCGGTATTCGGCATATTCGGCACCTCAACCGAATATTGTATTCGGCCGAATATTCGGTTAAAATGACCTTTTATTCGGTTATTTTGTTTAATATTAATTTGCTTGATAGAACAAGATATTGACCTCATATTAAATTATTTTAAACCAAGGAGCTATCAATCTTATATTCATTATCACATCTAAATATCATCTAATTATAAAGATAAAGTAAAAATAAGATATCTATTATGTGACACTTGATTTAATTTAAGAAACCTAGACATTCTGCTCTATCTGGTAACAGTCGATGGCGCTTTTCTTCATAAACATTACCTATTTGTAGTATTAAAATTGCTGTGACAGAACAACCGAATAGTTCGGCCAAACTATTCGGTTCGGTAGTATTTCAAACCGAATAGTATTCGGTATTCGTTATTCGGCAAAACCCATATTCGGCGCATCTCTACTGCATAATATCTAGTTGTAAGGCCAGAGCGTTGAATTTAAGATATTACAGCTTTAGTTGGGAACTAATAGGTATTTCTTATGGATCACTTACACTGCTTACAAAAATAGTTCTGAAATTAGTTTTTGAGTGATTAGAATTGGAGCGGCAATTTTTATGATAAGTACCTAATATATTTTTAACAAATTTGAGTGTTTAATTTTTAATTAGGTACCTAGTGATTAAAACTTTTTGAGATGACAAAACATACTCCGTGCTGCATGTATCCGTATAGTAGAAACGGCTAGCTTATTATAATACGAAAATTGTCTAGGTATAAAGTATGAACAAACAAAAACAAAAAGAAATACTAACCTAGTATAAACAAAGACAGTGACAGCAGCTGTAATGGCGAGCATTATGAAGACCAGCATAAAGACGTGTCTCACGAAGGCATTTCTACCCGGTTGATAGGTCAACACACCACGCATTGTGGCCGGTGTCGTCGGCGGTGGTGGCGCGCCGTATTGGGGATACATGCCTTGCTGGGGGTCCGCTATAAAAACAACAATTTATAAAACGGATTTCACTTATTGCTTATGTAGAGTCTATGTATAGGTACATAGAGTTGAACACAAAAAACTTACTTATAGTCAACTTTTTCTATTTACTTCAACATGTCAATTTTGTTTTTAACTGTAAGTAGGTGAAAGTGTTGCAAAATCTTGTGCAAAAGATTATTTTAAAACTTTGGGCGCTTGTCCTGGTTTAAGGACTAGCATGAGGTTGTTTTAAGATTAGAGAGCATTTTCGCGTATTGCTAGTAGACTACACTGATGCAATCCCTAATACGCTTACCCAGAATGTTTCACGGCATATAGATCCCTATACCGTTATTCAAAACATAAAAAAATATATATTTATTATAATCATCATTTCATCCTATGGCCTATAGTAGCCTATAGTAGTGGGCACTACTAAGCATAAGCCTCTCCAACGATTCTCCAGCGTGACTGGTTCATTCCCACCTGTATCGAGATCCTACATTTATTTAATCAAGTTACTATGTTGATAACTAACCATAATTATAAGGTGGAAGTGGCTGTTGTCCTGGTGGGTACTGATAGCCTTGACCAGGAGGGGGCATCGGGTAGTCTTGGCCAGGGGGTGGCATTTGGTAGTCTAAAATGAGATAAGAGAACAATTAATAAAAAGGTAAAAAATGACATATTTAAATTGTTAATGTAAGGTGACTTCGTGGTTCATGAAATGGACCTTGTTTGTAGAATGGAGGGTCTATTTCGCATGTAACAAATTTAATTAAAAACCTAGAGTGGTTTTCTGAGGCAAAACGATATCTTTATTTAAAATATATCCAATCTATATCTGAGAGCCTAATGGAATCTATCATAAATCTATCTATCTACAAAACCCAGAGCAAGTGTTGGTCTCTCTTTCTTATAATACTACTACTTCTACTTTCTTAGTGTTTCCTTAAAATACTTACTTTCATATGCCATAAAATCCCTCTGTGCTCCTTCGAAAGCATCGTTCTGTTTTTCAGTTACTATATCTATTATTGTGTCTTTAGGTTTATCTCCATTATCAACACTCTTTTCAAAAGTTTCCTCCTTCGGATCTTCATTATCAAGATTGATAACAATATGATTTGATTCAGTTTCACCGTTAAATTCATTTTGCGCTTCCTCTTTTTCATTGTTTATATTATCGCTCATGTTTTATCAGTTCCAACAAATTCATAATGGGTTTTTGAAATAATCTATCATCGTTATCAATAATCTGTACAAGATATAATTTATAACAAATACGGAAATTATGAGAACGAACTTTGAAATCTTTACAAATTTATAATCAGCTCATTTGAAACGAATAAGTATTATTAAAATTAAAATATTAAAATAAATTAATAAATAAATAAAATAAAATAATCTAAAAAATTATATCAACCAAATCAACATCCAATGTATGCATTCTTTCATGCATTGATCCAATGTTTCCATTTGACAAACACTTTGCCACATTGTCAAAAATCTGACATAGGCTCGACATAGGCAACTCAAAGATTGTTTCCAAAGAAATTGCATGCACTTGTCTATTCCCTAACACTTCTTCGGCGTTGACCGAAGAAAGCTCGAAGCTTTGGCTCGAGGACATAAAAAGATGACGCGACGCTTCTACAGCACATTTTGTCGCGCAACTTCGTTATAATTTAGCAATGTTTAATTACTGAAGTACTTATCTAGTATTTGTTCAGCTTTTATCTAAAGCGGAGTGACCAGACAGGGTGTCTGGGGGGTGTCCAGACATCGTTAGCAAGTGTAAGCTGGCCCTTCCACCTTGCTTCTCTTTAAGTTTGTTATGGTACTTTCTTGACACCCTGTATATAATATCATTGGGAGTGACCACAATCAGATTTCATTAGTTCCATTATTCGTCTCCTCATCGCTTGTTAATGATATGAAATGATACGAAATCTGTTTTGATAGCACCTCTTCGCTTTGGTGAAAATCAGGTTTCAGAAAATGCTACAAAAAAAGTCCATCAGACCTATAATATAGCTCTCAATTATGAACATTTAAGCTAGAAGAAACTAGCGCAATGATTGAATTCGCAGCTAGAGGTAATATAAACACCTAATAAACACAGAAAGTAAGTAACAAATAGAAAAATCCAACTAACAGGTAGCCATTACACAAACGAAAATAGAATCTAAGGGACACTCGAAAAACGTAGTGACTTGCAACATTGGATCCATAAAGGAAATGGATTAAATTAAGTAAGGGAGGAAGTGGCGCGGCTGTAAGAGATCGGATAGAGTGCCTTTTTTACTTATCACTTCATTGTGTGGGTTGAGGTTACCAGTGTTGGGTGTTCTTTTGGTTTTTATTTTATTTATTGATAAAAACACCTTTGGTTGGCCGTTGGTCCTATTTTAGTTTTATAGAAGAACTATGGGCGTACGCTGCACGGGTGGCCGCCGCGTTCGTTTTTTGCCGATGGGGCGACCGCGCTGTCACCCGCGACGACGTTTATCCGCGGCGACAAACCGTTTGACGCTGCGCACGTCCTACAGAGTTTCGTTAGATGCAGGTGGCAATGAACTGGTTGCGTTGGATGTCCATTTGAGAGGGCCACGCTCAGCAGTGGGCACCTATAAGCCGAAAAGAATGTTTTTCTTCTGCAAAGTTGGTACAATAAAATCACGATAGGAGTCGTCTCGTAATATTCTGTACCTACTTGTCGCTAAAGACAGAAATATCCGATGAAATCTGTAATCTATTTTACACGTTGGGTACCTTAATTAAGCGTTATTAATCACAGGTCTCAAATTAATACACCTTTTTAAATTTGTTATACTTTTTTCTTCACTTTCAATGAAATAATTACGCAAAAATTGCTGCTTCACTCCCGCTTATACAGGCACCATACCTCGTCAAATAAAATGAGAATGGTCCAATAAGACAGCTCGTTTCCCTAACGATTTTGATTTTTTCCCGCAATTCCCACGAATGAATAGGATTATGAAATCGGGGAGTGAATGGCGCCTTCTTTCCGTTTTTTGCCGTTTTACGCTTTTTTATATTGATTATTCTTAATTTAATATTGGCCAGTTTTTGTAATGAATGGGGAAGGTCATTGTCAGCTGAGCAGTACTACCACAGATTACCTAATAGTTACGTACTACGTTGTGTGAAGTTCTCGGATGAAGTTAGTAGGACTTGAAGTAAATGCTTTTTTATAGGTGTAATATTTAAACAGGTTGTCAATGATTGTGGGTACGATTTCCAGTGGGCACAAAATTTCAATTTTATTCGTGTGAACTTCATTAATTTCTAGCATGGTTTATAAGCTGACTGAATGGCTGATAAAAACGATGGTCTATGTACAGTCCGGTAGTATCGATCGTTAATCCCAACGATTATTTATATTATAAGGATTAGGTACAACAAATCCGAACAACAGAAACGTTTTCATTCAGAAATATACTAAAAAAGAGGTCTTAAAAGTGGGGTTCCTTTTTCCACCTACATCATTCAACACCCAAAAAAAAGGAAACCTAAAAAAAAATCCTTTTCAAATAGCGTCTACCACGGCTGAATAGACAAATTCAGTCTACCGGACAATTAACCCGGACCGGAAAGCATTTCTCACGACGGCCGCGGCCCGGACACGGCCGGCCGGATGACGGATGACGTGTCTATCCGGGCCGGATCCGGGGCGCCCTCCTGATTAACTGCCATCAACTGAATAGCGAATTATTTTACTTTGTCATTCAAATGCTTTACTTCAAAAGGTGATGTGATAAGTGGAGAAACTGAATTTTCATGGGTATTAGGATATTAGACTACATATTATAGAGTTTCGACGACCTGGTAAAAATCGCAGAAAGCCGTTGGATGTGGGCAGCGCATGACCGGTCGTTGTGGAGATCCTTGGAGAGGCTTTTGTACAGCAGTGGACGTACATAAGCTGAGACGTGATGATGATGAGAGTTTCGCAGCTCTATATCCTTCTTCCTAGATCCTCTGAGTATATTCCTTGGCTATGATGTGTAAAACAGTGTTAAGTCACAACTGCCCTTTAAAGGCGCATATTCATTGACAAGCTATAGATAACTGTAACCGCACAGTTACAGTAATGAGGTTCTAGTGTGTACACGTGTTACAGTTACTCTTTGATACGCGACAAAAACCGACAATTGTAGCTCGCTGCGAGCTTGCGCGCTGCGATTTTTTGTTACAGTGCATGCAAAGGTCATAGTTGAATTCTCAATTCTAAACCCCTATTACAAAGCCATACGTATCACTATTAAACAAACTTTCGTTCAAAATGATATTAGCGGATTATTCTAAAATATAGCTGGCTTGGTTCCAGCTAATGCGTTTGCAAAAACAGCTCGCAAATTCGCTAATGCAGATGCAAAGCTTTGTCTGAATTGGCTAATTAATTTCTGCTATTATATTCTGCCGCACATTGGGTTTGGAACTAAACTGATTTCAGATATTTATATGTTTGTTTAGATTTACATTTAACGAGTATTAGCCGTAAGTACGATTTTATTTCATACATTAATGTTTATTGATTTAACAACTTATGGCACTAGAATGAGTTCCTATCGAACGATGATCTCTTTTAGATCAGTATTTTTTGTTTAATTCTTATATTTTATACCGTAACTTAATTTTCATAATGTTTTCGCACACAGTGTACTATACTGCTTTAAAAAAATAAACTACTTACTTACTAAAGAAAGAGGAGAATTGACGCACACAAATGAGACATGACTTTGAACGTAGGTACATGAAGTGTGTAAAACATACTTAAACAACTATTATATAAAAAGTTATTTCAAAGTAACCTCGACCTGAAAACAAATGAATTACAAGACACTTCAAACACAATACTCGCACGTCAGCATTTGTCAAAAAGCCCCTAATTAAACTTAGTACTTAAAAACCTCGAAGGTAATCTATTTTAGGCACTTCGTCGTACTCTTTACCTTATGGTAATGTCTAAAATTGTACTCCATTGTGTTAGAACTAAGTTCAAAAGTCTTTAGGCGTGAAGCTAACAGACTTTCACGAAATTAGGTTGGAAATGTTTGTTAGTAAATTAAAAGGAGTTTAAGTAATGATACTTGTTTAAACGTCCTTGTTTGAGATGATACGATAATAAAAAATGAATAACTTCGAGGCTGTCCGTGATTTTGTACCGTTTATCCTTATTTTAGGAAAACTTTCGCAATATCTTGAAATAATAATAATAATATAATCTATGTGTTATTCTAACGTGCAAGCTATGAAATATCACAACAAACATTTGAATGAAAAATGTTATAATTAAATAACTAATTGAAAGCATATACTTAACCTATATCCACAGACGTATGAAAGCTGCTGTAACTTGCAGTTCCTATATCATTTAGATAATGAAAAACTTCCAGTATCCAATATTTTGATCGTAAATAAGTGATTTCCAATCTCTCTGCACAAAAATTACGCAATTGACCTTTTGTCCACAGACGATAGCAATAAGAATCGAAACACAATATTTTGATGGTCCTCATTTGTATGCCGATCACGTATCTATCGAACATAAACTGTTATTGGCATACCAACTACGAACAGCATCCGAAATACTCGATTATTATTTCGAGAGCTATTAAAATACGCGTTACGCCCACCCTGCTCTCGGCTCTAATTTGTTTTTAGACCAGAATTAGAACTCAAAATTGGTGTTTTCTTTCGAGCTGAAATTAGATTTTAAAATTGGCGTCTGTTTTGCGACGGAGCTAGAATTTTTAATAACTAGTTTTTGCCAGTCGTAGAATACCTAGAAATTCGATTCCACTAGTTCAAAATTACCCTGACCAACTGTATAAACAGACTAAATTCAAAACAACGTTGTTGTATGAAATGAAGTTACAAGTGCCCATTTAAAAGTTGGGTTATATAGTTGAGTGGTAATAACGGTAATTTTACGTTACCAACAAAATAAAGGCTTCTTCATTTACATCATTTATGTTGTCTGGGATATGAAATTCCATAGTAAAAGTTGTATATAGGTAAAACGAGTATATATTGAAAAAAATCTGTTTACATCTCATTAAAAACACCTTTTATACTGATTTCAAAAAATTCACACTAAAAACAAGTTGAAAGTTATTCAGCTGTAAACAATTCATTGACAGGAGTTCATAACTTTGTAGCTCGTCTCTTTTCTTTGTGTAGGAACGACAAACCCTTTGCGATATGAAACGTGACGAACGGTATTGATTTACAACGCTCGAAAAACGGTGACAGACTACTGTTTCTGTTTTTTGCTCTTTCACACAAAATGCAAGAAAAAAGTACTAAAAAAGCGTTTATACTGTAAAGTGATATTAATTGTAACTTTGAACAAGAAGAATTGATTAAGGGCGTTTTCACACCTAGCATTTTATAAGCGTGCACACTGCACACGGGCGCATACGCGCTTCAAAAAACCGGACGCGCGTATAAACTGTGGTGTCGTGTCAGTATCAACATGGACTATATGAGCTTAGAAGCGCATCAACGCTCGTACGAGTAAAAGACCCGCGTACATGCGCGTATACAAATGCGTGTACGCGCATATAAAACGCTAGTCTCAAAACACCTTAACTACTTAACTAATGTTATCTACACACCAAAGCCGTCCGCTTTTTTGACAGCTGCCATTCGTATGACGTAAAGCCGCCAGCCAAGCCCGGCGGCATGGTGTTTCTAAAAAGCATAACGCAATTGATTCCTATTTAGTCGCGTTTGATTGATTGATTTTTACGAATTTAAAACGAGAAGAATTCAATTTTAATTTAAATAAACAATAACTATTAAATTTTTCAAATACTAAGGTAACATTTCGAATAAAATTGAATGCAATATCCATTCTCATGTAATCTGCTGGTAAAAGCTCTACGTTTTATTGAAACCGTTTCACGGAATCACAATCGCGGAAAGAATATTTATTTGATGAAACCGATGATTGATATTGCAATGGTTTTGAAATGATTAGATTTCTGACTTTGATGTGTGGGCCATGGATTTGTATGACGGGTTGGATTGTACAATGCTCGCTTGGCTAGAGATAGGTCTGTAGTATTTGTTAATGCAAATGATAATATTATTAAATGTTACCATAATTTATTCTATATTTATTTACCATATAATTCGTCACAATAATGGCCTACCATAGGTTATTCGATTTTTATTAAATTTGTTAACATTAAAAAAATAGCATTTAAAGATCATGTCACACAATGTTACGTACTTTGACATGATATTTTCGGAGTATAAAGTAACCAATTATCAATGTAGGCTGTACTTCACTTAAAATTGCCAGAATCGTTAATAGTAGTTGCTTTAAGTATATATTTTTTAATGATACATTAACTTTAACCACCGTTTCAGAAACAGACTTATAAACAACTTTAAATGCGGAATAATCTTTTATCAAAATCAACCGCCTATCGCGAAAACAACACTAAATAAATCAGTGATTAAAATATCTCTAACAGTGTCCCATTATTCAGAATACATAATGACTTCCTTCGCCGTGGGAGGAAGATATCAATCTCTGTCGGCGAACAAAGCGCGATTCGCACTATTGTCTATACGCCATAGAATATCAATAGTGGCAGAGGGCGCACAACGAAGTGAGAACTGTAGGCACAAGTGAGAACAACATTTGTAGTGATTGTTGTCGTGGATGTCATGTTTAATCGATTGTTATACTTTTAAACCAGTAGCTTACGGCGATTTACTAATTAATAAAAAAACTAGAGGCTGCTCACGACTTCGTCTTCGCAGTATATTCATAATATCTTGAAATAATACAGTCTACGTATTGTCATATTTCCATATAAGAGTAACAAACAGCCTCACCTACATTCAACATTCGGCACAAACATTGACGTTTATAATCTTAGTAGGTTTGAATGAAAATTCTAAATTTACGCGACATATCAATAGCTTATTTATTATTTAAGATATCTATTGCGTATATTTTAATAAGCTAATCTATTTTATTGGAACATTCCATACATTTCTCTGTGCTACTTGGGTTTTGACAAAACGCGTACTCTATATAGATTAGTCTATGCTGTATTTATACGCCAATAGACACGTAACGTCAGATAGACAGATGAACAAAGACGGCCTGATTGTTATGTAACATGCAATTATGTTAGGTTTTAGTACAGTTAAGTTGGACTAAAGTCTGCCCGCGTTTTCGTTCGCATATATCGTCATATTTTAGAAAGTTTAGCGCGGTAACACACTATGCGGTCAGCCGGAATGCGGTTAGCCGTCCGGCTGGCCGCATGGTGTGACGGGGCGCTTACACAATCCATACTACAGGCGCGGTCCTAAAAGGGGGGTCACAGGGGACATGACCCCCCCCAAAATCTAACGTCAAATTGAAAAATCTCAAAAATAATAATAAAAAAAAGGAAATTTCTAGCTATCCCCTAACAGCGATAGATTTATAATTTGCTGATATCTAGTGGTATTTTTATGAACTACGTACGATGGCCAAAAGAACTTGGAAATGGCATCTAGTTTATAGTCTGATCCTTAATCCGAGTCACAAATTGACAAGTGCAACTGTCAATTATACCAAAAAGGGTGACCAGCTACAATAGTGATGTTCAGCAATCTATAGATTTAGATGTTTAGTCGAGCCTAATTTTTTTTTTTTGCAAAATTGTGTCTTGTGCAATAATGTTTTTTTTTATTCCAGATACCTATTTTTTATTAGTGTAGTGAGTGACCCCCTCCAAAATTTCAGGCTACGACCGCGCCTGCCATACTAATATTATAAATGCGAAAGTAACTCTGTCTGTCTGTCTGTCTCGCTTTCACGCTAAAACGGCTGAACCGATTAAAACGAAATTTGGCACACAGATAGGCTATAGCCTGAGAAAGGACATAGGCTACTTTTGATTTCAATAGCGCAGGTTAAGCAAACGCGACGCGAGCGCCGCGCAAGATAATAATAGTATAATGCGTACGAAGTCGCGGGCAGCCACTATATTTTATATAATATAATCTATGCGTTATTCTGGTAATTAAGTTACAATATTGTGAAGGTTTATTAAAATCTGTTCAGTGGTTTTTGCGTCAAAGAGTAACAAAATATCCTCATATTTCATTCACGTAAACTTAACAGTATACTAGCTTGTAAATAGGAATAACACGTAGGCTATATTATTTTAAGATATTACCTATTCATTATTATGACTTTAAATGCGTACGATGTCGAAGCCTCTAGTAATTCAATAAATAAAAAGAATTATAGGTAGGTATGTTATTTCAAAGAATTGAACAAGCCTGAAATGGCAGAATTACCACAAAACCATGTTATTTCATTACATGGCAATGCTAGACGACCTCTCCACGTTTTTATTACCAGTATAAAGTGACAACTCATGAATAATTCACGTTTCTGTTCTCAGTGTCAAATTGCGAGGACAAATCAGCAAAATTAGGGTGCGAGCGGTGAAAGTGGTGTGAACGCGTTACATAATTTATGTGCCATTATGGTATTTGAATAGAGTCGGATGAAATAAATAAAAAAAGTTTATTTTATGTTTATTTTTTAAATATATAAGTGACTATCTTGCCTTCTTGCTTTCACTTCTCTCTCTGTGGGGTCTGCAGGAATAAATTTCTTTTAGACCCAGAACACACAGTGAAACGCAACGTTTCAAACTAGTTGCATCGTGTGTGGTTTTCTAAAGAAGTCTATAGCAGAAACTTTGATGCAACTCAAAAGTAAGTAGCAGTTTCAGTTGCGTCTCATCGTGTGTTCTGGGCCTTAGAAATACGCTGTACCTATTGTATAAATTCTCTATTTCTCTGTTTCTGTACAATATCTTCTTACAATAAACTATAAATAAATAAATATGTATATTTTTGTTGAAGAAACTTGTATTGAGAATGATTACATTTCAAAGAGTTTACTGTTATGGTCCATTTCCGTATAAATTTAAAAGGTTACGCCACAAGAGTTAGCTGACGACCTCAGCAGTACTACCGCTCAAAGAAACGAGGTCCCAAGTCAATTGCAACCGTAGCTTACAAAAGCGAAAGGCAAACGTCAAACGATGATCAAAGAAAGAATTTTGTAACAAGCCTTAGTTTGACTCCTTTTATCCTTCACGTATAGTCAGATTTCTTTTATAACCAGATTAGAATTAGCTAGAGAGAGCCTGGATTATTTTTTGAGACAGAGAAAGAAAGGGAGAGAAAGAGAGAGAGACTTTTTGATGTTTTATTCCGGTTAATAACATACATTATCCGGAATAAATCATTATATTATCTCTGACTTGTAGAATAGACTTATTAAATTATTTTGCCAATTTAGTGTACCTACTTTTTTAATGACAACTACCATTGCGATATTTTTGACAATAACAGTGACATTAAGTATTTAACAATAACTTTATTATTGATCTTTCCTACAATTGCCAGTTGTACCTATTATTTTTTGCTGACACTCATTTTGTTTTCCAATGTACCTACTTACTTACTAAAAATCTGCGTCTGTATTTAGGTACCTAACTGACCGTGAAATCAAAACCACGTTCCCTCTATACCGTATTTCATTTAATCTAAGTGCAGCAGATTTCCTCAATGGTGTCGCGTAAATGTTATTTTCGTCGAATAAATGAAAGGGAAACATAAAAGAGAGATTTTTGGGAACAAAAGACGTTATGCGACTTGTAAAGTTAATGGGAGCCATTGAGTTTATTATCTGACATCAAGTGGAGGAAAGTAATCAGTTTGTAGTTTATTGTTTGAATTGGTAAAAACTTGTCTGTTTCTGTTTTTTGTACGGATGTGAGATAGTGACCTGATATATGGATACATACCTACATACATATCTAATATGAAGATATCTAATATGAAGATAATAATGAAGATATATATAATTGTTCATTGACAACATTCACTAGAGTAACTTTAGGGTATTTGAGTAGATCGTGACAGGAAATTGTATGGTATTTTGAATTGAATGACAATTATTTAGTATTATTTACCTAGTCAACATGTTATAAACCGTGGAGTACTTAAACATAGAATAAATAAACAATACCTATTATATAGTCAAGTAAAGTTTAATAAGTACATAGTGAAGTTGATTTGTTAAAGTAGATTGTATGAAAAATGTTATTACTTAAAAAATGTATTTATCAGTAACGCCATCGAATTGGGACTTGCCTGTAATGATGTCGTGTATTTGGATTATGGTAAAAATGAATAAATAAATAAAATATTGTCATGTCTCTTTCCCATTGGGGAAGGCAGACTAGTACTTCCCTCTACTTGCTACATTCCAAACACACTTCTGCCGCTTCATCCACATTCATCAGTAGGCTCATAAGTACGTGCGTGTTGGTTTGCGGATGCTACTCATATAAATAGCTTCTTGTAGTATCTGTAATTGTAAAACATTCTTTTAGATTTTAGTAAAGCTACATTGTAGTCATTTGTAGAGTACTAACATACTTACTTACAGTTACAGTTTGAGTTTGAATATGAAAAACACAAAATGCATCAGGCATTTAAGTAGTAAGAAAAATCTTAACTAGACGACTCAATATTCAAATTCTTTTTCTACAACTGGAGGTAAGAATAAAAGCGGAATACGGAACCCTAAAAAACAAACGAAACTTCTCGCGGTTGGGACATTATCTCGCTGCGTTCTTATGCAAATAATAGCAATGTAACAAATACTGGGTGTACGTACACGGCGACACGACAGTAAGCAGCTTTTGCATTCCCATTGGTGTAAACTCACTGTTGTAATCACTCAACTGTAAAACCCCAATTTTTTAAAGCATGCTTTTGTCAGATCATTGAAACTGAAAAATCAGTTAATCCTGTAGGTTTTGACAACACTTAGGACAGGTCAGTTTCTAAAATTAATGCTAGATTCGCAAGATTACAGTCTTCCCTAGAGAAGAACCTAGCAAGAAACTCTGTAGGGTTGCTCTTCATTGTTATCTAAGTCTTTCTTCTTCCAACTTGACTTCTTGATACGACCATGAGGTTTATTGTTTCCACCACTTTAAGCGAATGCCTGTCAACGTCATAGTTTTCACACTTACAGAGTAGGCATGAGGACAAAAATTTTTTTTTAGTAAGTACATCACATAGATTATTTTAAAATATTAGACACGTATTTTTTCTTTTTTCTCTTAAACTAAAAATGACAAAGATACACTGGTTTAAAGTTACTCGTGACTTCACGTTTGAGTACAATTTTTACTCAAAAGTAACGCCAAAACCCTCCACTCTGTATCTTTGTATTTATTTATGTATTTGATCAGTTAAAAAATGTGTTTCAAATATTTTTTAATAGCCTAAAAGGCGGACTAATTATAATGCCATTTTTTGAATGTTGTTATCATGTCTATTGAGTCAGGTTTACAGTTGAGTGGTTTTAACAGTGATTTGAAACGAGGGAATTGACCCGCTGACGTTTTGGAAAGTGCTACCAAGTACGCAACTTTAATTGTTGGTTGTTAGAGGTAAAGTTTATTTCTTTTGTGATAGTGGGACGTATTTAGGATATGAGAGGGGGGTAGCTAGTAATTAAAAGTGTTTATGAAACGGAACTAAATATGGAATCCGCCAATACAAGCTTCTTCACATCTCGCTTCTTTTCCATCGAGGTAGGCAGTTTCCCTCCACTAGACTACCTAAGCTAGTTAGATTTTTTTGAGAGATTAGAGAATGGATTGAAATATTAGGAGGAGAAGATCAAGATGAACGTATCTCGCTCAAATATTTGGGATTTGTTAAAGAAAGGTTAAGGCCCAGAACACTATCTACACGATGAAACGCAACTGCAACGCAACTGAAACTGCTAGTTACTTTTGACTTAACCACACACGACGCAACTGAAACGAAACTTTTCAAACTAGTACGCAACTGAAACGAAACGTTTCAAACTAGTTGCGTCGTGTGTGGTGTTCTAAAGAAGTCTATAGCAGAAACTTCGATGCAACTCAAAAGTAACTAGCAGTTTCAGTTGCGTTGCAGTTGCGTTTCATCGTGTGTTCTGGCTCTTAATCAAGAATACCTTTAACCAAAAACCGAAGAAATTCCTCGAATCCTTACAAGCTTAATAAAATAAGTTTTAATTAAATCGACAATCCACACCTCTCTCTCATTAGTGAGAAGATAGATGAGATGAAACAATTCAGGTGAAGTCCAGAATTTGCACATTTACTGTTCATTTCGTTCTCGAGAGCTAACGAGTTTGCTTTGGAGTTATGCAGTTATGCACTTCCTGTGCTAGGTATTTAGTTTCGTTAGTATATCGTTGGAGATTCTGAATGTGTTCACCTGTAAAGTTTTTACGAGATTGTACGAGCTACGTGATGTTGGTAGGAAATGTGGTAGGAATTGGTGGAATTTTAATATATGACATTTATTTGATTAAACTTTATATGTAAATGAAAAAATAAAAACATTAATTAATTTTAAATGTTAATTCAAATTATATTAATTAATAAAAGTCTGAGTATGTATAGGTATATAATTATAAATACATATTTTTCAAACCACTTTGCCATCGGGGTAGACAAAAATATTTGCCTCTACGTTAGCCTTTAAAAATATATTTTGGTAAGTACTAAGTAAAAACGTAATCAAAATATGGGTTTTACGTAATTGTATAAGTAAAAACCACAACCCAACTATGGTTTTGACTTTACCCAGATGTGGGTGTAAAATGACCTCACAAAAACATTCCCTAAATACCTCCCTGTGCCAAAGCAGGATAATAAAAAGTTAAAACTGCCTTTTGCAGATGCAGTAAAGAAATAAATTTCTCAGACAGTTTGTTGTAGTAGTTTTAAACTGAGCAGACTATAAAATGAGAACGCTGAAGCAGTTGAGTCCTTTTGAGATACTTACCAAAAGTAGGAACAAGAAGGCTTTTAATACATTATAATTATAGTGGAATATTATACGTTTAACATTAAATTAAATAATATTCTTGTTGATTCAATACGTCAAAACTGTCGAAATACCAATTAAGTGTGAATTAATCAAAGTAATGAATGAACATAATAGTCTTTCTCCCATCGGGGTAGGCAGAGATTCCCGCCACTTGCAACGATCCAACCACTTCTTTCTTCTTTTGATAAATGTGGATGAAGCAAAAGAGGTATGCTTACATCTTAGCAAGTTAAGGAAAGTGGTTTCTACCTACTGCAATGGGAAGGAGGCGTGACAGATAAAATATGTGTGTATATTAAATAAATTGCAAGCAAAAGAAAGCTAGAAATGACCAACTTTATTGTACAACTAACACAACAGACAAGATTTTTTAAACTGTTTATACAGTCCATTTACCCTAAAATAAATCAGTCAATAATTCCCCAACCATTACTTTAAAATCTTAGCGGATCCCTTCTTAGTTGGTAACCGAGCCATCTATCCTACTCCATTAGGTAATTAATTACCGCTGGCCACTTTAGGGCCGGCCACTTGATAGTTAAGAGCGATGGAATGTAGTGATGCTCTACTGTCGATAGTTTTTTTTATCGATAACTTGTTTCTTGAAGATAAACTAGCTGAGGATAACATATTATCTTGAAACATTCTGTCTTTGTCAGTAACTTTTAGACGCAATCATACAAAGGAAAAAATGTTGTTGCGGAGCTTATGCTAAGCTAAGCTTTATCAAAAACTGTCTAGTACTATTTAATTACGATGCTGTATTTAAAAACGGTAATTGGGAACTAGGAAAATCTAAAATTGATTCGAGTTGTCACAGAATAGCTCATTGAGATGAGAAAAACGGGAAAAACGTCTAAATTCAATGATAGAATTGAAATTAAATTCAGAAATCGAAAAATCTTTCAAATCGACTTTAACATAACTAAAATTGAAACCAATATCTTTATATAATATATAAATCACAGAATTACAAATGTAACGTATGACCATAAATTCATAACCAGTGGTATAAATCTTTATAGACTCAGAACGACATAAACAAAGGAAAAATCAAAAGGAGTCCCGTTTACGAGGTCTCCTAGTGATCGTAATCCTTCCAGTTAAGGTAGGTCGTAAAAATAACAACACATGTTTATAATTTTACGAGATGAAGCTGCCTACTGAATTTATGCAGGTTACATTATGTAAGACACGAAAAGGCAGAAGCTGTTTCGAGTTATTTATGTTTCGGTTGTGGTTATAGTGTTTCGATCTAAAATAAGATAAATAAATTAAGAGTATAGTTTTATATTATCGATACTTTTTGTGCATTTGTATTAGCACCTTTCTCTTTGTTGTCTTAAACTCGTACTTTATCTTGAGAATAATAAATACTACAGCAGTAGGTCAGTTCCTCTCATTTATAAATCTCAATACAAATGAATAATCAAACTTTTTAAATGAACAATTCTCAACATTATATTTTTATACTACTCCCATTTATTTGTATCAAACACACTTATAAATGTACATACATACATATCCGTTACGTCTCTTTCCCATTGGGGTAGGCAGAGACAACTTCCTTCCACTTGCTACGATCCAAACACATTTCTTTCGCCTCATCCACACTCATCAGTCGCCTCATACATGCCCGTCGGTTTAACTCTTGACTAGTATGTAATAAGTTAAAATAATGATAAGAGTTTGTTGACATGTGTTTAATCAAGACGCGATTGAATAATTAATATAAATTCATATTTTGAGCATTTGTATTTGATCAAAAGATACTCGTAGGTACTATGTGTTTTGAATTTGATTAACCGCTGCCACTTTGTCCACACCCCTACAACATGGTTTCCTTTTCGACTAGGTAGTAAATGAAATATTTATCTCTATCATGACTTAAACATGAAAACGCTAACTTTGTCTCTGAAATTGTGATGTCATTTCACATCAGGTGTAGTGTAACGTGAAGACACTTTTAAATGACTATAGTTCTTAAAATCTTACATGATTAGAATGACACATGCCAATCCTCGCCGAATAGTGATGGATGAAAATGTTAAATCGAGGTTTAAGCGAAATTTTTGTCGACTAAGTGCTTATTACTAGAAATATTTTAAAAATAACTAGTAATAACGAAATAACCTAATTAAGTACGTAATTAATTCTCCATTTCGAGCTCGGTTAAATATTCGCAGGTACTAAAAAACCAAAGAGTAGTGACATCGTGCGTCAATTTTAAAAAACAATGAATCTACTAAAAAAGCTCCTAAAACCTACCAAAACTACTAAACGCAAAAAAGTTCTTATAATTCAGTACTATTTTATGATAATGAAAAAATATCGACTTAAAGAACTCGATTGGTCACATCCTTAATTTTTTTTCGCGATGATATAACCTTTTTAGAACGTAAAAATATTTAATCCCATAATAATGGATAAGTATTAAGTGTGTTAATAAGTATTATGTTTTATGTATCTTTACTTTTTATGTCGAAAACATAAATTTTCTTATATGTATAAATACAGTACATTATTTTAAAATGGTTATAGTTGTAAAAATGATTATGATTTTTACTGATGCAAATTACGACACTGATGGGCCGCTAGTATAAAGTTACTTCGCTATTTAGTGACACCTGCCATTCTAATCATGTAAGATTTTAAGAACTATAGCAGCCTTTCACTGTACGCATGTATCCTTATATCTTTGAACACTAACATAATCTTATCTTAAAAAATATAATAAGGCTGGGTTGTGATTATGTCAAGATACGTTGTTGCTACAAAGTTTCATTAAAATCTGTTAGGTGATTTTTGTGTCAAAGAGTAGTTAAGGTAGGTTTTAAGTAGAATCTTTGTCACTTGTAGGTATGTCTGAATATATTTGTACATTTATTAGTCAGATTATGGTCTAACTTATCCCTTCTAAAGGCTAGTTAGGTTCATATCATAACCTAGCAGCCTATCTACTTTTCTATCTATCCACGAACTACATATTCTCGTAAGTAATTTTTGGCAAAATTGCTATAGGTAAATTCCAGGAAAACGATGAACAATAGAAATTAATTTGAGGTTTCGTAGAATGCAGCATGTCGAGTGAATTATTAAATGTAGTTATGAGCTTCCATTCCGTTCCATTCCAATTACAATGATGATACATTTTTCCGGCGCAAAATCATTTTTCAAACCGCCAAATACTTATGTGAAGGCGGTAACGGAACGTGAAATAATAATAATGATTCAATTTACGAACGTGAAGCGAAAGTCAGGGATTTAAGTGCCTCGAGTATCTTTTCTGGTTTGAGTTACAAATCCGATTTTTTATGAATTTGAATAGGTAATTCTTTTTATTATTTTTTTCGAAAGTTATTTAACTATGATTTTTTAAAGTTTCTTTCAGACTCGACTGTATAAATTAAAATCCTAGCAAAGTGTTAAAAAAACGTTGAAAGGAATGAATTTAAAAATTTTGACGAGTGAACTCAAAAAGATCATAAAAGAGTTTGTGATTAGAGGCCGCTATATCGGACTGTTATATGTAAAAAAAGATTTTTTTTAGTTTATTTGCACCAACACACGAAAACATCCTTCCTCTTGTGATAGATAAATCAAAGGAAGGCCTTTTTTATTAAATCGATTAAAAAAACTCAAGCCGCATTAAATCTCCACCACTTCCTACAAAAGGAAACTATAAAACTCACCTTTACAAGTCATAAAACAAATTGTAAAATCAATACGTAGACACGCTTGCAGCCGCAACTTTCACGAACGAGACGAGTATTAAAAATAAAAATTCTATTTCTATGCGATAAAATAAGCTGAAGAACACGTTCCCACTATCCTGATCCCGCAGGGAATCAGTGGAGTCTTGTGATGTGTTTAGATGGGGTAAGTACTTGCCTTGAATTAAGAAAATTACAATAGGGATGATGAGAACGTTTAAAAAATGGCATTATAATTAGTCCGTCTTTTAGGCTATTAAAAATATGGGAAACACGTTTTTTTACCTGATCAAATACATAAATAAATACAAAGATATAGAGCATCAAAGTTACACAAAGTTAAAGAGGGGGGTTTTGACGTCACTTTTGAGTAAAAGTAGTATTAAAGCGTGATGTCACTAGGAACTTTAACCCAATTTATCTTTTCTAGTTCAAGAAAAAAAAAACAGTACGTGTATTTTAAAATAATCTATGTGCCGGACTAAAAAACATTTTTTAGACACCATGCCTATTAAGTGTCTTCGTAGCTTTTTTTGTCAGTAACGCTGCGTAGAGACTATGTAACATGCTAGATATCATATCTACGTTATGAAACCTTGCTCGTCAACATTGGAATATAAACCAAAACTACATACAATTACACATTGTATTCCAACATTGTTATTCTGTCTACAGTCTTTTCAATAACATATTGAATAACATTTCGTGTCAAAATTAAAACTTTATCTGAAACAAGTTTTACAGCTATGTTGTATAACATGTTATGTTACTGCTTATTCCATATTTTATGTCGTTAATTAATTAAGAAATACTTATCAGTTCAAAGATGAATCTACTCGACTGACAACTGTCTTCTATCTAAATATACCTTTAAATATGCACCGAAGCTTGGCACATGAATATCAAATAGATAGATAAAGTTGTATGGAGGAGTTTAGTTGTTTTCTCTTCTCTGCTCTCCATTTAGAGATAGTCTTAAAGTTTCAAACTATTGGAATGCTCGATGATGTGAGTGAAAATTAGCTTAGTCCACGTTTTCGGAGAAGTTATTGATTTAATCTCGAATAGATTTATTAACCTCAGTTGCATGAAGGCTAACACCTTATTAAACTTATAGCCGAAGAAAATGGTACGATGTTTATTGGATACATTAATTTAAGGGCCTTTTCTACAAGGCTGAGTTTCTACAAATAAACTCAGCAAATTTTTGTTTTGACTAATGACTTTTTGCTGCAGTTTCGTATGTTTTGTTTAGGTATAAAATAAGAGAACGTTAAATTTTATTTCAAAATAAGTAAGTTCTCCTAAATTTACAAATCCATAAAGATCTCTAAACTGACTCATTAACGCTGTTTTGAAAAGGCATTTTATTCAATAATGTTTTGCTTCTTATTTTTTACGAACGTGTCCTAGAGTTACTTAAGCGTTTACTAGAAACGTTTATTTGGTACTTGTATTCAGGAAAATATAGATACCATTCATTTTAAATGTGGAAATGTAAAATCTCGTTCTAGAAATAGCAAGCATTAAATAAATAAAAATACAATCTTTACAAAAGGTTTCCGTTGCAAGCGAGCGACTAAAAAGTTCAACAAAATTATACCTTTGGAAAAATCGTAAATGCATTCGTTTCAAATAGAAACACGTCGCTATTAATGCAAGCTGAACAACGGTCATTATGCACTAATGAAACATTTGCTAGCGTTTAGTTTAATTGCAGCTTTGTCCGTTGCAACATTGCATATTGCACCTAGACGTGTGGTTATCATTATCATTATTGTTGCACAGTGATGCGTCAAAATTCATGTGCTTGAAGTAGTAAAGCTGTTGTGGGTTGAAAATTAAGGTCCTAGTAGGATAGTACTTTGTTTAGCTTAGTTCACATGGCTTTGCGACAAGCGAACCTGCGGACCGGGTGATCATCGTTTGTTTTTTACATAAGTAGGTACCGTTCAGAGTTCACACGGTGAAATCAACACTATTGATAAAGCAAAGAACTATGTTTGCTCGGCCCGTTCAAACGAACGAATGAGCAAACGCTCATTTGTTTGTTTTTGTGAAAACGAGATAAATAAGTAGTACCTATCCATTTTAATATTGGTACTTATTAGATACCTAATCTTATTGCCGATAGAGATTCTTTCACATGTATAACATAAATTCATCCTCTCATCATTCATCAGAATCTACATAATTA
Organism: Anarsia innoxiella; assembly: GCA_947563765.1. Taxonomy (NCBI): domain Eukaryota; kingdom Metazoa; phylum Arthropoda; class Insecta; order Lepidoptera; family Gelechiidae; genus Anarsia; species Anarsia innoxiella. The sequence goes on from OX387413.1 coordinate 3,053,424, forward strand.
GTACAATATTCTTATGTGCTTACCGTTTCGGTGTAGCGAGGGTTTCATTGCTGTCAATCCACTTTCCACCCTGTCAGTGCCTGTCAACGCGCTTCCCGATTCACTGGGCATATAGTCAAGTCTATCTATTGTGTGATAGAATTAAACCTTTAATAGTGTTAGGCAGGTAGAACGACACAGGTAAAGCCTATAATTGATATTGGCAGAATCCACACTGGTATCATTTAAATTTTTATTTGGCCACAATATTGACCAAAGGTAGCGAGTTGAACTGGACACCTTCGATGTCTGGGCAGAGGCTGCTCAAGACAGGTAATCGTGGAAGAAGAGGTAGAGATCTTTGCCCAGCAGTGGGACACCGATATGGCTAGACAAGATATGATAAGACAAGATTAAGTTTCTATTTTTATAACAAACCCCCAAAAAACACAACAACAGAAAATTTACCCATTTACGATTTTGAAATCTAGTTTTGTAGTGGCTCAAAAACTGTTTCTTTGATAAATGCCAGATACGATACGATATGTGTAAACAATTTTTCTTTTATAAACGTTGGATACGCCATATAATAAAGCTCCATCTTCAGATCTATTCGAAAGTACCATATTATTGTATTGTCATCAGAACTCAGAGCGTGTGCAAAATTTCATCCAATTCGAAGACCGGGAAGAGGGTCAAATTAAGATCCCAAGATTTTTTTACATACATAGATAGTTACAACCACGCCTTTCTATTACTTAATCCTCTGATTTAAAATATCATTAGCTCCAACAAAGACAAGCCAAGGATTCAATTACAGGGACGCTACAAATCCGTCACATGAGTTCTTTTCAGCTAGAATCTGTCGGCTAATCCTTTTCCTTGCTTATTCGGTCAAAGAATAAGTGAGAAAATTTGATAGGACTTTGTTAAGTAGAGTTTTACTTGATATAAGCAACAATAATAATATCATTGAAGATAATGTAAATAGCGAAGGAAGTATGTTTGGACCATAGCAGGTAGAAAGTGGGAAGGAGGCCTAACGGATGTATATATTATAGGTAGAGAATGTAAAAGCTATGTGAAGTATTTGATAACGACAATAGGTAACGTTGATATAAATGATTGTGAAATTACTTATTGTACTTAGAAACCATTTTACTTCCTCGTTTTAAAAGGTATCTTTAATTTATCGAATGTTTTCACAAATTTTAGGTAGGTACCTTTTTCAATCTCTATTGATATCTATTCTTTGCAATCGCCTGAACATTACAGATCTAGTCTGAGTGGTTTTCTCGGTTCCATCCTCTGCTGTATGCAATATAAATGGGTTGTACAGTCCACCGCGTTGCACAAAACGTAGCCACTTCGTCTTAGATAAGTCATTTAACTTGTTACCTTTATTTTTGTGGTGTAGTGTACAGCTTGATAGATTACCAGGTACCTACCTACGATTCTACGCTATAATTTTTTTATCTTACTAATATTTTAAACGCCTTGGGCTCAAGTCTGCTAATTTAAAATAGCTTCAGTTGTGTGTCGGCAGAGTGTCAATGGCATTGGTGATACATTTGGTATTCTGCTAAACAATGGCTTACACTGATTGCGACCAAATGTGTCAAAAAATGCAATTGAAATTCTGCCAACACACAACTGAGAATTATGTAAATTAGAAGACTTGGGCCCCTGTTTCTAGTAATGGATGATAAGATGCTTGTTACTCTTTCGAAAACGACGTAAGTGCTTATCATTGTATTAAGTTAATCAAAACATTTTCGATCACCCAATTAAGTCCAAATTCTTTCCAAACATTTTCATAAAAAAATAAGTAGTCTGTAATAGGATATGCAACTAAAAAAGTACCATAGTAAAATGAGTGTAAAGCGTAAAATGGCGGAGCTGAGTACCTACTTGAGACAGCACGAGTGACTCATTACTTTCAAAGCAACCTTTTGTAACAAGTCACGTTGGTTACCATTTTCATTATTTTACTTTAAAATGAGGTCTCTAGATGACATTTTAATTTCAAAAGAGTTTTGTATGGTAAAAGTGAAAGGTGTATTAATTTGCGGAATAGTAAATAATTAAAGTTAAATTATTTCTAGTTTGGACTACTTTGAGTACATACTATCAGTGACTACTGATTAACCTAGACTGTAATTATAAATAACATTTAGAATTTACAGCAAATTACAAAAATGTAAGTTATTCAGTAAGTAACTTCAAAGCTATTGTATACCAGTTTTACCCACAGACGTATACAACACTTTCAGTTGGTTTACCATAATTTTTCGGACACTTGACAGATGTTTGACAGAGTCAAAGTCATAACTCGCAGAGTCCCGATTCAGAGTCATAAACAGAGATTACGAAAATAATTTAAATAATTTTCATTTAAACTGTAACAAATTATTCTTTTGGAATCATTATACATACAGGGTGACTTTAAATTAGTGAACGATACAAAAGGATATGCATGTACTCGTGATAACAAACAACTTTTACTATGGGACCAAGGTCGAAATAATTCAAAAAAATTTGAACTCCCCATACAAAATGCATCAGCTGATAGTATGGGGGAACATTTTTTTTTAATGATTTCGTGCTTAGTCCCATAGTAAAAGTGGTTTGTTATCACGAGTACATGCAAATCCTTTTCTATCGTTCACTAATTCAAAGTCACCCTATATAGATAAAATATAAAGGTATAATATATATATATATATATATATATCTTTATATATAAACACACAACATATTAGTTAATATTAGTTATTGAACTCCATTCCTAACCCTATGCAGTTATAGCCAATTATTTTTGCGAGAACACGCAAACTTCAAAACCTCTTTACCATTCAAAAATTAATACTGTAAGTACGAAATACCCCGAACCAATCCGAGCCAATGTTTTCATTGGAAAAACGAAATAATGACTACTCTACATGATGCCTACAGCGCACTATCTGGAAATTGGACTGTCAGAAGCAAAAGTTGGCCAAACGCCAACTGCCCTCTTCGTCGAAATTCCTAACTCTAACCGATTCTTCTTTATAAATTATTTATCGGCTGTTCTATTTAAAATTTTGTGGAAGATTCTTTAATTTGTGTAAATATTTAACTACTTGTAACTCTGGTTGTAAATCTAGGTGGCGGTGGAAACTAGGTACATATACAGGCTGTAACAGAAAGGGTATATAAAGCCGAAACACAGCGATAGTCCTCATACAACTGAACAACTTTCCCCAAGGAACATGGGTCGTAACTCGAAAAAAAAATTTCGCCTCCCCATACAAAATGCCCGATCAGCTGATCGAGTAAGTATGGGCGATCCATAAATTTTTTTCGAGTTACGACCCATGTTCCTTGGGGAAAGTTGTTTAGTTTCATGAGGACTATCGCTGTGTTTCGGCTTTATATACCCTTTCTGTTACACCCTGTATAAGTATGTTATCATTTATGAATTACGCTGCCCGCGACTTCGTCCGCATTTATCGTCATATCTTAGAAAAACAAAATAAAATATCCCAAAATAATATAGCCTATGTGTTATGTAAGAAATCGAATTATTGTAACCGAAGTTGGTCCCATAGTCTCATAGTAAAAGTTATTGATAGGTATTATTGAGTAGGGCCAGGGACTTCAATTTGTTACCCCGTATTTAAAAATAGAAACGTACAGTAGATTACTATTGTATTTATATATATATATATATTGTATTAATATTGTATAAAAGAGAATTTGATTTAAAGGTTTTGACACCTACGCAAAAAAATCTAAATTATGAAATAATTATTGGGTTATTCAAAATGGTTGAATTAATGTTTAAAAGAGATGATTTCTAAATATAGGTAATCTTTACCTAAACCACACCGTTACCTTTTCACTCAGCTGAATTTTATAAAATAAAGAGAAAAAAGTACGAATTGTCCTTAACAAGTCCGTTAATTAACGCTGCTATTAATGAAACATTAACGAGTCCAGTTGATTTTAACAGCCCTGATTAATCTGTTAACGTGTTAACAACCTTCATTACTTTTAGTGATGTGATTAAAGTAACTGTTACAAAATACTAGCATTTTATTTCGGTAGATGATATTATGCTTGTTTATGAAGTAGGTAAACGTTAAGATATTTAAAAAAAAAATCGTTAACATTAGGTTATTTTACACGAAGTAGTTTAGTTTCATAATATTTATATTTCCTAAAACACCGAATTTAGAGTTTATTCCATAACTCTGACAAAAATGAAAGTAGTCTCCTACAAAATATTTATAAATTGTCCATTTATTGACGTTATCTAAAAACCACCTAAACCATGTGACGAAAGGCGGTGTGTCCAAAAGTA